>JAGSMP010000006.1:7245000-9897500 GCA_029286625.1 Parnassius orleans | reverse complement strand
TATATATATATATAAAATACTATATCTACGCGTCTATAAAATACTGGCCAGATCCAGAGGTTTTACTCTAGCGAAGCGTCATGTCTGTGGTAACGTGGCATCCCTAGTTGTTATATGGGATTTTTGAAATTAACGTCATCGGAAAGGCGTACCATATATTTGCGACGAATTGCTAACGATCTGTTCATTATATTTTCTTATACTTTATGTTGTAACGCACGCATATTTGCGCCATCCATCATGAGTGCATCTGGGATGATCCTCTATCGCCTACATATATATAATGTGTATACAAATAAATAAAATTGGAGTGTCTGTTTGTAATGTCAAAATAACAGCTTTTCACTAAATGCATATGAAAGTATATACGGTACTTATAACAAAAACACAATTTTTTAAATTTTTGTCTGTCTGTTTGTTCCGGCTAATTTCCGAAACGGCTGGACCGATTTTGGTGAGACTTTCACTGGCAGAGATCTGATGTTATAACGAGTAACTTAGGCTGCTTTTATTTAAGAAAAAGAATTAGGGTTCTGCGCAAAAAAAAAAAAAAACCTAAATTACACGCGGGCGAAGTCGCGGGGAACAGCTAATATATATATAAAAATATTTTTAGTATCGCTTTCTCGTTTCATGGAGTTTCAAATCACAACAATTTAAGTTTTCACTTCAAAAATTATAAGCGATGAAACATTATCCAAATACAAAATTTTATCCAAATTATTAGTAATTTTTTATAGAATAAGAATGAAAAACGAGCACACAGTCCACCTGAAGGTAAACGGATGCTGTGGCCCATAGACATCTACATTTACCCTCGATTAAGAATCAAAATGCAGATAATTTGTCACCCCTACGAAATGCCGTGTTTCCAGTAAAAAGGGTGCAAGGGTAAAAAGCCTTGAGCTGCTATTTTGCGCTAGTATTCTGTGAGAGCTTGGTCCCACCCCGAACGAACCGACCCATGCGTATAACCATAATATAGCGTGACGTTACCACGTAAAAATCCTAATACATATTATACAAATCATAATGGTTGTTTTGTTTTGGTATTTCCCACAGTTGCCTCTTACCACATCATGGGGCGAAATGTGGTGATGGCGATTCTTCACCACACAGCAATGGTTTTTCTGGATTATTACCCTAAAAATGATGCTCATTTCGAAAAAGTAATCATACCGTTGCCTTTTGATCTTCTGAAGAGCATGAAACAACTGCCGCGCAGAATCGCTGTAACTGCGTGTTGCGCTGCTTTTCGTACCTGTATAAGAATATAACACGAAGTCTTTACGAAAGTAAAATTATATTAGATTGTTGCCAGATACTGGCTAAAATGTTTAAAAAACAAAATAATACTATATAAGTTTTCATTATATTAGGTACTAGCGACCCGCCTTGGCTTCGCCTGGATAAGATATTTTTATGTGGCGTTATTAAAATTTAAGGTAATCAAAGACATATATTTTATCTGTTTTTCGTCTTTTAAAAAAAAACAATGATATACAAGTTTTTCGGTTAAAATATACAGGGTTATTTTGCAATCACCGGCCAAATATGCAGAGAAGGTTCAGAATAAGTAATATAGGCAATTTTATCTGTTTTTCGTCTTTTCAAAAAAAAAACAATGATATACAAGTTTTTCGGTTAAAATATACAGGGTTATTTTGCAATAACTGGCCAAATTTGCAGAGAAGGTTCAGAATAAGTAATATAGGCAAATGGTGAAGAAAAATTAATTAAAAAAAATCTCAAACATTCTGTCCTTTTTATCTTTTGATTTCAAAATGCGTGGTAATGCATTATTTTAACTCATTTTATTGCGCACGCACACATTCGTAAGGGTCGATCGGTAGGCAAAAAGTTGTTGCCATAAATCACATTCAATTTGGCATAATTTAAAAGTAGAAGCCTTATTTACTCGTATTTTCATAAACTGCGGTATATCATTATTTATATATTTGAACTTAAGTTTAATAAAATACAATATGACAGTTTTACCTTTGGCTTTGAATGCAATGAAAATGCCAGCACAGAGTCAAACACTTTCATGGTTGAGGAATCACCCCATAGAGCGTACTCCTGTGCTCTAAGCAACACAGACAGACATCCTATTGCGCTCCTCAATAATGTACCATTGTCACCCTGCGCATTTTCTCCAATAGCTCAATGAATATTGATGCGGAATCTGAAAACTGTCTTCTGAGTACAGCTTGGGGAACTGATTTGATGCCCATTGATAACAGGGACAGGGTTGCCACTAGACTGCTATCATCTTCCGAAGCTTTTAAGGTTTGCATCTGCAATAATAAAATGTCATGTTGAGAATTTATAACAAAAAATTATGGTGTTCAAGGGTATACGCAGTATTAACTATTTTCATTCTTCCATTAAATTATCGGGTCCAACATTCAACAAAAGGGAAGAGATATTGTTGTTTATATTTTACACAAGTTAATACACATTTATATCAAAAATTAAACATACCAATGCCGCAAAATATTCTGTAGTAGTCTCCTTCCACCCTGCTCTTTGATAACCTCAGTCACAGCAGCTAATACAGCAAGCATCTCTTTATGGACAGCATTGTTGGAATCAAATCTATTTAACAACCTGAGAAGGAAACTCAATCATTATACATATATAATTGTTGGTTCGTCTGGAAGTGATTACATTACTTTTGAACAGTCAGTCAGTCAGAACAGAACAGTGCTAATGTGAATTAGCGACGGGTGATTGTTGCAAAAAAAACAATCGACTGAATCGAAAATTATGCTATTGCGCATTCGATTGTCGATTTAGTAGTACCTCACCATGATTATTCGAATAACAATCGACAAACTACTAATTGTACGCATATCGCATATCGGGGCGGTGCGTGCGGGACAGTGTTGAATGCGTCGATTGTTTTTAAGTATTACATAATACATATTTTAATTTGTTTACTTTAGTTGGTTAATGAATATTGACTTTTTTAGAGAAAGGTCACGCGCGGGTTATGAATGACCGGCTTGACGCGATGCCTAAAAATCATAATATAATGTAAATGTTGAATTAATAAATTTGTAAATACGCTTAATAAGAAAGACTTTTTAATACTAGAGAGTCATATACCTATTAAAGTATGAAGAAATGTTTATTGAATTTTATGCGTAAAATTTAAGCAATAAAATTAACATCAACAATTTAAAAATAATAATTCAATACAAAAGTAAGTAATATTTTTAACTGTTAATTTTATCTGTTAAAAAAATTTACAAATAACTTTTAACAAATTAATAAATTTAACCATTAACATCATGTCTTGAATGGATGTTCCCTCATTCAATGGTTTGATTACAATACAAAACAGACAATTGGATAATCTATTGGCGCCAATCGCATGCCTAATGACTGCAGTCGTAACGTAAGTAGTGGCGCACAGACTTAGCGCAAGCGCAGGCGCACCGCACAACATCTTTTGTAACTACTTATTTAGTAGTATGTAATGGGTGCGCTGCGTTACAAATTAGTAGTTAAAGTTGACACGGTAACCGTGTCACTCATTGTCGCCCGCCGCACGCCGTCGATAACAATCGACTAACATGGATTGTTATCGAATTTTATCGACTAAACTGAACAATCGACAAATTCGATTAGTTTTAGTAATAATCGCCCATCGTAATGTAATGAAATCTTTCATACAGAGAAACTCTTGAGCATAGCCCTCTCAATAGCTTGCTGAGCTACCTCAAGCTTCCTCATACGACCTTCAGTGAAAGACCACGTTCATATATTATGTGATGATTGTATTTAACTGTTTGATTATACTTAAGAACTTACTTGCTAAAACTGACATTGGAACATTGACTCCAGTCAGATGCGAATGTCTGAAATGTTTTGAATGTACCAGATCTCATGGAGCCAGAGTATTCAGTCTCAGAATCCTCATCTCCAGTCTTCACAGACATATTCTCAAACTCCTTTGCTATTGTAAGCTCATTTTCTCCATCTGATTTTTGTTTACCACTGCTGTGACCATAGATCATCATGGCATCATGTTTTAACACAGCTTGCTGGGTTAACCCAGTGCTTCCTAGAAACAGTAAACTATTTAATTTAAGACACTTTAGAAATTAAAAGTTATTTTCTGGTATGTAGTATTTACTGGTTAGATTAGTAAATCAAGTTGTTCTGAAATTAAATTTGCTAGTATTGCATCTGGTCGAAATTCAACCATTTATTTGGTTGGTGGGTTTTTTATAGAATTAGAATGACAAACGAGCACACAGTCCAACTGATAGTAAGTGGATGCTGTGGTCCATATTCTCAGATAAGATTTAAAACGTAGATGCATTATCACCCTTGAGGGCTGAGATAGAATGCTATGTTACCAGTAAAAAGGGCCCCCAGTGGACTGCACTCACCATACAAAAGACAGCAGCATCTTTATACTACCTGCTATAATGGCGACAAACACAAATTAATTCTTTTCTATACATCTACGACATAGTATAGTTTGAATGCTACAAGTTAAATTTCCCTCCTTTTATTATAAATACAAAAAAAAAATGTCAACAATTTTTGATGTTCACATATTATATTTGTTTTTTCATTCTTTCACATTATTTTTTTCATTTTCGTAGGGGTATATTTGCCATAGTTACAACTTTTAATGGGTAAAATGGTTAGGTTAAACTATGCGTTTCTTTTTTGTTAAAGTTTTTGCATTATTGTTTTTGTGAGTAGTTTAATCAATCCCTGGAGTGCTTTAAATTTGCATAAAGTCGGATGTGAAAGTAACACGAGGCTTGTAATTAGCAATTCTTATCACCATTTTGTAACTTTGTGAAGTAAGCCTTCCTAAAATAAATAAATAAATAATAATCACTAGACTGTAGGTTGTTTGAGGTTAACTGTGGGTGTCCATGGACAGCAATGACCACTCACCAACCAAAGGGCCAATGTATCATACTATTTCGTAAAAATTATTTTTATTAAATGTAATGTAATAAAAATTGTTTATAAAAGGCATAATTAAGACATAAATAAATTTGTTTATAAAATAATAAGTAAAAATGCCAATATTGAGATAAATACCTCAATATATAACAATCACGCAATTTATATACTTAATAAAAAGATAATTCTTTATTTATATGACTTAAAAATCAGTAACAGTTCACTATTATACTCATTAGAATATAATATATATTTTAATTTATTAATATTAGAACAGAACAGAATCTTTTTTATTCTATATATTATATTTCAAGGATACTTATTAAGTCATTTTACCACAGGACTTCACCATTTTTCTAAACATTAATTTACAATATAATATTTTATTCAATAAAGTATGAAAACATTTATAAAACAGCATGGTAGTGATCAACTCACTCCCAGAGGTTATTATCAAACATGTACTCTTAAAAGTTAAAAAGTTAAAGTTATATACGTCCCACTGCTGGGCACAGGCCTCCCCTCATTTCTGACAGGGTTTTAGGGCAAGGAAATGTCCAACCGTGCTACCCCAACGCATGTTGGCGAACTTCACATGTCTTCAAATTTTTTTTTCTTATATCTTAGACATGCAAGTTTCCTCACTATGTTTTCCTCCACTGCCGAGCATGTAGTAAATCAGCATTTAAAATTATAATCAACAATTTCATTGGTGCTGGCGGGGATCGAACCCGGGAGCGCTAACCATCTGAGCTACCACGGCTCTTTAGTAGTGTAATAATCCTTATTAAACATGTTTACTTAGTAAAATTTTTACACTTTTTGTTAGACATATACTGAACTGTGTTGTAAAACCATATACATAGCCTCATGAAGGAATTACTGACCCTTGGAGTCAAATAACTGATATAATTAGCTTGAGCATGTTCCTAGTATTTGCATAATGTACATCACAATTTTAATAAAACTATTTTGTTTTTGTGTACATAAATTAAATTTTCGTAAATAGTTAATATACATATCTATTTCTATAAATTTTTCTCTAAGAGATTCGTTTGAACCTTGCTTATAAATTGCTCTTATGGCTTTCTTCTGCTAAACAACGATTTAATGTCAGTCGCAGTACCCCATAGCAAGATTCCATATGACAATATTATGCTATTGAAATAATTATAATAAACTAATCTAGCTGTTTCAATACATGTAAACTAAGTTTGCTAGCTAGTTAGCTTAGATATATTGGGCCGCACTGAAGTTTCGCGTCAGCTGTAATTCCGTGAAAAACTTTATAAAATATTGAAATGGTAAAAAAATATTTATGAACAACTTTCTTTTTCTTTGATTCAAAATGTTATCCTCATTACACTTTTAATGGATTAAAATGAGAAGTAAAAACTAATATATCATAGAATTTAACTCAAAAGCGCACCAAGTATAATATAAAATAACTATACCAAGATTCTCTTGAAAAAACCGGGATTTTGCCATTTCTCTGTACTTTTGCGATTTTGGATTTGAATTGGATGATTGACCTTTCTGCCACCTTTTACCCTTTGATTTTCCTTTAAGTTTAGATCTAAATTTTCCCATTTTAAGATTATCTTCCACCAAAGATTGTATGGGATACACAAAAACACGTGTTCTAACTTCAAAAAGATTAGATTAGACATATGAGAATGACAAAATATGTCAAATGTCAATGTTTTGTCAATGTCATTGATAGTAATAATTTGTAATGTTTTTTTTTTGGAGTTTATGGCCTGGTATCTAGACCTTTAGGCCAAGTCTTAGGTATTTTTATTCGGTTTATTATAATTTCCCCAAATGTTTATTTATCCTTCATAGTACACTGCTTCACAATATGTTGATGCGTCACATTGTGCAGCCCTTGGGAGATTTTGACGGCAACTTGAGTCAGCAGACAGCTGACAGTTGGCGGTGGTATCTCATGGCGCCTAAGCAGATAGACACCTTATCTTGAGAATCACATCACTATCAGAGCACTTGTTTCACCGTTTCCACTAATAGTTCACATGCGCAGACACTTAATACACAAAATCGCACCACTTTTACATATCAAAATCCACTTCAAACCATTATTCAAACAATAACACAGGAGCAGCAAACCGCCGCCGATCAAGTTCCCGCCAAAACTCCATTTGTAATGTTATTTGTTGCTCCATTCGCAAACTTTTCCTTTCTTTGGTGATTGACTCGTACGAATGTACTTTTGCTATCATGAAATTATCCTTAATAACAATATAGGATGGGTCACATTGCGAAGTTTTTTGGAATTTTCAAGGGCAGCTTGAACCAGCAGACAGTCAATGACATTAGTATCACAAGGCGCCTAAGCAGTAAGCATACACAATAACTTGAGGTTCACATCAGTATCGGTGTATTTGTTTCATCGTTTTCACGTATCAGAATCAATTTTAAACGATAATTAAAACGATAATACAGAAACAGCATGGCCGTAAAATTCCTACCAAACCTTTCATTCTCAGGGCAAGAAACTTTAGATCACATAGAGTTATTTAAACACGATCCTTCCGTGCCCTTTTTCATAGTTGCCTCTGCGCTTTTTTTCATAGTGAAATGTCTACGCATACGTATGGTTCGGATTCACACCAACTAAAATCTCATTTTGATCCTCATTCGTCTCATTTCCGCATTTCCTATAATATATTTGTCGTTGCTTACAAGTGTACTTCTCGCTCTCATTGAGTATTCAGTGCTATAGCTTGCGTTAGTACGTAACTTGTGTTGTGGTGTGATTGTGTGTGTTGAAAATTATCACTCGAGAATGGGACTAAGATTCCATGCTTTGTGATCCAATTATTAGTTGGTGGCTGTGTGGCTGGTTGTCGAGGGCTAAGAACATAACACTGCTTTTTGTAAAGCATGTAATGCCAAACCACGAAAGACCAATTTTTCACAGATAAACAAAGACCAACAACTTTTTGGGATTATGGAGCATTGCGGAATTGTGCCTATCTATGAAATTCTGTGACAATGACGGCAAAATTGAACTTTAAATTACAAATTTTTACGGGTCATATGTGAAATGCTTATAGGATTTGATGACCTTCCAATTATTAACAAACAAAACAGAAACTTTTTTATTCAATATAGATTATAAATAATACTCATTGAAAGTCACTCTTTTGTTTAATTACCACTGGTTCGAAAAAAAACCTCTGTCCTGGGAAGAACCAGCAAGAAACCCAGCGGGACTTTTTTTTAAAAATAACAGCTTACAATCATGTATGTTACACAATTAACCACACAAAACAAATTAGAAATAGCTTGGTAGCGTACACCTTATTCCCAGGAGTTATTATCATCCATAAATTCCTTAATATTATAATAACCCTTTTTATACAAACTATGTTTAATAAAGTTTTTGAATTTTGAGCAGGTCGAATTTTGTATATTTTCTGGGATTTTGTTGTAAAAGCGTATACATCGCCCCAAGAATAAATTACTGACTCGGTGGAGTTGAGTAATTAGTACTACTAGCTTGTGTTTGTTCCAAGTATTTACGAATGAATATCACTTATTTTTGTATAACTACTTTTGTTTTTGTGTTCGTACATTACATTTTCATAAATGTATTGAGAGGCCAAAGTTAATATATTAATTTCCTTAAATTTTTGTCGGAGCGACTCTTTAGGTTTTAAATCATAGATTGCTCTTATGGCCCTCTTCTGTAAAACAAATATAATTTCAGTGTCAGTCGCGTGTCCCCATACCAAAATACCATACGACATTATACTATGGAAATAGCTAAAGTAAACTAGTCTAGCTGTTGCCACACTGGTAAGATTTCTAATCTTTTTTACATCATATGCTGCAGAACTAAGTCTGCTTGCTAACCTTGATATATAGGGGCTCCATTGAAGCTTCGCGTCTAGTGTTATTCCAAGAAAAATGATGGTATCGACAAGACTCAGTTCCTCCCCATTTAAAATTACATTAGTATTTAATTGTCTGATATTTGGAGTCATGAACTTCATACATTTCGTTTTAGTGCTATTTAAATGTAAGTTATTAACATTAAACCAATTTACTAATTTAGATATAGCATTATTTACTTGGTCATATTTTAATAATTGTCGTTTTAATTTGAAAATTAATGAAGTGTCATCAGCAAATAATACTATATTATGGTTATCCCCTACTATGTAAGGCAAGTCATTAATTTTACACAAGAAACAGAAAGGGGCCGAGAATTGAGCCTTGAGACACGCCCACTTGTACTATCGACCCGTAAGAGCTCATACTATTAATGACAACTTTTTGCGTTCTGTTACTTAAATATGAAACAATTAATTTAAGAGCATTACTTCTTACACCGTAGTGTTGTAGTTTCCTGATTAATGTTTCATGGTGAACACAATCAGAGGCTTTGGGTAGGTCACAGAATATACCCAAAGCATCCTGTGAATTCTCCCATGCTTTAAAAATATATTTAATCAGCTCAACACCAGCATCAGTTGTCGAGCGACCCCTTGTGAAACCGAATTGATTTTTATGAAGCAAATTATTAACATTTTTTTTTTACATTTGATCAAGAATAATTTTTTCAAAAATTTTGCTAAGTGTTGGTAGTACAAAAATAGGTCTAAAATTGGCGGGGTCTAATGTACTACCAGATTTAAATAAAAGTATTACTTTACTAAACACACCATATTCGATACTAGTATTAAAAATAATAGCTAGTTGAGGCGCGATTATATCTATTATGGACGCTATAACTATAACGGAAATCCCCCACAGATCTGCAGTTTTCTTAATATCAATAGTTTTATAATATTTTACAATATCTTTTGATGATATTTTATGAAATGTAAAATTCTTTGTACACGCATTTATATTTTGTTTAAGTAATGATTCGGCGACGGCAGGAGAAGAATTCAGTGACTAAGTGGTTAAGATCGGAATATCAGTAAAATATTTTTAAAAACCATTGCAACATCCTGATCTGATTCAGTTAATTTGTTGTTAAAACTTAACCGGTAGTTTGAATTGCGAGAGTTGACCTTACCAGTTTCACTATTAATTATACTCCACGTCATTTTAATTTTATTAGAAGCCGTCTTAATTTTGTTGCTCAAAGGCAAAGACTTGACTTTGGAGCACACTCCTTTAAATATTTTTGAATATTTTTTTACATATTACCTAAATTCGACGCTAGGGTTATGTGACTTTTCATGGTAAAGTTCATATAACCTTTGTCTGCTCTTATGGACTCCTACTGTCGCCCATTCATTGAATGCCTTCCAACTGTTTAAGGAGAACGTTTTAGAAGTAGAAATATTATCAAATTCATTGCAAATAAGTTTTAACACTGTTCCATACAAAAAATTTGGATCATCATCATCGTTTTCATCATTTTGGTATGAAAGTGATGAAAGTTTCTGCACTATGTTACTTCTAAACTTTTCCAAGAAAACACGACTACTTTAATATTTTAGGTGTCACATTTATTTTTTTCACGAAACATCTTTTAATGATGAATTCATGAAGGCTGAAATCGAAATGTTACGTGCATTACATAATCATTTCTGTGGACAAAAGATGCCTTAATGACCTAAACTAAAATGTCTATTTTCTATTTATTATAACATTTATTTTTTGAAATGTGTTATAAAAATGACATTCTAACCATACAGATAGGCATTTTTTATTTAATATTGTCTGTGTAAGTCAAAGAGTAATAGTAACATAATGTGAGTAGCGGTTTCGCTGGGTTGAGACCATAGACTTAGAATATACTGGCGTATAGACCACCTGACAGCCTGAAAACGCGTGACCAATTTTGATTTGTCATTGTCTGCGTTAGCTAGTGATGTACATTTTACTTACAAGGACTATCGAAAAATGATTGTTACGGAACGGTAAAAAATTTAAAAAAATTGTTTTGTGCACGAAGTTAAATAACTTCAAAAATTAACTGAAATTGACCATGATAGTTCTAAAATAATTAAAAAATATTCATTTAACATGTTCCTGGGAATAAGCTGAACCTACCTGCCTTTTGTTGGATTTTAATTCAAATGTATAAAATCCCAGGTGACTTTACCGATAAACTTAAAAAACTCTCAATTATCAGATCGGAAGGTTGTATTTTCGTGCTATGATCTTTGGAGAAAAATATTTACTGCCGTGGGCAGTTTCCCTAGAATTTCTTTTTTAACATATTGTTAATATAAATAGGTAGATACTTAACTAAGTATATACATATTTATATTTTATATATTTAATAAAACGTATTGATGGGGAAATAAAAAACGGGGACACGGAGTATATAATGACTGCTTTATTTTTCATATAAGTATTAATTTGATAAGTACAAACATTTAATAATTAAATACATTATAGAAGTTTATTTTAACATTCGACTTAAGTATGAATATAAACTTGATAATTTAAATAAGGAAACTTTTAGGAATCAGTTAAATAAGATTGCTCTGTTTAAAGGCCAATATGTTTTTGAGGCTTCATCATGCTTCATGTTTATATTCTTTCATCTGTCCCTGAAAAGTATAAAGTAGTAATAAACTTATTATCATTTTAGCTGCATGAATTTTAATAACATAATGCTCTTAACACAGTAAAGTGTACTAAGTGTCTGAGGATACAGATGCACTCTCTATTCTCTCAATCTCAGTATGTTAAGAAAATGGTCACTCATTCATGGACTGACCGCTGAAGTGCAACTTAATCTCGCAGATCTATTGATTTGTGCAGCTATTACTTAACCACGAGTTCCTCTTCTCTAGGGGATGAACCACGCTATTTAAGCCCTCGGCAAAATGACGTCGGCCATCAAGCATGAATCGGACATCGAGCGTTGTGAGTATCAAATACTATGGAATTTATACTATCGCGTCTCATGCGCGGGCATCTAGTAGCGCTTCAGGAGCATTACTAAATATCTATACCTAACTACGCTAAAAGTTTTATCATTGTGACTTGGGAATATAATTCGAAGTTCCGAAGCTCTGCTCAACCGCTTGGGGAAAATAGCGTGATGCTATTAATATTGTACTAGTGTGACCATGAGGCCGTGCGGTTGTTTAAGTAAGGTACGTTTATTTTAGTTGATAAATAGATATTTAGTTGGGTTCATAATGGCTTAAAGAGGATAATCTGAAGATTTTTTTAAAATTTTTAATGTACTAAAATTTATAATGTATGAAAGTCTGTCTATATATTTATCAAAATTTTTGAAAGTTAAATTTTTGAAGTCTTATTATAACAATATTTTACTTACTGGTACAAATAATGTAGAAATGACTCCTTTTAATAAAATTGTTTTATTCTACTTTTTTGTTATAATTCTCAAGAAAATTTTTGCTGCAAATTGTTGAGTTCTTCTTTGCATTCCAACCAACCCGTCCAATTAACCTTAACCATTTTTTCTAATTATAGAATCCGGAGGGAATCTGTTTGACAAACGGCAAAATAAAATTACATTTTAGAACGCAAACCGAGGATATATTTTCTTGTTGTGTGGGCAAGTCTATGGATTCATTATAAACATTCAAGATAATTATCGACACTAATTTTGATACAGTTGAGTCAATCCCTAGCGTACATGTAAAATATTTTGTATAAAAATATATTTACCAAATTCATGCAAATTATCAACAACGTGACTTTTTTCTTTGCATAATATCAAAATTAACAAAATAATTGAAAACGTTCTATATTTTTAACAGTATATAACATAAATTTTAACCAAAAATAAACGCTTCATAATATTGACGATGTCTTGAGAATTTACCTGTGAAATGTGAAATTATCAGGATTATTTCTATTATTAATACCACAATCACTCACAGAACAATTAAGCATTTTGGAAAACAGCCACTTACTAAAAATAACCACTATTACACTTTAAAAAATTACAAAATATCTAGGAGCTATATCTTGCGTGCCAACTTGTGCCGACCTGTCATTCAAAATCGGTTACAGAGTCATGAGATTTGGTATCCTTTTCTATCTTGCATATTTGGCATAAGGAATTTTCTTCCCCCTTGCACACTATGTTGGTCTATACGCTAGTATATTTTAAGTCTATGGTTGAGACATTGGAGAAAGTATCAAAAAGTATTCTTTGTACAAGGTTTAGCTCATGGGTTAAGCACACACGCAATAATTATTAATTAACAATAAGTCAATATTTAGTACACACAGAGAGGTCAATATTTAGTAAGCTAATGTGCTGTCTGTGATTTAGCATTTTCCGTAAAAAAAGCAGGTTTTACTTTTACCAGTTAATGTTTTTTAAACTAGTAGAATCGTAGATTTAAATGTGGTCACACTGCCGACTAATTTTAATAGGACAGGAGTTTTGGCGGGAACTTGATCGGCGGCGGTTTGCTGCTCCTGTATTATTGTTTGAATAATGGTTTGAAGTGGATTTTGATATGTAAAAGTGGTGCGGTTTTGTGTATTAAGTGTCTGCGCATGTGAACTATTAGTGAAAACGGTGAAACAAGTGCTCTGATGGTGATGTGATTCTCAAGATAAGGTGTCTATCTGCTTAGGCGCCTTGAGATACCATCGCCAACTGTCAGCTGTCTGCTGACTCAAGTTGCCGTCAAAATCTCCCAAGGGCTGCACAATGTGACGCATCAACATGTTGTGAAGCATTGTAGGATAGAAGCTATGAAGGATAAATAAACATTTGGGAAATTATAATAAACCGAATAAAAATACCTAAGGCTTGGCCTAAAGGTCTAGATACCAGGCCATAAACTCCAAAAAAAATTTAATAGGACAGTTGTAGAGAGTAATTGTGTTCTGTGGGACAGTTACTATACTCTTTGATTTCATTTCATTCATTTCGCATTCTTGTTTCATTGACATTCCTTTTGTTTGTAAATAATAACGGCTCGAAATAGTACGCAATGTGAAATGCGTGTACCTAAAACGGATTCCTCGACCCGCCGCACATTACGTAAACGTTAGGTGTTGTAAATAACTTGAAACTATGTTGAAACAATTATCATAACCTATCACTTGTGTTTTGTAATGTTTTATTTGACTGTGTAATTATGTAAAGAAGTGATGCCGCCTTTTAGGAGAAAGAAGGCTTCTAAGTCATTCCCAGTCAAAGTTTGTACTTTGGACGCGGAGTTAGAGTTCAACCTTGAGGTGAGAAATCCGTCGTTATGCGCGTACATCCCTTTATTGTTTACTCTAATAATTACCGAATGCTAACACAAATTAACACAACCAGCAGATTGTGAGTCATAGTTTGACCCCGGGACCACATTGCTCGCAGTTTGCAGCATTACGTGTTTAGATAGAGGACAATAACAGCAATAGTGTAAATGTAAACATTGTATAGATAACAGATTCCTTTTATAGAATTAGCTCCCGTTTTTATTCTGGAATGAAATAATATGTAATCAGTATCATGAATATTCATATTATTCTTATGCTTGCTCAAAAGCAACCACTTTGTCTTTCGAAATTTTCGAAACATGCATTTATTTTATTCTTTGGCGTTGCTTATTACCGCACTATGGAAAACATGAAATATGGGTATATTTACGAGTACAAGTTCTACCGTGGCACCAGTGCTGCAGAAACAGCTCGAAGGATTAATGATGTGTACGGCGCTAGTGTCGCAAAAGAAAGCACGGTACGTTTTTGGTTTCAACGTTTTTGTTCTGGAAATTTCGACCTTCAGAACCAACCTCGTGGACGGCCGGAGACCAAAGTGGAAAATGAAGAATTAAAGGCTATTGTGGAAGCGGATCCATCACAAAGCACTTCAGGGATAGCTGCAGGCTTTGGGGTAAGTGATAAAACTGTATTAATCCACTTGAAGCAAATCGGAAAAGTAAAAAAAATTGAACGATGGGTACCTCATGAATTGAGTGAATCGAACTTGCAAACACACGTCGACTGCTGTGTTACTTTGCTCAACCGATACAATAATGAAGGGATTTTAAATCGAATCATTACTTGTGATGAAAAGTGGATACTGTACGATAATCGGAAGCGCTTGTCGCAATGGCTGAACTCTGGAGACCCAGCCAAATCCTGCCCTAAACGAAAATTGACACAAAAAAGTTACTTGTGAGTGTTTGGTGGACTAGCGCCGGTGTCATTCACTACAGCTTTCTAAAATCTGGCCAAACGATTACGGCAGATATGTATTGTCAGCAACTGCAAACCATGAAGGAAGAACTAGCTGCTAAACAACCGAGATTGGTCAATCGCTCTAGGCCTCTGTTGCTTCACGACAACGCAAGACCACACACTGCACAACAAACAACCACTAAGTTAGATGAGCTACAATTGGAATGTCTGCGACATCCACCGTACTCCCCAGACCTTGCTCCAACAGATTACCATTTTTTCCGGAATTTGGACAACTTCTTACAAGGAAAAAAATTCAACTCTGATGCAGCAGTCCAAACCGCCTTCAAATAGTTTATTGATTCTCGCCCCCATGGTTTTTTTTAGTAAAGGGATCAATGAACTACCTATGAGATGGCAAAAGTGCATAAATAACAGCGGTGCATACTTTGATTAATTAAATATATTTTACAAAAACATTGACTTTATATTCCTCCCGTACAAAATGCCAATTTCATATGTAAGGACCTAATACTTTTTTAAGATTGTCTAAATAGCTTGCAACTGCAATTTTTATTGATTTTGTTATCAAAAAGATGCTGCTGCTCCTATCCTGTTTCAATTCCCCTCTGTCATCTCTTAAGATAGTGGGATAATATAGTTTAGTAGATTGAATTGTTTTACGCCGGCCTTACACAGCTCCGGCATCTTTTTTTTTTTATAGGAGAGGAGGCGAACGAGCATGCGGTTCACCTGATGTTAAGTGACTACCGCCGCCCATGTACAACTGCAACACCAGGGGAATTGCAGATGCGATGGTATCGCGAGTTTTGTCGCGATGTGCAATGGTGAAATTGAGCGGCTGGAATTAGTCCGAACAATTCCTCAGAGCACTCCCCGTGGTACATGCGATAAAATACGCAAAGAGATGCAACATCTCTACGCAGTGCTAGTGAGTCAAGCCGATCGGAAAGAACTCTGTCGTCGACGATTCGATCGACTCTGCGCTGAATGCGGTCAAGTGGAAGGAGCTGGCACTGGGAGCCCTTGCCCAGAGATGGGAACAGTATTCCATGTGAGGCAGAACCTGCGCCTTGTAAAGTTGTAGGCGTTGTGCCGGTATGAAATAATGCCCCGTTCTACTGAGCACGCCAAGCTTTTTAGAGGCCAATTTGGCCTTCTCTTCCAAGTGACCACGGAACTGCACGTCACTCGATATGTCAACGCCGAGGATTCCGATACTGGCTGAGGCAACAAGGGGAGTGCCTTGAAACTGAGGAGATACGACAAAGGGGTTCCTTTTAGCGGTAAACGCGCAAACGTGTGTCTTCTGGGGATTGAGCTGGACTAGATTTAGTCGCCCCCAATCCGAGACTTTGTTCAACAAAGTCTCGACTTCAGACACAAGTTTGTTCCGGTACTCGGCGACGTTTTCCCGAGAAATATTGGCACGGCCGGTGTATAGAGCATCACCAGTGCTGTGATCCGCATAGCAATGAATGTTACCGGTTTGCAACATATCATTGATATGCAGAAGAAATAGCGTTGGTGATAGCACGCAGCCTTGTGGAACACCAGCGTTAATAGGCTTGTAATCGGAGCACGCACCCTCTACTACGACCTTGATACTCCGATCAACCAGAAAACTGGTGATCCAATTGCACGATTTCTCGGGAAGCCCATAGGAAGGAAGCTTTGAAAGAAGCGCTTTGTGCCAGACCCGATCGAAGGCCTTCGCTATGCCCAAACTAACGGCCAATGCCTCCCCCTTGAACTCGATCGCCTGCGCCCATCTATGTGTTAGGTAAACAAGAAGATCTCCAGCTGAGCAACCCAGCTGGTGCTCCTCAAGGTACCGCATGAGCTGGCAGTTAATAATGGACTCCATTATTTTCGAGAATAAGGATCTGGCGATAGGCCTGTAATTGGACGGATCAGAGCGGTTATCTATTTTAGGGATCAGGTGCACGAAAGCTGTCTTCCATGAATTCGGGACAACGCCTATGGAGTAGGAGTACCGAAAAAGACGCGTTAGAACCGGTGCCAACTCTGGAGCGCACGTCCTCAGCACAATTGGCGGGATTCCATCAGGCCCACTCGACTTGTGGATGTCCAGGGAGAGGAGTACTTTGCGTACTGAGCACTGTGTGAATCGCACATCAGGCATAGAGCACTCACACTGCGGGATGGTCAGCGGTGTGTTCCCCCCGTCATCAAGAGTCGAGTTGGATGCAAAAAGGGAGCCTAAAAGGTCGGCTTTCTCTTTTGCGGCGTGGGCCAGTGAGTCATCCTCCCTGTGCAGAGATGGTAGTGATGGCTTACAGAAATTCCCTTGGATAGCCTTGACGAGAGACCTGCACGGGTTCTCGAAGGAAGGCGAAGTTTCTCGCCAATTCTGCCTATGTGCTCTGACTTTGCCTTGGCAATAACTCTTTTGAAGGACCTGGAGGCGAAGTTATACTTCTTTTTAAGCATGCTGGTGTTTACATCCTGAGCCGCCGAAGCCTCAGCCCAGGCCTGATAACACTCCTCCTTACTGCGTAATGCAATCTTACAGGAGCGACCAAACCAAGGCTGCGATCTGCCACCGATGGGTACCACAGATGATGGAATAAATAGTTCCATTCCCTGTAGCACCACATCGGTGACAGAGTCAGTAATAGCGCTGGGATCATCCGGCGAGAAGCAAACCCGCCCCCATGGGTAGGATGCAAAGAAAGACCGCATTCCATCCCAATCCGCCGACCTGTAATGCCTAACACGGCGGCAACCTGCAGAACGCAACCGCGAGGAGAGCGTGAGTGGCACCACACTCCGGATCAGACTATGGTCCGAAGAGCCAAGAGGGGCATCGTTGGAAACCTGATATCCGTCCGGATGAGAGGTCAGCAGAAGGTCCAACAGGGAAGGTGTATGATCCTCCACATCTGGAATCCGCGTAGGCGAAGTAACCAGTTGTGTCAGACCATATGCCAAGACAAAGTCATAAACAGATCTCCCCGCATGATCGGTTAAACGTGAACCGAGCCATTCAGCGTGGTGGGCGTTAAAATCGCCAAAGGATCACGATCTCTACGGATGGGATCTGTTGTAGCAAGAAATCTGTAGCCATTTGGACGTGGTCGATGAGTCGGTCTGTGTCGGCATTACCGCTATGGGACCTATACAGGCACCCGTAGACGCGCGGATGGTCGTCGCTGTCTACGCGCAGCCATAGGATGGACAGGTCCGTACCTTCAAGACTGCCGAGGCGTCGAGAACAGATATTCTCTCTGACGTATACGCAAACACCAGCCCGGGGCAGAAAGAAGTGTTCTTATTTGTACCCCGGGTAGGAGAGGTACGAAGTATCAGCCGGAGAGGACACCTGCGTCTCGGTCAAAAAGAGCAAGGTTGGCTTCGCCGTTAGATGGTAGTGGACGGCGTTAAGGTTCGAGTGAAGTCCCCTGATGTTGCAGAAGTCCATGGATAGCGTGGCAGGGGTCGCCATGGTTTTATTGCTCTGTTTGCCCCATGCAGTGTTAGTATAGAGCGGGATTTTGCCCCCTCCAGAATACGCGGGGCAGCCTGAGCACCCACGCTCAGGAAGAGGGTAGCTTGACCATGGATGCTCAGTGAGGGATTCTCCATTACCAGGGGTGCTGGTACCCTCCTGGGGTTGTTCTTTCTTTTTAAATTCCGCTACCATGTTATGGGGGGGGGAGAGGATTGGGCCTCCGGCCACCTGCACTAACCAAGCGAAACGCAGAAGCAAAGCTCCTATTTTATGTTGGTATTCTGTGAGAACCGCCCCGGTTCGAGCCGGTCCATCCATGCTACAGCAGAATCTGCAGCCCGGCTCTACCACTGTTAATCTTCACTATATTTACGTGGTAGAGCCACACTGCAGCTATATGGTTGTAGCACGAATGGGTCGGCTCGATCAAAGAAGGATCACGCTCTCACAGAATACCAGCGTAAAATAGCGGTTGAATGCTGCTGTGTTTCATATGGTGAGTGTAGAGAACTGGAGACCCTTTACTGGAAACAAGGCATTCCATCGTAGTCCTCAGGCGTGACAACATATCTGCATTTTGATTCTTAATAATTATTAATGAAAATAATTGTTTTAAATTGTTACAGTGGCGGGCAACTGGACGTGACCTTTTCGACCTGGTGTGTAGAACCATAGGTCTTAGGGAAACATGGTTCTTTGGACTGCAGTTTGAAGACACAAAACACTTTATAAGTTGGTTGAAATTAGACAAAAGGGGTAAGTCTCTTCTTAAGATTAAATAAATTAAACACAAGGTGAAATAGTTGATGTAATGTAGGTAAGGCTTGAGTTTCCATATTTTCTTGGGTGTTTGCTTCACTGTGATATCAATAAATTATTGCTATATGTAATTTATTTGAATATATATTAGTAATTAAATATATCTTATTAATTTATTTTGCTGTCTGATGGAAATGTAAGAGAGTCCATCACTCCAATTTGTCCCGTGGGGGTTGTAGGAAGTAGCTTTGGGAAATGCCAGAAAATTATTCAGGCTCCTGATAGACTTGATACGAAAAATCAATTATCAATCAAATTATTAAAAAGCAATTATCTGACTGCAAAGTGTGATGATTAAGGAAAATAGTCCCTCCAACAGAAGTGGCCCATGTCTATCAGTGGAATTTTACGGAAAAACGAAGATGAAGATATCGTAAGTGATATATTTTCAATTTAGAGTATGAATAAGCACATACTCATCTTGTTTCTGATTAATGTGAAAGTAAGAGAAGAGTAAAATTATGTCTGCAATAGAAAATTGTTGGTATTAGATCCAGGATAGTTAGAAACTTCAAGACCTACAAATTAATAGTACTTAAATATTAGGAGTTTAATTTAATTATGAAATGCCATTTTATGTTGAACAATCTAAACAACTTTTTTTTTTGTAATGCTGGGGTAATGAGAAACGTCAATGCCCATAAACGCAACAATTATTGCTTTAATTTTAACGCGATAAAGTGAGTGGCTACACTTGAACAGTCAACGTCATTTCAATTTTAATGCCGTTGAACGGCGGCGTTAAGGTTGGCGTTAATGTAAACTGACCATTTATTTTTTAACTCAAAACGGGACATGGGTTTATTTATACTCCCCAGTTAGCAGGTTAACAATGAAAAAAATTTTATGTTATTTAAAATCTGTAACTTTATACAATTAGTGTTCACTATAATTATAATCACATTAATTATAATTATTTTTATTATAACAAATTGTGAAAAATAAAAACTAATCACCAGTTCACCAGCTTCATTAAAGCAAAGTTCCTCATACAGTTATTATTAATTGCAACACATTTTTTAATTATATTTATATTTGTCAGTGGAACAAATTTGCTTTAATAAAGTTGGTGATGATTTTAAAAAAGAATAAAATTCTGGGCAAGTTTTTTTACATTGACCTTTGTTATCAACATCGCCTTTAGAACTGGAACCTCTAAGTGATTTTTCAGAGGTCCACAATTTATTCATAATAGAAAAATAGTTTTTCTACTGGAGCATTTGTACCAGGTAGACATAAAATATATTCGATTAAAATGCAAAAGAATTTATGTTGAAGATTGTTGGTGCGAAAGTGTTTGAATACTTCCACCCAACGAGTTTCTGCGAAAACTTTTAAATTATCCCATTCGGTTATTTTTTGGTCGGTCCCGCTCTCGCACCGTTCGTGTCTGACGAACTTCATAGTTTAAAA
Source organism: Parnassius orleans (assembly GCA_029286625.1). Classification (NCBI taxonomy): domain Eukaryota; kingdom Metazoa; phylum Arthropoda; class Insecta; order Lepidoptera; family Papilionidae; genus Parnassius; species Parnassius orleans. The sequence goes on along the minus strand of JAGSMP010000006.1, from coordinate 9,876,727 downwards.
TTTTCGCACGGTTCAGGAAAACGGGACTATTTTGCGTCCCGGAGCTTTGTTTGGGGACAACGGGACAGGTGACCGAGAAAAGGGACAGTTCCGTTCAAAACGGGACGTATGGTCACTTTACTTTAATATTCCTTGAATTTCAAGCAAGATGAACGTTGACGCTAATACTCTATATTTGATGAGTGTAAATGTTTATTATATGAATATATTTTATCATTGCCTAAGCATGACTCTGTTTGCAGAATCTCAAGAAACATAATGACTTTTTCACTATTCCACTCCATCATAGCCATACGTGCGACCCCGTTGCGCTCACCGTGCACAATGAGACAAACGTAGTGTGGCCGCTTCAACGCGTTAATTCGTGCGTAAATCTCTTTGATGTACCGCCACTCGAGTTATCGCCCAACGGCAAACGGCATTGTTAATACCATTGTAAAATTATCGCGTTAAGTGGTGGCCACACCTACATTCAACGTCCATCAACGCGATAAAAATTTAAAGTCAACCAATATAATGTCATAAATTTTTAAATTCAGAATGTTATAGTTTTTGCGTACAAAATGTTTTAATCATGAATCTTGTACCAAGCAGGTATAATTTAATTCAAAGTGGCCACTCCGTTAAAATGGCAACTTTGTATTTTAACCTCTATTATTTCCACTTATCGGTTAATTCATTTTTGATTTCAGTGCAAGATCAATGTGTCTCACAGATGCCTGGGACACCATTTATGTTACTCTGCAAGCTGTACCCAGAGGATGTGGCAGAGGAGTTGATACAGGAGGTTACCCAGCATCTGCTGTTCCTGCAAGTAAAGCAAGCGATACTCAGCATGGACATTTATTGCCCTCCGGAAGCCTCAGTTCTGTTGGCAAGCTATGCGGTGCAGGCTAAGGTATCATTGTTGTTATTACTCCTGCGTCAGTTATGTTTTTTTTATCATTGCATTGTTTTTTGATAAGTGAGTAATTATTGTCATCAGCTCAGGAAATTCAATTCAATTGTTTGGCCAGATAAATAGTCGAACCAGCCACTTCAACTAAACGTTTATCCGTCCATTTATTACAGCCTATAAAAGTCCACCAACGTAGGCCTTCGAGGCCCAAAAATTTTCTCTTAGGGAGAATTTTGCCATAGTTGCCACGCTTGGCAGGCGGGTTGGCAACCGCAGGATTTTTATAAATTTAAGTTGTTATCAGGAATGTGCTGATTTCCCTCTGTCACCTTTTACGACACCCCCGGAATGATATGGGGTAGTGGATATTCTTACACCATCTACATGGTTTGAACTATCCATAGGTTTGAATATTTCTCTATATGTATAAGAATTTTTTTTTCTAAATTATTGGAATTTTTCGTTTTGTTTGGTTTCGTCATGGTTTTACCAAAGAGCCTTTAAAGTTATTGTTACTAAAATAAGTTTAAAAATCAAACATTTTTTTTTGCTTTAAAATTTCAATTTATAAGGGAGAGGGTCCCATTATTTTCATTGAATGATATGTGACTCAGCATCAGCCATTACAATAAGATACATTTTAAGCAAACAGTTTTGAAATGTCTTATTATATAAAACTGAAAAACATTTTATGGTACACAGTTGATTTTAAATGAGTTCTTTGCATTTTTAATTGACTAGTTTTGTGTTGTAAAAATTTAAACATACCTTAACTTAATGATAGAATTCAATTTAAGAATATGTGGTAGAGCCAGAATAAGTGGTTGTAGATTGAATAGGTTGACTGACTTGACTGTGGAAGGCCTAAACTGTCACAGAATACCATCGTAAAATAGCAGATTAATGCTGCTGTGTTTTGTATGGTGAGTGTAGAAAATCGCAGACCCTTTACTGGAAACGGGGCAATTCATCTTAGTCTTTAAGGGTAACAACGGGGATAGATGTAGATTTCTATGGGCTACATCCACTATCAAGTGAACTGTGTACTTGTTTGTCACCGTTATTCTGTGAAAAACTTAAACAAAATTGTAAAAAATAATTATAATTATTATCAAAACTAAGAATTAATTAAGTAAAAATATTCAAATTACAGCTAGTTTTAAAACCAATAATAACTATTTCAATTATTGTGTTAATTAATAAAATTATGATGGCAATAAAACTATATAAATAAAATCTATTGCAGTATGGAGATTATGACGAAAGTGCGTACAAACCGGGGATGCTCGCAAGTGAAGACTTGTTACCTCAGCGGGTCATAGATCAATATCAGATGACGCCGGAGATGTGGGAGGACCGCATTAAGATATGGTATTCTATTATGTGAAATTTATGATCAACAATCTATACATATAAATAAAATTGAATTGTAGTTACTTGCATGCAAGACATATATAACCATTTTTCAAATTTTTGTCTGTCTGTTCGGGCTAATCTTCGGAATGGCTGTACCGATTGTGATGAAACTTTACGAACAGATCCCAAAACTTAAGATTTTTTTTTAAAAAAACTAAAAGTTGACATAATAAATGGTCTATGTTTATCTTAAATCAGCACATTCAACATCACATCAATAGATCTTCTCCGGTCAGTCAATAATAATAATAATAATAATAATAATAGTTTTTGCCATGTTTGGGTTGGTGGGTACGACCATGGGAAATGCCATAAAAGTTATATAGCTTCCTAAAGCTGGCATTATAACCATCATATTTACGCTTGACGTAAATACTTATATACAGGGTTATTTTTCAAAGAGTAGCCAAATTTTAAACTTAAGTTCAAATATATAAATAATGATATATACATTTATTGCAGTTTTTGAAAATACGAGTAAATAAGGCTTCTACTTTTCTACTTTTATTTGAAATTATCCTAAATTGAATGTGATTTATGGGCAACAACGTTTTTGCCTACTGATCGACCCTTACGAATGTGTGCGTGCGAAGTAAAATCAGTTAAAATAATGCATTACAACGCATTTTGAATTTAAAAGATAAAAGGACAGAATGTTTGAGATTTTTTTTATTCATTTTTCTTCACCATTCGCCTATGGTACTCATTCTGAACCTTCTCTGCAATATTTTTTTATTTATTTGCTTTTTAAGGGAAACATACAGTACAATAATAAATTACATAATAAAACATATAAAAGTAATCCTAAAAACCAATGAAGTTTCCACAGATATCTAATACATAATGAAAGCTTGCCAGCACAATATTATGTTGTATAAAATTTGGGCGATTATTGCAAAATAACCCTGTATATACATAGCAGAGCCATTTTGCAGTTATATTACGCTTGTAGCACAAATGCCTCGGTTCGACCAAGGAAGGACCACGCTCACACAGAATGCCAGTGTAAAATAGCAGCTTAATGCTGCTGTGTTTCGTAAAGTAAGTAAAGAGAACTGGAGCCCTTTTCAACTGGATACGAGGCATTCCATCTTAGTCCTCAGGGGTGACAACGCATCTGCATTTTGATTCTTAATCGAGGATAGATGTAGATGTCTATGGGCCACAACATCGACTTACTAATGTAAGATAAAGATAAGATAACGACGCGCTGTTTTCCGCAACTCCACGTCTAAGCGCGTATTTTGCGTGTGGGCAGGAATAATGCAATTATTCGAGCCATGAAATCTCCCCGAAGAAGTTCAACAGTCTTTTGACGTTGCGAGCAACTTCGGGGAGTGGTCTCGGCGTGCCGAGATGTTTAGCCCTGTATGCAGAGACCTCCGGACATGTCAGCATCACGTGGGCTGCCGTTTCTTCCTCCCCCATGCATGCCCTGCACAGGGGACTATCTGTAACACTTATGGTAAATAAATGTTTGTTAAAGGAGCCATAAAAATCGACTTACTGTCAGGTGGCCGCTTGTCACCCTTTTTCTATATAAAAAAAACTTATAAGGGCAGCAGCGTTAAAGGTGTGAGACATCTGGAACTGACAGCCTGAAAAGCCTGACTTGGCGAGGAAGAGGCGTTGTCCAGCAGCTTCTTCTTACCCGAAGCCATGACGTTTACGAACTGGTTAAAAACAGCAGAAGAAGTTTGATGTACAATTAATATTAAAACATTTCAGGTATGCAGATCACAAAGGAATGTCCAGAGATGAAGCGGAGATGGAGTATCTGAAAATAGCTCAAGACTTGGACATGTATGGAGTTAACTACTTTGCGATCAATGTAAGTTAATATTTTGACTGCTTTGTTAGCCCAGTGGTCGTAACGTGACTTTGTTACGACCACTGGGCCATGGTGTGTTCTGGGTTCGAATATCGCACCGCCAAAAATCCAGTTAGTGGGTTTTTCGTGTAGCATTGCTGACCCATCAGACTATGAGAGTGAGGGATAAAGAGTGCGTCTGTGTTTGTGTGCACACTCGTGCACTATAATCCTGTCCTACACAGTTGGCTCTAGTCTCCGTTGAGACTGGCCGCCGTGAACGAAATTCGGTCTTGACCCATTGATTTTCTGTATTTGAAATGAACCTTTGTACTCTTCCAGAACAAAAAAGAAACAGATCTTTACCTCGGTGTGACGGCGCTCGGTCTGAACATATACGAGAAGGACAATAAGCTTACACCAAAGACCACATTTCCCTGGTCCGAGATCAAGCACATCTCCTTCGACGACAAGAAATTTGTCATCAAGTTCGTGGACAAGAGCGTCACCAATTTTATCTTCTTCTCACCCAAAGGCATGAATAAATTGGTAAGTGGGATACAGACCTTGTCATTTATAAAGAAACTAACTGGCCTAGCAGAAGCTGTTCTGCCCTTTTCGGTAGGTGGTGCAACGAGTTCCAATCCGTATCCACTCCAGACATTTTACAGTGTAAATATAAAAATTAGTACCTAATAACTTGACCACTTTTCGGTTTTCTACAGGATGCATTTCGCCTTTCGGTTTTCTACAGAATGCATTTCGCCTTTCGGTTTTCTACAGGATGCATTTCGCCTTTCGGTTTTCTACAGAATGCATTTCGCCTTTCGGTTTTCTACAGGATGCATTTCGCCTTTCGGTTTTCTACAGAATGCATTTCGCCTTTCGGTTTTCTACAGGATGTTTTTCGGAGAGTGTACGCAGGAATTGCGTAATTTAATTCTTCCCTTTCCCTTTCCCTTCCACCATCGGACAACCAGACGTTCGGCCAGTCTCCATACTTTCGTTGTCGACTTACCACGCATTCGAACCAAACGGTTTGCTACATCGTTCGCCATGCGTACAGCAAAGGAGTGGAATGAGTTGCATCTGTCTTTCCATCCGATTACAATGTTTCTTTATTAAGTCAGTGCGCTGTACCATCTTTGGCTGCATTACCATATACCATCAGGTGGGAAGTTGTCAAGTGCTGGTTAATAGATGTGGCTCTCTTTAAGGAGTACTTAAATATACTAAACAATTTAATAAACACTATAATTAACATTTAAATAAGCTATATTATCAACATTAAATCTCGTGGCAGTCAAAATGATGTCACTCAACAAAAAAGTGTTCATTCACTGCATTAGCCAATTACCATAAGGTGGACTGTAAGTTTGTTTATCTCTTTAGTTTTATTAAAAAATATCTTTTTTATAGTTTTTTATTAGTGTTGACGATTGCAGGAAGTAATCTTGACTCAGCTCTCAGTCGTTCGTTCTCTAACTGAAGGTGTAATATCTTAGGCGACACAAACTTAATTTTCGAAATATGATTCCAGATATTGGATTTGTGCATCGGCAACCACGACCTGTATATGAGGCGGAGGAAACCAGACACGATGGAGGTGCAACAAATGAAGGCGCAAGCGAAAGAAGAAAAGCAGGTAAGATATAAGGTAGTTGCACAAAACACTGTTGCTGTCAATCAAAACACACCACGTGTATTATTTCCATCATTAAATAAAGAGTATTTAATGATGAAAATAATACATTACGTAATACATAATACATTACGTCTATAAGAAGATCTTTTGCGTCAATTCTTAATTAATTACACAATATGTTGTATTTATATTATGTGTATGAAATTCTTGAAAAATATATACATTTATATAAAAATATTTATAGATGTATACATGAAACATAAAAGTACACATATTTCTTATGTACATTTATGTTTCATCATCGATCACTAATAAAAAAACTAGATACACAATCCCATGCAATAGTTCTCTAAAAACTGTCGCCAATTGTTTTGACGTAATTCTAGTTGAAATAAATATACATTAATGTAAATTCAACCTTAAATGCATTGTCTAAAGTTGTATTCACAAAGCTAAAGTTTTGCCACCAGTCAATCCTATTCCAACAGGCATTTACTCATTTCAGCGTCGTCAAATAGAACGAAATAAGTTAGCGCGCGAGAAGCAGCTACGGGAAGCAGCAGAAAGAGAAAGAACAGCTATGGAGCAGAGATTGCTACAATATCAGGAGGAGATACGGCTCGCTAATGAAGCACTGGTAAGGTATTTGTTTATTATGACTATAATTGTAACATACGACTATAGTGGTTATACGTGGTAGAGCAACATATTATGGTTGTAGCAAAAATGGGTCGGTTCGACCGGGGGAGAACCATGCTCTCACAGAATACCAGCGTAAAATAGCAGCAACTAATGCTGTTGTGTTTCGTATGGTGAGTGTAGAGAACCGAAGACCCTTTTTACTGGAAACGAGGCATGCCATCGTAGTCCTCAGCGGTGACAACGCATAGATGTAGATGTCTATGGGCCGCAGCATCCATTTAACACCAGGTGAACTGTTTGTTTGTTTGTTTGTCACCCTTATTCTATAAAAAAAATATTCCCATTAAGAGGCATTCTATTAGGATATCCTACCTATGTTCATCAGTGGACTTCAATAGGTTGTACTAAATGAATGAATGAATGACTGTGAATTATTTTTGTAAACTTAAGGTTTTGTGCTCACTTTCTCGAAATGACTTCGCAGCGTCGATCGGAAGAGACTGCGGAGTTGCTAGCAGAGAAGGGCAGAGTGGCAGAAGAAGAGGCATCGCTACTCGCTCAGAAGGCGGCAGATGTTGAGAGGGAGAACGCAAGACTACGGTTGTCTGCTATTAAGACTGAGGAGGAAAAGGTTAGCCTTCAATATATCTTTATTCTTTTCTTTTGACTGCCTCTTTGGTCTAGTGGTTGTTAACGCGATTGATAATCTTGAGGTCTTGAGTTGACATTGATATTGTTACAAAGTAATTTAATTTCACCAAACAACGTTGTTGTTATTAACGAAAATATTATTCAGTCATTATATTCTAAAATGGCCAGAGTAATTCATTATTGGTTTTTCTGATAAGATATTCTCAATAGCAACCCAGAGTCAGGAAGTTGGCGGTGTCAGTGTCTCGGCAAGCACGTAAAGCCGTTGGTCCTGTGCCTGATCTCTCTCCAGTCGTGTCGGTTTACCGTCCCATCGGACTATGAGAGTGAGGGAATAGAGAGTGCACCTGTGATTGCGCAATGCGCATACACTCGTGCACTATAAATCCTGTCCTGTGCAGGTGGCTAGTCCCCGTTGAGACTGGCTGCCGTGACCGAGATTTTCGATTTCAAGGCCATTATTATTGTTTTCTTAATCTACAATAGAAATCCTACATGGGCCCCTTGTAAGAAGGGATTGATTTTCACGCTTGACAGGCAGATAGAGATGACCGCAGTACCAGACGTGAGCTCTTTGATGCTGCTGCCTATGAAATTGTTAATTACATTTTTAAATGCTGATTTACCACGTGCTCTATGGTAAAGGAAAACATCGTGAGGAAACCGGCATGTTTTAGAAATTAAGAAATTATATTTCGAAGACATGTGAAGTCCACCAACACGCATTAGGGCAATGCGGCGGACTTTTCCTAGCCTTAAAACCAGGGTTGGCAGATTTAAATCAGACTGATTTAAATCATGATTTAAATCACGATTTAAATCACTTGATTTTGATTAAAAAAATCATTGATTTAAATCAACATGTATAAATTAATGTAATAGGCAGAAAATGAAATAAAATTGACTTAAAATAAGGTTAAATCTTTTATTGTTTTATGTTATTTTTATTATTCTACTGCAATAGTCTCATAAACTTTGGAAAATCAACAAAGACTGTAGCGATGAGGTGTGTCAGTCTCATAAACTTAGTAAAATCAACCAAATAATTTTTAAGAAATTCACATTTAAGATATGAACTGTAATTAATACAGTATTAATTATTTTACTCTTAATCAGTCTCATACATATGTATTCATAAACTTTTAATCCTACTATGTCATAAAGTGTTACCAACTCGTGAATTTCAAAATATACAAAAAAATCATAAAAAACAAAAAAAAAAACATAAATTTTTAAAAAAATCAGCATTATTTGATTAAAATTAAAAAAATCATGATTTTTTCCATCCCTGCTTAAAACTTTCTCAGAAATGAGAAGAGTCAGGAGTGGGACGTAGTAGGCTGTAACTTTTTTAAGTATCCAAAGTCAAGGTTTTATCTGTTCGCTCTATCTGTCGCCTCTGACAACACCCGTGGAAGGAAGTGGAGCGGAAGATACGCTTATATCGCGATCAGACATTTGCCTGCCAAGATTAGTGTTGTCTAACCCTGTACCCTGTTGGATAACCCTGTATACTCTGAAAAAGACCTTCGTTAGATGTAAAATTGCCGCACTGGTGATTGGAAGAAGTACACAATTATATTGTTTTTAGATTATAGCTGACGCATTCTAAGAAAACCAATCTAACAATGGACTTAAATTTAGAACACGGCCCAATCCACTACATTCTTCATATTTTTCAAGGTGCACTTAGAACGGAAGACCCGAGAGGCAGAGTTCTTAACAGCGCGTCTCGTAGAAGAGTCGGAGAAACGTGCGGCCGAAGCGGAAAGGCTGAAGGCGGAACTGGTCGCCGCCAAGGTCGCGGAGAAGCAGGCCAAGGAGAAGCTCATCAACTTCCTCAGCAGGGCTTCCACCGGCTCATTGCCTCCGGTGAGCTAAATTTATTACTTTACCATAATTTTTTAATGGCTTATAAAATAACCTTTAGAATAAAAAAGGCTTACACTCTTACCCGAGTATGGAGAAGCAAACATGAGGGTTATGATTTTGACGGTATTTTTTTATAGGATAAGGGTGAGAAACGAGCACACAGTCCACCTGATGGTAAGTGGTTGCTGTGGCCCATAGACATCTATATCTATACTCGATTACGAATCAAAATGCAGATGCGTTGTCACCCGTGAGGACTAAGATGGAATGCCTCGTTTCCAGTAAAAAGGGTCTCCGGTTCTCTACACTCACCATACGAAACAGCAGTGTTAGTTTCTATTTTACGCTGGTATTCTGTGAGAGAGTGGTCCTTCCCCAGTCGAGCCGACCTATTCGTGCTACAACTATACCAGTAATATAGCTGCAGCATGGCTCTACCACGTAAAATGTATGTATGTATTTCTCAGGCGTTTTTACGAAAAAATGCCCCAGGGGACTAGGATGGGTTATGTTGTAATTGAATTGAACTGTTTAAAACACCAAGGCTGTCCTTAGGCCAACCTTTGCCACTTATCGCCATTAAACGAAAATATTTTTTTATACATCAGGGATTTCCAAAGTGAGGGGTGCAGAAACCCGCAAAACGGGGTGCGTAACATGTGTGGTAAGGGGCATGGGACCAGTACTAGAACTTAATTAAATTAAATTTGGTTTAATTCCTCTGAGGCGAATGCAGATTAACTAAGAAAATATCTATACATACTATATAAATATCCTACTAGACTTCTCATCCTTGGTGCTTTTTTAATTTTGAAATAAAATTTATTTGACATCATGTCACTTAAACTTACAAAGGTAAAATAGGTACAAAAACATTTAAGTAGATTTAAATCTCGTTGTAATAGTAGTATGTAATGCCTTTGTCACTATTCGAGTCTTGTGACAGTAAAACTATCGACTTGGTACGCGCTCACAGAATACGGCTTAGCATACAGCGTAAAATAGCGGTAATCGCAATATTTTTTTAGATAAGAGCCAAGTGTCTAAGAAATAAAACTTGGAAAACCTAATTGAAATCTGTCCAGTAGTGTTTCCGTGATGCGCGCACAACCAGGGTTGGCAGATTTAATCAGACTGATTTAAATCACGATTTAAATCAACATGTATAAATTAATGTAATAGGCAGAAAATGAAATTAAATTGACTTAAAATAAGGTAAAATATTTTATTGATTATGTTATTTTTATTATTCTACTGCAATAGTCTCATAAACTTTGGAAAATCAACAAAGACTGTAGCGATGAGTGTGTCAGTCTCATAAACTTAGTAAAATCAACCAAAGAATTTTTAAGAAATTCACACTTAAGATATGAACTGTAATTAATACAGTATTAATTATTTTACTCTTAATCAGTCTCATACATATGTATTCATAAACTTTTAATCCTACTATGTCAAAAAGTGTTACGAACTCGTGAATTTCAAAATATACAAAAAAATCATAAAAATCAAAAATCATGATTTAAAAAATCAGCATGATTTGATTAAAATTAAAAATCATGATTTTTTCCATCCCTGTAGTGCAAACCTCTATCATTTTATTTATATAGATAAAAGACGCCGATTTCGTCCTCCAAGCAGTATACACATTGCTTTTTCCGGTTTAAAAGTGTGTGTAGGTGTCGGTGAAATTGTGGCACTGCGATATTGCACCTTCTACTCTCTGTGTGAGGGTGCAATGCGATGTCATTGGGTGTTGCCATTTGGTTATTGCTTTAGTTAGATAGCGTTGAACATCAGGTGGGCCATCTGGTAGTCCCTTCAATTAACTCTCATAATATACATGCTTAAGATAAGCGATTCGCGTCGTAAACTTCATGTTTTAGAGTTTTTCAAGGACGATATCGTAACGATGTGAGCAGATTATTTGCAGAAAATTACGGCTTTAGAAAGATGAAGTGTTTAATTAGTGCACTACAGAGCAAAATCTTAATTTTAATGACTTTTTAGAGCGAAGACAATCAAGAATATTACGTGATAGATATTGTGATATTTAAAAGTATAGTTGTAGCACGAATGGGTCGGCTCGACCGGGGAAGGACCACGCTCTCACAGAGTACCAGCGTAAAATAGCAGCTTAATGCTGCTGTGTTTCGTATGGTGTGTAGAGAACCGGATACCCTTTACTGGAAAAGAGGCATTCTATTTAGTCCTCACGGCTGACAACGCATCTGCATTTAAATTCGTAAACGAAGATAGATGTAGATGTCTGTGTGTCACAGCAACCACTTACCATCAGGTGGACTGTGTGCTCGTCACCCTTCCTTATTCTATAAAAAAATCGTTTTACGAAAATATGCGTCAGTGTAGCTTTATCTTTCAGGTCGAATACAACCATTATTATAAGCTAAAATACTTTGTTATAAGAGTTATTATAGCAGAGCAAGAGCCCGTGAATGCCAGACCGTCCTTATTTTATAAAATTTGAATGTTGCTCAGCGCATGCTCCCAACATGGTTAGGAACAATTGGTTACTATGAAGATTGGATTATCGTGGCTTTGGCAGGTAACAGGTAGCAAAGGTGTATAAAATAGCAACTTAAATTTGTCAAAGAATAGCGGAGTTTTTCTCATATTTTCTTCGGAATATTATCAGAAACATTAGAACTCACGTTTTCCGTTGCCAGACACTTAGTATCGTGGCAACTCCTTGCCAGACACCCTTATACTTTAATAAATTGTAACTGTACTTATGTAATAGTATAAAAGCTGAATTTTACATATGTTACTTGGGTAACTATTAGAAGATGTTTCCTCAGAAGCCAGACAGTTTCGACAGTTCTAACACCTGGCCAGACAAACATATTATAGGGTAGCTGTAGGTGCGGGTGTTAGGCAATATGCATCCGAGTGAGATAGTTATTGGATTGATCGGATAATTTTAATATGTTTATTACAAAAATCAATATTTAAAATTACTGGCTATAATTTGAGTTTGATATTTGAGTAAAATATAAAGCTAATAACTTAGTAAATAATGTTTTGGAATTTCACGTACTTATTTTGTTTTTACTATAAACTTATTTCGTATTGACCTACCTACACGGATTTCGTCGCTCACCATGAGAAGCAGCAGCATCATTGTGCTATTTTACATAATTATATTACAAGGTACAATACGGCCGACGTATCTTGGCGAGTCCGACCTTCGCGCAGAAGGTTGCGCAATAGCTTTAAGGAACAAAATGGTGGCATGAGGCGACGTACGGGGGCGGTGGTCTAGGCTGAGATTGACCATAAGTAAACACAATCGACCCTTTAGTCATAAAATATCGCAATCGATTAGTTTTATTTAGAAGTTATTGATTTTTGTTTATATAAGATATTAAACGAAATAGATTTACAAATATAGTGAATTTTGTTGATAATAAACAAGATTTCGACTTAAATAAAAAAAAAACTAAAAACATATTATTTTCTCAGCTGAAAGACATAATGTACTTAAATATCAATTATCTATTAACGTCTTCTTGAGTAACGACTATTTGAGAAAATTTAGAACCTCTTATAAATTGCAAATAAATATATTTTTATGTCTTAATTTTAATCGATTTGAATAAAAATCGATTAAACAACACCCTCAGGCACGCGTGTTGGACATCCCTTTCTGGTTACTTCGTAAAGCTTCGTGCTTATTCGGCAATGCTCGGTACACGGTAATATTTCTCAGTCACACGTTAGCATTGGTGTCGTGTTCGTGTCGCTATCTCTGTCTTGAGCACAGTCGGTTACAAAAGTTTTCGTTGTTATTGTTGTTTGTTTTTATTAATAGTGTTAAGTTTGTTTTGTTTGTTTTATTTGTTTTATTTGTTTTATTTGCAAGTGTCAGTTAGCACTTATATTAAATAATAATAAGTGTAAATAAATAAAAGTATTAAATGTAAATAATATTGTATGTGTTTGTGATAAAATCTGCCCCTATCGAAGGTGAGGTATCAAAATTGAATCTTTAATTTATAATGTCTCCAAAGTGTTTTGATATTTTTGGTCACTGTATTAGGAAATTTTATTTGTACATTGGTATATATAAAAATTACAATAACAGTTTTCTTCACGAGTGTTCATGCGCTAAACTTCAGAGCCTATATTCAGACTCCCAAGATACGTCGGCCGTATTGTACGTACGTGAGGTTAATATGGTCACCTTAAGCTTTGCCGCCCTATAAAACCAAAACTGGGAGGAGGACGGAGACAAAAACACAAAGTCGTGTACTATAAGTAATATATTAAGAAACAAGCTTCGCCAATTATAAGGAACACTTCGAAAAATCAACTTAAAAAAGCAGTTAATGACCATATTTAGTATAATTACAGAATAAATAATAGTACAAGAACAGAAGGATCACTCTCTGATAGCAAACTTGCGAGTTCAAACCTATTCACAACGTTGCTATTGTTCATAATACTTTGCACGCCTCGGATACAACCGATTTTGATGATTCTTTTTTATTTAAAAGCTGGTGCCTATAATTTATATATCCCATATAAATTTGATCAAGATCTGACCAGTAGTTTTGGAGTTATCCTTAATAATACGTGTTATAATGCGTATTAATATTAAAATCGGTTGTACAAAATTATTTATTTCATTACTTGTCTCTCTTGCTCTCTTTTTAAAAAAGTTACCTCCACACTAGGATTTTATCCTGTATCGCGGGAGCAAGTTACATACATAAAACAGACCCAGAACAATTATTTGTAGGCCATACAAATACTCGTTCCGTGCGGGATTCAACCCCGTGGCCTTTAGCGCTGCAACTCATTGCTAAGCCACTGCGCCACGGAGCCGTCACTTGTCTGTTTCACATTTTTTGCTATTTACAAACATGCGACACGCGACGGCATTATTAATGAAAGAGTGACAATGAGAAGTGGTGCTATTTTCAATCTCTTTCTTTTATCGACCATGTGTTAAACTATAAACCAGTATATGCTGATCTTGCATTAATAAGGTTATTGGCATTATACGCGAAAAAATCGAAAACTGCGAAGCTGTGATCGGGTCGCTAATCAAATAATAAATTTATAACTACGGCGTCAGTAATTAGGTACCTAATTATCTAGTTATTATAATAATATCTTACCTATGAAAAGGCGACATTTCTATTGTTATTTAAGCACCCGTATGCTATGCAGTACTTTTTGGCTTTTTGAGAGGCCATACTTGAATAAAAACTATCAAAAGTGCCTAAATATTTATAAGAGAAAAATATTATTTTGTTAACAAAAGGCGCGCGTCAGCTTGAGCGCGCGCGTGACAACCTCACGGAATTAGCCTCTTGTAGGCGGCCGCGCAGCGTAGGTATAATTGCCTAACATATACATGCCTAAAGCGCGGAGTGAGACAGGCCTGGTATAATGTCAACTGTCAAAATAGCGTTGATAAAGCAGCGCCCTTTTGACCTTTTCTTATTTGATTGACTGATGAAGAGCTATCATATCACAGAGCCATCTATCTAAACAAGGCTGTATTTTTCTACCGACTTCAAAAAGGAGGAGGTACTCAATTCGACTGTATGTTTTTCTTTCTTTTTTTGTGTGTTACCTCATAACTTTTTTCTGGGTGAACCGATTTCGATGATAATTGTTTTATTTGAAAGCTGGTGTTTCTCATGTAGTCCCATATAAATTTGATCAAGGTCTGACCAATAGTTTTTGAGTTATTCTTAATAATTTATATCGAAGTCGGTTGTACAACATTTTTAATTTTTAATTATTGAGTTATAAGAAAGTGACCATATTACCTTCACGTATAGGTCCCGTCACGTAAAAAGAACGCTGAGCGACAGTGGAGGGGGTGTGTCTGCGCATGGGTACAGTCGCGTTCTAAAGTACTAGATGGTACTAGGATATTGTTTTATAATATATGAGTAATTAATTGTTTTATTGTAGAATCATAATAGGTACTTTACCTGCTACTTAGAACTTTGGAAGAGGTTGGAATTAAAGTAAAATATAAAGTAGATTGTAACAAGAAAACTTAAGCTAAGGGTGACACGCCGTCCGTTATATCGTCTTGGATCACCATATATGAAACCAGATGTCGATGGTGTGTTGGTGTTACTGGATGTTACTTCATCATCACTTTCATCTTCGCTTGAGCTTCCATCATCAGAATCATTATCATCAACGCGAATGATAAATGTTTCCGTCATCAGGTCGACCACATGGTCATTTTTTCGGTATTCTTCCTCAATACTTTTAACTTTACTGCACAATTTTCCCCATTCACCTTCTCCCATCATATTTACCTTTTTGTTCACTAGTTCAGTCATAAAACAATAAATATAAATCATTTTTCTTTGCTTCCTTTTTAAAAAATCGTCGCGCGTCGTGCAACGAAAGTTGTGTGTGCGACTGTACTTTTGGGAGCAAACGAAGCGCGGGAAGCATGGGTTCACTGACGAACCAATGGCGTACGCGCATAGTAATACTGGCGAGCATTGCCCGTCGCGCCCCCTTCATACCACCAATTTGGTCGATAAATCGCTCAGTGCGCAGGTACAAGGCCAGCGTTCTTTTTACGTGACGGGACCTATACGCTATTATATTTTGAGATACACAAGTTAAATAGAGTGTGCTGAGTATTGCAGTTTTTTGCAGCCGTCGTCCGTGCAGTCAAGTCTGTTTCCGTCGACGTGTTCCTTGCCCGCCGAGCTGGGGGATCCGCGGGTGGGGGGTGCCGTTGCTGGCGGTGCGGGGGGTGTGAGGGGTACTGGCGCGGCGGGGGGTGCTGGTACAGGGGGCGCAGGGGGCGCTGCCGTGCCGCACAACGGCGCCCCGGAGCCCGACCTCAACTCCTACCAGCTGGTGCCCGATGACTCCGATCCGCACATACATCGATTGTCTCTCGAGATCGAGAAGGAGAGGTCAGTCGATCATTGTTTCACGTCTCTAGTGGCAGGTTATTTCTTAAATATATATGTGTATTTTATGTATATACATACATTTTATGTATACACATCATTCATTTGCAAATAAAAAAATATTTAAATTAATTTAATTTTGTATGGTCGATTTTTCGGAAGTAGTTATTTATATATGTTCGAATACTGATTCTGGTAATGTACTTAACGGGAACCACAGGGTTATTGTGACATGTTGTATATACTCAGGGTTATTTTTCAAAGAGTATCCAAATTTGATATTTAAGTACATCTCTACAGGGTATTTTTGAAACGCTCCCGAAAACGAAGACAGATGATAGTACTAAGGATACCTATGATGATGGGTCACAAAAAAATTCGATCCCGAGGAAAAAAAATCATCTTTTCACAACGTTTTATTAACTTTATTCACGCTCCATCATGTTATTACAGTTATTTGAAACGATATTTCACAAAAAAAATCATGAAAATACTGAAACATAAAACCAGCAGTGGGATTACTGAATTACAATCAGCTGACTAGGGGTCAATGTACGCGCGAACGCCGAATTCGCGCGGCCCGCAACTAGCGGTGGTACCACAATACCTAATAATTTACAACACTTGTCTAAATACCTAACTTATCTACTTAACCTACTATTTTGCCACTGTGCTTGTCTCCACGTAGCCACTTTAATTCGAATTCATAGGTTAAATAAACCAAATAACTGGTTCGATTCCCCGCTAATGAAAAAATACTTAAATAAAATGTTAACAAGGTTAGAGTCATGCTTTTTATCCATTGTGTAGTATGTTTATTATGCTGATGTATTCAGTTATGTACCTATTCAAATCAGTTCAGTACTAAGTTATTTAAAAAAAATAGGTTAAATAAACCAAATAACTGGTTCGATTCCCCGCTAATGAAAAAAATACTTAAATAAAATGTTAACAAGTTATTTTAAAAAAATTAGCTTAAATAAACCAAATAACTGGTTCTGATTCCCCGCTAATGAAAAAATACTTAAATAAAATGTTTACAAGGTTAGAGTCATGCTTTGTTATCCATTGTGTAGGTATGTTTATTATTCTGATGTATTCAGTTATGTACCTATTCAGATCAGTTCAGTACTAAGTTATTTAAAAAAAAATTAGGTATGAAACAGCTTACCGATCCTCCGTGGCCTTATGAGATTCTTCAAGGCACATTAACATGTTGCCGTATTCACGAGCACTATAAACGTACCTACGCGTTAGGCATTATTAAAACAAAACAAAAAACACAAAACGTAACAACAAGAACAACATCATTAATTAATAAATAACAAGTAATAACGACAATAATTTAATAAACAAAACAATCGCTCGTGATAGTCAACATGGCACTGTCTCAAAAACTAAAATTATTGTAACGTCCTTGAAGCATGTGTAAATTCCACAGCGCGAGGCGACACGAAGCAGCGTGTGTGTGAAAGGGAAGGGTAGAGTGAGTAAGTAGTATACCTAATGCATTGTTTCGTACCGATCTAGGTAAGAGTTCGGCGCCCGCGAGGATATTGACCCTATTGTCAGCTGATTTTCTTTTTAAAGTTTCACTGCTGGTTTTATGTTTCAGTATTTTCATGATTTTTTTTTGTGAAATATCGTTTCAAATAACTGTAATAACATGATGGAGCGTGAATAAAGTTAATAAAACGTTGTGAAAAGATGATTTTTTTTTCCTCAGGATCGAATTTCTTTGTGACCCATCATCATAGGTATCCTTAGTACTATCATCTGTCTTCGTTTTCGGGAGCGTTTCAAAAATACCCTGTATATATAAAAATAAATTGCTGTCCGCTAGTCTCGCTAAAACTCGAAAACGGCTCGAACGATTTTGATAAAAAAATTGTGTGCGTTTTTAGACCTGGTAGGTAGCGCTGTTGTCGAGATCCAGAAATCACCCGAGCGAAGCAGGGGTGGATCGCTAGTAATATTATATAAATAAAGATATACCGTTAGTGCAAATTTTGAAAATACGAGTAAATAAGGCTTCTACTTTTATTTGAAATTATCCCAAATTGAATGTGATTTATGAGCAACGTTGTATACGTTGCTCATAAATCGTACGCGCGCTTCTCGGTGTGCGATTAAATTCACAAAGTTTTTGCCTACTGTTTACTTTAGTGACACGCTCACACTAATGCTTAAGTTAATCACTACACGACGCGAAATATGATTCCAATTTTCCCTTCACACTTTTAACGGATTAAATATCGTCATCGTATTAATGAATAAAATTAAAATAAGTATACATTTTTGCTTATCAACGACGTAACCGATGTCATAAAAAAATTGGAATAAACTATTTGCAACTAAATTAAGCAAATAGTCCTAGTAACTAATATTGGTACCTCAAAATGGAATCTGTTTCTCTCCATGCGTAGACGAGCACGTTTTCTTTAATTATTTTTTACACTTATTACCTGTGCTTGAGTACATTTAACTTCCGTGAATTCAGCAATAATTTTGCTGCGGTGTTCTTCATAACTTTGGGCCTCTTTGACGTAAACACTACTTTTTATTACACCCCACAGATTAAAGACTAACGGTGAAAGGTCCGGCGAGTTTGCAGGCCATAGTATAAGGCTTCCATGCGTATTCTATCTATCTTCATTTTCACTGTTTAAATTATTGCTCAATGCACTTGAATAATTTGATTAGCTGTCAATTATTCTTCGATTTGTAGGTACACGTACGTTAATTTCTTGCCACGGTAAAGACTCACTTTCGTATAATCTTTGCGCACCACGTAAACTTTCATTGCTTAAAATGTATCACCGCACCATTTCATAGTTTCATAGTATTCGCGGTTTGAACATTTTCGTTCCATCATTAGTAACGAATAGCACACTCGTACGTAATGAGGTCACGGTCAACACTGTCAGCTGTTAGCTGGCCGGGCAGACGTAGCTAGCTAGCGGTGTAACGGTTAACGGAAGGGGAGAGCACGGGAAGACGCGTGACTAGGGACCTTAATTTGTAACCGAACGACCTGTGCGAATGTGTGCGTAAAAGTAGGTGTTAGGTATTTATGAATGACAATCAATTAAAATAATGCATTACCACGCATTCTGAATTCAAATTAAAAAGGACAGAATGTTTGACATTTTTGGAACGAAGTTCCTTCGGACGGTACGAATTTAGCGGATGGGGACTAGGCGAGAAAAAGTGTAAGATTTTTCCGTCACGACCCCTTCTGACGTAGTGTAGACGGCATTGGCGGCTATAAGGAAGCGAGATGGAGTAATATCCATTTCCCTCGCACTTTTTTATCTTGCCATGAAAGAAATATTATTTTATTTTAATAGACGTTAGTAATTCATTTATTTGTATTTGTTTATTAATAATATAATACGTTTATTAATAATAATATACTTCTTGGAACTTCGTTCCAACAGAACGTTCCACGACACTCACGCATGTTTTTTTAATATTTTTTTTCACCATTCGCTTATATTACTTATTCTAATCCTCCTCTGCAAATTTGGGCATATTATATTGCAAAATAACTCTGTATATGTGTGTGCATGGGTATGAGTATTTTATAATAGAAGAGCAGTATTTAATTTGCTGATAGTCAAATTCGTGCCAAACCGCGTACTGGCTGCAACATTTTTTTTTTACCGTGCTGTGGCTTTTCCCTATTTTTCCTTTTATGAATCCCTTTTCGTGGTAAATGGTGATGAAGCCCTAGATGGTAAATCGCACTGTCTTAGTGCAACAAAAGGCTACTCACTCTTGCCTTGAAAATGACCCTATTGTATTCGGACGGAAAGACAGACGTCGGCAAATTATTCCACTCCCTTGCTGTACGCATTATGAAAGACGAAGCGAACCGTTTCGTCAATGACTACACCGCCTTTAGCTGGTATCGTGCACGTGTAGCAACCGCTCTCACTCGCAGGGTGGAGTACCTGGCGAAGTCGAAGCACCTGCAGGCGCAGCTGGAGTCGCTGCGCTGCGAGTTCTCGGTGCTGCGCGGGGAGGGCGCGGAGGCGGGCGGGGGTGCGGGCGGGGGTGGGGGCGCGGGCGCGGGGGAGGGGGGCGAGGCCGCGCTGGACCGGCTGCACGAGGCGGCGGCGCGCGCCGGCCTGGACAAGTACTCCACGCTGCGCCGCCTCAAGCAGGGCGCGCCCAGCGCACGCGTCGCCTTCTACGAGGAGCTCTGACCGCCTGCACCCATATGCACTGCGTACCGTCCTCCGATCGCGCGCACACAGGTATGTTTTCATCAGATATTACTATAATTTTATATATACCGGGTGTTTGTGAAACGCTCCCGAAAACGAAGACAGATGATAGTACTAAGGATACCTATGATGATGGATCACAAAGAAATTCGATCCCGAATAATCATGAAAATACTTAAACATAAAACCAGCAGTGAAACTTAAAAAAGAAAATCAGCTGACAATAGGGTCAATATCCTCGCGGGCGCCGAACTCTTATCTAGATCGGTACGAAACAATGCATTAGGTATACTACTCACTCTACCCTTCCCTTTCACACACACGCTGCCTCGTGTCGCCTCGCGCTGTAGAATTTACACATGCTTCAAGGACGTTACTTCATACGCATTTGTTTTGGCGGGATTGATTAATAATTTTAGTTTTTGAGACAGTTCCGTCTTGACTATCACGAGCGATAGTTCAATTGTTTTGTTTATTAAATTATTGTCGTTATTACTTGTTATTTATTAATTAATGATATTGTTCTTGTTGTTACGTTTTGTGTTTTTGTTTTGTTTTAATAATGCCTAACGTTTTTTTTATAATGCCTAATAACTAACATGTTAATGTGCCTTGGAGAATCTCATAAGGCCACGGAGGATCGGTAAGCTGTTTCATACCTAATTTTTTTTAAATAACTTAGTACTGTACTGATCTGAATAGGTACATAACTGAATACATCAGAATAATAAACATACCTACACAATGGATAAAAAAGCATGACTCTAACCTTCTTAACATTTTATTTAAGTATTTTTTCATTAGCGGGAATCGAACCAGTTATTTGGTTTATTTAACCTGAATTCGAATTAAAGTGGCTACGTGGAGACAAGCACAGTGGCAAATAGTAGGTTAAGTAGATAAGTTAGGTATTTAGAAAAGTTGTAAATTATTAGGTATTGTGGTACCATCATGTTGCGGGCCGCGCGAATTCGGCGTTCGCGCGTACATTGACCCTAGTCAGCTGATTGTAATTCAGTAATTTCACTGCTGGTTTTATGTTTTTTACTGAAATTAACGTTTTATTTAACTATACTAACACGATGGAGCGTGAATAAAGCTAATAAAACGTTGTGAAAAGATGATTTTTTCATCAGGATCGATTTTATATTTCACCCATCATCAAAGATATAGTTAGTACTGTCGTCTTTCTTCGTTTTCGGGAGCGTTTCAAAAATACCCTGTATATATATATATATATATAGAGCCGACGTTAGCTCGATTAGTTCAGATAATTAGCGTTCGCTGTGCCGACACCAATGAAATTGTTTATTGCAATTTTTAGTGCTGATTTGCCACGTGCTCGGCGGTGAAGGAAAACATCGTGAGGGAACCTGCATGTCTGAGAAATAAGAAAAAAAATATATTTCGAAGATATGTGAAGTTCGCCAACACGCATTGGGGTAGCGCGGTGGACATTTCCTAGCCCTAAAACCTTTTTAGATTTTTAGATATTAGAGGAGGCCTTTGCCCTGCAGTGGGACGTATATAGGCCGTAACTTTATATATCTATAATTGTTACGGCTAAAAGCCGAAGTGCGGATACACCTAAAAGTAGCCGACTAATACTAGGTGCAGTCGATAGCAGTTGGTTAAACTTAGGTGTACATACAGGGTTATCTTTCAAAGAGTATCCAAATTTTATATTTAAGTTCAAATATATAAAGAATGATATACCGTTATTACAGTTATTAAAAACACGAGTAAATAAGACTAGTACTTTTATTTAAAATTGTCCTAAATTCAATATGATTTATGGGCAACAACTAAGCGTACACACGCTCCTCTATGTGCGATTCAATTCACAACGTTTTTGCCGACCAATCGACCCTTACAAATGTGTGCGTGCGTAGTAAAATAGTAGGCGTTAGATATTCATGAATGACAATCAGTTTAAATAGTTCATTACCAAGCATTCTGTATTTAAAAGATAAAAAGGACAGAATGTTTGAGATTTTTTTTAGTTAACTATTCTTCACCATTCGCCTATATTACTTATTCTGAACCTTCTCTGCAAATTTGAGCATATATTGCAAAATATCCCTGTGTATAATTTATAAATTAGATTAATGTCTGGGGTTTTAAGGTGGCCCAAGGGCCACCCCAACCGCTCTTTAACCTACTATCACTGATATTACTTGATACGTATTTCCGTATTTTTACAAATTTAACAGTACACCTAAGTTTAACCAACAACTGCTAGCCGCACCTAGTTCGAGCCGGCTAGAACTAGGTGCGCACTTCGGCTTTTAGTCTTTACATATACAATGTGCCTGGGTTTGTAGTAATAAAACTTTAAGGCCAGTATTTACTCTCAATTTTTTCTGATAAAAACACCCAAGGTAAAAGGTGCAATCCCCTACACCCTCAAAGATGCAGCAATTTTAGTGTCTGACATATTTATTTCGATAATCACATAGTCTAACAACCATAACTTTGGACCTAGGTCTCACTGAGGCGTACATTTAATGTTATATATATAGCTGTTACATAATAATTTGTAATAGCTATTATAATATATTACGATAGCTGTTACAAATGTAATAAAATATATTTTGTTTTTGTAAAAGCTACTGATAAATTAAAAGCATTAAAACCGACATGAATTTTTTTGCTGACCCTCCGACTTAAAATTCAACTACAAGTCACTAATTATTTTATTATTATTTCCAGGTAGCTTTAAACTAATTGTACATCATCGCAGGGACACACAAATTCCACAAATAGTAACATTTAGTAAGTGCCTCATCTGAACATATAATTGTCATTTATTTTGTATAGAGTTAAGTAATTAGTGTAATGTACAAGAGATGTAGTCAATGTTATGTTTAATAATAATTGTATTCAATTTATCTAATAACAGAAATTTCGATTTTGCCAAGTCTAGCTTACGATTAATCTTACGGAGCTAGACCTCTAACAAGTACAAACTTGTTGACCCCAATTGTAATGAGCTTTCCGCAATTTAACTATGTAGAAATATAAATCCTTGTGAATTGAAATTAGAATCGTTGTAATTTGAAACGCGATGAAACAAAAAAGCGACACTAAAAAGGGACAAGCATATACATCTATAGGATTTGGCCTGCGAGAGAATGAGATAGAATATAGTATACAGTGTTTTCTATTGTCTCGTATTCTCCTCTTTGTGCGGTGGTTCGTAGTATTCTCATTTGTCTACTTTTGAAGGTTTCATTTTTACCGCGTGTGAACTGCACACATGTTGTTTTTGTGTTTCGTCAAAATATCAGCGTACCACAAATGGTCCGTGTTGTGCGGAAATGAACCAACCCACAAACTGTCCAAATAATGATCCAAAAGTTCTTTTTTTAGTTTATTTTCAAGTATAAAAGACTTCTAAAAAATAACAAGTAGTCCTAAAATCTACATTAGATTTTCTTTAAAATGATATACATAACATCATATATTGGGACTTCTGCCGCAAGAAAGATGCATTTATCTTTCAAATCTGAATAACTATGTTTTGTGGGTTGCAACATTAAATACAGTATTCGCAGCCGGAGGACCCAAAAAAAAATATTTTAATAAATTTAATGAAAATTAATTTTACAATTAAACTTAGATCTACATCTGATCAATGCTAGATACAGAATGGTTAATTTAATTCTGAAAATAAAAATGGTGCATCCCGGTAAACGCGTGTTGACGTCATTAGGGGGTGCGGAGTCAGAAGCGCTGATCACTGCGTCTGGGTGGCGGCGCGTGTGAGCGGCGTTACTAAATGCTGTATCGAGGTCATCGCTTATTGCGAATTACTAGGACGAGCTTGCTATAACACATTTCTGCATAACGCGGTCCAAATTGTTGTTCCAAAATGTTCACCGCATGGTGAATGATGACGTCATCGCTAATGGCGGATGGAGGGGCCGCGTTTTGATAACTTGTAAAGACTTTATAATTTGTGGATAGATTTACGCCGTTTAAGAACTGTTATTATCAACTGACGGCTCCGTGGAGCAGTGGCTTAGCAATCAGTTACGGCGCCGAGGACCATGGGTTCGAATCCCGCACGGAAATATGTTTGTATGACCTACAAAGGCCCACGATACAGGAAAAAATCCTACGGTTAAGGGTAACGTTATTTTAAAAAGAAACAAAATAACATAACACGCATAACTAAATATGTTTAAGTCCGAAATTATTTAAAGTGCGAAAAGCCCATTGCCATACTTGCCAGGTGGATTGGCATTTACATTGTTACTGATGTAGTACGCACCTAACTCTTTAGCAACGATTTTGATGGTTGAGTCAGTATTAAAGATGTTTAAGTTTAAGTTTATTCTGATTCTTTTTCCTGGTTATGGAAATGACATGACAGGATGACAACGCATCTGCTTTAGAATGAATAGTGGTCCCGCGCTCTAAGAAGGGCGGTCATAGGAAGTCTATCTAAGAATTACCGTTGATACTGTGTGCTAACGTAAATAAAAGTATATTAGTGACTGTTGAGGTAATTTACAACTAAAAGACAGTATATTTTTTTATAAACAGACATTTATTCGTATAAAAAAAGAATATAAAAATAAAAAATGTAAAAGGATGAAAAAGTTACTACTAAATACTAAATTTTAACTTATAGATTTTATTTTAACATATACAGGATGTTTGTGAAACGCTCCCGAAAATATACCGACGATAGTACTAACGATACCTTTGATGATGGGTCAGAAAGAAAATCGATCCCGAGGAAAGAAAAGTCATATTTTCACAACGTTTTATTAGCTTTATTCACGCTCCATCATGTTAGTACAGCTAAATGAAACGGTAATTTCATAAAAAAAATCATGAAAATACTTAGACATAAAACCAGCAGTGGAATTACAATCAGCTGACTAGGGGTCAATATACGCGCGGACGCCGAATTCGCTCGGCCCGCAGCTAGCGATCGTACCACAATACCTAATAATTTACAACACTTGTCTAAATACCTAACTTATCTACTTAACTTACTATTTTGCCACTGTGCTTGTCTCCACCTAGTCACTTTAATTCGAATTCGCAGGTTAAATAAACCAAATACCTTGTTCGATTCTCCGCTAATGAAAAAATATACTTAAATGAAATGTTAACAAAGATAAAGTCATGCTTTTTATCCATCGTGTAGGTATGTTTATTATTCTGATGTATTCAGTTATGTACCTATTCAGATTAGTTCAGTAGGTACTAAGTTATTTAAAAAAACTAGGTATGAAACAGCTTACCAATCCTCCGTGGCCTTATGAGATTCTCCAAGGCACATTATACCCTGTACAACATAGCTTGATCTTTTTGACAGATGGGTCTAGTGATGGGAAACAAAAAAAATCTAGTATTGCAAAAAAATTACGTTTTTATATAGGTACTTGTAACTGTGATGAGATGGTGTGACTGTATGTATGTTTTAAACTATTCAAAATAAATTAATTAATTCACCAATCAACTTTATTGCACTAGACATATAAAAACATTGGGTAGGTAAGTGACGATGGGTTATATTATTTATATAATATTGAGTTAAAATCAAGGTTCTCTTCAAAATTTTCTTTAAAACATAGTTTTTAATCGGGAAGAGAAGCACAACCAAGATTTTCATCGTCGGAGTCGTCATCGGAACTTGTGTCATCATCTCCAACTTGAATTATTAATTCGTTTTCAACGAAATTGTCGAAGTGCACATCGCGCATACAGTCAGACAAAACTTCTTCTTTCACGTGTCGAACAACATTCGCCCAGTTTTCAGCGGTCACCTGACCACAAGCTTCTTCCAACAAACGGAGCATTTTGTTTGCGGTGAAGGGAGGAGATGTGTTGTTGCGTGCTGCATGTCCTGTGAACGAAATAAGTGATGAATAAAGTAATACTATTTAATGCAATATATGTTATAGTATTTATGAAAAAAAAAAAAATTTATTTAATGCAAATATGTTATAATATTTATCAAGAAAAAAAGAAATATTTACGCATTTTCACTGACCTTTGATTTGTGCCCATATCAGTTCTATGGCATTATATTGACAGTGATAGGGTGGCAATCTGATAACTGTGTGACCACGTTGCTTTGCTGCTTCGTCCAGCAAATATACTGGCTCCCTTGGTTTGTATGTGGCCACCAGCCCAACCAGTTCGCACTTGAGCATTGTCATATCGGCATTTACGCCCTTCTTTATGAGCCACTCTATTATATCGGCTTTTTTGTTTGCCGTCGTCGGAGCCTTGTCAAGCTGCGTGGAATGGTAGGATGCATTATCCATTATTATTATATGAGGACCGTCCAGGTTGTCCATCATTTTATAGAACCATTCTGAAAAAGTTTCGAAGTTCATCTCTTCGTGGTATTCATTAGTTTTTTTGGATTTAAATGCCAGTAAACAGTTTGACACAAAACCTTTGGCAGTACCTGCGTGGCAAATTATTAGCCTCTCCCCCTTTCCTTCTGGTACTTTTGTGGATGATTGGGCCGTATCATCGTTCCATGTTTTTTTCACAGTTTCATTGGCATTCAACCACGTTTCGTCTAAAAAACACAACCTTCTCCTAATCAGCAATATTTAGCTTTTCTTAAAAAATCAAATCTTTTGAGTGCTATGTCGTTCCTTTTCATAAGGATTTTGCGGTTGTTTGATTTTTGTAATGAAAACCAATTTTATTTAATAGTTTTGACAGCGAGGTTCGACCACCGTCATATAAACCAGCTTCTCTTAATGTTCCCAGCAACTTGTCAAGTGTGGGTAATTCTTTCCTTGAATAATACCCATAAATGTGGTTTCGTATAGCCGCACATTGAAAATCGTCAATATCGACTGTAGGTTGGATACGCCTTCGTTTTTTATTAGGAGTCGATAGCTTATTCTCCTCATCACCTTCTTTGCTAAATTTTTCAGTCGATATACGTGTTACAGTAGCTAATCCAATTCCCAAAGCGTCAGCTACACGTTGCCGCACTTGAGACAATGGCAATAATGGTCCGCCATTTTGACACTCACGCTCAAAATAATCGCGTAAGCGAATTACAAACTCACGCGTTTCACTGTTAAGCACAGTTTTTTTCACCCTTTTAGGCATGATTAACAAAAGTTCACAACGAAAACTAAAATTCAACAATAAAAACTTAACAAAAATTAAATAATAACGCAACAAAACAAAAGAACAACAAAGTAGCTTGAGGTTATAATTCAAGACACTCGGGACGTGACGCATACAAGGCTGTCGCACTCGTACTAACAGGCCAGGCGGGCGGACGGCGCCAGTAAAGCATAAATGTTGCTAAATCGATAAAAATGATTTTAACCTTTGAACGCCAAGCGCATGGGAGTATGCTCTCTACGCCAAGCCTTTTATTAAATACCTACAAAATGCTAGTGATGAGATATTAACAAATATCGATAAACCTTTACTACTGCAATAGATATTCCATATATAGGTGTTAAATTTATTAAATAAATGTTATAATAATAGCATTAATTAATCTACATGAATGAAATAATCAAATTAACAAACTAATTTCACAATTAAAACTTCACTAAAACAAGTTTTTATCAAACAAAGCGCATCCGTTAAATGAGATTGATCTCAATACTTGTCGCTTGAAAGCGTCAATGGCGTATGGCTTTAAATAAAATACGGTTATTTCAGGGATGTAATAATAATATATAAAATATAATAAACACGTTTGTAGCAAATTGTTGTACTACGGATTTATACGGAGTCACGAAAATTCATTTTCGCCACGGCAACTTCTGATAGTATTTATGATCTGCCCATAGACATATGATCTTTCTTCAGGCCTTATTTTTTCCTATTCAAATGCAACCAAACTAGCAAAATATTCGTTTCTAATATCCGAAGGCCGTTCACAGATAAATCTCGGAGGTTGAGTGCATCGACATTCACTGCTATTTCGAACTCGGATCTTCGTTTGTAATTGACGAAACATTCTTCACACTGAGTTGCCTTTTCAGCAGTTTTCTTTCTTTTTTTCGGCAAGTTGGAAAGTAAACTTGGAGACAATGGTTGAGAATCTTCTATAATCTCCTCTTCGAAACTTGGACTTTTCAAATTATCATCTTTGTTGGCTATAGTTGACCAACATGAGTCGAACCTTTGAGTACAAAATGTTTTAGTATCGTCAGACGAAGACATTTGGCACAATTTATATTCTATTAACTTAACGAAACGAAATACTAACACGAAGTGTAACACGGAGTAATCTAATCCTCCATAAACCATAGACATAAAAATACTCTAGTGTAGTAGAATATTGGAAATTACAATCCATCGATTTGTTTCATCCTGAAACAAAACCGATCGATTTTATTTTTCCGACTTTTATCCCGAAACAAGGAGTTGGGCATGGGAATGGTAACATAATTTTAAAAATTTTGTACATATTCCTCTTTATGTACAAAATTTTTAAAATAACTATTTTGAATTTATATTACACAAACAAGTAAGGTACAAACCCTACCTTGAATTACACAATCAAAATAAAGTAAGAAAACTAAAATTACAACAACTTAGAGATATCGAAAATGACGAAAATGAATTATTTTAACTCTATCATGTGTACAGTTGTTATTATTATTCATTGAAATAATAAAGTAAAAACTTATGTTAAATACCTACCTAAGTACCTCCTTATAAAAAATACTTGTTCTATATCTTTATCTAGGTACATATTATATACAGAGCTTGTTGTATATAAATATGTAACTAATTAAAGGAAGTAGGTGTTATATTATTTGAAACTTTGATCTTGGTGATATTTTTTGAAGCACAAAACACACAAATTAACTTTACAGACATTATCTGTGTACATTGTTTCCCTTCTACGATTATTATGCGCGCAATATTTACATCGCTGTTTTCGATTATTTTGTATTGGCATATGATCTGCAGAATTATTAGACAGCAACCGCAATGGATTATTTATATTTGCTCGCCGAACTGTAGGTTTTGAGGATACGCCGGGATTAAATTTCTCAATGATTTGTCTAATAAGATGTAACTGAAAACTACTAAAACGAAGATCCGCGTTATTTTTTAATATTTTTGCAAAATAAAAGAGTTTAGTAATGAGCATATCAACTACATGAAAACTAAACTTCTTATTCCACTTCATACTTTTTCTCATACAATGCAAAGTTGACAGCATCATATCCGCTATATCTATCGTTCCCATATTTGTATTATAATCTACAATACATTCTGGTTTTAAAACTGGTAAACCCGATTCTCTATCTTCCCTTAAACACGGTATGAATGTATGATCGTGCATCGTTGAAAGCATTGTTATAATTTTTTTGTCATACCATTGCAATGCCATCAAGGGTGGACAATACTTGGCACAAACTTCGCCTTTTTTTATTTTTTCAAATTTAGGCATGCCTGACCTATTTTTGCGTACTGTCCCACATGCGACTATTCCCTGCTGATATAAATATCGGAACAACTGAGGGCTACTGTACCAATTATCGACATATAATCTCCGATTAGTGTCCAAAAAGTCTTGTAGTAGAGTAACCACAACTGCCCAACTTACACCTAAATTTTGTTGATCTATAATAGGCGTTTCCTTGCCGGCATAAACAATAAAGTCAAGTATGACTTTGGATTTTACGTCACATAGAACAAACATTTTAACTCCAAAGCGATTACGTTTTTGGCAATTTGTTTTAGCAATTGTTTTATGATCAATCTTCCTTAAAAGGCACTACACTTTCGTCTATACATAGGTTGCTATGCGGAATGAATGAATTTGTATTTTGATAATTTAGGAGTATCTGAAAATTGGGCGTCGTGTGGGCCAAAATGTAACATGCCTAATATCATGAAATATCTATTACGTGACATTAATTTCGAAAAAATCGGAGCATTTAATAAAGGGTCTATTGACCAGTGCTCCTCCATAGATAAGTGTTTATTTCGCGTAAATAACATTGTTACAGCAAAGAATACGTACATTTCCAAAACAGTAACATCGTACCATTTGTGCAATCTTGAATATACCTTTAAAGTACGTGTTCGTAAAAAATGTTGGTGGTATTGATTAGTGTTAATTACTATTTGATTCATAAGGCCTTCGTCAAAAAAATGTAAAAATATATCTAACTCAGAGCAGTCTTCATTAAGCGTCATTAATGTGGCAGAAGAAATTCCAGAACTGCAGTCATCAAAAGTTTGAATAACTGGCCTTGAAGATGTGTTAGACCATATAAATTGCTGACTACCATCCCCGTGCGATGTGTGAGATGATGCCGACTCTGCCACTGGATCTTGCGGTCCTGTCGAAACTTGTTCAGCCTCGTAACTGTTACCAAAATACGTAATAAATAGATCGATTGTACATTATAAATTTTAATTTAAGATGCACAACACTGATTAAGTACGTTTAGACTCCAAGAAAATAAAAGGAGTTCATTTTAGGTTAGTATGGACAGTATCTACTTACCTCTAAATGCAAATCCGTGTAATGCTCGTATTCAAAGTCGTCATTATCACTGTCTAATATGCGTAGCAGTTCATCTCTTGAATAATATTCACTCATAATTAGATAGTTTTCCGGAAAATAAATTCATCCAATCACTATCGACGCCCAAAAGCGACGACGGCCTGGGCGCGAATGAAGGATGAGTCCAAATTAGTGACGTGACTACTTGATGACCATAGATAAATCGATGTTTTAAATGTATGTAGGTTTTAACATTATTAATTTGATTTTTATATTCGTACGATGTATATTAATCGTATTAATAATTAAGTATCACTAATTCCTCAATGGACGCATTTTTTGTAGTTTTAATCAATGTTTTATTTCAATTAGCACAATCTTCTTGTAAATTGTAGAAGGTTAAATTACCCCCATCACTAGTGTCGCTTCAAAGCGACAATGGCGTCAGGTGAACGTATATTTTGAGGTCTTATTTTCGCCTAAAACAAATTCAAATTTGGAAAGAATACTATCAATATCAAGCTTAACTTTAATTCAATTTAATTAAGTGACATACGGAAGACGACAAAATTAAAAATATAGTCTTTTTACCTATTTTTTAATATCAGATTATAAAGTAGCACATTTTTTGTCGCCTAAACTCGACGTTGGCGTTCTAGCGGCCGATTACGTTTGTCGCTTGTAAGCGTCGTTGGCGTTCAAAGGGTTAATTAAGGCTTCTTTGTAACCGATATTTGTAACAGTTACTGCCTGTTATTTGTGTCCCATCCGACCGACCGATGTAACATTGCACTTTTTCAGTTTTCTATTTAAATCTTACTTTGAAGCAATAAAACCACTAAGGTTTTCGGAAAATGCTTGAATCTTTAATACTTTGTGTGGTGTGTATATTTTTAACCCTATTTCAACCCTCTTACTTACCTTCTTACTGATTATAACGAGATGAGATATTGGTGAGGTCTGCCTCATTCGATAAAGTACTAATACAAATATTTAAAAACAGGATAAAAGGACCTCTTTCCTCTCCTCATTATTTTTTCATAACATCCTTTAACCCCCTCTCCATTCAGAAAAGTCTCGAAATTTACTATAAGTACTGATATAAATAAAAAATACTCACGGAACTAAATTGTCAGCATTATGATGCCCTTCGACAACTTTTACAGCCATTAAAGCAGATATCAGTTGGTTTTCCTTTATAAAATGGCAAGTCAATGCAAGAATGCCTTGATTGCTCATGGAAGTCCAGGTGTCCGCAGTAGTCGCTACATAGCGAGTCTCTTCAACAATTTTCAACATTTGAATTTTCATTTTCATATATAATTTTGATAGTTTAGAAGTCACTGTTGATCTTCCTGGCAATTCGTACCGTGAGTCTAAGCCTGCGACAAATTATTTTATCCCTTCGCGCTCAAAAAAGCGAAGGGGCTCCATATCTAATGCAATCATTTTTACAAATAATTCATCCAACATCTTTTTTCTGGACGAATTATGGCTGTATTTTGCTTTAGGTAGTTGTCTTTCCAAGATTGTCCACTTCGCATTTTTCGTTCTGAGAAATCGACACATTTAGTAACATTTCAGGATGCTTTCGATGGAGGTGATCCTTCATATTCGATGTATTGTTACAATACTTATATTCACGTTTGCATATTTTGCATTTAATTTGGCTTCCATTTTCACTTTTATCAAAGTATGTCCACATTGATGACTTTTGCTTTTTTGATAATTTAGGTGGGCCTTCCATTTTTATAAATTGAGTTTTGTTTCAGTTAGCACAGAATACAGACGCAACGAACGAACACTATTGAACAGACCACTAAACCCAAAGAATAATATTCTTACTTGTTTTTTTATACTACCCTCGTTAACTAAGTACAACAAATAAACTATGTTGCCAATTTCAGACAAAAAGTGCAACAGAGTAATAAAAGCAACACGTATGTTATGAAATAGTAATTAGAAGGCAATGTCAAATAACATTATAAATATAATGCAAGGCTATTATTATTACGCAAGGAAAACTAAGGTACCTACCTTATTATTAATCAGTCATGTACTTAAATTACTACAGAGTTTAAACAAAAAATAGCTTCTCTAGCTTAAAACCAAAACAATATATAACTTTTTTTAAAACGCAGTCTGTAGGCCTTATTATACTAGGGTAGGGTAAAAAGGTCAATACTTTTAAACTATCCAAAATTGGTATTCTTGAGATCAATAATCATTAACATAAAGCAATAGGAAGCATAGTGGTCTTAGAAAATTAAATAAATTCCCTTTATTCGCATCCATCAGGACATTGAAAGTCATCAGTATCTTCTGCGGTCAAACCGACACACTCTTCGTGGTACCACTTGGAGCATCGCGAGCATTGCCTCATTGCATCGTCCATTCTATCTTCTTTGCAGGCATGACAGTACCTCATTTGTTTTTGTGATTTACCTTTCACGGTAGTAGACTTTTTGCAGATACGATTTTAGCTTTCTTAGGATTTAATCGTGTTTTCTTTTCTACTTGTTTTAACATCAGTAAAGTTTTCGTCTTGTTTATTTTTATTTATTTTGTTACCTTTCACTTCTTTACTATTTATTTTCTCTTGATTATATTTATCAAATAGATTTTTTGTGACTGGAGTACCTCGATAATTAATGGCTTTTCGTCTAACAGTCGGTGTGCACGTTTGAACAGGCGTAGGCAGAAGATCATAAAAATCATTTCTTTTCAACCGACTAAGTGGTAAATCATCAGATTCATCTGAACTAGAGCTTCGAAGATAACAGGTGAAATATTTCCAAGCGAGACATCGGGTATTGGAATCGGTGTGAAAATTGATGGTGAACTAGTAGCAGATTCTGAACTCTTCTGTTGATCACTATTAATAGGTGGTATATTTTCTTGATCACGATCAGGCGTTGAGGCTTCCGATAAAATAGACGGTGTTGTATCTCCGGATTCTGAAGCTTGTGCATGAGAATGTTCGAGAGCTGGTGCGTTTTCTTGTGCACCATCTGGTGCAGGAGCTTCCGTTAAAATGGAAGGGGCAAAAGCTGTTTCTGGTATGGCCTGTGTGTTGAAGGGATACAAGTCACAGGTAAGCCCATTTCCGAATACCGGATTATCCTTTGCACAAGTTGAGCTTCCTCTTCATCATTTAATATAGGTTTACGTCCCAAACTTTTCTTTAAACTGCCAGACTGCAGATGATTTCTGATTGTTTTTCTAGGAACCTTATAGATCTCTGCAGCCTTATACGTACTCAAAGCTAGAAACTTTAGACTAGAGATGAAACGGATATTTAAAAAAAAAATTAAAAAAAATCAAATTTAGTTATTTATGTCGCTTTACAAATATAACCAGTAAACACAAAATTTTCATTTTAAAACTTAGAAATTAGTACTCGTACTGCACTAAGGCACAGCGGTGACACTCTCTGTAGGTGAGAGTTCAAGCGCCGGTGACCTTGAGCCGGAGCGTGTAATGCTAGGGTTGATACCGAACCGAAATGGAATATTATAGACTTGTGCCAAAAGAAGATATATAGTAGGTATATGTTATATAATGTAAACTTATGTATTTAGGTAGTGAAAGATACGTTCAATTTCAAATCAACTTTTATTAAATATCTTTACAAATGGGGAATATTAAAACTTCCGACAAAACAAAATATGCACGACAGTTAATGGTAATATTAAATAATTAACCAACACGTATTTCAGTACGTAATAATAAGTATTACCTACTACCCTTTAAAAATTACTTACTCTTATATATTTTTGGCTTTTTCGATTACTTTTATAATTTTTATTATTATTTCTAACAATTGCAAAAATTCGTAGCCGTATGTATAATTTTTTTAGAAAATCCAGAGCTTAGCATAGGCATGGCATATCAAAGGTTTCCTGGGACATGGCAACCAACAAGTTGTTCCCTATGTTTTGAGATAACGCGAACTACTAGCCCTCGGCCAAGGCAGTCGGCGACGGCCCTTTCCACGCCCCGCGCGCCTCTCAAGGCCCCCGCGCACATCCAGATACCCACACATATCCACAAGCGATTTTACGTGCACACATGGTTAAGTGTCGTTTCTTTTCGCGTAGTGTATATCTTTTTTGACTAAGGGCAAATTATGGTGAATAAATACTAATTTGTAATTTCTCTGCATTGAAAGGTACAGTCCGCGAGGCACAAGCTGAGCTTTGCATTTGTGTGAGTGATCACCAAAAGTAGAGTCAGACAAAAAAAGTATGTGTACATGTGTGTAAGTGTGACTGAGAGTCAGAGATCAATAAATGAAATTCAAATATAAAAAATTATAACAATTCTTACTAATTATTATACGTGGTAGAGCCATGCTGCAGCTATATTAATTGTAAAGTTGTAGCACGAATGGGTCGGCTCGACCGGGGAAAGACCACGCTCTCACAGAATACCAGCGTGAAATAGCAGCTTAATGCCGCTGTGTTTCGTATGGTGAGTGTAGAGAACCGGAGACCCTTTTTACTGGAAACGAGGCATTCCATCTTAGTCTCACGGGTGATAACGCATCTGCATTTTGATTCGTAATCGAAGATAGATGTAGCTGTCTATGGGCCACAGCAACCACTTACCATCAGGTGGACTGTGTGCTCGTTTGTCACCCTTATCCTATTAAAAAAACACCGGACATTGCATCTTCATCATTTTCATTATCGCTCTCGTCTTCATTTTCACTCTCGTCTGATGTGTCGTTTGTATTAATAATGAATCGTTCCATTATATCATCAAGAACGGCGTCGTGAGCATGAAACCTTTTTTCTTCTTTTATTGCGTGGTCACATACATTTTTCCATTCTTCTACAGTAATAGTGTCAACTTTTTCTTTCGCCAACCTCATTATTGTATCCATATTCATTGACACGTTTGTTTTCGCCACGTATCCTTTTATCATTGCCCATATATTTTCAATTGGATTGAAATCCGGGTGGTAGGGTGGTAGACGAAGGACGCTGTGACCATGTTCTCTAAGTACAGAGTCAATTTTATATTCAATAAGTCTTTGTTTGTTTTGCAGTATCAATTTATAGAGTTGTGGTTTAAGCATCGATGTAGAGTGATCAATATTGCGATACTTGAGCCAGTCAATCATATCTTGTTTACGACTATTTGAGTTGGGAGCGGGATTTTCTAACGAATTGTGGTAAGATGCATTGTCTACCACCACAACGCTATTGGGCTTTAAATTTGGAATTAATTGCGTTTGTAACCATTTCGTGTAGTTTTCTGCATTCATATTGTTATGGTAATCACCACTTTTTTGATTTGCTTTCAACATCAGCAGTGCATTTGGTATAAAACCGTCCTCTCCGCCGGCATGAACTATTATTAAACGATTTCCTTTAAAAATTGGTTTCTTCAACCAGAAGTGCTGCCATCTGAATAAGATTTCGAAGAAGTGTGAGTCGTGTCTATTTATGTTTCGTTGGTATAAACGACTGGCCGGCCCTGAATGCGATATTCGGAAATTTTAACTTGCATTTGGTCTGACGTTTTCAATAAAAAGTAGTTTTTTATATTATACATTCATTACCCTGCAGCAGTGTAATTTCTTCGTTGGATGGATGCAATTGATTGTAAACAACCACGCATATAGCCAAAAGATCCGCCGCTATTTTTGGTACCATATACATGATTTTCGATCAGGCGAATTATAGCTCGCGAGCTGGTCAGCAATATCAATTCCCTTCTTGCTTTTGTTGTAAGTTAGTACCATTTTTGGCTTCAAAACTGGGCGCAAACCTTGTGACATTTGCATCTCGTGGGTATGACATGTTGACAAAGTCAGAACATCGCGTTTGTCATGCCATTTTAGGACAGTCACACATTCGTTTTGTTGCGCAGCTATTTGACCTTTTTGAAGTTTCTATTGAATTACTTGTGGTGGAAGTTCACACCTTGCTTTACGGACTGTGCCGCAGAAATCAGTTTTGCGTTTCTTGAGATATCTCGCCAAAGGTATAATGGAGTAGTAATTATCAACGATAAGGATCCTGCCTTCATCCAGTAACAGTTCAACCAGAGACACCACAACTGTACCTGGTTTGTCTAAACCAGGCAATTGGTACGACCGTCCATCATATATAGAGTAACTCCATGTAAATCCATTAGAACAGCACAACTTGTATATTTTTATGCCGTATTTGTGGGCTTTTTGTGGATTATAAGTGCGAAACGAAAGTCTTCCTTGGAAACCGACCATCGATTCATCCGCGGCGATTGTTTCGCCAGGAGTGTATATGCTTCGTGATCCACATTATGTTCTTCATTGTTAGAAAAGTGCCGACATCTCAATATTAGAGTAAATCGATTGTAAGACTTTCAGATCATGGAGAGATTTTCATGTCATAGAGGAGTGTATGACAGTATAGTGGATCGTTTTTTCAAGAAGATTCTATGGAAGGGAAGTTCAGAAGTCCGGTAAGCAAATATAAGCCCACAAACTTTCTTATTTCCTCCGAAGTAACAGGTTTCCATCTATTTATACGACTAGACGGCTTATTATTACGATTCATCCTGATTTGAGAACCATAACGATTTGTTTCTTCAACCATCAATTGATTGACATTTTCATTGTAAATATGAGAAAAAATAGTCCAAAGGTCTGTATTTTCAGAAAATAGCCGTACATGCCGTCTGCCATTAGCGTAACCCGTAAATTCTTATCGTGGCAAATCGCGTATATTATTTTGCCAAGTCGTAGGCAATACTTGAGCCGGAGTAGGACTAACAGATCTCTGGACCGATATCTCAGGGGGTTGGATAGAGTTAGAATTTATTTCGGAAAAATCAGTCGAATTGTGAAATGTTTGTCCTTGTGCAATTTATGTTTGTAAACTGCCCCACGATACAGAAGAAAATCCTAGTGTGGAGGTACCGTTTTTTAAAAAAAGAGAAATAAAAAAAGAGAAAGAGATATAAGTGACAGTAAAGGATTTCTTAAAAGAGGAGGAAAAGTGCAAAGGAGTAGAGAGAGAAAGATTGATAGTGGATCGAAGGAACCGATTATGGGAAAGGGAAAGATACTGGAAACGGTCTTTTAAATAATGGAGAGTGGAAGGATTAAACAGCACACCATACAATGCGTATACTTAGTTAGTCTTTTAGCTTTCTTGGTAGGTATTACACTACTACTATCTCTTTTATCACAGTCACTATCACTCAAATCAATCTATTGTAAAATCTTAAATAAACGAACGTAAAGAGTCGTTTTTAATAATATAAAATAACTGACGTGCTTACGCAATGGCTGTCTCAAAACAATAACCGATCAAAAATCTTCCTCTCTCATTAGAAAGAAACAGAAAGAAAGTAAGATATACAGGGTTATTTTTCAAAGACCAGCCGAATTTAATAATTAAGTTCAAAATATAAATACTGATATACACTTTTTGCAGTTTTGAAAAGTACGCGTAAATAAGGTTTCTATATTTATTTCAAAATATCCAAAATTGAATGTGATTTATGGGCAACAACGACGCGCGCTCGTGTGTGCACGAGTCAATGAACGGAGCTTTTGCCTACTATTTGCTTCCTTAATGACACACTCGCTACTTAGTGGATAACTGATAACTGTCATAATAAATAAAATAAAATAAAAAATACATTTCATCGACGACTGGAATAGATGCTATGCCAGTAAAAAGACTGCACACCTCGAATTAAATAATATTTTTACTCCAACACAAAAGACAGTTCGAAATACAAGTTTAGACTACAGAACGAAGGAAAGAGGTGGAGAATAAATGTAAACAATTAGTTGTAGAAAAGATAGTTGAGCTGGAAGGCCAATGATTGGTTATGCGATTTAAATAATGGTTACTCAGACGGCGCGAGCGTAGCGTCTAGCGCTGAAGCGGACTAGCTGGCGTTGGCCGGTAAAACGAATTCGCCCGGACGGCTACGAAGGCAGTGTGCCGAGCGTTGCCGACCTCAACCGACACGAACATCGCGTCGGCGCGTACGCTGTTCAATATACATAATCAATAATTCAAAACTAACAGAAATTGTATGTTGTTGTATATTGTTGTATTACAGACGTAACCGATGACTATCTTTATTATGGTGTATTTAAAATTTGAATCAAGTATTTACAACTATTAACAATTTAAAACGATTAACTATTTACATCTTAATATGCAATCACTTAAAATAAACTTACTTTTATTTTAAGTGATTTTAATAGTGAACGTATTTTAATAGGTGTCCGTTTCTCACAATGCACAGTTGAGCAAGTTTTTTAAATTATTTTTCACATTAATTACATGTGTCTGAGCACTTTTCACTTCCGTGAATGCAGCAATTATTTTGCTGCGGAGGTCGTCATAGCTTTGGGCCTCTTCGATGTAAACTTGTCTCTATTTCACCCCATAAATAAAAGTCTAGTGGTGTAAGGTCCGGTGACCTTGCAGGCCATGGTATAGGGCCGCCACGCCCAATCCACCTATCTTCGTATTCGCTACTCAAATAATCACGCACTGCACTTGAATAGTGAGGCGAAGCACCGACGTGTTGGAAATAAAAATTATTCAGTAACACTAGGGGTATATCGTCCAGGAAATCTTGAATAACACCTTGTAACGTGTCCAAATAATTACCACCCATTAATCGTCTTTCAATGAAGTACAGGCCCACAATTATGTTATTAATAATTCCGGCCCAAACATTTACACTAAATCGTACTTGATGATAACTATCTTTTATAGAGTATGCAAATACTGCCCACTAATGTTCGTTGCGACTATTATAAAGCCCTATACGCGTAAATAGGGCTTCGTCAGTCCACATAATGTTAGTATTATCAATTTTTTCAACAACCATTCACAAAAATGTTTTCGAGGTAGACCATCGTTATCATTCAGTGCTTGCACACGTTGGTAATGAAATGGGTGATATCCAGAAGAATTCAGTAGTTTCCAGACGTAGTACTGGCTATGACAAGTAATACTACCTACGAAAATTTAAAAATAGGACACTCGGTACTTAGTGAGGTCACGGTCAAGTCAACACTGTCGGGTGTCGGCCGGCCAGGTGAACGTACCCAGCGGTGTATTGGAAGGGAAAGGGCGGGGAGCCGGGGAGACGCGTTTGTTTTTACCGAGTCAAAACAACTATTACATACCTAAATCTGTAACCGAGCGCGAGCGCCGAATGCCACTGACAGCTGCTTCGGAACTCAATACTCCCTTACGAATGTGTGCGTGCGTATAAAATAGTAGGCACTTCATATTTATGAATGACAAGCAAGGATAAAAAATTCAGTTTTTCTTGTTTATTTTTCACCATTCGCTTATGTTATCTATTCTGAACCTCCTCTGCAAATTTGGCCGGTTATTGCAAAATAACCCTGATTATTAATATAAAAAGGACAAATAGTTTAATTGTGTTCGCGCGTCGAGCGGTAGGGAAAGGAATCACTGGTCGGTGCGATTGGTTAGATCGCGCGCAACCGAGCAGAGTTGCTGTGTTTGCGAAATTGCGAATGTTGTGTGCGAGAGTACTTGTCAACCGTAGATCGATCGATTTCATAATAAAAAATGGAGCACGGTTAAAATACGGGACAGACGCAGACTTTTTAAACTATGCGTAAAATACGGGACGTCCTGAAACACGGACGTCTGTCAACGCCACTACATCCACTTCCCATAAGGTGTACTGTGTGCTCGTCGTCATCCTAATTCTATTCAAAATATATTTGCTTATGAAATTTGAGTAACGAAAAATTATATTATATTTGTGGGTGATGCAAATAAAAATTATTTATAGCACTAATATTTTTAATTTTTATTAACATTTAAAAATACCAATTGGCGAACCTTATCACTAGTTAATCGGGTCCTTCTGTCATTAATAATGTACCCTACTTTCGAAAATATTCGTTCACAGGGCACACTGGTAGCAAGGAATGTGCCCTTTGATAAATAATTTGCATAATGTTGAGTAAAGATGGTGGTTGTTTTTCACCATTCAAGGGGTGTCTTCGAAGTTTTGGGGCAATAATGCGTCCTCTAAATATGCTCCTATTTCTGTTATCACTTTTACCCTAGGTGAGCTTGTTGACTGTAAATTCTTAAATTCCCGATCAAAGTCGTTCCATATAGATATTTCTTCTGGACAGCCAGGTTGCGGCGGCTCATTATAATAATAATAAATCCTTTATTTCGACCAACAATAGTCATAGATTGTTAGTAAAACTTACTTAGCCTAATGTTAGTATAAAATAAAATGGGAGTTAATATTAAAATGTTAGTTAAAATAGTACTTATCCTATATTAGTAGCTTAACCTACCCCCAGTCTCATATAGCGAACTCTAGGTGGAATTCTCATGGTGCTGGTGTGTGCACCATTCCAAGCCCTCCAGAGCGGGCTATCCAGCCTCACAGCCAATGTG
The DNA here is from genome assembly GCA_029286625.1 of Parnassius orleans. Lineage (NCBI taxonomy): Eukaryota > Metazoa > Arthropoda > Insecta > Lepidoptera > Papilionidae > Parnassius > Parnassius orleans. The sequence continues at coordinate 9,835,722 of JAGSMP010000006.1, read as the reverse complement.
CTGATAAGGGTGTTGGAGCTGCTCAATAGCCTGCTCATCATGGACGCGGCACGCTTGCGCATGATCGCGTAGAAGTCGTCCACACGAGCATCCGCAAACATAGCCGACGCACTGCAGTGTGGAGGCTTTCTCAACATCACCCTCAGCACATTGTTGTACTGAACACGCAGAGCACTGTAGGCCCGCCGCGTATAGTCTGTCCACAGACTTCACGTGTAAAGGATTGGCAATACGCCTTGAACAAAGTTAATTTGACTTGAGTCGTACTACGTGCAAATCTGCGAGCCAACATATTGCCCCGGACCGACAGTGCTCGGCGCTCTCGTTCAATGTCACTGTCATCATCCAGGCGTTCAGTTACAATATGTCCGAGGTACTTAAACTCAGCCACTTGTCTCAGAGGAATCCCACATAGCTGGATACATGGTGTGAAATCAAGTGGTTTGTTTTTACCTCTAAAGACAATAAATTCACTCTTTTTTGAGTTGTAACTGAGTCCAGTCTCCTCGGCATATGCTTCACAAATTTTCAACAGCTTTCGAAGCCCGCTGACTGAGGGCTCAACAGAACCATGTCGTCCGCGTAACTAAAATTATTCATGGATATACCGTCTATTGAGCAACTGACACCTGCTCTGCTGAGCCTCTCAATCAGTCTGTTAACATAAAGATTAAACAGCCTGGGTGACGTCAGCCTCCTGTCTCCTCCGCACCCTAGTTTGTAGGGATCACTTAAGGTGTTACCCCATCTAACTGTGTTAGTCTGGTTACCGTACCAATATTCCAACAGTGAAACCAACTCTGGTCTCAAGCTACTTTCCCGTTTTAATTTTTGCCATAGGATTTTATAAGACACTCGGTCGAAGGCTTTAGACAAATCCAGGAAACACGCATAAACCTGAGTCTTCCTGTCCGTGTAGTACCGCACAGTCTGCTTGAGACACAGTATTGCGCTCTCCGTTGATAGTTCAGGCCTAAACCCGAACTGAGCATCATGTAACTTAACTGCCTTACTTAACTGTGTATCAAGCAGACTGTCCAAAACCTTAGCCGAGATGGTCGCCAAGGATATCGGCCTGTAGTTGGTTTCATCCGCTGCATCGCCAGTCCTATTCTTAAGGATAGGCACGACCACTGTCATCATCATTGTATCAGGTAAGTAACCATGACCAACACATAGGTTGTAGAGTAACTTAAGGACTCTGCGAAGTGCACCCGCATATCTGAGGTGTTCGACGCTGAGGCCATCGTGACCTGGTGATTTCACGCTTCATATTGTTTATTGCTGATTTAACTTCATCGATTGTGAAGCGCAGCGGGCTGCCCCATATTCACACCGTCCCCAGCGTCACCGTCATTTAAAATACAATTAAGCCTGCACGGTTCCACCTTAAACTGCGACTGAACAAGTTCGCTATATCGCTCATTTGAGCGACAGTGACATAACTGCAAATTTGTAAAATTTACACTACGCCAGTTTTAAGATATTTTCGTAACACCATTGAAGATTCCTTACTTTTCTTACAGTTACTGACTCTTTATCTATTTTATTATTGTAATTAAAACTCTGGGCTTGAAAACAGACACATTTATTTTTATATTCTTATCCAAAATAATGAGAAATAAATAAAAACATTTTAACACTTACAGTTGCGTCGCTGTTACCCTAGGCAAAGAAAGCTCGGGTAGTTATGACCTTTGTTGTCTCTTATAAAATAAAACCAATATCGTTCCAATCAACACATTTTGTATTATTTCAATAAAAATTAACAACGGCAGTCAGTGGTGACATAGTTATGCCTCATAGTATGAATCATTTGTAGATGACCTTCATCTTAATTACACTTTAATAGGAACTATTCAATACGAAATTAAACAATATAGTAGGTATATAAAATTAGTTTTTTAACCCTCTTAATAACTGCTATCTAATATGGCACAGAAAAATCAGCTGTTTATAACAATATTCTTAAAATCTAAAACCCTGCACATTTAAAAAGTTATTCTTAAAAGTCAGTCTTAAAAGATCAGTAGAATGTTAGAACTATTATTTCGGTCTTACGTTCGTTTCATTAGACATACTACTTACATAAAAATTAAAACTTAATAAAAACAATAAAAAATTGTACCTACTCAGGTAACTTAAAACAAACTCTCGTAAAATCCAGAATAGCACCTGAAACAATGTTTTTTCTAACAAAGTACGCAAATCCTGCTTTTTTGATCAGAAATCGTAAGTTTTGAATTGTAAGCTGCTCAAAGGTATTTCAGTAATATTTAAATTATTATCGGACCGATTTTTTTGAGTATTAGTAGATGTTTTGATTTGACAGTTATCCATTCACCCTCGTAAGAATATTTTAAATCGTAAGTCTCACTATTTTAACAAATCGTATAGATTTTATTTCAGATAGTTTTATCTGGTTACCTTGCAGATCTTTGTTAACATTTAGTGTAATATCTTCAAATAGCTTTTTAAATCATAAAATCGTCATAGTTAAGCTCGTTTACACAAAAGCATTTCCAGTTTCTTGGTGTTGCGTATAAGTTGCACGTACTGGTATGGAATATAGATAGGACCTGACTTTTTGCTCTTTTAATTGACTTTTCGATGAGCGAATGAGCTAGATGACGTTGAATTAATACGGTTGCGTTGTACAGATTTCTCTGGCTTATATTCATCACCACTATCGTCTGGAGAAAAGTCTTTAGTTTCGTCTTCACTGTCGTTTTCGTTGTTTTCTAGGAGGATCGGTGACGGATCCGCCTTATTTAGAGAAGAAATAACATTTTCTGTCACAATCGATGCTAAAATAAACAAACAATAATTTAAATAAAATAGTTAATCCGAATACAACTACAACAATGTACAATCACAAGAATATAACTTTGCAAATAAACGTAAGTAATGTAGAAAAACCGACTTACGTTGACTAGAGCAAGCAGTATCAATGTTTGAAATAATGTTGCTGACGTCTTGGTTTTGTTCTGCAGAAAATATCTCTGTAATTTAGCAAAGAAATGTTAAAACTCGACAAACATTATTATTAAAACCAACAAAAATTTTAACGTACTGAGTATTTATTTACCATTTGCACTAGTAGAAATAACAGTTTTTGAAGGAAGAGACTGGTCCCCAATACTATCAAACTTTGAACATTCTTGCTCACAAAGTTTGACTAGCATTCGTGCTCGACTTCCCATTTTGATAGCTTAAAATGTATAACAAATTAACATAATTAAATTTGGTCTAAAATTATTACAATTAGTCATAATTGTTATTGGTAAAAAGGCATTACAGTACAATAATGGCGTATTTATATTTACGTCTAAAAAAATACCGAATGTTTGGTGATACAACGGCGCAATTGTATAATACGACATTGTATCCACAAAACTGTTTTCATTTCTAGTTGATATTGTCAGAAAATACAATTGCGTCGTTGTAACACCGATGTTTAATAGCAAAATTTGTCATATTTACCTTAGCGTCGATGTAACTCCCTGACACATGCACACTTAGCGGAGCGCCCTGCACAACTGACTGTTCGGTCGTTATCGCCCGGTATTCGCGCGCCATAATGTAATATTTCGACAACGTCTTTTGCCTTCTAGCGGCCGTTTTTTTAAATAACAAATGCGGTGTTTTAACTCCATAACGTAGATAGGTATGGAGATTTTGGTGTAATTAGGTCAGATTCGCCTTTTTTGCAGTTATGTCACTGTCGCTCCAAATGAGCGATATTCCGACACCCACTCACGCCCCCCACTTGAGCTGAGAGACTCGACCTTGCATTCAGTCTATTCGTATGCTGCCAGAACTTACCAAATTGCTTAGCCTCACACGAGGATGCCAGAATATCCATTTTAATTTGTTCTTCATTATCCTGGCACCACTTGAGTTTGCTTTTGAAAGCTTTACGTGACTCTTTCATATCCTCGTATGCTGCCCCATACGTTGGCTTTCCAACACATACCCATGACTGAAAACAAAGACGAGCTCTGGCGTGAGCCGGCCTCACATGCCTATTCCATCCCACTATCTGTCGCTTTTTGTTACGCTGTACATTCTTATGACTATAAATTGCAGCATCCTGCAATATACCTATGATATTCTCGTACAATTTATTTATAATTAATTTATGTTCAGATTTATCACAACAATTATTTAACTCTACAGGAAAATCTACTAATCTTAATCTATTATTACAATATTCTGTATAAAGTTTAATTTGTTCACTATCTCTGTGCCCCCAAATTACCCTATTTGTAATTTTAGACTGGATGGGCTGGACCTGCGATGAACCTAAACTAATTTTACAGTCCACTTCCAAGGGATAGTGATCGGACCACGTCACATCGTTTCTTACGTGTGTGCTTTCAACATATTTCCTAGCCATACTCGTTACAAGGCAATGATCCAACCATCGTGAGCAGCCGTGAGCATCACTAGTGTATGTGTACACATTCGAATTACTCGACAACATTTCATAGTCAGCATACCCACGTCTGCTCACCGCAAAACTAAGCATTTCATTAAAAACAGCTCCCCGGCGTGCATTAAAGTCGCCTAACATAAAAACTATACTAATATCGCATTCCTCGATAATTGCGTTAATTTCACTTAGGCACTCTGTGAATTCCGCCAGGTTCTCGACACAGTTTGTCGGCATATAAACAGAAAAATAAGCATTACACGACATTAATTGCGCACAGCCTCACACTATTACATTTCACTACAGATACCGATGAAAACACATTCTTACGCCATAACAGCGACGCCTCCATGTGGTCGCCCGCGCAGAATGCCCACGCCTGAATCTATAGCTGTCGTTCCTGTGGCTTCAAAGTCTTTGTGAACGGTGTTGAGGTATGAGGTCGTGGTCCATTAGCCAGGTTTCTTGCAATGCTACTACCGAGGCAGCCTCACACAACACCCTCACACTGTCTACTGACCGCTTCAGGGACTTACAATTAAAGCTATCAAGCTTTAATGACCGACTTTATGACTATTTTGTCCTGATCCATGATTTAGGTCCTCTTGATCTAACAGTGTCTTTTCACATTTCTAAATCTTATAAATCGTCTAAAGTATATCCCTTCCGGCCATAATTTATCGTCACTAAATAAGGACAACTTACTCCTAGGTATATAGAACTTAAAAGAAATATATTCCCTTGCAGATTTCATATGTACTTTTTCTGGCACAATACGAATTTGTGTCTTTTCGAATACATAATCCGCAACATCTTGCTCTGTATTCTCCTTTGAGACATTATAAATGAAAAGCGGGATATGCACATCGGCTGCCTTTAATTTAAGTGATGGATCTACCGAAGCCGTTCCCCGCATGCCTTTAAAACGCGATGTCTTACGCCTTACGACCTGAACCCATTCTCCGAATTCTCCGGAAGCTGAGATACACTATTATTTGTATCTCAGCTTCCCTCGCATCGCCCGTTTTAATCTCACGACGTCACCGCATCAGCTGGCAGCGAAAACGACGACGGCGGCGCGCGTGCCGCCGCTTCTACGTTCGGCACGTGCGAAATGCATGCTCATCACCGCAGTGGGCCCCTGTCTGCGGTGGGTCTCCACGTGTTGCCGTTTCTGCCCGGGAGCGACAGAGAGAGGCTCACCGGTTGACATCGCTGCAGCGCTCGCGTAAGATGGAGATGGGCGCACGGTAACTCGTTCTTGCATAGATAGGTGCGGCGGTGTGTCACTTCCTAGGTCGGTCATTAACCCCATCGGCCCGCTTGTGGAGTCATAACTATCTTGCAGGCAAAAGCCGCCCCTCCTGCTGTTCACACTAGGTTCTATTTCCCTCATTTTACCAACCAATGTATCTGGATTGTTTTCTTTGTCTTCAACGTATTTTTCAAAATCTTTTTTTGTCATATACTCGTCCTGTTTCCCTTGTAAGTCACGTACCTGGGTCTGAAGCAAAATAACCCTCTATCACTCAAGAACGTGGATCTTTCAAATTTTTGGGATCTGGATTTTTAACGACAAAAAAAAAACACGTGTTTTAGTATTTTTCATTTATTATAATAGTTTAGAAGTTATTTAAAAAAAAAGGGAGTGTTGCTTTAAAGCAACACTGAACCATAAGACTAAAAATGTATGTTCGTCGACTATGAATTACTTTAGAAACCTTTTGAGAAAAAATTATGATAGGTGAAAATTTCTGAAACAATTCTTAGTTTTGGTATAACACAGTGCTACCCCACATTTCTCACACATGTTATACGTAAATCCAACGCACTTTGGAAGCTTGCATCTCATTTTTTTTCAGACCGTTGCGGCCAGTGGCCTATCTGGTCTTGGCGTACTGCCATTGGCGGTACGTATTGTGCAGGTCCTTGCGCTTTTGGCTTGAATCTCGGTCTCCAGCGAACGCCGGCCAGACATACCAGACTTTGTACCCATTTTACATAGGGTCACTGCAACCTCCTGACGAAAATCTGCTGATGATAAAATGCTTGATGCTGAAAGATTTTTGTATTTTGAGACTCTTTTATAAAGTAACCATGCATTAGCCATCGTGAGGTCTAGATAATGGTAGAACAAGCGCACCTGCCATCGTTTACTACGTAGCCGTATCTTATAGATCCTCATGATGCTGTCGATGAGGTCGACCCCACCCATGTGGCGATTGTACTCTCCAACTACATAGGGTCGCTTTATAGTCACATACTTTGACTTTTGCTTGTCCCATCTACGAACATCAGCTTCTGGTTTTTGACCAGCAAAAGTTGAAGCAAGGACGACTATTTTGTTGTCCTTCCAAGCAACAGTCGACACATCAATTCCGTTCACGTCAGCTACGTATTCTTCAGAATAACCACGTTCTTTTTTCATGATTTCCTTTTCTTGTTGCAATTTACAATCTGGTATTCTATTTCTTCTTACTGTACCAAGACTGTGGATACCTTCTTTAGCCAAATACTCCAACAAACGAAGAGAGGTAAAATAATTATCAAAATAGAGCTGGAAATTCTGGTGTCTTGGAATAATGCGCGCTAGTCTTGTGACGACGTTGGATGATGCACCTAAATCAGGCTCTTCTTGTAGGACAACATTCTCCTTACCAGTTTCAATTTCAGTTTTATAGGCGAATTCAGAAACGCCACTCAACACGAAGATTTTGTAACCCCATTTGTGTGGTTTGTTGGGATTGTATCTCTACAACGTATTTCGTGCTTTAGTGGAGCACATTTGTTCGTCAACGCAAAGGTGCTCTTCCAATGGAACTTTGCTGTAGACCTCATTCAAAGAGTCCACCACCGGTCTTATTTTGAAAATTCGGTCATGTTCAGGGTTGTTTCTGGGAAGGTCCTTGCTGTTGTCATTGAAATGTAAAGTCTGGCGAATTTTCTCAAATTTATTCAATGGCATAGTTTCTTGAATTAGTGTTGTACCTAGTATTGGGCTCCAATGATTGGTAACCTAGGTAACTGGATAAGAGACATTACATATACCACACCTATGAATTGCCTGACATCCATTTCTGTCATACGTGAAGTGCTATTGGGGTCCTTATGAACTCGGTAAAGGTTTGTCTCTTCTGCAATCTTTTGTATGAGTTCTTGAGGAAACAGGTATAAAAGAACTGTATGGGAGTATCCAGTTCTAGAAGATCAGGACCCAAGGTCTTGTTTCTTGAACATGAGCTGCTCGGCATTCAACTCAAGATTTTCTTCTTCCAGCGTAATATCAACTTGGCGGGCTTTTTTACCTTGGGATTGTTCGTTGCTCATTTGTTGGTTGTCTTGAGCTGGAGAAAGCTGAGGAACACTTACGTTTGATGGGGAAATTTCTGTGCTAGTCGATGGGTTTTCGTGGTCATCTTCTAAAGTTTCGATAAGAGAATCCATGTCAATGTCCAACGCCACATTGTCATCTTCGAATGTTTCAGTTCGGGTACAAAATCAGGGTCCGCAAGGCTGTCATCGTCAAAATCTAGCCCATCCTCACTATCCGCACCATCTTCCAGCGCTGCAGCAATGTACTCGTCCGCAAGGGATTGCTTCTGAGCCCTCCTAGAACATAAAAACTCCTATAAACACTTTTGCTCTCGTAAAGAACTACTTATAATAAATTCTCCTCGATCAATGTTGCCTACGAGCAACAAACAAGAATTTAAAAAAATAAACAAAACAAGACAATATATTCGTAAAGATAACTTTAGATATTAAAATTCAGACACTTACCTATCCATGTTTCCAAAATAACACCAAAACACTTCCAAAAACGAATTATTTACTATTTTTCAAATCGAAGCACGCACGCACTTGTTCAAATTATCAACAACTGACTAATGAAGTTTGATTTGCGACACGTAACGCCATCTAGTAAAATTTATTAGTACTACTTCTTTACTTCGGTTTGTAGACCACGGACTACAGTGCAATATGACGACAAAAAATGAACCATTTCAATTTTATGGGAGGTCAAACGGTATGTTGCTTACAGTCTACAACATGCTACAGAGGGATAATATCCTTCAATAGACGCGTAGCGTCGACATGGTCAAATGTAACGGGCGGCAACTTATGTAGATCTTTTGCCACAAATATAGGAATGTCATCGGCTCTACACTTTAATACCCCGATAATGTCATCTATATTCTTCTGTTTGCGATCTTCACCTTTCGTTTGACCAGTCGTTGCGGAATCGACTCAAACAACAAACACTTTGCCTCGTAAATCTCCTCCTGATCAAAGGACTGCTTGCATAACAGTGCCAAACTAACATTGTTCATGACGTCTAATTTATTTTGGCAAAACATAACACCTCATTTATCACTTTAGTTTACTCATCTCGCTAGAGGTCAACAACCTCTGACCGACCGCTCGCGCTGTCAGCTGACAAACGACTGAAATTCATTGGAAGTGGTGGGATAATATGTAACAACAGTGTTACCGATCATATTAGCAACTATATCAATGGCTCTTTTTGTGGAATAATCTTGGATCTAGAAGTGTGCACATAGCCAAATCTTTATGATATTCAATGTTGTCAAATCTCGTTGACAGTCCCTCTTTTAGCTTCAGTAGCGCATTGCTAATGACAGGCTCGTATTGATTTTTGAGCAAATTTTCACACATGCTATGTAAACCACGCGTCACAACTATCGCTATACTGGCGGTGGTATGTTTTTCTCCACTCATTTTGGCCGTTGCTTGCTCAAATGGCTTTAAGATAGAGGTAAGTTGCGTACATATTATGATCCAATCAGCTTCAGATATTGACTCGTCAAAATCTGTTTGTACCAGGACCAAAGTGGCTCGCACTGCTTCTTCCAACTCTACAAAGCGCTGCAACATGAAAAATGTTGAATTCCATCCATCGGGTAGGTATAGATTGCTTGAGCTTTTTGGGTATATTAATCTGTTGTTGAACTTGATATTTTATCAATCTATCGGTTGCAGATGAACTTCTCTTAAAATAGGCTACAATATTTTTTATTTTTTCTAAAGTATCTTTAACAATTTTTAATGCATCTTCAACAACTAAATTTAAGGTGAGAGCATAGCATTCAAAATGCTTCCACCCTAACAAATTAATGGCATTTGCAATATTTTTTGCATTGTCGGTTATTGCCAGTACTACTTTTCTGGTCAAGCCCCAGGCTTCAATCGTGTTTTTCAATTGACGAGATAGTATGTTTTTCACTCTAGTGAGAACATTCTAAAAGTACTGTTTTGAATTCCAATTCTGATGTAGTGTAATATATGGTTATTGCTATGTAGGGTGTACTCATCTTATTCTGTGACAAATCAGAATATTGCAAAAAAAATCGGTGAAACTTAATAAAAATGTTTTATTTTATGTAAGAGCTACAACCACACTTTTGTTTACCATATGAGCAATACTAATCATATTTTTCAAATAATACACTTAAAGTAAATGAACTTTATTCGTAGCACGATGATTTGTGTAATTCGGTGACAATCACTTTAATTCGGTGATGGTACTACTCCAATTGTGATATAACAGAATTAGGTGAGTATTTATTATTAATCATTTATTCCAATTAAATATTATATCACTAATCAACTAGACGCTAAGAAACAAGGAATAAATTTGGACATTTTTAATTATTTATAATAAAACGTTTATGTAAGAATACAATGAGTTTTTTAATATATTATTACTCATTATTATTATTCATGTTATTTTACTCTTCACCACTAGATTCATCAATGCTGCAACTATCACACATAAAAACTTCTTGGTTATCACCTATAATTTGACTTTGGCAATGGATATGATAAGGATTAGTACAGAAAGAACATGTAATCCAGTCGGCTCCATTGCAAGATCGGCAAACCCATTCATCATCCGAGATTGAAGATTTTAATCTATTTAATGGTTGAGAAGTTTGATTGACGTTTTCTTTTGCTTGTTTTCTTGAGTTTGGTTTATTATTTGGTTGTGGTGTTTGCCGATTTTTCACTTTTTGATCTTCTTTTTTAAAAGTTTTTCGGCGGACATGTCTTAAAGATACGTTTGTAGATGATGTTGTGGCGACCACTGAGCTTTGGGAATAGTTACCTTTCGTCGTGTTTTCATATTAGGTTTCCATTTTGGTAATATTAATATGTCGTGTATTTCAATTTTATTTTTATTTTAGAGGATAGGTCTCGGCACATCGTCAATGGTTATACTCTTTGTTACAGTATTTATTATATTTTATGTTTTTTTTTTTCGAACTTTTATTTTCCTCCATGGTGTCTTAAATAACATAACGACTCACTTAATTTCGCGATAAAAAGAACTAACAAAACGTGATAAAATGTTACAAAAAGTTTAAAAAAGCTTGAAAACGGCCGCTATTCTTATATCACAATTAAATATATTTATTTAAACATATATTACTATATTAGTCATAATAACTAAAACTATTAATATAAGAATTAGAAAAACATCACACTTACCTCCGTTAACTCGGTGACACTGTTTCGCGCTCAAATCTCGAAAATCGTTAATTTTTGAGTCCAGTAGTAGTACCATTCACAGTGGCAGCAATTATATGTTTTCAACAATTGATTTACCAAATTTCATAAAGTTACACCTATGTTTTTCATTTAAATTTTTTTAATTATCACAACTCAAGTCATACGTTGCCGGTGAGAAGCAAAAAATGGCCGGTGGAATGACAAATCACGTGACTGTTATTATTTGACTAGCAAGTGTTGAACAATATTTTATACACAAAAAGAAGCCTTATGTCCTATCACAAAAATGAATTTAAAATAGTAAATTTTGCTCCTATAAAGCAGTGGAAGCATCAAAACACATATTTATGCTAGTTTACCCCAACCGTCATTTACGAATGAAGTCCGCGTATCAATTGTGAGGCATACGCTTATAGTTTCTCGCTGTACTTCTTCCATTAATTTCTCCCTGCAGGCAGAGAAGGGTGGTTTGTACCAAGGATTTAAAGCGTTTGTATATTTAAAAAAAACCTTTATCTTCCACTATAGGCGGCTGATAATATACAGGGTATTTTGAAACGCTCCGAAAACGAAGACAGATGATAGTACTAAGGATACCTATGATGATGGGTCACAAAGAAATTCGATCCGAGGAAAAAATCATCTTTTCACAACGTTTTATTAACTTTATTCGCTCCATCATGTTATTAAAGTTATTTGAAACGATATTTAACAAAAATATCATGAAAATACTGAAATATAAAACCAGCAGTGAAACTTTAAAAGAAAATCAGCTGACAATAGGGTCAATATCCTCGCGGGCTCGAACTCTTACCTAGATCGGTACGAAATAATGCATTAGGTATACTACTTACTCACTCTACCCTTCCTTTCACACACACGCTGCTTCGTGTCGCCTCGCGCTGTGGAATTTCATATGCTTCAAGGACGTTATAATAATTTTAGTTTTTGAGACAGTGCCATGTTGACTATTACGAGCGATAGTTCAATTGTTTTGTTTATTAAATTATTGTCGTTATAACTTGTTATTTATTAATTAATGATGTTGTTCTTGTTGTTACGTTTTGTGTTTTTTGTTTTGTTTTAATAATGCCTAACGCGTAGGTACATTTATAGTGCTAGTGAATACGGCAACATGTTAATGTGCCTTGAAGAATCTCATAAGGCCACGGAGGATCGGTAAGCTGTTTCATACCTAATTTTTTTAAATAACTTAGTACTGAACTGATCTGAATAGGTACATAACTGAATACATCAGAATAATAAACATAATTAAACAATGGATAACAAAGCATGACTCTAACCTTGTAAACATTTTATTTAAGTATTTTTTCATTAGCGGGTAATCGAACCAGTTATTTGGTTTATTTAAGCTAATTTTTTAAATAATTTGTTAACATTTTATTTAAGTATTTTTTCATTAGCGGGGAATCGAACCAGTTATTTGGTTTATTTAACCTGTGAATTCGATTAAAGTGGCTACGTGGAGACAAGCACAGTGGCAAAATAGTAGGTTAAGTAGATAAGTTAGGTATTTAGACAAGTGTTGTAAATTATTAAGTATTGTGGTACCATCGCTAGTTGCGGGCCGCGCGAATTCGGCGTTCGCGCGTACATTGACCCGTAGTCAGCTGATTGTAATTCAGTAATTCCACTGCTTGTTTTATATTTCAGTATTTTCATGATATTTTTTGTGAAATATCGTTTCAAATAACTAATAACATGATGGAGCGTGAATAAAGTTAATAAAACGTTGTGAAAAAATGATTTTTTTCCTCGGGATCGAATTTCTTTGTGACCCATCATCATAGTTATCCTTAGTACTATCATCTGTCTTCGTTTTCAGGGCGTTTCAAAAATACCCTGTATTTAACTGAACCGGGGTCGACACTAAATTCGTCTTGTCATAATTCACAACGTGTGTTGGAGGTACATTTTCCAATACAGATTCCAGGTTTTTTTTTAATAGAATATGAGTGACAAACAAGCACACAGTCCACCTGATCGTAAGTGGAAGTTGAGGCCCATAGACATCCACATTTATCCTCCTTAAGATACCTTAAGTTTCAAAATGCAGATGAGTTGTCACCCCTGAGGACTAAGTCTTCGATTCTCTACATTCACCACTTGACGGCTCCGTGGCGCAGTGGCTTAGCAATGAGTTGTTGCGCTGGGGATCACGGGTTCGAATTCCGCACGGAACAAGTATTTGTATAGCGCTCACAGAGTACCAGCGCAAAATAGCTGTTATTTTGCTGCTATTTTGAGCTGGTACTCTGTGAGAGCGAGGTCTTACCCCGGTCTAGCCGACCCATTCGTTCTCAAACTAAGTTTGTCGCGATGACGTTCAGTTCTTCACCCACCATTCTCCGAGTAATTTGTCATCGAATGTATCGCTTCCGTTATTTTTTTTAAACACTCATAAACTAGTATTCTTAGGTCTAGTTATGTTAGCGGAGCACCGTATTCAGAGGCCCACAACGAGAACTTTTACAAAATTCAATTCTTCATCCGATGTCAGTCTAAAAAGTGGCCCTGGTTTATCCGAATGAAATTTTTTTCATGTGTCCTACTTGGTATGCCGAAATTTTTTTGGTTTTCACCATCTCAATAGCCAGCGTCATCATTTCATCCGTGTAATTTTTATTGGACCTAGCCCCAACTTTTCTACTGTTTCGTTTTATGGGGGGCATTTCTATTCTGAAACAAAATGTAGGTACCTACTACATAACCATAACCATATTTTGGCATATATTTATATGCATATACAGTAATACCCCGGACTTACGCGATAGGTGGGACCAAGCGATACCCGTGTAATTCGAATTCGCGTAAGTCGGGGTTCAATTTTGCATATAAATGCGTATAAAGTTTGTGAAATCGGGACCAGGGTCTAAAGAAAACAATAATTTAGAAGAATCATGTTTAATAAAATGTTAGATAACAAAAACAATTTTTATTACTATGAATACAACAACATAAACCGAAGTTATTTTGATGTCGAAGGCTTCATAATATTCTAACAATGTCGCCTGACGAGTTAAGTTTTTCTTCTTCTCACGTAAAATTTCCTCGTAGCATGCCAGTAACTTTTTTATTTCCCGTTTTGTAGTAGAAACGCGCTCTTCATTTGTATCTATTTTTTCTAAAATTTGTAACCCCTTTTCAATTGTACTGAGGCTTTCTGTTAAGTTTGAAATCGTCATTTGATTTTCCGATTCAACTGGGTCTAACGAATCAGGTTGTTCAATGTCTTCATCATGCTTACGCATTTTCATAAGCTCGTCAATTGTTAGCTCCTGATTGTGTGAATCCAGCAATTCTTGAACGTCATCATTATCCACCTCTTAAATTTAATTGTTTGGCAATATCGACCACTTCTTCAATTATACCATCAATTTGTTCAGGATTTGAGGCTGATTCTCCTTGGGTTTCTGTGGTAAAAAAAAATGGACACAGCTTTTTCCAGACGCCATTCAAAGTTTTTTTGTGAAATCTCATTCCAAGATTGTCCAATAATTCTTACAGCATCTAAAACAATGAATTGCTTCCAAAAGTCTTTGACAGAAAGCTCGTTATTTAGTCTCATATCTTCATTTAGATGTGCAAATGATCGCCTTGTGTGGTAAGCTTTAAATGTTTTAATGACTCCCTGGTCCACATTGGTTGAAGCAAGCTGATAGTGTTTGGTGGCAAAAATACAACTTCTACCTGTGGATCGAAATTAATTAGAGTTCTAGGAGGATGACCTGGTGCATTGTCAATTAGTAGCATCACCTTAAATAGAATTTCTTTCAATTGGCAATAACGTTCGACTTCAGGAATAAAATGGTGACCAAGCCAGTCTTCAAAAAGAGAAGCTGTCACCCAAGGTTTCGCATTTCCCAAATGACGGGCAAACCAGCTTTAGATTTGTTTTTAAGGTTCTTGGATTTTCTGAGCGATAAACTAAGAGAGGTTTCAATTTACAATCACCAGTCGCACCGACCGTCACTGTCTATCGATCTTTGGCGGCTTTAAAACCTAGAAAGTTTTTCTCTTCACGCGCAATAAAAGTTCTTTTAGTCATTTTCTTCAAAAAGATGAGTTTCGTCACATTGAAAATGGTTTGGCTAGAGTAGCCACCATCTTCAATCATTTTCTTGAGTTTTTCTGGATAAACGGACGCAGCTTCTTTGTCAGTACTTGCCGCCTTTCCACTTTCTGCGACGCTATGCCAATTACAACGACTTTTAAATCGGCTGAACCAGCCGATACTAGCTTTAGACTCTTCATTTTTGGCCGCCTCCCCAGCTTCTTTTAGTCTCTCAAAAATCTGCTTAGCTTGAAAGCACACCGTGTTTTGGTCAACAGGACAATTTTTAAGTCTTACTTGATTATCACACTATAATTGTAACATTGTTTCCATCTGAGCGATAATACCGTGACGTTTACGAATGATGCTTGAATTCAAAGATTGAGACCCTTAAGACGTGTGCGTCGTAAGGGTCGATCAAATCAATTAAAATAAATCAGTTTAAAGAAAATCAGTTCAAATAATGCATTACCACGCATTTTGAATTTAAAAGATAAAAAGGACAGAATGTTTGAGATTTATTAAAATTAATATTTCTTCACCATTTGCCTATGTTACTTATTCTGAACCTTCTCTGCAAATTTGGCCGGTTATTGCAAAATAACCCTGCATATCTGACCTAAAAATACTCAAAAAGACATATTCAAAAGTATTTTACTTCTGTCATGTAATGGGCAGTAAGACAACAGCTGTTGAGACTTGCATCAGCAACATTCAGGAAATGAACTGTACCTTGTTTCTTGTAAATGATTTAGTAATATCGCTTTTGTCGTACTGTATCTCTGCTCTATTAAGTCAGTTATCTAAAAATTAATAATAATTGTTTGAAATTAACACTAAATTTCAAAAGTATACTAGTCAGTGGCAACTTTACGTAGCCTCAAGTAACATTACCTATGCAGATATTACAATAAGATGAAGGTGAAGAAATAGTAATAGCTGATAATAACAACTTTAATCCTAACCGTTTCATACATGCAATAAAATTTCACTCACCTTTGACAAAAAGTTTAAGCTCTGTGAGTGCAATTTTACAAAAAAGTTTTGCATACGTCTGTACAGCATCGCACATTATATATTAAACTGTCTGTAATGTTACTAGTTAGAAAAATATAAAAAATGTTACCCTAAACTATGGAAAAATACTACCTTTATATACCAAGTTTGTTTACGAACAGATTTTTAAATAATTTTTTTTTTATAGAATAAGGGTGACAAACGAGCACACAGTCCACCTGATGGTAAGTGGTTGCAGTGGCCCATAGACATCTACATCTATCTTCGTTTGCGAATTTAAATGCAGATGCGTTGTCAGCCGTGAGGACTAAGACAGAATGCCTATTTTCCAGTAAAAAGGGTCTCCGGTTCTCTACACTCACCATACGAAACACAGCAGCATTAAGCTGCTATTTTACGCTGGTATTCTGTGAGAGCGTGGTCTTTCCCGGTCGAGCCGACCCATTCGTGCTACAACTATACTATTAATATAGCCGCAGCATGGCTCTACCACGTAAAATTTACTTCAACTCAAATGCTACGGTATGGTAATGTTGTCAAGGGTTCTGTAAAGTTGTCACGTTTTACGGTATATACGAGGGGAGGTCAAAACTTCGCGGAATGACAGGGAAGGATAATGAAACTATTTTTCCTTTTCAATGTATTCTCCATTAACCCTAACACATTTATTAGATCTGTCAAATAACTTATTAAGACCGTCAAAAAAAATTGATTTGTCTTGGGAGTCAAAATAAGCTGAAATTGCCGACTTCACTTCATCATCGTCGCCAATTTTTTTCCAACGCAGTTCTTTCTTCATTTTTGGAAACAAATAATAGTCGCTTGGGACCACGTCTGGGCTGTAGGGTGGGTGGCGCAGTGGTTCAAAACCGCACTGGTGAATGGCAGGCGTCGCAACATGGCTTGTGTGCACGGGCGCATTGTCGTGCAAAGGAGCACGCCTTTGTAAACTTTCCTCGCCTTTTTTCTTTAATAGCTTCTTTTAATTGATCTAGTGAAGAAGCGTAGTATTCTCCGTTATGGAAACACCACGTTCCTTATAATCAATCAAAAGGATATCTTCGTATCGTGTTTTTGATGCGCAGAAAGCATTCTCGAACCCATCTTGCACAGACTTTAGTCATGCCAAGGTGTTGATTTAGGATGTTTAAAATGGTTGTTTCTGATACTCCAACTAATGCTGCAAGCTGTTTTTTCTTATGTTTTTCAACTTTTTCGATTATTTCTGGCGTGGTAACCTCAATCGGCTGTCCAGGTCGAGGGTCGTCTTCAATGGAGTCCCCCCTTGTTTTAAAAGGGCGTGCCATTTATAAATCATGGTTTTCCCAGGAGCGGAGTCCCCATAAACAGATGACATCTCTTGAAAAATGGTTTGAGGTTGAGGTCTTTCCTTGTTTGGAGAGAAACTTAATGACTTCGCGATATTTAATTTTCTCCATAGTGGCTAGTTAATACCCGATTGACTTGTTTACTCGTTGATAACTCAAAAGTTAATGATCCGATTAGGCTGAAACTTGGTATATATACTAACAATGAGTCACTCAACTAGCGCCTGGATGAGTACCTCACCCTGCCAACTCCGCCATTCCGCTTTTTAAACTTTTTGACCTCCGCTCATATTTAGATGTCAACCGATATATGTATATAGATATTGAAAATATAATAGAACATATACACATATACACTTTCGTGACTCTATGAGACAGTAACGGACCGTATTTGATCTATTACGCCATTTTTAAACAGCAATGTGATGTGAAAACGCATGTTATCATTTACTGTCGTCGCTGAGAGTAGGCCTTATTTAAAAAATAAAGCTAAAATGAGAGTAGAAATACGTGTCCCCTCATTATACCTATGTCGGTAAAAGTAATTTACCTTTTTTTAAATTAAAATTAAGTAATAAACGAACTTTCAGTCCACGTGATTGTAAGAAAAAAAGACTACAGACGCGTTGTCACCCCTGAGGCTTATGATACACGTCTCGAAGCCTGTAATTGTACTGACTCTCCATACCTTTCAGATCGGAATACAGAATTAGACTGCCGTTGACGGCAGGAATAGGTAAGAGGTGGTACCTGCCCAGACCAACTCCTAGAAAAGAAGTCCTGCCACCTAGTAAGTCGCATATTGGTAAATTTGTTCCTACTATGATATAATGTCATTTCACTGGTGTCTTTTTTTAATATGCTTTTTTTGTTTCTATGATTTGATTGTATGAACGATTGCATGGAGTATTATAATATAGTTGTCTCTCACTATGTCTGAATAATCTGATACTTTGTTGACGTATTAAGAACCGATGACAATACAATAACTTCATAACCTAGAATCTTACCTTCTTACTAGAATCATCATTGGTCATGATCAATGCGTTGTGTTTAAGTTTTTCAAACTCTAATATTATTAATTGATGTGTCTACAAATGTTAAAATTTAAGTAATTAATGATGTTTGTGGCGTCTTGCAATAAATGTTTCTTTTTTTCTTTCATTATTATTGTCAGAGAAGTTACATGATGTTAAGTGTTTTAATGTTTTTACTAAAGACTTCTGTGTAGGTACTACTAGACCGGTAATTCGAACAAAAACTGTGTCACAGAAGTGACTTGTGGGGCGGGTAGAGGGCGGCTAGCTGACGCTGTAATTACACATTTACGATAGATACTGTTTTTAGGCGAATACGAAATTACATACTTATAAAATGACAGCGTTTTCTTAGTCACATTAAACAAAACCCGTGTTAATTGTCGAAAACAACGTTCGCGGTTTCCAAAACGAAGAACTAGTCGCCAGCTCGCTAAAGAAGTTACGGAGAATTGACCGTAACTCAGTACGCAATGTATTAGTACTGTAGTGTCCTTCTAGTATACATACATAGAAGTCTTTGGTTTTTACTTTTTACTTTAAATTAATTTTCCGGTTTATTTTTGTTGATCTCCTAAACGTGACATACGCCTGTCTAAATTTAATTTTAAGTTGAATCAATTTAGCTCTTGCAATTCACGAGCGCGCGTCAGCTTGTGCACATTGTGGCAGTGTCACATACACTCTGTCTGTCTGACGTACGTTCAAATAATAATATAAATTTTATTTTAATAATTATTTCCCAAAACAATGTAATGTTATACATAATAATATACGTATAAATAATTTAAAAAATTTATTGCTAACTACGCAAGACCATACGCACGCACACATTGATGTGATGCGTAAACAGGTACGTTTTTATTAAAGTATAGCTCACACGTGCTCGTGAATTGAAAGAATTACAATTTAATCTAGAGAGTGATAAATAATTTAATTGTATACGCTTCCAAAGTTGAATAAATTATGTATTAGATATATATGTGTGCAGTCAATTAGTTGTTAGTAGTAATAAGTATAATAAATATATTTTTATACATGTACACAATATTTATGTCGCTGGCGATTCTATTTAAAACGCTTTTTATACAAACTTTTAACATTTAAAATAAGATCTGCTTAGTCTATTTGCTACGTTTTTTAATATTAAGTTTTTTTACTCGACTAGGCAAAGGCTAATGAGTCCTAAATACTATTATTTATGTAAACCATGTGTAAAAATGTTTTATTAAATTAATGTAAGCTACGAAATTTAAATCTAATGTATGTGGGTGAAAAAGAAAATGCATGTTTTGAAGGAGGTTTTAAATCATAGCCAGGTTTTAGTCTAATCTTATTAACTTATTATAGGACCAATAGATGTCTCATACTATTTTTTTATTATTTATCAATACAATAGGAATTATACAATGCAGTAGTAAACTGTTTGGCTGTGGGCTAGAATCACTCCCGGAACAAACTATTCGTATTATTTAAAAATAATTGTTAACATAGACATGTACAATTTATGTAAAATGCACCCCAGAAAAATGTTACGTACATTATTAAATTATTTGAAATACATACGTCATTGTCCAAAGTGTTGTCCTGTGCATTAAGAATCTTATAAATATAAAAAGGCCGCATGGCATAACATCTTTGCCTGCCTTTAATGCCGGACCGTAACTAAAACTAAACTATTTGCTGTTTGTGAATTTTATTTATTATTTACACAATTTTTTTCGTTTTTTTCACGTGGCAGAAGTTCTGTCACAGACCCATGCTGCAGCTATGTCATGGTTGCAGCACGGTTGAGCCTGCTCGACCGGGGAAGGAAGCAGCTTAATGCTGTATTTCGTATGATGAGCGTATAGAATCGGATACCCTTTTTACTGGAAACGAAGCATTCTTAGTCAAGGGTGACAACGCATCGCAACGATTCTTAATCAAAGACTGATGTAGATGTATATGGACCACAGTGTCTACTTACCATCAGGTGGACTATGTGTCTGTTTGTCACACTTATACTTTTTAAAAAAAACAATATAATTGAGTGCAGGACTTATGTTTGTACATGTTATATGTTAAATGTTATATCAAGATCGGGGCCGTAATTTCACAGTACCCGAACGTATATCGGTGTTCAGACTTGGATATGTTGATATTTTTCGTGTATACTGGATCTAAGGTCTAAGTTTACTGATGACCCTAATTCTCCTGATCAGTATCCAAACAATTATTTATTGTTATAGTATCTTAAATTACATTACCGGCAACTTGAGATGATAATTAATTTGAAAGCTGGCGCCTTTATCAATTTTTTTGTATGTAATCTATTCTGCGAGAGTTGATAAATATAATCTAAAACTTTACGTAATAGCGATTGTAGGCTAAAAAAAATAGCTCCCGGCTTTTTGCCACGTTTTTTTTTTCAAATTTAGTAATAGATTTTAAACTTACTTCCTGACGTACTTGAAATTTTAAACATAGCTTGAATCGGATGATAATAAAAAATCGTGGTAAATAA
This sequence comes from Parnassius orleans, assembly GCA_029286625.1. Classification (NCBI taxonomy): domain Eukaryota; kingdom Metazoa; phylum Arthropoda; class Insecta; order Lepidoptera; family Papilionidae; genus Parnassius; species Parnassius orleans. The sequence goes on along the minus strand of JAGSMP010000006.1, from coordinate 9,814,793 downwards.
AATTTTATAAAAAATGTGATATTTAATTTTTTTCATACTCAAATTGTTTATTATCTATCAACAAAAGATTGTTACCACATGTAATGACTGGGGACCCTGCCTATTTATCAGCTCTCACCGAACAGTCTTTAGAAACTACTAACGTACTTTTCAAAGTACTATTTTAATACTACTTTTCAAAGTTCAAATCAATATACCCGACCATTCTTTTCAAGTACCTTACATTTTTAATATACCCTAAGTTTATTTAACAATGTATGTACTACGAACAATAATTAGATATATAAAATTGTTAAGTAACTATGAACAACAATCACTGGACAGAAGTACAATCGAATGTTTTATATTCCCAATCCCAACGTTTCGAGAATTTTACAGCACCCATGGTCACGTCGCGTCGCGTCGATACTTCGGATTCGGATACTATATGTTCATACCGCGTAGATCACACCGAAAAATAATAATTTTAAAGTGAAGGTGGCCGTGGCTAACTATGACTTTGAGACGTTGAACGCCTCAGTCCCCGCGTGACGATGGGTGCTGTCAAATACTCGAAACGTTGGGAATACCAAATTAAGTTAATATACGCGTTAAAATTCGTAAAAATAAGTTTTATTTAAATGTGTAGTTTCGCGTGAACATAAGAAATTACTATTCAGTCAAGTGGTTATTGAAAAATGTTTTAATTTTTTTGGAACGAAGTTCCTTATCGGACGGTACGAGTTTTGCGGATGGGGGCTAGGCGAGAAAAAGTGTAAGATTTTTCCGTCACGACCCCTTTTGACATAGTGTCGACGGCCTTGGCGGCTATAAGGAAGCGAGATGGGATAATATCCATCTCCCTCGCACTTTTTCTTATAATGCCATAAAAGAAATATTATTTTATTTTAAATGGTGCTTCATTTTAGTAGACGCTATTAATTCATTTATTTGTATTTGTTAATCAATAATATAATACGTTTATCAATGATAATATACTACGAAAGGAACTTCGTTCCAACCGAGTGTTCTACGACACTCACGCATGTTTTTTCTTAGTGCCATACTTTTTTTGACAACTGTTTCTTGTGAAAAAAGCCGCTGTCAAAATTCTAAATGAAAGATTCTGTAAAGCCAAAATACCTACACTAAACGTAGTGATTATATTATCTTTGGGCTACACGGCACAAGCAAAATCTTTGCGGTATTTGCAATGATTATACCGGAGATTCGAACTTAAGCGTTTTTCAACAGTTATATCGATTGTATTTCTGCGAGGACAGTGATTTATTGAATCGTTTCACGTGATGTTAATTGTGATTGTAACTCATCAATGACCTGTTATGTGCCTTACTGAATTTTGTAAATATATTAATAGATAAATTACTTTGTGTTTTATTTGTAAATGATGTTCTTTAACATGTAATTTTTAATACACGTAATATTGACTAAAGGCCCTGATCGTCGGGCGAACCAGAAGTTTATACTTGGTATTTTGATTGTTAATCGATGATAAATGCAGATGTCTATGGGCATCCACTTGCCATCAGGTGGACTGTTTGCTCGTTTGTCACCCTTATTTTATTAAAAAAATACGTCCCACTGGTAGGCACAGGCCTCCTCACATTACAGGGTTATGGAGCTATTATTCCCTCGCGCTGGTCCAGTTCTTGTTAGAGGACTTCACATGTCTTTGAAACAATTAAGTCGTGCATGCAGGTTTTCTCACAATTTCATTGGAGCCGGCGGGGTCGAACCGGCGTTGCTCGCGTACTATAAAATTTCAGACGAGCGCTTAATAGCTCCTGAGCTACCACGGCTGATTACACTACGTAATAATGAATATCAAAGAGATCTATTATGAGCTATAACTATTAATTGAGACACATTGCAATTATGGCTAGCACCAATGGGTCGGCTCTATCAGAAAAGGACCAAGCTCGTTTAGAATATCAGTGTAAAACAGCGGCATGATACTGTTGTGCTTCGTACGGTAAAGTGAAGAGAACTGGAGACCCATACACCATATATATAAACCCTAACGCTTACCAACCATAGGAGCAGAAAGGTGCTACGAATTTCCGTTTGGCGCGTTCCGGAAACAACACTCTAGCTTCTTCCCACATCCATATATCTATGCATACGTAAAATAGAATATAAAATTATTTATTCAGTATAGATCACATATGTAATTCTTATTGAAAGTAATTTTTTACTTTATCACTGGTTCGAAAAAAAACCCTCTGTCCTGGGAAGAACCAGCAAGAAACCCAGCGGTTGTTATTTTTAAAAGTAAATTTTACATGAATGGTTGTACAAACTATTTACAAAAATTATTTTAGAAACAGCCTGGAAGCGACCACGTCATTCCCAGGGGTTATTATCAACCATGTATTCATTTATATTATTATAACCCTTTTTAAACAGTTTTAGTTTAATAAAATATTTAAACTTGGTAATAGAGAGAGCACTTTGGTAATATTTTCTGGGACTTTGTTGTAATACTCGCTTATCTGGTTACGATGCATTATATTTTACTCCTGATGATACCGCATCTGAATTTTGATTCATAATTGAGGAAAGACTGGTTTATGGACCACACATCGTCCACTTAACATCATGTGGTTTTACAGATCAGACAGTCCCCTGTGTAGGACTTACATGAGGGGAGAAGAAACGGTGACTCACGCACTACTGGTATATCCAGACGTCGCATCATGCAGAGTTAAACATCCCGTCGCGCCGAGGTCGTCAGTAACATTAAAGCGAAGATTTCCTCCCTTCTCCGCTGCATGCATATTTTCATCAGCACGGAGTAAGCGTGCGACATTCGGTGGAGAAAAAATTACTTTATTTAAAACGTTTTTTTGCTCATTATTAAAAGATCTAAATATAATGTAGCCGATGAAGAATCTAATTAATAACATGCCTTTAATATTTTCGGAAAATATTATATGGTTATCGCTTAAAAACAAGAACTCGAATGTCAAAGTGTTTACTGGCTATTTTTTTTTATCGCGATGAATGTAAAGTATGGAGCCTGCGGGTAATAAGGCCTAAGTAACAAAAATCTTATTTATAATAACCGCACTCGCTTAAGGAGATAATAACAGACTCCTATTGCACGATAATGTCTCTACAAGTTTGCAGAGACGCGCTACCCCGCGTCCTGCCACCACAGTTGCATTATCTATCATAACCAATAAAAAAAATCAGTCCAAATAAATCGTAGGTATGTTTTGTAATATTACACTTAGCTATCTCAAATCGTAATCTTTATCTTTATGAATAAATGCTTTGTTGATCTTGAAGATTTGAGTAACGTATCGTGGTAATTTTTTTTTAAATTTGGTTTTTCTTAAATACTTGGTCGGCGGTTATTAAGGCCTGCTAAATTTCACCATGGGCCTTATTATACTCCTTTTTCTTGTGTACTTTTTTGTTTCATTATGAATTTTATATCACATTTAAAATGTTATAAATGCAAATAAATCGTACGCTTTTATTATTAAACTAATGTCGTAGTCAAAAAAAGGCCTGGTTTCAGCTGTCCAAACAGTGCGAAGACAAAGTGTGTCGAAGAATTAAGGCTTTGACATTAGAAGCTATTAAATTATGTGTAAATTATTGGTCCTACGCCTAAGCTCTCTCGGACCGTGTCTGTCGTGTACTTGATGAGTGTGAGGGAATAAAGATTGCACCTGTGCTTGCGCATACATTCGGATACTTTAATTCTGTACTGTGCTGATGGGCTAGTTTCCGTTGAGACTGGCCGCTGTGACAGAAATTTGGTTGGGAGGACACTCGACCCAACAATAAACCCAATTCTCAACTCAACCTAACACCCAACTCAACTCGAGACACAACCGACGCACTGACAATATTCACGAGGAGTGAATTTGTTTGTCAGTTTGTTCATCAACTACTTATGACTTTAAGTACTGTTAGGCGAGGCAATTTATATATTTTTTTAGAATTTTAAGTCTTAATTGCTGCATTCATGTGATTATTGATCACAAATATTAAATATATTACGTATAAATTGGTTATTAGAGTTCGTTAAAGCAGTAGGGCTTATTGCCCTACCATAGTAAAACAAGGCCTACTAGCAAGGTTTTCAAAAATGTTTTATTTTGTTTTTGTTTATGGCAAATATTACAATTATTCGTTCATACTTTATAGGAACTGTATTAAACTAATGATTTTTATTAAAATCTGTAGACCAAATTAGATATTTCTGATTTTATTTTCGATTTTCCCTTAGCTAAGCCTTATTACCCGCAGGTACTTATATTAAAAATCATTCGATTAAGAATTTGATTGAGTATTTCATATGCACATATTTTTCTCCGAGCTTAAGTACCTAAACTACCTATAATTATTGTGCGTCAAAATCGTATCTCAAACTAAAATACGATATTTTGTTCAACCTGGTCTTAAGGAGTTACTGAACTTCTTCGAGGAGATTTCATGGCTCGAATAACTACAATATAGGGTACAATAACTATAATAGTACGGTGCTGTTATATGGGCTCCGCACGAAGAAAAGTACAGCCTAATGCTAGAACGTGTCCAAAACAAATTTATGAGGCACATGTACTTCAAACTGTATGGGGTATATCCGTTTTACCCTTTGATGTACCCCACATTGTTCGTGCTCGGGATGGTGGGGTACAACCAGCTCAGAGTGAGACGGGAGTTTACCCTAGCTGCGTACGTAGTGAAGTTGGTCCGCGGCGCCGCGTGCAACCCGGGGGTGCTGCGCCACCTGCAGCTGTGCGCACCGGTACGTGTGGAGCGCTCGCGCTGACCGTGCCCAGGACCAATTTGCTTAGTAACTCACCTCTAGTCCGAACAACCAGCGTAGTGAACAAAGTTCACGAGAGGATTGATATATATTCGAGTAATCTTAACTCGCTAAGGTACTTTTAAACATAGTTAGTTATGTAAGTTAGTTGTAATACATAGTACATTTAAGTAGATTAGCGACACTATCGTAGTGGGTTTGTCAGCCTGTAAGGATAGTTGTTAAGTGTGTGTGTGTGTGTGTAAATAAATAAATAAATAAATTCCTGTCCGCACTTAAAATACGCGCTTCAAACATGGAGTTGCGCAAAGAAGCCCGTTACAAGCTACTAAACTAACCAAAAAAACAGAAACATCAGCTGTGTGCTTGTTTGTCACTCTTATCTTACTTGTTTAAAAAAAAAGAGATCAGCGTGGTCACTAGACGGGCAGAACTAATATCTCATTAGAGTAAGGAGAAACCTTTCAGAATATGCATCATTTAATGTGTTCTTAATTTTTCTTCACCATTTGCCTATATTACTTATTCTGATCTGAACCTTCTCTGTAAATTTGGCCGGTTATTGCAAAATAACCCTGTATATCATATGTCCTGTAATGACTGAACAAATAGGTGTAGAACCTATTTGTTCAGTCATAGACATGAACAATGCTATTATTTTTATATTTTGTTTTAGGCTATGGATAGTTTCGAGACTTCATTATCTTTTTGCTTTTTATTCTCATTTGTTTGTGTTTGTGTTTGAAAGAGTTAAGAAATACTACAAGTGCTTACTGTTGTAAACTGAATTATATAAGACTGCAATGAAAACTGTATGACGTTCGACAAAATGTAGGCTCGTAACTCCAAAGATATTCAAACTGATGCAGATGGTGGATGATCCTAAGATGAGGATAAACTGTGGCTGTTTATAGGATAGTAGCTATTCATCTTACACCACCACTACCCCATATAGTCCCGCGTGGGTGCAGTGCCGGATTAACCACATAGCAAGAGTAGCAATTGCTACGGGTACCGCGCAAAAGGGGGCTCCGCGTATAACTTACTAAGACATGGTATATTTAATTTTTCTTGCTGTCACAAAAACGTAAAACGTTACACCTTTTTCGACTAAGTGAATCCACGTCAGACAATCGGTAACCGATTATTTCGTTGGCGAAAATAAAACACAGAATTTCATACGGTAAACGCACAAGTTTCATCGCCCACCATGCCGAATGGTTCGATTCTCGTACTACCGATCCGATCGGGCAGATCTGTTTACGCCGTGGCATATGATCTGACACAACTGGTCACTTCGCCCACGCGGATTCCGGATTTGGAGGATCATACACCTTTTCTGTTGAACCTTCTGCTGACCTCTCATCCGGACGGCTATCAGGTCTCCGTCGATGCCCCTCTTGGCACTTCGGATCACTGCCTGATCCGAAGTACAGTGCCCATCACTTGCTCATTGCAGGCATGAGGCTGCCGCCATGTATGGCACTATACGTCACCGGATTAGGATTGGATGCGGACTTTTGCATCCTACCTATGGTGGCGAATTGGCTTTATGCTGGATGATCCCAAAAATTGTTGCTGAGTCTGTCGCCGATATAGTGTTTCCGGGATGGAACTTTTCATCCCGTCATCTGTAGTGCCTATCGATGGCAGATCCCAGCCTTGGTTTGACGCTCTGCAAAATTGCGTCGCGGCGAAAGCAGGAGTGTTACAAGGCCTGGGCTGACACATCGGTGTCCCGGAATGCAAACACTAGCGCACTCAAAAAGAAGTACAAATCTGCCTCCAGGTCTTTCAAAAGAGTTATCGCTAGGACAAAGTTGGAGCACATTGTAGTAGTTTGCCTTCCTTCTGGAACTCGTACGTTCTGATCCCTAGCCAAGGCTGTCCAAGGGAATTTCTGTAAGCCATCATTACCATCTATGCGCAGGGAGGATGACTCGCTAGCCTGCGCCGCAAACGTGAAAGCCGATCTTTTAGGTTCTCTTTTTGCGTCCAACTCGACTCTCGAAGACGGGGAGAACATACCGCCGACCATCCCGCGGTATGAGTGCTCCATGCCGGATGTGCTGTTTACACAGCGCTCGGTACGCAAAGCACTCCTGTCCCTGGACGTCAACAAGTCGAGTGGGCCTGATGGAATCCCCCATTTATGCTAATTACGTGTGCTCCAGAGTTGCCGCCGGTTTTTACGCGTCTTTTCCGGCTCATACTCTTTAGGCGTCGTTCCCGGCTCACGGAAGACAGCCGATCCCTAAAAAAGGTGACAGCCCGGACCCGTCCAACTACAGGCCTATCGCTTATCACTTCCTCGTTCTCCAAAATAATGGAATCTATTATTAACTGCTAGCTTATACGGTACCTTGAAGAGCATCAGCTGATTAGTGACCGTCAATATAGTTTCCGTCGAGGTCGCTCAGCTGGTGTTCTTCTTGTCTACCTGACTCACCGATGAGCGGAGGCAGTCGAGACCAAGCGGGTGGCCCTGGCGGTTAGTTTGGACATAGCGAAGGCCTTCGTTTGGGTTAGGCACAAAAGCGCTTCTTTCGAAGCTTCCTTTATGGTCTTCCGAGAAATTATGCAGTTGGGTCACCAGTTTTCTTACAGATCAGAGTATTAAGGTCGTAGTCGATAGTGCATGATCCGACTCCAAGCATGTGAATGCTGGTGTTCCACAAGTCTGCGTGCTATTACCTACCCTGTTCCTTCTGCATATCAATGATATGTTGCATACTAGTAAAATTCATTGTTATGCAGACGACAGCACTGGCGATGCTTTATACACCGGCCGTGCTAATATTTCTCGGAAACACGTCGTCGAGTGCCGGAACAAACTTGTGTCTGAAGTTTGTTGAACAAAGTCTCGAATTGGGGGCGACTAAATCTAGTCCAGTTTAACCAACAAAGACATTTTTGCGCATTTACCGCAAAAAAACCCTTTGTGGTATCTCTGCGATTTCAGGGCACTCCCCTCGTTGCCTCAGCCACCATAGGAATCCTTGGCGTCGACATTTCGAGTGACGTGCAGTTCCATAGTCACTTGGAAGGGAAGGCTAAACTGGCATCAAAAAAGCTTGGTGTGCTCAGTGGATTACTGACGGTATTTCATGCCGGACCACTTGCAGCTTTAAAAAGCGTAGGTTCGGCCTCATATGGAATACTGTTCTCATCTCTGGGAGTGAGGAGGTGCCCCGACCTCAGTATCAGTTCCTTCCACTTGACCGTATTAAACGGAAAGCGGCCCCGACTCCGATCGACTTGATCCACTGGCCTTGCAAAGAGACGTTGCATTTCTATGCATCTTCTACCGCATATACCACGGGGAGTGCTCAGAGGAATTGTTCGGATTAATTCCAGCTGCTGAATTTCACCATCGTACACTGCGACAGAACTCGAAATTCCATCGATGATCCAGTCGATGGCTGGCGGCCACTACAGTGCGATATGTCCAAACAATGCGATCCACATTTTCAGATTTTGAAGCAAACGCCAAATATCTAACGGGCTCTCATGAATATCAGCAACAGACTTCAAGACGACGCAAACGAAACACAAAGTACGACCATTTTAACGGTTCTAGTACACTTGACGAATTTGTTGAAAATTAAACACCTGGTGAACAGTTTAAAATTGTTGGTGTTTGTTATGACAACAAACATCTCAATTTCAAACTGTTCACCATAGTAAGTTATCAATAATGATATTGATAAGTTACTATCTGCTTTAGATAAATGTATGAAAGCATACCAAAATCTAACTTTTTTATAGAAATAGGGTGACAAACGAGCACAGTCCACCTCATGGTAAGTGTTTGCTGTGGCCCATAGACATCTACATCTATCCGCGTTTGTGAATCAAAATGCAGATGCGTTGTCAGCCTTGAGGACAAAGATGGAATGCCTCTTTCCAGTAAAAGGGTCTCCGGTTCTCTACGCTCACCATACGAAACACAGCAGCATTAAACTGCTATTTTACGCTGGTATTCTGTGAGAGCGTGGCCCTTCCCGGTCGAGCTGACTATTCGTGCTACAACTATATTATAAATATAGCTGCAGCATGGCTCTACCACGTAATAGTAGTACCACTAACTAGTGTGTTTTGAATATTTTGACACTTAAAATCTATTACAGCAGAAGAGATTTTAAAGAAACTCCAATTGTGGTCAGTGCTTAACCCTTAAATGTATGATTTTTTTTTACTAACAAAAAATAGGTAGGTATGTCTTGGGGTGAGAGGATAGCGGAAAAATAATTAAAAAATATCTGGGAAGGTTCAACCTGTTTTATCAGGTTTTGGTTCTGTAGGATGCAGCCTACATTATGCACTCCATACAAAATGTGTTTGTGTGTAGGGGTCTCTTTGTGCAGTGACATATTACCAAATTAAAGAAACTTACATAGTGAATACTACTTATTTATTATGATAATCTTTAAAACAATTATTACATTATATTACGTTAATTACATTCACATAAGGTTTGGGTAAAACCATTGCACCTAGGCATCTTGCATCGGTTACTTTTGTCACAAAAACTGGCCAGTGGGCCACTTGGTCTAGTCGAACATCTTTGCTGGTGCAACTTGGGAAACGCCTTTCTTCTTTTTCGCCTGAATTTCCAGCTCTAAAGCTGAACTTGGTCTTCCTCTTTAACTTGCTTATTTTCCCAGACGGCAAAGAGTTTCAGCTACTTCTAGACGAAGACGAGGTTGCATGGCTTCTCACGAGGTTCAGTTTTTGTGACAAAATTTTCTTGTAAGCTAACCATGAATTAATTATGGCCAGGTCCAAAATGTGGTGGAACAAGCGCATATACCATTTTCACTCTTCACAGATATATGGTATCTTCCTATGTAACTATCCATAAGATCGACACCACCCATGTGGAGTTATAGTCTTGACTATCTGTGGACAGTCAATTTGAATTTTTTCTTTTTTAGTTTTATCATATCTGTTTATTTTTTGTACTGGCTCAGCTCCCACATAGGTTGATAGCAAAGTTACAACTTTGTTATCTTTCCACATAGTTACAGATACATCAGTCCCATCATAAGTTGTCATATTTTCTTCAAAAGATCCTCTTGGTACATTCTTCTTCATGAAAGCTTTTTGATTTGGTAACTTATTATTGGGTAATCTGTTTGTTTGCACAGTGCCTAAGCAAAGAATATTTTGCTTTTTTAAATAGCAAGCTAATGGAATGGATGTATAATAATTGTCAAAGTAAATAATATGGTTTATGTTTCGGGGTACTTCCCTTACAAGTCTCACCACAACATTTCCTGTTACGCCCAAGTCTGGTTCACTGGGTTGTTGAATTTATTTTTCCAACATAAACTTCAAATTTATGAGCATACCCAAAAATGCTGCATAACAAAAATAATTTGAATCCCACTTATGAGGTTTTTTGGAAGATATTGTTTCAAATAGTGTGCTATTTTGTGGCACACATCTGCTCATCTATCGACAAACGTTGTTCCATAGGAAAAGGGCAAACCTTTATTGAAATGATCTATGAGTGGTCTTATCTTATATAATTTGTCATGTTATGGATGATTATTTGGAAGCAGTAGATCATTATTGTTGAAATGCAGCACTTGCTTTATTTTTTCAAACCTGTTTATTGTCATGCAGTTATAAATGTATGGAAATCCATATTTAGGGACCAATACATCCTCACATTAGATATTTTATGACTGACATAAAACATAATATACCAATGTAATTCCTTATCTCTGTAATGCTAGTTTTGAAAGTGGAATTAGGTTCTTTCTGTATAGCATACAAGTTGGTTTCTTCAACTATTTTCTAAGATGTCGCCAGATAGGAAGAACGATAAAAGCCATACTTTGTGTCTATAGACTTCAGCTCACCATAATCTAAAGTGCCTAAAAAAGCCACACTATCTTCAGGCATTCTCATGCTTTGCTTTTTCCACAATAATCTTCTCATACCTTGACGCCGATCTTGCAAACTATAACCAGCAGATTCCCGCTCAGCTGGTGGGTCAACTATTAATGGTGAATCTTCTTCAGCATGGCCAGCATCAGCACCAGGATCTCCATCCTCCAAAGCAGGGTCTCTTCAACTTCTTCATGTTCGTCTTCTAGAACTCGTAAAGATCTGCACGTTCCTGTAAACTTGGACCTCTTCATCAATTTCCTCACTTTCATCATCTTCAACGCCATCTTCTGATTCATTTCCATCTAAGCTGGCTAGATAGTCGCTTATTTGGTCATCAGTACCCCTCCACCTTCGGTTAGCCATCTAAAAATAGTTAAAACTTTTGTAAATATATATCATACGAAACACAATGTTTATGTACTGAATGCATAGTGTAGGCTATATCCTACGTAAAGAAATATTGAAAAATCGTGTTGATATTGAGTTCGATTGCATCTTCTATTTACTCGCCCCAAAATTTACAAGTTTCAGAACCGAAATTAAAATAAAACAGTACAACTCACCTTGAAAATTAAAGAAAATTCCTTTACTAAATCACTTCACCAACAAATTTTCACAAGTCACTTGCTGCCAAAAGTTTTTGTGGTTACCTCAAAATATTAAAAACGTTTCACTAATTACATAAGAATATTAAAAATAAGTCTGTTCTCTATGCAAATGTGACATGACTTTATTTTAAGGCAAAGGATTCAACATACAGCCTTCTGAATATTATGTAGGCTGCATCCTACATTATGCATTTATAGGGTTAAGCAAATGGTTTGAAAGACAGCATAGACGGCGAATTAGTGCAGTTTGCCGAGCTGCTCAAAACGGTTGTGGCTGGTGCGATTGACAATACGAAAAACGAATCTCTGGAAATTTCAATATTATAAATTCCTAATGGATATTTGATTAGAATTATGTTTCCCCAATTTAGAAACTGCTTTGCGCATTTATTGTATCTCATGATCAAAAACTGCAGTGGTGAACGTTCTTTTTCGACATTAAGCCGTTTAAAAAATAAATTAAGGAACACTTTGAGTCAAGAACGGAATAATTATCTCTCTGATGAATACAGAATATGATTTGCTTAGAGAAATTGATACGGATAGTATTATTTCTAAATTTACCCACATGAAATCTAGAAAAGTTACTTTGTAAAAGTAATAAAAGAAACAGATAAATAAATATAAAATATATACCTACATAATTTAAAGTACATCATTGATAAAATATAACATTACCTTTTCCTAAATTATAATATATTTTGTAAAAAATATAAACTTTAAAATATGCACTAAAAAAGATTTACAATTATTTGTGTAGTATCGTCCAACGCCTATAGTAATCCACTCTACTATTAAACACCAACAAAATTGTAACTTATAGATGGCAAATAAACGTATTAAGTATTGAAATGTATTTTACCACTTTAGACATAAGAACCCATCGCAGATCAAGGGTCCCTCGATAGAATTTGCTACGGGCCCCGCGCTTGCACTGCGTGGGTGTAGTAGGAAGCAACAGAGTGAAACAAACCATGAGAGAAAATGAGATAGTATACAGTGTTTATTATAAACTAGCTGTTTCCCGCGACTTCGCCCGCGTGGAATTTATTACGATTGGATTTCTTGGTTTTTCATTTTCTTGCGAGGAACCCTAATTATTTTTCTAAAATAAAAGTAGCCTAAATTACTACTCATAACATCAGCTATCTGCCAGTGAAAGTCCCGTCAAAATCGGTCCAGCCGTTTCGGAGATTACCGGGAACAAACAGACAGATACACAAAAATTTAAAAAATCGTAATTTTGTTATAAGTACCGTATATACTTTCATATGCATTTAGTAAAAAGCTTATTTTGACATTACAAACAGACACTTCAATTTTATTTATTTGCATAGTATTATATATTACATAAACCCTACAATTATCCTACTCCTGATAATCTGCATTCGTCTCATTCTCTCGAAGTTTGGTTTTCTGAAGGTTTCTCTTCTACCGCGTTTGAACTGCACACGTTTTTCTTTAGTCATACAGGTTTCCTCACGCTGTTTTCCTTCACTGCCGAGCACGTGGTACATTAAATTGACAATGAAATAAAACCAATTTTAACATAAAATGGTATGCTTTTATTTTAAAAAATATACACCGCATTCTTTAACAATATTCCTTTATCTATATATAGGTATAGACAAAAATGGATTATTTACAATTGGAAAGAAAATATTTTCCATTAAATAAATTATTTATCCGTTAAAATGCAAGCATTCAATTCGAAGTTCTTTGTATAAATATACAAACATTACAATCCGTGTCTGCTTGGTGTTCGATGCATTAAAGATTAAGCCGTATGTCTACGACATTGAGTTATTATGTACTCATAAGAACATTATAATTCAATGGTCTAGGTGAAAAAATTATAATGTAACCACTTTTGGTGTAACAAATGTTCTTAGAAAAACATATAAAAGCTTAAATATTAGGTACTTCTAAACAAAGCTCGAACGTGATACACCATTGACTATTTACATGTACCTTACCATTGTAACCAAAAATGGTTATAACGTTTTTTTTATAGAATAAGAGTGACAAACGAGCCCAGTCCACCTGATGGTAAGTGGATAATGTGGCACAGTTACGTTCATCCTTGATTAAGAATAAAATGCAGATGCGTCGTCACCCCTGAGGAATAAGATGGAATACCTCGTTTTCAGTAAAAAGTTTCCGGTTCTTTAAACTCACAATACAAAACAGCTGTGTTCTTGTTTTGTGTACTTCGAGTTAGGACTATTTACGGGGAAAACATGACTTTCTAATTTGTTTTTATTTGGAATCACATTAAGAACAAGGCGACTGCAATACGCGGTTTTATTATACTTCCAAGGACGTTTAAATATTTCAAGCAATAGCTATATTAAATTTAAACACCATAACTTTAACCTATGTAATTTTTTAATCCAGTTTTATCGGAGGCTACATTTAACTACTAACGTTGACATTGTTAGTAATCTAGTTTGGATAGGAATTTCTGATCAAAATAGATATAAATATAATTGTTTTTTTTTTAACATGAATTCCAGCCTTTTCATCACAGAACGACTCGGTAAAACAGTTCCATACGATAATTTTTTTATATTATTCAACACAATATTGAATAATAATAATGTTATCTCATTAATATTGTATAATATTCAATGACTTATTGTTCGGCAGTGACTAAGTTAATAATAATTCTTATGTGTTGTGCAAAAATTATTTCATATTCATTGAACGCAAAACGCGATAACATTTACTTACAATCACTTGCACTTGATTCAAAATTTTAATATAAGGTTTATTGTGATATTAATGAACAAAAATGATGAGATATAAACATTTACACAACTGTTGAAAAGAGTAACGACTGTCATCTTTCCGTGCAATAGAAAATAACGATTGATGCCAAAGGAAATGGCGGGACAAGGGGCAAACCTCTCAAATATACCAGTTGGATCACAGGATGAAAAGTAAATCATTCATTCCATGAATAGCCCACGTGCCCAAAAAGAAATTAGACGTCTAATAGCATGAAAATGCTATTTAGACCAGGACATGTTCAGAAAAAACACTATACTAAAGACCACTTAACGTTTTTGTCACATTAGTTTCCAAATCATTTGTGCGGTACGATAAGCGATGTTTATTATATATTTACAAAAATATTGAGATCAATATTAAGTAAGGGATTGGATAGCAATTAAAATTAAAATATTTCACACGCCTTCTTTTTAACTAACTTTTGACCATTTGACAATATTCTATCTGCCTGCAATTATAAAGAAACGACTATAAAGTGATACCATTACGAAACTTCAGGTTGCTAATCATGAAGTAAAATTATAAAAAAAAGTATTAAAATGTTTAATATACCACGTTTTTTTCATATTCTTACATTGTTTTCCGATCCTGAGCTATGTTTAAAAGTCTCTAGCTCATCGGGAAGTTGGTTGAAAATCAATTACTTAATTCGACCCGAACAGACATACACAAAAGCGAGTTAATGAAAACGTGGTAAGAAGTCAAAAGTCGGTGCGGCGAGAAGCACCCATACATAATATATTTAAACGCTACAAAAAAATCATAATAGTCCGAGGACATGAAAAAGTTCTCGTATCATTGGTTTTTTTAATAAAATTAAGTGACAAACGAACTTACAGTCCCCCCGAGAATAGGTGGCAACTGCAGCCAACTTCAAACGAAGAAGGCTACAGATGCGTTGTCACATCTGAGGACTAAGGTAGAATAACTTACAGCCTGTTATTAACTGGCACTATATACCCTTCAGACCAAAACACAGCTGTGCAGGTACTGCTATTTGGCATCGGAATTTGGTAAAAGGGTGGTGATCCAGACGGACTTCCAGGCAAAGAAAGAGTCCTACCAACTTCATTGTTCCCATAGATAGCGATTGTCTATCATACTATCTATTATAAAATCTAAATCTGCGCGCCCTCTTTATTGTGTATTAGTTTCGCTTCTTCACTATATAAATCATGATAAAAGTGATAAAAATACCAAAAATACAAGAAAGGCGCATGTAGTTTTAAAGGAGACGATTTCTACTTATACAATGATGCTGTATCAGAGTTTTTATTCAATTATTTTTTACTCCATCACAAAGAGTATAATAATTTTCCTACTCTATCAGATAGGATAGAGGATAGAGTAAGACTGAATCTGTTTACTACGTCGGTCAATATTTGCATAATTTCCTAGCAGATATCAAAATATATATAATACGTAACCCATCAATGCGACTAGATTATTTTTTAAAAAAATGTTGGACAATATAAAACGGAAAAATTTAACGAAAAATTTAAATGAAAATAGAAGAATTGCAGGCATATTATATCATACGATGTTTCAAATAATGATTTGAAAAGTAATAACAATCGAAATTGGATTTATTTTAGCAAAAACGAACCAATCCACAAATATTATCACTTTAATTAATATGTTGTTTTATTTCTTACTTATATTCATAGAAGCAACACTGGTTTGAATTGACTTTTTTAAAGAAAAAAATTAGAGAAGGATCCCATCCACTGCAAATACATTTTGTACGTTGGAACATTTTTGCTAAAGTATGTATGATTGTGGCATCAAAAATTACTTTGTCGTTTTAAATTAATTAAATTACATATAAAATAATAAAATAAATATAGAATAATAAACTTTAAATTTTATAATATTAAATTTGGGTCAGTCACAACAGATAGATTATAAGCAGCTTAGTCCAATATTATTGAAAATGCCTGTATGTTAGACAAAAAAGTGAAATAAAGTAGTTAAGTATGTCTTCAAATTACTATGAAACAACTGTAACATTTCGTTCAAAATGCTTCAAAAATGTGTCACATACCTTATCTTTCACATACTCCAACAACATTGAAAAACCTCTACTGTTTGTGACAATATTTCATATCCGTCTGTAGATTAGATATAGGATAATATGTCCTTGTTGAACAACAGAAATGAAATGAAAATGTTAAAGAAAATGAAAACCAAAATGATATCTGCATACAACCAAATGCCTACGCTTACTTAAAAATATACTTCTAAATCAAAATAATAAATTTACAATACTGTTTTCGAGTGCCATAAAGGTTAGAAGCGATTGATTTATCTATAGACAGCATGAATATCCAAGGTAATAAAAAAGAACTCTCTACAGATAGGAGTAAATTAAAATATTCCTTCATTTCAATTTTATTGATAACAGGGTAGGTTATCAACGCTTAGTGCTCTCACCTTTGGCAATCAGTTAACCATTTACATGGTAAAGTTATCAAAACTCTTTACAAGGCATTATAAATTCAGGCTTTGTTGTAGAGCCTTTTGTAGCTAACACTATTGTCACAAAACTCATTCATTATTATTCTACATAGGAACAAGTGGAACATTACTATCAACACAATTATTGTTATCCAGAATAATGGATTCAGTCCACCTAAGCTGTAGCCATGTTTGTGCAATGCTATCACATGGTGCTCATGCGCTGGCGCCTCTATCACCTCACTTACATGGATAGCATGCCGTAAATCCTCCATATGCTGTTTATCTGCAGTAATATACAATATAGCTGTCAACGGCTCAGTCAATTTCACTGGGAAGTATTTCCGGTATGGACCTAATTGCACCGGGGAATCGAGGCAGCCAGCGTCGCAGGCATAATATGTTTTATCTGACCTGTCTAATGCTACAAAAATAGCTGCTTTGTTATCTTCTTGTAATATAACACTGATATTTACATGTGTCATATTTCCATAGTTGACACGACGGAATAGAAAGTCTCTGTGCAGTTTTGATGGATGTATATTATATTCTAAATGTTGATTGCTGAAACGTAAACTACCAAAACTTAATATCATCGCCTGATTCACACCACTGGCTCCAGCTTTCAGCAAATTATGACAACCTTGCTTCTCTAATGTTAATAGCCAAACACTAGCAACGGCATGTAAATTAGCCAGGTTATTCAACGGTTTCCACAAATTAAGTGCGTCTAAAGTTGAATAGCCTTCATAACATCCCTCAGAATAAGTTAATGATCGTAATATATCAGATCTTGTTACAGCCTTTATATTGTCTTCATGTTCATAGCTCCTAACTTGTGAAAGAATAGCATAGATTGTTGCATTAATACGGTCACCGTTGATAACACCTTCTGCTTTAGAATCGGAGATGTAAAAGCCAGTGTACCACAAACCTTGCCACACTCGAGCATGGTTTTCTCTCAACATCCTCACAGCAGTACTATCTCCAGTTAGTGCAATCACTTTCTCCATTTCATCAATAGCTTTCTTTTCTACAATATCCTTATGTTTTGCATAATCAGACTGTTTAATCGGTTTGCTGTATTGAATTGTAGTTAATATCATGATATCAAGTCCATCTCGAGCATCAACTTGAACAACACTTTCCATTTTTCTGCAAACTACAGCTGCCGCTATGATCTTGTCACTGTCTGGTATTGATATCATACCGGTGACAACCTCATATTCTTTTGCATCAACACCCTGGTGTAACTTTATCGTCTGTTTGACTGACGTTGACCAATCAGACACCCTAGGAGTTGATAGGTGTAATGTTTTACCAGAATTTGTTGGATTGTTGACTAGAATCTCTTGAACAAAGAGAGAAGGTAAAGTCCGATGTGCATAATATTGATATGATATTTGTAATCCTGTGTTGCTACATTGAAATCTATGGACGATTCCTTTCTTGTAATCGACTAGGGTAGCCTCTTTCATATCATAATCGTCAACAATGTACAAAGGATGATAGTACACTGGCAAAGACAGTGTTCTGCCATGTTTGATATTCAAAAAAGAGTCATGCTCTAAAGCTATACCAAATAAACCGTTACCAACATAAGGCACGTAATTATGTCTCGAAGAAGTTAAAGTAGCAGCAGTTTCTTGCCTGAGGTAGGCGTCGTAGTCTCCCAATGCTTCTTGAAAAGGATTTATAAAGTTCCTCTGACATACTATTTGATTGCTCACAGCTGAACTCTCAGATTCAAAGAGCCAGTCCATTAACGACGGTCCTATGTAAAGAATAAAGAATATAACAATAAGAAGAATTATAACCAACTTTTTTCTAGTCATTGGACCGTCAGTAAGTCTGTTTACACGTCTTAAAAACTCCCCGGCGCGGCGATTCATATCGTTTCCACTGTTTGCAAGCCTTTCCATCACAAAATTCCACTGCTGCCAGTAAAAAGTTCGCACAAAAAAAACTTGTTATAGACGTTCAAGTAAGACCAATAATTGTCATTGTAAATAATTTAAATCGAAATGTGAAAATTAATTTAACGTTATCAAAATTTACGAACAAATCAAGTCAAGTGATATCACAAAAGTCAAAGAGTTTTGTTGTCAGTGTTGCCACCTTCAATTTGGACAAGTCCACAGAACACAATTAGTCTCTACCAGACAAGTCACTAGAAGTACCATCGAATCTCGCTAGATTATGAGAATTAAGGATATTAAAATACTTCAGAATTCCCTAGATCCTATTTAGTCATGATTACTCATCATATCATCATAAAATCGTCATTCTTCGCAGTTTTTCATTAAGTGGTCGTAAACATGAAATAAAACACAAAGAACGTTAATGTTTCATTTATTTTTAATAATTTTTAGCTCAAACATATTAAAATTATAGTTCTTAGTAAGAAGTTTAAATTTTTATTATTAGTTTTTAAATTTTTAATCAAACGTTTAAAAATCCACAGAATCATCAAGAATTAGGAACAACTCGTCGTCAATCACGTCCGCCCCGTCCACCGAAACTTCTGCTCCCGATGATGTTGATGTTGACGGCAACGGCAATATGGCAGTAGTGCCATCACCTTCTTTTTTAGAATTTTTAAATGAATACTTTTTAACTTTTCCTATTTCCGCAATTACTTCTTCTGGGAGTTCGTTGGTGTAGCATTGTTCATTCATAACTTTCAGCCTGTTTTTAATAAAAAGAATGAAGTGTTGATGTTCATTCCGTTTCTTAACTTGCTTTTGATGATATTCATAGTACTGAAAATTCTCTCTACAGCGGCATTGGATCAAGGGAGAGATATCACTGAGATTGCGAAATCAGCTAATTCTTGGAAACTATTTATTCCAGCTGCGTTTTTGTATTCTGCAATTTAACAAAGTTGATGATCTGCCATCGCTGCAGAAGTCTATCAATTGTTTCAGCATCCACACCCATTTCAGAAGCTAGTTCTGTGATTGAGTTGTCTTTTACTTGTCGAAGTGTGTTTTTAACAGCTTGGTAGCCTCTGCGGGATTTCTTAATGTTAAAATCAATGCACCGTTTTCTAACAGCATTTGTAATTTCAACAGGCAATGCTGATGTGCTCGCCTGCATTTCAAATAAATACCCTAAAAATGGGGCAGGGTTCAGATGCTCTTCAATTTGAATACGTAAAAAATCATCATTGGTAGTTGCAGCTGATGGCATCATTATTCTTGTGCAAACGGAGCGTAGAAGCGTTATCAAAGTGCTAAGTAATGCTACAGGGTTACAATCTTCGCTTTCAAAACTTTTTACTCCTATTTTGACGTCATTCAAAACGCTTCCAAATAACAGAGGTACAGGTGATTAGACTCGTCCGAAAACATTGCGTGAAGTATGTCAGAGGTCATCCCACTGCGACAAAATCCTCGTTACTGCCTGCTCCACTGACAGCCAGCGGGTTGCACAAGATCTCAAAATTTTCAAAGGATTCTCGCCACAATTTATTAACTGGTACAGTTCTTTGTACTCTTCTCTGCGTTTAGGTGAATTTGAAAACCAATTGTGAGTTTCCCTGATAAGAAATTCAATATTTCTGGGCAATGTGTGTTCGGAATCATGGGGCACGGCTAGATGTAATAAATGGCATACGCATTTCACAAGAACCAAATTTGTTAATTCGTATTCAGTTTTAAGAATTTTATGTACGCCGTTATTTATACCGATCGTAACAGACGCGTTATCACATCCCAATCCAATCATGTTTTTCAGTGGTATACCGTGTCTTTCCAAACATTTCAGCAAAGCCTTTGCAATACCACGAGCGTCAGCTGCGATCAGAGGTTCCAAAGCCAGAAAAGATGACACTACAGTGTTTCATGCGGGACTTAAATATCGTAACATCACTCCCAAATATTTGGATACGTTAAGATCGGTGGACTCATCGAGCAAGATGCTATACTTTTGTGATCCGATTTCATTTATTAGCGTCTGAATGAATTGGAGAGCCAAAACATTTTTAATCACTTCAGTACACTTTGTTCTGTGCATTTTGATATTCGCGGCTTCATCAGGAAAACACTTTTTTATAGTTTCAGTAAGGTGATAAATTTGAGATATGGCAGTATGTTTTGTTATAAAAAGAGCTGGCCTACATTCCGCTCTTAAGGCGTTTAAATCCGTCTTGGGTTGTGGTTTGGGAGCAGCTGAAAAATCAATTCTTCTGTTTGTAGATATAGTATCACGATATAGTAAACTATCTATGGCGGACAGGGATATCAAATTATTACTTATTACTTATCAATTATCAATTAATACTAATTCAGTACGTAAGAGAGAGAGCACCAATCACGATTTTAACGCAATCGTGCGACGATCGGTCGTACTGAGAATAATCAGCGTTGCCAATACTATAATAAAAAAAATACCTCACAAAATTTTCTTTAAACAACCAAGGGCAAACAAGAAGACGAGCCACCATCATGGTAAATGGTCATCGTCGCATATGCTGTCTTGAGAAAGTCGCTAAAAATCACCAAATCTATATCTAGTGATAGACAAATTCCACAAAGTGGCAACACTGTTCGTTGTTTTTTACAGTGCTGCCAGCGTAGAGAGTAATTGTGTTCTGTGTGCCAGCGTGACTTGATTGAAAGTTAAGCCCGGTTTACATTTTGAGAAGTGACAAGTGCGAATGAGATTGACAAGTAAATACTGTCAAGTGACAACTAGCAAGTAGGCGTTCACACATGTGGCAAGTGGATATGCAGTAATGTCATTATTACATGGAATTCCGAACCGCATTATTTCTTACGCGGTATTTTTAGTACTCAATATGGCTGAGCAACTGCGCCTACAAGTTCTTGAAGTAATCAGAGAAGTCATAAATCATTGTTATTTATGATAGCATAGCGGCGTCTCGCATCATTTTATTTTTTAAATTCAGCTATTTAATACTAAATAAACAATCGTGTTTCAGTAATTTCTAAACAAATTTAATGTTATCGTTTATTCTGGACGTCAAAAACCTCAGTCCCTCCCGTGACCATGGTGCTGTAAAATACCCGAAATGTTAGGAGTTAAAAAGTTAAATTAAACGTGATAGAATCTTTAAAATTAGTTTCATTTAATGTAATGTTCGCGTAAATATAAGAAATCATTATCACTTCGCCATTGTTAAAACAATAGCGCAAACCAAAATTAACTATTAAAACGCAAACCAAAACTATTCACCAACACGGTATTTCATGACGTGTTGGTTAGAGCGGGGACGGTGGACGAGCGAGGGGTAGCAAGGGTAGCGAGGGGCAGAGCTATTTGTCAGCGAATAGAGCAGGCTGCTATTCACTTGTTACTTTTCATTTCACACTTATCACTTGTCACTCTCACTTGTCACTGCCTGTTCACACGCACTAAGCACTTGTCAGTTGCACTTGCCACTCGCATTTGTCACTTCTCAAAATGTAAACCAGGCTTTACGTTGACATGTCTGAAAATTTACATTTAAAAACTAAAAGTTACGAGGTGATAATTTTTTAATTGACGTACTGTTAGGAGGCCGATCCGTTTGACTTTTTAAAAAAACCACTAAGTAAACCTAAGGGTTTATTATAAAAAGTTTACACACACAATTAATATTAACCCTGACTGCCGAACTCTATTACGTCTCGGACCCGGGGCTCTGAATCTAACTAATTTTAAAAATGGAATAAAATTAATAGAAAAGAACAATGCAATTACTGATTGACGTCATATGAAGGAAAAGTACCGTGGGATTAAATAAATGCTTACTAAGATTTAACTGCGTTGTAAAAAGGGATATAACCCCCCTTTTGACTGAGCTTTTTCTAAATTAAGGTAAAGCGAAGTTTCGAAATAGAAAAATAATTAGAGGTCGGAAGGCATTACAAAATATAGAAATAGAAAATTAAAAGTTATAGTAAAATATAGCAAATTTATCTTATAACAATATAAAAACTTTCGAACTATTTGATTTTACATAAAGATAAAATAGTATAATTTGTAACTAAGTTATATGAAAGAAACAGAGTAAAATCTAACAAATAATCAACAAATACAAATAATTGTAAAATAGTAAAATCTAGAATTAAAAGTATTTTAAATGAATTAGTAAAATTAGAAATTAATTTTTATTAAACAAAATAGTAATTTCAATTACAATTAGATTGAATTAAAATAGTAAAATGTAGCAATTACAGAGTATAAAATGACAAAGTAGAAATTGAAATTGTATGATAATAAAATTAATTATTTGTGTTAATACAAACATTTTGAAAACTAATATTGAATAAAATTAGAAATTAAGATTTCTTCCGAAGGAAGAGTGAACTTTGTGTACAGTTTCATAAGGTTCATAATTAGTACAATTTGGTAAAGATTTGGGTGAGTTATTATCTTCTTCAGATGTTGACATATCAGTCATCTCAATTGAATTTGTAATTTTAGAATTATGTTTCGATGACTTTTTATTATTACATTGATTAAATATTTGTATACAATCTAATCATAATCATAAACACTCACGCCTGTCACCCAGAGGGGTAGGCAGAGACTACGGACTTCCATTTGGCACGATCCTGACACACTTCTCTCGCCTCCTTTACATCCATATATCTACGCATACACGCTCGTCGGTTAAGGGTACTCCTAATCTGGCCCATTTTCAATATATCGCCAATTTGGTCGATAAACCTTCGTCTAGGGCGTCCCTTCCCGACCCTTCTGCAACATAAAATTGCTTTTTCACTCTTTCCTCGTTCATTCTTTCTACATGACCAAACCACTGAATCATTCCTTTCTTAATCCTGGTCACAACGTCATCTTGTAAACCACATTTTTCTCTTATCACACTATTTCTCACCCTGTCATTCAGATTCAGCCCTAGCATACTCCTTAATGACCGCATTTCTACAGCATTTATTCTACTCTCATGCTTCTTCTGCCAGACCTAACTTTCACTACCATACATTAAAGTAGGGACTAACACAACATTATGAATTGCCATACGTGCCTTTTTTGACACATTCTGACTTTTCATAATAGCATGTAGAGCCCCATTCGATCTATTTCCTGCGTTCACTCGTCGTTCTATATCCTTATCATATCTACCATCCCTGCTAAATAAACATCCCAAATATACAAACTCATCCACTTGCTCAATCATCTCCCCTTCTATTCTTATTTCACATAACGTTTTACTTACTCCTCTTTCAAAAACCATCACTTTCGTCTTACTTGCGTTCACTTTCATACCCCTTTCTTTTAATTACCAGTTCATTAAAGTAACCATCATTTGCAACTCGGCCGCCGAAATGCAAATATGACTTGATCATCAGCGTACAAAAGGCATTTGACGGTTAATTCTCAACCCACATTCTTCAACTTTCAAAGTTTGCAAGCAACTGTCCATAAATAGGTTAAACAGCCACGGGGAAGCTACACAGTCCTGTCTGACACCTTTTTGAATGCCAAACCAGTCCGAGTAGACCCCATTGATCCTGACACAAGCACTAGAGTCCCTATAAAGAGACCTTAATGCCTGTATCAAACCAGCGCTCAAACCAAATGAGTTAAGTGTTTGCCATAACACATTCCTGTCCACTCTATCATAAGCCTTTTCCAAGTCCATGAACGCACAAAAAACTTTCTGGTTTTTGGCCAAAAACTTCTCCGCAATCATGCGCATGAAAAATACTTGATCCGTACACCCCATCCCCTTTCTAAATCCAGCTTGCACATCCCAAATTTTTCCATCAGTTTCTTCCATAACTCTTTCAATTAACACCTTAGCATACAGTTTACCCACAATGCTAAGCAAGGTAATGCCACGGTAGTTTTTACAGTCCTGCTGTGACCCTTTTCCCTTATATATTGGGACTATAACGGCTTTGCACCAGTCTTCCGGTACCCGCTTCAGTAGAGATGGGCGTTACTGTTGCTTTCACGCAATGATGCAACCAGTTACATTTTTTAAGAAACCTGTTGCGACAACAGGTTTTTCTGCAACAGGTTTCTAATAACCACGTAATCTTAACACGTTGTTTAAGTACTATTAGTTATTGTTACTAGGTAGCTAACTATTTTGTTATGAAACTAAAGCAATAAAATGTAATTTATTGGTGGACAATAAAACTTAAATAAACAATTGTTTACAGTATGATGTACCAACATTTTAATTTTTATTGACTTTTGAAATATTCAATTGACAAACCTTTTGGTTGAAAATTAAGTCATTATGTCACTAATCGACGCCGGAAATAATATAACTAAACAACGACTTTGAGTGGTAAAATAATTTTATTATGTCTGTCTCTCTCGCTCTTAGGTGGCTAACCATGCCTGAGTGGAAGGACGCGTGCCTCTCACTCGCTCTCATTGTGAGCGCATAACGAGCGGAGCGTAACGCAGTTTCTTGAAGTGTCACCGGCAAACCATTTATAAGACGTTGTCACGTCAAAAGAAACAAAATTGACAACGTATTGGTAGCAGTGTTAACGCATTTAGCAATTGGCGCAACCTATTGTGCAATAACGTTTAGTTCTTGGACGTTACTGAAAAACCTAATGCGCGATTTGTCGTAACAGGTTACATTTTTTCGACGCAACCTGTTGCTGTAACAGGTTGCGAAAAACGACTCATCTCACGCTTCAGTTCCCAACATAAATTAAACAACGTGTAAAGCAGGCCTGCCACCACTTCCTCCAGCCCTTAGCATTTTGAGGATACTCTATCATATCCGGCTGCTTACCTGCTTTCATGCTTTTCATTGCTTTCATTATTTCATCTACACTTATTTCCTACCTCTCTCCATTTTCGGAATTTCTATTTCACTTAATTCAGACGATTCTTCACTCATAAACACGCTTTCAAAGTATTCCTTCCATCTCTTTAAATTAGAAACTTCATCATTCAAATGTACACAATAATAGTGGACATTGTATACAATGTCCACTATTATTGTGTACATTCTGGAACATTTAAATAATTTGTAGGCTAAGTACAAAAATAGTAATACAAATAAAATATAAGTAAATGTGGAATAGTATGAACCATATTTTATAAAATGTGATTCCTTTTGAAGATTATTTAATTCAAATTCTAAACTATCTAGCTGATGATTTGCATATTTTAAGAAATCCAAGTTAACTTTGCTTAGAGATATTGGCGCTAAATATGGTACCTAAACTTTTATTAAATATATATTTTTTGCAACAATCATCTCTTGTTATATCAAAGCTTATACCTATAGCTGACTTAATCGAAAATTTATAAGTACTTTTTGGCAATAATTGAATAGTTTTGGAATAACCGATACAATTTTCGGTTAATTTGACAATACCTGTGCCAATAATAGAATGATCAGTAATATCATCGTTACTTTTGATAGATAATTTATTTACATTGGATTGTACATATATCCATCTATTATTTTTTAATTTATGCCAAATATTGATTTGGCCAAATAATAACTTGGCGTTACATTCAGAAGGTAAGGAAAGAGTTATTTCTGTTAATAATTTCGATTCACAATTAGGATTATTTATACTAGACGTTATAGTAAATAGTTCACAAATAGAATAGTTATTATTAATAAATTTACAATCATCTAAGTTATTAAACATGTATAATGTATTCTATCGTCACTTAAAGCAATATAAGAATTAGAAGGTTGAATAAGTGCAAACGTTTGTACTTTATATATGCGACTCGTCGTGACTCGTGAGTAGTCGGTATTGGGACATTTTTATAAACAATGAATTTATCAGATGTTATTAGTAGAATCTGCAAGCTGAAAACAATCTTATTGTTATAATAACATGAACTAAGTCTCGAAACATCAATTAAAGAATGAATATTATGTATGTTCAATTGCACTGGAAAATCTAAACGTTTATTTATTTGATTAATATGCTTGGTTAATTCATTATAAAGACTTAAAGGGCTAATCACGCTAGGATGCAAAACATTTACCTTGGAAAATAGGATAGCATTTATAGTCGTATCTAGCAGTTAGAAATAGCAAGTAAGGAGCTTTCAATTAGTATGTTCAATAAATTATTTATCCTAGAAATGTTAACAAGTAAATTATCGGTTTTTGTGATTTGCGAAAGAATTTCATTCATTTTATTTATTTGCGAGTTTAATCTTAATTCATTTTGGTTTAACTTATAAATAGTGGCATTAAAATTATTTATGGTGGATTTAATTATGTGAATATTGTCTCTGAATAAATTAAATAGTTCTGTTTCACTTTTCCGACATAATTCTATCGCGGCATCATATTTTCGCGCATCATCTGCGTCTAGAGTACCGAAGAAAAATTTGAGAATTTCGCCTCCAAATTCTAGAGATCTTTAACTCTATTTGGCGATTGATTATTATTGATTATATGTGCTAGAGATTGCAATTTGACGTAATTATATTTTATTAAAATCTCTATAGGATTTGAAAAATCTTTACATTGGGAAAATTCGTCATTATTTATTTTGGAACAAAGGTTTAAGGTATTATATAATAAATTTTCAATTTTATTGAGATAAAAAGCTAAGATATAAGGTCTATATGTGTTATAACCTTCCAATAATCGTTATAAAAGTTACCATGCGTAATAGGTTCAAAATAAATTCCAGGACTGATATAGGTTTGATCCTCGACTCAGCGTTGCTTTGGCTTCCATAGCATAAAGCTCTGAAAATATATAAAATGAGTTAAATTTAAGGAGTGTTAATAGCGGGCTTAATCTCTTTTATATGATACTTAACATGTTTACGACCTACTTGTAAAGTAACGTTGTGCTTATTATGTACTTTTATAATTTTATATGGACCTTTCCATATAGGTGATAGGGCCTTACGGAGCCGGTGATGGTGTTTTATATAAACTAAGTCACCAATTTTATAAGAAATTTCGCGTGAACTTGCATCGTAATATTGTTTAGATTTTTCTTTACTATTAATTATATTTTGAATGGCCTTTTCTCTACTAAAACGCATTCGATATTGTAAAGCTCGAATATATTCGTTATAAGTGGTATTATTGTTTGTTTCATATAGGAATTAGGAATATTAGGTTTATAACCATATAATAATTCATGAGGGGTGAAATTGGTAGTGCAATGAGGAGTAGTATTATAGGCTAATATTGCGGTAAATAAATAACAATGCCAGTCGTTTTGGTTTTCATTAACAAAAGATTTTAAGTATTCTTTTAAAGTAGCATGTGAGCGTTCTAGAGCTCCATTTGTTTGTGGGTGATAAGGAGTAGTAAATAAGGCTTTGACTTTTAAGATTTGAGTCAATTCTTTAAATAAATCAGACGTGAAACACGTGCCTAAATCCGTTAAGATTGTTTTAGGGAAACCGAAAAGAGACATAAAATGTACAAGATTTCTGGCTATTTCTTCACTGGTAGCTGTGACCAGGGGATAAGCACTTGAAAATTTAGTTAAATCATCTTGTAATGTAAGGATGAATTTGAATTTTTGAAAACCTGCGTCAGGTAAAGGACCAACGATGTCGAGAGCTAATCGTTCAAACGGTCTAGTAGAAGTAGAAGTTATTTCCATTGGGGCCTTATTGGACATTCTCAATGGTTTATTAATTTGGCATAATTGGCATTTCTTTACATAATCTACAATGTCAGAGCGCATACCTTTCCAATAATAGGCGGCTTTAATTCGTTTATATATATGATTTGAGCCTGGGTGACCCGCAATAGGTGAATCGTGGTTCTCTTTTAAAATTTTAGGGATTTCAACGGGAGTAGGATAAATTAACTGATTTTTGTATATATGAATTTTAATGTTAGTGTTATGAAAAATATAGGCAATCATATTATATACTTTAATATAAGCTAGCTTAGAAAATGGATCTGAAAAGTCTGATAAGGCGAGATCTGTAATATCAGGGTCCTCGATTAAAATTTTATCTCTGAGTTTTATCACTGGACAGCGAGATAACGCATCGGCGTTAGAATTAAGATGGCCTTGTTTATAAACAATTTCGTAATCGTATTCCTTGAGTTTTAAGCGCCAACGAATGAGTCTACTACCTGGGTCTTTGACATTGAATAGCCATTCCAATGGTCTATGATCAGTAACTATTTTGAATTTATTACCGTAGAGGTAAGGACGAAACGTTTTGACTGCGAATAGAATGGCTAGAAGTTCTTTTTCGGTAGTTGAATAATTGACTTCGGGACGGTTTAGAGTACGTGATGCATAAGCTATCGGCTTATCCTTGCCTACAGGACCTTGGGATAAGATTGCACCTACGGCGTAATTACTTGCATCCGTAGTTACTATGAATTGTTGAGAAGTCTGGATATTGGAGCAGCGGAGCAGTGATTAATTTTTCTTTTAAAACATCGAAAGCAATTTGTTGTTCTTGAGACCAGTGGAAAGTAGCGTCCTTTTTTAATAAACAAGTAAGTGGTTTTGTCAATTTAGAAAAATTATCAATGAATCGGCGATAATAGCCTATTAGGCCTAGGAAAGATTTAATTTCTTTAGGACTCTTAGGAATTGGAAATTGTAACACTGCTTTTACTTTGTCTGGATTAGGAGAGACACCCTTATCGGTGATAATATGACCAAGATAAGTTACTTCACGTCTTAAAATTTTTCCACATGTTCATTTAAATTATGACTATACATTATACAATCATCTAGATAAACATAGCAGTGTAGACCTTGCAAACCTGATAAGACGGTGTTCATCAGCCGCTGGAAGGTAGAAGGAGCGTTTTTTAATCCAAAAGGCATTCTAGTGAATTCGTAGTCGACTAGACATGCTCGAATTAGTACTTATAGTAAATCCAACATGACACATCAATCTGGATTTATTCATTGATTATTTTCTGTTTCACTCAATTTATTTTACGTTTAGTTCGTATGAATAGTGGTAATTCATCCAAAGTCGCTGGTTCATATCTGGATCAAAGGATCAATTTTGGAATCGCCACGTATTCGTCTTCAATTAACTTTATTATGAAATGAAAATTCCAATACTTTCGAACTTTTATTAGCCAACAGAATAATTTAATAAGTTTACATTACAATTTACACAAGTTAGCGTAACGTCTTCGCCGGCGGTAGTCGAACTATAGACAAAACATAGTCCATTAATGTTGCTAGAAGCAAACTAAAATTATCTCTGTTGAGATTTCAATACACGCAATGCCGATGATAGATGAATTAATAATTTTGACGGCTCGTTCCACATTCATTCGGATCTATCCAATGAAAGCAAAAATCACCCGTTTACACAGACCAGATTCAAAGAAATGAAACACAATAATTTACTTTGTATATTTAATACATGTATAAATTCTACTAATACATAACTATCACAACATTTTAAATTGTTTTACATTTAAAGAGCACCAATATTTTGTATCTTTTATTAAATCATGCATACTATACGCATACATTACAATTTAAATTTAATAAATTCGTATTTTGTATATATGAGATTCCCACAGATTTACCTTAAATAATTTGGTAAATGTTACTTTAAATATAATAAAATTCTTTCATAACGTAATTACAAATGAATATTATTTTTATCCGCAATTATTTATCATAATATCATGTAAAAATCGATAGAAAACCAAACAAAGATTCAGTTAGTCACCGCCAATTCCGGCTTGCAATGAGGATTTATTTTAGCTAATATGTTATAAACTACTGATTTTAATTTAAGCTACAAACACTGTTTCGTATTTGTTAACCATTTTTAATGCGTTTTATGTATATAACATTGTCTGAGACACAATACCAATTTAAATATTTATTATAACATTAGTTGTATATTGACAATGTAACTAACGTTGAGAATACTAACACATATATTTTTCATATATTATTAATTTATATATTTTTAAAAGATTTTTGTGCGAGGCTGTGACAGAAAACATTATTACTGATTTAAAATGTTTGGTTTTCATATGTGATTTTGAGGGTAATTATCAATTACTTAATAGTACTAATGCTATGTTATTGAAGATAACTGTTAGAGAATAGTAAAAATAATTATTAATAACTTACTAAAAGGCAAATCATTGTTTATTAATTATTATTATTATTATTAGTAGTATGTTGATATTATTAATGATAATCACTAAAAACTGTTACTCGCTACATTATAAATAAATAAGAAATGCAATAAGGAATGTTGATGTTATGTTACTTGTGCAAAAAAACTTTTATATTTTTCATATATGTATGTATATAATTTTAACTAATTAATACACTTTTGCCCAAATACTCAAATTTAAAACGCCGTTAAGTCTAACGGTGCCTAAAAATTGAGTAGCATTTGAGGCATTTGTGGAATATTTAATAACTAAATCTACCTACCTATATCTGGAGGGGAATTCTCACGTTTTCATAACTGTGTTGAGATATTTAATTGATATTTATATATTTTAACTAAAAAAATTTAAGCCGCATAAATTAATCTAAAATATAATAAAAAAATAAAATTAAAAAAATACTTTTAAAAAGTAAATAATATGCCAATAGAAATAAATTAAAAGCCAATAGAAATAAATTAAAAGCCAATAGAAATTAATTACGAACTCTAATACTGCGTGATGGAGGGAGGGATGCAAGAGATCTAACAAAGTATAATAAAATTTTAATAAATACTTGGAAGTGAGTACATTCAATTTTACTTGGCCTCACTTAATTTATTAAAGCAATACAATTTTTCTACACTTTTATATACATAAGTAGTTTAATTTTAATGTAGAAAGATATAAGTAGATCATATATTTGTGTTGTTTATAAAAACATTGTAATGTTGCCATATTTATTGACATTTGTATAAAATGGTAAGAAAAATATTGTTTTCTACATCAAACAAATTATAACTGCTTAATTTTAATTCATCATTAACTATACGTAATAAAATATATAAATAGAATAAAATATTATGCAAGTATTCATTACAGTCGTTTATCGAAGAAATATATTAAGGCAGTAATGATATATTCACCTCATATTGTGATGCAAGTATGTTCAATGTTTCAAAATTTGTTCCCAATTTCAACTTATTAAAATTCAGACAAAACACATTTTTAGATATGTACTGTAAGGCAAAATTATGATAGTATTTGCAAATAAGCCTAACTATAACAAAATGGAAAAGTTATCTTAAATGCTAAGTTTTATAAATAATATTTCAAATTAAAAGGAATTAGTTAGGCAGGCGTTTAGTTTTCGTTTTGTTCGACGGCCTTCCACTCCCGATCAGATCTCAACAGTACAATCTCGTCTTCGGAGTCAGTTTCAGAAGGCGGGACGTCATCGTCGTCGTAGTACGGCTTCTGGATTAGATCTAGAGATGTGAATACGTGATATGAGAAACTGAATTTATATTTTGACAATGATTAGTATACTTTGATTGATTAATAACATATTTGATGATGATTGAAAAAGACAGAAAATTAACAGAAAAGAGACTTTTTTAACCGACTTCAAAAAGGAGGAGGTACTCAATTCGATTGTATTTTTTTTGTGTGTTACCTCGTATCTTTTTCTACGTGAACCGATTTTGATGATTCTTTTTTTATTTGAAAATAAATTTGATAAAATTGAATGGCTTCTGAAGGACTTTAAGTCACTCCTCACTTTAAGTACCTCACTTATCTTAACAACTTTGTTAACGAAAGACTTCTGGGCGATAATTCCGACACCTTGAGAGAGATGTGCATCCTTCCGGTGATTGATCGATGAAATTGAATTTGGTTAATCCCGTATTCCGTGCGATCTGTAGGGAGAGAGGTTAGTGTATTTAAAAAAAGCGACATACCGTAAGACACGTTTTCGCAGAGGGGCCGCTTGTCATCGTTCGGCAGATGAGTGAACATGTAGTTACGACGAAGGTCACGAGTACGTCGCCGGCAGCCGTAGCACCAGGCTGCTACTGCCACCAGTGCCACGCCCACCACGCCTGTACAACCACACCGGACTCTTACACTAAAGGTCTCTATGTTTACTATTAAACGGGCTCTGTGGCCTTAATACATTGTGCACTCTGTAGCCTTAATACTAGTTACACTCAATGAGGGACTGAGGTGAACTCATTTGCTACGCAGGTGATCACATAGTGTCATCACCATTGAAAAGTTGCGAATTAATTTAGTGTTTTCCGGTTTCTAGTGTTTGTATATTCATAAAACAATCCGTCACTGCTGTATTTTTTTTAATTCTGATACTTTTAGGAATATCCGTAATTTAGTTTATCCTAATAATCCGAAAGAAATACTTGTCTTTACACTTTTCTTACAAATTAACATTCTCCGCTATGAAAATATGTCAAATATTTCACCTCATTCCTAAGTGGCGCCGCCCTGGTGGCAGAAATAGTCGTGGATGCCCCATTCCCCCTAACTCCTTTAGTCAACTGTGAGCGGCCGATAAGATCTAGTTGTTTGTTTAGTAAACCGCGAACGTTGTATTCGACAATCTATCTAACACCGATTTTGTTTAATGTGACTAAGAAAACGCTGTCATTATTTATGTGCGCACTTGTCAACGTGATTTGAAGTTTATTTCAGATTAGTATGTAACTTTATATCGTGTTTGCCCAATAACAGTAACTGTCGTAAATGAAAATACAACTGCGTGTCATATTTGCCGTGCCAGCGTTCGCGCTATTACACAGTTTTTGTATACTATCGGTCTAATAGTATAATACGTAGACGTCTTTGACTTACACACCACCACCAGCTGGGTCCACTTTTAAACGTTGCCACGCTGCAGCCGTGATATGGTTGTAGCACGGAAGGACCACGCCCTCACACTAACGTGAAACAACAGAATAATGTTGCTGTGTGTGTGTGTGTGTGTGTGTGTGTGTGTGTGTGTGTGTGTGTGTGTGTGTGTGTGTGTGTGTGTGTGTGTGTGTGTGTGTGTGTGTAGTGAGTGCAGAGAACCGAAACGAGGCATTCCATCTTAGTCGTTAGGGGTGATCTCGCATCTATATTTTGATTCTTAATCGAGGATAAGAATGATGATCTGAATCGAGAATAAGATGTAGCCACAACATCTACTTACCATCAGGTGGATTGTGTGCTCTTTTTTTTTAAATAAAAATACTAGTAATGCTATTAAACATTACTAATATTCCCTTTCACCACTTCTGGTAAGCTTGAAATGCTTGTGTTAGAAGTGGTTCACAACAGTAGTCGAATGGCGGATTCGAACCCACGACCTTTCGAGTTCGCGGTCCGCGCCCTGCCATTAGGCTACTGACGCTTCTTGTTTGTAACCCTAATTCTATAAAAGTGATGTGACATGGACACATACAGCCAATATCAAACGAAGAAGGTCACAGATACGTTAGACGAGGACTAAGATTGAATGCCTTCCAGCCTCTAATTATCGGCTCTCTATACCCTTCAGACCGGAAAACAACAGTGCAAATACAGTTGTAGGTAAAATTAAAGTTACAGCCTACATACGTCCCATAGCCGGGCATAGGTTTCCTATCACTTCTGATAGAGTTTCAGGGCAAGTAAGTGCCCATCGCGCTGCCCCAATGCGTGTGGGCGGACTTCGCATGTCTTCGAACTTTTTATTTATTTCTCAAACATGCAGGTTTCCTCATGATCTTTGACGGGCAAATCATCCGCGGCAAAGAAGACCTCCAGTAAACAACAAGAAGAATAATTAAGAAAGATCCCTCTCAGTGATTATATTAGTTAATTAATAATATTAATAACACAGTCCACTTGCTACGAGTCCGCTTCAAAATATATGAGGGTAAAATAGAAGTTATAGAATAAAGCAATCAGCATGCTAAGCCGAAGGTTTTACGTCTTTCTAAAAATTTAACAACGACAATGTTATTTGGCGGCAGAAATGTGTAAAAGGGTGGTACCTGACTAGACTGACTTCTAGGCAGAAAAATAATCCATCCACCTAGTAATATCAACCTTCGTTTATATTAATAATAACAAAAAATGTCCTTCAGTCACGGTGGCTAAACGAAGACTAGCCGTTTGTGCTGAAAAATTAGAGTGCACGAGTGTGTGCACAAACACAGGTGTACTCTCTATTTCTTCATTCTCGATTAACGAGACAGGAAAAGAAAAAGAGAAAGAGAGAGAGAGAGAGAGAGAGAGATCAAGTTGAAGAACCAACAAGTTGGTCGTGTTCAATGAGTAGGCATGACGTATGTCAACATTTAACTTTCAGTCTGAGGAAGGTTAGAAGGCCCTATAGGCAAAGTTGAGGATAGAATTACCACATAAAGAACTTCTGTATAGGAATACTTACCAGACAACATTACAAAGACAAGTCGGGGCATCCCCAAAACAGTGTCGTCCCTTTCTAACTTGAACAACACATTCGGGGTCAAGTTCCTGTCGCTGTTAATCTGAAACAATAAATACATACAAGCTTAATTGTTAAAACAGTAATTTATATACCCGACTGCGTTAAAAAGTTTACCGAAAAAAACCTTCCCTTCCTTTTTTGTATTTTAATCTATGTCACTCCCATAATTAAGACGAATCTAACGACAATCCATTAAGCCGACAACTTGGTCAAAACAATTAGGCGTATGACCGAATGCGGTTTCGGCGCCGCATCCCGCCTCTATCCTCGCACTTCCCCTACTGACCAATCACCGTTCCGTGTTCCCTCCCTAATTCTAATGACGTCTTAACTGTCTGCGCCTAACTGTTTTGGTCACGTAGTACATACATTCGAATCACCTTTGGTTTTCAGAGGCTTATGTCTTTTTTTTATATCATTTTAGTGTAAAGTCGTTCGAATGTGTGGGTATGATAACAATACAAGCAAGATTTAATTGAGCATCAAGTCTTATGTCCATAGGCATAAAGTCTTTTCTCATATAAACCTATTGTTAACTGTTTACTCGTAGTAGAGCCACGCTGCAGCTATATTATGGTTGTAGCACGAATGTGTCGGCTCGACCGGGGTAGGACCACACTCTCACAGAATACCAGAGTAAAATAGCAGCTTAATGTTGCTGTATTTTGTATAGTGAGTGTAGTGAGAACTGGAGACTCTTTTTACTGGAAACGAGGCATACCATCTTAGACCTTGGGTTGACAACGCATCTTGATTCTTATTCGAGGATATATGTAGATGTCTATAGGCCATCCAGTTATTATCAGATGGACCGTGTACATGTTTGTCACCTTTATTCTATAAAAAGAAATCGCAATTGTTCTCGAATTTTCACATCAAAGAAGGCGAATGTTTGTATGAACCGGATTAGCCTAGAATGTTCTACTCTTTTCGCATTTAAGAGCGAATATAAGAGCGTGCGCCGGCGATCGGCAAATTAATTATTTTGGTAACGCGATAGTCAACACTACTTCGTCAAACGACTAAAAGCAAACTACCTACGACATCTTTTTTTGGTGGGACATAAAAGTGACATAAATTAGTTTTTTGAACTGTATTGCACTGGCAACATTTTTTTTTCTTCTTCCTTTATAATGAAACAGGCTAGTGTCTGCCTCCATTAAGATTTCATTTTAAAATACCTATTAAAAAGTTTTATTGTGCCGCAACTTAAAATTTATGTCCTAAACAAGAACATGAGAATTATTTTTGACTAGCCACCCGTCCCGGCTTCGCCTAGATAGAACCTATTGATGTTACGACATTTAGATTCAAGTTAATCAAAGAACATTTAGTTTATCAAATCTTTAGTTTTTTATATGTTGCAAGTTTTTCGAATAAAATATAGCCTACATCCCTCCTGGTATTGCTCTCTATCTATACGTAAAGTTTCTTCCGAAGATTAGCCCGGACAGACAGACAGACAAAAATGTTAAAAATGGTTATTAATGTCTTAAAAACATGCACAGAACCCCCTGAACTTAATAAGAAGAATTATATTGTACTCACTGTGATATGTCTATTGAGGGTTATGTATCCATCGTGAACGGCTGTCAATAAGACCTCCCTCCCCATGTAGGTAACGGGCAGAGACAGGAGGAACCTCCCAGCTGCGTCGGTGGTGTTGGTGACCAGCGGATGAATTGATGTCAACGGCGACACCGATAGTTTAGCTCCCACCAGCGGTAGACTGTTGTAATCCAGTGCTAGACCTGGAATCACAACAGGATAAAGCACAATTAGTAAATGAATATTAGCCAAATTGAAAATTGAGTCAGAAGCTGGTCTAGATCCATAGGAAGAATTATTAATACTCAAACGTACTTGCAAAAGTGTAGTTCCTCATTTAAGCCATATCAAATCTTCTTTAACTTAATTAAGTCGAATCGGTCCACTGTGAGCCTCTTTTTAGGACTAACTTTATCGCCATGCTCGGCAGGCGAATGAGGAATTTTTTTGCCACCAGGGCGGAGCCACTTAGAAACGAGGTTAAATATTTGACAAATTACATGGCGGGGAAATAATTTATTAGGAAAATGTAAGGTTAAATGTTTTCTTTTTGTAATATTAGTTATTCATCCATCTATTACAGCCTATAAAAGTCTACTGCTGAACATAGGCCTCCCTCATGACTTTTTAGAATAGAATAGAATAATTTTTTATTCAATATAGATTACATGTAATTCTTATTGAAAGTAATTTTTTACTTTACCACTGGTTCGAAAAACCTCTGTCCTGGGAAGATACAGCAAGAAACCCAGCGGGACTTTTTTAAAGTAAATTTTACATTAATGGTTGTACAAACTATTTAAGTACTAAATTTATTTTAGTAACTGCTTGAAGCGACCACCTCATTCCCAGGGTTATTATCAATCATGTATTCATTTATACTATAATAACCTTTTTTATACAGTTTCAGCTTAACAAAACATTTAAACTTGGTAATAGATTGCGTTATAAAGTCATGTTTCATTTTCCCTCTGTCGCCTCTTACGACACTACGATATAGGGTAGTGGGTATTTTTACACAGCCACTACACGGTTATATATATTAGTTATATTTTATATTAATTAGATTAGAAATGTATAAATCAAACTACAGATATTTCAAAAAAATAAAAAATGTAAAAAAAGTAGTTAAAAAAAACAAATCGTTGAGGCATTGTTTTGTTTATCTAATACCGATAATTTTAAAAAAAAAACGCAACTTCACTTTTATACGACATTGTGTAACAAAAAACTCCACCTCAGTCCATACAAGCGACATCTGGTGAACGAAAGACTATTAACCCTCGCCGGTTTGGTTATTTTACATAATAATAGGTCAGGGAAAAGTTTCTTCGTATTTTGTTTGTATAAAATTGAAGAAAAATCTCTGTGGTTGTCCTGTTTCTATTTGGCTGGTTTTAATATCAATACATATAGGACATTAAGAAAATGAAAAATAAAAAGTACAAAACACTTTCCGCCATTTTTAAATTGTTTTTCTGTCCGCCAAAATGAGTGAATCTAACGAAGAAATTCGATACATTCTGTTTTATTACAAAAAGAGAAAATGCGATTCAAGCGCGAAAAAATTTGTGACGTTTATGGACCTAATGCACGGGTTCCCGAAGGAAGGCGAACTAATTTCTCGCCAATTCTGCCAATATACTTTGTCTTGGCAATAACTCTTTTGAAGGACCTGGAGGCGAAGTTATATTTCTTTTTAAGGATTCTGGTGTTTACATCCCGAGCCGCCGATGCGTCATTCCATGCTTGATAACATTCCTGCTTCCTGCGTAATGCAGTCTTACAGGAGCGATCAAACCAAGGCTGAAATCTGCTTTCGATTGGTACCACAGATGATGGAATAAATAGTTCCATTCCCTAAAGCACTACATCAGTGAAAGAATCAGCAACAGCGCCGGGATCATCCAGCGAGAAGCAAATCCGCCCCCATGAGTAGGATGCAAAAAAGGATCGCATTCCATCCCAATCTGCCGACCTGTTATGCTAAACACGGCGGCAACCTGCAGAACGCAACCGCAAAGGGAGCGTGAGTGGCACCACACTCCGCATCAGACAAAGGTCCGAAGAGCCGAGAGGGGCGTCGACGGAAACCTGACATCCGTCCAGATGAGAGGTCAGCAGAAGGTCCAACAGGAAAGGTGCATGATCATCCATATCTGGAATCCGCGTAGGCGAAGTAACCAGTTGTGTTAGACCATATGCCAAGGCAAAGTCATAAACAGATCTCCCCGCATGATCGGTTAAACGTGAACCGAGCCATTCGGTGTGATGGGCGTTAAAATCGCCAAGTACCACGATCTCTACGGATGGGATCTGTTGTAGCAAGGACTCTGGAGCCATTTGGACGTGGTCGATGAGACGACATTACCGCTATGGGACCTATAGAGGCACCCGTAGACGCGGGGTTGGTCGTCGCTGTCTACGCATAGCCAAAGGATGGACAGGTCCGTACCTTCAAGACTGCCGAGGCGTCGAGAACAGATATCCCTCTCTGACATATACGCAAACCCCAACCCGGAGCACAAAGAAGTGTTTTAATTTGTACCCGGGTAGGACAGGTACGAAGTATCAGCCGGAGAGGTCACCTGCGTCTCGGTCGTTGATGAGATGGTGGACGGCGTTAAGGTTCGAGTGAAGTCCCCTGATGTTGCAGAAGTCCACGGCTAGCGTGGCAGGGGTCGCCATGGTTTTGTCGGTCTGTTTGCCGATGTCTCTTATCACATCTCTCCACCGAGTCCAACGTTGCTAGGTGGTAGCTATTTTGTATCTCCAGCCCAAATGTGATAGCAGTACTCGATAAAGATGAGACGTATTTACGCTACCAGGTTTTAAAATCAGGTATTCACTTCAAAGTACGGCGCCCTGGTACGAGCAAAAAATACTTGCAAGTATGAAAGTATGTGTTGTTCAAATACTTGCATAGGAAAATGATCCATATCTCAATAGCAATAAGAAACTCAATCGTATTTGTGAATGAAAAATAATTTGAACTTCAAAGTATTTTTTTTATTTATACGACTTTGCTCCTTATTCATAGTAGGCTAACATAGAAAACGGGTCGAATTCCTATGCAAGTATTATCAAAATATGACACCGCGGCTGGACACGTCGTGTAAGTAATAAGAATTATGTTTATATTCGAGGAAGTAAAAGTTTTGTTTCTTTTTTTTGTAAATTAAGTTGTTATTGTGAACTGATTACGTAACCTACTGATCGTGACCTAATTTTTAAATAGTTATTTCACGTGTATATTGAATTTAAGCCAAAAAGTAGGAAGGAAAGATTTAATTTCGTTAACAAAAAAATTAAAAACGTTTAGTCTAAATTGTTGCACGACTCGAATTAGTCATCCAAATATATATTGACACTAACAAATACTTTCAAGTATTTTTAAAGCCTGGTTTTCGACCCTGGTATTTTTCCATACTCGTACTTAGAAGCCCTGGTATTAAATATTGCAAGTATGTCTCATCTCTACAATGGACACGATTTTGATGCTCGAGAATGTGTGGCGGGTGGAAGGAAAAGGGGAGATCTCCAGGCAATGGTTCGGCAAGGTGTTCTGCCCGAGGAGCGGCCAACGCTCCGAGTGGTAGTTCTGTATATTCGTATAGTAGTAGTAATATATACTGTTTTTGCTTCGGAACTTTGATAGCGCGATTTAGGCTTCGATGTATTTTCACTTGTGGCGCGACGACAGCGCCGCCACAAATGTCTACGTCTTGAAATAGTATATGCTCGGAAAAAATATTCGCATACATGAACTTAAATTCTAAAACGAATGAATTTTGAAAATACTTTCCTTTTTTTTATGAAAACCCATATTTATCGATATTATGAAAGGCACGTTATTGAATTTGATTTTTAATCGGCTACATTTTTATTAAGTTTCTTTATTTCCTGATAATAATAAAAACGCTTCAAATAAAGTAACTTGTAGTTCACGAAGACCGAATGCACGCTCACTTCGTGCTGAGCAAATGAATGCCTCTGCATCTCTAAGAGAGCGATAGAAGTCTTTTAACTTTCGGAAATCCTCGCCTTAAGGCAAATCTTCTCTGCAGTAGCCTTTCGCGCATATTCAGTAGTGAACTTTTAAGGGGTGAAGAAGAAGGCTGGAAAGGCGATGATGGAAAGAGATGAGTGATGAGTTAGTTCACCGGTGATGTAGACGATGTTGGGGTTGTCGTCGATGGGCAGCTCGTCTACAGCAGCCAGGGGCCTGTGTTCTGCGTTGACGCGCTTCATCACAATGTCCTTCTGCTTCACCACGTTCTCCACCACACGCCATGTGAGCATCTGGAAGAAAGGTAACTGTGACTCATGGGACTAATGACGCTTGTCTTAACTACTTAGGCCGGTATTCAGAGATTCGGTATAAATTTATATACTATGCTCCACAAATTTTGATATTATGTAGTTCGAGTTAGATCTTTTTATTTTCATAACATTCAAATTAGAATTGCAACGAATATTCGGCTATTATTCGGTATTCGGCCGAATACCGAATACTTAAGTAAGAGGTTTTGTTGTAGTCGGATAATTTTTAATATTTTTTTTATAATAAAGTGTAATTCTTGTAATCATTAAGTAGTCATAGGTACATAATCAACTTGCGTATTATAAAAATTAGCAAAAAAAAACTATCAGATAAATGTCTATTGTACTTGAATAATCGTAATTAATTATTCCCGATTTAATTACTACTTTTCTTCTCGTAGACAATCACAGCTTAAGAGAAGACGCTCTGAATAAACACCTTTTCCTTCCCGGTCAAATACTTTTGCCTAATATTCGGTTATACGGCTACGAAGCCCGCAGAATAATTCGGTATTCGGCGTGTGGTCGAATATACTACTCGTTGGAAGTCTAATATAAAAAAAAAAGTATAATGATTTTTTATATTTACGCGAACACTACACATTGAATAAAACTATATTTACGAATTTTATAGCGTTTAATTTAGTTATTTTAATTCCCGACGTTTCGGATTGCGTTAGGAGTGGTTCACAAGCACCCTGTCATTAGACTACTGTCGTTTCAAATGAAAAAAATAAATGCTAATTGAAACTTAATTCCACTGAAACTGTATAAAAAAACCAGCAGCCAGTAAAAGCCATATTTGTCCAGTAGAAGGAGGAAAGTTACCTGGTCTTGGTAGCCGGTGGCGCGCAGCAGCAGGCGGCGGGCGCCGGGCGGCAGCAGCGCGCGGAAGTGCGCGCGGTTGCGCGACACGCGGTACTGCCGGGAAGATCCAGGAATCGCGAGACTCGCCTCCCGCAACGGCAGCCCGTCCTCGTTCTTTATGTAGCCCTTCACGCCTGCAAGGGAAAATTTTTAAAGTAGTTTCATTTAAAAACACGCAAACGTCTTTTTAAATGAAACTAGTTTAAAATTTTTAATTTTCCGTCGTTTCGGGCGCTTTACAGCGCCTATACAAGAGAATGGGTGGGTGCTACCATCTGCTTGTAACCCTATTTAGTAAAAAAAAACCCAACCTAAGCATACCATTGCAAGTCTTCAAGATAATGTAAGCTCGTTCTGCGTAGATCGGTCCAAAAAAGTTTGAAACAGTTTACGAGTTATTTTATTAGTTGATACTATTGATTGAGCAGTTTGATAGGGCAAGCCCGGCATCTCAGCTTCTGTGGAGACTTCGCTACCGCCGACGAATTGTAAACCTCCTCCTTTTTGAACTCGGTTGAAAACTGAACGTAGCCAGGCTAACTATGACAAACACCCCCAGTCCTTCCCCCCCCCCTCCCGCGCGATCATGGGTTGGGAATCGGCGTAATTATGCCAAACTCTCCCTACAACGAGAGATCCATGTCCAACAGTTGACTTTTACGAGGTCAAATGATGATTATGCACGCACCGATTAGAGAAATATAATTAAGTGCAATATGGGACATCTAATCGTGCCCAGATGTGATTAGGTTTGCACATACTTCATGCTCTAAATGTCATTTTCGTATTGCCAGCTGAAAAGTATGCTAAAATAAAATTATTTTAAGTATTATATAATTTACAAAAGTTTGGTGCTGTCAAGAGGTAGGTTTACAGTCACTAACCATCAAATAGACTGTCAGAAGAAGAAAAAAATGTGTTCAGGTTACACGCGGAAAAAGTGAAACCTTCAGAAA
Source organism: Parnassius orleans (assembly GCA_029286625.1). Taxonomy (NCBI): domain Eukaryota; kingdom Metazoa; phylum Arthropoda; class Insecta; order Lepidoptera; family Papilionidae; genus Parnassius; species Parnassius orleans. The sequence continues at coordinate 9,772,223 of JAGSMP010000006.1, read as the reverse complement.
AGGAGACCGAGATAATAGGAAACACTGTATACTGTATTCTGTCTCATTCTCTCGCAGGCTAAATCCTATAAATGTATATGTTTGTCCCTTTTTAGTGTCGCTCTTTCGTTTCATCGAGTTTTAAATCACAACAATTCTAAAGAAGTTATCATTTCAATAAAATTGTGCTTTTGAGTCCAATTTTATATTAATAAAAGTTGTAATGAAAGAAAGGTTTCAAGAGAGTTAGTTTCATCGCCATGTATCGGAAGCTGTTGTTAAAAAAATTAAACAATTCAATACTTGTTTTTGGCCGTGTAGCGGCGGTGTAAGAATATCCACTACCCCATATCATATCGTGGGTGTCGTAAGAGGCGACAGAGGGAAAACAATCAGGAGATTGACAGCAGCGCTTCTTAATAACGACTAAAAAGACTTTAAGAAGATATACATACATCAATTCGTAACGCTGATTTTCAGTGGAGCCAGGAGTGTGAGGCAGATGACAAACAACAGCAAGAGAAAAAAAATAAACAAAAATATAAAATAAAAATAAAATGTGTGTGTGTGTGTGTGTGTGTGAGTGGATGTATGCAAGCGTACGTGAGTGAGTGAGTACGTACGTGCGTTTGCGCGTGCATGTACGGTGCTAGCATCGAGAGTCTATGAACCATACCATTTATGCCTATTTGCTGGATGCTTATTTGTACTGAAATCAGAAACTTTTTTAATAAAGTTTTGAAAGTGGCAACTGATTTCATGTTTGTCATGATTTTATGTTTTTTTTATAGAATAAGGGAAAACGAGCATGCGGCTCACCTGATGGTAGTGACTACCGCCGCCATGAACAACCGCAACACCAGGGGTTGCAGGTGCGTTGCAGCGCTTCTTAATAACGACTAAAAAAGACTGCGGCTGACAACCCTCTTGCCAAACGTGGCAACTATGGTAAAAAAAAAAAATCCCCCCCTACGAAGCAATTTATGGGGGAGGCTTATGTTCAGCAGTGGACTTTAATAGGCTGTAACGGTAACAGTATACAGTGTTTCATATTATCTCGGTCTCTTTTTCTGTATGTTTCACTTTTACCGCGTGTGAACTGCACACATGTTTTTTTTTCATTATTTATTGGCATAAGAGAGTGAGGTGATACATTATTTTAAGCCATAATGGCATAAGTGTGAAACTTCCGCGCGTAAATCGTTTTTTGCTACACTAAACTTACCAGTGTTGGCAATCTCTACGAATTTCATGATCCCACGTAAGCTGTCTCTCCACACCCAGCCGATGAGGTCCGGTGCCGGCATCTTGCAGCAACTCAATCCGACCGCGATGATCGGCGTGTTATATCTCTCGGAGATCAAATCGATTAGATTCCCGTGATTCGTATCAATGTTCCGATCGGCGCATTCGTATCGATTACTCGGCGTTCTGTTGTCTTGGAATTTCTTAGCAAACTGCTCGTAGATATCTCTCGACAGTTCTGGATACGCGACGTCTTCTGTACCGGACGCCAGTTCGAGTATCAGATCGTACTTCTCCTCTTCTAGAAGATTTATGAACGCCTTCTCTCGCGTGTAATTCGACAACGGGTTCAGATTCTTCTTAGTGAGGTAATTGTATACGCTGTCGCCGAATTCCTCTTCCAAAGGTTTGAAGTCACACTTATCTGTGTTGTCGTATTCGTCGAGGATTTTTTTGTAGAGTGGGTCAAGGTTTGGTATGAAATGCAACACGGCGTTTTTGAGTAATTTCTGATGGATGGGTTCTCCGATATTGTATGCTGTGGCGATGTGGCGCGCGAAGTTCAGAAGCATCTCTTGACCCAAGGGTTGCGAGCTGTAGAGGTTACTTATGATCGCAATGTGGAATTTTGTTTCCTCTGGTGAACCGATCTGTAATAGCAACAACGAGTCTGGTTATACTTATATTAGATGGATTGTATTTGTGGTTTAAGAAATTTATTTCCCAAAAGAGTGTACACTCAATTACTAAGAAACAAAAGAAATAAAGTAACATGTGCTTCAAGTAGGCATAACATATCTGTGGACTTACGTTAAGTATTAAATATGAATATAAAATCTTACAAAATATTTAAAAAAGAGGGTAATTATTTCAAGTTTTTAACCAACTTCGAAAAAGGAGGACAATCTGAATTTAACTGTATGTTTCGCGATATCTTCGCCAATTGTGAAATGATTTAATGATTATTTTTTTATTAAATAATAAATCGGATATAAAAAGGCGGTACATAATTGGTTACAAACCCTTGTATTGGATTATAATAATAAACGTTTATTTCGGACATCATGATCCATATGGGTTGGTAACAATTGAGCTTATAACTAAAGTTAGTAATTGGACAATTCAACATAAAACACAGAAAAACAGACAAAACACACATACAAACAAACATGGCACCCGCCGCTGCCAGCAAGATGACTACTTGACTGCGTGCAGCCGTATCCATCGAGCAAACATCGGCGAGTCCCAACGGTCTGCCAACGTGCGCAAGATACTGTTGGAGCTGTCGCGAATGCGCCTGAGGTGTGAAGCGCAACGTTTGCGCATTATCTGCGAAACGTTGTGTGAGCCTCCGCAAACATAGCAGAAGCGCTACAGCAACGCGGCAGCCCCATCAATACCCGGAACGCGTTATTGTATTGTACGCGAAGATCACTATATATGTCCTCTGGGTGAAGTTAACCCACAGACTGCACGTATAAAATGACTGACAGTACGCCTTGAAGAGCGTAATCTTTGCTTCGTCAGTACATTTAGCAAATCTGCGGGCCTACATATTATAGTGCACAGACAGCGACCTCCGCTCCCTCTCAATATCCTGGTTGTCTTTCAGGTCTTCTGTGATCCAGTGGCTCAGGTAGTTCTAGGTCCACACACACACACTGCATGCACTCACGCACGCACACACACACTCGCACGCACACACACACTGCACGCACGCACACATACATACACACACACACACACACACACTGCACGCAAGCACGCACACACACACTCCCACGCTCGCACGTACACACACACTGCACGCACACACACACTCGCACGCACACACACACACACAATCGCACACACGCACGCACGCACACTCGCACGCACACACACACTCGCACGCACACACATACACACACACACACACACACACACACACACACACTCGCACGCAAGCACGCACACACACACTCACGCTCGCACGTACACACACACTCGCACGCACACACTCGCACGCACGCACACTCGCACGCACACACACACACAATCGCACACACGCACGCACACACACTGCACGCGCACACACACACCTGCACGCACACACACTGCACGCACACACACACGCTCGCACACACACACACTGCGCACGCACACACGCTCGCTCGTACACACACTCGCACCCACGCAGACACGCTCGCACGTACACACACACTCGCACGCACGCTCACACACGCGCACGTACACACACGCACGCACGCACATACGCTCGCATGTACACACGCTCGCACGCACACACGCTCGCACGTACACACATGCTCCGCACGTACACACACACCGCACGCACGCACACACACGCTCGCACGCACACACTCGCACGCACGCGCACACACACGCTCACGTACACACACTCGCACGCACGCACACACGCTCACGTACACACACACTCACGCACGCACACACGCTCGCACGTACACACACCTCGCACGCACGCACACACACACTCGCACGCATGCGCACACACACACGCTCGCTCGTACACACACTCACGCACGCAGACACACACGCTCACGTACACACGCACGCACGCACACACACGCTCGCGTACACACACACTCGCATGCGCACACGCTCGCACGTACACACATTCGCACGCACGCACACGCTCGCACGTACACACACACGCGCACGCACACTCGCTCGCACGTACACACACATTCGCACGCACGCACACACACGCTCGCACGTACACACACACTCGCACGCACGCACACACACTCGCACGCATGCGCACACACTCGCACGCACGCACACACGCTCGCTCGTACACACTCGCACGCACGCAGACACACGCTCGCACGCACACACCGCACGCACGCACACACACGCTCGCACGTACACACACACTCGCACGCACGCACACACACGCTCGCGCGTACACACACACTCGCACGCACGCACACACGCTCGTACACACACACCGTACGCACGCACACATGCTCGCACGTACACACACACACTCACGCACGCACACACACGCTGCACGTACACACACGCACGCACGCACACACGCTCGCACGTACACACACTCGCACGCACGCACGCACACGCACGCACGCACACACTGCACGCACGCACACACACACGCTGCACGTACACACACACTGCCCGCACGCACACACACGCTCGCATGTACACACACACTCGCCCGTACGTACACACACACACACACACACACACACACACAAAACACTCGCACGCGCGCGCACATACACAAACACACCTCGCACGCACACAAACACTCGCGCACACACTCTCGCACCCACGTACACACACACACACACTCGCACGCAAGCGCATACACACACTCGCACGCACGCGCTGCAGGTTGCACGCACGCACACACGCACACACACCCTCGCGCACTCACACACACACACACACACACACACACACACACACACACACTCCTTTTCAAGCATGCTTGCTCACACACACTCGCGCGCAGGACGCACACACACACTGCACGCACACACGCACGCACGCACGCACACACACACACACACACACACACACACACGTTTAATTTTTAAATAATATGTGTGTGCGTGTGTCACTATCTTGGTTATTTACAAAGGAACTCAGAAAATTAAATCTGGTGCCAAATCAAATAAATTTTATTGCGATTGTAAGGGTGGCAAACGAGCACACAGTCCACCTGATGGTAAATGGATGCTATGGCTCATAGACATCTACATCTATCCTGGATTACGAATCAAAATGCAGATGCATTGTCACCTGTGAGGACTAAGATGGAATGCCTCGTTTCCAGTAAAAAAGGGTCTCCGGTTTTCTACACTCACCATACAAAACACAGCAGCATTAAGCTGCTATTTTATGCTGGTATTCTGTGATAGCGTGGTCCTTCCCCGGCCGAGCCGACCCATTCGTGCTACAACTATACTACTAATATAGCTGCAGCATGTGCCACCACGCCAATATTCATAGTATTCATAAAAATTACCAATTTGACCAAAATGCCAAATGTCAGCAGGCTGGTGTCACACTGACCTGGTCGGTGAGTTTCAGTTGATGTATGGCGGCTGTTCGCAACGCATCTCCAGATCTGAACTCCGCGACGTCAGGGAACCGGTTCTCTAGTTCGGACAGCTCGGCGTACATCTCCACCGGACTGTGATACCGCGTATTCACTATGTTCTCTAGCACGCTGCGGAAGATTTTTTTTATAGAATAAGGGTGACGAACGAACACACAGTCCACTTGACGGTAAGTAGATGCCGTGGCCCATAGATTTTTTTTCATAGAATAAGGGCGAAAATCGATCACACAGTCCACCTGATGGTAAGTAGATTTTTTTTAATAGAAGAAAGGGCAAACATGCGACGCCGTGAATGAACAACTGCAATAGCAGGAGCAATTTTATATCCCGATAAGTGACCCTGCATATTTTTTATTGCGAATTTAAGGATTTTTTATAGGACAAAGAGTCGTTGGAAAGAACTTTTGCCTGGCCAGCTAGTTTATATAAAAATCACTTTTTTTTATTGAGTTGTTAACAGGGAGGTGTTATATTGTTTCGAAATCTTACAGTTGATTTTTTACAATCACTTAATAGAATTCAATAGATTTTTTATAATTATATTTAATATTATTTCTTCATCATCAACCTGCAAAAGTTCCCTGTTGTACTTGAGGGTCTCGTAGTAGAGGATTTGTCTTGATCGACGCTTGGGAAGCAGATTGACGATCGCAGTCTGAGATGGTTAACCGCCATAAATCGGAAGCCATATTGTTTTCCTGGTATTTCCCATAGTCTTGCGATACTCACCCAATGAGGGCATCCACGACTTTTTTGCCACCAGGGCGGCGCCACTTATGAGACTATAAAACAAATATGAGGTATAAAATTTGACAGATTTCATAGCGGGGAAGTTACTTTGTTCGGAAAATGTAAAGTTTAATGTTTCTTTCTTTACTATTAGTTATAATTTATATTAATTACATTAAAAATAAATAAACCAAACCACAGATATTCATAAAGTTAAAAAAAAAAATATTAAAAAAAGAGTTATGATTGTGCAAAAAATTAAAGAGCAAATCACTGAGGCATTGTTTTGTGCATTAGTTTATTACTCTAGAAACTCATAAACTTTTATTTAAAACTAACTTCTCAATTAAATGACATTGTGTAACATGACAGAAACCTCATTGACAACTAGCGATATCTGGTGAGCGGAAGATTATTAGCCCTCATTGAGTAGATTTACTATATAGATATATATGATATACGCCGCCATTACACGGTAAGACTCAGAATATGCATTGTTAGTTTGTTTTAATATTTCACAATCCCAACACCATTAACATTATTCATATCCATGCCAAAAGAAGCTTATTATATCTTAAAATCACAAAAAAATCTATTATTTTCATATATTTATGATTTTTCCATTTGTTTTGACTATTGACACTTGTTTTTTGTATATATTGTACATATTTATGTCTATTGTAAATATTACTCATCGAACTTTAGAAATATACTATTGGATAAAATTCGCTACCTTGTAAAGTCATCCTTGTCACGCGGAGAATTAACGTCTAGTCCAGGGATTCCCAAAGTGGTCGAAATAAACGAAAACTAATTTTGGGGGACGACGAGGTCTAAAAAATATACCCTATTAATTAACACAAGTTATTATTAACACAAGTTAGGTTCATCAATCACTTGATATTTACTGAATTTTATATCTATTTATTTTGTTAAATTTTGATGAGAAAACGATGTCAAGTTTACTCACTTAACCAACCGCAAAGTTTTTAAATTGGTAAGTATTTTGTATCAATAGGAAAAAACTAAAGATAGGATTTTTTAAGTAATTTGGCTATGTGTGTCTGAGGTATCAGTTCATTTCGGAAAACGGATCTCTTGCTCAAAATAGTTTGGGAATCCCTGGTCTAGTCCATTCAGATTTACCGTGTAGAGGCGGTGTAAGAATATCCACTACCCCATATCATCCCGTGGATGTCGTAAGAGGCGACCGAGGGAAACTGAAACAGAAGGTGGGCAGCGGCGTCTTCCTAATAACGACTAAAAATAAAAAAACTGCGGTTGCCAACCCGCTTGCCAAGCGTGGCAACTATGGCAAATATTCCCCCTATGAGGCAATCTGTGGGGAAAGCCTATGTTCAGCAGTGGACTTTAATAAACTGCAACGGTATCCAGATTTAGAGCAACAAAACAACAAGGTTTTTCAGGACTAAATATAAATTTAGTTTTATAACCCTATACTATAAATTTTGAAGTGAACCTAAATAATATGGACTATGATTATTCGATACAATCGAACGGAATTGAAGCCTAACTTTCCTATTTTTAGTAACTACAAATGGATTTTGCCAGTGACAAGTGTTTTACAAAAGTCACAAAATGTTACCTTGTTGAACTTTCGCTGCGAAGTTTTAAGTTACTTTCGAAAGAAATGATTGAATAGTTTTACAAAATTAAGAAAAAAATCAATAAAAATAAGGTCTAAGAGTACAATACATGAGGTTAAGATCACCTCTAAGGACCGAGATGGAATGCGTCGCATCCTGTAATTATACTGGCTTTCTATACCCTTCAGACCGGAACACTGCAGTTAAGCACTGCTATTTGGGGCAGGAATAGGTAAGAGGGTGGTACCTACCCAAAAAGACACTTAGGTTAAAAAGGAATCCTACTACCCAGATAGATAGATATATCAGTTAACAGTCCTCTATTGGATAGGGTTCCTACCACCCAGATAGATAGTTATATCAGTCAATAGTCCTCTATTGGATAGGGGTCCTACCACTCAGACAGATATATATATCAGTCAATAGTCCTCTACTGGATAGGGGTCCTACCATTCAGATAGATAGATATATCAGTTAATTGCCCTCTATTGGACAGGAGTCCTACCACTCAGATAGATAGATATATCAGTCAATAGTCCTCTACTGGATAGGGTTCCTACCACTCAGATATATAGATATATCAGTCAATAGTCCTCTACTGGATAGGGTTCCTACCACTCAGATAGATAGATATATCAGTTAATTGTCCTCTACTGGATAGGGGTCCTACCACTCAGATAGATAGATATATCAGTCAATAGTCTTCTGCTGGATAGGGGTCCTACCACTCAGATAGATAGATATATCAGTTAATTGTCCTCTATTGGATAGGGGTCCTACCACTCAGATAGATAAATATATCAGTCAATAGTCCTCTACTGGGTAGGGGTCCTACCACTCAGATAGATAGATATATCAGTTAATTGTCCTCTACTGGATAGGGGTCCTACCACTCAGATAGATAGATATATCAGTCAATAGTCCTCTACTGGATAGGGGTCCTACCATGCAGATAGATATATCAGTTAATTGTCCTCTATTGGATAGCGGTCCTACCACTCAGATAGATAGATATATCAGTCAATAGTCTTCTACTGGATAGGGTTCCTACCACTTAGATAGATAGATATATCAGTCAATAGTCCTCTACTGGATAGGGTTCCTACCACTCAGATAGATAGATATATCAGTTAATTGTCCTCTACTGGATAGGAGTCCTGGGTAGGGGTCCCACCACTCGGATAGATAGATATATCAGTCAATAGTCCTCTACTGGATAGGGTTCCTACCACTCAGATAGATAGATATATCAGTTGATTGTCCTCTATTGGATAGGGGTCCTACAACTCAGATAGATAGATATATAAGTCAATACTCCTCTACTGGATAGGGTTCCTACCACTCAGATAGATAGATATATCAGTTAATTGTCCTCTACTGGGTAGAGGTCCTACCATGCAGATAGATAGATATATCAGTTAATTGTCCTCTATGGATAGGGTTCTACCACTGAGATAGATAGATATATCAGTTAATTGTCCTCTACTGGGTAGAGGTCCTACCATGCAGATAGATAGATATATCAGTTAATTGTCCTCTACTGGATAGGGGTCCTACCACTCAGATAGATAGATATATCAGTCAATAGTCTTCTGCTGGATAGGGGTCCTACCACTCAGATAGATAGATATATCAGTCAATAGTCCTCTACTGGATAGGGGTCCTACCATGCAGATAGATAGATATATCAGTTAATTGTCCTCTATTGGATAGGGGTCCTACCACTCAGATAGATAGATATATCAGTCAATAGTCCTCTACTGGATAGGGGTCCTACCACTCAGATAGATAGATATATCAGTTGATTGTCCTCTATTGGATAGGGGTCCTACAACTCAGATAGATAGATATAAGTCAATAGTCCTCTACTGGGCAGAGGTCCCCATGCAGATAGATAGATATACAGTTAATTGTCCTCATTGTATAGGAGTCCTGGGTAGGGGTCCTACCACTAAGATAGATAGATATATCAGTCAATAGTCCTCTCACTGGTAGAGGTCCTACCATGCAGATAGATAGATATATCAGTTAATTGTCCTCTATTGTATAGGGGTCCTACTACTCAGATAGATAGATATATCAGTCAATAGTCCTCTACTGGGTAGGGGTCCTACCACTCAGATAGATAGATATATCAGGCAATAGTCCTCTACTGGATAGGGTTCCTACCACTCAGATAGGTAGACATATCAGTTAATTGTCCTCTACTGGATAGGAGTCCTGGGTAGGGGTCCTACCACTCGGATAGATAGATATATCAGTCAATAGTCCTCTACTGGGTAGGGGTCCTACCATGCAGATAGATAGATATATCAGTTAATTGTCCTCTATTGGATAGGGGTCCTACAACTCAGATAGATAGATATATAAGTCAATAGTCCTCTACTGGGTAGAGGTCCTACCATGCAGATAGATAGATATATCAGTTAATTGTCCTCTATTGTATAGGAGTCCTGGGTAGGGGTCCTACCACTAAGATAGATAGATATATCAGTCAATAGTCCTCTACTGGGTAGAGGTCCTACCATGCAGATAGATAGATATATCAGTTAATTGTCCTCTATTGTATAGGGGTCCTACTACTCAGATAGATAGATATATCAGTCAATAGTCCTCTACTGGTAGGGTCCTACCACGCAGATAGATAGATATATCAGGCAATAGTCCTCTGGATAGGGTTCTACCACTCAGATGAGTAGACATATCAGTTAATTGTCCTCTACTGGATAGGAGTCCTGGGTAGGGGTCCTACTCGGATAGATAGATATATCAGTCAATAGTCCTCTACTGGGTGGGGTCTACCACGCAGATAGATAGATATATCAGTTGATTGTCCTCTATTGGATAGGGGTCCTACAACTCAGATAGATAGATATATAAGTCAATAGTCCTCTACTGGGTAGAGGTCCTACCATGCAGATAGATAGATATATCAGTTAATTGTCCTCTATTGTATAGGAGTCCTGGGTAGGGGTCCTACCACTAAGATAGATAGATATATCAGTCAATAGTCCTCTACTGGGTAGAGGTCCTACCATGCAGATAGATAGATATATCAGTTAATTGTCCTCTATTGTATAGGGGTCCTACTACTCAGATAGATAGATATATCAGTCAATAGTCCTCTACTGGGTAGGGGTCCTACCACTCAGATAGATAGATATATCAGGCAATAGTCCTCTACTGGATAGGGTTCCTACCACTCAGATAGGTAGACATATCAGTTAATTGTCCTCTACTGGATAGGAGTCCTGGGTAGGGGTCCTACCACTCGGATAGATAGATATATCAGTCAATAGTCCTCTACTGGGTAGGGGTCCTACCATGCAGATAGATAGATATATCAGTTAATTGTCCTCTATTGGATAGGGGTTCTACCACTCAAATAGATAGATATATCAGTCAATAGTCCTCTACTGGATAGGGGTCCTACCACTCAGATAGATATATATCAGTCAATAGTCCTCTGCTGGATATACTACCACCCAGATAGATATATCAATTAATTGTCCTCTACTGGATAGGGATCCTACCACTCAGATCGATAGACATATCAGTTCATAGTCCTCTATTGGATATTAAGGTGTCATACTATTACAGTGCATTCGCTGGGAAGTGTACATGCGCAAACTTGGCTACACTACTGTCGCTTCGTGCTCACGACCAATTAATTTTTTGTTTAAGAAAGATGGTATGACGACCTGGTAAGATATGCAGGAAGTCGATGATGCAGGAGGCTAAGAAACGTGCTTTGTGGCGTTCCTTGGGGGAGGCTTATGTTAAGCAGTGGTCTTGTGAAGAGCTGTGATTATGATGATAATTATCTTAACGATTCTAAAGTCTCGGTAAATCAGTAATAAAGCTGTTAAATAAATGTGTGTGTACGAAGACGTTAGTACAAGCGGACAGTTAGCATTGTGGCGTATAGTGGCGGTGTAAGAATATCCACTACTCCATATCATCCCGTGGGTGTCGTAAGAGGCAGGAGAGGAGAAGAGAAACAAACCAGATGCAAGCGTCTTCCTAACAACTAAAGAAATAAAAAAACTGCAGTTGCCAACTCGCCTACCAAGCGTGGCAACTATGGTAAATATCCTATGAGGAAATCTATGGACGAAGCCTATGTTTAGCAGTGGAATTTTGAATGACTGTAAAGGTACAAAGACGTAAGTACACGCGGACAGTTAGTATAAAAACAACACACGTATATGTGCATGCAGTTTATTTATACATAAAAAAGCATAAAGCATAAAATAGTAAGTAGTAAATTATATAGATTACATTCGATAGTATTTAAATACATATTTTATGATAGACAATTACATTAATGAGAACCGTGTTATGCAGAAATAATCAAACCCACAAAGTGGCCAAAAGAATCATCCAGAGGCTATTTTTCAGTTTATTTGAATTATGAATGACTTATGATTTCTTATATTTACGCGAATACTACACATGAAATAAAACTGATTTTACGGATTTTATCGCGTTTAATTTTATTCAAATCTGAGTAACTTTATGTTTTTGTGTGTTGAAACATTTCTGCATGACATGGTCCAATTATGGTGTTGAAAAACGATATTGCCCTGCAAACCTTGGATGTTTTTTTTTAATCAGAATTTACACGTATTAAAAATATATAAAATCTTTATAAAAATTGTTTATCTCTATACCATGTGTAAAAATAAATCTATATAGAACGTTGCTTTTTTTTAAATAAAAATGCTCCTAAAGTCACAAAACAATGTTCAAAATGTTCTTAAATATTTTATAATTAAAAAAAAAAGGTAATTTAAATTTTTGAGATCACATTTAAAATTTCAGTGGACGGAATTTTGCAATTTGCGACAGACCTTACATTAAAGAAAGCAGTCAAATTATTGTTAGTAAAAACACTTCTAATTGTAGGTGATGTTAAGACATTATTAAAACTTAATAGGAAAAAATAAAAAAACCAATTATAATCAATAACATATTATAAATATAGATTATGATAACTAGTGACAAAAAAACCAGAAAAAACCGAGTTTTATGTAGTAATCAACTATTCATGAGAAAAAGTAAATTTTTACTCACATACACTTATTTTTATTTGTATTGTTTAAAATGAACGGAACCTATAAGAACCCTAAAAATATATTTAGGAACAATAACATAAAATATTAATGATTTTAATAAGTATGATAAATGTTTGCAAAACCATATACAATACAATAAAATAGTATATTATACCATATAACATAAAATAAGCCAGGCAGTAAACATTAAAGCAAAGTGAATCTTAGCAGTAAACATTAAAGCAAAGTGAATCTTATTTCGTTGTTCCGAGAGTGCATTTCGCGTTGACTTACCGGAAGTCGTAGGCAGAAGACCAATGTTGAGGGTCGTCCACCATAAGAGTGAAGTTGACGCTCACCGAGCCATTGGCCGGTATGGTTACTTCTTCCGTGACACTTTCATATCTAGAAAATAAGGGATAATAGATAAATAAGGGTGTTGACACATTTTTGCTAATATTGAGTTTGCGGTTTAAGCGCCTTATTCACGGTCCATCTTGCTGTACGTCGTGCATGATCTTGGTGGGACGTACAGCAAGATGGACCGTGAATAAGGCGCTTTAGTCTAACTTGTAGTTAGGACTTAGGATTGCCGGACGTCTTATAGTTCAGACACAAAAATTGATCTTGTCCCCTAATTTGAAAATTTTAATAGAGGACAGGGCAATATCGCGCGTATTCGACATTCTCTCTGCTAGTTGATGTCAAAAAAATTAAAAATCACTTTAAGGTGAAGCACGATGTCATAGAGAGAAAATATGTTACATTGCGTATTAACATTGTTTTTATATTAATAAATGTTGCTAAAAATACCATAACTGCGTTTTCTATTAAAAATAACAATATGATATCCTTTTTCGTCCTATGTCCTTTTGTTCTTAAATCTTATCAAATCCTCTAAAACATGAAAAGGGAGCAACCCTACTTGTAGTTTAGGTGCCATGTACATTGTTTTAGTGTGCGTAAACATTATTTTAGTTTGCGTAAGCTCAAGAGTCAAAAGTTACTACAGAGTACCGTCAGAACGAAAAGTAAACGAAGAAAAGTGATGTAAGAAAATAATTAATGTACCCTTTGCAAAGCAACAAAGTAAGGTTCGCCTGCCTTCGTGAGATAAAACATCTACACTTAATGATAAGTTTCTAATTACTGCCCGTACCGACATCAATCAAACAACACTTATAAGGTACAAGCTTCTCAGTTTTCTACCAGACGTACAGACAGAAAAGAAACCCAACCACCTTGTAACAGTATGTAGTACTTTTTTTGTAGAAGGGTGACGAACGAACACATAGTAAGTGGATGATGTAGCTTATAAACACGTATACTTATCATCTATTAATTATCTAAAATGCAGATATGTTGTCATCACCCGTGAGTACTTAAAATGAATGTCTTATTACCTAAATGGGTCTCCGGTTCTCTACACTCACCATACGAAACAGCAATCATCATCATCATTACAGCCCTTCACAAGTCCACTCCTGAACATAGGCCTCCCCCAAGGAATGCCACAAAGCACGGTCCTGAGCCACCTGCATCCATCGACTTCCTGCATCTCTTACCAGGTCGTCACTCCATCTAGTGGGGTCGCCCTACACTTCGCCTACCGGTACGAGACTGCCATTCCAGTACCTTTTTCCCCATTGGTTGTTGGTTCTTCGAGCTATATGGCCGGCCCTTTGCCACTTCAGCTTACTAATCCGTTGGGCTATGTCGGTCACTCTGGTTCTACTGCGGATATCCTCATTTCTAAGTTTATCACGCAGAGAAACCCCGAGCATAGCCCTCTCCATAGCTCGCTGAGCGACCTTGAGCGTCCTCATACGGCCAGCAGTGAAGGACCACGTCTCAGTTCCATAGGTCATCACTGGCAACACGCACTGGTTGTACAATCTCGTTTTCAAGTTTTGAGGTATACCTGACGAGAGGATGTGTCGTAATTTCCCGAACGCTGCCCAGCCGAGTTGAATCCGTCAATTGACCTCTCGGTCGAAGTTGGACTTACCTAGTCGGACTATTTGTCCCAGGTAAACATACTCGTCAACAACTTCGAGCTTAGTGCTCCCGGCATAGGTGTGACATGGACATTAAACATGATCTTTGTTTTGTTCATGTTCATCCTAAGACCTATCCGTTGGGAGGCACTATTGAGGTCATTGAGCATAGTGCTTAGGTCCTCCAGCGATTCTGCCATAAGGATTATATCGTCGGCAAATCGAAGGTGAGTGATGTAGCAGTATTATGTTATTATTTCAGGCTGGTATTTTGTGTTGCCGTGTAGAAGCGTCCTAAGAAAATTCATTACCCCATTTTGTCTTGTAGGTATCGCAAAAGACGACTTAGGGAAGCCGGGAAAGTGTTATGGCTTCCGATAGATAGCAGTGTGAATATTGTAGTGTGTGGTTAACTTGTTAATACTGCCTCGTTGGTCTAGTTTCACCCCGCGCCTCGGAAAGCACGTTAAGCCGTTGGTCCTGCGCCTGATCTTTCTCTGATCGTGTCAGATTATCGTCCCATCAGACTATAAGAGTGAGGGAATAAAGAGTGCACCTGTGCTTGCGCATACACTCGTGCACTATAATCTTGTTCTGCGCAGATGGCTAGACTCCGTTGAGAGTGGCCGCCATGACCAAAACTTGGTCTGGGGGACATTATTATAATTTTTTTTTATAGAAATAGGGTGACAAACGAGCACACAGTCCACCTGATGGTAAGTGGTTGCTGTTGCCCATAGACATCTACATCTATCCGCGTTTGTGAATCAAAATGCAGATGCGTTGTCAGCCGTGAGGACTAAGATGGAATGCCTCTTTTCCAGTAAAAAGGGTCTCCGGTTTTCTACACTCACCATACGAAACACAGCAGCGTTAAGCTGCTATTTTACGCTGGTATTCTGTGACAGCGTGGTTCTTCCCCGGTCGAGCCGACCCATTCGTGCTACAACTATATTATAAATATAACTGCAGCATGGCTCTGCCACGTAGAAAATTGTGTGTAGTGTGAATTGTGCAAGGTGTAGTCGGCTATGTTGAACGTGAATTTTACTTTTTAATGAATGAGCTATGTGTCGTGTTGGTTTACCCGTCCTTGGCGGCGGTGATGTTGTAGGTGCCGGGCAGCAGCAGCCGCCAGTAGTCGCCGTGGCGGGCCGTGCGCACGGGG
Organism: Parnassius orleans; assembly: GCA_029286625.1. Taxonomy (NCBI): domain Eukaryota; kingdom Metazoa; phylum Arthropoda; class Insecta; order Lepidoptera; family Papilionidae; genus Parnassius; species Parnassius orleans. Next base: position 9,756,333 of record JAGSMP010000006.1, on the reverse strand, counting down.
TGCCGGACACCTGCCACGGAGATGGAGGCGTTCGCCAGCGCGTGCCCGATGTGGCTGTGCACGAACCCGTGCACGCCTTTGTGCACCTGAAATTGTTTCGTGGTTTGAGTCAATGACTCGAAAATTAAAAGGATGGGTTTTAATTAAAAGGACAGAAATAATCTTGAGTCTTTATTTAGGAACCGACGACGACAAAATAAGGGTGTGGCGAGTTATATATTTTATATGTAAATATTTTATGTATAAATTTCAAGTTGTTATCAATGTATGTTTTGTTCATTATAAATATTATTTGATTGTTAATAATATGTGTAAATTTTACAGTGCATAGTAATATAAAATTCAATATTATTCCGAAGTAAAATATGTTACCTATTAATAAATTAAATTATTGTACAACCAGACACGCGCCATGCAAATCTGTGTATATATTCATGTACATAAAATATGGCGAATGTAAAACTGGTTCGGTCGCTGCGCCCGTGCCTTCGGGACGGCAGATCGCCAGTTCGTCCGCTCCCGCGTTGCACGTCACATGTGTCCTATGCTATATCTTCGCTCGCCTAAGACCCACGCTTAAGCAGTATCCCCATTGTTTCTCGCTTGTACCTTCTGTATTGTGCTGTTGTTAGACTATATTTTCTGTGTGCTTAGCGCAATAAAAAAATATAAGTGTAAAAAACGGACTATTAATTAAACATCCCCATACACGCGTACAACGTTTCACTTAGTCTACGTCAACTGTTGATTGACAATCAACAATTGACGTAGACTAGATACATCCAAATCATACAGTATACACACTGCATTACACATATTTCCCCATTTTTTTATAAGAGTGATAAATGGTAACACAGTCCACCTGATGGTAAGTGTACTGGTATTCTGTAAGTGTGTGGTCCTTCCCCAGTTTAACCGACATAACATGGCGTGGCTCTACCACGTTCTCTGTATTTTGGCGCAGTAACGCACACGAATCATACCGTAATCTCATCTTTTAACTATACTATACGATACGAATACTTTCACCGATTAATTAACGATGCATGTGTGGTTGTTATAGACCCAACGAAAACTCCAAACGTGTCGTATTTGCAACGTATAGTTAAAAGATTGGACTATTCGTACAATACGATTACGCTACGATTCATGCGAAAGCTCATGGAGGAGAGAGAGACCGGACCGCGTTTTTTTTGAAATATTAAGATAGGTCAAATAGGTTCCTAACCTATCTAACCGATAGTGAAAGCAGACTAAATTGCACCCGCACCCATTTTATTACTTTAGTGTTGCTACATAAAAGGAAATTCATTAAATCATACTAAAGAAGTTGGCAAACGATAGGATAAGGATTTATTGGTAAAGTTGATTAGCTAGACAATACAGTGGCTAAATGTTTCACAGCAGCACTGCGGGGTTATGAGTTATAATCCCGGCCGGAACAAGTATTGGTACGGCCTTCAATTAATTGTTCCGGCTCTGGATATTTGTCATTCAGCAATTTATGTTTGTAAACTGCCTCCACGATACAGCAGAAAATCCTAGCGTGGAGAGGTAACGTTTTTTGAGGGAAAATAAATATAAAAATTTGTTTATCATCCGCTCAAGAGAAGTGCAAAAAGAGAAGCTAGGGGCAGGGTGAAAGAGGGAGTGATACAGAGAAAGAAAGGGATGAAGAATGGAAATGTGGTATTGGGGTCTAATTTTTTTTATAGGATAGGGTGACAAACGAGCACACAGTCCACCTGATGGTAAGTGGTTGCTGTGGCTCATAGACATCTACATCTATCCTCAATAAAGAATCAAAATGCAGAAGCGTTGTCACCCGGGAGGACTAAGATGGAATGCCTCGTTTCCAGTAAAAAGGGTCTCCGGTTCTCTACACTCACCATACGAAACACAGCAGTGTTAAGCTGCTATTTTACGCTGGTATTCTGTGAGAGCGTGGTCCTTTCCCGGTCGAGCCGACCCATTCGTGCTACAACTATACTACTAATATAGCTGCAGCATGGCTCTACCACGTATAAAATTATGTATTAAGTAATGTTTCACACCTGCTCTATGAACTGCAACAGTGCTTCCTTATTGTCCTCCCAGTAGGTCGGCAGATCCCCGGCCGGTGGGAACTTGTAGCATCCCACCTCCAAAGTGATCTCCATGTCGCTTGTGTGGAGATAGTTCCAGTCTTGCATTCCGCCGGCGAGGACGTACCTTAATGAAGAGATGTTTTATATTTTATTAACTAGATCTATCATTGGTCCCGGAAAAAATACACTAATGAGGGCTAACAATCTTCCGTTCACCAGATGTCGCTAGTTGGGACCGAGGTGAAGTTTTCTTCACACGTTTTGTCATAAAATTGAGCTGTTGGGTTTTAAATAAAAGTTAATCGGTTTCTAGAGTATTATGAAAATTGGTTTGCTCTTTAATTTTTTTGCACACATTTTTAATCCTTTTTTTTAATCCCCCTTTTTAGGTATATCCGTAGTATGGTTTATTTCTAATCTAATTAGTGAAAAATATGACCAATATTACAGAAAGAAACATTAACTCTTTCATTCAAATATTTCACCTCATTCCTATGTGGCGCCGCCCTGGTGGCAGAAAAAGTCGTGGATTCCCATCATTAGAAATCAAAGAAGTATAGCGATAGATGACTGATAAACGAATCCACTTCCCCATATCATCCTATGGCTCTAGTAAAAGGGGAATGAAGCAGGAGATGGGCAGTAGCATCTTCGTCATGTTACGGCATTTTGTACCAAGCGTGCCAATAATGGCAAATATTCGGCTATGAGTCGATCTATGGGGAGGCAGATGTTCAGTAGTAGACTTTGACCTGACCTGATGGTAAGCGGATACTGTGGCCCATAGATATATCTATCCTAGATTAAAAATAAAATGGCGATACGTTGTCACTCCTGAGGACTAAAATAGAATGCCTGGATTCCAGTGAAAAAAACTTGGACTGGCCGCCGTAATCGAATTTCAGTCTGGAGAACACCATTATAAGATATCCATCCATCATCAATTCACCATCGTCAAAAATGTGCGACGTTGGTTAAGCCAAATTTTTCTTTCATCCATCTCATCAACATAGGCCCCCCACATAGATTGCCTCATAGGGGGGATTTTGCCATCGATGCCACGCTTGGCATGCGGGTTGGCAACCCCAGTTTTTTATAATTTTGAGCTGTTATCAGGAAGTTGCTGCTGGCCATGTTCTGTTCCAGTTTCCCTTTCATAAGACACCCACGGGACGATATGGGGTAGTGGATATTCTTGAACCGCCACTACACGGTGTAAGAATATTCTTTCTTCAGCGGGTTAAAATAAAAAATAAAAAAACAGATAATACACAGGCTAGTGACAATCTATGCGGTAACAATGAAAACGTCTTACACAACGATTGCAGCTATCAAGCGAGGCGGTATCAACAAATCTCGCCCACTACGGAAAATACCTGTGGTAGCCAGCCTGGAGGTAGAATATTTTATGAAGAAGATAATTTACTTACCATTTGGCACCGTTAGTGATTCCACCTGGGAACTTCTCCTCCGGTACGTTCTTGCAGGGTTGTCCGAGATGCATTTTATGGTGAGCCTACAAAAGGAATAAACAATTAATCAAATCAATGAGGACTAAGGATTTTTTGTCGCTTGCAAATAAAAAATAAAAATAAAAAGTGCGGTTGCCAACCCGTCCGCTTAGTGTGGCATCTGGCAAATATCTCTCTATAAGGCAATCTACGGTGGAGGCTTATGTTAAGCAGTGGACTCTTATTAGGCTGTAACGGTAACGGTATACATACCATCCGAAATATACACTCAGACTGAGGCAGTCGAAGAAAAGAAACGGTCATCTTCTTATCGGCCATGATCGTGCGCGTCTACATGATCGCCTAACGCCGATGCTCTATAAACTTACCTTGTTCTTATGTTAACTATACACCGAAATAGAACAAGTAAAAATAGAAGAACTTCCTTTTTTTTCACCACTCTGTTATGGTCTACATTTCAATAATAGTTATATTATAAACTAATTAAAATAAATAGCGGAGCTGCTACTGTTTCAACGTCCATCTCGGACAGATGACAATACAAATATGTAGGATGCACGATCGTGTGGGCAGCCGCGCAATGATTGTGACAATCATGCCCCATTCTGTGGTTGTCAATCATGGCCGATGATGTATAGACCCCATTAGTAGAAGAAGAGTTGCAATAGAATAGAATTGAATATTTTTTATTCAATATAAATTACAGGTAATTCTTACTGAAAGTTATTTTTCAATCGACTTCAAAAAAAGGAGGAGGTTCTCAATTTTTTAATGTGCCAGAACTTTTTTCTATATCAACCGATTTTGATGATTCTTTTTTTATTTGAAATCTAGTGCTTCCCATATAAATTTGATCAAGATCAGACCAGTAGTTTTGGAGTTATCCTTAATAATGCGTATTTAATTGACTTTGACTACATTGATGATGTTCTCATTTTATTTATATTGAAGTCGGTTGAACACAATTTTTAATTTTACCACTTGTAGTTGTTTGAAGTCGGCTGTTAGAAGTTATATTTTTACCTTTTGAACGGACAAAAAAACATTGATGATGTTATCATTTTATTTATATTGAAGTCGGTTGTATAAAATTTTGGAACGAAGTTCCTTATCGGACGGTACGAATTTGGCGGATGGGGGCAAGGCGAGAAAAAATTTAAGATTTTTCCGTCACGACCCCTTCTGACGTAGTGTAGACGGCATTGGCGGCTATAAGGAAGCGAGATGGAATAATATCCATCTCCCTCGTACTTTTTCTTATCTTGCCATGAAAACAATGTTATTTTATTTTAAATGACGCTTCATTTTAATAGACGCTAGTAATTCATTTATTTGTATTTGTTAATCAATAATATAATACGTTTATCAATAATAATATACTACGAAAGGAACTTCGTTCCAACCGAGTGTACCACGACACTCATGCATGCTTTTTTTTTAAATTTTACCACTTGTTACTTTTACCACTGGTTCGAAAAAAACCTCTATCCTGGGAAGAACCCGCAATAAACCCAATGGGACTTTTTTTTTCAAGTAAATTATGCAATAAGTAAAGGTTGAGAAAATTTTTCTACTTTATTATTATTACTTACTAATCAAGATGTAGAGCTGAAATAATAACAGTAGAAACTCACATCAGAGTAGACGTGGGCCAGATGGACGAAGACTTCGTTATCAGGCGCAAGGAACTCCGAGCCGCTGGTCATGAGGGGGTTGCCGTCGTAAGGGTAGTTGGCCACCAGCGCCCCACCATGCAGATTCGCGGACAGTACGAACGGCAGCGACTGTGACCATTTCATCACCGCTTCCGTCTCGGGCTCCGCGACACGGTTGTCCTGAAAATTTAACTTTTTGTTATCTCTGTTATGTAGGATTATTACATTGAATTTTATTACGAGTATATATTTTTGTTAAGATGATAAAAAGTATATTTTTTCTCTGTCTTGGATGTTTTCTTTCTTTGTTATAATGTATGTGCCAAATAAAAGTATTTCTTTGACACGGAAAATCTAAGTCTCCATTAAGATTTGCTATTAGCTTTTTTCGTTTATTTTGTACCTATCTACAATTTTTTCAAAACGTAAGTAAGTGTATAATTAAGTTTAGTTATTAGCTAATGTTGTATTTAGTTACCAGTGCCCACCAAAATTGGTAAGAAAAGGCCAAATAAATATCTCTTCCTTTCTCTTTATTTCAAAATATTAAAAGTTAAGTTACACCCTATACAGGGTTATTTTGCAATAACCGGCCAAATTTGCAGAGAAAGTTCAGAATAAGTAATATAGGCGAATGGTGAAGAAAAATTAATTTAAAAAAAATCTAAAACATTCTGCCCTCTTTATCTTTTAAATTCAATATGTGTGGTAATGCATTATTTTAACTAATTTTACCTCGTATGCACACATTCGTAAGGGTCGATTGGTAGGCAAAAACGTTGTTGCCCATAAATCATATTCTATTTAGTATATTTTTTTACGTGGCAGAGCCATGCTGCAGCTATATTAATAGTATAGTTGTAGCACGAATGGGTCGGCTCGACCGGGGAAGGACCACGCTCTCACAGAATACCAGCGTAAAATAGCAGCTTAACGCTTCTGTGTTTCGTATGGTGAGTGTAGAGAACCGGAGACCCTTTTTACTGGAAAAGAGGCGTTCTATCTTAGTCCTCACGGCTGACAATGCATCTGCATTTAAATTCGCAAACGAAGGTAGATGTAGATGTCTATGGGCCACAGCAACCACTTACCATCAGGTGGACTGTGTGCTCGTTTGTCACCCTTATTCAAAAAAAAAGTAGAAGCATTATTTACTCGTACTTTAAAAAACTGCAAAACGGTATATCATTATTTATATATTTCAACTTAGGTTAAAAATTTATACGTCCTACTGCTCGGCACAGGTCTCCTTTTATTACTACGAGGTTAATGAGGTTAATTAACCAAATACTGAAAAGCTACTCAATTTTAAGATGTCGTTAGGTCTCGTGGTGTCACAGTCACTTTGACTTAAAGTGATAGAGACAGCACGAGACTTAACGGCATCTTAAAATTGAGCAGAGTTGCAGTATTTGGGCAAAAGTGCAATTAGTCCGCTTTGCTGCTTCAGTGCTTCAAATGTCGTTAGACATACAAATCTTCCTCGTGATGTTTTTCTTCGCCGCCGAGCACGTGGTAAATCAGCACTTAAAATTGCAAGTTGCAACTAACAATTTCATTGGTGTCGGCAGCGATCTATCCCGGGTTGCTTGCATATCGTGAAATGACAGAGAGCTACAGATGCGTTGTCGCCTCTGAACACTTAGACGGAATGCCTCACAGCCTATGATTATACTGGATCTCTACACCCTTCAGACCGGAACACAGCAGTGCAGGTACTGCTATTTGAGGGTAGAAATAGGGAAGAGGGGTGTCCTATCCAGACGGACTTTTAGTCATATCAAAAGTCCACTGCCGAACATAGGCATATCCATAGATTTCCTCATAGAGGGGATATATGCCATAGTTGCCACACTTAACATGCCAATACCATGGGATGATACCCCATGGTATTGGATATTCTTATATCGCCAACATACGGTTTTTTAAGTAAGTATAATTTATATGTGATAGATTCACGCTGCAACTAGCTCTTAAAAATGAAACACAACGTGTGAAAATAAAGTACTTATTATTTATTCGACTTCCTATTTTTACCATACGTATTTTTTCCTTTATCAACAACTTTTTTACGTGCTAGAGCCACACTCACGCTGCAGCTATATTATGGCTGCAGCACGAATGGGTCAGCTCGACCGGAAAGCACCACGCTCTTACAGAATACCAGCGTAAAAAGCTGCTGTGTTTCGTGTGATGATTGTAGAGAACCGGAGACCCTTGTTACTGGAAACGAGGCATTCCCTCTTCTGGATTTAGATGTAGATGGCAGTTGTAGTATAGATGTAATTGGACTGTGTGCACGTTTGTCACTCTTATTCTATAAAAAAATAATTAATACCTCTGTAGATCCAAACTGATCCGGAAAGTTTCTGTTGAGGTCTATGTTGTGCGCGTTAGATCTGCCCCTTAAGCTGCTGTAGTCTGCTACAATTAAAAAAAAAACATGTGTGCAGTTCACAATGAAATATGCTGCAGCTATATTAATAGTATAGTTGTAGCACGAATGGGTCGGCTCGACCGGGGAAGGACCACGCTCTCACAGAATACCAGCGTAAAATAGCAGCTTAACGCTTCTGTGTTTCGTATGGTGAGTGTAGAGAACCGGAGACCCTTTTTACTGGAAAATAGGCATTCTATCTTAGTCCTCACGGGTGACAACGCATCTGCATTTTGATTCGCAAACGAGGATAAATGTAGATGTCTATGGGCCACAGCAACCACTTACCATCAGGTGGACTGTGTGCTCGTTTGTCACGCTTATTATATAAAAAAAATATAAAAAAAATATTTCGCGGAAAATGATTTACTTAATATGATAATTTTCAACCACAAGTGCGGCATAAAATATAAGATAAAAGTTTAATTTTATCTTATATTTTATGCCGCAAATAAATGTTACAATCCTTAGTTTTAGACTCAATTTTAGTGTAATAAATCAAAAGAATATTTTCTTACTAATAAAATTGCTTTTTAATATCGCCATCTACTTCATTATGTAGGTAAAGTCTTTTTATGGAACAAAATTTGATTGACTCTCAAGGTAGTACGTACAATAGACGCTATATATATTAAGATAATTTTATTCAATATGGTTAATTTTATTTCTTTAATAAACTTGTTAATTTTTTTTTAAATATTTGTTTTAACAGTTAAAATTTATATTAACCATCTTTAAAGCACCGCACAAAGAGAAGATCGAAATAAAAGGAAAGACTAAAAAAAAATACTAACAATGCTATTAACATTACTAAAATTCAAAATTAATTAATTAATTTAGTAACCACTATTGGTAAGATAAAAAATAAAAAATGGCGGATTCAAACCCACAACCTTTTGGGTTCGCGGTCCGCACCTTGCCATTAGGCTACTGTCGCTTACTACATTGTATTCTATCTCATTCTCACGCAGGCTAAATCCTATACATGTATACGTTTGTCTCTTTTTAGTGTCGCTTTTTTGTTTCATCCAGTTTCAAATCACAACGATGCTAAAGATGTTTTCACTTCAAAATCAAAAGATCGAAAAATTATTTATGAACTAAGGTTTAAATGATAAGCAAATACAAGTGAAAACTTGCTTTTTATAAAATTTTAAAGCAACATTAGTCTAAATAAAAGGGTTAACGTTCGCCATTCGACTACTGTCCGTGAACAACTCTTAACACCAGCATTTTAGGCTTGCCAGAAGCGATCAAAGGGAATATTAGTAAACTTGCAACGATTATTCGGCTATTGTTCAGTATTCGGCCTATTCGGCTACTTTTAACCTACTTATTCGCTCGAATACCGAATATATAGTACTATTCGGCCGAATACCGAATATTTAAGTAAGATTTATTGTTGTAGTTAGATAATTGGTAAAATTAAAATATTGAAGATATTGTATTGAAATTAGTTACATTTAATATACTTAGCCATCTCGTTGAGGCCAGATCTAAAAGTACTCTAACCGGTCTCGAAGCAGCATAAAAGGTGGAAGACATCTGTTACTGATTTTACATATATAGAGATTCCAATTATAATAAGATTTAATAAAAAATTAGAAAACTTTTTTGAATGTAAACAGAAATTTCAAATAATCGTCTGTAGCCCGGATAGCTCAGTCGGTAGAGCATTGGACTTTTAATCCAAGGGTCCAGGGTTCAAGTCCCTGTTCGGGCGAGTCTACTTTTTATGTTCTAATTGAATTGTTCATCAGGGAAAATGTTAATTATTTTCAATATGAAAAATACTAGTAACAAACACTATCAAAAACTATTGTTTTATTTTTTAATTTTTATAAAAATTAAAGGTTTAATTTTCTTTAAATATTAAAAATAGAACAGATGAAAGTTAAATAAGATTAATAAAGTCATTCCAGAATCTTTCCCTTTTTAATTTGTACAAATATTACATTTTATAATAATTTATTTTTCTTGTAACCATTAAAGTAGTCATAGGTACATAATCAACTTCCGTATTAGACAAATTAACAAAATCTAGCAGATAAATTTCTATGCACTTGAATTTTTCGTAATTAAAATTTAGATAAAAGTGAACGATAATGATGCAGAAAAACAATTTTTTCTGCATTTTCAGGCAGTAGTTTACTCCTTTTCTTTTCATGGACAATCCCAGCTTCAGAGAAAGGACGCTCCGAATAAACACTACTTCCTTCCCGGCCGAATACTTTTGCCTAATATTCAGCATTTCGGTCAGGAAGACCGCAGAATATTCGGTATTCGGCGTGTATCCGAACATACTATTTGTTCCAAGTGTAAATATTAGTAATGTTAACAGCATTGCTAGTATTAAAAAAACAATAAACTTAGTGTTTGATACTTGATGTAGCGACGTGCACTTAGAACAATGTTCACGTGTCGTGAGTATAGAATGTCAAAAAAACTACATCTTAAGATAGCTAGTAAACTTTATAAAGAGTAGAGGTCCTAAAATGGCTCCTTGAGTTAAACTTTTGTTATTTGACTATTGAATATTACTGAATAACATATTATTAACTTACTTTCTCTACTCATCTCATAGCCGTCTGGGTTCATGCTGGGCATAATATGTACTCTTGTCGTGTTCAGTATCCTCTGGATCCTCTCGTCACCGTTGGTATATTGTTGGCATAGATATTTGGCCAACAACAGCAATAGTTCACGACCAACGACTTCATTACCGTGCATGTTGGCGATGTATTTGAACTCAGGTTTGCCTGGTGAAAATAATTGTTCATTGTAACATTTTATTAGAATTTTAAACGAGCTTTTTTCATTATAATGTCTATTATTATCTATTATTCTAATCTATACAAATAAATAAAATTGAAGTGCCTGTTTGTAATGTCAAAAGTCCCGCTGGGTTTCTTGCTGGTTCTTCCCAGGACAGAGGTTTTTTTTTCGAACCAGTGGTAATTAAACAAAAGAGTGACTGTCAATAAGTATTATTTATAATCTATATTGAATAAAAAAGTTTCTGTTTCTGTTACAGCTTTTTACTTAATGCATATGAAATTATAAACGGTACTTATAACAAAAAGACAATTTTTAAAATTTTTGTCTGTCTGTTTCTTCCGACTAATCTCCGAAATGGCTGAACCGATTTTGACGGGACTTTTTCACTGGTAGGTAGCTGATATTATAAGGAGTAACTTAACTACTTATATTTTAGAAAAATAATTAAAACCCATGAAATCCAGTCGTAATAAATTCCACGCGGACGAAGTCTCGGGGAACAGCCAGTACTCAATATACATACACTCATCTGTTATGTATGTACCTCCTCTAAGTAATGTACAATTGTAAGTAACAACGTACAGGTTGAATTACTCTTGAAGCTACGCTAGGGACGTGATGGTGGGAACCGACCAATGGCTGATAATCAATCAAGATTAGTCGAACTCGACAAATTTAAAACTATTTATTTTATTCCACTGCTGTACATAGGCCTTCTCCATTGAGAGCCTTATAGGAGGGATATTTGCATTTATTGCCACGCTTGGCAGACGGGTTGATAACCGCAGTTTTTTTTTATTATTTTGAGATGTTATTTTTAGGAAGATGCTGCAGCCCATCTCCTGTTTCATTTCTCTCTGTCACCCACGGGATGATGTGGGGTAGTAGGTTCTCTTACGCCGCCAAAGCGCGGCGGTATTTATTTATTTTATGCTTGTTTAAATCTCCTATGGACGTCAAAATTTAAACCAGTTCGCAAAAACGAGACTACCTCCAAGAAGAACTTGCAAGACAGCAAGAGACTAAACGGTGTCTTAAATTTGAGCAGTGTTTGAGTTTTTCGTCTTGTTCTTAACCAACAATGTACATTACATACATAATACATAATAATACATAAAGCCTCACAGCCGGTAATTATACTGGCTCTCTTCTCTCCAGACCAGAACACAGTAGTACAAGCACTGCAATTTGGCGCCAAAAATAGGTAAGAAGTTAGTACCTACCTAGAGGGACAACTAGGCAGAAACGGAGCCCTACCACCTAGGAGTCTTATAGTCACTAAAGTAACCAGGAAGACGTACCAACATCATTGTTTATTTAAATGTAATGTGCTATTTACAATATCATACATGTATTTCTTTGTTATTTTAGGTGACAGTTTATTTACAAATAAATAAAAAAATCGTGAAATGTGAAATTAAATAAAACGTACTTGATATTACCAGTGTCCATAGAATGTCAGACACAATCGGCCTTATAAAATCAACTTCAAATAAAAAATGTTTAAAGTTGCTCTCTCTTTTCATTCAATGACAATAGAAAGAGACAGGTATAGAGATAATTAATACTTAATTTAAGTAATAACAATTATAAGATATAATTACGAAAGTAAGGCCGTATTTCATTGCTTTCTCTTATTTCACGATTTTTTTTGTGAAAGTTAGAGAGAGAGAGATGACTCACCGATACATCGTACCACCTGGTACAGCTGCAAAATGTAATGGAAGGAATGAAAAAGGAAACGTGGGATAGAAGGCCAAAAAAAGTGAAAAAAAGAAGGGCAAATCAACAGCGCGTAACAGGAGACCAACACCACAAAAATAAAAAAGTAATAAGTGTGTCCATTCAAGAGTACATGAGGTAAATAATATTATAAATAATAAATATTTCTGTCTCTGATTTTCGAATTTTGGTACAATCATCATCATTATTGACAATCAAAAGTCATTACGACCATTAGACCAACGAGGCAGAGGCCTACATTTTATATAATATGCCAGGCAGGCGTTGCAATGTCTCTTTGTCCTTCGCGGGCGGGCGCACAGCAACTCACAAAGGTTTCATCGCAATCGTATTAGTGGTATATGGTGAACACATAGAAAACGAACAAACATACAAATAATCATATTTATTTATTAAATTGGGGACCAATTTTGTATCTCAATGAAAATGTACGTTAAACTTAAATTGAAATGAAGTTAAGTTATAACTAAAGTTGAGGTAAACTTAAGTTAATTTTTTTTTCCACTATGTCTTAGAAGTTTGGTTTAGTACAATGAGATTTGGACTAATATTTATTTTCATACTTAAGTAGACATGGCCAAATACTTCGTACAAATCGAAAATCAAAGAAGAGGTATATTTATTATTATTTTACTAATAAACATAAACATCCATGTAATCCTGAATAGTACACAAAACGTAGAATTAAATTACAATATATGGTAACCAATTAAAACCATTTTTGAAGAGCTTGTATAGACACTTTTTATTACATTCTCGACTAAATACTACAGATTAAAAAATGGCAAGTCACGAACAAAATGTAAAATCAGCCTTATTTATTGTAAAGAAAGAATTATTGCTAGTTTTTATTAAAATCATTATATTATTTATAACTACATATGTATATTATATTACATTTAGGCGCACCATTATGTAATACCAAATGGTCGAAGATTTGTTTCTTTCGAATTTATTAGTAAGCTGTTGTTTACTTTCTGCATACATGTGTGTAGTTTTATTACTTCTAATTAACACGCGCATCGATAAAACGGGGTCTTCGACAATACTTTTACTCCTCGGCCAATGCAGAGGTAATAAAACCATATACAAGTTGCAAGTAAACATATAATTAATATTTTTCTATGGTCGAGTTTACTCAATTAAAGTTATTTCTATACGTTTGAATACTGATTCTGATAACGCATTTAACGGGAATCACAGCGCTTTTGTTATATGTTATATAAGACTTTCAACTACAACATATTTTTTCCAAATTAAATATCTTAAAGTCTACCTTGCAGCAAATGCAACAATATCTAAAATACTGAGAATAATCACAAAAGTTTGTTAAAGGCAAACCCGCAGCTTAGTATATTCGTATCGACTACATTTTATTACATTCGTTACATTACATTCATTATATCTGTAAAGAATCAGGTAGCTGAAGTGGCAGTCCTTTACTGCTATGGAGATCACTATGCTCGGAGCTTCTCTGCGCGATAGGCTTAGAAATGAGGATATCCGCAGTAGAACCAGAGTAACCGAGATAGCCCAACGGATAAGTAAGTTGAAGTGGCAATGGCAACTGATAGGGAAGAAAGGTTCTCAAGTGGCGGCCATGAACCGTTAAACGAAGTGTAGGACGGCTGCCACTAGATGGACTGACGACCTGGTAAGAGATGCAGGAAGTCGATGGATGCAGAGGTGCTTTGTGGCGTTCCTTGGAGGAGGCCTATGTTTAGGCAATGCATACTTGTAAAGCAACGAACTAATGCAATCGATCGATAAGAAATTAAAAAAATCCAATAATCCAAAATCCAGTAAGTAACATCGTTTAAAATCTTTCATTTAGTAGCTCCGGTGTTTATTTATTCTACGTTACTTCTATTAAATATAATTGTATGTAAAATATACAGACAGGAGACCCAATCATGATCGACAACCATTCTTTTTATGTGAAACTAAGGTATATTTGTATTAAGTATTAATAAGTAGTTACTTCTATGACTGCTTCCCTAAGTTTCACAATTATTAAGGATTTGTTAGGCATTAAATATTAGTTGCTAAACCTAAAACTATTTGTTTCATGAGCTTCGAACATATTAAAGTATTTTTAACAATTTAATACTGATTTATTTGATCACCTATAAATTCCTACAACACAACCATCGGGGTCTTAATATCTCATGCAATACAGTATTATTTAGTAAATACAGGGTTATTTTGCAATAACCGGCCAAATTTGCAGAGGTTCAGAACAGGTAATATATGCGAATGGTGAAAAAATATATATAAGAAAAAACCTCAAACATTTTGTCCTTTTTATCTTTTATATTCAAAATGTGTGGAAACGCATTATTTTAACTGATTGTCATTCATAAGTATGTAGCGCCTACTATTTTATTAGCACACACACATTCGTAAGGGAGTATTGAATTCGGAAGCAGTGGGTAGCATTCGGCCACTTCGGCTCTCACGCTCGTTTACAAAGTTAGCGCGTCTCCCCGCCCTTTCCCTTCCGTAAGTCGTAAGGTACGTTCACCCGGCCCCCGACCTTAGCCGACAGTGTTCGCTTGACTGTGACCTCATTACGTACCAGTGTCCTATTTTTAAAATTGCGTAGGTTAATTTCCCCACGAAAATATTCGAACCGCGAATACTATGAAACGTTACGGTGTTACCTTTTAAGCAATGAAAGTTTACGTGGTGCGCAAATATTATAAGAAAGTGAGTGTTTACCGCGTTTACAAAGACAAGGAAATATCCACCCAATCGGAGTACAATTTTAAAGACTTTGTTCAGTTTAGGTTCAGTCGCGTAGTTATCAACGTAGTAGCGAGCGTGTTATTAAGGAAGTAAATAGTAGGCAAAAGCTCCGTGCATTGACTCGTACACATACGAGCGCGTGCGTACGCTATAGTTGTTGCCCATAAATCACATTTAATTTCGGATATTTTCAAATAAATGTAGAAACCTTATTTACGCGTATTTTTAAAAACTGCAAAAAGTGTATATCAGTATTTATATTTTGAACTTAATTATTAAATTTGGCTAGTCTTTGAAAAATAACTCTGTATATGTCTTACACGTATACGTATACAAAAAACACTCTGCGCTTACATTATAACATCATAATATGGAAGTCGTTTGTAAAAATTTAAGAATCATTTACAGTAATTAAAGACAACATATTTATTCTCTCGCTTACAGAAATTTATGCATTCTGACACATATTGATCATAATATCCACAAAGTAAGTCGATTTTTTTTAACTCATTATAAGCCAGTGCTTGACCACAATCCCACCTGTTGGTAAATGGTAATGAAGCCTTAGATGGTAAATCACACCGTTTTAGCGTTACAAGAGCCTATTTACTCTTGCGTTGAAGACGGATATTGGACAGAAAGACAGACGCCGACAAATTATTCCACTCTTTTGCTGTACGCATATACAAAAGATGAAGCAAACCGTTTGGTTCTAATGCGTGGAATATCGACAACAAAGGGGTGAAGACCCGCCGACCGTCTGGTTGTTCGATGGTGGAAAGGAGAGGGAGGAATTAAAGGATATAATTCCTGCGCACCGAGAGTAATTGTCATATATCTTTTCATCTTATATTACTACCATCTTTTTTGACTATCTTGATTTAAATTAAACATCTATATTTAACACTGGCATAACTCAAATATCCATTAATTCCACGATAGCTTAAAAAACAATAAATTATCTGTAATATTATGTATATATGCACGGAACAAGTATTTGTATGGACTACAAATAATTGTTCCGGGTCTGGATGTTTGTCCTTGTGCAATTTGTGTTTGTAAACTGCCTCCACGATACAGGAGAAATTCCTAGTGTGAGGGTAACGTTTTTTAAAAAGAAAGAAAGAAAGAATATATTTTTGAGCACTCTTTTCCAATTACAAAGATTTAAAACAATTTTATGATAATAAATAGCAAATAGTTAATATAAATTTAATTTATATTACAGGTAAAAATAAATAATGTTAAAAGTAAAAAATATAAATAAATAATGTTCAACTCTCTGTACATTTTACCCACCACCTAAAATTGCTTAATCATTTTTGTTAGACCACAGTTATAGTATAGTGGTTCTAACCTATAACCATTCTGGTCCTTCGAGCCGGATATGACCTAATATACAAATATATACAATTAGATAAAAGACTAAAATAGATTACTTTCCTTCGAATCAAAAGGATGTTATTGTATTTAGAAGGAATAGTTATTAGAGAAGAAGTATAGTAGTCATGGTAAAAGTCCCTCCCAAAGAATAAAATTATTTTTATGACTTAACTACAAGTACCAGTACAAGATTGACAATTAAAACCCAGCAGTGTGTGAGAGTGACTCCAGAGTTTTCGTCATGGCGGAGTAATCCGGACTTACCATCGGTGAGAGAACGTGAGCGACGGTGGACAGTAAAGTTAACCGTTACTGGGACGTCTTCAGTCACGGTGACCGTCACGGACTTGGGAGGTATGTAACTGAAAAATATAAACTATTATTAAATTTACTGACTGACCACAGGAACAAATATAAAATTTTAAATTAGTCGAACATAGCACCACCTATTGGGTTCAGATTTGGTGATTTTCTTTTATGGCAAATATGAATCCTTTTGGTACATAAATAAAGGATATGTTAATAACCAGACTATAATGCCACCTATCGGACCCATCATAGCTATTAACCATCGCATCGATAAAACAAATATTGTATGAATATAACCTCAATCGGTCAAGTCATTGAGATATTACACAATTGATAACATATGCAAAAAATATTCAAGATAACAGTTAAGTTTGATTGCGAAAAATATCAATTGAATACATTAATTTATCAAATACCCTTATTGTTTGTTATGTGTTTATCAATCAATCAAACCTGTTATTGCATAATGTTTTCTTATATTTACGCGAAGACTACACATTAAATGAAACTAATTTTTACAGATTATATCGCGTTTAATTTTACCTTTTGTTTTTAACTTTAAGTTGTTTTTAACTTTAAGTTAAAATTAAACGCGATATAATCCGTAAAATTAGTTTCATTTAACCTGTTATTGCAATTACTTCTTGCGCACCTGCTACACAAATCACAGTCATTTAATCACAATCACTTACCCGGAAGCTATAGTAGTGATGTTGTATTCCCCAGGTAAGAGCAATCTCCAATAGGCACCATGTTCAGTAGTCCTCACCGAATGTTTGATGCCTTCGACGATAATTTGCGCATTCTGAAAAAAAAACAATTGTAGAAACAAGTGAAAAAAATAAGTTTTATTTTAATAGTAGTTGATTCCAAAACTTCTAAATCTCTAGGCAATTTATATTTATATACATACATAAACGCCCGTTACCCAGAGGTAGGCAGAGACTACAGACTTTAATTTGGTACAATCCTGACACATCTCTCTCGTTTCTTTCACATCCATATCCTCCTCCTCCACCTACGTAATATATCACCAATTTGGTCGATAAACTTCCATCTAGAGTGTCCTTACCGACTCTGCCATTCACTTCTGCAGCATAAATTTGTCACTCTTTCCTCATTCATTCTTTCAACATATCTGAACCGAAGCATTCCTTTCTTAATCCTAGTCCCAACATCTTGCAAACCACACTTTTTTGTCTTATTACACAATTTCCCACCCTATCTTTCAGATTTAATTTATTTCATATTGAACAATATCCTGATCCAAGGATGCTCTTGGTCCTTTGTACAAGGATCAGCATTTTTTTTATTATACAGTTTAAATGGTTGAGTCTTTCACTCACACAACGGTACATCATGTTACATTACTCTATAGCAGAAAGACAATTTTATTTAAAAAATTATGTATACACAGATTGTTTAAAATATTTTTACTGAAAAATAAACTGAGTCAAAAATGTGTTTCTTACCTTAACAGGTGACCCATCCTCGTCGAAAACAAAACCCTTAACACCAATATGGGTCTGTTCTATAAAGGCTATCAATGAATCCCGGTTTGTTTCCCAGAACTGCGGTAGCTGGCTCGCGAATGGGTACTTGCAGCAAGACAGCTCGAAGGTAACTTCAAAACAGTTGGAATAGACATAGTTGAAGTCCTGCATACCACCTGGAAAAAAGACAAATGTTTTCCGTTTACACAAGTTCCTGATTATTTAAAATCCTATCCCCACCATTATGGTACTATATAAAAATGTTGCATGGCTCTTTTAACAAACTTCACCATAGGTGTTACAGACAGTTCCCAGGCAGGGCATGTATGAGGGAGGAGGTAACGGCGCCTCACGTGTTGCTGGCGTGTCCAGAAGTCTAAACATCTCGGTACATCGAGATCACTCCCTGAGTTGATGACAACATCAAAGGACTGCTGAACTTTCTCAAGGAGATTTTATAGCTTGAACACAATATTTCTGTCCACACGCAAAATATGCGCTTAGACGTGGAGTTGTAGAAAATATAGCCCGTCGTAAACTAAACTAAATTCAACTGTCAAGCTATTTATGCGCAAAAAGAAAAGGATATTCCATCACCTATTGCTATCCCCTGAATTTTTTTGCAGTGCCTAATTTACCCCGTAAAATTAAACCCCAAAATTGAAATACAACTTCATAACTGCATATTCTTTAAGTCTGTAATTTGTAATACACAAAATCTGTGCTATATTTAGAATTCTTGCGTCAAATATCGCCTGTGACAGACAGACTATCAAACTGAATAAATAATATTTAATATAGATTACAAGAAGAACCAACAATAAACCCAGCGATACCATAAGTGCATTTGTGCATTTTCGAAATATTAGACCTCATCATCATCATCATTACAGCCAATCAAAGCTGAACATACACCTCCCTCATAGATTACGTTATAGGAGGGATATTTGATATAGTTGCCACGCTTAGCAAGCAGATTGGTAACTACAATTATTTATTTAATAATTAATTATTTATTAAAACGTTGTTTACAACGGTAGATGATGTAAATCCCCGTAATCGCCGAGATCCATATAGGCTTGTATTAAACGATAGTCCTAGAAAAAGAAAATATAATAAAAGTTGCTTAATTATGTGTGTCCGCTTATATAATAAGATACCAAATTACTTAAAAATATTAAATACCAGATTATTTAAATTAAAATTGTATCAGTGGCTAAATGATTCTAATTTCTATAGTATTAAGGATTTTTGTAGCCAATAATATTAATGTAAAAAAAAAATTTGCATGCTATGTATAACCGTAGCAAAACATGCTGATCTGAAACGTTCTGTAAAATCTTTTATATACATACCATGTGTTATGCAAATAAAATATTATTATTATTAATTTGAATTGTTATCAGGAAGATGCTGCCACCAAAGTACTGTTTCAGTTTCCTTTTCGTCGCCTTTCACAAAACCCACGGGTTACTATGGGGTAGTAGATTCGCTTACATTCGTACGAGGGTGGATTGAAAAGTACTCGGCCTAACACAGATCCATTCAATTCTAAAATCAAATCTACCCACATTATTTAGTTCAGTTCAGACTAGTTCATTGTGTGAAGTTCGAAACGTGCGATAATTAGTTGTGATTTTATAAATTTATTAACAAAGTAATCGGACATAATTTCCGCGAATGGAGCAAATCGAGCAGCGTGCCGTCATTAAGTACCTCCATAAGAAGGGCTATCATCAAAAGCCATCCATGATGACATGGTCAGTACATTAGGCGATTGTGCTCTGTCATATTCATCCGTCAAAAATGGATAGCAGAATTTAAGCGTGGTAGAGAGTGTGAAAGATGAACCCCGCTCTGGAAGGTCTTCGACGTCAACTACTGACGAAAATATTAAAAAGTACTTGATTTAATAATGGGAGACCGCAGATTAAAATTAGAGATAGCCGAGATTATAGGCATTTCTTATGAACGAACTCAAAACATCATTGTCAACGAGTTGGGTTTCCACAAGGTGTCTGCGAGGTGGGTTCCGCGACTGCTTTCAGTTGAACAAAAAGGACGCGATTGACTATTTCACGCGACTGTTTGGAGTTATTTGAAGCCGATGCAGATGATTTTTGAATCGTTTTGTTACTATGGACGAAACATGGGTTCATTACTGTACACCGGAAACAAAACAACAATCAAAACAGTGGAGAAGACCTGGTTCACCACCCCTAAAAAGGCTAAGTCGATTTTGTCGGCAAATAAGGTGATAGCTTCAGTATTCTGGGACTCGAAAGGTGTGATTATGATTGATTATCTTGAAAGGGTCAGACTATAAACTCTGATTACTACTGCACCTTACTACGTCGTTTACGAGAGGAAATAAAGAAAAACGTCGAGGAATGCTCAGAAGAAAAGTCCTGTTTCATCAAGATAACGCCCGTGTTCACACGTCAGTACAGTCAATGGCTGAAATTCACAACTGTGGCTTTGAACTGTTACCGCATCCGCCGTATTCACCTGATCTGGCACCATCAGACTTCTTTCTGTTCCTAACCTAAAAAGCACTTGGGAGGTCAAAGATTTTCGACAAACGACGAGGTCAAAGCAGCTGTAGACGCATATTTTGACTCTAAGGAAGAATCATTTTTTCAACGGTCTAAATGCTTGGAAGGAGGTGGCAAAGTGTATTGAACTTGATGGTGATTATGTAGAAAAATAAAAATATTACTGATTTAGTATGTGTTTATTTTCTTGGTTAGGCCAGTACTTTTCAATCCACCCTCGTAGTGTTTTTTTGTTTTATTTTTATGTGTGTTAACTCGGAACCTTGTTCTAAGTGAACTGATTTTGATGATTCTTTTTTTATTTGGGACCTAGTGCTACTCATGTGGTCCCATATAAATTTGATCAAGATCTGACGAGTAGTTTTCAGTTATCCTTAATAATGCGCATTTAATTGACTTAAACTATTTATATTGATGATGTTCTCATTTTATTTATATTGAAATCAGTTGTAAAATTTTTTTTAATTTTTACTTTTAAATCGCACTTACCCGTGTAGTGGTGGTGTAAGAATATCCACTACCCATATCATCCCATGGGGGTCGTAAGAGGCGGCAGAGGGAAACATACCGGTAGATGGGCAGCAGCACTAAAATAAAAAACTGCAGTTTGCAACCCGCTTGCCAAGCGTGGCAACTGTTGCAAATATCCCCCTATGAGGCTGTGGCAACATGCAATTTTTGTCATTTTTTTAGTATGTTTAGTGAACGACGTATGCGCCGACGCGATGTTCGTGTCGGTAGGGGTCGGCAATACTTGGCTCCGTTCGAGCTGCCTTCATGGCAGTCCGGGCGCCTTCGTTTTTACTGGCAGTCCGTATTTAAACGCCCTCAGGGCTAGACCCTATGCTCGCACCGCTGGAGTAACAGTTCTTTTAAATCGCGACAACTTATTCTCGGCTTCCTATCTCAAATATCTTTCCATACATCTAATTACTTATATTTCTTCTTCATTTCTTTCCTTCATTACATACTTTAACTTGTATTTCGAACTGTCCTTGTGTTAAAGTTAAAAATATATATTTCTTAGAGGAGTGAAGACACTTATTTGTCTAGCATCTATCCCACAAGCCAATCTATAGGGGAGGCCTAGGTAGTCGACCTTAATAGGTTGTAAAGATAACGGTATTTAAATCCCACTGTCTTAGCGTAACAAAATACATCATCTTTTTGAAGTGAAAACTTCTTTAGAATTATTGTGATTTGAAACTCGATGTAACGAAATAGCGACACTAGAAACTCGATGTAACGAAATAGCGACACTAAAAAGAGACAAACATATACATCTACAGGATTAGCCTGCGAGAAAATGAGATAGAATACAGTATACATTGTTTCCTATTATCTTGGTCTCCTTTTCTGAAGGTTTCTCTTCTATCGCGTTTTTTTTTATTTGCATCAATTCAAATGAAAATAGAACGTACCTTGAACAGAATACCAAAAAGCGCCATTGGTGATACCATCTTTAAAATTATCCGGTTTACAGGAGTTCCCTCGTTTCATGTCGGCGTTTTTCGACGCGTACACAGTAGCAAGGTGCTTGAACAACGCGTCATCTGGAGACCGGCTTTCTTCGCAACAATCTTTTCCAGTGCTGAAAAACAGTTATGGTTTAGCAAGAAATCCTACACTATTTAACATTCATACATATCCCTATATATACAATACATAATAGATCATTTACAAGTGCCTACCGTTGTTCATAAGTTCATGTACTGCCTAATATCAACTTGTTATTTCTCATGATAAGTGAATTGTATTCTTTTTAAGGAATAAATGTCTTAAACTGTATATAAATAATATTGAAGTGTTCATCTGTAATATCGAAATTACTAGTCCAGGCCAATCTTCGGAATGGCTAAACCGATTGCAATGAAATTTGACGGACAGATAGAGAATAATGTCAGGAGAGATTTAGGCTATATTTTGAAACTAGATATTGATATTAACAAGTGGTAAAATTAAAAATTTTGTACAACCGACTTCAATATAGATTATTAAGGATATCTCAAAAACTACTGGTCAGACCTTGATAAATTTATATGGGACCACATGAGAAGCACCAGCTTTCAAATAAAAAAGAATCATCAAAATCATAGAAAAAAGTTATGAGGTAACACACTTAAAAAAAATTAAAAAAACACAGTCGAATTGAGTACTCCCTCCTTTTTGAAGTCGGTTAAAAAATAAATGGTCTTTGATCATCTTAAATCTAAATAACGCGACATTAATAGATTTTACCCAGGCAAAGCCAGGGCGGATCGCTAGTCTATATATACAATCAATATAAGCAGTGTTTTGTAAGATGATTTAACCCATCTTGATATATAGCCAATTTGGTCAATAAACTTCTGACTACGGCGTCCCTTGCAGACTGTAACTCTCACTTCTATAGCATAAATTTCACAATCCTGTGACCAGGATTAAGAATAGAATGCTTCAGTAGTATGGTAATGTAGAAAAAAATAATGAAGAAAGATTGACAAACCTAAATTTATGCTATAGAAGTGAGAGTTACAGTCTGCAAGGGACGCCGTAGTCAGAAGTTTATTGACCAAATTGGCTATATATCGAAGATGGGTCAAATTAAGTTTCCATTCGTAATTAAATAACCATAACCGACGAGTATATGCATAGGTATATGGACGTAAAGGAGGCGAGAGAGGTGTGTCAGGATCGTGCCAAATTAAAGTCCGTAGTCTTTACCTCTGGGTAACAGGCATAAGTGTTTATGTTATATTATGTTTATAAGCAGTTGCATTCATAAAAACTCCCCTAATGCAATTATTAGTGGTTTGACTAAATTCCTAGTCTACCATTATTTTCTTTTCAATAGTTTCAATGACGCTGCTGACAACTGCATTGTTAAGTGAGTAAGAAAGCAATAAGTTTTGGAAATTCACCTTGAATCATCATATGGATAGCTGGCAACAATAGCACCTCCATGCAAGTTGCCAGAAAGCACGAACTGCTTCTTCAGCACCCAGCGCATGAGAGCCGCGGTCTCTGGCTGCCGCCCTCCGAATAGATAGGCATCATCGTTGGACCGGTTGCGGTCAAACTGATCAGGGAAGTCACGGTTCAGGTCCACCCCTTTGGCATTGGTCCGACCATTGGGTTCTTGTAAGGACTCGCACTCTCCTTCCTGAAATAATTTTAAAAATGATGAGATTATTGATAAAGAGTTTCTTTTTCTTTGAAGTTTTTAAAGTAATATACTTATTTTTGATTTACAAGACCAATGTTTTAATTTTAAACTATAAAAACAAATGATAATTTTAAATATATGATTTATAATTTTTATTATATTTTTGTGTGGAAATATAATTTTTATTTCTAAACATAAACATTTATTAATTGTTTTAGAATTTATAAATTTATAAATTTGTTAAAGATTAAATTTATTGTATTAAGAGTATTTTTAATAATAATAATTTATTTAAATTATATTGAATATGAAATATATATATTAATAATTTTTTTATTATTTACTGTTTGTGAGGGGGCATTAGGATTATCTATTTTAGTTTCTATAATTCGTACACATAATTCAAAAATGTTTAGTGCATAAACCTAGACACTTTTGTGTCTTGTGTGGGATACAAGCTACCAATGAATATTTTATTTTCATGTAATCAATATGAAATCAGCCATTCCTTTCGCAGATGAGACACTATTTGTGTCCAGTTGCTTCCACTTGACACATACCGACAGCCAATCAAAAAGTGTTCGGTGTAGGTAACTGGAAACTTTAAGTTGTCAGTTGAAGACACAAGCAACACAAAGCAAATTTCCTTACAATTGTTATAATGTGTAATAAGGCGCTGACATTGACGTGGTTGATTTGCCTGTAAATATTGACGGCGACGACGTCTACGTCAACGTGTAATCAACACAACAAGCAAAGGTAATGTTCCTCCATAGACATCCAAGGTGAAACTGACGGAAAACAAGCAACGAATTGTTACCAGTGTCCAGAAGTAGCAACCGGTGACTGTGTCCGATAGCCGCTACCGGACACAGCAACTACGGTTTCCTGTGATGGCGTGCCGTGTCGGTAACAAAAATGTCCACGTATGCGCAGCGCGTAATGGTTCCACCTGGATTCTTAATTAGTATCTGGTACAAGGTAAATTTTTTATTATGTTGAGATTTTAGAATGAAAACCAAAAATCCGTTTATTTTTATAAAAAGTCTGATATCTTATGTGAAAAAATTGTATTTATTTAAAATTTAAATTTTGGAAATTGTTTATACATCCAATTTTTTTCTTTCATTTCAATATTGGTCTTATTTAGGCGGTAAGATTCCTGATACAGCCAGCAGTGAAAGACCATGTAAGAAGTATGTGACGAGAAGATGGGTCATAATTTATCGATCGCTGCATAGCCAAGTTGGGTCTGTTGATTGGTCACCTGGTCCAAGTTAGACTTACTAAGTCTGACAATTTGTGTTCAAAAAGTGTTCCCAATAACCAGCTGTAAACTTTGTCTTTTCTATATTCATCTGAAAACATATACATCGGGAGATACTACTGGGATCATTGAGCAGGAGACTTTGACACTAGTGTCAAAGTCTCCAGCAATTCTGCCATAATAACTTTATTGTCAGGAAACTGAATGTTGTATTTACTACCATATCCCTTTTCGTCCAGTAGCTTAAAAATGTTTTCCAAAGTGGCAGTGAAGAATTTTGTGGATGAAATGTCACCCTGACTTACGACTCTCTCTTCTCTTTGGTTCTGTACCAGATATCCATCGTAACCTAACTGCAAGTAGCCAATCTGGCACCGCTGAAGAGATTGTAACTGTGCCACCCAAATTTTATTTTTATAAAAATTAATTTTAATAAATTTTAATTACTGTTAATCCCATATAAATTTAAAACAAATTTCATAAAATAAAACTATTTTTACGGATTTTATCCGTAAAAATAGTGTTATTCAATGTGTAGTGTTCGCGTAAATATAAGAAATCATTAAATTTCATAAAAATTTGGAGGCTGTTTATATAGTTGCAGCACAGTCTAACGCCTTCGATGACGACTGTTAGTAGTAATTAACAGTCGGTCATCAAAAGCGTCTAGACAGGGCAATCGTGCGGGGCGAGATGCAGGCGGATAGCTATCCGCTAGGGTTGTCTTGTCATGCAAATAAATTAAAATGGTTCACACTACATGTGCGGTAAAAAACTGTGGGTCGTCCTCATTTAAAGATAAGGAATTAAAGTTTCATCAGTTTCAATTTGTTTAAACGTGAAATAAAATAAAATCAGCTTTTTATTTTTTTATTATTCCCTGTTCTGACAACCCTAGCAAATTATTGTTTATGTCAGCTTTTCCGACAACTAAATGCGATGACTGACTGTGTGTTCTTCTTAAGCTGTGGTTATACTATGTTTTTCCAATTTCTTTCTAAGTCACTATTTGGAATCTTGCCTATGGTTGCCATGTATTTGAAAATGTTAATCATCATAATCCCACAAATAAAAATAAGTAAGTAGTAAATTATAAATATTCTATAAATACAATGTAGTCGAAACAACTTATATCAAGAGATGCAATTCACATTCTTATCTTATTATTCAATGACCTATGACATTCCTTACAGTCAATGCATCAACATAAGTTAGGTCTTTAACTGTAAGTACCACAGAATGATTGATAAGGAGAACACTAAACTAAGTAATACAGCAAAATGTTGAATTATTATTTTATATTATAAGTATATTTTACATTTCATAATGATAATTTAATGATGGTAACTCGATGCTGTGGCCCATAGACATTTACGGATATCTTCGATTAAGAATCAAAATGCAGATGCATTGTCACCCCTGAGGATTACAATGGAATGCTTTGTTTCCAGTAAAAAGGATCTCTGGTGTGTAATATTATCAATAAACTATATATCAGTGAACTACTGCAGGATGATGATGATGATGATGATGTATCACTATAAATATTCATTTATATTATTTATAGCCTATCCAAGTCCACTGATTAACATAGGCCACTAGAATGCCTCAGAAGTGAGATATTTGCCATAGTTGCCACACTTGACAGGTGGGTTAGCTAGCAACTGCAGTTTTTTTTCTACCTGTTATTAGGAAGACGCTTCTGCCCATCTCCAGGTTTGTTTGCCTCTGTCGCCTTTTATAATACCCACAGGAATATGTGGAGTAGAGGATATTCTTACACTGCGACTAAACTATCAATATAAATAATACATTCCCAATTTTGGTTACCTAGGGCCATTTTATTGGTTTTAATTATAATTATTATTAATAACAATCCCGTTAACCACTAAGTATGCTTAAAAATACTTGTGTTAAGAGTGATTCACCACAGTAGTCGAATGGAGATTTTGAACCCAGGACTTTCTAAGTTTGCAATTCAAACTGTATCATTAAGTTGCTGTCGCTTTAAAATTAGCTAGTAAGCATTTACCCAAAAAAACCTTTCTATTTTTGCCAGATTAAGTATATAAATAATACTTATTCAAAGTCACTCTTTTGTTTAATTTACCACTAATTTAGAAAAAACCTCTGTCCTGGGAAGAACCAGCAAGAAACCCAGCGGGATTTTTTTCAAAAAAATAACAGCTTACAATCATGTGTTCCACAACTAACAACTCAAAACAAATTAGAAGTAGCTTGGTAGCAATCACCGCACCTAATTGTCTAATGTTAAAAAATGGCTTTAAATAAAATTACATTTGTACATTATAAGTATAAAAATCTACTTACTTTACTCTCTTCAAAACCATCAGGATTCAAGGAAGGCATCAAATGAATATCTGTAGTGTTCACAAGCCGCGTTATCCTGTCATCTTTGCCGTAATTTATGAGTAGATATTGTCCCAAAAAAACCATCAATTGTCGCCCCACTGATTCATCGCCATGCATATTTGCAATATACTTGAAAGCTGGTCGTTCTGCGTGTGTATTTTTTACATCCTCACTAATCTGCAGTACTAACAATCGCCGTCCTTCAACAGACTTCCCTATCGAATACACTTTCGCCAGTTCTGGATATGTTTTTTCTAACTTGTCGAGAAGTTTGACTAAATCATCGTAGTTTGTGTACTTAGGGGCCTGAAGAAATGGCTCATCATCTTCGATTGACCGCAGCGAACTTTCCTTGATAAATAAAGTAACTAACAAAACACAGGTATAAATCATAAGCGTCATTTTCGGTGTAGTGTTAACTTTTATTTACATGTATTTGTGTATTTAGTAGTAATTAACTTAACTGTAAACACAAATAAAAAACTTTCTTATCAATATAAACATTGTTCACGAACGCGTTAAGCACTGTAATGAAATGAAATGTTATGAATTAACGTAAAGAAAAGACTTTATTCACACCCTGACAACACGACACTACACGACCTGAGGTGACGGCTGACGCTGACACATCAGACAGGCAGAGAATGTTGCCATCTAAAATACATATAAATTACTAGTTGTTAAAAAATATTCATGTAAGAACACTGACCTCTATATATGGACTGGCCGTGACATAATGAGGCGATTTGATTTTCGCCATTTTGGCGCTGACAGCAGAAGTGAACGTCCACGGAACTAATAATAGAGAAAAGACAGTATGAAAAAATATATCGATAAAAATTCTATACCCAAGCCTACACTTAACGTCCATTCTATTTATGTATCATATTAATATAATGTCATACAACAAATAAATGTATCAATTAATACCTAGGCCTTAGACGCAAGCTTTATACCTCATATAAAACCAAGATTGACGCTGCGTTGATCTATCTACATTTTTATTCATAACTACAGAACGGATTTTGTTCTGGATTTCAAATGAGAAAATGCCTACGCATACCTGCATTGCGGGGGCAAGAACGGATTATGTCGGACTTGCACCTACTAAAACCCCATGATGTACCACTTTCACCACACATTGACAGGGCCACGGAAGCGCTTTCAAGGCAATCCGCGGCCCCACCAACGAGGACCTCTCCTTAGTTGAGGACTTCCCTCTCCGAGTTCCCGAACCCGATATGTGGAGGCCATGGAGCCAAGAAAAAACGAGCACTCGGAAGCACCAAGTGGTACAGTCCCGCCAAAGTCGCGGTGGATAGTCGAGTGGCGCATTACCATACCAAAAATCCTCTTCCCTTGCGACTCTACCTCGGCTGCAGCGATATAGAGAAAGGACTCTCCTATAGCCGCAGCTCACTAACACACATTCAAGGGCTCGACAAGCCCACTCAGAGTGGCCACCTTGGGCCAGCCCTTCACTTCGGGCCAGCTATGTGAGTCGCCCTACGTTTACCATGGGTTACCAAGCCAAGGCTACTAACCCCCCCCCCTACCCCCCCCCCTACCCCCCCCCCCACGACAAGGCGGGAACCCGTTCAGGGAGGAGTTATTTCTTACCTAAACAAAATTACTAAGGACATTAATAATTTTGTGTTTCAATATAAATTTATTCCTTTGATACAATAAATTAGTCATAACAATTATACAGATTTAACAAACTTACGTCTTGTAAACACAAAGTCATCATCAGGCGACCTTTCTACAATTGGCTATGGCCCTTGAGTCTGGGGGAAAATAAGGAGAGAAGAAATAAAAAACATTCGAAATAATAATCTAATACTTTTATACTTACTGGTACTGGTACTACCAGAAAATGGGTATACTGCACTTTTTCAAAGTGGTGCGTTTTTTTTTTTGTTTTATGTCCAATATTTATATCCAATAAAACAGTCATCTGTGAAGTGTTGACAACAAAGATAATCATTTTGTTTCGGACGCCAATTCACAATTTTTGTGCTTTTTAGCCATAATTTTAGTCTAGGTGCAGATGGAAACCTGTTAATTAATAAACATTTGATAATTATCTGTTGTCGGCGACTTTGGTTGTGAAAGGATATGGGTAGAAAAGAACATTGATAAGTATTATAGACAAGGAACTCGACAGCCCTATTGAATTTTATTGTTTATCAAAACTCAGTAATGTAAAGCCAAACATGTTGGTAATTACGATATTAAAATTAGTAACAAATTTTTAAGTACCTATATTATCAAATAGTTTTAATTTGCTTAATATTAGCTGCAAATTCACTTACTTGTGGAATGTTATCCCACTTTCCTTTTGGTAACGAGTTTTACATATTACGCACACTCATTATTACTAAACATAATTCTTATTATGTAACTAAAATCAAACATAATCAAACCACATAAAATACTTACATTTTTTAGTTTAAATACAGAGATACGATTTTAATTATACAACAGACTTTGGCATATTATGTCAATTTTAGTTCCCGGTACGGACAATGAGGGCGCTTCAAATCGGCATAAGCATTTTGTATGGCATAGCCAGTCCAGCGTACTTGTATATATAGAGGTCAGTGTGTAAGAAAGACCCTGCGCTCCCCTTCCCTGAGGGGAGCTTCCAATTCGGCGGGAAGGCCATACAGACTAAAGCCGTTCCCAAAGGTGGTGTTTAGTGGGTAAGACACTTCTTCAAAGTGAGTCCCACATAACCACGCAGCCGGCTGCGTGGTATGCTATGAGCATTCACCACCTCCCTCCCCCGCTTCCGGAGGGTGTCGTTGCATTGGGCGCAAAAAAAAAAATAAAGACTACAGAAAAGGACGAGACTTCCTTGTTTAAATTGAATAGTTTGTTGCAAAGAATAAACTATTCCCGGATTGTCGTAAATCAATAATATTTCTATTTTTCATTTGTAAAACATAATTTGTTTGTTGATTATGAAAAAAAACATGTGTACAGTTCAGACGCGGTAGAAGTGAAACCTTCAGAAAAGTAAACTACAAGAGAATGAGATGAATGCAGAGGATCAGGAGAATTCATGTAATTAAAATATGATAATAAACACTGTATACTGTTTTCTATTTCATTCTCTCGCAGGCTAAATCCTATAGATGTATATGTTTGTTTACTTTTAGTATCGCCTTTTTGTTTCATCGAGTTTCAAATCACACCAATTCTATAGAAGTTTTCATTTCAAAAAACAAAAAGAATTGCATTGTATTAAAATATTTAATACAGGTTTAGTGGCTTTTTGTTAGCATTTATTGTAATCATTTAAAAAGAGTATTTAGAAAAAGAAATATATTTACGAATGTATTATCGTCGCAACGTTTCTTCTCATTTTTCGTAGCTTTTCGTTTTCAACGACTACACTGCTTTCGCCACGACCTTTTTAAAGTTTTTTCTCTTAAATACTTTTGCAAATGTTAATAAAGCAATTTAAAATCCACTATTTCCATTTTTTCTCAACTGAAGATGCCGTAAATTACAACTTTTGCTTGTCATACGGAAACATTTTCAACTTGTTTCAAAACAACAAAAATTGAATAGCCTAATAGTCAAATTTACAAACAATTATTTAACAGTTATTAAACAAAAAAAATGTGCGCTGTTCACGCGTGGTAGAAGTGAAACCTTCAGAAAAGAAGACCGGTATTCTATCTCATTCTCTCGTCGCCTAAATCCTTTAGGTTGTGCATGTTTATCTCTTTTTAATGTCGCTTTTTCGTTTCTTCGGGTTTCAAATCACAACGATTCAAAAAAGTTTTCACTTCAATAAAACACTTAAAGTGTATGACGGCATGACGGCGACGTCGTGACGTTGCGTCGTACAGCAAAAATTGTAAACAACATGTGCACCGATCACACCACCGGCGCGCCACTCGATTTCCACTACTGTGGAACTCTACTGTGGTTTTGCAACGGATATAAAACGACCGCGCAGCGACGAAGCGGGTTGCGCCCTCTTCCTGAGGAGGGTCGCTTTCGATTCGGCAGAAAGGCCATACAGGCTAAAGCCGTTCCCACAGGTGGTGTTTAGTGGGTAAGGCACTTCTTCAAAGTGAGTCCCACATAACCACGTAACCGGCTGCGTGGTAAGCTATGAGCATTCACGACCTCCCTCCCCCGCTTCCCTTCCGGAGGGTGTCCTTGCATTGAGCGCAAAAAAAAAACGAAGCGGGCAGTCTTGGCTCTGGCGTGACTGGTGCACTGGTTGTACCAAGCTAGTTTATCCTAGACGCTCACGGATAATTAATTTGAAATTAATTATTATCATTGATTATAAAAGTGCCCTGGTGCAATTTATAATTAATAAAGTTCTTAAGTACTTAGTCAGCATGGCCGACCCCTTTCTCCTACATGTATTATAATTAATAGAATCAGGCGTTACTCTTACTGGCGCAAAACCATTATATTAAAGTTGGAAAAATTTACTTTGCTCATATACGCTCAATAAAATAAAATAATGTGTCTTACCTAGTTTGAAAAGCACCTCCCGCCCTCCCTCAATTGCGTGCACTATCCCCGTCAACCACTAATCCCAGCACCCCTACTCCTACCACTACTACACTAGGAAAGACACACCACCGACGATAATACGATACGTGTTTCGCCTCTACACGAGGCATCCTCAGGTTGAGTAGACTCGGCGGTGGCTGACCGCTAAGGCTCACTTATTGACCATTTATACCCTAACAATATTCTTTTCGCCATTGGTTTAATATATTTATATGGCAAGATATTTCACTTGGAGTTGGAGTTTGGAGTTTTGAGTTTTAGACCATCTTAACTCCATAAATTCTAAAATTCAATTCACAATGGAGTTAGAGGCAAACAACTCTTTAGCTTTTCTAGATGTGTTAGTAATTCGGAATCCTGATAACACCTTGAGCCACACTGTGTATAGAAAAAAGACCCATACAGATAGATATTTAATCTAGCCGCCGAAGAAGATTAGTCAGTTTTTACCATCAGTTAAGTGTAATATCCCTCTGCAAGATGCAGGAGTGTACAAGCTTGATTGTGAATGTGGTCTCTCTTATATAGGACAAACTAAAAGATCAATAAAAGCCCGCGTTAAAGAACACATAGCTGATGTGAAGAATCGACGCTCCGGGAAGTCTGCAGTCTGTGTACATGTACAAGATCGCCCCCGTCACTACATTAGATTTGATAGACCACAAATCCTCGCTAAAGAACACCGATTCCTTCCAAGGATGATTCGCGAGGCTATTGAAATCAAAAAACATCCTAATTTCAATAGAGAAGATGGTTGGGGTGCCACCATCTGCTTGGGATCCTATAATTAATAAAATTAAATCCCAACCCAAGCATACAACTGCAAGACTTCAAGATACTGTAAGTTCATACTGCGTAGATCGGAACAAAAATTAATAATTTTTAATCTGGAGGTAACCGTGGTTAACTATGACACTGGGACGTCAAATACCTCAGTCCCCCCCGTGACCATGGGTGCTGTAAAGTACTCGAAACGTCGGGAATATAAAATAAGTTAATATACGCGATAAAATCCGTAAAACTAGTTTTATTTAAAGTAGAAATTGACCTAAAATACTTAAAAAATATATATTCTACTAAAACTTGAATTAAAATATTAAAATAATCTGCACACAACTCTTGGAAATCGAGGCAATTGGAATGGAAATTATTTTATTTTACTTTATAAAAAAATAATAGAAATGACACTGCTAAACTGGTTTGCGATTCCACTGCACTTAACTATGGAGTGTAGAGGTAAGGACAACAGTCTCTGTGTATGAATAAGTGTCCGTAAAAACGCGTCCAATAAGGGTGGCGCGGCGGTAGCATAGGATAAATTTTAAAGAAAGCGCCAAAAGTAATTAGAATAAGATGGAGAAATAAACAAGGACGACCAATTTCCGCTTGATTCCGAGTTAAATACTATATAAATATATACTTTGCATGGATAAAATTATTTTAAATTCGATATCTCAATCAGGGTGTCGTAAATTAAATAAATAATTCAAAATAAATTACTCAACATACAGTAGGTCGGAAAAAAGATAGAAGCTGAGGCGAACCATTTTTTGTAGTTTTAGTTTACGTCCACTTGGACAACTTTTCACAATATAAGTTTTTCCCATTATTGTTCAATTATTTTATAACGTTTTATAACTATCACCACAATAAAATCACTAATAATTATTTTTAAAAAGTCACACTAATAAAATCACGTTTTCTCACAGCAGTTTTTTTGCTTATATTTACTAAATTATTTTAGACTACGTAAACAGTTGAGGTTTTGTATACTGGCATTTTACTAATTACTCTAGTCATGAATTTTTTTAAATTTTTAAACTCAGCACACTTCAATCCGTCTACAACAGCTATGATCATATCGTAGTTTTTCAGATGCCAGCGTTATTCTGGTAGGTACTGGAATCTCTTTTTTCAGTATACAGTTGGACACTTTTTCAACTTTCCCCCCATTTGAGACGATTCTCCTTACATCTACACTCCATACACTTAACGGCCGCCAGATCCCCTGGTAATCAACGGCCAAATATCACCCGCACGGAACAAGTATTTGTATGGCCTACAAATAATTGTTCCGGGTCTGAATGTTTGTCCTCGTGCAATTTATGTTTGTAAAATGCCTCCACGATACAGGATAAAATCCTAGTGTGGGGGTAACGGTTTTTTAAAGGTCACATTCGACCACGGTATGTCCTTCGCGAAACACATTCACAATGTCTGCAACCGTGCCAAATTCGTCACTAGTCGCCACAATCCGCTAGTGAACAGCAAGAGCAAACTGTCCTTAAGACACAAGCTCCACCTTTACAAAGCATGCGTAAGATCTATCATGTCTTACGCAAGCGCAATTTTCGCGCACACGAACCACAGAAATTTGTACGACCTCCAAGTCGTCCACAATAGATTCATTTGCATAGCCACTGGAGCTCGGTAGTACCAGCGAAACTCCGACTTGCACAGAGATTGTCAACTTCCGACGATCTCTGGATACTTCAAGGAAATGTCTCGGCCCTATTTCGAGTGGGCCGAGACTCATCCTAAACCGCATGTGGTAAGCGCAGCCACCTACGCTCCGACTCCGAACGTAATGGAAACCCTCCGGAGACCCCGTAACGTTCTTATCAAACCCCTCCTTCCGCTAGATATCGACGACCGAAATGTCGTCGGCCAGTCACACACAAACACTACACAATTACCTAGTGCCACAAGCACTGTTAGGACAACAACGGATGGGACGCAGCGAGTCCGCAGATGGGCGCGCCGCACACCACTCCACACCGCGTACACACCATACACCCGCGCCCCTGAGCGGTTCTCATCACCCAGAACATCGAACGATATGAGTTAGTCGTCAGAGGCGGGGTCCGCTACCCCCTGTTCAAGACTGCCGTAAGATAACTCATCCACGTGTACTGTAAACTGTTCTAGGAGTCATCGTTACGCAAGTAACGATGAAGTGTAATATAAATTCACCCCCTTTCTTAGCTTGCGGTCTTTCAGGCCGCGAGCCCTGAGACCTATGCAGCTTTAAAAGCCAAAAAGGCTAACAATATTAACATCATCAGAAACCAGCCATACACTTAACGTACTTATATTGTTATGCATATAATACGAATATATGAATTTATAGTGCAGTATTTAAAACTTTATCTTTTCTGCTAATAGTCTTAACAAACGGTTAGAATTTTTTGCATACAGCAATTCAATTTACATAACTGTCTTCATTAACTTGTCTATCATGCGCAACGACCAGTGCTGCCAGAAGTTTATATTTCTTACATTTTATTCGAACTCGTGCAACTTGTTTGAAAGTTACATTAAAATTGTAGGCACATTATTAGATCGTAGATCAATTATAAATTATCACTTCGTTACTTTTTAGAAATGCCAATGTTACTTTCAATCAAACTGCACTGGCAACACTGCTAACGTTGATCATACCACAGAGTACCTTTGTATAAACCGAAAGATCATACCACAGAGTACTTTACAATTCGCTCTTAACGACTAGGTACCCGCAAAGAGTTTAATAAGTATATACAGGATATCCGCGGGACGAAACAGGGTTCCCTATATAATATTTTAGTCTTTGAAACAGGGTGATGGTTTAATATTAAGTTTTTTTTTATTTGGTTCGTTATTGTTATTGATCTCTTTTCTGATTTACTTCTTTCTATAATCATTGAATTTATGAGCTAATTATAAAGTACAAATGATGGTACTTAGGTGAATGCTACAGCCCATGAACACCTGCAACCGACTTCAAATACGCAAAAGGGTTGACGCCTCCAAGAACTAAGATAGAATGCCTTCCAGACTGCAAATCTACTGGCTCTGTATAACCTTCTGTTACACCGTTATTGCCCATTAAAGTCCACTGCTAAACGTAGGCCTCTTCCTTAGATTGCATCATAGGGTGAATATTTGTCATTGTTGCCACGCTTGGCATGCGTTTTTTTATTTTATTTTTAGTCGTTATAAGGAAGACGCTGCTGCCCATCTCCTGATTTGTTTCTCTCTGTCGTCTCTTGCGACAACCACGGGATATGGGGTAGTGGATATTATTATACGCCACTATACAGATTT
Source organism: Parnassius orleans (assembly GCA_029286625.1). Classification (NCBI taxonomy): domain Eukaryota; kingdom Metazoa; phylum Arthropoda; class Insecta; order Lepidoptera; family Papilionidae; genus Parnassius; species Parnassius orleans. The sequence goes on along the minus strand of JAGSMP010000006.1, from coordinate 9,720,254 downwards.
CTATTCTATTGCATAATCTTCAATAGAATAGAAATCCTTCATTATTTTATTAATATACATGCTTGAATACTCCTCTTGAACTTAAATTCACCCTTGCTCAAAAATGGACGAGAATGTGGTGGTCAACTTATAGCGAAAAATCCATCAAAATTACGAAACATACATGTAATACTGGTGATGGGCGCTGTAGTATGGATATCGCCCATCGTGGAACGTATAGACAACTTTTACAAGAAATATATGCCAGCTGAAGTAATTTTAAAAACATCAAAATGTGTGCGGTCTTGTCAAATAACGTCATGTAGAGTCTAGAGTTAGACCGGATACCCTTTGTACTGTTAGCGAGGCATTCTATCTAGTCCTCAGGCGTGATAAAGCATCTACATTTTGATTTTTAATCGAGGATAGATGTAGGTGTCTATGTGCCACAGCATCCAATTACCAACAACTGGACTGTGAGCATGCTTGTCATTGTTACCATTATTCTATATAACGAATATAACTCAACGGATTAGTAAACTGAAATGGCAATGGGCCGGCCATGTAGCTCGAAGAATCAACACGCGATGAGAAAAAAAGGTTCTAGAGTACCAGCCTCGTACGGGTAAAAGATGTGTATGGCGGCCCCCTACGAGATTGAGTGATGACCTTTTAAGAGCTGCTTATAGTTGATGGATAAAGGTGGCTTAAGACCGTTGTTTTGATGTGTTCCTCGAGGCTTAGGGAGGCCTATGTTCAGCAATGAACTTGTAAGGACTGCAAAGATGATGATTAAGGTACCTTGCTTCAAAAGATTTCCCCTGTCTTGGCATAAGTATTTTAAGCATTGCAATTTCCTGGTACACTACATTATACAAGGCAGTAGTACGACTCTTTTTCTTTTTAGGGAGTCCGTCTAGGTGGGTACCACCTTCTTACCTTTTTCTCCCGCTAAATAGCAGTGCTTGTTGCGGATTTCAGCATATAGAGCCAGTAAAATTACAAGTTGATAGATATTCCATAGTCCTCAGATGTGACAATTTATCTGTAAATTTATTTGTTTCAAGTTAGTCGCAGGTGTCCATGGACTGCATTAGTCATTTACCATCGGGTAGATTGTAAAGTTCATTTGTCACTTCAGTTTATAAAAATAAATCCTGTTCAATCGACAGCTTCTGAGCTTCTAACTTTTTAAAACCTTTGAATGTACACACATTAGGATATATTTAAAAAAAAACATTTTTATAAATACGAACATAATTTATTACAACTTGGCAACACAAGTTAGATATTAAATATTTTAATTTATATTTTTTTTACAATTAAAATGACATTTATATTCAATTAAAAGGAACATAAAAGTTATGCGAAATTAAATAACAACTAAATTGTACACAATCATTCACCAGGCGAGCCTTTATAAAAAAAAAAATTACAAACACAACGGACAACCAGTTACATTGCATTGCTGTTTTGTTTTTTAAAGACATTTTATACGTATATTTGGCGCAAAAATAATTCAATTTCCATTGAAAATGAATTTGTTTCGAATTTTGGCGGGAACTTGATCGCAAGCTAAGGGTTGCTTTCACATTATCGGGTTTATGTACGTAAAATGATGTTGTATTAAATGTCCAAGTATATGCACAATCGTGGAAACGATGAAATTAATGTTCTGATGGAGATAAGAACCTCAGGATATATTTATTTTGAAATAACATCATCGACTGTATCTAGAAGGTGGCAAGTGGTCACAAAAAATCTACCAGTAACTTCCCAGTGACGCGAAATATTGTGAACTTTTTGAACACAACAATGAAATGTAACTGATTTGATAATTTAACTTAACCTATACATAAAATGAACACACGAAAGTTATAAATACATATTTTCCACTCAAATAAATAAAGGAAACATTCATGGCAATTGACTTCATTATAATACAAGGCGGTGGTTAATTTCAAACTATGGTACTTATCAAAATATGTATTTCTGTTGTACAGTGTAGACATCTAGTATTAGGGTTGCCAACTTTTTTGGAAAATTATTACATACTACCTTTTGTAATTCGCAGGGAGGTGCTGAATAAAATACTGTACAAAACTTAAGTATATAATTCTTAGTAAAAATAAAAATACGAAAAATATACATTACTAGACGTTCAATCTCTACAATTCATATATCACGATGTGTTGATATTACAAAAATTTTAAAAGTTGTACAGTTATTTTAAAATGTACTTCTAGGATAGTAGGGTATCTATGTTAAATTAATAATTAAACTAGAATAATATATAGTATAATATAGAATATATAGTAAAATACAGTAAAGTTGGCACCCTAAAGCTGTATTATGAATTATGGCAAAGTCATAATAATTAAGACCTAAATACAGTCAGTGGGTTCATATTGGTTTGTATAATACATCCTCCAATAACTAACGACATATAAAAAATACAGTACAACTTAAGATATATAACTGGTGGGGCTGGGGGGAAATGAGGGACAGGTGGAATATAAGGGCACATAATATAGGTTCACTTTCTAGATGGTAAAACTCCTTTAGGCCTTTAGCCTGTATGGGAAGGTACCATCCTCTTACCCACTTCTGCCGGCAAATATCAGTACTTATACAGAGCCAGTATAACAGGCTCCGGTGTGACTGTAGCCCACTTTGTTTGAAGTTGGCAGCAGATGTTCATGGAATGCAGTAGCCAATTACCAATCAGGTGGACTATAAGTTCATTTGTCACTTCAGTTTTATAAAAAAAAAATATCTTACTAATGGTTTGTTTCCTAATACGGAAATTCTTAACAAATAATGATAATTAAAAGCATTTAGGTTAATTATTGTAAAATTGAGTTTATAATCATCTCTCCCACTCAAACTTAAGTTCATAAGTTATTCTTATTTTAAAGAAAAATAAAACAATGGAATTAAAGGCATTGTATCACAGAAATGTATTTTATAAAAATAACAATAACATGCCTCGAAAGGGCGATTTGACTGCTGGATTTTAACAAATTAAGTTGTAGAGTTAATTAGCCCAAATCAAGATGTTACTGAGAATAATATGAGTAACATTGTTTTACAGTAAGAATAACTTAAAAAAAATCTTTTAAACATGAAATTGTGCGAGGCCTTGAAGTAGCTTGAAGTTCACGTAGCCTTCATTACTCTCCCCCTCCCCCCGAACGGGTTCCCGCCTTGTCGTGTCGGGCTTAGTAGCCGTGGCTTGGTCACCCGCGGTGAACAAAGAGGAACTCTTTGGCTGGCCCGTGGTGTAGGGCCGGCCCGAGGTGGCCACTCCGAGTGGGCTTGGTGAGCCCACTTTGGATGTGTGTCGTTGGGCTGCGGCGAGAGGGGTGCCCTCTCCCCCTACCGCTGCAGCCGAGGTGGAGTCGCGGAGGAAGAGGAGTGTTGGTATGGCGATGCGCCACTCGCCCTATCCTCCGCGACTCAGACGGGGCTGCACCGTTGATGCGGTGGTGGTGGGGCTGCGGGTCGAGAGGAGTGACGGTATTGTTACTCCCTTGGTTGCTCTCACTTGGTTGGCGGCGGAGCCAAAGACCATATCCGCCGCTGGGGTCGGGAAAGCGGGTGCTACCGAGCGCTAGATTTTCCTGGTCCCATGGCCTCCGCGTATTGGACTCGGGGGGGCCTGTTACGCAGGTGGAGTTGGAGGCCGTGGAGGAAGGCGTGTCTTGTGTTTCTGATGTGCCTTACCTGAGAAGGAGAATGGGGAGAAGTCCTCCCCCGAGAAGGGCTGCCATGGGGCGGCCAGCGCTGGTGGGGCCGCGAATGTGTGCGAAAGCGTTCCCGTGGCCCTGCCAATATGCGGCAAAAGTGGAATACCATGGGGTTTTAGTCGGTGCGAGTCCGACATAACACGTCTTTGCCCCCGCGAGGCAGATATGCGTAGGCATTTCCATATGTAAAAAAAAGCCTCTCACAACTTCCGCCAAAATCGAAGATAGGCTTGTAGGCAAGAACAATATATTTTTGCATGTGAGTAGGGCTGCCAGACGTCTTTTATTTTATCGGAATTCCTCTGTTTTAGACCCAAAAATTGGTAAGTATTGTCTCCTAATTTGAAATCTTTAAAAGAGGACAAGGCAATATCGCGCGTATTCGACATTCCTCTAAAAACACTCTAAAACATAAAACAAATTCTCTAAAACATAAAACAGAAACTGGCAACCCTACGTGTAAGTGACGCTGTTAAAGCATTTCTTCATACTAAGTTTTTTATAGTTTTATAAATAAAAAGCACTTTTCCAACACCATACTAATAACTCAATATAGGTACCTACATTCTTAAGACAATAGTATAATATGTCAAAAGCATATCTTACCATAGTTACCAATTTAAGGACGGTTTGTATAATACGTTAGACATACAAAATAAAACAAATACTGGCCAAATCACGTTTTTAAGTAATATTGTAAATTTTGTATTTTAGTTTTTAAGTCATATTTTAGTAATGACATATAATGAGTATATCGTTTATAGAAACATAGAGATAAGAGAATATTGGCTGTCTCTTTCTAGCGTATGAAATTGTGATACTAAATATTTACCTAATGCACATTTTATGTTATTCGTTAAATTAAAAATAATAATATGTCAATATTCACAACAATATGTGCGTAATAAAGTTATTAGTTGGTTAATTATTATCATTAGATTTAAATGTAAAATTTTTCTAACAATAGTTTTTAAAGGCACAGTGTATTCTGACAGTCTTTTGCCATAAAAATACGAGTACAAAAATATTAACAAAATTATAATTTTTCAAGCAAAAAATTACATAAAATAAAATAAATTTTATAGAAAAGTATTTTATGCAATGAGTAATAATTATGACTATTTTCAAAATGTTCGGTCAGTGGATATAAAAATATCTTCACCATGAACACAAATTAGAGAAAACTAAAATGTTTTACAGTGTTGTGCGTAATTCAAGTAGTACAATGTAAGTTTCATTCATATTTTTATGTACCTAAAACGTATCATTTTTTTTTATAATTGACATTTACATTAACTTTGATCCCATACAAAAAATTACAAAAGTTTGTTTAAAAATACTAAGAGCTATTTAACAAAATGTATAATTTTTACTCACGAAAATTAATAAATTAAATAAAAATACACACAAACACATTGGGGCATACATTTACACTTAAACCGATTCACACTAACACATCTAAGGCACAAACATACAGGCACTTAATTAAAAAAAATGTCAAAGCATATACTTTCAGTGGTTTTATACAGAAATAAAATAAAAAAATAAACTGTTTTATTCGTTCTTTGATTGTATAGTATCGGCACAACAGAGCTTTTTCAGACTAAATCCCATGTTTAATCAATGAAAACTGAATTATATGCCTATTATGTACGTACTATGCGCGCACGATAAGTATAGGACTATCAAACAGACTTCTTTGTGTACCACTAGATTGGCAATTGAGAAGAAAAAAGTGTGTCACTGTGCGAACGCGGGCCGGCGGGCAGCTGGAACCGTAAATATGCCACGCAGTTGTATTTTCATTTACGACAGTTACTGTTATTGGGCAAACACGATATAAAGTTACCGTAAAATGGGGTGAATAGACACAACTTTCAACTTCTACACTGTTTTTCTTACATATATTGTATATAAACTGATAATAAAACACTTTAATGTTGTGTCTTGTTGTAGTTTATCGAATACTAATGCTTCAAACGAGTAAAAACATGCAAATTCGTTGTATTTTAGAAAAAAAGTAGTCTGTTTCTATATACCGGGAATCCAAGGTTAATAGATACGACATAGGGGTGAATAGAAAAAAAATGCTAGGGTTGTCAAATTTGCTTTTGTTGTAGTATGTAGGTTGTGAGCTTGTGAGTCAAATGAAAGAAAACATAACTACATCAAAATTGTCATTATAAAAAATAATTAGTTAATAAATCTGATATTTATACAATTCCATATTATATAAATTAAAAATATCAGAGTAATGTAATTTAACTGCTTTGCAGCGTAAGCATTTCCGACATAAAGCCATTAGATAAATAAGCCACTGCTTACATAGTTTTGAACATATTTTTTAAGTAATGAAAATAAAAATAAAATGTTTCAAAGTTTGTTAAACTATATAACACTAATTATAATACTACGTGTTTTGATTAATAACCTTTGCTTATTTTAAGTTGTAGGTAACAAGACGAGATTAAAAATCACTATTACTTATTTATAAAATTATGTAAGCACTAAACATAAATGTAAATTGACATAATATCGGCACTTTAAGCTGATAACTCGCGTCACACCTATTCCGCACCGCTTAGATACTTTTTTAACTCGTATACCGAGCGTCTCTATTAAACAATAAAATACAAATATAATGAATGATATATTTACCTTCTAGATAGAACTAAATCATATGAGCCCACTAAGTATATTTACTGCAGGAACTTCTATCTGGTGTAATGGTAAAACCTCAAGTATTTGTAATTTTAATGTATAACAAATATCAAAATTTAACATTTATAATAGGAGACTTTTAATACCTTTAATATGGTTTAAACGTTTATTTTTTTAATTTTAGTTTCAATTAGCTACTTAAATTAATTTATGTAGTAAGTAAATGGTGCAAATAGTTTTTGACAACCCTAAAAATCATGTTTCTATTAACCCCTTTTACGTTTCTATTAACCCCTCATTCGTATCTATTCACCTCTCTTCGTTTCTTCACCCATCAGTCGTATCTATTCACCTCGAATTCGAGAAAAAATACCAGTATCCTGATTTTACTATTTAAAAGAATAAAATCGTTCAATATCGATATTCATATTTGTATTAATAATAGATGAGAAACTCAACTCCAAAAAAAATTGCAACAAGAAAACACTGAAGAACTTGATGTTTAACTAAAAGTTTTACACAGTGCGTTGGGTTTATTTAAAAAAAAACATTATTTGCTTAATTATTTTTATATTTAGCCATATTTTACTTAATTTAACCTAATTTTTACGAAATTTTACACTCTTTCTTGCAAAAAAAATACCCGAGATCCTTTTCACTCCCACGTGAGATTGGGTGAGTTTCGGCTTAAACACCTCACGTAATTAATGGACGCCCCCTTACCGCGTTTTGTTGCATGTTTCTCATTCTTAAAATATTATTAATAATAATAATCTTCTATTTCTTTGTCTTGTTATTTTCTATTTCGTTGTCTAATTTGTGGTTTCTCAGTCAGCCATAAGAGTGGGAAGTAAATTATAATTATATTGATAGTCCTTAATTTTGCAGGCGACTTCTAAAATTAATAATAATCTTTAAATGGCGGCGTGAGATGAGGGTATATTGAAAAATTGACGTTTAGAGTGAAGTTATCAGTAGGTTTTTACGTGGTAGAGCCACGCTGCAGCTATATTATGGTTGTAGCACGAATGGATAGGCTCGACCGGGGTGGGACCACGCTCTCTCAGAATACCAACGTAAAATAGCAGCTTAATGCTGCCGTGTTTTGTATGGTGAGTGTAGAGAACCGGAGACCCTTTTTGCTGGAAACGAGGCATTCCATCATAGTTCTCAGGGGTAACAATGCATCTGCATTTTGATTATTAATCGAGGATAAATGTACTTATTTATGAGCTACAGCATCCACTTACCATCAGGTGAACTGTGTGCTCGTTTGTTACCCTTATTCTATAAAAAAAAAGTAAATCAAATCCTTTTCTTTACCGGCGTGCATAGTAATTGTTAAATGTGTAACTTTTTTCTTTATTTTTTTCCTTATTGATCGACTTAATATAAAATCTTTGAGAAATGTGTTTGAATAGAACTTATTTATAATATTTCAGAAGTAGAAAAAGATTAAACACACTGCATGAGTAGTGGGAATAAATTATCTTCATATGTGCCGAAAACTAACTTTTACTGACTATACCAAGAACTTTCCATAGTTATATAAGTTTCTTATACAGATTTAACAAATCAATTTACATATAGAGAAATATTTTATAACGAAAATAATTATTTTTGGTCTATTGAAACTTATTTGGTTGGTAAGCTAAAGTTTTTAAAAAGTAAAACCATTATAACTTCTGTTTTTATACAAAGAAAACCATAGACATTTTTTTATTTCATTTTTAGTTTTGAAACATTCTTCGTTCTCACTGGAAATGCGAGTACCAAAAGATATTAGCCAGCACTCCCGCTAACATGAGCGAGAAGTAGATAACCACCGCCGCCCACCACAGTCTCTTCTCCCACTTTCTCTTCTCTAAGTTACGGAGTACTCCTATACCTACTAATAGACCTAAAATATAGAAGTCAATATTTAGTACTAGATAATAGCAAAAGTGACAAGTTCTGGACAATTAAATGAAACTAATTTTACGGATTTTATCGTGTTTAATTGTAGCTTTTTAATTCCCGACGTTTCGGGTGCTTTACAGCACTCATGGATGTCAGTCAGCCCAGATACCTTCAACTTTTGAATATTAGTTTCTGATCCGATCTATGCAGAACGAGCTTACATCATTTTGAAATCCTGGAGTGGTATGCTTTGGTTTGGATTTAATTTTATTAATTATAAGATCCCAAGCAGATGGTAGCACCTATCCATCTTCTCTATTGAAATTAGGATGTTTTTTTAATTTCAATAGCCTCGCGTATCATCCATGGTAGGAATCGGTGTTCTTTTGCGAGGATTTGTGCTCTATCAAATTTAATGTAATGGCGGGGACGATCTTGAACATGTTCACAGACTGTAACCTTGCTGTAAAGCACCCGAAACGTCGGGAATTAAAAAGATAAAATTTAACGCTATAAAATCCGAAATCATTAATTTCTGTTACCGAGTATACCATATCATCCCGTGGGTGTCGTAAGAGGCGACAGAGGGAAACAAATCAGAAGATGGGCAGCAGCGTCTTCCTAATAACGACTAAAACTAACAAACTGCGATTGCCAACCTGATTGTCAAGCGTGGATACTATGGCAAATATCCTCCCTATGAGGCAATCTATGGGGGAGGCCTATGTTCAGCAGAGATTTTAACAGGCTGTAACGGTAAAGGTAAACAGTATTAAGTTCTGGACAATATTATCTCTACTCACCAGCCACAGCACCAGCCAGATGTGCCACGTACCCGATGTTCTGCTGCAAGTGTCTCCAGTAGCGGTCATACACGGCCGTACCAACGTCCACGATCGTCAGTAATAGAAAAACTAGCAGTTGAACTATCGCAAACTCCATCTCTGCCCAATTCTGCAAAGCAAGGTTTCTATTAGGGACGGCTTCGTGGCGCAGTGGCTTGGCATGAGTTGCGGCGCTGAGGGCCGCGGGTTCGAATCCCGAACGGAACAAGTGTTTGTATACAAATAATTGTTCCGGATCTGGATGTTTGTCCTTCTGAAATGTTGTATGTAATCTGCCTCCCATGATACAGGAGAAAATCCTTGTGTGGGGTAAAATAAAATTTAATTATTTAACATTATTTTGTATTTAACTATATTACACACCAAAAGGTAGAATATGGCTGTACTCTTGTTAGAACTATAAAGAACTATTGTTATCTAAATTTCGTAAAGGAATTTAAAAAAAAATAATTTGATTTTTATGTAGAGTTCCGGAGAAAGCTTATTGAAGGACTCAATACTAAAGAACAAAAAAAACCCACCCTGACTACATTGCAGCATTCAAACTCGCACACACCAGCGTAGTAATCGCGATTGCGCGGCCAAGTCAAGTTTATTGCTTTGTGTGTGAAAACACAGAGAAAACGAATTTTCTCAGAAATGAGATCTAGCTAGATCGATTTTGCGTTCAATTACCCCCATATTCAAAATTTCATTGAAATCGTTGAGTCGTTTTTGAGAACGCGATTACTAACAAAATATATATTTACGTGTATATTTTTTATATTTTATTATTTTATTTATTATTTATTTTATATAGGCTTGTTAATTATATGATTCATTTGCAAAATACATGACAATTTTTTTTTACAAACATTACTAAATAACATGTTTTGCTATGCTTATAGATAGCATTCAAAATTTTTCAACATTAGCGAAGTACAAAAATCAACAGTAATATTTTATTATTATGGCAATCCTTACTGCTATTTGAAATCATTTGTAGTAAGAAATTCATGTGACTTAGGTTTAAATAAGTTTGTAATGGGGAAGAAAGGTTCTCGAGTGGCAACCTTGTAACGGTAAGCGAAGTGTAGGGTGGCCTCCCACTAGATGGAGTGACGACGTGGTAAGAGATGCAGGAAGGCAATGGATGCAGGAAGGCAATGGATGCAGGTGGCTCAGGACCGTGCTTTGTGGCGTTCCTTGGGGGAGGCCAATGTTAAGCAGTGGACTTGTGAGGGGCTATAATGATGAATGATGATGAAGCTTGTATTTATTTTTTGGGATAATTAGATATTCTGCGTAGAATCATATTCGTCGCGTTTTGGTTAATAAGTCCCGCGTTCTGATATTGCAGGAATTGTGTAATTTAAATTTAAAAGCGTTTTTACGTTGTGTACGATTATCTTTGAAAATGTCAATTACAAATAAAATAAGAAATATTGGTCATGAAATGTAACCTTGCGGCACTTTACTCCCAGTTATGTAGGATTTTTAGAATTTGTAATGACCTTTTGTGTTGTCCTTTGTAGTAGTTTTTGGACTTAAGTAAAAATCTACAAATTAAATATCATTCCATGTTTTTTTTTAAATATTATACTGTGACTTACTAGGTCAAAAGCTGAACTTAAGTCTTTGCTTTTTAGAATTCGTAATGACCTCTTGTGTTGTCCTTTGTAGCAGCTTTTGGACTTAAGTAAAAATCTACAAATTAAATATCATTCCATGTTTTTTTTTTAAATATTATACTGTGACTTACTAGATCAAAAGCTGAACTTAAGTCTTTACTAAGATACTCGCTTTACTAATTGATCAACGGCATCTCTTATGCTGGGCCTATTTTTGGAATCCAAAGTGATTATTCACTTTATATTATTTCACTTATATTCGAAAAATGTTATTCTACATCCATTGTTTTACATTTAGATTTAATTATCCTTTTATAATTTCATTTTAGTAAATCCCACAGTGACGTACAATATTCAAATACTTGCAGTTTCTCTCTTGGTTGTTTATATTAATAAAAATTGAAGAAAAAAAAAGCATTATTTACTACCGGTCCCACACATAAATTAACTATTTATCGTCACCCCAAAATCAATAGCGAAGTACAAAAAAGTAATGTAAAACTCTCCATGAACTACGCATAATACATTTCTGATCCTGTACATAGAGTATCATCTGATCTTTCCAATACTAACAAACAAAATTTAATAGAACAATTTAAAAGACCGAAATTAATTTCGGACCTTTAAGTTAAATGTTACAGATGTGGAAAACTGATAATCGAGCTAATAAATGTGGCAGCATCAATAATTTTGTCATTAAAGAAAATAATAAAATTTGAGCACGTTGTAACATTGTTTGAAATAGGAGAATTATAGCGTGGACTTGACCAGTGGCTGATTGCTGCTCATGTATTATTGTTTAAATAATGGTTTGAAGTAGATTTTGATACGTAAAAGTGGTGCGATTTTATGTATAAAATGTCTACGCATATGAACTATGTGATGTGAATCTCAGATAAGGTGTTTGCTTACACGCCTTGAGATACTATCGTCGGCTGTTTGCTGGCCCAAGTTGCTGTTAAAATCTCTCAAAAACTTTACAATGTGACGCATTAACATACTGTGAAGAAGTTTTAAAACAAATTATTATAAAGTGTACTTTCTTAATTTTCTTGACACTGGCAAAAGTACACTCTTTTTAAACTGTGGTACAACCGTGCGAGTCCATTACCGAAGAAAAAAAACATTCTTTGTATTTAATTTAAAAACTCACCATAATAATAGTGGCAATATGCGCGGCGATGAGCGCGTAAACGCCACCGGAAGCACCGGCCAGGTAGACCTTGGGGTCGGTGAGGCTGGTGGCCAGCGAGCCGGCCGCCACGCCCGCCACGTACACCAGCGCCACGCGCCACCACCGGTGCACCATTTCCAGCGGCACCCCCAGGAACAGCTGCACCAGCAGGTTCACCACCAAGTGCACGACGCTGCGGCCCAGCAACAATGATCTTACGTTACATTACTAATCCTTAAGAATAATAATGTCCTCTAGACCGAATTTCGGCCACGGCAGCCAGTCTCAATGGAGACTATTAGACCTCTGCGCAGAACAGGGGTTGGCTATAAACGTCCGGTACTTGATTTTAATAATGTTTTCAGTTTAGGAGGCTTGTCAGAGTTAAGCTTGAACCTTTTACACTGTTTTTGGATGTCGGAAATGCGTTTTGAATTAATTACGATAAAATTAATTTCACTAAAAATTGCATATAACGAAACGCAAATATATCAATTTGATCTAGTATTATGAAGTAGACGTCCGGTACTCCATTTTAATTATGTTTTCAGTATAGGACGTTCGTCAGGTTAAGCTTGAACCTTTTACACTGTTTTTGGATGTTGGAAATGCGTTTTGAATTAATTACGATGAAAATAAATTTCACTAAAAATTGCATATAACGAAACGCAAATATATCAATTTGATCTAGTATTATGAAGTAGACGTCCGGTACTCGATTTTAATTATGTTTTCAGTATAGGAGGTTCGTCAGGTTAAGCTTGAACCTTTTACACTGTTTTTGGATTTCGGAAATGAAATTGCAAAAATTGCATATAACCAAACGCAAATATGTCAATTTGTTTTTTTTTTATTATGGGTACACCCATAAAAAAGTTAATCACTCGGACCAAGACAATCCATTTGTGGATGAAGATGGGACTCAAACATAACGAATTGAGTCGCAGGAGAGCAGTCAACAGGTTTTTCAGAAAACAAAATTATAACAATTCACATTAAATTGTTTCATTTACCACTATCATAGCAGAGTTTAGGGCAACCTGACTTTATAGATAAGATAGGTCGAATCTGTACTAAAACCGAATCAGCATGCCCCGACTCCACGTAGTCTTGTCTGTTCTGCCACTAGAGTGTTTTTGTAAAGTCGTAGGCGCGGACCCTGCCCGCCGTTACAAATCGCAGGCACCTGTGTGTGCCGTAGTGGCTGAGGCTGATCGCCTAAGGCGACCAATAAGCCAAAGCTGCGGAGGTGAGCATGGGTGCTTGCGATTTGCCGACGCCATTGCATAAGTAACTTTGGGTCAATATACTTGTGTAAAAAAGTGAGGTTATGATTTACAAAAAAAATCATTACTCATAAACTATACTTTTCCGCAACGGGGGAAGGGTAGGGAGGCTTCTCCAGAACCCACCCCCTCCCTCCGTCCGCCTCCCACCCTCGTACACAAGTACCGGATGTCTATAGTTTTACGCAGGACAGGATTATAGTGACAAAGTGAATGCGCAAACACAGGTGCACTCTCTGTTCCCTCACTCTCATAGTCCAATGTGATGGTAATCCGACACGACTGAGAGATATCAGTCGCAGGACCAACGTGTTACGTGTTTTCCGAGACACAGGGGTGAGACACCGCCAACTTCCTGACTCCGGGCTGCTACTGAGAATTTCTTTACAGAAAAACCCAATAACCGATTTTTGGCCGGGCCTGGGATTCGAACCCTATCGAAATCAACAATCGCGTTTACGACAACTAGACCAACGAGGCAGTCAAACTAATCCCTACTGGATACACGAGAATATAGTCGATATATTATAAGACAACATACGACTATTGCAGAGCTTACGTTAAGTCTCACATTTCAGTTGGGCACTGCCTCGGGAGGTAATGTTTTTTGAGTGTATGTATGTATATATGTATGTCTATTTATTTGTAACACTGGTCCTAAGGCGCTGCGTAAACCCAGATACTTTTGTGTCTTGTGTGGGATACAAGCTACCAATGAATATTTTATTTTCATGTAATCAATATGAAATCAGCCATTCCTTGCGCAGACGCAGACACTTTTGTGTCTTGTGTGGGATACAAGCTACCAGTGAATATTGTTGCGCGCCACTATTAATGTCTTTTACATGGCAACACTAGCCACTAGCGCCCTCTAGTATCGAGTAGCAGAACTAGGAGAGTCAAGATCTTTCTAGAAATTTCGGGACCGATATGTACTCGAACATTCTAGATGTTTCCACAGTAGAAGGTTCTGGAAAGTATCGGAGGCGCTATATAAGGCCGGTATAGACCACGACCGAGGCAGTATTGAATTGGCGATACAAGCGAAGACTTCGAAGCGATACAACTACGAACTTAAGCGATCTGTAGTAAAATTGTGTTTTGTTATTAGTGTGGTTTAAAGTGTAATTAGTGTTGTGTAATTAAAGAGTCAATTTTGGTAATTCAATCGGCAGTTTTTAATTGTCTCGAACCCCAAGCTCGTAACAAATTTTATTTTCATGTAATCAATATGAAATCAGCCATTCCTTGCGCAGACGCAGACACTTTTGTGTCTTGTGTGGGATACAAGCTACCAGTGAATATTTTATTTTCAGGTAATCAATATGAAATCAGCCATTCCTTGCGCAGACGCAGACACTTTTTGTGTCCAGTTGCTTCCACTTGACACCGATCGTCAATCAAAAAGTGTTCGGTGTAGGTAACTGGAAACTTGAAGTCGTCAGTTGAAGACACAAACAACTACACATACACAAAGCAAATTTCCTTACAACTGTACAGTGCTGACATTGACGTGGTTCATCTACCACTATCATAGCAGAGTTTAGGGCAACCTGACTTTATAGATAAGATAGGTCGAATCTGTACTAAAACCGAATCAGCATGCCCCGACTCCACGTAGTCTTGTCTGTTCTACCCCTAGTGTTTTTGTAAAGTCGTAGTGCGTGCCGTAGTGGCTGAGGCTGATCGCCTAAGGCGACCAATAAGCCAAAGCTGCGGAGGTGAGCATGGGTTCCTGCGATTTGCTACGCAAGGGCGAAGGGGCTGCACTTCCCGCAGCGCCGAAGCCATTGCATAAGTAACTTTGGGTCAATATACTTGTGTAAAAAAGTTAGGTTATGATTTACAAAAAAAATCATTACTCATAAACTATACTTTTCCGCAACGGGGGAAGGGTAGGGAGGCTTCCCCTGAACCCACCCCCTTCCTCCATCCGCCTCCCACCCTCGTACACAAGTACCGGATGTCTATAGTTTTACCCAGGACAGGATTATAGTGACAGAGTGAATGCGCAAGCACAGGTGCACTCTCTGTTCCCTCACTCTCATAGTCCGATGGGATGGTAATCCGACACGACTGAGAGAGATCAGTCGCAGGACCAACGGCTTTACGTGTTTTCCGAGACACAGGGGTGAGACACCGCCAACTTCCTGACTCCGGACTGCTACTGAGAATTTCTTTACAGAAAAACCCAATAACTACTATAAATAGATATCTTAGTGACAACGAGTTCTTTCTGCGCTTTCGTATAGTTACCTCTAGTGCATCTTATTTACGTCAGGCGTTAAAAGTGCGAGACGTACGATACTGTAACCGTGTAGTGGCGGTGTAAGAATATCCACTACCCCTTATCATCCCGTGGGTGTTGTAAAAGGCGACAGAGGGAAACAAACCGGGAGATGGGCAGAAGCGTCTTCTTAATAACGACTAAAATGAAACAACTGCGGTAGCCAACCCGCTTGCCAAGCGTGGCAACTATGGCAAACATCCTCCAATGAGACAATCTATGGGGAAGGCCTATATTCAGCAGTGGACTTTAATAGACTGTAACGGTAACGGTGTGATATTGGAATTGTCAATCCGCCTGCAAAACGTAATGATTAAGTCAAATCCTCACGACAACAGGAAAGACTTATATTTCCACATTGGAGTTTTACGGCCTGATGTATCTTCTACAGAAGAATGATTAATACAGAATACTTGAACACATTGAATAAAAAAATAAAAATGGAAAATGGAAAATACAAAAGTGGACACCCCTTACAGAAGTGATTATCGAAAGGAACCAGCTCTACATAATTATGAAGATAGTGAAAAAAAATTAGGTCGTTTCGTTAAGTAGTTCTCGAGATGTCTTCTACACAGTGAATTTATGAACCACAGACGAAACGACATCCACAATATAATGAAACTAATTTTTTATTAGCCTAGGATGATTCGCGAGGCTATTGAAATTAAAAAACATCCTAATTTCAATAGAGAAGATGGATGGGTGCTGCCATCTGCTTGGGATCCTATAATTAATAAAATTAAACCAAACCCAAGTATACCATCAGACTTCAAGATACTGTAAGCTCATTCTGCGTAGATCGAACCAAAAAATTAATATTAAAAAACTGAAGTTAGCCGGGCTAACTATGACATTAGGACGTCAAACACCTCAGTCCCCCCCCCCGTGACCATGGGTGCTGTAAAGCACCCGAAACGTCGGGAATTAAAAAGTAAAATTAAACGCGATATAATCCGTAAAAATTTGTTTCATTTAATGTGTAGTCTTCGCGTAAATATAAGAAAACATTATCCACAATATTATTTTTGGAACGAAGTTCCTTATCGGACGGTACGAATTTGGCGGATGGTGGCTAGTCGAGAAAAAGCGTAAGATTTTTCCGTCACGACCCCTTCTGACGTAGTGTAGACCATAGACTTAGAATAAACTGGCGCAAGTATATTCTAAGTCTATGGTGTAGACAGCCTTGACGGCTATAAGGAAGCGAGATGGAATAATATCCATCTCCCACGCACTTTTTCTTATCTAGCCATGAAAGAAATATTATTTTATTTTAAATGACGCTTCATTTTAATAAACGCTAGTAATTCATTTATTTGTATTTGTTAATCAATAATATAATACGTTTATCATTAATATTATATAAGGAACTTCGTTCCAACCGAGTGTTCCACAATACTCACGCAATTTTTTTGTCGGACTTTTTTTATAATAATACGTGTTGTTGAATTTAAAAGAACCATCAAGCTTGTTCAATAGTGTTTCCTCTTTCTAATCATGTGCTTTCCATAACCAATTAGTGCGATGTAAAATAATAAACACGACTTAATGTGAGTGAAACGAGTGATTTAAAAAATTCGACAGTAGAGCCCAACCTCCCCTCTTCGCTTTCGAGCTGTGCAAAATTAAGTTACTAACACTGTTTAAAATATCGTATCTATAAATTGCTTTGGTGGATCAGTCGGTGTCAGTAGATCTACTAGAATTATTTTGTGCTCTTAAATGGGGAGGAGTTGAGTCTTGTGGATACCACTGTTTTTCTTGGTATTACTATTGACGCTAAACTTCAATGGGGCCCCCATATATCTAAATTAGCAAGCAGACTTAGTTCTGCAGCATATGCTGTAAGAAAGATTAGAAGTCTCACAGATGTTGAGACAGCTAGATTAGTGTATTTTAGTTACTTTCATAGCGTAATGTCTTATGGAATTTTGCTATGGGGTAATGCGACTGATATTGAAGCCATATTTATTTTGCAAAAGAGAGCCGTACGAGCGATTTATAACCTAAATTGTAAAGAGTCCCTTAGAGAAAAATTTAAAGAAATAAACATATTAACTTTGGCATCGCAATATATTTATGAAAATGTAATTTATGTACATAAAAACATAAATAGCTTTAATAAGAATAAGGATGTTCATACTATAAACACTAGGAACAAACATAAGCTTGTAATGCCAGTTACTAGACTCCACAGAATCAGTAATTCATTTATGGGCAATGTATACCCTTTACAACAAAATCCCAGAACATGTTCAAAGTTTGTCAGTAAACAAGTTTAAAAGTTTTATTAAACAAAAACTGTACAAAAAGGGTTATTATAATATCAAGGAATACATGAATGAAAATAACCCCTGGGAATAGGGTGATCGCCACCATGCTGGTTCTATGAAAATTCATTTAAAAATTGTATAAACAAAATTATTGTTAAGTGAAATATGTTTAAAAAAAAAGTCCCGCTGGGTTTCTTGCTGGTTCTTCCCAGGACAGAGGTATTATCCGAACCAGTGGTAAATAAAAAATGACTTTCAATAAGTATTATTACGTACTCAATATTGAATAAATCATTCATTCATTTATTCAGAATATAAGGATCAACAGTGTACAATATACTGTTTTTTTTTGCAATTTTTTTAAGATAAAATTTTGTATAATTACAAATATTTACCAACACCAACAGATTTTTCTATTTTGAAACAAAGAAATATGATGATTTCTTATATTTACGAGAATACTACACATGGAATACAACTAATTTTGGTTATCCATTGGGGCAATAGGAGCATTGAGGTCTCGTGACCATGAATGCTGTAAAGTGCCCGAAACGTTTTTTTTTTATAGAATAAGGGTGACAAACGAGCACACAGTCCACCTGATGGTAAGTGGTTGTGGCTCATAGACATCTACATCTATCTTCGTTTGCGAATTTAAATGCAGATGCGTTGTCAGCCGTGAGGACTAAGATAGAATGCCTCTTTTGCAGTAAAAGGGTCTCCGGTTCTCTACACTCACCATACGAAACACAGCAGCGTTAAGCTGCTATTTTACGCTGGTATTCTGTGAGAGCGTGGTCCTTCCTCGGTCGAGCTGATCCATTCGTGCTACAACTATACTATTAATATAGCTGCAGCATGGCTCTACCACGTAAAAACAACGTTGGGAATTAAAAAAGTTAAAATTAAATGCGATAGTAACTGTAAAATTAGTTTTATTACAAAGAAATATGATTGACGGTAGAAGGTAGATATAAATAGTTAAAAAAAGCGATAACACAGTTAAGTAAGGTACGCAGGAATGGTGCGAACTATGCGGTCGCTCCGTCTATATATACGCGGAGATATCTGATAATTTTCTAATTACTGAAGTACAATTAGGTACTATAGGCGTTAGTAATTACCCCTTAATCTTTATCTGGACTGGCAGGTTATGGATGGCACTATGAATATGTACTGAAAATTTAGCAGGGCGTAGAGCGTTGAATGACTCAAAAGAGTGTCATATCAGGCTACATAAGTTTTGTAAAATAATATTTTATAGTTGAAGCATAATTGATATAACAACTTTTATATTCTCGTTACATATTTTATCACGCAGAGAAATTCTCAGTCCATCGCTCCTCAAAAGAGCTTTAAACATGCCTAATTGCCTAAATTGAATAATAAAGTTTTGACTCTGACTTTGAAAGGTAAGATCCAGCAATAAAAGGCAGTGAGTCATTCTTAGTTCTCACGGGTGACAACTGACAACTGACAACACATTTGAGGCTATACTTTTTTTTTTGTAGTTTATGGCCTGGTATCTAGACCTTTAGGCCAATGAGGCTATACTTGTTTGAAGTTAGTTACAGGTGTCCATGGGCACAGTACACATAACGCGCGCGCGCGCATGCACGCACGCACGCACGTACGCACAGTGTCACAGTCACAGTGTTGAAATATCGGCCACGGGAAACTTGTACAATTCATGAGAGAAAATGCCTTGAAGTAACTATATTTGGAATTGTTTAAAAGTGTCAAACGAGAACACAGTCTACCTTTTTTTTATAGAAGAGGGGGCAAACGAGCATGCGGCTCACCTGATGGTAAGTGTCGACCGTCGCCCATGAACAACTGCAACACCAGGGTAATTGCAGAACTGTTATTGTTGCAATTCCAAAACTAGTTGATGGTAAGTGGATGCTGTAGTCCATAGATGCCTACATCTGTTCTCGATTCATAATCAAAATCCAGATGCGTCGTCACTCTTATGGATTAAGATGTAATACGTCATTGACAAGGGTCACTCACTATACGCAACACAATGACATTATGTTGCTATTTTACGCTGGTATTTTGAGAGTGTATAACGCTTCCCCGGTCGACCCGGCCTATTCGTGTTGCAGTCATTATACAGCTGCAGCGTGGCTCTACCAAGTACGGACTAACAAATATATTTTCTTCAGTCCGTATAAGTCTACTGCTGAACATTGGCCTCTCCCATTGGAGGGACGATTTTATTCTTTATTGTAGATATTATAAAGTGATAAAAATTTTGAATATTTAAATAAGATGTACAAAGGCGAGCTTAACCCTAATAAGAGTTCTCTTCCAGCAAACCCTTGGGAAAAGTATAATCTACACATCTTCGATACAAATAAATAAAATTGAAGTGTCTGTTTGTAATATCAAAATAAGGGCTTTTTACTAAATGTATATGAAAGTATATACGATACAAATAACAAAAAACGATTTTTAAAATTTTTGTCTGTTTGTTCCGGCTAATCTCCGAAACGGCTGGACCGATTTTGACGAAACTTTCACTGGCAGATAGCTGATGTTATAAGGAATGACTTATGCTACTTTTATTTTAGAAAAAGAATTAGGGTTCCGCGAAAAAAATTAAAATTCAGAAATCCAATCGTAATAAATTCCACGCGGGCGAAGTCGCGGGGAACAGCTAATAGTTTTATATGTAGAGCAAGTAGGTAGCAGCGTGCGTATTAATAATGAACATAATCACTACATAATAGAAATTGGATATAAGTTATATTTAGAAAGTAACATGTATGTGTATAACTATAGGTGTATTTTCTATTTCTATTAGGATTTTACTTAATCGTCACGCTTGGCAGGCGGATTGATGATCGCAGTAACAGATTTTTTACACCTTTGAATTTGCTTCCTCTCGCCAATCATTTAGGTTTAAATTATTTTCATAATAAACCATTGAGTTCTATGTACTACGTACTAGAGAAGCCGTTCAAACAAAAATGTGCACTACTCTGTTTTCGCGCATGCGCGGGAGATAGTACATTTTAGTCTATGATTGTAGATAGCGTGGCATATAAATGAAGTTTATTTTTCTATTGTAATATTATTACCTATTTATTAACTTGAACAACAAATAATTTTACTTATTTGACTACTGAATTATTAATTACGTTCAGGTTTAAACTTTAATTTGAAATCTCGTATTATTAGCGCAGCTCCACTCTATGAATATTGAGCCACACTAAATGACACTAAATTTGTACGGATTGCAGTACAGTTCATTTGAACATAGTGCATGTTCGAATGCCACATCTAGTACGTAGTACATATATATCGATGTAATAAACAGTATTATTTATAATGAGGTAAATTATATATGAGAAAATTCAAACGTTGCCTCTGGTGCTTAATTTATAACTAAATATTAGAAGAGAGTAATGTGCAGACATGTTTTTTAGCTTATTTTTAAATGTATTATTAACATTCTCATTCTTTAATGTCATTTGGCAATTTATTTTATTGCACTCTTTCGTATAAAATTGTTTTTCTTCCATAGTTAGTTTGTTTATTAGCGAGCTCTAGTTTGTGTTTGTTTCTTAAGCCGGCGCCAGATACAGCTTTAAACATGTGAACACTTTTTTGAAGCTATGTGTGGCACGGGACTTTGAATCAATGTTCAAATAAGTGCGCAAAGAAATGGACTTTGCCAAGAGGTATCGGTTTTTTAGCGTACATCAAAGCGTTCAAAGTCGACAGTGTTCAAATGTTTGCGTAGCCTGCCACACTTGCGCAAAGTTCAGTCGCGCGAGCCGCGAGCGTTGTTGAGCGGGGCGGTCGTGCGCAGTACGTTTTAAAAATAGGTCCAATCATAAAGACAGTAAAAAACAATCGAATGAATGTGATTTGTATGGTCAGCTTTTATCTGAAAAGTTAAAGCCCTTAGATGAAGATGACAGACTAGTACTTATGAATGAAATAGATAATCTTGTATTTAAATATTTTATTGTATTGTATTTTATTGTATTATTTTTGCACATGTAATAAATAATGACATGCACTTAAATAATACAGGCACACTGCATCCGCAAAATCGTCGTCCATCTTGTTTGTCGTTTATCAACGTACTGTGGAGAGATGTGTTTGAAAAGCATGTCTGGCAGGTTGCGCCAATAAGTGTTCAAACAAGTGTGCAAAGTCCTTCAAATAAGTGTTCAAATGTTGTTGCTATATCTGGCGCCGGCTTTACAAAGCGAATGGAGTCTGTCGTGATATTTTTGATAAAAATGCATGTATAGTATAGTATGTGTAAAGCTGACTTGTATTTAAATTTTTTTTTTTTTTTTATATACTTGTTGTGTTGGAGTAAGGTAATGAATGATAGCGGAATAAAACTTTGATTATTTTATTTTGAGTTCTTTGTAGACTATTGAGATTTGTTAAATATTTGAATATTATTTCAGTTTTACCGCCATAAGATCTTAGATAGCATATCCCATAGTCGTCTCTTACGACACCTACGGAACGAAATAGGATGGTTGATTCCTTTACGCCGCCACTACACTGCTAAACTGCCTCGTTGTTCAAGTGGTCGCAAACGCGATTGTTGATCATGAAGTCCCGGGTTCCAATCTCGGGTCGGGCCAATATCGGTTATTAGGTTCTTCTGTCGAGAAATTCCCACACTCGGCATCTCTGGAATGTCTCCCCCGTGTCTCGGAAAGCATGTAGAATCGTTGGTCCTGCGCCTGATCTCTCTCTGTTCGCGTCAGATTACCATCCCATCGGACTATGAGAGTGAGGGAATTGAGTGGCACGTGTTTTCGCGCATACACTCGGGCACTATAATCCTGTCCTACGAAGATGGCTAGACTCCGTTGAGACCGGCCGCCGTAACCAAAATTCAGTCTTGAGGACATTATTATGATCATCATTCATCCATCCATTACAACCAATAAAAGTCCACTGCAGACGTAGGCCTCCCCATAGATTGCATAGGAGAGATTTCGCCATAGTTGCCACGCTTGGCAGTTGTCTTTATTATTTTGATCTGTTATCAGGAAGATGCTACTGCCCATCTCCCGTTTCAGTTTATCTCTGTCACCTTTTACGACACGCACGGTACCCACATATGGGGTATTACACCGCCATTACATGGTTTATTATTTATGATTGATGAAATTTATGTTCGTAAGTAACTTACCCGACATGGACCAGCATATATGTGAGAAACCGCCACGCCTCCTGCCGCTTATGTGGATTGTAGATGAAGATCTGTGCGACGGGGCCCGTCGCGTCCGTCTTCCCCTGGGAGGCATCGTAGCAGAACAGCACTATCTCAATCAATGAGATCAGGATCATGCAGATCGCCGGCGGCCAACAGCTATATTCCTCTTCGTATATACCGTCTGTGTATGTGAAGAACGCTTTGCTACGGGTGTGGGCTGTACGCAACACAACAAAGGAGAACAGAAGAGAAAAGCGGGAGAGGTGATTAGGACAGGAGAACAGATGCAGTAGAATTGTGAAAGTGTTTCAAGTTCGATATTGATTTTAGAACTTTTTTTGAAAATCGAATAATTTGAAAATAAAAAAACAACAAGAAGACAGATTGTCAAGTTTCGCGGTTATTTTCCGTTATAAATAGGCCGTAACAATAGAGCAGAAACGGTCCACGCGTGATCCGTGTGGCGGGCATTATTACCGCGCAGGACGCGTAAGTTGATAAAACGGTCATGCGAAGAAAAGGACAAATTGTCCGTAATGGATTACGACATAGCGCAAAATTCGTAATTTGTTAATAGAAATTACAAATTAAAAAGAAAACATTCGAAATTTGAATGTGGAAACAAATTTGGATTTAAAAATAGAATGGTATTTATTTAGTACATATTTTGAATGTATGCAAGTGTGGGTAGGATTTATCAAACAATGGAACAAACAAAAGCAATAATAGGGTTGGGGGAAAAAAGGGAAAAAATGCATAATTAGTAAATGTTACGTTAGTAAATTAGCATAGATGGTATTTATAGCTGGGTTAGTGTTACAAGCAATTAAGTGTTAGCTACTCCCACGGAAAGCATTTATTATGGGGAGGTCATGCGATAAATCTATATATATATCGAAGTATATATATACTTCGACCACGTTTCTGTATATTGCTGTCGAAAAAATCCTGTTCCTACTACAATATAAGTCAAGATGATATTTTTATAGACAGATAACTCTATAGTACACCAAAAATATAGATGAACGAAAGAAGAATAAAAAAAAATTAAGTGTCACAATGGGCGGTCTTATAGCAAAAGTACGTAAGTACACATTACTTCAATGTTACAAAAGCGATTTTTTATTTCATGTTTTAGTATAAGTTATGCCTTTGCTTATAACTTTTCATTTGCTGGCAAAATATGTAAATTGTATGAAAGAAAAAAAAAATACAGCTCTATTTTAATTGGTTGTCCAGGACTGAAGAATATTTTTTCGAATCAGCGATATAATAAAAAAAACTGATTAATAAGAATAATAAACAGTTCTGAATAAAAAAATTCTATTCCTACTTGTTCCTGCGACTGTCCGTGGAATACTTTGCACTTTTGGAATTTTTCAATTATGAAAAAACAATATAATTATCTATTTATTTGGTTAGGTCCGTTTGGTTCAAAATTACAAACTTTCTAAGATTCAAAGTAAATTAAGTTAAATAGTAACGGAGAGACAAGCTAAAAAAAAATTGGTCAACGAATTGTATATTCTGGATTTAGGACGTCCTAAATCCTACTAACCTAATGTGCAAAATTGACAAATGGCGGTATATCCATTCTAAATTCCACTGGTTATGGGATGATGCATTGACAGTACGTGGGCATTGGTTGCACAGCGTGATGAGCATGCGCAAAGAGAAATGAGAATGAGCATGAGCAAGGCTTTCAAATCATATTTAGGTATGCTCGGAATTTCGAAAAGGTCTAAACTACCAGTGGTTTGCACACGGCTCATAAAGTTATTTAAAAAATCCGGCCTTAATCATAAAAATCGTCGTCGATTTAAGAAATGCTTAAAGTAGCTGTTCCTCCCTTCACTAAATAACAATAGAAAGAGACATGTATAGAGATAATAAATACTTAGAGTAAGTGATAATCAACGATTTTACCTAAGGCCGGATTTATGCAACCGGATTTAACTTAACCTTAATTGATATCAAGTGCACAAACTAGAAATAGTAACTTTAAGTGTTAGATTTGATTAAAATATACGATAATAACTACTGTTCGTAAAGTTGAATTTGATAGGTAACATTCACTTAAAATTTACATATTTGTACATAAAATAAGAAAAAAAAAGAAAAGTTTAATGTAAACTTCATGTTGTAAAACGACAGGAAAATTTAACGCTTACTTGTTACTTTGATCAACGTGAGTCACTGAATTAATGATTTTGACGTCTCTATCTCTAGCGTTATCATACTGAGTCAATAACAAATATAAAAGAACTTAAGAAAAGCATACCAAAATAATTAATTATATTCTTCACATATCCAAATAATTTGTTCAGACAATTACACACACTGGAACTAACAGTCCGTTTGTTCATGACCTTGTAGGCATAATCATTACTTTTACACGTTTTGAACCACATTTTCTAATTTTCGTAACTTTTTATGTATGACTTAAAACCACTTGATTCTGACCAACGCATCCGATACTTGCAATATCAACACCATTTTAGAATGAGTTTCAAATTATTAAACCAATTAAGATAAAACTTCATCGAATTGGAGTTATTTGGAGCATGTCTCCAACCTAAATTACAAAATTAACGGAAAAAAATAATAAACCTTAAACAATTTTTTATTAAATTTACTAGCATTTTAATTTTGCTTTCCCGCGTCCTTCGTTTTCTTTTTAATTTCACGTATGACAAACCATTACGCTCGTTAAGCCTTTGCACTTTTCGCGCGTCCGTTTTACCGCGCTAAATGCAAAATACTGCGAGAGACGACAGAGACAAAGATTTGCAAAGGGAACGAATTGATGCAATGTAGCATAATTTGTGTTCGTTACAACTAAGGCATTCTTCTGTAACTATCTGGTTGGTAAATATGATTATGTTAATTATATTTACAATCTTTATTTAAAATATCTATATTAAATTGTTGTAAATGTTAGTGTTAACGACTGTAATTTTTTTATAGAATAAGGTTGACAAACGAGCACACAGTCCACCTGATAATAAGAGGATGCTGTGGCCCATAGGCACACCTAGATCTCCCCCCCCCCCCCCGAACGGGTTCCCGCCTTGTCGTGGCGGGAATGGGGGGGTGTAGGGCCGGCCCGAGGTGGCCACTCCGAGTGGGCTTGGCGAGCCCACTTCGGATGTGTGTCGGTGGGTTGCGGCGAGAGGGGTGTTCTTTCCCCCTACCGCTGAAGCCGAGGTGGAGTCGCGGAGGAAGAGGAGTGTTGGTATGGCGATGCGCCGCTCTCCCTACCCTCCGCGGCCGAAACTTGGTTGGCGGCGGAGCCTGAGACCAGATCCGCCGCTGGGGTCGGGAAAGCGGGTACTACTGAGCGCTCGATTTTCCTGGCCCCATGGCCTCCGCGTATCGGACTCGGGGGTGCCCGTTGCGCAGGTGGAATTGGAGGCCGAGGAGGGAGGCGTGCCTTGTGTTCCTGGTGCGCCTTGCCTGAAAAGGAGAATGGGGAGGAGAGGTCCTCCCCCGAGAAGGGGCTGTCATGGGACGGCCGGCGCTGGTGGGGGTGCGGATGTGTACGAAAGCGTTCCCATGGCCCTGTCAATATGCGGCGAAGGTGGAACACCATGGGGTTTTAGTCGGTGCGAGTCCGACATAACCCGTCCTTGCCCCCGCGAGGCGAGTATGCATAGGCATTTCCCCATGTAAAAAAAAGGCACACCTAGATCTATCCTCGATTAAGGATCAAAATGTAGAATGCGTTGCCACCCCTGAGGACTAAGATGGAATGCCTCGTTTCCAGTAAAAAGAGTCCGTTTCCCTACACTCGCCATACGAAACATATATAAGCATTAAGTGCTATTTCACGCTGGTATTGATGATGTATTCACTTCTCTAAACCTACCCAAATAATAAGTGTCTATAATTGATAAAGATTTAAAAACATACAAATCTTAATTGATTTAAATCGCAGCGATAATTTCTTATCGTAAGTTAGTCGTATGTATCAACAGCGCTGGACAATTTATGTGCAGCAAGCTATTCATCCATCCAATGGCAAATCCAATACAGCCCATGACAGAATAGAATAGAATAGAATAATTTTTATTCAATATAGATTACAAGAATACCTATTAGGTTTGGAAAAAAACCTCTGTCCTGGGAAGAACCAGCAAGAAACCCAGCTGGACTTATTATGTCCGGACCATTACCACTTCAGCTTACTGAGATATGTCGGTTACCCTGGTTCTATTGCGGATAACTTAGTTATGAATTCTATTACACAGGTTTCAGCGGTTTCAGGTTGACAGTCGGTATATCTAAGTGCTGAAGTATTTGTACAATAGGGCTACGATAGCTATTTATGTGTATTTATGACACGTATTTTTGACACGTAGTCATTCATCTTATGGTTCCGCCACGCTATGCTCCTCGCGATGCTCACCGCTCTACTCCTCGCGCTTCCACGATGTTGCCATCTTTGCCCACACACTGTTTTACTCGCGCAATTAATCGCGACGCTCCGCACTAGCTTGCTTGCGTTTGCAACACAATGGATGTTAAAACTGTGTCAACGTGCGCGCTATATGCATATTTAGTATAGCTAATTATATCAATGTCATAAAAGAAATATAGGTCGTCGTCCTCGCCAACGGAGATGGTTGATGACATATATTCACCGCAATAGAAGGACGCTTCCGTAACAAGCGCTCGATTCGAAGCGCGTTCGCACGATTGTAGCCGGCTACTAGCGCTCATATTGCCAGTTCTTTGACTCGCGCCAAAACCCGACAAAACAGTTAGCGATGGGCATGACGACGAGCATGACGTGCGGCATGACGAGTATTGTTGCCACACTACATCTCTACCTCCTGTCCTCGCTACTTCCCATGCCACTCGACGAGTATGTGGCAGGGGGGTCAGTCCCGTTAATGAATTGCACCTCATCATAAGTGCACCGCTAAACATAGGCCGAGGCCAAAGACCTGTGCCTTCTGCATTTATTAACACCCTACATGCCTTATTAGATCATCATCATTACAGCCCTTCACAAGTCCACTGCTGAACATAGGCCTCCCCCAAAAAATGCCACAAAGCACGGTCCTGAGCCACCTGCATCCATCGACTTCCTGCATGTCTTACCAGGTCGTCACTCCATCTAGTGGGGACGCCCACACTTCGTCCGCCGGTACGAGGCCGCCACCGAGAACCTTTTTCCCCATCGGTTGTCGGTTCTTCGAGCTATATGGCCGGCCCATTGCCACTTCAGCTTACTAACCGTTGGCTATGTCGGTCACGCTGGTTCTACTGCGGATAACCTCATTTCTAAGTTTATCACGCAGTGAGACTCCGAGCATAGCCCTCTCCATAGCTCGCTGAGCGACCTTGAGCTTCCTCATCCGGCCAGCAGTGAAGGACCACGTCTCAGTTCCGTATGTCATCACTGGCAACACGCACTGGTTGTACAGCCTCGTTTTCAAGTTTTGAGGTATACCTGACGAGAAGATGTGCCGTAATTTCCCGAACGCTGCCCAGCCGAGTTGAATCCGTCGATTGACCTCTCGGTCGAAGTTGGACTTACCTAGTCGGACTATTTGTCCCAGGTAAACATACTCGTCAACAACTTCGAGCTTAGTGCTCCCAACAACTACCGGCATAGGTGTGACATGGACATTAAACATGATCTTTGTTTTGTCCATGTTCATCTTAAGACCCATCCGTTGGGAGGCACTATTGAGGTCATTGAGCATAGTGCTTAGGTCCTCCAGCGATTCTGCCATAAGGACTATATCGTTGGCAAATCGAAGGTGAGTGATGTACTCGCCATTGATGTTAATACCGTATCCTTCCAGTCCAAAAGCTTGAAAACATCTTCCAATGCAGCGGTGAAGAGTTTCGGGGATATAACGTCACCCTGTCTTACACCTCTCTGCAGTTGGATAGGTTTCGTACCCTGTTCTGTACTCGGATAGCCATCGTAGCCCCACTGTACAAGCTCTTCAGCACTTCGATATACCGACAGTCAACTTGGCACCGCTGAAGGGACCGCAGCACCGCCCAAATTTCAACGGAATCAAAGGCTTTCTCATAGTCCACATACGCCAGACATAGTGGCAAATTGTACTCCTCGGACTTCTGTACAATTTGCCGAAGGGTATGTATGTGGTCTATGGTGCCAAAGCCTTTCGGAAACCGGCTTGTTCGGGAGGCTGGAATTCGTCGAGTCTGCGTGCGAGACGATTCGTAATGACTCGAAAACAGCACGCAGACGCGGCTCAGAAGGAAATCGGTCTGTAGTTCTTCAAGAGAGCGTTGTCGCCTTTCTTGAAGAACAAGACCACCGCACTTCTGCTCCACGCCTCCGGTGTAATGCCACCATGTAGGACGGAATTAAAGAGCTTCTGAAGGACTTCAAGTACCGGTTTTCCACCCGCTTTCAGAAGCTCCGCTGTAATTCCATCCTCGCCTGGGCCTTGCCGTTTTTAAGGTGCTGGAGCCATTCTAATCTCGCTCAGACTGACGTCCGGGATATCATCGGAATAGTGTCGGATAAGACTCGCTCTTGATCGTTACCACACTTGCGTGTGGCCCAACGATGATGTGTACAGCTGCCCATAGAACCTCTCAATCTCACCAAAATCTCAGGTGTCCCGGAAACGACGCTGCCACACTCGATCTTCAGCTTCGACAGTTGGTTTCTGGCAGACAGATCTCAGCAAAGACTTTGGAGCCCTGGTTCCGCTCGATCGCTTCTTCAATACGAGCTGTATTGAAGTTGCGCAAGTCCCGCCGCATGCATTTGGAGATCTGTCTGTTCAGTTGCCTGTATTCTGTCATATCTACTGAAGACTGCAGCTTCATATCCCGTCTAACAGCCATGAGATTAAGAGTGTGATCGGAGAGTTTTTGTGTTCTTCTGCGGCGGGTCTTGCAAAACTTAGCTCCGACCGCATGGACAGTTTCCACGAGCTTGTCATTCATAACGTCCACTGCATTGCAATCTTCTAGGCACTGAAAACGGTTTCGTAGTTCGAGCTGAAAGGTTTCGGGACTTTGGATTAGAGCACGAGGGGGACGGAGCGTTGACTTCATTAGATAGTATCAGAAAAAATATCTAAATTTCAAATCTTTCACCATCGTCATCAACCCAAACGCCCTGACAATAGTCCACAGTCAAGTTAATGAACAATATCAGCAAAGAAGCAAGTATTATATGGAATTTTTCAGTTGTAGTGCCATGATACAGCCGACCGGGGTAACATGGTCTTAACCCGGTTGGCTGTATCATCTCTCACAGAATACCAGCCTAAAATAGCAGGATAATTATGCTGTGTACGATGAGCGTAGATAAACCGAGTATACAGGTAACGAGGAATTCCATATTAGTCCTTATCCTCAGAGCATCTCTGCATCTACATTTCGATATTTAATAGAGGAGATGTAAGTGTCTTTGGGCAATAGCATCGACTTACTATAAGGTCGGCTGTGTACTCGTATGTTAATAGTAGAAATGCCGCGGATAGTTGTTCTAGCGAATAGTCGGATACCGATTAATCGCCATTCCCTATGGCGAATAGTCGAATAACTCGCCATTATTATTCGACATAAAAAAAGGAATATAAAAATAATTTATTTGCTATCAAATAATAATATCACGCTTGTCGCGTCGCGACAAGCGTGATATTATTATTTTAAGATATATTAAGATATATTATATATTAAGATATATATTTAAGACGCGTGACACGCAAGTCGCGTGTCACGCGTCTTGAACTTACCAATCATTCATTTGTTACTGTAATCTAACATTTTTCTAAGGTTATGAGAAAAGAAAACAATGAAGTAAGAAAAGAAATCAGTCTCATATTATATACTGATTTTACATTTTTAAATGCTGGCAATTCTTCTCTTGTACCTACCTATTTTACGAGGAATACCTTTTGTATAACCCAGCGTTTAATACTGTAGGGTATTTCCCGCCCAATCGATTTCGCTTGTGTTTAGGTTGGGCGGCACGCATTTTTAAAATACTAATTAATTTAAGTGCCTAAATAATTAACTTCAACATGACATGAATGATTTTTGGCTAAGTTTTTATATCAATGATAATAATTAATACGAGGGTGACACTGAAAGTTCTAGAAAATCAAAAACTGAACAAACTAGCAAGTTATTAGTTTTATTATATCTTTTCAAAATAGTGTCCATTTACATCAATACATCGCTGCATCCGATGGAACCACTGAGAAAAGCACTTTGCCCACTCGTCCTTAGGGTCTCTTCGACGGCATTTTGAAAGGCAGCCACTGCTTCCTCGGCGTCCATAAAACATTTTCCTCGAAGTGTTTCTTTTATTTTCGGAAATAAATAAAAATCGCAAGGTGCGAGGTCGGGGCTATAGGGCGGTTGACCCAGTAATTCCACGTCTGACGTCGCGAAGTTGTCGATTGTTTGCTTAGCGGTGTGCGACGAAGCGTTGTCGTGGTGAAGGAGGATCCTACTGCGAGGTCGTTTCTCCCGAACTTTTTCCAAGACAAGTGGCAAACAATTGTTAGTGTACCACTCTGCAGTAACTGTTTTTCGATCCTCTAAAACAATTGTTGCATAATGACCTGTCCTTCTGAAGAGCGAGGCCACCATCTTTTTTCCCACGCTTCGACCTCTCTTCACTTTAGTTGGCAACTCCTCGGAAGGAAACACCCAGACAGCAGACTGTCTCTTAGTTTCAGGACCATAACAATAAATCCAGCTTTCGTCACCCGTAAGTATGTCGAACACAGCATTTGAGTCACCTCAGTTAAATCTTTGAACCATTTCACGACACCAATCAACACGACGGAGTTTTTAGGCCTCTGTCAAATTATGAGCTATCCACCGGGCACAAAGCTTGCTGACCGCTAAATGTTCATGGAGGATTTTGTGCACTTGACTCATACCGATGCCTAAGCTTGTCCGAATCTGCTGATAAGTCACTCTCTTGTCAGTCTCTATCATACGCCGCACAATACTGATGTTATCGTCAGTCGTCGCCGTAGAAGGCCGTACCTCACACAGATCATCGGTGAGATTAGTGCGACCACGTTTAAACTCATTAAACCAGTTGTAAACAGTGGCACGAGATGGGGCTTTATCGTGAAAGGCCAATCGAAGTCTATCATAACTTTCTTGTTGACTTAAATGACATCGAAGTCATTAAAATCATTGTACGAAAATTTTCTCGCGTAAAATTCATGCTGTCGTGACACAGACAATTTTCAATTTACCGCCAAATCGTAAACAAATGACAAATTAATAAAATAGGTACATACACAATAATATTGGCAAAGAGTTCCATTTTCAAAATTTGAACTTATTTTTTTATTATATCGTTTACAAGTGGCCAGTTCTAAGAACTTTCAGTGTCGCCCTCGTGTGTTTTGTTTTTAAAGAAAAATTGAAGTTTGATTATTTTTAAGTCTACAATTTGTTTGTTCATTAAAAGTTTATTTTAAGACAACTATTCACCGAATGTCGAATAATACTAGCTATTATTCGGTATTCGACGAATAACAAAAAAAT
Source organism: Parnassius orleans (assembly GCA_029286625.1). NCBI lineage: Eukaryota > Metazoa > Arthropoda > Insecta > Lepidoptera > Papilionidae > Parnassius > Parnassius orleans. Next base: position 9,687,766 of record JAGSMP010000006.1, on the reverse strand, counting down.
GTCGAGTAAAGCCGAATACCGTATAGTATACCGGCGTCTCTAGTTAATAGAAAACATAAAAACTCAATATTCTTTTGCCTAAATATTAAGAACAATAATTATTCGTCATAACTTTAAGTGATTATGTAGCACACTTTCTAAAATTACCTATAAATTTAAAAAAAAATTACGTAATGTACATAGGTCGCTGCCATGATATCCATTAACCAATTTGCCCGGTTAAAGTTTTAATAGAGGTCAAATTGTACCTCTGATCTCGCGTCCCTCTATTAGACACATAAATGAATCCCAGTTTGACGAACTTTACGTTTGGGCTATAAATAAAACCACGTCCAGGGGTCACAAAATAAGCAGTTTGGTCCAATGTTCCAAAATATTCGACTCCTTAGTGTTATCGATCAAATATAATGATTTTTTTCTTAAAATTTATATGGGGCTATTCCAGAATTATAACATATTTTAAGAAAATCGTTAAATTCGGTTTAGCCGTTTCCGCGAAATTGGTGATCATACATAAAAAATATGCACCGAAGTTTTTGGAACTCGTTAAAAATGACTTGATTGAATGATGAAGATATTATTATGACATCATAGGTAAAGAAAAGAACATAGATTGTAGTAGTTAATAAAAAAAAGTATTTTTGAAAATACGAGTAGTTACATATTTAAAAAAAAAACTACTGGCGCATTCAACCGGATGCGGTTCATCATTTTAACTGACTTCTAAAAAGGAGGAGGTTCTCAATTCGACTGTATTTTTTTTAATGTGTTATACCTCAGAACTTTTATTTTTTATTTGAAAGCTGGTGCTTCTCATGTGGCCCATATAAATTTGATTAAGATTAGACCAGTAGTTTTGGAGTTATCCTTAATAATGGGTATTTAATTGACTTCGACTACATTGATGATGTTCTCAGTTTATTTATATTGAAGTCGGTTGTACACAATTTTTAATTTTACCACTTGTAGTTGTTTGAAGTCGGCTATCAAAAGTTATATTTTTACCTTTTTTTTTGAACATTACTTCCACACTAGGATTTTCTCCTGTATCGTGGGGGCAGTTTACAAACATAAATTGCACAAGGCAAACATGCAGACTCGGAACAATTATTTGTAGGCCATACAAATACTTGTTCCGTGCGGGATTCGAATCCGCGGCCCTTAGCGTTGACTCATTGCTAAGCCACTGCGCCACGGAGCTTTTGATTATCAAAAGCTCGAATGTAGTCTAAATAGTTTTAATAAGGTGGATTTTTCTACAAATTTATCTGGGACAACCCCTAAAGTAAAACATATTTAATAAAACGAGTGGAAAACTTAAAAATTGTGTACAACCGACTTCAATATAAATAAAATGCGAACATCATCAATGTAGTCGAAGTCAATTAAATACGCATTAATAAGGATAACTCAACAACTACTACTAGTCAAATCTTGATCAAATTTATATGGGACCACATGAGAAGCACCAGCTTTCAAATAAAAAAAGACTCATCAAAATCGGTTCACCTAGAAAAAAGTTCTGAGGTAACACACAAAAAAATACAGTCGAATTGAGAACCTCGTCTTTTTTTTGAAGTCGGTTAAAAATATTCATTAACATCGGTGTACAAATGAACAAGATATCTAGTAACATAGGTACATACAAAAAAAAGAGCATACACTGGACTGTAAAAAGGCTGTCTGCTAAAACGGGTTTACAGTTCCCGTTACTCCCCGTATGAAACAGTTTGATAATGCTGCTATTTCACGCTGGAATTCTGTGTACGCGTGGTCTTTACCAGGTCGTGCCGAGCCATTGCTGCTGAAGTGCAGCGTACACTGCAGCGTGGTCCCATCACATTCTATTTTTTTTAATACATTATTGATTGATTTTTTTTCATATCTACCTACGTCTAGTGTCCGTTTGAGTGGAACCCGTAGTGATAGGCGAAATATTTTTCACTCGCAAAGCTTCCGATGCTTGATACACAACTACTTGAGTAGAATCTATGATATTCTTCTGAGGGAAAACTCTTGTTTTAAGACGGGGTCTATAGGACGGGGTTCCTGTAGGAATAATTCTTATCAATTATCTGATAATGCAACAAACTATGGTTGCATATAAAAAAATTTAAACGTTACCGCAACACTAGGATTTTATATTGTATTTTGGAGGCATTTACAAACATAAATTGCACAAGGACAAACATCCAGACCAGAAACAATTATTTGTAGGCCATACAAATATTTCTTCCGTGCGGGATTCGAACCCGCGGCCCCAGCGCTGCCACTCACTGCTAAGCCATTGCGCCACTGAGCCGTCAATATAATAACGTCCTTCAGATCGAATTTCGATCACAACGGCCAGTATCGACGGACACTAGCCATGTTCGCAGGACAGGAATTATAGTGCACGAGTGTCTGTACAAACACAGTTGCGCTCTCTATTCTCTCAAACAAATCAGGACATGGGCAGCAGCGTTCTTCCTAATAACGACTAAAATCAAAAAGCTACGGTTGCGAACCCGCTTGCCAAGCGTGGCAAATATGGCAAACATGGCCATGAGGCAATCTATGAAGGTGGCCTACGTAAGCAGTGGACTTTAATAAGCTGTATTGGTAGCACAGAATAAATAATAGTATTAACGTATAGTAGTTGTAAGACCAACTTGTGTTAGTTTGCACCGATTGAAAATAGCGCCATCTATTAGAAATTGATGTCACTTACATGACGAATGTGTGTGATTGTGAATCAGACACATTGAGTTACAATACCTATAGAGTCACAAACAGACAAATAAAATGTCCGCGCTAAAACTCGGCGCACGCTGCGAAGTGCGCAGAGTTTTTGTTTAGTTGTAAGGCGACCACAATCCTCGTACAACGTCCGCGATGCCAAAGTGTTCGGTGATTTCCTGCCCAAATAACAGCAGACACGTGCGAAAAAGGATGGTGTTTCATATTTTAGGTAAGTATCATACCAAATTTACGTATTTATGTATCCACAGTGCATGTTTTCATTTAAATTTCAATAATTTTCATTTTATTAGCAAACTAAAACACTCACCGCCGACCGCGCGGCGCCGCGATAACGTTTTCTTCACACGTTAGACAAATATGCAAGAGTAAAAGAGAAACAAATAGTCACGCGTACGAGAGTGACTCGCAAATTATGTTCTAACGGTTCTATGGAGGATTGATACAATAAATATTTTTACAGATTTTAAACTTAATGTACTAATATTACAATGTTGTTAAATGTTTTATTTTTAGTTTTCCGTACAAAATGTAGGTCGAAAGAGTTTTATTATTTTAAAGTATAATTAAAATATGTTTTTTTTTTGTTTTTAGTTTTCCTCGAAACCCCATAAGATGCTCTGAATGGACAGTTATTATAGCAAAAGCCTGAAATGAATTAAACTACAAGCCATATAAAGGGTCGTAAGTCGTAATAAATCAAAGTAAAGGCAACGTTACAATAAATTAACATTGTTTCAAGGTAATTAGGTTAGGTTAAGTTTTAGTTGTGTTATTAAAAGTAAGTAAGTAATATAACGCTTATACCTAATATTAATTTTGTTTTATTTTAAATTATCAGCGACCCGCGTGATCCCGTGTTTCCCGGTATAAAAGTAGGTAGCATAAGTGATAATTTAGGTATGTTTTATTTACATTTTCATCCGAATCCGTCGATCTGTTAGAGCACGAACAAAATACAAACATACACACTAAAACGTACATACCCTTCATAATATTAGTGTGACTAGCTGACTCGCCCTGACTCCACCCAGTTGAATAATATAATTATGTCCATCCTAAATTCTAAATGTCCATTCTAAAGTAGTAATTAATACTTAGCATTTTAGTACCTAATTCACAAACCTTAGTGGTTTACTAGTGCTATTAATACTATTAATTATTACACCAAATTTTTTCATTTACTTATCATATAAAAATCTTATAAAATGTGTTATGATTTTTAATATGATAAGTAAATTAAAAAGAAATTGGTGTAATAATTTTGAAATCAGTTGTTTAGTTCTCCTAGGTACATATAAACTCACAAACTCATATTTCACAATTATTATAAACTCCTAATAATATTAGTATAAATAGCGTCTCCACTGATGCCTTGTTCCTGCTCGTACGCAAGCCCTTGAGTGAATGATGATGACATTGCATACGAGCGACTTTGAACATTATACAAGCAGGTTAACGTCTAAATTCGAGCAAATGTCATTTTGAACTATATAATATCAAAATATATAGGTATATGGAACGGCGCTCGGACATTTTTGAGTATTGTCAGTTAGAGATTGTGACTCTATAGGTATTGTAACTCAATGATCAGACACAAAGAAGTAGACCGGATAAATCTATTTCGGGCTGTGGGAATTTTTTAACTTATTGTTAATTACTGCTACGAACCAGATATTTCTATTGAGGTTGCTCGGTTCAAAACATTAAAATATTCACACCTAAAAAAGTAACACTGAAGCCGAACTGTGATAGAGAGAAACAAGGTCATTATTTATTATAGCGACCTCTTGTAGCTAGAACTAGAAGTTCGGATTATGATTTATTATCAAATCAGTAGTTTATAAGTCTTTGCCTTCGATTACAATGTTGCCGACTGTATAGTCCAGTCAAATAAGATCTGAAATCAAAATTTTGGCACTCAACTTTGCATTTTTGATATAATGTAGTTTTAATTATACAAAAACAATGTGTAAAGGTTTTCGTGTCTGCAACCTCCGGCAAGGATTGAAAAAAAATTGTCAAGTTTTTTTGTTAAAAACGTTGTAATAAAAATGTGTAGAGCTTAAAATTTTACATAAAAAAGGTTTTATGATTTTTTTTCCTCCCGACAAAATTAACGGAGTTAGGGAGGTTTTAAGTTTAAGGGATGAACGTAAATTTAAAAAAATCGTAGGTAGTAGAAAAATAAGCGAATAATATTTTTTTTAAATTGCTTAGATAAATCTAATCTAAATAAATCTAATTTAATCTAAATTGCTTAGATAATTTTTTTTATTATTAAAAAAATACATTGTTTTTGTATCATTAAAACTACATTGTATTATCATCAAAAATGCAAAGTTGAGTGCCAAATTCTTGGTTTAGACCTTATTAGACTGGACTATTTTAGGCAAGATTGAAAAGGATTTTGTCTAGCTAAGTAAATGCGCTTTACCTACATCGACTACATCACCACTAACCACCAGGTGGAATAGTATGGTCAAGCACTGTCTACCGTTACCGTTACAGCCTATTAAAGTCCACTGCAGCATATAGACCTCCCCTATGGATTGCCTCATAGGGGGGATATTTGCCATAGTTGCTACGCTTAGCAGGTGGCTTGGCAACCGCAGTTTTTTTTATTTTTAGTTGTTATTAGGAAGACGCTGTTGCTTATCTGATGATGTGTTTCTCACTTTCGCCTCATACGACACCCGCGGGATGTTACAAGTCGCGGCACGTAAGTCTAGCGCTAAACGAAACGTGGAGGGGATAGCTGCGCATGGGTACTGTCGCGCACGTATTACATATCAGTAAGGGGGACGGAATGCTACTGGAGAGCCAATCAGCGCGCGGAATGAGACTGGAGAGCCAATCAGCGCGTGCAAACAAAACGCAAGCCATTTTCGACTTATAACGGTCACCGCTAGACTTACGTGCCGCGACTTATATGGGGTACCGGATATTCTTATACTGCCACTACACGGTAAATATCTTAAAAAAAATGATAACTACCGAATACGTCAACAGCGGTCAATCCAGCAAGAGAATATACCTAACACCGCAAGTAGTAGCGGCGTAAGAGTCATCATCATCATCATCACAGCCCTTCACAAGTCCTCTCCGAAGGAATGCCACAAATCACGGTCCTGAGCCACCTGCATCCATCGACTTCTTGCATGTGTTACCAGGTCGTCACTCCATCTAGTGGGGGGACGCCCTACACTTCGCCTGCCGCCGGTACGAGGCTGCCACTCGAGAACCTTTTTTCCCCATCGATTGTCGGTTCTTCGAGCTATATGGCCGGCCCATTGCCACTTCAGCTAACTAAGCTGTACTAACGGATTAGTAAGAGAGTACCTACTATTATTTATTCTGTGGTGCCGTGTAATAACGGCGTAGGAGAATCCACTACCACATTTAAAAAAATCCTCTAGACCGACGGCCAATTTCAATGGAGACTAGCCATCGGCGCAGGTTAGAATTATAGTTCACAGGTGCACTCTCTATTCCCTCACTCTCATATTCCGATAATGGCTAAATGTTAATCCATTAAGAATTTGTTAAAAAAGACATTCTTTATTAGAGGTGATGCCTTTGACATAGTCTCGTTATAAATTATTTACATAGTATATCTCTGTATCCAAGGTCTTTAAGATAAATATGACGGATAAGATATCGTATTGCATTAATATGTTTACATTTTTTGGTAGATAATACGTATTAGAATATCGACAATGTCCGAAAGGATACAAAGATAAGTTTGAATCCACCATTTGACAATATTTATACAATACTACGTTTACCCGATGGTAAGTGATTCTTAACTAAGAATCAAAATGCGAATGCGTTGTCATCCCTGAAGACTAAGATGGAATGTCTCGTTCAAAGAGTCTCCGGGTTTTATACACCCACCATACGAAACACAGCAGCATTAAGCTGCTATTTTACGATGGTATTCTGTGAGAGCGTGGTCCACTCAATTTTGTGAACCTCTTCCAAAAATAAGCATTTTAAGCTAATTTAATAAAGTTAAAGTTACAGCCTATATACGTCCCACTGCTGAGCACAGGCCTCCCCTCATTTCTGAGAGGGTTTTATTAGGGCAAGGAAGTGTCCGCCGCGCTGCCTCAATGCGTGTTGGCGGCGTACTTCACATGTCTTCGAAATATTTTTATTTAATTTCTCAGACATGCAGGATTCCTCATGATGTTTCCTTCACCGCCGAGCACGTGGTAAATCAGCACTTAAAATTGCAATTAACAATTTCATTGGTGCCGGCGGGGATCGAACCCGGTTTGCTCACGTGCTGTGAAATTTAAAGCGAGCGCCAACCATCTGAGCTACCACGGCTTAGATAGTTAGCGCCGTTTATTTTAATATGTTTAGAGGAAAAGTTTAGTCTATATATATATATATATATATTAGAATACACCAGAATAAATTAGTGATTTTATTTCGTATTTGTTATTGAACGTTATTTTGTTACTGAAGTCCTAATATACTTAACATTCTTTCGAAAGGTTTCTTAGTGGTTCACCTTTTTTCCTATTTTGGACAGTCCATATCTCACCAAATCGAAGAAAAACCTTAATCGTAGTTACTTTGTCACCTTATTGACTAAAATTAAATTCTCTTGTTATCGTCACTAACCAACCGCAGCATAGAAGCATTAAGAGGCTATTTTTTATGATTCTACTCGTATTTAACGAGCCGTAACCACTATATATATTCAGTTGCCGTAAGGCGTTAACAATTCAAAAAACTTACAAACTCAGAAACTCAAATAACTTATGAGGTTATCCAGGCAGCGTTTAGTCTAAACAAACGTATTCTTCTGTTTTCTCTCCGTATAATAATACTGGAGCAAATATTATTTTTACGATATATTTTTTTTATAGGATAAGGGTGACAAGCGAGCGCTCAGTCCACCTGATTGTTAGTGGTTGCTGTGGCCCATAGACATCTCCATCTATCCTCGTTTGCGAATCAAAATGCAGATGCGTTGCCATCCGTGAGGACTAAGATGGAATGCCTCGTTTCTAGTAAAAAGAGTCTCCGGTTCTCTACACTCACCATACGAAACACAACAGCATTAAGCTGCTATTTTACGCTGGTATACTCTGAGAGCGTGGTCCTTCCCCGGTCGAGCCCACCCATTCGTGCTACAACTATACCAGTAATATAGCTGCAGCATGGCTCTACCACGTAAAAATAATTTAGGTATATCGACCATAGTTATGTTCCTATAATTAATTTTTTTTAAATAAAAAGTATAAACAGACTTCAAACAAAAAATTTAAACTCATTTCGAAGAATTAATATCCCGGCTACTACATAATACCTACACATTAAATGAAATGTAAAGCAAGCACCCGAAACGTCGGGATTTAAATACGTTAAATTTAAACGCGATAAAATCCGTAAAATTAGTTTCATTCAATATTTTATTGCTGTTAGTTTTTGATTTTTGCATTATATATTTTACCCTTAAGAGTACATAGACAAAGCGAATGATATAGACTGTCGTTTAAATATTTACAATTAAAAGTTCATCCCCTATTATTCCAACCTTAGGGGTGGAATTATTTATTCATATTTAAACGCGGCCAACCTTGAAATATACATATATAGAGAAATCGGTGAAGATAGCACATAAAAAAAATTAAAGCGTGGAATATAAAACCTCATCTTTAATAGTCAAGGTAAATTCTTTAAATTAATTCGGTTAAAGTTTAGGAACCGTCAAAAATTACTAAAGTCAAACCGCCGTTATTAGACGTCCAGCGAACTAAAGAATAATCATATCTTATATTGTTCTTCATATAAATTTAAATTGGCCCAGTTTTGGAGAGGAAACGGGAGAATACGGAATGACGATTTCGTAAATTTTTCATATGTATATATAATCAGTCCAAGCTGCTATTGTTTCTTTCGATTGCCAGCTTGGTCGTTCGGACAAAGCAATATATTAATAAATACCAATTCTTCAAATTTCTTCAGCCCGGATGTCGTCTTATTACCTGACGCAATCGCTTTTTATATGATATAATAAAATAAACAAAATTCTTAACATATTTATAATGAATAGTTATAATTATAAACAGATAGGTACTAGATGATAAAATGGATAGACAACTTAAACTATGAAAAAACAGAGGCGCAGTTACATTACACCCACGCATACGCACATGTACACGCAGTTACACATGCACACGCACACATGAATGGGCAAACGTTTAAACGGATTGAAGTGAGTGTAAGAATAGAATAATTTTTATGCAACATAAATTACAAAAAAACACTCATTTCCTTATTACCACAAAACAACTTCGTCTTGGAATAAACATCAAGAAACTCTGCGGTCCTTTTTTTAAAGTTACATTTTTAAAATAAAGTAGGTCTTTTGAATCATTTAATAAATAACTTAACAGCGATCCTATTAAGCACAAGGGTTCTTATCAACCACGTATTCATTTATACTATAACTAGCTGATACCCCGACTTCGTCCGCGTTGCTTGATATATTAACAAAGAAAACACACATCATCACTAAACACGTAGTGCTTATAAAAATCGTTGTTTCTTAAAACTTTAATAACATTATATTAAATGAAGATATCGCAATATTTTTTTAGATAAAGGCCAAGTGCCCAAGAAATAAAACTTAGAAAACCTAATTGAAATATATCCAGTAGTTCTTCCATGATACGCGCACAACTTCAAACCTCTATCATTTTATTTATATAGAGAAGATAACACTTTCAAAGATAGAAAGAAGTAAATTCTATAACTTCTTTAATTTAAACTTGGCGATAAACCTTGTATATTTTCTAAGAGTTTGTAGTGAAGGAGTAAACATGAGTCGAGTAAGGATCGCCACGCTAGGCAGGCGAATTGGCTATCGAAGTAATCTCCAGACCGAATTTCGGTTACGGCGGCCTGTCTCAAGACTAACCATCTGCAGGACAGGATTATAGTGCCCGAGTGTATGTGCAAGCACAGGTGTACTATTTCCTCACTCTCATAGTCCGATGGGACGGCAATCCCAGGGAGATTAAGCGCAGGACCGACGCCTTTACGTGCTTTCCGAGGCACGGGGGTGAGACACCGCCAACTTCCTGACTCCGGACTGCTACTGAGAATTGTTTGACAGAAAAACCCAATAACTGATTTTTACCGACCCTCATAATCACTAGACTTATCTATCTATCGAAGCACCAGATATCTTTCCCCTTTGACAGATGCTATTCGTTCATTTACTTATTAAAGCCCGTCAAAAGTCCACAGCGGGACATAGGCCTCCCCCATTGCATCATAGGGGAGATATTTATAGCTGCCACTCTTGGCAGACGGCTTGGCAACCGCAGTCTTTTATTATTGCATTCTTATCATGTCGATCCTGCTGCCTATCTCCTGTTTAATTTCCCTCTATCGCCTCTTACCATTATATATAGCATAGCCATTGTTTGTCGCATGTACTTACAGAAGTAGAACAATAATTCTATAAGGTGATAAGAATTAAATGCTTTTCCTTTATCGAACAAAGACACGTGTTTTAACGTTTACCCTTTTTTTTTAAATGACAATACATATTATGATAATCAACAGTTTAAATAGAGTTTATGGTCACGTATTTGTTGATTTAGCCTTGAACAATCCAAACAAAGTTGTTTACATATATTAATAATATCATACGGTTTTTATTAAGGGCCTTATAAATAAATCTTATAATATTATAGATGTTAAAAATTACATAAGATACACGTAGTAAAATAAAATGATGTGTCTTGTTTGAAGAGCACCCCCCCCGGTCTTCCCTTAATTGGTATATAGTGCTTTACTGTTGGGCTATTAGAATAGAATAGAATAGAATGATTTTTATTCAATATTGATTATTACATAATACTTATTGATAGACATTTTTGATTTACCACTGGTTCGGAAAATACCTCTGTCCTGGGAAGAACCAGCAAGAAACCCAGCGGGACTTTTTTTTAAAAACATATTTCACTTAACAATAATTTTGTTTATACAATTTTTAAATGAATTTTCATAGAACCAGCATGGTGGCGATCACCCTATTCCCAGGGGTTATTTTCATTCATGTATTCCTTGATATTATAATAACCCTTTTTGTACAGTTTTTCTTTAATAAAACTTTTAAACTTGTTTATTGACAAACTTTGAACACGTTCTGGGATTTTGTTGTAAAAGCGTCTACATTGCCCCATAAATGAATTACTGATTATGTGGAGCCTAGTAACTGGCATTACAAGCTTATGTTTGTTCCTAGAGTTTTCAGTATGAACATCCTTATTCTTATTAAAGCTATTTATGTTTTATGTACATAAATTACATTTTCATAAATATATTGCGATGCCAAAGTTGATATGTTTATTTCTTTAAATTTTTCTCTAAGGGACTCCTTACAATTTAGGTTATAAATCGCACGTACGGCTCTCTTTTGCAAAATAAATATTGCTTCAATATCAGTCGCATTACCCCATAGCAAAATTCCATAAGACATTACGCTATGAAAGTAACTAAAATACACTAATCTAACTGTCTCAACATCTGTGAGACTTCTAATCTTTCTTACAGCATATGCTGCAGAACTAAGTCTGCTTGCTAATTTAGATATATGGGGGCCCCATTGAAGTTTCGCGTCAATAGTAATACCAAGAAAAACAGTGTTATCCACAAGACTCAACTCCTCCCCATTTAAGAGCACATTGGTATTCGAATGTTTTACATTAGGTATTGTAATTTATTGGGAGTAGTGGTGTTGGGATTAGTGGTGACGTTGATTATGCACGCAATTGAGGAAGGGCGGGAGATGCTTTACAAACTAGATAATAGACAGGACATCAAATTATTTTAATACGTGGATTTTAGCTAACTAAATGAGCAAGTGGATGAGTTTGTATATTTGGGATGTGTATTAAGCAGGGATTATAGATATGATAAGGATATAGAACGACGAGTGAACGCAGGAAATAGAGTGAATGGGGCTCTACACGCTAGTATGAAAAGTCAGAATGTGTCAAAAAAGGCACGTATGGCAATTCATAATGCTGTGTTAGTCCCTACTTTAATGTATGGTAATGAAAGTTGGGTGTGGCAGAAGAAGCATGAGAGTAGAATAAATGCTGTAAAAATGCGGTCATTAAGGAGTATGCTAGAGCTGAATCTGAATGACAGGGTGAGAAATTGTGTGATAAGAGAAAAGTGTGGTTTGCAAGATGACGTTGTAACCAGGATTAAGAAAGGAATGCTTCGGTGGTTTGGTCATGAGGAGGAAAGAGTGACAAACCAAATTAATGTTGCAGAAGTGAACGGCGGAGTCGGGAAGGGACGCCTTAGACGAAGGTTTATCGACCAAATAGGCGATATATTAAAAATGGGCCAGATTAGGAGTACTCTTGACTGACGAGCGTGTATGCGTAGATATATGGATGTAAAGGAGGCAAGAGAGGTGTGTCAGGATCGTGCCAAATGGAAGTCCGTAGTCTCTGCCTACCCCTCTGGGTGACAGGCGTGAGTGTTTATGTATGTATGTATGTAATTTTTAACATCTTTAATATAATGGATTTCTGCAATCTAACGCCTGATTCCATTAATTATCTTATAATATTGTAAACTGTCTACATAAACCTTATTTCTAAAGTAATTATAGTAGGTACTTGTAGATTCCAACATCCCATCTATCCCCGGAGAACTTACGTGAAATTCGAGTTATGCAGTGAACGCAAAAGTTATGCCAAAAAAAACTATTTCAGAAATTGTATATATAGTTTAGTAGCAATTAAGGGTTTGGCTCCTAAATCTTTATCAAACACAAATAAGGTCGTTAAATCAGCATAAATAAACTGTTAAACTTCATTTATGACGCAAGAATATTCCACTACTTTAACGGTTGACCTTTCACTTCATCCGCATTTAAATAAAAAGAAAAAAACGCGGGAAATACGCTGACGCGTCTGTCACGGCGATTGTCATTGTCAATTTTCATAAGATAATATAAAAAATGAATGTTGTATTAGGTGGTATTGTTTTAAGAGAAAAAAAGCTTACGCTAAAATAATAGTCAAGTAATATTGTAACTATCGTGTTTTATGTAAGTATAAGTATCTTACTATAATTAGGGGCTTGAATGTCAAAAAAATATATACTCACATCTCAATTATTATTAGCCCTTAAATCTTCTGCTACTGAACATAGGTCTCAAATGGTGCATGTACCAGGTCGTATCCATATATTGAAACATACCCTATTTTTTGCCATCTTCTATTATATCTATATTTTGACAGATAATAGACTCGAAAATAGGTACTTAGTATATTATTTAAAAAAATTTGGCCATAAACCCGAAACAAAGACGGCAAACTAATTTTGAACAATAAGCCCTAACACCAGATAGCGTTGATCGTAGAAGATTGTTGAGGGGTAACATTAAATTACTACATCATAATTAGAATTAACACTTTTCTGTTTTCTACCGACTTCGATGCATTATTTTTGTCGTTGTTTTTGAGAGCCATTCGTTTCCTTGTTTACATTTTCTACCGACTTCAAAAAGGAGGAGGTACTCAATTCGACTGTAGGTACTCTATTTCGATGATTCTTTTATTATTTGGGTTTTTCATCAAGGTCTAACCAATAGTTTTTGAGTTATCCTTAATAATATATATTGAAGTCGGTTGTACAACATTTTTAATTTTTAATTATTTTACATTAGTATCTCAATCAAACCGTTAACCGTGTAGTGGCGATGTAAGAATATCCACTACCCCATATCATCGCATGGGTGTTATAAGAGACGACAGAGGGAAACTAAACCAGGAGATGGGCAGCAGCATCTTCCTGATAATAGCTGAGTAAAAATAAAAAAACTGCAGTTGCCAACCCGCTTGCCAAGCGTAGCAACGAAGGAAGTAATCTGTGGGGGAGGCCTATGTTCAGCAGTGAATTTTTGATAAGCTATAATGGCTTGATTGCTTTTTAAAATAGAATATTATGATTTAAAATATACGAATAAGATGTTTATTTGATAACAAGGAAGTATGACGTCATTTATTGGTATTTTCATAAATAAACATTAATTTTGACGGCCTGGCCTAACAGATTAAAAAATAAATCTATTATTCTATTAAACGCACCACCGAGAACGAATGTTATTTGTCGGTTTTCGAGATGGTTATTTTGTTATCAAAGTAAGAAAATAATACATTACAGAAAACAACACTTACGCCTGTCACCCAGAGAGTAGGCAGAGACTTACGTGGTAGAGCCATACTACGGCTATATTACTGGTAAGTATAGTTGTAGCACGAATGGGTCGGCTCGACCGGGGAAGGACCACGCTCTCACAGAATATGGTGAGAGTAGCAACCGGAGACGCCTTTTTACCGGAAACGAGGCATTCCATCAGGTCACAACGCATCTGCATTTTCATTCGTAATCGAGGATAGATGTAGATGTCTATGGGCCACAGCAACCACTTACCATCAGGAGGACTATGTACTCGTTTTTCACCCTTATCCTATAAAAAAAAGACTACGGACTTCCATTTGGCACGAACCTGTCACACCCTCTCTCGCCCCCTTCACGTCACACTTGATGATACTTATATGATAGAAAATGATGATGTAAAGTTTTTTTTTGGGAATTTCTTGCCAGAAAAACTCGGTAGTAGTCCGGAGTCAGGCAGTTGGCGGTGTCCACTCCCGCACCTCGGAAAGCACGTAAAGCCTGATCTCTCTCCGGTCGTGTCGGCTTGCAGTCCCTTTGGACTATGAGTATAGGGAATAGAGAGTGCACCTGTGTTTGCGCATATACTCGTGCACCTTAATTCTGTCCTGCGCAGATGGCTAGTCTCCGTAAAGACTGGCCGCCGTGGCCAAAATTCTGTTTGGAAGACTATTATAATTATTATTATTAATACTAGCAACCCGCCGGTCGGTTAAATGTATTCTTAATTCGTCCCATCTTCAAATATCGCCAATTGGCCGATAAACTTCCGTCTAGGGCGTCCCTTGCCGTAACCGTTACCGTTACAGTATATTGAAGTGCACTGATGAACATAGGCCTCCCCCATAGATTGTACCATAGGGGGATATTTGCCATAGTAGCCACGCAAGCAGGCCGGCAACCGCAGATTTTTATTTTTAGTCGTTATTAGGAAAACGCTGTTGTCCATCTCCTGATTCGTTTCCCTGTTGCCTCTTACGATACCCACGGGATTATATAGGGTTGTGGACACTACACGGTCGGTCACTTGCCGTAAGTAAGAAATAAATCGTGGCACATGCAGCCTTTTGCTTATACAGCCACTAAACAAACAAAACACCGTTACGGTTAATGTCTTATTCATGTTATCAGGTGTGTGTTTGCCGTTGCCAGAGCTCTTTAACCGCATTTCTATCACGTAATTACCGTAACACTGGCATTTATTTTGGTGAATTGTTTACGCTCAATTTAAACAGATGCAAACAAACCACATTTCTATCGAAAATAAAACGGATTTCATCCATACATTTATCCGTTACAGTCTATAAAAGTCCACTCCTGAACATAGGCCTCTCCCATAGATTGCCCCATAGGGGAGATTTTATCATGTTGCCACGCTTGGATGGCGGGATTGCCTCATAGATGGTAAATGGTGCTGTTAGGTTTTAAATTTACAGGTTATTCTCAAGTTTTGTTGTTTCACAAAATTCAATAAGTGACTGCCTGCTTTTGACTGCCTCATTAGTCTCATGATCGTAAGTGCGACTACTGCCAGTGACTGATCTTAAGGTCTCGAATTCGAATCCCGAGTTGGGCTATGGTAAATTATGGGGTTTTTGTTAAGAAATTCGCATTAACAGCCCAGAGTCAGTTCGCGGTGTTTCACCCCCTTGTCTCTGAATGCACTTTAAGCCGTTGTTCTTGCACCTGATCGCACTCCGATCGTGTCGGATTGCCATCCCATCGGACTATGAAAGTGATCGAATACAGAGTGCACCTGTGCTTGCGCACACACTAGTGCACTATAATCCTGTCCTGCACCGATGGCTAGTCTCCGTTAAGACTGGCCACCGTGACAGAAATTCGGTCTGGAGGACATTGTTACATCTCTTACCAAGGGGGCCGCTCTACACTTCGCGTAACGGTACGAGGTTAACCAGTTGTTCCTTTGCGAAAATTCATTATTTTAAGCCAAGATCTGAGTAAAAAAAAACGGTGTGTGCAAACTGGGTATTGAAGAACATCTTCTCTCTTAATTGTGGGAGGAAAAGAGAAAATCTTACATCTATAAAATAAATATGTTTGTTTCATCTTTGTTTCTTTTTTATTGGACAATTCCTTGAAGGAAAATACTTTAAAATCACGATATTTTAAAGGCCATTTACCAAATTATAAGATAACATCAGCAAGTAATTGCTTCTGCAACAAAACAAAACATGCACTGCACATTTTTATCCAAATTGGGGTCAGAGAGCAATTATTCTACCAGATCAAAACGCGCCAAGGTTCGAATTTGACAAAGTTCGGAATAAACGTGTTGCGACACAAAAACACATAGGTACGATGTGATTAGGTGATATCTTTATAGGTATTATATGAATTAATGTTACCTGTGCTCTTATACAACCTTTATCATTTTATAGACCATTGTGTGAATGAGGCCGTGATAAAAAACCTAGCTAATTATGGATGCTGTGGCCCATAGACACCTACATTTATTCCTGATTAAGAATCGACGATCGAAACCCTGAGAACTAAGATGGAATGCCTCGTTTCAAGTAAATAGGGTATCCGGTTCTCTACAGTCACCATACGAAACACGGCAGCATTAAGCTGCTATTTTACGCTGGTATTCTGTGTCTTACCCGGTCGAGCTGACTCATTCGTGCTACAACGATAATATAGCTGCAGTGTGGCTCTACCACGGATAAGAATAATAATTAAGACAACATTGAAAAAAGAATATTAATGTCGTTTTGATGGGAACTTGACCGCCTGTTGCTGCTCCTGTTTTATCATTTAATTATCACTTTGAAGTGGATTTTTATAGGTAAATGTGATGAGATTTTGTGTAATTAGTGACTGCGCATGTGAACCATTAGTTGAAACGACGAAACAAGTACTTCGATGTTGATATAAATCTTAAGTTATTTATTTCCGCTTAGGCTCTAACAGAACTTAGAGATTGTCGTCGTCAACCGTTTGCTGGCTTAAGTTATCGTCAAAATCTATCAATAACTCTGCAATATGCTGCATGCAAGATAATAAATGGGTAATTTTTCGAACAAATTATTTTAAACGATAATTTCTTATTACTTGGCATTGTGTAGTGGCGGTGTAAAAATAACCACTAGCCCACATCACTTCGCGGGCGACAGAGGGAAACAAATCAGGAGATGGGTAGCAGCGTCTCCTAGCGTCTACCTGATTCATGCTGAAATCAAACCCGCAACTCGCAGCAATGCAATCTAACTCTTAGACACCGCGCTATTGAGTCGTAAAACATAATACTGCTCACTCAGATAACTGAGTACGACTATTTGAAGTTGATACCGTGAACGAACATCGGCCAGAAGGAGATCTTCGTTCCTATAGATGACCACTACACCAGAATGAAGAAGAGTGTTGTTTTTCGTTTTTAACCCCCGACGAAAACAGAGGGGTGCTATATGTATGTAGTGTGTATCTGTGTCTGTCTGTTGTGGCATCATAGCTCCTGAACGGATGAACCTATTTTGATTAAGTTTATTTTGTAAAGGTGCCTTAATCGAGTGTTCTTAGCTATGTATCAAGAAAATCTGTTCAACCGTTTGAAGATCATCAGCTCTTTTTGTTTCGGGAGTTTTGAAAATTTTTAATTTTAGTTTTTATAGGTTAGGTTACACAGGTTAGTAAAGTGGTAAAGTGTCTGGTGTTGGAAGCATGAATGGAGCAGACTTAAGCATTACTTCTTTATTTATTTTCTTTTTTCTTTTTAATAAAAACGTTACCCTGACACTAGGTTTTTGAATTTTCTCCTATATCGTGGAGGCAGTTTACATACAAGAATGTCACGAAGACAAACAACCAGACCCGATACAATTTCGTGTATACAAATACTTGTTCCGTGCGGGATTCGAACCCGAGGCCCTCAGCATTGCTAAGCTACTGCACTACAGAGCCGTCATTGGAATTTTCTTAGTTGGTTCATGAGGTAGTAGTGACTACATTTGATTTGTATCTTGCAACGATAGTTGTAAGTAACAACGTCATAGCATTTTTGAGAAGTGAATACAACGATTTTTAAAAGATCTATTTTGATACATAATTCAAATATACTCAACCACTATGCTGGGGATGTGAAAAAATTCTATCGATATTAACACGGTCTGTATCCCTATCGATATAGTAGTGTTATGATCAATATCATCGGCGATTGTAGATAAATCTCATGAGAAGAGAGGAAGCGTGTGAATGGCAAAACGATCTATGATTACATATGTAAATTATTATCTATCTGTATAAAGTGAGGGAAATACTTTTATTGTGGTTTTTATACATTTTCTTTTACTTTTTTACGTGGTAGAGCCATGCTGCAGCTAAATTAATTGTATAGTTGTAGCACGAATGGGTCGGCTCGACCGGGGAAGGACCACGCTCTCACAGAATACCAGCGTAAAATAGCAGCTTAATGCTGCTGTGTTTCGTTTGGTGAGTGTAGAGAACCGGAGACCCTTTTTACTGGAAAAGAGGCATTCTATCTTAGTCCTCAGGGCTGACAACGCATCTGCATTTAAATTCGCAAACGAAGGTAGATGTAGATGTCTATGGGCCACAGCAACCACTTACCATCAGGTGGACTGTGTGCTCGTTTGTAACCCTTATTCT
Organism: Parnassius orleans; assembly: GCA_029286625.1. NCBI lineage: Eukaryota > Metazoa > Arthropoda > Insecta > Lepidoptera > Papilionidae > Parnassius > Parnassius orleans. The sequence goes on along the minus strand of JAGSMP010000006.1, from coordinate 9,669,166 downwards.
ATAAAAAAAAACTTATTATATATGTGTGTGGAATCGTTAAGAAAATATCAGAAGTAACTTAAGACCTGCGATAGATGATAGGTTCTCAGATATAAATTCAATTCTATTTTAGACCATTAGTTTTGTTGCCGTTTATGGAAGCTCACAGTCTCTCCACCGGATAGAGAGACGTCCTTATAAAGCAGGCAGGAACTCAATGTACGCAGGTGGCTCAAGACCGGCAAGCAAGACTATTTTCAGCAGTGTACTTGTAATGAGATCACAGACCAGCAAAAAGATTTACAAAACACTAACAGGCACTTTCTAACGTGTTAAGGCCACGCACTGAATATCAGCGTAAAATAGCAGCATATTACTGCTGTTTCGTATGGTGAGTGTATTGAATCGAATCAGTGCCCTTATAACTGGTAATGAAACATTCTACCTTAGTTTTAGGGGTTACAGCGCATTTACGTATAGATTCTTAATCGCTTTACTACAATCCCACTTGGTGGTAAGTAGTGATGAAGCTCTAGATGTTTTCAAATTCAACAAAGTATGTGCCGGATAAATTGCTACCATCTAGGCGGTCATGCTATAGTTGGTAAAGACATTTTGAGATTTTTAGGCCAATTTTTTGCCTTTACAAGTAGTTTTGATAGTCAACAGAGTAGTTGTCAACCTTCGCTACTGAGGTCACAGGTCAAATTATTAGTATGCAAGGCAAGAGCCTCTATACGCTGGATGCATCATTATTTTTTATCTAAACTAAAAAAGATATGCCAACCGTGTAGTGGCGGTGTAAGAATATGCACTATCCAATATTGTCCAGATCCAGTATCGTACCCAATAGCGACAGAGGGAGAATTCAAGAGGTGGGAAGCAGGGTATTCTAAATAACAACCAGTTTAAAATAAAAGTTTTGCGATTGCCGACCCGCAAGCCAAGCGTAACATGTGGCAAAAATATTCTCCTTGTGAGGAAATCTATGGGGAGTCCTATGTATAGCAGTGGACTATGCTACACTGTAAAGATGGTGATTATGATGAAAATAGAAGTTAAAAAGTACACTTATTTTTTTAATTCTTTTTTTACTTATCTTTTCATTTTTTAAGAATCTCTATCATATACAGTTGTCTCTTTGGAGTTTGATAAACTCATTTACTATAGCATGACGCCATACTAAACGTGAGTAGTTTGGACATCTGAGATATGCAAACTAGTTTTACAGTTCAAGAATCCCACACATATTCGATCGTATATGTCGATATTTGTAATCGTACTTTGTGCCTCACTAGAGTTATACAAGCTGGGCGCTTCATAGGCTAATACACTTAGAGAATGACTCAGAGTCTAAATACGTTTAGTGGATCAAAAGTGTGACTTAGACAAACGGACAGACAGGAGACACTTTAATACCACTCATGAGAAAACAACGCGTTTATTAACCAAATGTTTGTTCTCATATTTGAGCTGTTTTCAATATTAAAAAAAAATCAACTATATTAAGTTTAGTTTCAGTACTAAATTCAGACCTTGTTTACAATTATTCAATTATAATTAATTAGTTGAAGATATCAATGATATATGATATATGTATATCTATAGATTATTACGCTTGTCTCTGACACTGTGTTTGTACCTTTCTGTATTCGGTATAACTTTATACGAATTCATATAATTTTCCCAGCGGTTAAAGCGATTGTTAAAGAAAGACTGGTTGCGCAACACAAATAATTAAGAAATCATAAGAGGTAATCCCAAAACATCAGTAGAGAAACATACAACACAAAATCGCAGACAAATGAACTTAGAACAAAAAAACAAACAACGAATGACAAAGCGACCATATCCGTATATTGGGATAATTTGACGAAACCAAACACAAGAAAAAGCAAAAACGAAAATGAGATGTCTATGAATAAATTCTAAAGGCTTATTTAAGGTCTGCTTGTTTATTTAAACGATAAAAAATTAGCCAAGTGCTTAAACGCGTAATGTACATTATTTCTATATTTTCTCAAGTCGGAAAGTACAAATAATTTTTCGAGTAATTTTATAATTTGAAAAGTAAACTTGATGTTTTAAAATAATAATGAATATTATCAAAGAACTAAAAGAAGATTACTATGGCGTGGGTCTTAATATCGAGACATACCCATATCGAATGAAATAAGAAAGTTTTAGTAGCATTTCTTGTCGAGTTTGGGAGCACAGAAGAATCCACGCTGTTGGCTCACTTCACATATTCTCTAAATATTTTTATTTTGAATTAAACTACTTTTACGGATTATATCGCGTTTAATTAACTTATTTGATTAATTCCCGCTGACGTGAAGCACCAACGTTCCGGGAAGTCTGCAGTTTGTGATCATATCCTAGACGGCCCCCGCCATTACATTAGATTTGATAAACCACAGATTCTCGCGAAAGAACATCGATTCCTGCCAAGGATGATACGTGAGGCTATTGAAATTAAAAAACATCCTAATTTCAATAGAGAGGAGGCTGGTATTACCACCTGCTTGGGATCCTGTAATTAATAAAATTAAAACTAAACCCAAGCATACCACTGCAAGACTTCAAGACACAGTTAGTTCATTCTGCGTAGATCGGACCAAAATTAATAATTAAAAAGCTGAAGGTACCTGTATTAACTTTGACATTGGGACGTCAATCACCTCAGTCCCCCGTGACCATGGGTGCTGTAAAGCACCCGAAACGTCGGGAATTAATAAAATAAGTTAATTAAACGCGATATAATCCGTAAAAGTAGTTTAATTCAATGTGTAGTGTTCGCGTAAATATAAGAAATCATTATTTTTATTTTCTTTCCTTTAGCCCATGGTAAATTAGTATTTGAAATTGCAATTTTTTTAAATAAAACTGAAGTAATAAACGAACTTACTGTCCACCTATGTCACGGCGGAAGGATATAGTCCTAAATTATATTACGATTTTATCGATATATGTAAATATTTTTCACATTAATATTTATATTTACACAGCGATAACAGAAATTCATAATTCAAATATTACATCTAAGATTAGTATCGTACCAAATCCATTTTGGGATTAAATGCGAAACGAACGAGACAGAATTGGACTGTTGTGCTGGTACAGTACAAATAGAAATTGAAGCGGCCAAAGGAAACCTACACTTTATCGGAAATATTTGCAAGAGCTCTTTTATAATAATTGTGATGAACCATTTTAATAAATCTTAGAAATAAAACCCACATTATGCGTCGTATGGATGAATAGGTACTTGCCCAATTTTTGTAAGATCACAAATTCTGTAAAATTATATTTTAATGTATAATGTACGTACTCTTATGTAGTCAGGTTAAGTCACCGAAATAAAGAAGACTGCGGTGAAGGCAGCGTGATTTTTAAAAATGTAACATAACTTGATAAAGATACAAAAATAATATTTTATTTCTTACAAAACTAAACTTTTAGTGTGAAAAAAAAACTAAAAAAAAATGAATGAACGATGAATGACAATCAAAGCTGGAAAAAATGACAGCGACCAAAAAAAAAACAAATGAAGGACCCAAATTGTAAAAAAAAAAGAAATAAAAATACCGCGATCGGAGGTCGACACCGCTCGAAATCCTGTCCACGGTCCTAGCGAATAAAATAAATCTTTATATACTGTGAAAGCAATTACAAACATAAATGTGAATAATATCATGCTGCAATATAACATTAATAAGTTGAAGCGTTCACAGCCATGAAAGTTATATATGGCCGATTACTTATTGGTCAGTACGACAACGATGCAACGAACACTCGGCATACTAAAATGATGCTCATCTTCAACAAATAAGATTTATTCATTATTCGATACAATGAGATGCGTCTTTGACATATCAGCATATTATTGTACTTAATTCTGTATTGTACCGTCATACACCGTACGAGATCTGTAAAAATATTATCTTACAGTAAAGAATAGTTGTCCGTCATTAATATTTTTTTTATGTATGAATGCCTTCAAAATCTTTTCTTTTTTATAATTGCAAATAATCATAGTACGTTAAAAATCACAGCCTTTTTACTTAGAACACCGTCTGGGGTTGGAAGCACCTTCTTACATATTCTCGCTGACTAACACCAAGGAACCCAACGATGTGTATTGATTTGAAGGGTGAAAAGACCAATATAACAGGCTGTGAGTCATTCTTATCTTAGTTCTCAGGGATGACAACGCATTTGAGACTGCTTTTTGTTTAGTCTAGCTATGGGCTTATAGCCACTTACCACCAGGTGGACAGTTGACTCTTATATTAAAGAGATAATTAATAAAAATTGTGTCACGTGCTGTTCGAAATATATCGAATATGTCGACATATCAAGAGGTGTACAAGGTATCAATAAAACATCGACAAGAAAAGGTTGCATCGCTATCGTACTGACCAATGAAAAAAATACTTAAGCACGGTTATTGGTTGCGTTGCACTAGTTATTGGTTGCTTTGCACTATACTATAAAGACACATGGTAATTACAAACACACTTGTACAGTTACTGTTAAGATTATATTAGCATAATAAAAAATGTATTAAAATAAATACTATCTTGCAACTACAATATTTTGTTTTAATAAATTATTATTAAGACTAAATATTCTACAAGCTACGTACTATGTAGATATTACATCAAGGGAAAAAGCTTTGAGAAAGTTTGCGCTCGCTTTATAGAAAAGCCTATATCTAAACAAAAAGAAAAATGTCAGCAAGATGAATAGGGTAGTTGCAATTTTCTATAAAAATTATACGGCAATACGCATGAATATTTTTTAATATTTAAAATCAAATTTAACTTAAAACCAAAAACCAAATGTTCTATGAGTCTACTTTCATTTATTAATAATTGTGTCAATTACCCAATTCATATTTTCTATTATTATTTATTTCTCCTTGATTACAAGACATCTCAAATTAAAGTTATATAACACAATATAATAAGCTGGCAAAAGTGTAAACTTAGGTCAAAAATGTCGTTAATTTATAATTTTTGACATATTTACTTAAATTACAAAAAATATTAGTTTTAGACATAATTTTATTCGCAATTCTTTTAAACTTACCGGTAGTATCCACAGGGTCTCTGTTTGGTATGATCGAGTGCACGTATCTCGCCACAAAATGTCCGAACACCGCTTTAAGGTCGGGGTGGTGCATCATCTCCACGAACTCTGCAAAGTCCAGGTAGCCGGAGTTGTCGCGGTCCCCTAGCTCCATGATCTTCTCCACCACGTTGTCGGGCAGATCATGGTCGTATTCCCGGGACTCGATGATGTTTTTCAATTCTAAGTAGGATATTCGACCGTCGTTGTCTCTGTCATACTGCAAATAAAATTGAACGTTTTAGCTTTTTCTTTTATATGATAGGGTGACAAACGAGCACACAGTCCACCTGATGGTAAGTGGTTGCTGTGACCCATAGACATCTACATCTATCTTCAATAAAGAATCAAAATGCAGATGCGTTGTCACCCGTGAGGACTAAGATGGAATGCCTCTTTTCCAGTAAAAAGGGTCTCCGGTTCTCTACACTCACCATACGAAACACAGCAGTGTTAAGCTGTTATTTTACGCTGGTATTCTGTGAGAGCGTGGTCCTTCCCCGGTCGAGCCGACCCATTCGTACTACAACTATACTACTAATATAGCTGCAGCATGACTCTACCACGTAAGAAGTTAGCTTAAGATAATTGATAACGTCCTCCTGGATGATTTAAACTACTCGATTTTTACCATCTATGAAAGATCTTTTTGTTTGCTCTATATAAGAAAACGTCGGGAATTAAAAATAACTGAAATTAAACGCGATAAAATCCGTAAAAATACTTTTATTCAATGTTCGCGTAAATTTAAGAAATAATTAGTTTTCCTTTACTATTATCGTTAAAAGGTAGTCAACCTTTTTACTGGTGAAAAATTTCATCACCTAATGACTATCCATTTTATATTTATTTGTGAAAATAGATACTACGTTTTAAGTAATAATACAGCAAAAGTTTTCGATAAGAAATAAATTTTAAAACGTGGTAGAGCCACGCTGCTATTATATTATGGTTGTAGCACGAATGGGTCGTCTCGACCGGGGTAGGACCACGCTCTTACAGAAAACCAGCGTAAAATAGTAGCTTAATGCTGCTGTGTTTTGTGTAGTGAGTGTAGAGAACCGGAGACCCTTTTAACTGAAAAAGAGGCATTCCATTTTAGTCCTCACGGGTGACAACGCATCTGCATTTTGTTTCTTAATCGAGGATAGATGTAGATAACGAACGGGTTGGCTCGGTCAGGGAAGAACCACACTCTCACAGATTACTAGAGTAAAATAGCAGCACTATACTGTTGTGTTTTGTATGGTGAAACAAGGAGAATCGAAGACTCTTTTACTGGTAACCAGGCATTCAGGTAACCAAATTGGTACGAAATATTCGGCATCTTAATTCTCAACCGTAGGTAGATGTAGATGTCTATGGGCAACGGAAACCACTTATTATGAAGTGGACTGTGTGTTTAGTTTGCCTACCCTACAAAAATGGAATACTTAATATTGTTTTGATAAATGCTTTATAATTGTAGGTTATATCAAATTGAAGATGACTTGTAAAATGACGCGACCCTGTTAATTGTCATCCCTCCCAGAAATGAGAGAAGGCCTGTGATTTTTTCTTGTTCTTTCAAGAACACTCAACATTGGGACGTATATAGTTTGCAACTTTTCTTTAACAAGTGTTAACTCACACTAATTATTTTTTATTTATTTATTAAATAACTTACACTATAGTAAATAGTCCATAAGCAGTTTACCATCAAAAGGCCTTGTTAGGCCAGTTTCGATCACCAATAAAGAACAGAAAAAGTTCTTTATTAGTGGTCGAAGTAGGCCAGCCACTGTTCCATTGTCTATTCGAAATATTTAAGTCATGCACAAACAAGGCGTTAGGTCCACTGCGTAACCACAAATATTTGCGCGATCTATTTCTGTTGATGTGCTCGCCATCCGTACGTTACTCAGCCGGCGAATGTTCGGAGATAAATGATTAAGGCGTACAATCATATTTTTAATAGAATAAGGGTGACAAACGAGCACACAGTCCACCTGATGGTAATTGGATGCTGTGGCCTATAGACATCTATTTATCCTCAATTATAAATCAAAATACAGATGCGTTGTCACCGCTGAGGACTAAGAAACTAAGATGGAATGTCTCGTTTCCAGTAAAAAGGGTCTCCGGTTCTCTACACTCACCATACGAAACACAGCAGCTTTAAGTTGCTATTTTACGTTGGTATTCTGTGCGAGCTTAGTCCCACAACGGTCAAGCCGACTCTTTCGTGCTAAAACCATAATATAGCTGCAGCGTGGCTCTACCACGTAAAGATTACATCTCTTTAAGTTCGCCAATCAACATTATTTCATTACAGCCTATCTAAGTCCACAACTGTACATAGGCAACCCTATATATTTCCTTATAAGGAGGTATTTGCCATAGTTACCCGTCTAGGTTGGCAACCGCAGTTATTTTTATTTATAGTTGTCATTAGGAAAACGCTGCTGCCCATCTCCTGGTTAGTTTCCTTCTGTGGTGGTCGCTTACAAGCTGTTTCTCAAATAAGTTTTGTATGTAGTTAGTACAACCTGTGTTTTATTGTAAAATTTTACTTTGATAACTTAAAAGTCCTGCTGGATATCTTGCTGGTTATTCCTAGGACAGAGGTTCTTTCCGAACCAGTGGTAATAGTAAAAAAAATGACTCAATAAGAACTACTTGTAATTTCTATCTCTACATAGTATAAAACAAAGTTGTTTCCCGCCGTTTGTACGCTTAGATCTTTTTAAAATAAGCAACGGAATTTGATGATTTTCATCAATAGACAGAATGATTCAAGAGGAAGGTTTATATGTATAATAAATGCACATTATATAATTCCTCTGTCCGTGTGTATGTGACTGAACTTCTCCTAAACGGCTGGACCGATTTTGATGAAATTTTGTATGTGATTAAGTTGATTAGAGAATGTTTTAGATTCACAATTGGACCCGGTAGGTGGCGTTGTTGTCGAGATCCAGAAATCAAACGTGCGAAGCCGGGGCGGATCGAGGTATTGAATAAAAATTATTCTTTTCTATTTCGTCGTCTCTTACACGCATGTGACGATATGGAGTAGTGGACATACTTACAACGCCACTGCACAGTCACAATCCACAATATAGTATTAAATTTTAAACCCGAATTAAAAAGTAAAAGGTTTGTACAGTAATATAAAGCTATTTAATAAACATAGCATCATGCCTGCTACCCGCAAGGAGGCAGGCAGAGTCCAAAAGAGCAGCGAGTTACTCGACCATATTTAGCCTAAAAAATAGGATTTAATTGTGAAAGAAATGATACGTGGATATGGGTAGCCCAACGCCGACATAATCCCCGTCTTACGTGGTAGAGCCATGCTGCAGCTATATTGTGGTTGCAGCACGAATGGATCGGCTCGACCGGGGAAGGACGACGTTCTCACAGAATACCAGCGTAAAATAGCAGCTTAACACTGCTGTGTTTCGTATGGTGAGTGTAGAGAACCGGAGACCCCCTTTTACTGGAAAGGCATTTCCATCTTAGCCCTCGGGGGGTGACAACGCATCTACATTTTGATTATTTATTGAGGATAAATGTCTATGTGCCACAGCATCCACTTACCATCAGGTGGACTGTGTGCTCGTTTGTCACCCTTATTCTATAAAAAATATCACAAATCCAATATCCCATATTTGCCCTTTACACATCATGACAGGTAGCACAGTTGACACATTCTTTTTTTCCCAGACAAACAAACATAATATACCTATATGTATATAAATAAATTAATCTTTATTAAATGATTTTTAAATCGAATTATATCATTAATACTATCCAGCTCATAAAACCTAGAATCTCCATCCGCCGCTGGAGCTGAACCTCTACCACAGGAAGGATTTCCATTTAGCAGTAACCCAGGCCACGCGCAAATCTCAATCACAATCAATAATCGGAAGTCGGAACCAAAATCGGAACTAATAATTTTATTTATCTTATATAAAAAAAAATACTGTAAAATTTAGTAGAACTTTACGAAGAATACTTTTTTTAATAAAATAATAAGTACTAACAATTTTAAGTGCCAATTTACCACGTGCTCGGCGGTGAAGGAAAACATCGTGAGATAACTTGCTATTCTGAGAAATTAAAAAATATATATGTCTAATGGTCGAATACTCAAACGCCACTCACTTTTAAGATGTCGTTAAGTCTCGTGGTGTCACAGTCATTTCGACTTAAAGTGATAGAGACAGCACGAGACTTAACGGCATCTTAAAAATGAGCAGCGTTTGAGTATTTGGGCATAAGATATGTGAAGACCACTAACACGCATTGGAGCAGCAGTGGAAAATTCCTTGCCCTACTACCTTCTCAGAAATGAGAGGAGGCCTGTGTTCAGGTACTATAGAATGTAACTTTCATTTTTAAAACCAACAATGCTTTTATCAATATTAATAGTCGCGTGAACCACTCTAACCGGGTAGTGGCGGTGTAAGAATATCCACTACCCCATATCGTCCCGAGGGTGTCGTAAGAGGCGACAGAGGGAAAATGAAATAGGAGATAGGTAGCAGCATCTTCCTGATAAAAACTCAAAATAATAAAAAAATGCGTTTGCCAACCCGCTTGCCAAGCGTGGCAACTATGGTAAAATCCCCCCATAAGGCAACCTATGAGAGAGGCCTATGTTCAGCAGTGGACTTTTATACGCTCCACCACTCTAATAAGGTTAAAAATTTATATTATCTACCGACTTCAAAAAGGAGACGGTACTCAATTCGACTGTATGTTTTTTTATGTTGTTACCTCATAATTTTTTTCTGGGTGAACTGATTGAAATTTGATTAAGGTCTGACCAATAGTTTTTGAGTTATTCTTAATAATTTATATAAAAGTCGGTTGTACAAAATTTTTTATTATTTTAAATTCTAATAAGGTTAAAACTTTTGAGTTAGAAGTGGTTCAGACTGTAGTCAAATTAAGGACGTGACCTCACGATCTCTTCTTAGTTGCCTAGTAAGGCTAACGTCACTGAAGAATATTGTGATGGAGATTTCAATTAAATTAAACTCAACACTTTTGGTCACAATCGATATTACCTTAGGTTATTTATAATGTGCCGTGGGTTACATCGGTACAGTCCTATCTAATCAGAATCTGTTATCTATGACTAACGTCGCCCATTCAACACATTGGCGCGTAAGCTGCGATAAATGTTTAGGGTATAACTATACGAGTACATTATTTAGCGTAAGCGTTTTACCCGACTCCGGCTGAACCCAAAAGGAGAGTCTAGTATTGGTGATGTGGTATGTGAATGTCTGTTTCTTTGTCCACCTGTCCAACCTCTAACTGGTCTTCGGATATTAAGAAATTATATCTCAACTAGTTTGTTGCTATGTAATGTAGCTTAAAAGAACGGTGACGAATATGAAGTTTTAAAAAAGCACTTTCAAATGGTATTCACAATTGTTTTACAATATTTGTACACAAATATTTATTATAATTCAAATCTACGGAAAATCAGCTTTTCGTGCCAGTTCGCCAAGTAAATTTTATAATAACACCGACCGGATTTCACGGCAGCCAGGCTCAACGGCGACTATCCATATGCGAAGGACAGAATTATAATGCACGAGTGTATGCGCAAGCACAGGTGCACTCTCTATTCCCTCACTCTCATAATCCGATTGGACTGCAATCTGACACGACCGGAGAGAGAACAGGTGCCGGAACCAACGACTTTACGTGTTTTCCGCGGCACGGGGGTGAAACACCGCCAACTTCTTGACACCGGGCTGCTTCTGAGAATTTCTTGACAGACAAACCCAATAACTGATTTTAGACATACCCGGGATTCCAACCTGGGACTACATGATCAACAGTCGCGCTTACGTCCACTAGACCAACGAGGCAGTCAAACAAATATAAAACATACGCAATACACAACACACAAGTAAATATAAACTATCACTAAATTCATCTTCGGTGTAGGTACCTCGGTCTACAAACTTTCAGGAATAAACAATATTTCAGCAGTGTGTAAACACGCTAAAGCGAAACACCGAACTCTGCAAAGGCGTGGTATGCATTACAGCATTACTGAACATAGTTAAACACTTAAAACACTTTATAAACAGCTGAAAAGTTATCGTAGGACAGTTAATTGTATATACGCAATATTACATACAGTATATGTATAGATTTTGTATATAATATGTATATCTTAGTATATATGTTTAATTTAATTGTACCTGCCACGAAATCTTATCACTCCACGGGTTGACTGGCAGAGAATGCCGGTAGGCATTAAGTCCGCCCTTTGTTACCCTATTTATTAAGGTGTTGACAATAAAATTAAATTAATAAAATTATATTTAAGAGGCGTTATAATATTTCTTTTTTTAATAGTCTGTAACGGTAACGGTAATATTTATTTTGTATCTAATTATGTATTCTTAATATTTTATTACGAAATTTAAAAATATTTTTTTTTATAATTTTAATCAATTAATATAATATATTTAAAAACTTTATTTGACAATTTTTATTCAGTAGGTATTTTAGGCACAGGCCTACAAAATATTGTAATGCCCGAAAAGGGTGGTTAAGTTATAAAAGACGTAATATCTTAATAAATTAACACCAAATGTAGTTATAAGCCTGTAAGGCTGTATAAATATTTTGAATTTTAATATGTGTGTATGTCATTATGAAGAATTATGAGATCACGTTCATCAGGATGGATATTTTCGTTCCGGAACGGTCCTCTATTACGATGTGTTTGAATTTATTTTCATAGAGATTATAACTTTATATTTATAGGGCCAAAATTTAACTATTTTATAGAAGAGGTGGCAAAAGAGCATGCAGCTAAGCTGATGGTAAGTAACTACCACCGCTCATGAACAACTGCAACACCAGGGAAATTTTGGACGTTCCCAGCCTTTAAAAAAAATGTAGGCTCTTTATTTAAGGTAGGAATTAAGTAAGTTAAGTAGTATCGCTTCGGCAAAATAGCTAATGGTAGCCGATTCCACGAAGAAGTTCTGTATTATTTTTCATTTTTTTGGAGTCACTATAGCCACTATATATATAACAAAATAATGGAATCATTATTTTTAAAAGGAGTGCGTGCACGCATGCGCGCACGGTGTATGCGTGCGTGTAATCTCCTCTAAAAGAGGTGAGACGTTACACCATAAATCGTCTTTTATGGGCGCAAGTTTTTCGTATTTAATTGTACCACATATTATATATTGTATATATTGTTCTCGCTGGTTCTTCCCAGGACAGAGGTTTTTTCCGAACCGGTGGTAAATTTAAAAATTTTGTACAACTGACTTCAATATAAATTATTGAGGATAACTCAAAAACTACTGGTCAGACCTTGATCAAATTTATATGGGACCACATGAGAAGCACCAGCTTTAAAATATAAAAAGAATCATCAAAATCGGTTCACCTAGAAAAAAAATTAAAAAAAAAACACAATCGAATTGAGTACCTCCTCCTTTTTGAAGTCGGTTAAAATATTCTATTCTATTTAAGGGCCTATATATTCCGAAAATAGAAATCGAACTTTTAATTAGACATCGATTCTGTATTTTATACAATTAATGAACATACCACACCAATATATTAATGTCGAATTTAGTGTTTTAAAACCTTTATGTATTTTCCAATGTATGTAATGGAATCTGTTTCTTTAAATGTGAACTAGTGATACGATATTTCTAAAAACGAAACCCAACCGCAAAACCAAGCAGTTGTCAAAGTATCGGGGTCAGTAAGTCAGCGATCTAGTGTCGCTGGAACCATTACAAGAATGACTAATCGACGTTGCTTTACAACCATACAGAAGGTAATATATTAAACGAGAAACAGTGACTGCTTACATAAAACGTAATATGTTTTACGTGCAGTTTTACGTACGTTGCAGCTATAATATATATATGGCTGCGGCATGGACGCGTCGGCTCGAGCGTTTTTTATTTATTTATAAAAAGATTTTTGGCTTGGATGCTTGGCCTTTAAGCCATGTCTTCATTTATCTCAGTATCAAGTGATAATAATCCTTTATCACTTGATACTGAGATCCGGGAATTGAACCCGGGTTGCTTTTACTGTGTAATTTACGGAGAGCGCTTAACCCTAAGCCACCACAGCTCTTGTGTGTCGTGTATGAGTCATTATTAGGAAACAGTTAATTGAATAGTGGATGTCACCAATTGCGGTAAGCGTCAGCTTATTGCTATGATAGATAACACGTTATATACACTTGGCTAACCCTGCAGGTCTTGTTACCAATCGCAGTTCAGTTTCCTATAATATTCAACCTTGAAGTGGTGGTGTAAGACTATCCACTACCCATATCGTCCCGTAGGTGTCATAAAAACGACAGAGAGACTGAAACAGGAGATGGGCAGTAGCATCTCCCTGATAAGAACTTAAAATTATAAAAAGATCTGCGGCTGCCAACCCGCCTGACAAGCGTTGCAACTCAAAATCCCCCCTATGTGGAAATCTAGGGGGGAGGCCTATGTTTAGCACTGAACTTTTAAATGCTGTATTGCATGGATAGTAATCTGAAGTTGACGCCATAGGCAAAATCATAGCTATGATAAGGAAGATATCATGACAGCTAGTTTTAGGGTGTTACCACACCAATCGATCGATCGTCGATCGATGTCATTGATCGACGTCGATCGATTGGTGTGGTAACTTTAGGTGATCGACGGATACTGGTCGGTAAAATGTTATTAAATCATCGATCGACGTCGATCGATTTGTGTGGTAACTTCAGGTGATCGACGGATACTGGTCGGTAAAATGTTATTAAATCATCGATCGACGTCGATCGTCAATTAATCGATGTGGTAGTGGGCTTATCATCAGTATCTGTCAAAGTGTATTCAGAAGAGGACGCGTTAATGTTGACCAGTACGCTCTTGCTCGTACTGTTATTACGGAGAAGCAAACGCAGAAGACTGAATGCGACCGTTTTTTAAGGCCAGAGATAGCTTAAATTCATCTTGACGACATTTTAAATAGCGGTCAGTAGAGTGGGGCGGCTTTTCGAATAATCAAGCAGCTCGATTGACGTCGACTAATCCATTCCACCATCGATCGGCGATCGATCGATTGGTCTGGTAACACCCTTAGAGAAATGTGTTATCATTTAAAACATGGTAGTGTGTTATAGCCCTTCCGACACATTGTTTCATTATGTAGTGCCAAGCTGCAGCTATATTATGGTTGCAGCACGAATGGGTCGGCTCGTCTAGGGAAGTGCCACTCTCTTACAAAATACTAACACTAACTAATAATAGCAGCTTAATTCTACCCTTGGTTTGTTATAGTCCCTCATATCGGCGTGGAAAAACTGCTTTTCTTCTTGCTGTCATCATTTTACAACTTAACGACAAAATATTTTAAAAATAAAACTGAGCAATCGCAATCTGTGCTCAAGGCATTTAATGCAGTGATTTAGTCAATTTGAACAATTAATACACTTTTAGACATGACTGTGAGCTATCATGAATGTAATCGATAGCCAAGGACTTCTAATGCAAATGTGACTCACTGGTAATAAACTATGTCCAGGCACTATGAGCAGGAGGTCTACATGTAAAAAGGTACCTCAAACACATTGAGTTGTATGTACTACGTACTAGAGAAGCTAATGCAAACAAAAAATGTGCGCTACTATGTCTTCGCGCATGCGCGGTAGATAGTAAAATATTACGATATTATTACCTATTTATTCACTTGAACAACAAAAACTTTTACTTACTTGACTACTGAATTGTTATTTACGTAAGGTTTAAACTTCAATTTGAAATATCGTATTATTATCGCTCCACACTGCATGAATATTGAAGCCACAGTAAATGACACTAAAGTAAGGTGTACGGATTGCAGTACAGTTCAGTTGAACATAGTGAGTTCGGGATGCGAAATCTAGTGCGTAGTACATATATATCAATGCCTCAAACACGCAAGTATCGTTGATATATTTATTATTATAGAATAAGGGTAACAAACGAGCACACAGTCCACCTGATGATAAGTAGATGCTGTAGCCTATAGACATATACGTGTATCAAGTGTAGATGCGTTGTCAACCCTGAGGACAAAGATGGAATGCCTGGTTTCTAATAAAAAGAGTCTCCGGTTTTCTACACTCACTGTACGAAACACAGCTGCTATTTCACACTGGCATTCTGTGAGAGCGTGGTCCCACCCCGGTCGAGCCGACCCATTCGTGCTACAACCATAATATAGCTGCAGCGTGGCTCTACCACGTAAAAACGGTACGGTTGTATCACGAATGGATCGTTTCGACCGAGAAGAAGCACGCTCTCACAGAATGCCAGGGTCAAATAGCAGCTTAATGCTGCTGTGTTTCGTATGGTGAGTGTAGAGAACCGGAGACCCTTGTTACTGGAAACGAGGCACTCCAACTTAGTCCTCAGGGGTGACAACGCATCTGCATTTTGATTCTTAATCGAGGATAAATGTAGATGTCTATGGGCCACAGCATCCACTTACCATCAGGTGGACTGTGTGCTCGTTTGTAACCCATATTATTAAAAAAAACGTAAATATAGCTGGAGTGTGTCTCTACCGCGTATAAAAATAAATGAAGAATACATACAAAAAAAAAGTGTTAATTGTTTTCTTTTACGTTTTACAGCTCATAAAAAGTTCAATTTACGTCGACGTTACCACAAAATAAAGAGAGTAACTATCGACACCGCACCGTCAATGTAATTTATTGGTTTAGTAATTTAGTAGTTATAAGTTGATGGTTATTTAGTGTTTCGTGACTCGACTGATGGGATTAGTTTATTGGGGTAAAAAGGGAATTCGAAAAGGTAAAACGAAACATTTCTTGTGCATTGACCGATTTTATTTGTAACTAGTGACCCGCTCCGGCTTCGCCTGGATAGGAACTATTATTGTAGCACTATTTAGATTAAGATAAGATAATCAAAGAATGTTTATTTTATCAATTTTTCGTTTTAAAAAAAATCTTCAAGTTTTTCTGATAAAATACATATAACCTAGATCTCTTCCAGCGTTGCTCTCTATCTGTTCCTAAAGTTCCATTACAATCGGTTTAGCCATTCCGAAGATTAGCCTGGACAGACAGACAGACAGACAGATAAACAAAAATTTTAAAAATGGTTATTTATGCAAATAACCCTTTGTTAAAAGTTTAATAGAGGCCAGTTACTTCAATATTACGGACAGACACTTCAATTCTATTTTTGTGTATATGTCGCAACCGACTAGATTAATTAGCCTTTCTGTTAACAGCTTAGCATTTTTACTAAACTAGCGTCCTGAATGATAATCGTAATTTAGCCGCCTCGTTGAATGAAATGAATAGGGTGATCATACCATGTAATGTCGCTGGTCTGTGTCTAACTATGCGCTATGTGCTATATTATACTATAAATGTTCCTTAATCTACTGTCGCTGTTATAACAAGATAGGTGCAATGTAGTATTAGACGTACGCACTTAAACGGCGCCGTTTAGTAAAAAGGTTAGGCTGTTAACTGAAAGCCTAGTTAACCTTAAGGGAAAAGTTACTTCGTAATTTGTTGGTGTAAAATTGAAGAAAAATCTCTTTGGTTGTACTGTTTGTATCTGGCTGGTTTTAATATCAATAGGTACATATTGGCCATTAAGAAAAGTTAAAATAAAAAGTAAAAGGCACTTTCCCGCTACTTTTCAATTGTTTTCCTGTCCGCCAAAATGAGTGATTCCAACGAAGAACTTCGATGCATTCTGAAGTTTTATTACTAGCTTGGTGGGAATTGTTAATGCATCCACCATATAGTCCTGACCTTGCACCCTCAGAAAAACGGCACATATATATATATATATTATAATTAAATGTTATTAAACTTTGAAAAAAAAGTCTTGAATTTGTATATAAAGTACTAAGAAACTTTTTCCCCGATCTTATATAATACTAAGAATTTATATGTAACCAAAGATGATAGATCTATGCTGAGTGCTGGTAGTTTGCTTTCGTATACATCTCAATTATTTTTAAAGTAGAGATAAACATTTATTGATTATGATCAAAAAGGTTGTTTTTTTTTAAGAATAAACATTAACGTAACCAGTCGCAATTCAGTGGTGTTAGAAGATTAGGAGTGCTTTATTTTATTCAGGACAATAAATAACTACATTATAATGCTTAAACTAAACAGGGTAGTTGTAGCACGAATGGGTCGGCTCGACCGGGGAAGGACCACGCTCTCACAGAATACCGATTTTGATGGGACTGTCACTGGCAGAGTCTATTGTTACTACTTTAATTTAAGAAAAATTAACGTTCCGCGCAAAAAAAATTAAAAACCTACATTACACGCGGGCGAAGTCGCGGGGAACAGCTAGTTCTATATAAAATAACCGGCGAAGTGCGAGTCGGACTCTCGCATGAAGGGATCCGTACCATCGTAATACACGTTTCTAGTAGGGGAGCCCCTTTTAATTTTTATTATATTTCGTTATAGCGGCAACAGAAATACACATTCTGTGAAAATTTCAACTGTCTACCTATTACGGATCATGAGATACAGCCCGCTGACAAACACACGGACGGACGGACAGCGGAGGCTTAGTAATAGGGTTCCTTTGGATACCCTTTGGGTACGGAACCCTAAAAAGGTAGGATCCACTTACCACCAGGTGGACTACGTGCTTGTTTGTCACCCATAAACTATTTAAAAAAAAGTTTGTAGGTTGTGCTTGTACAGGCGTTTTACTTATCTACATACATAAACACGTGGACAAACATATTATGTTGAATGCATTCCATAGTATGTTTGATACGGTTTTTACAAACTGTACGTGCTTTGGAGCAATGCCAGATGGATTGCGAAATACAGAAATAGATTTACACATACACACTTTAACTACATTTCGATATATTGTAGCTCCCTAGTGAGTGATGTATTGAAGAGTGCGTTTTGAAGGTTAAGGTCAATGACTGTTACACTATGAGCTATTAAAGATATCAAAAATTAATAAGCTAAGATCCGCGTAATAAAATAAAACAATGTGTCTTGGGATTGGGATGAATCTGAATGACAGGGTGAGAAATAGTGTGATAAGAGAAAAGTGTGGTTTGCAAGATGACGTTGTGACCAGGATTAAGAAAGGAATGCTTCGGTGGTTTGGTCATGTAGAAAGGATGAACGAAGAAAGAGTGACAAAGCAAATTTATGCTGCAGAAGTGAACGGCAGAGTCGGAAAGGGACGCCCTAGACGAAGGTTTATCGACCAAATTGGCGATATATTGGAAATGGGCCAGATTAGGAGTACCCTTAACCGACGAGCGTGTATGCGTAGATATATGGATGTAAAGGAGGCGAGAGAGGTGTGCCAGGATCGTGCCAAGTGGAAGTCCGTAGTCTCTGCCTACCCCTCTGGGTGACAGGCGTGAGTGTTTATGTATGTATTATGTATGTGTCTTATTTAGTTTGAAGAGCACCTCCCGTCCTCCCTCCATTGCGTGCACTATCCTCGTCACCACTAATCCCAACACCACTACACTAGGAAAGATACACCACCGTTGATAATACGACACGGCTCGCCTCTAAATGAGGCATCTCATCCTCAGGTGAAATAGACTCTATTGGGATTGCACGTGACGAGGATAGTGCATAATCGAGGGAATGAAGGTGCTCTTCAACCTAGGTAAGACATTATTTTACTTTATTACGTGGATCTTAGCAAATTAATTTTTAACATCTTTAATATAATGAAAGTAAAGGCTGATTCTATTAACTACTATAAGCTATAGAAGTAATTACCTTTTTTTCTTTATTAACTCTTTCAAAAGAAAATTCTTTTGCAAATTTAACTTAATAAGTAGAAATAATTGAGAAGAACACCGATTTTTATCGCGACACTTGCTTGCCACTACCCCATAGGAGGTAACTAATCATTATTCAAATTTTGCCATTGAATAAAACTAATGTTTTTTTATAGGATAAGGGTGACAAACGAGCACACAGTCCACCTGATAGTATGTGGTTGCTGTGACCCATAGACATCTACATCTATCCTCAAAAAAAAATGCAGATGCGTTGTCACCCGTGAGGACTAAGATGGAATGCCTCTTTGCCAGTGGAAAGGGTCTCCGGCTCTCTACACTCACCATGAAACACAGCAGCGTTAAGCTGCTATTTTACCAGGTATTCTGTGAGAGCGTGGTGCTTCCTTGTCGAGCCGACCCATTCGTGCTACAACTATACTTCTAATATAGCTGCAGCATGGCTCTACCACGTATAAATAATGTGATAAACAGTGATTGACATCGGATGTCAATCACTTCATCCCAGTGACCATGGGTGCTGCAAAGCACTCGAAACGTCGCGTAAAATAAGTAGAACTAAACGCGATTAAATCCGTAAAAGTAGTTTTATTCAATGTTTAGTGTTCGTAAATATAATAAATCATTATAAATTTTACAACTTTAAAGAATCATTATTTAGTTTACTTTAGTCGCAGTCGACTGTTTGATACGAGCTCATCCCGATGTAGATGATTTGTCTCAATAGCCACGCTTGGCAGGCGGATTGAGGATCGCAGTACCAGACGTGAACAGCTTTGATGCGGCTGCTCGTCGCTGATCTGGGTATTGTACGTCTGGCGTAAACGAGATGAATACCGGCTATCTCTTGGCGCCTCTTACGACACCTTCGGAAGAAACGTGGTATGGACCTCCTATTAGCTTACCACAGTCTATTTCCACAACTACGTCTAAGCACATATTTTGCATGTTTACTATTATTATAATCTCTATAAATCTATAATCTACCTTTAATACATACATACCTAATTCTTTACCATCACCGCATCATCTTTTAATGTTCATATGTAATTTTATCATAATATTTAACGTTTTATTATTTATTTATTTTTACTTGCCAGTGCTTGACCACAATACCACCTGGTGGTGAGTGGTGATGCAGCCCTAGATGGTAAATCGCACTGTCTTAGCGTAACAAAAGCCTATTCACTCTTGCCTTGAAGACGCCCAGATTGTATTCGGACGGAAAGATAGACGCCGGTAAATTATTCCATTCCTTTGCTGTACGCATTACAAAAGTCGTAGCAAACCGTTTGGTTCTAATGCGTGCAATATCGACAACAAAGCGGTGAAGGCTCGCCAACCGCATGGTCGTCCGATGGTGTAAAGGGAGGAGGAATTAAGGCGTGTAATTCCTGCGCACACTCCCGAAATGCATCCTATAGATCTATAGAACACCGAGAGACTATTCTGCGCCTGTGCTCGAGGCTGACAATTCTTTGTATTCATTACATAATAAATAAAAAAACAATGTCCTCTACAGAATACTTTATACATAGGTCCCATCTCTATATATAAAGATCAATTGTGGTCCGTTAGTCTCGTTAAAACTCGAAAACGGCTCAAACGATTTTGATGAATTCTTTTTGGGTGCGTTTGATTCACAATTGGACCGGGTAGGTGGCGCTGCTGTCGAGATTTTTTTTTATTCTTTTTAAAAACGTTACCCCAAACTAGGATTTTTTCTGTATCGTGGAGGCTGTTTACAAACACAAATTGCACAAGGACAACATCAGACCCGGAACAATTATTTGTAGGTCATACAAATACTTGTTCCGTGCGGGATCGAACCCGCGACCCCAGCGCAGCAACTAATTTCTAAGCCACGGAGCCGTCAATCACGAGATCGAAATCACCCGTGCGAAGCCGGGGCGGATCGCTAGTTTTATAATAAATTTAAATTAAATAATTAAAATTGTTACTTTGACATTAGAATTTAACATTAGAATTTAACATTAGAGTTATAAATAAATATTTTAAGAATTCTAATGTTATTTTTAATTTTAGGTTTTGCTTATATTTGCCTTAATTTTTTCATAAAGAATGTAACTGTTACTGTAACAGTCTATGAAAAGTCCACTGCTGAACCTCCTCCTGTAGATTACCTCATGGGGACATTTGCCACCGTTACCACACTTGGCAGACGGGTAGTAGCCGCAGTTTTTTTTATTTTTATTGTTTAGTTGTTGCTGCTCATCTCCTATTTTGTTTCCTCTGGCACCTCTTACAACACCCATGGAATGATATGGGATAGTGGATATTCTTCACTCGATGTAGTGCCTGTGTAAGAATTTCCAATACTTCTTCTTTAACAGCTTTTAATCCCATTAAGAGGCTTATCCAAAATGCACTGATTTTTTTTAATGTTAACCCACACTATGATTTTCTCCTGTACTTTGGAGGCAGTTTACGTACATAAATTGCACAAGGAAAACATCCACTCAGAACAATTAACAATATAGGCCATACCTACAAATAGTTGTTTCGTGCGGGATTCGAACCTCAGCCTTCAGCATTGAATCTCATTGCTAAGCCACTGCCGTCACTTAATGAAGCATTTCTCCAAAATCCTATCCCTACGGGTAGTAGGGATAGGATTTAGACAATTTTATAAAACTGAAGTGAAAATGAACTTACAGTCCACCTGATAGTAAGTGGCTACTGTAGTCCATGGAAACATGCAGCTAACTTCTACTAACTAATCTATACAAACACAAATAAATAAAATTGGAGTGTCTGTTTGTAATGTCAAAATAACAGCTTTTACTAAATATATATGAAAGTATATACGGTACTTATAACAAAAACACAATTTTTTAAATTTCTGTCTGTCTGTCTGTTTGTTCCGGCTAATCTCCAAAACGGCTGGACTGATTTTGACGGGACTTTCACTGGCAGATAGCTAATATTATAAGGAGTAACTTAGGCTACTTTTATTTTAAAAAAATATGTAGGGTTACGCGCAAAAAAATTAAAACCAAATTACACGCGGGCGAAGTCGCGGGGTACAGCTAGTATTAACATAAAAAAACATCGACGTTACGAAAGATGGGTTATTTGTAATAATTTGTTATTTTTTTGATATGAAATTGTAAAATAATCCGAGCTCGATACAGAATATGTGGTAAAATTAAAAATTTTGTACAACCGACTTCAATATAAATTATTAAGCATAACTCAAAAACGACTGGTCAGTCCTTGATCGAATTTATATGGGACCACACGAGAGGCACCAGCTTACAAATAAAAAAAGGATCATCAAAATCGGTTCACATAAAAAAAATACAGTTGAATTGAGTACCTCCTCCTTTTTGAAGTCTGTTAAAAATAGGCTACAGTTGCATTGTCACCTCTGAGGACTAAACTGGAATGCCTCACAGCCTGTAATACTGGCTCTCTATACTCTTCAGACTGGAACACAGCAGTGCAAGCACTACTATTTGGCTTTTTGGGATAAGAGGGTAGTACCTATCTAGTCAGACTCCTAGGCAGAAAATCAGTTCTACCACCAAATAAGTTTCTGTACACAGACCTGCAATGCAACAAAGTAACTCTGATGGGACTAATTTGCTAGTGGAAATCACTCCACAGCTGCAATTTTTTTTTAAACTGAATCTGAGTAACAATATTAACATTACTAATATTCTCATTAACCCCACTCCAAGTATGATTAAAATGTATTAGGAGCTTAGGAGTGGTGGTCACACAGTAGTGGAATGGCGAATTTGAACCCTCAAATTTTTGAGTTTGCAGTTTACCTTAACCATTAGGATAATATTGAAATATGTTTCTCATTATGATAATTTACTACTCCATGGCGCAATGCCTTAGCAATGAGTTGCAGCACTAAGCCGCAGGTTCGAATCCCGCACGGAACAAATGTGGAGGTAACATTTTTTAAAAGAAATAAAAAAAAAAATCCTTTTGTAACCTAAAATAAGATATTTTATCACTTGAAAATCATTTGTTACCCCATCTGCAAAGCATGGCAAATATTGCAAATAATCCCTGAAGCAATCTATGTTCAGCGGTGCACTTTATTAGTGCTTTTTTTTCTAGGCTGTAATGTATGAATCCTTATTTATGAAGATAAAAGACATTATCTTGTACATACATACATAAACACTCAGGCCTGTCACCCAAAAGTGGGCAGGCACGGTAGGCAGAGTTTGCGGACTGCCATTTGGCATGATCCTGACACATTATCTTGTAATATATAACAACTAAGTAATGAAAGTTACAAGTATATATTTAAAGCATTATAAACTTATAGCAAAATGTTTGTAGTTATGTATGTAGTTAGAAGTAAAAAATTATGCTAGAAAATGTTATGCAAGAAAGTCTGCAAAAAATAAACTTTAGTAGAAAAATAGCGTAACAATAAATATGAAGTCTAATTATTCTCAAAGAAATTATGACAAACTTTTATCCATTCTAAAGACAGGAAACACTTGAATAAATTTTATATTCTAAATGTGAATAAGGCATGAGTCATGTGAGAAGATTTTGAGCCTATGCTTCATATGTTTGGTATTACAAATTAAATATATTCAAGTAATGCTGTCAGACTATGTATATATAGTGGTATAATATTTTTCTAACAAATTTAACCAATGCATATTTTTATTAAGCTTAAAACAAGCTATTAAAAACACTATATCGCCAGGAGTAGGACTGTATGATAATTTAAGTTTTTTTTTTTGGGAAGAAATATTGTATATTTGAAAGAAAGAAAGAAATATTTATTTAGCCACTTCTTTACAAAATTTTGGTGGGAACTGACAACTCAATATTAACATTTTATGAAGCATAACTTATAAGCTATCTAAACTTAATTTAACCATAACAAGGAAAAATAATAGGTAAAAAAATGCAGATCTCAAAAAATTATTTGATGTGAAATGGTCAAAATAGGACTGCACCTCAGGATATGCTAAGATCTAGCATCCTAGCCCTGATTTTCAGTGGCAACCTAATGATAAGAAAGTTGAAACATAATAACATTTTTTTTTTTAGATAAGTCAATAAATTTCTGAAAAAAGTTTTAATGTACAAAATTTTAATAACGAAATTTAACATAAACGTTTAATTAATTTTAACCATACATATATTTGAATTTTTAAATAATTTGATATTTTATATGCGTTAGAATTATTCATTCACAGAAATTCTATACATATTATGTGCACTAAAATTCACTTTTTCAGAATCACTGTTCTGAATGAGAACCGTGAATTGCAAATGTGTAAATTATATATTTTAGTAGGGTAATTGTGACAAAAAAGAGAAAGTTCGGAACTTTGAAAATATTCCAGAAAACTTACTTTGTTAAAAATTCGTCGCCAGTATAAATCCGACCTCGTCGGTGTGAGTGGCACTGAAACCACGGTTTCTCTCTGTTGCGAAGACATTTTCACTTAAAATTTTTATGTGAAGAACCGGTCAAGCAATCAAAAATTCACTTTGTTGAATGTTGATTAAAGAGCGCGTCATCTCACGGATACGTTTAAATCCTATCCTAGATTATTCGCAATGGGTTCGATCCATTCGATTATGTGATAAGATAAAAGTCCCTGTAACGTTTAGATAAAATTTAGATATACTAATGTTTATGTTATTGATAACAACACCAAGTGACAATGACAAGCGACCACCTCACCCAATATACCGTTAATAACTGACCAAAGAGAATAGATATTTATATATTATTCGCATGTTCGCATCATTGCCAACACCAATTTATAAAATTCCCCGAAAATCCAAGTCAAATTCCCAATTTGGGGACAAAAAATCAACAGATTCCCCTCAATTTTATTTTAAGAAATATAACAAGTTTCAACTAATTTTATAAGATTTTTTTGGAGTTTAATCCATAACAATCGATTTTTATAATATATAAGCCCAGTGTATGAAGTGTTTTTAATTACTTCCCTTGTTGCCATTAAAAAGTACCACAGTATCTGCATTTATATAAATGAGATTCTCTGCTTTAAAATTAGAAAAAATAAAGAAATGAAAAAGCATTAAATGATCCACATAAGGTGCCGAAATTAATCCGAAAATAAATGTAGTGCAATGAAGATAATTAAAAAAAGGCAGTCATTCGATATCCATAAGCAACTGTTATGTATAGAAGGAGCGTAAAAATAAATGAGAATCGACTATTAGGTGTATGTGTACTGAGTTCACTTCGATAACTAATAACTGAGCTAAAAGGACTGTATGTAAAGAAAAGGTGGGACAATTTAAAACTTTATATTAAACTATTTACAATAGCGGCAATGTATGTACAAGGGAATATCTAGTGGGTCTTCTGTCTTGAGAGTCTTCTTTCTTGAGAGTCTTCTTTCTTGAGTGCCGCTGTCGAATCGAATGCCTGCGGAGCCCAAAAGGCCCTTTTTATATTTCTGCGGCGGCCGTCTCAAGATGATAGAGTTCTCACACGGTGTGCTGTGCGCTGATTGGTTGTCGACCTCACGTGATGTCCGGGCAGTGTGCGGGGTGCGCGGGGCGTAACGGGGTATGAGGGGGCGACGGGGCGGCTGCTCCCCTCGCCGTCCGTAACAGCAACATAACAAAAATTTTAAGATAAGTATTTAGATTTCTTGAAAAAGGGTTCTGACTTGGCCCGGGCTATCGATTTTAAAAATCCCCGCATTTTCACTGCTTAATACCAATTCCCAAAAAATTCCCAATCAACTTGAGTTTCCCCACAGATTAGGGAATTTCCCAATTGCTTGCAACGCTGATTATTCGCTTTAGTTCCACTTCCAGTTTGCAATTGGCATTGACACTTTACAAATGATTATTGTGCCGTAGACAGAAAATCCAATAAACAGCGTGATATGTTTTGTTTCATTCACAAAACAAAGGACGCATATATCACATTATCACTTGTAAGAAAGAGACATAGCTACTATATTGTTATCCTTATTCCCGTACCAGCCAACAAGCCGTATGGCATTAAATTTAGTGGCAGACACTGCAACTGTCACGGAGTGCTTCAATGTTTATTATTTTATTTAAATATTTATTTGCAAATAAAACTCAATAATTATACGTTTTAAGTTAGAAAATTATTTGATTTAATACCATATCATGGTTTCGTGCAGTGTTATGGGCTGTAAAAGCCGCAGTGAACGAAAAATTGAAGGCGTAAGTAAACTTATTTCATGAATATATATTTAAATAACTTTCTGAATCACGATTTACATGGAAGTATTAATTAAAGCGATGTTCACGGTCATTTTATTTTATAAATTATAATGATATTATCATTATTAGAGTTATTATAACCTCAAACCTATGTTGCCAGCTAAAGTTTATAATTACCCGAGGTACAATCTCATAGCTTACAATTACGGCGAGAGTACCTAATGTATTATACTACATATTTACCATAGCGTTAATATACCTGTGCTTATTATGTCATTTAAATTTATTCATCTTGATGTTTTTTTATTTGTCAGTTTGCCAATTTATTCGGAAATAAAAATAAATGGGTTTTAGCAACCCGTAAGAAGAATTGGGAGCCTACTAAATTCTCTCGACTTTGCTCCAGCCACTTTGAAAGGAATTTATCAGTCCGAAAAAGGACAAGAACTGAATTGTTTCGTAATGCTGTCCCAACACTTTATACAATAAAGGTTTGTATGCTCGTATTTTAAATCTTCTGTGTTTTTTATGTAGTAGATGGGCTTGCTTTTCACCAGAATTTAACCCTTTCGCTGTCCCGTGCACTACATGTAGGTCATTGGTATTGTCTTACTTTTGTGTCTGAAAATCAGACAGTGAATGTGTTAACTAAAGTGTGTAAGTTATAATATGATGGACTATGATAGGATAAAAGGGAATTTAAAAGGAATCATTTCTGTTACACTGAATATATAGAATAAAATTGAAAATGTAACATTTTTCCAGGAGGATGTTGCAAACATAGAAGGACCTGAGTGTGATGATTTAGTGATGGAACACCCTAATACGGTGCGCCTTTAATTTTCATTGCCTTACTAACTAAACATTAGTAATAGTGATAAGAATTAATATACAAGTTATAGTTATCATGTAATAACATACTGTTATATTTTTTATTGAATGCTAAATAATATTGAGAATATGTGATATTTTTCCAGGAGGAAGTTAAAATTACTAAAAATGGGTATCAAATTGATGATGTAGTTATGAAACTACCAAGCACATTTGCGGTAGATTTTAAGTTTTTAAAAGATTGTGTTGTGCCAGTTACAAAAGCTGGTAGAACCTAGCTGTCATACAAGTAGGCTAAGGGATTAAATACTATTTAATCCCTTAGCCTACTACCAGTGACTGAATAGTAGTGTATGTTATCTTTACCTATAAATTTTTATATGTAAAAGAAGCTGAACTATTCATTGACACACAAATTATTTGTCGTTATTTTTGAGATTCATTGGTTTTCTTGTTTACATTTTGTATTTTGCTTTGCTGAATATGGTATACGTGATATGTAACATTATGAAAAAAAAATTAAAATCTATTGTTTGAGATCAATAACGGCCGCTAATAAGTTTAATGGATTAAAAAAATTTTAACTTTCTGTTTCAGCTACTGAGTACGCCAACAAGTCTTACCTAGAGATTGAAGCAGCAGCAAAATCTGTCGGAGAAGAGGTTGACGCGTTGTTGTCTGACGAAGAGTGCGCACCATGCGCACTTTTCGTCAGACAACAAGGCGTCTAAAAATAAAAGTGGCAAATCTGGAACAAATTCTTGAAGAGTTTAAGGCCAAAGCTCTTGTGAACGAAAAGGATACCAATCTACTTAACTCGATCGATCTCATCAATAAAGATTTCCTTATATTGACAATCACAGAATGCTTCTCACTAAAGCCGTCACTTTAAGATATTTTGAAATAAGAATACATCATGAAACCTAAATTAGTTTTATTTCAAGGACAATTATAATTAAATTGGAATTACCAGTACCTATAAGTGTAATTATAATGATTTTCTTAACAAATAAATATGTTTTAATATTTGTTATTAATATTACCTATCTGTTTTATTTGCTTTAATTATCTTATCGTAATAACATGTGAATAAAGTGGCCTAGGATTACTGACGTACGCTTCACAAACAAAATCTCACTATTTTGTGGGTAACATTGTTAAAATGGCAGCACTGTGATGCGTGAATGAAAGGCAGAATAGCGGTTACGCGACCAAGCCGTCTATTGAATCCGTCGATTGACCTCTCGGTCGAAGTTGGACTTACCTAGTCGGACTATTTGTCCCAGGTAAACATATTCGTCAACAACTTCGAGCTTAGTGCTCCCAACAACTACTGGCATAGGTGTGACATGGACATTAAATATGATTTTGTTTTGTCCATGTTCATCTTGAGACCTATCCGTTGAGAGACACTATTGAGGTCATTGAGCATAGTGCTTAGGTCCTCCAGCGATTCTGCCATAAGGACTATATCGTCGGCAAATCGAAGGTGAGTGATGTACTGCCATTGATGTTAATACCGTATCCTTTCCAGTCCAGTAGCTTGAAAACGTCTTTCAATGCAGCGGTGAAGAGTTTTGGGGATATTACGTCACCCTGTCTTACACCTCTCTGCAGTTGGATAGGTTTCGTACTCTGGTTCTGTACTGATAGCCATCGTAGCCCTACTGTGCAAACACTTCAGCACCTCGATATACCGACAGTCCACTTGTCACCGCTGAAGGGACTGCAGCACCGCCCAAATTTCGACGGAATCAGGCTTTCTCATAGTCCACATACGCAGGTAAAGTGGCAGATTGTACTCGTCGGTCTTCTGTACAATTTGCCGAAGGGTATGTATGGTCTATGGTGCTAAAGCCTTTCGGAAACCGGCTTGTTCGGGAGGCTGGAAGTCGCCGAGTCTGCATGCTTAACGTTAAGGTTCAGTGTGCCTCTCACCATTCGGTGATCGCTGTCAGTTTTCACCCTCGCGATCACTGAGACATCACTGAACAGTTGTGGTCTGGTCGTCATAATGAAGTCAATCTCATTTTTTGTCGAACAGTCGGGGCTCGACCAGGTCCACTTTCTGTGGGGCCGTTTTGGAAGAAAGAATTCATCATAAAGAGTCCTCTTTCTCCATAAAGTCGGCCAGCTGGCCCTTGGGTTCCGTTGCCCTATTCCGAATTTCCCTACTTTCAGCTCATCGCTCTCTTGTGCATAGTTTTGCGTTGAAGTCCCCATTAACACCGTATAGTGGGTTTGGAGGAATGCATGGCTCTAGAGATATCCTCATACATTTCCTCCACCTCCTCATCAGGTGTGACTAGGTTGGTGCGTAAACCTGTATGACCTGCAACGAATACCGTTTGGTGATTCTGAGTATAAGGTACGCAACCTCGTCGACACACTCCCGATCTTTACAACGTTGTTAACGAGAGACTTGTGAACGATAAATCCGACACCTCCTTGGGACAGATGGTCGCCTCCCGGTGATAGAATAAGTTGCCGGATTCGAGGATTACCGTGTCCTCCCCTCACTTCGGACCTCGGATAGTCCTATTATATTCCAGCGTAACTTATCTATCTCTTCTTCCAGCTTCAGGATCTTCTCGTCAGTCCTCAGGGTGCGTGCGTTATATGTTGCCAGGTCGAGTCGTCGTAGGTGGCAACCGACCTCCAACGGAGATTCTTAGCACCCCTGCCCCGCCGTTACCATGGTCGCCACCGTAGCCAGGAATAGCAGGGCCGCCGGGGACTAGGGGCCGTTTATTTGTGTCGTCGCTCATGGGGGTATATTGCCATAGTTGCCACGCTTGGCGAGCGGATTGGCAACCGCAGTTTTTATTGTTTTTGGCTTTTATCAGAAAGATGCTGCTGCCCATCTTCTGTATCAGTTTCCTTTGTCGCCTTTACGACACCCACGGGAAGATATGGGGTAGTGGGTATTCTTACCCGCCACTACACTCGCTTATACTTGATATAAATTGAAAATGAGATGGTATTGTCATTTTCAATTTATATCAAGCCATGTCATTTTCAATTTGAAAACAAAAATGAATTAATTTTATGACCACCTTTGTGGTGCACCTCACTATCAGGGGCTCCGGGTTCGACTTTCGAGCGGAAAACGATTCTGCGTAGATTTGTTATTGTATGGATGGTATTTTTATATTGTTAGAGCCATGTTTATTCAAAATAGTTGTTCAGGTTCTAAGATATCTAGAAATATTTCACATACATTGTTTATGCGGGTCTCTAGTTTAGCATAGAAATTGTTGTATAACATAGGCCTGTGCTATACAACAATTTTATTGCAATTTTTATTAATATGTCACAAATAATGCAGCCCACTAACTGCTTTAGGTTGAACAGCAACTATCTTATTAGGTATTAGTTACATATATATATATATATATATATATATATATATATATATATATATTTATTTTTGAATGCATTCTTATGAACCTTTACACGCCGATGGCATTGTGTAATATGTGAAATCTAATCTTGATACGAGTACCTAATACCCAGTGTGCAAATTTTCTGACATCAATATGATCCCCACAAAATAATGCGGTAGTTTTTGGCTCAATAGCTGCTCTTTTCATAACGATCATCGTCTATTTTTTGTTATATTTGCTTAGTTTGGACCAAAAAAAAACAATTTATTTGGTGCTTTTTGGTCTTATTGTAGGTAGCACTCGGGAACGACATAATAATAATACTACGATAGCATCGCGCACTTTAGGCTTAATTATCTGAGCCATTTTTTAAGATAGTATAAAAAGAAAAACACAATTTTGCTTAGAATTTTCTCTAGTTTTGTAATAAACACAACACAAAAATCATTGGCCTTGTCAATTATATTCCTCTTATAAAACATCGATTATTATGAAAATCAAAACTGTGAAACATTTGATACTGCGATAGTTCACTGACCTACTAACAGTAAGGATGGCTTTTTAGAGGGAGTGTGGCTTACACAGTACAGTTACAGTTAGGACAGTTAAGGAATGAAAAAGAAGAAAAAAGGAAATGAAAAGAAAATTACGATAATAAGATCGACTTGATAACCGACTTACCTTTGGAGACTTTTCGATATCACATTATTTTTTAATTTAATTGCATATTTTAATGGTTAAAATATCAATATATAAACTCATAACATTGATATCCGTTGATATCCATAATACCCTAGTTTTCGTTTCAAATTTTGGCTGAAAGCTCTAAGGCCAATGCTCAAAGAATTTAAAAAAAACACCGTTTCTATAGCAACCTGCTATCAAACAAATTATCAAAATAAACAACTTTTTTCGTTCTATCTATTATTCCTTTTTTTGCGCAGATCAAAGTATGTAATCACTAAGTGTATAAATTAGAATAAATAAATGTATTGTGTGGGTTTACATAATCTAAAATTATAAATAATAAAAATGTGAAGCAAGTGCCACCAGGGAGAATATAATCCTGAAACGGCCCCGGGACTTTATAAAAGTACTCTGTGACTTTTCGTATTTTGTAACTTATCATGTTTGATTTTAATCGAAACAACAAAAGAACTGAAATTTATTGGCTCAAGCAGCCCGTGACTGATTTAAAAATAAAGTATGTTGTATGAATATTTAGTGAATTTATTATTTATTTTATTATTGTTTTTTTTTTGCATAGTTAGAGACAATACCATCTTTTATAATGCGATAAGTAAGCTGAAGTGGCACGGGTTCGACCATATAGTTCAAAGAACTGTGAGTGAAGTACGCCATTAGATGGAATGATAACCTGGTAAGACATGCAGGGTGTCAATGGATGCAGGTGGATCCAGAGCATGTTTATTGGCGTTCCTTGTGGAGACCTATAATTAGCAGTAGACTTGTGAAAAGCTATACCTAATGATGATGACGATGATGTTATGAATTTTATGAATTTAATGTTATTTTTACACAGGCACAGGCCCAGACACTTAAAGATATTACTCGTTGTGGTATTTATGTTTAATCTGAATTACTTTACTCTAGTTACTTTGTGCTTTGAATTAAAGCAGTTAGACATCTCATACTTGAAATATATTTCATATCAAAGTTATCAAGTTCCTTCTCAATGCTTTTCTCTTACAACTACAAATGTAACTCGTGTGATATGTAAAAAAATTATAAGATATTTCATATTATATCATATTTTTTTTTATATAATTATTGCAGAATTAAATTTAAACCCCAGTCAAGTATAATAAGCTTACCAAAATATGAAGACTTTGCGACTACAGCAAACAAGGTTAATTTAGAGAAAATCGAGACAGACAAAGTTGAGGAATATGTTTTTAAATGGCAAGAAAAAGTGTTTAGTGCATGGGAAATCAATCATTATAAAGATACACATAACTGTATAAGTTATGCCGACTTGTTTTACAATGGTATGCTAAAATCTAGAGAATATGAGCCCCAAAAAGTTTTTACATATGTTAATGAAGATAATTATTTGCCGTCACCATTAAACTGGAAAAAGAGTGCAAACAAAAGCTTCTTTAATCTTAATTCATGCTTTGAGAAATTGAATTTAGAAGAAAGGATTGGGAAAGTTCTTGGAAATTCATGCTCAACACATCATTTATTTAAGAGTGATGAAAATATCACTTCAGAAAAAGAGCAATGGATTGCAATGCATGTTGTATTAGATGATTCCCTATACACCGAGTAAGTTTGAATTATATTTTTTTAAATTAATGGCTCATAGGACCAGAACACACTAGCTGGTTACTGCTCCTTGGTAATAGAAATTCTGAGAATAACAATTGTACCTACCTAACAGACTCCTAAGCAGAAAAAGACCTACTACTTAATAAATTAAAACATTACGGTCCCACAGTGGCTTAGCACTGTGGAACATAGCCGTGTTTCAAATCCCGCAAGAAACAATAATTTATTCCGAGTCTGGATGTTTGTCCCTGTGCAATTTATGTATGTAAACTGCCTCCACAATACAGAGAGAAAATCCTAGTGTTTTTAGTAATGTACAAAACTCGATATGTTAATATTTCAATCCATCCGTCCATTACAGTCTAGTATAAATGTCCACTGCTGAAAATAGCCTCCCACACAGATTGTCTCATTGAGAGGATTTTAGCATAGTTGCCATGCTTGGCAGGTGGGTTGGCTACTGCAGTTTTTAGTTCCACTCTGTCGCTTCTTACGACACCCACAGGACAATATGGGGCAGTGGATATTCTAACACCGCCACTACACAATTAATGTAAATGTTAATGTTTATTTATAAATAATGTGCAATCCTGCCTACAACGAGAGAGGTCCATGTTCAGAAGTGGTCTTTTATGTGCTGATAGAGAACAAAAATTATATGGGATCAACCAAAAAAAATTTATATAATAGAATCAGACATTCGTTTGTAGAAATGCATTATTATTAAAGATATTATTAAAGATTTGACGGCTCCGTGGCGCAGTGACTTAGCAATAAGTTGCTGCGTTGGGGGGCGCGGGTTCGAATCCCGCACGGAACAAGTATTTGTATGGCCTACAAATAATTGTTCCGGGTATGGATGTTTGTCCTTGTGCAATTTATGTTTGTAAACTGCCTTCACGATACAGGAGAAAGTCCTAGTGTGGAGGTAACGTTTTAATAAAAAAGAAAGAAAAAAAGAAGAAAGATTAAAGATGAGATGAAATTATTTAGTTCATCCATAGCACATCCACATCGCGGGCAACAGAGTAAATAAAGTGGTGCATACTGCATATTACCTGGTTTAAACACCCACTCACTGGTTTGACACCATTTCGTAATCAGTACGTCACATTTAATTAATTCTAAGCTAAGTAGCGATAACTGAAACTAAAAAAAATATATGCAATTGATCGATCTTCTGTCCATTATACATTTCGTGATTGTAGATTGCTAATCATATGGTCGCAGGCGGTACGCAACATCTTTTCATTTTCTTTGTTTGAAATCCCCTGCATATATCCATGGTCTGCAGTGACTATGAACCAGTAGGTATGTTCACCTACTGGCTAAGCTCGTTTGTCACCCCAACGATAATAAGTCAAGCGCTGACAGCAAAACGCCATTCCTTTTTTCCAGTGATTCCCAACTCCTTGTCAAGCGGGAGTATGTTCTTCTATCGTTATATTATAACGCGATAGAAAATTATCTCATGGCAACGCCCGATGCAAACGACCTGATGGTAAACCCTTACGATGTGGTGACGGAAGCCGGGTCATCAGACCATCAGTACGGCGTAGAGATCATCTTTGAAGAGTTGGAAAGCGATGAAGAGCTAGTGATGTTGGTAAGTCTACTCATCAAAGGGGTCTTAACAAATAATCGATTTATTACGTAGTGCAGTCAGGTTGCAACTGACGCCTTTACCGTTATATGTGGTAGAACCACGATGCAGCTATATTATGGTTGTAGCAAGAATGGGTCGACTCGACCTGGGCAGAACCACACTCTCACAGAATACCAG
This sequence comes from Parnassius orleans, assembly GCA_029286625.1. NCBI lineage: Eukaryota > Metazoa > Arthropoda > Insecta > Lepidoptera > Papilionidae > Parnassius > Parnassius orleans. Next base: position 9,634,744 of record JAGSMP010000006.1, on the reverse strand, counting down.
AGTAAAATAGCAGCTCAATGCTGCTGTGTTTCATATGGTGAGTGTATAGAACCGGAGATCCTATTACTGATAGCAAGACATTCTAACTTGGTCTTTTTGGGTGACAACGCATCTTTTTTTTATAGGAGACGGGGCAAACGAGCATGCGGATCACCTGATGGTAAGTGACTACCGCCGCCCATGAACAATCGCAACACCAGGGAATTGCAGATGCGTTGCCGGCCTTTTAGAAAGGAGTAGGCTCTTTTCTTGAAGGTCCCTAAGTCGTATCGGTCCGGAAAAATCGCTGGTGGTAATCGATTCCACAAGGAAGTTGTGCGAGGAAGAAAACTTCTTCTAAATCGCACAGTGGTGGACCGCCAATCATCCAGGTGGTATGGATGGTATCGCGAGTTTTGTCGCAATGTGCGATGGTGAAATTGAGCGGCTGGAATTAGTCCGAACAATTCCTCAGAGCACTCCCCGTAGTAGATGCGATAAAATACGCAAAGAGATGCAACATCTCTACGCAGTGGCAGTGAGTCAAGCCGATCGGAAAGAACTCGGTCGTCGACGATTCGAACCGCTCTGCGCTGGATGCGGTCAAGTGGAAGGAGCTGGCACTGGGGAGCCCCTGCCCAGAGATGGGAACAGTATTCCATGTGGGGCCGAACCTGCGCCTTGTAAAGTTGCAAGCGGTGTACCGGCATGAAATACTGTCCCGCTCTGCTGAGCACGCCAAGCTTCTTAGAGGCCAATTTGGCCTTCTCTTCCAAATGACCACGAAACTGCACATCACTCGATATGTCGACACCGAGGATTCCAATACTGGCTGAAGCAACAAGGGGAGTGCCTTGAAACTGAGGAGATACGACAAAGGGTTCTTTTTAGCGGTAAACGCGCAAACTTGTGTCTTCTGGGGATTGAACTGGACTAGATTTAGTCGCCCCCAATCCGAGACTTTGTTCAGCAAAGACTCGACTTCAGACACAAGTTTGTCCCGGTACTCGGCGACGTTTTCCCGAGAAATATTTGCACGGCCGGTATATAAGGCATCACCAGTGCTGTCGTCTGCATAGCAATGAATGTTACCAGTTTGCAACATATCATTGATATGCAGGAGAAACAGCGTTGGTGATAGCACGCAGCCTTGTGGAACACCAGCGTTGATAGGCTTGTAATCAGAGCATGCACCGTCTACTACCTTGATGCTCCGATCAGCAAGGAAACTGGTGATCCAATTGCACGAAGCGCTTTGTGCCAGACCCGATCGAAGGCCTTCGCTATGTCCAAACTAACAGCCAATGCTTCCCCCTTGGACTCTACTGCCTCCGCCCATCTATGAGTCAGGTAGACCAGAAGATCACCAGCTGATCGACCACGACGAAAACCGTATTAGCGGTCACTAATCAGCTGGTGATCCTCAAGGTACCTCATGAGCTGGCAGTTTATAATAGACTCCATTATTTTGGAGAACAAGAAGGTGATGGCGATAGGCCTGTAGTTGGACGGGTCTGAGCGGTCGCCTTTTTTAGGGATCGGGTGGACCAAAGCTGTCTTCCATGAATTCGGGACTACGCCTTGGGAGTAGGAGTACCGGAAAAGACGCGTTAAAACCGGGGCCAACTCCGGAGCACACGTCTTCAGCACAATGGGAGGGACTCCATCAGGCCCACTCGACTTGCTGACGTCCAGGGAGAGGAGTGCTTTGCGAACCGAGCGCTGTGTAAACCGTACGTCCGGCATGGATCACTCACACCGCGGGATAGTCGGCGGTGTGTTCCCCGTCGTTCAGAGTCGAGTTGGACGCAAAGAGAGCCTGACAGATCGGCTTTCTCCTTTGCGGTATGGGCCAGTGAGTCGTCCTCTGTGCAGAGGTGGTTGAGATGGCTGACAGAAGTTCCCTTGGATAGCCTTGGCGAGAGACCAGAATGCACGGGTTCCCGAAGGAAGGTGAACTAGCTTCTCGCCAATTCTGCCGATGTGCTCAGACCTTGCCTTGGCAATGACTCTTTTGAAGGACCTGGAGGCGGAATTATACTTCTTTTTAAGAGCGCTGGTGCTTACATCCCGAGACGTTGATGCGTCAGCCCAGGCCCGGTAGCACTCCTGCTTATAGCGTGATGCTATTTTACAGGAGCGACCAAACCATGGCTGGGATCTGCCTCCGATGGGCACCACAGAGGATGGAATAAAAGTTCCATACCCTGAAGTACCACATCAGCAACAGAATCAGCAATAACGCTGGGATCTTCCGGCGAGAAGCAAACCCGCCCCCAAGGGTAGGATGCAAAAAAAGACCGCATCCTATCCCAATCGGCCGACCTATAGTGCCAAACACGGCGGCAGCCTGCAGAATGCAACCGCGACGTTAGTGTGAGTGGCACCATACTCCGGACAAGACAATGGTCCGACGAGCCTAAAGGAGCGTCGACGGAAACCTGATATCCGTCCGGATGAGAGGTCAGCAGAAGGTCCAACAGGAAGGTGCATGATCCTCCACATCTGGAATCCGCGTAGGCGAAGTAACCAGCTGTGTAAGACCATATGCCAAAGCAAAGTCATAAACAGATCTCCCCGCATGATCGGTTGAACGTGAACCGAGCCATTCGGCGTGGTGGGCGTTAAAATCGCCAAGGATCACGATCTCTGCGGATGGGATCTGCTGTAACAAGGAATCTGTAGCCATTTGGACGTGGTCGATGAGTCGGTCTGTTTCGGCATTACCGCTATGGGACCTATAGAGGCACCCGTAGACGCGGGGATGGTCGTCGCGTAGACAGCGACGACCATCGCTGTCGCTGTCTACGCATAGGATGGACAGGTCCGTACCTTCAAGACTGCCGAGGCGTCGAAAACAATTGTGTTCTAATTTGTACCCCGGTAGGAGAGGTACGAAGTATCAGCCGGAGAGAGACCTGCGTCTCGGTCAAAAGAGCAAGGCCGGCTTCGCCGTCTCTAGATGGTAGTGGACGGCGTTAAGGTTCGAGTGAAGTCCCTGATTAGATAATGATTTCTTATATTTACGCGAACACTACACATTTAAATAAAACTAGTTTTACGGATTTTATCGCGTATATTAACTTATTTTATATTCCTGACGTTTCGAGTACTTTACAGCAGGTCACGGGGGACTGAGTATTTGACGTCCCAATGTCATAGTTAAATTAAATCTGGACGTAAAATCGATAATATCTACGTGTGCCAAACCACCGAAGTTGTATGGGTTACAAAAATACACAAGCACAAAACCAACTTACAGATTGGCTCAACACTTAGCGAAAATACTTACACCGCTCAGGGACATACAAGAGCACACACAAGGGATTCCTACCATTTTGTCAGCGAGATTAAAGACCTACATCTGGCAGACAATGAAACTATGGTCAGTTTTGATGTGCAGTCTCTGTTCACATGCTTACCTGTTGAAGACTGCATCTCGATTGTAACTAGAAGGCTGGAGGAAAACAACATGCCCATAGAATATGCAGCATTACTTAGACACTGCCTTACATCTGGCTACCTATTGTGGAAGGAGGAGTTCTACAAGCAAGTAGATGGAGTGGCGATGGCTCACTTGTATCTCCCATTGTCGCCGATATATTCATGGAAGACTTTGAGGAGAAAGCCCTACATACTTCTCCCGTAAATCCAAGATTCTACAAGCGGTACGTAGACGACACTTTCACAATTCTACCTTTAGATAAAGTAACTGCATTTTAGACCATCTTCACTCCATAAATTCTAAAATTCAATTCACAATGGAGTTAGAGGCAAACAACTCTTTAGCTTTTCTAGATGTGTTAGTAATTCGGAATCCTGATAACACCTTGAGCCACACTGTGTATAGAAAAAAGACCCATACAGATAGATATTTAAGCTGTAACTCTCATCACCATCCTTCACAGTTAGCTACCGTGGGTAAATCTTTCTTTCAGAGAGCACGAGGGATCTGTGACAGAAAACATCTGACCGCCGAGCTTCAGCACGTCGAGCAAGTACTGCAAGACAACAAGCTTCGGGTCCCGCGCCTACCTTATAGTGAACGAGTGAAGCCGGCCACAGTCGAGCGAGTGCTTGCTGTACTGCCATATGTCAGAGGTGTCACTGACAAGATTGGCTAAATCCTGAAGCGTGCTTCTATTAAAACATACTTCAAGCCGCCGAAGAAGATTAGTCAGTTTTACCATCAGTTAAGTGTAATGTCCTCTGCAAGATGCAGGAGTGTACAAGCTTGATTGTGAATGTGGTCTCTTATATAGGACAAACTAAAAGATCAATAAAACCGCGTTAAAGAACACATAGCTGATGTGAAGAATCGACGCCCGGGAAGTCTGCAGTCTGTGAACATGTACAGGATCGCCCCTGTCACTACATTAGATTTGATAGACCACAAATCCTCGCTAAAGAACACCGATTCCTTCCAAGGATGATTCGCGAGGCTATTGAAATCTAAAATATCCTAATTTCAATAGAAAAGATGGCTGGTTGCTATCATCTGCTTGGGATCCTATAATTAATAACGTTAAGCCCCAACCCAAGTATACAACTGCAAGACTTCAAGATACTGTAAGTTCATACTGTGTAGATCGGAACAAAAATTAATTATTTTTATCTGGAGGTAGCCGTGGTTAACTATGACATTGGGACGTCAAACACCTCAGTCCCCTTCGTGACCATGGGTGCTGTAAAGTACTGAAACGTCGGAATAAAAATAAGTTAATATACGCGATAAAATCCGTAAAACTAGTTTTATTTAAACCTGATTAGCTTTAAAACTAGATTAGCGTGGCAGGGTCGCCATGGTTTTATTGCTCTGTTTGCCCCGTGCAGTGTTAGTATAGAGCAGGATTTCGCCTCCCCTCTAGAATACGCGGAGCAGCCTGAGCACCCACGCTCAGGAAGAAGAGGTAGCTTGACCGTGGATGCTCAGTGAGGATTCTCCATTACCAGAGGTGCTGGTACACCCTCCTGGGGTAGTCTTTCGTTTAATTCCGCTACCATGTTGATGGGGGATTAGCCTCCGGCCACCTGCACTCACCAAGCGAAACGCAGAGGTAAACCTCATTTCACGCTGGTATTCTGTGAGGTCGTGGTACCAACCCGGTTCGAGCCGGCCCATCCGTGCGACAGCACAAACTGCCGCGTGGCATTTTGATTGTTAATCGAGGATAGATGTAGTCTATTGGCCTCAGCATTTATCAAGCACACAGTTCATCTGATGGTATGTGGATGCTGTGGCCCATAAACCTCTACACCTATTCTCGAAAAAGAATCAAATTGCAGATGCGTTGTCACCCCTGACGACTAAAATGGAATGCCGCGTTTTCAGTAATTCTACCAGCGTGAAATAACAGCACGCTGCCATAGAATGACCAGACCACGCTCTCATAGCATGAGAGCGTAGTCCTTCCCCGGTCGAGGCGACCCATTCGTATTACAACCATAATATAGCTGCATCGTGGTTCTACCACGTATAACGGAAGGCGTCAGCCTGGGTATATCGTCTGGCATAAACGATATTGTTTTACCGCCATCTATTTAGAACCATAGGATGTTTCAGCCATTTACCCACAGTCGCCTCTATACGACACCCACGGGACGAAATCTATGCTCTAGACTATGTCTGTTACTCTGGTTCTACTGAGGATATCCTCATTTTTAAGTCTATCACGCAGAAAAACCCCGAGAAGAGCCCTCTCAATAGCTCGCTAAGCCTTGAGTTTCCTCATACGGCCGGAAGGACCACGTCTCAGTTCCTTAAGTCATCACTGGCAACACGCACTGGTTGTATAATCTTGTTTTCAAGACAATACAATGTCTAAGATGAATTTTCACTTTGCAGTTAAACAATCTCTACAAGAAATGGGAAAACAAACACAAGCGATTATTGAACTTTGTACCGCCGCCGTTGGGAAGGACGAAGGTGTATGTCACATTTGAAATTTTATCGGCGACCGATTTTGAATTGGACAACATTTATATTGAGTACGAAATTAAGGTATCTGGTCCATATAAAAATACGAGTAGGTATTTATAGTCAAAATGTTAGAAATCTTTTTCTGTCTAGCAGTCCGTTTGGGTAACGTAGTAATGAAATGAAATATTTATTTGCGTTTGGTTTGAAGATGGTCATAGTAATTAAACATTATTAATAGCATGCAAATTTTTAGAACTATAAAATGTCGAGATAATAATATTTAAAGGCGGCTCTTCACGTTGGCCAACATAGTGGCGAATATGTTGGCAAAGATATTAGCCAAGAGTTTGTGATGGCGTCCACACGTTGGAAGGTCGTTCAGTTTGCTTCGGTTCAGACCAATGTGCGGACGAATTTATTAAAATGGATATTGAGGCGCTAACGGCTGCTGCGGTTTATTTATTCACAGCATCCCGCTACTACGTGAATGCGTATAAGAAAAGGGTGATCAAAAAGAAATGGAAAAAATAAATTTTATTTCTTGTGTTCCCCAAATAATTTTCGGCTAGGTAGAGCTCTATAAAGCGAAAACTTTCCTTCATTGGTCATTGTTACTACCATTTTATAGACACTAGTTACGATGCGTGAATATAGAATTTAAATCAAGTGCGTGCGATCTGGGAGCTCGTAGCAAACTAAATGTGCGCCTGCGCCCAACGTGTGGATGCGGCGGCCAATACTCTGCCACAACCCTTTGATCTTTTGTAAAAAACCGACACCACACAGATCTCGCGACAACTTGTGGGCCATCATTCCAATACATACCAACGTAAGCACAAACACACGCTCTACACGATGGCCATTGGTATTGGCCAACACATTCGCCACTATGTTGGCCAACGTGAAGAGCCACCATTATATTCACGCATCGTAACTAGTGTCTACAAATGGCAGTAAAAATGACCAATGAAGAAACTTTTCGCTTTATAGAGCTCTACCAAGCCGAAAATTGTTTGTGGAACACAAGAAATAATTTTTTTTTCCATTTCTTTTTGATCACCCTTTTCTTATACACATTCACGTAGTAGCGGTATGCTGTGAATAAATAAACCGCAGCAGCTGTTAGCGCCTACACGATCCATTTTAATAATCCATTTTAATCAATTCCATTCCATTTTAATAAATTTAATTAAACACATTGGCCTGAACCGAAGCAAACTGAACGACCTTCCAACGTGTGGACGCCATCACAAACTCTTGGCTAATATCTTTGCCAACACATTCGCCACTATATTGGCCAACGTGAAGAGCCGGCTTTAGAGTAAAATGTATAGTCATAGTATAGTATACCCATCATGGTCCTCAGAATTGACAACACATCTGTAGCCTTATTCGTTTGAAGTTGACTGCATGCGTCTATACACTGCAGCAGCCACTTACAATCAGGTGGATTGTAAGTTCGTTTGAAAAACTGTACCATATTTTTACAGTGGCAAAAATATATAGACTGTTCAAAACTAAATTATATGTAAGGAAAACAAAATGCAAATTTTATTGATTTTTTTTCATAGTTCTGAATAAGATAGGTCTAGGTAGATAAGGTCTCCCAACCTTTTGTCTTATATTTATATTATTTTAGATTCCAGAAGAGGTCAAATGCGAGAGCTCACTGCATGGCCGAACTCACGTTAGTAAGAGTATGATTAACGAAGACTCCTCACATTGGAACTATGGACATATAATTGAATTGGAGTTGGAAATATCTATTGAGATAGGTACGGTAAAGGTATATAGTGCCGCTGTCACTGCGTCTAGATAAATCATAACTGTTATAGCTAGCCAGCCAGGCGTTAAGTACCCAAACAGTTAAAGGTCTTCAGGTAGCGGCTGACCCCTTAGATCCTATGACTGCCGACGAAGTCACAGAAGTAATCAAAAACCTTAAAAATAAAACAGCACCCGGCCCCGATGGCATCAGCAACAGGGTACTGAAATCTCTCGATTTCAGAACAGAGGGTACTGAAATCTCCATCAAGGCTGGAGTCCCACAAGGCTCCGTCCTCTCCCCACTACTCTTCACACTCTTCACGAGTGACATCACGAAGGACTCAGTAGACAATACTGCTCTTTTTGCCGACGACACGGCACTTTTCGTCGCCCATCACAATAAAATAATCCTAACCGAGAAGCTCCAAATAGCCGTCAACCGCTTAGACGATTGGTTCCGCTTATGGAGAATCGAAGTGAATCCTGAGAAAAGTGTGGCAATACACTTTCAAAGGACCTACACTTCCAATCGTCAAAACAGAAACCCCAACAAATCGTTAGGTACGATCATCCTGTACGGCCACCAGATGGCAACCAACGGCCAAATATCTAGGAGTTACATTCGACGAAGGTATGACATTCGCGAAACACATTCGCAATGTACGCAATCGAGCCAAAATCGTCACTAGTCGCCTCCACCCGCTAGTTAACAGAAAGAGCAAACTGTACTTAAGACACAAGCTCCATCTGTACAAAGCATGCGTAAGACCTACCATGTCGTACGCAAGCGTAGTTTTCGCGCACGCGGCCCATAGACACTTGTGCGACCTCCAAGTCGTCCAAAATAGATTCCTTCGCATAGCCACCGGCGACCGGTGGTACCAGCCAAACTCCGACTTACACAGAGATCGTCAACTTCCGACGATCTCTGAGTACTTCAAGGAAATGTCTCGGCGCTATTTCGAGAAAGCCGAGACACATCCCAACCCGCTATTGGTAAACGCAGCTACATACGCTCCGACTCCGAACGTTATGGAAAGCCTCCGGAGGCCCCGTAACGTTCTAATCGAACCCCCCAGTTCCGCTAGATGCGGACGATAGAAATGTAGCCGGCCACTCACACATAAACACTACACACTTACCTAGTGCCACAAACACAGTTAGGACAACAACGGATGGGACGTAGCGAGTCCACAGGCGGGCGCCCCGCACACCCCTCCACACCGCGTACACACCGCACACCCGCGTCCCTGGGCGGTTCTCACCGCCCAGAACATCGAACGATACTAGTTAGCCGTCAGAGCCGGAGCCCGTCACCCCCTGTTCGGACGGCCGTTAGATAACTCATTTACGTGCACTTTAATCGTAACGACGCAGAATAATAAAAAAATTTTTAGCCCTGAGTCCGATGATGCTGTGAAAGCCAAAAGGCTAACAGCACAAACATCATCAGAAACCAGTCACGTCGCGAAAGTAATGGAACACTCACCAAATCCCTTTTATTTTATGTAACCCCACTACAAATGATTACAAATCAAATACAGTGATATTTAAATAAGAATTAAAACTTGTACTGGAAACATTTCAAAAGTGAAACTTTTATCTAAATCTATCTAAGTGAAAATATTCAAAAAATATTTTGGACTATTTCAAAACGATATTTGTACGTAACCGTGGAATTATTAAAAGGCAAAATTAATAATTTCGCGGAACCCTGGTGACTTTTCTACGGAACCCACTTCAGGAACCTCTAATCTATGGAAATAAATGGGCAGCAGCATCTTCCCAATAACTACCAAGCGAGCCATCAATGGAAAATATGTCCATTATGAGCGGATGGTCAGTCCAGCAGTGGACTTTGATATGATGTAATAAATGCATTTTTTTTTATAAAACAGAAGTGACTACCATACTTACAGTCCTTTTTACGCGGTAGAGCCATGCTGAGGTATATTAGTAGTATAGTAGGGAATGGGTCGGCTCGACCGGGAAGGACCATGCTCTCACAGAATACCAGCTTAAAATAGCGTAACACTGCTGTGTTTCGTATGGTGAGTGTAGAGAACCGGAGACCCTTTTCTCTGGAAAGGAGGCGTTCCATCTTAGTCCTCACGGGTGATAACGCACCTGCATTTTGATCGTAATCGAGGATAGATTTAATGTCTATGGGCCACAGTCCCACAGCACCACTTACCATCAGGTGGAGTGTGTGCTCCTTTGTCACTCTAATCCTATTAAAAAAAACCTTGTGGTAATTGGCTGCCGCAGTCCATACCCGATCTCAAATAAAGAATGCTACAGTTACGTTGTCACCTCTGAGGACTACGATGGAATACCTCACAGCCTGTAACTATACCAGCTTTCTATACCCTCCAGACCGGAACACCACAGAAATATGTATAGAGGTAACTACCAGGACATACTTCTTGGCCTCTACGATGTTTAAAAACCACATAACTTTTGGTCAAGATTTAAAAAAAATGTTTTCAAACGCGATAAAGTCTAAAATTAGTTTCATTCGACGTGTAGAGTTAATCTATAAATCTATAACTACATATAAATAAAATTGAAGTGTCTGTCTTTAATATTGCAATAGCTGGCTCATGGGGTTATTTGCATGCTATTAAGACATAAATAACAATTTTTAAAATTTCTGTCTGTCTGTCTGTCCGGGCTAATCTTCAGAATGGTGGAACCGATTTTAACAACTTCCCTGTCCGAGAAATAGACACAATAGTTAAACAATTGAAATGTTCACATATGACTCATGGGACAGTGAAATGGTTAATTAATCTTTACTAACAGCTAGAGAGCAATGCCAGAGGGGATCTAGGCTATATTTTACCCGCAAAACTTGAAGATATTTTTTGAATAAGAAAGGAAAATTTATAAAATAAATGGTCTTTGATTATCTTAAATCTAAATAACGCCACATTAATAGACCTTATCCAGGCGAAGTCGGGACGGGTGGCTAGAGTAAATATAAGAAAAAAAGTAAATAGTTAAGTTCAAGCCCTGGTTTACTTGTTTGTAAAATTACCTCACACAAAAGAATAGAATAGAATCATTTTTATTCAATATTAGCTGTTCCCTGCGACTTCGCCCGCGTGTAATTAAGGGTTTTAATTATGTTGCGCGGAACCCTAATTCTTTTTCTAAAATATAAGTAGCCTAAATTTTTCTTTATAACATCAGCTTTCTGCCAGTGAAAGTCCCGTCGAAATCGGTCCAGCCGGTTCGGAGATTAGCCGGAACAAACAGACAGACGGACAAAAATTTTAAAAATTATGTTTTTGTTATAAGTACCGTATATACTTTCATATGCATTTAGTAAAAAGCTGTTATTTTGACATTACAAACAGACACTTCAATTTTATTTATTTGTATAGATAGATTACAAGAATATTTAGCCATTTAAGTAACTAACTTACTGAAAGTAATGTAACTTATTGAAAGCCATTTAAGCTTCACCACTGGTTCGGTAAAAACCTCTGTCCTGGAAAGAACCAGCAAGAAACCCAAAGGGACTTTAAAAAAAAATAGTTTACAATATTAATATTTTATACAATTAGTATAAAAACATTTAGAAACAGCATGGTAGCGATCACCTCATTCCCAGGGGTTATTACCAATCATGTACTCTTTAGTAGTATAATAACCCTTACAAGACAATTTTTGCATAATGAATATTTTTAACTTTTTAATAGATAAGTCCTGCATATTTTCTGGGACTTTGTTTTAAAAGCGTATACATTGAACCATGAATGAATTACTGACTCTTTGGAGTCGAGTAACTGGTAAAACTAACTTGTGCTTGTTACTAGTATTTACACCGCCCCTCCAAATGTTCTTCGAAGTAATTTCAACGGATTGGTGGGGGAGGCACCGCACAGAAGGATATTGCTATCTCCCTCTGTTGTCGAGCTCTGGCTATCACACTAAGCGGCTATCCTGCACCAGACCAGAGGAGAAGCACAAAGTGGAGGCTGACAGTAGACGCTTCTTTGTGGGTGGATGCCATTTGATAAAGGATTTAGAAGTTCTGTCGAAGCCGCAATTACAGGTGAGGATTTAGTCTTGTTATGATGGCATAAGGGTATCAATCACCACATTTCGTCCCGGTGGAGTCGTAATGGATGACTAAATAAAAGGCCAGAAAGACTTAATCCCGCCGTCTGTACGCTTAGGTCTTTTAAACTACGCAACGGATTTTGATGAAATTTTTTGTGTATGTTTGAATGGGTCCCTAGATGGTTTAGATTTCCTTTTGGACCCGTTAGGTCGCGCTGTTGTCGAGGTCCCGAAATCGCCCGTGCGAAGCCGGGGCGGATCGCTAGAGTCCTATAAATAGCAGTATACCATTTTATGTATTTATTTAGGCTTTATTTGCACACCAAGTACAAAAATATATCTGGGTGGTCTACGTACAGCAATGAACTTTAAAGGTTGTAATGGATGGATGGATGAATATATAGAAATAAATATTTATTTGTGTATTTTGTATACGTCTCTATACATTCCATTCAGTAAGCCCAAGGTCTCTGGTAAGAAAACGTTCATCACGTAAAGTATCTTTTTCTTAGAGTGCAGACTTCACATACACAGCCACAGGATACATAGACGTCCGATGGAGTACCGTTAAGCAAGTTCATGCACTAGGAGGTCAGGATTTACCTGCACCAGCAGGAAGCAGCTCATCATCAGCGTTGCTCCAAGGAGCAGAAGCAGTGTTGAGACAGTACAGTCAAGCGAGGGCAAGACTCGCCGCTGCCACCAAAGATCTTGCAGAGGGAGATGGATAGACTTGTTTTATTAATAAGTTGTGTTTGTGTGTGAATATAAATTAAATAAAAGTTCTCAAATTATTTTGTATTTTATTTGTCAACTCAAAGCACCGCTGGTAAACGGTGGAAATAAGAAGAATTAAGATTTTCAATAGAAGACTAGTTTACGTAAGAAATAGAACAAAATGTAAACATATAATTTTGATTTAATAAATTGCTATGAATATACGATAAGACAAAGCGTACTGGGTAAAATAAATGAAAATTATAATCAAATGTAAAGAGCTAGGTGTCCAGAATCCTTATTCAAGGTTTTTCATTCCATCAGCTCGTATTTCGACAATGATGAATATTTAAGACTCCCGGAGCATATTGCCTTAAATATAAATAATATGTTTTTGTACTTTCAAATCTGTCTCGAAGGACCATGAAGGGAATTTTATTTCTTTTTATTAACATCAAACAAATTTAATTCTACTCGTATCACAGAGACAAGAATATTAACTTAACTCAAATAATATGTAACTGAATTACATATTACATAGTAAAAGTGGCATAAAAGTTGCAAATGTTTTATTTTGAGAACCGATTTTTATTAATCAGATAAAAAACCTTGTAATGGCGGTGTAAAAACCGTGTAGTAGCGGTATAAGAATATCCACTACCCCATATCGCCCCGTGGGTATCGTAAGAGGCGACAGAGGGAAACTGAAACAGGAGATGGACAGCAGCATCTTTCTGGTAACAACTCAAAATAATAAAGAAACTGAAATTGCCAACCCGCATGCCAAGAGTGGCTACGATGAAACCCCTTCCTTATGAGGCAATCTATGGAGAGGCCTATGTTCATCAGTGGACTTTTATTGGCTGTAATGGATGGATGGATGGAAATAAAAGTTATTCATAGGATAAAATCTATATGCCGGTATTTTGAAACGCTCCCGAAAACGAAGACAGATGATAGTACTAAAGATACCTATGATGATGGGTCACAAAGAAATTCGATCCCGAGGAAAAAAATCATCTTTTCACAACGTTTTATTAACTTTATTCACGCTCCATCATGTTAGTAGTTAAATGAAACGATATTTCATAAAAAATCATGAAAATAATTAAACATAAAACCAGCAGTGGAATTACTGAATTACAATCAGCTGACTAGGGTCAATGTACGCGCGAACGCCGAATTGCGCGGCCCGCAACTAGCGATGGTACCACAATACCTAATAATTTACAACACTTGTCTAAATACCTAACTTATCTACTTAACCTACTATTTTGCCACTGTGCTTGTTTCCACGTATCCACTGAACTAAAAAAAAATTTAAAAAATTTAGAAACAAAATCCAAAAATTTTGATTTTATTTGTTTTTTTATAATCAAGCGCGGCTATGAATATATTAAATTGCATGCGGTAAAATAAAAAAACGTTGTTGAACACAACCTATGATATTAACTGGCAGGACAACGTCTGCCGGGTTCAGCTAGTACAACATAAATTACAAAATAACAGCTGTTGTGTGATTGAAATAGTACAATTGTTTCATTTTATATTCAGTCAGGTTATATTTTATTTAATGGATAATTTTTATCTGTTATTGAATAGTCAGCCCTTAGCCCTAGCCTAAAGATCAGCCTCTCCCTTAGCAGGGAGGAAGTTTCCATCATGACCGCCTGCAAAGTAAAGAATGCCGTGGCCTAAATCCTTGTACCTACTTTTTCAAATGTCGACATCAACTGCACGCGACCAGTCCAAAGGTGTCGGTTCAGCGTTTACCATCCCGCCTTCTAACGTTGTGGATTTCTTCTGGCGAGTTCTTTTTAATAAAAAAAAATATTAGTGTCAAATATAAAGACGTGGATAACGTAGTTTATTGGACAATTATCCATTCAGTTTTTAAACTATTATTCTTGGTAAATAACTCTAAAACGTGGTAGAGCCATGTTGCAGCTATTTGTAGCACGAATGGGTCGGCTCGACTGGGGTGCGACCACGGTCTCACAGAATACCAGCGTAAAATAGCAGCTTAATGCTGCTGTGTTTCGTATGGTGAGTGTAGAGAACCGGAGACCCTTTTTACTGGAAACGAGGCATTCCATCTTAATCCTCACGGGTGACAACGCATCTGCATTTTGATTCGTAATTGAGGATAGATATCTATGGGCCACAGCAACCACTTACCATCAGGTGGACTGTATGCTCTTTTGTCACCATTATCCTATAAAAAAAACTCATTGTACTGTTGTTTATTGACCCACATAAAAAAAAATTACCTTCTAGTTCGTCTTGGTGCGTCAGTTAGTAATCGTATAACTTCTGAACGACTTGACCATTTCAGTTCAGAATCAGGTCACATTCATACAATGTATTTGTTTCGTGGAGACGATGGCTCATAGCTATGCTAGCATCCGATAGGTAGCGCTATTAGAGTTATTATTAATTTTATATTTTACACTGTAAAAAGTTAAAAGTCCGGAGTGAATCACATTGCGCGACCTACCGGTTGTTCTATTATCTATTCTGTGTTAGTGTTACTAATATACAAGTCGCGGTACGTAAGTCTAGCGCTGAACGAAACGTGGAGGGGACGCGCACGAATTGAATTGCACGAATGCGACTGGAGAGCCAATCAGCGCGTGCGAACGATACGCACGAGCCAATCAGCGCGACTTATGCGCAATAACGGTCACCGCTAGACTTTCGTGCCGCTATTTATTCCAGCCGGAAAGGGCAAAAAGACGTCTACCGGGCTGCTAATATTATATGTAACAATAAAACAATGTTTTACATTTGAAAATGGTGCCATTTTTGAGGATTTTTTTTAATATCATTAAATAAGGTTAATTATCAATATGATAACAATTTGTAAAATAGTTTCAAACATGGAAATGAACAAAGTTTGTACATTGTTTTTGTTTGTTTTTTTTTAAATGGAGACGAGATATGTGCAAGTCTTTAATTTTTATATTTTCTACCGACTTCAAAAAGGAGACGGTACTCAATTCGACTGTACGTTATTTTTTTGTGTTACCTCATAACTTTTTTCTAGGTGAACCGATTTCGATGATTCTTTTTTTATTTGATAGCTGGTGCTTCTTTTGTGGTCCCATATAAATTTGATCAAGGTCTGACCAATAGTTTTTAAGTTATTCTTAATAATTTATATTGAAGTCGGTTGTACAAAATTTTTAATTTTAAATTATAATAAAATATATTCACCACAAGGAAGGACAACGCTGTGAGTTTATGTATTACTTCATCAATAAGACAGTGAACATTAAATTTATATTATAAGCCAGATATTTCCGTAATGTCCACGCACGCGTCCATCAAGATTTTGTAAAGTTAACAGGACCCCTGTCCGTGAAATACATATATATAAAGGTTTGGTCTCATGTATGTTTTAGGTATACTGCATAGTGGACAGCAATCTACAAACTTCACGATTATTTAATAATATTTTATAGTTGTCCAGTTTTAACAGCGTCTCTCAACCGCGCGGTGAATTCGGCCAGACGCCGCGCCCTCCTCATTCTAATTTCCCGGTCACGTGACAATCTAAACGAACGCCTGTTTTGTACTGCCAAGCGAGCCATCGTGCGGGCACGTTTTGTAGCTTCCTCGGCTGCAAGCTCTTGTCGCAGCAATGCTGACTCCCACGTGCTCAAAGCGTTGGATATTGCTGCTCGCTGGAAATACACCAGATTAGGTATTAGGCATTGAACAATATATGGGCGACAGTGCGGGCCGCGTGGTCGGAAGCGCATAATACCGTTTTATCACAAAGACGTAAGTAAATTTGAGCTCGCGGCTTCTAACGCGTGTTGCAAACAACCATGTCTCGGCGTCTCTTCTAGTAGGTACGTTGTGGATATGCATATTACCTCAATGGTATTAGGCCGGTATTCATAGACAATTTTGAGTTTAAGCGTGATATAGCCACGTGGCACGTTGTAGCACGAATGGGTCTGCTCGGCCGGGGAAGGACCACGCTCCCACACAATATGGCGTGTATGCTGTGTTTCATGGTGAGTGTAGAGAACCGGAGATCCTTTTTACTGGAAACGAGGCATTCCATCTCAGTCCTCAGGGGTGACAACCCATCTGATTTATGAATTTTGATTCTTAATCGATATTTATTGGCCGCAGTATCTACTTACTATCAGGTGGATTGTGTACTCGTCTGTCACCTCTATTCTATATTAAAAAAAAATTGCAATGTCAAAATTTCTCAAAAGTACTGTCTAGTAAATATTGATATTTTTACAGCACAAACAAGGTTCAACCTCGGAAAAATCACGCTCTCATACCAGCGTAAAACACCAGCTTAATACTGCAGGGTTTCGAATGGTGAGTGTAGAGAATCGGAGACCCATTTTTAATGGTAACGATGCTTTATTTTAATTTTTTCGATATTCTAATCCAGCGCTTGACCACTATCCCACCTGATGGTAAGTGGTCATGCAGCCGAGATACAGCGCAACGACTTAACAAAAGCCTATTCACTCTTGCCTTGAAGTTATTGTAATAGGATGGAAACATAGATGCCGGCAACCTATTATTTCACTCCTTTTTGTACGCATGACGAACGATGAAGCATAAATTCAGCGGCCACTTTCCATCAAAATCAAAAAGTTTTTATTCAATTTAGGCATAATTTTGTCATTTAAAGCTCTGATGAACTTCAAAATTACACCGGTTAACAACGACAAGACCTCAGTGAAGAATCGGAAAGAAAGTCTGAGGCCTCTTTTTTAAAGCCATGCTACAATTGCTTTATACGCTACAAAGTTACAATCCTTCATACATGGTAAAGCCATGCTGCAGCTATATTATGACTGTAGGATGAATGGGTCAGTTCGACCATATTCTCACAGAATACCAGATCGAGTGGTTAGAGTAGAGATCCGGAGACCCTTTTTACTGGAAATGAGGTCCTCAGGGGTGAGTACGCATTCTACATTTTGATGTTTAACCGAGTATAGATATAGATGTCTATGTGCCACTGCATCCACTTACCATCGGTCGGATTGTGTGTTTGTTTCTAACACTTATTCTATATAAAACTTTTCATTTTCAATTACGACTTATAATAAAATAATACAATGTCTAAAGGTCTATAAATATTTTTTTAAATGTCAGTTTTAACAATAAAATAATGTCATACAGATAGGAGTTATTTCTCATCATTGTCCTCAGAATATTTATCCATTATATAGTAAGTACGTATTTTTAACAAAATTATCACGTGGTTTATCGACCAAATTGGCGATATATTGAAAATGGGCCAGATTAGGAGTAACCTTAACCGACGAGCGTGTATGCGTAGATATATGGATGTAAAGGAGGCGAGAGAGGTGTGCCAGGATCGTGCCAAATGGAAGTCCGTAGTCTCTGCCTACCCCTCTGGGTGACAGGCGTGAGTGTTTATTATTTATTTATGTATCACGTGGACTGTGTGCTAATTGATTCGGTTTCCAGGTTTTTTTTGTCCCTTTGGGTTTTTTTATTGAATTAGCATGACAAACGAGCACACAGTCCACCAGATGGTAACTGGATGCTGTGGCCCATAGACATTTACATTAAATTTGTCCGCAATTAAGAATCAAAATGCTGATGCGTTGTCACCCTGAGGACTAAAATGGAATGCCTCTTTTCCAGTAAAAAGGGTCTCCGGTTCTCTACACTCACCATACGAAACACAGCAGCGTTCAGCTGCTATTTTACGCTGATATTCTGTGAGAGCGTTGTCCTACCCCGATCGAGCCGATCCATTTGTGCTACAACCATAATATAGCTGTAGCGTGGCTCTACCACGTAAATTATAGCAGTCACCAGCTCTCCTCAAGGGATAAGCGCGAGAAAATCGAGTTAAATCCCGATTGATAATAATAAAATTGTTAATTGCAATTTTAGTGCTGAGTTACCACCGGCTTGATGGTGCAGGAATACATTGTCAGAAAACCTGCATGCTTGAGAAGTAAACAAAAATATTTTGAAGACGTCTAGGTACCAATATGGAGCAGCGCGGTGGAATCTTCTTTGCCTTAAATCCCTATCAGAAATGAGAGAAGACCCGTTTCCAGTAGAGACCTACGTCGGATGTTACTTTACATTTGACGGCTCCGTGGCGTAGTAGCTTAGCAATGAGTTCGAATCCCGCACGGAACAAGTATTTGTATGACCAACAAATAATTGCTCCGGGTCTGGAGATTTGTCCTTGTGTAATTAATGTATATAAACTGTGGACGTAACGTTTTTTTTTAACAAAAAATAAATGGTTTGAAACTTTAGCTACCTGTGAGGCATCTCTCAGTATAGCATTTCTTCGTTTACTTGCGTCTTCTTCCTTTCTCTGAGCGTAGACTAGTTGCATACGACGGCGTAGTTCATCGGCCATGGTTTTTCTAGTACGACGGTCGGCCGCCAGGTAAGCGCGAGATTCTTCGTCGAAAGCTTTACCTATTAGCTCGTTCATCTGTTGGAAGGATTGAAATAAGATTATAAGAGATAGTGAGCGGAGAGTTGAATTGTGTATTTAGAGTTAGAATCAGAATTAGATTGTGATTATACTAATAACACAATTATACAAATGTATGTAAGGAAAAGTAAGAGTTAATTAGTAAATTTAAATTATATTCAATTGAGGTGGAAAACATGAAAAATTGTTTATGAGACTGAAATAGAGTGTCTTAATTCAGAAATTTTATCACTTCAAACCTCATTACAAATGATGTCAAATAAATATAAATCAGCAGGAAATGAGATAAATGAAGCTATATTAGTAGTATAGTTATAGCACGAATGGGTCGGCTCGACCGGGGAAGGACCACGCTCTCACAGAATACCAGCGTAAAATGGCAGCTTGACACTGCTGTGTTTCGTATGGTGAGTGTAGAGAACCGGAGACCCATTTTACTGGAAAAGAGGCATTCCATCTTAGTCCTCACGGGTGACGACGCATCTGCATTTTGATTCTTTATTGAGGATAAATGTAGATGTCTATGGGTCACAGCAACCACTTACCATCGGGTGGACTGTGTGTTCGTTTGTCACCCTATCCTATAAAAAAAGAACACATACTGGCCATGGATAATCTGGTAAAGTCATCTAAATATAACGAGGAACGTTTTGACTCCTGATTAAAATATCAAAATGAATATCAGCGCTCAATGCCAGGTTCTTTAGGGACAGTGTGTGTTAATTTTTGAAGTCAAATATGTTTTCATTCATCATTATCATTATCCTTACAGCCCTTCACAAGTCCACTGCTGTATATAGGGCTTCCCCAAGGAATACCAAAATACCACAAAGCACGCTCCTAACCCACCTACATGCATAAACTTTCTGCATTTGTTACGTCAAATTATAATAGAAAACGATTCTTAAATCAGCGAAATGCCTACAAGTTTGCATGAGTTTAATATAATAAAGGATCACCGCTGAACATGGGCTTCTCTCATGATAGGAAGGTTTCGTCACGCTAGGCGGACGGATTGATGATCGCAGTAGTAATAATAATAATGTCCTCCAGACCGAATTTCGGTCACGGCGGGTCGTCTTAGACTGGCCATCTGCGCAGGACGGGATTATAGTGCCCAAGTGTATGCGCAAGCACAGGTGCACTCTCTATTCCCTCACTCTATATTTTGATGGGACGGTAATCTGAAACAGCCGGAGAGTGATCAGGCGCAGGACTAAAGGCTTTCCGAGCACAAGGGTAAAACACCGCCAACTTCCTGACTCGGGAATGCTACTCAGAATTTCTTGACAGTAAAACCCAATAACTGATTTTGAATCGACCGGATTTGGACCAACTCTGGGCCACATAATCAGCAGCCGCGCTTTCGACTACTAGACCAAGGAGGCAGTCTTGTCAATATAAATACAAGTAATAATTCACGTGGTATAGTTATAGCATGAATGGGTCGGCTCGACTGGGGAAGGACCACGCTCTCACAGAATACCAGCGTAAAATAGCAGCTTAACACTGCTGTGTTTCGTATGGTGAGTGTAGAGAACTGGAGACCCTTTTTACTGGAAACGAGGCATTCCATTTTAGTCCTCACGGGTGACAACGCATCTGCATTTTGATTCGTAATCGAGAATAGATGTAGATGTCTATGGGCCACAGCAACCATTTACCATTAGGTGTAAAAAGTTTAGTTATGTGACTAAAGTGAACAATTATCTCATCTCAATCTCGACTAACAATGTCGGTTTTGATTTTGAAACCAGAAGCGATGATTACAGAATGTATACCTTTTTATCATCATGTAAAGCCAGTAAGTCCGCGCAGCGTCGTTCCTTATATTGGATACAGTCCAACAGTTCTTTTTTCTTCAGATGTTGTTCCAGGGCATTCTGAAACTGCTTGAACTCGAAGCATGACCGCTCCCGGGCACGTTTGTCTTGCAGGTACTGCTTGAATTGCTCCGAGGTTTCTGCTTCGATCTAGATAATTTTACAACTATTATATTTCTTGAAATATAATTCAAAATGGCTGGCATTATCTAAACATAATCTTACACTTCACTGTAGTGGCGGTGTAAAGTTATCCAATACCCCATATCGTCACGTGGGTGTCCTATGAGGCAGCAGAGGGAAACAAACCAGATGGGTAGCAGCGACTTCTTAACAAAAACTAGGAAATAAAAAACTTTGGTTGACAACCCGACAAGCCGACTATTTATGGTGAGAGGTGCAATCTATAGGAGAGAGGGGAGGCTCAGTAGTGGATGTAATGGGTGGATGGATAGATGAAACTTACACTAACAAAGTCCAAGCGTCTCAACATTTTTAAAGATTTTTTTGATAACTATATTTTCAATAGTTTAAATTTCAAAATATCAAAAACACCTTTTAAAATTTTCTTAAACCATACCTTAAACCCGAGACAATCAAAGAAATATTTTTGTAATAAGAATATAGCAGCAGCGTGGAAGAGCCACGCTGCTGCTATATTATGGTTGCAGCATGAATGGGTCCACTCGTAAGGACCACGCTCTGAGCTCTCAAGCGTAAAATAGCAGCTGAATGTTTAACGCAGCGAGATCCTTTTTACTGGAAACGAGGCATTCCATCTTAGTCCTCAGGGGTGACAACGCATCTGCATTTTGATTCTTAATCGAGGATAAATGTCTATGGGCCATAGTATCCACTTACCATCAGGTGGAGTGTGTGCTCGTTTGTCACTCTTGTTCTATAAAAAAAACTATGTCTAAGCACCGAGTTCAGAATGTGAAATTATTTTATTCTTTTTCGTTTTTTGAAGTCGGCTTTTACCTTTTTAAAATTATTTAAAAACAGAATTTAAAGAATAAACAAACCATTTCTTTCTTGTTTTTCCTTTAACCACATCCTTCGGAACTGATCTGCGAGCCTCTCCCTTTCCTCATTTTCTTCCCTCTTGCGCGCTAAAGCCACTAACAGGCGCCAGTCTCGCTCTGGTATTGAATCTAGGACATCGCTGCTGCATCCCTCGTAGTCAATCGACCCAATCAGTTCTGATATTGTACTTGAAACTAAAATCAAACATTATTCCATAAACTTGTTTTATTGAAATGTACTTCTTTATTGAATTACACTGTAAAATGAATTTCCAGTCCACTTAATGGTAAGCTGGTAGCTTCTGCAGCCAGTGTACCCCTGCAATTGTAACTAACTTCCAACAAAGAAGGCTACAGATGTCGTCGTCTCTGAGGACTAAGATGAAATGACTCACAGCCTGTAAGTATATTGCTTATTGGCTCTCTATGGAGCCAATCAGGAGTCAGCCAGTCAGGAGTACACGCACTGTTGTTTGACGGCACAAATAGGTTAGAGGGTGACCCACAGGGACTGCTATACAAAAGGAAAAGTAGCCCTATCTATTGTTTATTAAGGGTTATTATACTACTAAAGAGTACATAATTGATAATAACCCCAGGGAATGAGGTGATCGCAACATGCTTTTTCTAAATGGTTTCATAATTAATTATATAAAATATTATACTGTAAAATGTTTAAAAAAAGTCCCATTGGGTTTCTTGTTAGTTCTTCCCAGGACTGAGGTTTTTTCCGAACCAGTGGTAAAACTTAAATGACTTTCAATAAGTGTTGTTGTAATTTCCATTGAATAAAAATTATTATAATCTAAGTATTTTATTCTACAAACATACTATAAACGTCCCATTGCTGTTGTAACTTATAAACTTATAATAATGAGATTTTATTGTAATTTCTTCTTCTATTTCTTGATTAGCCTGTGAAGATGCACTGCTGGACATGGACCCATATCGTTGTAGGGAGGATTTGCCTCAATCATCACACTTGGGTGACAGATTGACGATCGCATTACCAGACGTGAGCACCTTTGACACTGCTGCCCGTATGTGATCTGGGTATTTACCTTTAATTAATACCTCGGCTGGCCCGTGGTGTAGGGCCGGCCCGAGGTGGCCACTCCGAGTGGGCTTGGCGAGCCCACTTCGGATGTGTGTCGGTGGGTTGCGGCGAGAGGGGTGTCCTTTCCCCCTACCCCTGAAGCCGAGGTGGAGTCGCGGAGGAAGATTTGAGGTTGGTATCGCTATGCGCCACTCGACCTATCCTCCGCAACTCTGACGGGGCGAGGCGGGAATGCGTAGGGACTTCCCCATGATAAAAAAAAGTATCGATGTGCGGTCTGAGAGGCCCCAGCAGGCACTAGACTTGCTAGTTTACCCCTTTCTCCGCGCAATACCGATCCCCGCTTTTAAGTAGCTGCAAGAACAGTTCCCATGTTCCCCCCGTGACCATGGGTGCTGTAAAGCACCCGAAACGTCGGGAATTAAAATAGTAAATTCAACGCGATAAAATCCGTAAAAATAGTTTTATTCAATGTGTGGTCATTTTTTTCCAGATGGTTTATGTTCCTACTTTATTTATTTTTTCTAAAAGTATTAGTATTAGTCGTAAGTAACAAGTACTACTTTTTGTTATTCTGAGAGGAGTATTCTTTGTGTTTTAATTTTTTATATCTAATAGTCGGTATTTTCCCCAAAATTGAAGCCAAATATTATTGTATTCTTATATTTAAAAATTTAATAAAATTGATTTCCTTTTTATACTTATTTTTTCTTAAAACCCTTTATTTTTCATCATAATGCAAAGATAGATATTTAAATCATCACTTTCCTTAAAAAACACTACATAATACACGCGGCCTCTCAGGCCTCACGTCGATACTAACGTTACAAAAAATGCACGCCGGTGCTTAAAGGTTAATAGAATCAGGCGTTACTTTACGGATATCCATTATATCAAAGATACTAAAAATTTATTAGCTAAGATCCGGTTAAAAAATAGAAATAATATTGTCGTCTCTAGAACAAACTAGGTAATATTTTTTTTACGCCAGATGTAAATGAGATGGTTATAGCGCCATCTATCGGAGGCCTTAAGATTTTTGATGACAACCTTCATATAAAGAGTGATATCGAAAAATACACTGTACTACACTTTGGGATAGGTCTAATGTAACAAGCTGATTGATGGTGTGATTTTGGAGGTAGTACTAATGAGGGTTAATAAACTTACGGTGAGCAGATATCGCTAGTTGGGACTTAGGTGAACTTATTTGTTACACAGTGTCATCATCATTGAAAAGTTGCAATTTAATGATAAGTTTTTTTTTGGTTTCTAGTGCATGTATATACACAAAACAATACCTCAATGCTGTATTCTTTAATTTTTTACACATTTATAACTTTTTTTCCGTTTCAATCTCAAATTCAATCATTTTTTTTGAGTTTCAATAAGTATTATTGTAAAAAAATATTCTATTCTAAACTATTCTATTCTATTGTTGAATAAAGGCCTCCCTATAGATTGCCTCATATATATACTCGTATATAGCCGGATTAGTAAGCTGAAGTGGCAATGGGCTGGCCATATAGCTCAAAGAACCTATAACCGATGGGGAAGAAAGGTTCTCGAATGGTAACCTCGTACCGATAAGTGAAGTGTAGAGCGGACCCCACAAGTTAGAGTGACGACCTGTAAGTTAATATTTTTAGATACATAGCCATTAATTTACTTATAACCACAAAACTACATATCCATTCGTCACACGCAATGCTCAATTAAAAAAAAATATCTTAATACAACCAGGATCCAGGAACCCACAGCGCAGCGTAACCCTGCTTGGACTCCTGTCTCCCACACAAACTATAAATACTATTGGCATGTAACATGCATGTATGTTTTTTTTATTCTTCCACTTTTAGGAATATCCGTATCCGCGTAGTTTAGTTTATCCATCTCTAATCTAAATCATATGAAATATAACTAATATTTTAGAAAGAATCATTAATCTCTACACTTTTGTAACAAATTAACTTTCCCCGCTATTCTGTCAAATATTTCACCTCATTCCTAAGTGGCGCCGCCCTGGTGGCAGAAAAAGTCGTCGCCCTCATTGTAAGAAAACTGGATCAGCTCTAGTCAGTACTTATAATAATCTAGGGTACGAACTCATCATTGTTGAATTTCATATCTTCGGCAATTAAAATCATCTAATATACAAATAATATCTACATATTTATTTTGAAACCATTTCATATTACATTGAAGTAATATGAAATGCTTCCAAAATAAAATAATAAAAATAAGTAGGTAACAGCATGGTAACAGCCTTATTATTTATGCAAGAGAACTGCATCAGTATAAATTGCCAACACATTTTCACAGGCGCCTTTACCGTTACCGTTATCGTAAAAACCTATCAAAAGTCCACTGCTGAACATAGGCGTCCCCCATAGATTACCTTATAGGGGGAATATTTGTCAAAGTTGCTACGCTTGGCAGGCGGGTTGCCAACCTCAGTTTTATTTATTTTTAAATATCTAACTGACACGCGTATCGGTAGAGCAGGGTCTTTGTACTCCCCAGCCAATGCGGAGGTAATAAAATCACATAAAAATTACAAATATAAATTTATTTAAATACTATAATTAATAATATATAAATAATATAATTATAGCTGGTACCCGGCGCGTTGCTGCCACAGAAGAAATAATTGTCGAAATATCGTTAAAATTTGGAAGTTATGTTGTTTAATTAATAATACATTCATTGAAGTTGAATCATGTATAACTTTCAAATAAATTTCTTGTTACGATATGCGCCACCTATTGTAAGTTAATTGTACTATTATGCCTATAACCTTCGCACAAGTACAAGCAATAAGTTACAAAGTTTTAGCGCAATCTGATGACCGGTATGGCAGAGTATAAAATACTAACAAACAAACATACATTTTTATATATTAGATTTTTTTTTATGACCGTGTTTTCTGTAGTAGTAGTAATGTTATTTCTAATACGTTTGAAAACTGATTCTGATAACGTACCCATGGGAACCACAGGGTTTTCGTTACATGTTGTATATTATTACTTTACTGCTAATAGATCTGTTATTTTTATTTTAATAAAAACAATGTTCAAATCGACTTATGTTGATAATTAAATACTTTTGAGTTGAAATAATTTTGACTAAAATAATTTAGCAATTAAAAAAGCTCTTACCGTAATTAATTTTATCAGATGATGATTTCTTTCTGGGTGATAACGAGCTCGACTTCCGCGGGGATTCCGTGATAATTTTATAGCAAAACACCATCTTTACATTGATTATGGGCACACGATTTATACCTACTCTATCTAATGCTTAAATTTATATTCACAGCTTCAGTATGACAAATGCAAAATTAATTAAAATATTGAAACAATGTGTAGTATATTATTTTATAAAGAATTCATTAATATTTGATTATTTCCTCTGAACAAAATAGACATCGATTCCTATTAGCCGCGGTTGACATGATTTTATCGATTAAACTTTTTTTTTTGGTAGAGACCGTACGTTGCGTCGTCTATGTTCGTGGCTTAACATTTTATTTAGTATTAGCTGTTCCCCGCGATTACGTCCGGGTGGAATTTATTACGATTGGATTTCATGACTTTTAATTTTTTTGCGCGGAACCCTAATTCTTTTTCTAAAATAAAAGTAGCTTAAGTTAATCCTTATAATATCAGCTATCTGCCAGTGAAAGTCCCGTCAAAATCGGTCCAGCCATTTCGGAGATTAGGTATGCCTGAACAAACAGACAGACAGAGACAAAATTTTTAAAAATTGTTTTTTATTTTATTATATGTACCGACCGTATATATTTCCATATGCATTTATATATACGAGGGCGGGTCAAAAAATTAGCGGAATGGAAGAGAGGGGGGGGGGATTTTTTTTATACTACTATAAATACCAAGTTTCAGCGATATCGGTTCATTAACCTTTGAGATATCACAGGATAAACAAGTCAATCGGGAAGTGAATACTAACTATGGAGAACACTGAGTTTCGTGCCGTGATTAAGTTCCTCACTAAGCAACGAAAAACGCGTCATATCATTATGGAATAGATGCCATCTGTTTGTCCTGGAAAACGATGATTTATAAGTGGCATAGTTTCTTCAAGCAAAGCAGAAGCAGCAGAGCATTGAAGACGATCAGCGCTCAGGCCGACCGATTGAGGCAACTTCCTTAGACATTGTCGAAAAAGTTGAAAAACTTGTTCTTGAAGATGCTCGTCTGAAGAAAAAACAGATCGCAGAAATGACTGGAGTATCATCTACGACCGTTTTAAACATTCTACATGACCATCTTGGCATGTCTAAGGTCAGTGCAAGATGGGCCAAGAATGCTCACACAACTTCAGGAACAGCGGCAGGTCGAGTGTTCACGCGAGTTTTGAACCTGTATAGTGAAAACAGGGACGAAATTACGAACCGAATTGTGACTGGTGGTGAAGCTTGTGTTCATCACTATGAACCTGAGTCAAAGCAGGAGTTCATGCAGAGGCATAAAAAAGGCGCAGCACCGCCTAAGAAGTTCAAGGTGTCAAAATCGGCTGGAAACATTATGGCTTCAGTTTTTCGGGATTCAGAGGGGATTTTATTGATCAAACAAAGAAAGCTACAGATGCGTTGCCACATCTGAGGACTGAGATGGAATGCCTTACAGGCTCTAATTATACTGGTTAGCTATACCCCTCAGACCGGATGCTTGAACGCACTGCTGTTTAGCGATAGAAATAGATGAGAGAGGGTGGTACCTACCCCGACGGATTCTTAGGCAACAATGAAGTCCTACCATCTAGTAAAATGTTTATTATGCTAGAATACAAATCAACGGTTTTTTTCTTTCTTTTGTAGCCGGTGGAAGGAAAAGGAGAGATCTCCCGCCGGGTGTTCAGCCCAGGGAGCGGCCAACGCTCCCCGGGCTGAACATCCGTGTGGAGGTGTTACTCTTGATGCCCGAGAGATAAACTTGACGTTTTATTGGCTCTTGAAACGAACCTGCAACGTTCTTGCCCAATGAATGCATTTCATTGATGTCGCTGTACCAATTAAAAGTGATTGTCGTCATTTCTTTATTATTATTGGTAAAACTTAGTGCTCTCCGTTTTGTATATTACGATGCTTTGAGATTACTATGCTAATTTTTAATTAAAAAATTCGTTGCCATTTTTAATCTTCAAAATAAATGAATGTTGAGCTAATTATGTGACAAAAAATTTTTAGGTTTGGAGCTATTCTATGTATACTGTTTTTATTTCGGAACTTTGATAGCGCGATTTAGGCTTCGATGTGTTTCGCTTGTGGCGCGACGACAGCGCCACACTTTTTTCTTAAGTAATTAATGTAAAGGAGTAAATTCGTTCGTGACTCATTTAAGGTCCCGACAGAAAGCCAGTGCTGTGACCATAGATTACTGTATAGCTGTGACACCCAACCGATTATCACTGAGGCGGGATCCTTTTTGACATCGCACAACTGCATAATTACCAATTCATTCTACGAATTTCTATGTATCTTAATGTTGTGTCTTGTTAAAAAAAATGTTTCTTCCTTTCATTAAATATTTTGAAAACAGAGCAACAAGGTTTGTTATTTCAAAACGATCACCGTCAAGAGAAAGTTGCAACAGCAAATCTAAAAACAGCTCAAAGTGAATTCAAAATACTATGTTTTTTTTTATAGGATAAGGGTAACAAACGAGCACACAGTCCACCTGATGGTAAGTGGTTGCTGTGGCCCATAGAAATCTACATCTATCCTCGATTACGAATCAAAATGCAGATGCGTTGTCACCCCTGAGGACTAAGATGGAATGCCTCGTTTCCAGTAAAAAGGGTCTCCGGTTCTCTACACTCACCATATAAAACACAGCAGCGTTAAGCTGCTATAATTCCCCGGTCAGTCGATCCATTCGTGCTTCAACTATACCAGTAATATAGCTGCAGCATGGCTCTACCACGTAAAAATTTGTAATACTTACTCCTTTTCTGCCGAGTCCGTCTGGGTACCGACCTCTCATCTATTTCTGCCGTCAAATGCTTGCTTGCATTGCTGTGCCTGTGTTGCGTCTAAGATATAATAGAGTTAGTATAATTACAGGTTGTAAGGTAATCCATCTTATTGCTCAGTGGTGTCAAGGCATCTGTAGTGTTATTGTATGAAGTTTGCTGCAGTTGTCTATGGACTACACTAGCCACTTACAATCAGGTGTAAGTTCCTTTGTCACTTCAGTTTTATAAAAAAAAAGAAGTTAATTCGAAAAACGAATGTTGGTAAATAATGCAGCGTTCGAAAACAGCGATGGCGCAAGAAATCGTTATCAGCTCTTATCAGACTGATACCGTGGCCCGCGATAGTGCGCAGTCGAAAACTCACCGCGTACCGACGTCGACGCACCCGTCATGGACGGAGATAGGAAGTTTGTTGTTAAAAGACCCGATGTCCTGAGAAAACTCAACGCGGAGAGCTTGCAGCTGATCGAACGCGGTCTACTTGGCGACCTGCCAGACAAACTCAAGCCGCAGCCTCTTGTGCCGGTTCGGGGACATTCGACGGAAGTAGTTGTTGCGAAACCGTCAGGCCTTTTATCTGCCTGCTTACCTGTTGTGCCAGATTCACCGAAATCAGAGATACACACGCCGTCAGACGATGAAGGGGTGTCGCCACTCAGAAAAACGTTCAGTTTTCGCGACAAATTCTCCCGAATGAGCTTCTTTGGTAAGGATAAAGAAAAGCCTAAATGGAAAAGCATCGAAGAAGATGTACCGTTGCAACCGCTGAAAGAAATTAATCATCCAGCGAAAAGTACTGATCAGGAGTTCAAATCAAGTAAACGATTCTGGTTCTTCAGAAACAAAGAACTGATGGAGAAGAAGAGTAAGCAGCAGAAGCCAGTTTACACGAGAAGTAAGAGTTTCGAGTTTCTTCCGCGAGCTTTAGAAGAGGAAGCAGTAGGTAAAGTGGTAAAGAATACAATAACAAAAAACCAGTCCTACGCTTACGGGAGTAGTGACACGATGGCTGACCCCTGGTCTTCCACCGAAAGCCTCGAGTATTTATCAAACGTATACTATGATAATGACGATGGCGTGTTTCTAAAAAGCATCAGAGAGTTTCCATCTGAATCTTCTAACAACAACTCTAGTATATCCAATGCCACTTCAGCCTCGAGCGGAATTGTCGTGAACATTATGAAAGGGAAGTCAATGCAGGATTTGCTGGAGGAATTCGAGAAGACGGTAGACATGTTCAGTGAGAATTATTCAAGTGATTGCGAACCTTACACGAAGACGGAGAAGGATTTAAGTGTACAGGCCAAGAGAAAGAGTTCATCGTTAACCAATCTTCCATCTCCCAAGGTAGTGCATGTGCCTAAAGTGAATAAAGTAAGTGAAGACTTTAAAGCGGAGTTATCAAAAATGTTGAGTGTAAAAAGTGAAAGTCGTGGGTGGAATGGCAGAAGGGGGTCGGTTACCGATTGGTTCATTCTAGAGGATAAGTCAACTGCGGTCGTGAACGAGGAGAATAAGTACAGACGAGCGCAGAAGAAGCCGACGCAGAGAGTGAGAAGGATCAGTTCGACAAAATACGTAAGTAGTTTTGTATCTTCATAAATCATGTCCGAGTTACTATTATCGAGAGACTATTATCGTTGATGATGTGTCGACCATTTCCCACATATAGAATAAAACCGCGAAATGGAGCAGCCATTTGTGGTTTAATGTTTGTGCACAGATTTTTTTAATAAATTGTTATTTTTTTATGTGAAAGTATGCTATTTTCGATAATTTTTATAGACATAGACATAGACATGCATTTATTCAGCAACTTACACTCATACAGTTTTGATACAGAAAATAAAATGATACATAAAAAACATCAAAGATAAAAGTAAATAAGAAAAAACAGACATAAAATTATCCGATTGCTAGAGTGATGTGATGCTGAAAGGGGCACTGACTCAACATAATGCTATCGCAGAATTGCGGTAGCGTTGGTTTTCAGCAATGCCCATTGAGGTTGGACTCGCCCGCGAGGATAGTGTGTACGCTTTATTTCTATTTTCGAGAAAGATGTTATCAAAATAATAAAATAAAATAATGGAAATGAAAAAGGATGGGAACTTTATTTATGCTGTAGGTATATATAAATGTATACAATAAATAATATAATGAGTATTTACTATAAAACAATGGAGATATTTATATTATGCTATGAAAACAAAATAAAATCAAATAAAATGCAGCTATTTTATCCGCCCTAAAAGTTAAACTGACAAAAGTATTCTTTTACTTTTACTTTGAAAAGGCTGATGGTATTTAGTTGACGGATAGGTGGGGGCAAGTTGTTCCAGCATTTAGTAGCTGCATATCGGAAACTACCGCGGAATGCTGCCGTTGTGTGTTTTATCTGACTTCAAAAAAAGAATGAGATTTACAATTTGACTGTATGCAGTTTGTGTGTGTGTTATGCGATATCTACGTTAATTGTGAATCGATTTAGATGATTCTATTTTTATAATTAAGTAGGTAATACCACAGATTATGTTAATACCTCAGGAGTGGCCCCGTATAAGTTTGGAGATAAAATACCACCCCTAAAGGTAGCATAATAGGGGGTGAATTTTTAATGTAACTATTTAGACAACACTGAGATTGTAATATTCCTTAGTCCATTTAAAAGGACAAAAATCAAATTTTAATAAAAAGTTAAGGCGAATTTTAAGACCTCGAGTAAGACACACCTCGGGTATACATATGTGTTTTTTTTTTCTTTTCTTTCAAACTCTTAATATTATGTAACGAATAAGACAATTTTTAACCGACGTCGAAAAGGAGGAGGTACTCAATTCGATTGTATTTTTTTTCTTTTATGTGTGTTACCTCAGAAATTTTTTCTAGGTGAACCGATTTTAATGATTCTTTTTATATTTGAAAGCTGGTGCTTCTTAAGTGGTCCCATATAAATTTGATGAAGGTAATATTGAAGTCGGTTGTACAAATTTTTTAATTTTACCACTTGTGTTTGATATTTATAGCACTTTGACAATGGCAGAGCTGTATTGTGTAGGTACGTAATATCAGGCAATCGCCCATAGATCTGTAATATCATATCACACATTCGTATTAAACTCTTGCAGAGATAAACTACCAAAGAGTTTCAATAGATATTAAGATAGTAAGACCTAAGCAAGAAAAACAAGCTAAATATAGTGTAACTTTAACCTTCAAGTCAGAATCCTCCGTAACGATGTCCTGAATCATGTCTGATTTTATTGAGGAATTGGTATAAGTAAAAAAAAAAATAGTGACTCAATATATTAAACGCCATTTTTGGAAGGAATGTAATACTTATATGTATAACTAATACTATATTATAAGAATCTATACTATATTATACGTGGTAGGGCCATGCTGTAGCTATATTATGGTTGTAGCGTGACTGCGTTGGCTCGACCGAGGAAGGTCCACGCTCTCACAGAATACCAGCGTAAAATAGTAGCTTAATGCTGCTGTGTTTCGTATGGTGAGTGTAGAGAACCGGAGACCCTTTTTACTGGAAACGAGGCATTCCATCTTACTCCTCAGGGGTGGCAACGCATCTGTATTTTGATTCTTAATCGAAGATAGATGTACATGTCTATGGGCCATAGCATCCACTTACCATCAGGTGGACTGTGTGCTCGTTTGTCACCCTTATATTCTATATAAAAAAGTTATGGCGCAACGTATGCGCTTTGACAATAAAATCCCAAAAATGTTTTAATGTTTATGAATCAACAGGTCCGAATTTTTTTTATTAAACAAAAACTGTATTAAAAGGTCTGTATAATATTAAGGTATACGACTATGAATGAAAATTACCCCTGAGAATAAGTTGATCGCTACTATGCTGATTCTATTATAGTTCATATAAATGTTTTATACCTGGTAGCTAGTCGGAGCATGGTAGCACGAATGGGTCGGCAAGTGTAATTGTTCATTTTATGTAAGTAGGTACCTACTTACTTAATTTTTTTTTTAAAAACTTCCGCGCGCGCCCGTTTGTATACTTGCGCCCTTAGGCAAGTGCCTAGTTTGCTTTAATGGCTCCTCTACACTACTCGCGAAGTAACTTCGACGAAGTGCTCGTCGAAGTCGATCGCAGTCCGAAGAACGTGACTACACACTCGTGCTACTTCGCGAAGAGCTCAGTCATCTTGAGTCTCCCGCACGCTTAACATGCATAACGTTCAAGAGGCAGCTGCTATAGGTACCTAATTGTGTGAACAGTACGACGTCAATGCGTTAACTAAATAAATAATTATGTAGAAAGCTACATATTTAATATTTATATATAAAAAAAATATAACTGGCGTACGCCGAGTAGTGAGACGCTTCGTGCAACTTCGGGGTACTTCGCGAAGTCTTTTGACTCTGGGCGCGAAAAACCGACAGCGATCGGAAGTCGCCCGAGGCGAAGCGAGGTTGCACGTAGCGAATCGAAGTACCTCTCTAGCTCTCTACACTATTCGCCTCGTCCAACTTCGATCTACTTCGCGAGTAGTGTAGACGAGGCATAAGGATAATCCCCCACAGCTTACGCCGCGACTACACGGTGTGTACACCTTGCTTATGGCTAAAAGTAGCGTGAAAAGTACGAAATATCTAGTACTGCGATCGTCAATCAGCCCTATGAGCCCGACGATAAGAAAATTAATACATCCAGCAGTGGATATTTACGGGTTGAAAAACAAGATAAAAGAAAAGAAAACAAGATAAAAGGAGAGAATAAAATTAAGATGTTTATTTTTGAACATCGCCACGACTCTACCAGTAGATGACACACCGTACAGTTATATTAAAAGTCAGTCACAAGATGGCGTTACTAGTATTTCTAAACGCAATACTGTTTGAACAGTTGCTAAGACACTAGTTCTGTGGAATCCTGCAAGTACAATATATTGTTCTGATGGTGAGAGTGAACAGTAGTAACACTGTAAATTTTTGAGAGCCGCTCGTTTTGAGAGGCCTGATATTAAATTGATATTAGATGTTATAAAATATGTCATGATGATATGATTATGATATGATATAGGGATATTCACTACATCGATGTTGACCATTATCGATGTTTTTTATACGTGTAGATACTTACATGTTGTTTCAAAATTATGTGAGTATACACAGCAAGGGAAAAAGTAACAATTAACTTGAATATCAATTTACGTAGAATAGTTATTATGCGAACCGACAACGACACCTACAAAATAACAAAGCGAAAGCAGTGACCAAAGAGAATATAATCACTACGTTTAGCAGTGACCACTGTGATATTAGAGGTGACACTTGACAATTAAGTTTGACACACCGTAATGATATTTTTTTAGGTTAGCGATGTGTTCAGGAATTCTGAATTATTCAAAATTTTAAATCTTCAGAGGAGGTACAAGATTTAGTTGATATTGATTTCTAGGGTTCGCATTGTTCGCAAGTTCCCAATTATCAACAATCATCAAAACAAGTTTGACATGTGTCAACATCGATGTTAAAACATCGATGTTTTAATTTTTAACATCGATGATCATCGAACATCCCTAATATGATAATGATAATATATAAATATATCATTATGGAAATATAAGCGTAGAGGTGAGACATACTTGAAAAATTTAATACCAGCACGGCAAGCATGGGCATGGGACAAAAAATTTATCCCCCGATTATATCCACTGACAAGAGATAAAATTATCTTGTTCTTATGCCAAAGCACGGCAACGGGGAGAAGTATATCCCCGTTTGACATAACGAGTAGAGAGTAGACATACATATATCCCCCGTCCGTAGCATGGAGCCAAATGAAAGATAAAAATTATACTTATGGAATATGGAAAATATGATAAAATATGGAAATTCTATTCTAGTGGTGCATACTTGATTAAAATCCTCGAATTCAGAAATCTAAAAGCAAAAGCATGCAATAATTTCAAATTCCTTAGACCGTAGTGTATAGAAGAAATAAAGTATTAGGACCCGTCGATTTTAATTTACGACTGTATTTATGAGTGGACTAAGAATATCACAATCTCAAAGTCGTCTAACTCTAAATATTTACGTTAAAATTTGAACCAGTATAATTTATTTAATTAAAAAAAGAATGCTCTAAATTTGTTTACAATTGTCGAAGATTTGGCGTGACATACAAAAATAACATTCAGTGGAATTATATTTTTAAATTTGTTTAAAAATCTGTACACCCACACGCACACTTGTGTAAGTGTAAAGTGTAGAGAACCGGAGACCCGTTTTACTGGAAACGAGGCATTCCACCTTAGTCCTCAGGGATGACAACGCATCTGCATTTTTATTCTTAATCAAGAATAGATGTAGATGTTATGGATATAATGCTTAAATTCAGTATTTTTTTAAAGACAAAGGAAGGGTGAAAAACGATATATATAATATATTCTTGAATAAGAATCAAAATTCATAATGTATTGTCACCCTTTAGAACTGAGATGGAATGCCTCGTTTCCACTAAAAAAAGTCTCCGGTTTTCTACACTCACTATGCGAAATACAGGAGTATTAATCTGCTATTTCACGCTGGTATTTTGTGAGAGCGTGGTCTTTCCCCTTTCTATTCGTGCTACAACCATAATAGAGCTGCAGCGTGGCTTTATCACGTATAGAAAACCATTATAAAATAACATTTCTAGTTCATATATTATCGCAAATGCTTTCCAACTGTATTGAAGATAAATTTAATTGAATGTTTTGTACAGTATCGCTGTAATGGAGTGACCACTCTGATGTTTAGAAACAAGATAATACGATAACGTTTACTGAGGTTTTAAAGTATGCCCGTGACATAGGCTTAACAGGTGCTCTATAGTAGCGACATTTCCGCTTATATAATTTAAAAAGTATGCGAACTTAAAGAATTTTACAATCTTATTAAGCGGCAGGACACCCTTTCTGTTTGCGTTTATCTTGTCAACTGACGATAAAGAGAGAATGAGCTATGTATATATATGATGAGACAGAGGAATAAGATAATGCTGTCACTTTATATAATACAGAAAAGGTGAATCTACTACAGTAAAGATCTATTACTTAATCTATTACTATTCTTATCTATTACTTAATCTATTCCTTGTGAAATCAATTACCACCAGCGATTTTTCCGGACCGAT
Organism: Parnassius orleans; assembly: GCA_029286625.1. Lineage (NCBI taxonomy): Eukaryota > Metazoa > Arthropoda > Insecta > Lepidoptera > Papilionidae > Parnassius > Parnassius orleans. Next base: position 9,598,745 of record JAGSMP010000006.1, on the reverse strand, counting down.
ACGATTTAGGGACCTTCAAGAAAAGAGCCTACTCTTTTTTAAAAGGCCGGCAACGCATCTGCAATTCCCCTGGTGTTGCAGTTCAGTTGCATCAGGTGAGCTGCATGCTCGTTTGAAATAAATATCTATCGAATAAAAAAAATATATAAAAATCCCGTGTCACGAAATTCGTTCGCGCTAATCTCCGAAACCGCTCAATCGATTTAATGAAATTTTGTAAATGTGTATTGCTGGCTCCCTCAATATTTTTTTATTGCGATTTAAAGATTTATTATAAGACAAAGGGTCGTCGGAGAAGGCAGAACGTCTGCCTGGCCAGCTAGTAATTCTATAAAAAGTCAGTACATTCAAAATCCTACTAATCCTACTAATATTATAAACGTGAAACTTTGTGAGGATGTATGGATGTTTGTGACTCTTTCACGCAAAAACTACTAAATGGATTTTAATGAAACTTTACAATTATATAGCTCGTACATCAGAATAACACATAGGCTATAATTCATAAAGACATTGTGTAAATTTGCCAAAATATAACGATAAATGTTAAGTAAGTCGGCAAAAACCTGTGAACCGATTTGGATGGGACTTTCACTGGCAGATAGCTGATGTTATAAGGCGTAACTTAGGCTACTTTTATTTTAGGGTTCCGCGGAAAATAATTACATGCGGGGGAATCTCGGGGAACAGCAGTAACAGTGTTACTATAAAAATGTTATTCAAAATGTTGTTAATAACCAAAAGCCTTTAGTGTGGCTCACGGTATCCACTAATCTAATACCTATAAATTCAGTAATAAACAGGACTTGGAAAAAATAAATAAATGTAATGACGTTATTTAATGAGACAACCTTTATGTTCCAAGTCCTGTTTATTACTGACTTAATAGGTTAGATTAGGGGATACCGTGAGCCAGTCTACAGCCGAACAAACAAAATTCCCAAACGTATAATTATAGCGTGCCACAACTATCGTTTTCTTTCTTATTAGCCCATATAAACTGCCACTGCTATGTAAGAGGTTTACCAATCCTTCTAAAAGCGTGGCGGTTACGTCAAAATGTCTTCATTTTTAAAACCATTACCATAGGTGATGGCTCCGTCATAGATTGCTTCATATGGGAGATGTTTGTTACAGTTACCACGTTGGTAATCGGGTTGGTAACCGCGGTTCATTTTCACTCGGCTGTTATTAGGAAGATCCCCTATCCCTTTGTCGCCACTTACGACACCCACGGGAAAATATCTTACACCGCTATTACCCGGTTGATTAAATATTAAAAGATAATATAAGATTATAATATGCATTTAATTTTTTTTTCTCTAGAAAGATTAAGTTAAAATCTAAATGTGAAGTGATAAGTAGCTAATGCAGTCCATGGACATGGTGATTGTGAAGTACCGGGTTCGAATCCCGGGCCCGGCTAAAATTAATTATTGTGTCTTTCTGTCAAGGAATTTTGAGAAGCAGCCGGGAGTTTTGTCAACAAATATCACCTGATAGCTGATTATTCAAACGACAAGAAGACCTTTTCCCATAAATATTTAACCTCTTAAACTGGCATTAAATCATTCAATTATTGAATGACTCAATGCCTGTTGTTTAAGAGGTTAAATATAATATAACCGAAGTTAAACGATTACTTAATGCTGGTTTTATCTAAGGCTGCTTCCTCATTGTACAAATGAGGGTTAATAATTTACCGCTCACCAGATGTCGCTAGTTGACACTGAAGTGAAGTTCTTTGTTACACAATGTCATTTAATTGAGAAGTTAGTTTTAAGTAAAAGTTTATCAGTTTCTAGATTATTATATTAATATTATATTAAGACACAAAAATTTAAAAAAAAAAATTGTACATTTTTAACTTTCTTTTTTTTATTTTCTACTGTTATGAATATCTGTGGCTTGGTTTATTTATTTTAAATACAATTAGTATAAAATATAACTAATAGTACAGGAAGAAACATTAACATTTACATTTTTCGAACAAATTTATAAGTGGCGCCGTCTTTCTTTGGTAACAGATTCGTACGATTGAAATTTTGCCAGTGTCAAGTAATATGAAATAGTCCTTCATAATAATTTGTATAAAACTACTTCACAATATGTTGCAATGTAAAGATAAATACGCAATGAGACGACATTGCGAAATTTTTAGGATATGTTGAAGGCAGCTTGATCCAGCAAACAGTCGATGACAATAGTATCTCAAGGTGCCTAAGCAGACACAATAACTTGAGGTTCGCGTCACAATCTGAGCACTTGTTTCATCGTTTCCACTATTAGAACACATGCGTATACATTTAATACACAAAAATTACGTATCAAAATCCACTCAAAGACTCGAAACATTATCTTAACGATAACACAAGAGCAATAATCCATAGAGGTCAAGTTCCCGCCAAAAATCTCCATGAGAAAATTGTTTAACTGAAAAAAATGATATTAAAAATAGCTCGGCTGCAAGAACATTGATTATTGCAGTTGCCATTTTAAGAAACAAAAATATCGCACCCTGCATACTTTGATTGTGTCCGCGAAAGTTTTAGGAGATTTTGAGGGCAGCTTGACCCAGCAGACAGTCGATGACAATAGTATCTCAAAGTGCCTAAGCAGACACAATAACTTTAAGTTCACGTCACAATCTGAATACTTGTTTCATCGTTTCTGTAATACATTTAATACACAAAAAATTACGTATCACTACTCAAAGATTCAAATCATTATTTAACGATAACACAAGAGTAATAATTCATCGGAGGTCAAGTTCCTACCAAAACTACCAATGAGAAAATTGTTTAACTGAAAAGACAATTATACTAAAAAAATAACTCGATTAAAATAAAGCTGCAAGAACAGTGATCGCACCCTTTATACTTTGATTGTGTCCGCGAAAGTTGGCGAGTCGCCCGTGTAGCATACAGATAATCGAAACGGTGTACAAATACGATGACGAATTTGCTTAGTTTATCATTTTCAATCAAGATAATACTGATACAAGAGTATAAATAAAAAAAACAGTCAAAGGCACTGCGGGATATAGGGCCTTTTGAAGTTGAAAAGTTAGTGCGGATTGTGATTAGTATTTCTCTGCGTGATAGCTTATTCTGTGGTGATAGCAAATAATATATTATATGATTGCTGATAGTATCTACAACGGGCACACAGTCCACCTGATGGTAAGTGGATACTGCGGCCATAAAAACTTATATCTATCCTTGATAACTATAAAAATGCAGATGCGTCACCCCTAAGGAATGAAATTGAATGTCTCCAACAGAAAATTGATAAAATGGGATATCCGCAAAAGAACCAGGCTATCCGACATACCATAAACATTACGCAAGAACCGTAGTAAAGGCATTTTACCTATACAAGTACAATGACTAATTTATTCTACTACTAAAGAGTACATGATTGATAATAACCCCTGGGAATGAGGTGATCGCTACCTCTGTTTCTAATGTCTTCATGCCAATTGTATAAAATAATATATTATAAATTGATTGTTGAACGTTGAACATTGTAGGGCAACACGGGCCACCTGCGGGCCGGATCTATGGCACATATTATTATGTATGTACGTCTTCGTATGTCTTATTTTTAGGCAATTTATGAGGAAGGCCTATGTTCAGCAGTGAATTTATAATGGGCTGTAATGATGTTGATGATGACGGATGCTATTTTTTCTTATTAGCCACGCGGTTGGTGTTACATATATATAAACGTAGATTTACAATCGTATCACGCGTTTTATCGAGTGCTTTGATAAGAAAAATAGGCGGTGCTAGTCGATTTACTGTATTGTGTCTGTTTTTTATACGTGATAGGGCCATGATGCAGCTATATTATGGTTTTAGTACGAATGGGTCGACCGGGGTAGGACCAAGCTCTCACAGAATACCAGCGTGAAATAGCAGCTTAACAATTTTCCTGTCCGCGAAATAGACACAATGGTTAAACAATCGATTCATGGGACAGAGAAACGGTTAACACTGCTGTTTTTCGTATGGTGAGTGTGCATCCATCTTAGTCCTCAGGGATGACAACGCATCTGTATTTTAATTTTTAGTTAGGATAAATGTAGATGTCTATGGGCCACAGCATCCACTTACCATCAAGTGAACTGTGTGCTCGTTTTCGCATGCTGTGCTATATTGAGTACATAGCATTTAATTTTTAATTGATTGTAAGCTGTTTTTATTCAATACTAGAAACCCGCCCCGGCTTCGTCTAGGCAGGGTCGGTTAATGTGGTGTTATTTAGATTTAATATAATCAAACGCCAATTATTTTATCATTATTGCTTTTATTTTTAAATTATTTTATCAATTTGCTTTTATTTTTAGATTTATAAGTTTTTCGGATTATAGCCTAGATCACTCTTAGAATAGCTCTCTATCTGTTCGTGAAGTTACATTACAATCGGTTCATCCATTCCAAATATTAACCCGGACAGACAGACAGACTGACAGACAAAGAAAAATTTAAAAAATGGTTATTCTTGTCATAATGACAAATTTGTTAGGGGGTAATTTGTTTGTCCGCTAAATAAAGCAGTTATTTCGATATTACAGACAGATACTTTTATTTTATTTACATGTAAGTATGGACCGTGTAGATGCGGTGTAAGAATATCCACTACCCCATATCATGCCATGCGTGTCGTAAGAGGCGACAGAGGGAAACAACTCAAGACATGGGCAGCAGCGTCTTTTTAATGACGACTTAAAATAAATAACTGCGATTGCTAAAACCTAAAACTGCGACCCGCTTGCCAAGCGTGGTAACAATGGCAAATATCCACCCTATGAGGCAATCTAAGGGACAGGCCTATGTTCAGGAGTAGAATTAATAGGCTGTAAGTATATATGTAGATGCTTTTTAGTATATAGATTACTTTGAAAATGTTTTTCGCTTATGTGGCGGGTGTGCACACTGTCTATTGGATAATGGGCGCTTCATCATAAGCGATGTAGTTAAGGCACGAAACCCTGCCCGCGATTGTTGTGATAATGATGAGAAGTTAGACGATAAGGGTTAGTAGTTAATAGATAGTTAATAACCCGTGAAATATACCCAAGGTTATTTTTAAATATAATTATTTTACCGACTAGAATTATTGTTTTTAAATTCATATTGTCCATAGGTGAAAACTTTTAAATGGCCTTCTAGTTGTTATTCATTTGTTTACTGTTGATGTTAGCTGTAAGTTTTCCAAAAAGAATAAAATAAAATAAAATAGAATAAATACAACGTAAGTAACAAGCGAACTAACAGTCCATCTGATGGTAAGTAAGTTACGTTTTAAGTTTTACTGCCATATAAAATTAAATCTGGGTGGAGAACAGAGACAAAAACACAATCTCGTATAGGTACTATAACTAATATATTAAGAAAAAAAGTTGCAAACAAGCTTTGGCAATAATTAGGATCACTTCGAAAAATCAAATTAAAAAAAACTAACTACACTAAAATCGACTAAAATATTTATTTGTCAACTGTCAAAATGGCGTCGATAAAGCAGCGCCCTTTTGACCTTTTATTAGGTATTTGATTGACTGATGAAGAGCTAACTTATCACAGAACCATCATTGCAAACAAGGCTGCAGTTTTTGAGTTTTAAGAAAGTGACCATATTAACCGGATGACCATATTACCCTCACGTATTGTACATATAATAACTTGATATTCTTTTTTTTTATAGGATAAGGGTGACAAGCGAGCACACAGTCCACAGAGGATAGATGTAGATATCTATGGGCCACAGTGGTTGCTATGGCCCATAGACATCTACATCTATCCTCGTTGTCAGCCATGAGGACTAAGAAAGAACGCCTCTTTTCCAGTAAAAAGGGTCTCCGGTTTTCTACACTCACCAAACGAAACACAGCAGCATTAAGCTGCTATTTTACGCTGGTATTGTGTGAGAGCGTGGTCCTTCCCCGGTCGAGCCGACCCATTCCTGCTACAACTGTACAATTAATATAGCTGCAGCATGGCTTTACCACGTAAAATTCCTAATAATAAATTTATTTATTAAATAAAACCATATTGAAACATCAAAATGAAGCCCTGAAATTAAAATAAAACTGGTTAATAACGATTTTATCGCAAATAATTATTAACATATTTTATGTTCCCGACATTTCGAGTACTTCACAGCACACATTACAGAGCACTACTCGATAGCGGAGACACCCTTGGTCATGGAGGGACTGAGGTTTTCGACGTCCCAATGTCATAGTTAACCACGGCTACCTTCAATTTAAAATTGTTTTACTAAATTTAATTTGGTAATAAAATAAAACTAAATGTAACACGAAGATGTACACTTTATAATTTTCATAACGATTCTTATGATATAAATTAATACTTTACACATGATACGTTAACAAATAAACAGAGAGACAGACAGACAATTCAAAAAATGGTAGAAATGTATTTAATTACTTATTTTTAGTACCTCTCAATCACTTTTATTACAAAAATATAAAATGTACAGACGTCCGCTATTTACATTTTTATTATATGTATAGATGACGTTTCATTTTAATAGACGCTAGTAATTCATTTATTTGTATTTGTTAATCAATAATATAATACGTTTATCAATAATAATATACTACGAAAGGAACTTCGTTCCAATCGAGTGTTCCACGACACTCACGCATGTTTTTTTTATATAAGAGTGCCACGTTCCCGAACCCATCTCGTGAGTTGTTTTCCTCTTTCGCCCATCACGACACCCACGGGACAATTTGGGGTAGTAGATATTCTACACCGCCACTACACGGTTAACAATGTTAAGTAAAAAAAAACACGAAGATTTTATGTTTTTTTTTTAAATGTAACACAAGGATCGTCTTAATATGTTTTATGTTATGTGAATAAATATCAACAGATAAAGGTCTTTGGATAATGAGTTATAAATTCACATTAATCTATTTAGCCGTGCCGTGCCGTGGTAGCTCAGATGGTTAGCACTCGCTGTAAGTTTCACAGTACGCGAGCAACCCGGGTTCGATCCCCGCCGGCACCAATGAAATTGTTAATTGCAATTTTAAGTGCTGATTTACCACGTGCTCGGCGGTGAAGGAAAACATCGTGAGGAAACCTGCATGTCTGAGAAATCAAAAAAAGATATTTCGAAGACATGTGAAGTTCGTCAACACGCATTGGGGCAGCGCGGCGGATATTTCCTTGCCCTAAAACCCTCCCAGACATGAGAGGAGGCCTGTGCCCAGCAGTGGGACGTATATAGGCTGTAACTTTACTTTACTTTTATTTATAACTGAGTTTTGTTTACCATTATAAGCTCGCGTACCGTACCCCTATGAGGCAATCTATTGGGGAGGCCTATGTTCAGCAGTGGACTTTTATTTGACGTAATGGAAGTATTGAGAGTGACCAAGTTAGTTTTCGCTCTATCGGTAGAAAACAAATTATACATTATAGAATAGGGGTGACAAACGAGCACACACTACTACGTGGTAGAGTCATGCTGCAGCTATATTAATAGTATAGTTGTAGCACGAATGGGTCGGCTCGACCGGGGAAGGACCACGCTCTCACAGAATACCAGCGTAAATAAAGAAGCATGCGTTGTATGGTGAGGTAGAGAACCGGAGACCCTTTACTGGAAAAGAGGCATCTATCTTAGTCCTCACGAGCGATAACGCATCTGCATTTATTCGCAAACGATAGATGTGGATGTCTATGGGCCACAGCAACCACTTACCATCAGGTGGACTGTGTGCTCGTTTGTCACCTTTGTTCTATAAAAAAAAAACACAGTCCACCTGATGGTAAGAGGATACTGAGGCCCATAAACATCTACATTTATCCTCGATTAAGAATTAAAATGCAGATGCGTTGTCAGCCGTGAGGACTAAGATGGAATGCCTCTCCTCTTAGGATTACGCTGAAATGCTTATTTTCAAGTAAAAAGTATCTCCGGTTCTCTACACTCACCATACGAAACACAGCAGCATGAAGCTGGTATTTTGCGAAAGCGTCTTCTTACCTCGGTTGAACCAACCAACCCCAACCCATTATATAGCCGCAACGTGGCTCTGCTACTTCACATGTGCAAGAACGGGAGTCTTTGTTTAATATTAGATTAGATGTAAAGGTATGTGATATTTTCCACACATTGGTCACAAGCAGACGCGAGTGATAAGTCGCAAGCCGCCAATTAGCTGCAAATTTGTCGCAGGCAACTGTAACTGTGTCACGAGCAATGTTGCTCAGTAGGGCGTTTAGAACGCAAATATTTAAATAGTCCAGTGATGCCAAGCTAAGGTAATACAATAAAATTTTTACGTGGAATTTGAAGGACCTGAGGCGAAGTTATACTGTTTTAAGCATGCTGGTGTTTACATCCCGAGCCGCCGAAGCCTCAGCCCAGACCTGATAACACTCCTGCTTACTGCGTAATGCAGTCTTACAGGAGCGACCAAACCAAGGCTGCGATCTGCCACCGATGGGTACCACAGATGATGGAAAAAATAGTTCCATTCCCTGTAGCACAACATCTGTGACAGAGTCAGCAACAGCGCTGGGATCATCCAGCGAGAAGGAACCCGCCCCATGGGTAGGATACAAAGAAAGACCGCATTCCATCCCAATCCGCCGACCTGTAATGCCAAACACGGCGGCAACCTGCTGAGCGCAACCGCGAGGAGAGCGTGAGTGGCACCACACCGGATCAGACAATGGTCCGAAGAGCCGAGAGGAGCATCGACGGTAATCTCATATCCGTCCGGATGAGAGGTCAGCAGAAGGTCCAACAGGAAGGTGTATGATCCTCCACATCTGGAATCCGCGTAGGCGAAGTAACCAGTTGAGTCAGACCATATGCCAAGGCAAAGTCATAAACAGATATCCCCGCATGATCGGTTAAACGTGAACCGAGCCATTCAGCGTGGTGGGCGTTAAAATCTTAATCGTGGTGATAAGTATCACGATCTCTACGGATGGGATCTGTTGTAGCAAGAAATCTGTAGCCATTTGACGTGGTCGATGAGTCGGTCTGTGTCGGCATTACCGCTATGGGACCTATAGAGGCACCTGTAGACGCGGGATGGTCGTCGCTGTCTACGCGCAGCCATAGGATGGACAGGTCCGTACCTTCAAGACTGCCGAGGCGTCGAGAACAGATATCCTCTGACGTATACGAAACTCCAGCCCGGGGCACAAAGAAGTGTTCTAATTTGTACCCCGGTAGGAGAGGTACGAAGTATCAGCCGAGAGGACACCAGCGTCCCGTCCAAAAAGAGCAAGGCCGGCTTCGCCGTCTCTAGATGGTAGTGGACGGCGTTAAGGTTCGAGTGAAGTCCCCTGATGTTGCAGAAGTCCATGGATAGCGTGGCAGGGGTCGCCATGGTTTTATTGCTCTGTTTCGTGCAGTGTTAGTATAGAGCGGGAGTCCCCCCAGCTTTGCCAATAATTAAGAACACTTCGAAAAATCAACTTATAAAAACTAACTACACTACAAAATACTAAATCGAATAAAATTGTTACAATTTTCTTAACTATATACTGTATTCTATATACTGTCAAAATGGCGTCGATAAAACAGCGCCATTTTGATCCTTTATTATTTGATTGATTGATAAAGAGCTATCGTTTCACAGAGCCATCTATACAAACAAGGCTGTAGTTTTCGAATTATAAAAAAGTGACCATATTAACCGGATGACCATATTATCCTCACGCACTTATACTAGGAAGAAGCACAAGTTAGTTATACCAGTTACTCGTCACTAGAAGGACAGTGTATATATAGGCCATTACATCAAAGTCCCAGAAAATATGCAGAATTTATCTATAAAAGTTTATAATTTTAATTATGCATAAATTTACAATAAGGATTATTACACTACTGAAGAGTATATGATTGATGAGCATGATTGATAATAACCCCTGGAAATGAGATGATCGCTACCATGCTGTTTCTAAATGTTTTCACATTCAATGGTACAACATTTATGATAAATTATTGTTTAAAAAATATTCAGGAGTTTTTTCCGAACCAGTGCTAAAAGACCCTAAACCCTTTTATTAATATTTATATTAGAATTAATAAAAATAAGTTAATTAAACGCGATATAATCCGTAAAAGTAGTTTTATTCAATGTGTAGTGTTCGCATAAATATAAAAAATCATACAGTGCTAAAAGCATAAATAACCTTCAATAAGTATTCTTGTAATCTATATTAAATAAAATTATTCTATTCTATTGTATTCATGGCTTGCTTCTGTCCTGGGACGCCAGAGCCAAAAATGCCACCCCTCACCCCCATTTCGCATGTGTCTTAAAAATATAAAATCCGTAAGTCTATGTATATTATCCAAAAATGAATACCGTTGGCAAGTGTGCGTGTGGGTGTACAGATTTTTAACCAAATTTAAAAATATAATTCCACTGAATGTTATTTTATGTTTGTCACGTCATATCTTCGACAATTGTAAACAGATTTAGAGCATTATTTTTTTTATTAAATAAATTATACTTCAGGTATGATCCCATATAAATACCATCCCTAATGGTTCAAATTTTAATGTAAGTAAATATTTAGAGTTGACGACTTTGAGATTGAGATATTCTTAGTCCACTCAAAAAATCAGTCATAAATTAAGGTCGACGGGTCCTAAGTCCTAAATCTTTATTTCTTCTATACACTACGGTCAGTACGGTCTAATGAATTTGAAATAATTGCATGCTTTTGCTTTTAGATTTCTGAATTAGAGGATTTTAATCAAGTATGCAGCAGGCGAATAGAATTTCCATATTTTACTAAATTCATTATTTATAAAGGTTTCTTTCCCCTATTGCTTCAAACCCTCCTATTCCCCCCACATAAAGATGAGACATATTTACGCTACCAGGTTTTAAAACCAGGTATTCACTTCAAAGTACGGCGCCCTGGTACGAGCAAAAAAAAGCAAATATGTATGAAAGTATGTGTTGTTAGTTGTTCGAAGAACTTGAACACTACACATGAAAATACTTGCATAGGAAAATGATCCGTATCTCAATAGCAATAAGAAACTCAATCGTATTTGTGAATGAAAAATACTTTGAACTTCAAAGTATTTTTTTATTTATACGACTTTGCTCCTTATTCATATAGGATAACATGGAAAACGGGTCAAATTCCTATGCAAGTATTTTCAGTAATAAGAATTATGTTTATATTCGAGGAAGTAAAAGTTTTGTTTCGATTTTTTGTAAATTCAGTTGTTATTGTGAACTGATTACGTAACCTACTGACCGTGACCTAATTTTTAAATAGTTATTTCGCGTATATTGAATTTAGAGACAATTTTAAAACTTTTATTAATTAGTAGTCCTAAGACAAAAGTAGGAAGGAAAGATTTAATTTCGTTAACAAAAAAATTAAAAAACGTTCAGTCTAAATTGTTGCCCGCCTCGAATTAGTCATTCATATATATATTGACACTAACAAATACTTTCAAGTATTTTTAAAGCCTGGTTTTCGACCCTGGTATTTTTCCATACTCGTACTTAGAACCCCTTGTATTTGCAAGTATGTCTCATCTCTACCCCCACGTAGACACCACACGCTTTTATTCCCATAATATCATATTATATTATCATAAGTCATAACATTATGACATGATCGATTGATTTTATGTTAAGATTTAAGTAAGCCTCTCAAAACGAGCGGCTCTCAAAAATTATCTCATCAATCGATATAATTTTTGGTTATGTGAAAGAAATTGCAGGATTCCACAGAACTAGTGTCCTAGCAACTGTTCAAACAGTATCACGTTTAGAAATACTAGTAACGCCATCTTGTGACTGACTTTTAATATAAATGTACGGTGTGCCATCTACTGGTATGGCAATGATCAAAAATATTTTATTCTCTTCTTTATCTTGTTTTCTTTTGTTTTCTTTTGTTTTTCAACTCGTAAATGTCCACTGCTGGAGACGGGCCTCTTCTAATGTATTAATTTTCTTATCGTCAGGCTCATTGGCGATCGCAGTACTAGATATTTCGTACTTTTCACGCTACTTTTAGCCATAAGCAAGGTGTACATAAGCTGTGGCGGATTATCCTTAAAGCAAACTAGGCACTTGCCTAAGGGCGCAAGTTTACAAACGGGCACGTGCGGAAATTTTAAAACAAATAAATTAAGTAAGTACCTACCCTATTTACATAAAATGAACAATTATACTTGCCGATCCATTCGTGCTACCATGCTCCGTCTACCGGCGCTACCAGGTATAAAACAATTATTTAAACATAAAAAAAACATAAACACTCACGCCTGTCACCCAGAGGGGTAGGCAGAGACTACGAACTTCCATTTGGCACGATCCTGACACACTTCTCTCGCCTCCTTTACATCCATAAGCATACACGCTCGTCGGTTAAGGGTACTCCTAATCTGGCCCATTTTCTTCACAATTAGTTATATGAACTATAATAGAACCAGCATAGTAGCGATCAACTTATTCTCAGGGGTAATTTAACTCAAAAACTACTGCTCAGACCTTTATCAAATTGGGAACTTGATATACGAGACTACATGAGAAGCACCAGTTTTCAAATAAAAAACGGATCATCGAAATCGTTTCACCTAGAAAAAAGTTATGAGGTAACATAAATAAAAAATAAAAAAAAATAAAAAAATACAGTCGAATTGAGAACCTCCTCCTTTTTGTAGTCGGTTAAAAACTAATAGCCAACTTCAATGATTTAAAATTATCTAATAAATAATTTCACATTCTGAAGTAGGGGCCAACACGCTATACTATGACTTAGCACTGACTTCAAAGTGTGAAATTATTTCATTCTTTTTAGATCTTGAAATCGGCTTTTAATATTTTTTTTTTTAAATTGCGCTGTACATGGGCCTACCCTATTACAGTGAAGGTTTAATCACCACGCTAAGTAGGAGTGGCATTCATTCCGCGGCTTTACAAAGCATTTTAAAGCTTTTAAAGCGCTCCGCTTCGTAAGAATCTACCTTGAATGACTGACTGATTGATAATTTACAAGACCTATAATTTATACGTGGTAGAGTCATGCTGCAGCTAAATTAATTGTCTCGACCGGGGAAGGACCACGCTCTCACAGAATACAGTGAGTGTAGAGAACCGGAGAGGCTACTACTGCAAAAGTAGTACTTTTTTTTTTATAGGATAAGGGTGACAAACGAGCACACAGTCCACCTGATGGTAAGTGGTTGCTGTGGCCCATTGACAGCTACATCTATCTTCGATTACGAATCAAAATGCAGATGCGTTGTCACACGTGAGGACTAAGATGGAATGCCTCGTTTCCAGTAAAAAGGGTCTCCGGTTCTCTACACTCACAATACGAAACACAGCGGCATTAAGCTGCTATTTTACGCTGGTATTCTGTGAGAGTGTGGTCCTTCCCCGGTCGAGCCGACCCATTTGTGCTACAATTATACCAGTAATATAGCTGCATCATGGCTCTACCATGTATAAAGTACTACTGGAAAAGAGGCATTCCATCTTAGTCCTCACGTCTGACAACGCATCTGCATTTTGATTCGCGAACGAGGATAGATGTAGATGTCTATGGGCCACAGCAACCACTTACCATTAGGTGGACTGTGAGCTCGCTTGTCACCCTTATCCTATAAAAATAAAAAATAAAAAAACGTATTACTAGCCTGCAGTATGTGATAATAACTTAAGAACAAAAAGGAAAAAAGGAAATAAAAATTGCCACTCATTGGGGTTGGGGACTGCCGACAAAAGTATAAACTTAAAACTATCAATTGACAGGATTTTTTTTTGATATTCAAATAAATGTTAGTGTCAAAACTTAAAATTTTCTATTGAATTAAACTAGTTTTTATGGATTTATTAACTTTAACCCGTTTATTATTTATGTTATATTATCGACGTTTCGCGATGAAATTCGTAGTAAAATCTAGTTTCATTTAATGTACACACATCGAACGCCTAAATAACCTGTTATTTTTTATAATGATTTCTTATGTCAATTATTCGTAATTTGTAAATTAAAGACGTTAATGGTTAACCTATCGGTACTCCTAGGAACAAATAAATACTTTGATTATGGTTTACTTAAGCTATGGTTAATTTAAGCATATGATGGACTGAAAAAAAAAATACTTCTCTTCACCGAACCGTAAGGTTCTAAAGGTCTATGACCTGTAGTTAAATCATCATCATCATTATAGGCCTTCACAAGTCCACTGCTGAACATAGGTCTCCCCCAAGGAATGTCACAAAGCACGGTCCTGAACCACCTGCATCCATCGAGTTCCTGCATGTCTTACCAGGTCGTCACTCTATGTCTTACACTTCGCCTACCGTTACGAGGTTGCCACTCGAGAAACTTTTTTCCCTATCGGTTGTAGGTTCTTCGAGCTATATGGCCGGCCCATTGCCACTTCAGTTTACCGTATCCGTTGGGCTATGTTGGTCACTCTGGTTCCACTGCGGATATTCTTATTTCTAAGTTTATCACGCAGAGAAACCTCGAGCATAGCTCTCTCCATGGCCCGCTGAGCGACCTTGAACTTCCTCATACGGCAGCATGTAGCTAAATACAAATTTGTAATTTTTAAACAAAAATTTTATCTACCACAGATTTAAAACAGTAAGCATAATTGACGATTGTGAGCTTAGAAGTATGCATTTCCGTTTGCTCACAATCGTCAATTATAACCACTAAAAGAACTGCATTTAATGAACCGATGTACTCATTGAGGTGCGACAGCACGTATGCGGCATTGCTTGTTATACTTCTTTTAAGACAGAGGTTACAATGACCGTTGAAAGCGATTTAAGAGGAGTTGTGATCGTCATCTTTATGTATATTATTCTTCTAATACTTAAGCCGTGTTTGAAATCGGCCAATAGCTCGTTTATCTAAAAGATAGCGCCAAGGCAAATAAATACTGTTTTAGAGTAAAATATACCACATAAGTTTCAATAATTAGATATATTTAATACTGGATGTACCATGTGACTTCGCCCGCGTGGAATATTACGATTGGATTTCATGGGTTTTTAATTTTATGCGCGGAACACTAATTCTTTTTCTAAAATTAATAAAAGTGGCCTGTTACTCCTTATAACATCAAAATTGGTCAAGTCGTTTCGGAGATTAGCCGAAACAAACAGACAGACAGACAGAAAGACAGACAGATAAAAAATTTAAAAATTGTTGTTTTTTTTTGTTATAAGTATCGAATATGCCTTCATATGCATTTAGTGAAAAGCGGTTATTTTGACATTACAAAGAGACACTTCAATTTTATTCATTTGTATAGATTAAGTTACTATCAAGAAGAAGCACAGAATGGCTTGGGGTGGTTGATTCTCTTACGCCGCCCTATCACGGCATACAGAGAAACATCACGGTGGCACAGAATACCATCTTAAAATAGCAAAATAATACTGCTATTTCTATGCTGAGTAACGAAAACTGGACTCCAGATTGCGGGATAATAACTTCATCTGATCTCATAGTGGCAAACCTTTTCTCTTACGTGGTAGAGCCACGCTGCAGTATATTATGGATGTAACACAAATGGGTAGGCTCGATCGGGGTAGGACCACGCTCTCACAGAATACAAGCATGAAATAGTGTAGAGCAATGTAAAGAACTGGAGATTCATTTTACTGGAAGCGAGGCATTTCATCTTACTCCTCAGCGGTGACAACGTATCTCCATTTTGTTTCTTAATTGAGTATAGATGTAGATGTCTATGAGCCACAGCATCCACTTACCATCAGGTGGACTGTGTGCTCGTTTGTCACGCTTATCTTATAAAAAAGTACTGCAATTCCATTGAAAAGTATCGCCGGTTCTCTACACTCACCATACGAAACATAGCAGGATTGAGCTGCTATTTTACGCTAGTTTATGAGAGTGTGGTCTATCCCCGGTGGAGCCGACTCTGTTCCCTTTTGTTCCCCGCTACACGCTAACGCCTAAGCCTGTTAATAAAACACTACCGTAACTAGCGCATGTGTCGCACGTGCGCCGTATCCCGGACACACGTGTGCCCACATCAACAAGCCCAACACTTCGACTTCGAACGTGACACAAACTTATGAGTTTCCTTTAGGGCGTTTAATTTAGCTTAGCGGCTCGAAGTGGAGACAGAGGCTTATTTATATCGCGTTAGAGACACATGTCATGTGCTTGAAGTTTTGCAAGTACCTAAGCCATTAAAAGAAATTGAGTATGGATGCGGGTGCGTTCCGGTCTTCTTAAAGAAACTGTTATAGATATAGATATAGAATAAGGGTGACAAACGCGCACACAGTCCACCTGATGGTAAGTGGATACTGTGGCCCATACACATCTGCATTTATCCCGGATTAAGAATCTAAATTCAGATTCCTTATCACCCCTGGGGTCTAAGATGGCTCATGGCGGGGAAGAAGAATGCCTCGGTTTCAGTAAAAGCGGTCTTTAAAGAAGAAAACGATTTTTTTAAAATATTTTCGAATATTAGGAATATTCTAATATACAACACCTTATACTAATTGCCACGAGGCACGAAACCGAATCATTATTAAAATAAAACTTGACTACGAATCGTGCACCTCAATCACGATAGACGCAGTAGCGACAAACAAAAAGGTTATTATATCACGCCAGCGCTCTTTGTATCGAATAATATTTATACATAGAACAGAATCCCTCTAATACCAAATAACTTTCCTTTCAGTTTTAAGCGTGTTCAGTTCCCAGTCAGCGTGTGTTATGCGATGACCGTAAATAAAGCGCAAGGTCAAACTTTACGCGTTGCAGGAGTGGACCTCAGTACTGACTGTTTTGCACATGGCAACTCTATGTTGCTTTTTCCCACGTTAGTAGCCACCGTAACCATTTTGTGTATGCCCCGGCTAAGTCTAATTCTAACGTCGTTTACACAGAAGCTCTATCATAAACGACTTAGAACTTTAAGGATAACGATTTATTTTGTTACCACTTATTGATACAGTAATGATATAAATTGTTTAATATTCTCTTACCTAAACGTCAAATTCTTTAAGTAAAAACTATATACGCGAGCTACGCCGCGGGCACAGCTAGTATACAATATATGTGAGAAAAACAGTGTAGAAGTTGAAAGTTGTGTCTACTCTATTCACTCCATTTTACGGTACCTACTCAATTCGACTGTGTTTTTTATGTGAGTTATATCCTCATATCTTTTTTCTGGGTGAACCGATTTCGATGATTCTTTTTTTTATTTGAAATCTGGTGCTTCTCATGTGGTCCCATAGATCAAGGTCTGACCAATAGTTTTTAAGTTATTCTTAATAATTTATATTGAAGTCGGTTGTACAAAATTTTTAATTTTAAATTATCATAAGAATATAATGTCATTTTTCATCAATGATTTTTATATTTAACTTGAAAATACCTTAACAAAATGTATAGTCTTGAAATTACTCTGGTCTATTTATTTTACCATAAAACTACGGGAAATTCAATCTTTACTGTTCCCTTGCCTTGATTATGATGCCATTCGTTATCTTGATATTACCGAAGAGCAACTTAATACCAGCGTTATGTAGCAGCTTAATGTTGCTGTGTTATGTATGGTGAGTGTAGAGAACCGGAGACTCTTTTTACTAGAAACGAGGATTTCCGTCTTAGTCCCCATTTTGATTCTTAATCGATGATAGGTGTAGATGTCTATGGACCTCAGCATCCACTTACCATCAGGTGGACCACGTGCTTGTTTGTCACTCTGATTTTTTTTTAAATAAATAAACTTGAGCAACTCCAAAATCTATGCATACGGTTCAAATTTGGACTTCGTAAATATGACCATGTCTCAGAAGACTGTGCTAAGCTCAAGTGGCTCCCAATCCGCCTTCGTCGGAATACTCATATCCTTCCTGCTCTCTACTGCATCTTATTTAATATATTAAGTCCTCCCTACCTTAAAGAACGTTTTCAATTTCTTTCTCTCATAACCTTTATCTTCGGTCCAAAGAAAACCTTCCTATTCTATATCCCTTGCACTCCTCGACTTTTCTACCGACTTCAAAAAGGAGGAGGTACTCAATTCGACTGTATGTTTTCTTTTGTATTTATGTGTGTTACCTCATAACTTTGTTCTATGTGAACCGATTTCGATGATTCTTTTTTTATTTAAATAAAAAAAGAATCATCGAAATCGGTTCACGCTGGTGCTTTTCATGTGGTCCCATATAAATTTGATCGAGGTCTGACCAATAGTTTTTGAGTTATCCTCAATAATATATATTGAAGTCGGTTGTACAAAATTTTTAATTTTTTAATATTACAAATAATCCTTTGAAACTCCTTATCATGCTATAACTATTAAACGTTCTAAAACAGCTATTTTTCTATTTTCTTTAAAAATAAGTTAAGAAACATACTTTCCCTCTAAATTCTTCCTGCTCCTTTAATTTTTCTGTGGTCGTTTTGTAATCACTAGTCTGTAATTTTAAGTACCTACGTTTTTGGGTTCCGTAGTTACACAACAAGGCACCCGATTTTACTCGGAGACCGGAATTTAAAGTGGTATTTTTCATTAGAGCCATGTGTCCCCGCCTCTATCAACTAAACAGCTGTTTTTGGAAATGTCACAGCTAAGTAGAATTAACAAGTTAACGACTAATAATCGACCAACTTATAAAATGCACTTGGATTAGTAAAAATTTCGTAACAACTCCATAGAAAATAACCAAAAACTAGCTGCATTATAACATTGTAATCTTATTGCTAAATGTAAGAAATAAACATTTTGTGAAGTAAACGACTTATATGCATTACTACTATAGCTTTACTTTTTCGTTTGCGGGATAGGCAGGGAGGATCTTTCTAACTTACTACTTTCGCTTATTTTTTAGTTAGTAGTTATTGTAGGCCTCATTGAAAGTATTCATACAATCATATAGCCTCATACAGTTTCATTTGTCATACTCTTGGATTACGCGGGCCACCCTCATAATAATTTAGGGCAGTGGTGGTTTACGGGAAAGTTCTTTACGATCATATACAGGGTATTTTTGAAACGCTCCCGAAAACGAAGACAGATGATAGTACTAAGGATACCTATGATGATGGGTCACAAAGAAATTCCCGAGGGAAAAAAATCATCTTTTCACAACGTTTTATTAACTTTATTCACGCTCCATCATGTTAGTACAGTTAATTGAAACGATATTTCACTAAAAAAATCATGAAAATACTGAAACATAAAACTAGCAGTGGAATTACTGAATTAAAATCAGCTGACTAGGGGTTAATGTACGCGCGAACGCCGAATTCGCGCGGTCCGCAACTAGCGATGGTACCACAATACCTAATAATTTACAACACTTGTCTAAATACCTAACTTATCTACTTAACCTACTATTTTGCCACTGTGCTTGTCTCCCCGTAGCCACTTTAATTCGAATTCACAGGTTAAATAAACCAAATAACTGGTTCGATTCCCCGTTAATGAAAAAAATACTTAAATAAAATGTTAAGAGAATAAACCTCTGTCCTGCGAAGAACCTGAAGTTAACCTAGCGGGCCTATTTTTTAAACAATAATTAACAATATAATAGCTTAGAGTATGTTGAACAATTAAATAGGGAAACATTTAGAAACGGCATGTTAGCTAGGGTTACCACCTGTTTTTGAACAAACATAGTATGTTTTCCAAAAAAGATGTAAAAATATAAGGAACGTGAGGGTAATATGGTCACCTTAAGCTTTGCCGCCCTAAAAAACCAAATCTAGGAGGGGGACAGAGACAAAAACACAAAGTCGTATACTATTATATTAAGAAAAAAAAGCAACAAGCTTTGCCAATAATTAGGAACATTTCGAATTCGACTTATATAATAATAATATCAACTTATAAAAACTAACTACACTACAAAATACTAAATTCGAATAAAATTGTTACAATTTTCTTAACTATATACTGTATTCTATATACTGTCAAAATGGCGTCGATAAAACAGCGCCATTTTGATCCTTTATTATTTGATTGATTGATAAAGAGCTATCGTTTCACAGAGCCATCTATGCAAACAAGGCTGTAGTTCTCGAATTATAAAAAAGTAACCATATTAACCGGATGACTATATTATCCTCACGCACTTATACTAGGAAGAAGCACAAGTTAGTTATACCAGTTACTCGTCACTAGAAGGACAGTGTATATATAGGCCATTACATCAAAGTCCCAGAAAATAGCAAGCATATCAGATTCACCAGAAACAGAGGGATCGTCAATTCAAGGTATCGTATTTGTAATGAATTGCTTGAAGAAGTTCATGTAATTAAAGACCTAGGCATTCAGCTGGATCCAAAACTTAAATTTGATTTACATATAAATGACTGTGTACTGAAAGCATCAAAGATGCTTGGGTTTGTACTAAGGGAAAGTAGGAATTTTAAAAAACCAGCCACAAAAATAATATTGTACAATTCACTAGTAAGGAGTCACCTGGAGTATTGCAGTGTAGTTTGGTCACCCAGTTACAGAATACATATAGACCGCATTGAAAAAGTGCAGAAAATGTTTCTGTGGCACTTGATTCGTAGCTGCAATATGGCCAGGACGCTCAAGTCATATGAGGAAAGACTGTCTCATTTTAAGATCCCATCATTGGAAACGAGAAGGAAAATTATTGATTTATTGTTTTTAAAGAAATTAGTAACTGGATTTTCGGACTGTCCCAATATTCTTAGTAAGATAAATTTCAATTTACCGCATCGGTTGCCTAGATCCTGTAATATCAAATTATTTGTTGCACCGCAAGGTCGAACCAATTTAAGATCGCATTGTTCCTTAACAAGAATGTTTGCATTATATAAAGCATACCAAAGCAGAATAAATCTCTTCCCAACCTCGATGGCTGGCATCAAGAAAGTAGTTATCGGCGATTAAGGCTATGTACTAATGGAAGTTTCTTCATTATTAGTTTAAATTAAAATTTTATTACAGTTAAATTGTACATATGTACTGTTGTAAAATCAACGTAGTTTCTTTTTTATGCATGTGGTGCCCTCCTGTAAGTAATGGGACATTTAGTTATAATAATTGTGATGTCATTCCATATGTATGTAACAGTGTACTCATTGTTGTGAGAGTACTGCATGCTATGCACTTAACTTTAGTTTTGTTCTTTTGTTGTCGATTAGTTACTTAACTGTGGAAACTTTATTGTTAAATATGAGAATAATATGTGTTATTTATTAGACTAAAGTTATGTATGTTTCCCTTGAAAATAAAAAATAAATAAATAAAAAACATATGGAGCGAAAACATCGCACTGTCCTACAGGCTATCCAGGTATAATTTAATATATTTTATATTGGAATAACCATGGTCCTTATGACAGCAAAATACTGAAATCTGTAAAGTTGTTTTTCTTGCGAGTCATAGGTTTTATAACCTCAACATTTATAAAATATTATAGTAGTATTTAGTAAAAAACAGACACTTCACTTTCTTTCATTTTTGTCGAATAAAAGAATTTTTTTCGCCAAAATCGAATATTTCGACTAATAAAAATCGATTTTTCCTAAATCGATTAATATCGCAAAGTAAAAAAAATCGATTTTTTTCACTCAATGTCACATCCGTATGCAGCAGTAGAATAGAATTTCCATATTTTACTGAACTCATTATATTGATAAATTTAGTTTCTTATTTCTTTCCCCTATTGCTTCAAACCCTTCTCTTCTCCCCACATAGACACGACACGCTTTTATTTATTCCCATAATAATACATTTTTTTATTTTTATTAACGTTAGTCGTTACATAATTACATGATTGACCAATTTTATATTACGCCTCTCAAAACGAGCGGCTTTCAAAAATTTAAATTATTACAGTCCAATCTATTCATGGATTTTGAAGTATAAATTAGTAGGATTCCATAAAACTAGTCTTATCAACTGTTCAAACAGTATCGCGTTTAGAAATGCTAGTAACGCCATCTTGTGACTGACTTTTAAATAAATGTACGGTGTGCCATCTACTGGTAGAGCCGTGGCGATGTTTAAAAATAAACATCTTAATTTTATTCTCTTCTTTATCTTGTTTTCTTTTCTTTTATCTTGTTTTTCCACCCGTAATTGTCCACTGCTGGAGACGGGCCTCTTCCAATGTATTAATTTTCTTATCGTCAGGCCTGATTGACGATCGCAGTACTAGATATTTCGTACTTTTCTCGTTACTTTTAGCCATAAGCAAGGTGTACATAAGCTGTGGCCTGTGGCGGATTATCCTTAAAGCAAACTAGGCACTTGCCTAAGGGCGCAAGTTTACAAACGGGCACACGCGGAAGTTTTTAAACAAATAAACTAAGTAAGTACCTACTTACATAAAATGAACAATTATTCGGACCTATTGATTCATAAACATCAAAACATTTTTTGGATTTTATTGTCAAAGCGCATACGTTGCCCCATAAATGAATTGCTTTTTATACAGAATAAAAGGGTGACAAACGAGCACACAGTCCACCTGATGGTACTTAGACATGTACATCTATCTTCGATTAAGAATCAAAATGCAGATGCGTTGCCACCTCTGAGGACTAAGATGGAATGCCTCGTTTCCGGTAAAAAAGGTCTCCGGTTTTCTACACTCACCATACAAAACTCAGCAGCATTAAGCCGCTCTTTTACGCTGGTATTATGTGAGAGCGTGGTCTTACCCCGGTCGAGCCGACCCATTCGTGCTACAACCATAATTTAGCTGCAACTTGGCTCTACCACGTAAAATTATAATTAGTATTACAAAACAGAATAGAATCATTTTTATTCAATATAGATTATATGTGATTCTTATTGAAAGTAATTTTTTACTTTTACCACTGGCTCGGAAAAAACCTCGGTCCTGGGAAGAACCAGCAAGAAACCCAGCGGGACTTTTAAAAAAAGTATAACTTACAATATAATATTTATACAATTGTTATGAAAACATTTAGCAACAGCATGGTAGCGAACAGTTCGAAGCTTGTGTTCGTTATTAGTAAAATATGAATATTATTCCTGAATCCACTTATAGAGGTAAAAAGAATACCTTTTACCAACAAGTCGTAAAATTAAAAATTTTGTACAACCAACTTCAATATAAATTATTAAGGATAACTCAAAAACTACTGCTCAGAACTTTATCAAATTCGAGATTTGATATATGGGACTACATGAGAAGCACCAGCTTTTAAATAAAAAAAAAACAATCATCGAAATCGGTTTACCTGGAAAAAAGATATACTACTTTTAAGACAGAGGTTACAATGACCGTTGAAAGCGATTTAAGAGGAGTTGTGATCGTCATCTTTATGTATATAATTCTTCTAATACTTAAGCCGTGTTTGAAATCGGCCAAAAGCCCGTTTATCTAAAAGATAGCGCCAAGGCAAATAAATACTGTTTTAGAGTAAAACATACCACATAACTCTCAATAATTAGATATATTTAATACTGGATGTTCCATGTGACTTCGCCCGCGTGGAATATTACGATTGAATTTCATGGGTTTTAAATTTTATGCGCGGAACACTAATTTTTTTTTTATTAATAAAAGTGGCCTGTTACTCCTTATAACATCAAAATTGGTCCAGCCGTTCCGGAGATTAGCATTAGCGGAGACAAACAGACAGACAGACAGAGAGATAAAAAATTTAAAAATTGTTGTTTTTTTTTGTTATAAGTATCTAATATGCTTTCATATGCATTTAGTGAAAAGCTGTTTTTTTTTGGCATTACAAAGAGACACTTCAATTTTATTCATTTGTAAAGATTAAGTTACTATCAAGAAGAAGCACAGAATGGCTTGGGGTGGTTGATTCTCTTACGCCGCCCTATCACGGCATACAGAGAAAGTTTTTTTTTATTGTTTTTGAATACCACTCAAGTCTGATTTGAAAATAAATCCTTCAGTTATCATCTTCCTATTTGGGCCCATTTTTAGTCGTTACGTCGTCGTTATAGCGGTCAAACCGCGAACTCACTTATTATGCTCATTATCAAGAAAGCCCACGTATTGTGACGGGCAACTACGGAACCCTACCTATACATTGTGCGTGGTCCGACACGCACTTGGCCAGTTTTTTAATATAAGAGAGGGCAAACGAGCATGCGGCTCACCTGATGGTAAGTGACTACCGCCGCCCATGAACAACTGCAACACCTTGGGAATTGCAGATGCGTTGCCGGCCTTAAATAAAAGATTATGCACTTTTCTTGAAGATCCCTAAGTCATATCAGTCCGGAAAAATTTGCTTGTGGTAGTCAATTCCACAAGGAAGTTGCGCGAGGAAGAAAACTTTTGGTTAATCACAAGTAGTGGGCCGTCAACTAACCTTATTGTATTTTGACAAACGATTGGTGACAAACGAGCACACAGTCCACCTGATGGTAAGTGGTCGCTGTGACCCATAGACAGCTACATCTATCCTCAATAAGGAATTAAAATGCAGATGCGTTGTCACCCGTGAGGACTAAGATGGAATGTCTCTTCTCCAGTAAAAAGGGTCTCCGGTTCTCTACACTCACCATACGAAACACAGCAGTGTTGAGCTGCTATTTTACGCTGGTATTCTGTGAGAACGTGGTCCTTCCCCGGTCGAGCCGACCCATTCGTGTTACACCTATATAGTTAATATAGCTGCAGCATGGCTCTGCCACGTGGTATGGATGGTATCGCGAGTTTTATCGCGATGTGCGATGGTTACTACTTTACTTTTTAGTTTATGTTTTAGATTATAATATTAGTTACAGCAACTATTATTTATTCTGTGGTTATAGTAGGGCACCACCCTACCCGTCAATTTTCTCCCCTATTTTATTTCCTTTGTGTAGGTTGTCTGGAAGAAATAGCTGTTTAGCAATAGGGTTAGGTTTACTCACTACGATTGTTTCTTAAGTTATAGAAAGAGGAGGTACTCAATTCCACTGTATGTTTTTTATGTGTGTTACCTTATAACTTTTTTCTGGATGAACTGATTCCGATGATTTTTATTTATTTGAAAGCTGGTGCTTCTCATGTGGTCCCATATAAATTTGATCAAGGTCTGACCAATAGTTTTTGAGTTATCCTTAATAATTTATATTGAAGTCGGTTGTACATTTTTAATTTTAAGTTATCTTAGTGTACAATAAAGGGTATTAGAATATATTAGAACAGAATAATTTTTGTTAAATATAGATAACAAGAATACTTATTGAAAGTTATTTATGTTTTTACCACTGATTCGGAAAAAACCCTCAGCCCTAGTAAGAACTAGCAAAGAAACCCAGCGGGACTTTTTTTAAACAAATATTTTTTTTATATAACTAGCTGTTCCCCGTGACTTCATCCGCGTGGAATTTATTTCGGTTATTAGATTACATGGGTTTTAATTTTTATTTTTTGCGCGGGGCCATAATTTTTTCTAAAATAACAGTGCAAGGGATATAGAATAGGAAGGTTTTCTTTGGACTGAAGATAAAAGTTATGCGAGAAAGAAATTGAAAACTTTCTTTAAGGTAGGGAGGACTTATAACATTAAATAAGACGCAGTAGAGAGCAGGAAGGATATGAGTATTCCGACTAAGGCGGATTGGGAGCCACTAGAGCTTAGCACAGTCTTCTGAGACATGATCATATTTACGTAGTCCAAATATGAACCGTATGCATAGATTTTGGAGTTGCTCAAGTTTATTTATTTTTTATAAAATAAGCGTGACAAACAAGCACATGGTCCAACTGATGGTAAGTGGATGCTGAGGTCAAAAGACATCTACACCTATCATCGATTAAGAATCAAAATATGGACTAAGACGGAAATCATCGTTTCTAGTAAAAAGAGTCTCCGGTTCTCTACACTCACCTTACGTAACACAGCAGCATTAAGCTGCTTCATACTCTGGTATTAAGTTGCTCTTCGGTAATATCAAAATGAAGAATGTCATCATAATCAAGGCAAGGGAGCAGTAAAGATTCAATTTCCCATATTTTTATGGTAAAATTAATAAACCAGAGTAATTTCAAGACTGTACATTTTGTTAAGGTATTTTCAAGTTAAATATAAAATCATTGAGGGTAGTGATGAAAAATGACATTACATTCTTAAGGAAAGTAGCATTATATGCTTAAGTTTAACGTCTTTCAACATTGTACCTGCAGGCCAAGAACTGTTATTTACTAGTATCTAACCTCTCTTTATCTAACTTATCTAACTAGTTTATCTAACTTCTCTTTTTTCGTTATAATCTCTCAGGTCAAACCTAAATTTGTTGACTGCAAACAAGAATAGAATAGAATAGAATCAATTTTATTAAATATTGATTACATGTAATTCTTATTGAAAGTCCTTTTTAACTTTTACCACTTGTTAGGAAAAAAAAACCTCTGTCTTGGGAAGAACTAGCAAAAAACCCAGCGGGACTTGTTTTTTAAAAGCATAACTGACAATATAATAGATATTTATACAATTGTTATGAAAACATTTAAAAACAGCATGGTAGCGATCACCTCAATCCAACAGGTCATTATCAATTATTTACTCTTTAGTAGTATAATAACCCTTACTAAACAAGTTTTGCTTACTAAAAATTTTAAGGCTTTTGATAGAAAAGGTCTGCATATTTTCTGGGATTTCGTTGTAAAAGCGTATACATTGCCCCTTTGAAGGAATTATTGACTCTTTGGAGTCGAGTAACTGGTACAAGTAAAATAGTAATCATTGCTGATAGGAATGAGCTCCAGTAGGATTAAAATGCTAGTAGCATTATAAAAATCCTAAATAATTCCTAATCAGGAAAGTGTTGATTTTTTGTTATATAATTGAAGAAACGAACTTTCAGTCCACGTGTTGGTAAGCGGGTATTGCAGCATGAGCATATAGCAGAGCCATGCTGCAGCTATCTTATGCAGCGTTTAGGCATAAATGGGTCGGCTCTGTCTAGAAAAGATCACGCTCGTACAGAAAATCGGCGAATTGCAGCGTGATGCTGCTCGAGTGACGAGACCGGAAACCCTTCTTACTGGTAACGGGGCAATCTATGTTAGCCTCCAGAGGTGACAACGCGTTTGCATTTTGATTCTTAATCGAGGATAAATGTAGATGTCTATGGGCCACAGCATTCACTTACCATCAGGTAGACTGTGTGCTCGTTTGTCACCCTTATCCTATAGAAAAAAAGTATTCATTAGTGATGGACTGTGTGAAAATGGTATTCTGTGAGAGCGTGTTCCCTCCCGCATTCCTTTTGGAAAGGAATTCAATAAAATGCCGGCAGTTTTCAGTAACAGCCTGGCCGTGCAATATTTAATAGTTGATGAAATAATCTGTCTGCGATATATTTATATCGATTTGTAGTATAATATTATTCGATACAAAGAGCGCCGGCGTGATACAATAACCTTTTTGTTTGTCGCTACTGCGTTTATCGTGATTGAGATGCACGATTCGTAGTCAAGTTTCATTTTAATAATGCTTCGGTTTCGTGCCTCGTGGCAATTAAAATTAGAATATTCCTAATATTCGAATATATAATTTTTCACATGGTAGAGCCAAGTTGCAACTATATTTATAATATAGTTGTAGCACGAATGGGTCGGCTAGACCGGGGAAGGACCACGCTCTCACAGAATACCAGCCTAACATAGCAGCTTAATGCTGCTGTGTTTCGTATGGTGAGTGTAGAGAACCGGAGACCCTTTTTACTGGAAACGAGGCATTCCATCTTAGTCCTCAAGGCTGACAACGCATCTGCATTATGATTCGCAAACGAGGATAGATGTAGATGTCTATAGGCCACAGCAACCACTTACCATCAGGTGGACTGCGTGTTCGTTTGTCACCCTATTTCTATAAAAAAAAATCGTTTTCGTCTTAAAATACCGCTTTTACTGAAAACGAAGCATTCATCTTCCCCGCCATGAGCCATCTTAGACCCATGGGTGATAACGAATCTGAATTAAGAACCATAATCCAGGATAAATGCAGATGTGTATGGGCCACAGTATCCACTTACCATCAGGTGGACTGTGTGCGCGTTTGTCACCCTTATTCTATAAAAACAGTTTCTTTAAGAAGACCGGAACGCACCCGCATCCATACTCAATTTCTTTTAATGGCTTAGGTACTTACAAAACTTGAAGCACATGTCTCTAACGCGATATAAATAAGCCTCTGTCTCCACTTCGAGCCGCTAAGCTAAATTAAACGCCCTAAAGGAAACTCATAAGTTTGTGTCACGTTCGAAGTCGAAGTGTTGGGCTTATTGATGTGGGCTCACGTGTGTCCGGGATACGGCGCACGTGCGACACATGCGCTAGTTACGGTACGTGTTATATTAACAGGCTTAGGCGTTAGCGTGTAGCGGGGAACAAAACGGGAACAGAGTCGGCTCAACCGGGGAAGGACCACACTCTCATAAACTAGCGTAAAATA
Source organism: Parnassius orleans (assembly GCA_029286625.1). Taxonomy (NCBI): domain Eukaryota; kingdom Metazoa; phylum Arthropoda; class Insecta; order Lepidoptera; family Papilionidae; genus Parnassius; species Parnassius orleans. Next base: position 9,570,306 of record JAGSMP010000006.1, on the reverse strand, counting down.
GCAGCTTAATCCTCCTATGTTTCGTATGGTGAGTGTAGAGAACCGGCGTTACTTTTCAATGGAATTGCAGTACTTTTTTATAAGATAAGAGTGACACACGAACACACAGTCCACCTGATGGCAAGTGGATGCTGTGGCTCATAGACATCTACATCTATACTCAATTAAGAATCAAAATGGAGATACGTTATCACCGCTGAGGAGTAATATGAAATGCCTCGCTTCCAGTAAAAGGAATCTGCAGTTCTTTAGATTGCTCTACACTATTTCATGCTGGTATTCTGTGAGAGAGTAGTCCTACCCCAATCGAGCCGACCCATTGGTGATACATCCATAATATAGCTGCAGCATGGCTTTACCATGTAAAAGAATAGGTGCTGGATTTTTGGTACTGCGATCGCTTTTGCCACTTTGAGATCAGATGAAGTTATTATCCCGCATTCTGTAGTCCAGTTTTCGTTACTCTGCATAGAAATAGCAGTATTATTTTGCTATTTTAACATGGTATTCTGTGCCACCGTGAAGTTTCTCTGTATGCGGTGTAAGAAAATCAACCACCTCAAGTCATTCTGTGCTTCTTCTTGATAGTAACTTAATCTATAAAAATGAATAAAATTGAAGTGTCTCTTTGTAATGTCAAAATAACAGCTTTTCACTAAATGCATATGACAGCATATTATTCGATACTTATAACTTTAAAAAAAACAGTTTTTAATTTTTATCTTTCTGTCTGTCTGTCTGTTAGTTTCGGCTAATTTCCGGAACGGCTGGACCAATTTTGATGTTATAAGGAGTGACAGGCCACTTTTATTAATTTTAGAAAAAGAATTAGGGTTCCGCGCAAAAAATTTAAAACCCATGAAATCCAATCGTAATATTCCACGCGGGCGAAGTCGCATGGAACAGCCAGTATTAAATATATCTAATTATTGAGAGTTATGTGGTATGTTTTACTCTAAAACAGTATTTATTTGCCTTGGCGCTATCTTTTAGATAAACGAGCTATTGGCCGATTTCAAACACGGCTTAAGTATTAGAAGAATTATATACATAAAGATGACGATCACAACTCCTCTTAAATCGCTTTCAACGGTCATTGTAACCTCTGTCTTAAAAGTAGTATAACAAGCAATGCCGCATACGTGCTGTCGCACCTCAATGAGTACATCGGTTCATTAAATGCAGTTCTTTTAGTGGTTATAAGGAAATGCAGACCTCTAAGCTCACAATCGTCAATTTCTCTGCGTGCTAAACTTAGAATTAAGAATATCCGCAGTGGAACCAGAGTGACCAACATACCCCAACGGATACGGTAAGCTGAAGTGGCAATGGGCCGGCTATATAGCTCGACGAACGTACAACCGATGGGGAAAAAAGGTGCAAGAGTGGCAGCCTCGTACCGGTAGGCGAAGTGTAGGGCGGCCCCCCACTAGATAGAGTAAACGACCTGGTAACACATGCAGAAAGTCGATGGATGCAGGTGGTTCAGGACCGTGCTTTGTGACATTCCTTGGGGTAGACCTTTGTTCAGCAGTGGACTTGTGAAAGGCTGTAATGATGATGATGATTTAACTACAGGTCATCTTAGACTTTAGAACCTTACGGATCGGTGAAGAGAAGTAATTTTTTTTTCAGTCCATCATATTCATATGTTTCAATTAATAAAAGTAAACCATAATAAAAGTATTTATTTGTTGCTAGAAGTACCGATAGGTTAATAATCATTAATGTCTTTAATTTTCAAATTACGAATAATTACATAAGAAATCATTATAAAAAAACAACGCGTAATTTAAGCGTTTAATGTGCACTTAGTACATTAAATGATACTAGTTTTTAGTACGAATTCCATCGCGAAACGATAATATAAAATAAGTTAATAAACGCGTTAAAGTTAATAAATCCGTACAAATTAGTTTAATTCAATAGAAAATTTTAAGTTTTGTCACTACAATTAGTTTCAATATCAAAAAAAAATCCTGTTATTTAATAGTGTTAAGTTTTCACTTTTGGCGGCAGTCCCCAATCCCAATGAGTGCCAATTTTTATTTCCTTTATTCCTTTTTGTTCTTAAGTTATTATCACATAAACTGCGGGGTAGTAATACGTTTTTTTTATTTTTTATTTTTTTTATTTTTATAGGATAAGGATGACACGCGAGCACGCAGTCCACCTGGTGGTAAGTGGTTGCTGTGGCCCATAGACATCTAAATCTATCCTCGTTTGCGAATCAAAATGCAGATGCGTTGTCAGACGTGAGGACTAAGACGGAATGCCTCTTTTCCAGTAAAAAGAGTCTCCGGTTCTCTACACTCACCATACGAAACAATGCAGCATTAACCTGCTATTTTACACTGGTATTCTGTGAGAGCGTGGTCCTTCCCCGCTCGAGCCGACCTATTCGTGCTACAACTATACAATTAATAAAGCTGCAGCATGGCTCTAAAGTATCAGTCAGTCAGTCATTAAAAGTAGATTCGTACGAAGTAGAGCGCTTTAAAAAGCTTTAATGCAACTCCTACTTAGCGTGGCGATTAAACCCTCACTGTAATAGGGTAGGCCCATGTACAGCGCAATTTTTTTTAACAAAATGTAAAAGCCGATTTAAAGATCTGAAAAGAATGAAATAATTTCACACTTTGAAGTCGGTGCTAAGTCATAGTATAGCGTGTTGGCCCCGACTTCAGAATGTGAAATTATTTATTAGATAATTTTAGATCATTGAAGTTGGCTATTAGTTTTTAACCGACTTCAAAAAAGAGGAGGTTGTCACTTCGGCTGTATGTTTTTATTTTTATTTTTTATGTATGTTACCTCATAACTTTTTTCTAGGTGAACCGATTTCGATGATTCTTTTTTTTTATTTGAAAGCTGGTGCTTCTCATGTAGTCCTATATATCAAGTTCCCAATTTGATAAAGGTCTGAGCAGTAGTTTTTGAGTTATCCGTAATAATTTATATTGAAGTTGGTTGTACAAAATTTTTAATTTTACGACTTGTTTGTAAAAGGTATTCTTTTTACCCCCATAGGTGGATTCAGGAATAATATTCATACTTTACATACTAGGAACGAACACAAGCTTCGAACTGATCGCTACCATGCTGTTGCTAAATGTTTTCATAACAATTGTATAAATATTATATTGTAAGTTATACTTTTTGTTTAAAAGTCCCGCTGGGTTTCTTGCTGGTTCTTCCCAGGACCGAGGTTTTTTCCGAACCAGTGGTAAAAGTAAAAAATTACTTTCAATAAGAAGTACGTATAATCTATACTGAATAAAAATGATTCTATTCTGTTTTGTAATACTAATTATAATTTTACGTGGTAGAGCCAAGTTGCAGCTAAATTATGGTTGTAGCATGAGTGGGTCGGCTCGACCGGTGTAAGACCACGCTCTCACAGAATACCAGTGTAAAAGAGCGGCTTAATGCTGCTGTGTTTTGTATGGTGAGTGTAGAGAACCGGAGATCCTTTTTACTGGATACGAGGCATTCCATCTTAGTCCTCAGGGGTGGCAACGCATCTGCATTTTGATTCTTAATCGAAGATAGATGTACATGTCTATGGGCCACAGCATCCACTTACCATCAGGTGGACTGTGTGCTCGTTTGTCACCCTAATATTCTATATAAAAAAGTAATTAATTTATGGGGCAACGTATTCGCTTTGACAATAAAATCCCAAAAATATTTTAATGTTTATGAATCAACAGGTCCAAAAATTTTATCAAACAAAAACTGTATTAAAAGGTCTGTATAATATTAAGGAATACGAATACGAATTAAAATTACCCTTGAGAATAAGTTGATCGCTACTATGCTGGTTCTATTATAGTTCATATAAATAATTGTTTTAAGATAAGAAAATTTATACATTGGAAGAGGCCCGTCTCGAGCAGTGGACATTTACGGGTTGAAAAACAAGATAAAACAAAATAAAACAAGATAAAAGAAGATAATAAAATTACGATGTTTATTTTTGAACATCGCCACGACTCTACCAGTAGATGGCACACCGTACATTTATTTAAAAGTCAGTCACAAGATGGCGCTACTAGTATTTCTAAACGCGATACTGTTTGAACAGTTGCTAAGACACTAGTTCTGTGATCCTGGCATTGTAATATTTCGAAGCGCCAGAAGAGGCAGTGTTTAAGTAATATTGCATAAATTTTTGAGAGCCGCTCGTTTTGAGAGGCCTTATATAAAATTGATATTAGATATTTTAAAATATGTCATGATGAGTTGACATGATAATGATATAATATATCATAATGGAAATATAAGCGTAGAGATGAGACATACTTGCAAAATTTAATACCAGCCAGCACGGCTAGCATAGGCTGGGGACAAAAAATTTATCCCCCGATTATATTCACTGACAAGTGACAAAATTATCTTGTCCTTAAGCCAAAGCACGGTAGTTAGTAGACATATATCCCCCGTCCGTAGCATGGAACCCTCTTGGTAGAGAGTAATTGTGTTCTATGATAGAGCCAAATGAAAAATAAAATTATACTTTTGAGACATTTGAAAGGGACAATTTTCATGTTCATTGGACGTGGGTTTAAGTTTATATTCATACAAAAAATCTATCTAAGTCTAAGTCTATCTCCCATTTTATCTACTGTGGATAATGTATCCACCGGTGTGCCCATGCTCGAAGGGTGGATAAAACTAAGGATAAACATTTTCTCCTTTCCCCGGGGATAAAATTGTCTCTTATGCTCCTTAATTTGTTTCGTATAAGTTAGCTTTTTTGATTGACAAGTTCCCGACCCGATCGGATAGCACGTGCATAAGTACCTACGCAGATTTCAGTTCAAGCTAGCTTGCTACATATCTATTTATCTATGGTTCAAGCATTCAGCCTTCGTCGGATCGTCGGATATACTCAGTCTCGATTCGACAATCGACAACCCATTGCCTGCGCGTACCCCCTGCCAAAGCACGGAATATAAATGTTTTTTTTATATTCCGTGTACCAACGCGTCGATGTCGAGCGTGCGCCGCGCTGCTTGCGACGCGAGCGACGTGTCCAGCCGCAGTGTCAAAGCTTGAAAATACTTGCATAGGAATTCGACCCGTTTTCCATGTTACCTTTTGATGAATAAGGAGCAAAGTCGTATAAATAAATAAATACTTTGAAGTTCAAAGTATTTTTTATTCACAAATACGATTGAATTTCTTATTACTATTAAGATATGGATCATTTTCCTATGCAAGTATTTTCATGTGTCGTGCTCAAGTTCTTCGAGCATCTGACTTACAACACATACTTTCATACTTGCAAGTATTTTTTGCTCGTAAAAGGGCGCCGGAACCTGGTTTAAAAACCTGTCTAGTTTCTGTGATGTTAATGCTGTTAGCCTATGCGGCTCTTATAGGTTCTTCGGACTCAGGGCTCGCGGCCTAAATGGCCGCGAGGTAGCGTAACTACGTCTCATTGCGATTTAAGCGTGTCGTGTCTATGTGGGGGTGGGAGGAAGGTTTGAAGCAATAGGAGAAAGAATTCAAATATATCAATAATGAATTCAGTAAAATATGGAAATTCTATTCTACTGCTGCATACTTGATTAAAATCCTCGAATGCAGAGATCTATAAGCATGCAATAATTTCAAATTCCTTAGACCGTAGTGTATATAACAAATTAAGTGTTAGGACCGTCGACTTTAATTTACGACTGTATTTTTGAGTGGACTAAGAATATCACAATCTCAATGTCGTCTAACTCTAAATATTTACGTTAAAATTTGAACCATTAGGGATGGTATTTATATGGGATCACACCTGAAATATAATTTATTTAATTTAAAAAAAAAGAATGCTCTAAATCTGTTCACAATTGTCGAAGATATGGCGTGACATACAAAAAATAACATTCAGTGGAATTATATTTTAAAATTTGGTTAAAAATCTGTACACCCACACGCACACTTGCCAACGGTATTCATTTTTGGATAATATACATAGACTTACGGTTTTTATATTTTTAAGACATATGCGAAATGGGGATAGGAGTGGCATTTTTGGCTCTGGCGTCCCAGGACATAAGCAACCCATGAATACAATAGAATAGAATAATTGTTATTCAATATAGATTATTTTGAATAACAATTATTTATTACTTATTGAAGGTTATTTACGCTTTTAGCACTGGTTCGGAAAAAAACTCAAATAAAAAAAAAACAATAATTTATCATATGTTGTACCATTGAATGTGAAAACATTTAGAAACAGCATGGTAGCGATCATCTCATTTCCAGGGGTTATTATCAATCATGTACTCTTCAGTAGTGTAATAATCCTTATTGTAAATTTTTGCATAATTAAAATTGAAAACTTTTTGATAGTAAAATTCTCCATATTTTCTGGGACTTTGATGTAATGGCCTATATACTATATACTGTCCTTCTAGTGACGAGTAACTGGTATAACTACATTGTGCTTCATCCTTGTAAAGTACGTGAGGGTAATATGGTCAACCGGTTAATATGGTCACTTTCTTATAACTCAAAAACTACAGCCTTGTTTGCAGAGATGGCTCTGTGATACGACAGCTTTAATAGTCAATCAAATAATAAAGGGTCAAAAGAGCGCTGCTTTATCGATGCCATTTTGACAGTTGACGTTTGAAAGTCAACTACAGTTAGTTTTTTTAAGTTGATTTTTTGACATGTTCCTAATCATTGCCAAAGCTTGATTGCAATTTTTCTTAATACATTGGATATAGTTTACGACTTTTTATTTTTGTCTCTGTGCTCCTCCTAGTTTTTTTTTATAGGGCGGCAAAGCTTAAGGTGACATCACTATTTTTAATAAAACTATTTTTTTTTCTTGCGTATTATATGTGATACATGTTACGCCACTGTCTCTGTCATGTTGTAATAAGTATTTGTTTTTATTATGGATCATTTGGCTCATAGTCACTCACATCTGTCTGAACGACAAATAAGAATCAAATTGAGCGTTTGACTGATGGAATGCCTCGTTACCTCTAAAAAGGTCTCGGTTCTCTACACTCACCACAGTAGCGTTAAGCTCACAGAATACCAGCGAAAAACACACGTTGTTATTCTGTGAGAGCGTGGTCCTTCTCCGGTCGAGCCGTGTTTGTGCTACAACCATAATATGATTTTTATTCAAACTATAATAGAGCTGCAGCATAGCAAAAGAAAGTGTAATATTTTTTGTACAGAATAAGGATGACAAACGAGCACACAGTCCACCTGATGGCAAGAGGATGTTGTGTCCAATATACATCTACATCTATCCTCGATTAAGTATCAAAATGCAGATGCATTGTCATCTCTGAGGACACCTAATATATTTTTATTTATAACTTTTAGATTATTCGAAACTTTAATATTTTGCTCACAAAATAGCAGCGTGAAACAGCAAAATAATGCTGCTGTGTTGCGTGTGGTGAGTATTGAGAACCGGAGACCCTTTTTACTGGAAACGAGGCATACCATTTTAGTCCTCGTAGATGACGACGCATCTGAATTTTGATGTCTATGGTAATAGCACCCACTCACCATAAAGTGGGCAAAGCGATCGTTTGTTATCTTTATTTTATAAAAAGCCACCGTATTTTTTTCAACAATTATCGCTCTACGCACACACGCAAACAAAATATTACACGTTCAAACGAAACCTTTTAAGCCACTTACTTATGTTGACGTACGGTTTCTTTAATTGGTATTAATCATTGCCGCAGCTTGGTACTGGTCAGGCACAAGACATCGCACCTCCTTACGTAATGAACCGATCGATGTCTAGTAATTATTACACAACAAACAGACAAATAAGCTGAGATGTTACATTTGCGTAATAAATATAAGAACATCATAATCATCATTACAGCACTTCACAAGCCCTTTTATAAGTGGTAGAGCCGTGCAGCAGCTATAAATATGGTTGTAGCACAAATGGGGGCGGTTCGATCGGGGAAGGACGACGCTCTCACAGAATACCGGCGTATAATAGCAGCTTATAGTAGAGAACCAGAGACCCTTACTTCTGGATGTGAGGCATTATATCTTAGGCTGAGATCTATAGATCGTACTTTGACTTTGCTCAGACTTAGCTTACGAAAAACTTATCTGAGTATATGCTTAGCATAATCTTTGATTCTGAATTTATAGTTGTATCGGGCTAAGATTAAGCTAAGCTTATGCTAAGGCCCAGACAGCCAAAGAATTAATGGATGCTTCATTCCATGCATTATGTTTTTGACTTTACTGTATTAAATAAAAATAAAATATATATTTAAAATCAAAATTACTGTATAAAATAAACGGTCCAAATTGTATTTATAAATAAGTTATTATTACATGAAATAGAAAACGGGCTTATGAGAACGGGAACGGATGAGATAAGTGCAAAATCAGAAAAAAATAAAAAAGATTTTAAGCAATTCGAAATAAGATCGAAATTACGTAAATAGAAAATGGATTAATGCTATTTAAAACTAGAACACGGCCTAAAACTACCTATTTTTTGTTATAATTAATTATAGTAACATAAAAACAACAATTTAAAATTAATACGGTGGTTTTGAATAATTTCCTGAGTTTTACGTAAGTCGTCGATATCGTTGACTTAGGCTTTGCTAAGCGCGCACTCAGCACGACTTCAAAGTTAGCTCTATAAATACCGACATTGTCTTAGCTCGAAAGTAAAGTCTGAGCAAAGTCAAAGTACAGTCTATAGATCTCAGCACCTTCATTTTGAATCTTAATCGAGGATAAATGTAGATGTCTATGGGCCTCAGCATTCACTTCCGTAATACATACACGTATGATAATCGTCATTATCATCATTACAGCCCTTCACAAGTCCACAAGGAATGCCAAACGCGATCCTAAGCTATCTGCATTCTATCTTGTGTGGGAATGACCTACACTTTTTTTCTTACTTTATTTAAAAAACTAGCAATGCTATTAAAATTACTAATATTCTCTTTAACTGCTCCTGGTAACTCCTTAAAATCTTGTTAATAGTGGTTGATGACAGTAGTCCGCATCATACCATAAGACTGCTGTCACTTACCGGTACGAGGTAGCCACTCGAGAACTTTTCTTCCTTGTCGGTTAGGTTTAGGTTTAAATACATTTATTCTCATAAAGACATTATATACGTCACTTACATGAGAACATAAATAAAATAAAATCTAAATAACAAAATTCGTTGTCGTACCTATGTTGTTGAAAAATAAACAACATCAAAAACAGCTATCGGGAAAAATCTATACAAATAAAAGAAAAGTTATAAAATGACAACAGTCACTCACAAATTCTGGGATTCACTATCACCTTAGCACCACAACATAAACCAAGACCAGGACCAAACCCGTCCAACGCACTCAGATAGATATGTTTGTGATTATATGATTTGCTAGTTGCTTTTTGAATACATTGAACGAGTCTACATTTTTTATTTCCTTGGGTATCTTATTAAAAAGGCGCGCACCTTCGCATGTAATTGTGGTCTGGCCGTACTTTGTTCGAGTCTTAGGCAAAACGATGAAGCTCGCGCGTCGAGTGTAGATGCGCCCAACTTTCTTTCGGTTCTTCGTGTTATATGCCCAGCTTCAGATTACTGTTCCGTTGGCCTATTTCGATGCGGCGGAAAACAACGGGCTCCTTATATGAATTCCAGCCGTAAAGTTTCTCCACCGCACAGTAACAAAATTAATGATACTATTTCTACCATATGGATGGTGGGCGGTTCACCACAGTGAGGTTTTCTCTTTTTTTATTTGCTTAAAATACGTTTAAAGATGTTACAGAGCGGAAGGTGCACATGTTTTGCTTCGTATAGATAGCATGCAAATTATATAAGAATTTATGTACTTTTAAGTTACGAATGGGATGATTAATTATTTATGTTTTTGAAATTCAATTACAATAATTAATAAAATCAATTATACTTAAAAATTAAACTCAAATATAAAAACTCGTATTATGGTAAAAATAAGTACACCATTACCGTAACAGCCTATTAAGGTCCACTGCTGAACATAGGCCTCCCCCTTAGATTGCCTCATAGAGGGGATATTTGCCACAGTTGGCACGCTTGGCAAGCGGATTTGCAACTACCACTACTCCATATCATCCAGTGGGTGTCGTCAGATGCCACAGAGGTAAATAAGTACATATGTCATTTTATTGAAAAATAATCGTTTATGTCATTGAGCCATTTTTAAACAATTAATAGTGAGCACGTTCATTACGAGTAAGGTATTTTAGCTTAAATTTGAATGCACACACAGATGCAGCTTTTCCCATATTTAATTAGATCTTGGGATGTCGCTAATTATCAGTCTTTGGGGACATCACAATCTGAGATTTCCAGCCTTCTTGAAAAGCTCTGGGTTTTCGTGAACGAATATTGCAACTTTATAAAAGAAAAGTGGTGGGAGTGGTAACAACCCATAGCTTTTAAATAATGGCCTACAGGATTCGAGAGGAGGTATACCACATCTTATACATCGTGTTTACGCAATGAATACCCGATTATTGTATTGTGCCACTGCCCTAAAGTGAATTTCGTAACGCAGGCATTGAAGTGATACATTGTATGTTCTACATACTAGAATAGACACCGTAAACAAAATCTGCGCGGAAGTTCGAGGCGTGGAAGGAGACACAGTATACCTTTTTATGGCACACTGGCTGGCACCCGGCGCATTGCTGCCGAAGAAGATTATAATGAGGGCATCCACGAATTTTTCTGCCACCAGGGCGGCGCCACTTAAAAGTGAGGTATAGTATTTGACAGATTTCAAAGCGGGGAAGTTAATTTGTTCGGAAAATGTAAAGGTTATTGTTTGTTTCTATACTATTAGCTATATTTTATATAAATAACATTAAAAATAACCAAACCACAGATATTCATAAAAGTAGAAATATTTAGAAAAAGTTAAAAATGTGCAAAAAATTAAAGATCAAACCACTGAGGCATTGTTTTGTGTATTAATATAATACTCTAGGAACCAATAAACTTATATTAAAAACTAATTTCTCAATTAAATTACATTGTGTAACAAAAAATTTTACCTCAGTGTCAACTAGCGACATCTAGTGAGCAGAAAATTATTAGCCCTCTTGTGAAAATTTCGTTTTAAATTTGAAAGAGTTATATTTTTTAATTAGGAATGATAATACAATAATTGAAATTGAATGATCTAACTCTCAAATAAATTGCCGGTACGACACACGCGCCACCTAGTGTAAGTTAATTGTACTATGCCTATGGTAATATATAACCTTCTCGCAAGTGTAAGCAATAAGTTGACAAAGTTTTACCGCAATCTTTTGTTATATTGTCATGTTAAATGACATGTAGTCTGTATATTTTTTTTATAGGATAAGGGTGACAAGCGAGCACACAGTCCACCTGATGGTAAGTGGTTGCTGTGGCCCATAGACCTCTACATTTATCCTCGTATGCGAATCATAAATGCAGATGCGTTGTCAACCGTGAGGACTAAGATGGAATGTCTCTTTTCCAGTAAAAAGTGTCTCCGGTTCTTTACACTCACCATACGAAACACATCAGCATTAAGCTGCTATTTTACGCTGGTATTCTGTGAGAGTGTGGTCCTTCCCCGGTCGAGTCGACCCATTCGTGCTACAACTATACTATTAATATAGCTGCAGCATGGCTCTACCTTGTAAAATATTATAATAATCCTTTTTACCTTAATTTTTCTTACCAAGATAGGCTAAAGAAAGTCGCTACTGGATAGACAAGAAGCCTAACTACATTATAAACTGGTATTTTTTTTAGGTTTTTTTCATTAAGATTCATGAAATGCCTTTAATATTGAGGTGATTGTAACAAAATTGTACCTTTGCCGGTGCATAAAAAGCAATGACAGAGAGTATAAATTGCAGTTCCTTGGGAATCGGCAAAAAAACAAGTCATGCTAAAATCAGCGCTAAAACTGAGGGTTCCGGATGATTTATTATATAATATGCCAGCTACTTGCCCCGGCTTTGGCTGGATAGCATCTATTAATAAAATATTACCTTAAATCTAAATAATGTCACTATTTAGATTTAAGGTAAACAGCAAAGGCCAGTTTTATTTTTATCAATATTTCGATTTCTCAAAAAAGAAACCTTCAAACTTTTCTGATAAAATAGATCACTCCTTACATTGCTCTCAATTTATATTATATTATTTTATTCTTATTTTCAAGTTTATTCTTTAGTTATCTTTAAAGACTGTTGTAATAAAAACAGGGGCAACCATAAGGACTGCCGACAGAAATGAAAACTCAACGATATATGCGTATACGTGTACACAGGCCGCTATACTACGTGTGACTAGGCGCAAGCAAGAGATAGACATGCTCGTGACGTCACGAGCATGTCGAGGTCATCGGTGATGCGAACCCATAAGTTTTTCCCCTACCCAAAAATCGCTCAACGCGGCTAAAGAAGTTTTCACTTCAAAAAAAGTCACCGGAAAATTTGTTTTATTCCGAAAACCTTTAAAAAATAAATGTAAAGTACCTATTTTTTCTTTCTTATGTTTTCATTCGTAGCGTTGGCAGGCAGTTTCTTACAACTCAGCTAAGGAACCCTAAATTGTAACTCGACGCCCTGCGACTCAGTGCCCGCATGTCAGGTAATGCGATAGCTCATTGCCAGCATCCGCCGCTTTTTGTCATGTCTTTGGAGCGGTTTCGTGAGAAATTGAGCCTTATACAATACGTGATCAACAATAATCTGGTCGAATTTTCTTTGAAAATCGATGGATTTAGAAAGCGTGACGCGATTTTGTACGATAAATTAGAAGAATTAAAGTTGATTTTTGTTTACAGAAACCACAATAGACACATCGGTAGAGCGGAAGTCTCGTGTGTGTGTTTTAAATAACAATAATATCGTCCACGGTATTTGGTTCCTCTAATTTTCGGTCAATACAAAAAATAATGTGAGTTTTTTTTATAGATTAAGGGTGAAAAACGAACACACAGTCCATCCATCTGATGGTAAGTGGATACTGTAGCCCATAGACATCTACATACATTCTGTGAGAGCGTGGTCCTTCCCCGGTCGTGCCGACCCATTCGTGCTACAACCATAATATAGCTGCAGCATGGCTCTACCACTTACAAAACCAACGAACCTCGGATCTAAGAGTCGAACACTAAACTATTAACTTAACTAAGCCGTTTATTAGATAGATAGATAACTCTTTATTGCGTTTAAACAAAGTGGTTACAATAATGGAAAACTTATGAACTACAAACGGTGGTCATTAGCTAAGTTAATAGTTATATTTTAAGTCTCCGTTTAGACTGATCGCCGTGGAATTTAGTCTGGAAGATATTATATATTGCGTGGTTTAATCTAGCTCTATTAAGGCTGTGGTAGGAATAGGACAGCTCAACTGGGGAGGGCGTAAAATAGCGGCATATTATGCTGGATATTGTAAGATAAATAGCGAGAACCAGAGACTCTCTTTACTGGAAGCGAAGCGCTCCAGTTCAGCTCTGTGTTCTCAGGATTGACAAATCACTCGGCATTTTAATTCTTAATCGGGGATAGATGTAGGTGTCTATGGGTCATAGTATCCACTTAGCATCAAATGATTGGTGTTTTTTTTTGAAGCTGAATTGACAAACGAACTTAAAACCCACCTAAACCATCTAATAGTAAGTGGATTCTACAGTCAATGGACACCTACAGCCATCATACGTGGTAGTGCCATGCTGCAGCTATATTAATAGTATAGTATAGATGTAGCACGAATGGGTCGGCTCGACCGGGGAAGGACCACGCTCTCACAGAATACCAGCGTAAAATATGTGTTCGTTTGTCACTCTTATAGAATAAGAGTGACAAACGAACACATAATCCACCTGATGGTAAGTGGTTGCTGTGGCCCATAGACATCTACATCTATCTTCGTTTGCGAATCAAAATGCAGATGCGTTGTCACCCGTGAGGACTAAGATAGAATGCCTCTTTACCAGTAAAAAGGGTCTCAGGTTCTCTACACTCACCATACGAAACACAGCAGTGTTAAGCTGGTATTATACGCTGGTATTCTGTGAGAGCGTGGTCCAACCCCGGTCGAGCCGACCCATTGGTGCTACAACTACTAATATATACTACTAATAATATAATAACAAATAATATAGTACTAACATAGCTGCAGCATGGCTCTACCACGTATAAAAATAACAATCCTAACAAGCAAATCCAAAGCCATATTATATATTAAACACTCATTGATCCAAACTTCAAACATTGATGATTTCTTATATTTACGCGAACACTACACATTTAAATAAAACTAGTTTTTACGGATTTTATCGCGTATATTAACTTATTTTATATTCCCGACGTTTCGAGTACTTTACAGCACCCATGGTCACGGGGGGGACTGAGGTATTTGACGTCCCAATGTCATAGTTAACCACGGTTACCTCCAGATTAAAAATTATTAATTTTTGTTCCGATCTACGCGGTATGTTACGTCGAAGTTCAGCGCCGAAACCGAATCTACCTAAGGACGAATATAAAGCGTTGAATAACCTACGCAATAAACCAGAACTCACGATTCTCCGCGCAGATAAGGGAAATGCCACGGTAGTCATGGATACGTCAGATTATAATTTTAAAATACAAGAACTTCTGTCGGATTCAAGCACTTATAAAAATGTTAAAAACGACCCAACAAATAACACACTTAAAACAACTAGTGATCTCATAAAACACCTGAAAAATTAAATCTGGACGTAAAATCGATAATACCTACGTGTGCCAAACCACCGAAGTTGTATGGGTTACCAAAATACACAAGCCCAATGCTCCACTACGTCCCATAGTTAGCCAAATCGATTCACCAACACAGATTGGCTCAACACTTAGCGAAAATACTTACACCGCTCAGGGGACATACAAGACACACACAAGTTCCTACCATTTTGTCAGCGAGATTAAAGACCTACATCTGGCAGACAATGAAACTATGGTCAGTTTTGATGTGCAGTCTCTGTTCACATGCTTACCTGTTGAAGACTGCATCTCGATTGTAACTAGAAGGCTGTTTTTTGAATATTAATTTTTGGTCAAAAATTAATATTCAAAAAACTGAAGGTAGCCGAAGCGTCGGGAATCAAAATTAGTAAAATTAAACGCGATAAAATTCGTAAAAATAGTTTTATTCAATGTGTAGTGTTCGCGTAAATATAAGAAATTATTAAGAAGGAGGTACTCACGGTATTTTTAATGTGTATTACATCATAACTTTTGTTTAGGTGAATCAATTTTGATGATACTTTTTTTATTTGAAAGCCGCTGGTGGGACATACCCAAATGAACACAGTGTTTGTATTGCGTATGTCTTAGTATTTCATAAGCTTGTTTTTTAGTTCTTAGTCGGTTCTACTTTTTATCAAGAGTATAATAATGCACTATTAAAGATTTTATCTTATGTGCTACTGCAATACAAACTCGCGGGCACAGCTCGTTAAAAATAATAAGCGCATTACAGCAGACGTCGTCACCGACTTGCGCATAACCGTCTCATGTTACTACATAGTGCATACAAACATATTTTAGTATATCGCAATCAGATGTGTTTTTGACACAGAAATATCAAAAAAGACTAGATTAGAAGGTATCAATATATATATATATATATATATATATATATATATATATATATATATATATATATATATATATATATATATATATATATATATATATGTGATAAACAGATAAAATACATATAATTTATGTTGTATATAAAGTGCTTCAAATTTTATCGAGTTAATTATAAATGAGGGATCTACGTTTAAAAATAGCCTTTATAGGCTAACTGACAATTCAGTAGGCGATTTTAGGCTACATTACGGAAAAAAAATTAAGCGAATTTAGGCTACTACTTTTTAATTTTTGGCGACTTGGAACCGTCTAGACTTGGCAACACTGATCGCAATCACAATATCATCCTTGGCCTAAAGGTCTAGATACCAGGCCATAAACTCCAAAAAAAAAAAACTATATCACCCGCAGTCGTGAACAGTCACTGCTGCGCTTAGGCGTCTGTTTTGGTGATTATCCCGTTGGTCTAAGATGTTCACTTTCGTTGCGAAATGTAAACAAAATAATTCATTAAGCTCCAAGTAAAGTTAATCTTGTATTAAATTCGCCATCAGTCAATTTTTAATCGACTTATCTAATATATATATATATATATATATATATATATATATATATATATATATATATATATATATATATATATATATATATATGTGTGAATTATATGTATTTATGACTTCGTTGCCTTCTTTGTTTGAGGCTGCAAATGTCCATGGTCTGCAGCAGCCACTTACCATCAGGTGGGCTGGGAGTTCGTTTGTCCCTTCAACTTTATAAGAAAAACTAGTTCACTAAACGAAACAAGTAATTTAAGAAATTTTTGTAAATTCATTTTACACTTTAAAATCGGTCAAGTGTTTGCGCAAGCAGTTAGTAGTCCACTCTCCAAACTTAATTATTTATTACATTGCATAGAAATTCGCAATCTTGAGGTTTTTTCTGAAAAATATTAAAGAAAAACGCAAAACGTATGTCGTTCTGGTAATTGCACTTAAATCTATACCTTAATATAATTACAACTTCAAAATAGGAGGAGCTTCACACTTTGCCTTTATGTTTTTCTTTTCATAGTTAAAACAAAGTCGTTTCCCGAGGTTTGTACGCTTAGATCTTTTAAAAAACGCAACGGATTTTGATTAATAAACGATAAATATACAGAATGATTCAAAAGAAAGGTTTATATGTATAATAAATGCGTATTATATATTATATGTATAATTCTTCTGTCCGTGTGTATGTGAGTGATCTCCTCCGTAACGGCTGGACCGATTTTGATGATTTGTGTGTGATTAAGTTGATTAGAGAATGGTTTAGATTCACAATGCGACCCGGTAGGTGACGTTGTTGTCGAAATCCAGAAATAAACTTTGTATAAATGCGGTATCTTCGTCAACTGAAAATCGATTTTAATTACGCTTATTTTATTAAATAAGTTCAACTTCTGGCGTGCCTCCAAATGGATTTCGAAAAAATATCCACCCCAAAGATTGAATTACAAGGGTGAAGTTTTTATGTAACTATGTATTAAGAAGAGTTATTCTTAGCTTATTCTTGCTTGTGTTATTTCTAAATCTACGCAAAGGGGTCAAAAAAGTAAAATTTTAATTGAAATAAAAAGTAAATGGAAGGGATGCCCTAGACGAAAGTTTATCGACCAGATATTGAAAATGGGCCAGATTAAGAGTACCCTTAACGGACGAGCATGTATGCGTAGGTATATGGATCTGGAGGAAGCGAGAGGTGTGTAAGGATCGTGTCGAATGGAAATCCGTAGTCTCTGCCTAACCCTCTGGGTGACAGGTGTGAGTGTTTATGTTTTTGTGTATGTTTTTTAATATTATTTTAAAGGTACCACACTGTATTATTATGTGGATATTATTTTATTATTTTTAGGCATCGATGACCAATAAAAAACTAGATACACAATCCCATGCAAAAGTTCTGTAAAAACTGTCGCCAATTGTTTTACGTAATTCTAGTTTCAATAAAGATACATTAATGTAAATTCAACCTTAACTGCATTGCCTAAAGTTTTACTCACAAAGCTACGTACAGATTAAAAGCGCACCCAAATGTTCGAGTGGGCGCTCATTCGGTAAGGACATTTTTTGTCACTGTTTGTGTATCTAGTTTTTTATATAAAATATTATATAAAAAACAATATCATTAAATTCTTCTCCTACTGTCGCCGAATCATTGCTTAAACAAAATGTAAAGGCTTGTTCAAATACTTTTAAATTCCATAGAGTATTGCCAAAAGATATCGTTAAATATTTTAAAACAATTGATGTTAAGAAACGACAATAGACACATTGGTAGAGCGGAAGTCTCGTGTAACTAGTTTTAAATAACAATAATATCGTCCATGGTATTTGGTTCCTCTAATTTTCGGTCAATACAAAAATAATGTGAGTTTTTTAAATAGATTAAGGGTGACAAACGAACACACAGTCCATCCATCTGATGGTAAGTGGATACTGTGGCCCATAGACATCTACATATCCCCGATTAAGATTCAAAATGCAGATGCGTTGTCACCTCTGAGGACTTACGATGGAATCTCCTCGTAACCAGTAAATAGGGTCTCCGGTTCTCTACACTAACAATATGAAACACAGCAGCTATAATCTGCTATTTTACGCTAGTATTCTGTGAGGCGTGGTCCTTCCCGGTCGAGCCGACCCATTCGTGCTACAACCATAATATAGCTGCAGCATGGCTCCACCACTTACAAAACCAACGAACCTCGGTTGATCGGATCTAACAGTCGAACACTTAACTATTAACTTAACTAAGCCGTTTATTAGATAGATTGGTAACTCTTTATTGCATTTAAACAAAGTAGTTACAATAATGGACAACTTATGAACTACAAACGGTGGTCATTAGCTAGGTTAATAGTTCTATTTTAAGTCTCCGTTTAGACTGATCGCCGTGGAATTTAGTCTGGAAGATATTATATATTGCGTGGTTGAACCTAGCTCTATTAAGGCTATAGTAGGAATAGGACAGCTCAACTGGGAAGGCGTGAAATAGCGGCATATTGTGCTGCATATCGTAAGATAAATAGCGAGAACCAGAGACTCTCTTTACTGGAAGCGAAGCGCTCAGTTCAACTCTGTGTTTTCCGGATTGACAAATCACTCGGCATTTTAATTCTTAATCGGGGATAGATGTAGGTGTCTATGGGTCATAGTATCCACTTAGCATCAAATGATTGATGTTTTTTTTGAAGCTGAATTGACAAACAGACTTAAAACCACCTAAACCACCTAATAGTAAGTGGATTCTACAGTCAATGGACACCTACAGCCATCATACGTGGTAGTGCCATGCTGCAGCTATATTAATAGTATAGTATAGATGTAGCACGAATGGGTCAGCTCGACCGGGAAGGACCACGCTCTCACAGAATACCAGCGTAAAATAGCAGCTTAACACTGCTGTGTTTCGTATGGCAAGTGTAGAGAACCGGAGACCCTTTTACTGGAAGGCATAAATAATATGTATTTTATCTGTTATTTATTTCAAGGCGCAGGTTCGGCCTCACATGGAATACTGTTCCCATCTCTGGGCTGGGGCTCCCCAGTGCCAGCTCCTTCCACTTGACCGCATCCAGCGCAGGCGGCTCGAATCGTCGACGACCGAGTCCTTTCCGATTGGCTCGATTCATTGGCGCTGCGAAGAGATGTTGCATCTCTTTGCATTTTCTTTCGCATTTACCACGGGAGTGCTCTGAGAATTGTTCGGATTAATCCCAGCCGCCACATTTCACGAACGCACATCGCGGCAGAACTCCCGATACCATCCACACCATCTGGATGATTGGCGGTCCACCACTGTGCGATTTAGAAGATGTTTTCTTCCTCGCACAACTTCCTTGTGGAATAGTTTGGACCTTCAAGAAAAGAGCCTACTCCTTTTTAAAAGGCCGGCAACGCATCTGCAATTCCTCTGGTTCCCCTGGTGTTGCAGTTGTTCATGGGCGGCGGTAGTCACTTACCATCAGGTGAGCCGCAAACTCGTTTGCCCCTCTCCTATGAAAAAAAAAATGTACAAATTAAAAGCGCACACAAATGTTCGAGTGGGCGCTCATTCGGTAAGGACATTTTTTGTCACTGTTTGTGTATCTAGTTTTTTTATTAGTGATCGATGTTTTTAGGTTATTCAAATCGGCTTATGCATTTTATTAAAAGTTTCATTTTCACTTTTTTACCTCCATAACAAGCCCCTTTAATCCGCTAATTCAAAATTTACTGAGATACAGTTTCTCTATAAAATGTTAGTAAAATTTTCATTGACCAGGAATATCACTATCTAAATTGACAATTATGTAAATCTTTAAAAAAAGTTATGTAAATCACAGCGTTCTTTCCATAATATTTCATTTTATACATAATACTTAACATAAAATTATCATTTACTTGCACAAATCATCATAACAACATCATAAATAAATATTTACAAAGAATGAATTGATCACATCTAGTGTAGCTGGAGATAGTTACATGAAGTCATGGCTATCATCAGACGTGAAAACAAAATTGAATACCAGCGTAAAATAGCAGCTTAACACTGCTGTGTTTCGTATGGTGAGTGTAGAGAACCGGAGACCCTTTTTACTGGAAAAGAGGTATTCCATCTTAGTCCTCACGGGTGACGACGCATCTGCATTTTGATTCTTTTTTGAGGATAGATGTAGATGTCTATGGGTTACAGCAACCACTTACCATCAGGTGGACTGTGTGCTCGTTTGTCACCCTATCCCTATAAAAAAAAGAACATGTCAGTCACATTTGACAGCTGTTTTATACAGTGATAGAGCCATGCTGTAGCTATATTATAGTTGTAGCATGAATAGGTCTGCTCGACCAGCGTGTGGACCTATTCATGCATAACTTTAATATTATATTTTTCTCACAAAATAGCACCTTCATATGGGATGGACAAGTGAAAAAATAAATCGATATTTATCGTATCGATATTTTTAAACAATATCGATAATTACGCGTGATAAACAGCAATATATCGATATATCGCCATGTTTTCTATGATGTAGTAGGATGAGGGAGGGTGATAAATTATTTTGATGGCTAAAAACACAACAACAGCACATGAATGCTTTTTTAGTTGCTTTTGTTGCTTTTGTTGCTTAATTGTTTTGTCTGATAAATTACATTGTTTATTACATTATATAATAAATACTTATATCACTTTAAAATATATCGAAATTGATACGAATTTGATATTCTAAAATAAATATCGAATATCGATATATCGCGATTAAAAATATCGATACTTTTGTGAGAAAATATCGATATTTCGACATATCGATATATTTTATCCCAAGCCTAACCTTAATGCTACTGTATTTCATATATTGAAACGAGGAATTTTATAATCCTCAGGGGTGACAACGCATCTGCATTTTAATTCTTAATCGAAACTGCGCGTTTTCCTCTTCCTTATTCTAAAATAATTGTTTTTGTGATTAAAAATTTTAACGTTTTTTTTTAATTCTTACATTGTTATCCGATTCTGAGCTTCGTTCAAAATTTCAAGTTTCTAGCTCATCGGGAAGTTAGTTTAAGATCAATTACTAAATTCGACTCGAACAGACATACCAGAAAGCGAATCAATAAAAAACGTGGTAAAAAGAAGATGGTACAGTGAGCTAATCGCTACCGGTTTCTCTACCTCTGTTATTCTAAGCTTTTATTTTATTTTATTGAGTAAAAGAGAAACGTGTCCCATAAAGATTATTGAATTGATGTTATAACTTCTATGTCTGATGACAATGGCATATTCAACATGATTTTTCAATAACTAACTTACTTTGAAAAATAGTTGGTGGGAGTATAACGCAGTGGCGACGCTCAATGTACAATGAACTTCCGAATATTGTTCCGGTCCGAAGGCCATGGAGAGCCAGTGGAGTTACAGGATGTGAGACATTCTTAGGCCCGTATTAATAAACGTTACTCAGCTCAAGTACACGCACTTAAGTACAATCTTGAGGTTATGATCTTATTAATAAACATATCTCAAGATACGGTTTAGGTTTACGATATAAGCTGAGTGCCACACTGATTAATAAACAAAACTCGACTCTCAAGTGTGTATACTTGAGTGCAAGTCACAGAACAGTATTCCTAAGTACAGCGTTTTGAGATACTGTTTTTATGTGTTTATTAATTAGCAACGATCTTGAGATGCTGATTTCGTAATGAGGGCGTATCAAATGATTACGCACTTGTGTTCGTCGTTGAGTAACGTTTATTAATACGGGCCTAAGTCCTCAGAAGTAACAATGCATCTGCAGCCTTCTTTGTATTAAGTTGGCTGCAGGTATCCACGGATTGCAGTGGCCGCATATCATCAGGTGGACTAAATTCTTATTTTTTTTATATATGTAAGGTGGGTGTGATAAACGAGCACACTTTCCACCTGATAGTAAGTGGTTGCTGTGGCCCATAGACATCTACATCTAACCTCAACTATGAATCAAAATACAAATGCGTTGTCACCCGTGAGGACTAAGATGGAATGCCTCGTTTCCAGTAAAAAGGGTCTCCGGTTCTCTACACTCACCATACGAAACACAGTAGCGTTAAGCTGCTATTTTACGCTGGTACAACTATACCAGATATATAGATAGCAGCATGGTTCTTCCACGTATAAAAAAAATGAAAGTAATTTTTCGAATTTTAATCGTTGTAGTTTAACTTTCGAATTCCCAGTGCTTTACAGCACCCTTGTCACGGGGGGGGGGGACTGATAAAATAATTAATAATAATAATAAATTATTATCAGTTGTTAGTTCGATTGGCAATTGAGTTTCATAAAACTCCGCGCGGGATTGAATACCTACCCGATATCCAAAGTGCAAACTGTCAAATTAGCCTAAGCTACAATATTTTAACTCTAGTCAAGGGCTCTAAAACTACTTGAATCCACAAAAGGATTACATGTTTATTATTTAACGCAAGTTAGCTTTCCCTTTCGATATGAACGATTCAACGCTTGCGCGCCATATCATAAAAGAAATTAATGTGTCATTGTTATTCAGCGCCATCTTGCGCGGTTCCGCCCGCTTTCACTGCGTGGTTAATTATCCGCCGAGTAGGGACGCCAGATTGTACACCATTGCGTAATATTTTTTTTTATAGAATAAAGGTGACAAAATCATTTTGCATGATGCCTAATGGGATTAAGTGTTTTTTTATAGAGTGACAAATGTCACAGTCTACCTGATGATAAGTGGATGCTGTGGCTCATAGATACCTACATCTAAAATCGATTAAGAACCAAGATGCAGATGCGTCGTTACCCTGAACTAAGTTGGAATGTCTTGTCACAGCCTTATTGTAAGGCAATGTAACCAAGATAACTATGCAAATTTAAGTTATTGAAATATTCAATATATTTTAATAATTAATTTTTGTATACATTGCCTCTTCTCCCAACAAGAATCATTATTAATATACTTAGTATTAGGGCAAAATATACTAGTTAAAATTTTATTAATAATATGACTAAATGATGCTCTAGGCATGCAATAATTACTTATTTGTTACCCTTTTAAGTAGTTATTTAATGTTATTCCCAAATTTTACCAGTAAAAAGTAAGTGAACCAAGACTCATTTACCAAGGAATTTATAGGCTTCCCTCACAAATTGCCACATAGCACGGTCGCAATTTACAACTCTCAACTATGCAGGGAGTATGGCTCTCACTTTATTTAGTGGGGGGTTGCCTAACATTGAGTTTGCTAGTACAAAGCTGCCACTCAAGAAACTGTCGTCTTTTAGCTAAATGGCCGGTTCATTTTCACTTTAGCTGCTTAATTCGTTCGATGTCAGTCACTGTTAATATAAGAGCTTGTGTTTGTATTACTGAAAGACGCCTAGCTGAACACTCTCTACTGATGCCCTTACATTAGGATTTGGCTTACTGTGATGACTTATAATTTCAAACATTATTTCATACGTGCCATTACAATCCAATATTAATATAGACAAGTGGTAAAATTAAAAATTTTGTACAACCGACTTCAATATAAATATAATTTATTGTTGATTTTTTAAAAGCGCTCGACCTATTTCGATAAAATTTAAATGAGACTACCTGGAAAGTATACCCTTTGAAATAAAAAAAGAATTTTCCAAATCGGTTCAGGCGTCTTCGAGTAATCGGTGAACATACATTTAAAAAAAAGATTCCGACGAATTGTAAACCTCCTCCTCTTTGAAGTCGGTTGAAAAGAGCGTGCTATTTACAATATTAGACCAAGGGACTCACTCAGAGACCTTTTTAAAGAAATTAATATCATAACTGTTATATCGCATTTAGGCTAATACTAGCTGTTCCCCGCGACGTCGCCCGCGTCGAAATTATTACGTTTGGATTTCATAGGTGTTAATTTATTGCTCGGAAACCTAATTCTTTTTCCAAAATAAAAGTAGCTTAAGTTACTCCTTATAACATCAGCTATCTGCCAGTTAAGGTGCCGCCAAAATCTGTCCGGCCGTTTCGGAGTTTAGCTGGAACAAATAGACAGACAGAAAAAAAATTAAAATTGTTTTTTTGTTATAAGTACCGTATATACTTTCATATGCATTTAGTAAAAAACTGTTATTTTGACATTACAAACAGACACTTCAATTTTATTTATTTGAATAGAAGATGTATAGATTTATGCTAGAAACTATTTTAATACCTGTGACAAAATTGTACCTTTGATAATATTTTAATATCTCGACAAATGTCCATTTCTAAAACGCGCAATAAATCTAAACATGCTGTTTCAAAGTACAGACTTCATAAAACTAATTTTTGGGTAGATTCTCAGAGTACTAGTAGATGTTTAGCTATTTATAACGAGACTCCCTGTAATATTACCTACGTTTAAATTCAAGGCGCATGTAAAAGCATTCTAATGGAAAAAGGTTATCATAAATTTAGATAAGAATGCCTGTACATACTTGTGCCTCTTTTCCAGTAAAAAGGGTCTCCGGTTCTCTACACTCACCATACGAAACACAGCAGCATTAAGCTGCTATTTTACGCTGGTATTCTGTGAGAGCGTGGTCTTCCCCGGACGAGTCGACCCATTCGTGCTACAATTATACTATTAATATAGCTGCAGAATGGATCTACCACGTAAAAATGCGGAAAAGAAATGCGGGCCAAAGGATTTTTGAAAATTAGGTATTTGATGAAACTATCGCTGTCGCTCTGCGAGCGCTCGGCGTCCGATAATGACAACTGCAGATCCGACTGAAAAGCCTAAGTAAAAAGGCATAATTCGAGGTTTGGCTCTCTACCATTTCCTCCTCCAACATTTGACCAATTTAAAAGATATTTCAAAAACTGAATAAGAACGATATACACTGTGTCGGTTTTTTTTTTTCATTATTAGTTATCAAATTTGAACACTAGGCCTCTGTTTACAGCGGTCTAAATAGGCAATTATGAGCATTTTGTAAGGGTTCTAGTGATTATAAGAATAATGTATCATCAAAAGGGAAAACATAGGGACATAGAAGGGCCGATATTTATTTTACTGTAAAAACTCATTGCTATAAGGTCATAAGCCAGAAAGAAAACAGGCAAGAGCGTTTGTATGGAGAAAAAACCAGCCGCATTTCCTCTTAAACAACTCTTAAAAATTAATTAGCTAAATTGCGCGTTATAAAACAAAATGATATCTTACCTAGTTTGTGTCTTACGTAGTTCTGCGGTGGCTGATCGATATATCTACTTCACCTGAGGATGCTTCGTTTAGAGGCGAAACACGTGTCGTATTATCGACTGTGGTGTCTTTCTGGTGTGTCTTCCCTAGTGTAGTGGTGTTGGGATTAGTGGTGACGGTGATAATGCACGCAATTGGGAGAGGACGGGATTTGCTCTTCAAACTGGGTAAGACCCTTCATTTTATTTTATTACACGGACCTTAGCTATTTAATTTTAACATCTTTAATATAATGAATTTTCGCAAAAGTAACGCCATATTTTTTTTAAAATTGTGACAACTATAACAATAAAGGGTGATGAAGAAAGGTACAAAATGACTGCCCCTCGGTTATCGGCGGCCCCACTATAATTTAATATTGAAAGAAAATTTGTTATCTAATTAATTAAGCATTTTTGACAGTAATTATTGCCATGTAGTGGCGGTGTAAGAATATCCACTATTCCATATCGTCCCGTGGCTGACGTAAGAGGTGACAAAGAGAACTGAAATAGATGATATGTAGCAGCATCTTCCTTATAACAACTCAAAATAATTAAAAAAACATGCGTGAGTGTCCCGGAACACTCGGTTGAAACGAACTTCCTTTCGTAGTATATTATTATTGATAAAAGTATTATATTATTGATTAACAAATACAAATAAATGAATTCATCATCATCATCATCATCATTACAGCCCTTCACATGTCCACTGCTGAACATAGGCCTCCCCCAAAAAATGCCACAAAGCACGGTCCTCAGCCACCTGCATCCATCGACTTCCTGCATGTCTTACCAGGTCGTCACTCCATCTAGTGGGGGGACGCCCTACACTTCATCCGCCGGTACGAGGCCGCCACTCGAGAACCTTTTTTCCCCATCGGTTGTCGGTTCTTCGAGCTATATGGCCGGCCCATTGCCACTTCAACTTACTAATCCGTTGGGCTATGTCGGTCACTCTGGTTCTACTGCGGATATCCTCATTTCTAAGTTTATCACGCAGTGAGACTCGAGCATAGCCTCTCCATAGCTCGCTGAGCGACCTGAGCTTCCTCATCCGGCCAGCAGTGAAGGACCACGTCTCAGTTCCGTAGGTCATCACTGGCAACACGCACTGGTTGTACAGCCTCGTTTTCAAGTTTTGAGGTATACCTGACGAGAAGATGTGCCGTAATTTCCCGAACGCTGCCCAGCCGAGTTGAATCCGTCGATTGACCTCTCGGTCGAAGTTGGACTTACCTAGTCGGACTATTTGTCCCAGGTAAACATACTCGTCAACAACTTCGAGCTTAGTGCTCCCAACAACTACCGGCATAGGTGTGACATGGACATTAAACATGATCTTTGTTTTGTCCATGTTCATCTTAAGACCTATCCGTTGGGAGGCACTATTGAGGTAATTGAGCATAGTGCTTAGGTCCTCCAGCGATTCTGCCATAAGGACTATATCGTCGGCAAATCGAAGGTGAGTGATGTACTCGCCATTGATGTTAATACCGTATCCTTTCCAGTCCAGAAGCTTGAAAGCGTCTTCCAATGCAGCGGTGAAGAGTTTCGGGAATATAACGTCACCCTGTCTTACACCTCTCTGCAGTTGGATAGGTTTCGTACTCCTGTTCTGTACTCGGATAGCCATCGTAGCCCTACTGTACAAGCACTTCAGCACTTCGATATACCGACAGTCAACTTGGCACCGCTGAGGCTAATCAAAGGCTTTCTCATAGTCCACATACGCCAGACATAGTGGCAAATTGTACTCCTCGGACTTCTGTACAATTTGCCGAAGGGTATGTATGTGGTCAATGGTGCTAAAGCCTTTTCGGGAACCGGCTTGTTCGGGAGGCTGGAAGTCGTCGAGTCTGCGTGCGAGACGATTCGTAATGACTCTCGAAAACAGCACGTAGACGCGGCTCAGAAGGGAAATCGGTCTGTAGTTCTTCAAGAGAGCGTTGTCGCCTTTCTTGAAGAACAAGACCACCGCACTTCTGCTTCACGCCTCCGGTGTAGTGCCACCATGGAGGACGGAATTAAAGAGCTTCTGAAGGACTACAAGTACCGGTTTTCCACCCGCTTTCAGAAGCTCCGCTGTAATTCCATCCTCGCCTGGGGCCTTGCCGTTTTTAAGGTGCTGGAGAGCCATTCTAATCTCGCTCAGACTGACGTTCGGGATATCATCGGAATAGTGTCGGATAAGACTCGCTCTTGGATCGTTACTCACACTTGCGTGTGGCTCCAACGATGATGTGTACAGCTGCCCATAGAAACTCTCAATCTCACTCAAAATCTCAGGTGTCCCGGAAACGACGCTGCCACACTCGGTCTTCAGCTTCGACAGTTGGCTCTTTCTGGCAGACAGATCTCTAGCAAAGACTTTGGAGCCCTGGTTCCGCTCGATCGCTTCTTCAATACGAGCTGTATTGAAGTTGCGCAAGTCCCGCCGCATGCATTTGGAGATCTGTCTGTTCAGTTGCCTGTATGCTATCAAATCTACTGAAGACTGCAGCTTCATATCCCGTCTAACAGCCATGAGATTAAGAGTGTGATCGGAGAGTTTTTGTGTTCTTCTGCGGCGGGTCTTGCAAAACTTAGCTCCGACCGCATGGACAGTTTCCACGAGCTTGTCATTCATATCGTCCACTGCATTGCAATCTTCTAGGCACTGAAAACGGTTTCGTAGCTCGAGCTGAAAGGTTTCGGGACTTTGGATTAGAGCACGAGGGGGACGGAGCGTTGACTTCATTAGACGTGACCTCTCCAACTTTACGTTTAGGTTCAGTGTGCCCCTCACCATTCGGTGATCGCTGCCGGTTTTCACCCTCGCGATCACTGAGACATCACTGAACAATTGTCTTTTGGTCGTCATAATGAAGTCAATCTCATTTTTTGTCGAACCGTCGGGGCTCGACCAGGTCCACTTCCTGTGGGGCCGCTTCTGGAAGAAAGAGTTCATCATAAAAGTCCTCTCTCATGAAGTCGGCCAGCTGCTGGCCCTGGGTTCCGTTGCCCTACTCCGAATTTCCTACTTTCAGCTCACCGTACTCTCTTGTGCCTAGTTTTGCGTTGAAGTCTCCCATTAACACCGTATAGTGGGTTTTGGAGGAATGCATGGCTCT
Source organism: Parnassius orleans (assembly GCA_029286625.1). Lineage (NCBI taxonomy): Eukaryota > Metazoa > Arthropoda > Insecta > Lepidoptera > Papilionidae > Parnassius > Parnassius orleans. Next base: position 9,541,818 of record JAGSMP010000006.1, on the reverse strand, counting down.
AGAGATATCCTCATACATTTCCTCCGCCTCCTCATCGGGGTGTGCCGAGGTTGATGCGTAAACCTGTATGACCTTCAGCGAATACCGTTTGGTGATTCTGAGTATAAGGTACGCAACCCTCGTCGACACACTCCCAATCTTTACAACGTTGTTAACGAGAGACTTGTGGACGATAAATCCGACACCTCCTTGGGACAGATGGTCGCCCTCCCGGTGATAGAACAAGTTGCCGGATTCGAGGATTACCGTGTCTCCCCTCTCTTCGGACCTCGGATAATCCTATAATATTCCAGCGCAACTTGTCTATCTCTTCTTCAACTCAGGATCTTCTCGTCAGTCCTCAGGGTACGTGCGTTATAAGTTGCCAGGTCGAGTCGTCGTGGTGGCAACCGAACCTCCACCGGAGATTCTTAGCACCCCCTGCCCCGCCGTTACCATGGTCGCCACCGTAGCCAGGAATAGCGGGGCCGCCGGGGACTGGGGGCCGTCTCTTCGTTACTATCATGGGGGGTATATTGCCATAGTTGCCACGCTTGGCGAGCGGGTTGGCAACCGCAGTTTTTTATTCTTTTTTGCTGTTATCAGAAAGATGCTGCTGCCCATCCTCTGCCTCAGTTTCCCTCTGTCGCCTCTTACGACACCCACGGGAAGATATGGGGTAGTGAGTATTCTTACCCGCCACTACACGGGGATTATATGAATTACTAGCGTCTATTAAAATGAAGCGTCATTTAAAATAAAATAATATTTCTTTCATGGCTAGATAATAAAAAGTGTGAGGGAGATGGATGTTATTCCATCTCGCTTCCTTATAGCTGCCAAGGCCGTTTACACTACGTCAGAAGGGGTCGTGCCATCCGCCAAATTCGTACCGTCCGATAAAAAACTTCGTTCCAAAACACTGCGGTTAACCACCCGTCTGCGCAGCGTGGCAACTATGGCAAAATGCACTCTATTAGGCAATCTATGAGGAGGGCTTATGTTTCGCAATTGACTTTTATAGGCTGTAATGGATGGATGAATAGATGTCAGTAATCACATTAGTACCCCTCGCACACATTTATACACAAGTAGTAAAATTAAAATTTTGTACAACTGACTTCAATATAAATAAAATGAGAACATCATTAATGTAGTCGAAGTCAATTAAATACGCATTATTAAGAATAACTCAAATATTACTGGTGAGATCTTGATCAAATTTAAGTATATGGGACTAAATGAGAAACACCAGTTTTTAAATAAAAAATGAATCATCAAAATCGGTTCACCTAAAAAAGTTCTGAGGTAAAACTAATGCAGTAAAAAAATACAGTCGAATTGAGAACCTCCTCCTTTTTTTGAAGTCGGTTGAAAATTGGTTGATTCGTAATTTCATGTAGAGATGATTTCTTGCATGCATTTATTTACGCTAAACGTAATCAGAACATGTAATTATTGTACTTATCTAACAGATTAATTACACTGTACCACAGTAAATAAAAATTTTGACTGACATTTGTGTTACAGTAAAATGAAGGTTATGACGTAATCTTGCGTAATGTGTAAGAAAGCTGAGAATGAGGTATTGAAATAGTGCATTTAGCTAAATCATATGCGTTTCTTATTTCTAGGATGACTTTAGTTTATCTTAATTCTTAGATTGCCTTTTTTATGCGGAAAAATGCCTACGCATACCATACAATGACAGGTTATGTCGGACTCGCACCGACTAAAGGGCTGTTTTCACTTTGATTAGTGAGAGTGCATGTGTGTAGTGTAAGTAGTGTCCAATTCTGTTTAGTGGGTGTGTTTAGTAAATTCAGTTCTTAGCCGTTTACCAGCAATTATGGACGCGAATATGTAGACCTCAAGTTTCTTATTTTGGTATAAACTTCTTTACTTCCCAACCCCGGTACGTTCATAGCTTCACTTATAAGTAGAAATGCCGCACCTCAGGCGCCTTTAATTTTGCAGTTAGGGTGTTTACTGTTGTAAAGACGTTCGTGTTTTAGTACACCTGCACAAATTTATAGGTTATGTCTAAGGTCCACTTTGCCATTTTTTTAAACACTAAACACTGCTCTCCAGACGTGTTTAGTGGCAGGCACGCTGCGAGTGAGGGGGAACGGAAGACGCGCGGGGCGTGGATACTCACAGTCCACTCGCAAAAATAGAACACGCTTCTAATCACTTTACTACATAGGTTACTAATCACTTGCACTAATCAATCGCTGTACACACGTGTTTACTCCTAATCACTAAGCACCTGCACTAATCACCTGCACTAATCACTAATCAAAGTGAAAACATAATGATTTCTTATATTTACGCGAACACTACACATTTAAATAAAACTAGTTTACGGATTTTATCGCGTATTCATCATATGCGTTTCTTATTTCTAGGATGACTAAGCTTACCAAAATTCTTAGTTGGCCTAAGTAAAGTATTTTGATCGGATTAGAACGTAAGTCGTAAGGGGGAAAAATTCGTGTTTAGGAAAATATTTCTAAGCTTTCTTCTTTAATAGGAAACACCTCTTAAAGAAGAGAGCTTGGAAGTACTTTTCCTCAAGTATATTAGTGTGGTTTAAAAATAAAAAACCACATTGAATGAGAGAGGGCAGCTTGACCTTGTCAAGTAGATAATAAAGCCCAACCTCTCTGCTTTGCGTTCGAAATGTGTAATAAAGGAAACCTGATCATGTAAAACCAAACCGTGTAGTGGCGGTGTAAGAATATCCACTACCCATAATGGATGGATGATGGATGAAATCCAACCATCGTGTTATGAAATGAATACTTGCAAATCAATTTATAATGTTATTGTTAAAGTTCGATATAAATACCTGCTTCCTAGTTTTAAGTTTGCTTCTTTGATTGCCTCGATGGTCTAGTGATCGTAAACGCGGTTGCTGATTATGAGGTCCTGGGTTCGAATCCCGGGCCATCCCAAAATTAGTTAAGTATTGGGTTTTCTGTCAAGAAATTCTCAGAAAGTCAGTCAGAAAGAAGTTGACGGTGTTTCACCCCCGTGCCTCGGAAAGCGCGTAAAGCCGTTGGTCCTGTGCCTGATCTCTTTCCGGGTCGTGTCGGATACCCGTCCCATCAGACTATGAGAGTGACGGAATAGAGAATGCATGTGTACTTGTGCATACACTCGTGCTCTATAATTTTGTCCTGCGCAGATGTCTAGTCGCCGTTGAGACTGGCCGCCGTGACCGAAACTCAGTTCTGGAGGATATTAACGTTCTTATCGTTCTAAATTTCTGGTTGATTCTCTTTCGTGGTCACCGCAGAAATTGCAATGTTCCTAAATAATGATATAATCTTAAAAGAATAATTAAAACTTGAAGGTATAGTTATTTTATTTCACGATGAAGTTTTGACTTTGGTTGTTGTTAGCCGTGCACATACACATTGTGTTAGTGTGCGTAGGCCTCGGGAGCTCTCCCGAAGCCTACGCACACTAACACCCAGGTTAACTACGCCATCTACGCACACTAACACCTAGGTTAACTATGACATCTACGCACACTAACACCCAGGTTAACTATCACATCGGGAAGTCAAACACCTCAGCTCAAACCGCCCGTGATGCCATGGATGCTGCAAAGCACTTGAAACTATCGGGAGTTAAAATAAGTTAAATTAAACGAGATATTTATATTATATAGGATATTATATAGGAAATCATTATCCTATATAGAATCTTTATCACCATTAGTTCCACGACGGTCTTTAATCACAATTGCGCAGGATACTCCTACATCCTCGGCCTTCTTCATCCGACGGAGCATCTGATAAAATCGGAGGAAGTGACTGAGGTCGGTACCATATCCCGTACGAAACAATACTAGTGAGATTAGGATGACTCCGGATAAACTTATCTCAATTAGAGTTGTTACGGGTTCCGAGATGCATGGCTGCATTGAAGATGCCGCCATGCATCTCGGAACATATGTATAATTAGGAGATATTTCTATAGTTTATTTATTGTATATATTAGTAAAATGTATATATAACGTAATTAATTATCATTTTTATTTTGTTTTTATTCTATATTGCCACACCTACGTCAAATTCTCACCACTCCATGGGTTGACTGGTAGAGAATGCCTCAAGGCATTAAGTCCGCCCTTTGTATTCTTTTATATTAAGGAATGCAATAAAGAATAAATAAATAAATAATATGCCAAAAAATCAGGCATAAAGTATATTCATGTTGGAAGTATATGTTAAGGCAGGATATTATTTATAGAAGAAGGGTGACAAACGATCACAGAGTCTACCCGATGGTAAGAGAATTCTGTGGCTCATCTATCCCCGATTAACAATCGAAATGTAGATGCATTGTCACCCTTGAGGATTAATAAATAGCCTCGTTTTCATAAATAACCGGCTAAGTGCGAGTCTGATTCGCGCATGTAGGGTTCCGTATCATCCTAAAACACGTTTCTAGTAGGGAAACCCCCTTAAATTTTTGGTTTATTTTTATTTTTATTTGTTGTTACAGCGGCAACAGAAATACTCATTATGTGAAAATTTCAATGTATATCTATTACGGATCATGAGATACAGCCCGCGGACAGACAGACGGACGGACAGCGGAGGCTTAGTAATAAGGTCCCGTTGGTTACGCTTTGGGTAACCCTAAAAAGGGTCTCCGGTTCTCTACTGTCACTATATGAAACACAGGAGTATTAAACTGCTGTTTTACGCTCGTACTCTGTGAGAGCGTGATCTTTCCCAGGTCGAGCCAACCTAACATATAACCATAATAAAGGAACAGCGTGGCTCTACCACGTCATAAGATATAATATCCTCCAGACCGAATTTCGGCCAACACCGCCAACTTCCTGACTCCGGGTAGCTACTGAGAGTTTCCTGATGGAAAAGCTCAATAACTGATTTTTTTTGCCCGACCCGGGATTTGAACCCAGGACCTCATGATCAGCAGTCGCACTATTACAACCACTAGACTAACGAGGCAGTCAAAGATATAAGTTATGAACATAGTACATGTTATTACAAAAATGTATTATGTTTGCAGCACGTAATATGCTTCATATGTTTGTTGTACGTGCCAGATATGATCGAAGCTAGCTTACTGTCAACAGTGGCAGAGACACGGGGCATACGCGTTAGCACAAACTATGCTAGACTCGTAGAGCCTAAGTATCTACTTAATAATAGTAAAGCAGTCACCAGGGCGGCGCTACTTGGGAATGAGGTGAAATATTTCACTTCGTAGATATTAATGTTACTTTATGAAATTTTAGTTTAATTTTATTAAAATTAGATTAGAAATGGTCAAAAATGTAAAATTGTGTAAAAAATTAAAGAATAAAACACTGACGCATTGTTTTGTGTATATACTCGTACATACCTCAGATACCGAAATACTTATAATTAAATTGTAACGTTTCAGTGATGATGACAGTATGTGACCGTCTGCGTAACAAATAAGTTCAGCTTAGTCCCAACTAGCGACATCTGGTGAGTGTAAGGTTATTAGCCCTAATTACTTACCTATACTTATCTAATTTCTATATTTAAAAAATATTTCGCATTCCTTGTTCAAAAACGACGACAAGTTGTTTGATTTTAAGTTGTTTATTTTAAACTATCGCAAGTTGTTGAACGAATCTATAAAAATAAATAAAATTGAAGTGTCTGTTTGTAATGTCAAAAAAACAGCTTTTGCACGCCTCATAACGCGAAGCGTTATAGGTGTTTTCTACTCTTGACACGTCAAGGTCAAGCAATTTTGAGTTTTTAAAATGCCTCTATCATAACCATAATGCACTTATACGATATAAGAGTAGCCGTATATCAAGAAAACACTAATTAATCCATATTATATTTTCTAAAAAATCATTTTATATTGCTACTTTGAAAAAAAAACCGATTTAAAAAATTTTTACGTAGACGTCCGGATGTTGATTTTGTATGTGGTCACGATAACTTCCGAAAAACTTGACGTACCGAGACCGGGTTTGTCTCTACTAGGTTTAGAATTACATCAACTGGTTCCCTATTTCATATCAATAGCCTAGTATGCGTAGTTTGTTAATAAAATAATTTTCAACTTTTATAAGTTTTATTGCTGTCAAAAATTTAAAGGCGCTGTCGTATATTTTTTTAGCATTTGATAAACAAAGGACAAATGTACCATACAGCCTATATTGATTTTATACTTTGTGTAATCGATTTATTTTGGTAAACATTATTATTCTTTTCCCCTGTAGGTAACACTACCTGTTAAAATAATAGAGCGTTAAATTTAATACACCTAAATAATATATTTTAAAAGTGAGGAATATAATTTATTTATTCACAAAAATTAAGTGAAACGCTCATGAGGCGTGCACTTTTGAATTTTCCAAACTATTTTCTAAATGCATAATATGAAAATATATACGGTACTTATAACAAAAACACAATTTTTAAACTTTTGTCTGTCTGTCTGTCTGTTTGTTCCGGCTAATCTCCGAAATAGCTGGATCGATTTAGACGGGACTTTCACTGGTAGACAGCTGATGTTATAAGGAGTAACTAACGCTACTTTTATTTTAGAAAAATAATTAGGGTTCCGCGCAAAAAAATTAAAACCCTAAATTACTCGCGGGCGAAGTCGCGGCGAACAGCTAGTAATAAATAAAAATGAATATTTGTTTGCTAGTTCGTCTAATATGCGTCCCTTCGTTGTCTTCCATTAGTCTAGTGGTCACGACTGCTGATCATGAGGTCCCGGTGTCGGACAAAATCAGTTTTGAGTTTTTTGTCAAAAAATTCTCAGTAGCAGTCAGGGAAGTCAGAAAGTAGTTCTGGTACTTCAGAAAACACGTAAAGCCGTTGGTCCTGCGCCTAATCTCTTTCCCGTTATGTTTTTTTTATAGGACAGGGTGACAAACGAGCACACATTCCACCTGATTGTAAGTGGTTGCTGTGGCCCATAGAAATCTACATCTATCCTCGTTTGCGAATCAAAATGCAGATGCGTTGTCACCCGTGAGGACTAATATGGAATGCCTCGTTTCTAGTAAAAAAGGGTCTCCGGTTCTCTACATTCACTATACGAAACACAGCAGTGTTAAGATGCTATTTTACGCTATTTTACGCTGGTATTCTGTGAGAGCGTGGTCCTTCCCCGGTCGAGCCGACCCATTCGTGCTACAACTATACTACTACTATAGCTGCAGCATGGCTCTACCATGTCCGATTGTCGTCTCATCTGACTATAAGAGTGAGGGAATACAGAGTGCAATTGTACTTTATCACACTTGTACCGTTGTACTTGTACTGTACCGTTGATATTAACCGCCATGACCGGAATTAAGTCTTGAGGACATTATTACACGTTTATACCATTTATCCGATTACGATGAAACTGTGTTGAGTAGTTTGTGCGCCCGCGAAGATTTCAGAAAAAAAACATGCGTGAGTGTCGTGGAACATTCGGTTGGAACGAAGTTCCATTCGTATTATATTATTATTGATAAACTTATTATATTACTGATTAACAAATATATACAAATAAATGAATTACTAGCATCTATTAAAATGAAGCGTCGTTTAAAATAATAATATTTCTTTCATGACAAGATAAGAAATAGTGCGAGAGAGATGGATATTATTCCATCTCGCTCGCACTATAGAAAGGGGGTCGTGACGGAAAATCCATAGACTTAGAATATACTAGCGTATAGACCACCTGACAGCCCGAAAACGTGACCAATTTTGATTTGTCATTGTGTGCGTTAGCTAGTGATGTATATTTTACTTAAAGGACTATCGAAAATGATTGTTAAGGAAGCGGTAAAAGATTATAAAAATTGTTTAGTGTATGAAGTTGAATAACTTCAAAATTAACTGAATTTTACCATGATAGTTCTAAAATAATTAAAAATATTCATATAACATGTTTCTGGGAATAAGCTGAACCTACCTGCCTTTTGTTGGATTTTAATTCAAATGTATAAAATCCCAGGTGACTTTACCGAAAACCTAAAAACTCCCCAATAATCAGATCAGGATGTTGTATTTTCGAGCTATGATCTTTGGAGAAAATATTTACTGCCGTGGGCAGTTTCCCGAATTTATTTTTAACATATTGTTAATATAAATAGGTAGGTACTTAACTAAGTATATACCTATTTATATTTTATATATTTTATAAAATGTTTTGATGGGGAAACAAAAACGGGGACACAGAGTACAACATAATGGCTGCTTCTATTTTCATATAAGTATTACTTGTGATAATTACAAACATTTAATAATTAATAATTAAATAGATTATAGAAGTTTATTTTAACATTCGACTTAAGTATGAATGTAAACTTAATAATTTAAGGAAGGAAACTTGTAGGAATCAGTTAAATAAGATTGCTCTGTTTAAAGGCCAATATGTTTATGAGGCTTCATCATGCTTCATGTTTATATTCTTTCATCTGTCCCTGAAAAGTATAAAGTAATAATAAACTTATTATCATTTTAGCTGCATGAATTTTAAAAACATAATGATATTAACACAGTAAAGTGCACTAAGTGTCTGAGGATACAGATGCACTCTCTATTCTCTCAATCTCGGTATGTTAAGAAAATGGTCACTCATTCATGGACTGACCGCGGCAAGTGCAACTTAATTTCACAGATCTATTGATCTGCGCAGCTATTACTTAACCACGAGTTCCTCTTCTTTGAAACAACTCTGTAGGGATAAACCACGCTATTTAAGCCCTCGCGACAATGTCGTCGGCCATCAAGCATGAATCGGGCATTGACCGTTGTGAGTATCAAATACTATGGAATTTATACTATCACGTCTCATGCGCGGTCGTCTAGTAGCGCTTGAGGAGCATTACTAAATATCTATACCTAACTACGCTAAAAGTTTTATCGTTATGATTTGGGAATATAATCCGAAGTTCCGAAGCTCCGCTCAAGCCCTTGGGAAAATAGCATGATGCTATGGATATTGTACTAGTGTGACCGTGAGGCTGTGCGGTTGGTTAAGCTAGGTTATGCATTTATTTTGGTTGATAAATAGATACGTAGTTGGGTTCATAATGGCTTAAATAGGATAATCTCAAGATTTTTGTCTTTAATGTACTACAGTTTTATAATGTATGAAAATCTGTCACTATATTTATCTAAAGTTTTGAAATATATATTTTTGAAGTCTTATTATAACAATATTTTACTTACTGGTACAAATAATGTAGAAATGACTCCTTTTAATAAAATTGTTTTTATTCTACTTTTCTTTTATACTTCTCAAGAAAATGTTTGCTGCAAATTGTTGAGTTCTTCTTTGCATTCCTACCAACCCGTCCAATGAACCTTAACCACTTTTTCTAATTATAGAATCCGTAGGAATCTGTTTGAAAACGGCAAAATAAAATTACATTTTAGAACGCAAACCGAGGATTTATTTTCTTGTTGTGTAGGCAAGTCTATCGATTCATTATAAACATTCAAGATAAATATCGACATTAATTTTGATATAGTTGAGTCAATTTCTAGCGTACATGTAAAATATTTTGTATAAAAATGTATTTACAAATTCATGCAAATTATCAATAACGTGACTTTTTTCTTTGCAAAATATCAAAATTAACAAAATAATTGAATATATTCTATATGTAAAACAGTATGTAACATAAATTTTAACAAAAATAAACGCGTCATAACGTTGACGATGTCTTGAGAATTTACCTGTGATATGTGAAATTATCAGGATTATTTCTATTATTAACAGCACACTCACTCACGGAACAATTAACCATTTTGGAAAAAGTTACTTACTAAAATAACCACTATTATACTTTAAAAATTACAAAATATCTCGGAGCTATTTCTTGCGTGCCGAATTGTGCCGACCTGTCATTCAAAATCGGTTACAGAGTCATGAGATTTGGTATCCTTTTCTATCTTGCATTTTTGCCATAAAATTTTTTCTCCCTTGCACACTATGTTGGTCTATACGCTAGTATATCCTAAGTCTATGGAAAAATCTTACACTTTTTTTTGCCTAGCCCCCATCCGTTAAATTCGTACCGTGCGATAAGGACCTTCGTTCCAAAAATGTCTGTTCGTTCGTCTTCTATGAATTTTTATACCATTCATGCGATTACGATAAAACTTTGGTGCAATGTGCTGCGCGCGCCTGCGAAGATTTCTTATAAGAGGTATTTCAAAGCTTACTGGGCACGGCCAATCTAAACATATAAATAAAATTGAAGTGTCCGTCTGTATTATCAAAATAACTGATTTATATTGAGCTGAGGGAGTTATTTGCAAGCTATTAAGACAGAAAAGCCATGTTAAAATGTTTATCTGTCTGTCTGTCTGCCTATCTGTATGTCCGGGCTAATCTTCGGAATGGCTTAACCGATTGTGATGAAACTTCACGAACTGATAGAGAACAATGCCAGGAGTGATCTAGGTAATGTTTTATCTGAAAAACTTCGGATTTTTTTTTTAAATTTACGAAAATTAGATCTAGAAAAAACACCACATTAATAGAAGGAGGAGGAGGAAAAGAGACCCTTTTTACTGGAAACGAGACATTCCATCTTAGTCCTCAGGGGTGACAACGCATCTGCATTTTGATTCTTTCTTTTTATAGGAGAGGGGGCAAACGAGCATGCGGCTCACCTGATGGTAAGTGACTACCGCCGCCCATAAACAACAGCAACACCAGGGGAATTGCAAATGCGTTGCCGGCCTTTTTAAAAGGAGTAGGCTCTATTCTTGAAGGTCCCTAAGTCGTATCGAACGCATTTACATTTATCTTCGATTCTTAATCGAAGATAAATGTAAATGCATATGGATCTCAGCATCCACTTACCGTCAGGTGTACTGTGTGCTTGTTTGTCACTCTTATTTTATAAAAAAAAAATTCGTTCCTTTTTTAACCCAGGCTAATCCAGAAAGGGTCGTGAAACTCAAGTTTACAATAAAATACATTGTAACAGAGAACATCTAGTTTCCTGTATAGGAATCGAGAATAAATCACGATCGTTAATCAACGTGAACATCTTACATTCGTCTTTAACGGATCGTTATTAAATAAAAACCTTCACGACGACGGATGTTTGTGCGAACGGGGCGTACATCGGTCGTTAATGGCGGATTACGTAGGTCATGTTTGCGGAAGACTGTAAATGAATACAGGTGACTTCCTCAATTGGCGATATTACACTGATGTCTGAGCTAGACGAAGATGAGAAAACTACAGTTTCATAGTAGTTAAGTTCATAAAACCCGTTGTAGCTCAGGTGCTAAGTGGTAGTCTAAACGTGGCAGAGCCATGCTGTAGCTATTAATTGTATAGTTTCAACACGTATGGGTCGGCTCGACTGGGGCAGTAACACGCTCTCACAGAATACCAGCGTAAAATAGCAGCTAAAAGCTGCTGTGTTTCGTATGATGAGTGTAAAGAGCCAGAGACCCTCTTTACTGGAACAAGGGACAACGCATTTTCATTTTGATTCTTAATCGAGGATAGATGTCTTTGGGTCACAATATTCACTTACCATCAGGTGGATTGTCCGCTCATTTTTCACCTTTATTCTAAGTATAAAAAAAAATGAGAAAACTAAATTTTCATAATAGTTAAGTTCATAAAACCCGGTGTAGCTCAGGGGCTAAGTGCGCACTGGCAATTTTAAAATACGCGAGCAACCCGGGATCAAACCCCGGCGATAGCAATCAAATTGCGAGTTGCAATTTTAAGTGCCGATTAGCCACATTCTTTGCAGGAAAACTTCGTCAGAAAACGGACATTTCTAAAGAATAAAACAAATATTTTTTTACAATAAACGAGCAAACAGTCCACCTGATGGTAAGTGGGTGCTAAACCCCACACACCTACATCGATCCTCGATTAAGTATGAAAATGCAGATGCGTTGTCACCCCTGAGGACTGATATGAAATGTACACTCACCATACGAAACACAGCAGCATTAAATAATTAATAGGTTATGGTAATTTAATTGACATGCATAATTTTTGTTTTGTATTTTTCTGTAACCGGTTTTTTTTTTCATTATCATCTTAAGTTTGATTAACAAATAATGCTTTTAGCATTACGTCATATAAGATAGATTGATATAAGTTAAAGTTACAGCCTCTATATATCCCACTGCTGGGCACAGGCGTTCTCTCATTTCGGGGAGGGCTTAATAAAGAATATAATAGGTATAATAAAGATTATGTAATACTCTAGGTGGTGGAACTCTATTTCTGCCCAGGAGTCGGTCTGGGTAGGTACTACCCCCTTACTTATATCTGCCGCCAAACAGCAGTGAGTGCACTGCTGTGTTCCTTCCTGAAGATAGTTCCTATAGAGAGTCAGTGTAAGTGCAGTAATAAATCTACCGGAGAAGGACCACGCTCTCACAGAACACCAGCGTAAAATAGCAGCTTATTGCTGCTGTGTTTCGTATGTTGAGGGTAGAGAACCGGACAATCTTTAACTGGAAACGAGGCATTCTATCTTTGTCCTTAATCGAGGATATATGTAGTCATCTATAAGTTACAGCATCTACTTAGTACCAGGTGATCTGAGCTCGTTTTGCACCCTTATTCTATAAAAAAAGCTAAGAGGCATTCCGTCTTAAGGCCGCTGCATACGTAACGTGTTTTATTCCGGACGGAGCGGGACGTCAACTTTTGGAAATATCGTTTCATAGAAAATGTACGTGAAAATGCATACGTTGCGGATGCACGGACGGGACGGGGACGTGGCATGAACGGGACGAGAAAAATATCGTCGACGACGATGTTTACCCGCCCGCCCGTGCACGCCACGTCCCAATCTTCAAATCAAAAATCCATCTTTCACAACACTAGCACGTTAGTTTCGAGTCACTGTCACTTTGCGTGTGCATTAAACTCCCGTCCGTGTTGACATACAACCACGTTCCGTTTCCGTCCCGTGCACGTGCTGATTCCGTCCTGTATGCAGCGGCCTTTAGTTATCAGAGGTGACAATGTTCTTTATTAGAAAATCGTTGCAGGTGTCCATTGAGTGGACTTTAAGTCAGTTTGTCACTGCAATTAAAAAAAAGAATAAATCACCTGTTTTCTGCAATGAGACATTTATTTTATATTTCTTGTACTTCACTCATAATCATAAAAAAGATATAGAATGCGTTCTATAGATTGTAAAACTAACCGGCTCCGTTAACAACCACCACCTATTGACCTATAGTACACCTAAGAGGGTCCACTCAACGCGACCTCTGAGCACTTGTAACGGTACGTAACCTATTGTACTTACTCCTAGCGACTAGTAAAAGTGGAACTGCTCTCATTTCTCCATTGTTTACGTAACAGCCAGGAAACGAAACGCGAGCGTCTCTGACTACGGAACGGAGACACGAAATGGTTTGAAGCGAGAAATGAATCGCACCACGGTGTAGGTTCGCGTAGTGTATATTTTCTTTGGTGTAGGTGCAATTGTGACAAAGACTAAGAAAGCGTTTTAGGCAATTCAAAGTAAAAAAACTTTGGATGATTATTAACATCTACAATTCAATTATTGTTCGTGAACAAACGTAGCGTGTAGTGGCGGTGTAAGAATATCCACTACTCCATATCATCCCGTTGGTGTCGTTGGAGGCGAAAGAGGGAAACAAATCAGGAGATGGGCAGCAACGTCTTCCTAATAACGACTACAAATAAAAATTTGCGGTTGCCAACCCTCTTGCCAAGCAACTATGGCAAATATCCCCTATGAGGCAATCTAAGGGAGAGGCCTAAAATCAGCAGTGGACTTTCAGGCCCGTATTAATAAACGTTACTCAGCTCAAGTACACGCACTTGAGTACAATCTTGAGGTTATGATCTTATTAATAAACATATCTCAAGATGCGGTTTAGGTTTACGATTTAAGCTGAGTGCCACACTGATTAATAAACAAAACTCGACTCTCAAGAGTGCAAGTCACAGAACAGTATTCCTAAGTACAGCGTTTTGAGATACTGTTTTTATGTGTTTATTAATTAGCAACGAACTTGAGATGCTGATTTCGTAATGAGGGCGTATCAAATGATTACACACTTGTGTTCGTCGTTGAGTAACGTTTATTAATACGGGCCTAATAGGCGGTAGCGGTAACGCAAAAAATAAAACGGACCTCTAGAAATATGTGGGGTAGTGGCTTTTACTATGTCACCACTACACACCTCGACGGAATATCATCCCGTGAATGTGGTGAGGGGTGACAGAGAGAAAGCATAAAAAATTTTATCCAAATGCTAACGCAACAAACTCTGCAGTCTCTGCAGTAAAATACCGTGAAAACATTGTATTTTAAAGTAGCCCTAAAAACTGGAAAATAATATTTTTACAAGATACTGGGATCTTGTCCTGTATAGCCGCCGACATCCATCATCGATTGTGTTTCAAAACATAGATGTTTTACCTCTAAGTATGTATCTTTTTACGTGGTAGAGCCACGCTGCAGCTATATTAATAATATAGTTGTAGCACGAATGGGTCGGCTCGACCGGGGAGACCACGCTCTCGCAAAATACCAGCGTAAAATAGCAACTTAATGCTGCTGTGTTTCGTATGGTGAGTGTAGAGAACCGGAGACCCTTTTTAATGGAAAAGAGGCATTCCATCTTAGTTCTCAAGGCTGACAACGTATCTGCATTTAAAATATGTCTATGGGCCACAGCAACCACTTACCATCAGGTGGACTGTGTGCTCGTTTGTCACCCTTATTCTATAAAAAAAAATACTGTAAGGTTTCACTCCTGAGGATTAAGATGGAATGATATATTACCAGTAGAACGGGTCTTTCTTTCTCTTTATTCACGTACGGGATACTATATGTTGGTTTTGAGCGTGGTCCTTTCCTGATCGAGACAACCCATTCAGGCTACAATTATAATATTGCTGCAGCGTGACTCTACCAAAAAAATTAGTTACACTGTTGTATCTACAACGGTATGCTCTACCGTAGGGCTACTGAATGAAAAATTGAAAAGTCTTGATAAAAAAACCTGATACCCATAGAAAAATCTTGATAGTATTATGTTGCAAACGTAATTAATGGTCGTAAAAAAAACAATGAATTATTGGTTTTATGCATTCTCAATCAACGTCGCAGATTCCTAAATCCTGACTTTTACAAAATCCGACCGTAATCCGCACAAAAGCCCAAAAGTCCTGACATAATATGGTATCTGTACGGTAGAGGCGCTTTCTCGTTCCAAAAAGGATTTGCCTAAATCGTCAAACAGGAGGATTGTCGACTGCAGTAAACAGTACAGTTAAAGCTGCTGTCCGTTGCCAGTCTGAGTGCTTACGTATGGTTTAGTAAGATGGTTAAACCTTCATCTATTAAAAGTTATAAGATTTTTATAGCATTTCAATTGCTTCACCTATTACGGCATTCACAGGATGATATGGGGCAATTGATTTAGATTCTCTAACGCTGCCGCTTCACAGCAATACATCGGTCGGCCAATACTGTTATGTAGCAAGTGTTACTTTACTATTAGATTATAATTAAAGCATTATACCTATCTCTCTGTCTCAGTATTCATAATCTATGACCTCGCTAACCGCGGCGCAGCGATGTACTTTTAGTTACGCTCCAGCTATGGCAGCGGGAGGACGTACAAGTTTCACCGACGCGCCAGTGAAAGAATTATTTACGTGAACAATTTCCTCTGGTATTGTTGCCCTTGTTTGTGTTTGTGACGATAAATGTCCGATACGGATTAGTGATTTTTGTGTTTGTGTGTGTTATTATGGCGAATCTTACGTTGAGGTACCTGGACGAGTTGTCCTATGTGTTGAATAGCAGGAGGCATCTCGCCTCGCAGTCGAAGGCATCTTCGGTTGGCGATCTTCTTAACGCGGAGGAAGACAGATTCTCACCGGTGAGTTTAGAGTTTAGAGACATTGTTTTGTGAAACGGGAAACTGCATCGTAATTTCATTTTTAATTTGGCGTTTTGGCACTGACAAGTGACGGATGCGTTTGAAGCAAACAACACTGTGAAAGGATTGAAGCAAGACAATAAGAGGTTGAAGGTGTACGACCTCTTTATTTAGTCATTGTTTAGTCTAAGCTTAATTGTTGAATAAGTGGAGTAGAAGACATTATAATTGTTATTTTTTGGTATAGACATGGACGTCCCCAATATAGATTGTCTTATAGTTGCAGTTTTTGAAAATGCGAGTAAATAAGGCTTCTACTTTTATTTGAAATTATTCCAAATTGAATGTGATTTATGAGTAACAACGTTTCTGCCTACCGATTGACCCTTACGAATGCGTGCGTGCGCAGTAAAATCAGTTAAAATAATGCATTACCACACATTTTGAATTTAAAAGATAAAAAGGATAGAATGTTTGAGATTTTTTAATTAATTTTCTACACCATTTGCCTATATTTGTAATAGTTGCCATGCTTGGCAGGCGGGTTGGCAACCGCAGTTTTCATTATATGGGTTGTTATCATTACAACACCCTCAGGATCATATGGCGTAGTAGATTTCTGTCTGTCTGTCTGTTTGATACAACTCTCTCAAGAATATACGCTATAGATAAATAATGGATTAATATACACAGGGCTGACCATACTTCGAAAGACCAACAACTGATGAGGAAGTTTCTCTTTTCTAGTCTTACTTGCCAGCGCGTGGAGGCATCTGTTACCAAATGGTGAGATGAAGGTATCAAGTGAGAGGTATAGCTTAGTTAGCAAAAGTAGTTTATGGTGATGTACTAGATGAAGTGATGACCTTTTTTTTATAGAATAAGAGTGACAAACGAGCATATAGTCCACCTGATGGTAAGTGGATGCTGTGGCCTAGACATCTACATTTGTACTCAATTAAGAATCAAAATGCAGATGCGTTGTCACCCCTGAGGACTTACATGGAATGCCTCGTTTCCAGTAAAAGGTTTCTCCGGTTCTCTACACTCACCGTACGAATCACAGCAGCATTAAGCTGCTATTTTACACTGGTATTCTGTGAGAACGTTGTCCTACCCCAGTCGAGCTGACCCTTTCGTGCTGCAACCATAATGTAGAGCGTGGCTCTACCATGTATAAGTTTATTGGAGACTAGCTTTTACCCGCGACTTTGTCTGTGTAGAACTTTAAAAATACGCAGATCTATAATAGTGTCCTTTGGGAAAGTAGTTCAGTTACCAAAAACCCATTTTAAACTCAGTGTTTTTTGCTAATATTTTGAAAATTATATACGATATAGGAAAACGTTTAAATAAAAAATTTAAGACATAATAATTTCACGTAAATAGGTGGAAGTAAAAAGATGTTGCAATCGATTTTGCTTCAAAACTATAAGAGATAGAAAAATCTTTTATGTGTAAGATTGTGAACCACAGAATAGCAGCGTAAAATAACAGCTTCTGTGTTTCGTTTCGTGAGTGTAGAGAACCGGAGACCCTTTTCTCTGGATACGACACATTCCATATTAGTCCTCTGCAGGGCTAGCATGGGCAGGAGACAATTTATCCCCGGGAAAGGCGAAAATGTTTATCCTCGCTTAGTTTTATCCACTCTTGGAGCATGGGCACACCGGTGGATATAATATCCACAGTAGATAAAATGGGAGATAGACTTAGATAGATTTTTGTATGATTATAAACTTCAACCCACGTCCAATGAACTAGGATAAAATTGTCCCTTTCAAATGTCAAAAGCATATTTTTTATCTTTCATTTGGCTCCATGCTACGGACGGGGATATATGTCTACTCGTTATGTCAAACGGGGATGTACTTCTCCTGTTTGAGATAACAAAATAATGTATCTCTTGTCAGTGAATATAATGGGGATAAAATTTTGTCCCCCGCCCATGCTAGCCGGGCAGGTGTGACAACGCATCTGCATTTTGATTCTTAATGAGAATTACATGTCCTCGAATTATTCTATTTTCTCTAACATGCAGGCATGCATTTTTAAGGTGGTAGAGTCATGCTGCAGCACGAATGGTTGGGCTCTACCGGAAAAAAGACCAGGTTCGCATAAAATATAAGCGTAAAATAGCACCATAACACTGCTCTCTTTCGTATGGCGAGTGTTCAACTTAGTCCTCTATATTTTGATTCTTAATTGGGCCACAGTACCCACTTACCATCGGGTGGACTGTGTGCTCGTTTGTCAATCTCATTTTATTAAAAAAAAAGGTTTGTTCAAAACTTCTGTGCGTTTATAGTTTATAAGGTAACCATCAAAAATCATTAAATTTTACAGAGTCTTCTATTTTACTATAAAAAACCTGCATGGTTTTTGAATAAAATATAGCCTCAATCACTCTCGGCATGGGTCTCTATAATTGGTCCAGTCACTGAAACAGATAGTCAGACAGATAAAAATAGTTATTTGTGTCTTAATAGCATGCAAATAACCCCTGGTCTCAATAAAAGACAGTTATTTCGATATTGCACATAGACACTTCAATTTTATTTACATGTATAGACGTTCTTTTTTAGCAGTAGGTTAGTGGGACTTGATAATAATAAAGAATGTATATTGAAACACTTCGATTGCAAACAATTATATAGATATACTAGCAGGTATCCGGCGCGTTGCAGTCTCAGATGAAATAATTGTTGAAATATCGTTTTAAATTTAGAAAAGATATATCGTAAATACATTCATTGAAGTTGAATGATATATAACTTTAAATAAATTTGTCGGTATATGTTATATTAGATTAACCAATTATGCAATCAGCCAAAGCTTTTAACAACGTTTTACAATCAGCTTTAGTCCAGCGTTGCCATTATAGCGCTTTCGGCGCCAAATCTTTTAGGTGAGTCTAGTGCGCATCTCAAAATTTTATTATCTAGCAGTTAATTTGTACTGGTGATTTATATTGTTTGATTTTAATTGGATGATTTATTTTTATAATTATGTTGGTTAATATATAATAAATATAAATATCTATACAATTAAAAGGGATTTCTTCATTTAAAGAACATAGAAAATACCAATTTTACACAAATATATTAAATATAATTATAAACATAAAATAAAAAATAATATAATAAATATTAAATATAATATACGAAAATTAAAAAATTAAACATAATATAATAAATATTAAATATAATATACGAAAATATACATATAATATACATATTTATTTATTGCAGCAAATTGCAGATAAAAAAATTTACAAACAAAAAAAAATTAAGTTAATTTTTTTTTTAAATAATACATGTACAAAAAAATAAATATAAAAAAAATGTATTGCAGCATCAATGAGGCCAATCTACATTTTATGACTGCACATTATAACGTATAAGTACTAAAATATTGCTATTTATGTAACACAATCCAACAGTCTGGTTATAAAACAAGTGCTATTTTATCTCCCGAGCTCTACATAGAGCCGGGTCTACATTAAAACAGAACCTACATCGTAAATTGCCGCTGTACTATTTGGAAATGTTTCAAAATATGTTTTTGTATCTTATTAACCCTCTTTCCTTTTACTACTCTTATCTTTGAATACTCCATGACTAAAGAATTTTCCGCAGTCGGCCGCAGATACGTAATAACGGCATAGTTTCGATCGTAACTGCGGCTTGTAACTTAAATTAATAAAAAACGTTTTTATTTAAGCTAAAAATCAATAATCGTACAATAATTTCATACAATAGTTTCAAGGGCGTCGCCAAGGGGGGGGCAGGGAGGGGCAGCTGCCCCCCCTAGAGACTCAATGTAGTCAAATGCAAAGCAACCAGTCTTATTTATTGTACAGTCAAAAGGGGAGATTCGTAATAGAAGAGTAAACTCCATGTGATCTTGTACCTACACTTTCCCATCCTCTATCAACTTGCCCCCCCCCCTGGGCCATCGGCTGGCGATGCCCTTGAATAGTTTTCTACCTAGGTGACCATCTGGGTATGTACCAACCTTTTTCCCCAGCCGTCAACATAGTGCCTAACACTATGTTTCCTTCTCAAAGGTGTTTAGAACTAGTATAATTAGAGGCTCTGAGGAATTCTCCATTTTTAGTCAAACTTTCTATACTGGAGTTCGCCTGGGTCTGTACCACCTTTTTTATTTATAGAATAAGGGTGACCAACGAGCACACAGTCCACCTGATGTTAAGTGGTTGCTGTGGCCCATAGACATCTACATCTGTCTTCGTTTGCGAATTAAAAAGTAGATGCGTTGTCAGCCGTGAGGACTAAGATGGAATGCCTCTTTTTAAAAGGGTCTCCGGTTCTCTACACTCACCATACGAAACACGTGTGAGAGCGTGGTCCTTCCCCGGTCGAACCGACCTATTCGTGCTACAACTATACTATTAATATAGCTGCAGCATGGCTCTACCACGTAAAAACCACGTTTTTCCCCAGTCGTCAATATAGTGCCTGCACTATGTTTCCTTCTGTAGGGTATACAGAGCTACTATAATTGAGGTCCATCTTAGTCCTTAGAGGACCCATTTTTAGCTGGTTGGTTTGAAATTGGTTGCAGTTGTCCATGGGCTGCAATAGCCACTAACCATCAGATGTACTGTGAGATCGTTCGTCACTTCAAGTTGAAAAAAAAAATCGACCACGTTTTGCGACACTACAAAAAGTAGTTAGCTAATTTAAATTATATTACGACGTTGAACATTATAAATGAAGGCGTAAACTACCCAATTTAGGTTGACCTATTTCGTCATTTTATTTATATACTAGAGTCCCGCCCCGACTTCGCCTGGTTGAGTTTTATTTATGTGGCGTCATTTAGATTTTTAAACAAATTATCAATGACCATTTGTTTTATAAATTTATCCATTTAAAAAAAATTATCATCATCACAGCCCTTCACAAGTCCACTGCTGAACATAGACCTCCCCCAAGGAATGCCACAAAGCACGGTTCTGAGCCACCTGCATCCATCGACTTCCTGCATGTCTTACTAGGTCGTCACTCCATCTAGTGGGGGGACGCTCTACACTTCGCCTACCGGTGCGAAGCTGCCACTCGAGAACCTTTCTTCCCCATCCGTTGTCGGTTCTTCGAGCTATATGGCCGGCCCATTGCCACTTCAGCTTACTAATCCGTTGGACTGTGTCGGTGTAACCAGAGTGACCGACGCTCGTCACAATGTTGTGTAATTGTGATGTAAGTTGCAAGGGAGAAATCGTATTCCTTGGCACCTAGTACTCTATCTAAATCTAACCGGAAGGCATTTACATATAGGTGACGGCTTGTTGGCGCGGTGCTTTCTTTCGATCTGATTACAATCTAGATGTTTTCAATGCAAGAGTAATATAATAACAAGTAGTAAAATTAAAAATTTTGTACAACCGACTTCAATATAAATGAAATGACAAGATCATCAATGTAGTCGAAGTCAATTAAATACGCATTATTAAGGATAATTCAAAAACTACTGGTCAGATCTTGGTCAAATTTATATGGGACTACATGAGAAGCACCAGCTTTCAAACAAAAAAAAGAGTACCTCCTCTTTTTTTTAAAGTTGGCCAAAAAGGCTTTTGTTACGCTAAGACAGTATAATTTACAGTCTAGGGCTTCATCGTTATTTATCATAAAGGGCAGTCAGGCGTTGGCATACAATAAGTAAGAAACTGGTTGAATCATCGATATATATGTACTACGTACTAGATGTGCCATTCCGAACATTTACTATGTTCAAATGAACTGTACTGCAATCCGTACACCTTTAGTGTCATTTAGTGTGGCTTCAATATTCATAGAGTGTGCAGCTGCGCTAATAATACGAGATTTCAAATTAAAGCTTAAACCTGAACGTAATTAACAATTCAGTAGGCAAATAAGTAAAATTATTTGTTGTTCAAGTGAATAAACAGGTAATAATATTACAATAGAAAAAATAAATTTCTTCATTTATATACCACGCTATCTACAATCATAGACTAAAATCTACTATCTCCCGCGCATGCGCGAAAACAGAGTAGTGCACATTTTTTGTTTGGAATAGCTTCTCTAGTACGTAGTACATAGAACTCAATGGGTTGAATAAAACTATTTTTACGGATTTTGTCGCGTTTAATTTACAATTTTAATTAAAATAGTAAATTTTAATTCCCGACGTTATATTTTAGAAATAGTAATATAAATAGTAAATTTAATAGAATAGTAAATTTTTATTCCCGAAATAGTTTTATTCAATGTGTAGTGTTCGCGTAAATATAAGAAATCGTTAAGAAACTGGTTTCTAGGCAGAAATGGAGTCAGAGAGTAAGTGGATGCTGCGGTCCATAGACATCTACATCCATACTCGATTAAGAATCAAAATGCAGATGCGTTGTCACCCCGGAGAACTGAGATGCAATCCCTTGTTACCAGTTAAAAGAGTCTCCGGTACTCTACACTCACCATACGAAACACAGCAGCATAATATGCCATTTTACGCTGGTAGTCTGTGAGAGTGTGGTCGTAACCAGGTCGAGCCGACACATTCGTGCTGCAGCCATAAAACAGCAGCAGCGTGGCTGCGCCACGTAATAGTTTATTATTCAGTGACTATTTGTAACCGACTTCAAAAAAGGAGGAGGTACTCAATTCGACTGTATTTTTTATGTGTGTTACCTCAGCACTTTTTTCCAGCTGAACCGATTTGGATGATTCATTTTTTATTTGAAAGCTGGTGCTTCTTACCTGGTCCCATATAAGTTATTTAATTAGTATAGTTTTTGAGTTATCCTTAATAATGCGTATTTAATTGACTTGACGACTACATTGATGATGTTCTCATTTTATTTACATATATTGAAGTCGGTTGTACAATTTTTTTTTAATTTACCACTTGTTATGTAGATATTTTTGTAGTGCCTGCGATCGATGTTAGCGATGCCCATATACTCAAACGCTGCTCAATTTTAAGATGCCGTTAAGTCTCGTGCTGTCTCTATCACTTTAAGTCAAAGTGACTGTGACACCACGAGACTTAACGACATCTTAGAATTGAGTAGTTTTTGAGTATTTGGCCATTCGGAAAGCCAATGTCATTGCGTTATCACTGGTATGTATTATTGATTTATCCGAGTTGTATTACAACCTTTAGGTGCACGTGTATACCAATACTCGATCGAGTTGAATACCAAAAACCGGAAGGACACGGTCCGTGCGCAGAGACCTCGCTCCGCCCGCAACTGATGAGCCTAATGTTTTTTTTTTTTGTATTTTACGTTGCAATGACCGAGCGGTGTGTTTTTTCTGGCACACTTTTGCTTCGTGTAGTTTCATTTTACGTTGATTTAGAGGTGTATTTCGTTATTTGTGTTAGTAGGTTATATATTTTTTAATCTTTTTGAGCAAATATCTGTGTTGACGGTGTGAGAACATCCACTAACCCATATTGTCTTTGTCCCATGGGTGTTGTAAGGGACGACAGGGGGAAACAAACCCAGGAGATGGACAGCAATGTCTTCTTACTACGTTCATACTTACATAGCTTCACGCCTGTAATCCCCGAGAGGATTGACAGAGTACAAAGAGCAGCGAGCTACTAGGACTACGCTTAGCAAAAAAATATAGTCCTCGAACTCCCTAATAAGAACTAGAAAATAAAAAAACTGCCTGCAAAGCGTGGCAACTATGCCGAATATCACAATGAGGTTATCTATGGGGAGGACTATGTTCAGCTGTGAATTTTGATAGAATGTAAAGAGACTGAAATGTCATGTGTCATGTCTTTTTAACTTATTTTATTTTTAAAATGAAATTATTTCTTTTTTTTAATATTCGATTTTTTTTATCTTTAGTTTATCGAGTAATACGTAGTCTTTGATGATTATCTTAAATCTAAATAACGACACATTAATAGATCCCACCAAGACGAAGTTGGGGCGGGTCGCTAGTATAATATGTAACTCTACAATTTATTAGTATGTGAACGGAATCCTTATGTCACACTCTGTTACTTAAATTTCTTTCTTATGTATGTTAAAATAAAACGTAAAAATATCTTTAATACTAGTTTCATAGAATTGAAAATGGCATTGCGGCTCAGTTGACATTAAAATCGGATTTTATTGCGTCCCTTATTTTGCAGCTTAAATCTCTGCATTCCTTTACATGCCACTTCGATCTACGTAGACGTAGGACTTAGGTACAGACTTTAGTGTGTGCGTTTCGTCTCTTGTCCTTATGTTCTTGAATTGGGGTCGGGCTACTTAATAGAGGTATTGATCTGAGATTCTTGGAAAACAGTACTTTTATGTATAAACGCCCTTACTTAATATAAACTTTCTTATTTTTTTTTAACGTCACCCCCCACATTATAATTTTCTTCTGTATCGTGCGGGCAGTTTACATAAGGATAAACATCCAGACTCGCAAAAATTATTTGTAAGCCATACAAATACTTGTTCCGTGCGGGATTCGAACTTACCGTGCTTATTCGCTCTTAGCGCTGCAACTCATTGCTAAGAGCTGCTCCTGCGGACTGTGCCACGGAGCCGTCAATCTTTGAATATCGCTTACTTATGTCAAATACCAGCATAAAATAGCAGCTTAATGCTGCTGTGTTTCGTATGGTGAGTGTAGAGAACCGGAGACCCTTTTTACTGGAAAAGAGGCATTCTATCTTAGTCCTCACGGCTGACAACGCATCTACATTTAAATTCGGAAACGAAGATAGATGTAGATGTCTATGGGCCTCAGCATTCACTTACCATCAGGTGGACTGTGTGCTCGTTTATCACCCTTATTCTATAAAAAAAAAAAATTATGTCAAAGTCTTAATTGTCTCCCCTAACTGTCCCCTTCTATTGTCATTTAGGGAAGAGAGTGAGACCACCTTTAAGCATTTATTTGTTAAATTGACGTCTACTTTATGAGCACCGCCCTGAATGTTATATAAAATGTTTGCCTGTTGGGGTGACAAACGAGCACACAGTCCACCTGATGTTAAGTGGATGCTGTGGCCCATAGACATCTACATTTATCCTCCATTAAGAATGAAAATGCAGATGCGTTGTCACCCCTGCGGACATCGATGGAATGCCTCGTTACCAGTAAAACGGGTCTCCGGTTCTCTACACTCACCATACGAAACACAGCAGCATTAAGCTGATATTTTACGCTGATATTCTGTGAGAGCGTGGTCCTACCCCGGTCGAGCCGACCCGTTCGTGCTACAACTACAATATAGCTGCAGCGTGGCTCTACCACGTAAAAAACGGCCTTATGATTATAATTATAGTTGAATATCGATTACTTAAGTCATTCTTAATTATTTCTATATCTATCTCTTTCTATTGTCATTTAGTGAAGGGAGTGAGAGCAACTTTAAGCATTTATTTGTAAATTGACGTCGATTTTTATGAGCAAGGCCGTGAATGTTATATAAAATGTTTGTCAGTTGTTTTATTTGAAAATAATATATCTTTGGTACTTGCATTTCGTTAATTGGACCGTGTTGTGCAGCTATGATCCAATCCACAAACTGGCCAAAACAATGATCCAGAGGCTCTTTTTTCAGTTTATTTCCAAGTATTAAAACCTTGAAAAATAACAAGTAATCCTAAAATCTACATTAAATTTTCTTTAAAGCTATATAGATAACATAACATGTTATGGTTTTTGCCACTAGAAAAATCCATTTATGTATATTTCAAATATATAACTATGTTTTGGTGGGTTGGATCATTTCTGCATTACACGGTCCAGTTATACCTTTTAAGGTATTCGCACATTACACCGACTCAATGCCGACTCAACTCCAACTCAACTCACAGTATGGCATTGAAATGTAAGCTCTATGTTATGTTAATTAAGAGTGAATTTGTCAATTTGTAAGTTAAAGGTGTACGACGCGTGGTCAACGCGTTGTTCACCTATTGACTGTCACCGATCCGTTTGCCCCTCGTTGTTGACGAATTGGTCACGAGTCGACAATGTGCTTACGGCTAGCGGGCGACGCGTTGCCAACTCGTCTTGGCCGGGTGCGGCCGCAGCGCCCCTCTCTTCTTCATTTCGTGTATAGTTGCAGAACAGAGTGCACGCATTTTGTTGGCGATAAGTAATCATGCAGAAAGAAAAGTTAATTGAAGAAGTGCGTAAATACCCAGTGCTATATGATCTTGCTGATCCCAAATATAGCGACACATTAAAAAAGGAAAAAGCATGGTGTGAAATTGCTTACGTGTTATCTCAACCAGGTAAATACCTAAATTATTGTTTATTGCTGCAAGCGGTGGCGACTTCGCGTCCTCGTTAAACCCGATAGTAGGTTCAGCTATTACGCGTAAATGAAACTTCTTTTATGTTTACTTACATATTTAATGACTATTAATGTGTATTTATTTATTATATATATGTATTTATTTAAAAAAAGGTTTACCTAAAAAAACTAAAAGGGTTATCAATTACTAACACCCTAGAAAACATGTATGTAAATAACTACCCGTCAAAAATGTTTATTTAGTTTGTTTAACAGCTAGCAAAGTTTAGAATTTTTTTTAATTTAAAATTGCTCATTTTAGAAAGCTTATGATAAATGTTGCCACGGAACTTGATCTTCAGAAGATTGAAAATAGTTTGCAAAGCTTCGCGCGTCTCAAATGCAGTATTTGAAGTTTCATTTATATCTTCCAGTCTACTTAACAGCCTATCATTACTGACTGAACTCTGCACTGTATTGACTTCATCTTCGGAGTTCAGGGCTATGTTATAACACCGCATGACATTGTGTAAGATACACGTAGCAAAGACCACAATGTCAACATGCTTTGGGTGTAAATGCAAATTAACACATACAAATATTATAAATTGCAAATTTCTGATACAAAATACCGAAAGCATCTTCAACTACTTTGCGTGCTAGTGATAATCGTGTATTATATATCCTTTCCTTTTCTGAATCGATCCTTAAACGAGGATATGGTCGTAATAAATTTATTTTCAAAGGAAACGCTTCGTCTCCCAGAAAACATATGGCATTGATATTTCAGTACCAGGTAATGGGTTGTCAATCGGTAGGTTGAATGTATTCATTTTAATTGCTCGTCCTAATTCTGAGGATGCATAAATTCCACTATCACTATTTCTACCATAGGCACCTATATCAACAGCTATAAATCTGTATTTATTATCAACGAGAGCCATGAGGACGATGGAAAAGCGATGTTTATAGTTATAAAATAACGAGCTACTGATAGGTGGGGCAATTATGTTTACATCTTTACCATCTATGGCACCTATACAGTTTGGAAAATTCCATCGGGGTGCAGAAAACCTTAGCAATTATTTCCAGTCCTCAGTAGTAGATGTGGGCATAAATGTGCCCTTCATTTTTTTATGACATACATCTTTTAATATCAACCGAATTGTGCTTTCTCCTAATCTGAAGCTTGAACTTATAGACCTAAACGAACATCCGCTGATCAAGTACCTGAAACAAAACTATTAAAATTACAATTACTATCTAACCTTTATACGGGGTGTGAGGACAGCCTTTCAAATAATGAAACAGGGCATTCAAACCATTATGTTAGTGTTTTCCGCTAAAATTTTCCTAAAGAAATTGGCCCTCTTTCAATATTCGGAAGGCTGTCACGTACATCCTATATGATATTGAAAGGTAAGATAATTTTGATGGCATAACTTATTTATAATAACGCCAGATAATTTAATCCTTTGTTTGCAGTGGTAGAGTGCAAAAAAACGTGGCAAAATTTAAAGGAATATCAGCTAAGAGCCATAAAAAAGTAAAAAACCAAGAGTGGTCAAGGTGCTACGGCTACAAAACAATGGCAATATGAAAATGAAATGTCTTTTTTATTACCACATTACAAAGAACGGTCTACAGTTACGTCTGTTAATACAAGTAGTGAGCCAGATCATTATGACTGCGGGCGGTAAGATGTTACATTATTTACTGGGAAACCTTGTAACGTATAACTGGGTCGATATATTTCTATATTGCTATTTGTAAACGCAGTATATGTGTTATAAGTACATACAGTGGCGGTAGCATGTTCCCCATATCATTAAATTGAAATGAAACCGGAGAATGCGGAGAAGTATTCCTGTAAACAATATAAAATAATAAAAACAGCGGCTGCCACCTTGCCTGCTGACCGAGACTACTATTGTTTTTTTATAGGAGAGGGGGCAAACGAGCATGCGGCTCACCTGATGGTAAGTGACTACCGCCGCCCATGAACAACCGCAACACCAGGGGAACCAGAGGAATTGCAGATGCGTTGCCGGCCTTTTAAAAAGGAGTAGGCTCTTTTCTTGAAGGTCCCTAAGTCGTATCAAGGTCCCTAAGTCGTATCAACGTATACTATGTATCGTATACTATGGTAATATCCCCTAGAGACTATCTATGGGGAGGCCTATGTTCTTCCTTCCGCCTATATCATGAAGACTTGCAGTGGTATGTTTGGGTTTGGATTAAATTTTATTACAATCAAGATACTGTAAGTTCGATCTGCGTAGATCGGACCAAAAATTAATATTCAAAAGCTAAATGTGGTCCGGGTTAACAATGACATTGGGACGTCACATCTCAGTTCCCCTCCCCCAGTGAACGTGGGTGCTATGCCCCGAAACGTCGGAAATTAAAATAAGTTAAATTGAAAAATCTGTAAAATTAGTTTTCAATGGACTCTTGCAATTTCATACAAAGAAGGCTACAGAAATGTGGTCTTCTCTTAGGGTTAAGATAGAATACCTAAAACTCTGTAATTATATTGGCTCTCTATACCTTTCAGACCAGAACACAGCAGTGCAAGCACTGCTATTTATCGGCAAAATAGAGAAAGGAGTGTACCTACCCAGACGGACTCCTAGGCAGAAAAGGAGTACCACCATTTTTTTATAGAATAAAGGTGACAAACGAGCACACAGTCCGCCTGATGGTAAGAGGATGCTGTGGTACATAGACATCTACATCTATCCTCGATTAAGAATCGAAATGCAGATGCATTGTTACCCCTGGGCACTGAGATAGAATGCCTCGTTTCTGGTAACAAGTGTCTCCGGTTCTCTACACTCACCATACGAAACACAGCATCATTAAGCCGCTATTTCACACTGGTATTCTGTGCGAGTGTAATCCTTCTCCGGTCGAGCTGACCCATAATATGATACTTGGCACCAATTGTAATGAAACTTGACGAAGAGTTAGAGAGTGATCTATGCTATTTTATACTCGAAAAACTTGGAGAATTGTTTTTTTGAGAAATCGAAAAATTTAAACTATTAATGATGATTATAACATAACATAACATAAACACTCACGCCTGTCACCCAGAGGGGTAGGCAGAGATTATGGACTTCCATTTGGCACGATCCTGACACACCTCTCTCGCCTCCTCCACATCCATATACCTACGCATACACGCTCGTCGGTTAAGGGTACTCTTAATTTGGCCCATTTTCAGTATATCGCCAATTTGGTCGATAAACCTTCGTCCAGGGCGTCCCTTCCCGACTCTGCCGTTCACCTCTGTCACATAAATTTGCTTTGTCACTCTTTCCTCATTCATTCTTTCTACATGACCATGATGATTATCTTAAATCTAAATGTGGTGTCACATTAATAGATCCAGGCGAAGCCGGGGCGGATCACTAGTGTATAATAAAATGGAACTCATTTTCGATGTGTTAATTAATACATTCTAACGTGACTTATCTGTAAACAAATATTGTCTGTTCGAATTACTCACTGAATATTTTATACATATAAATATTATATACATCTTTACGCATTAGCAATTAATATAATATGCTTGCTGCCCAGGCAGACGTTCTGCCCTTTCTGACGACCCTTTGTGTTATAAAAATCCGTAAATTCGCAATAAAAAATATTGAGGGTCACTTATATATAAAAACTATCCTATCTCTCAAGTTGGACCAAACTGCACACAGAAATCAGTTTAGTAGTTTAGAAGTTCATCGCGGACAAACAATGTGATATATATATATATATATATATATATATATAAGATTATTACAAAAGTATTTTGCAGAGCGTTATCACAGAATTCACAACGCAAGAGCACGTAGGAGAATGTAAGAGTTATCATTACGTCCTGCGTGTGTCGTTCGAGGAGACTTTTGTATAGAATAAGAGTGACAAACGAACACGCAGTCCACCTGATCGTAAGTGGATGTTGTTTTTTTTTTAATAGGAGAGGGGGCAAGCGAGCATGCGGCTCACCTGATGGTAAGTGACTACCGCCGCCCATGAACAACCGCAACACCAGGGGAACCAGAGGAATTGCAGATGTGTTGCCGGCCTTTTAAAAAGGAGTAGGCTCTTTTCTTGAAGGTCCCTAAGTCGTGTCTATGCGGTGGTCAATAGATATCGTTTCTCGATTAAAATCAAAATGTAGATGCGTTTGCCTCGTTTCCGATGAAAAGGGTCTCAGGATCTTTACACTTACAATACGAAACCCATCAGTCGAGCCGACCCATTTGTGCTACAACCATAATATAGCTGCAGCGTGATTCTACCACGTATATCAGAAGCTTATGAAGAAGAGGATCTTGACATCTTCTCCAGCAGTGGACTGTTACAGGCTGGTGATGATGACAAGCTCTTTTTGTTGTCCCATTCTTGGACTGAACTTTGCTCGGCGAGTGATCTCCCCTTTTCTATCCACGAACACATTAGCCATGATGTGAACACGCAATTTGCAACCTTCAGCAACTCCAAATTTATGGTTGTCTTCAATTCTTCATTATTCTTCTGCCTTGTTTAGCTCCTATGTGCTAATTCAACTTGCCTTCATCTCGACTCACCGCAGATTTTTGAAACTGAATTCTGGTCCTTGCTACATCATTTTCAGACATCACTGGTCTTACTGGAATCACTTACGTACAGTAGTATGGCGTCTATTATCTACCGGAACACCGGCAGACAGGGGACACACCGGCATATCTTTTGCACAGGCGTTACGAAGCCTTGTTCACTCAGCATCAACATGCATTACCCGGTTCACTATCTCGTTGGTCTAGCGGTCGTAAACACGGTTGCTGATCAATAGGTCCCGGGTCAGGCCAAAATAAGTTACCAGAGTCGAGAAGATGGCGATGTTTCACCCCCTTGCCTCGGAAAGTATGTAAAGCCTCTTTTCGGTCGTGTGGGATTACCGTCCCATTGAACTATGAGAGTGAGTAATAGAGAGTGCACCTGTGCTTGCGCATACACTCGGGCCCTATAATCCTGTCATGAGTCATCTGCGCAGGGAAGGATGTGTCTTCGACTGGCCAGTGTCTCCGACTGGCCGCCGTGACCGAAATTCGGTCTGGAGGACATTATTACCAGACATTAAGGCGCTGTTGGACTTGACCATCGACCTCCAGTATTCTTACAACAGTTCAAAATCGAATCGTCGGCCACTTGACACCGGATATCAATTTACGTGCAACTGACTCATAGTATCTAATTTCACCAACGACCTCAGTTCTCGACACTGACGCTATAAAATCCGATATCATGTTGGTAGTAACCTTCGGCGATTATATCGCTAAGTAGTCAATGAAAAGAGGAAGTTTAAGCGTATTTTATTAGTTTTTAGCAAGGTAACACAAAATGACTTTTAAGTGGATCAGCTCGTGGGAGAAACAAAGTCTTCCCGTCATTTTTTCAGCCGACTTTAAAAATAGAGGAGGTACTCAATGCATTATTAAGCATTTTTAGTTTCAGTAGTAGCATTTTTAGAGGAATTTAAGACTGTACATTCTTTTATGTGTGTTACCTCATAACTTTATTCTCGGTGAACCGATTTATATGATTCTTTTTTTTATTTGAAAGCTGGTGCTTCTCATGTGGTCCCATATAAATTTGATTAAGGTTTGACCAGTAGTTTTTGAGTTATCCTTAATAATTTATATTGAAGTCGGTTGTACAAACGTTTTAATTTTAAAACTTGTTTTTCATAGAATAAGGGTGACAAGCCAGCACATAGTGTACCTGATGGTAAGATGGTAAGATACCTTGACCCACAGATATCTACATCCATCCCCGATTAAGATTAAAAATGCAGATGCGTTGTCACCCCGAGGAATAAGAAATAATGCCTCGTTTCCAGTAAAATAAATTCTCCAGTTCTCTACACTCACCAAAAAAAAAACGCAGCAGCGTTAAGCTGCTATTTTACGCTGGTATTCTGTGAGAGCATGGTACTTTTCGCGTAAGTTTCACAGTACCAATGAAATCGTTAATTGCAATTTTAAGTGCTGATTTACCACGTGCTCGACGGTGAAGGAAAACATCGTGAGGAAACCTGCATGTCTGAGAAATCAAAATAAAAAAATATTTCGAAGGCATGTGAAGTTCGCCAACACGCATTGGGGCAGCGCGGCGGACATTTCCTTGCCCTAAAACCCTCTCAGAAATGAGAGGAGGCCTGTGCCCAGCAGTGGGACATATATAGGCTGTAACTTTACTTTACTTTACTATGGTCCTTTCCCGGCCGAAGCGACCTATTCGTGCTACAACCGCAATATCTGTGGTATGGCTTAACCACGTTATACATATAATTTATATTATATAATTGTAATGTTAACTTTTTTTTTTTAAATAAGACGTGTAAAGAGTCACTTAACGGTCAGCCATCGCCTTGTTTATTTCTTCTGATTATGCGTAGTTTAGTGGCGAAACACGTGTATTATCGTCGGTGGTGGGTCTTTCTTGGTGTAGTCTCGTGGAGGTAGCGGTTTAAGAAATAGTGGTGACAGGGATTTATTTTATTTAACAAATCATTCATACGATCCACACCATCTGGATGCTTGTGGTCCACCATTGCGGGATTTACTTGGAGTTTTGTTCCTAGCACGACTTCTTTGTGGAATCGTTAACCATCGGAAATTTTTCGGACCGATACTTCTTAGGGACCTTCAAGAAACGAGTTTACTGCACTTTAAAGGCAGACAATGCACCTGCAATTCCCCGGGTGTTGCAGTTATGCTCGTTTGCCCTCTCTAATATTAAAAAAAAAATCATTTCATAGACTGTAAATTAACTTTTTGCATCCTTAAAGTTAATCTTCCTAAAAGTATCATGTAAACTGTCATCTAATAAAATGATTGTATACTCCAACAATAAAAGCCACTCTTGCAATTCAATTCAATTATACTACCACATTTCATCTAACCTCAATAAAGTAACGCGAAGGTTGTGGAATGAATAACTCGGTTAAACGACGTTGTCTTGTTATTGCGAGTATTTTTAGTATTTTAAATTTATAGTATTTAAAATACTAAAATTATATATTTATAGTACACCCGTGTAGTGGCGGGTTAGAATACCCACTACCCAATATCTTCTCGTGGGTGTCGTAAGAGGCGACAGAGGGAAACTGA
The DNA here is from genome assembly GCA_029286625.1 of Parnassius orleans. NCBI lineage: Eukaryota > Metazoa > Arthropoda > Insecta > Lepidoptera > Papilionidae > Parnassius > Parnassius orleans. The sequence continues at coordinate 9,508,511 of JAGSMP010000006.1, read as the reverse complement.
GGCAGAAGATGGGCAGCAGCATCTTTCTGATAACAGCAAATAACAATAAAACTGCGGTTGCCAACCCGCTCGCCAAGCGTGGCAACTACGGCAATATACCCCCCAATGAAGAAAGTTACGAAGAGACGGCCCCCAGTCCCCGGCGGCCCCGCTATTCCTGGCTACGGTGGCGACCATGGTAACGGCGGGACAGGGGGTGCTAAGAATCTCCGGTGGAGGTTCGGTTGCCACCTACGACGACTCGACCTGGCAACTTATAACGCACGCACTCTGAGGACTGACGAGAAGATCCTGAGTTGAAGAAGAGATAGACAAGTTGCGCTGGAATATTATAGGATTATCCGAGGTCCGAAGAGAGGGGGAGGACACGGTAATCCTCGAATCCGGCAACTTGTTCTATCACCGGGAGGGCGACCATCTGTCCCAAGGAGGTGTCGGATTTATCGTCCACAAGTCTCTCGTTAACAACGTTAAAATTGGGAGTGTGTCGACGAGGGTTGCGTACCTTATACTCAGAATCACCAAACGGTATTCGCTGAAGGTCATACAGGTTTACGCACCAACTTCGGCACACCCCGATGAGGAGGTAGAGAAAATGTATGAGGATATCTCTAGAGCCATGCATTCCTCTAAAACCCACTATACGGTGTTAATGGAGACTTCAACGCAAAGCTAGGCACAAGAGAGAACGGTGAGCTGAAAGTAGGGAAATTCGATTAGGGCAACGGAACCTGAGGCCAGCAGCTGGCCGACTTCATGGAGAAAGAGGGACTTTATGATGAACTCTTTCTTCCAGAAGCGGCCCCACAGAATGGACCTGGTCGAGCCCCGACGGTTCGACAAAAATGAGATTGACTTCATTATGACGACTAGACGCCAACTGTTCAGTGATGTCTCAGTGATCGCGAGGGTGAAAACTGGTAGCGATCACCGAATGGTTAGAGGCACACTGAACCCAAACGTTAAGTTGAGAGGTGTCGTCTAATGAAGTCAACGCTCCGTCCCCTCGTGCTCTAATCCAAAGTCCTGAAACCTTTCAGCTCGAGTTACAAAACCGTTTTCAGTGCCTAGAAGATTGCAATGCAGTGGACGATATGAATGACAAGCTCGTGGAAACTGTCCATGCGGTCGGAGCTAAGTTCTGTAAGACTCGCCGCAAAATAACACAAAAACTCCGATCACACTTTTAATCTCATGGCTGTTAGACGGGAAATGAAGCTGCAATCTTCAGTAGATTTGATAGCATACAGGCAACTGAACAGACAGATCTCCAAATGCATGCGGCGGGACTTGCGCAACTTCAATACAGCTCGTATTGAAGAAGCGATCGAGCGGAACCAGGGCTCCAAAGTTTTGCCAGAGATCTGTCTGCCAGAAAGAGCCAACTGTCGAAGCTGAAGACCGAGTGTGGCAGCGTCGTTTCCGGGACACCTGAGATTTTGAGTGAGATTGAGAGGTTCTATGGGCAGCTGTACACATCATCGTTGGAGCCACACGCGTGTGAGTAACGTTCCAAGAGCGAGTCTTATCCGACACTATTCCGATGATATCCGGACGTCAGTCTGAGCGAGATTAGAATGGCTCTCCAGCACCTTAAAACGGCAAGGCCCCAGGCGAGGATGGAATTACGGCGGAGCTTCTGAAAGGGTGGAAAACCGGTACTTGAAGTCCTTCAGAAGCTCTTTAATTCCGTCCTACATGGTGGCACTACACCGGAGGCGTGGAGCAGAAGTGGTGGTCTTGTTCTTCAAGAAAGGCGACAACGCTCTCTTGAAGAACTACAGACCTATTTCCTTCTGAGCCGCGTCTACGTGCTGTTTTCGAGAGTCATTACGAATCGTCTCGCACGCAGACTCGACGACTTCCAGCCTCCCGAACAAGCGAGTTTCCGAAAAGCTTTAGCACCATAGACCACATATATACCCTTCGGCAAATTGTACAGAAGTCCGAGGAGTACAATTTGCCACTATGTCTGGCGTATGTGGACTGTGACCTTTGATTCCGTCGAAATTTGGGCGGTGCTGCAGTCCTTCAGCGGTGCCAAGTTGACTGTCGGTATATCGAAGTGTTGAAGTGCTTGTACAGTAGGGCTACGATGGCTATCCGAGTACAGAACCAGAGTACAAAACCTATCCAACTGCAGAGAGGTGTAAGACAGGGTGACGTTATATCCCCGAAACTCTTCACCGCTGCATTGGAAGACGTTTTCAAGCTTCTGGACTGGAAAGGATACGGCATTAACATCAATGGCGAGTACATCACCACCTTCGATTTGCCGACGATATAGTCCTTATGGCAGAATCGCTGGAGGACCTAAGCACTATGCTCAATGACCTCAATAGTGCCTCCCAACGGATGGTCTTAAGATGAACATGGACAAACAAAGATCATGTTTAATGTCCATGTCACACCTATGCCGGTAGTTGTTGGGAGCACTAAGCTCGAAGTTGTTGACGAATATGTTTACCTGGGACAAATAGTCCGACTAGGTAAGTCCAACTTCGACCGAGAGGTCAATCGACGGATTCAACTCGGCTGGGCAGCGTTCGGGAAATTACGGCACATCTTCTCGTCAGGTATACCTCAAAACTTGAAAACGAGGCTGTACAACCAGTGCGTGTTGCCAGTGATGACCTACGGAACTGAGACGTGGTCCTTCACTGCTGGCCGGATGAGGAAGCTCAAGGTCGCTCAGCGAGCTATGGAGAGGGCTATGCTCAGAGTCTCACTGCGTGATAAACTTAGAAATGAGGATATCCGCAGTAGAACCAGAGTGACCGACATAGCCCAACAGATTAGTAAGCTGAAGTGGCAATGGCCGGCCATATAGCTCGAAGAACCGACAACCGATGGGAAAAAGGTTCTCGAGTGGCGGCCTCATGCCGGCGGACGAAGTGTGGGGCGTCCCCCGCTAGATGGGTGACGACCTGGTAAGACATGCAGGAAGTCGATGGATGCAGGTGGCTTAGGACCGTGCTTTGTGGCATTCCTTGGGGAGGCCTATGTTCAGCAGTGGACTTGTGAAGGGCTGTAATGATGATGATGATGATGAAATTTATTGTCCATAAAATGAAGAATATTAATTGATATCTATATGTATATATAAAGATAAAATTGAAGTGTCTGTCTGCAATATCGAAATAACTGGCTTTTAGAAATATCTAGCTCAGTGGGTTATGGGGTTATTTGCATGCTATTAAGACATGAATGTAGATGTAATGAAATAGCTCGAAGAACCGACAACTGATGTGGAAGAAAGGTTCTCGGGTGGCAGCCTTGTACGGCGAAAGTAGGCGAAGTGTACGGCGTCCCCCTACTAGATGGAGTGACGATTGGTAAGACATGCAGGAAGTCGATGGATGCAGGTGGCTTAGGACCGTGCTTTGTGGCATTCCTTGGGAGTAGCCGTATATCAAGAAAACACTCTAATTAATTAATCTTGTATTTTCTAAAAAATCATTTTATATTGCTATTTTGAAAAATAAAACGGTTTGAAAAAATTTTTACGTTGACGTCCGGATGTCGATTTTGTATGTGGTCACGATAACTCCCGAAAAAATTAACGTATCGAGACCGGGGTTTTTTATTAGCTTCAGAATTACATCAACTGGTTCCCTATTTTATATCAATAGCCTAGTGCGCGTAGTTTGTTAATAAAATTATTTTCAACCTTTAAAAATTTAAAGGCGCTGTCATATATTTTTTAGCATTTGATAGACAAAGAGCAAATGGACCATACAGCCTATATCGATTTTATACTTTGTGTAATCTATTTATTTTGGTAAACATTTTTTTCCTTGTAGGCAACACTACCTGTTAAAATAATAGAGCGTTAAATTTAATACACGTAATTAATATATTTTAAAAGTCAGGAATACCATTTACTTTTTTCATCAAAATTAAATGAAACGCTCATGAGGCGTGCACTTTTGGATTTTCCAAACTATTTTAATACTTTTGATAAAATGAATGATGTCCGTATCATTAATAATTGTAATAAATCTTATTATATTCCAAGGCATAGGTGCAAGCTCCATAAAACTAGCGGCTCCCTGTAATATTACTGATTTGCGTTTACAAAAATTACGGCGCATGTAAAACACATTTAAATGAAAAATGGTTTTTAATAATTAGATAATTATTAACCGTATAGTGGCGGTGTAAGAATGTCCACTAAACCATATTGTCCCGGGAGTGTCGTAAGAGGCGACACAAGGTAACAAACCATGAGATGGACAGCCCGAATGTCAAGCGTAGCAACTATGGCAAACTTCCTTATGGTGCATTTTATGGGGAGGCCTATGTTCTTCAGTGGACTTTGATAGGCTGTAGTGAGTAAATGAAATTGTTTAATAAATGTTTATAGCTTAAACAAAAAATTAAAAAAAAAACACCGGAAACAAAAAGAGCTGATGATCTTCAAATGGCTGAACAGCTTTTCTTGAAACATAGCTAAGAGAACACTCTCGGTTAAGACACTTTTCATACGAAAAAAAACTTAATCAAAATGGGTTTATCCGTTCAGGAGCTATGATGCCACAGACAGACACACAGATACACACATACACAGATACACACTACAAACTTATAACACCTCTATTTTTGTCGGGAGTTAAAAATTAATAATGCTTATTGCTTATGCGATATAATGACTTTTCTTAGATTCTCGTGATTTGTTCAATAACTAGGTTAACTGCTAGACATTTTTTCTGTCCAATCTAAAAATCGGTCCCATATTTAATGTCGACTGACTCCTGTCAAATCAAAGCATATCCGTACCGAGATTTACGTATTTTAAATGGCTTTTTTCGTGTCGAAAATGAACTCAATTTCTAGCGTGACAAGGAAGTACTGTAGAAGAGCGACAAAGGCAGGAAGCAGGGGGGAATTTAGCGACAGGAAGGTGGCAATTGTCTCAATGGATCGCCCTTGCGTCGAAGACCATCCTGCTTAGTAAAGGTCTTTGATGCTTATTGTCTGTTTGTGTATTGACGGAGATTTATTTTTATCAATGTATTACTTTTCAATTACACTTTTTTAATAGATTAAGGTTGACAAACGAGCACACAGTCCACCTGATTGTAAGTGGATGCTGTGGCCCATAGACATCTGCTGTTATATACAGACTACTCGTATTAAAGACCACTGCTGAACATAGGCCTCCCCATAGATTGCCTCAAGGCGTTATTTGCAATAGTTGCCACGCTTTGCAAGCGGGTTGGCAACCGCAATTTTTTATTTATAGACGTTGTTAGGAAGACACTGCTGCCCGTCTCCTGATTTGTTTCCCTCTGTCGCCTCTTACGACACCCACGGGGTGATATGGGGTATTGAATATTGTTACACTGCGACTACGCGGTTAAACGGACTGTAGTTCTCTAGTATATACCTCAAACTAAATATAAACTGATTTATGTAATAAGACGGAATAAGTGCAAAAATCTGAGTAGGTATTTCAAAACGTGCACACAAGGCGATTAAAGATATTAAGTAATTCAGTAACTAGTTTACAAAACAAATTAAACGAAATATGTTTTAGTTTAAATTTGGAAAGTAACATATTTATACAAGCTTTGTTTTGAACCGACTTCAAAAAAGGAGGAGGTTCTCAATTAGACTGTATTTTTTATGTGTTATCTCAGAACTTTTTTCTAGCTGAACCGATTTTGATGATTCTTTTTTTTTATTTGAAAGCTGGTGCTTCTCGTGTGGTCACATATAAATTTGATCAAGATCTGGCCAGTAGTTTTTGAGTTATCCTTAATAATGCATATTTAATTGACTTCGACTACATTGATGTTTTCATTTTCTACCGACCAAAAAGGAGGAGGTACTCAATTCGACTGTATGTTCTTTTTTTTTCTTTTTTTTATGTGTGTTACCTCATAACTTTTTGCTGCGTGAACCGATTTCGATGATTCTTTTTTTATTTGTAAGCTGGCGCTGCTCATATGGTTCCATATAAATCTGATTAAGGTCTGACCAATAGTTTTTGAGTTATTCTTAATAATTTATAAAGTCGGTTGTACAAAATTTTAAATTTTACCACTTGTCAATATTATATTTGGGAAGTCGATGGATGCAGGTGGCTTGGGCCCGTGCTTTGTGGCTTTCCTTATGGGAGGCCTGTGTTCAGCAGTGGACTTGTGAAGGGCTGTGATGATGATGTGTGAATTATTTAAAATTATACTTTTAATAAAAAGTAAAAGCCATAAAAATATAAAAAAGAGGAGAAGTGGCAAGGGGGCGTGTCTGTGTCCGCGCACTATGATCAAAATGCTCATGTTCTATGCAAAAGGCCGTTCCTGGGATATAGTGCGCTTTCGACCGTCATCGTGAAACATTATCAGAATGCCGTGTTGTTCAGTGGTTTCTTGTAAAAACCGAAGTCAAAACAAAAACTTTGTAAATCCTGGAATCACTTACCATATGTATTTTACTATATTTATCTTTAAAATTATGAAAAACAACAAATCGTAAAATATTTCTTGCTCTTACTACGTTATTTTTGTTTTCAAATATCACACCGACTGTACTGTTTTGCAGTAAACACATTGCTCCTTAACTAACACTACCTAAGTATATAAGTGACTGAACAAGCAATGTAAATATCACAATCGATACTTTATTTATGGGGATGCATCGCGTAGTACGGCCGCTGTATCTTGCGACGAGTTAGTGATGTGCTCCACTACATGGCTATCTGTAGCTAAATAAGTAAGTAGTATGGTGCGTGGTAAATGCAGGCTCCGTATGTAGGAATAAGGTTTATAATTGATTGTGTAGTACTTTCTGATTTATAAAATGCGAGTGTGTGCGCGACTCTGTATCTATTTGCTTTTACTGATCTGCATGTGTAGTAGTTGGCGTGTGGTAGGGGCCTACTGGAGACACCAGGTTCCGAAACATTTTCAACTACCGGGCATATCTCCTTCTTTTTTATATCTACGGTAAAAGCCGACTTCAATTAACTAAAAATAATTAAATAATTTCCGCAAAATAGTTTCAGAAGCCGCAGCAAGACGTAGGGACCAGGTGAGTAGGGATGGGCAAGTGAAAAAAAAATCGGTATATATCGTATCGATATTTTATAACAGTATCGATATATATCGCGTGATAAATATCGATATATTGTCATCATTTGCATCATGTACTAGGATAAGGCCAAAATTAAATTAATGACAGTTGGACGAAAAAAAAACGACAACCGCACTTGTTGAATGCTTTTGTAGCTGCTTTTGTTCCTTCATTTTTCATTTTAAAATATATCGAAATTGATACATATTCGATTCTCTAAAATAAATATCGATATATCGATATACCGGAATTATAAATATATATCGATATCTATCGATATCTATCGATATATATTTATCGATATATGGGTGGGGCTCAAAAAAAATGTATTTTTGAAAAAAAATCGCGGCCTTATGTTTACCCCTAAATTTTAGTATTTTTTAAGAGTTTTTTTTTATCGAATTTTAGTTGCTGCATTAAAATGAAGACATCAAAAAAAGAGTTGCAAATGGAATCCATAAATCTTCAATTTACGCAATATTTTAGTTTATAAAACTTTTAATCTTTTTTTTGCTCCATACAAAACTTAAATGTCGTATTATTTTATGGATTTATTTCTAAAATTTCTTTGAATTTGCGGCTACTTTAATCATATAAACACAAGAATCTTCTCGCGTGTTCGGTCTGGTGTGTTATGTTGTGTTATATGGTGTGTTACATAACACACTGGATAGCATTAAGCTTAGTTTACATTGCCTTTAACCGACTGCGGTAGAGCCCAAAAGCGGGTATAAAATTTTTGCTTGATTGTGAATAAACCTGCATATTATGTAATTACAATCGTGTCTTCTCTTCTGTTGCCATAGAAGCACCCCGAATAAATCTTAACATACTCTAAAAAAACTCTACAAAGATCTATAAAGAGAAACAAATAATTACTTGATTTAATACGATTTTTTTTATAGAATAGACCAATTTAAACAAACTGAAACCAATTTATAATAATGAGCAAGAAAAAGGTATTCCATGCACCATCCACCATGTTTAGCAAATTTTCTTCTTTATACAGTCCATGCTTATAGAAGAAAATTTGCTAAATATTTTCCTTGAAGAACCCTTGAAAACTCTAATAAAAATATTGAAAAAAAAACATGCTCAAGAATATAGTTTCTAGTGACGTCAACAAAAAAAAAACATTAGTCTTAATGGAGAAATACGTCAATTTCCTATTTTGATATAACTTTTATGAGAAAATATCGATATTTCGATATATTGATATTTTTTACCCAAGCCTAGTGTATAGAAATATTAAAGCCCCGACTTCTGTGGAACTTTTTTTTTTAATTCTTTAAAGTCCGCTCTACTTTTTGTTGATAATCTAATTTTGACCCTTTTGAGTGGACTAAGGATAAAGAAAGGATGTATGTATCTTTAAAGGACATTTAAAAGGTTGAATGTCGAGGAAAGATGCATTAAAATCTTCACCCCTATTTTTTTACCCTCGGGGATGTTTTTTTTCTCCAATTTTATATGGATACCCCTGAAGTAATTTTTTATAGAATATGGGTGACAAAGGAGCACACAGTCCACCTGATGGTAAGTGGATGCTGTGGCCCATAGACATCTACATTTATCCTCGTTTAATAATCAAAATGCAAATGCGTTGTCAGCCCTGAGGCCTTTTTTTGCTGGTACTCTGTGAGAGCGTGGTCCTACCCTGGTCGAGCCGACCCATTCGTGCTACAACCATAATATAGCTGCAACATGGCTCCATAACGTATAAACTATTTAATAAAAAGAATCATTAAAATCGGTTCACAATTCAACAAGATTTGGAGTAACACACATACAAAAAACGAACCTATACACGAATTGGGATCCTCCAAATTTTAATTCGGTTAAGAAAGAAAATCTAGATCTGATTTGAAATACCTATTGACTTTAGCTGTGGCTTGAGTAGCTAACCATGGCTACGTATTTGCCTGTCGCACTTTTTATATAGAACTAGCTGTTTTCCGCGACTTCGTCCACGTGGAATTTATTACAAAAGTAGATAAGTTACTCCATATAACATCAGCTATCTGCCAGTGAAAGTCCCGTCAAAATCGGTGCATCCGCTTTGGAGATTTGCCGGAATAAACAAACACACAGACAGACAGACAAAATTAAAAAAAATGTTTTTTTTTGTTATAAGTCTGTATATACTTTCATATGCATTTAGTAATAAGCTGTTTTTCTGACATTACAAACAGACACTTCATTTTTATTTATTTGTATAGATAAGGGTGACAAACGAGCACACAGTAGGTACACCTAAGTGGAGGCGGTGGCCGAAGACATCTACATCCACTCTCGATTAAGAATTGAAACGCAAATGCGTCACCCGTGAGGACACAGATGGAATGCTTTGTTTCCAGTGGAAAGGATCTGCGGTTCTCTACACTAACCATAAGAAATATAGCAGTTTACGCTGGTATTATGCGAGAGCGTGGTCCTTCCCCGGTCAAGCCGACCCATTCGTGCCACAACCATCATAAAAAAGCGCAATAACATAAAAAAGTGCGCACTGACCGCAAAATCACGCAGTCGCCATGTTTACATTAACTTGTAAATGCGTTAACGAAGTTAACGATATGAAACGAAGTGCTGCATTTATTCCATAGATCTCACACTTGGCTGCCATCTTGCATCAGAACGTGTGTAGATTTTCAGAGAAAAAACTTCTTGTATCTTTCCAATCACAACCGTTGCAGTAACTAGACTTTATCAATGTACATCTGGTCCAGACGGGTAACGCACCGTTATGCGCAGTTATATAACGAGAAATCCCGCGTATCGAAGATTTGCATATAAAGAAATATTTCTCCGATGTTAAGTGCATTTTCACGGTACATTAAATCTCCAATCAATGCGATTATGTACGTCACATAATCGCATCACATCTCTCTCTAAATGCCTGCTACTAAACGCTTTTGAGCTTGTGAAGATCTGAGGAGCGATTTTTAAAAAAATCGCTCCTCAGATCTACACTAGATTTTCCTTCACCATCGAACGTGTAGTAAATCAGCACTTAAAATTGTAATTACCAATTAAATCGTCGGCGGGAACTGCAACCCAAATCGAACTGCGTACTGTCAAATTTACGTCGGGTGACAAAGATGAATTATGGCTCTTTTAGTTTTCATATCATATTTTTCTCAATCTCAATTATCTCTTATGTTATTTAAATCGTATTATACGTGGTAGAGTCATGCTGCAGCTATATTAGTAGTATAGTTGTAGCTCGAATGGGTCGGTCAGAATACCAGCGTAAAATAGCAGCTTAACGCTGCTGTGTTTCGTATGGTGAGTGTAGAGAACAGAGACCCCTTTTACTGGAAACGAGGCATTCCATCTTAGTCCTCACGGGTGACAACGCATCTGCATTTTGATTTATAGTATAGATGTAGATGTCTACGGGGCACAGCAACCACTTACCATCAGGTGGACTGTGTGCTCGTTTGTTACCATAAGAAAAAACATCTTTTTTACAATATCATTTCTTTATTTTTCGTTAACTCGGAGGCTATTATACCTCGCACAAAAGAATCATAAGAGTTCTTTGCACATTTAAGGCTTCATATCTCGCAAATGTGCTTCTTAAAAGTCCCTTTAGCTTCTTATCTTAAATTAAGGTGAGAGCAAAGGGTGTATGCGAAACATATTTGTTTGTTATAATGGCATAATAGAATTTATAAGACAAAACCTTACAACACCTGACAACGCATTTGTGGCTTATTCTGTTGCAAGTCGATTGCAGGTGTCCATGGCTGGCAGTAGCCATTTCCCAGTTGGTGAATAGCCAATGCATATTTTTTTAGATACAAATGGAAATAAATTTCCGGCGTCCAACGAATAACTCTCGTCAAACGTCAAAAGTTTATTACAAAATGCGCGGAAAAGCGGGGTTTTAATAATTATTCTTGGGCCGCGTGGAACGGGGAAAGTTATTTATTACGTTGTTATTATCTCTATTTTAACGATTGCACGGTTATTTAAAACAACTCGCATGTACGGTTGTGTTTAAATTTTAGGCGAAAGTATTTTCGCTCTGCGAAGCATCCGCTGCTGCACGTTATGGATGCATAGACAGTGTTTTTTTTTAAATCTGGGTGACAGCGATTAAAGCTATGGTCAAGCAACATTGAGGATACTTTCACGTTCAATTAAAGATTGTGTAATCGATGTTTAATGTTTTTAATTGCTATTTACGATTATATCAGAAACGATAATTTGAAGTATTTAATGGTCCGGTAGGCTGCAAATTTATTCGTGTATACGAATATTACTTCTCGATACCTTTTCGAATTTTTAAAAAGATTTCAACGTAACGTTTGTTTATGAGAACTTTTATTTGTTTATTTTTAGATAACTCAATTTATAATGTAAACATTTTTGCAACAAAGTTGTCGGCTTCGTAACGCAGTGGCTGAGGGCCGCGGGTTCGTATCCCGCACGTAACAAGTAATTAACTACAAATAATTGTTCCGAGTCCTTGTGCAATTTATGTTTGTAAACTGACTCCGCGATACAAGAGATCCTAGTGTCTCTGGCATTTATGAAAAAATGATAAAATTAGGTACCTATATTAAAAGCTGGACATTTTTTAAACTGTTTTATAATCTTTTTTTTTCATTTTCAGTTCTTGCTGCACCGCACCGCCCACTAGTATTTATCGTTGCTTAGCTAAGTGGTTTACTAGGAGAGCATGCCTTTTGGCATTTAGTCCGCCATGTTTCCGTTCCGTTATGTGCCTATAAGCTTAAATAATCAAAAACAAATTATTTAATAGTATCAGGCGTTATTTTGCAGAAATCCATTAGGTATATTAACGATGTTAAAAATCCACGTAATAAAATAAAATGGAGTTTTCTAGTTTGAAGAGCACCTCCTGTCCTCCCCCGAAGAGGGTGGGAGGTGCTCTTCAATAAATATTTTACAACTAGGTATTTATTAAATCGTATACTTGGAATTATTATTAAACATGTTCCTAATTTGTGCGAATACGACTAGTGATCTCAATTCATGCCATAAAGGGATAGGGACGTGGTTTCTAACATGGTACAAGAAAACGTGATGGCATCCGACGTGCTGTCACATTTCGCTTGGCGGGAAACATTGCATGCGACTATCGCGGACATTTGCTTTTTCAGATGTCGTTTATATCCGGCGAGTAATTTGATTTGATTTAATTGCACGCATTGGAAATAGTACGAATTCAACAGTGACTTTCGTGTTGGTTACGATTTTCATTTTAATTTCGCTTTACTAGCTACCATTGAACTTACAAGGCTTAAGGCTTATAGTACGAAATCCAACCGTCCAACTCATATATTTATTGATTGATTGATTCTTCACTCCAGTGAAGAATCAATCGATTAATAAATATATTCTTTATTTGTACACCATTCATTCTTTAATTATTCATGAAAGCCTATCAAAAGTCCACTGCTGAACTTGGCCTTCTCCATACACTAACTCCTACGAGGAATATTTGCTACTGTTACCACGCTGAGAAGGCAGGTTAGCAACCACAGATTTTTATTATTTTTAAATTGTTATTAGTAATTAGGATGATATGAATTAGCGATGAATTGTGAAGGGATCTACCGTGAGGTAAACGTCCACTATTGGACATAGGCCTCTGCTATATCCCATAGAGGGATTTTGCCATAGTTTGACATGCGTGATGGCAAGATGTTGCCTATTCCGACATTCTCGGAACGATATAGGCTAGAGGCTATTTCTTACACCGCCCCTACACGGTTACTGTGCACGTATAAAAAAAATAAAAATTTGAAGGATGTAAAGTTCGCAATTACGCGCTGGTAAAACGCGGCTCTGCATTTTAACCCTTTCGCTGTCCCGTACAATGGGACAGTGCAAGTGTTAACATAGAGAGGAGCCCTATGCCCAGCTGTGTGACATATATAAGCTGTATATTTATTTTAACTTTGTATTTTTCCACATCACTTTCATACCGGTATGTTTTTTTACTATATATTTAATTTCACAATTATGCAAGTACCGACTGTCAACAATGGTTCCATGACAATAGTTAAGTTAGACAAAGATTATGAAACCTTGTCTAAAATGAGGGAAAGTGCTACCTAACAACAAAAACTTTGATACGGTAAGGGCACTTCTACACTGACTTACGCGATTTGCAACTTTTTTTATAGAATGAGAGTGACAAACGAGCACACAGTTCACCTGATGGTACTTTGATGCTGTGGCCCATAGACATCTACATATCTTTAATTAAGAATCAATATGCAGATGTATTCACCCGGATTAAGATTAAGAGTGAAAAGTCTCCGGTTCTCTACATTTACCATACGAAACACAGCAGCATTAAGCTTTTATTTTACGCTGGTGTTCTGTGAGAGCGTGTTCCCACCCCGGTCGGGCCGACCCATTCCTCCTACAACCATAATATGTATACCTGTAACGTGGCTCTACCACTTACATACTTACTGTAGTTATATAACCCTACATGACTCGTTGTTTACAACTTTCCAGATAATCGGTCTTAAGCCAATAGTCTCTAACGTCTACAGTTTTGTAGTATTTTGTAATATTTAGTTCCAAATCAATACACAGTATTCGGGAATTACACCAAAAATTCTTTGAACACATCTCTTTATCGGGAATTTTTTTTGCCTTTTGAGTCTTTCATCCCTTAGTGCAATTCAAAGTCTACCGCTGAATGTGAGTATCTCGTATTGTAGGATTCGACTGTATGTTTTTTTCTTTTTTTATGTGTGTTACCTCATAACTTTTTTCTGGGTGAACCGATTTCAGTGATTCTTTTTCTATTAGAAAGCTGGTGCTTCTCATGTGGTCCCATATAAATTTGATCAAGGTCTGACTAATAGTTTTTGAGTTATTCTTAATAATTTATATTGAAGTCGGGTGTACAAATTTTTTAATTTTAAATTATGTTTAGTCCTCTCGCTTGGCAGGCGTATTGAAGATCGCAGTTCAAGACGTCTCGCCACTTTTACCCTGCTGCCTTTAACCGGTTTGGGGTATTTTGAATTTGGCGTAAACAAAATGGTTACAGCGCTATCTAGCGGAAGCCATATCTTTCCAGCCTTACTCATAGGCGCCTCTTAAAGCACCTAAGGGACGAAATGGAGTGATAGTTTCTTATACGTCACCACCACACGTATAGCAGCACATAAACACCTTTTATGGGGGTTAATAATCTTTCGCTCACCAAATATAATCCGTAGTTTGCTTTCTTCATTTCCAATCTAATCTTCCACTTTTAAATCAACTTCCCCGCCATGAAATCTGTCAAATATTTCACCTCATTCCAAAGTAGCGCCGCCCTGGTGACAGAAAAAGTCGTGGATGCATCAGTGTTTTATTATAGCCTCATCCTGACAGCGGATGACTAGCCTAAAACTGTATTAAATCTCGGCTTCACAGTTACACCGTGGGAATGCCAAACAATAGGGCAGGAGTGAATGGCGAGGCGGGCGCATTGTATGATAATGTTTTGTTGATTGAACACTCGCTCATACAATATACGAAATTCGCCATTCATTAAGATCAATATCGGGATTTCTATTAAATGGTATAGGTAGAGACTTGAAATGGTAGTTCACCGTGTAGTGGGGGGAATATTGCTTGGAATAACATATCGTCTCGTAGGGAAAGATACCAGGAGATGGGCAGCAGCATTTTCCTCATAACAGCTAAGAAATAAAAAAAAATCTCTACACTATACACACCACCAACTGAATGCTTGACGGTTCACCACTGTGCGATTTTCGAGAAGGTTCTTTCTCACACGACTACTTTGTAGAATATGCTATTTCCAGCAATTTTTCAGACCGATACAACTTAAAGTTTTTTTTAAAGAGGCCGGCAGCGCACCTGCAGTTCCTCCGGTATTGCCGGTGATTATGGGCGTAGGTCACTTATCTATAAAAAGTTTTGTTTTTAATATGAGAATTCAGTTTTTTTTTAAAACGCAGCTTACATACTTAAATTACGTAATGACAAACATCCAGATCCAGATTAGTAGTATAGTTGTAGCACGAATGGGTCGGCTCGACCGGGGAAGGACCAGCTTAACGCTGCTGTGTTTCGTATGGTGAGTGTAGAGAACCGGAGACCCTTTTTACTGGAAAAGAGGCATTCCATCTTAGTCCTCACGGCCGACAACGCATCTGCATTTTGATTTGTAATCGAGGATAGATGTAGATGTGTATGGGCCGCAGCAACCACTTACCATCAGGTTGTCAGTGTGCTCGTTTTTGACCCTTATCCTATAAAAAAAAAATTGTAGGCCATACAAATACTCGTCTCATTGCCAAGCCATTGCGCTATGGAGCCTGTCATCCAAAGGGGTAAACAGATACTACTGACTTACATTTGGCACGATCCTGACACCTCTCTTGCTTCCTTCACATCCGAATATCTACGCATACGTGTTCTTCGAGGGTACTAATCATTATTTCAGAAATTTCAGAAATTTCAGAAATTTTCAGAAATTTCAGAAATTTCAGAAATTTATTTGCTTTAAACATGGTAGTGCAAAGATGTTAACATAGTGGTATGTCCTCATGTTTGACTTATAATTGTCATGCAAATTTAAAAGTAGTTATTTGACCCATACTCAATTTATTGCTAATTTAGTTGATATAGTGGATTGGATTTAGAAACGTTTGGCAGGAATTTGGGGGAGTAAGGTGTTTTATTTGGTACCGATTATAACAATACCCCCCCTGCCGGAGACGATGAATGTTATCAATTTGAGGTTAGGTTTATGGGATTTTAGTTTTGATTTTTCTCAAGAACGGTGTATACCTTTTGATGGGAGTGGTGTCGGTGGTTAGGGGACACTCCCCCCTCCTCCCTCCACCCCATCCCTGCCAAACGATTCTTAGGCCCGTATTAATAAACGTTACTCAACGACGAACTCAAGTGCGTAATCATTTGATACGCCCTCATTACGAAATCAGCATCTCAAGATCGTTGCTGATTAATAAACACATAAAAACAGTATCTCAAAACGCTGTACTTAGGAATACTGTTCTGTGACTTGCACTTAAGTATACACACTTGAGAGTCGAGTTTCGTTTATTAATCAGTGTGGCACTCAGCTGATATCGTAAACCTAAACCGTATCTTGAGATATGTTTATTAAGAAAATCATAACCTCAAGATTGTACTCAAGTGCGTGTACTTGAGCTGAGTAACGTTTATTAATACGGGCCTTAATTTTAACCGATATAGTTACTAACTAATCTAACTAATAACAATCTTGGCAGTGAAACTAGGTTTTTCTGGCACCCTAGTTTCTCTCACTTCTCTGTATACTTGAGAATTGAACACGGGCCTAAAGATATGAATAAAAACGTTGTTAGTGACAGTTTGCTGATTGGTGCGATTAGTCTCGCCTCATGACACCGTTTCAACTTAAACGGTTTGTCTTTGTTTCAATGCTCAATGATTAGACGAATCAGGGTAATGCCTACATGCTTTGTTCTTTACTAGATAGCGTAATGGTTTAGTTAAAGTTAAAGTTACAGCCTATATACGTCCCACTGTTGGGCACAGGCCTCCTCTCTTACAGCCGTGGTAGCTCAGGGGCTAAGCGCTCGCTGTAAAATTCACAGTACGCGAGCAACCCGTGTTCAATCCCCGCCGGCACCAATGAAATTGTTAATTGCGATTTTAAGTGCTGATTTACCACGTGATCGGCAGTGAAGGAAAATATCGTGAGGAAACCTGCATGTCTTGGAAATAAGAAAAAATATTTCGAAGACATTCGAAGTTCGCCAACACGCATTGGGGCAGCGCGGCGGACATTTCCTTGCCCTAAACCCTCTCAGAAATGGTTTCCTTATCCTTACACAAATATGCTGTACCCTTACTGATATGTAACAGACGCTTATGATACGCAAACCCTATACTTACATTATATTTGTTTATTGTAATATTATTATATATTTATTATATACTAGCTGTTCCCCGCGTCTTCGCCCTTCTTCCCTAATTACCCTAATTCTTTTTCTAAAATAAAAGTAGCATAAGTTACTCCTTATAACATCAGCTATGCCGGAAACAAACATATAGACAAAGAGACAAAAATATGCATATGCATTTAGTAAAAAGCTGTTATTTTGACATTACAAACAGACAATTCAATTTCATTTATTTATATAGATAATAACGAATCATAGCACTCCTCGAACCCGAAGCTGAGATGTTGGGCACTATAATCGCAATATCAAAAACCGAGTTCTGTTCGACTTCAATCAACAGCACTGATTATATGTAGAAATAAAAAAAAAAAAATCCATTAAAAACCGGTAATGATTCAAAATACTCTTGTTGATTTGAAGTTGATTAAGTTTTTTTTAAGTGAGAACTTCTTTACAGTCGTTGTGATTTGAAATTCGATAAAACGAAAAAGCGACACTAAAAAGAGACAAACATACCTATACATCTATAGGATTAAGCCTGCGAGAGAATGTGATAGAATATAGTATAATATAGTGTTTTTATTTATTCCGTCTCCTTTGCTGAAGGCTTCACTTCTACCGCGTGTGAACTGCACACATGTTTTTTTTAATTTACCGCTTAATTAATATTTGACAAATCCCGAATCGACAAAGGCGCTTATGACGTTTAGCGTTTAACAGCTGTTCAAATACACACAAGCGTCCGGCGATTTAACCGCCAACTCAAATATAAAATTACCCGAAGAAAACCTCTGTTTTATAACTAACATTCGAGGTCAATTTCCTTTATCCATTAATTAAAAACTGTGTGTTTAATAACAGTTTTATACGTTAACTAGCTTCCGATATAACGATAGGGGTAACTGCTAACTGAAGTCACTTTAAAGCATAAATTGAACAGAACAGAACAGACACTTTTTTTTATTAAATATAGATTATAAATAAATAATACTTATTGAAAGTCACTCTTTTGTTTAATTACCACTGGTTCGAAAAAAAAAGCGGGATTTTTTTTTAAATAACGGCTTACAATCATGTGTGTTACACAATTAAAAACACAAAACAAATTAGAAATAGCTTGGTAGCGATGACCTCATTCAATTTCCTTACTTTACAGAACTGTGATAGAATGTACATTTACGTGGTAGAGCCTCCCTACAGCTATATTTTCCAGAATGAATGGGTCGGCTCTACCGGAGTAGGACAGCACTCTCATAGAATACCAGCATGAAATAGCAGCTTAATGCTGCTGACTGTATTTCGCATGGTGATTGTAGAGAACCGTTCTTAATCGAGGATAGATGTAAATTTCAATGGGCCACAGCATCCGCTTACCAACAGGTCTTTGTGCTGCTTTATCACCATTATTCTATAAAAACCACACGATTTTTAACTTTTAAATGTCCTCAAGACGTGTCTAAAGACAAAGAATTAAAAGACAGCCGCGTCGATGAAGCTGACTGTTCTCGAAGGCCGACTACTTTTTAATTATTTTGTTTGCTTTTTTAAAGCAAGCTTGTAAAGTTTTATGAGCAGACTAGCTGTTCACCGCGACTTTGCCCGCGTGTAATTTAGGGTTTTATTGTTTTTGTGCGGAACCCTAATTCTTTATCTGCAACAAAAGCGGCCTAAGTTACTCCTTATAACATCAGCTATCTGCCAGTGAAAGTCCCAATCAAAATCGGTCCAGCCATTTCGGAGATTAGCCGGAACAAACAGACAGACAAAAATTTTAAAAAATGAATTTTTGTTATAAGTTCCGTATATACTTTCATATACATTTAGTAAAAGGCTGTTATTTTGTCATTACAAACTGACACTTCAATTTTATTTATTTGTATAGATTAAAAATGACTATTAATACGCAAAACAAATATTTTTCATTTTTTTTGGGATAACTTTTTTTTTGAGAAATACAATCCAAGATCAATATTTACTATATTGTACATTTAACGACAACTTAGGATAAAACTAAGTATACTGGTCTTATCGCGTTTGATTTAACTGATTTTATGTATTTTTAATTCCCAACGTTTCAGGTGCTTTACAGCAACCACGGTCGCGAAGGAGGCTAAGGTGGGGGCCCCTCCCCCATTCAATGTCCTAGTATTCGTGTAAATATAACAATTTATCTAATATATAAAAATGTTTGTTTGTTCGTATTTTATGCGCAGCCATACCGTTCATCAGATTGCGGTAAAACTTTGTCAACTTATTGCTTACACTCGCGCGAAGGTTATAGGCATAGTACAATTAACTTACAGTAGATGGCGCGCGTATTGTATCGACATGTATTACCATTCCTAATTAAACAAGAGCGTTTGATTTCTACTTAGAGTATACACAAGCAAGCTATGTTTATGTATACTGTAAGGATTTCTAGCTAAAGTAAGACGCTTATCTAAATTTTTAACGCCGTTTATCTTTTATTCTAAAAGATAATTTGGATTCTATGGGCAAGATTATCTCAAATATTTTAGATTTTATTTCTGCCGCATATCGTCGCGCTAGTTTGCAGTTATAAATAATATTCGAGAAGATTTCTATTCATGATATTTTTTTTTTAAATAGCAAAGAAACAACTCTTCCAAATTTGAAACGATATTTCCACAATTATTTATTCTGCGGAAGCAAAGATAACTTTTTTTCTTCTTGTTGGCGTCAGTTGTTAACTTATTGCCAATGATTTTTTTTAAACTTATTATAACTCTGTGGTTGACTAATATCCTACTGACTTGGAGGATAAGTATGGAAGTAAATTCATCCTGCACTAGTTATCGGCTAGCACATTGAAATACAGGATTATTTTGTAGGCAAAAACGTTGTTGTCCAGAAATCACATTAAATTTAGGATAATTTCAATAAAAAGTAGAAGCTTTATTTACTCGTATTTTCAAACACTTCAATAACGGTATATCCTTATTTATATATTTGAACTTAAGTTTAATATTTGACTACTCTTTGAAAAATAACCCGCTGTATTATTTACCATCATAATTTTAATTCCATGCAATAATTATAAATTTAAAATGGAATTGTTAACTATCCTTAAAAACAATGACCCCAGGATAAGGAGGTACAGAAATAAAATATTTCGGCACTAGTGATTGTCGAACTCCTAGAGTTTCTATATAGCGGCAGTATAGCTCTACCATGGACGATGTACGTATATTACATATTTAAATTGTCATAATTCGTAACTTACATTTTATGGAATACTTTGTAAACATTTTAATGTAGATATCGATAAACTAACCAATGTTAAACAAACTAAGAATCGGGAAGTAAACTAGTCCCAGTAATATCCTGGTTTTGGGACTGTTGACCACCGTAAATTTCTGTACATGTTATATATGTGAATCCGTGTAGTAACGATGTAAGAATGTCCACTACTTCATATCATTCCGTGGGTGTGGTAAGAGACGACAGAGGAAAAAAAAATCAGGAGATGGCAACATCTTCCTAATAACTACTAAAAATAAAACTGTGGTTGCTAACCCGCTTGCCAAGTGTGGCAACTATTACCAATATCCTCCTTATGAGGCATCTATATGTAATATATCGATAATGTTTGATATTTTTCTTATTGTACATTATTATTTTATTATAATTCCATATCACTGCACTCACTTGCACTGAACATCCTGTTGAGACGGTAGACCGCGTACACCACAATCGTAGGACGAGGCCACCGCTCACTTACATTGGCAACGCTCTGATTTCACCACAACGGTCTCAGCACACAATACAAGTAATTTAAAGCTGATTTTATAATATAAAGTTCACATGCGTTGCTTATTATTCCAGCAAAGATCATTATTGGTTTCAGTATAACAGATAAAAGGCGGGGAATGAAACTTGTATCATTCGATAGGCACTGTGTCATAGGTGTGCTCAATTTTTTTTACTTATTATAAACCAGTGCTTGACCACAATCCCACCTGGTGGTAAGTGGTGATGCAGCCTTAGATGGTAAATCGCACTGTCTTAGCGTAACAAAAGCCTATTCACTCTTGCCTTGAAGACGCCCAGATTGTATTCGGATGGAAAGATAAACGCCGGCAAATTATTCCACTCCTTTGCTGTACGCATTACAAAAGACGAAGCAAACCGTTTGGTTCGAATGCGTGGAATATCGACAACAAAGGGGTGAAGACCCACCGACCGCCTGGTTGTCCGATGGTGGAAAGGAGAGGGAGGAATTAAAGCGTGTAATACCCATATAAAAATAAAATATAACTACATAAAATATACTGAAACTAACATCATCGTGTGTATTTTTTAAATTTATATATTTTTTTCTTAATTGTCAAATTTATGTTGGTACACCTTTCCTATTCGCAATTCGCTGTAAACAACAGTTCTTTGCCTGGGAGAAATCGCTTCCAGAGACATAAGACCACCTGTTGTACTTTCTATATATTATAATACTTATATTAACAATAATATCAACACATTTAAACGAGACAAAATGAAATATAATATATAAAAATTAATATTTGTTTGTTCGTATTTTATGCGCTGCCATACCGTTCATAGGATTGTGCTAAAACTTTGTCAACTTATTGCGTGCACTTGCGCGATGGATATAGGCATAGTACAATTAACTTACAGTAGGTGGCGCGCGTATCGTAACAAAAATTTATTTGAAAGTCATATATCATTCAATTTCAATGAATCTATTATGATTCCTATATAATTAAACATTATAATCCTTCCAAATTTAAAACGATATTTGCACAAATATTTCTTCTGCGGTAGCAGTGCGCCGGGTCTCGTTTAAATGTGTATTGTTGTACAGTAAAGAATACATTGATTGATTGATTAACTGCTCCCCCTGCTTCTGTGTGCTATTCTAAAGGGTATAATAAGCCATAATTACAGGCCGTGACGCATTCCATCTTAGTCCTCAGAGGTAATAACGCATCAGTAGCATCATCTGCTTAAAGTTGGTTGGCAGTTCCCCATGTCCATTTTTTTATTCACCGTTACTGTTATATTAGAGCCTATTAAAATCCACTGCTGAACATAGGCCTCCCCCATAGATTGCCAGATAGGGTTGATATTTACAGTTGGCGGACGCAGTTTTTTTTTTATTCGTTATTAGGAAGACGCTGCTGCCCATCTCCTGATTTGTTTTCCTCTGTCGCCTCTTACGACACCCACGGGACGATATGAAGTAGTGGATATTCTTACACTGCCACTACACGGTAAGTTAATTTCTTTTTATGTATTAATTATTAGTAGTTTTTTTAAATAAATGTTATATGATATTTTTTATTTATTTATTTATCCTATACTGCAAATACCTTCATCTAAGGATTACAATGGGCGGACTTAATGCCTTATGGAATTCTTTACCTGTCAACCCTACTCTATCTTCCCATCTGATTACAATGTGGGTGTCTTCAAGGCAAGAGTGAATAGGCTTTTGTTAAGATAAGTCAGTGCACTTTACTATCTTCGTCGTCATCACTTACCATCGGGCGAGATACTAGGTAGTTAGGCACTAGCTTGTAATAATTAAAAAAAATATTTATATTACATTTTTTTATTAAGACTTTTCGCTTCGATGCTTGTCCTTTAAGCCATGTCTTCATTTATCTCAGTATCAAGTGATAGGTAATATGTGTATATGTATATAGTACACTGCTTCACAATATGTTGATGCGTCACATTGCGTAGTTTTTGGGAGATTTTGACGGCAACTTGAGCCAGCAGACAGTTGGGGATAGTATCTCAAGCCGCCTAAGCAGACAGATACCTTATCTTGAGATTTGCGTCATCATCGGGGCACTTGTTTCACCGTTTCCACTAATAAATCACATGCCGCAGACATTTGATACACAAAATCGCACCACTTTTACATATCAAAATCCACTTCAAACCATAATATATACAATAATACAGGAACAGATTAATATTAAAAAGATAATACAAGTTACTGCCAACATTCCAAAAAAATCATATTACATATTCATATTTATTACTTTTTTATTCGACTGCATTTAATATGACTGATCATTTATTAAGTTTTTTATGTAAATTTTTGGAAATTAATAACCTTGATCCTAGTTTAAAAAGTTGTAGCTACGAAATAAAGAGAGTACTTATTTTTTAACTTAGTGTAAAGTAGAAAGTAGTGTGTAAAGGAAAATTAGCATAAAGTTTCTACTTTGCTAAGTTTTTTTTTTTAATATAAGTGTGACACACGAGGTAAGATAAAACCCCTTTTTCAATTAAACAGTATCCCGGTTTTTGTTACTGTCTGTATGAAACACTATATTGCTATTTTTTTTAACGAGCCTTTGCAGCTACATATTAGGTATAGTTGTAGTACGAATGGGTCGGCTTGACCGGGGAAGGACCACACTCTCACAGAATACCAGCGTAAAATAGCAGCTTAATACTTTTGTTTGATTTAATGAGTGTAGAGAACCGGAGACCTTTTTGACTGGAAACGAGGTAAGTATTTCATCTTAGTCCTCAGGGGTGACAATCTGCATTTTGATTCTTAATCGACGATAAATATATATGTCTACGGGTCACAGCATCAACCTACCATCAGGTGGACTGTGTGCTCGTTTGTCACCCTTATCTTTATGTATATTCTTCTGACCGTGTGTGTGTGACTGAACTCCTCTTAAACGGCTGGACATATTGTGATGAAATTTTGTGTGTGTGATTACGTTGATTCGAGAATGGTTTAGTTTCACAATTGGACCCGGCAGGTGGCGCTGTTGTCGAGATCCAGATATCACACGTACGAAGCCAAGGCGGATCGCTAGTTCTATATAAAAAAAATAGGAGTAGTAAAAGAGATGGATGAAATCGTTAACGCGACAACCTCCGAAACTACCCTATAAGTGCACCGTAATATTAAAAACAATGTGAAACCACTGACCGACTTGCGTTTATCTTGATTGCACAATAAATTCACACAAAAATGACGAAAGCTTGATACTTAAAAACACTTTCAACGTTCGAATGTAAATTATGAAATTGTTTCATATCATGAAGGTAAGAATATAGAACGGTAACAAAGGACTAATCACTCTTGCAATACGTTTTTTATGTACATTCTCCTCGGTCCGTACGCTGATGGAATTGTAAATATTGCACGGCATAATATTATTTTAAAAAGAGCGCCATTTCGAATTTTTGAGTATTTAGGCGTTTAACACTACGCGCGATTGGAGCACGGTGTGAATTATTTTTTATACTGGGGCGATTCCAGTGCTTTTTTACCCGACGAAGGAGGGTAATGTTTTTCGAGTGTATGTATGTTTGTACGTATATTTCTTTGGCACGCTCTGTAGCCTAAATGGCTAGATGGATCTTAAGCGCACACGTTTAATACTCAAAACCGCACCACTAATACCCATCAAGTTCACTCAAAACCATTATTTTAATGGGAATATTCCGTATTCGTTCTATGACGTCTCATCCTACGATATTTTTTCCTTGCTCAACCGATTTGTATTCTTATTCAAACTACAGATATTATTTTATTTTATATATTTTTATTAATTCCATGAATATTCCTAACTCAACTGATTGTGGAACTATATACAAGTATATATAGCAAGTAGTATGTATAGCAAGGCATGTGTGTACGGTCTACTTAAAAACATTGTAATTAAATAAATGTAAAATAATATATTCCGTTATAAAATAAAACGTCAAAAGTGAGGCATGTTCTTGTAATACCAGGGCGGCTGAAAAGTTCGCGGCCTAGGGTACTTAACGATGAGTAATTAGCTTGTTACTCATGTCACTAGTTGCAACACTCAGTAGTATTATAAAAGCAATCACTAATTAAGTTTGCACTCATAGTTCAATCATTTATTGAACAACAAACATCACCATGTCAGCCGAATCTGGAAATTCTCGGAATTTTGAACACCGCGCCGTTTAAAAATTCATCGTAAAGAAGGTCATAGGTCATAAAGAGATGTCATCGGTTCTTCAGAATTCTGCGCCCTCGTATACGATGGTGAAAAAATGGGCCCGCATATTTCAACAAGGACGGGAGAGCTGTGAATACGACCCTCGCCCGGGCCGCCCTGTCACGGTACTGACCGAAGAGAACGTCCGAAAAGTCGAAAAAATCGTTCTGGCCGACCGAAGAATTAAATTGTGGCAGATTGTTGAAGAACTGCAGATTAGAAATTTTACATGAACATTTGAATATGAGAAAAATTAGCGCGCGCTGGGTATCGAAAATGCTCACGCCGCTCAACAAGCAACGTCGACTCGCAAGTTACAAAGATTTTTTGGAGCAAGTCGGCGATAACAAGGAAGACATTTGGCAACGGATAGTCACCGTAGATGAAACATGGATTTGCCAATATGATCCGGAGTCCAAACAAGAGTCCATGCAATGGATAAAAAAAGGAGAAAGGCCGCCGAAGAAATTCAAGCTGGAAAAGTCGGCGTCCAAGCTAATGGCGACTGTTTTCTGGGATAGCGAGGGAATTTTGCTTATCGACTACCTACCCAGTGGAACTACAATGAATGGCCAATATTACGCCAATTTATTGACTCAAGTTCGCGAGGCTATTGTACAGAAACGACGTGGGAAACTGACGCGCGGAGTGCTCTTTCTGCAAGACAACGCACCCCTTCACGCCGCATATGTTGCGAGGTAAGCCCTGAAAGACACGGGGTTCTCAGAGATTGACCACCTAGCGATTTTTTCCTGTTTTCTAATTTGAAAAAGGACTTACGGGGCCGGATATTTGCAGATAACAATGAAATGAAAGCTGCGATTGATCAGAAAGATACAGAATATTTTTGGGTGGGCTAAAGGCATTGTATGGGAGATGTAAGAAATTTATTTCACTTGAGGAGAGATTATATTGAAAAATAAAAAATAGAAACCATATATTTTCTTTCATTAAGTACCTTAGGCCGCGGACTTATCAGCCGTCTCGTATATATACATCTTTATATATAAACAATTACAACAATAAAAATAGTCTCGCTAAAACTCGAAAACGGCTCGAACGATTTTGATGAAGTTTTTTGTGTACGTTTGAGTGAATGAAATGAAAGAAATCTAAAATATTCACAATTGGATCCGGTAGGTGGCGCTGTTGTCGAGATCCAGAAATCACCTGTGCGAAGCCGGAGCGGGTCGCTAGTCAACAATATAAATAAAAGCACCATTAAGTTAAATAATAAAAATAAAACAAAATAAACGATTAATAAACTGGTAACCATTTAACATTGGTGCTTGTATAAAAAAGAGGCTGGAAGCTATAAAACAACTAACTGATTGAATTTCAAGTCAATAACAGTGGTTACTTGTCACTCAGAAAAATGGCTATGACACATATGTAGACCAACAGACGGACAAATTCGTCCAAGGATTTCGGTTATGATGATACAGGAGCGGCAATCCGCTGGTGGTCAAGTTCCCGACAAAACTCCTATTTGTAATATTTTCAATAACAAGTTCAAGAACTCAACTTAAAACAATACATTAACATTATCGTCATCATCACAGTTCTTTACAAGTCCACTGGTGAACATAGGCCTCCCCGAAAGAATGCCACAAAGCACAATCTTGAGCCACATGCTTCAATCGACTTCCGGCTGCTCTTACCAGGTCGTCACTTTAAAAAAAATATACAGGGTTATTTTTCAAAGAGTAGCCAAATTTTAAACTTAAGTTCAAATATATAAATAATGATATACCGTTATTGCAGTTTTTGAAAAACGAGTAAATAAGGCTTCTACTTTTATTTGAAATCATCCTAAATTGAATGTGATTTATGGGCAACAACGTTTTTGCCTACCGATCGACCCTTACGAATGTGTGCGTGCGCAATAAAATCAGTTAAAATAATGCATCACCACCATAGATATAAAAAAAGAAGTTTTTTTTATATTTCTATAATCAGCACGTATTTTGAATTTAAACGATAAAAAGGACAGAATGTTTGAGATTTTTTTTAATTATTTTTTCTTAACCATTTGCCTATGTTACTTATTCTGAACCTTCGCAAATTTGGCCGGTTATTGCAAAATATGCTGAATGAGCCGTGGTAGCTCATATGGTTAGCGCTCGCTGTAAATTTCACAGTACGCGAGCAAACCGGGTTCGATCCCCGCCGGCACCAATGAAATTGTTAATTGCAATTTTAAGTGCTGATTTACCACGTGCTCGGCGGTGAAGGAAGACATGTGAAGTACGCCAACACGCATTGGGGCAGCGCGGCAGACACTTCTTTGCCCTAATACCCTCTCAGAAATGAGGGGAGGCCTGTGCTCAGCAGTGGGACGTAAATAGGCTGCAACTTTACTTTACTTTACTTTTATTGCAAAATAATCCTGTATAATTTGGGAAAATTATTTTCCTAAAAGTAATTGGTACATTTTCTTCGCAGTCGCTAAACAAGCAACATTTTATCGACATAAAATTTGGAATCCTAACCTATCAAATGCAGTAAAAAAAATTTACCTATTCCTAACACTAAAATCTCTAATAGTCTCTAACTTTGTTACAAAAACAAAAGATCCATTTTCCCGTTGACCTTCTAGTGAAATTGCAAAATACATACCCCACCCACGCTCGAAACGGAGGGGGTGGTCCATTAATCACAAAGTCACTCCCTACATTCGGTAGGAGGGTGGTGGTTCGGATGCTGCAGTGTTCCAAGGTTACGTAATTCAACCTTGAACTTTGTTGAGTACTATCGTCACCAGAGGTCATTTGTATCTTCGGACGCTTAAGGATTTTTCTGTTGGGGTTATTTTTAGCGAATATTTTATGACTGAGGTTAAAAATTAAATTGAAGAGTAAGTATTTGAGGGAGACAACAATGAGTGACAGTAGGTCTAGATTTGTTTTTTGTAGAATATGTTTAACAAACGAGCACAGTCTACCTGACTGTTAGTAGATGCTGCGAGACATAGACAACAATATTTCTCTTCGGTTAAGAATCAAAATGCAGATGCGTTTCACCCCTGAGGACTAAGATGGAATGCCTCGTTTTCATTATAAAGGAGCTCCGGTACTCTACACTCACCATACGAAACACAGCGGCATTACGTTTCTTTTTCATCCTGGTGTTCTGTGAGAGCGTAGTCCTTAGAGTATATAATTACAGTAATAATCTAAGGCATAGTGCTTCTCTGGTCGAGCCGACTCATTCGTGCTACAACCTCACCTGTAGTATGGGGCTCTACCACGTAAATGATCTGGCTTGAAGCCGGTGCTAAGACATAGAGGTGTATAGAATGATTGAAGACCCGACTTCAGAATGTAAAATTATTTTATTATGTACCGTTCTTTGAAGTCAGCTTTTACATTACATTAAAATTTTCTTTTTTAACCCTTTCAGCCATTAATAGTTACATTAAACACTTCATCCCCTATTTACTACCCTTAGTGGTGGAATTAAAATAAAAAAAGGATCATTAAAATCGGTTAACAGTTGACGAAGACATACATAAAAAAACACAAGTCTGCAAATAAATAGTATAATTTTAAAGCTAATATTGAAATAATGAAACAGCTAAAGAGGTTCTGTCATTGAATTAATTAATTAGAGTAATTAAATTTCTACGGTAGAATGGTTAGCCATTTAATTCAAGAGCCTATATTGACGAGTAGCGATAATGCCGCAAAATTAATTAGAGAGTATACTTGAATTTAGATTGAGCGCTAGCTCATAAGGGCTTGATTTGGTATTTCGCAGTACACAGCAAACACAAACTGAGTTCGTTTCCTGACGGCGCCAAATAAAAACAAGTTAATTGCAATTTTTTAGAATTGTTTTATCACGTGTTTGGCGAATGAGTTTGTAGAGTGTTTGAGGTGAGGGTATTTGTAGAGCCAAAGTTAAATAATAATGTGAAACGTACCTTATGTTTAACATTTTAAACTTTGAATTAGTTGTTTTTACTAGAAAGGTACGTTAATAATAAGAACGTACTATACGTAATAAATGATAATTAAAAAATTAAACGGAAACGAGTCATTTTAAAACAAGTGTAAGTGATTTAATGATTTTCCTCACGATTTTTCCAATTATTACCTTATACCTTATAATAATTATTGCCTTAAACTTAATAAATATAAATACTTTTATATGTGTCGTGTTTTCTAACGAACGGGAAACTTAAAGTAGTTATTAAGTATTTTACCATAAGTGTAATAATAACAATGCAATTAATAAAAATAAAAATATTTTTGTAGAAATCGTTTGATGAGTATTATGTTTATATATGTATATAAATTAAGAATATCCACTATCCCATGTTTTTTTTTTTTATAGAATATGGGTGACAAACGAGCACACAGTCCACCTGATGGTAAGTGGTTGCTGTGGCCCATAGACATCTACATCTATCTTCGTTTGCGAATTTAAATGCAGATGCGTTGTCAGCCGTGAGGACTGAGATAGAATGCCTCTTTTCCAGTAAAAAGGGTCTCCAGTTCTCTACACTCACCATACGAAACACAGCAGCATTAAGCTGCTATTTTACGCTGGTATTCTGTGAGAGCGTGGTCCTTCCCCGGTCGAGCCGACCCATTCGTGCTACAACTATACTATTAATATAGCTGCAGCATGGCTCTACCACGTAAAAAAACTAGTACGAGCAGCTATGCAGGTCTAGAGAAACCAGTATCACTGCTACCTAAAAGATCTATTGTTATCGCTGCTATGTCTATAGTTCACAGCTAAGCCCTACGTCCTCAATGAATAGAAGGAGTCCACTACCCCATATCGACCGGTAACGGAACGGACCGTGCGACGGAAGGAAACTGAGACAGGCACGGACAGCAGTATCCTGATAACGACTCGAAATTAATAAAAACTGTGGTTGCCAACTAGCCTGCCAAGCGTGGCAACTATGACAAATTCATCCCTATATGGCAATGTATGGGGGAGGCCTATGTTCAGTAGTCTTGCTATGTGCTGTACAATCTCTTGTAATGATGATGATAATTTTTTTATTAAATACGGTGACAAATGTGCAGTTTCGTGGTCACTTGGAAGAGAAGGCCAAATTGGCTTCTAAAAAGCTTGGCGTGCTCAGCAGAGCGGGACAGTATTTCATGCCGGTAAACCGCCTGCAACTTTACAAGGCGCAGGTTCGGCTTCACATGGAATAATGTTCCCATCTCTGGGCTGGGGCTCCCCAGTGCCAGCTCCTTCCACTTGACCGCATCCAGCGCAGAGCGGCTTGAATCGTCAACGACCGAGTCAAATTCAAATTCAAATTCTTTATTTGCTAGTAAATAGGTACATATTTTGTTCTTGGTGTTATCACAATGTGTTGAGAAAACCTATTTAGCTGCTTTCAACAGCATGCAAACGTCCAAAAGTTTTTATAATATAATTAGTTTCTAAACTTAATCTATACACATAAATAAAAACGTCCTTTACAAATTTTATAAATAAATTAATTAATATAAATAAATTAATTCATGCATCGATTTTAATCACTACAATTTAAAAACTCATTTATTGTGTAAAATGTTTTTGAATGAAATTTTAAACTTTTTGCATGGTAATTGCTTAATATGTGAGGGTATTTTGTTATAAATAGTGTTGCACATTGCATAGCTATTTTTTTGAAAGCGCTTACTTTTTGGAATTGTGTCAAGTACTAGTTTATCTGGGTTCCGTAATTTTATTTTTGTAACATCTTTAGCTTGTAAAACATGTGCTTGTTTTGCATTACAAATTTGCCAACCTCAAATATATAGAGGCAGGGAATGGAAGTATTTATAAGCTATTAAAATAAGGCTTGCATGATGTGTCCGACGGGATACTTATAGCCCTAATACAGTGCTTTTGAGCTAAAAATACTTTTTGACAGTCTGTGCCATTACCCCACATTAAAAGTCCGTATCTGATAACAGATACTACATATGCGAAATACGCTGTGATCGCAGTGTTTTTGTTTGCTATTTTTGTCAATTTATGTGACGCGTATACATCTGTTAATTTTGTTACACACTTTATGGATATGTTCTTTCCAATTTAGATTTGAGTCTATAATTAAACTTAGAAACACAGCAGTGCGTACACTGCTGTGTTTCGGTCTGAAGAGCATAGAGAGCCAGTATGATTGCAGGTTGGGATGCATTCCATCTTAGTCCTGAGAGGTGACAACGCATCTGTAGCCTTTGTACACAACGACTGTGCATACTTGAAAGAAATTCTTGGCTTTGCCATAAGTAGTCGTAAGTTTAAATTTAAAAGGCCAGAACCACCTGCGATTCCCCTGGCAGTTATTTCCCCTGCCTGTTGCAGTTGTTTAAGGGTGGCGGTAGTCATTTACCATCAGGTTAGTCGTATGCTCGTTCGCCTTCTCTTAAAATATTTAAAAAAAATATATTTCTGTCTCCCTGGATAGAATTCGTGAATTGATTAAATAATAAAATAATATCTATCCATATATGCAAGGTTGTATGTACTTTTTGGAATTTATAATAATGGAAGATCGTTGGTTCGAATCGCTCCATCGAAAAAGCACTGGTGCGTTTCACACCGTGGCGTGGCCCGAATCACCCCAGTGTAAAAAAATCGTGGAGACAACACAACGCGGTCCGAAAGGCCACATTTAACAAGTCCAAACGTTAAAACAGTAATTAAAAAGATAGGTGACAGAGTGTACTGTCCCTATCTGCAACACTGTTTTAGAATGCATTTGCCCAGCAACTAATTGACTGCCGGACATATGCATTATAGGTGTAGCATTATAAAAAATTAAAATTTAACAATTTTAATGCATGTATCCAATGTTAAGATAATAATAGAGTATTTAATTAAGATTTTATATTAATTATAATTCTTAAAAAGTTAATGTAATAGTGAGTCCTAGATACTTGAAATTAAATAAGTCATAATAAAAAAACCCGACTGCGTAAAAAGGTTAATAAAAAGAAAATTTTTATATGCCATGTCACTTCTGCAACTAAGACGTTTAACGTTTAACGACGTTTAACGACACCCCATATGTTAAGATCCTTCAAGCCATTCAGGCTACAGAGCGTGCCAAAGAAACAGACATACATACATACACTCGAAAAACATTACCCTCTTTCTGGGGCAGTCGGGTAAAAAGTTAAATTATTTCACCTTTATATTCAGTCAAGTTTTAATTTTTTCGATGAATGACTGTTATCTTATCTTGCCTACCGAGTAGTGGCGGTGTAAGTATATCCACTACCCCATATCATCTCGTGGGTGTCGTAAGAGACGACAGAGGGAAACAAATCAGGATATGGGCAGCAACGTCTTCCTAATAACGACTAAAAATAAAAAATTGCAGTTGCCAATCCGCTAGCCAAGCGTGGCAACTATGGCAAATATTCCCCCCTATTAGGCAATCTATGGCGGAGGCCTATGTTCAGCAGTGGACTTTGGGCTGTAACGGTAACGGTATAACTGTTATTATTGACTTTTTAAAATCGGCCATAGAATCTATTACAGCGTTTGATGTTTTCTTTTTGTACCTTGTAGCCGATGACACAATAATATGAAAAAAAAAATATTGTCAATTTTCATGTTCAACTTTTGCAATATTGTAATATTGCATACGTCAAACGTGAAATATATTGACAAACTTTATACCGTGAAAATGACATCATGTGGAATGAAAAATTAATATAATGTATTTTAGGATAATTAATATATAAAAGTAAGATGATGAAGGCTAAATAGGTTTTAAATTCAACTTTGAAACGAAATTCCACCTAAGTCTCGTGATCTCCGATATCTCAACGTGGTAAACACAAAGCACAGCTAGTCAAAATCGTAAGATAGGGCAAGCTCAATTTTTTTATGTTTCTCAATGCTGATCTGGGTATTTTATGTCTGGTATAAATACAATATTGGTTCAGATCAACTGGGAAAGGAGCACTTTAAATAGCGGCTTAATTATTTTGTTTCGTTTAGGGAGCGTAGAGAACCGGAGACCGTTTTTACTGGCAAGGTGGCATTCCATCTTGGTCTTCAGGGATGACAATGCATCTAAATTTTGATTCTTAATTGAGACTGCTAAATAAGCTTGACTAAGCGTCAAACTTGAAGTCATTCATATTAATAATATCCTCCAAACCAAATTTCAGTTACGACGGCTAGTTTTAACGGTGACTTGATATCTGCGTAGCACAAGATTATAAAGCACGAGTTACCCATACGCAAGCACACTCTCCAACGACTTTACGTTCTTTCCGAGGTACGGGTGTGTAACACCGTCAACATACTGATTCCAGGCTGCTACTGAGAATTTCTTCACAGAAAAACCCGATAACCGATTTTAGCCTGACCAGGGATTCGAACCCACGACCTTATGATTAACAGGCACGCTAACTACCACTAAACTGACGAGGTCGTCACACTACACGTTTTATGAGTGGTAGAGATATTTGTTTGCAGTCTACAACGCAAATGACTCGGCCTGAACACGCTCGCACAGAATGAAACAGTAGAATGGTGCCGTGTTTCTTCGTGGGACACTCTTTTTACTGGTAACGAGGCATTCCATCTTATTCCTCAGGGGTGACAACGAATCTTCATTTTAATTCTTACTCGAGAGGCTACTTCCTTTGGGCTTAACGATCCACTTAAGTATACTGAGAACTAATTTTGTCAGTCTCACGCACTCTCAATATATCTGAAAACCAGGAAGTTATTCTGATAATCGAACTTTGAATTTTCGACTGCAAAGACTTTCACTAAGCTACACGGTTGATTCTATTAATTTTACGAACCATGAAATGTTTATATGCCTTTTATATTTTACTTTACAATTGCAAATGGCTGAATTATCTACGATCTTATATGATAAAATTAAACAGAAGAATGACAAGATAATTATTATTATCTGTTGCTCAATATATTCTATACATATCCATAAAATTGAAGTGTCGGTTTGTAATATTGTAATAACTGACTTCTATTAAGCTCAATGAGTTATTTGAATGCTATTAAGATATAAACAATTTTTTTAAATATTGTTTTCTGTCTGTCTGTCTGGGCTAATCTTTGGAATAGCTGAACCGATTGCGATGAAACTATTTATCCGAAAAACTTGAGGATCTTAAATCTAAATGATGACATAAATGACATTAAAAGACACCACCCGGGCGAAGCCGCGGCGGGACGCAGGTACCTAAATAAAATTAAAGCAAGTAAATATAAAGTTTTATTTAAAATATAACGTGCTTTTAAACTTCGAAATAATTTTGACATTGACATTATACGAATTAATTTAAATTTAGTAAGCAAGTAGAGCATAGACTTCCTTTCACTGCGTCCATTAAGTCCGTCAAGTTGTTTTATTTACGTTATTTTTACATTTATAATGAAGTAGCAGCATATTGACCCAACAACAACGACGGTGTAAAATATTCTCTTCTAAGGAAATCAGCGCCATCTATTTTTTAAAACTTAAAACCACTTAAAACACGTTAAGAAAATAAGTACTTGGTGTTTTATAACTACGGTTATTTCTTAGGTAGCTGATCCATAGTAGGTACAGATATAGAGTGACACTATCTCTGTAACATCAGTTAGACCAGGGAAGGACCTTCTCACAGAAAACCAGCGTAAAATAGCAATATGATGCTTTTTTGCACACGTGTTTTATATGGTTACTTAATTACTTTATAAAAATATTTTTTAAATAACCGCTATCCATTGGGATATTACATAGAGTGTATTATAAATTGCATCGCTAGAGTAATTAAATTGATTGATGAATAAATATTTTTAATAATAAAAAGATTTAACCGACGTTCTCTGCTAACAAAAGATAATTTTATTTTTCAACTCATGATTTCTTCGCTCCATCTCATTAGCTCCATATCAATAAATCGCTTAGCTAGCTCGCTATCGTCTACACTCTACACAATTACGTACCCAATAGCTCATTATTCGCCTTTTACATGTTCGGCAAGTAACATAGTTGGCACATTATTTTTGTTAAAAGTCCTACGTAAACGTGGGACTTATATGTCCCAAACGAACATGTCACAAAGTAACAATTAATTATCAATAAGTTATATAATTACAAACTTTCTGAAGTTCTAATTCTAATGCTATAAGAAATTCAAGCTCTAAAGAACCTGATCCGACAACGACAAAGCAAAATAGGATAATCTCTGATATTATTAACCCGCACAATTGGCGGACTCTTCTATTCTTATCTCTACCAAAAAAGAAATGAAGCTGAGTCACGAGACTCAGCTTCATCATATACATTTTTTTTAATTAGAATAGGGTGACAAACGAGCACACAATCCACCTGATGGTAAGTGGTTGCTGTGACCCATAGACATCTACATCTATCTTCAATAAAGAATCAAAATGCAGATGCATTGTCACCCGTGAGAACTAAGATGGAATGCCTCTTTTTCAGTAAAAAGGGTCTCCGGTTCTCTACACTCACCATACGAAACACAGCAGTGTTAAGCTGCTATTTTACGCTGGTATTCTGTTAGAGCGTGGTCCTTCCCCGGTCGAGCCGACCCATTCGTGCTACAACTATACTACATATATAGCTGCAGCATGGCTAAAAATATATATATAAGCATAAAATATCTTCACTTATGGAGTGCTATATTGAAATATCTTAGCTTTTCAATTTTAAAAACCGTAATTGAAGGCGCTGCATGATCACCACGGGGCTAATAAGGCCACGGTAAATGACCGATTGGCCCAATATAGCACTCCATTACTGGTAACGAGAACAGGCAAAGGTCAAACAAACTTTGAGCCTCAAACATTTGTTGGCGCTATTTATAACGGCTATTATTAACATATTATACATAATTTTGTATATATAATTCTTCTGTACGTGTGTTTACCACTGAAATCCTAAACGGCTGGACCGATTTTGATGAATTATTTTTTGTGTGTTTCCCTGGATGGTTTAGATTCACAATTGGACCCGGTAGGTGTACGCTGTTGACGAGACGCAGAAATTACCCGTGCGAAACCGGGGCGGATCGCAAGTTTAATATAAAGATGTATGTATATATAAATATGTATATATGTATTTGGTTTCTCGGAAATAGTTCTAACGATTTGCATAAAAGTTTGTGTTTAGGTAATGTTTTACTTTCCAATTTCACCTAGACAGGTTTTATCTCAAAGAAAAATATTTTTTCTAACGACGTGCGAAGATCATTCGCCCTTGTACTATATTAATTAAATAGTTCGCAGAAACCATAAAATAATATAAAATATTAATTTGAATTATGATTCAATTTACAAAACATTTTAGAATCGATTCAACAATAACCGCGAATTTCTTCATTTAATAAATATTAAAATATATTTTAATATAAATAACTCAATATAAACGTGTCATCTTCTAAAGCAGGCTAGTTTTCCTCGACGTACTTCTTTTATAGAATAATGGTGACAAGCGAGCACCTGATGGTAGATGGATGCCTTGGCTCATCGACATCCACATCTACCCACGATTCAAATTAGTATGTATTTGAAGTAAAAAGATGTGTGCGTGAGTCCGTGTCAAGAAGTTGAGCATGGCATCCCTTGAAATGTACTGTAAAACTATCTTTGTCGTCGGTCTGAGTTTACAGACGAAACAATAATTTAGGTCATCTTAAAAACACTTTCAAGGTGGATCGTGGAATTTCTCCACTTTTGTAAAGCGACCTTCGTTTGCGTTTGAAGGAACTTTTATTTTTTTACATCTTTGTTTCTTTGCTTTTTGTATTTTTGGAATTATTTATTAGTACCAATTTTACAGTTTAAGATCTGTGCTGAATGGACTCCACTATTCATTCATTCAATACAGAATACAAAAATTTTACTCTTAATTAACCACTTCGAACCCAATACCTTTTAAGTTTTGTCCATACCCTTTAGGTTTCTCACGCTTTAAGAAGAAATAATAAGATAATTAATATAATAACTTAAATTGAAAATTTTTAAAACTCCCGAAACAAAAACAGCTGAAGACTTTGAAACGGCTGAACCGATTTTGATAAAACATGTCTAAGAACCACCGCTAGAAAACCTGCTTTTAAATAAAAAAATCGCACCCAAATCGGTACACCCGTTTAAGAGCTACGGTGCCACAGACCGACACACATACAGACAGACACACACACATAGCGGTCAAACACCCCTTATTTACGTCAGTAAAAGCCCTAATTTTCAGTTCGTTGAAATCCGTTACCGTTACCGTTGCAGCCTATTAACGTCCACTGCTGAACATAGGCCCACCACATAGATTGTACCATAGGGGGGATATTTGTTATATTCATGGTTCAATTTTTTTTTATAGAATTAGAGTGACAAGCAAGCGCAAAGCGGATGATGATTATAAGTGGATGATGTAGCCTATAGACATCTTTGCGTTCGCCAACTGTAAATATCAACCCTATAAGGCAACCTATGGGGAGGCCTATGTTCAGCAGTGGACTTTAATAGGCTATAACGATAACGGTTACATAATATTAGAGTTATAAGAAAACTTTCATACGTGGTAGAGCCATGCTGCAGCTATATTAGTAGTATAGCTGTAGCACGAATGGGTCGGCTCGACCGGGGAAGTACCACGCTCTCGCAGAATACCAGCGTAAAATAGCAGCTTAACGCCGCTGTGTTTCGTATGGTGAGTGTAGAGAACCGGAGACCCTTTTTACTGGAAAAGAGGCATTCCATCTTAGTCCTCACGGGTGACGACGCATCTGCATTTTGATTCGCAAACGGGGATAGATGTAAATGTCTATGGGCCACAGCAACCACTTACCATCAGGTGGACTGTGCGCTCGTTTGTCACCCTATAAGTACTATAAAAAAAAAAAAAACTTTTACAATATGCACTAATCATGAATTGATGATTTTTTAAATAGAATAAGAGTGACAAACGAGCACCCGTCCACTAGATGATGAGTGGATGCTGTGGCCCATAGACACCTACATCTATCCTCCAATCAGAATCAAAATACAGATGCGTTGTCACCCCTGAGGTCTAAGATGAAATGCCTCGTTTCCAGTAAAAAGAGTCTCCGGTTCTCTACACTCACCATACGAAACACAGCAGTGTTAAGCTGCTATTTTACTCTGGTATTCTGTAAGAGCGTGAGTTTGCAATTGGGTCCCGCTTGCTACTAAACATAATGCGGGTACTTAACCTAGGCTTTCAGCTCATAATATAGTCTGTTAAACCGAATTAGAGTTTACTATGTTTATAGTTTAATTTTATTTTGTTTTCTAATCTCAATCTTGTTGTGTATGAGATTAAGATTCTAAAGATAATGCTCGTCTTCTGTGTACACTGACCTGCAGTGATGTTATGTAACTCTGGTCGTAACAAAGTCAACGAGTGACCACGCTTTCGCAAAATACCAGCGTGAAATAGCAGTACTAAGATGTGTTTCGTGTGATGAGTGTAGAGAATTGAAGACCCTTTTTGCTGAAAACGGGGAATTCCATCTAAGTCCTCAGTGGTGACAACGTATCTGCGTTTTGATTCTGATTTGAGGATAGATGTAGGTGTCTATGGGCCACAGCATCCACTCATCATCTAGTGGACTGGATGCTTGTTTGTCACCCTTATTCTATAAAAAAAATCATCATCAATTCATGACTAGTGCATATTGTAAAAGTTTTTTTTATAACTCTAACATTATTAAAGTGCACTGCTGAACATAGGCCTCCCCATAGATTGCCTTATAGGGGGATATGTGCCATAGTTCCCGTGTAGTGGTGGTGTAAGAATGACCACGACACAGGTAAACAAATCAGGAGATGGGCAGCAGCGTATTCCTAATAAGGACTAAACCTAAAAATCTGCGGTTGACAACCCGCTTGCCAAGCGTGGCACCTATGGTAAATTAAATGAAACTAATTTTTACGGATTCTATCGCGTTTAATTTAACTTTTAATTCCCGACGTTTCGGGTGCTTTACAGCACCCATGGTCACGGGGTGACTGAGGTGTTTAACGTCCCGATGTCATAGTTAGCCCGGCTACCTTCAGTTTTTGAATATTAATTTTTGGTCCGATCTACGCTTACAGCTTACAGTATCTTGAAGTCTTGCAGTGGTATACTTAGGTTTGGATTTAATTTTATTAATTATAGGATCCCAAGCAGATGGTAGTACCCATCCATCTTCTCTATTGAAATTAGGATGTTTATTAATTTCAATAGCCTCGCGATTCATCCTTGGTAGGAATCGGTGTACTTTTGCGAGGATTTGTGGTCTATCAAATCTAATGTAATGGCGGGGACGATCTTGAACATGTTCACAAACTGCAGACTTCCCGGAACGTCGGTGCTTAAAGTCAGTTATATGTTCTTTTACGCGGGTTTTTATAGATCTTTTTGTTTGTCCTATGTAAAAGAGACCACATTCACAATCCAGCTTGTACACTCCTGCATCTTGTTGAGGGATATGACACTTGACGGATGGTAAAAATTGACTTGTTTTTCGGCGACTTGAAGTATGTTTTAGTGGAAGCTTGCTTCAAAATGTAGCCAACCTTGTCTGTGACTCCTCTGACATAGGGTAGTACAGCAGGCACACGCTCGACTGTGGCCGGCTTCACTCGGTCACTGTGACGTAGGCGCGGGACCCGAAGCTTGTTGTCTTGCAATACTTGCTCGACGTGCTAAAGCTCGGCGGCCAGATGTTTTCTGTCACAGATCCCTTGTGCTCTCTGAAACAAAGATTTTCCCACGGTAGCTAACTGAATTTAAATTAAATTTAAATTCCCGAAAAGTCGGGAATTAAAAACGCGATAGAATCCGTAAAAGTTAGTTTCATTTAATGTGTAGTCTTCGCGTAAATATAAGAAATCATTAGCTATGGTAAATATTATATATATTAGCACTTTATTTAAGGTTACTAAATGTTTTTAATTATTATAATGAGAAAACATAACAGAGTTGCAGATTGATTCCCACCGGCAAACGATTCGCACTAGAGTTACACAATCGTACTGACCTGCTGTCTAACGTGTCTCGCCGGAACTGGGCGAGAACGGGTTCGAATCCAGCACGCCCGCTGGTACCGTTGCTCGGTCGGAGCCGGCGCGGAATGCAAATAAATAAATTAATTGATGCTTTGATGCTATACTGACCGTGCACTTTCACCCGCGCCGCTGTGGGATGTAGGAGCAGTTTCCGTTTATCTCATATCTTTAACTGAGTGCGGAAATATTAGGGTATGATAAATTTTAGAATATATATTTTATTTATTCGTCAGAGGTGACAACGAATTTAGTTGCGTATTATATATTATATTACAAGATATATTATAGAATTCGCATATTGTATAATTATATAACATATTATATATTATATAATTATACAATATGCGGAGCCGACTAGCTATGGCGTTTAATTTTAATTCAGCGACAAGGGCTAAACAATTGTGTATTGGTTTAAATGACCAACTGCTGCTTCAGAGTTATTAAAAGGACTATACGTAAATTAATGGACTGTAGGGTGCGGTGTTAATTTATTATTTCGCGATACTGCAAATGGCCCTCAATTCGGGCTACAGCAAGGATGTGAAGGAATGCATGTGCCCTCACCTGGACTTCTGCTAATCTGCCTCGTGTCTCAAGGGCTGCCGTCTCTATGGTTGGATTCTGGCTGTCTTCACACATATAAACTTCACAGATTATCGCAAAATGTAGCGTTATAGCAAATGTCTATATACTTTACTATATTTTAGTATAGTTTAATATCTAAATTACACAACGGCGGGAGTGATGATACTAAACAATATATAGGTAATCACAATTAGTACATGATCACAAATATATATTAACTTAATTGTAAAACCTATTTAAGACAACCAGAACAAGCTTCATAAACAGAGTAAAATCACTGAAAAATATCGGAACAGGAGCCCGATTTATAAGATAAATTAAAAAAATATCAAACACTTAATCTAAATATAAATGGAAATTAAACAATACCATACAAGACAAGTAAAAATAACAATAAACAAAAAGAAATAACATTTTATAGTATCGAATCATTTATTCCTTAAATTCTGTAGCACAGTTTTTTTTTAAAAAAGGGACAAGGAATCTTTGAAAATGTCCACAAAATCTGACATCAAATTCAGCAAGTGTGACATTCTTGAGTTTGTGACTAAAGTATTGTTATAGCCTAGATTAGATTTGAAAGGAAGTGGGTAGAACAAAGGTACAGATTTACGCGGATAACGTCTCAGAACTTTTAATTTTATTTTTCGCTATGCAGACATAGTTGTCTTTTTTTTATAGAATAAGGGTGACAAATGAGCACACAGTCCACCTGATGGTAAGTGCATGTTGTGGCCCATAGACATCTACATTTATCCTCAATTAAGAATATAAATGCAGATGCGTTGTCACCCGTGAGGACTAAGATGGAATGTCTCGTTTCCAGTAAAAACTGCTCGCCGTTTCTCTACACTCACCATACGAAACACAGCAGCATTAAGCTGCTATTTTACGCTGGTATTCTGTGAGAGCGTGGTCCTTCCCCGGTCGAGCCGACCCATTCGTGCTACAACCATAATATAGCTACAGCGTGGCTCTACCACGTATTAAACTGGTTGAGGATTAGACTGGTCTGGACATGTTAGAAAGAAGGAAATATATATAAAAGGTGTAATTTGTCGTTCCAGTGGTAATAGGTCTTATCTTCTCCCACGCACGCCCACGTTACTGACAATTATGGCACCGGCAATGGATTTCAGTTTGAGTTCGTTCGAATATACCGTTAAGCGGTTCACAAGTAATTGTCGAATGAATAATAGATATGAATAAGGGTATAGAGAGCGGACGGATTAGTATTAGCTGAAATGGTAACGGGCCGGCCATATAGCTCGAAGAACCGACAAACTATGGGGAAGAAAGCTTCTCGAATGGCAGCCTCGTACCGGTAAGCGAAGTGTAGGGCGGAGACCGGACCCCACTAGTGACGACCTGGTAAGACATGCAGGTCGATGGATGCAGGTGGCGCAGGACCGTGATTTGTGGTATTCCTTGGGGGAGGCCTATGTTCAGCAGTGGACTAGTGAAGGGCTGTAATGATGATGATGATGATGATAGAGATAGGCTGTGAGGCATTCTTTGTTTGAAGTTAGTTGCAGTTGCATTTGAACCGATTTTAATGATTTTATATTCTTCAAGGGTGGTCCTATGTCTATACTGTATTAAGAGAAAGTTCGACCATAAAGGTAGAGAAATAGAGCAAGGGTAAAAAATTATAATCAATAATAATTTAAAATTATTAATGTTGTACAACCCACTTCAATTAAATTATTAAGAATAACTCAAAAACTATTGGTCAGACCTTGATCAAATATATATGGGACCACATGAGAAGCACCAGCTTAATAGAAAAGAATCACTGAAATCGGTTCACCCAGTAAAAAGTTATGAGGTAACACACATAAAAAAAACATACAGTCGAATTGAATACCTCCTCCTGTTGAAGTCGGTAGAAAAGTAAAACTCGACTTCAAAAAATAAAACATGCGTGAGTGTCGTGGAACACTCGGTTGGAACGAAG
Organism: Parnassius orleans; assembly: GCA_029286625.1. NCBI lineage: Eukaryota > Metazoa > Arthropoda > Insecta > Lepidoptera > Papilionidae > Parnassius > Parnassius orleans. The sequence goes on along the minus strand of JAGSMP010000006.1, from coordinate 9,465,945 downwards.
TTCCTTTCGTAGTATATTATTATCTATAAACGTATTATATTATTGATTAACAAATACAAACAAATGAATTACTAGCGTCTATTAAAATGAAGCGTCATTTAAAATAAAATAATATTTCTTTCATGGCAAGATAAGAAAAAGTGCGAGGGAGATGAATATTATCCCATCTCGCTTCCGCCAAGGCCGTCTACACTACGTCAGAAGGGGTCGTGACGGAAAAATCTTACACTTTTTCTCGCCTAGCCCCCATCCGCCGAATTCGTACCGTCCAATAAGGAACTTTGTTCCAAAAACTAGAAATAATAAAACAATATCTATATTACACGTTGTACGTGGTAGAGCCATGCTGCAGCTGTATTATTCCTGCAGCATAAGTGCATCGGCTCGACCGGGTTAAGGACCACGCTCTCACAGAATACCAGCATAAAATAGCAGCTTAATGCATTCCATCAATGTATTCGTAACAAATGCATAGCATAGAGGCATTCTTTCTCAGTCCTCAGGGGTGACAACGCATTTGTATTTTGAATCTTAATCGATGATAGATGTAGATATGTCTATGGGTCACAACATCCACTTACCATCAGGTGACCTGTGTTGTCATTTTGGTGACAAACGATATTATTTTATTATTCTTGATAATTTATTATTCTTTATAAAATCTATATATAAAAAAAAAACCTTCTGAAGTCGTGCCTTAATTCTTCTATACACTATATTTCAGAATGTAAATCAAAGAAACTATACAACAGTATTATTTCTTGACATGTCTAAAGCCTTCGATCGCGTCTCACATTATCAGTTACTCACCAAACTAGAGGCTAACGGAATAAGGGGACCTGTTTTAAGTTGGCTAGAAAGCTATTTAAAAAATAGGTCACAGTGTGTAGAAATAACACAATTAAATTCTAACAACATAGCTCAGGTGTACCTATAGTTTGGAATTCAAAAATAACAATTTCGGTGTTCCCCAAGGTAGTATACTCGGTCCATTGTTATTTATATTATACATAAATGATTTACCTGACATGAAACTAATTATATTATAAAACTTTTGTACATTTGCATGCCGTTGAAAATAGCTAAATAGGTTTTTTCAACACATTGTGATAACACCAAGAACAAAATATTTTTGTACCTATTTACTAGCAAATAAAGAATTTGAATTTGAAAAACCTAGGTACTTCTGAAGATGACAGGCGTGAGTGTTTATGCATGTATGTATTTCTATGTCAGTGTTAGCTAACATGAAAATGTATTTTAGATTTAATAATGTCCTCCAGACCGAATTTCGGTCACAGCGGCCAGTCTCAACGGAGACTAGTCATTTGCGCAGAACAGGATTTTAGTGCCCGAGTGTATGCGCGCAAGTACAGGTACACTCTCTGTTCCCTCATTCTCATAGTCCAATTGAACGGTAATTCGAACCGGGAACTCATGATCAGCACTAGATAAACGAGGCAGTAATTTTAGATTTAATTCGATAACAACACAATGAAAACACGATTTTTAACAGAACAGATGTTTTCAACTGTTAAGTTCAGTGAATAGAGTTCATTTCTATAAATAAGCAGGATACGTTATCGTCTTACGTATGTATGTCTTATTTAGGTAGGAACACACAAATCAAAATGTATATACTCCATAGATTTCTATAGTATAAGCTAACATAAAATGTATTTTAGATTTAATAGATCGATAACAACACAATGAAAACACTATTTTTAACAGATGTTTTTAATTATTAAGTCCAGTGAATAGAGTTCATTTTTAAAAATAAGCAGGATAGTTAATCGTCTTACGTATCTATATGTGTGCGTCTTAAATATAGGTGGGAACACACAAATCTAAATTTATATACTCCATAGATTTCTAACATGAAAATGTATTTTAGATTTAATAAATCGATAACAACACAATGAAAACACGATTTTTAACAGATGTTTTTAACTGTTAAGTCCAGTGAATAGAGTTCATTTCTATAAGTCAGCAGGATACGTCGAAACGTGAGTGTAAATATGTCGCGGCATGGTATGTGGGGCAGACGGATTGGCGCCGGACCAAGAACTAGTCGAGGGCCGGTCGAGAATGAAGCCGTTACAGGCCAATATCGTTTAGTGACCGCATTATGTTTACTGAGTACGTAAGAAAATATGTGAAAGAAAGGTTTATCTATTTATTTATTCTTCATTGTACACGACGAGTACACAACGAGTAGAATTCATGATTAAACGAACTTCGCTTACCTGTAAGCGAAGTTCCATCATAATTATGCGAAGTACATCATCCGAAGAGATTAGTAACCTGAAATAAACATATTAATAACACACACATGTAGTCCCACATAGGTGCCACCACTCACAGCACTGACGATTATGGATTATATATTATGCGATTATGGCGGGAAGAAACCATAGATAATAAATAAAATAAAAACTCTAAAATTCAGTGCTGTGAGTATCCTATACACATATGTGTTTTATTAATATATTTATTTCAGGTTACTAATCTCGAGGATGATGCACGAGTATAATTCAATTTTAAGTATAATATGCACAACAGGCGGTTTTATCACTCTGAAAATGATCTCTTCCACACAACCTTTGCGTAGAGGACCGATGCAATGGTTTAAATAGAGGAGGGTGTACAAAAAATGTGAAAATACATATAAATAAAGATATGTCCAAACTGAAGTGTCAAAATAACAGCTTTTTACTAAATGCTTAGGAAAGTACTTGTATCAAACAAACAATTATTAGAATTTTTGTCTGTCTGTCTGTCTAATTGTTCCGGCTTATCTTCGAAATGGCTGGACCGATTTCGACGGGATTTTTAGTGGCAGGTAGCTGATGTTATAAAGAGTAACTTAGACTACTTTATTTTAGAAAAAGAATCCGCGCACAAAAATACCAAGGAAATATAATAACCAAGTAAATACAATACCAATGAGGGCTGATAATTTTCTGCTCACCAGATGTCGCTAGTTGACACTGAGGTAAAGTTTTTTGTTACACAATGTAATTTAATTGAGAAGTTGGTTTTAATAAAAAATTATCAGTTTCTAGAGTATTAAATTAATACACAAAACAATGTGTCAGTGGTTTGCACTTTAATTTTTTGCACATTTTAAATTTTTTATTTTTCTACTTTTATGAATTTCTGTGGTTTGGTTTATTTATTTTTAATCTTATTAATATAAGATATAGCTAATAGTACAGAAAGAAACAATAACCTTTACATTTTCCGAACAAATTAACTTCCCCGCTATGAAATCTGTCAAATATTATACCTCACTTTCTAGTTGGCCGCCCTGGTGGCAGAAAAAGTCGTGGATGCCCTCATTAAAACCACTTACCAAGTGGATTATTTGGCCCATAGACATCTACATCTAGTCGTCAGCGCGGCGGACATTTCCTTGCCCTAAAAAAACCCCCTCAGAGGTGAGAGGCCTGTGACCAGCAGTGGGACGTATATAGGGTGTAACTTTACTTTGAAGACGCCCACATTGCAATCGGATGAAAACAATGAAGCAAACTGTTTGGTTTGAATGCGTGGTAAGTCAACAACGAAAGGGTGGAGACTGTCCGAGCGTCTGGTTTTGACTTTAATTCAATTCAATTTTATTTATTGCCAGAATTAGTACATAATATATTGATGTTGTTAGTTATTAATGAGACCTTACACTCTACCATGAATGCAATATCTTTTCAATATAATAAATAACCGGCCAAGTGCGAGTCGGCCTCGCACATGAAGGGTTCCGTACCATCGTAAAACACGTTTCTAGTAGAGGTAGTCTCTTTAATTTTTAATTTATTTTAATTTTTGTTTTTATTATTTGTTGTTATAGCGGCAACAGAAATACACATTCTGTGAAAATTTCAACTGTCTACCTATTACGGATCATGAGATACAGCCGGCTGACAGACAGACGGACGGACAGCGGAGGCTTAGTAATAGGGTCCCGTTGGTTACCCTTTGGGTACGGAACCCTAAAAAGACTATTATTATTATTACAATCTAATGAAGTAAATTATTAAAGAAAATAAAATAAAATTAGCGTCAAGCTTTTAAATTTGATAAATTTGGTTGTCCGATGGTGGAAGGGAATAGAGAAGAATGTTAGAAAAATATGCAAGATCTTGAGGCACCCACCCTGGTCTTTTATTAAGTACTGTTTGGTTTTAGTCGAGCGTCTATAATCAATGTGTTTACTGTGTAACTCCGGTTATGTCCAGTGAACGCGAAGTTATATCGACGTTTTATCGCTTGCGGCGTGGGAGCCGACCTTCGTATATCCTTGAAATGTACACACAGTTATGATTAAATAATCAAAATATTATATTGTGTACCAGCGATCCACCCCGGTTTTGCCTGGACAGGATATAAAAATGTGGCGTCATTTAGATTTAAGACAATCATTAAACACTATTTCTGAAAAGTTTCTGAGAAGTCTTCAAGTTTTTCGAATAAAATATAGCCGATATCACTCCTGGCATTGCTCTTTACCTGTTCGTGAAGTTTCATTACAACCAGTTATGCCATTCCGAAGATTAGCCCGGACAGATAGACAGACAGACAAAAAATTTAAAAATTGTTACCCTCCGAAATTTTTCCTTTGGTGTCGGTACATTTATGTCTTTTCTAGAATAAGGGTGACAACCACAATCAAACAATTAAAAAACTGCGGTGCTGTGCAATCTATAGGGGTGGCCTATGTTCAGCAGTGGACTTTTGATACGCTGTAAGGGTAACCGTAATTATATTATGTGCTAGATACCCGCTCGCTTCGCTGGGCGCACGATAATATTTTATTGCGGAACCTATTAATTTTTTTTTAATTGGACTATCGTGAAATCCGTTCTTAGTGAACATCTACATTGCGAAATGAGTAACTATAAAAAATTTCAAGTCAATCGGATGTATAGTTTTGGAGATCTCGTGATGAATCAGTCAGTCAATGGTATTTCGCTTATATATATTATATAGAATTTAAAAAAGACCAGATCACCAGAGTAACCGACATAGCCCAACGAATCAATAAGCTTAAGTGACAATGGGCTGGCATTGTAGGTCGTAGAACCGACAACCGATGAGAGAAGTTAAATGTAGATGTCTATGGGCCATAGCATCCTATCATCAGGTGAACTGTGTGCTCGTTTATCACCCTTATTCTATAAAAAAGGTCTTCGACGTCCCAATGTCACAGATAACCACGGCTATCATTAGTTTAAAATCATTAATTTTTGGTCCAATTTAGACAGAATTAGCTAATACTCGTAGTATCTTGAAGTCTTGCTGTTGTTTTTTTTTTATAGGATAGGGTGACAAACGAGCACACAGTCCACGTGATGGTAAGCGGTTGCTGTGACCCATAGACATCTACATCTATCCTCAATAAAGAATCAAAATGCAGATGCGTTGTCACCCGTGAGGACTAAGATGGAATGCCTCTTTTCCAGTAAAAATGGTCTCCGGTTCTCTACACTCACCATACGAAACACAGCAGTATTAAGCTGCTATTTTACGCTGGTATTGTGTGAGAGCGTGGTCGTTCCTCGGTCGAGCCGACCCATTCGTGCTACAACTATACTACTAATATAGCCGCAGCATGGCTCTACCACGTATAAATTGTATATATTAAACTTATGTCGACCACCCTGTTCCTGAGCTGCTACCATAGATAATATCAATATAGTCGCTACCACGGCCCGTGTACCTATATTGAATTGCAAAACGTTATTTCACCTTGCATTGGCTGTAGAGAGGTGAATGACCAACGTACACGCCAGACGTATCTCGCTGTAAACAATTCAATCAACGATAATATTTTATATATTATGTAAAAAAATCTTGGTGGCTTTTTACGGTCATAACTTGTTTAAGAAATTCATATAATAATGTCAATTATGTTATCATTTTATCTTTATAAAAAACGTTACAACTACACTAGGATTTTCTCCTGTATCGTGGAGGCAGAACACATATACATAAATTGTTCAACAATTATTTGTGGGCCGTACAAATATTTTTGTTCAGTGCGGGATTCGAACCCGCGGCCCTTAGAGCTGTGCAACTCAAGTTAAGCCACTGCCAACACTGCCTGCTCAAGTGAGCCGACAAGTCTGGGGGAAGCTTGCGTTCAGCAGTGTACTTGTGAAAAGCTGTAATGACGATAATGACGATGATACAAAAATATTTGCCTCGACTGTGATTCAAACCCATGACCCGCGGGAGGACAGTCCACTTGTCAATCTGGGTCATCGCCCTTACTTATTCTTTTTTTAACGACCTTGCCATCGACCTTTGAATACGCATAACGGTAAGATGAGTCGCTGCTGCAACTGTTGTGTGTGCTACTGCGAACTGGTTTACGAGTCATTCCACTGTTTCGTTTTTTTTTAACAGTAGCCCTAAAATTAAAATTACTCCTGTATAATGTTATTTTTAACCCCCGACGAAAATAGAAGGGTGTTATAACTTTGTGGTGTGTATCTATGTGTCTGTCTGTGGCATCAGAGCTCCTGAACGGATGAACCGATCGGGGTAGTACCTCGCTCTTACAGAATACCAGCGTAAAATAGCAGCTTAAGGCTGCTGTGTTTCGTATGGTGAGTGTAGAGAACCGGAGAACCTTTTTACTGAAAACGAGCATTCCATCTTAGTCCTCAGGGGTTTTTTATTTTGATTCTTAACGGCCACAGTATACCTACTCATACCATCAGGTGGACTGTGTGCTCGTTTGTCACTTTATTCTATATAAAAAAAAAACGATTTGATTAAAAACTCTTAATGGAAAGTGTTCTTAGCTATGTATATTTTTGTTTCGGGGATTTTTTAATTTTTTCATTTAAGTTATTATACCTACTATGCTACGACGCCCACTGTTCTACCGTGGCATCAAAACGAATTGAAATATGTATTACGATATTATGTTAACAAGAGACCTTACTAATTCATAATGACTGCTAATAATCTTCCGCTTACCAGATGTCGCTAGTTGGGACTGAGGTGAAGTTTACAAAATGTCATTATAATTGAGAAGTTGCGTTTTAATTATAAGTTTATCGTATTCTATAGTATTCATGTAAATACTTAAAACAATGCCTCAGTGCTTTGCTCTTTAATTTTATGGACCATTTTTTTTCTTTGTTTTACTTTCAGGAATATTCGTAGTTTAGTTCATTCATTTGTAATCAAATTAATATAAATTTTAACTAATATTACAGACAGAGACATCAACGCTTATCTTTTTCCAACAAAATAACTTTCCCGCCATGAAATCTGTGAAATATATCACCTCATTCCTAGGTGGCGCCGCTTTGGTGACAGAAAAAGTCGTAAATGAGCGCATCATTTACACATTCTCGTTAAGCGTGTTCGTGTCGGTAAAATCAATTCGTCATTAGTTTGTTGACAAATTCGACCCGAAGTCAAAACGCTTAGGTGTTGTTGTATTTAATACTAGTAATCTGCCCCGGCTTCGCACGGGTGATAGCTTTCTACAATAGCGCTACCTACCGAGTCCAACTACGCCTATAACCTTTGCGGAAGTGCAAGCAATATCTTGACAAAGTTTTACCGCAATCTGATGAACGGTATGGCAGTGCAAAATTTTTTAATCAACGCCCCCGCAACCAGCCTTGCGGGTGGAATTTCGTAGCTGACCTCTACTCGGTGAAAGGAATACTCCTACTAAATTTCAAATCTCTCGGCCTTATGGTTCCAGAGATATCGTGACGAGTTAGTACATAGGTGGAAATCTCTGATATATATATATATATATATATATAAGTTTTTTTTTTATTTTTTTTTGTTTTTTTTTTTATAAAACGTTACCCACACACTAGGATTTTCTCCTGTATCGTGGAGGCAGTTTACAAACATAAATTGCACAAGGACAAACATCCAGACCCGGAACAATTATTTGTAGGCCATACAAATACTTGTTCCGTGCGGGATTCGAACCCGCGGCCCCCAGCGCAGCAACTCATTGCTAAGCCACTGCGCCACGGAGCCGTCAAGACGCCTAGTTTATATGTTGTAACATTTATGATTGATCGAACCGCCCCGAAACGAGTAGTTTTGCATACCTTGAACGCCGACCGAGAGAGGTTGGGCTTTACTGTCTCCTTGACAATGTCACGCTAGCCCTCATTAAATTCGGTGTATTATTTTTAAACCGTATTAAGTAAAGCACATTGTTTACGTTGTAGAGTCATACTCAAGCTATATTATGATTGTAGCACGTAAGGGTCTGCTCGACCGGGGAAGGTCTACGCTCTCATAGAATACCTGCATTCAGTAGCAGCTCCATGCTGCCGTCTTTCGAATAATGGGTGTAGAGAACCGGAGAGCCTTTTTTACTGGTTTTTACTAGTTTTTTTTTTTATAGAATAACGGTGACAAACGAGCACACAGTCCACCTGATGGTAAGTGGATGCTGTGGCCCATAGACATCTACATCTTTCCTCTATTAAGAATCCAAAGCGTTGTCACCTCTGAGGACTAAGATGGAATGCCTCGATTCCAGAAAAAGAGGTCTCCGGTTCTCTACACTCACCATACGAAACACAGCAGCACTAAGCTGCTATTTTACGCTGGTATTCTGTGAGAGCGTGGTCCTTCCGCGGTCGAGCCGACCCATTTGTGCTACAACTAATAATATAGCTGCAGCGTGGCTCTACCACGTAAACTAGTAAAGAGATATTCTATTTTAGTCCCTAGACATTTGTGTTTTGATTATTTATCGATGATAGGTGAAGGTGTCTATGAAGCTCAGCTCACTTATCATAAAGTAGACTGTGTGTTCGTTTGTTACCCTTACCTTACTTATATAATAATAAAAAATTGACTTGTTTTATTTTTATTTTTTACCCCTAAAGAATGTTTCTCAGTTTCTCACCATATTTCCTAATTTCGCTCACGTCTCAGGTGGTTACCTATCCGACTTCGCCGGAACATGCATATTCTTTATATTCTGTACTGTGTATTATTTCACCCTCCCTATCTAAAGGAGAAGTTTAATTTTGTAGGGCTTCCTGGGCCTGGGGAACCTCTACGCTCTTCAAGAAAATTCATTGTAAGGGTACCAACTCACAATACATAATTTTTTAATAAATCTTTCACTGTCCAGTCTATTAAGCTCTGGAATGCCCTACCTTTGCATATACGTGAAGCACAAACGATTGTAATCTTTAAACGACTACTTTAAAGAGCATTACTTGTGTCAATCGTTCGGACACTGTTAGAGTAAATTATGTGATTATTTATTTATTGTATTAATCAGTTTTATATCATTGTTTGAGGAATTTTGTAATTTATATATATATTTTTGGGTAGATATGTAAATTTGTTTATATATTTATATAATATGTATGTATATGTGTATATTATACGTTTTACTTTATCTTTTATTATGTATTAGTAATTTATATTATTTCATGTATTAGTTAATATATGTAATTTTATCGCATGTATAATTTACAGTATAATTTTTTTTTTTTTAATAATTTTTGTTTCTGTATATTGCACCACCTAATGTTTTCTTATATTTACGCGAAGACTACACATTAAATGAAACTAATTTTTACGGATTATATCGCGTTTAATTTTCACTTTTTAATTCCCGACGTTTCGGGTGCTTTACAGCACCCATGGTCACGGGGGGGACTGAGGTGTTTGACGTCCCAATGTCATAGTTAGCCCGGCTACCTTCAGTTTTTTAATATTAATTTTTGGTTCGATCTACGCAGAATGAGCTACAGTATCTTGAAGTCTAGCAGTGGTATACTTGGGTTTGATTTAATTTTATTAATTATAGATCCCAAGCAGATGGCAGCACCCATCCATCTTCTCTATTGAAATTAGGATGTTTTTTAATTTAAGTAGCCTCGCGAATCATTCTTGGTAGGAATCGGTGTACTTTTGCGAGGATTTGTGGTCTATCAAATATAATGTAATGGCGGGGACGATCTTGAACATGTTCACAAACTGCAGACTTCACGATACGTCGGTGCTTCAAGTCAGCTATATGTTCTTTTACACCACCTACCTAGTATTCATTGTTTTATTCCTTTACACCTTTGGTTGCCTGGAAGAGATCGCTATGTAGCGATAAGGCCGCCAAATTGTACATATAACCTGCTTTTGTTATGTCATTTGTATATTTGTTTGTCGTGTACAATAAAGTATATTCATTCATTCATTCATAGGCAGTCTATGGTACATAAATTTAGTATAGTTAGACACGAGAACCGGGTTCTTAATCAGACGTGTTATTTAATGGTAACTGTTAATGAGGGCATCCACAACTTTTTCTGCCACCAGGGCGGCGCCACTAGAAAGTGAGGTATAATATTTGACAGATATTATACCTCACTTAGCGGGGAAGTTAATTTGTTCGGAAAATGTCAAGGTTATTGTTTCTGTCTATACTATTCGCTATATTTTTTATATTAATAAGATTAATAACTTAAAATTAAAAAATTTGTACAACCGACTTCAATGTAAATTATTAAGAATAAATAACTCAAAAACTATTAGTCAGACCTTGATTAAATTTATATGGGATCACATGTGAGGCATCAGCTTTCAAACAAAAAAAGAATTATCGAAATCGGTTCACCCAGTAAAAAGTTATGAGGTAACACACATAAAAAAAAACATACAGTCGAATTGAATACCTCCTCCTGTTGAAGTCGGTAGAAAATAAATAAACCAAACCACAGGTACTCGTAAAAGTAGAAAAATTAAAAAAAAGTAAAAAAATGTGGAAAAAATTAAAGAGCAAACCACTGACGCATTGTTTTGTGTATTAATATAATACTCTAGAATCTGATAAACTTTTATTAAAAACCAACTTTCTCAATTAAATTACATTGTGTAACAAAAATCTTTACCTCAGTGTCAACTACAACGCACATCGCGGCAGAAATCCCGATACCATCCACACCATCTGGATGATTGGCGGTCCACCACTGTGCGATTTAGAAGATGTTTTCTTCCTCGCACAACTTCCTTGTGGAATAGTTTACCACCAGCGATTTTTCCGGACCGATACGACTTAGGGACCTTCAAGAAAAGAGCCTACCTTTAAAAGGCCGGCAACGCATCTGCAATTCCTCTGGTTCCCCTGGTGTTGCAGTTGTTCATGGGCGGCGGTAGTCACTTACCATCAGGTGAGCCGCATGCTCGTTTGCCCCCTCTCCAATAAAAAAAAAACTAGCGACATCTGGTGAACAGAAAATTATTGGCCCTCATTGGCAGCAGAAATAGGTAAGAGGGTGATATCTATGCAGAAAAGCAGACAAAATCGTGCAAGCGAACCCCAGCCTGTAAGGTGTACTTAAAATATTAAATGAATGGTGTGGCATCGTAGTAGATTCTTCCATCATATGACCTTAAAGTCGTAAAAGATATAGTCTAGATAATCAAAATGCATCTCTTTTATCTCAAGACAAAAATACATAATACTGTTACCTTCATGAACTCATCATCACAATCATCATTGCTGCCCTTCTCAAGTCCAATGCTGAACATCGGCCTCTTCCAAAGAACACCACAAAATTGTGTTGTTTCTCATGAAGGAGTGACGTTATAGTTGACATGCTTAGCAGGCAGTTTACTAGACGCAATTTTTAAAATAAGTTGTTATTAGAAGTGTGTGGCATCTTCAGCCCTTTGATTCCGTCTATCGCCTCTTACGACACCCACAAGCTGATATGGGGTAGTGGATATTCTTACACCGCCTCTACACGGCTTTACGTACTATTTGAATAAAATCAAACTGTAAGTTTTTAACAACAAGATCTAAAATAGAGTGGCCTAACGTTAATTGGGTTGTCGGTTCTCGTCAGTCGTCACCACAAACACAGCTGGTTTTCAATGAAAGGACAGTAGGTACATCCCCGGGCGAGTTGATTCATTTACGACTGCAACGTGGCATCATTGACACTAAGCAGTTTCGAGTAAATTTACAATTTTTTTTATAGTATAGGGTGACAAACGAGCACACAGTCCACCTGACGGTAAGTGGATGCTGTGGCCCATAGGCATCTACATTTATCCTAAATATATACAATATTAACAACTATAATAAAAAAAAAAACTAAAACTAGTAATTTAATTATCAAACAGTCCTACTCCACGCGGTATCGTGCCAAGAACGCTGGCTGCGTTTCCCCACTGAATGGCTATACTTAGCCTTTGAGCGAGAAAAGAGCCAGCCCTCTTATCACCAGCAGCAACGACCAGCCGCGGATGGAGTTCCTTTAAGAACTTCACCGCACGTGGACCCCACGGACCGATAGTCTCTACAGCAAATGGCACAAATATGTAGTCATCTCTCAGAGACTCATATTTGCGCCACTTACTCAGTTCAGCTGCCTCTGATGCCGCCCCGGCTCTAAACGAGGTACCCCTGAGATGAGAGGCCGCCAAATTTACATACCACAAGTTTGATTCCGTATATTCTAGTCCTTTGAATGAATGAATGAATGAATGAATGAATGAATTTCTTTATTTTGCAAATATGGGTGATACAGAATGTGGTGACAAATATATAGTATAGATTCCACCATATTTTACCAGAAGGCATGCAAAAAATATGAATTAATTAATTATTTTATCAATTTACGTAGATATGTCATTCATAACACAATATCACATTAGATTAACAAAAATAAAAAAATAAGGTCTCTTCAAATTACATATAAGTCTAATAAGTCAATCGGTACATTATTATCACTATTATTTAATTATTATAAGCCATCGTCAAACTAATTACATTAATAATAATACAATTTATAAATAAATATCCATGTGACAAACGTACAAATTTTAACATAACATTTTGTCCATTAAAATTCATTAATATTATAGTACACCTTGTCTGCTAAAAAGTTTCGTAGCCTTGTCTTAAATAATGAAGTGTTGAGATCCCTCCAACACTTGGGTAATTTGTTGTAAATAGCCGGCCCCATACAGCAGACACTATTGCGTATTAGTGCTGTTTTTCCCTTAGGAATGTAAACTCTACTATTGTCGCGTCTGTTTCTTGGGGCAAGGTCTGCTAGGCACTTAAAACGGTTCTGGTTCGACTTTACAAAGACTGCCATCTCTAATATATATATACAAGGTACAGTTAATATTTTATATTGTTTAAAATATGGCTTGCAACTATCGGTACTCTTCATCTTAAACATGGAGCGTATACACCTTTTTTGGGCCGTGAATACCTTTCCTTTTTCGCAAGAGTTACCCCAAAATATTACACCATATCGTAGGTATGTTTCTACCGTACCATAATACGCAGTAAGGAGTCCATCCGTACAAATTATAGTTGACAATATGCCTAGAGCATAAGCAGACTTACTTATATTTTTACAAAGATTCCTAATGTGCGATTTCCAATTCAATTTTTCATCAATTTCCAACCCCAAAAATCTCGTGCTTTCGACTTCGGCAATGTTATAGTTATTATATTGTATTATGAGTTTACTATTATCGTGTTTGCGTTGACTGAAATGTATAACCTTTGTTTTGCTTAAATTTATTATTAAATTATTGTGATCTAGCCATTTTATAATTGTTTTTAGAGAATTGTTTATGTCATATTCGTATGTATTAATATTTTACAAGGTATTGTTATGGTGCTGTCATCTGCAAATAGCGTCAAAGGTTGTTCTGTGTATTTAGGTAGGTCATTAATATATAAAATAAATAGTAACGGTCCCAGTACACTCCCTTGCGGAACTCCATAGCTGACTTTACGTTCCGATGATCGGAATGTCTCTTCGTATTTATTAACCTCATTAAAATTCTTAATTTCAGTTATTTGTTTTCTATTGTTAAGATAAGATTCTATAAGGTTAAGTACATTACCCCTGATGCCATAGGCGTGTAGTTTATATAAGAGGGTAGGGTAGTGGACATAGTCAAACGCTTGGGTCATATCACAAAATATGGCACAAACTGGTGTTCTTTTGTCCATATTATTAACAATATTGTGTACAAAGTCGTATATTGCCATATTTATTGTTTTACGCTGCCTAAATCCTTTCTGTTCCTCACACAATATGTTATGTTTTCTACATATTTATATAGTTTATTGTATATGTACTTTTCAATTATTTTTGAAATTATGGAATGAGTGAAATTGGTCTATAGTTTTCAATTAACTCTCTATTTTTTCTTAAATAATGGTTTTATTATAGAGGTTTTAAAGGCATCTGGATATATGCCAGCACAAATACAAAGATTAATTATATAAGTCAGGTGATTAGATATCTCATTAGCCACATATTTAATTACCTTTGTACAAATGTCATCATAACCTACACTGCATGTGTTTTCAGAGACATTATTATTTCCTTTACCTCATATGTTGTACTAGGCTCTAAGAACATAGAATTAGGTACAGTGTTTATATTAATTGCTTTTGGTTTACTTTCGGCATGAAGTTTTGGCTGAATTTTTTCGACAAAGTAGTTGTTAAATACATCACAAATTTTCGCTGGGTTAGATATAACTTGGCTACTTACCTCAATTTTATTTATATAATGTTTTGGAGTATTATTTTTGTTTTGCTTAATTATCTGCCAAGTCGTTTTGACCTATTTTGGAAGTTTTATTTTATAGGTATTTTGTGCTTTTGAGTTAGGTTTATAATTTTTGAATATAATAGAATAATTTTTAAAGTTTGTTTTATTGATATGGTTAGGTTTTAATCTCGACTGCCACAAAAGTTTTCGTTTCTTTTTACTACATAATTTAACACCTCGAGATAACCACCTAGGTTTTTTTAAAACATTGACTTTGTGTACGATAACCGAAAACATAGATCATAAAATAGTTTAAAAGTATCGATAAAATTATTGTATGCTACATTAGGATCATCTGTGCAGTAAATTTCTGAAAAGGAAAGGTTTTTTAAACAATCTTTAAACTTTAACATGTTTTCGTTATTATAATCCCTTCTAGTGTTATACCAATAGTTAGTAACATAACATTTCTGAACAGGGTATTGTAAAATCTGTGCTGTATGATCTGATAATGCAAACTCTATCACATTAGACTTACACTGCTTATCAGAGTTGTACGCAAAGTTGTCGATGCATGTCATGCTGGCCATACGTGTCGGTTGTTTCAATGCTAATTTTAGGTTAAAACTTAATAGCAGACACTCAAATGCCATTGTTTGACTATTATTTTTAAGTATATCAATGTTAAAATCTCCGGCGATAATAATGTTCCTAAAGCGCATATTTGATATATTTTGTAAAATAATTTCAAGTTTATTCATAGCGTCATTAAAATTGCTTACATTTGGTATTCTATATATACAAACAACTATTGTCTTATAATTAATAAGTTCGACAGCACAACATTCAAGCACACCTGGCGATGATAACTTCGCTATTTTTGGTAGCTCTTTCCATTGGTGTCCGTTTTTTACCAGGATACAAGTTCCACCTCTTTTTTCATCCTTTCTACAATAATATAAAGTTAAACAGTAATTCGGTACGTATAGTTGATTTTCATAGCCTTCCATGATAAAATGCTCGGTAATACACAAAATATCAACTTTTAGTTGTTTTTCAAATAGTTCACACAAACATACAGTAAGAGCTTTTGACTTTTTTATTAGGCCAGCGATATTTTGATGTAGTACATTGAGATAATAACTAGAGAAAAACAGTTCATTTGTGTTAGTTTCACAGGATTGAGAGGAAGATCTTATATCTTCTATGTCTAAGGGACTGTGTGTATCTTTATTATACTCCTTTATTTCAGTATTTATCATTTCTCTAAGATTTTCAAAAATGTTTTTAATACCGCGGTTATTGAGAGTACCACTGCTCCTCAAAAACATTTTATAATCATATGATAGATTTAGGTTAGAATCGTATAGCCATGCATAATTATGAGTGTAATTATCTAGATATAACAGGTTATTAAATGTTTCTATTCTATTGTTAAACATCATGGAGCACTCATTTAGTTTGAAGGTAGGTAGGCATAAAATAATATTTGTGTCTTTTATTTTTAACAGAGTTTCACGAATATGAACTATCAGATCGAAATAATTATTTGTTTTTCGAAAGTCCTCTTCTCCAATTAAAATTATACAAAAGTCATTTAATGTATAGCTCTTTAGTTTTTTATCAATGTCACTGATAATCTGTCTTACTCCACTGTCATGTGTCAAGTAATGGCAAATTTGGAAATTTGGCAATGTGTGTTCTGCAACTTTAAGGATCTTGTTTGATTTATTACTGCTTAAAATGCACAGCTTATGTTTTTCTTGTTTTAGAGTTTCGGTTGTTTGGTTAGTGTTCTGTACTGTTTTTACTAATTCAGATTGTGGTAGCACTTGAGTTTGTGTTATATTTGTTGGCATTCGTTTTTGCATATTTTTAGATAAACAACGAGGAGTAGCTAGTTTCCTTTATACGACATATTTAACGTACTTCCAATGTCTCAATAATCTTAAAGTCAAAGTTTGCGATGTGCGCATCTGATAACGCAGATGTTGATATATAAACATTATCAGATCTTGATGAGCCTTTCTTGTGTGAAGTTGACTGCATGTGTCCAAAGACAGCAGTAAGCACTTCACAGCAGGTGGACTGTTAGTTTGTCACTACAGTTTTATAATTTTCGGTTTTTTTACTACACTGCACGAGGACAAATAGATTTTTTTTTCCTTTTTTTTAAGGTCGTAATCGTAAATAATATTGTATCGTAAATAAATTTGTCACTTGAGTTTTTTTTTTCAAAAATACCTTAAACAAACTGCACAGATCTGTGGTATATTCAGTCTATAATCTACATTCGTCTGCTAAAGCTCAATCCGCGCATAGCGGTAATCCCGCCACAGATTATTGTAGTCTTTGACCCGCCGAGGTCGCTAAATCGTGCAGCTCTTTGTATTTTTGCTTTATGTAGGTCAAAGAAAGTTTGTACGGGCCTTGATATAAATTATTGCTGACTTTGATTTAATATCAATCGTTTAATTTCGAAAAACTTCATTCACTAATTTATTTTTTGTTTATCTGTATTACCTTTTTTTTTATTGAGATTCTTGGATTATATGCTTGATATTTAAGTATAGTTAGTAGTTACAGCCTATATACGCCCCACTGCTGGGCACAGGCCTCCTCTCATTTCTGAGAGGGTTTTAGGGCAAGGAAATGTCCGCCGCGCTGCCCCAATGCGTGTTGGCGAACTTCACATGTCTTCGAAATATTTTTTTTTGATTTCTCAGATTTTGACGGCAACTTGAGCCAGCCATGTCGCCACTTCATATAGGGGGTTTGTACGTGATAGAGCCACGCTGCAGCTATATTATGGTTGACCGGGGTAGGAACAAGTTTTCACAGAATACCAGCGTAAAATTGCAACTTAATGCTGCTGTGCTTCGTATGGTGAGTGTAGAGACCCGGAGACCCTTTTTACTGGAAACGAGGCATTCCATCTTAGTCCTCAGGGGTGACAACGCATCTGCATTTTGATTCTTAATCGATAATAGATGTAGAGGTCTATGGGCCACAGCATCCACTTACCATCAGGTGGACTGTGTGCCCGTTTGTAACCCATATTCTATAAAAAGAAAGTGGGAGGGGGTGTTTATTTTATGTTACTAACATTATTAATAGTTAACTCATGATAAATACCTACCCAACAAAATTAAGGACTTTAATTCTTCATGCGCTATGTCTTAGCATCGACTTCAGAAGCTATAAGTAGCGGCATGAAAGTCTAGATTTCGGTCCGATTTTGAGAATGCGAGTTTTCATCAGATCTACAACGTTTTTAGGTCCTAGGAAGCCGTTCCGACTATTCCCCGCTGGACGTTCCGACGTCCGGCCGTGTGTGTGTGTGTGTGTGTGATTAGATTTTCAAGTCAATCGGTCGAGCCGTTTCAAAGATTTTCAGAAAATAAAAAAAACATTCGTGAGTGTCGTGGAACACTCGGTTGGAACGAAGTTCCTTTTGTAGTATATTATTATTGATAAACGTATTATATTATTCATTAACAAATACAAATAAATGAATTACTAGCGTCTATTAAAATGAAGCGTCATTTAAAATATTTCTTTCAAGCCAAGATAAGGAAAAGTGCGAGGGAGTCCCTCTCCCTCGCACTATAGAAAGGTTCGTGACGGAAAAATCTTACACTTTTTCTCGCCTAGCCCCCATCCGCCAAATTCGTACGAAAACAAAAGTTAAGGTTGGAAAAATTTACTTTGCCAATATCCGCTCAATAAAATAAAATAATGTGTCTTACCTTTGATTTTGATTGAGGGAGGGCGGGAGGTGCTCTTCAAACTAGGTAAGACACATTTTATTTTATTGAACGGATATTGGAAAAGTTAATTTTTCCAACCTTAATATAATGGATTTCCGCAAAGTAACGCCTGATTCTATTAATTGAAAACAAAAGTACAAAAATTAACTATATTTTCGAGCATTGCGTTCGAAAATAAGCTGGAAGTTCCAGGGATGGCTTGCAGGATCAACGGTTTTTCAGATTATTTCTTAAAATTTAAATTGGACTACTGCTATTTCATACAAGAAGATTCCTTAAAATCGCGTAAGGTGTTTTCGATAAATCGGTAGGTATACATATATAAAAACACGCCTTGGATATAGAACCTTCTCGTTTTTGGAACTCGGTTGTTATAAGTAATATGCATTTTTTTTAAATTCAGATTTAATCAAGTAAATAATAAATTGTGCAATAAAACCTTTACGCTACATTTTATTAATTTTAATGTTCAAGAAGAGTTTGGAAGGACATTAAATAATGCAATAATTAAACGTCCAGTCGTAATAAAATTTCGCACGCTGATCGACTAACAATTTGCAAGATAAAATTACCGGATATAGTTTAACTCAGAACACGGAAATAATAAATTCTACAAGTAAAAGGAAATTTATGTCAAATTATAATGTTATTTCCTTTCAATAGTTTTTAGGAAGAGCTACACAAAAAATCACAGTAATGAATTGAACCTAGGTAGGTATGTACATTCGCAACACCAGAGGATTTGCAATTTGTGTAAGTCAGCCCAAAGCGGTATAACGAAATTTCTTTTGTTTTCCCTTAAAATGTAAGTCTAGGGTGAATGCAGCTGTGTCATGTCATCAATCCATCCATCACAGCCCTTCACAATTCCATTGCTAAACACAGGCCTCCCTCGGAGAATAACATAAAACACGGTTCTAAGCCACCTGCATCCATTGACTCTTCACTCCATCTAGTGCTGCTGTGTAGTAAATAATAATTGTACCTTATATTTTCTCCATAGTTTGCAATTATACTTTTATATTATTTTCAGTAGAATTGAGCCGAGTTTCTTTAATGGTACCTACACCGCCATCTAGTATCATCTTTGTGAACTTGATGATGAATAAGCTCAGAACAATAACTAAAGCAATCGGATAAGTAGTAACGCTTAGTTTGCTGTAGTATCGCACTGCAAGCATAGATGGCGCTTAACAAATTACATTTGAAATAATTTTACTATCGTTTTGTACGTTTTTAACGATTATGTGGCACTAAGCTTTGTTTGTTGAAGTTCTAATCAATACCACAGAATTATTAATAGTACCAAAATTAAGATTTTGTAATTTAAGTAAAGCGAGTACTTTTACATTTAAATACCTAGATATTATCGACACCTCCATATTATATAAAATGATTCTCTAAAATGTAAATCTATTATGTTATGTATATGGCTATTATGTGTAAAGTCCTTGAATAAAGCGACTTTCTGTTATATGTTGTTCTGTGGAACATATACCTATGTGCTCAAGTATATCAGACACACAGATGAAAGACACTGTCTTAAATGCGATTAGATCGAAGATAGATAAACTAGGATTCAGTTTTAGCCACACGAAGACTTTCAAAACACATACTTACAACCTCTGGAAACAATTATGAACTACTTTAGTACATTTGCTGAAATTTATATGCCCAACAAAATCGGTTAACTAACCTCGCTAATGTTATATTTTTACGTTAAAAAATTATTTTAGTTAATATTTTTATTACTCTTCCTTTTTCGAAATCATAAGAGCTTTGTAGATTAATAATTAATGTCGCTCTGTCGGTGACTGTAAATGCAGAAATATATTTCATAATTTACATGATTTCTATATAACAAATATATTATAGGATATTCAAAAGTCAAAGTCAATACTTTTTATTCAATTTGGCTTGTTAAAAACTAGTAAAGTAAAATAAAAATAGTTGTTAAAGTAAAATTCTAAATATATCATACATTATATTTACCTATATTATACATAAATTTATTTATAACTAACCCGCCCAGGTTTCGCCTGATTCTAAGATCTATTATTGTGGATTTATTAAGATATAAGATAATCAAAAACCACTTATATCATAAATTTTTCATTTTTTTAAATATATAAGCATTTCCGATAAAATATAGCCTAGATCACTCTTCGTATTCTGTATCTGTTCGTGATGTTTCATTACAATGGGTTCAGTCATTCCGAAGATTAGTCGGGACAGACAGACAGATAGACATTTTAAAAATAGTTATTCATGAATTAATGACATGCAAATAACGCAGCTATTTCAATATTACAGACAGACACAACAATTTTTTTTATAAGTATAGAATAGAGTATATTAATGTATGTAAAAAACATCAATCACTAATAAAAAACTAGATACCTACACAATCAGTGTTAAAAATGTCCTTACCGAATGAGCGCCCACCTGAACATTTGGGTGCTCTTTTAATTTGTACGTAACTTTGTGAATACAACCATAGATAATACACTATATACCAGAATACAACTTTAAGCAATGCAATTAAGGTTGAATTTACATTAATGTATATTTATTTCAACTAGAATTACGTCAAAACAATTGGCGACAGTTTTTAGAGAACTTTTGCATGGGATTGTGTATCTAGTTTTTTATTAGTGATCGATGGTAAAAAACGAATACTTATAAATATAAAATCGAAACGTTATAGATTAGATCTCTAATACCAGCTCCACGTGTGAATTGAAGTCATGTAAGCCAACAACCGACTTAAAATATCACCATTCATAAATGTGGCCCACTAAAATGTATAATTAATTATACGTGCGACCACCCGCACCCGCAGGACCGCTGTAGCTACGAGTAAACAGTAAATTATATAATATATTAAATGCACCGCATCCTTAAAAGTGATCCAATGTTTGAATGAAATAGTGTTGCCAGGTTCTATGTAGAATATTAAGGAAAATGGTCTGACATTATATATTACACGCTGTAACACCCTATTTCACACTATTTTTCACCCTTTTCAAAATATTCAAAATTTTTCTAAATTTCGAAAACCTTAGTGGGTGTCTACGTCTAGAAAAGAATATATATGTATATGCCAAATTTTATGTCAATCAGGGAATAGTTTTGGAGGTCTCGTGATGAGTGAATCAGTGGTATTTCGCTTATATATGTATAATGATATGTATATGTTCATCATCATCATCACAACATCCTATCAAATTCCGAAAGAAAGAAAAATTATTACAACAGATCGTAACCCATGACTTTTGGTCTTTTTTATAAATTCTAACCTAATTCAGTATTTAATGTTATGGACCAAGTGACGATAATTAGAGCACATTATTTATAATGCCCGGGCAATATGAATAATGTCAACGTTGTCATGTAAAGTGAACAAGTCGTATTGTATTACCTGTATTAATGCTGATTTAAAATTAATTATTTATCACATTGTCTGGTACCTAACCTAACCTAATCTAACTTATCTTTTTATTACTGTGCCCAATAAGTAACGTACTTTATTCATAAAGCCCGGTCAATTCAATTATTTCAATAGTTTTTCATCATATTGCCTACTTATATATCCCTACTCATATAGGGCAAACTGTCTGGACATTATGAATAATGCCCTATTAATCACTTGGTTCATAACAGATACATATAACGCATGCCATAGTTTTCTACTTACTGATTTCCCTTCTCGCAAAGTACGGGAGATTTGGCAAAAGTTATGCTGGGGAAAAATATAGCATTGCCTTTGAGCCATTAAAGTTACATATTACAACATATTTACGTTCCACTGCCACAGATCACAGGATTCCTCTTAAACGTGCCGTGACTTGCTCCTAGTGCGTTTTGGCGGCAAGAAATATTCTATATATATAGCCGAAAATTATTATTTTGCCCGAAACCGGTCAAAATCCGAAAACGAAATTCGGTCACACCCTACCAATCAACCGAGGTAGTTAAAATAATAAAATATCATTACAGAGTTTGATCCTCGCCGTCATCACTGAAGTTGTTCACCATCACCACGTAATGGGCAGTGAAAAAACACGTCGTAAACCTGCATGTCTGAGAATATAATAATGACTGAGATAAAAAAAAATATAACACGTTTTTTCATATTCCTACATTGTCATCCGATTCTGAGTTATGTTCAAAATTTCAAGTCTGTGTAGCTCATCGGGAAGTTAGCTTAAAATCAATTACTAAATTCGACTCGAACAAATACGCGAACGTTAATAAAAACGTAGTAATAATAAAATGAGGGGAAACGTGTGTCCAGCAGTGCAACTTATAATATAAGATGTTATATATATGTTTTATACATTTATTTAGGGCCGTGTTGAGGCGGTGTAAGAATAACCACTACCCCATATCATCCCGTGGGTGTCGTTACAGGCGACAGAGGAAAACAAATCAGGAGATGGGCAGCAGCGTCTTCCTAATAACTACTAAAAATAAAAAACTGCGGTTGCCAACCCGCTTGCCAAGCGTGGCAGCTATGGCAATTATCACCCCTATGAGGCAATCTTTGGGGGAAGCCTATATTCAGCAGTGGACCTTAATAGGCTGTAACGGTAATGATAGACATTTATTTATAGGTAAAAGCGTCCCAGGAATATAAAGATCGCATGGAAATACGAATTCCCACAGACTGTAATAGGTCGAAACTCTATAAATTTAATCAACACGTGGTCAGGGAGCGGACGCAGCTATATTTAATGTGTTATGGAAACAGACGGCTTATGGCGGTCTCTAATGAGCCGTATGAAACTATAGCGATATTCGACCGTTCGAATCCCTGCTGAGAGAAATATTCGTGTAACAAAATTGTTATCTGGTCGGCAGAGCTATTTTGTCATTGGTATTATATAAATGCTATACTTAAATGTAATAAAAACGTTGTGATTATGTTTAATAGCTCTGTTAAATGTTTGAAATATAACTTTTTTTTAAGGCAAAGGCATCTTTGCCCAATAAGCCTCATCTGATGAGCGTGTACTTTGTTCAAAAATTTTTCACAATATGTTGATGCGTTACATCGCGAAGTTTATGGAAGAATATCAGACGGTCGATAAGTGAATCTCACGACGCCAAAGCGGACTAAATTATTTGAGGTTTTTATCAGTATTAAAGCACCTCTTTCATCTGTTTCATTGTTTATTCACACTAATATACAATATCACACAAAATAATACACAAACTATTATTTTTATTAATTATTATTATTTACTAATATAGGAACAGTAATTCGATAGTGGTCGTTCCCGCCAACAAACATTTTTTTATTTACTTTTCATAATTATTTTGAATACAATAATAGAGATATCGCAAAAGCTAATCGTGACTGTTATTATAAATATTAACAACACATTCGTTATCAGACTAAGAATAAATATGTTAAAGTACGTACATTATTATTTTATAACTTACATTAAAAAGTATCTAAAATTCGAATAATATGACGTTTTTATAATACTTTTATTTGGAGAAAATAACGTAAAAATAAAACACTAAAATGTCTCTAGGTATATTGTTTGATTGAAACGATACCATCATCTACTAATTCGTTTACAACACCGAGTAGACAGATATAATTCCCTATATCTGCTTACTTATTTCACATAATTTACATTAAACATTCTATGTATCATTTTAGTAATTGCAAAATGATTTTGCGGTGATCAATCAACCTTTCTGCCACAAACGTGGTCAAGATGTCCGACGGAAAGCGGAAGGTGTAAACGAACGCCCGTTCACTTCCATCATGTCATAGATATTTTTTATAGCTTTTATATGTTTGTTACATCCTCATTAACATTTTAATGTCTTTTTCTAAGAAAATTGTCTTTGTGTACTTCTAATAAGTACATTCTGATTGATAATTCCTACTACGGTTTTAAGATGTCGCTGTAAGCAAAAGGGTAAACCGCAAGCTCACAGTTTACTCAAGGCCTTGTCTAGAGGCGTATATAAGTGGAGTGGTAGACCCAAGCTGCTGTGGCTATAGCATGCATGGGTCGGCGCGACTGAGGAAGGGCCACGCTCTTACAGAATGAAAGTAAAATGGCAGTGTAATGCTACTATGTTTCGTATGTGAGTCACCAGAATCAACCCTTTTTACTAATAATGAGACATTCCATCTTAGTCTTCAAAGATGATAAGTGATAACATCTTTGTCCCACAAACACATCTTTTCAGAAACACTGTATTGTATGGACATGAGAACATAGAGATAGGTTGAAATTAAGACTCATATTATGTCGAATGGAATATTTAAAATAAAAAGTCAAAACTTAAATTACATACAGCCTACTCATGCGAATAAGTTAACGCTGGCTGGCTGCAATATTATTTACGACCGTAAAAAAAAAATGAAACAAAAATTATCAGTTTGCACTACGCGCAGTATGGTAAAAAATTCGCTGGCTGCGGTTTCGCGCTGAATATATATCTTCGGGCGTTAGAAAAAGCAACTCTCTATTCACCATTAGTCACTATGCTTCGCGAGAACACACTTTTTTATAAAACTGTAGTGACAAACGAACTTACAGTCCACCTGATGGTAAGGTAACTGCAGCCCGTGGACACCTGCTAACAACTTCTTCAAACAAAAAAGGCTACAGATGCGCTGTCACCTGCTATTATACTAACTTTCTATATCCTTTATAAAGAGGCAAGTGAGTGGTACCTACCCAAAAAGACCTACCATCCAGTAATAAACACATCAACTATGTTAATATAATATATAGTTGATATATGTACATAGTATAGGGATATTTTAACAACACATGAATTCCAAAGAGTATGTCAATATTTTCTTAAGACACGTATATATTATATCCAAGAAAACTTTATTAAATAATCTACCATTTTTTTATATACACATTGACTTTAAATGAAATTTAAGATTTTAATGCAGAGAAAAAAAAACACACGTGTGAAAACTGTACATCATGAAAGTTTAATTTTTAAATTAAAAAATAAAGTAAAGTAAGGGCGGGCTTTTATGGGCAGCTATTAATTAAGAGTTAATAATCAGTAAAAGCACCCATGACATTCATAACGCATTCATCGGTGGGGCATACTCAGAATGAGGTTGTCTATATTCTGTTGAATAATATTATCCCAGGACCTGCATAAAAAGTTGTTCTTTTGTAACTAGGTTTTCAGCAAAATCCCTCATTGCTCTTCTTTGGAGCATATCCCAAGCATGCTCAATGGGATTTAAATCCGAAGATTGCGCTGGTCATTCTAAGGCCGTGACATCCTGTTCGTGCAACCAGGCTGTTATCACCCTGGCCGTATGTGAACGGGGATTGTCGTGCATAAGCAGGAAAATTTTGACCCATTTGTGTTCGATGTGGCAGGACTATTGGTTCTAGCACCTCATTGCTCTCTCGCCCTGTATCCAAACGAGATCCGTTCTTGCATCGAAACGAATTCCTCCCCACATCATTATTGTACCACCTTGCTATAGATGGTATGGCTTGGTATGGCCCAGTACTTTTTTAGTTGGTCGATGTTATTCAAAATAACCCCTATACCGTGTTGATGTGTTTATCTGATATATTTGTTCTTATGCATTGCAAGAGTTAATGGTTCCGTAGTTGTCTTTATCTGTAGTGGGTTGCAGGCGTCTAAGGGCTAGAGCAGGAGCAGCCACTTACAATCAGGTTGACCTTTAGCTTGTTTCTCACTCTAATATTCTTTACAAAAAAAAAAAGGAAAATCCAAAAGTGCAAGTCTCAATACTCATAAATGTAATAAATCACTTTCTTTTGGTTCTATCAATACCAGTACGTTTGATGATGACAACAAGTGGCGTTGGTCATCACTTTTAATTCATCATCGTTCATCATTACAGCCCTTCACATGTCTACTGCTGAACATAAGCCTCCGCAAGGAATGTCACATAGCACGGTCTTGAGGACGGAATATAAAAACTGAGAGCCATCTGTATCTATCGACTTCCTACATCTCTTACTAAGTCGTCTCTCTTTCTCATTTTATCAGTATCACTTTTAATTAGTTATAAAAACGAAAAATACTACAATAGTGCAAATTGAAAGCCTTCATCATCATTACCATCCTATCAAAGTCCCTACTGAACAAAGGCCTCTCCTATATATTGCTTCAAAGGGAGGATATATACCACAGTACGCCGCTTTACCATCTTTGGTATTCATCTTAGGTGGGATAGTAGGCAAACACTAGCTTATAATAATTAAAAGAAGTTGCCACGCTTGGCAGGTAAACCGACTTTATTAATTTGAATTAGGGAGAGAGAAAGAGATGGATATAGAGAGTGGTTCAATGAGACAAAATTCTGAAGGGAATAAAAAAATTAAGCCAAACCATTGAGTGGATATGAGATATCGTCCTTAGGTACATACGTACATCCTAATAAACATTATTTTAAACTGCTAAGTATATTAAATCAATGGCGCAGAATAACTAATAGTTACTTTTTTTAAACGTGGTAGAGCCATGCTGCAGCTATATTAATTGTATAGTTGTAGCACGAATGGGTCGTCTCGACCGGGGAAAGACCACGCTCTCACAGAATACCAGCGTAAAATAGCAGCTTAATGCAGTTGTGTTTCGCATGGTAAGTGTAGAGAACCCGAGACCTTTTTTACTGAAAACGAGGCATTCCGCCTTAGTCCTCACACGGTTGACTACACATCTACATTTTGATTTGCAAACGAGGATAGATGTAGATGTCTATGGGTCACAGCAACCACTTACCATCAGGTGGATTGTATGCTCGCTTGTCACCCTTATCCTATAAAAAAACTACGTCAGTGGAGATGATTTATGGTGACCAATACTCGGGATTTTTATTGATGTGATTGTACTCGTAAAGCCAAACTTTATCAGAATCGCGTTCGAGTCGTGCAAAAGAAAAACAGATTTGTAAAATATTTATCAATAACAACGAAGAGCGAATAAATAATTCATGTAATCACCCTGTTGTGGTAAACAGAACACGACGGCTGCTGGCGCGTGGGCCCATGTTTATGTATCGGTCGCGAATCGAACCGCTACCCCACTTACTTGTTATGTGTTAATGTGGAATGATAGATGTGCGTTGTTTTTGTTCGGACGGCTCGATGAATTGTAATTTGAAACTGTGATTAATCATAAATTAATGCCCACTTGGTCTAGTGGTTATAAACGCGGTTGCACTTATTGGGTTTTTCTGTCAAATAAATTCACATTAGCAGCCCGGAGTCTGGAAGTTGGCGTTGTTCACCCCGCCTCGGAAAGCACGTAAAGCCGTTGGTCCTGCGCCTGATCTCTCTCGGTTCATGTCGGATAACCGTCCCATCGGACTATGAGAGTGAGGGAATAGAGACTGCGCCTGTGCTTGCGCATACAATCGGGCACTATAATCCTGTCCTGCACAAATGGCTGGTCTCCGTTGAGACTGGCTGCCGTGACCGAAACTCGTTCTAAAGGACATAATCATAAATATCTATAGTATAGAATCTATACATCGTACTTAATATGCACGTCAGATTCGTGTTTTTGATTTTCTGCATTAATACGAGTATATTATTCTTCTAAACATTACCTAATGTGAAATCAGGGCCAAACTCCATCATTCCATGTTTTTGCCTTTTTTTTTTCTTTTTTTATTCTAAATACCAGCAATCCAGCAATGCTATTAACATTACTAATATTCTTATTAACCACTCTTGATAAGCTTGAAATGCTTTTGTTAGAAGTGGTTCACGATAGTAGTGGAAAGGCGGACTCGAACACACGACCTTTTGTGTACGCGGTCCACACCTTGCAATTAGGCCACTGTCGTTTTTTGTCTGATATTTAGATGTTGTAAGAGGTGGCTACAGGAAATTGGATAGACCACGTTCTCATAGAATTTTAGCGTAAACTAGCTGCTTAATGCTAAGAAAGGGTGTCGCCATTCACTAACAATTCACCACAAACTGCCTTGCGGGCGCCGTAATCCGTAAATTAATCTGGAAAATAACCCGTTCCAAGTTTAGATTATATATCAGCACTGACATAAAACATTGTAGTGGATAAAAGTCAATTTTAATGCAGCAACAAGCGATGTGACAACGGGTGTCTGACGTTACAAATACGTCGCATCCGGTCGTCGGAAATTCGGGCCGCCATTACAGCGAACTGAAGAAATAGAAGGCGGGAAAATGAATTACTACTAATAGACCTATTTCGCTGTAAAGACACGTTTTCTTTATTTTATGATTTATTTTCGCTTTGTTGATTGAGATGAGTTTTATGTTGTGTTGCTAATAAGTGTGAATTTTGTTATAGAATAAGTTTGACAAACAAGCATACAGACCTGATGATGCTGTGACCCTGAACATATACAATATAATAAAACATATACACTAAACATATTTTTTTTATAGGATAGGGTGACAAACGAGCACACAGTCCACCTGATGGTAAGTAGTTGCTGTGGCCCATAAACATTTGCTTCTATCCTCGATTGAGAATCAAAATGCAGATACTTTGTCACACCTGAGGACTAAGATGAAATACCTTGTTTCCAGTAAAAAGGGTATTCGGTTCTCTACACTCACAATACGTATCATAGCAGCATATTGCGAAACACATTAAGCTGCTGTATTACGCTGGTATTCTGTGAGAGCGTGGTTCTAACCCGGTAGAGCTGACCGATTCGATCGATACAACCATAATATAGCTGCAGCGTGGCTCTACCACGTTCTCCTTCACCGGTAAGGAAGTAATAAATTAGTATTTAAATTTCTGAGAGATGAGTACATATTTGTGCCATTTGCTGTAGAGACTACCGGTCCGTGGGCTCCACGTGCGGTGAAGTTCCTGAAGGAACTCTATCCGCGACTGGTCGTTGCTGCTGGTGATAAGAGGGCTGATTCTTTTCTCGCTCAAATTCTAAGTATAGCCATTCAGCGAGGAAACGCAGCCAGCGTTCTTAGCATGATACCACGGGGAGTAGGACTGTTAATTAAGTTATTAGTTTTAGTTTTTTTTGTATTATAGTTTTTTAATATTGTTTGTAATAAAATAATTTAAAATTACAATTAACGATTTCACACATGGTAACACTTTTCAAACTTACGATTATTAATAAATTTATAAACAAAATTACCTAACGTGTAGAATAGGGGCTTTCGGGTGCGTTATCGTCGCTCCCGATTTGAATATGCGGGCCCGCGGTCACCGGGCGTGACCTCTTAATAACTGCGCATCTCGGGTCGGACGAGTGTTTTAACCCTCATATCTACATAATATATTAGGTAGAATCTTTGATGCTATGTTAAATTATCAGGTCTGATCGTACAATCTGGAATACTCACTAGAATAAGGGTTGACCCCGTGTTGCACCGCACCTTGCATTATGTTCGCCTGCTCCTTTCGGACTCTATTTGCAAATATTTCCGACGGGTTGTAGTTATTCTGGTTCATTTACAGAAAGTCGATGCTAGTGGACAACGTTTTTATACGTGGTAGAGCCATGCTGCAGCTATATTAATAGTATAGTTGTAGCACGAATGGGTCGGCTCGACCGGGAAGGACCACGCTCTCACAGAATACCAGCGTAAAATAGCAGCTTAATGCTGCTGTGTTTCGTATGGTGAGTGTAGAGAACCGGAGACCCTTTTTACTGGAAAAGAGGCATTCCACGTTATTCCTCAGGGGTGGCAACGCATCTGCATTTTGATTCTTACTCGAGGATAGATGTAGATGTCTATGGACCACAGCATACACAAACCATTTGGATATTTTTTTAATTTTTATAGGTTTTTTTAATTCTTACATTGTCATCCGATTCTGAGCTACGTTCAAAATTTCAGCATTCATCGCCAACAGCATCCAGCAGCAACAGCATCAGCTTACCATCAGGTAGACTGTATGCTCCTTTGTTACCCTCATTCTATAAAAAAAACCTCCAACCGTGGACTTTATTAGGTAATGAACGCGGCTTTAAGTTCTACTTTACCGGTTACCGAGACGCAACATTTTTTCTCTGTGGTAGTACTGCATAGCCATTACAAATGAATTTGTACTCTGTGGAATCACTTAATAAAACTACGTGTTATATAACTTCTTTTTACTCTTTTAATTACAAATACATCAAGATGTTTCTTCCTATCGTTCTTAACAATGTAATTGATGCCGGTGGGGATCGAACTCATCATCAATCGTGGCTCCGAAGCGACCAAGGCAAGCCACATATAACGTATGTAGATAGATATAAAGATATTTTATATAATAACTGGCCCGGAAAACGTTGTTCTGCACTATCCGTTAGGTGGCGCAGTGAGTTTCACTCTGAATTCACTCCGGACTTTTAGTGTAAAAAAAAATTCATAAATAACTCGATCTCAGTGCCACCTATCGGGTCCAGATATTGTGATTTTCTTTTGGCACTAAAACAAAATATTGTGAACATGATTAATTTTGATTGATAAAAAGAGGATTTATTAATATCTTAGAGTATAAATAAACATAGCTTGCTTACATATAAATACACTCTAAGTTTAGTTTATATATAACTTGACTACAGCGCCATCTATTAGATCTTAGGATAGCTATGAACCATCGTCTTGACAAAATAATAGGACCTCAATCGGTAATTTCATAAGTTACACCATCAATAACAAACGCACTAACAATTATAATCTATTAATAGGTGAAGGGTTAACTTTTAACTTTGTACCCGTTTTTAAGCATATTGCGCGCACGGAGGATGTGAGATTTGGCATATTTTAAGTTTATATGGAGAAGGAGCGCAGAAAATACTCAAGTAACTCTTATATATATATACATTTTTGCTACATAAAAATCAATTCGGTTTTACAAGGGGTCGCTCGACAACTGACGCTGGAGTTGAGCTTATTAAACATATTTTTTGTGCATGGGAGAATTCGGATGATGCTTTGGGTATATTTTGTGACCTTTCCAAGGCCTTCGACTGTGTTCACCATGAGACATTAATCAGGAAGCTACAGTACTATGGTGTCAAGAACACAGCGCTTAAACTTATTATTTGATATTTAAGTAATAGAATGCAGAAAGTTATTATCAATGGTAAAAGTTCTTCCGGGTCACCTGTACTAATGGGTGTCCCTCAGGGCTCGATTCTCGGCCCATTCCTATTTCTAGTATATATTAATGACTTACCTTCCCTTGTAGGGATAATCATGATATAGTATTATTGCTGATGATACTTCCTTGATTTTTAAACTTAAACGTCAATCATTTAAATGTGAACAAGTGAATAATGCTATATCAAAATGAGTGCATTGGTTTAACGTTAATAATCTACATTTAAACGGAAATAAAACTAAATGTATTAAATTTACAACCATTAATGTAAAATTTACTTTAAAAAAAGTCCCGCTGGGTTTCTTGCTGGTTCGCCAATGTCAATTATATGTCCATAAGTCTGCCGTTTTTTACGTTCATATTGCCAATGTCAAATACATAGATGGTGGTCAAACAGCCGCACAGAGTAGAGATTGTTGGCAAATAATTTTATTGCAAACAATTAATTACTACCTAATTTTGTGTGATTTCTAATGTTCATGAATAGAACTGTATGTCATGGCAAAAAGAGTTTATTTTATAATATTTTGTATATGTGACATTTGTGAAATACAACTTGTTTTATATACCAAACTTAAAAAAATAATGAATTACGATCTAATTTCGACCACTTGGCGACCACTAGTTTAAATAAATACACATATATAAGATTAAGAATAATATAATGTTTAACGTTGATCCATAGTTTATCGCTTTTAACCTTTCATAAACATGTCAATGTATTTTATAGTAATATAGGGAATAACAATAATTATATTTTCATACTCTACCAAAGTAATCATTAATCTAGGGTTGCCAACCATCCTGTTTTCCCAGGACATGTCCTAGTTTTTGTAGTGTCCTGGGATGTCCTGGATAGTTTTTAGCAGTGTCCTGGATTTTTAAAGCACCCTGATAAGGTCATGTATTTTAAAATTCGCGCGCCACTTTTACAAATCTTACGTTACGGGTTGCCTCACGGCGTTTTTATTTTGTTATGTAATCGTAATTTGTATCGTACTAATCTAGCTGTCTCTGTCTAGTGAGTCTCTAGTGAGATCTCTAATCTTTTTTACAGCATAAGCATAAGCTTAGTCTGCTTGCTAGTTTGGATAAATGGGGGCCCCACTGAAGCTTTGCGTCGAGAGTGATGCCAAGAAAAACAGAGGATTCAACAGGGCTCAGTTCTTCCCCAAAAACACATTGGTATTCAGATTTTTAACATCCGTTGTTGTAAATTTAATACATTTAGTTTTATTGCTGTTTAAATCATCAATCAGCAAATAATACTATAGCATGATTAACCCCTACGAGGGAAGGTAAGTCATTAATATACACTAAAAATAGGAATAGGCCCAGAATCGAGCCCTGAGGGACACCCATCTTTACGGACGACCCGGAAGAACTTTTACCATTGATAATAACTTTCTGCATTCTATTACTTAAATATGAAATAATAAGTTTAAGCGCTGTGTTCTTGACACCGTAGTACTGTAGCTTCCTGATTAATGTCTCATGGTGAACACAGTCGAAGGCCCTGGAAAGGTCACAAAACACACCCGAAGCATCCTCTGAATTCTCCCATGCACAAAAAATATGTTTTATAAGTTCGACTCCGGCATCGGTAGTTGAGCGACTCCTTGTAAAACCAAATTGATTTTTATGAAGCAATATATTTATATTAAAAAAACTTAACATCTGATCTACAAAAAAATCATTATATAGTGATTTTTTCAAAAATTTTACTTAATGTTGGTAGTACAGAAATTGGTCCAAAATTGGCGGGGTCTAATGTACTACCAGATTTAAATAAAGGTTTTTACTATGTTTCATTAGATCAGGAAACACCAGATTCGACGCTTGTATTAAAAATTGTGGCTAGATAAGGTGCTACAGTATCTATTATAGATGCAACAACTTTAACGGAAATCTCCCATAAGTCTGCCGTTTTCGTAAGAGCATTGTCCATCCTTAAACATACTATTTTTTCCGTTTTACTCTTAATTTCATTTCTCACTAGTTCGATCGTAAGCAAAAATGGCGGCATCAACGAATTGAGACCTATTTAGTGTAATTAGTCAGAGCCGGGCTTAAATTGGCTGAATTGGTGGCGGAGGGAATACGCAGCTGCCGCGACAACTCATTTAGTTGTTTCTACATAGAGACATAATAGCCTAAGAATATTTTTTATTTATTTATTGTTAGACACCTGGGCGGACTTGTAGTCAATCGTAGGTCTTAGAAATTTTCTTTACAGAATAATTTCCTAAAAGGCAGGTCAAAATACCTTGGTTCTACTAAGCAAATTGTAAATATATGTATTTTTACACTTTTTTAATGAAAATACGAAAAAAATTTCATCATGTTTATTAGTTTTTTTTATAGAATAAGGATGAAAAACGAGCACAGAGTCCACCAAATGTTAAGTCGATATTCTGTGACCCATAAATATCCATATCTATCCTAGAATGAGAATCAAAACGTGGATGTGTTGTCACCCCTGAGAACTTCATTACAAGTTATTTATACGTGGTAAAGCTATGCTGCAGCTATATTAATAGTGTAGTTGTAGCACGACTGGGTTGTCTCGACTCGGGAAGGACCACGCTCTCGCAGAATACCAGCGTAAAATAGCAACTTAACACTGCTGTGTTTCGTATGGTGAGTGTAGAGAACCGGTAGTATTAAGGTGCTAATCGTAATTGACGCTGGTGTTCTGTGAGAGCGCGATCCTTCCCCGGTCGAGCCGAGTCATTCGTGCTGCAACTTTATTATAGCTGCAGCGTGGCTCTAACACGTTGCTATATTTCTATTTAGATAAATTTATTTATTATAAAAATTATGCGTGCGTATTTTCCTAATAACAACTAAAAATAAAAATTGCGGTTGCCAACCCGCCTGGCAAGCGTGGCAACTATGGCGAAAATCCCCCCTATTAAGCAATATATGGGGGAAACCTATATACCTGTCAATTGAGAACATGAATATGTTATCGTTATTTATATTTATTGTGTTTTAAGGCGCATTAGGCGTATCTGTCTATATATTTATTAAATTGACGTTAAACCTCATAATGCACATATTGTGAGACACGCTAAAACAGTGTTCATTGACAGCTTGTTTTAAAAATATAACAGCGTATATGCCGCCAGTTTTCTCAACAATATTCGTCTTTGTTGCTATAGTAATGCATGCGCTTATGACGTGGCATTGAATGAAAATTAATTTCGCCTGTGAATGAATACGCCTTGTAGTTTGCCCTCTGAGGTTCCTTGTGTATTCATTAGGCGGGCTCTAAACTGCGGCCCGCAACACAAGTTAGAAAGTCGATTTCAGGCCCTTTGTTGTTTTGGGAATTAAGCAATAAAGAAAGTACTTCGATGTGTTAATAAAGTTAAAAAAGTCTTTACTAGGTTAAAATTCGAAGTTTTATTTACTTTTGATCTAGATATAATATGTTTAAAATTACCCTGTGATATATTTCAGAAGTATTCGTGCGAAGATAGGACCATATAAGCTTACCCATACCTTTTTATTTTTCTTGTTCACCATCATCATCTTTACAGCCCTTCACAAGTCCACTGCCAAAAATAGGCCTACCCCAAGGAATGCCACAAAGCACGATCCTGAGCCACCTGCATCCATCGACTTCTTGTGGCTTGTCCCTTCACTAGATGGTGACGACTTTCTCTCCATCTAGTGGAGGGCCGCCCTACACTTCGCTTACCAGTACGTTCGCTTACCAGTACGAGGTTGCTACTAAAGAACCTATTTTCCTCATCGGTTATAGATTCTTCGAGCTAAATGGCCGGCCCGTTGCCCCTGTTGGTTTAGTAAGCTGAAGTAGCTTACTAAACCGTTGGGCTATGTCGGTTACTCTGTTTCTACATTTCTCGTTACTATATTATAAATTTGAGTAAAGGTTCATATGTGTCACATAAAGTATATTCGGAAAGAAAACCGTCGTGGCAAAATACAAACAATTTTTATTAAGATTTTTGGCTTGGATGTTTGTCCTTTAAGCCATGTCTTCATTTATCTCAGTATCAAGTGATAATAATACTTTATAGTAGTCTGCTTCACAATATGTTGATGCGTCACATTGTGCAGCCCTTGGGATATTTTGACGGCAACTTGAGGCAGCAGACAGTTGGCGATAATAGTAGGCAAGGCTCCTTAGCAGACAGACACCTTATCTTGAGATTCATATCACCATCGGAGCACTTGTTTCACCGTTTCCACTAATAGTTCACATGCGCAGACATTTAGTACACAAAATCGCACCACTTTTAAATATCAAAATCCACTTCAAACAATTATTTAAACAATAATACAGGAGCAGCAATCCGCCGCCGGTCATGTTCCCAAAACTCCAAAACAAACATTTAAATTTCGGAATAATTCTTATATCTATAGTAAATCACATCTAGATAAACTTGGAAAGTAGAACATTATCTAAATACAAAATTTTATCCAATCGTTCGAGCCGTTTCCGAAAAATTAGATATAAATATATATATTTACCTGAATAATATTTTTTTTTGTTCGCGATGTATAATAGAGCCATTTATTTGTAAGTAAGAGCTTAAAATTTCATGTAAACTATTTTAATTTCGTTATTTTTACAACATTTTAATCATTGAAACTTTTTTTCATATTTTCACATGACATTTTAACTTAGCATGCTGTATTTGTTGTTGACTCATGTATTTTCAATGTCACTATGTAGTGTGTATAATATTAATAAGAATATAAATTATATTTTGATTTGATTTGACATAATATATTCTTTTTTTTCTCTATAAGTTTATTAAGTGCGTAAAGGCACCATTAAAGATGTGTCATGTGTCATGGGTGTCATTGCACAATG
The DNA here is from genome assembly GCA_029286625.1 of Parnassius orleans. Lineage (NCBI taxonomy): Eukaryota > Metazoa > Arthropoda > Insecta > Lepidoptera > Papilionidae > Parnassius > Parnassius orleans. The sequence goes on along the minus strand of JAGSMP010000006.1, from coordinate 9,429,676 downwards.
GAAACACTTGTGATATACCTGGCATTTTGTAAATATTTCCTTCCCTTCTGATGATTTTTTTCTGTGCTTAACTTATCTATACTGTTTCTATGCTTAGAACTAAAAAAAAATATTTGTACATCACACTGCGGTAGAATATGAACATGATACCTGCTGTAAATTTTACTAACACCTAACTCACTCTATTCACAAATAAATGAATTTGAATTTGAAACTTGGGTGATTTTAACTCCATATTGATGGTATTTTATAAGACTTATGGCTAAATAAACAAGTACTCGTTTGAGTAAATATGCGTTTGAGTATTTGGTCAATAGTTGTATTGAATTAGATGCCGATAAACAGTGAAATTACAGCTTCGTAGTCCAAGGTTGGCGGTAATTGAGTGGGCAATTACTCGTCCAAAATAAGAGAAAAAGTTGTCCGTAAACCAGCCCCTGTGTGTTACAATACATTAAATAACGGTACAGAGCAGCGATCGCCAATGATGGTCATAATCTTGCTGCGGTTCTTGCGATACCCTGTGTATATCAGTTAAAAAGAAATGGTCGTAAAATTTACGCGCCGAGGTTTTCTAAAAAGGGTTTTCAAGACTTCGTTTCTTTTTTTATTTATAACTCTTACCTTCTGCTTTTTTTTTAATTTATAGCAGTCAAAAAAGAGAACCAATAAGTTAATGCTTTTTATTAACGCAGTAGTTAGTAGGTTATACTGCCAACATGGTCGCCTAATATTAGGAGTAACTTTAAAAAAATAATTAAATCGAAAATGATTATTATTAATTTTTAAGAGGAAGATAATTAAGTCTGTAGGTTTCTATAGCTATGTTATAATTGAATAATTCATTTGCTTCCTGGAACACTCTTACGTTTTCCTTTATCTGACGTACTTGTTTAAGAAAATACATTTACAATGAATTACTGACGCTTATAGATCGTAGTCTGGCTGATTTTAATAACAAAGGAGTTGCGTTTTGACGTGTGAAGTCTGCGACCCGAGGGCTTAGAACACGTGTCCCTGTAGCAGATTGTATTATGTAGGTTTACCCGGCGCCCGATCTGCTTCATTTATCTAATGCACATTGCATTTGCTTTTAGTTTTTAGTGTGGTTACGCCATGCGCCCGCGCTCCGCCACAGAAATAACGTTGAATATCGGTCACAGACTCTGCTGAGAATGAACGCATCCAATTAATTGCCCGGTACAGCACTATCGCGGTGGACGTGGCGCGAGCGGACGCTTCCGTCTTCACATTTTTTTTAATCGGGAGGAAAAAGCGCGCGAACAAATGTCAAAGTCATTGTGATTGTTTTTTTTTTATTATTATCTGGCCATCAGTATCAACAGCCAGGATTGAATGTTATATTAATTAAAGCAAATATAAATTCATATCGCTCAGGTCAGCGATAGGTCTTATGTTTCCGAAGCAACAAGTTTTAGGGGAGAAAATGGTTTGATAAGCAATCACAGCTGAGTGCAAATGTCGTCGATATCAGTAACGAGACGCGTACGGGGACGACGTCGTTTGCAAACAATCTAGAATGCGGTGCACAATGGACGTGTTAAGCCACGAGCCTTCGCGGAATTCCTAGCGTTGATTCATACACCGGTTATCGTATTTGCGGCGGTAACAGAATGTCGTGTGAGGTCAGGAGTTGGCTTCCGAACGCTGTGGCGGCGACACTGTGTACGGATCGCTCCGCGCAGCCGATAATCGACTGGCTTTCCGCTATACGCGCTTCTATAGAAGAATACGATCCTTTAATAACAGTGTGCCCGCCTCCTCCAGCGGTCGAGGACCCTGGCGAAGCATCGGAAAGTGCCTTCGATGAAATCCTCTCCCAACTCGGAAAAGAGATATTCAAACTGGATGAGTATCAAAGAAATCTCGTCCCGGCGGAGAAGGAAGTGTCTCTGAGCATCCTCAACATCTTCGACGAGTGCTTACAAGGAATGGATACGAAGCAATGCAAAATGGAAACAGTGCCAACGGATTGTATTATTAATGGTGTTGAGTGCAGTGACGGTGAATCGAGCCTATCTGACGTCTCTTTCGTGACAAGCACACCTGCTAAAAGTGAGAAAGTGATGGAAAGTGACGTTAAGCGTAGTGTACCAATACCGATGCCTAGGACTAAGTTACGAGCGAACGAAACGATCCAGTCAGCTCCTAGTGCTCCTAACCGCTTCGACTCAGACAGCGACTCGGAGAGCACGTGCTGGAGCTACAAGGAGTGTAACCCTGTTGCTGAACCGCCGAAGCGAGCGTACGCTGTGGTGTGGTCGCATTCTAGTGGCTTCCACAACTCGGACGAGATCCTCCGCCAGGTATTGTCGCAGCACCACGCGACTGTGTCACGTATAACATTCGACACGGCGAGCGACTTTACACCGGCGCAGTACTCAGTTTACGCGCTTCAAGAGGTGGGAGACAGGTGCGACAGGCGCTCAGTTGCCGCGATGACGCCGGACAAGCCGGATGACGGCTACGAGCCGGTCCGCGACGCTTTAACCACCGACGAGAACATTTACGAGGAGATCGAGTACGGTTACAGTTATACGGACGAGGGTTGCTCTTGTGGGGGTAGTGTGGAGGTCGAGAGTTGCTCGATCAGTGCAAGCTCGGAGGGCGTCGGCCGGGAGAGCCCTCTCTACGCGAACCTGAGGGACCACGACGCTTATGCGATACCGCCAGATGTTATCTACTGGAAGAATTTGCTTTTTGACCCATTTTACAATGAGGATGAGGAAGACGAGGTGAGTTTTATTTAAAAAATTAATTTTCTTTAAATTTCACACCTTTGTTTATATTTTTTGCTATATTCACATTACTTATTATACTTACTACATTTTAAAAGGCAAAGGAAATAATTAATAGAGTCTAATTTAAGTCTGAGAATAGTTAATAGCGAATTATGTAATTTCGTCATTATGTAGAGACGTACTTTGTAATTAACGCGTAAGAGAGAGACATTCAATTGAAATTAAATAGTTAAAAGTTACCTTAATGTCGTTGTCTCCTTATAAATGTGCGGTTTAATTTTTATATAAACAGACATTGTGTTGAATTGCATATTAATTACGCGGGACCGTTTAGGCGTTGCAAATGGGCTCCTTACGAGGCTCCTTACGGGGCCACGGACGGCGGACGCCCGTCGATGTCAAATTGCGCAGAATTTCCTGTTATGTACACGTTGTGTACATAACAGGAACGTGGTCGCAAACAATGTATTGAATTTATGCGAATGTATCGATGTGTCGCGTTCGGGTATGCGTTTTTTTTTTAATTCATAGATAAAGGGCTTTGTCGCTGATGCGATTATGACGCCCTGGTAGTTACAAATAAAAATTAAATATAATAATTACTCACAAATAAACTTAATATACTTACTAACTACTTAATCTCTTATTAACTAACAAATAGAGTTTTTTGGCATCATCTTATAACGGATCCGATAAAATACTATTACTGCTACCAATTAAGGACAAATGTAAATTACAATTTGCTCTTTCTCTTGAGTCGGGTATGCTTGCATGATATGTCAAATCTTGACGTAAATATTTGATTTGTTTAAAACTAGCGATCTATTAATGTGGCGTTATTTAGGTTTAAAGACCATTTATTTTATAAATTTTTCATTTAAAAAAAAAACTCTAGTTTTTTGGATAAAATAGCCTAGATCACTCCTAACATTGCTTTCTATCTGTTAGTCAAGTTTTATTACAATCTGTTTAGCCATTCCGAAGATTAACCCGGACGGATAAACAAAAATTAAAAAAATGGTTATTCATGTCTTGCAAATAGCTCCCTCAGCTCAATATAAGGTAGTTATCTTGATATTACAGACACACACTTCAATTTTATATATATGTATAGATGTATAGATGTTATAGAGATTATACGAACTAGCTTTTGTATTAAATGTCAACACGTGCATGTTTGTAAACAAAAACATCGTGAGGAAGCAGACTAGGAAATCCTTGAATCATTCATCATTCATTCATTGCGGCCTATCTAAGATTGCATTATAGGGGGGATATTTGCCGTAGTTGCAAAGCATAGCATATGAGTTGGTAACCGCAGTTTTTTCTTCTCTTGTCGTTACTTGGAAGACGCTGCTGGCCATCTTCTAGCCCTCTGTTGCCTCTTACGACACCCACAGAACGATATGGGGCAGGGGATAATATTCTTACACCGCTACTGCACGATCAATCATTATAGTGTCAAGCATTGGGGTATAATTAGTAAAAAAATTAACAAAACGAGCTTTCTACCCAATAGACGTGGTAGAGCCATGCTGCAGTTATATTATGGTTGCAGCACGAATGGTTCGGACCACGGGAAAGGAAGGAACCATGGGAAGGACCACGCTGCTGTGTTTCGTATGGTGAGTGTAGAGAACCAGAGACCCTTTTTACTGGAAACGAGCCATTCCATCTTAGTCCTCTCGGGTGACAACGCGTCTGCATTTTGATTCGTAATCGTGGATAGATGTAGATGTCTATGGGTCACAGCAACCACTTACCAAGAGGTGGACTGTGTGCTCGTTTGTCACCCATATACTATAAAAAAAAGGTGAAAATAATTATTTATTTAGACACGGTACAAACTATTTAAAAGCACACGTAAAATCTCGGAAGCTATGATACATACCGAGCCTCCTATTTTTAAACAATCATTGAATAAAAATATTATTACGGATTTTATCGCGTTTAATTTCACTTGTTTTTAGCGCCCCAAAGTAAAGTCCGTACATGTAGTTTTATTCAAGACTTGCTGATACCCGCGACTTCGTCCGCGTTGCTTGATATATTAACAAAGTTTTCGTATGTGCGAAGGAAAAAACATCAAAAAGACAAAATTTTTTTGTAAACAATGTTATTCGTTGCTCCGTTTGTAGCTAAAATATATAAATTATCTCGGTTAGTAACGCGAGAGCAAGCGAATTACAGTTGACTGTGTGGAAAACCCCGTATAAAAATCGTTGTTTCTTAAAACTTTAATAACTTTATATTAAATGAAGATATGGCAATATTTTTTAGATATAATAATAAAACTTAGAAAACCTAATTGAAATCTATCCAGTAGTTTTTCCGTGATGCACGCACAACTGCAAAACTCTATCATTTTATTGATACATACATAATCGTTATTTAATAGTGTTTGGGGCAAGTTCTCCAGTCCAGTCCGGCTGTAATGTTACTGATTTGAATAACTGACAATTTTTTCTTAGTTACTAGATACTATTTCATTCAAATATGTCGTTTATATTGTCGTAGTGTAGATTTTGTAATTAGAGTGTAAAAAGTATGCTTTTAAATATATTTATGAGCCATTATAAAGCGCAGGTGGAAGCTCCGAAGGTCTGATACATAGTGAGCCTTTTATTATTTAAATAGAAGGACTTTCCAGTTTGTCCCTAGTTAATTAAAAGTTGACCCGTTGCGTTGGTGTCAATAACAAAATTAGTAGGACGAATAGGTAAAATACTCGTCTTACCAGAGGGAGGAAAGGAAATACTCCATATTTTGTCAAACATTACGCCAAGCTTATTTATAAATATTTGTACAGTAAAATATGTCAATTTAATAAACGTTTTAAGTTGCTCTCTCTCTCTCTTTTCGCTAAATGACAATAGAAAGAGATAAATATAGATATAATGAATACCTAATTTAAGCAAGCCACAATCAACGACAATTGCGAAATGAGTAAAAATAATGTCTGTAATATTGAAATAACTGACTTCTTTTAGACTCAAGAGGTTTTATGAATGCTACTAAGAAATAAACAACTACTTTTAAAATTTTGTCTGTCTGTCTGTCTGTTTGTCCCGGCTAATTTTCGGATTGGCTAAACCGATAATATGAAACTTGACAAACAGATAGAGAGCAATTCTAGGAGGGATCTAAGTTATATTTTATCCAAAAAATATGAAGATGCTTTTGAAAAAAAAACTAAAACTGTGATTAAAATAAATGGTCTTTGATAATTTTATGCCTAAATAACGCCACATTGATATATCCTATCTAGGCGAATTCGCCCCGACTTCGCTAGTTACAACTAATAAGAAATTTTTAAAGGAAGTACAAAATACGTGACTAAACAAATTCACAAATATGTATATAATAATGATCGCTTTAAGACCAATGGCTGCTATAAATTTACCTAGATAGAAAATAAATAAAACGCGTATAATATCGTTTTATTGCGTATGTACAACACAAAAATAACAAACAAACGGAAATACTGCGGGCGGTAATTAAACGTGAACTCACTTCGCTGCAGTTGGTTCATCGTAACGATGTTTTTATGGGTAAACTCGTTTCGTTTATCGATGCATCTTACTAGACATGAATATTTAAAGATACATGGCGTAAGTTAATATAGGAAATATTGAGCAAATTTTTTGACAACGCATCTGCATATTGATTCTTAGTCGAGGATTAATGTAGATGTTTTTGCGCCCAATGCAAGGACACCCTCCGGAAGCGGGGGAGGGAGGTGGTGAATGCTCATAGCATACCCACGCAGCCGGCTCACTTTGAAGAAGTGCCTTACCCACTAAACACCACCTGGAAACGGCTTTGGCCTGTATGGCCTTTCCGCCGAATCTGATGCGACCCCCTTAAGGGAAAAGGGGGCGCAGGTGGCGAGTAGCCGCTGAGAGTCGCGCCTAACTAAGGCAAGTTAAGAGTGGGGAGAAGATTCGGCCTGAGCTGCCAAGAGGTAGTCCAGGTCGGCCGAAAGCTTGTTGGGGGGGTCCGAGAGAGAGAGTTTCTCGGCCTGCGGACTCGATAGCGAGAGGGAAGTGGGGCTGCGTAGGAAGCTGCCTCACGAATGAGATGATTTGAGTGGGAGTCTGAGGCTTTGAAGAAGTTCTCAAGAGTGATTTTAGGAATTGTTGAATTGTGGGGAGCTCTAAGTCTCGGTGGAGGTCGGCGTTACGGACGTACCAGGGTGCGTTCGTAGCCCGACGAGAAAAAGAGTTTTGAACTATTTGTAGTTCGTTTAAGATTTTGGGTTTGGCGTGAGCAAAAATGGGGGCTGCGTATGTCATGACTGGTCGTATACAGACCTTATAAAAGGTTCGCTTGTTACGGAGGGACATTTTACTGTGTCGGCCCAGCATATTGTTGAGCCTACCCAGATAAAATCGCGCGTTGCGAGTTACTCTCTTAACATGGGGCTCGAAAGTGAGCCTCGTGTCAAGGGTGACACCTAAGTATTTGGCGGACGTATGCCAGGGGACACGGGGTCCCTAGCATACGGATTGGCGGAATGGTAGTGGGGCGGCGTCGTTTATGTTCGAAGTAAACCGCGGAGCTCTTCTCCGGGATCACATCGATACGCCATTTTTGGAACCAAGCTCCTAAGTCATTAACTGACTTTTGGATCTTGTTTGGAGATGCCTTTGCAAGTCTGCAAAGAGGGAGAGCTGAACACCATTCGCCGGGATGGGAATGTCGTTGGTGAACAGGATATATAGAAGAGGGGCAAGCACGGAGCCCTGAAGAACACCGGCTTTGATATGACGCTGAGAGTGCCTTCGTATCTAAAACGAAAGGTACGATCCTTCAGGTAGGAGGCCACGAGACGGACAAGACGATCAGGGAGGCCTATTTTATAGAGTTTGTAGATAAGGCCTTCGTGCCATACTCTATCGAATGCCTTTGCTATGTCGAAAAAGACCGCGATGATCTTATGACGACGATGATAAAAACCGCTGAGGATATATTCCACAATACGGTGAACTTGTTGGGGACAAGAGTGTTTCGCTCGGAAACCAAATTGGTGGGGGATGACAAGAGGATCGCCGTCTGTGGGAAACAGATGGCGCCTCATGCGAGTGAGGATGACTCTTTCGAAGAGTTTGCCCATGGCCTTGAGGAGGCTGATGGGACGGTGACTGGAGGGGAGGTGGTGATGCTTTCCTGGCTTGGGGATACCAATGACAGTTGCCTCTTTCCAAGTGGTGGGAAAGTAACTAAGGTTGAAGCAGGCGTTGAAGATGATAGCTAATAGGGTTATCACCTGCTCATGAAAATGTTTGAGGGCTTGGTTGGAGATGCCATCCACGCCCGGAGCCTTTTTGAGCTTCTGTCCTTTGATGATGGATGAGATCTCATCATTGGACATAGTGATAGGGTCAGAGGCTGTGGGGGTGAGTTCCGGCGGCGGACCTCATCCTCCACTGTCTGGACGTGGGAGGAATCACTGGGGTGTGAGCTAGGAGAGCATTGAGCAGCGATGCTGTCTGCAAGGCACTCAGCTTTTTCCTCGTCCTCGAAGGCAATAGTACCGTCGGGACGGGAGAGAGGGGGAGTGTGAGTGATAGCGGGGGGAGTGTGAGTGATAGCGTCTATGCGGAGGGCTCTCGCCATCTGGTAGTACGCCGTATGAGAAGGGGAAATATTCTCCATGAGATTGCTCTTTTCGAGGTCTCGAAGTTCGGAAAGGCGTGAACGGACTTCTCGTTGAAGACGATTGGCCGTACGTCTATAGTTAGGGGTTGGATAGAGTGCTGCTCTCCGGAGAGCTGAATGTAGATGTCTACTGCCTCCTCTACACTACTCGCGAAGTATATCGAAGTTGGACGAGGCGAATAGTATAGAGAGGTACTTCGATTCGCTTCGTGCAACCTCGCTTCGCCTCGGGCGACTTCCGATCGCTGTCGGTTTTTTGCGCCCGAGTCAAAGGACTTCGCGAAGTGGCCCGAAGTTACACGAAGCGTCTCACTACTCGGCGTACGCCAGTTATATATAAATTTTTTATATATAAATATTAAATATTTAGCTTTCTACATAATTATTTATTTAGTTAACGCATTGACGTCGTACTGTTCAGGCAATTAGGTACCTATAGGAGCTGTCTCTTGTGCTTTATTCATGTTAAGGGTGCGGGCGACTCAAGCCGACTGAGCTCTTCGCGAAGTAGCACGAGTGTGTAGTCATGTTCTTCGGACTTCGATCGACTTCGACGAGCACTTCGTCAAAGTTACTTCGCGGGTAGTGTAGAGGAGGCATATGGGCCACAGCAACCACTTACCATCAGGTGGACTGTGTGCTCGCTTGTCACCCTTATCCTATAAAAAACTCTCAGGGGTGACAACGCATTTGATTCTAAATTGAGCATAGATGTAGATGTCTATGGGCCATAGCATCCACTTACTATAGAGTGGAATGTGTGCTCGTTTGTTCCTTTATTAAAAAACTTGGAGATTTTTATTGAGAAATTGAAAAATTGATAAAATATATGTCTTTCATGATTAACTTAAATCTAAACGACGCCACGTTAATAGTTCCAGGCGTAGTCGTGGCGGGTCGCTAGTCTTTTATAAACGTCTTTGAAAGATCCGTTTGCATATTAGCTGGTACCTCATAAAGGGCAACAAACGTGACGCGCGTAAAAATATGCCCCCGCCAATGTTAATCGTAAATTCTATCAACGTTCTAATGTTATGACTTTGCGAAACAATACTCAGTTTAAAATGTTATATTTCAATGCACCAAACTAGATTCGTTAGTTTGTATGTCTACAATAAAACAAATAACACAATAAGTGGTAAAATTAAAAAAAATTCTACAACCGACTTCAATATAAATAAAATGAGAACATCATTAATGTGGTCGAAGTCAATTAAATAAGAATTAATTAAGGATAAAACCACTCGTCAGATCTTGATCAAACTTATATGGGACTACACGAGAAGCACCAGCTTTCAAATAAAAAAAGAATCATCAAAATCGGTTAACCTAGAAAATAAAATATAATACAGTCAAACTGAGAACTTCCTCCTTTTTTTGGAGTCGGTTGATAAAATAAAATCTGTAGTTTTATCATCTAAAATAATAGTCATTACGTTTTTTAGAATATCTTCTCGTAATGGATACCATGATGTCGACTTTAAATTCAAACTTAAAATGAGTCAAAAATAAATACAGCAAACTATGTTATGACGATATAATATTTTATAACCATGCAGTGGCGGTGTAAGAATATCCACTACCCCATTTAGTCCCGTGGGTATCAAAGTAAAAGGCGATAGAGGGAAAGTGAAATAGGAGATTCCAAGCAGTATCTTTTTTTTTTATAGAATGGGGTGACAAACGAGCACACAGACCACCTGATGGTAAGTGGATGCAGTGGCCCATAGACATCTACATTTATCTTCGATTAAGAATCAAAATGCAAATGCGTTGTCACCCTTGAGGACTACGATGGAATGCCTCGTTTCCAGTAAAAAGGGTCTCCGGTTCTCTACACTCACCATACGAAACACAGCAGCGTTAAGCCGCTATTTTACGCTGGTATTCTGTGAGAGCGTGGTCCTTCCCCGGTCGAGCCGACCCATTCGTGCTACAACCATAATATAGCTGCAGCATGGCTCTACCACGTAAAATTGATTGTAATCTTCCTGATATTTGTATCTTCCTGATAATAACTCAAAATTATAGAAAACTGCGGTTACCAACCCACTTGAAGCGAGGCAACTATGGTGAAATCCCCTATGACCCTATGAGGCAATCTATGGGGAGGCCCAGTGTATCCATATGTAAAGCAAGAGTTACTGTGTTGCAAGGTTAAAAATACGGTGTTTCTAGATAAAATTACGGTGGATAAACTATAAGCGTACCGTGTAACTTTTCGAAGAAAAATACAACATTATGAACCAAATCAAGTCCAAATATATTTGCTTTTAATTAATTACTAAGATTTTTTTTAAAACACGCTAAAATAAAATAATATTATTCTGAATCTTACTGTCCTAGCATGACAATATCTTTTTCGTAAATGGATTTATTCATTTTCTGATCATGGCCTGAAATCAACACAGTTTTTGCCATTTCTTTTGATTGATTGCTGGGTGAAAAATATTTCATTTTATTGTTTTGGTTAAAAGTTTATTTCTTTTTTTCGTTTTTATATAATTGCCTTGGCTGAAAATGCACTCGCACTCGGCATTTGAGCACATTACGGTATACAATGGTATTACGGTGACATTTGACACGATAATGCCATATTGCCTTGACAGTAGATTAAGACCAAATTACGGTGCATCTACGGTAATTAACGTGTACATGGAGACACTGGGGAGGCCTATGTTCAGCAGTGGGCTTTTATAGACTGTGATGGATGGATGTACAGAAGATAATCTACCAGGAGCACATGACCCACTGAGAGGTGAAATTTTCAAATCAACAGTAACATTACAAATATGGTGAAATCTCCCCTATTAGGCAATCTATAGAGAGGCCTATGTTCAGCAGTGGACTTTAATAGAATGTAATCGATGGATGGATGGATAATGGATATTATGACGGTTTAAAAATTAAAGTTTTTTTTTTATAGAATAGTGTGACAAACGAGCACACAGCCCACTCGATGGTAAGTGGTTGCTGTGACCCATAGATATCTACATCCATTCTCAATAAAGAATTAAATGCAGATGCGTTGTGAGGACTAAGATGGAATGCCTCTTTTCCAGTGAAAAGGGTCTCCGGTTCTCTACACTCACCACAGAAACACACCGAAACACAGCAGCATTAAGCTGCTATTTTACGCTGGTATTGTGTGAGAGCGATTTCCTTCCCTGGTCGAGCCGACCCATTCAAGCTACAACTATACTACTAATATAGCTGCACCACGTACTTATAAAAAAGTATTTAGTCTCTTTTAATTAGAATATAGTATAATTCTTAAAATAGTAATTGGTGACTCTATTAGTTTGTATTCAAATTCAGAGTAGGTACTTAAATCTTTAAAAAAATGATGTTCGCTACACTCAACCCTTAGGTATACAAATATTATAGTTACAATTATATCTACTGCATTTTTACAATTATTTCATTATACTATTTATACTATCTATATTCTAACTATATTCTATACTCTAATTATTTCTAATGACTAATGCGGCTATTACGCAAGAAGTCGATTGTGTAATCGATTAATCGACGTGCAACTATCGTGTAGAACTTGCCATTAATAAGCGCTTCTACATTTGCAGTAGTTTGTGATGACATCGAAAATATGTAAGTTCGTAATCTCAGACCAATAAAGAAAGAATGATGCAAAAACCAAACCATGCTTGCGAGCATGCCATGCAAAACCATGCTCAACTTATTGTATGAACACGCACTCACGTACATCTCATCACGTGCATCTAAATTCATTTGCAACCAACTCCATGATTTTAGGGGCATATGTGTGTGTGTATAAAAGATAGACTGGATCTTTTATAGGCTTATAAAGAATGAAAGAGGAGAAATGTGTGCGTGAATGCGTGTAATAAGTTGAGCATGGTTTCAACATCACTTTGATCTGAGTTTATAAGTAAATGATTACGAAAGGTGCGCCGATCCATCCGAAAAAAGAATTATTGTTATACAAGCGATCGTCCCCGGCGTCGCATGATTTCTGGATCTACCTACCGGGTCTAATTGTGAATCTTAACTATCCAGGGACCCACTCTAACACACGCAAATATTTCATCAAAATCGGTCGAACCATTTTCGAGTTTTTGCGGGGCTAACGCACGGCCATTGATTTTACTTACGCCTTGTAAAAGTAGCCAAAGTCGCTTAGTTTTAAAACAAAGTCGTCTGTCTGTGTCATTGAGATATTATCTTTTTTTGACTATTATACTATATATTTACTTGATTACTATCTCACCTGACGGTAAGTGGTGATGCAGCCGAAGATGGTGAAGCGCACTGACTTAGCTTAACAAAGGCCTGTTCACTCTTGCCTTTATTATGTAGAACTTATAAATAATAATGGTAACCTTAAAACTACTGGATGATTTTGATAATGTTTTTACCATCATTTTAAGAATGTCTTGAAGAAGATTTTCGTATATAAATAATACGTTAGAGAAATATTGACATTTCCAACAATCCAACAGTCCACAAATAATTGTTCCGGTTCTGGATGTTTGTCCGTGTGTTTAAAAGGCCACTAAAGTACAGAGAAAAATCAGTAAGATCGCTCTAAGAATACGTGAATTACAAATGCCATAAATATTACCGATTATGACTATGGTGATGAATGTAATTTAAAAAAGTAACAAAACACTTCTTGTTGTGTGGAAGTTTTGCCTGACTTTTATTGCCTGATTAAATCTAAAATACTAATCTTGTAGAAAAATCCAGGTATTTGTAATAATTATAAAATGTAACATCCGACTAGTAGAGTCATAAATCTAAGCCATAAATTACACATATTTAGCAATACATAATTGATGCCTTGTTTTGTTTTCGCACTCCTAATGAGGTTACCGTTGTTTTGCAATTGTTAACAGCCAGTGTTAACGACGTAAATCCATTTTATGCTAATTAGTTATTGTTTTTATCTGTAAATTCTAGTAATGATAAAATTTTTCTTTCTAACTGGCCATAAACTTTAGAATTATATACTACGAAAAAAGAATAATACAATTACAAGTAAAATAAAGATTAAGAACATTAATTACCATATAAATATTTAACTTTCTTTTCATTGATAATTAGATTAATCTGTAATACCTACCTTAATTTGTGATTTCTGTTAGTTAAAACTTTTTAATGAAATTTTTAAAGTACAATGCATAAAAATTCAAGAAATAAATATTTGAAAACGACTTTTTATTTTTAATATCATTTGCGAAATATTCTTATGACAATTTCTAAACGTTTTTCAAAATTTCAGAGAAGAGAAAAGAAAAAGGGTATAATAAAGCCGTAAATTATTTCAGTTAACATCAAAGAGCATTTTATCATTGAGTTAAGTTAGCATTAACAACTGTACTGATAAGGTTCACTGCACCCTGAAAGTAAATAGTTGTTACGCGAAGGTAAATCAGTTCCAAGTAATTCAGATCAAATGGTGTGCCAGGGTGTGCCGTTCCTAGAACATTTCGTTGAGTTCATTTTGTACGTTTTAATCCCTTCTTAAAATTTAATATGATGACGCTAATTTTACAAATATCCACAAAAAAACACTCCACGCTTTTTTACAATGAAATGATTTTTTTTATGTTAATCACTATTTTATTATTTTAAACTTATTGAAAATTATTTTCTATTTTTTAGTGCGGCTAACTACAAAAGCGTGTTTTTTTTTTGGAACATAGTTCTTTTACGCGGCTTTTTTATTATGTACGAGCAGCTATGCAGGTCTAGAGAGACCAGTATCACTGCGACCTAAAAGATCAATTGCTATCGCTGCTATGTCTACAGTTCACTGCTAAACCCTACGTCAACTTGAATAGGAGTTGCTTAGCTGTGAGTATATATAATAATATATAAAATATAATAAATAATTTTTTTATGTACGCAAAAACATTTATTAACTTTCGCGGCGGTCGACACCATCAGATGAGCCGCATGCTCGTTTGCCCTTCAATTAAAAAAATGAGTATGTTATTTAATTTTTGTTGATAAAAATATTTTAAATAAAGCTTTCCCGGCCAAATAGCCGGAGAGCTGGAAACATTGATCACAGAAATCTGATGCTTTGTTACACTTAGGACTAAGATAGAATACTTCTCACAACCTATTATGTTGGCTTTTCTACTCTTCAAATCGGAAAAAAATTGGGTACATTGCTGTTTGATGGCAGAAGTTAGAAGGCAGAAGAAGAAGAGCAACTCTTGTATATAATGTATATGTATATTATATATGTATGTTTATATTAATTTCTCGGAAATTGTCTACCAATTTGGATGGAATTTTGTGGTTAGATAATGAATTACTTACCAAGTTCATCTAGATAGGTGTTATCCCTGAGATAACTATAATTTTTCCTAACGTCGAGGTGAAGCTCATTTGCCCAGTACTGTTAAATTATAACAAGTACAACGCAGTTGCACTAGTCGCCTAATTACGCCATTAGTCAAAATTATGTTTAAAATGTTGGCCAAACTGGCTTTCGTAAGTTGGTAACCTACATACCTTTAATGCGTTGCATATTATTTAATTCAAACAGTCATAATTCAATATCTTAAGTATAGGTAGTAGAGTCTATTACACCATCTTGACTTATTCTATGAATTCATTATGGCTAAAAAATTCCAGGAATTTATTTTAGTTTTCGATCTATTGGTTATGATTGACAGAACCGATCGTGGCCCTTCATCTCTGGCCGTATGAGGACACTCAAAGACACTCGGCGTGTTATGGAGAGCTATGCTAAATTTCTCTATGCGATAAAATCCGTAATGAAGATATTTGCATAAGAACGAATCTAATTCACATATCTTAGCATTGCAGTAGGTTCAAGTGGCGATGAGCCGGATATAACTAATAGAACTGACAAATGAAAAAAAAATTATTACGTGGTAGAGCCAAGCTGCAGCTATATTGTGGTTGCAGCACGAATGGGTCGGCTCGACCGGGGTAGGACCACGCTCTCACAGAATACCAGCGTAAAATAGCAGCTTAATGCTGCTATGTTTCGTATGGTGAGTATAGAGATCCGGAGACCTTTTTTACTGGAAACGAGGCATTCCTTCTCAGTCCTCAGGGATGCCAATGCATCTGCATTTTGATTCTTAATTGAGGATAAATGTAGATGTCCACTTACCATCAGGTGGACTGTTTGCTTGTTTGTCATCCTTTTCTATCAATAACTATATAAAAAAAGCTTCTCAAGTGGCAGTCTCGTACTAGCAAGCTCAGTGTTGGGCTGTCCCCTACTAAATGGAGTAAGTGACCTGATGAAAAATCAGAAAGTAAATGCATTGTGACAATCTCAGGGGGAGAGGAGTTACTTTTAACTCTATTTTTTAATATATGTATTTACAGCAATAAAAAGGTTAGAACTAAAATTGTCATACAGCCTTAGTCTTGAGATCGATTTATCTCGCAGCAGGTCCTCACTTTATCTTGTTTTTTGTTGTTGTTGTTTTCTTTATAGAAGCAGAGGCAAAAGAGCCTACGCTTCACCTGATGGTGAGCGATAGTATACCTAGGTGCATGTAAGGTGTCTATGGATGCAATTGTTTTAAAACGTGGTACAGTCATGCTGCAATGTATTGTGACTACAGCTTGAATGGGTCGACTCAACCAGATAAGAGCCACAGAAGTTCGCACGGAATACCATAGTGAAACTGTAGCATAATGCTGCTTGGTTTTCTTGCTGATTCTTCCCAGGACAGAGGTTTTTTTTTCGAACCAGTGGTAATTAAACAAAAGAGTGACTTTCAATAAGTATTATTTATAATCTATATTGAATAAAAAAGTTTCTGATTCTGTTTCTTTTTCTGCTGTGTTTCAAATGGTGACTGACGAAAACCGGGGACCCTTTATACGCTTAATAAGGTTAAGTCTTAATCCTCAGGGGTGACAACGCATTAGCATTTTGGTTTTTAACCTATCATAAGCGAGCATGCGGCTTACCTGATAGTAAGTGACTACCACCGCCCATGAACAACTGCAACACCAGGGGAATTGCAGGTGCGTTGCCGGACTTTTAGAAAGGAGTAATCTCTTTTCTTGAAGAAGAACGAGCCGCATGCTCGTTTGCCTCCCTCTGATATAAAAAAAAACAATGTTGAGTTGCTAAGCGAAGTGCCTCAAAGATTGCTTGTTTTAGATCGATGCGACAACACATAATTATTGCAATTTATTGTGTGTTTATGCTTTATGTGTAACTTGTGCTTGTTATCAGTTTGTTCACACGCATTCGCGTGTTGTTCTACACCGGCATTTAATCAATTATTTTCCTTCTGTTAACGCTATTTTTTATATTTATTTTATGTCTTAAAAAAAGTTACAGATTTTTACAATTAATATTCGGTGTACGAGTAAGTGAAAATTTGCTTTCACAAAGTTATTTCCGGTGTAGTGCCGGTGTAAGAATATCCACCATCCCATACCGTCCCGTGGGTGTTACAGGAAATGGGTTACAGCATCTTCTTGATCACAACCCAAAATATTAAAAACCGGCAAAGTGCGAGTCCGGCCCGCGCATGAAGGGTCCCGTACCATCGTAATACACGTTTCTAGTAGGTTATTATTTTTTGTTATAGCGGCAACAAAAATACACAACTTAACAGATAAATTTCAACTACCTGTTACGAATCATGAGATACTGTCCGCTGACAGACAGACGGACGGACGGACGGACAGCGTAGGCTTAGTAATATGGTCCCGTTGGTTACCCTTTGGGTACGGAACCCTAAAAACTGCGGTTGCTAACCCGCCTGCCAAGCGTGGCAACTATGGTAAAATCCCCCCAATGAGGTAATCTATGGGGCAGCCCTTTGTTGAGCAATTGACTTTTATGGGCTGTAACGGAATGGAAGTTTTTACATGTAGATTAAAAAATATAAAGGTAAAATATAAAAGTATAAAGGACGCTAAGGAAGTTTGCGATAGAAGAGAAAACAGTACACTTTTAACTTAGCCTTGTATTGAATAAGGTTTATAAGTTATTTAGCCTCGTAGCAATTAAGTAACACAGTTGCAAAATTTCGCTTTAATGTATGACCTAATACTGTTAAAAATGTATCCTCTTCGGTGCTATCGCTAATTGAATTAAAAAGTCTACAAGTGTGAACAAGGCATAATAATAAAAATAATGATTTATTATATTATTAATAGAAAAAAATATGTATATATTTACGTTTAGTAAAATAAAGAGAAAGAGAATGATCTATTATCAAAATAAGCACGTAAAAAGGCACCCTGCATGCTGTGAGTGTTAAGGAAACTGTATTACAGACTACAGTGATTTCCCCAGGTTATAATTCATTGGCTTATTTAAACTTTATGCATTTTATCGATAATTTGTACGTACCAATGAAGCGTACAATCTAAGCGTTATACGTGGTTGAGCCACGCAGCAGCTATATTATGGTTGTAGCACGAATGGGGAAGAACCACGCTCTCACAGAATACCAGCGTAAAATAGCAGCTTAATGCTGCAGTGTTTCGTATGGTGAGTGTGGAGAACCGGAAACCCTTTTTACTGGAAACGCGGCATTCCATCTTAGTCCTCAGGGGTGTCAACGCATCTGTATTTTGGTTCTTAATCGAGCATAAATGTAGATGTCTATGTGCCACAGCATTAACTTACCATCAGATGGGCTGTGTGCTCGTTTGTCACACTTATTCTATTAAAAAAAAAGCTTGCGTCTGGTATTTCAAAAGTTCATAAAAATCTACTGTCCCGTTTGCTATGTATGTCGGAAACGTTTCATCGATTTTGTGAATAAATATATTTATTCAGAACAACTTGCAGTCGTACTTTATTGGCGTGCCTAAATTTTTATTAATGTTCTAACTCGTTTCAAATAAGTTACCTTTTTATATATTGTTTTGTAATTCCGTACTAATTACTTACTTTTGTATTTTAATACAAATGAGGGTAACAAACGAGCTTATAGTCCACTTGTTTTGTGGCCCGTGGACTCAGATGCATTATCACCACATGAGATGAAATACGTACTATAGTATGTGCCAAATCGATTGAGAAAACGGACAATGACCTTTCGGTCGTTTAACCAGGGTTACAAACCTTCAATATATAGGCACATTTTATATGTAGTACTTTCTTTATTTATAATGATTTTTTATAATGATTGATATAATATATATTTATTAACTATTATTAAAAGTTATGTGAAAGATCGCTGTAGAAGAAAAATCATCTATTGTTATAAAGTACTTTATTCATTTAACAACAAAAACATTAATTTATAACATATAAAATTGAGTGATAACGACACCGAATAAGTACGTACTTATGCAAAAGATAAAACTTTATTTTTAATATTATATAAGAACTTTATTTTTATTCGGTGCAATCATCACTCATCTTCACTTGATGAACTATCTGTAACATTAATTATAAAGCGATCTGCAGTTTGGTCAATTCTATCATCCATGCCACGCATTTTTGTTCAACCTTAAGGACATGCTGAACACAGTTTTTCCATTTATCTGGCGTGATTTGAGTTAAACCATCTTTAAGTAAATTTTTAACATCTTTAACTTGAAAGTTGTATTTTTCGTGCAACGTACCCTTTCACATCTGCCCACACAAGTTCACTGTTAAGCTCACAGTGATAAGGAGGTAACCTTACCACTGTGATGCTTTTTTTGCCATCTCGTCGGTGACGTAACTTCGATAGTTATCTTTAACTGCCTTTATTTTTTCCATTAAGTGGGTCTTTGTGTCCGAGGGCACGTATGATCTGTTTAGATTCTAGCCATTCCTGCATATTTTGTTTCCGCCAAGACATTGTTGGGGTTTTTTCTAAACGTCTGGAGTGGTAACTAGCGTTATCCATAACTATGACATCGCCGCTTTGCAGTTTTCTATTACTTTTCTAAACCAGTCCTCGAAATGGAGAGCGTCCATACTCTCATGGTAGTCACCAGTAGATGATGATTCAAATACCCAATCACATCCTCCAAAAGCCATTTTCATTGCCAACGTGTACAACTATTAATCGCTTTACCCAAGGCTTTGCGCCAGTAGAGTAGCCTTCTAACCGTGATTGACGAGAAGATTCAATTGTGGTGTCTTCCATACCTTTCCCATAGTATGACCTGCGTTAATCCATGTTTCGTCAAGGTAAAAATGTTATGTCCTCGTTTCTTAATATTTGTATTTCTCTCAAATATCTGGTACGCCACAGAACTATCTCTGGGCGATCTATTAGACCACTTTTTCTGTTTCTCTTTATATATTTGAATTTTAAATGGCGCAACACACGTCGCAGGGAAGTTTTGCTCAAGTTTGGCAACTGGTCATCTTGATTTATACTGAGCAAAATTTTGTCTAAAGTCGGTAATTCTCCTGCAAGAAAGAACTGATGCACTTTCGCTCTTATAGCCGATTTATCAAAATCGTCCAACTTGTCAATTACAGACTTTTTCTTTATTAATTATTCCCTTTTCTGGTATTTTATGGGAATTCTACACGCTTAATACGCGATATATAGTGCTCTTGCTGACTCCTGAGATCTCCGAAACCTTTTCTACCATATTAACGTTTGAAGGATACACGTCTTCGGCCAGGTGTTTTGACATATTTGTATACATTAATGATAATCTCTTGTTCCCCGACCGACAAAGTGGTAGGTTTTCTTTACTGGTGACGTTAAAGGTGCTCCAGAAGATGGGCCTGTAAATAAATGACAAAAATATACTACCATAGTACTACATCACATAAATACATATTGTTTTAGAAAATAAATACCACATGGTCACATAAAAAGAGCGCTTTAAGAAATAGAAAGGCTACGTCGTCGCATTTGTACCATTTGTACGCACTGCTACGTTTATTATGGGTCGGCGACGTCTCTTTCCACTTGATGTTGAAGGACCGGGTCCTTCACCAAATTCTCCTGAACTCATGTCGATTTAGTAACGACCGTCACAGTAAAACTAATATAACAGATTCAAAAAACAAAAACTTAACGATATAACAAATTTAACAGTAAAAACTCAACTAAAACAATGCAATGAATGCTATGAATTACCCGAGACGTACACACGCAAGCGCTATCCGAACACGAATGAAAACAAAATGGCGGACTACCTGACGCATCTCTGGCTGCCATTGTCACGTTTCTTTAGAACGAACTGACGTAACGCGCGTTTTGTTTATTTTAAAGGGATGAATTTGTAAAAGCTCAATATGGTGATTATATTGCTTCAAATATTTTTAATATGAAACTGTTATTAAATGAATTGCTGCGTTACTTACCATAAATTGAAATATAAAATATAACACATTTTTCATGATGTACCGTAAGATTTTACTATGTTTATAGGAACCACAGACAATATTATTTAAGAAACAAAAAACAAAACATAAGTGGTTAAGAAGTGGAATATCAATATTTAAATATTGTTATCACATCTAAATTGAGATTTTGTAGTTACGCCTTTTGACACTCGGCTCATATCTGAGGTCATTGTCCGTTTTCTCAATCGATATGGCACATACTAGACGTATCTATCTATGCGTGGTAGAGCAACGCTTCAGTACGAATCAGTTCGTCTGGGGAACGGTTAAGCTGTCACAGTATACCAACGCAATATAGCAGCATAATACTGCTGTGTTGCGTAGTGGGAATTCTAGGAACTGAAGACCCTTTTACAGGTAACGAGGCATTCCATTTCACTCCGTACGGTGAAATCGCTTATAAATTTTGATTCTCAATCCATGATAAAAGTAGTTGTATATGAACCACAGCATCTATTTACCACTGGCTCTATACTCGTTCGTCATCCTTACTTTTATTAAAAAAAAAAAAACTATACACATTTAAAATACATCCCTAACCTAAAGAAGTGTAGACTTCATTGTACATATTGGAATCTGTTTACCCTAATGGCGTAAATAATGAAGAAGTAAACCGCCGTTTCAAACAATTAATACATTGAAAGTAAACTTATCTTCAACTTGCCTATTAATCATTATTAGGCCCTATCTCAGAGTTAACAATGAACAATGGTGATTTGTTTGGACATTTATTTAAAAAAAAGAAATAAGTTTAAATATCAATGTTGCCGTCACAAATTATTACCGCGGTCGTTACGAGACCGGGTACTGAACGTTTGGACTCATTTGTAATGGAGATTAGATAGAAATTAATGTTTATGCCAGTTGAGTGAACAAACTTGATCGAGAAATGCGAAAAAAATATTTTGTATGCAGGAAAAATGAATTCTATTTACAAATCAGGGTTGTCACCAAAATATAATCTATTGATAATAGATTTTAAAAAATGAAATTTGAATAACGTGGAAGCATGTTATCCATACTAATATTATAAGTGCGAAAGTAACTCTACCTCTGGGTTCATGGTTAAACCACTGAATCGATTTTGATAAAATTTTGTACTAATAAAGCGTGATCCTTCGGAAAGGACTTAGGTTACTTTTTAAATCGGGATTTGTATTCAAATCCCGATGCATATATTTATGTCCATGTCCATATTTATTTGTATCCATAACCCAAATCCAAATCGATTTTGGAAAAGTAGAAATTGGTATATTATAGGCTTCTGGAAAGAAGTAACAAAATATGAGTATTGGCAAAATATGACAGGAGATGTAACTTAATATGGGCCCTTTCTGATGTTTCCGTAGTTTTTGAAGAAAATATTTCAAAAGTGATACTAAGATTTTGTTTGTCTTTTATAATGAACAATATCTAAAGGTAAAATGTTACTTCGATGGCACGACCTGTATCACAAACTGAATACCACGCAGACCAAGCCGCGTGCGCGGCTAGTATTACATAAATTGCACGAGAATAAACTTCCACACCCGAAACTACTTTTAGGCCATTTAATACATATTTGTTCCTTGCGGTAGTGACCCTGCGGCCCGTAGAACTGCAGTTGAACGATGAGCCATTGCGCTATTTGACCGTCAGTGTTTTGGTCAAGAGGCACTTCACAGTTGATGGGTGATAATGCTATGTTTATTATATATGCTCTCTGATTACATATCACACCAGTCAGCATTCAGCAAGTAATACTTAAGAGGCTTAATGAAATATAAACAACTAACTGGCTCGGCAGAGGTTTTTCTGCGGTTTCCGGTAGGTGGCACGATTGAGTTTTACTTTGAATTCACTCCGAACTTTTTACAGTGTAAATATAAAAATTATTAATAACTCCAGCACAGCGCCACCTATCGATATCATATATCCATATATGAAGATATTAATTTCTAAGTAAAGCAATCTCGCAGTTTCTCTACCTGATAGAATCCGCAATGAAGATATACAATGTAGAAGTAGAACCGACAAACAAATTTCCCTATCTTGGTGTAAGATGCCCCATAGAATCTATCATATCATAATGTCTGGCATTAAGAAAATAATACCTTTTCGCACGTTCATGACACAAATTTAAAAAAAAAATGTCAGCCCTAAGTCTCACGCAAGTAAATGTAATTTGTTGATTCCGCGTACTACTTGCTAACATGTTTTTGCTGCGCTACGTGTATTTTCACTCTCATAAAGACGAATGAAGTGCTCGCTTACAAAAAATGAACAACAAATTAGTTTTTGTCAATGTTAGGCCTGTATATATTTATTGAACTTTCGAACAATTAATCATGTTACAGAATAAAGTGGTTTAGTTTTTTCTAATGTCCACAGCTGTTGTCTTTCGACCAGTTTGAAGTTTGGATTCGCACTTTTGTTTATATTATGAATTTAAAAAAAACAAAGGCAAAGAGTTGCCTTTGTTTTTTTTCAACGTTTGTTCAACTACTTAAATATTATGGATATTTGTTCACTATTACGAATTCACAGTAGAATAGAAACACGAGTGTTATGAAATTAATTTTTCTACTTCCTATTAAATTATTCTTTTTAACTCAGCATTTATTAGCATTAATAATATATAACGCAATATTTATTACCATAATGAAGAAACTAAAATTATTATACAGTCCTTTTTTAAACGTGGTAGAGCCATGCTGCAGCTATATTAGTAGTATAGTTGTAGCACGAATGGGTTGGCTCGACCAGAGAAGGACCACGCTCTCACAGAATACCAACGTAAAATAGCAGCTTAACGCTGCTGTGTTTCGTATGGTGAGTGTAGAGAACCGGAGACCCTTTTTACTGGAAACGAGGTATTCCATCTTAGTCCTCACGGGTGACAACGCATCTGTATTTTGATTCGTAATCGAGGATAAATGTAGAAGACTGTGTGCTCGTTTGTCACCCTAATCCTATAAAAAAAAAGTCCTATTCCCTACGGTATAATGCCATGAACGCTGGCTGCGTTTTCTCGCTGAATGAAATCGCTATACTTAGCCTTTTTTTTTAAAATTAATATATAGAAATATATATTAATTAAAAAACATAATTCAGAAGAAATATATTACACATTTCTTTTTAATTTTTCAAATATCAACACTCCACATATCAGCTTCATACTATTTTTTTTACGATTATGGATTATTATCGCATCTATGATTTTACGCTGCCCTGTCACGCTCTTACACTCTCATGTTATCCGCGTTCAAGTGGCTCATAAACTTCATCACTTCACCGCCAGATGGCTCTCGCGGGGACGTGTAAAAGATAAGCTGAATCAAAGCTCTGCGAACACTTCTCATTAACGCTCGACTTTGATACGGCCACTCCAATTTATAATATGGCATGTTAAAAGAAGCAAAGGGCTTTGAAGTAGAGTTGACTATTTAATTAATAATTAAACTTAAAAAAGTAACATTTCTGTTTGGTGTTGAGACAAAGTGTTGAATAACAAGGAAATAAGACCCACTTTCCTTTATTCTTTTTAGGTTTTTAAAGACGTTTTTTTATGTTTAATTATTTGAGACCCTTTTTAATGGACTAAGCAATATCACCACCTCAATGAGACAACTATAATGACAAATAGACAACTAAATAGTTACATTAAAAATTTCATCCCCTATTTTTCACCTATAGGTGTGGAATTCTGTCTTTAAATTTAAATAGGGTCACCATTCAGGTATAACCTATGTAATAAAATAAATAACTATTAAAATAGGTTCCCAATTGCGAAGATAAAAAAAAAACAAATTAACATTACAAATATTTTCCTGGGTTGGCGAATAAAGTAAAAAAAAGAGTTAAAAGAAAAGAATACAAAAGAGACAGTGACGTTCCTAAAGGAGTTGTATCCGCAGTGCTCGTCACTGCTGATAATAAAGTTGGTGGTTTTATCGCTCAAAAGGCTAAGTATAGCCATTTAACGAGGAAACAAACACAGGACTTTTGTCGCTATATTACAACAAGCTGGATTAAGGCTGTATTACAACAAGCTGTAACACACTATTTCACCCTTCAGGGGTTGAATTTTCCAAAGTCCTATCTTAGTGGGTGCCTAAGTCGAGAAAGGAGTATATATGTCAAATTTGAAGTCAATCGGGTGTATAGTTTTAGAGATATCGTGAGGGGTCAGTCAGTGGTATTTCGCTTTTTTTTATATATATATATATATATATATATATATATATATATATATATATAATTATACTTTTAAACTGTTTATTGTTGTGAGTATTGAAATACTAGCATCAAATATATCCGAGAAATCCTGTGTCCTGTTAATTTTATTCAAGGATCCTGTGATTAACCACGTAGTCATCATAGTTGTTATTTATTTAATCTGTAAAAGTAAAATAATGTGACGAGTTATGACTATATGGCCAGTGACGTACATTGCAATAAAAAAATAGTTTCAATGTTAATTATGACGTCCGCTACCTTCTACTACCGTATTATACAAATATTTAGCTTTTCACTACAATGTTTATATTCGTAAATATGAGTATATTGACCTTAACGCGTCGAATCTGAAACAATTCGCTTAACATCTGTTTTTTTCAAACAGCCGTTATCTTTTATAGAGAACAGCACGTGGCCGATCTTTGTTCACTAGATTTGTATTCATTTCTACGTAAACATTCACCATATGGCCCTGTTTGGACACGTGAACTGACTAAGCGGTATAATAATAACTGAAAAGTATAATAACAGCGAAAATAACAAGATTTTTCTATTATTTTTTATAAAAAATGAATTAAATGCCATTAACGCTTAGACATGCAGAAAGTCAATGGATGCAGGTGACTTGGGACCGTGATTTGTCGCATTCCTTGGCGGAGGCCTATGTTCAGCAGTGGACTTGTGATGGGCTGTAATGATGATGATGAACGCTCACAAACTGCTATATGTGCTTGGAGTGGTTCAATCAATAGTCGAATGGCAGATTGGAATCCACCACAACTTTTTACTTTCGCACTTCGTAGTCCGTATGTCCGTAGTACATAAACAAACACTTAAGCTACTGTCGACTGAAAAATTTTACTGTAATATTTTGACAATACATATTTACTAATTACACAGGTTTGCTTTTGATTTTATTAAATATCAACTAAAAATCAACGTTACTAAATCATTATCTCCAAACACCTGCTTAAACAACAGAAATTTTCTTTTTAGGTCTCTTAATATTCAAATAATATTATGCGGTTTAAAAGGAGTGCCACAAGGAGAAAAGTTCGGTCCTTTAGTATTCACTGTATAAAGTGACACCACGAAGATATTCTAACCTTATCCTAATCCTTAATTGCTTTCACTCAGTTCCTTCCACCTTATTTGTAAACACTTTGGAGCTTCGCAAATTTCTTCAGATCGGTGTTTAATGCATCAGTTGCTTAGTTTACAAAGAAATATTTTTTCATCGTATTTAATTAATTGTCAACTTGAGTCACGCCCGGATGTTATCGCGTTTACCATAACCCCATTGGACTAGATATGTTTGTGTCATAAATGACGAGTTACTTTTGCGGTCGCTCGATATTGAATAGAGAATCAATTCAAAGAACGCCATCACACAAGAGCAATTTAATAAAACTTACTCAGTGCCGCATAACTCATCAAGTTTATGTTGATCCTTTGTCGTTTGGTTGGTAATTAATATTTAAAAGGAAATAGCGCAATTATGACGTCACTTTTCAATCTATATAAATAAAATTGAATTGTTTACTTGTAATATCAAAATAACAGCTTTTTACAAAATGCATATGAAAGTATATACGGTATTTATAATAAAAAAACAATTATTAAAATTTTGTCTCTCTCTGTTTGTTCCGGCTAATCTCCGAAATGGCTGGACCGATATTGACGGTACTTTCACTGGCAGATAGCCGATATTATGAGAAGTAACTTAGGCTTTAATTTTAGAAAAATAATTAGGATTCCGCGCAAAAAATAAAAACCCATGAAATCCAATCATAATAAATTCCACGCGAAAAAATTCGTGGGGAACAGCTAGTCTTCTTATAAAAAAGCTCGATGTAGCTGGCCGCGTCCAAAGGCAACGACTTTTGATTAATATGGAGAGTTGTCAATTGTGCAACTTAGGTTGCACGATTGACAACAAACACATAGTGCTGTGAGTGAGTGTTTCTGATATAACTCTTATGCAAAAAGATCGAATTGGGTCTCGGGGAAATGTCGGAGTTGATAGAAATACGTACGAAGATAATACGTTTAGATTAGATCGGAAAAATAATTACGGGCGTATTGCATAATTTAACTATATGGTGATTGTATAAGACAAACCATTACTTTATTCAGTAGCTTTGGTTTCGTAAGAAGACTATGTAAAGAGGCTGAAAGCCTTATGGCCTATGATAAATGGTTGCATAACCGTTAAACGTCTAGTGGCGGTGTAAGAATATTCACTATCCCATATAGTCCCGAGAGTGTCGTAAGAGGCGACAGAGGGAAATTGAAACAGGAGATGGACCGCAGCATCTTCCTGATAACAACTCAAAATAATAAAAAAACTGAGGTTGTCAACCCGCTTGTCAAGCATGGCAACTAAGGCAAAACCATGAGGCAATGAGGGAGGCCTATATTCAGCGGTGGACTTTTATAGGCTGTAATGGATGTATGGATGGATAACTGTTTTGTATACGGCAGATGTAAACGATCCATTTTTTTATAGAATAAGGGTGACAAACGAGCACACAGTCCACCTGATGGTAAGTGGTTGCTGTGGCCCATAGACATCCACATCTATCTTCGTTTGCGAATTTAAATGCAGATGCGTTGTCAGCCGTGAGGACTAGATAGAATGCCTCTTTTCCAGTAAAAAGGGTCTCCGGTTCTCTACACACTCACCATACGAAACACAGCAGCATTAAGCTGCTATTTTACGCTGGTACTCTGTGAGAGCGTGGTCCTTCCTCGGTCGAGCCGACCCATTCGTGCTAAAACTATACTATTAATATAGCTGTAGCATGGCTCTACTACGTAAAATGACGGCGATACGTAAATGTGACGTCTGGTACTGTGATTACAAGTATATGATTCCTACAAAATGATATCTTATATTTACGCGAACACTACACATTGAATAATACTACACTTTGACGTCCCGATGTCATAGTTAGCCCGGCTACCTTTAATATTAAAAAACTGAAGGTAGCCGGGCTAACTATGACATCGGGACGTCAAACATCTCAGTCAGCCCCCGTGACCATGGGTTGCTGTAAAGCACCCGAAACGTCGGGCATCAAAATAGTAAAATTAAACGCGATAAAATCCGTAAAAATAGTTTTATTCATTGATTCCTACAATGTGAGCGATTTGTCCAACTGTGGACTGTTATGAGTTAAAGCAAAAATACCGACATAATAACAGTGCTGCGGCAATACAGTATAGTCAGAAGCGAAGAGAAGAACAGCAGTCATAAGCTACATATATAGTGGCTAATGACTTCCTCGTTGGTCTAGTGGTCGTAAAGGCTGTTGCCAATCATGAGGTACCGGGTTCAAATCGTAGGCCGGGGCAAAAAAATCAATTATTGAGTTTTTCTGTCAAGAGATTCTCAGTAGCTGCACGGAGTCAGGAAATTGGCGGTGTTTCACCCCTGTGTCTCGGAAGGCACATAAAGCCGTTGGTCCTGCGCCTGATATCTCTCCGGTCGTGTTGGTTTGCCGTCACAACGAAATATGAGAGTGAGGGAATAGAGAGTGCACCTGTGCTTGCGCATACACTTGGGCACTATAATCATGTACTGCGCAGATGGCCAGTCTCCGTTGAGACTTTCGGCCAAGACCGAAATTTGGTCTGGAGGACATTATAGTAGCTTATGCTGAGTCGGTGACCATGTCGTTACTGCAACCAAGTATTTCAAAATTAAAGAATAGATTTTTAACAGACCTATTGCTGTCGCGATATGCCCGAATGACCGAGCTAGACAACCGAGAGAGATAGCTAGCTCTAGCTTAGACTGATTATTTATAATATTATATTTTCTTAATCATCATCTCGTACCCTGTTTCCTCCTCCAAAACTGGGACCGATTTTTAAAAACAATATAAGAGAAACTGTGGCTACGTCTATGTTTATCTTGTATTTTTTATGTTTATGTTATTTTTTTATGTTCATTTTTTGTTGGATGTTTGGTGACGGCGGTATGACTGGGCAATTTTTAGTATTTTACGGTTATGAGATTATTAATTAATTTATGGAAACAACAAAACATAAGAACATGGTCACTACCACGTATCTAAGACACTTACCATCAGGTGAGCCGCATGCCCGTTTGACTCCACTTCTATATAAAAAAAATATATTTTAGATGTAGACTGTATCGTAAAAAACATTTGCGCTAGTATCATTATATTGTTATGTACTAAACGCCACCCAGATATCCTCTTAAATTATAAAGACATTAAGCGTTAGTAGACCTTCAGTTCAACAATTTACCGTAATATTCTTACGAGGAAAAGGTGTTTTGAAAATAGAATTTTATATAGCCAAATACCACACTTATTATTACTTAAGCTTTAAGATGTTTAATGCATCTAAATGTAAAAATATTCGACGTGAATGACACAGCCGTCATCGTAGTCAGATTTAACACTAATTAATCATTTCTTCCCCCCTCCATCATTTGCAGACCATATGTTTAACTGAACGATATTGAACAATTTATCAGCAGTTGCGAGAATTGGAAACTCATACACATGGAGTTTCCATTCTGCGGAACGATTTTTAGTTATTCCTATTTTAGTCTTAACGTATTGAGTCTGCTGTTTTGTTAGGATGAATACAGACTATAAAAGATGTGATGATGAAGCAATAATTTTAATGGTTGCAAAGTTAATTATTTCGATCGGAAGCAGTCACATTGTAATGCCATACGTTGACCATATTATAGTGTCACAACACTATAGTATTTTCACTAGCGTATGTGGGGCCAGGCTTAAAAAGTTTTTTTTTTAAAATAAGGGTGACAAACGAAACGAGCACACGATTCGCCTGTTGGTAAGTGGATGCCGTTGCCCATAGACATCTACATCTATCCTAGATAAAGAATCAAAATGCAGATGCGTTGTCTCCCCTGAGGACTAAGATGGAATGCCTTGTTTCCAGTAAAAAGGGTCTCCGGTTCTCTAAATTCACATAAGCGAACTATTAATCCTTACGCGTGGTAAAAAATTGAAATTTAAAAATACTTTAAATGTTCTCTCTACCACATTAATTAAATAGTAAGAGTAGTACTCATAACTATTGCCTGTTGATACCATTTTTTATAAGATATTAAATAATCCATCTTTGATTCTACGAAGTGGTAAAATATGCAATCTTCTTTGCTTATCTAGCCAATTGCAGAAGTGAGTTTAAACTCGCTAGTTACTCTTATGATATTGAAAATTATTACGTGGTAGAGCCATGCTGTAGCTATATTAGTAGTATAGTTGTAGCACGAATGGGTCGGCTCGACCGGGGAACGACCACGCTCTCACAGAATATCAGCGTAAAATAGCAGCTTAACACTGCTGTGTTTCGTATGGTGAGTGTAGAGAACCGGAGAACCTATTTACTGGAAAAGAGGCATTCCATCTTATTCCTCACGGGTGACAATGCATCTGCATTTTGATTCTTTATTGAGTATAGATGTAGATGTCTATGGGTCACAGCAACCACTTACCATCATGTGGACTGTGTGCTCGTTTGTCACCCTATCCTATAAAAAAAAAAGCTTAACGTTGCTGTGTTTCGTATGGTGAGTGTAGAGAACCGGAGACCCTTTTTACTGGAAACGAGGTATTCCATCTTAGTTCTCAAGAGTGACAACGCATCTGCATTTTGATTCGTAATCGAGGATAGATGTAGATGTATATGGGCCGCAGCAACCACTTACCATCAGGTGGACTGTGTGCTCGTTAGTCACCCATGTCCTATAAAAAAAACTATATCCGACGATGAAGCAAGATGGATGTCATCGTTGACACCCTTTACGTTATTATTTTAGTATTCGTGTAAGTGAATAAAACGCAATAAAATCCTTAAAACTAGCTTCATTCAAAATGCGGAAACCTATTGTTGCAAGTAAGATGCAACCTCATGTCTACAGTGCAAAAAACTTTTCGCCTTTGGACATTTTGTTAATTTCGAGTGTTCTAGTACTTTCCCATTGAAATTGCAGAATGTTTGAATGACCTGAATTGACCATTTCTTTTATTGGGTCTAAAAGCGTGCACCAGTATATTAAAGGCGATATGGAAGAGGCTTGTGTTGTTAGAATTTTGATAGGCAGTTATTAAAGTATAAACAGAATACTGTCGTACATAGGCCTCTCTCATTAACTTATTATAGATAAAATTCACCATATTCGCCGTGTTTGCAGATTGGATTAGATTGCTGCTGTGTTTCTAATTATGGGTGTAGAGAACTGGAGACCACTTTTACTGGCGATAAGACAATTTTATATTGAAATATTATAACTGCAACAACCTTTAGAGTTATGGGCCACAATGTAAGTAAAATACAATCAAATACCTCATTACGATTAATTAACTGTACTGCAATTTGTTTCAATTTTCCTTGTCGTGTTTACTATAAGTAAATGTTTGGTCGCTTGCTGAAATACCTACGGTCAATGAACACTGTTATTATATACTAATAAAAGAGCAAAATTGGTTTGTATATGAATCATGTATTTATTTGCTTAAATATTTTTTTTTTTTTCGAAATATTTAATTCACTGACATTTTTAAGTAAGAAATAAGAAACATATTAAGTACATAACCAACCAAAAGAACTATAGTTCTTTTTAAATGTCAGTTGTAGAAACTAAAGTTTATCTTACAATGATCTTAGCCACGAAGATATGTATGTAAAGAAATAAAATTCTTTCTGCACTAGTGATCGTCTAGCAGGATGGAATAAATTGTTATACCAACATAATAAAATAATTTCGTTCAATAATGGCTAATAAATAATCTTACGCTCACTAGATATCGCTAGTTGGGATGTAGATGTCTATGGGACACAGCATCCACTCACCATCAGGTGGACTGTGTGCTCGTTTGGCAATTTTATATTATTAAAAAAAAATATGGAAACGGCGTATCCAAACGATATAACATTTAATCGTAATTTTTAATTACGATTAAATGTTATCTTCGCAATTCGTTTGTGATTGTGATGCCGATTAATTGACATATCTTATTAACTCAGTAGGGTTGTAACCAGTTCTGTAGCCGCACTGGTTGCACAATGATCAATTAAACCAGTAAAAGTGTTGAGTGAATAATACAGTAAGCTCAAGTTCTTTACGATTTACCGTTCGTGTTCGAAGGCCGCTATAAATTACCCTTAACAATGTTTACGAAGCTCAATCTATTACTACTTTATTTACGACTTTTGTCTTAACCGATTTGTTTTAATTGACTCATGTTGGATTAGAATTAAATACTATCGATTTTAATAACAAAATATTTGAATAACTTCTTCTACGTCGGCTCATAAATAGCTGACTATTGGCGTCAAGTATACAACCGATGGCAAAGAATGGTTTTCGATTGGCCTACCGGTAAGTGAAGTGTAGGGCGACCCCAAGCTAAACAGAGTGACGACCTGGCAGGAAGTCGACGGATGCATGTGGCTCACGACCGTGTTTTGTAGCATTCCTTGGGATTAATCTATGTTCAGCAATGGACCTGTGTGCCTGTGTGAGGGGTGGATGGTTGAATACATACACAGAGCTCTGACTTTGACTAAGAGGTCAATAGTAGTATCCATCTAGGCTGGACGGCGAAAAACTTTAAAACAAGAGATGTATGGATGATGATATATGGATCTAAAACGTGGTCCTTCACTCTAGCCGTATGACAAAACTTAAGGTGTTTGTCGTGTTTTGTAGCGTTTTTCGATTTGCAAAGGGCTGTAATGAAGAGGATAAAATAAATAATAGATAAATTAAAAAAATATATAATATATTTATATTAAAAATATTAGTCTTTCATACAATCTCTAAAAGCATGCACTAATCTCTATAATATCTATTAGGTAGGGCAACGCAAATGCTATATTATGGCTGCAGTACAAATAGATCGGCTCGCCTGGGGAAGGGCCATGCTCTCACAGAATCCTAATGTTGCTTGCTAGCTTTCGTATGGTGAGTGTAGAAAACCGGGGACCTTATTTACAAGACATCTGAATTTTGATTTTTAATCGGGGATAGATGTAGGTGCCTGTGGTGCCACAGCATCCACACACCGTCGGGTGAACTGTGTGCATGTCTGTCACTAATGATTCTAAAACAGAAAATCTTGATGTATATTATGTAGGTAATATGAGTTTACTGATTGTCTCTGTCTCCTGCAAAGTTAATAGATTCCAGATATTCGGATAACCCCATCCGAATTCCATTTTAACAACCAGAGTGTTAAATTAAATCATCATCATCAGCTTGTGGCAGTCCACTGCTGGACGTAGGGCGTGCTGGACTCCCAAGGCGCGCCACTTAACCCGATCTTCGGCTTCACGCATTAAATGAAGCGACAATAGCCTAATGGTAGGCTGCGGACTGTAAACTCAGAAAGTCGTGGGTTCGAATTGGCCATTCGATTACTGCGGTGAACCACTCCTAACACAAGCATTTTAAACTTACTTAGAGTGGTTAACGCGAGTAGTAATGTTTGTAGCGTTACTGATATTCTTTTCAACTGACTGCCTGACTGATTGATCATGATGTCCCGGGTTCGAATCCCGGGTTGGGCTAAAAATCAGTTATTGGGTTTATTGTCAGGAATTTCTCAGTAGCAGCCCGAAGTCACGAAGTTGCCGGTGTTTCGCCCCCGTGCCTCGGAAAGGACGTAAAGCCGTTGGTCCTGCGCCTGATCTCTCTCCGGTCGTGTTGGTTTACCATCCCATCGGACTATGAGAGTGAGGGAATAGAGAAAACACCTGTGCGTGTGTGCACACCTGTGCTGTGTTGCGTACACACTTGGGCACTGTAATCCTGTCCTGCGCAGATGGTTAGTCTCCGTTGAGACTGGCCGCCGTGACCGAAATTCGGTCTGGACGAGGACATTATTCTTAAAAAAAAAATCTGCAATGAACAGTGTCATACAGGCAACGAGTCACGTAGGCCGTCCTACAGACGTACAGACGCCCTGGCAAACGTCGACTGGTTTAATGCATAAAAGCACTCATTAGTCTCTATGTACGGCTGTACAGGGTCGCGTCGCGCATGCGTAAGCGATATCTAGACATCGCGGCGCATGCCTAGCTCCTACAAGCGCTGAATACTAAGTTGCTTTTGTAAATGCAATGTTAACGAAGTCCACACCTCATTATGTTTGAGTAAGTCTCGATTGAGTGACTTTGTTTTAAAGTCGCGTTATCTTTTTACGACCTCCTTAGAAATGAAAGGAGGCCTGTGAATGAATGAATTAAATAATGATTTTATTTTTAGTTTTTAGACATTTTTCTGTATCAAAATCCACTCACTGCTAACCGTTATTTAAACGATAGTACAAGTACAGCAATGAGGGCTAATCATTTTACGCTCACCAGATGTCGCTACTAGGGAGTTAGGTGAAGTAATTTGTTATACAAGGTCATTTATAATTGAGAAATTCCGTTTTATATAAAAGTTTATCGGTTTCTAGGTATTGTAAATATACAAAACAATGCAATGCCTCGACGGTTGCTTTTTAATTTTTTGCACATATTTTTTACTCTTTTTTGAATTTTTCTATTTAAGGAAAAGTGTAGTTTGGTTTATCCATTTCTAATCCAATTAATATAAAATATAACTAATAGTACAGAAAGCAATATTAATCTTTACATTTTCCGAACAAATTAACTTCCCCGAGTTTTGCTGCTCCTGTATTATTGTTTGAATAATGGTTTGAAGTGGATTTTGATATGTAAAAGTGGTGCGATTTTGTGTATTAAGTGTCTGCGCATGTGAACTATTAGTGGAAACGGTGATACAAGTGCTCTGATGGTGATGTGATTCTCAAGATAAGGTGTCTATCTGCTTAGGCGCCTTGAGATACCATCCTTTACTGTCAACTGTCTGCTGACTCAAGTTGCCAATCAAAATCTCCCAAGGGCTGCACAATGTGACGTATCAACATATTGTGAAGCAGTGTACTATGAAGAAAATTATAATAAACCGAATAAAAATACCTAAGATTTGGCCTAAAGGTCTAGATACCAGGCCATAAACTCCACAAAAAAATAACTTCCCAGTCCTTCTAAAATCTGTCAAATGTTACACCTTATCTTTCAGTGAAAAAGTCGTGTATGCCCTCACTAATTAAAACATATTTTTTTTTTTTTTATTTATTTATTGCACCAACAAAGTACACACTATTACATGCAAAAATATCAGAAAAAGAAAAGAAAAAAAAAAAAAAGAACATACAAAGTGCTACTTCAATTATAGGCGCAAACAACATTCTCTTAAAGTCTCGTACATTAACTTACGTTGAGAAGCAATTTAATTTATTTATATTAAAATGTATGCATTAATTATAAGGAAGTTATTATACAATTAATTAATTTATTAGTACTATTAACAACAAAAATAATAAAATTTTATCAGTGCATTACATTTAACTGTGTCAAGAAGAACATATTATTTAAAAAGTAATAAGTATAAAAACATCAATTAAAATTTAAACAAGTCGAAATGTCATTAAAATAAAAATTTATATTATGATTCAAAATTAAAATTGAATGTAAAAATAAAATAACACTCACACATATTTTAATTTAAAATTACATAATAATCGAATTATTCTGTTATAACTTGAGCTGCAAAACTTTTAAATTGTGTTAAGGAGTTTGAAAAATATCTAGCTGAGAAAATCCTTTTCAGTTTCACTAGATATAGAGTTGTGAATGAGATTGTAACTCCTCATCGCTCTGTTTAATGGAGCATACTGACCCAGCTTTGACTTAGCTGAATTACTTTTAAAAGGAGGTTTCTTAAGTCTGTGTGGCTTTCAGGTATAGCAATATTTACTCGAGATAAAAGATCAGGGTGTCAAAATTTCCATTTATTAGCTTATACAGAAACATGACGTCAAGTAGTTTCCTACGATGTTGGAGTGATTTGAGGCGAAAATGTAGTAGTCGATCGTTGTAGCTTGGGGTTTCTTGGCTAAGTTGCAACTGTAAGACAAATACCATAAAATCGCTTTTGTACACTCTCTAAGCGTTTGATATATGTACCGTAGTGCGGATTCCATACAGTACTGCCATATTCTAACATACTACGTACTAGGCAGTTATATACCGTGATTTTTGTCATGGGATTCTAAATTCTTTACAGTTTCGAAGAACAAAGCCCAACATTCTAAGAGCCTTATTTATAATATTGTCAATATGAATGTTGAAGCGTAGTTTGCTGTCAATGATGACTCCTAGGTCTCGAATGTGGCCAACCTCTCTTAGCGGCGTATCATTGATATGATAGAATCTGGTTAGTAAGTGTCTCTTTCTGCTGAATCGCTTTTCACTTGGCATTTATCAGAATTCATGCTCATTCCGTTCTCAGTACACCACATCGCTAAATTATTTAAATCCTCTGCAGTAATAATGCATCATCAGATGAATTAACTATTCTATATAATTTTAAGTCGTCGGCGAACATTGAGAATTTAGAGTGCTGAAAACATTTTCCAATGTCATTGATGAAAATGTTGAAAAATAAAGGACCTAAGTGAGACCCTTGAGGTACTCGGATTTAGCAGTAAATGCTTTGGATTTATACCCCAGCCACAACTATTGATTGTCTATCTGAAAGGTATGATCTACACCAGTTTAAAACATACCTGCTATTCCGATGGAGGAAAGTTTGTGCAACAGTATCTCATGATTTACCCGGTCAAACGCCTTACTGAAATCGGTGTATATTGCATCGTATGATTTCCGTGATCAACCCCTCAACAAGGTCCTCGACAAATGAAACCAAGTTAGTTGCTGTGGAACGCGACTTTACGAAACCATGCTGTTGGGGTGCGATAAACTGTTTCAAGTGACATGAAATTATTGGGCACAAAGGGATTCAAAACTTTCGCAAATGTTGGAAGTATAGATATAGGCTATAATTTTTACTGCACTCGTGTCACCTGTCTTGAATAAAGGTATTACAAGAGCACTTTTCCAATCTGTTGGGAATATGCCAGAACTTAAGGAGCTATTAATAATAATACTAAGTGGCAGTGCAAGGGCTCCAGCACATCTTATGGCAAAAATAGAAGGTATTCCATCGGGCCAGCACCCTTAGTAGGGTCAAGTCTTTTAAAACTCTGAAAACTTGGTCTCTAGTTACCGATATTGTAGTTAAGTAATTAGCACCTAGTGGCAAATTAGATTGCCCTGGGGTGGGTAATTTTTCAGTGTTGTAAGCCGAGGAAAACTGAGATGCAAATAGATCGCAAATGCCTGTCTGATGAAGCGACCTTTGTGCCGAAAGACATTTGTGCAGGGTAAGAATGGACCGACCTCTTTTATGTTTAATAAAGCTCCACATAAGTTTAGGGTTAGAAGATAACGATGACTCTAGGCGCTTTATGTATAATTTGTAGCTTATGTTGTGAAGTTTTGTACATCTATCCTTAGTACTTTAAAGGTGATTAAATCTCGGGGTTGCCATATTTGCGGTATTTATTTCGATATTTCAGTTTCTCGTTGATTACCTTAACTAATGCAGTGGAAAACCACATTGGATATTTACCGGAGCGCGGTTTGTATTTTGGAACATGTTTGATTATGAGGAGCCCAAGGATTTTATAAAATATGTCACCATGTCGTCAACGCTAGTACAGTTAGATAATTCTTTTACCCATTGGATGTTGTTTAGTTCGCTTATTATCTTTTCATAGTCTGCTTTGTGGAAGCGGTACCTGGCAACATCTTGGGACTTTAAGTTTTCTTTATGGTCAATTTCAACACAAAATTCGATGGAGGATGCAGCGGGTCAATTTTGGATAAAGGGTCAACACTTTCACAAACGTGTGTGATTGTCAAAGAGCTCATTATTAGGTCCAGAATTCGATTTTTATGTTTAGGCATGAATTGTATTGTAATAAATTATTTAATGACATGAAATCCACTATCATATTGTTTAACAAACTATTTGTAGTTAAAGGCGTTAGTGCAAGAGTAGGCGTCTTATTCAACAAAGACTGCTCAAATTAAAATCACCAAGAACAATAATATTAGAACTGAGCTTTTGTAACATACAGTTGGTGTTTATAACAAAGTGTTCCAAAATATGCTTCTGTACAGGGGGAGGAATATAAACGCCACATATATACAAATAATCAATTACACCCTTCTTATCGAGTATTTCGATTTTAACCCAGATATCCTCACAGTCCGACTGACAATCATACATTCGGTAGGATATAAAACGCTTAGAGACAGCTATTAAAACTCCACCCCCCAGTTTATTACTGTGAAATCCACTACTTTCCCTGTCTCGTCTGTAAACTATATAACGATCGTCAAATAATTCCGTGTCCGAAACACTACTATTTAGCCATGTCTCTGTAAAAACTATAACATCATAATTGCTGCACACAACCTTACTAAATAGCTCAATTGTTTTGGTTTTTAAGCCTCTTACATTCTGATAGAAACAGCTTAAGGGGCCCCTAAGTACAAACATATTCAAATTTAGCGGCATTATGACAACTTATTCAATAAAGCTATGTCTTTTACATATATATATCCTGACTGCTCATCCTTCCGCATGTATATCTTAGAATCCCTCACCCAAACGAATTTATACCCAAGTTCTTTGGCTTTGGAACGTGTTGCAGCATGCAAGTGCTTGTTCTCGCGTGTAAGATGTTCTACTACATATACAGCTGTTTTCTTAGTCCCACCAATGCCTAAGTGGCTGGTGTTCAACTTGTCATCTCGATTGTTTCTGTTGAACTTACTTGATGCCGCAAGAAATTCATCGCGTAGTCGCGGGCTGTTGAATTTGACCAGTATCGAGCGGGGGCGAGGACTAGAATTATTCATCTTAGCTAGTCGCGAGCAATAGTGAATTTGTGTGTCGTTGATTGGGCACTTGATTACTTTTCCTAGCTGCATTACGGTATTTATCAAATTTTCCTGTTTATTCTCAGGGACATTGAATTTCCACGTTAGAAGAACGCGCCTGCTGGTCCAATTGGGACAAGCGAGATGAAAGCGTTTCATTGGTAGTTTTCAGTAGCTCAGTCTCTGATTTTAAAACATCAATTATTTTCGCCTGCTCACACAATCAGCCTTCACTTTCTCAAGTTCTACATTGAAGTGAGCTACCGACGCTTCGAGAGAAGACATCGCAATGCGTACCTCCTGTATTTCAGGGTAGATTTTGTGAGTGAAATGAAATTGTAGTTCTTCCCGGATTATATCTCGTATGTTGTTGGCCGTTAAACAAGAACAATTGCTACCTGTGCGTGACTTCGTTCGCTTCGTAACAAACTCCGGCTGAGGTGATGTCAGGGCGTTGCCAGTTTTGTTATGAACCGGAGTGTTTGAATTATCGCCTCCTTTGCGTTCTCTACTTTGACATTGCGCGCAGATCCACTTAGATTTTAACTCAACTGATAGCGCCTTATACTCAGTTAATGTATAATTCATGCAGGAATGATGGTAACCCGCCTTACATTGTGTGCAATATATTGAAGGAATGTTTGCTATTTCATTCAAACAGGCGTTACATTTATTTGATTCTGCCATTCTGATTATGTTAATACTATTTATAATTTTTATGAAATATTTCAAATTAAAATCTGAATTTTAAAAATATGTGTTGAAAAGAAATTGAAAATCAACTGTGTGTGTTGATTCAATTCGCGTCCGGTGAAGCGGTCTTTGAAATCCTTACCCGTTGTACCACGGAGAGTTAAGTTTAGACGATGAAATTTGTCAAGCAATCCGACAATAGTGTTAGGCGTCGATTGTGCAACTTATATTGCCATATAAGGTAATCCTCGCTAGTTGGTTATTAGACCAATCATAGCGACTTGAGGACCGATGATTCACCAACTAATTTACACCCACTGCACTGTTTTGTAGATAGAAAAGTAATTATTTAAGCACTTAAACACTGTATATCTTTGTTTATTAGTGTTAACAGATCATTTATAGTAATGATAACTTATTAAATTGATTAAACGCTTATTAATTCAAAGATCTTAACAAAAACGAATATTTATGTACGGAGCCTTAATTGATACGTCTGCTCGCGGAGAGAGCGAGAACACCCTTTTCTATATAAATATATGGTTAAATATATTAAATATAAATATATGGTTAATTAGTTGGCATATAAAATATATGGTTTAATTAATTCAAGGTTTTGCGAAGAGTTAAGTGCAAAATATAATTTCGAAAAAGTCATATTAAAAGGCCGTATTCTCCATTTTCATAGGCAGAAATAAAAATTAAAAAAATATTCTTTGCGCAATGGATGTCAAGTAGCTCGTTAACTTGCCCGATGAATGTTGCAGCAAGTTTATGTACACTTGTACACGAACCTTTGGCGTATTTATTTAAAACTCGCAGTAAAAAATTCATGCTTTTGTTTATGTCATAATAATGTAGGTACTATATAATGTATGTAGTTTTATACTTTTGGTTTTTTTTTCTGTTGTGCTTAGAAACTTGAGACGTTTATAAACGTCATATTGAGGTATTTTTTTCTATGGGATAAAATCATTTTATAGCATACTTTTATTTTACAATAAGAAACTGGCTATAGTGACATAAATATCCGCCCATTATAGCCTATTAAAGCCCACTCCTGAACATAGGCCTCCCCATAGACTGCTTCATAAGGGTTGTCCATATTTGCCACGCTTGGCAAGCGGGTTGGCAACCAAAGTAAAACCCATTGATAGTCATTTATGCTTTTACTACTGGTTCGGAACAAACCTCTGCCCTGGGGAGAATCAGCAAGGAACTCAGCGGGAATCTTTTTAAATCATAATTCATAATAGTTTTCAATGTCTCTTTTTATAAACCCTTTTTTTTATAGAATAAGGGTGACAAACAAGCACACAGTCCGTCCGATGGTAAGTGGATGCTGTGGCCCATAGACGTTTACATTTGTCCTCGATTAAGAATCAAAATGCAGATGCGTTGTCACCCCTGAGGACTAATATGGAATGGATTGTTTCCAGTAAATAGGGTCTCCGGTTCTCTACAATCACCATACGAAACACAGCTAAACGTTTTCTATTCAAATAGACGAGCAAAATTTGGATCTTAGTTCTTAATTCCTATTATCGCCTTCTAAATTTTCGACGTAGAACCGCATTATTCCGAAAATAAACATTATACAACTCTTTAAAAGTAGTATTAACTACTTAAGTTCAAACATAACACTGCATCGTTACTATGCGTACGGTGTACCGCAGGAACCTCAGCACGGAATTTATGTTAGACTTAACTTTAACACATAATGCTTACGTAATAAAGGCGTTTTTCGTGTAACTATTGTTACGATTACAAACATGCTGTGTGAGGAAGCGTAAGGCGAATTTAGGTTAGTTTTATTTAGTGGGAATAAAGTGTTAAAAACATCGATTGCTTCAAATCTGTGAAGAGATTTATTCGTGATCTTGAAAGAGTATAAAATCTATTAATATTTAAGATAGCTTTCCAAATATTAAATGTTTAATGATCTCGATAATGCTTTCTTATATTTACGCGAAAGAATGAATAATTCGTATAGGTATTAACTATTAACGCATATAATTTTAACTTATTTTATATTCCCAACATTTTAACACCCATGGTCACAAACTCACAGAGGATCTGAGGTGCAGAACGGCTTGTTATCCTAATAAATCTAGGCTTTATTTAAAAAAGAATAAGGGTGACTAACGAGCACACAGTCCACCTGATGGTGAGTGGATTCTGTGGCCCATAGACATCTACATCTATCCTCGATTAAGAATCAAAATGCAGATGCGTTGTCACCCCTGAGGACTGAGATCGAATGCCTCGTTTCCAGTAAATAGGTTCTCCGGTTCTCTACACTCACCATACGAAACACAGCAGCATTGAGCTGCTATTTTACGCTGGTATTCTGTGAGAGCGTGGTTCTTCATTCGTGCTACAACCACAATATAGCTGCAGCGTGGCTCTATCACGTATAAAAGGCTATTAACATATCAGTTTAATTACATTGTCTCTTAATGTTTTGCAGTAGTATGTTTGTTATTGGATAATAGGGCTTAGCAATAA
This sequence comes from Parnassius orleans, assembly GCA_029286625.1. NCBI lineage: Eukaryota > Metazoa > Arthropoda > Insecta > Lepidoptera > Papilionidae > Parnassius > Parnassius orleans. The sequence continues at coordinate 9,387,640 of JAGSMP010000006.1, read as the reverse complement.
GTTGCAGCGCTTGGGGCCGCGGATTCGATCCGCACGTAACAAGTATTTGTATGGCCTACAAATAATTGTTCCGGGTCTGGATGTTTGTCCTTGCGCAATTTATATTTGTAAACTGCCTCCGCGATACAAGAGAAAATCCTAGTGTGGGGGTAGCGTTTTTTAAGAAAGGATAACGATAACGATAATAGTAATCAAATAAAAATGGAGATAGGCTATGTAATAAAACTTAAAATGTTGTTAAAATCTAAACAGTTAGTAGTTTACATCTTGGTTAGATCGAAATATTACAGTAAACGCCACTATGCAATAAAATTAGAGGAAGGATATAATGCAGTACCATAGATATTAATTCAGAAACGTGCAAAAAAAAATGTAAAATGTAAAGTTATGTCTTCATAAATGAACAGTACCCGCGAGCCCGCGATGTATCTATTTACCATATCGTACGTAACAAAATGTATTTAGTAGCGCGTCATTCCGTGCGCTCGGTTAGAAAAACTAACTTCCTGCGCCGTGGAAGTAAACAAACTCGGATAGTACCATTGTTTACTAGCGCGTAAATACGCGGGAATCGTGATCGCTTGGAGTTTGAATTTAGAACGAAACAATATCGTGTTTTATTGAATATAATATGCGTGACATACTTTTTATTCTAACGTAACTAAGTTGAGTTTTATATTTTTAAATTTAGATTTAATTTTAAATTTAGAACGAAACAATAACGTGTTTTATTTAATATATTAAGCGTGACATTTTGACATATTTTGTGTTCTTGCGTAACTAAGTTGATAGACGAGGTTGTTTAATGTAATATTAGTGCTGATTTACCATGTTTAAGAAAAACGTGAAGTCTTCCAACACATATTGATGACATAACCTGTGGGCAGTGCGGTGGGCTCTTCTGTTATCCAAATCCCCTCTCTGAAGTGAGTAGAGGCCCCGTGTCCAGCTGTGGGACGTATAAAGGCTTTTTTACTTTTACTTTTTCACTTTATTGAGAAACCTACGCAAAAGAAATTAATGTACCTAGAGCCGCACTAGCACTATATCTTAAGATATTTTGGATATGTAAATTAATTTCTGATTATTGTAAATACAGACTACGCGAAGCGTCTACGCAGATTTTCAAATGATTCTTAATTAATCAAATGATTAATGTACAAGTACAACTAACATAAGTCGCGTTTAGATCGAGTTCTGTTAGTACGGGATAAGGTCACCAAATGTGGGTTATTGCTCTCAGGGAACGGCGTGTTCAAACATAATTCGTGGGTTGGTGAATCATAGTGATTTGACGGGCCCTCGCTAATAGAACAACGGTTTCTGATAACACCTTTTTGGTAAACATGTAGCGCTCTCAATTTTAAATTCTGCTATGTGCGTGCAATTTTTTTTATAGAAAATGGGTTATTTATTTATCACTACTGGTAAAAGGCATTCCATCGAAGTCTTCAGGGGTGCCAAATTAATCAAATGCAATGTTTCTTAATCGGGAAGAGATGAGCGTGGATATTGAGGCCTATATACACTCCTATCTCGTCTCGTTTCAAAGGTGACAAATGAGCACATAGTCCACCTGATGGTAAGTGGAAATGCAGATGAGTTGTCACCCCTAAGAACTAAGTTAGAATGCCTCGTTTCCAGAAAAAAGGTCTCCGGTTATTTACACTCACCATACGAAACACAGCAGCATTAAGCTGCTATTTTACGCTGGTATTCTGTGAGAAAAAGGGATCTTCGGTTCTCTGCAGTTATCGTACAGAATACAGCAGCATAGTTCTGCCGTTTTACGCGGGCATTGTGTGAAAGCATTTTCCTACACCGGTCAAGCCGACCGATTCTCGCTATTACTATAATACAGCTATTGTGAGTGTAGAGAACCAGATAACATTTTTACTGGAAACGAGGCATTCCATCTTAGTCCTCAGGGTTGACAACGCATCTGCATTTTGATTCTCAATCGAGGATAGATGAAGATGTCTATGGGCCACAACATTCACTTACCATCAGGGGACTGTGTGCTCGTCTGTCACCCTTATTCTATAAAAAAAAAACACGTTGCCAGCGAGTGTCCATTGCTTACAAACTCTAATTATGACCGACTATGAATGAATGAAAGTTGAATGAAATTATCAGGCAATTTTTATCAGTTGAGAATAATGTTATAAACCATTTGTTTGTAACTTAAACGGAAGATTAATGTACTGAGTTTATATTGTAAAGTATATTATAAAGTATATTGTAAAGTAAAGACTGTAATTATATTGTATGATAGAGCTATGCTGCAGCTATATTATGGTTGTAGCACGAATGGCTCGGCTCGTACGGGGAAGGACCACGCTCTCACAGAATACCAGCGTGAAATAGCAGTATATTGCTGCTGTGTTTCGTATGGTGAGTGTAGAGAACCGAAAACCCTTTTTAGTGGAAACGAGGCATTCCATCTTAGTCCTCACGGGTGACAATACATCTGCGTTTTGATTCTTAATCGAGGATAGATATAGATGTTTATGAGCATCAGCATACACTTACCATCACGTAGACTGTGTGCTCGTTTGTCACCGTTATTCCATAAACGAAAATTATATTTGTATGTGTATTATCGCAAATAATATAAAGCGATATCTTAGAGGCTTATCGCTCGCCTGTGAGTTTTACAATACTGTAATGTATGTTCTGTAAATTGCTCCCGTCAGCACCAATGAAATTGTTTACCACGTGCTCGGCGGTGAAGGAAAACATCGTGAGGAAACTTGAACATTGGACCAGCGCGAGCATCTCGGAAATGAGAGAAGGCTTGTGCCCAGGTGTGGGACATACATACAATTTTCTAATAGCCTACATAGTTCAACTATTGAGAATAGACCTACTCTGATTTTTGAAAGGTTTTGGGGCAAGACGAGTTGACTGCGCTGACCTAATGTTTGTTCGCTGCAGCTTTTATTTTATTATGATAATCTATTATTAGATGGTAAGGCGACTTCTAGCCAAGGATCCCGCCCCGCCACACGGTTTCTATTCCCTGTGATTGACTCATAATGTTACTGCGTTCCTAGTACTTAAAATTGAAATTAACAGTTTCTGTGGTACCAGCGGCGGTCGTACTCTGAATGAACTACCGTTACATTTCACTGTTGAACATCCTCCCCCATAGATTGCCATAGGGGGATATTTGCCATAGTTGCCACGCTTGGCAGGCAGGTTGGCAACCGTTGTTTTTTTATTTTAATCGTTATTAGGAAGACGCTGCCGCCCATCTCCTGGTTTGTTTACTTCTGTCGTCTCTTACGACACCCACCGGACGATATGGGCTAGTGGATATTATTACACCGCCCCTACACGGACTACCACAACAATATATATTATAATATATAATATTATGTTCTAAAGTACGAATTATTAGTGAGTCACAGAGGAACGCAAGACGCCTCCCATACACACAAATTATCTTCGTTCTGATGTCACTGCGCTGAGGTCAGCCTGGCGCCAATATGGCGGCGCGAGGTCTATTGCTTTTTTCTTTTTTACTATTAAAAAGGAGAATTGGCATTAATGAAATAATTAATTCTTCAATAATTCCCTACTGGAAACTTCTGCGGAAGATCTTATAAAAAGAGCGGCAAAAAACTCACAATAATTGAGAATAGATGCAGATATCTATAAGCCAAACGCTGTGACTAAATTACTAGGTATAGTGTACTATTATTTATTCTGTGGTATAGTGCTCTGCGCGTTATAATCTCTACGCAAATAGAGGGAAATTCTTCCTTACCTTTTTTTATAGGATAAGGGTGACAAACAAGCACACAGTCCACCTGATGGTAAGTGGTTGCTGTGGCCCATAGACATCTACATTTCTCCTCGATTACGAATCAAAATGCAGATGCGTTGTCACCCGTGAGGACTAAGATAGAATGCCTCGTTTCCAGTAAAAACCTGAATTGTTTCTGTTAAAAAATATTAATAATACTAATAATAGGCTGTTAGTGTTTCGAACGTAATTACTGTCAAGAACACGCTACCAATAAATTGGTGACAAACCATTCCACCCCAAAAATGAAGTTACTCTTTCGATTGTTCACACAGATGGCCTTCGTTTCAGCATGCCAGAAAACACGATGCTGAGCCACCTGCCTGCACCTATTACCAGGTTATCACTCGACCTAGGAGAGGTTGCCCTAAACTTCGCATACATGAGGCAGCCACTCTTTTGTTTCCCATCAGTTGTCGGTTCGTCGAGCTTTAAAGCCGGCCTATTGCCACTTCAGCTTACTGATCCGCCTATCGGCCCCATAACAATTAAGACCAATTTATATGTATGTATGGAAATTATATACATACATAGACTCGAAAACCTTTTATTATTATTTTTATTGTTTTTTTTATTAAAAAAATAATAGCTATTCACATTACTAATATTCCCTGTAACCAATCCTGGTAAGCTAGAAATGCTTGTGCTAGGAGTGGTTCACGACTGTTAGTCGAATGGCGGATTCGAACCCACGAATTCTGTCATTAGGCTACTGTCGGCTTCTTTGCACCCCTTCTGCGGCAGTATGGTAAAATATTCAACTTTAAAGGCGCAACTTTCAACGTATTTTAGTATCGTCCACTTACTCGCGTCGATGACTGCTACCCATAAATCATAGGAAGGAATACGAAGACTTGTAAACATCGGCGCATTCTTTAATCACGTATGGATCCTACATCCGCCCTGTGAAATGTTTTGACGTCTCCCATAGTGTTTGTTTGATCGATTTACACTTTTATAATCTGTCTTTAAGTGCTTTTATCTTGATTTTATTGTTTATTTATAGACTTTCATAGCCAAAAATTCGATTACATAATTTGCGGGAAGAGAAATCTATGTGCTTCTAATAATTCGATAAGAAATTAAGCATTTTTATGCTAATTTTTAAGATCATTTTTTATAATCTAAAAATATATTATATCTATATTATATTTTTTATATTGCCTTTTACAGGAGCTAGGGTCACATTGATATGTATAAATTATTTTAGTTGCAATAAAGATTTTTCAATTTTTTTTTCAATAAATCTTAACTCCCGAACGATCTAGTCTCTGCCTACCTATCTGGGTGACAGGTGTGAGTTTATTTATGTATTTTTAAATTTGTTATGGGCATGTTGTATTTTATACTATAAATTACTTTTAATAATTGATGATTTTAAAATCAGCCCTTAGAAAAAAATATTTTTATGAAAAATATGGCTTTATGCTCTTGTCTGTTATTGTGATTTTATGGGAAATAATAATAAAATTATTCGATATACAGGGTTATTTTTCAAAGAGTAGCCAAATTTTAAACTTAAGTTCAATTATATAAATAATGATATACCGTTATTGCAGTTTTTGAAAATACGAGTAAATAAGGCTTCGACTTTTATTTGAAATTATCCTAAATTGAATGTGATTTATGGGCTACTACGTTTTTGCCTATCGATCGACCTCTACGTATGTGTGTGCGCAGTAAAATCAGTTAAAATAATGCATTACCACGCATTTTTAATTTAAAAGATAAAAAGGACAGAATGTTTAAGATTTTTTTTATTAACTTTTCTTCACCATTTCTCTATATTACTTATTCTGAAACTTCTCTGCAAATTTGGCCTGTATAAATGTACTACGCACGTAGTACATATAACTCAATGTTCTTGTGTGCCTTACTTGAAGGCCATTTTGTTTGGTATAAAGCTGTAATGCTTAAATAAAATACACTGTCTTTTTATTATCTCATATCTTAATGATCTTCATTTAAAAGTCGCTTGTCCAACTAATTAAGAATTATTGACTTCACATCCGGTGTGCCTTCGCTCGTTTGCTCTTATGCAACTTTGTAAGTGTATGACAAAGACGTCAAATAAAGTCATGAATGGACCGTCCGTGTTGACACCGAGGTCAAGGAGTTGATTCAACCCGCGGCAACCATGAATTGAGGCCAAGTGCTGAGCAAATTGATACTTTACGGACTGTAGACGCCTTAATTGCATACAAGAGAGTTATGTAATTACGGAAATGTATTTAGAGGTATATAATTATTAAGCCAGGCGTCATCATGCTTCGGATAAAAAGGCGGGAAAATGACAGTGACATATTTGGACATATTGCATAAAAGGCGGGAACATTGAGTGATATTTAAATGTGAAAGTTACTTGCGATAATAAGGGTGATTTATGCAACATTAAATTATGACATTAATTTTAGTCGATTTTTAAGATACGCTACATGGCATATTGCATAGATAGGTTTCCTTACAACGTTATTTCATTATACTAAGAAGAAAATGCATATATTTATATATTTTTCACAAACAATAACATATTATACACACATTTCCTCAGCGATACTTGAAGAAGTCAATTTTGATGCATTTGTTCCATGAGTGTACCATGAGTGGGCGACAGAGGGAAATTGAAACAGAAGATGGGCAACACAGCACTTTCCTGGTAAAAGCTCAAAATAAATAAAATACCGCCAGCCAATCGTGGCAATTATGGCAAATCCCTTCTTTAAGGCAATCGAGGAAACCTATGTTCAGCAGTGGACTTTTATAGACTGTAATTGATGAATGAACTCTGATAACTCCATCTGTGATGATTCCATAAGTATTTTCTATCATCTTGATATCATAAATATTTTTCTATATTTTGATATGGACCATTAAAAAAAACTAAAGGGTACACTTTTGAAACTTTTGTTAATTTTAATATTAATAGGAAGTTAAAATATGAACTTAGAATATACAATATTAAAAAACCATAATAAAAAAAAAAACTAAAACTAAAAACAAAGAACACTGGCTGTATTTCTTCGCAAATATGATTAATAAAATATTTAAAACTACGTAAGCAAAATAAAGAAAGTAACTCAAGGATATAAAACCTGTTCTCAACCTACGGTTTGACTCATCTTAATTGATTTATCAACGTAAGCGAAATGAATCTGGGGGAGTCCATTAGTCACAGAACTGTTGGCGTGGGTCAAGGAGACGCTAACGCTAGGAACCGGTTGCCATTTACCCACGACCTTCCATTCATAATTTTATCGTGAATCAGTATACCGGTTCAGTGTTTGTTTGTTTGTTTCTTTAAAATAATATGCAAAAAAGAGTATATTTCCGGAATTTTTTTTTTCGCAGTTTCTTCACCGGTCAGAGGAACCTCATTTCGAAACGGCAGTAGATTAAATAGATTTCAAAAAAGTCTGTTGTCAAACGAAATTTATTTTCTTACGTCGATAAAATTAAGCTGTTTCATTTCATTACTTATAGTGTCTATAAAACTTTTTTTATATAGAACTAGCGATCCGCCCCGGCTTCGCACGGGTGATTTCTGGATCTCGACAACAGCGCTACCTACCGGGTCCATCCAATTGTGAATCGTTTAGATCGTCCAGGGACCCACTCAAAAACACACGAAAATTTTCATCAAAATCGGTCGAGCCGTTGTCGAGTTTTAGCGAGACGAACGGACAGCAATTGATTTTTATATATAGAGATATGGGTGACAAACGAACATAAAGTCCACCGATGGTAAGTGGATACTGTGGCCATCTACATCAATCCTTGATGAAGAATCAAAATGCAGATGCATTATTGTCATCCCTGAGGACTAAGTGTCTCCAGTTCTCTACACTCACCATACGAAACACAGCAGCATTAAGCTGCTATTTTACGTTGGTATTCTGTGAGAGCGTGGTCCTTCCCCGGTCGTGATGACTTATATACGACGAATAATATACCTGCAGCATGGTTCTATCACGTAAATATTGCAAGCAAAATGGTTAAAACAGTGATTTAAAAAACATGTCTGCGTAAAAAACATTCCCCTCCCATTTGTGTATTTGCTGATGATTTATATAAATATTATATAGCCTATTTCACTATTACAATTAAGACGAACCTAACGGCACCTCATGTGTTAAAATCCATCAAGCCGTTTAGGCTACAGAGCGTGCCAAAGAAATAGACATACATACATACATACTCTCGAAAAACATTACCCTCCTTCTGGGACAGTCGGGTAAAAATGACAAATAAACTAACAGTGTACAGATGGTATGGCTATTGCAGTCTATATAGATGCAGCATACTTCAACCAAAGAAGGTTTAAATGGACTTGATGGGATCTCGAAGGGACTAAAATGGAGCACTCACAACCATTAATTATACTGGATCTCTATTCTATATTATCCTTTAGACCGCAACATAGCAGTACACCCGGAGTCCTTGATTGAAACGGAGTCCTACTGTAATTTAGTGTTGTAGCCCACACAACATAATTATATATTAGAGTTAGGTTTCCCTCTCATTTATCACCTTCCGCATTACGTAGCGAACCTGCCAGACGGTGAGCTTCGACAATGCAAGCGCACCGTCGCGGCTTGCAATCAAAAAATTGTTTACAAAATTAAATTACAATTTTCTGAATTGACACAATACCGTATGTGACAAGAAAACCAAAATCTGAGATGATTTACACTACCACGAGTATAGGAGTCCTACCGGCACTATAAAATACTTTAAAAAAACTTAAACAATATGCATTAATTCATGAAGTAGCGATTGTGTCTCACGCCTTGATCTTCGGCCGAGACTTGGTCTTGACCTCACATCCGTTCTTCCGGTTGCAAGTAAGGTACTATGCAATACTATGCCCAAGCGTTTGCACAAGCTGTATGTACAAAATAAAACGGAAGACACAGGTGCAAGTTATACAATTAATACATGATGGCGCTTATCGTGATTTTTTTTCATTTATTATTCTATACATACAACATGAACTAAAACATACATTAGAACGTGCCACTTTAAGCCTCGTGGGTTTAACTGTGGCAAATGGGCCCAACTGTCGATGCTAATAATAATGTCCTCCAGACCGAACTTCGGTCACGGCGGCCAGCCTCAACGGAGACCAGCCATCGGCGCAGGACAGGATTATAGTGCCCAAATGTATGCGCAAGTACATGTGCAATCTCTATTCCCTCATTCTCACAGTCCAATGTGACGGTAAACCGACACGACCGGAGAGGGATCAGGCGCAGGACCAATGGCTTTACGTGCATTCCGAGGCACGGGGGTGAGACACCGCCAATTTCCTGACTCCGGGCAGCTACTGGGAAGTTTTTGACGGAAAAACTCAATAACCGAGTTTTTTGGCCCGACCCGGTATTCAAACCTACTGTCGATGCTACTATATACTTAAATAATGTTTTCGGATACAGTTTTACATTTTTTAATAAATTACATGTGGTAATTTATTAAAAAATGTAAAACTGTGGCATAGTAATATCTCATCATCATCATCATAATCATCAAAGCTATCATATATCTAATAAAGTTTATTTTTAGAGTTATAAAATTGCGAGAACAAAATGGCGGGCGTAGCCGGTTCTCAATAAACTTTTAGGTACCTAATGAAGTAACAAGTGATCTACATAATCTACAATTAAACAGAACCTTTTCGGTAAAAAAGAAACCAACATTAAAATATTACATAAACGAGTATAATATAAAAGATAATTAAAATAATCATGCGAATATTATTCATAACAAGTAACAACGACTTCCGCCAAACAACATTATCACGTGGGATCGAACCCGGAACTGCGTTTTATTATGCTGACTGCGTCGCCCGGCGTCCAGAAAATGATGGGCTTTGAGTGTCGAGTACCTTGCAATTTGTTTATGTGCGAACATAAACAAATTGCAAGGTACTGTACTAGTCCCAATATATAAGGGAAAAGGGTCACAGCAGGACTGTAAAAACTACCGTGGTATCAGCTTGCTTAGCATTGTGGGTAAACTGTATGCTAAGGTGTTAATTGAAAGAGTTATGGAAGAAACTGATGGAAAAATTTGGGATGTGGAAGCTGGATTTAGAAAGGGAATGGGGTGTACGGATCAAGTCTTTTCCATGCGCATGATTGCGGAGAAGTTTTTGGCCAAAAACCAGAAAGTTTTTTGTGCGTTCATGGTTTTGGAAAAGGCTTATAACAGAGTGGACAGGAATGTATTATGGCAAACACTGAAATCATTTGGGTTGAGCGCTGGTTTGATACAGGCATTAAGGTCTCTTTATAGGGACTCTAGTGCTTGTGTCAGGATCAACAGGGTCTACTCGGACTGGTTTGGCATCCAAAAGGTGTCAGACAGGGCTGTATAGCTTCCTCGTGGCTGTTTAACCGATTTATGGACAGTTGTTTGGAAACGTTGAAAGTTGAAGAATGTGGGTTGAGAATGGGTGAGTTAACCGTCAAATGCCTTTTGTACGCCGATGATCAAGTCATATTTGCATCGTCGGCAGCCGAGTTCCAAATGATGGTTAAATTAATGAACTGGTCATTAAAAGAAAGTGAACGCAATTAAGACGAAAGTGATGGTTTTTGAAAGAGAAGAAAGTAAATGGTTATGTGAAATAAGAATAGAAGGTGAGTTGATTGAGCAAGTGGATGAGTTTGTATATTTGGGATGTGTATTTAGAAGGGATGGTAGATATGATAAGGATATAGAACGACGAGTGAACGCAGGAAATATAGTGAATGGGGCTCTACACGCTATTATGAAAAGTCAGAATGTGTCAAAAAAGGCACGTTTGACAATTCATAATGCTGTGTTAGTTCCTACTTTAATGTATGGTAGTGTAAATTGGGTCTGGCAGAAGAAGCATGAGAGTAGAATAAATGCTGTAGAAATGCGGTCATTAAGGAGTATGCTAGGCCTGAATCTGAATGACAGGGTGAGCAATTGTGTGATAAGAGAAAAGTGTGGTTTGCAAGAAAGGAAAACTTCGGTGGTTTGGTCGTGTAGAAAGAATGAATGAGGAAAGAGTGACAAAGCAAATTTATGTTGCAGAAGTGAAAGGCAGAGTCGGGAAGATACCCTAGACGAAGGTTTATCGACCAAATTGGCGATATATTGAAAATGGGCCAGATTAGAGTACCCTTAACCGACGAGCGTGTGTGCGTAGATATATGGATGTAAAGTAGGCGAGAGAGGTGTGTCAGGATCGTGCCAAATGGAAGTCCGTAGTCTCTGCCTACCCCTTTGGGTGACAGGCGTGAGTGTTTATGTATGTAATATCGGTAATAATATAGGATATATTAGGTATCGACCGTGTAGTGACCGTGACAGCGGCGGTGTAAGAATATTCACTACCCCATATAATCCCGTGGGTGTCGTAAGAGGCGAAACCAGGAGGTTGGTAGCATCTTCATAATAACAAAACTGCGATTGCCAACCCGCCTGCCAAACGAGCTACCTTTGGCAAAAATGTCCCCGATATCAGAATATTTATGAGGGCGCTTACTATGTTCAGCAGTATACTATGATAGGTTGTTATGGTGATGTAGGTTCTCTTGTCTCGAAACTTCAGATAACTTTCAAGGTTCTGTGTCAATATTAATCTCCATTAACCAGAGTGACCGACATAGTCCAATGGATTATAAGCTGAAGTGGCAATGGGTCGGCCATATAGCTCGAAGAACCGACAACCGATGGGGAAGAAAGTTTCTCGAGTGGCAGCCTCGTACCGGTAGGCGAAGTGTAGGGTGACCCCCACTAAATGGAGTGACGACCTGGTAAGACATGCAGGAAATCGATGGATGCAGGTGGCTCAGGATCGTGCTTTGTGGCATTCCTTGGGGGAGGCCTATGTTCAGCAGTACACTTCTGAAGGGCTGTAATGATGATGATGATGATGATGTGTCAATATTAATAAATAAATGATCGGCTTGTACTATTTCAATACCTATGTTTACATCAAGCACTATCTTTTTGTATAAAACGCTGCCGAAGTGTATAAAAACATTTTTATAATATAATAAAACCATTATTAATCGCCAAAACAGCTTTATTTAAAAACATACTCATTAAACCTCTCTGTTTTCAAACTATAATTAATAAAAAACAGACAAACATTTGGCGCCATCTCATATTACACGTTCTCGTTTCGCAAATGCAAATGTATTTCCTCTGCGACTGAGTTTCAGCCAGTAATCACAGATGTCGTTAGTTACTCGCGGCTCGACCGAACCGGATGGGTAATGACCGAGCTAGAACAGAGACTAACTTGTAAATTCTCAACTTCTCATGTGTAATCGCTACAGAGTAGACTGTGGTGTGTTATTAATTGAAACATATCCGTGGTGAACTGTACGGGTCAGTAAGCAAACATTTTAATCACTGAGCGAGCCTTTTATGTGGATTGTATTTAAGTCGCCGATTTGGTGAGCCTATACCATAAAATAAAGAAAGTAGTCTATGTTTTGTACCTCTACAATGTTCCTCAGAGTTCGAATTCTAACTGAAAACTTATGTTAATGCAACTGCAATTTATGATTCTTTTAATTTTCGGGTTTTGTTGTCATATGGTACTCTTAGTGACTAACAGTATACCTACATATTTATTACTTGTTCCTTACTTCCGTACACATTTAAAAGTAATTAAACAAAAAAAAGAGCCGTGGTAGTTCAGGGGCATAGCGCTCGCTGTAAATTTTACAGTACGCGAGCAACCACGGTTCGATCCCCGCCGGCACCAATGATATTGTTTCTTGTAATATTAAGTGCTGATTTACCTCGTGCTCGGCGGTGAAGGAAAACATCGTGAGTAAACCTGCATGTCGGAGAAATAAAAATAAAAAATATATTTTCGAAGACATGTGAAGTCCGCCAACACGCATTGGGACAGCGCGGCGGACACTTCCTTGTACTAAAACCCTTTCAGAAGTGAGAGGAGGCTTGTACCTAGCAGTGGGACGTATATAGGCGGTAACTTTAACTTTAAACAAGAAAAATGGTGTGAAACTTTCAAAAAAAAATAATCAAATCGCTCCAAATAGATGTTAAGTTTTATAGTCTAGTGAGGTGACTAATTGCTCGATAATCGGAACTAGTGCTGCACCAAAATCAACGTTGAATCATAGAGCAGTAGGTTATCATAGCGTACATACTTGTATTATTCATTGAACGAAATTATCTAACATTGACGACGTTGCATGCTTTATCAATGTTCCAATAATTAAAGGAATATCAAACTTAACTGAATTTCTTTTGTTTCAGTGGATCACTCCAGAGGAATGTGCGGTTTACAGCCGCGAGCGAAGGCCACCCCTCGTCATCCCACGTATTACGCAATACCGCGCACCGAGGCGCGATACCAGACCGCAGAACTATGGTGCTCATGCGTATGAGGTGAGTGTTATTGTGCACTCTATAATTTATTGACATTTCAGTATAATGGTAAAGATACTTGAAGTCTTGACATAGTTCCAAATCCAGCTGGACCATATGTATTGTAATTCTTTGCGTGTCTTTATATTGTACGAGGTTTTGAAGAGTCGGTGACGCAATGGCTAAGGCTGCAGGTCGTGTTTTCGAAATCCACACGGAACTATTTGTGCATGTCATGTAAAACGCATCCATGAATCTACAACACAGGAGAAATTACGGCGTTACGGTTTAAAAAAAAAAGTTAAACCAATGGTGTAATCTACCATGAGCAAATAATGCTAACTACAGATATGCAGATGCTGGTAGATAAAACTTCGAGAAAGAAGCCAACGCGGATTCAGTTGGGCTGGGCAGTATTCGGGATACTATATTCGGGATACATACTGAAAAGCCTGAAGACAAAAGTCTTCGACTAGTGCGTCCCACCTGTACTCGCATATGGTGCCGAAATGTCTACCGAAGTCTGCCGGCTCCATTTTAATCAATAGTTATTACTTCGGTTTTTTATTTAAAATTGTCGCTTTGTTGAAATTGACCAAAATGTCATCATCCTCATTATACTATAGAAGCCCCTATTTTTCGAATTGCATTGTCATTTAACCTATCACCATAATATATTTCATCCTTTATTTAGAATTTAGAAAGAGACAGAAAATAAATTTGCAAACAGTCTGAAACCCAATGAGTCAAAGGTCCCGGACGGTCGGGCCTTACCGAGTTGCTAATTTGTCCGATTACCGATGTCGCGTCATTAATTATGCGGGCGCATCGTGTTGTTCACCCGACGCAAAATGGCGGCATTCGCGCCAATACCGCGTCCGGCCATCAATGATTGAATGAATCAAATTTGAATCTCTATATGTAAACTTTATTGTGTACGAAGCGACTCTACCATTTTATTTGTGATGTGTTAGGGAGAATATAATTTAGCCAACATTATGTTAAGGTTATTTTAAAGCCGCTAATTTAACAAACTTTTTTTTTGGTCAAAGTAATAATCTCAAATGTTAAATTTGTTCTATGATCGAGGTAAAAAATGAATCGACATTATACCCGTACTGAACTGAACACGATAAAGGTAATCTTTCTGATAATAACTCAATAAGAATAAACTGCGGTTGCCAATCTTCGTGCCATTAAGGGAGGCCTATTTTCGACAGGGGACTATTGATAGGCTATAATGAATGGATGAAGGACTCTTTAACGTGCTAGCTATATCATGGTTGAAGCACGAATGCGTCGGTTCGACCGGGACATCTTAGTCCTCAGGGGCGGCAGCGCATCTGAGTTTTGATTTTTGATTGAGGATAGATGTGGATAACCATGGGCCACAGCATCCAGTTCATCAGGCGGACTGTGTTTCGTCTGTCACCCCTATTCTATAAAAAAGGAGGAATGAAATACCAATACTAAAAACCAAATATTTACCTTTTGTTATTGCGAACAGTTGTTAGATTTGATTAGAACGATTAGCACTATTTTTAAAAGAGTGTCCCATGCTCCCATGTTTATGTGGAACTTATAACAAAAAGAACTTGCCAACTGTGTTACTTGCCTAGCATGTCGTAATAGGCGACTATAGGGATATTGGGTTTATTAAATTTATTTTGGGATATTAAACATAGGTTTGTCCTCTTGTAATCTTTAAACTCTATAAATTCTAATCTTTATAAATTCTTGTTAATTATCTATCTATATTGATTATACGACCTCACATATTATCTATTTTATAGACAAAGTTTCATTCCAGTGATAATTTTATCGCTGCCCTTGAATCATAACTTTATCTATTAAAATCAACGTAAATTATAAGTGCGTGAACAATAATAAAGTATTTTGGTTTAGGTATAAAAATAATTCAGATATCAATGTTGATGGATACAGGTGGGTCAGGACCGTGCTTTGTGGCATTCTTTGGTCTATGTTCCGCAATGGAATTGTGATGGACTAAAATATTGATAATAAATTAAACTGTTGATAATAAAAATGTTGTAGTAACTTGCAAGTAAATGGAGACAATGATTTAAAATTTCTATACGTTGGGATGTCGAAATGTTGGAGCAAATTTAAAGATTAACTATGTTCTCATTTTAATTTGTTATCTGCAGCTCCATATGTTATTCGGACAAATGCAAATAAAACACGGAAATTATTGATGCACTAACAATATAATGTTCACTTATGCGAAATAAGTAAATGAAATAGATTTTAAAGTAATTTTTTTATTTAACTTTAAATTTTTATACCTTAATTAATCAATTTTACAAGTTAGTGTGTGCGCATACGTTTTTAGTTTTGTCATTTATTAGAAAGGATATATTTAATTTTTTCTTAGACTATTGAATGACTGTGCAGTGGGACCAAATTTTGTGATAACCAAAAATTTGTTCTGATTAGGTCAAAGTTTTTTTTTAGTTTAAGGGTGACATACGAGCACACAATCTACCTGATGGTAAGTGTGACCGATAGACATCTATATTTATCCTCGATTAAGAATAAAAATGCTACACATGTCACACAAAACAAAATGGAATGCCTCGTTTCCAGTAAAAAGGGTATCCGGTTCTCTACACTTACCATACACATAAAAAACAGTAGCATTAAACTGCCATTTCACGCTGATATTATGTGAGAGCGTCGTCCTACCCTGGAAGAGACGACCCATTGGTGTTACAACTATAATATAGCTGGTTGCTCTAGCACGTATAAAAACCTTGTATCTTGATTTTCTCGTATTTTTGATACATTATACCAAATAGATACGAGAATCGAATGCGATTTGACGCAGTTATTGCTTGTGGCATTATTATACATCCAGTTCAGTGATAAATGAATACTTATTGTAGTTATTCGGATATACAGATATTTTTACGTGGTGGAGCCACACTGCAGCTATAGTTGTAGCACAAATGGGTCGGCTCGACCGGGGTAGGACCAAGCCCTCACAGAATACCAAAGTAAAATAGCAGCTTAATGCTGCTGTGTTTCGTATGGTGAGTGTAGAGAACCGGAGATCCTTTTTATTGGAAACGTGGCATTCGATCTTAGTCCTCAGGGATGACAACGCATCTGCATTTTGATTCTTAATTGAGGATAAATGTAGATATCTATGGGCCACAGCATCCACTTACCATCAGGTGGACTCTGTGCTCGTTTGTCACCCTATTCTATAAAAAAACCTCATTAGTCGTTACTAACTTTGAGGCTCAGTGTTTAGCATATTGGCACAACTGAAAGGTCCTCATTGAATCGACTACGTTGAGTTCAGTAATCAGCGGGCTTGTAATAAAGCATAAGATAACGAAGGCGAACGTTTCCTAACGTCGAATCGACGACCGAGTATTGATAACAGAAAATTAGTGATGTGTGTAGATTTTATCGATGAATTCTTTTTTTATAGAATAAGAGTAGCAAACGAGCACACAGTCCACCTGGCGGTAAGTGGATGATATGGCCCATAGACATCTACATCTATCCTCGATTAAGAATGAAAATACAGATGCGTTGTCACCCTTGAGGACGAAGTTGCAATGCCTCGTTCCCAGTAAAAAGAGTCATTGTATAAGAATACGTTATTCGTAAATTCATTGTTGAATCCTAATTTGACAATTATATATTTTATTATCTTGATAAAGGTGGCTAATTTCATTAGAGAAAGAAGTTTTCATTACATACTTTTACTAATCTCAAACAGATGAATGGTATTCCCAAACTCAATTATTTCAAACCATAGATTGCTTATAATATGACCTTATTTGCGATAATATGTCAAAATTCCAACAACCCATTTGTTACTGTTACCTCAAAGCATTCTTCCTATCCAAGGGAAAAAATGTCTTGATGTTCCACGAAAAGAGTTCAATTTCGTATTTCTCTAATAAAAATCGTTCTGATTCCTCTCACGTAATCGTTCTTCCTTATGTAGTCTGCATTTATCGACAAACGTGTCGACCACCCACCAATTCATCGCATCACTATAACAATATCATTATGTTACGCGCTTACTCCGCCACAATTGTCGGTGTGTCACAGTACCAATATGTCCTGTACAATTTGTTAGTGATTGTTTCCCTTTATTACACGTTTATTACCTCCTTTAACATATTTATAGAATTAATTCGAGACCGCTGTCATGTAGAATATGTAGTGTATTTAGTTTTGTCTGTGGACATAAAAATGCGGACTAGTGACATAACATCTCTTTTTAGTGCAAAGTAGTGCAAAAGAGGAAGTGACACGATACAATGTTTAAAGTGAAAAGGGAAAGGACTTGGTTCGGAAGGGTAAATATATTTTATACACTGGCAACATCACAGAACACTGTTTAGCCCAGAACAAGAACATTCTTTGAACAATGCTGGAATATTATATTAACCTTATATCATTTTAATAAAGTTAAAAGATGTCTGTTGTATATGTCTTTATATTTTTCATCGAATATTCTGGCTATTCTTATTTAGGAAAGGCTAGAATTATATATATATATATATATATATATATATATATATATATATATATATATATATATATATATATATATATTATCTGTTTTAGTAGAATAATTTTACCGCCAAAATGTTACACATGTTACGTGAAATATCCGAAATCGTTCCCGTCTTTCTGTGAATGCAGTCACAAAGTACTTCACAGATTATACAACTGTGCACTTGTCAAAAGCTTTTGTTAGATCATTGCAGTGATGCATTAGTGTATATTGTACTAGAAGAGGTGCTAGGTATGAACAACATGTGTTAGTGAGTTAAAGTTCCGAAATCAAACTGTCACTCGAGAGCTGTGCAGCTTGCTATGGCTTTTTGAATCAATTAACATATATGATGATGAGTCCACTATGTATTCCAAGACTTGTAGCCGTGAAAAGTGTTCTGTTAGCGACATAATGAAATTGCTAACTTGCAATCATAGAGTAATTAGACTTGCAATGATATGCAATTTGTTCTTCATTATTGTTAGGTTAGGTATCTTCTTTTCATTACTAGCCTGCAAAAGTCCACTGCTGATCACGGCCCTCCCCCTTTAATGGGAGGATTTGCCTCAATCGCCATGCTTCGCAGACAGTTTTGTGACGTAGATATCTGACATTTTGCACCTTTGACGGTGTTACCAGTTTCCGATCTATATTTGTGACGTAAACAAATTGATTATACTGCCATCTATCGGAATTTATGAGATATCTTAGACACTTCCCGTGTTAGCCTCTTACGACACTCATGGGATTAAATAGGGCAATGGATACACGTGACAATTATTTTATTTAGATATACTTTAATACACAAAGTTGTAGTTTAATTGTTGACAAATGCCAAAGGGCATTCTTTCCCAGTAAACAGTCAAGTTTTTTATATAGAATAACGGTGTCAAATGAGCATGCAGTCCACCTGATGGTAAGTGGATTCTGTGACTCATAGACATCTACATCTATCCTCAATTAAGAATCAATATGCAGATGCGTTGTTACCCCCAAGGAATAAAATGGAATACCTCATATCCAGTATAAGGGGTCTCCGGTTCTCTGCATTCACATACGAAGCACAGCAGCTTTAAGCTGCTATTTTACGCTGGTATTCTGTGAGAGCGTGGTCCTTCCTCGGTCGAGGCGACCCATTCGTGCTACAACCATAATATAGTTGCAGCGTGACTCTACCACGTACACAAGTTAGATCATTATGATTAAAATAATGTTGATCATTATGAATAAAATAAACTTGAGGCTTTAAAGTTTTCCTGGTATTTAACCCCTCGATCTTTATATTTTGATTCTTATGACACTAACGGGACAAAATGTTTTGATGGATTATTTTATTTTATTCCACTCGTAACGTGGTATTGCTTTTATGCTTTAGCTCATGCCATAAGAACACATGATGTATGGAGTATTTTGACATAAAACTACAATTTAATGCCAAAATACTCAAACGCTGCTCAATTTTAAGACGCCGTTAAGTCTCGTGCTGTCTCTATCACTTTAAGTCAAAATGACTGTGACACCACGAGACTTAAAGACATATTAAAATTGAGTATCGTTTTAGTATTTGGCCATAAGTATCTCAATCCCATTCTTCAGTTGTTATAAGTTCACAGCAGGGCATGCATTCCTGTAATGAGAGGTTTTCAATAAAAGGTAAATTTGAAACAAGTGCTAATATGCAGTGAAGGTAGAACGCCATGGGGTTTTTTAGTCGGTGCGTGTCTCGTATTTGCCCTCGGGAGGCGGGTATGGGTGTTACTTATTTATTTCTCCATTAAAAAAAAGTTAAAAATGGAGTAAACATACTGGCAAGTTATATTTTCAACTTATTTTTTCTTTTTTATATTTTTTAGAATAATGAGATAATTTCTATGCGTTTATTGCAGTCGAGTTAAAAGTATCGATATTACTTATCGTTATAAGATACATAAATAAAATTGCCCATTGTTTTATTATGCGAACTTTTCTATCAAACAAAAGTAAAAGCTATATTTAAAGACAATAATTTCCTTTTACCAAAATATTTTGTAAGTGTAGGAATGTCAATTAACTAAAATGTATTTAATTAAAACCGTCTCAAACCAATGAGGAAAATAAATACATTATATACTGTTCCTATGTTACTTGTGTGTTTTCGCGTGCTTGTGGTTAGGTTTAAAAGGAGTACCTTGCTATAATTTGTTGTAATGAAACTCGGCCATCATCCAATTCATTGTTACATTATCCAATCGACACTTGCAACACAGTTTATTTCTTGATGTTAGTAACTCAGAACAACAAAAAGAGACAGACAGAACATCACGTACATTTCAAGTGACACCAACTTGTTAGTTTGTGGTGACGCCGAAACCAAGCTTATCGCGAGACTAAAAATTTGTGAGTTCTAATCCCTACGTCATTTGACTATGTTCTTTTTTAAATATAATTATCTATACATAATTATGATAAATCTGGAGAAAAGTCATGTTTTCTATCGCATTTATTAGGCGAGTGTTCATAGGAATTGTGCAGATTAATTCCAGCTGCCAAATTTCATCAACGCACATCGCGATTAAATTCGCGATACCATCCACACCATCTGGATGTTATTCGGTCAATCACTGTGTGATTTACTAGTTTTCTTCCTCGCACGACTTTTTTTGTGGGACTGGTACCACAGTTTTCCTGGACCGATACGACATAGGGACCTTCAAGAAACGAGTTTACTCCTTTTTAAAAGGTCGGCAACGCACCTGCAATTCCCCTGGTGTTGCAGTTGTTCGTGGGCGGCGGTCGACACTTTTTGGTGAGCCGCATGCTCGTTTGCCCCCACTTCTATAAAAATATGTCTGTAATATCTATCTGTAATGTAATGTATCTGTAATGTCTATCTGTGTAGAATAGACGAATTTCCGTAAAATTTGCCATCGGCTACTTTTTATCCGACTACGGAGTTACAAAAAAGGAGTTAGTTCTTTTCCTACTTTAAATGTTTATTTTCATAATACTCGTAGCTGCTGATAAATCCATCAATCAAAAGCGAGATAACATGTAATTCTATTAAAATATACTTTTATAAATATTTTTTAATAATATTAACCTTTTTAATTTAATTAGGAACTGCGGGGACAATCTACACTGTTTTAAACGTGGTAGAGCCATGCTGCAGCTATACTAGTAGTATAGTTGTAGCACGAATGGGTCGGCTCGACCGGGTAAGGACCACGCTCTCACAGAATACCAGCGTAAAATAGCAGCTTAATGCTGCTGTGCTTCGTATGGTGAGTGTAGAGAACCGGAGACCCTTTTTACTGGAAAAGAGGCATTCCCTCTTAGTCCTCACGGGTGACAACGCATCTGCATTTTGATTCTTTATTGAGGATAGATGTAGATGTCTATGGGTCACAGCAACCACTTACCATCAGGTGGACTGTGTGCTCGTTTGTCACCCTATACTATAAAAAAAAAAGATACATTTTGAAAACAGGGGTCATATATGAAAAACATAACACTATATTTTTAATAGAAATATTAAAAACGATGGCTATATTGTTTTAACTACCGTTTCTATTCTATAAATTAATTTATACATATAAATAGAATGCACATGTCGTTATAATTTGTATAAATTGCCTTCAAATTTTGATAGAGTTATACTTAATTATAATTAATAATAGCGAAGTTTATCAATAATGCAAACATTAGAATGGTTTTCAGTTTACTAACATATGTATATACATAAATTAATCAGAATAAATTATTGATCTGTTTGCGATTGTAGCAAAACTCGCGATTCTGTTAAATATAAACACGTTTTAATGTGAAATTTCGCAAATTCGACCTCTATTATTTAGACAATTCGTATCAATACGATGTTATCCGTGTAGGTACATAATATAGATACATAATCCATCATAAGTAAAAACAAATTATTTAAAAAAAAAATTGAGAAAAAGACGGCGAAAGGTCACCGCCAGGAAATTTATCGTGTTTCCGTAATGTCAAAAATTCTCGCTTACAGTTTTGATTCCTGAACTCAACCAAATGTTTCTGTTTGGAGTGACGACCTGGTAAGACATGCGGGACGTCGATGGATGCAGGTGTCTCAAGTCCGTGCTTTGTAGCATTACTTGGCTGTTTATTTATTTATTTATACTTTCATGTACAAAGTAATACATGTGGCTACTTAATGCCATAGGGCATTCTCTACCAGTCAACTATTAGGCTAAACAGAGATTCGAGTAGACATATAAGAGGCGGTGCAGCGATAATCAAAATAGAGAGGGTAAAAGAATTATATATAATATATATTTATATATGTATATGTGTACATATTATGTACACATATACATATATATACATAATACATATAAATATTATCTATGTCAGAACAAATATGAAACATGTATATGAAAATAAGAGCTGAGGCTCGAAACTATGTTCAGCAGTGCACTTGTGAAGGGCTGTAATGATGAATGATGATAATAACCTTATAACCTACTTAATAAAAAGAATAATTGAAATCGGTCCAGTAGTTCCAAAGACATTGGTGAACATAATGTATAAAATTAAAATGACGTGGAGTATAATTAATAGTGAAACTGGTAAGGTCAACTCTCGCATTCAAACTACCGGTTGAGTTTTAACAACAAATTAACGGAATCAGATCAGGATGTTGCAAATGGTTTTGAGAAGTATTTTACGGATATTCCGATCTTAACCACTATGTCACTGAATTTTCTCCTGCCGCCGCGCCGAATCATTGTTAAACAAAATGTAAATGCGTGTACAAAGACATTTACATTTCATAAAATATCATCAAAAGATATTGTAAAATATTTTAAAACTATTGATGTTAAGAAACTGCGGATCTGTGGCATTTTCGTTAAAGTTATTGCGTCTATAATCGATATAATCGCGCCTCAACTAGCTATTATTTTTAATACTAGTATCGAATATGGTGTGTTTCCTGATTTGATGAAGCATAGTAAAGTAATACCTTTATTTAAATCTGGTAGTACATTAGACCCCGCCAATTTTAGACCCATTTCTGTACTGCCAACACTAAGTAAAATTTTAAAAAATTATTCTTGATCAAATGTTAATTTTTTAATGTTAATAATTTACTTATAAAACAATCTGGTTTCACAAGGGTCGCTCGACAACTGATGCTGGTGTTGAGCTGATTAAATATATTTTCAATGCATGGAGAATTCACAGGATGCTTTGGGTATATTCTGTGACCTATCCAAAGCCTTCGATTGTGTTCACCATGAAACATTAATCAGGAAACTACAACACTACGATGTAAGAAGTAATGCTCTTAAATTAATTGTTTCTTATTTAAGTAACAAAACTCAAAAAGTTGTCATTGTATGAGGAGCCGGGTCGATAGTACAAAAGGTGCCATGCCTCAATTCCCGGCCCTTTCTGTTTCTTGTATATATTAATGACTTACCATATATATAGGGGATAACTATAATATAGTATTATTTGTTGATGACACTTCATTAATTTTCAAATTAAAACGACAATTATTAAAATATGACGAAGTAAATAATGCTATATCTAAATTAGTAAATTGGTTTAATGTTAATAACTTGCATTTAAATAGCACTAAAACGAAATGTATGAAGTTCGTGACTCAAATGTCAGACAATTAAATACTAATGTAATTTTAAATGGGAGGAACTAAGTCTTGTCGATACCACCATTTTTCTTGAATAACACTAGACGCGAAGCTCAATGGAGCCCCATATATCAAAGTTAGCAAGCAGACTTAGTTCTGCAGCATATGCTGTAAAAAGATTAGAAATCTTACCAGTGTGGAAACAGCTAGACTTGTTTACTTTAGCTATTTCCATAGCATAATGTCCTATGGTATTTTGCTATGGGGACACGCAACTGACACTGAAATTATATTTGTTTTACAGAAGGGCCATAAGAGCAATCTATGATTTAAACCCAAAGAGTCGCTCAGACAAAATTTAAGGAAATTAATATATTAACTTTGGCCTCTCAATACATTTATGAAAATGTAATGTACGTACACAAAATAAAAGTAGTTATACAAAATAAGTGATATTCATTCTGTAAATACTAGGAACAAACACAAGCTAGTAGTGCCAGTTACTCGACTCCACCGAGTCAGTAATTCATTCTTGGGCGATGTATACGCTTACAACAAAATCCCAGAAAATATACAAAATTGACCTGCTCAAAATTCAAAACTTTATTAAACATAGTTTGTATAAAAGGGTTATTATAATGTTAAGGAATTTATGGATGATAATAACCCCTGGGAATGAGGTGTTCGCTGCCAGGCTGTTTCTAATTTGTTTTGTGTGGTTAATTGTGTAATATACATGATTGTAAGCTGTTATTTTAAAAAAAAAAGTCCCGCTGGGTTTCTTGCTGGTTCTTCCCAGGACAGAGGTTTTTTTTTCGAACCAGTGGTAATTAGACAAAAGAGTGACTTTCAATAAGTATTATTTATAATCTATATTGAATAAAAAAGTTTCTGTTTCTGTTTCTGTTTCTGTTTCTGATGCAGGTGTCTCAAGTCCGTGCTTTTTTCATGTACAAAGTAATACATGTGGCGGACTTAATGCCATAGGGCATTCTCTACCAGTCAACTATTAGGCTAAACAGAAATACGAGTAGACATATGAGAGGCGGTGCAGCGATAATCAAAATAGAGAGGGTAAAAATAATTATATAATAATATATATTTATATATGTATATGTGTACATATTATGTACACATATACATATATATACATAATACATATAAATATTATGTATGTCAGAACAAATATGAAACATGTATATGAAAATAAGAGCTGAGGCTCGAAACTATGTTCAGCAGTGCACTTGTGAAGGGCTGTAATGATGAATGATGATAATAACCTTATAACCTACTTAAAAAAAAAGAATAATTGAAATCGGTCCAGTAGTTCCAAAGACATTTGTGAACATAATGTATAAAATGAAACTTACGTCGTAGGCATCGAATATATATATGTATAGTACATGAGGGTAATATGGTCATCCGGTTAATATGGTCACTTTCTTATAACTCAAAAACTATAGCCTTGTTTGCATAGAAGGCTCTGTGATACGATAGCTCTTCATCAGTCAATCAAGTAATAGAGCGTCAAAAGGGCGCTGCTTTATCGACGCCATTTTGACAGTTGATATTATAGTAAACATTTTAGTCGATTTTAGTATTGTATATTGTAGAATTAGTTTTTTAAGTCGATTTCTCGAAGTATTCCTAATTATTGCCAAAGCTTGTTTGCTACTTTTTTCTTAATATATTAGTCATAGTATACGAGTTTGTGTTTTTGTCTCTGTCCTCCTCCTAGTTTTGGTTTTATAGGGCGGCAAAGCTTAAGGTGACCATATTACCCTCACGTACCTTAGTACCTCTTTCTTTTTTCAGGTCGTTTAAAATATTTTAGTTTGATTAGTTGGGTTTTAAATATATATAGAGCACTAAACCAAGTAGTTTTATTTGTACTTTGTTGACCCACCAGTAAACTTGTCAAGCAAAAATAAATCCGAATATACGTCACATCCGCCGATAAAGATCCGCGTATGAATGTTGACGCGTAGGCGGGTTCCGGCATGGTTATATAATCTGTGCAATTTGTATTTATTATCTGTAGTGCAAAAATCAATGCGCTTCCATAAACGGAATCCCGGAAGTTTTAATCTTAATTTAACATGGAAGTGTTTTTTTTTTTACTTTTAAACTTTTAACATGTATCTATTCACTTATTTTAATTATAAAAGTAAATTAAAGGGTTTTATAAATATATATTTACATATTTGTATATAGAATATGGGTGACAAACGAGCACACAGTTCACCTGATGGTAAATGGATGCTGTGGCCCATGGACATCTTCATCTATCTTCGATTAAGAATCATAATGCAGATGCATTGTCGTCACCCCTGAGGACTAACACAGCAGCATTAAGCTTCTATTTTACGCTGGTATTCTGGAGCCGACCCATTCGTGCTACAACTATAGTATAGGTGTAGCGTGACCCCATCACGTTAACGATACAGAAGTATTACAAAGGTCTCTTTTCGTTTCTAAAAGAATTGTGTCAACTATTATAACCCAGCAATTGACTACTATCCCATCTGATGGTAAGTGGCGATGCAGCCGAAAATGGCAAAGCGCACTAATTTAGCTTAACGAAAGCCTATTCACTCCTGCTTTGAAGACGCCTACATTGTAATCGGAAACCGACCGTCAGACACGTAGTTCAAACAATTTCATTGGTGGCGACAAGGATGAATCTCGACCTACCAGTGTACTATTGGAATTTAAGGAAGCGCTCATCCCCTGAGCCATCACAGTTCTAATTTTGAGTATTATTGCTTTGTGGTTGTTTATAGTATAAAAATACTTAATAAATCTTTTACGTGGTAGAGCCACGCTGCAGTTATATTATGGTTTTAGCACAAATGGGTAGGCTCGGTCGGGAAAGCACCACGCTCTAACAGAATACCAACGTAAAATAGCAGCTTAATGTTATTGTATTTCGTATGGTGAGTGTAGAGAACTGGAGACCTTTTTTACTGGATAAGACGCATCCCATAGTCCTCAGGGATGACAACGCATCTGCATATTGATTCTTAATCGAGGATAAATGTAGATGTCTTTGGACCTCAACATCCACTTAATATCATGTGGACTGTGTGCTCGTTTGTCACCCTTATTCTATAAAAAAATTGAATCGAAGTTGGCCTCTAAATTAATCAAGGCTGGGTTACGAGAAGGGCAACTTTACATCAGGAGGAGTTATTTCAATTATCCGTTTTTTAATCAGAGACCATGGCCACCCTATTATAGGTCTGTTATACTGTCCAGGCTCCAGAGCGGCCGGATGGCTCAATGATCTTTTTTTCCTTATGCGTCGGCGTTATTGAGTGTGCGGGCTGGATGAATTCATTAAGCCGATAACGACCCTTTTTGCGTTCTTGTTCGAGCAAAAACTTGCCACTCACTCGTCTTTAGAACTCAATTAAAGAGTCCGTCCGAGAATTTTAATTCTTAGAGATCGTTTGCAGCGACAAGACCTCGTTAAGAAACATTTCAATTTAAAAAAATAATATAACTTAATCGAATCAGTTTCTTAATTAAAAATAAATCGGACTAAAGGTCCCCATCAGTCTTTTAAAGTTGGTGCTAGGACATAGTGTATCGCAGAGTTAAAGTTAAATAACATTCAAACATATACAATATTAAAAAAAACATACCTTATAAAAAAACTTAAACTAAAAAGTTAAATTATCATATATTCCTACAGTCCTACTCCCCACGAAATAACGCTGGCTGTGTTTCCTCGCTGATTGGCTATACTTGGCCTTTGAGCGAGAAAAGAACCAGTCCTTTTTTTTCTTTTTAAAAGTTAGTTTTTTCTTCAAAAAAACTTAGAGCGCTCAGACCAGCTTACACACACACACACACACACACACACACACACACACACACACACACACACACACGCACGCACGCACACGCACGCACGCACGCACGCACGCACGCACGCACGCACGCACGCACGCACGCACGCACGCACGCACGCACGCACACACACACACACACACACACACACACACACACACAAGCATATTTGCTATTAAATTATGTAGAAATGATTTGTTTTTAGTTTTAAGAATTAATTTTTTTTCTTCTAAAGAAATTTTCGAGCGCACACACTCACACGCACGCAAGACGTACATATATTATGTTGAATTTTGGTCTTTCGAATATGGGACAATGGGAACTTTCAAATTAGGGAAGTTAAAAAAATATTTTGACGGAAAATTGAGCCCAGTAGCGACGCAATGAAAAGTAAAACATACTTTTTCTTTGGTCGATGTATGATACAACAGTTTTCGTTATAAAATTTTTAAATTTTCAACTCTGTCGTAGGAATCAGCGAAAGAATGGAGTCCAGCGTCCGACCGGAGCAGTCATTTGGACCGAGGGTACGGCAAGGTCACGTCGGAGAGCCCGCCCTTCGTTAGAATCAACAAGAAATTGGGTAAGAGAAGTTCCTGTTTTTATCCGACTAGGGCAAAGACAAATGGTTATGGTTTTCGTGTGTTTGTATAGGTAAAACATGTAACAAAAACCCTGTGGTTCCCGTTAAGTGCCTTATCAGAAAAAGTATTCAAACCTATAGAAATAACTTCACTTCAGAAAACTCGACCATAAAAAAATTACATTAAATTTTTTAATTACAATAATGTTAATTATTAATTAAAAATGTGAGATTTCAATTAAATGTTTCTTAGAATCTCAATAATAATTGTTCACGTCTGTGTTTGGTTAAAGGAATATTATAACCATGCCAAATTTCATTAATCTACATGAAATTAGCTTAGAGTAACTACATACATAGAAATAAGTCTCTGACTCTCTGAGAAAAACATCTGTGACAGACAGACAGACATCGAAGTGTTTACGTGTGTTCCGTTTCGCCAATTCTGACACATAATAATAAAAATAAAAAAGACACTTCCTGAATACTACAGTAGTAAACAACTTAGTTCAATGTGTGCCTGTGCCTCCTGTGCATAATTATAATATGATGATGTCATTCTGGCAAAAACGATCATGGCGTCAACTTCCGTTTCTTGCCGGAAGCTTTCGACATTTTGATATTATACTGCCGCTACTATACGGGCAAACACAGACGCACTCTCTCATACCTTTCTGCTTAGATGAAAAGTGTACGATACATTCAGGAAGAGAATTTTTTTATAGAATAAGGGTGACAAACGAGCACACAGTCCACCTGATGGTAAGTGGTTGCTGTGGCCCATAGACATCTACATCTATCTTCGTTTACGAATTTAAATGCAGATGCGTTGTCAGCCGTGAGGAGTAAGATAGAATGCCTCTTTCCAGTAAAAGGGTCTCCGGTTCTCTACACTCACCATACGAAACACAGCAGCATTAAGCTGCTGTTTTACGCTGGTATTCTGTGAGAGCGTGGTCCTTCCCGGTCGAGCCGACCCATTCGTGCTACAACTATACTATTAATATAGCTGTAGCATGGCTCTATTAATAGGAGATAGTGTTACAGAATGCAGCAACCAGATATACAACTTTCATAATAATACATATTATGTACAGATAAGATGTGAATATTTTGTATTAAGCACATATAAACTTGGATGGATGCAGGTGGCTCAGGACCGTGCTTTGTGGCATTCCTTGGGGTTGGTATATGTTCAGCAGTGGACTTGTGAAGGGTTGTAATAATAACAAGAATACATATTAACTTTGACTGTTGTTGGAGTTAAGGGATCAATTAAGCTGACCACTGGACATGGCCGTAGCTGGTTCATAGTGTTAGAGCACGTGACGACTTTTTTTTATAGAATAAGGGTAACAAACGAGCACACAGTCCACCTCATGGTAAGTGGATGCTGTGGCCCATAGACATCTACATTTATCCTCGATTAAGAATCAAAATGCAGATGCGTTGTCACTCCAGAGAGGACTAAGATGGAATGCCTATGGAATGCCTCTTACCAGTAAAAAGGGTCTCCGGTTTTCTACACTCACCATACGAAACACAGCGGTGTTAAGCTGCTATTTTACGCCGGTATTCTGTGAGAGCGTGATCCTACCCCATTCGTGCTGCAACTAGTATAGCTGCATCGTTGCTATACCACGTATAGAAAGCTTCTCCAAATGTTTATACAATCGCATGTGGTGAACCCTGCTAACTAATCAACGAGGTTCTAGCGACCGAACTGCCTGGGCCCTGCATCCAGCAATAGAACATATACAGGCTGTTAGTTTATGAAAAGCTACATAAATAAATGTTTAAACCTTTCCAGGTGGTTCAACGGAAAATCTAATAGTTGCGAACCTACGCCCCAACCACCTCCACCTACCTCCCTCTTCGTCAGGGGACAGCCTCGATATCGAGGTTAGGGAGAGGGAGCCCAGTTATGCAAGGAACAGGAAGTCCAGGTCGATGGTGGCGCACAAACGCTCCCCAGTGCCAGCACCAAGGAGGGTGCTGCCTCCGCCAGAGGTATGTAAACACATCAAATAGAGATAAGAAATATGACAATCGTCGTATTTAATTTACTTACTACAATATTTTTTATATATTATATTAAGGGTGACAACCGAGCACACAGTCCACCTGTTGGTAAGTGGTTGCTGTGGCCCATAGACGTCTACATCTATCCTCAATTAAGAAACAAAATGTAGATGCGTTGTCACCAATGAGGACTAAGATGGAATGCCTCGTTTCCAGTAAAAAGGGCTCCGGTTCTCTGCACCTGGCTGCAGCGTGGCTCCACCACTTAATATAAATAAGCCACCGACCACTAATTCTAGGATGACTGTTCTTATAACAGGAGTGGAATATATTATTATAGTTCTTGCAATTCACGAAGTCGATCTATGCTCGCAACCGCGTCAGACATGCACACTATCGCAATGTACATGATCACGTTCAAAAACGAGTAAAGCCCGCTCGACTATAGCAAACTATAGCAAAAATTCGAACAGAGAAGATAATGAAATATTGCCTCATTTTCATCTTATTATTCATTTTTGTAAGCCGGTAATAATCTATAGCACGGGACTCTCCTTTAAAAAAATAATCTATAATTATCACGAGTCACACTTGGTAGGTAGATTGAACGATCGTTGTACCAGTTTTTTTTTTATACAATTGAAGTGACAAACGAACTTACTGTCTACCTAATGGTGACTATTGCAGCCCTTGAAACTCGCAACCAACTTCGCAACAACTACAGATGTGTTGTCACCTCTGAGAACAAGGATGGAATGTCTCACGGGCTGCAATCATATTAGCTCTCTCTACGCTTCAGCGTGCAAGCTATTTGGCAGCAAAAACAGTTATGGGTGTTGTACCTAAACAGACTGAATCCTAGGCAGAAAAGGAGTCATACTCCTTAGTTTTTATTTGAATTAGGGTGACAAACGAGCACACAGTCCACCTGATGGTAAGTGGATGCTGTGGCCCATAGACATCTACATTTATTTTCGATTAAGAATCAAAATGCAGATGCAATTTCACCCCTGAGAACTAAGATGGAATGCCTCGTTTCCAGTAAAAAGGGTCTCCGGTTCTCTACACTCACCACACGACACACAGCAAGCACTAAGCTGCTGTTTTACGCTGGTTTCTGTAAGAGCGTGGTCTTATCCCGGTCAAGCCGACCCATTTGTGCTACAACTTTAATAAAGCTGCAGTATGGCTCTACCACGTAAACGCAACTTACTATAATGTTTCGTGTTACAAAAATTTTGCAATCTATTCTTTTATTTCAGGCATACGACCGTTCGGCAGTCGAAGGTCCAGTGCAATCAGTGAGTTCAGTGGTGGATGAGCGGCTGGTGAAGCGGACGAAATATTCAGAGAGCGGTAAAAAGAGCAAGAAGAACTGGATCGAGTGCTACATGATATTAACTCACACGGCGCTCTATTTTTATAAGGATCAAAGGACTTATCAGGCAACCGTGAGTAGATTTTGTTTACATGTGAAGGAGACTGAGAATTCAAATTTTTCCATCTATCCATTCATTATAGCCTATAAAAGTCCACTGCTGAACATAGGTCTCACCCATAGATTGCCTTATACCATAGTGCCTTTTGCCATAGCTGCCACGCTTGGCGAGCGGGTTGCCAACCGCAGTTTTTTATTATTTTGAACTATTATCAGGGAGATGCTGCTGCCCATCACCTGTTTGAATTTCCCGCTGTCGCCTCTTACGACACCCACGGGACGATATGGGATAGTGGATATTCTTACACCGCGACTACACTTCATCTATTTTTTTATTTGCTATTAAATAGGTACAAATTTAATACGTGGTAGAGCCATGCTGCAGCTATATTAGTAGTATAGTTGTAGCACGAATGGGTCGGCTCGACCGGGGAAGGACCACGCTCTCACAGAATACCAGCGTAAAATAGCGGCTTAATGCTGCTGTGTTTCGTATGGTGAGTGTAGAGAACCGGAGACCCTTTTTACTGGAAAAGAGGCATTCCATCTTAGTCCTCACGGGTGACAACACATCTGCATTTTGATTCTTTATTGAGAATAGATGTAGATGTCTATGGGTCACAGCAACCACTTACCATCAGGTGGACTGTGTGCTCGTTTGTCACCCTATAATATTAAAAAAATTTTAGAGGATAAAGATAGTTTAGCTATTTCTATTAGTTGTACAACATAATATATTGTAAATTAATGTTTAAACAAGTGGTAAAATTAAAAAAAAATTGTACAACCGACTTCAATATAAATTATTAAAGATAACGCAAAGACTACTAGTCAAACCAAAATAAAATTTTTATGAGACTGCATGAAAAGCACCAGCTTTCAAACAAAAAAAGAATAATCGAAATCGGTTCACCGTGAAGAAAGTTATGAGGTAACACACATAAAAAAAACATACAGTCGAATTGAGTACCTCTTCCTTTTTGAAGTCGGTTGAAAAAGAGGCTCGCTGGGTTTCTTGGTGGTTCTTCCCAGCATAGAGGATTTTTTCCGAACCAGTAGTAAAATTATAATTGACTTTCTATAATCTTGTAGTCTATATTGAAAAGTATTCTATTATATTATATTCTATTCTAGTTACTAATAAAAGGGTAAGGTTCTATGGTTCTCCTCACAAACCATTCGAAACCAAGCAAAATTATGCTTCTATTTCACTCTGGTATTCTGTTGGAGCGTGGTGCTTCCTCGGTCGAGCCGACCCATTCGTGCTACAACCATAATACAACTGCAGCAATAATGTTAATGATAAATATATTGCTGTTGTGTTTCGTATGGTGAGTGTAGGGTACCGGAGACCCTTTTTACTGAAACGAGGCATTCCATCTTAGTCCTCAGGGGTGACAACGCATCTGCATTTTGATTCTTAACCGAGGCTAGATGTAGATGTCTATTGGCCAATGCATCCACTTACCATCACTAATATTTTTCTGGGAAATTTCATAGTCGTCTCTTACGACACCCATTTTGGGATAAGGGTGACAAGCGAGCACACAGTCCACCTGATGGTAAGTGGTTATATTTTATTGTCTGATTCAATCTATCCATCCATTACAACTCATCAAAAGTCAACGGCTGAACATCAGCTCACCCATATATTGCCTCGTAGGAGGGATGTTTGCAATAGTTGCCACGATGAGACTGACCGTCGTGACCGAAACTCGGACTGGAGGACATTATAATTACAATTGTTTCAGAAAATCCGCAAGGCCGGCACCCCGCCCAGTCCAACCGCACCGCGCGCTGAACTCATCCTGCCGTTGCGGAACGCTCACGTGCTGCCCTGCATACAGACTCACACCAGAAGGTGAGCTAATTTTAATATACCGCGAACGTATTTCTTGAATTAAAGCCTCTTTTTACTCGACTGCCCCAGAAGAAGGGTAATGTTTTTCCGAGAGTATCTTTTTTAACCTAATATAAGTCAGGGCTTGACCATATTAGGTAAATGGTGATGAAGCCCTAGATGGTAAATCGTACTGTCATAGCGTAACAAAAGCCTAAATTTACGGCGAGAGGCCCCTTAGCTACACCTGGGTAAGCAAACCTTATACCAATCTATTTAGTCTGAAAACAGCAAACTTTTAAGCATGTCGATAAAATTGCTACCCTAAACAGTCCAACGGATAAAAGCGTCTATCAAGTTGCAGAATTTGATGGCTATTCTGAGATTTTGAACTCTAGGAACGTAATTTATCTTATTACCGTCTCACAGTCGTATGATACTTACTGCTGTGTTCCGATTTGAAGGATGACTCTCTAGTCAGTATAACTACAGCCTGTGGGACATTCCATGTAAGTCCTCAGAGGTGACAACGCATCTGTAGTCTTCTGTGTTTGTTTGCTTGTGTCCATGCAGTAGCCACTTACCATCAGGTGGACTGTTCGTTCGTTTGTAATGTTTAACCCCTGACGCAAAAAGACGGGTGTCTGTCTTTGTGTGTCTGTGGCACCGTAGCTCTTAAACGGGTGAACCGATTTGGGTGTGGTTTTTTTTTAAATTTAAAAGCAGGTTTTCTATCGGTGGTTCTTAGACATGCTTTATCAAAATCGGTTCAGCTGCTTGTTTAAGGCTTTTCAGCTGGTTTTCTTTTTCGGGGGTTTTTTAAATTTCGAATTTGAGATATAGTTTTATAATTGTATTAAAGGAACTTAAGTTGGAGAAGAATAGAAGATACTATTACTAAAACGTCATAAGTACAGTCAGGAAGTAAACAAGCTTAATGGTTGAAACAGTAATTTAAAAAACCCGACAGTGTTAAAAATAATCTAAAAAAAAACATTCCCCTTACTTTTTTGTATTTGCAGATGCAATAAATAAATATTATAAAGCATATTTCACTTCCACGATTAAAAAGAATCTAACGACACCTCTTATGTTAAAATATATCAAGCCGTTTAAGCTATTGAGGGTGGCAAAGAAATAGACATACACACATACATAATTTGCCGGCGTCAGTCTTTCCGTCCGAATACAATCTGGGCGTCTTCAAGGTAAGAGCCTTTTGGTCTTCAGCGGAATTACCACTTACCATCAGGTGGGATAGTAGTCAAGCGCTGGCTTAGAATAGTTTAAAAAATGTGGTTATTCGGTATGATTAATTTTTTTTATTTAATTGATCTATTGGACATGTATTCTTTAATTTATTTGACATTTTTTGACATGTATCTTGTATTATTACTTATTATTTAAAACTGTAATTTGTAAATTAGCATGCTGGCGTTTTGGGCATACTGTAAGTCAGCATGTACACTGTTTAATTAAATATAAATAAATAAATAAATATAAATAAATGACGTACTACCGTTACAGCCTATTAAAGCCCACTGCTGAACATAGGCCTCCCCCATAAATTGCCTCATAGGCAAGCGGGTTAGCAACCGAAGTTTTTTATTTTTAGTCGTTCTAAGCAAGACACTGCTCCCCATCTCCTGATTTGTTTCCCTCTGTCACCTCTTACGAC
This sequence comes from Parnassius orleans, assembly GCA_029286625.1. NCBI lineage: Eukaryota > Metazoa > Arthropoda > Insecta > Lepidoptera > Papilionidae > Parnassius > Parnassius orleans. Next base: position 9,352,878 of record JAGSMP010000006.1, on the reverse strand, counting down.
ACCCGCGGGATGATATGGGATAGTGGATATTCTTACACCGCAGCTACACGGTAAATGTATGACGTACTAAAGGAGATATAATTTCAGATACGCGCGCTCCTTCATGCTCACGGTGGGCTACGACACGTATCTGCTGCAAGATGAGACTGAGGAGAAAGCGAAAACCCTGCTGAAACTTATTCAGAACATCATATATAAGCTGGTGAGTGTTTTGTTTGTATCTGCTGTCTGTTTGTTTGGTTTCGTTTGATTTTTATTTTTTACTAGCGAACCCGGGTAGGATCTAATAACGTGACTTTGGATTTAAGATAATCAGAGACCATTTATTCTATCAATTTAATGTTTCTTTTTTTTTAAGAAAACTCATTGCACATCCTGGCATTGCATTCTATCTCTTCGTGAAGTTTCATTACAATCGGTTCAGCAATTCCAAACTAGCCCGGATAGTCAGAAAGACAAATTTTTTGAAAATGGTTCCCTATGCTTGATATAGCAAGTAACACCCTCAGCTCAATATAAGTAGTTATTTAGATATTACAGACAGACACTTCATTTTTTTTAATATGTTATGGTGACAAACGAGCACACAGTCTATCTGATGGATAGAGTAGAAAACTCAACATACGAAACACAGCATCATTAAACTGCTATTTTACGCTGGTATTCTGTGAGATTTACAAGGCCGCTAATCTACTTCAAGTGGAAAGGATTTGTGCCCCACTGCCCCGTTGCAATTTAATATGCTGCAATGATTCCAAATATGTATTTTTTTTCTTTTTTTTTCTTCTTTAAAAAACGTTACCTCCACACTAGGATTTTCTCCTGTATCGTGGGTCCAGTTTACATACATAAAATTCACAAGGACAAACATCAAGACCCGGAACAATTATTTGTAGGCCATACAAAATACTTGTTCCGTGCGGCATTCGAACCCACGGCCCTTAGCGCAGCAACTCATTGCTAAGCCACTGCGCCACGGAGCAGCATTTATTCCGCATTGACACGAGATAGTAAGTAAGTACCTACCTTAATAGATAGCAAATTAGAATATTAACTAATATTTTATTAATTTACGCAGTGTAGATCGCCCGTGATATTGACGTGCGTTATGCCTAAGTACATTTTGTTACATAACGTACGATCCATTATACGAGTACGTGGTAGAGCCATGCTGCAGCTATAATGATTGTAGTACGAATGGGTCGGCTCGACCGGAGAAGGACCACGCTTTCATAGACACCTTACCTAAAGGAAATATATTCGTACAGATAGCAAATAAGAATATTAACTAATGTTCGGTACCTATTTATCTCCTTTTCATTTATCAGAAAGATACTGCTGCCCATCCTCTGCCTCAGTTTCCCTCTGTCGCCTCTTACGACACCCACGGGAAGATATGGGGTAGTGAGTATTCTTACCCGCCTCTACACGGGACCGTGCTTTGTGGCATTCCTTGGGGGAGGCCTATGTTCAGCAGTGGACTTGTGAAGGGCTGTAATGATGATGATGATGATGTTGTTTCAGTGCGTGTTGTAGACTTTACGTGTATTCGAAATATTATATTCCTCAGACATGCAGGCTTTTTACCTTTAAGTCTAAGGTTCTTGTCCCATCGCCGACGAGGAATCAATATCGACTGTTTTCTCGAAACGAATAATAGATATAGATCCCGTGTCAATAAATGAGATACATAATATATTAATAGTTGATCGCTGGCTGTTTCCACTGCGGGCGAGAACTCTCTCTCTCCACTAGTTTGTCGCAGCTACAAGAGCCATCAAAGATAAAACCCGCTCAGCGATGCTCGCTTGACGGTCAGAACTCACGCCGTGAGACCAACCAGCGGTCATTTTACTCTACAGTACATCTAAGTGCACCCGTTTATGGCCCAGCGACAAAACTATCGGAACTATACACTTGCTTCTCGCTGCTCGCTAACTCTTAACTAGTTTCTAGCTCAACTCGCTTCCCGTTCATCATTGGCAGTGGGACAAGTGCCTATGTATTACATAACGTTTCATAAAAGAGTTTAACAATATACAATATACCTATATACAGGGTTGACGGGTAGAGAATGCCATAAGGCATTAAATCCGCCATTATATCCCTTATTATAAAGTGTGTATTATTACATAAAATAAATAAAAAATATACATATATAAATATAAACATTGGACAGGGTCCTCCAACGTTGGACGAGTACCCGCCCCAGCATTACCAGAGCAGCAACACGGACCTGGAGAGCCTCGGCCGCACGCCGCCCGTGTCGCGACACGCCAGGACCAAGCACAAAGGTGGGTCCTTTAAACACGTGCCGTTGTACTCTCTTCAATGGTAACAGAAACCGACGGAAGAGTGTAACGTTTGACGTGAATACGTCTTTAAATGCTTCCATGGTGCGAGGCAATTCAGAAAATTGATGATAACAAAATCGGGGGATACAGTTTGGTGTTGCAGCTACATAACTATCATCTAATGTTTTCTTATATTTACGCGAAGACTACACATTAAATGAAACTAATTTTTACGGATTATATCGCGTTTAATTTTAACTTTTTAATTCCTGACGTTTCGGGTGCTTTACAGAACCCATGGTCCCCCCCGTGACCATGTTACCTTTTAACTTTTTAATTCCCGACGGGGACCAATGTCCCAAAATTAAACGCGATATAATCCGTAAAAATTAGTTTCATTTAACTATCATCTACATCCAAAATTTAATTACATACACCATTCAATAGCTAAAGGAGCAAAGCGCGCGGTGGAGGGATGATCGCCGCCATGTTGAGATCGTTTCGTTACGTACACGTGTTCATATAAAACATACCGCCGCGTCCACGACACAGACACATCGTGATTTTTTTTATTGAAGTAATGGTAACAAATGAGCGCACAGTCCATCTGATGATAAGAGTGGATGCGACGCCCATAGACATCACCAACTATCCTCAATTAAGAATCAAAATGCAGATGCGTTGTCATCACTAAAGACTAAGATGGAATGCTCTAATATCTACTAGTAAAAAATGGTTACGTATTACCTTAAAGCACTTACTTTTTATCATATTTTTTTCCTATTAATAAATTGTTATTATTATTCATTAGTATTAAACTATATTCAAATAGAACAAGAATAAATGTAAGTATATTGGAATATTAAATATCTGAACAATACAAAAGAATGTCTGTAAATTCTATATGCGTATATACGCATATACAATTAATAATGTATATCTATGTATTACACACACATTATTTATACTTACGCTATAAGACTGACGCAATACTATCGCCAGAAACTGCCTTTATAAATACGGAAACTGAATTATCGGATTATAGATTTTACTGAAACTTACTTCCGTCCGAAAAAAGATCTAATCTACCCTCAAGTCGCGCCCAGAGATGTTTTACTTCGAAAAGAGTCTCTGTTTCTCTATACACATCATGCAAAATACAGTTAGCATTAACACATTCACTGTCCAATTTTCAGACACAATATTAAAACAATAGCAATGAACTATAGGTAGTACACGGGACAGCGAAAGGGTAAAGCTGTTTTTTTGCGCTGGTAATTTGTGCGAGTGTGGTCTTTTCCCAGTCGAGCTGACTCTTTCGTGCTGCAGTTATGGTTCTACCACGATCAAATATGAAATGATGGAAATACCTGATGATAAATGGCTACTATAGCTTATGGACATCTGCAACTAGGGGTGGACGTTGTGACGACGAACCGTTTACAAAGACCGTTTTGTGTTCTGCGACGATGAAACCGTTTTACGTCCTGGGTTCAAACAGTATTCGTCGCACAAACCAGTCTTCGAATTACTTGGTGCGATTTTTTATTTTACGACTATGAAAATACAGTCGAGAACGCACTGATTCAACTTTCTATCTCACTCGCCGCGTCGTCGTCCTTAACGTTCCGCGTTATATTGTAGTCTTCGGTTCCGCGTTCGTTTACAAACGTAGACAGAGACAAAACCGTCTTTAGCTTAGTTGTAAGAAACTGCAACCGTTTCACTCGACGAAAACGCAATTATATTCCATGTTGGATAAGTTTCGTCCTTTAAGCCGTGTTCAAAACAGTTGCAACGACGACCGTTTTATGCAACCGTTTTCGTCGTCGGTGAAACAGTTGCGTTTCGTCCGTCAAAAATTCGACAACGGCCCACCATTATCTGCAACCAACTTTAAACAAAGAAGGCTACGGTTGCGTTGTCATATTTGAGGACTAAGATGGAATGCCTAACAGCCTGTAGTTATACTAGCTTTCTATACCCTTCGAGCCGAAACACAGAAGTGCATGCACTGCCATTTGGTGTTACAAAAGAGGGCGTTAACTATCCAGACAGACTCTTGGGTAGAACAGGAGTACTACCACCTACTGAGTGTAAGGAGTGTGTGAGGAACTCCATACAAAAGGAATGCATAAAGGATTCCGTTAAGACTTCTGATCCGTTATCACCTAGGATAATTGGGATGGATTCTTTACAGCTTGTTATTACACTGGCTCTTGGAGCAGTGGATGCACTGTTGTTTACTGAAAGAATACAAGCATCAATTTAGACGAGATATAGAAGATATTTAGACTATAACTTAGTGAAATGAGGGGAACAAATCAGGAGATGGGCAGCAGCGTTTCCTTAATAAGGACTAAAAATAAAAATCTGCGGCTGCCAAACCGCTTGCCAAGCGTGGCAACTATGTCAAATATCCCCTCTATGAGGCAATCTATGGGGGAGGCCTACGTTCAGCAGTGGACTTTAATAGGCTGTAAAAGTACGGTAGTGAAATCGATATTACATTCATGCAACGAAGTGTTTCAGGGTTTGCTATACTTGTGACGATAATTTTGTACAACATTTAAGTTACACGAAAACCTTATAAGTTAGTACTATAGGGCATTATTTATTAAAACTATAACATGGAACGGAATATCGACTTAACTAAGAAAAGCTCACATTTCATTGCCTTGCATTAAGTCAAGTTGGTATTAAGTTGTTGTATTGTGGGAATACCCTAAAGGCGGCTCTTCACGTTGGCCAACATACTGGCGAATGTGTTGGCAAAGATATTGGCCAAGAATTTGTGATCGCGTCCACACGTTGGAAGGTCGTTCAGTTTGCTTCGGTTCAGGCCAATGTTCGGACGAATTTATTAAAATTGATGTTGAGGCGCTAACAGCTGCTGCGGTTTATTTATTCACAGCATACCGCTACTACGCGAATGTATATAAGAAAAGAGAAAAAAGAAGGTGGTGGATGTACAAACAGACACTCCAATTTTATTTATTTGTATAGATTAGGAATGATAATACATAATACATGCATTGAAGTTGAATAATAGCCATGCTGCAGCTATATTAGTAGTATAGTTGTAGCACGAATGGGTCGGCTCGACCGGGGAAGGACCACGCTCTCACAGAATACCAGCGTAAAATAGCAGCTTAACACTGCTGTGTTTCATATGGTGAGTGTAGACTCTATAAAGCGAAAAGTTTCCTTATTGGTCATTGTTACTGCCATTTTGTAGACACTAGTTACGACGCGTAAATACAAAATTTAAACCAGGTGCGTGCGATCACTCTGAGAGCTCGTAGCAAATTAAACGTGCGCCCAACGTGTGGATGCAAAGGCAGGGTGAGATTTACTAGTGCCATTATTATTTTAATTACTTCAAGGTAAGGGTATCTCTGCCCATACAGTCTATGTCTAGGGTGGCTTAGGAATACTTCAGGTGATATATTGTTGGCTTCCACCCATTAATGTTTGGTTAATCGCGGATATTTTTGGGATGGTTTCTCCACAGTCACCTGGATTTTACTGGCATCCTGTGGGTTGAAATGCGTTGATGTACACTTCTACAAGTAAAGGTGACAAACGGGTTAGATAAAACGCGTACCTATGTGTAGGTACCTAATTAAATATACAAAGCAAAAGTGCCTAAACTATTAATTAACGAATTTTTGGCGATCAAGTCTTGTTATATTTAATGCTGCGGTTAAAGCAAAGCAATGACGTAATACACATCTGTATCTGTGAACGGAGTGCAAAGACCATGCTTCGCCCGCCTATTTTTTCTTTACCGGGTCGCCGCGTATGACGAATATTCTCCCGGTATTTGAACGATTGGCTTGAATAAAATATATTTCGTTTTCCTTGTATAGTCTTTTGTGGTTTGACACGGACACATGCCGTGTTTTTGAAAATGTTCTTTAATTTACTTTGTTATAATCTGTGATTACACTACACTGTGACATTATAACCACAGAATAAATAATAGTTAAAAGAACTATAACGTTAATTTCGGTTCAGTTTAAAAATAAAAAAGTAAAATACTGTGTGATGTTATTTTGTAGTGTTGAGTAAATACTTTATTAATAACTTGATGTATGTGACTTTACCTGTAGTCTTGGATTTACTTAAAGTGGTTTTCCAACATATTACATTGAAACTAATTTTGGTCTTAAAGTGATTTTTGTATAATCATTAGTGTTTTTGTATGTCAAGTGCAAGTGTAATGTTGAATCAATTCCTAATAACAGACAACGATTTTTAACATTAAATTCATGTAAAAAATCATTTGGTAAATGTGATGCGAGTGTATTACCACAGATAAATAAGGGAATTTGTGATGTTGTGTTCAGTTAAATTATGACTTGCGGATGTGTCCGCGGTTTCAGAATAATACGATCATGTAAGAATATATAACTTTTTATTTGATATCTTTTAAGTTTGTGTAATTAAATAATAATGTCCTCCTGACTGAATTTTGGTCATAGCGGTAAATCTCGAAGGAGATTAGCAGCCTGCACAGGGCAGGATTATAGTGCACGAATATGTTGCGCAAACACCAGTGCATTTTCTATTTCCTCACTGTCATAGTCATAGTTCGATGGGACGGCAATCCGACACGACCGGAGAGAGATCAAGTGCAAGACCAACATTTTCACCTGCTTTCCCAGACAGTGTTGTGTGACACCGCCAACTGCCTGACTCCGGGCCGCTACTGAGAATTTCTTGACAGAATTTTTTTTAATTATTTGTATAATATGCACATATTATGTACTTATTATGATGATGATATTCGTCAACTAAGTCGGAAAAAGTCGTGCCTCTTGAGAGCTTTCATAGCGTGCGCTTAATCAACAAATAGTTAAAGTTGCACGAAAATAATGTATATCTGAATTGTTCCACTTGAAAAGTTCTAAAAAAAAGTCCGCGACAGCTGAATATGCAGTAACTATTTTTATATAAAATCTTTCGCGCGACAAAATAAATATGGTGGCGGTCGGCGGGGCGGTGCGGTGGCGGGGGTGACACATAATATAGATAATTGTTCAACCCGGGCAAAACCAGGGCGGGCTGCTAGTACTCCAATAAATATAATTCTTGAAGAAAATATAACCCATACTTAATGAGCCTTTTCTTATCTATATACATTTATACTCCGTAACTCTATATTTATAAATAAATAAAATTGAAGCGTCTGTTTGTAATGTCAAAATTACAGCTTTTTACTCAATGCATATGAAAATATATACGGTACTTATAACAAAAATACAATTTAAAAAAAATTGTCTGTCTGTCTGTCTGTCTGTTTGTTCCGGCTAATCTCCGAAACGGCTGCACCGATTTTGATGGGACTTTCACTGGCAGATAGCTGATGTCATAAGGAGTAACTTAGGTAGTACTTTTATTTAAAAAAAAAGATTTACGGTTCCGAAAAAATTAAAACCCTAAATTACACGCGGTCGAAGTCGCGGAGAACAGCTAGTTTTTAATAAGAAAATACTACCAATAGTTATAACGACGCATCATTCGTTTTCATGTTAACCATACAAGGAATGAAGATTTATTTATTTATTTACTCTTTATTGAATTCCTTAAAACAAAAAAATACAACTTATTAAATAGTTTACATTGCAAACTATTGATTACCTGCTTCCAGTTCTGCATTACGTCTTTCTATTCTATTACGATAAGCACGGCGACTACGTTATTAATGCAACAGTCTTTGTATTTAATGTATTTCGAAATGCATGATGCAATTAAAATAACTAACATGAATTAATTTACAGAGCATGCCCCTTGGTTCATATTTTCTACCGACTTCAAAAAGGAGGAGGTACTCAATGCGACTGTATGTTTTATTTTATTTTATGTGTGTTACCTCATAACTTGTTTCTGGGCGGACCGATTTCGATGATTCTTTTTTTATTTGAAAGCTGGTGCTTCTCATGTGGTCCCATATAAATTTGATCAAAGTCTGACTAATAGTTTTTGAGTTATTCTTAATAATTTATATTGAAGTCGGTTGTACAATTTTTTTTTAATTTTAAATTATCTTAATAACGTCGTTACTTACAGTACGTCTTCAAGTTATTTCAAATAAACATAATATTTGGAAAAAAAATTATCTAAAGAAACTATCAAGTTCGTACTATGCGCGCAAGATTTTGTACTGGCAACTTTACCGCTCTTCTTCTTTTAATACATACGAGTATATGGCTTCAATATCACCGCCATGACACGCCGTGGTTTTAAGATTTATCATTTCATTTATTTAAAAAAAATTGGCTTCAACATAAAAAGAATAACAATTTAAATTAAATAAATATTTATCCAATGCAGTTTTAATACGATAATATTGCGCACGGAGTACATAAAACGCGATAAGCGAAGATTAGAATCTAGTGCCCGAAAGTAGATCTAGATTCTAGAGTGACTCGAAGTGTATTCAGAATTAAAATAATATAGTCTCTTAATTTAGACCATCGTTCGACCACAATTCTACCTATTTTTATATAGGTATTAAGTTAGAAAGATTAGATTGACTTCTTATATCCCAAAAAAGATAATGATATCTAATTCAACTGCGAAACTTTTCAACCCTTTTATCTATTTCTCATTATATTTACAAATAACTTAGCTTATTTTATAGGTATTTCAATAAGATTATTTAGACTAGACTTATTAAAGTTTACCGTGTAGTGGCAGTGTTAGAATATCCACTGTCATCCCGTGGGTGTCGTAAGAGGAGACAGAGGGAAACAAATCAGGAGATGGGCAGCAGCGTCTCCTAATACAGAAAGAGAAACTTTTTTATTCAATATAGATTATAAATAATACTTATTGAAAGTCACTCTTTTGTTTAGTTAACCCCCGACGAAAACAGAGGGGTGTTATATGTTTGTAGTGTGTATCTGTGTGTCTATCTGTGGCATCATAGCTCCTGAACGGATGAACCGATTTTGATCAAGTTTTTTTTTTCGTATGAAAGGTATCTTAATCGAGAGTGTTCTTAGCTATGTTTCAAGAAAATCTGTTCAGCTGTTTGAAGATCACCAGCTCCTTTTGTTTCGGGGTCTTTTTTATTTTATTTATTTAACACTGGTTCGGGAAAAAACCTCTGTTCTGGGAAGAACCCTCAGAAGGCTTTTTAAAAAAAACAGCATACAATCTCAATCATTAACGACTAAAACTAAAAAACTGCGGTTGCCAAGCGTGGCAACTATGGCAAATATCTCCCCTATGAGTCAATCTATGGGGGAGGCCTATGTTCAGCAGTGGACTTTAATAGCCTGTAACGGTAACGGTATTAAAGTTTATTATTAAAAAAATAACGCAAAAATTCTAATGCTAGACATAAATCACTCTCATTTTAGGGAGGATTTTCCAAAGTCACGCTTGGCAGGCAGATTGACGATCGCATATTAAAGTATTGTATTATTACATTAATGTTAATATATAATAACTTAATTCGATCGCAGTACCAGAAGTCCAAACGTTGATCCTCGAGATCTAGAAAGCATTTCTAATCGCCTGTTCTTACACCTGCGAGACCAAACGGGTAATATTACAAAAATGAAATGAAATATATTTACTACGACGTAAGAAAATAACGTTGGAGAGCCACGATGCAGCTATATTATGATTGTAGCACGAATGGGTCGGTACGACCGGGGAACGACTACGCTCTCACAGAACACCAGCTTAAAATAGCAGCTTTCGTATGGTGAGTATAGAGAACCGGAGACCCTTTTTACTGTAAACGAGGCATTCCATCTTAGTCCTCAGGGGTGACAACGCATCTGCATTTTGATTCTTAATCGATCGGTGGACTGTGCGCTCGTTTGTCACTCTTATTCTATAAAAAAAAAATTGTTTGTCAAATGTCTATTATTTCACTTTTACTACAGTTTCGAAATGAGGCTCCTCTGACAGGAGAAGAAACATTAGGTGAATGTAAAATTTACCCGCGTTAAACAAAACATATTTACTTCCGTGTGCCAGCTTGTGCGTAATGCAACAAATCATGATAAGTTCTTTGGTCATTAACTCGCGATATTGCCGGCTCTATCTCTGATAACATTGCGATATATACATATCTAAGATTAAGCTTCAGTACTCTTTAATATGCCGTCGGCAATATACGCACAGTATGCACTTACTGTTGTTAAAAGTGATAGTGTAGAATGTTTTTATTTATAAATAGTGGTTGTGTTATGCAAAATTGAACCTTAAAACTACTGAAATGGAACATGAAATAGTACACGTGGTATCAGAACTCTGGCACACCAGATCGGAGCCAACGGAGAAACCAAAGAAGAGTCCAACGGAAAAGCATCATTCGAAAATCAAACATTTTTTTGGATCTCACAGTATTAGCCGTACTGTAAAACGTTATTTAATCTCTAATTTACTATATCATCGAAAATTCATATTGAAAATATATTTTTTATTTGACAAGAAAAGAAATTAATTTTACAAATGGCCGCCGCTAATTTTTAAACAACTAATGCTCTGATATTTTTAATATTTATACATTTAAAAAAAGCACTTATAATGGCTATGATATGTGTATTTAATTTGTTATAATGTTCTCCAGACAAAGTAGACAATTTCTTTTTGTATGGAGAATGGGCCCACCACAAATTGTGGCGTGACCTAATGAAATGTATGTCTATTTATTCCTTATATTCTATAGATTACAATAGTAATATTAGTTTTACCGTATCTAATAGGAATACTGGGAAATTAACAATTAAAATATGAATATCGCAATAACCTAAAAACAAACTTTTTTTTCATATTACATTAGCTAGAACACGAATATCAAAACAACTCTTTTTTTTCTTCAGATTTCATGATACCGGTTAAATTTTCATAAAATCACTAGGCCGTTTACTATAATAAAATTGTATTTTTTTATGTCTAATACCATTAAGTTACGTTAAAATTTCTAGTGGGCCCAAAAACGATTGTCTCCTTTCTTCGGTCGCCGTCACCGGCCAGTCTTAACGGAGACTAGCCATTTGCGCATGATTCAAAGATTCAAAACTTTTTCATCAAACATGGTAAATACAGGTGTTAATTAAGTTAATTACATACATTTTAGGGCAAACATGTTTCACCGCTTAGAGAGAGGCATACAAATAAAGCAAGCACAGGTGCACTCTAATCTCCCACTCTCATAGTTTGACGGGACGATAACCCGACACGACCGAAAACAGATAAGGCGTAGGACCAACCGAGGCACAGGCGTAAAACACTACCAACTTCCTGACTACGAGCTGCCACTGAGATTTTCTTGACAGAAAACCCCAATAAATAATTTTAGCCTTACCTGGGCTGATTTGAACCTGGGATCATATGATCAGCAGGCAGTCATTATAACTTAAATAACAGTAGTTTCCTTAAAATTTTGATTAATTCAGATTTGAATAACGGCTCCATGGCGCAGTGGCTTTGCAATGAGTTGCGGTTGCGGTGCTGGGTTCGTTGGATTTGAATTCCGCATGCAGCAAGTATTTGTATGGCCTACAAATAATTGTTCCGGGTCTGGATGTTTGTCCTTGAGAAATTTATATATGTAAACTGTCCGTATATAATACAGGAGAAAATCCTTGTGTGGAGATGAAGTTATCAAAAATAAAATAATTACGAAAACGACGATTAATATTTAAATCCCTTATTTACAGCATAAATCCATTACCGAACATAGGCCTTTCCCATAGATCGCCTTATAGGGGGATTATGCCATGGTTGCTGCGCTTAGCAGGCGGGTTGGTAACCGCAGTTTTTTATAATGTTGAGTTGTTGTCAAGATGCTGTTGCCCATTTCCCCAACTGTATACCCTTACGACACCCACGGGACGATATGGGGTAATGGATATTTTTACACGGCCACTACACCGTTAGACATGCATATAGACAAAGTTAAATGAAATTATCTTTTTTTTTTTTTTTCGTAGAAATGTTACCCAATACTAGGATTTTCTCCTGTATCGTGGAGGCAGTTTACAAACATAAATTGCACAAGGGCAAACATCCAGACCCGGAACAATTACTTGTAGGCCATACAAAAAACTCGTTCCGTGCGGAATTCGAACCCGCAACCCCCAGCGCTGCAACCCATTGCTAAGCCACTGCGCCACGGAGCCGTCAGAGTTGTATTAACATTAAATCTAAAATATGTTTTTTTCTCACATATATAATATTGAGATAATACATCACTTAATAGAGTTCGATTCAGATTATAACAAAACATGTTTTCACTAGCAAAAGACTTTCAGTTGACAAAGTTTTTTTTTTAATTATATTGAAGATAACTTTAAAATTAATAAACAGGTTAACCTACATACAAAATTCGTGTTATAAATGCCTTGAGCATTTCTCAGTAATAAATAATGACTAACCATGTCATACTTTGTTTGCTAAATAAATGAATCACTATTTTTCACAAATAACGAATTACCTTTATAAAGTAAAAAAAGTTAACTAAAGGTAACAATGCTCTAAAATGACGTAATGTAGATACTTCTTTTACGCCTGTAAATCGATAAATGATATAGAATCATAATCTAAAAGGCTTTTCTTTTAAAAAATAGGCTTTTCTATATGTAGATTTATTCAATATGAGTATAGATTAGAAATAACACTTGTTGAAAATGATTCTTATGTTTTGTTTACCACTAGTTCGGATTATACCTGTTCTGGGAAGAACCATCGAGAAACCCTCCGATACATTATTTGGAAAAAGGAACAGTTCACAATAAAAAAATTACATAACTATAGAAAGCATATCTTAGAAATAGCTTGGTAGCGTTTACCTCGTTCCCAGGAGGTATTATTATCCATAAATTCTTTTATATTAGGTTTTTATGTCAGGTACATATGAAATTGGCGTTTTGTACGGGAGGAATATAAAGTAATTTTTTTTTGTAAAATATATATAATTAATTAAAGTATGCAAAGTTGTTATCTATGCACTTTTGCCATCTCATAGGTAGTTCATTGATCTCTTTACTAAAAAAACCATGGGGGCGAGAATCAATAAACTCTTTGAAGGCGGTTTGGACTGCCGCATCGGAGTAAATTTTTTTTTCCTTGTAAGAAGTTGTCCAAATTCCGGAAAAATGGTAATCTGTTGTAACAAGGTCCGGGAGTACGGTGGATGTCGCAGACATTCCAATTGTAGCTCATCTTACTTAGTGGTTGTTTGTTGTGCAGTGTGTGGTCTTGCGTTGTCGTGAAGCAGCAGTGGCCTAGAGCGATTGACCAATCTCGGTTGTTTAGCAGCTAGGTCTTCCTTCATGGTTTGCAGTTGCTGACAATAGATATCTGCCGTAATCGTTTGGCCAGAGTTTAGAAAGCTGTAGTGAACGACACCGGCGCTAGTCCACCAAACACTCAAAAGTAACTTTTTCTGAGTCAATTTTCGTTTAGGGCAGGATTTGTCTGGGTCTCCAGGGTTCAGCCATTGCGACGCGCGCTTCCGATTATCGTACAGTATCCATTTTTCATCACAAGTAATGATTCGATTTAAAACCTTCATTATTGTGTCGGTTGAGCAAAGTAACACAGCAGTCGACGCGTGTTTGCAAGTTCGATTCACTCAATTCATGAGGTACCCATCGTTCAAGTTTTTACTTTCCGATTTGCTTCAAGTGGATTAATACAGTTTTATCACTTACCCTGAAGCCTGCAGCTATCTCTGAAGTGCTTTGTGATGGATCCGCTTCCTCAATAGCCTTTAATTCTTCATTTTCCACTTTGGTCTCCGGCCGTCCACGGGGTTGGTTCTGAAGGTCGAAATTTCCAGAACTAAAACGTTGAAACCAAAACGTACCGTGCTTTTGCGACACCAGCGCCGTACACATCATTAATCCTTCGAGCTGTTTCTGCAGCACTGGTGCCACTGTAGAACTCGTACTCGTAAATATACCGATATTTCATGTTTTCCATTGTGCGGTAATAAGCGACGCCAAAGAAAAAAATAATGAGGAAAAAACAAATGAATGACTGTTTTCAAAACTCAAATGTACTGTATCTAATGTACGGTGACTCTACCACGTATTTAGATTTATCACCATGTATAAGATTCTTATGTAATCAATCAATATATTCTTTATTGTACACTAACACACATTAGAACGAGACAAAATGAAATAAATATATAGAAAGTACAATAGGCTGTCTTATCGCTCTGAAAGCGATTTCTTCCAGACAACCCTTATTTAGCAAAGAACTGTTGTTTACAGCGAATTGCAAATAGGGAAGGTGTACATAAATTTGACAGTTAAGTTAAAAAATACAAATACACACAAGATGATGAAAGTTGAGGATAGGTAGGATAGATACAAATAAGGACGGGAATTATGATTGGAAATATTAGAGTTACAAGTAATAACTTTTGAGTAGATGTAATTTGGTAAAAGCAAACGTATTATCGATTTAAAATAATTTAATTTTTTTACGTTTAACACAGCTACAAAGAAACATTATATCATACGCGATTCGGACATCTTCAAACATTAATCGTGTATTAAACGAAATATACGATATAATATCCTTATCATTTCACAGATAAAGGTAATCGCAAGTAAACTCAAAAACTTGACAATATCCATACCGTTATATTTAGATGCTGGATTAAACACCAAAAAAAATTTATAGTGATTTTATAGAGGTAATGGTGACAAACGCACCACTTACCTAATGGTAATGCTGTGGCTCACGTCTACATCTATCCACATTTAAGAATCAAAATGCAGATGTGTTGTCACCATTGAGCGATAAGATGGGTCTCCGGTTCTCATCACTCAACATACGAAACACAGAAGCCTTATGCTGCTGGTATTCCATACGAGCCTTCCCTTTGTTAGCCGACCCACTCGTGCTACAACCATAATACAGCTGCAGAGACTCTACCACATAGAAAAACTAAAAAATAAAAAGGAATCATATGCTTATTGAGCCATAGACAACTTTAGGAACCAGACATTTTTTCAATAAATTAATAAGTAAAAATTAATTATAATTATTGTATAATGAAAGTACTTTTATCATTATTTGATAAAATAAACTATAGTACGTGAGAGTAATGTGGTCATCCGGTTAATATGGTCACCTTCTTATAACTCAAAAACTACAGCCCTGTTTGCATAGACGGCCCTGTGATACGATAGCTCTTCATCAGTCAATCAAATAAGAAAGGGTCTAGAGGGCGCTGCTTTATTGACGCCATTTTAACAGTTGACATATCTAGTAAATATTTTAGTCGATTTTAGTATTGTGTTCTTATATTAGTTATAGTATACGACGTTGTGTTTTTTTATCTGTCCTCCTCCTAGTTTTGGTTTTATAGGGCGGCAAGGCTTAAAGTGACCATATTACCCTCTCGTACCTCTTTTATACGAAAAAAATATGTTCTCCAAAATATATTATTTTTGACGAACTCGAAAAGTATTTTTTCCAAATTTTAGCAATCGATATCCGTGACAAAATTTCTCAAAATTTTGCCCAACACTAGCTAAAGTGAATGGTCTTAGGAAGTGGTTCATCAAGATAAGGTAAATTGGTTTATAGTTCGAATTTAATCTGTTTCCTTGTGCTCATAAATCTCAAAAAATTGATCTCATACAATTCAGTGTTTTTATAATATCGACTGTGTTGTATCTCTTGTTCTTTTTGTTGTTGTATTTTTTTTTTTCAATTAAACGGTTTGGGTGTTAAACAATCATCTCGTTTTCTGACTTAATTCTGTTTATGTAATGTTTTATCTAACTTGGATAGGTTAATGTGTCTGTGGACTATTTAACATAGCTATTAAGTTTAGTCTAAGGTATACAGGGTTATTTTTCAAAGAGTAGCCAAATTTTAAAGTTAAGTTCAAATAAATAAATAATGATATACCGTTATTGCAGTTTTTGAAAATACGAGTAAATAAGGCTTCTACTTTTATTTGAAATTATCCCAAATTGAATGTTATTTATGGGCAACAACGTTTTTGCCTACCGATCGACCCTTACGAATGTGTGCGTGCGCAGTAAATCAGTTAAAATAATGCATTACCACGCATTTTGAATTTAAAAGATAAAAAGGACAGAATGTTTGAAATTTTATTTAAATTAACTTTTCTTCACCATTTGCCTTTATTACTTATTCTGAACCTTCTGTGCAAATTTGGCCGGTTATTGCTAAAAAACCCTGTATAAGTGAAATGCTATAAGCCGGACTTTCATATTGGCCTTCTTTCAATTCTCCTTTTATTTCAGCTTCGACTTGATCTTTTGCTTCTCTTTTCTCTCATGTACAATCTGTATCTTGAACTGCTTCACTATTTTCTCGACTCTTTCAGCTGGGGGCAGTAGCAACGAGGATCTCAGTGACTCCACTGAGGTTTCGACACAGAAATCTCAAGTGACAAAAGTTCTAAGAAAATTCTTCCCGAAGCGGCCGACAATGGAAGATCTCGTCAAGAAAGGAATTTATAAAGGTTCGAATCGTATATAAATCGTGTGAAGCTTCTTTCAAGGAGACATTGCGTTTCCGTGCATTTAGTTTTTGGTGTCTAGTAGTGATGTAGAAACGCTTACAGTAAAACGGTGAATAAAAACGTAATCACGGGGAATATATGATATATCGCTTTTTTGGGGATCTAGCTAAATCGTTATATTTTACGCTTTTTAGTTATATTTTACGCTTTTTGGAAGATGGTTTGCTTTAATAAAATAATCGTTAAAATTCTGTCTTTTAAATTAACAAGGGGTGATGGCAAAACTACTATTGACTATTGATTTACTTTTATTTTTTATTATTCCAAATTTGAATTCGATTACAGGGATGAATTTTAAAAGAATAGCACAGGAGTGTTAATTTTCATCAAATATGGCATCAATTATCTGTGGAGATTTTTTAAATTACAGTAATCTTAATCCGTAGCAAGGTAATGTATTAAGTTTAAGATATTCTCAGCTGGCAGTAGTGTTTGACAGGCAGTAGATTAATTATGATATATATATATTTTAATTTTAAACGCAGTGTATAAACAATTTTTTTTTGTTTAGATTAAATTCGGCCTTTTTATTTTTATAGTCCATTTGCGATAATAACAAAAATAAATTACAAAAATTGCGATAGAAAATTTATTTAATAAACTTTTCGTTTGTTTTATTTTTATACCTAATTCCATGCTTTTCTTTTACTATGATATGGTGCTATGGTAATGGTAGATTTTAAGATTTTGTAGTTTGCATATTAGATTTTTAGGGGTGTGTGGATTTTTATAATAATACTAATAAGATTTAGCTTTATTCAATACGTACGGTATGATTTTAAAATGTTTCCGTGCTCTAAACTTATATGGATGACTTCTTCATTCAGAGTTCAACAATCACTATTTTTGATTATTTTGTGAAAGCTTGTAATTCAAACGCTTCAAGCGTGTAGTGGCGGTGTAAGAATATCCACTACTCCATATCACCCGAGGGTGTCGTAAGAGGCGACTGAGGGAAACAAATCAGGAGATGGGCAGCAGCGTCCGCCTAATAACGACTAAAAATAAAAATTTGCGGTTACCAACCCGCTTGCCAAGCGTGGCAACTATGGCAAATATCCCCCTATAAGGCAATCTATGGGGAGGCTTATATTCAGCAGTGGACTTCAGTAGGCTAGCTTCTTTACAAATAATTTATAACAAAATTGCAATGCAAATTATTTGTACGATTTGATGGTAAGTTGGCTTCTCCAGGCCTTAGTATATATAGTCACCTTTGAAAATTAAAATTGAATGTCACCCAGCCTGTTATCATGCTGACCTGGCTCTAACTTCTCAAATCGGGGTACAGTATTGTATATATACACTACTGTGAACAAGTGGTAAAATTAAAACTTTTGTACAACCGACTTCAATATAAATATATTTCATTGTTTATTTTTTTAAAACCGCTCGATCGATTTCGATAATATTTAAATGGGAGCACCTGGGAATTATACCATTTGAAGTCGGTTCAGGCGTCTTCGAGTAATCGGTGAACATACATAAAAAAAAACAAAGATTCCGACGAATTGTATACCTCCTCCTTTTTGAAGTCGGTTGAAAAATGGATAAGAAGGTGGTACTCAGGCGAACTCCTAGACAAATAGGACTTCCTATTGAATAATGATATAATGATGAATATTTAAGGACTAGTGAAATATTTTTGCTGCATCGTCAATCTGCCAAGAAAAGCCCAATACCAGCAGAGGATTTATAGACTAATGAAAAAGAAGTATAAATATTTGCTAGCGATAATTTAAGATAGTATATGCAATTATAAGAAACAGACAGTGGGATAAAATGATAAAAGAAATAACCAAAAAGGACAATAAAAATTGCGAATGAAGTTAATCCCTTGAAAATTATAATTAATACACTTGATCATGCATTAATTACTATCTTTACTGACTCAGCTACGCTTTGAAGTTTTAGTTGTCTATATGTGACGTCATCCATCCATTACAGTCCACTGAATATAGGCGTCCCCTTATGCTCCTAAGGGGATATTTGCCATAGTTGCAATGGCAGGCACCGTGGTAACGAAAGATTTTTATTTAGGTACGTGAGGGTAATACGGTCATCCGGTTAATATGGTCACTTTCTTATAACTCAAAAACTACACCCTTGTTTGCATAGATCGTTGACAGTTGACATTATAGTAAATATTTTAGTCGATTTTAGTATTGTGTACTGTAGTTAATTTTTTTAAGTTAATTTTTCGAAGTCTTCCTAATTATTGCCAAAGCTTGTTTGCTATTTTTTCCTTAATATATTAGTTATAGTATACGAGTTTGTGTTTTAGTCTCTATCCTCCTACTAGTTTTGGTTTTATAGGGCGGCAAAGTTTAAGGTGACCATATTACCCTCACGTACCTTAGTTATTATTAGGAAGACGCTGCTGACCAGCTGGCTTATTTCCCTCTGTCGCCTCTGTCACCCACGGGACGACATGAGGTAGTGGATATTATTACACAGCACACAGGTCAACACATTACGCGGTAGTGACATACAACCCGCAAACATAAACATTCGCGTATAAAATGACATCACCATGTTGATTCACCGTTTGTCACTGCTAACGACATTCGATTCATAACACTTTGTAATTTTAAGTGAAATTTAATTATTACCTCGTAGATTCGATGTTAAAGGCTGCATTCTTTACATCAAGTAATATTTAGAGTCTTATGTAATACAATATGTGAAACTTGCAGTGGCTGTATTAGAGACTCCACTACTCCATATCGTTCCGTAGGTGTACAACCGTTAACCGTAACCGTTTCGCGTTGTAATCCGTAGGCAACAACGCGAAACAAACCAAGAGATGGGCTGCAACCTCTTCTTAATCTATATCTATACATCTATACAAATCAATAAAACTGAAATGTGTGTTTGTAATGTCAAAATAACAGCTGTTTACTAAATGCATATGAAAGTATATACGGTACTTATAACAAAAACACAATTTTTAAAAAATTTGTCTGTCTGTCTGTCTGTTTGTTCCGGCTAATCTCCGAAATGGCTGGACCGATTTTGACGGGACTTTCACTGGCAGATAGCTGATGTTATGAGAAGTAACTTAAGCTACTTTTATTTTAGAAAAATAATTAGGGTTCCGCAAAAAAAATTAAAACCCTAAATTGAACGCGGGCGAAGTCGCGGGGAACAACTAGTAACTAATAAAACTGTGGCTGTCAAGCGTGGCGACTGCGTCTAATATTTCCCCTATGAGGTATCCCATGGAGGGGGGGGGGGGGGGCAGCGGGCTAACGTCCAGCAATAGACTTTTGATACAGACTGCAATAGACGGCGGCAAGTTTTTACGTGGTAGTGCCATGCTGCAATTATATTATGGTTGTAGCAAGAATGGGTCGACTCGACCGGGAACCAACCAGCCCAAAATAGCAGCTCAACGCTGCTGTGTTTTGTATGGTGAGTGTAGCGAACTGGAGACCCTTTTTACTGGATACGAGGCATTCCATCTTAGTCTTAGGGGTGACAACGGTAATGTAATACAAAATGCTAATTTAATTAATAGAAGCCTTTTATTACTTGCATTATTTATTTTGTATTGTCATCGTTTTTAATATGAATATATTATGTATATTTAAATAACAATATATTAAATCTAACTAAAAGTTTACACACGATATTATAAAATAAAACTATAGTAAAGAAAAACTAATACTTTAAATTGTCATACAGTCCTACTCCCCGTGGTATTGAGCATCATTCCTTGCATTATTACAGGGTTATCTTATTTCTATTAGGTATGTTATTTGGTTAATTAAACTCAGATTAATTGTTAGTATTGTTAGATGTTTCTTTTTCTACTTATATAATATTTGTGAAATGAAATGCTAATTTAACAAATGTTATATTTTGTGCCATCCTTAGATAAGAATAAAATTATTTATTTAGTAGATCCGTGGTAGTTCGGTGGCGCTTGCTGTACATTTAACAGTACGCGAGCAACCCGGGTTCGATCGTCGGCGGCACCAATGAAATTGTTAATTGCAAGTTTTGTGTGATTGAGTGCTGATTTACCATGTGAAAGAAAACATTGTGAGAAACCTACATGTCAGAAAAATTCAAAAAATTCCTGCAACGCATTGAAGCAGCGCGATGGACATTTGTATTGTGTATTAGTTTGACTCTGTTGCCTCTTACGACACCCACAGTGAATATTCTTAGAAGCCTTAACTGACGAGCATGTATGCGTAGGTATATTACTGTGAAAGAAGCGAGAAAGTTGTGTCAGGGTTGTGCCAAATGGAAGTCCGTAGTCTCTGCCCCTCTCCTAATCCACTCTGGTTGACAGCCGTGAGAGTTTGTGTCATCCAATGTATTTATATATCTTAAGTCTCTGCCTCGTTGGTCTAGCGGTCGTTAAAGTGACTGCTTCCGGCTGCATAAGGTTCCGGGTTCAAATCCCGGGTCGGTCCAAAAAATTAGTTATTAAGTTTTTCTGTCAAATTCTCAGTAGCAGCCCAGAGGCAAGAGTTGTAAATCGCGTAAAGTCGTTGGTCGTGGTCCTGATCTCTCCGGTCGGAATGCCGTCCTATCGAACTATGAGAGCGAGGGAATAGAGTGCACCTGTGCTTGCGCATACAGTCGGGCACTATACTTCTGTCCCGCGCAGATAACTAGTCTCCATCGAGACTGCTCGCCGTGATCGAAATTCGGTCCGGATGATATTGTCATTATCTATATCATATAGTTTGAGTGAGCAATTCTTCTTTGTATATTATATGTAATTTGCTGCTTGGAAACGGCTCTAACGGTTTCGATTAAGTTTTGTACTTCGATTATGTTTTACTTTCCAAGTTTATTTAGATAGAGGTTTTATCCCTAAGAATTTTATATATTCCCAATAGTAAGATATCATATTATGATGACATGTGTCAATCGTGACGATTCGTCCATTTGACCCGGGTTGCTCCAAAGTTTTGATGATTGAAATTATATTTTTGAACGTTACGAATCGAACGATTGACAAGACGTAAGACCAAAGAGTATAGTAATGTCCGACGACCGACATTATCGAGCAGGTCTCACAAATCACAGAGTACTGAAACTACAAATGATCCATTTGAATGATCGACCCAAACGACTCGGTTTGTAAGACGAATCAATACTTGAATGATCGGGTCACTAGAAATGAATGAATGACACATTTCTATATCATAAATTATAACTATTCACAAAAAGTAAAAGTAAAAGCCCACTTCAAAGTGCTAAAATAGAACTTTTTTGCCAAATTAATATGGGACCACCCCTGAGGTATAAACCTATAATTTAGCAATAAAAGAATCATCAAAATCTTGTCTCAATTGGCAAAGATATCACGTAATATATATACAAAAAGAAATATACTTTCCAATTATGAACATTCTCCTTTTTTTAAATTGGCTAATTAAGAATGACTGCTTCTAGTCTGCTTTTTTTTAAACATATCAACCGAAATATCTTCTCTCTATCAACTACTCGGCTTACAAAATATTTTTAGCGATTTTTAGAGATTTGTATAACTACCGAAAAAGATAATAGGGATTTATGTTAGCAACTAATTCTAAATCAGATTCCTTTTGGGGGCGTAGGTTCGGATTCTACCGTCTGCGCCTTATCATATAACAGGGGCGCGTGCAAATGAGTCAACGGCTCGATTGTGAACTGAACTCTTAATTCCTTTTCTATTTACCTGCAAACTTACGATTGTATGACACAACTCAAGACTAATTCGTATTTTATCACTAGATGAACCAGTTTTCGGCCGCAAGCTCGAGGAAGTGTGCACGGAGACAAGCCCCCGCATACCTGACTTCGTACGCGCCTGCGTGAAGGAGATCGAGAGCAGCGAGGAGAATATGTGCACGGACGGACTTTACAGAGCCAGTGGGAACCTCAGCCAAGTGCAAAAGATCAGATTAGAGGTAAGCTTTTGACTTCTTACTAGGAGTTTTCTTTCTCGTACGACTTTTTTGTGGAATCGTTTACCACTGGATTTTTCCGGACCGATATGACTTAGAGACCTTCAAGAAAGAGCTTACTCCTTTTTAAAATGGCGGCAATGCGCCTGCAATTCACCTGGTGTTGCAGTTGTCCGTGGGCGGCGGTCGACACTTTCCATGAGTTGAGCCGCGTGCTCGTTTGTCCGCACTTCTATTAAAAAAATCAGCCCGTCAATCGTCCGCTCCTGGACGTGAACCTCTTCTGTAGTAAGAAGAATTTGTTTTAGATAAATTTTTAGTGCTCTGTTTTTTAAAATTGAACTGAAAACTGAACTTACAGCCATCCGGTGGTAAGTGACTACTGCAGGGTCATGTCGTCGGATTATGAGCATGAGGAAGTAGAGAGTGCATCTGTGCTTGCCGCACACACTCGTGAACTATGATACTGTGCTGCTCTGATGGCTAGTCTCATTTGAGACTAGAACATGGCCGAAATTCGGTTTGATATTAGTGTTGCGCGCCACTATTAATGTCTTGCACATGGCAGCACTAGTTACCACTAGCGCCCTCTAGTATCGAGTAGCAGAACTAGGAGAGTCAAGATCCTTCTAGAATGTTCGAGTACATATCGGTCTCGAAATTTTTAGAGAGGACATAACATTGTTCCAATAATCATTGTCACTTTTTCTCTGTAATTTCTAGATTGACCAGAAAAACCAGTCGGTCATCGCCAACAACACAGACATCCATGTGCTGACGGGTGCGCTCAAACTGTTCTTCCGGGAGCTAAAGGAGCCGCTTATACCTTGCACCATGTTCGACAGGATCCTCTCTGCTTGTTGTAAGTGTTCTATAAAACTTACATTGTTTTTTTTTAAATAAAAGTGGTAAGTATCTACTACAGTGGCCGTGGAAGTAAAAAGGGGAAATCTCCCGCCGGGAAAGGGGTTCTGCCCGGAGAGCGGCTAACGCTCCGACTGGTAGTTCGGAGCTGTTCTGTATTATATATAGCGCGGTAGCTTCGGAACTTTGATAGCGCGATTTAGGCTTTGATGTGTTTCGCTTGAGGCGCGACGACAGCGCCGCCAAATGGAAACTTGTAGCCAACTTTAAAAAAAAACAAATCTATTACTATCTCCGCGGACTAAGATGTAATGCCTCATAATTATACTAGCTCTCTATACCCTTTAGACCGGAACATAGAAGAACAGGCTCTGCTTTTTGGCGGCAGAAATTGTTAAGAGGTTTAAACCTACACAGACGAACTTCTAGATAGAAAAGTCCTACAGCCTATTAGATTAATGTTCTTTGAGATTTATACTGTTTTGATCTTCTCCTCCTTCAGCCTGAAGGTAAGTCCATTCAGTGGCATCGCGGTCTCCCGGGACCACTGAAGCCAAAAGTGCTGTTTTTAGTTGTAGTCCGGGGCGCATTTTAGCCAAAAGTGACGTTTTTGCCTTTGGTTTTATCTTTGTCATTTGCATGGTATTCCAACGTTTGTAATACATACTATATCGTATTTATTATAAGTAACATACGAAACTAATCTGTTGTAATACACGGTTACAAAATATCCCCTTATCATATTGGTTGATTGATGGATTTGGGTCAGTAGGGATGTGCAATGCAAACTGGTTATTTATCGATAGTTATGTATATTTCGACATGCTGTATTATTGCCATGTGATGGCGTAAGATAATTCTTCACGTCTATGATAGTTCTTATATTGTAATAATAATAGTAATTTACTTTTTCGACATCATAATCGCAGCCTTTCAAAAGTCTACCGCTGAACATTTGCCTTCCCTATAGATTATGCTTGGCAACTATAGCAAATATCCCTCGTAGAATGGATATTTAATAAAAATATCATGTTTTACGTGATGATTAAATAATATGAACGGAGTTGGTTTGGATTCGATCTCTGAGCTTTGAGAACAGTCACAATATACAAAACAATTGTTATGATTACAAATAAACACAAAAATATGTTGTAGACCACGCTCTCACAGAATACTAGCGTAAAATAGCAGCTTAATGCTGCTGATTTTTGTAAGATGAGTGTAGAGAAACAGAGGCCCTTTTACTGGAAAAGAGGGATCCCATCTTGGTCCTCACGGCTGATAACGCATCGCATCTGCATTTTGATTCGCAAACGAGGATAGATGTAGATGTCTATGGGCCACAGCAACCACTTACCATCAGGTGGACTGTGTGCTCGCTTGTCACCCTTATCCTATAAAAAATGTCCAAAACATGGAACAGAAAAACAATTAAACAATTTAAATCTAAATGATCATTTAATTTCAGCTATAAAACCAAGAGAAACGAGGATAAAGGAATTCAGGGACATCGTCCAGTGTCTACCCGAATGCAACAGAGATACGCTTAAATTTTTACTGGAACATCTTCTTAGGTAAATACCTATTATCTTACCAATATACTTTATAAATATTTCTTTTCACAACAATGAACTCGAGAAGTTTTGTTTAATTATAAATCTATTTAACCGAAAATTTGTCGATTTTTTTGGCATTTTCCTGAACTATGTGAACTTGTGTGATCAATAAGTACGTTTTTGTACATTTCACATCATCATAATCATTACAGCCTATTAAATTACAATGCTGAACATAGGTTTTTCCCATAGATGGCTTCATAAGAGACATGTTTGCCAAAGTTACCAAATCTAAGTTTTTTTTATGATTTTAGTTGTTATCAGGAAAATGATGATGCCCATCCCCTTTATCAATTTCTCTCTGTCGCCTCTTGTGTGTAAGAGGGAAATAAATCAGGAGATAGGCAGCAGCGTCTTTCAAATAACAACTAGAAAAGAAAAACCAGCGCTAGCCAATCCGCATGCCAAGCGTGGCAGCTATGGCATATATCTTTCTTATAACGTATTCTCATGCCTTTGAAATATTTTTAATAACTCAGATATGCACATTTCCTTTCGTTAAGATCTCGATCACCACCTAGTAAATCAGCACATACGTTTACAGTTTAAAATTTGTGTGATACCGGCACCGAGGGAACTTAGGCACTAAAATATTAAGATGATAGCTCGGCCCCTGGTTTGCTACGACTCATTTAATATAATTTATTTTTTTACAGGGTAACACAATATAGCGAGCGTAACAGAATGCACACAGCGAACCTGGCCATTGTCTTCGGTCCCACACTACTGTGGGCACCCGCGGAACAGGCTCACAACATTGCCATTGACTGCATCCAGCAGAACAACGTCGTCGACATACTCCTCAACGACTACCATGAGATCTTCGACAGCAAGAAGAAAGCGTGACTCTTGCTCCAGTAGATCAGTTGTGTAGTTTCCTAAATAAATTTCTTTCCCCGAATTAAAGGCGTAGTGTCCTATAAAAGAAACTTTAAAAGCAGTGGCTAAGTGAAACGGCTAATTCCTGTAAAAGTAGAGAAAATAATATTCTCTTCTCTAATCTACTAATTTATCTTTGTGCAATTTGTAACTTCTATCGATTCTTTATATTAGAAGATTAAGATACGGTTTTAATTTTATGTCAAAAGTAAACGAAAAAGTATCTTACATATTCTTTTAATTCAAGTATAATTATCTTATACTTCTAAATTTACTTTAAGACGATAATTCAATGCAATTGCTACCGGCTCGATCGGCAAGTGTATGCGTGACTTTACACAATCCAGCTGCTTTGTTGTACGCAATATTTTATAAAAATCTTTAATTTAAATGCATTGATTGACATAATTAAGATTAATTTCGCAAATATGAGAATCATTTAGGATTCGTAACTGGAACAATGTTTCAGTTATAGTTATGAACATGTATATAAGAGACATTATTTAAAATTAGCTCGTTATTAACTGAGTCTCCAACATTTTAATACAACTCAATAAATGTCGGAAAGTTGTTATCAGTAATTATTCATAATTGTTCGTTCTAACGGCAATATGTTAGTTTATCGATAGGAAATTTACACCACTATACATCACTAGTAAAGAGTTTAAATGTCGTTTTAAGTCAAACGAGATTAGAATTCAGTTGAAATCGTAGCTCTAATATTATTATTATGTTATTATTATAAATATGGTGAAACTTAGAAACGTAAGCGAATTTTTAAGTGTTTCATTGCGTAGACCTCAATTATTAGTTTGTTATATTTTTAATCGCAATTAATTAATTGAAATTTTATAAAGGAAAATTATTAAATGATAGCCATTTATTAATTTAATGGCATAAAAGATAGGTATACCGTTTAATATTAAAAAAGTATTAATAAAGAATATAAAACAATATTGCCACAGACAAGAAATATTCAAAAATTTTGGCGCAAAAAAATCTGAAACCAACAATAAAAGAGAGACGGAGCGCTGCGTACATTTAAGTGACGTATACATATGCAACTGAAATCATTTGCAAACAACGACATGGTTTTAGGTGCGGCTATGAATTTTTAAGGGCTATTATAAAAAGAAAGAATAAATATGGGTACGTGAGTGCGTGTCAAAAAGATGGGCGTGGTTTTGGCATTATTTGATATACGCAGCGCCTTTACCTTTTTTTGTTGGTCTAAGAGTTAAATCATTTAGAATTGATTATTAATTAACATTACAAAAGTACATCTATTTTTACTAAGTTTTTATGTTTTATTGTGTATGTATGTAAAAGATTGTGATATAGTCACGAGGAGAACATTTGAAATTTACTTATTGATTTTGAAATTGATCTCTTGCGAACTATTCAAAGTCTAGCTATTCTTAATTGAGACACAAGTAAGGAGGTCCTATATAAGTTGTTTCATCTTAAATATATAAGACGTGATAGTTTTGCCTTTAACATACAGTAAAGCCCTTGCTAACCTAAATATTTGTTCAAAATTCAATTCAAATATGTGTTGTGATTGTAATGTTGATAGTTACGGAAAGACTGTTGGAGGCTCTAGATATATCGTTATAAGACAGACCATGCAAGAAAGATATGCAAAGCTATTATTACGTTTTAAGTGGCGCCTAAACCATGTTAAACTCATTGTTAGAACGCTCACGCACACATATGTTACTAAAATCATTTCCCAATAACATGATTGATTTTAGGTGCATATGTGTACGTGAGTGCGTATTCTTGCGAAGTTAAGCATCTTCTGTTATGTTCTTTTCAACGTCATTTTCTATCTATACTTGGTAGAGTCATGCTGCAGCTGTATTATAGTTGTAGCACGAATGAGTCGACTCGACCGGGGAAGAACCACGCTCTTAGAGAATACCAGCGTGAAATAAAAACTTAATGTTGTGTTTCGTATGGTAAGTGTAGAGAACCGGAGACCCTTTTTACTGGAAATGAGGTATTTCACCTTAGTCCTTAGGGGTGACAATGCAACGCATTTTGATTTTTAATCGAGGACGGATGTAGGTGTCAATGGGCCACAACATCCACTTATCACCAGGTAGACTGTGTGCTCGTTTGTCACCTTTATTTTATTTATAAAAGTCATTTACCCAAATACTCAATCGCTGCTCAATTATAAGATGCCGTTAAATCTCGTGCTGTCTCTATCACTTTAAATTGAAGTGACTATGACACAACGAGACTTAACGACATCTTAAAATTGAGTTGCGTTTGAGTATTTGGCCCTATCTCTCTTTGTTATTCGGAGTTATAAGGCATGGAAATAGTAACAATTACCTAGTTTTAGTATGTTATATTCCGTTGGTTCAATGTTAAATAGTTATAACAGTAGTGAACAAGTTTTTGCTCAGTTGAATGTCCTGTAAATATCAGCCTATATTTGCGCAACATTTTTGCTTTTCGTTCTCATGTCAGAAAGTTCGTTATGTATTGGAGACTCATCTCTTCATCGATCAATGCATGTGCGGTATATCGGTTTCGGGAACGTATTTTGTCCTTTGATTAGCATTAAGGGAGAAGGGGGTAATGAGAGTCATTTAAGAATCCATAAAAAAAAAACGATTTTTTTAATATTATAATGTGATTTATTATAATATTTTTATACTTTTCATTCATTACAGCTTATCAAAGTCAACCGCTAAACATAAGCCTCCCCATAGATTACCTCATAAGGGGAATATTTGCTATAGCTGCCATTAGGAAGACTGCCCATCTCCTGGTTTGTTTCCCTCTGTCGCCTCTTACAGCAGCCATTGGACTATATGGGGTAATAGATATTCATACACCGCCACTACACGGTTGATTTTATACTTACTATGGTGACCTATCAATCTAAAATGTTACTTTTAGTTTTGGAAAATGTTTTCATTCATTCAATAAAGCCTACCTAAATTCCATTGCTGAACTTGAAAATAATACTTATATTATAATTAAACTTTAAAAAATATCGCTTTTACCCTCAGACCGACAAAATAAGATACACCAAATCTTTAGCAATATAAGTTTATTTAAGGATAAGTGACATACGAGCACACAGTCCACTTAATGGTAAGTGGATGCTGTGGCCCATAGACATCTGCATGTGTCCTCGATTAAGAATCAAAATACAGACGCGTTGTTGTCACCAATTAGTACTATGATGGGATGCCTCGTTTTTAGTAATAAGGGTCTTCGGTGCTTTACACCCACCACACAAAACACAGCAGGATTAAGCTGCTATTTCACGCTGGTATTGCGAGAGCTTGGTCCTTTCCCCGGTCGAGCCGACCCATTCGCTCTACGCCCATAATATAGCTGCAGCATGGCTCTACCACGTATAAGATCTTATCTTTTAGTCTTGATTTTATTGTAAAGAACGGTCGCGGAGCAGGATTTTTATTGCTTTGCATTTTTAAACTTAATTCCCATCATAGAAAGTTTTATTTCTATTGCAACTAAGATAGTTTTAGGACCTTTTGAACAGTATATGTGATTCGAAAACCGAGTTTATTCTCAAGTTATTAAAGTTCACATTTGTATGGATTGCAATAATCTGAAGTTCTTCCTGCTCCGCGATCACGCCATAGTTACTATCATTGCCCGCTGACTACCTTTGCCCCATTCTCCCCTATATGTCACCTGACATGTTAAACACGCAAGTGAACGGCCTGATCCACTAACAACATGGTAGACAGTTTCCCTAATAGCACTGTTTTCGGGGCCAACATTGTACATAGAAATCCTTGCTTGAATAGGCTTTAAGCCCACTTATCACGTGCCTTAATATGAAATTATATTATTTTGTAAATATTCATCATAGATGATAAATCCATTTATGTGATACGAGTAGTGTTGTTGATGTGTTGTAATTCTTTATTTTTTATTTGTTTATATATTATTTCTTTTTTTTTTAATTAAAATGCTTGCAAAAGTGACGGTCTAGTCCTTATCGTTATAAAACGGACTTTATTATCAGCGGCGTAAGACGGAAAATAATTCCTTTAAGCATCTTAAGAATGTAAATGTATTTGAACACCATTGTAAGATTATACGTGAGCTAAGAACCAAAGTTTTGTATTTTCGGCTGATAGAGTAAATACCTATATTGATATAATTTGTTGTGTAGTTGTCATAATCTAAATATTTTAACGCCAATAATGCTTGGAAATAGAAAACGAAGTTACATAAAATAAAAATTACTTATTCTGATATTTCACGTTTTATTTGCTGCCTTCCGAAACCATTTAAACTTTTCTAGTAAGTAAACATGTGGTTCTCCACTCCATCTAGTGGGGGGCCTCCCTACACCTTGCCTACCGGTACGAGGTTATGTCACTCAGGCGCGGTCCGAAGGTGATGGTCACAGGGGACATGACCCCCCCCCCCCAAATCGTACACGTCAAATTGAAAAATCTTCTAAAAATTACTGACCAACTCTTCGCGATAATTATCAAGGAAATGACGAGGAATATTCTCGAAGGACTGTTTATATTCCACTGATAGATAGCATAATGACTGACCTACAGGACGGACTTTCTGCGGATACGATGAACCTGTTCGGATTAGGCATTTTTATGCCAAAATCTGAATATACAGAAGATCTTCTTAATGTGAAGAAAGTATCAGAATGTTATTCCCATTTCTTGAGTGTTCCTGCTGCCACTCTCGTTACAGAGTATCAGTTAAGGATTTCAAAGTGGAAACGTGAGCTCAAAGAAAATACTGATACAAAATTTCCTAAGTGTGTGGTTTCTACAATCGAAGTTTGCGACGATGATCTCTACCCAAATATAAAGACTTTGCTGAAAATTCTGGCAACTCTTCCTATAAGCGGTGCGACATCAGAGAAATCATTTTTTACGCTAAGGCGTGTAAAACTTTAGCTAAGAGCAAACATGTTAGAAGAGAGGCTGACAGGTTTAGCTCTTCTAAATATTCATCCAGAGATAGCCCCAGACGTCTCAAATATTATCACCCGATTTGCTAATAAAAATAGAAGACTTCCATTTGTTTTATAATGTGTGCAATAAAATTGTGTATTGTGCAATAAAGTCTAATTTACTCGACATATTTTATTATTAATGACCCCCTCCAAAATTTCAGGCTGCGACCGCGCCTGATGTCACTGTGTGTGTGTCACTCGAGAACCTTTCTTCCCCATCGGTTGTCGGTTCTTCGAGCTATATGGCAGCCACCCATTGCCACTTCAGCTTACTAATTCGTTGAGCTTTTCGGTTTTTCTGATTCTACTGCAGATATCCAAATTTCTAAGTTTATCACGCAGAGAAACATCGAGCATAGCCCTCTCTAGACGGAGTGACGACCTGGTGAGATATGTAGAAAGTCGATGGATGTAGGTGGCTCAGGACCGTTGTTTATGGCATTGCTTTAGAGATATCTATGTTCAGCAGTAGTCTTGTAAAGGACTGTAATGACGATGATGATGAAACATGTGGGAGGGGCCCAAGTCCGGCAGTGGACTGGTGGCTGATGAAAAGTAAATAACAGGAACAAGGTGCAAGTAACTTTTTTAGTAATTTTTTAGTGTAAAGCACGGTCGCAGAGCAGGAGTTTTTTTATTGCTTTTTTAAACTTAATTCCCATCATAAAAGTTTTATTTCTATTGCAACTAAGATAGTTACCTTTTTAACAGTATATGTGATTCGAAAACCGAGTTTATTCTCAAGTTATGAAAGTTCACATTTGTATGAATTGCAATAATTTCAACTTCTACCTGAAGCCGGGTTCGATCCCCTCCAGCACCATTAAAATTATTTGTTGCTTTAAGTGCTGATTTACCACTTGCTTAGCGGTAAAGGAAAACATCGTGAGGAAGCCTGCATGTCTAAAGAATAAGAATTGTTCACATGCTAAACAATCTTCATTTTTATCTAATAGCATTCTTTAGACATGAATTGTGTGTTAGTGTTTTGGCGATGTAATAATATCCACTACCCCATATTATCCCGTGGGTGGCGTAAGATGCGACAGAGGGAAACAAATCAGGAGATGGGCAGCAGCATCTTCCTAATAACGACTCGATATAAAAAACTGAGGTTGCCAACACGCTAGCGTGGCAACTATGGCAAACATCTCCCCTATGAGGCAATCTATGGGAGAGGCCTATGTTCAGCAGTGGACTTTACCCACCCACCACCAACACTAGCAGAGCGGTGAATTGATTGCTACCCTCTCAGAAGTAAGGGGAGGCCTGTGCCAAGCTATGGGTATATATATATATATATATATATATATATATATATATATATATAGTTTGAGTACAAACCAATGATTTTATAGGTATTGTAGGTATATTATTGCCTACAATTTGTGTGTGTACAACTGTGGTACAAGTGAGATTGCCGATGTCGATGTTCGTTGTTGAATAAGGCACGACTAGAGTTCTTACGACTGGCGCCACGATTTGAAGGCTGATTCGCATAGATCTCGACGAGATACGAGTATCGATATCTCGGAAACTAAGATCGAAAAATTTTCATCTTACATTTCACTTCTTTACAGATCACTTCTGTCAGTCCGTCTGTTACAGAGATATCATTTTAGTGATTATCTTAAGGAAATGCTTTGAAATTGTCGTAAAATACGGTTATCCTAATATAGACGATAGGTTGAAAATTCTAATTTCATACCCTATCGAAACCTCGCTCCCCAAAACTGCCCGCCCAGTTCTTACACAGTATTCAGGAGGAGATTAAGAAAGATCTATAAAGGAAGAGAAATCAAGAATGTTTGTTTCGTATTCTTTCTGAATTTTTAATAGAAATAAGGGTCGATTTGGAGGATATTTTTCATTCATTCATCCTCATCATTTTTCATTACAGCCTGTCAAAGTCTACTGTTGAACATAGGCATCCCCATAGAATGCCTCGTAAGAGGGATATTTACTTTAGTTAGGAGGACATTATCCTCATCATATTTTATATTTGTCACTATACCATCTTATAATCACACCAGAAGTGCTCCCAGATCGGGGGTAGGAAGCTGGAAAGCACCGTCGTGAATCCAAAATACGACAAATTTTGTACCGTGGGGGAGCTACGCTGCAGCTATATTATGGTTGGTACGAATGGGTCTTTCGACCGGGGATGGACTACATTCTCAAGGAATGCCAGCGTAAAATAACAGCTTAATGCTCCTGTGCTTAATGTGAGTGTAGAAAACCGAAGACCCTTCTTACTGGTAACGAGGTAGAATACCTTAGTCTTAAGGGTGGCAACACATCTACATTTTGATTCTTAATTGAGGATAGATGTAGATGTCTATGGGCCACAGCATCTACTATCTGGTGGACTGTGCGCTCGGTTTACCCTTATTCTATAAAAATATTAAATGTTCAATAAATATTCTTTATCCAAAGGGAGAGGCCCATGTAATCTGTTTAAACTTATCTGAAGATGAGAGTTGAATATCTTATGTTCATATCATTTTAGGCCGAACGGTGTTCACCATAGCCGATGATGTTAAAAAAAAACAAAGGATTTTACAATTGTCTTTGTTATTGTATTAACAATTACATAATATAGGTATAAATTAAAATAGATGTGAGTACCCGATGTCGATTACCATGTTCCATACTTGCATTGTATCGGTCAACCAACATCGGACTAGTAACGCTGCAGCTTAAATCAGGGTTCAATTAAGTTGGAGCGTAGTCCTACCCCGGTCGAGCCGACCCCTTCGTTCTTTAATCATTATAAAGCTGAAGCGTGACTCTACCACGTAAACGTGATTGCCGCTTGTACAAAGCCCCTATCTCACATAACGGTTGTGACTGATTGCC
This sequence comes from Parnassius orleans, assembly GCA_029286625.1. Lineage (NCBI taxonomy): Eukaryota > Metazoa > Arthropoda > Insecta > Lepidoptera > Papilionidae > Parnassius > Parnassius orleans. The sequence goes on along the minus strand of JAGSMP010000006.1, from coordinate 9,318,919 downwards.
AATCAACATTCAGTGATTGGTGAAACAGGACGAAACAAATGCATATATATATAGTCCGAGACCAGTTGATATTGAGTCTATATTATCGATGAGTCTGATTTCTATATTCTTCCGCGGAATAAAAATTATGTATGCGCAAAAATTATTTTTATTGAATATATTGGCAGAGTAAAGATAAAAACAACCCTTAGTTAAACGTAGTGATTATATTCTCTTTGCCCTTAGTGACAGCACGCGATTAATTTTCAGTGTTTTGTATACCTACATATAAGTGGTATGCAATCATTCACACTTTACTTGTCAATTTTTCCCCCCGTGTCGCCCCGGTTTCGCACAGGTGATTTCTCGATCTCGATAACAGCGCCACCTACGGGGCCAAAATGTGAATATAAACAATTTAGGGACCCATTCAAACACACCCAAAAAATAAATCTAAATCATTCGAGTCGTTTTTTAGTTTTAGCGAGACTAACGGACAGCAATTGATTTGTAGGTATATATATATAGAGATTTACGGTCGATACGGTAATAGGGGCAATAAAGTTGAACTGTAGTCTTGTTTGTATTAACTAATTGACCGGACGGACAACAAGTTAACTGCATATACCTAGTGTAGGTACGAGTATACACTGTGCGAAGCCCACCACTTAAGGAAATTAGACAGTATTAGATGACGCTAACTTCTGAAGGTTATCGTAAGGTTTGTTTACATGATAAATTGCGTACTTACGTTAATGATAACATTAATACATAGCTTTGTTTCTATAAAACGACTCTCTAGCGTAGATAAACCCCTAGAGCAGAGATTCCTAAAGTGGGTTCCGCATAATCCAAGGGTTCCGTGGAAAAGTCATCAGGGTTCCGCAAAATTATATATTTTTGCAATTATAATTTCACACTTAATTACAAAATACTAATATTACTTTTGAAGTAGCTCAAAATATGTAACAAGAAGAAGAAGAACCCATTACTGCTATGTAGGTACGTAGGTAGTTATCGAAAATTATAATATTTCATTTGCACTGTCCATGATATTGATATGTAATATGAACCCCACGTTCGATAAAGTAAAAGGGATTTGATTAGTGTTCCATTAAGACTTATGACTGCCTTGTTGGTCAAGTGGTCGTAAACGTGATTGCTGATCATGAGGTCTCGGGTTCGAACCCCTGGTCGGGCCATAATCAGTTATTGGGTTTTCTGTCAAGAAATTCTCGGCAGCAGCCCAGAGTAAAGAATTTGGCGGTGATTCATTCACCCCCGTGCCTCGAAAAGCACGTTAAGCCGTTCGTCTTGCGCCTGATCTCTCTCCGTTCGTGTCGAATTACCGTCCCATCGGACTATGAGAGTGAGGGAATAGAGTGCACCTGTGCTTGGACACTATATTCCTGTCCTGCGTAGTAGGCTAGTCTACTTTGAAGACTGCCCACGGTGGCCGAAATTCGGTTTGAAGAATATTATTAATTACGTTACTTTCAAATTTTTTATCCAAACTGCGAAGTTATATTTTTAAAAAAAATTACCGACATAAAAAAGGAGGCTTACAATTGCCGGCGTTTTTTAGTTCAAAGGCGTAGTTTTTGGATAAAAAATTTATAGTACTCGAGCAAACCAAGTTCGATCCTGCCGGCTCCAATTGATTTAATAATTGCAATTTCAAGTTCTGATTAAACTCTTGATTTAAAGTTGAAGTTAAAAATTTGAGCAAGTTTGAGAAATTAATAAAATATATTTTATATCGAAAACGTTATGAAATTTTAGCTATGGTGGATGAATGGATGACTGGGGTAGGACCACGCTCTCACAGAACACCAGCGTACAACAGCAGCTTAATGCTGCTGTGTTTTGTAGGGTGAGTGTAGAGAATGGGAGACCCTTTTCACTGGAGACGTTCCATTCCAGCTTAGTCCTTACAACACACCTGCATTTTGATTCTTCCACAAGCGCGCAGCGCGGTGGTAAACAAAGAAATTACTTTTTGCACAAATCCTAGTTCTGGCTAGGATCTAAACCTAGGACATTGAAGTAAATTGTTATTTTCGCCACTAGACAATGTAGTCGTCAATGCTGAAACTCATACTTTTTTCCTTATTTCTATTCCTTACGTCTTAACCTTGAATTTATTACCTCCAACACAACTCACCTGCCAAATCCCGGTCTTCATTATATCTGCGTCCATGTAAAAAAATAGAATTAAATAAAAAAAAATTCTGTGTGAAAAATAACTTTAATAATGGGGTTAACTAATCTGTAACATATGAAAAGGACTCAACTTTGTTATTTTTTAAATTTTGCAGTCTTTATATTTTATTTTTATCCGTATGCGTACAAAACCATAGAGACATTTTTCCAAGGAATGTTACCACGTTTTAAAACCAAAAAAAAATACTTAGCGATTTCTACAAAATTATTTATAGTACAGTAAAAAAATTAACATTTATTAACATTAGTTCATGTGCTTTCTTACACAGTTAATAATTTATTATCAAATTATAAATTATATATAATGATTATAACATTCAATCTGTGTTACATACTTGTTAAAACTTAAAAATAACTTAATTAAATGTTCCCTATAACAGTTCATTTTGGGTTCTAGTTTCTAGACAAATAAAAAAAGATATGCGAATCTACATACTACATCGAGGTAACAAGCTATTTATAGCAATAAAAAAAGAATGTTATATTTAAATTGGCAAAAATACCATCGAAATTAGTAACATTTTTATGTATTACGCAAGCAAATCGAACATAGTTTTTATGTATAAAAAATAATTAATATCAAGCAGAAAGAAAAATCATGAATTATAAGCTCTTCTTATCATATCTATGGACATAACTTCCTAAAATCCGCACATTGTAAATATTACTGTGTGATTCACAAATCACATTCTCAATAAACTACAACTCCTCACAACAGCACATCATACAAAATTTCAGATGTACAAATATATAAAAGTGCATAAAGTGATCCAAAAATGTGTATCAACAATCCACTGTCCCGTTTGCTAATATCTACATACAACATTGTTATATTATGTATATAATAAATCATCAATATTGCAAAAAAAGATAAATATTCTACCAACATTTTATGCAATAGCAACACAGCGATTTCACTCATCGTAATGGTAGTTATTCCTATCCTCAGACCAACAAAGGCAGAAAGGAAGACGGAGCTCTGTGTACATTTCAAATGATGTACATACCAAGCCAAATCCATGCTCAAATTATTGTAAAAACATGCACTCACATAAGCATCTTAAATCATTTGCAACCAACAACATGGTTTTAGGTTCTTAAGTGTGTTTTGGGATTACTTGGAATATACTCAGTGCTCCTAGAGTATCTTTCTTTATTGGTTTGACTTTATATCAAGAACTTTGCAACAAATATGAGAATTTTGGGCAGAATATATTCAATGTATTACTTACTACGCATCTCTAAACAAATACGTAGCACACATTCTTATATTTTAAGCTCAATTATTTAATATACATCACTTTAGAGGATGGTTGAAATGTGGTGAAATCCAAATTCCAAGTGTTACAGGAAACAACGGTTAGAAATGTTAGAGAAATAAAAAAAAAAGTTAAAAAAAATATATCATCGTTAGAAAAAACATATAAATTACAGTGTTTATATTAAACTCATTATACAATATTGTTTTTTTTTTCTTTTTGCTTTAGTAAATATTAATATTATTTGCTTGAAAATATTAATAATGTATGAGAAATGCGTATTTCATGGCAACTAAAATAGATAATAAACTTCCAAATAGCATTTTCAAACACAGTTTTTATATTAATCTGAGGTTAAAGATAATATTTATTTTTAATAACAATGTAATTAATAAAATTATATATTTAAGCATCACATGCGATTTTTTCACATTTTATGCTGTTTCTTGAAGTTTTTTTTTTATAATGACAATAATTTTAAATTAATATAATATGTAATAAATTATAACAAAATTTAAAAAATCGACAATTGTTTTTAAGATTTCTTCTTTTCTTTGTTTTAAGGCATTTGCGCGATTTGCAAAATGACATAAAGAAGAAAAATATTCTTATTCCAACTTTCAGTTAAAGATAAAATTTTGGCGAAATTCATTCGAGCACAACTTTCTTTTCAGGTATACCATTTTCCTAATTCATAAAACAATGTTATAGAGTAACATTAAACTTTTATCATGTAGTATATTTAAATTAAATATTTATTTGATTTTAAAACAGACCAAAAAACTTCGTACATTTATTATTTATTTGAAAAACTATTAATAATGTATTTATGCAATTATATAAGACAAAATGAGTTTAATTTAATTGTTGGATTCAATTAAAGAAAATTTTTTTGGCTTTATACCTAGCATTTCATAGTTTCATAGGTCTTGTTACCCTGCCGTTCCTCAGTAAATTAACATTTTCAATTAATTTGTTTATCAGTATTAAAAAGTCAATAACACAACAACTCAGTGAATAACGACCTGCATTCAATAAGTATAAATTAGCTCGAGATCAGGGTCAAGTTAATGAAGGAACGTGCCAGTTCAAGTCCTTGACAATGCCCAATGTCACGCGATGTTAATGCTAAGTCAACATGTTATTGTCGCCATGCTTGCTAATAATTAAAAACGTTATTTTAAGGTCACAACCATTACGTATAGGGCAAGCGATTTATAAGTTTGATAGTCAAGCTATTTTAAAACTTGTAAACATATGCCTACAGTATTGTAATTGAGAAAAATAACTCTTCTTGAATTTTACCAAATTAGTAATGTTTTTACATAATGGCAAATTATTATATTTATGTCACAATGTTACTCTTACATCTTTTCACCCTTCTGAATCAGTTTCATATGTTTTTTTCCAAGTTTTACAGAAACGTACATGTAATATTTGGCTAGGAAAGCGGTGTTTTACAATAACATTAAAATAAATCCGCAAAACAAATTTTGTAGGAACATTATTTTACTGTCTCATTTCAAACTAACGGTTAATAATTAATAACATTGTTTTATTACGTGAGTCTTACTAGAAGCACGATTTAGTTCACTGCACTTCACCACTAAACATACGCTTCAACAATCACTTAATATCTATGGCTGCTATATTTCGTCTGAGTCCGACCTTATCGAATCATAATTCGAGGTTTTGCTTCTGAGCATCCTCAGAAATGAGCCAACAGCGAAAATTGTTCTTCTGTGCCTATGAAATATACCCTGATATAATGCTTCCCTAAGTGCCTTTCTATCGTCCGTTATCGACGGTTGGGTAGTCAAAGTTATGTCTGAATGTGCGCCAATCGCTTTCTGATGTCTTAAGCTTCCATGTTTCTTCTCTAAGGACTTCTGATTTGGTAAGCTCATTGTGGATTCTATCGAGGAGTTTTTAGTCTTCCTCAAATTTATTACCTTCTTACTCGACGACTGCGTCTCAGAAGCGGACCGTGTCGGCGCTAATTTGGATCTATGTAAGGGGTTGTTGGAATTATCGGGTTGGACCATTATATCGACAGATTTCTGACTGACAGCACTCGACCTTGTTAGTATTCTCTGCGAGGTCGTAGCTTCGATATTCGGTATTCGCTCCTCTTTAGGCATAGCCTGCTCGGATTCTATCGCGATCATTTTAACCTTTGTTAATGAACGCTAATGGAACACTTTAAATGGTTGACCTCACAATTATTGCAAATTATATTGGTGGGCGGGACTCATCAATACTGTCAATAGGTGGCACGGGGAGATGAATGACGACATTCGCATTGTCCGGCGTATCGCTTTTGACCCGCACCTCGCAGTAATTGGTAAACGTTATCGTGGGAACCTTTGCATCGCAGTCAATTTGGATTGATTCCAAGTTGCTTGCCAGGTGGTCAACACTTGAACTGTTGTTACTTGATTGTTGTCGCTCATCGAAATTCGCACTCATACTCGGAAGCCATTCCTTCCCTTCGTACGCGGTGTTTTCCTCTATCTCAGGTCCTTGATCGTCACGGACGGTTGGGGAAACTCCTTCCCCGTTCACATGTAATCCAATCAGACCAGCTAAATTGACACTAAAGTTCTTACTTCGGGCGCTAGATTGCTGGCACTCTGCTTCTTCCACTTCTTCATCTATGAGACGATCGGTTATAGTTTCTATTTCCTTCTGCAGATCGTGATCATCCTCGTAGAATTTGGAGAGATCCTGAAGATTCTCGTACCAATTTTTCTCTAGTAAACTTGGTGTTGGACACGTGACATGAGTGTCGGCGGCCTGTCGATAACGCTCTACGAGAGGTTGGACCGACTCTTCGTGTTGTTGGAACAGTTGGTGGTAGGCTTGGCTCACTGCCTGAAGCGAGTAGGTTGAGCGGGGCCTCGGGAGGAGTGAAGCGGACGGAGTATGTGCGGCAATGCTGCCTCGCCACACGTGACCCCGCGCTCGTTCCCACAGTATTGCATTAGCATTAAGAATCCTTTCAAAGTCGGTCACTTGCTCGGCTTCGTTTATCTGTAACAGTAGCTTGTTCTCCGTCTCTTTCCCACTGGCGATCGTTTGACACAGTCTCTTGTTGTCGCCGACCTGTTTAGGATTGAAAGATTTAGAATTATTATTGATTCTTTCTAAGTTACTCTGCGGACGTTGTTTGGAGGTTGAATGGTTGGAATCGATGTATCGCATCGGTATAGAAATGTTCTGAACGGCAATCGCTAATGGGATTTTATCGATTTTCTTTCTATTTTGTTGTTTGACGACGACGTCGTTGGGTTTGGGAACACGTTTGACAGTGGAAACGGAAGGACGGTGATGGAATAATTGTTTGCTAGCAAGCGAGCGATTGGAGTCTGCGCTTCGTACTGAACGTACATATTGACAGCGAGGCCTCTGAGCCAGGCAAACGCTTTTGGCTCTTAAAAGTCGCGTGTCCTTCGGAACGTCCAGTTTTGCGGAGACCTTGCAACCGTACGAGGAACCGCCGAGCGGCTGCGGTCTCGAGTGACTGACTGCTTACAATTCATGCACTGTTGTATTCGAGAATTGTATAGAGCGAGCGCAAAAAGCAATTTATCGTGCTAGCGTGTTGGGGCCAATCAATTCCACCAGAATCGTTGTCTAAATAAAAATGCGCATAAAATTCGCCAAACGTTCAACGCACGGTAACCGTGAGTTATGGTACAATTTTTACGACGTTACTGGGATTCGTAAGTGGTTTCGTTTGATACTGTTTCATGAGTTTCTTTGTTTTGTTTATAGACTATAAAAGACATTTTTTTTCTTATTATAAGCGAGTGTTTGACCACAATCCCACCTGGTGGTAAGTGGTGATGAAGCCCTAGATGGTAAATCGCACTGTCTTAGCGTAACAAAAGCCTATTCACTCTTCCTTTGAAGATTGTATTAGGACGGAACAACAGACGCCGGTAAATTATTCCACTCCTTTGCTATGCATATGTAATATGCATAGCGCTTTTTACTGCTCGCTTAGTGACTTTGAGCTTCCTTATATGATCAGCAGTGAAAGACTATGTAAAGTACTTTTACTTTTATGTAAAAGTCTTGCGATATATCCAGCGAAAATTCGTCACGATTATTAATCATTATCAGCCCTTAAAAGTCCAACGCTGGAAATGGTCTCACGTCGTGGAACCATGCTGCAGCTATATTATGTTTATACCATGAATGAGTTGGCTCGATGGTGAAGGACTACGCTCTCACAGAATACCAGCGTAAAAAGCAACTAAATGCTGCTGTGTTTCGTATGATGAGTGTAGAGAACCGAAGACACTTTTTACTGGAAACAAGGTTCCATCTTAGTCCTAAGGGGTGACAACGCATCTGCATTTTGATTCTTAATCGAGGATAGATGTAGATGTCTATGGGTCACAGCATCCACTTATTATCAGGTGGAATGTGTGCTCGTTTGTCATCATTATTCTATAATTAGCAGTCGCGTTTTCGATCACTAGACCAACGAGGCAGTCAAGCGAAAACTACACATTGAATAAAACGTATTTTTCGGATTTAATCGCTTGTCTTTACTTATTTTAATACCCGAAGTTTTAACACCCACGGTCATGAGAAAACTGAGGTGATTGACGTCCTGATAACAAAAATTCAAAAGCTGAAGATAGCCCGGTAACTAGGGATAGGGACGTCAAAAGGAAGCCCGGGTTAACTACAACATCGATTCGTCAAACACCTCAGTCCCCCTCCCCCGTGGCCAAGGGTACTGTAAATCTCCCGAAACGTCAGGAATTTAAAGAAATAAAAATAAGTAAAATTAAACGCAATAAAATCAGTAAAATTTGTTTTATTTTAAAATGATCTGATTACAGTGTCATCAGTGATTAATTCATATCATAGTGTAATCGGGTCCTTTGTGTTTTAGTAAAAACTTACTTGTTATGTTTATAATGAAGTTATATCATATTTATAAATCATCAAAGGTGTAAGCACCGCAACATCCGTAACCATCATATTATGCTATTGGATGCTTGCCAGCAATACGGAGCTGATTTGAAATGCGCTAACGAAATTTTGCTCAACATTTTTGAAGTGTAACTTTTTATCGACGTAATGGAGAAATTTAGTACGGTATTAAAAAAACAAAAACGTCACGTTTTCTTGTAACGTTTCACCGCCGGGGCTGCATGAGTATGTATATATGAGTATGTATATATATTTAACATAGTTATGTAAAATATAAAATAAAAGAAGAATGATATGTCGTAATAAAGTTTTACTGCGTATGTGTGTACACAATTACACGCACAATTTTTTTTCTATATTATACTAGCGATCCCCCGGCTTCGCACGGGCGATTTCTGGATATCGACAACAGCTTCTACCGGGTACTTTGTAAATCTAAACAATCCCGGCACGCACTCAAAGCACACAAAATTTCATCAAAATCTGTCTAGCCTTTTTCAAATGATGATCTTTCATCATCGAGCATTTAACCTGAAATAGAGCGGTGTTGTTATTTGTTTTGTAGTGAAACAAATTCCGCCAAAATGCTGCGCCGGTCGCTGCGCTCTGATTGGCCGACTCGAGGTCAAGTATTGCACTAGAGCTGTGCAATAAAATATTTGTTACAGTAAACCGTAAAAATCGTAATCGTAAGATTAATATCTAGGTATCTCGCGAGATTGTAAACTGTTGAAAGATTGTGAACCCTAACATACTGCTTAAATAAAAATAAAAATAATAAAAACTTCCGGTTAAAATGCTCGATGTCTTTCATACATGCGGCAATGGCCATGGTTTTAGGTGGTAGAGCCATGCTGCAGCTATATTATGGTTGTAGCACGAATGGGTCGGCTCGACCGGGGAAGGACCACTCTCTCACAGAATACCAGCGTAAAATAGCAGCTTAATGCTGCTGTGTTTCGTATGGTGAGTGTAGAGAACCGGAGACCCTTTTTACTGGAAACGAGGCATTCCATCGTAGACCTCAAGGGTGACAACGCATTTGCATTTTGATTCTTAATCGAAGATAAATGTAGATGTCTATGGGCCACTGCATCCACTTACCATCAAATAGACTGTGTGCTTGTTTGTCACCCCATTCTATTAAAAAATGATTTTTATTTATATAGAATCTTTCAATTAACAGCGTAGTGACGGTGTAAGAATACCCACTACTCTATATCGTCCCGTGGGTGTCGTAAGAAGCTACAGAGGGATATTGAAACAGGAGATGAGCACCAGCATCTTACTCATAACAACTCAAAATAATACAAAGCTGCGGTTGCCAGTCCGCCTGGCAAGCGTGGCAGCTATATCACCTACAAAAAATAGTACAAATATAGTTCAAAAACAAGATTGTGTCTCTCGGAAAACTCGGGTTACTTGCCTACTATGAAATTCACTTTGCCCAAAAAAAAACATAAAAAAATAAATAAAAAAAATTATAAAAATCAGTTTAAAAAACTTTAACTAATATCATTTGCAATTGGTGGAATTCGTGTCCACCGCAATTTTAGGTGGGGCAAAGTTCTATAGAGATTCTGGCATTGTCCTTTACGCCATAAGGCTTCCAACTATTACAGTTGCAGCCTATAATAGTCCACTGCTGAACATAGGCCTTCTCCATAGATTACCTCATAAGAGGGCTTTTGTCATAGTTGCCACGCTTGGCAGCCAGGTTGGCAACCGCAGGTTTTTATTATTTTGAGTTGTTATCAAGGGAATGCTGCTGCTCATCTCCTGTTTCAGTTACCCTCTTTCGCCTCTTGCGAGACCCACGGGACGATATGGGTTACCTACTGGATATTCTTACACCACCACTACACGAATAATGCACGGTTACATAAGACTTGTGAACTGCTTAAATTCTGAAGCCATTATTTTATTCTGATTGCCGCCGGGTAAGGTATTTAGCGAGTCTGTGGCAAGTCCCGTTTAAAATATCCAGCTATCGCCGTAGTCTAGTCGAGGTCGAGATAATAAAGAAAACGTTACTGATTCATAATTCGTGCCCACAATTCCTCTGGTATTGCAGTACTATCAGGTGAGCCGCTATAAAAAAATTATAGCATTGAACATAACGCTGACACTTGAGCTGACTCTCCATTATAGTCAAAGTAAGTCGAGGTCAAATCGTTTTATCTAATCAGGCTTGTTTAAGCCACTTAATAACGTCTAAATATACGCCGGTTCACAAAACAAGACGTCTGAGAAGAACCGGCAAGGAACTATGGAGTCTTTAAAATGCCGCTACAATTTAATTTACAACCTAAGCTACTCTATACTTGAAATCGTTGCTCATTGGGGATGTTTGCCATAGTTTACACTTAGCAGGCGGGTTGACAACCGCAGTTTTTTTGTAGTCATTATTAGGAAGACACGTTTGACCGACCTGGTAAAAGATGCAGTAAGTCGATGGATGCAGATAGCCGAGTACCGTGCTTTTTTTGGACAATTGGTGGGCTGTAATGATGATGACGATGATATACTGTTTGAAAAATAACCCTGTATGTAATTGGTTTCTCGGAGACGTCTCTAACGATTTAGATCAAGTCTTTTATTTAAATAATGTTTTATTTTCCAAGTTTACCTTGATATAATTAACTTTTTATATACTAAAAGATAATGCAAATACAGACATAATAAAATTAATAAAAATAAACATAGACTGTAATTAATAAAGCAAACTTTATACAAACGGTTATCGTTCGCTTGATATGAGCGCGCTCGCGACTTCGTTATTATAATTTTGTGAAACCTTTCAACAAGCAATGCGCAGTTATCTGAGTTGATTAAATTTTCAATTTCGCATTCAAATGTTTTCAGGTATTTTTATTACCACGATTTTAATAGCTCGCTTTCATGTATATATATGGTTTTTTTTAGAATAAGGATGACAAACGAGCACACAGTCCACTTGATTGTAACTAGATGCTGTGGCCCATAGACATCTACATCTATCATCACTTAAGAATCAAAATGCATATGCGTTGTCACCACTGAGGACTTAGATGGAATGCCTCATTTCAAAAAGGGGCTCCGGTTCTCTACATTCTACGTTCTCTACATATTCAAAACACTGTAACATTGAGCTGCTATTTCACGCTGGTATTCTGTGAGAGCGCGGTCCTTCCCCGGTCGAGCCAACCCATTCGTGCTACAACCTGCTATAACTGCAGCATGGCTCTACCACGTATATTAAACAAATATATTGCATTTAACAAACATACAAACATATTCTTTTATTTTATTTTCGAGTTAATCATAATTTATGTTTGCTCTCTCAAAGTTAAATAGGTTCATGTGTCCTTCAGAATTTTTGCTGCCGACAAAATTTACTTTTCCCTTCTTTTAAGGATAATTTCGCTACATGCAAGTTAAAGACGTCTAAGACCCTAGCTTTTCTTTGTTTCGTCTCATTTGTGATATTGCGTTTAAATCTTGCACCGTTACGTGCAGACTTTGAAATGAATACTAAACGAATTCAGTCCGATGTCTGTGAGATTTAAAATAAAAAATGTACATTTAAAAGTTACACTTTGGATATATTACACACAAAATATTACACTTGCGTGTTGTTCGTGTTGATCATGTTCAAAATGAGTTCAATCCGATATCGGCGAGATAAAAAATTTACACTTTAAAGGAAATTAAAAAAATTACACTTGCATGCTGTACACTCTGACCATGAGAGCTGGTGTCTTTGACGATTCTAGTGTTTATAGTACTCGTAGCTCGATCTATACAAAGTCAATGTCATGAAATTATTGTATTGTTATCGGTTCACAAAATTTCAGATTTTTCAGACGTCCGACAGTCGATGAGATTTAAATTAAAAATCCCATTACAATCATCAGCTCCCCTATATATGGAGAAACGATCTAATAAGAAATGTAAGAAGTCGATGGATGCAGGTGGCTGAGGAGAGTGCTTTGTAGTGTTCCTCGGCGGAGGGCTATGTTCAGCGGTGGACTTGTTAAGCGTTGTAATGATGATGATGATGATGACATTCATACATTACATCTTTACATACATATACACAGGTCAAGCTAAGTAAGCGTGTTTAAAAAGTATTGCTTTTTACGAGAGCACCTTTTAGAAGAGATGAGATGATGATAAGAATTGAGTGTGGCTGCAATTCGGTCTACCCTGACTTGACTTTTCATTTGGTAATTAATTATGTGATAAATTATTTTGTTTAACAAGCTTAATGATTAAAACATTAATTAAAAAACCGACTGAGATGAAAAGTTTACTGTAAAAAAATCTGACCCTCCTTTTTTTGTATTTGCAGATGCAGTAGATAAATATTATATAACCTACTCTCACGGTCACTCCCACAATTAAGATAAATCTAACGACAACTCATATGTTAAAATCCGTTTTGGCTACAGAGCGAGCCAAAGAAATACACATACATGCATACATACATAATCTCGAAATATCTTACCCTCCTTCTGTGGTAGTCGGGTAAAAAGTTTAGAATCGACTTTAATGAAAACTTAAAGTGAAAAGAAACGTATATGCAATTCACACGCGGTAGTGAAACCTTCAGAAAACTAAACTTCGAGAGAATGAGACGAATGCAGAGTATCAGGAGTATGATCATTGCAAGTATTGCACGCCTCATAACGCGAAGCGTTATTAGGCAGTGCTTTACTCTCGACACGTCAAGGTCAAGCAATTTTGTGTTCTTAAAATGCCTCTATCATAACCATATTGCACTTATACGATAATATGAGTAGCCGTATATCAAGAAAACACTCTAATTAATCCATCTTATATTTTCTAAAAAATCATTGTATATTGCTACTTTGAAAAAAAAAACGGTTTGAAAAAAAAATTACGTGGACGTCCGGATATTGATTTTGTATGTGGTCACGATAACTCCCGAAAAAATGGACGTATGGAGACCGGGTTTTGTTAGCTTCAGAATTACATAAACTGGTTCCCTATTTCATATCAAAAGCCTAGCGCGCGTAGTTTGTTAATATAATGATTTTTATATTTTTTTAAAGTTTTATTGCTATTAAAAATTTAAAGGCACTTTTATATATTTTCAGCCCTAGATAGACAAACGACAAATGTACCATACAACCTATATCGATTTTATACTTTGTGTAATCGATTTATTTTGGTAAACATTTTTTTCCTGTAGGTGATACTACCTGTTAAAATAATAAAATAAATTTAAAACACGTAAACAATTTATTGTAAGAAACTATTCCACTTCTGATGTCAGAAATTATCCTCAAAAGTATTTAAATAAAAGAACACTACTCGGTAACAAACCCTGCTTACTGCTTAATTGGGGTCCTGATACATACCCCAATTACATGATAACACCAAAATATGCAAATCAACAGCATCACTACCCATCTCAATGTAAGACTTAGCACGCACTGCGATTAAACGCACGCGGTTAACCGCAAGTCTGAAACCGCAAAAAAATGTAATACATAGCTTTCTATACAAGCGCATGCATTAGCGACTTTTTTCAGTGACTGATTTTAACAACGTAACTTGCTACATTTGGATCGCGATTTTTATGTGTCCCATAGTAATAGTATGGCGCACGCACAACGGTTAACCGCGTTCGGTTTTTTGTTCAGTCTCGACTAGGCGAGCGCAGAGGACAGTCGTTATTTGCGGTGCTAATTTAAAGAGGTTATGTCATGTCGTCCCGACTCAGAAACAACGTCTTTCATCATCATCATTACAACCCTTCACAAGTCCACTGCTGAACATAGGCCTCCCCCAAGGAATGCCACAAAGCCGGTCCTGAGCCACCTGCATCCATCGACTTCCTGCATGTCTTACCAGGTCGTCACTCCAAACAAAACAACTAAACAACCAACAACAACAAACTAAACAACGTCTTTAGACTACGATAATGTGTCTAAAAACATTATTATTGAAGTGGAAAAAAGGCCGGCATTATACGACAAATCGTTGAATCAATACAGAGACAGAAATATTAAGGCCCAAAAGCCGGGCCTTAATATTTTTTAAATGTGTGCAGGGAATGGACAAGTTTGTCGGAGGCAGAGAAAAAGAACCACAACACACGTTACTCGCCAGAAATCCATGGTGGTACTAAATAAACTTAAGCAAAACGCCAGCCGCAATGAGTGATTGTATGCGGTTTTGCGTTTTCAGCTATTCCTAAACCACTCGCGTTTAACCGCAGTGCGTGCTAAGCCTTAGAATTACAGACTGATGCCTCTTAGTCGCATGTGCGATACTTTATAGTGTGTGGCGGCGCTGTCGTCGCGCCACAAGTGAAAATACATCGAAGCCTAAATCGCGCTATCAAAGTTCCGAAGCAAAAACAGTATATATAGAATAACTCCGAACTACCACTCGGAGCGTTGGCCGCTACCCGGGCAGAACACCTTGCCCGGCGGGAGATCTCCCCTTTCCTTCCACCGGCCACAGTGGTGACCTAGACGTGATTTGAAAACGCAACCAACAACCTTTTTTTTTAATAAGAATAGGGTGACAAACGAGCACACGGTCCACCTGATGGTAAGTGGTGCTGTGGCCCATAGACATTTACATTTATCCTCAATTAAGAATCAAAATGCAGATGTGTTGTCACCCCTGAGGACTAAGATGGAATGCCTCGTTTCCAATAAACATTAAAAAGGGTCTCCGGTTCTCTAGACTCACCATTCGAAACACAGCAACATGAAGCTGCTATTTTACGCTGGTATTCTATGAGAGCGTGGTCTAACCCCGGTCGAGCCGACCCATTCGTGCTACAACCATAATATAGCTGCAGCGTGGCTCTACCATGTTTTAAATCCCATAGACGTACATGTTTGTCTCTTTTTAGTGTCGCTTTTTCGTTTCATCGAGTTTCAAATCACAACGATACTAAAGATGTTTTCACTTCAAATAACAAATCTACACTACACGGTGGAATACGAATGGTAGAACATGATTGATGATTTTATACGTGGTAGAGCCATGCTGCAAGTATATTATTTGTAGTACGAGTGGGTCGGCTCGACCGGGAAGGAACACGCTCTCAGAGTACCAGCGTAAAATAGCAGCTTAATGCTGCTGTGTCTCGTATGGTGAGTGTAGAGAACCGGAGAGCGTTTTTCACTGGAAACGAGGAATTTCATCTTAGTCCGCAGTTGACAACGCATCTGCATTTTGATTCTTAATTTAGGATAGATGTAGGTGTCTATAAGCCACAATATCTACTTATCAACAGGTGGACTGTATACTCGTTTGTCACCTCAATTCTTTAAAAAATATTTACCCCTTAATCTCTTATGGGTATATTTATCAATATTTTAACCAAATAACATGTATGTTCCCAGCACTCATCAAGCTAATCCAAAGTCTCTGGATACTCTCCAAATGGGCTATTCTTTCATGAAATACGTACTTTTGTCTGCGACGGATCAAAAAAAAAATATTAAAAACCCTGTTTTTATTTTTGGCGTCCTAAAACGTCACTGAACTTTGTTGCTCTGAAAGGTTACAGTAACAACCCTACCAGGGGCACAGGAACACCGACTTAATTACATCCATTTAATTATAGCCATAATACATTTTTATATATATATATTTTAGGTTAAGGTATATATTGCTATGGGTCAATTTGCTAAATATTTAAGTCCATGATGCCTAAAATAAAGTTATTGTATTGTATTGTAATTGGAAGTCAATTCTAAGGATTCTCTACAAATCTTTCGGGAAGAATTAAAGAATAAAACCATATTGGATTAATGATTCTTTTACATTCACGCGAATACTACACATGAAATAAAACTTATTTTACGGATTTTAACGCGTTTAATTTTAACTTTTTTAGTACCCGACGTTTTGGGCCCTTTACCATCAGACCCAAGCAGATGCTTGGGATCCCATCATTAATATAATTTAATCCAAACCCAAGCATACTAAAGACTTCAAGATAATGTAAGCTCGTTTTGCGTAGATCGGACTAAAACTTAATAATTAAAAGTTGAAGGTAGCCTTCGTTAACTAATCGTTCAAAATTCGTTAAAACATCATGGGTTCAAGTTCGCTTAATCTCGTTAACCACTCCTAACACAAGCATTTTTTTCTTTATTTTTAAGGAAATATTATTAATAGTCAAAGTTCTATCAAAAAATAAATAAATAAGTGAATATTTGTTTATTTGTTCGTTTTCTAGGCGTTCCTATACAATTCATCCGATTAAGAGCCTTGCAGCGCATGCCTGCTAGCTTGTTATGAAGCCCTAGACGGTAAATCGCACTGTCTTAGCCACACCTATATATTTTAATCCAACGAAAATCTGGACTGGAAACGCTGTCACATTACAATATTATAAAATAAATCTGACTGCCTCGTTGGTGTAAGGGTGATTGCTGATCATGAGGTCCCATGTTCGAATTCCGGGTTGGGCCAAAATAAGTTATAAAATTTTGCTATCATGAAATTCTTAGTAGCAGCTTGAAGTCAGGAAGTTGGCGGTTGTTTCACCGCCATGGCTCAAAAGCACGTAAAGTCTTGCGCCTGATCTCTCCTGAGTTCTGATGAAATAGAGAGAACTATGTGAGTACACACACTCACGCATAATAATTCTGTATTGCGCAGGTGACTAGTCTCCATTGAAACTGGCCGCCGTGGCCGAAATTCTTCCTGCTCTTATGTCAAGTTAACTGTGGTAGACATTGCATGTCTTCCTTCATCTCCTCTATTAGTCGTCGTTTGTTCACTCACTCCTTTCTTACGCATATCATCCCTAACACAGACCATCCTTTTTTTCTTAGGATTCTCTCTACTCTTGTATCCATCCACTTTCATAGCCAACATTCTTCTTGTTGCATAGTTTACTTCCCTTCGCATTACCACGCTAGCCTACCACTTTTTAACTATAATGTCTAGAGGATATTATTACAATATTATAAAGTAGAGAAGTAAGAGAGTAGTATTTCTAAATTCACTGTTGTCCTATTTTTGTGTAGACAAAATAGGACAACAGTGAATTTAGAAATAACAGAGTCAGATGCAACGAAGTGGATGTCCGTTTAATAGCTGGTAAATAGAAACATATTTATTTAACTAAAAGTCATTACAAAATTAAACAATACAGTGGTTTCTGCACTAGGCTCTAGGCTTGTATCGCAGGAAGCAAGAACATTGATTGACACCGTTTAACACCAATAAATACATAGGACTCCGATTCAGTGGAAAGTATGCTAAATTGAAGTATAAATGAATGCATGAAAAAACGGCTAGTTTATTCAAGGAATGTGAGTGCGTGTGCGCGCGCGTGTTTGTGTGTGTGTGTGTGTGTGTGTGTAATAATAACAATAATAATGAGACTATAGCCATCTGCGCAGGACAGGATTATAGTGCCCGAGTGTATGCGCAAGTACAGATACTCTCTCTATTCCCTCACTCTCATAGACCGATGGAACGATAAACCAACACGACTGGAGAAAGATCAGGCGTAGGACCAACGACTTTACGTGCTTCCTGAGGCACGGGGGTGAAACACCGCCAACTCCCTGATTCCGAGCAGTTAATGAGAATTTCTTGACAGAAAACTCAATAGCTGATAAATATACCTGCCTGTGCACTAAGCCTTGACCATTCCAGATATCCTGTACTATTAACAACAGACCTCGACCGACATCTCAGATCAAACATAATTCGGAATGTTAAGTAAACAGCAGTGTTATAATGAGCTGTGGTGTGGCAGAATTATTATTAGATTTATGGCTTCAAATAACAGCGCTGGTGGCGGCGTGGGAATATATCTCGCTGTCTCATCCAGTGGACACATTAAAATGGAGTAATAAAGTTGTGTAAAAATAAAAACCGACATCAAAGGATTGTAAAGAATGTAATCATCGAAATCAGTTGACGAAGTAAAGAATTATTCTCCCGAGTTAATGCAGCTAGATGGATATACTCGTTTAAAGATGCTTAATAGAATCAAGCGTTACTTTGCAGAAATCAATTAGATTTAAAATGTTAAAAATCTAAATAACTAAGATGTTAAATATCTAAATAATTTAGCATGCAAATACAGGGGTCTAGGCTCCGAATATGTTTTTGTCCCATTCGGTGTCGAGACCCTTGGTCCGTGGGTTCCTAGCGCTATAAGGCTTTTTAAGGAAATAGCAAAAAGGTTAGTCGACGTCACAGGAGACCGAAGAGCTGGCAGCTACCTCGGACAAAGAATTAGTCTAGCTATTCAAAAGGGGAACGCTGCCAGTATCTTCGGAACCTTGCCTAAAGGGCCTCTTTTTAATAATAAATTTTATAATATATTTTAGTTATTATAATATATTTTTTAAGGTTTTTAGTTTTAGGTTCATTGTTCTAGTATATATTTTGTTTTTAATATTGTATATAATAAAATATCGTATATTATGTTATGTTAATAACTAAGATAAGTGACAATAGTATGTAGTGGTGCTGGGATTAGTGGTGACGGGGATAGTGCACGCAATTGAGGGAGGGCGGGAGGTGATCTTCCAACTAGGTAAGACACGTCATTTTATTTTATTACACGAATCTCGGCTTGAAAATTGAGCTTAAAAATGGATCCCGTCATCAGATCTTGGCCTGATTTATACAGGACCACCCTTGGGGTACTCTTTTCTAACAAAATATAATAATTGAAATCGGACAATGTGGTAATAGATCCTTTTTAGTGGAGACGAGGTATTCCATCTTAGTCCTCACGGGTGACAACGCATCTGCATTTTGATTCGTAATCGAGGATAGATGTAGATATATGGGACACAGCAACCACTTACCATCAGGTGGACTGTGTGCTCGTTTGCCACCCTTATCCTATAAAAAAATACAGTGGCTTGCTACTGCAGTCCATGGACACCTGCAGCCAACTTTAAACAAAGAAGGCTACAGATACGTTGTCACCTCTGCGGACGAAGATGGAATGCTATACAGCTGTAATTATGCTGGAGTTCTTGGCACTATACCGCAAACGGCAGTAGTACTATATGATAATTTTAGATTTTAGTTTTTTTTCTATTATATGATTATAAGTAAGTATAGTCTCTTCTCTCGATACAGAGTAATTGTGTTCTGTGGTCTGTTCACTTAGATATCTCGCCTTTGTGTCGCTCGGCTCGGTACGTGCCGCATCTTGTCAAAGGCGCCGCCGCGACATCAAAGGACGCTGCATGCGGCGTACACCCGCAGGAAAATTTGGCATTTTAAAATGAAACGCCATAGTGTAAGGTTGTTTTTGTTGACTCTGCTACGTATACAGAAAATGTTTTTTCGTCCTTGGGGGACAGTGAAGTGCCTTAAGATGAAATTTTGAGTGAACCAATAAAATAAATACTATTTTAGTATGGATTCAGAACGTGATGACGTTGAATGTCTTATTATAAATACAGGTGGCAATGACTCCGCCACTTCGAGTGATTATTCTATGTGAAAAATATTGTCTATTTTACTTTCGTTTATATTTACCTACCTACTCATATTTTTCATTTAAATTCTTTTGCTACCTAACTTGTATTAATTATTTATATTCGTATTTTATTACAATAACTATAAGAATAAAATGGTATTCTTTTTTATTCTTAGAATAGAAAAACATTTATTTAACAAACACAGTAAAAAATAATAAAATAAAAGCAAAATAATAAGTGCGCCTTCGGGTGTACCGACACTATCTTAGTGAACAGACTATATTATATATTTAACTTTTTTAATACTAAAGTTACAAACGAACTTACAGTCCACTTGATGGTTGGTAGCTACGGAAGTCCAGCCACCTGCCAACTACTAACGGCCATCTTCAAAAAAAAGGGACAGAGTAAGAGTAAGTAAGATAGAATGCCTGTAATTATACTGGCTCTCTTTCCGGTCTGAAGGGTGTATTATATTTGGCTGCAAAAATAGGTTTCCTAGGTTTCCCAGACGGATTTCTAGGTAGAAAAGGAATTCTACCATCTAAAAATATGTGTTTGTACTTTAAAAAAGGAGGAGGCTTTCTATTCGACTGTATGTGTATTTTTTTATGTTCGTTACGCCGATATCTTCACCAATTGCGAACCGACTTTAATGTGCGTTTTATGTAACATAAGCTAAACCTCAAGGCTGGGCACATTTAAATATGAAGAATAAATTCCACCCCTGAGGGGAATGAAATTTTTAATGCAACTGTTTAGACGACATTCCAGTTATCTTGAATTTGTTGTATTCCTTAAGCCACAAAAAAGATCCATTGATGTATTTTTAGAAATTTGTAATTTTCTTTTATAAAACCACCGGCCAACGGTAGACCAGAGGTAGCCATAGTGTTTTTAGGATTCCGTAGTTAAACAGCAAGGAACCCTTATAATTTCACCATGTCCGTCCGTCTGTCCCTCCGCGTATTTACTCAGAGGCGCTGAGTGCTACAAAGCTGCAATTTGGCATAATTATAGATATTAATCACGTCTATACTTTTTTTTTTACCTGTCTCATCTCCTCATCGTGTGGGGTGTCGGTGGATAGGTTTTATACAATATTTTTTCGATTCAGGGGTCCGTTTGCGAAATATTTAGCTTTAAAGTGGTAATTTTCATTAGAGTTATGTGTCCTCCCTACAAACTAAACCGCTGTTTGGAAACGTGAAAAGTATGCACGATAGTAGTATATGTATATAGTGAAGTTAAAAGGAAAACTATCACAGCTAAGTAGGCTTAACAAGTTAACGAGTAATAATCGACCACAGCTTATTAAATATACTTGGATTAGTAAAAATTTCGTTTCAATTCCATAAAAAATTACCTAAAACTCTAAAACATTTTTTAAAAAAACGGCTTATGCATTACTACTATAGCTTTACGTTTTCCTTTGCGGGGTAAGCAGAAAGGATCGATAGGCAAGAGACCGATCCTGACATACCAATTTTTGGTTATTTTTAGTTAGTAGATATTATGTATGCCTACAGTTTCATTCATTGTATTCTTGGTTTACGCGGTCGACCCTCAGAAATCAGGATAGTTTAGGGCAGTGGTGGTTTAGAGCAAGGTCCGCTACAGTCATGTATATCTCAACAGGGAACTAATAGATGAATAGGTAACTATGACCATTTTTATACGAACTTGGCATGTGAATGACTTGATGTAGATAGTATTTTAAAAATCGAAAAGTTTTTTTAATCTTTTTGAAGTGTAAACTTCTTTACAATCGTTGTGATTTGAAACTGGATGAAACGAAAAAGCGACACTAAAAAGAGACAAACGTATACATGTATAGGATTTAGTCTGCGTGAGAATGAGATAGAATACAATGTAGTAAGCGACAGTAGCCTAATGGCAGGGTGCGGACCGCGGACTCGAAAGGTAAAGTGTGGTTAAAGAGAATTTTAGTAATGGCTAGTATTTTAAAAAAAAGTGTTTCTTATTATTTCGGTCTCCTCTTGTGCGGTGCTTTAAAGATGGTTAACATGAACTTTACCTAACCGTTAAAATAAACGGTTAAAAATTAACAAATTTATTAAATAAATAAAATTAACCATATTGAATAAAATTATCATATCCAATTCATTCATAACAATCCACGATGTCATAGCTTACCGATTTATATAAAATTATTCCTGTTGTTTGTGTGAGAGTCATTACGAATCGTCTCGCATGCAGACTCGACGACTTCCAGCCTCCCGAACAAGCCGGTTTCCGAAAACGCTTTAGCACCATATACCACATACATACCCTTCGGCAAATTGTACAGAAGTCCGAGGAGTACAATTTGCCACTATGTCTGGCGTATGTGGCCTATGAGAAAGCCTTTGATTCCCTTTGAAGTCCCTTCAGCGGTGTCAAGTTGACTGTCGGTATATCGAAGTGCTGAAGTGTTTGTACAGTAGGGCTACGATGGCTATCCGAGTACAGAACCAGAGTACGAAACCTATCCAACTGCAGAGAGGTGTAAGACAGGGTGACGTTATATCCCCGAAGCTCTTCACCGCTGCATTGGAAGACGTTTTCAAGCTATTGGACTGGAAAGGATACGGTATTAACATCAACGGCGAGTACATCACTCACCTTCGATTTGCCGACGATATAGTCCTTATGGCTGAATCGCTGGAGGACCTAAGCACTATGCTCAATGACCTCAATAGTGCCTCCCAATGGATAGGTCTTAAGATGAACATGAACAAAACAAAGATCATGTATAACGTCCATGTCACACCCATGCCGGTAGTTGTTGGGAGCACTATTGAGACACATGACACAACATTAAACTTCTATTTTATACTTATTTTATGCCGCACTTGTGGTTGAAAATTACCATACATATTAAATAAATAATTTGCCGTGAAATATTTTTATTTTATATTTCATTTCATTTAAAGGTATCACTTATATAGCGTGTGAACTGCACATGTGTTTTTTTTAAATACCACTCCTGTAAGTCTGACTTTAAAATAAGTCCTTCAGTTACCATCGTCTTATTTGCGCCCATTTACAGTCGTTATAGCGGTCAAACAGCGAACTCACTTAATATGCTAATAGTATCAAGAACGCCGCTCCTAAGTTCACGTTTGTGACGGAACACGAACGCAACTACGAAACGGATGGACGGACACGCATTTGGCCGGTATTTTCCCTTTTTTTTGTACGCATAGGACTGCGTGGACTTATACTTTGACAGAGAGGAACGCCTGCGTATGGCTACTCCCCTCCGGTCCGACGGTGGCCCGTGTTGCCGTGACAAATGAGCAGACAGTCCACCTGATAGGAAGTAGATACTATGGGGCATAGACATCTCCATCTATCTTCGATTAAGAATCTGTCACCCCTGAGAACTAAGATTGAATGCCCCAATTCCAGTAAAAAGGGTCTCCGGTTCTCTACAGACACACACATCATACGAAACAGCAGCATTGATCTGCTATTTTACGCTGGTATTTTGTGAGAACGAGGTCCATCCCCGGTCTAGATGACCCATTCGTGCTACAACCATAATATAGTTGCACCATGGCTATACTTTTTACTTTCGATTTAGTAGTCATCTACGCTAACTACGAATCAATTGGTCGTCCAATTGAACAATTTCACAGGCAGTTAAACTTAAACTGTCCAGTCAATACGATGCCTTACTTACGGACTTATTTGACACGTGAACGATAATCCTTATTAGGCACTAAATACCCGGCATTCTTGACTTAGTCGGCTTCTTTCCGCGACTAACCTTGGATTGGTCGCCTACCTAATGACGTTCATGGCTACTTGCGAGGGATTAAATTGAAGGCCAAACAAATTTGAGTATTGTTACTAGGGAAGGAAAACTTGGCAACGTTATAATGAAAACCCCGCTGGGCTTCTTGCTGGTGCGATATATTTGGATTAAATTCATTACTAATGGGTATACACCATATAGAAACGGTTTGCTTCATCGTTCGTCATGCGTACAGCAAAGAAGTGAAATAAGTTGCCAGCATCTGTCTTTGCATCCGATTACAACGTGGGTGTCTTCAAGGCAAGAGTAAATAGGCTTTTGTTAAGCTAACTTTTTACCATATACGGCTATTTCACCACTTAACATCAGGTGGGATAGTAGTCAATAGACATGTGTCATTCACTGACTTCTAGTGACCCGATCATTCAAGTATTGATTTGTCTTACGAACCGGGTCATTCGAGTCGATCGTTCAAATGGATCATTTTGAGTTCAGTACTCTGTGATCTGTGAGACCTGCTCGATAATGTCGGTTGTCGGACATTATACTCTTTGGTCGTAGTTCCTGTCAATGGTTTGATCCGGAACGTTCCAAAAATGTAATTGTAATCACCAAAACTTTGATGCGACCTGGGTTGAATGAATGAAGTCGAGGAAATTTGCATGCGTAATTAATTCATTTGAAAAATTACTTTTAATATTAATTAAATAGTAAAAGCCGACTATAAAGAACTAAAAGGACTAAAATAATTTCCACATAGTAGGTTTTGAAATCGTTTCTAGGACATACTCGTAGTATAGAAGAATGGTTTAAGATTTTTGACTCTTTTAAAAGGACTATCATAAAACCTGACAAAGTTGCCAGCAAATCAAATCTAGGACCAATTTTCCAACAAGAAAGGTACTCTCAGGCTAGGCGTCAATGTTAAATATGATATTATATTTTTCATTTGGTATTTATTAGTGATTTAAAAAATACTAACATTAACAGACAAAATACTCAAAAATAGAAAATGACAAAGTTAACCTTACTTCGTGGCAACTTTGCCACCAGGGTTTCAATGAAAATAATAGAATTTGATTTCAAGGATGAAGGTAAGTTTACCACATAATATAATTCTCAACACTCAGTGTTATGA
This sequence comes from Parnassius orleans, assembly GCA_029286625.1. NCBI lineage: Eukaryota > Metazoa > Arthropoda > Insecta > Lepidoptera > Papilionidae > Parnassius > Parnassius orleans. The sequence goes on along the minus strand of JAGSMP010000006.1, from coordinate 9,294,160 downwards.
TTTGCTCCTTTAATTGTGCTGCAATTCTCAGCACTCAGAGTTATGATTTGCTCCTTTAATTATTTTTTTTAATTTTTTAAATCTTTAATCTTTAATTAAATAACAACATTTATGTTATCAAAGTTGCTCCCCTAAAATCCATTGCTGTCCGTTAGTCTCGCAAAAACTCGAAAACGGCTGGACCAATTTTGAAAACAAAAATTGTGTATGTTTGAGTTCACATTTCAATTGGACCCTGTGGCGCTGTTCTCGAGATCCAGAAATCATCCGTGCGAAGCCGGGGCGGATCGCTAGCCCCACATAATTTTTCATACAAACTTGAAAATATATCTCAGGGTTGTCCAAAAACCTTGATTTCGTTCTTTACTTGAATTTTTTGGAACGAAGTTCCATAACGGACAGTACGGATTTGGCGGATGGGGACTAGGCGACAAAAAGTGTAAGATTTTTCCGTCACGATCCCTTCTGACGTAGTGTAGACGGCCTTGGCGGTTATAAGGAAGCGAGATGGAATAATATCCATCTCCCTCGCACTTTTCTTATCTTGCCTTGAAATAAATATTATTTTATTTTAAATTAAAGACGCTAGTAATTCATTTATTTGTATTTGTTGATCAATAATATCTAATACGTAATAATATAATATCTAATTATCAATAATAATATACTACGAAAGGAACTTCGTTCCAACCGAGTGTTCCACGACACTCACGCATGTTTTTATTTAAACCTTATCACAATAATTTCTTAGGAAAAAATCTTAAATATAACAAACAAAAATACTCTCTTCTAAATTTACTTCAATTAATAAAGAAGCCAGATTTGACTGTAAGAAATTTCACAAGCTCAAGCTAAAATATCCCTAATTAGTTACATTAAAACTTCATCCCCAACTTACTATATCTATACTATACTATATCTACGGTATTATCTTATTATTTCCAAATGTTACTAACACTAGCTCTCAGTTAAAAAAAAACATTAACTAATCACTATGGATGGATACTTCTTGTCCGGAATGAATGACTTATTATTATTTTGAAAGTTCGAATTTAGAACCACCTCTTTTTTGAAATCAGCTTAATACAAAATAACCGGCAAAGTGCGAGTCGGACTCGCGCATGAAGGGTTCCGTACCATCGTAATACACGTTTCTAGTAGGGGAGCCCCTTTAGTTTTAATTTATTTTAATTTTTATTATTTGTTGTTATAGCGCCAATAGAAATACACATTCTGTGAAAATTTCAACTGTCTACCTATTACGGATCATGAGATACAGCCCGCTGACAGATAGACGGACGGACGGACGGACGGACAGCGGAGGCTTAGTAATAGGGTTCCGTTGGTTACCCTTTGGGTATGGAACCCTAAAAAGGAATAACATTACGCAAAGTTAACTCTGACACTAACGACAGTAGATTTTTTTAAAATATATTTATAATTTGTTTACAGCCAGGAAATCCATTCTATAAACATCCCAATAGAAAAAAATATATTTCCGGCCCCCAGTAATATCAATCAGATTATACTAAACTTCGTTGACAGGCTTATCAAAGTTTTAAGACTCGGAGGCTTAGGAGCACTCAAGATGTAACACTTAAAATGAGATTAGACCAAATGTTTGAGTAAGCTTTGATACAGTCTGACCATGTAGTAGCGGTGTAATATCCACTATCTCCATATTATCTCATTGGTGTTGTTAAAGGCGACAGGGGGAAATGATATACAGAGTTGGACATCAGCATCTTTTTTTTATAGAATAAGGGCGACAAACAAACACACAGTCTACCTGATTGTAGTGGACTCTGAGGCGCATAATCATGTACATCTATCCTCGATCAACAGTTAAAATGCAGATTGCGTGATACCCCTGAGGACTAAGGTGAAATGCCTCGTTTCCAGTAAACAGGGTCTCCGGTTCTCTACATTCACTATACGAAACACAGCAGCATTAGGCTGCTATTTCACGCTGGAATTCTATGAGAGCGTGGTTCTTCCCCGGTCGAGCCGACCCATTCGTGCGACAACCATATTAATATAGCTGTGTCATGTCTCTACCACGTATAAACTTAATCGTCTTTCTAATAACAACTGCAAATAATTTAAAAAACTATGGTTACCAACTCGCCTACCAAGTGTGGCAATTATTGCAGATATCTTTCCCTTACGGAGCGGCCTATTAGCAGTGCACTTTTGATGATGATAATGAATAAATGATGAATGATACAATCCTAGAAACATAGGGAAAATCGTAATTCATCCACATATATTTTTTTAATAAAAATTGTCTTCTGACTGAGATTCGGACCAAGGACTAGAAGTCAGGTACTCTGAAAATTATTTTACAGAAACCTTACATCTAATATTAGAGACACTAGCGACCAAAATCTGGAGACACCGAAACATTGCGAGAATTCTGGGCCAACATCTGGGCATAATAATCACGCAGACTGGATCAACAAGGCAACACCGGAAATCCCAGAAATGAAACTTGAATTTATACCAATAAATACATTTATAGAAGTCCTCAAACGCACACACAACTGGAAATCGCCAGGCACAGACAATATTCACAACTACTGGTATAAGAAATTCACCAGCATACATCCATTCATACATAACCACTTAAACACATTCATCCAATCACCACATTTACTTCCAACATACTTAACACACGGAGTAACATATATCATACCCAAAGACATGAATGACACCATAAACCCAGCGAAATACCGACCAATTTCTTGTCTACAAACCTAGTACAAAATATTAACAGCCTGCGTTGGCGAAACATTTAACATTGAAAACATTTAACCAAAAATCATATTCTAGCAGTACAACAAAAGGGATGTCGTAAGAATAACCAAGGATGTAAAGAACAACTTACTATTGATGCAATTATTTTGAACAGCGCTGTTAAAAGCAAGAAAGATATTCACACAATGTTTATCGATTACCAAAAGGCTTTCGATTCAGTACCGCATAGCTGGTTATTAGATGTCTTAAATCTGTATAAAATTCACCCAATACTGAAACTATTCTTAGAAACTTCTATGCAAAATTGGCAAACTGTGCTTAAAATTAATCAATCCTCTTTGAGTGTAACTACTGAACCAATTTGTATAAAACGTGGTATATTTCAAGGAAATGCCCTAAGTCCTCTGTGGTTTTGCATGGCACTCAATCCACTTTCACACTTACTAAATAATACTGACATGGGATTTACATTGAAAAACAATAACACGCAATATACCCTAACACACCTTATGCACATGGATGATATAAAGTTACATGCAGCAGACAAAAATACACTATTCCAACTAGCAGACACAACACAACAACTTTCTCAAGATATTTGTATGTTATTCGGAGTAGATAAATGCAAAATATTGTCTATTGTAAAAGGCAAGATTCAAAGCAATAGTTACACACTCAATTCAGATGAATCAATCAAACCAATGGATGAACACAGTACATAAAAATACTTAGGTTTCAAACAGTCCAGACCCATTGAACAAAATATTATAAAACAAGAACTGCTCAAAAAATTCTCGCATCGCCTCAACCTTATCTTAAAAACCAACCTCAACTCTAGAAACACTATTAAAGCCATCAACACATTTGCAATTCTCACATACTCTTTCGGAATTATGCGATGGTCAAAAACTGACATAAAAAAACTACAACGCACACTCAATACACTTCTAACTAAACACAGAAAACATCATCCAAAACGCCCAGAAGGGGGAAGAGGACTGATAGATATACACAATTTACACAACAAACAAATACTTTCGCTCAGAGCGTACTTCCATAACAAATCAGAACACTCATCTTTACACAAACACATAACGGAAACAGACAAAAAACTTACACCACTTAACTTACAGAACAGAAACACGCAAATTAATGAACACATTATGGGAACACAACAAAAGATCGCAGCATGGTCTGAAAAAGCCCTACATGGAAGACATCGAGCCTATCTGAGCCAGCCACACGTCGATAAAATTAAGTCGAACGAATGGCTCAAACGAGGTGAACTGTTTCCCGAGACCGAGGGTTTTATGCTTGCCATACAGGATCAAATAGTACCAACTCGTAATTACATAAAATACATCATAAAAGACTCCAATCAGACTACTGACATGTGCAGACATTGCAACAATTCCTCTGAAACCATACAACATATTACAGGAGCATGTAAATCACTTACACAAACCGATTATAAACATCGTCATGACCAAGTCGCTGCAATCATACACCAACATTTAGCATATAAATATAAATTCGTAGATAAGATGCAGCCATATTATAAGTATAAACCTGAAACAATATTAGAAAGTAAGAATCAGAAAATTTACTGGGACCGAACAATAATAACAGATAAAATTATTCATTACAATAGACCTGACATTACCGTTCACGACAAAACCAATAAAACAGTTTACCTGATAGATATAGCAATACCAAACTCACATAACATTCAAACTACAATATCCGAGAAACTAAGTAAATATCAAGAACTTGCCATAGAAATTAAAACTCAATGGACTGCACAAAACGTTCACATCGTCCCGATAATTCACTCAGCCACCGGTATTATACCAAAGTCACTCTCACAAAACCTTAATACTCTACACATGCCTACTCATACACTTCACATACTCCAAAAAGCCACCATCCTCAACACCTGTCGCATCACCCGAAAGTTTCTGACTTCTTCTACTTTATCATCCACTTTTACAATTTAAATTTCCCCTCACACACTTGGTTCCGACCCGTGTGTGCGGTGTTTCAAATTCTCAAAGAAGAGAAGAAATATAAAGAATTGATAATAATAATAATATCCTCCAGACCGAACTTCGGTCACGGCGGCCAGCCTCAACGGAGTCTAGCCATCGGCGCACGACAGGATTATAGTAGCTCTATCACGCTGGTACACGCTTTAGGAAAACTTGATTTTTTTATTCATTTTTACCCACAAACGATGCTAATAAATGTAGTATACTTTGTTTTTTGTTGTATTAATAATTCCGTTCAAAAAATAATAAATACCGCGCAAAGCAGGAAATATTAGAAATAATTCGATAAAAAGTTGAAATGGGTGCTAAATTGTTTGTAATTTATCGTAGTGACAAAGAAAAGTTTTTTTAACCCCTTCATTTAAGAACTACCGTTTAAATTTTAAAATAACAGAGCTATGAAAAAAAGACACTGACTCTAAAACTACAAACGATATGGATGTTTGTAGTGTCTGTTAAACTCTTCTTATAACTGCAAAAAAAAGTTTAGGAAAAACTTGTTTTTTTATTAATTTTACCTGCAAACGATGTTAATAAATGTAGCATACTTTTTTTTCTAGTACTAATAATTCCGTAAAAAAATATCGCGCAAAGCAGAAAATGTTAGAAATAATTCGATAAAAAGTTTTGAAATATGTGCTAAATTGTTTGTATTTTATTGTAGTGACAAGAAAAATCTTTCTTACCCCTCTCTATTCAAAAAAATACTGGATAACTTCATAAATAACAGAGATATGGAAAAAAATTGGCTCAGAAACTACAAACGATATAGACGTTTGTAGCAGTAGGTACTTGTATGTTTGTAGTGTCTATTCTAAGGATACTTCATCATACCAACACATTCATTACCTCGATTGTCTAGAATAAAAGTATTAAAAATAATGAAAATGTATCTCAAATCGTTTGTAGTTCAATGTAGTCGCAAAGAAATTTCGTTCAATCGTTTATATTAATGATATAACCCTCAGAACTCTGGGAATAATAAAACTCTTAAACATAATTATTGAAAGTTCATTAACTACAAACGTCAAAGTTAATTGTAGTTATTTCTGTTCATCTTTGAATAGTACAGCTCAAGCGATAAGGACAAATAGCATACTGTGTATTTGCGAACTTGTTTTGAATGAGACACAAACCTAAGCGATTTTTACCTCAAATCGTTTGTAGTTTAATGTAGTGAAAATGAAATTCTGTATACATGTCATTAACCTGATTGAATTTTTAAAGGTTAAAATTATGTTAAGCTACACATGTTCTACCGCGAGTGAGTAGAACAAAAGTATTAAAGTCAATGATATTTTATCTCAAATCATTTGTAGTTCAATGTAGTCGCTAAAAATTTGCATCAATCTTTCATATGAATGACGTTCAATAACCCTCAGAACTCTAGGAATAATAAAACTCTTAAACGTAATTATTGAAAGTTCATTAACTACTAACGTTTATGTTATAAAATAACTGAACTTACAACCATATTATATAGTAAAGATATTAAAGTACTTACTATGATTACTTAATAAGTTTTAATTGATAATAAAACGATTATTATGTGTTTATTTTAATTGAATTATTTATCAAATCCTTAAATTAATTAAGAAGATTGAAATTCTTTACTTAGGAATGAGCAACATAATGATTTAGCTTCATTTGATTCACTATAGTTTAGTTTAAAACGTTTACCTTTTAAGATTAACCCTTTATTTTATTAAGCTATAGTATATTTCATTGTCATATATTATAGTTGAGTCGTAAGAAAAATTACTGGGCAAAATTGTTAGAACGATCAGGGAAAAAAATGTATTGCTAATATATGTTGTAATGATAGGCATAAAAAATGATCGACAGTTGATTTTCATCCTTGTAGTACATGAATTGTCTACCTATTACGGTGAAAGTTAGCGTCAGCAGACAGACGAACGGACAGCAGAGGCTTAGTAAGGTGCCGTTGGTTACCCTTTACGGAACCCTAAAAATAAATAATGGGACCGGTTTAAAAACATTATTTAATTGTTTCAAGTAATCAAAACGCAAACGTTAATAGTTACTGATATAAAAATTATTCCTTTGTCATAATAATATGTTCAATAACAAACAATTATAGCGGACATTTCGTAATGACGTTCTCGATTAATCTTAATTGGTTGTTTTCGTTCTTTTTAACTCATTTGAGCGTTGTAGCTCCTCAATTCGAAAGAAGCTTATGTCATACAATGAACTGTTAGATTGCAGAGGTTATCGTCAAAGCCCAATTCAACCTCGTAAAAGCCAATAGGCAATAATAATATCCTCCAGACCGAATTTCGATCACGGCGGCCTATTTCAACGGAGACTAGCCATCTGTGCAGTACAGGATATAGTACACAGAAGTGTGTGCGGACTCTGAGAGTGGAGGAATAGAAAGTGCACCTCTCTATTCCCTCACTCTCATAAAAGTCCGTGTCATAGGCGCTGGACCAGCGGTTTTACGTATAAACACCGTCAACTTCCTGAATTCGGACTGCTACTAAGAAAGACAGAAAAATCAAATAACTGATTTTGCCTTAACCTGGGATTCAAACCCGTGACTACATGATTAGTAGTCGCCCTTACGATCACTAGACCAACGAGCCTTTCAGTCCCCTTGGCGATACAAGTCTCGAAGCCCGCTCTGCTATTACCACTGCTAAAATCATATTTTTTTATTTAAATTTATAGTTTTTTTTACGAAACAAAATATTAACCAATAGAAAAGATAAAAAATGTACAATCTATTTTATTTAGAAAGATAATTTATAGTTTTAAAAATATATTAAACTTTTTAAAACAAAAATTAGACTATATTACTCCAAAGGATGTTACACAAATAAAGTTATTTTTATTTTGTCGGGTTATTTTGGTACGGGTACAGCAAGTGTTTAAAGATAAAAGTTTTTTCATACCGATTGCACTCGAATAATCAACCACAACAAATGGGTTCATTTTGTTGTGGTTGCTTATTTTGTGATTCGCGTTTTTGTCTTCAAATAACCCATTTCTGTATGTTAAATTTTCATAAAACGATTTTGTTTATGAACAATAATTACATTTAACATTTAAATAGATTTACAGAGGTTCAAAATAATAGAAAAGTGCTGGAACGTCGCCACCACGGCTCTGTTACTACGTAGGATAATTACGGCGGTAATGCGAACTAACGGCCTCTTTCACGTTTATGCTTGCCTAGTACTATTCCTACTAACCACCTGTACTTATCATCTGTTTTTCATATGCCCAGGCATACATACGTTTTACATGAAATGCATATTAAACATATATATCGATGCATATTAATGACTAAAAAATATGACAAATATCTAGAAAATTACTGATTTAATGACGAAATATTTCCAATTGTCTTACAGGTCTACGGGGAAGTAAATTTTGCGTATTTTCACTAGTTTAACACTGTTGGGATTACGCCAAATTAGAGACTGTCTCCGACCGCAAATAATTTTAAAGACTTTAAAGGTTTCACATAATTGAAGACAGGACATTTAATATATCTTAATGTTCGTAAAACGTAAAAACGTAAGTCCTTATCATTAACTGCGCTTTGTTCAAAACACGTAATTAATTTCAGTAAACTTGAAAGTATCCCAGTATTACGTAGTACTATTATATAATCTGTGCCAGTATAAAAACATTGTATTCAGAGAGAGAGAGGGAGAGAGATGCAGCTATCACACTTAAGTTACTAATGGCGTCTAATACTTATTATTTAGTTTTCTTTTAAATATCTCCTATTATATTTGAAAGTGACAAATGACAAAAAAAGGGGACACAAAGGATCTGGTAATTTTATTTTGTTGTCATTTCTCCTTTTAGAGGATAATTTTGAAACGATAGTAGTTTGAAAAACTGAAATATGACAAGCTCTATTTTAATTTCTTACGTTGTAGAAACAAAGAAGTTCCTTTGAATTAAGTTCATTTCTAAAACCTATTTTGCTTTATTACCTGACTGTATATAAAAGTGAAATAATTGAACTATTTAGTATATGCCAACTGTAATTCTTAATTTGTTAATGTTGTATTTTATCATATTATGAATAACTTTTATCCGATGATTGAATCAGCTCTAAGTCATATAGATCATCGTAGTTATCTAGAATGCGTCCATATTTTATCACTTGGATTATAACTAACACTGTTAGAGTCGATATTGCCTAATCTCCGGGATGAAATGAGGCGATAGATTTTCTTACGTCAGCATCACCCGCCATTGGTGTCGTAAGAGGCTGCAGCACGAATTCGTCGTCTTGACTGGGGAAGACCATGCTCGTACCAGCGTGAAATAACATAATGATCTTGTGTTTGACAGGTGTGTGACGGGACCCAAAGATTTTATTGACAACAAGGCATTGTACCAAATGTGACAAGATATGATTCTTAATTTAGGATAGTATGTAGGTAGGTAGGTATATCGAGTAGTAGCGGTGTAAGACCACTACCCCATATCGTCCCGTGCGTGTCGTAAAAGATGACAGAGGAATTTGTTTCCCTCTGTCGCGTCTGCGACAGAAGATGGGCAGCGGCGACTTCCTAATAACTAGAGAACTGCAGTTGCCAACCCACCAAACGTGACAACTATGCCAAACACCCTCTTATGAAGCAATCTATTGTGGAAACCTACTTACTCGTACAAGTCGCGGCACGTAAGTCTAGCGCTGAACGAAACGTGGAGGGGACGTGCACGAATTGAATTGCACGAATGCGACTGGAAAGCCAATCAGCGCGTGCGAACGATACGCACGAGCCAATCAGCGCGACTTATGCGCAATAACGGTCACCGCTAAACCTTCGTGCCGCTACTTATATTCAGTAGTGTAATTTTATTGTTCAAATAAGATAGGTAAGGTAGTCGTCTATGGGCCCACAGCCTTCAATTTCAATCGAGTGGACTGTATGCTCGTTGGCCCCCTTGTATACATAATCGTAGATTAACAGATGTATGACAAAGTGGGTATTTTCTATCAATAGAGTTTTTTAAATAGAGCAACTGGTTGCTGTACTGCCTTTTGAATAACCGTCTAGGATCTGGCACAATGAGTTTATTTTGTGTGATATCTGTAGAATGAATCTTTCATCATCAATCAATTTCACAGTATGGTGAGCAGCATTACTAATGCGAGGATACCAGCTGAGCTCCGAGCTCAGTCAGCCCAGCGTAATAAATATGGAGAAATGTGGCAACTAACGTATATCATCTGACGCATTCTTGGAAAAGCCTACGTCCAGAATGGGACCTATAAATAATGATGTCCTGATTTAAGAATGTGACACGTAATAAAATTAAATTGAATACAAAGGTAATTAAAAGTACCATTCTAAAATATTTTTAAAGTTGTGTAATGTATTACGAACCTATTTAAATAATTATAGAATTTAATTATAGAAATTCACATTATCCAACTCATTCTTGGGGAGCAGGCGTACGTTCAGAATGGGACTCATAAATATTGTTGTTGTGATTTAGGAATTTCGAAACGTAATAAAATAAAATTGAATACAAAGCTAATTTAGAAAATCGGAAATATTTTTAAAGTTATGTCTTATCTTACGAACCTATTTAAATAATTGTAGAATTTAATATTATGTCATATTATCCGCATTGTTAGGGAGGCCTGCGTTCAGAATGGGAATTCTAAGTACTGTCGTCGTGATTTAGGAATTTTGAAACGCAATGAAATCAAATTGCTTACAAAGCTAATTAAAAAAAACTGTAATATTTTTAAAGTTGTGTTTTATTTTAAGAACCTATTTAAATAATTGTAGAATTTCATATGTCATATTATCCGTATTCTTGGGGAGGCCTGTGTTCAGAATGGGACTTTTAAATACTGTTCATCTTGATACTGAAATACTCGTGATTTAGGAATTTCGAAACGCAATAAAATAAAATTGAATACAAAGCTAATTAAAACTAAAATTCAGAAATATTTTTAAGTCTGTGTTATGTTTTACGAACCTATTTAAAGAATCATAGAATTAAAAAAATGTCATCATCCTTTAAATAAAGATATGATCGCAAACAATAAACAAATGCTTAACTTCATCAATCTAACAGTACCTTCGTACTGACATGCACGGTATCTACACAAATCAATAACCTTTTCCGTAAACAAAAACAACAATCACGCATTCAACCTCCAAATGATTTATTATCCTGTGGATATTTTTACCGCGTAAATAAATTAACCGAATGAAAAAATACGTCCAATAACTCTTTACATTTATATCAAAGGAAACACAATTCAATTCAATCGGATTATACTCAGGTGACCTACTTACCGGTAAATCGATGTAGCGAATGGAAAAGATTATTTATAACACTTGCAAAGGCACTATTATGTTTTTTACCAAATACACTTAAACCACAACACTCAGTGACAGAGATGAATATTGTAGAAAATTAGATATTAGAAGTGGAAAAATCAATAATTTCTACTCGCCATTCCGTAGCGGACTGGCAGTAATGGAAAATCGCTGCGAACTTAGCGCTGTCCATTCAATACTGTAGTGTTCTGTGAGGTAGAGGCATGCGTAGAGGAGCTAGGCTGAATGCGCCCGTTGACGTAGGAGCGCGGGAAAAATGACGTGTCGTTTATATTAGAGTTCTGTAAGACAGAAGTTTTAAAAATGTGATAATTAAATCCGAATTAATCTATATCATATTAATTACAATTAAAACGTGTTCAAATGTTAAATTACAAACAAACATCATAAATAAAAAAGAACCGTGTGGTTGCGATGTAAGAATATTCACTATCATCCCGTGGGTGAGAGGGACAGAGGGAAACTGGAACAGGAGATGAGCAGCAGCATCTTCCTGATAACGACTCAAAATGATAAAAAAAACTGCGGTTGCCCACCCGCTTGCCAAGCGTGGCAAATATGGCAAAATCCCCCCTTTGAGACAATCTATGGGGAAGGCCTATGTTCAGCAGTGGACTTTTATAGGCTGTAATAAAATGGATGAAATGAATCATAAATAAAAGGTTTATTTAAATCGCTTAAATTACTCTATTGTAGGGGCGGGGATATTTGCCATAGTTGCAATGCTTGGCAAGCGGGTTGGCAACCGCAATTTATTATTTTTAGTAGTAGGAAGACGTGCTGCCCATCTCCTGATTTGTAAAAAAAATCCCCGCTATGAGGCAAGATATGGGGGAGGCTTATGTTCAGCAGTGGACCTTAATAGGCTGTAACGGTACCCTCTGTTGTAAATGTAGGAGTGTTAACTATGGGCTACCATGTAGGTGTCATTAACTGCTAGAATCCAGATTACTGTAAAAGTTTCCGAGCACTGTCAGAAAAAAGCTTTATAGTGCCATAAACGTATGGACAAGCACAAATGTACCCGTTCCAACAAACACGTGCACGGACACTATGATAAGATTGGAGATAGTTTAGGATGCAGAGGAATACACGGAAAAGACCACTAAACAAGTGATCCGATAACAAGATTTCATTTTTTGATTCAAATCTACGATGTAGGGCCAGGATCCCTATCATCCTTTCATTAATATGAAAAACAATCAATCAGTGACTTTATTTTAATTCCTTTATTTTTTTTAAAGTTATCCCCACTCGAGGATTTTCTCCTATCGTAGAGGCATTTTACAAACATAAATTGCACAAAGACAAACATCCAGACCCGGAACAATTACTTGTAGTCCATACAAGTACTTGTTCCGTGCGGGATTCAAACTCGCGGCCTCCAGCGCTGCAACTTATTACTAAGCCACTGCGCTACTAAGCCGTCAAATTACTAAAAGTAGAAGAATTAAAAATAAAGTTACAAATGAGTAAAAAATTAAAGAATACTGCATTAAGGCATTTTGTGTATATACACACTCTAGAAACCGAATAAGTTATAATTAAATCGCAACTTTTCAATGATGATTACACTGCGTAACCATCTCGGAAACAAATAAGTTTGCCTTAGTCCCAACTAACGACACCTGGTGAACGTAAGATTACTAACCCTCATTGGCATATGCGGAACCCAAACGTCAAGTCAGACTCGCGCTTGACTATTTTTGTCGCTAACAATAATGACTTTATGATCGCCTCTACAAATAAGAGATAAGTATGTCAAATTGGAAGATAGTTTTGATTTGAAGATCTTCTAATTGTTTACTTTACATTACACAATTAAATATAATTTGTAATTGAACATATGATATTGTTTTTTGTATTTTTTATTACAAATTGAAATCTTGTACGTGGTAGAGTCATGATGCATCACTAATAGGCCGGCTAAGTCGGGGAGAACCACGCTTGAACAGAATAACAGCGTGATATAGCAGCATAATGCCTCTATGTGAAGGTGAAGGTGTTTTTTTACGTGGTAGAGCTGCAGCTATATTATGGTTGTAGCACGAATGGGTCGGTTCGACCGGAAAAGGACCACGCTCTCACAGAATACCAGCATAAAATAATAACTTAATGTTGCTGTGTTTCGTATGGAGAGTGCAGAGAACCGGAGACCCTTTTTACTGGAAACGAGGCATTCCATCTTAAACCTCAAGGGTGACAACGCATCTACATTTTTAAATTTAGTTGTCTATGGGCCACTGCATCCACTTACCATCAGGTGGACTGTGTGCTCGTTTGTCACCTTTATTCTATAAAAAAGGTGTTCCACCTTGGTACTCAGAGGTGATAACGAGTCTGCATTTTGATTCTGAAATAAGGATAGATGTAGATATCTATGTGCCACAGCATCTACTTATCATCAAGTGGACTGTGTGATCGCTCGTATCCCTTATTTTATAAAATAAAAATAGATAACACATCTACATTTTGATTCTTCATTGAGGATAATTTATATGTCTATGGACCACAGCATCCTCTTACCATCAGATGGACTGTGTGACCGTTTATCACCCTTACTTCTATAAAAATAAACTTCTATATAATTGAACGGTATAACATTATGGTACGTCATCATTACCGGACTATGAACTGTCTACCACTGATTTATCCAATAGTGGACTCTACACTTTATTTAAAACAACTGCAGCCGTGGTGCAGTAGTTTAACAATGAGTTGCAGTGCTAAGGGCCGCGGGTTCGAACCCCGCACGGAACAAGTATTTGTATGGCCTACAAATAATTGTTCCAGGTCTGGATGTTTGTCCTTGTGAAATTTATGTATGTAAACTTATGTATGTGAACATCCCCCATTTATTTGAAGAATTTCTTGAGGAAGGATTTGTGCAAGAAGTTTTTCGATTTTTTTTTAAAGAAAGGGTCGACACCCAAGCACACAGACAACTGATGTTGCCTTTGTCTTTGTCCAGTCAACTGATGTTGTGTTTGTCTTTATCCCTTTGCTAAGTCTATCGCTGAACATAGGCCTTCCCCATAAACTGCCTCATAGAGGGGATTTTTTCATTGTTGCCACGCTAAGCAGGCATGACAACCGCAGGGAGATGCTGCTGCCCATCTCCTGTTTCAGTTTCAGTTTCCCTCTGTCGCCTCTTACGTCACCCACGGAACGATATGGGGTTGTGGATATTCTTACACCGCCACTACATGGGTGTGTCGACTCATTAATGCTGCAACATGGTACACTTATGAAAATATGAAAGAGAAATATGGCAATTTTTTCTCTCAAACACACTCTCTCTCACACTCAACTGCCCTCTTACTAATTAACAAACTAGATTCATTTACCACCAGTGGTCGTAGTCTCCAATACAAATTTCTAAAGAATTTCCTTTTCGTCCAGTCTTTAGGTGTTTAATTTACGGACCGTAGATAAATAATTTCGTGTTTAAATCAAGTTGTAAAAAGATTGAACATACTAGAGAACGTATTCGTGCGAAGCCGATGCGACAAAAAATCCGTTGCTTACAAAAAAAATACTAACCTATGTTCATGCTATACGTGACTGGAAAATAGACGAAAGCTGTCTCGTAGGTCGTGGCTTCGTCACTACCGACTAAGTGCAACGCGGGGATCGTTACGTAATATTATGTAAGAGGACATACGTATTAGTGCTTCGCTAACTTATTTTTTCAGGTGGCCATCTTTAAATGAGTTAATAGGACTTTGCTTACTTTGTATAAAGTACAAGCAAACATATAGTCTACCATAGACACCTACATCAATTATCAATTAAGAATCAAACTGCAGATGCGTTATCATCGCAGAGGACTTAGATAAAATGCCTCGTTTCCAGTAAAAAGGATCTCCGGTTCTCTACACTTACCATACGAAACATAGCAGCCATTAAGCTGCTATTTAACGCTGGTATTCTGTGAGATCGTGTCTTCTTACCTGATGGTAAGTGGATGCTGTGGCCCATAGACGCGTTGTCAGCCCTGAGGACTAAGTGGAAACCCCTTGTTACTAGTAAGAAGGGTCTCCGGTTCGCTACACTGACTATACGGAACACACATGCTATTTCACGCTGGTATTCTGTGAAAGCGTATTCTTTCCCCGGTTGAGCTGACACATTTGTGCTACAACCACAATCTGCAGCGTAGCTCTACATATCATCCCTGTAAGATAAAAGCTCTCGTCGTTAAAAAGGGTCCCCAACTTTCTACACTTACCACACAAAACAATATAGCATTACGATATTCTGTGAATGCGTAGTTGTTTCCCAGTTTAGCCGACCTATTCGTGTTTCAGACACATCACAACTGCAGCGTAGTTCCGATACCAGCTCTACCAAAGAGGGCATCGTATTAGTTTTTATTCTTTTTTTTTTTTTGTTATCCATCAATCCCATAGTCGATTGTCGGATAGAAGATAGGGTGTTATTTATATTATTCATTTGTTGCAAAATAAATAAAGAAAATATACGAGTATATATACCAAAAGACGGCTCGATTGCACAGTGGTTGACCGTTAGGCTGCGGACTGTGAGTTCGAATCTCGCCCGAAAGAAGTATTTATATGTCCTGCAAATAATTCTTACGGGTGTTGCTGCTGGTATAATGTTGTCCATGCATGATTTATGCATGCAATTATGCAAAAAACTTCCACGACACCATAGAAATTCTTAGTGTAGAGGTAAGATTTTTCAAGATCTAAAAATAAAACTAAATACGAATATGTATGCAATTTTTGTACTATTATCCTATTTCTATTTATGCTTATTTGAACTTTTTTTTTAAATAAAACTAGTTTTTACGGATTTGATCACGTATATTTACTTATTTTATATTCCCGATGTTTCGAGCACTTTACAGCACCCATGGTCACGGGGAGACTGAGGTGTTTGACGTCCCAATGTCATAGTTATCCACGGCTAAATAATATTATTTTTTGTTCCGATCTACGCAGTATGAACTTATAGTATCTTGAAGTCTTGCAGTTGGTGATAGCACCCGGCCATCTGCTTGGGATTCTATAATTAATAAAATTAAATCCCAACCTAAGCATACAAGGCACTGCCTTATTATTTAGATTTCTGTGTATGCAAAGTACACTTATAGGCGAAAAAGAGCAAGGATAAGGATCGCTTTCAAGATGTCATCCTACATCCTGACTTTGCAAACTAATAAAAATAATTATTTTATATTTCAGAATGAAATCCACGACACCCTACGTGTCTTAGGGTTCGACGACCGATGAAGGGGGTCAATGGGGGGGTATTAATGGGGCTAATGGTGCCTTTGTAATAAACTCGATATATCCGTTAGATGGTTATGCTTTTATTCGTAGAGTGTTACACGTATCGTTTTTTATAGAATATGAGTGACAAACGAGTAGGTACACAGTTCACCTCATGGTAAGTGGATGCTGTGTATCTTAGTCCTCAGATGCGTTGTCACCTCTGAGGGCTAAGATAGAATCCCTGGTCACCAATAAAATAGTAATTTAAATCGGGCAGAGCGGCGGACTTTTCGTTGCCCTATAACCCTCTCAAAAATGAAAAGAGGCCAGTGCCCAGCTATGGGACACATATGGGCTGTTACTTTACTATTTACTTTTTATATAGGTAATGCTTAATTTTCTTAGGATATTGCAGCTATTTTGACTCACTTTCCAGAGTAAAAGGTTAGTGTATTTTTTTATGTATAATAAGGGTGACAAACGAGCACACAGTCCACTTGATGGTAAGCGGATGCTGTGACCCATAGACATCTACATTTATCCTCAATTAGGACTCAAAATGCAGATGCGTTGACGTTACTAAGATGAAGTGCCTCGTTTCCAGTATAATGGGTCTCCTTTCTCTACACTCACCATACGAAAAACCCCAGCATTGAGCTGCTATTTCACGCTGGTATTCTGTGAGAGCGTGGTCCTCCCCCGGTCGAACCAACCCATTTGTGTCACAACCATAATACAGCTGGAGCATGCAGTGCCTGATTTAGAGTTATAAAGGGTCTCCGGTTCTCTAAACTCACCATACGAAATACCGCAGCATTTAGCTGCTATTTTACGCTGGTAATCAGTCAATCAAAAGTTAATTTAATTAGCTGAACTGAGTAAGTGGCGCAAATATGAGTCTCAGAAGATGGTGATAAGAGGCTGGTTCTTTTCTCGCTCAAAGGCTAAGTATAGCCATTCAGCGGGAAACGCTGCCAGCGTTCTTGGCACGATACCGCGTGGAGTAGGACTGTTTGATAATTAAATTACTAGTCTTAGATTTTTTTATTATAGTTTTAATATTGTATATAATAAAATATTGTATATTATGTTATGTAAATAAATGTATAACATAATATTAGCAATTATATTGTTTTATTGTTATGAATTTTTTTTAAAGAACATGCTTTTATTACCTATGGGTCTAATCTTTTTTGTAATATATTTTAAATGAAATATTGTATCATTATCCATTAAAAATAAAACCGATAACAAAAAAGAGGTGGAGTTTCTTTCGCCATTCCTTCACCTCAGAGGAACCTCATTTTGAAAAGGAGTATACTAAAACATGTTGACGACAACCGAAATATTAATTTCTTACGTCGAAAAAAATAGTGTTTATTTCACGAAAATAACCGCTAATTTCATTTAATTTTAATATAATATGAGCAAAGTTTTAATACACGTTATATAAAACCTGGATAAAGCGAAGTCTATCCATTTTAAATTAGTTTTCCGTTCGGTTCTGCACGAGCATGCATACCTACTTCAATTACAAGCAATTGGTTTATTGAATAAGGAATGTGCCCGAATATCCATTGACCCTGTTGATTAAAGTCCAAAGCGTACCTAAATCTCTGAGCCCTTTGTTTCTGCCTTGATTGTACAGCTTCGTAAATAATTCGTTTACAAATTGAACCTTCAGTTAAAAGGCATGAAATAAACATTACCTTTTGTAACCTAATTCCTTAAACACTACAAATGGAACTTTTTGCTTTAAGGTATAAACATTATCCCTTGTAACCTAAGTCCTTAAACATATATAAGGTAATTATTTTGCATGTTTCCATATACTGATATCTTATTTACTACTAGCGATAGCTGGATAGGCTCTATTAATGTGTTGTTATTTAGTTTTTAGATTTAGAAGACCATTTATTTTAACAAATTTTCGTTTTTTTTTTCAAATAAAAAATCTCCAAGTTTTCAGATAAAATATAGCTTAGATCCCTCCTGGTATTACTCTCTATCTGCTTACGCAGTTGCATCACAATCTGTTCAGCTATTCCGAAGATAAGTGCGAACAGACAGACAGACAAACATTTTAAAAATGATTATCTATTCGTGTCTTGTCATACAAATAATCCCCTCAGCTGAATATAAGGCATTTGTTACAGACAGACACTGAAAATAATATACATTCTCCTGTCTCTTGATCTGCCTACAAAACCCACAGATGGACCGCGATGGGAGGATAAATCTTAATCGCCACGCTTCGTAGACAGATCGGATCGCAGTACCAGACGTCTCGCACCTTCGCCGCTTATATGTTTTACATCTTGCATAAATGACATTATACCAATGCCATCTATATGAAGCCTTGAGATCATTTTGAATTTTCTAATAGACGCATCTTAGAACATGCACGAGACAAAATGGAATATTTACATTGTTGATAACTAATTTGCAGGGTTCCGTAACTCAAAAGAAAAACAGACGGAGAGAAAAAACACCTTTTTCTTTTGAAACGGCTAGAGATATCAAGTTGAAATTAATATCAAACACTATCTATGGCTACTTGGTAGTGTAAACAATTCAAGCTTCTAAGTCAATTCAATTAAAAGATTCGGCCATTTTTTTTATAGGAGAGGGGGCAAACGAGCATGCGGCTCACCTGATGGTAAGTGACCACCGCCGCCCATGAATAACTGCAACACCAGGGGAATTGCAGATGCGTTGCCGGCCTTTTAGAAAGGAGTAGGCTCTTTTCTTGAAGGTCCCTAAGTCGTATCGGTCCGGAAAAATCGCTGGTGGTAATCGATTCCACAAGGAAGTTGTGCGAGGAAGAACACATCTTCTAAATCGCACAACAACATCAACATCAACAACATCAACATTCATGTCACCTATTATACTTTATTATTATATTATGTACTAGGTGGTAGTTCTCCTTATCTGCCAAGGAGTCTGGATAGGTATCACTCTCTTACCTAGTTCTGCCGTCAAATAGCAGTGCTTGCACAGCATTCTGTTCCGGTCTGAAGGGTATAAATATAAAGCTAAAGAGAGCCAGCATTATTACAGGCATTCCATCTAAAGGAGACTACGCATATTCTTTGTTTGAACATGGCTACTGGTGCCCATGGACTTCAGTAGTCACTTACCATCTGGCAGACTGTAAGCTCGTTTGTCACTTCAATACTAGCGTAAAATAGCAGCTTAATGCTGCTGTGTTTCGTATGGTGAGTGTAGAGAACCGGAGACCCTTTTTACTGGAAAAGAGGCATTCCATTTTAGTCCTCACGGCTGACAACGCATCTGCATTTTAATTCGCAAACTAAGATAGATGTAGATGTCTATGGGCCACAGCAACCAATTACGATCAGGTGGACTGTGTGCTCGTTTGTCACCCTTATTTTATTTAAGAAAAAGTATTAAAAAATATATTATTATAATAAAAACTACTAAAAGTAAAAACTAAAATTATCATACAATCCTACTTCTCGCCGTATAGTGTTAAAGAACGCTTGCTGTGTTTCCTCACTGAATGACTATACATTGTTATTTTTCAAGGAGTAGCCAAATTTTAAACTAAAGTTCAAACATATAAATAATGATATACCGTTATTGCAGTTTTTGAAAATACGAGTAAATAAGGCTTCTACTTTTATTTGAAATTATCCCAAATTGAATGTGATTTATGCCTACCGATCGAACCTTACGTATACGTGTGCGTGCGCTGTAAAATCAGTTAAAATAATGCATTACCACGCACTTTGAATTTAAAAGATAAAAAAGGACAGGATGATTGAGATTGTTTTATTATGTTTTCTACACTATTTGCCTATATTACCTATTCTGAACCTTCTCTGTAAATTTGGCCGGTTATTGCAAGATAACCCTGTATTTAGTTAAGTAGGACAGCATACTCTGGCAAAGGCCAAAAGCATTGTATTGTTTATATACTCACTACAAATGGTTTTCCCCAATAAATTAACACTATACCTATGTAAGGTTTGAATTACAACACTAAGTATTTACTTTTTCGAAGATAAAGGTGATAAACTAATCTGACAAGCTGCGCAAATATATGTAAGTTTTGTAAATGTTTAACTTGCAACACAGACGGGATGTTTTTAACCGAGTTCAAGGAAACGAGAAGGTTATACATTCACGTATGTTTCTTATGTATGATCACCGATTTCTCGTAAACGGCTGCACCGATTTCAATGATTATTATTAAATAGATATACCCTACTTTAGGGGTTCTTCACATTTATGTAAATTTAAAGAAAAAATACATTTCTAGAGGTGGAAAAATAGGGAATGAATATTTTAATTATACCTACCTATTTAAACGACATTTTAGTTGTTACATAAACTTGTGATAATCTTTAAACCATTCAAAAAATTCAACAATGGGTTCTTACAATAAGTTGAGCATGGTTTCGGCGTCACTTGAAATGTAGGTAGGTACCTACGTAGTTTTCTGTCTATCTTTCTTTGTTGACCTAAGATATCGACATGATAGCCTTTTAATCTAAGTGAACACGCGATAAGATCAGAGGTCAGGCGATTATCCAGTGTTATATTATCAATGAAATAAATCAATATATTCTTTATTGGACACCAATAGACATTAAAACGGAACAAAATGAAAAAGCTATTCAAAGGGGGAACGCTGCCAGTATCTTCGGAACCTTGCCTAAAGGCCCTCCTTTTTAATAATATATTTAATTTATTATAATATATTTTTTTAAGGTTTTTAGTTTTGGGTTCATTGTTCTAGTATATATTTTGTTTTTAAATGAAATATATTATGTTACGGCTAAAAGACGAAGTGCTCCAACCGCACCTTAACCTACTGTCGCTGATATTACTTGATACGTATATCCGTGTTTTTACAAATTTAATAGTACACATAAGTTTAACCAACCGCACTAGGCTGCACCTAGTAATAGCCGGCTAAAGCTAGGTGTATTCGCACTCCCGCTTTTAGTAGTTAGTTTTAGTGTATTATATATATACGGAAGGTACAATAGGCGGTCTTATCGCTCTGGAAGAGATTTATTCCAGACAACCTTTTTGCCCAAAGAACTGCTATTTACAACGAATTGTAAATAGGGAAGGTGTACATAAATTAGACAAATTAAATAAAAGAAGAAGTGGTAGCTCAGATGGTTAGCACTCGCTGTAAGTTTCACAGTACGCGAGCAACCCGGGTTCGATCCCCGCCGGCACCTATGAAATTGTTAATTGCAATTTTAAGTGCTGATTTACCACGTGCTCAGCGGTGAAGGAAAACACCGTGAGGAAACCTGCATGTCTGAGAAATAGGAAAAAAATAATATTTCGAAGACATCATGTGAAGGTCGCAAACACGCATTGGGGCAGCGCGGAGGACGTTACCTTGCCGTAAAACCCTCTCAGAAATGAGAGGAGGCCTGTGCCCAGCAGTGGGACGTATATAGGCTGTAACTTTAACTTTAAATTTAAATAAATGGAAAAAAAAACACAAGATGATGAGTTATGACAGTTGAGGATATGTAGAATAGATACAATTAAGAACGGGAATTATGATGGGAAATATTAAAGCTCCAAGTAATAAGAATATAATATAATATAAGTAGGCATTGTACAGCCGTTTCATTCCTTTCAACCGTGTAGTGGCAGTGTAAGAATATCCACTACAACAAATCTTCCTGTGGATGTCGTAAGAGGCGACAAAGGACTGGAACAGGAGACGGGCAGCATCATCTTCTTGATAACAACTCTGTATTGTGATGTGGCGGCGCTGTCGTCGCGCCACATAAATACATCGAAGCCTAAATCGCGCTATCAAAGTTCCGAATTAAAACAGTATATATACAATAGCTCCGAACTACCACTCGGAGCGTTGGCTGCTCCCCGGGCAGAACACCTTGCCCGGCGGGAGATCTCCTCTTTTCCTTCCACCCGCCACAAGGCGATCTTTGGAAAGGCCTATGTTCAGCAGTGGAATTTTACTAATACCTGCTGCCCATCACACAAAGGTCTCCGGTTTTCCACAGGAACACCATACGAAACACCGCAGCATTGAGCCTGTGAGAGCGTGTTCCTAACCCGGTCGAGCCCGACCCATTCGTGCTACAACCATAATATAGCTGCAGCATGGCCCTACCACGTAAACCACATAACTGTGCGATTTACTAGAAATTTTCTTCCGCGCACAATTTCCTTGTGTAATCGACTACCACCTGCAATTTTCCAGACTGATACGACTTTGGGACCTTCAAGAAAAGAGCCTACTCAATTGCAATTCCCCTGGTGTTGCAGTTCTTCATGGACGGCGGTAGTTAGTTGTCATCAGGTGAGCCGCATGCTCATTTGCCCCCTCTTATATAAATAAAATTTAATTTCTTCGCGTTTGTGCATGAATATAAACATGCTCCATTCTCTGTCTGAAAGGAAACCCGTCCCGATGTTTGCTCGACACAATTTACCTCCACTCTCGGCGCAATCAAGCCGGCAAACATGTCATTGCGTAGCGTAGCCAGTTTGCGTCGCTCCGAACAAACTTTGCTCTGTCGGGCAAATATTTTATGCACGTACATACGTGCATAAAATATTAATAAAAGCATGGCATGCTTTTATTTTCAAGCCTTATTATAAAAAAAAGTTACATATACAAAGTTTTTTTAAATAGAATAAGGGTGACAAACGATCATACAGTCCACCTAATAGTAAGTGGATAGTGTTGCCCATAGGCATCTACATTTATTCTTGAAGAATCTAAATGCAGATGCGTTGTCACCTTTGAGGACTAAAATATAGTGCCTCATTTCCAGTAAAAAGGGTCTCCGGTTCTCTACGCTTACTATACGAAACACAGCAGCGTTAAACTGCCATTTTACGCTGGTATTCTGTGAGAACTTAGTCCTTCCCCGGTCGAGCCGACCCATTCGTGCTACAACCATAATAAAGCTGCAGCATCGTAATCGGATGTTAAAGAAACGCATTAAACACAAACAAACAAACAAAAACCTTTTTATTATATTACTAAAAGACGTTTACGTAACAGCAATACAGGCCAAAACAAAATATAATGGAAGCAATGGAAGTAACAAGTGTGCAATAAAAATTGATATACCCAATAAAACCGCCATTGCCGATTCTCCGAAACGCTCGTTAATATATTTCAACAATTGATTAAGTACATTGAAATGTACGAGTATCAAGATGTTTCTTTTTCATTATGAGCCTATCATAATCACAGAACTACACATATTACATCTTAAGATTTGAGATAACTAAATTTGTGAGTGCGAACTAAACGAACGTACGATCAATCATAATTTAACCTCTCATATGCACTATTTATTTTCTTCCTAGTAACATCCCCGTCCTATGAACCTTAAATCTTTGCCACATTTAGTTTACACTCCTTTTGTGCTAACTCTATATTTGATTTCATATTCATTAATAACATTAAACTATAGTATAGTATTTTTGCCACTTACATCCATTTTACTATACATGCAGTAATTTTGTAAAAATGTCTATATAAATTCATCTGAAAATAACTAATAACTTTGTAACATAGAGTAAAGTAAGCCCATCTACAGAAAGTTCGGAGTCTAATACACTGTGTGACTTTCATGAAATACTTCTGTTGATCCGGTTCATCGTTATCAGCGTGCTTAGAAATCGGACCTTAACTTCTTCTGAGGTAAGAACGAAGCTCCAAGAAGTTCAACAAAAGCTATGAGGACAATACTGAAATCGGCCGGAATAAATTTACACTTGGCTGCAAGGTTGTCACATGTTTCAAATTCAAATGCATTGTCAACCCTGAGGACTAAGATGGAATAAATCGTTTCCAGTAAAAAGAGTCTCTAGTATTCAATTAATTTCGTATCATGAACGTGACAACGCCCACTTCTGTTATTTTATATCATAAAATAAAGGTGACAGGTGACAACTGTATTTATTATGTCTAAATATTTTAATAAAAATAAGTATATATTTTAATTGTAAAGTTTTAGTGTACAAGGAAAACGTTTATTATTGACATAAATATAAATAATATAACAGTGGTTTATAATCTGAATTTAGATATTATAATCTCAAATCAACTACGAGATATAAAAATATTTCAAGATGGTGACTTATGACAAATGTAACGAAACAATTCGCAACAAATGATTTCCGAACTATATATTGCTGTCTGGACACAAAGTGACAAGCAGGCTCAGTGCCTGTTCAGTCTTTAAAATTTCTAATCCGCGTGATAATCTCAAGACACGGTTGCTAAAGCCGCCATCAGTTGTCCTAGCGACGAAATGTCGCTAGATCTCTTCCACTGCAGCGTCGAATTGCAAGACCATCCTGTGACGCACCTACTTAACGATATTTGGACTTTGACTTTTTTATATTTTCAGTGTACTTTTAAGTTACTTTATTGTGTTTTTAAATTTGTTTTAGTTATTCTTTTTGTGATTGTATTTAACTGTTGTGAATGCAGTCCGTGACCCAATCTTGTGATGGCACGTCGAACGCGACCCATACATGTACACAGTGCAACAAGTCATTCAAATCTTTGAAAGGCCTCAACATACACACTACAAAAACACACAGAAATGTATTAGCCAAAATAGTTCACCTTTAGACATCCATCCCATTATTTCGAGTGCGCCTACTTATGTAGCCAACGATCCAACTCCTTTCCACACATATCTTAGCCATTTGAAAAATAGTATACCGATAGTTAAAAGAATCCTCGAGGAGCTCGAATAACCGTTGCTACACATTTGTCACCATTAATCCAGAAATGTTACATAAGCAATTGTACTCAAGACTGGCAGAACCTATTTTTATTTTCATACAGCACACTACATATAATAAAAACTGATGAACTGAATTTATCTTTGTTAAAAGATTAAAATAACTGTGCTGTAAGCTCCTCACCTTCTCCCGCACCTCTAATCAAATATGATGCCTCGTAATCGCAACAAACTCATCGAAAACAAAATCTGTGACGGAGATCTCAAAGTGCCGCTCGCCTTTTGTTCTCCAACGACGTGCTATCACCAGATACCCTGACACCTACAGGCCTTACGGACAAAACATCCTCCAGCTCCATTAAACCCATATTTTCTCGACCGACCAACAGCAGGGCAAGCATGCCTTCAAATTCATAAAAAAGATGTTACAGGTGCCATTTTATCTTTTAAACCAGGTTCGGCTGCAGGTTTGGATGGAATCTCACCCCAACATCTGAAAGACTTAACATCGCACTCTGTGGGTGATGCAGGCGAGCAACTTGTAAATTCGATCACTAAATTAATCAACTTTATGTATTCCGGTAATGTCAATCCAGAAATTGTTCCCATTCTTTTCGGCGCGAACCTCATTGCCCTCACCAAAAAGGACGGAGGGGTGAGACCAATTGCTGTTGGATCAACACTACGACGCCTGGCCTCCAAAATTGCTGTTCGACATATTTTACCAAAATTAAATTCGGAATTTGAACCCGTACAGTTAGGCTTCGGTGTAAAAGGAGGGTGTGAGGCAGCCGTCCATGCCCTACGCTCTTTCCTAACTTACGGACATCCTGACGTGTTGCTCAAAATTGATGTCAAAAATGCTTTCAATTCGGTAAAGAGGGATACCCTGCTGACGGAAATAAAACAACATGTACCGGAAATATACAATTATCTTTTTCTCAGTTACGCTGACCCAACAAAATTGTTATATCGTTCTAATGAACTGTCCTCGGAAGTAGGTTGTCAACAAGGTGATCCTTTTGGGCCAGCAATTTTTAGTTTGGCCATAAATCCGATAATCAAAAATTTAAATTCTAAATCCAACGTTTGGTATTTGGACGACGGAACTCTAGGAGGTGATATGGATACTGTGTTTTCGGACCTTTTTAATCAAAATAAATTTGAAGCCATTGGTTTGGAGCTTAATTTTAGCAAATGCGAACTTTTATAAATAACTGCAACTTAAATTTAAATGACGTAAAACAAAATTTAATATTTTGGCTCAAATATTAAAATAGTTAACAGTAATTCCTTTACCTTTAGGATCTCAATTTTTAATGAATCTATTTCTGAATATATTAATAATTCAATTACTAAATTTCAAAATTCCGCTGACCGTCTCCTTGAAATTAGTCCACATTATGTACTTTGCATCTTAAAATTCTGTCTTTTCGTCCCAAAATTTACGTATGTGCTCCGTTGCTGCTCCTTTTGGAATCACCCAGACCTCTTGACACAAGTACACAACTTAATCAAAATAAATTTAGAATCGATTCTTAATATGCACCTGAACGAGCAATCTTGGACCCAAGCATCCCTACCCATCCGTTATGGTGGTTTAGGATTCGCAAAATTTCAGTGTCTGTTTACCAGCCTTTCTATCTTCTGTCCATAGTTCAGCAAATCTCATAAGTAAAATTTTAAGGCATCCCTTCAAACTTGAGATTGCTGGCCTGGAAGAAGCTAGAAACGCTTTCTTAATTGCATGCCCAGGTCAAAATTTTCCTGTTTCTCCAAATTCACAAAGGAGCTGGGACGACATAAACTGCAAATTGACATGACAATCTTTTGAGCTGTAGTACAGGTTCGGCGCGTGCTAGGCTTTTGGCCGTGGGTACGCATGAGGCTGGCTACTGGCTTCACGGCTACCCTTCGTCAAATACAGGAACATTTTGAACCTGACACGCCCGAATCGCAACCTGTCTACGGCTTGGGGTTCCAGTCTGCGCTCCTCATAAATGTCCGTGTGGCAGTGACGTCGAAGCTAGACATCACGGACTATCATGTCAAAAGTGCAGGCCGCTTCTCGAGACATGCAGCACTTAACGATATCATACGCCGGTCTCTTGCCACCGTCAACGTGCCAAGTCTACTTGAGCCGTCTGGTATTGCAAGAGCCGATGGCAAGAGACCGGACGGTATGAGTTTGATTCCATGGAAGATGGGCCGGGTGCTGGTATGGGATGCAACCTGTTCAGACACACTTGCCCTTCCCATCTACATGGAACCAACAACAGAGCTGGTGCGGCTTGTGAAGCGGCTGAAAAGCTAAAGCATGCAAATACAGGGTCTAGGCTCCGAATATGTTTTGTCCCATTCGGTGTCGAGACCCTTGGTCCGTGGGGTCCTAGCGCTATAAGGTTTTTAAGGAAATAGAAAAAGGTTAGTCGACGTCACAGGAGACCGAAGAGCTGGCAGCTACCTCGGACAAAGAATTAGTATAGCTATTCAAAGGGGAACGCTGCCAGTATCTTCGGAACCTTGCCTAAAGGGACTATTTTAATAATATATTTTAGTTATTACAATTTTTTTTTTAAGGTTTTAGTTTTAGGTTCATTGCATAATTGTTATTTATTTGTATATTATCCTTGTATATCAATAACATATTTGAAATTGGTACATTATTATCAGTATTATTTAATTATTATAAACCATCGTCAAATTAATTACATTAATAATAACACAATTTATAAATAAATATCCATTAAGAATCTCATATTATAATCTTTTGTCCTATAATCTGCGATATCCATGTACTCAAGGAAATATGGAACGTTGCAGCAAATATAAGACAGGGGAAACCGTAGTTAACAGAACTTATGGCCGTAAATATGTCATTTAACATCGTAAATATGTCATTTAATACTCTCATTAAACCAAGTATGTGGGTTGTTTAAAGTTATCTATTTAAAGAACAACGTGTACCCGCCAATTATCCAATAACGAAGATGCAGTTATAATGCATGAATAGCAGCGAGGTCGCGGATCACAGCAATTGTTGTAATTGTGATATAAACCGGGGCTGGACCGACTGTGTGAATTAAATATGGGCGTATATACCTCATCATCAAATGCAAACGATTCCTATTTTTGCTACTTAAAAATCAAGCCTTGTAAAAAGTCCCTTTCAACCAATTTTTTCTGAAGCGCTGCATTATGGATGAATTTTTTCGTCTCCAACCGTTATTTTCAATCCTGGTAGTAAAATAATACTTTGAAGAGTTATTGAAAATGTGTGTGTGTTAATTTTTATATATTAGACAATGGTCCCAACGATCATACAGTCCACCTGATGGTAAATGGATACTGTGGCCCATAGATATCTACATTTATCCTCGATTACGAAATCTCCAAGTAATAAGCTTGGGAATTATTAAGAATTTAAGGATGGGCCGGCTCGAACCGGGGTGGTACCACGACCTCACAGAATACTAGCGTGAAGTAGAAGTTTACTTCTGCATTTCGTCTGGTGAGTGCAGGTGGCCGGAGGCCCAAGTCCCCCCCCCCCCTTAAAATGATAGCGGAGTTAAATAGAAAACTACCCCAGGAGGGTACCAGCACCCCTGGTGACGGAGAATCCCTCGCTGAGCATCCACGCCCAAGTTATTCTACTTTTTCTAAGCGTGGGTGCTCAGGCTGCCCTGCGTATTCTGGAGGGCGAAATTCCGCTCAAGACGAAACCTGCTCGGGGCAAGCAGAGCAATAAGACAAAGGCAACCCTGCCACGCTCTTCGAATTTCTGCAATATCAGGGGACTTCATTCAAACCTTAACGCCGTCCACTACCATCTAGAGACGGCAAAACCGGCCTTGTTTTTCTAACTGAGACACACGTGTCTCTCCGGCTGATACTTCAGAGTCTCCTGCCCGGGGTACAAATTAGAACACTTTGTGCCCCGGGCGGAGTTTGTGTACGTCAGAGAAAACATCTGTTTTCGACGCCTCGGCAGTCTTGAAGGTACGGACCTGTCCATCCTATGACTGCGCGTAGACAGCGACGACCATCCCCGCGTCTACGGGTGCCTCTATAGGTCCCATAGCGGTAATGCCGACACAGATCGACCACGTCCAAATGGCTGCAGACTCCGTGCTACAACAGGTCCCATCCGCAAAGATCGTGATGCTCGGTGATTTTAACGCCCACCACGGTGAAATTCCTGTTTAACCGGTCATGCAGGTAGATCTGTTTATGACTTTGCCTTGGCATATGGTCTGACACAACTGGTTACTTCGCCTACGTGGATCCCAGATGGAGGATCATGTACCTTCCTGTTGGACCTTCTGCTGACCTCTCATCCGGACGGATATCAGGTCTCCGTCGATGCCTCTTGGCTCTTCGGATTTGTAAAATAAATATTGTGGAGTACAGTGCTCCATCGCAGTTCCGATCGGCAACTTTCCGCCGTGTTTAAATTTATAGGTCGGCCGATTGGGATAGGATGCGGTCTTTTTTGCATCCTACCCTTGGGGCGGGTTTGCTTCGCCAGATGATCCCAACGTTGTTGCTCATTCTGTCGCTGATGTGATACTTCAGAGAATGGAATTATTTATTCCATCATCTGTGGTGCCTATCGAAAGCAGAACTCAGCCATGGTTTGGTCACTCCTGTAAACACGCTATAACGCTCACACGTTATAAGCAGAGTGCTACCGGTCCTGTGCTGACGTCTCAACGTCCGGATGTAAACACCAGTGCTCTTAACAAGAAGTATAATTCCGCCTCCAGGTCCTTCAAAGTGGCATTGCCAAGGCAAAGTTAGAGCACATCGGCAGAATTGGCGAGAAACTAGTTCTCCTTCGGGAACACGTGTATTCTGATCTCGCCAAGGCTGTCCAGGAACTTCTGTCAGCCATCTCTGCCATCTCTGCACAGGGTGGACGACTCACTGGCCCATGACACAAAGGACAAAGCCGATTTGCTAGGCTCTTTTGCTTCCAACTCGACTCTCGATGATGAGGGAACACACCGCCAACCATTCCGCGGTGTGAGTGCTCCATGCAGGAAGTGCTGTTTACACAGCGCTGGGTGCTAAAGCACTCCTCTCCTGGACGTCAACAAGTTGAGTGGGCCTGGTGGAGTCCCACCTATTGTGCTGAAGACGTGTACCCGGAGTTGGCTCCGGTTTTAACGCATCTTTTCCGGTACTCCTACCCCTAGGCGTAGTCCCGAACTCATGGAAGACGATCGGCGAAAGGCGACCGCTCGGATCCGTCCAACTACAGGCCTATCGCTATCACCTCCTTGTTCTCCAAAGTAATGGAAACTATTATTAACTGCCAGCTCAAGCGGTACCTTGAGGATCACCAGCTGATTAGTGACCACCAGTACGGTTTCCGTCGAAGTCGTTCAGCTGATGATCTTCTAGGTTAGGTACCTAACTCATAGATGGGCGGAGGCAGTGGAGTCAAAGGGAGGCGTTGGCCGTTGGTTTGGACATAGCGAAGGCCTTCGATCGGGTTTAGCAAAAGCACTTCTTTCGAAGCTCTTCCTATGGGCTTCCTGAGAAATTGTGCATTTGGATGACCAGTTTTCTTGCAGATCGGAGCATCAAGGTCGTAGTAGACGGAGCATGCTCCGATTACAAGTCCATTAACGCTGGTGTTCCACAAGGCTGCGTGCTGTCACTAACGTTGTTTCTTCTGTATATCAATGATATGTTGCAAACTTGTAACATTCATTGCTATGCAGACGACAGCACTGGTGAGGCTTTATACACCGGCCGTGCCAATATTTCTCGGGAAAACGTCGCCGAGTACCGGAATAAACTTGTGTCTGAAGTCGAGACTTTGTTGAACAAAGTCTCGGACTGGGATCAACTAAATCTAGTCCAGTTTAATCCTCAGAAGACATAAGTTTGCGCGTTTACCGCTAAAAAGAACCCCTTTGTCATATCTCCTCAGTTTCAAGCACTTTGTTGCCTTAGCCAGTATCGGAATCCTCGGCGTCGTCATATCGAGTGACGTGCAGTTTCGTGGTCACTTGGAAGAGAAGGCCAAATTGGCCTCTAAAAGCTTGCGTGCTCAGCAGAGCGGGACAGTATTTCATGCCGGCACCGCTTGCAACTTAGAAGGCGCAGGTTCGGCCTCACATGGAATACTGTTCCATCTCTGAGCAAGGGCTCCCAGTGCCAGCTCCTTCCACTTGACCGCATCATGGTTCGAATCGTCGACGACCGAGTTCTTTTCGATCAGCTTGACTTACTGGCACTGCGTAGAGATGTTGCATCTCTTTGCGTATTTTATCGCATTTACCATCGCACATCGCGACAAAACTCGCGATACCATCCATACCATCCGTACCATCTGGATGATTGGTGGTCCACCACTGTCATCATCATCATCATCATTACAGCCCTTCACAAGTCCACTGCTGAACATAGGCCTCCCCAAGGAATGCCACAAAGCACGGTCCTGAGCCACCCGCATCCATCGACTTCCTGCATGTCTTACCAGGTCGTCACTCCATCTAGTGGGGACGCCCTACACTTCGTCCGCCGGTACGAGGCCGCCACTGAGAACCTTTTTCCCCATCGGTTGTCGGTTCTTCTAGCTATATGGCCGGCCCATTGCCACTTCAGCTTACTAATCTGTTGGGCTATGTCGGTCACTCTGGTTCTACTGCGGATATCCTCATTTCTAAGTTTATCACGCAGTGAGACTCAAGCATAGCCTCTCCATAGCTCGCTGAGCGACCTTGAGCTTCCTCATCCGGCCAGCAGTGAAGGACCACGTCTCAGTTCCGTAGGTCATCACTGGCAACACGCACTGGTTGTACAGCCTCGTTTTCAAGTTTTGAGGTATACCTGACGAGAAGATGTGCCGTAATTTCCCGAACGCTGCCCAGCCGAGTTGAATCCGTCGATTGACCTCTCGGTCGAAGTTGGACTTACCTAGTCGGACTATTTGTCCCAGGTAAACATATTCGTCAACAACTTCGAGCTTAGTGCTCCCAACAACTACCGGCATAGGTGTGACATGGACATTAAACATGATCTTTGTTTTGTCCATGTTCATCTTAAGACCTATCCGTTGGGAGGCACTATTGAGGTCATTGAGCATAGTGCTTAGGTCCTCCAGCGATTCTGCCATAAGGACTATATCGTCGGCAAATCGAAGGTGAGTGATGTACTGCCATTGATGTTAATGCCGTATCCTTTCCAGTCCAGAAGCTTGAAAACGTCTTCCAATGCAGCGGTGAAGAGTTTCGGGATATAACGTCACCCTGTCTTACACCTCTCTGCAGTTGGATAGGTTTTGTACTCTGGTTCTGTACTCGGATAGCCATCGTAGCCCTACTGTACAAGCACTTCAACACTTCGATATACCGACAGTCAACTTGGCACCGCTGAAGGACTGCAGCACCGCCAAATTTCGACGGAATCAAAGGCTTTCCATAGTCCACATACGCCAGACATAGTGGCAAATTGTACTCCTCGGACTTCTGTACAATTTGCCGAAGGGTATGTATGTGGTCTATGGTGCTAAAGCCTTTTCGAAACCGGCTTGTTCGGGAGGCTGGTCGTCGAGTCTGCGTGCGAGACGATTCGTATGACTCGAAAACAGCACGTAGACGCGGCTCAGAAGGAAATCGGTCTGTAGTTCTTCAAGAGAGCGTTGTCGCCTTTCTTGAAGAACAAGACCACCGCACTTCTGCTCCACGCCTCCGGTGTAGTGCCACCATGTAGGACGGAATTAAAGAGCTTCTGAAGGACTGGTACCGGTTTTCCACCGCTTTCAGAAGCTCCGCCGTAATTCCATCTCGCCTGGGGCCTTGCCGTTTTAAGGTGCTGGAGAGCCATTCTAATCTCGCTCAGACTGACGTCCGATATCATCGGAATAGTGTCGGATAAGACTCGCTCTTGATCGTTACTCACACTTGCGTGTGGCTCCAACGATGATGTGTACAGCTGCCCATAGAACCTCTCAATCTCACTCAAAATCTCAGGTGTCCCGGAAACGACGCTGCCACACTCGGTCTTCAGCTTCGACAGTTGGTTTCTGGCAGACAGATCTCTGGCAAAGACTTTGGAGCCCTGGTTCCGCTCGATCGCTTCTTCAATACGAGCTGTATTGAAGTTGCGCAAGTCCCGCCGCATGCATTTGGAGATCTGTCTGTTCAGTTGCCTGTATGCTATCAAATCTACTGAAGATTGCAGCTTCATTTCCGTCTAACAGCCATGAGATTAAGAGTGTGATCGGAGAGTTTTGTGTTCTTCTACGGCGGGTCTTACAAAGCTTAGCTCCGACCGCATGGACAGTTTCCACAAGCTTGTCATTCATATCGTCCACTGCATTGCAATCTTCTAGGCACTGAAAACGGTTTTGTAACTCGAGCTGAAAGGTTTCGGGACTTTGGATTAGAGCACGAGGGGGACGGAGCGTTGACTTCATTAGACGACACCTCCAACTTAACGTTTAAGTTCAGTGTGCCTCTAACCATTCGGTGATCGCCACCAGTTTTCACCTCGCGATCACTGAGACATCACTGAACAGTTGGCGTCTAGTCGTCATAATGAAGTCAATCTCATTTTTGTCGAACCGTCGGGGCTCGACCAGGTCCACTTCCTGTGGGGCCGCTTCTGGAAGAAAGAGTTCATCATAAAGAGTCCTCTTCTCCATGAAGTCGGCCAGCTGCTGGCCCCTTGGGTTCCGTTGCCCTAATCCGAATTTCCTACTTTCAGCTCACCGTTCTCTCTTGTGCCTAGCTTTGCGTTGAAGTCTCCATTAACACCGTATAGTGGGTTTTAGAGGAATGCATGGCTCTGAGATATCCTCATACATTTCCTCTACCTCCTCATCGGGTGTGCCAGTTGGTGCGTAAACCTGTATGACCTTCAGCGAATACCGTTTGGTGATTCTGAGTATAAGGTACGCAACCCTCGTCGACACACTCCCAATTTTACAACGTTGTTAACGAGAGACTTGTGGACGATAAATCCGACACCTCCTTGGGACAGATGGTCGCCCTCCCGGTGATAGAACAAGTTGCCGGATTCGAGGATTACCGTGTCCTCCCCTCTTCGGACCTCTGATAATCCTATAATATTCCAGCGCAACAGCTATCTCTTCTTCCAGCTCAGGATCTTCTCGTCAGTCCTCAGAGTGCGTGCGTTATAAGTTGCCAGGTCGAGTCGTCGTGGGTGGCAACCGAACCTCCACCGGAGATTCTTAGCACCCCCTACCCGCCGTTACCATGGTCGCCACCGTAGCCAGGAATAGCGGGGCCGCCGGGGACTGGGGCCGTCTCTTCGTAACTTTCTTCATTGGGGATATTGCCGTAGTTGCCACGCTTGGCGAGCGGGTTGGCAACCGCAGTTTTTTATTGTTATTTGCTGTTATCAGAAGATGCTGCTGCCCATCTTCTGCCTCAGTTTCCTCTGTCGCCTCTTACGACACCCACGGGAAGATATGGGTAGTGGGTATTCTAACCCGCCACTACACGGGCCACCACTGTGCGAATTAGTAAAGTTTCTTCCTCGCACAGCTTCCTTGTGGAATCGATTACCACCAGCGATTTTCGGGACCGATACGACTTAGGGACCTTCAAGAAAAGAGCCTACTCCTTTTAAAGGCCGGCAACGCATCTGCAAGCCCGTGGTGCTGCAGTTGTTCATGGGCGGCGGTAGTCACTTACCATCAGGTGAGCCGCATGCTCGTTTGCCCTCTCTCCTATAAAAAAAAATGCGTTGTCACCCTTGAGGACTAAGATGGAATGCCTTGTATCCAGTAACAAAGTTCTCTGGTTCTCTACACTCACCATACGAAACACAGCAGCATTAAGCTGCTATTTTACGCTGATATTCTGTGAGAGCGTGGTTCTTCCCCGGTCGAGCCAACCGATTCGTGCCACAATCATAATATAGCTGCAGAATGGCTCTACTACGTACCAATATAGTGTAATGGTGAGAAACGAGCACACAGTCCACCTGATGCTAAGTGGCTACTGCAGTCCATTGATACCTGCAGACTACTTCAAACAAAGAAGACTACAGATGCGTTATCACCTCTGCGGACTAAGATGGAATGCCTCACAGCCTGTAACTATACTGGCTTTCTATGCCCTTGAAATCGGAATACAAGCACTGCTATTTGGCAACAGAAATGTATCTATCTAAGTGGTATCTAGTACCTACCAACGGACTCCTAGACAGAAAAAAAGTACCGTACCGTGAGTGTCGTAAGAGGCATACATGCATAAACTCTAAGGCTTAATTTACATTGCGGCGGAATGGAAGCGTCCATTTCGCCTCGTCGCGCGGGAAAACGCGCAAATTCGCGGGAATTCTCGAGCATTCCCGCGACTGCGCTCTTTTGTTTAGCAAGAATGGTTGATTGGATATTATTTTCATATTGCTTATTTGTGAGGCAGAAAAAGAAAATGATGAGAAAAGGAAGAATATCAGAAAAAGGAAAAGAAATATTTGGGTTCATGAAAGAAATAAAAATGACACCCTTCGCGCCAATTCCCGCGGACTCCACAGATTGCGCCGAAAGTAGCTACGGAATTCTCGAGAATGCGCGAGTATTCCACGGAAGACGAGCGACGTTTTTGGCTCATATCTAGTTTGAACTTTACAATTAACATAAAACTCATTTTACTATGTACAATTTCGTTACAAAAATTCGCTTCCATTCCGTTCCGCGGCAGTGTAAATTGGGCCTAACGGCTGTCATCCAGAAGGGTAGGTAAAGACTATAGACTTCGTAAGAGGCGACATTGGGAGATGCCAGAAACATCTCATGACTTCAGGTAATATTAATGTCCTCCAGATCGAATTACGATCACGGCGGTTGGTTTCAACGGAGATTTGCGCAGGACACAATTATAGTGCCCGAGCTATGCGCAAGCACAGGTGCACTCTCCATTCCCTTACTCTCATAGTCCGATGGGACGGTAATCCGACACGACCGGAGAGAGATCAAGCGGAGGACCAACGGCTTTGCATGCTTTCAGAGGCAAGGGGATGTATCACCGCCACTTCCTGACTTCGGTCTGCTACTGAGAATTTCTCGTCAGAAAAACCCAATGACTGATTTTGACCCGACCGAGGACCTCAAGATCATCTTCGCGTTTACGATCACTAGACCATATGAGGCAGACACTCTTGTTTCGACTTCAGTTAAATGGTTGATATAACCATCACGTCTAATTGTGACTTTGTCAAATCATAATGCTTTTAACAATGATAATGATGACTTTGACAACTAAGCCATACGGTCGTAGAAACTTATAATAATAATAATAGAAACCTAGATGAGTGCTATAAAACACTATAGATATGAATGAAATCAACGCTACGTCACGAGACTTTACGAGGTAGAGCCACCCTGCAGATTATGGTTGTAGCACGAATGAGTCTGCCCGACCGGTGAAGGACCACACTGTCACAGAATACCATCGAAAAATAACAGCTTAATGCTGCTGTCCTTCGTACGGTGAGTGTAGAGAAACGGAGAACCTTTTTACTGGAAACGAGCATTCCATTTTAGTGCTCAGGGGTGTCAACGCATCTACATTTTGATTCTTAATCGAGAATAAACGTAGAGACGTCTACGGGCCACAACGTCCACTTACCGTGAGGTGGACTGCTTGCACGTTTGTTATCTTTATTCTATAAAAAAGAGACGTTCTTTAACATTCAGATATGTCATTCTCATTAATTTTTGATCGTAAAAAGTCATTTTGGCTAACCTCACAATAGTTTATCATAATAACTCAGGGGTGAGCAACAGATATCACTTACAATTAAACATAAAAACAAACTATATTTATCAAAATGATTTATTTGGCAAGATCCAGCCTTGAAATATAAATAAAAATAGGTACATAAAATTACTTTCAATAGAGAGCCTAAAAACCTGTAAAGTGTGCTTCACTGACAAATTACCTTTGGTGTACAATAAGTAGTGCATTTCTTACAATAAATTAAAAAATTAAGTACATAAGTAAAAGAGTAAAAAAAAGTCTTAATCTACTTTTAAAGTAAAATTGTCATGTAAAATTAATTAAATAGCTTATTGTGACAAATATATATATACATATTTAATTTAAAAAGTTAGAGGTTTTGGACATTATACTTTGGACGCGGAAAACAAATACTATTCAATGGAATGTAAATATCCTTATAATTACAATTATATAAAACTCAGTGTGAATCTAGAATCTTTTGTTAATTCACTTTTTCGACGAAAGTAATAAAATACAACAACTGATCAATCCTTTACATATTTTGCTGTAGGAACTTCTTCTCATTAATACAATTTTCTAATTCATCGTGATATGTATCGATCTTCGCATCAAATCCTGGACTTTGAATACCACAGTCGAAACTGTCGCCGGTTATAATTTTCTCCTGGTTCAATGTGGAATCGAAACGCACTTTTTTTCCAGGAGTAGTTTTAGTACTAGATAGATCTATAGTGTCATTCGTTTTCTCTTTAAGCGGGGTTACATTCGCATTTAGTCTTGTATTTCGTAATGTCTTTATGGTTTCATATTGATTTTCATCATCATTTAACTCCTCTATTTCTATTTCATCAGAATTATCTAGCTTAAGAGCTGGATTTTCAATTCCAGATTCCTTAATAGGAGTTTTTTGTTTGGCCGGTTTCCGTGGTACTTCGTAGGGATTAAGTGTAGCGTTATGCTCGACCTTCTCTCCTTTGAAAGTCTTTTTTAAAGTTTTTAAAACCTTCTTAGACAGTTTATTACTTGCTTTCAAGAGATGCTTCAGATCTTTCTTACTATAGTTAGAATCGCTTGAGAAATTAACTTCGCTGTTTTTGTTCAAGTTCATAATATCTACGGCACTAAAGCGTGACACGTCATGGCCGAGAATTTTGCTTTGTTTATTAAAACTACCGGAACCATCGTTGGTTGTGTCATCATCATCGATATTTTCGTAAATTGGGCTTTCAGATCTGTAACTGTCAATATTTTCATAATCGTGATTATCGATATTTATAGACGATTCGTTAACAGTGGAAATAGTACTGTTCGTATCACCGGTGAATAATATTCGTGGCATTAAATTCTTTACCGGCGCTATCTGATTTGTTATTGGTCTGCTAATCGCTTCCATGTCGTACTCTAATTCTGTTTTAGATTCATCAACAGACGTGAATGGATTTTCACAATTACCAACCACTCTTGGTTCTAAATTGGGATTTAAG
The DNA here is from genome assembly GCA_029286625.1 of Parnassius orleans. NCBI lineage: Eukaryota > Metazoa > Arthropoda > Insecta > Lepidoptera > Papilionidae > Parnassius > Parnassius orleans. The sequence continues at coordinate 9,255,808 of JAGSMP010000006.1, read as the reverse complement.
AAAGGATTCGTAGATATTTTTTGAGGTATACGTTTCTTTTTAGTAACAATTGTTATTGTTTTGATCTCCATAATATTACTTTCGTTTAAATCGTCATCTAAATAAAGTGACTGGTTAGAAACGCAGGGTGAGTCCAATACAAGTCTATCAATAAAGCTTAAGTTCAAACTGCTAGTATTACTGACGAATATTTGGTTAGTCACGTTGCTCTGGATATTAGATATGTTGTTAATAGCAGATAAATCTGTGTCCAGATCTGTAGTGATGGCAGTATTTAGAGATTTTTGTTCTAATATTGAAATACCAGAATCCAATTCATTAGTGTTATTTAAGCCCGTATGTTCTAAACTGTTTTGAATATCAGTGGTACTATCTTCACTTGAGATGTCTGCAGTTAAGGCATTTGCTTGATTATTATTTGAAACTTCTGCCAAATTAGCATACAATGGTTCATTAATATTAGCGTTTGGTACAGAAGTACAACTGTTGCTTAATTTTACTGGGCTTGCATAGGATCTGACATTTTTACGTACGTTCTCTAATTCTCGAATTAAAAATTCATTAACTGCTGCTTTGCTTATTCCTAAGTCTAAAGCAGAGTTTTCGAATGCAACAATTTCACAGCTTCTGGTCCTCTTCCGACGTTTATTTGGTGTGATTTCCATCGCGTTATTGCACATGGGATCCTCGTTTGCCAGTAGGTCTAATGCTGGATTTAAAAAGACATTGGACTGCGGTATGAGTCTCTTCCTCTTAACTTTTGGATTAGGCTTCACTTCGAAAACGTTGTTGTCCACTGGTTCCATGATAAACTGGAAACAAAAAAGTTCTTTTACTTTTTTTAATTAAGTTAGTTTAAGCATTTTCGTCATAGGTCCGAGATAATATTGAGATTACGAATCTACCTGATAAGTGTGGCAATTACAGTAAGTCCTTCCTACTATGGGAGAGGCACACATGACCCAGTTGTTTTTATGTATGAAAAAATATAAACCTAAAGTGATAAACGAACTTACAGTCCACCTGTTGATTAGTGGCTACTGAAACCTGCAACTAAGTAGACACCTGCAACTAAGTTCAAACAAAGAAGGCTACAGATGTGTTGTCACCTCTGAGGACTGAGTTGGTAGACCTCACAGCATACTAGCTCTCTATACCCTTCAGGCTAAAACACTATTATTATAACTGCAAAAAAGTAAAGCACTACTATTATAACTGCCCAGTATTTTTACTACCCAGATGGACTCCTAGGCAGAAAGGGAGTCCTACCACCTAGTATCTATTGTTCTTAGTTGATTCGTTACATGCTGATAAATATTATCCTTATTTATTTTTTATTAAATGGCGAGGGGAACCCCCTTCTCCCCGTGACCATGGGTGCTGTAAAGCACCCGAAACGTCGGGAATTCAAAAGTTGAATTAAACGCGATAGAATCCGTAGTTAGCTTTCTTCTTTCTTGAGTGTTCTTCTGTAAAATTTTGTTAATTTACTGTGTGTCTTTATCAATGTTTATCTTTTACGGACTAAAGTTATTATTTGTAAGCTCATATTGACTACAGATGAAAACTTTTAATGGCCTTCTGGTTGTAATTCATTTATTTACCGTGTAATGTTGGCTGTAAGTTGTCCAAAAATAATTAAAAAAATTGCTAAAATTACTAGCTATCACAAATTTTAAATCACCCATAATAAATCTATTCATTCTTATGCTCACAAGCACAGCTGAAGCTAAGATTGTGAGTTTAATTTTTAAAGTAGTTGTTTTTTGTTTATTGACTGAAGTAGTTGTTATTGTTGTTGTATTGTATAAAAATTAATATTTACAAACATAACTTTGAGGTCCCAAGATGCGTTTCAATGCACAGGGTACAGAACACTTAATCATAAACAACACTTGACAAAAAACTGTGTTCGTTATATTAAACGAATATATGAATTAGCTCGCTAGCTACTTTACGCTATGCATAGTGCGACAAATCCACACAAATGTTATTGCCGATGATTTAATAAGTCATTATAGATTTTCATAAGATATCAAATGCAAAGAGTATACAAGACCCTATGCATAGATTATTATAAGTATGTCACTCTGTTTAAACACTGGTTATGAAGAGAGAATTCAATTACACAATGATAACCTTGGTTTTGACCATTTGATGTTTTTATCCTTCAGACAACTTGAGTGAAGTCTTATCAGAAGGTTAACTACTTCACCCCATTCTATGTGTACGCTCAACAGACTTCTTTGAGTATTGTTCTTGAAATAAATGGCTTGCCATACCAACAGAAAAATCTTACCTATCCTAGCATTACTCATATACTTAAGAAAGTTATGTTTGTGAAGTGTTGTGTGGTGAGGTGACAAAAGCTATAAAGCATCATTATTATAATAATATGTCACAAAAAAGGTATATTATTCATTATTTTGTGTTTAGTTTTACACATACTTTAAAAAAAAAATACCTCTAATCTCTGGCTAGTCATTCACTGAAAGCGAACAGCATATTATCAATCTCAAATTCAAAATATTGATAAGAGTTCTGATGGATGGACCCAGAAAAATCTCCAGCCAAAATTGGCAAAATGTTCCCAACATTAACATAAAACTGATTTTTTACTGAAGTTTTAATAAAATCTCAACTAAAAATATGTTAAAAATTACTACTTAGTCATTAACAGGGTACCAAATTAACTATTTTACTTCATGTGCAAAATACAAGAAGGGCTGCTATGCGGCTATTTTATTTATAAATATTACTTAGCATAAGATATGCTATTTCATGATTTTTGTTTCAAATTTACATATAGTACGAAATAATAATTATTTTTTTCTTTTTTTTCATTATGGATAATTGTTTGATAACTTTTACTAGGTTGTTATTCATTCCTAAACTAATAAATATATTATGGACCCTGCTAGCGAATGCACGACAGCGTCGTTCCTAAACTAACTACACAACATGATTAAATTAATCACATAGATAATACACTGCGGCAATCATTTTTTAAGTTTTTTTTCTTAACTTATATAAACGTTAAATTATATAACTATCACATTATTTTTAATCAAAGAAATAATAGACGCAACAATACTTACACATTTATTTACGTCATTGGTCTCTTCTTCACTTGAAAACTAATCTCTGTAAGATTATAAGTTGTTGATATCCATAACTTTATTAGACAAAACCAATGTAAGCACAATTTTCATTCATAATTTTAAAGTTTAGCATTCAAAACAAATGGTTGCATGAAACGGCAGGTGTTTGAAGACGGCGGTTACATGTTGTTGTTTTTATTATTCGCTCGAGAGAGCAGGCAAAGGAACTAAGCCATACAGCCAACGGTGGTTACACTTTTGACAGTTAGATGTTTTTTCCTTGGTTATGGGCGTGTCCGGTTATACTATTGCCAGTAAGAAGAAATTATCCTTTATAATCACAAACTAACAGGAAGTACTAGCGCATTTATAATATTTTATTTCAAAAACTTCTTCACAATATGCTATGCTATTTTGTGCTATTTTTGGAAATTTTGATTATGGTGACAGAATAAGATACTAGTAGTTCTTAAGGTGCCTTAGCGGACAAAAGACTAGAGGTTTATAATAACATCGGAGCACTAGTTTCGTCGTTTGCACTAATAGTTCACATGCGCAGACACTTAATACACAAAATCGAATTACTTTTACGTATCAATTTCCACTTCAAACCATTATTTAAACGATAAACAAGAATATCAATCAGACACAGCGCTCAAGTCCCGTCAAAAATGCCGAATTTTTTAAAAGATACAATAAAATATAGAATAAAATGTGAAATCCGACTTTAAAGAAGTAAAAAAAAATTAAAAAAGAAGAAGTTTTAGAAATGTAGTTGCTAGATGCTACACATTTTTAAAATGTACGGAACAGACTATTAAATACTTAGAATATAGTTTTTACGACGTTTTTAAAATGATTTCCATTTCTACTATAGGTGGTAGGACTCTTTTCTACCTACAAGTCCGTCTGATTAGGTACCACCCTATAATCTATTTATTAGAGTCAGTATAATTACAGGCTGTGAGGCATCCCATATTATTCCTCAGAAGATGATACAAGATACAAGATACAAGATATTTATTTGTGTAAACATGAGTATACATACAAAGCATGCAGGTTGTTCAGATACATTAAAAGGATCAATCATGTTTGGCCTTTGTATGTACAAATCTATAAATCAATGAAAATATTATAAATATTTTGCAATAATTGAAAATGAAATTATTATTAACACATTATCGAATTAGATTATTATTAAACTAATTTTAACAATTTTATCAATAAATCAAAGTCTAAGAAATAAATTAAAATTAAATGTCTGGTAATATTATTTGCTATGAAGATACATTATATTTTATCTGTTTTATACAATGTCAGTAAAATGATTGCTTCTTACGTAAGATTTAAATTTTATTATTCCAAAATTCTAATATGCTATAGTATGCTTTGCCTTCTAAATATAATTTCAACTTATTTTTAAATACGGGCATTCTGCTCTTCCAACATTTCGGAAGCTTATTATATATTAAAGGGGCCATGCAAAAACACTTTTTCGCATCAATGCAGTTTTGAGCTATGCAAACAGAGAATAGTATCATCGCGTCTGTTGCGACTAACTACGTCTGATAGACGTGAAATAAGTGCTGATTACATTTGACAAACATGGCAATTTCTAAAATGTATAGACATGGTAATGTCAGTATTTTATATTTTATAAAATAGGGTTTGCAGCTATCTGTTGGCTCCAGTTTAAACATGGTCCTAATACATCGTTTTTGTGCTTTGAAAGGTAATTCCTTGTAAGTCGAATTGCCCCAGAAGATAATCCCATATCTTAGGTGCGATGAAACTAAGCCATGGTACGCTGTAAGCAACGCATTAATGTTAAGCACTTTAACCAATTTGTACAGGGCATATGCCGAGCTACTTATTTTTTTACTAAGAATTTCTGTGTGTTCTTTCCAATTCAATTTTTTGTCAATCGTCACCCCGAGGAATTTGGCAGTGTTGACTTCTTCAATTATTTTATTATTATATTGGACCTTAAGATAAGTGGGAGTTGATAAACGTTGACTGAAATGCATTACACAAGTTTTATTCAGATTTATTTTTAAGTTATTATTATTTAACCATTTTATTATTGATATAAGAGAATTATTAATGTCGTTATTATAGCTATCCTTATTATTGCATTGAATTGTTATGGTGCTGTCATCAGCAAAGAGCGTTACTGGTTGATCAACGGATTTAGGTAAGTCGTTTATGTATAACAAGAATAGTAGGGACCTAACACACTTCCCTGTGGTACTCCATATTTAACTGCTCGTTCATGCGATTGCAAGATTTCTTCATATTTAGTTTTTATATTTATTGAGGCTACTTGAGTGATTTGCTTTCTACCGTATAAATATGATTGTATTAGTTTTAGCACGTTACCTCGAACCCCATAGGCCTCGAGTTTATCCAACAAAATATCGTGTCGAACATAATCGAATGCCTGGGTCATGTCACAAAAAACTGTACAGACAGGATTGGTTTTATCAACGTTAATTATAACTTTATATAAGAAATCATAGATTGCCATGTTTGTAGTTCGGTTTTCTGAATCCTTTTGCTCGTTAACAAGTATGTTATTTTTTCAAGGTACTTACTTAATTCTTTGTAGATATATTTTTCATAAATTTTGGAGATAATACTAATAAGCGTAATTGGTCTGTAACATTCCATGGATTCTGTATTCTCTTTTTTAAACAAGGGTTTTACGATCGATTTTTTTAAGGCATCTGGAAAATGCCAGTGCTTATGGTTAAATTGATAAGGTAACTTAAATGTGTACATATTTCTGAAACACATTTAAGAATTTTCGTACAGATTCCGTCATGACCCACGCTGTTCGTGTTTTTTAATGTATTTATTATTCTATCTACATCCTGTGGCAGACAAGGGGACATGAAAAATGATTTTAAACTATTTGAAATTTGTGAGGTAGCCTTATTTCCTGAGTTTAATATTGGGATAACTTTTTCAATAAAATAATTATTAAAAGCATTGGCTATTTTCTGTGGATCTGTTATAGTTTCGTTATTTAATTTTATTTTTGTAATAGAGTTTCGAGGAGCTTTGTTCTTAGAGTTATTAATTATATTCCAACTGGTTTTAGATTTGTTGTTTGATGTTTTAATTTTATAAATATTTTGTGCATATTGTGTTAGGTGGAATTTTTTAAATAGTTTAGAGTACTTAGTAAGTTTTGTTTTATTTGTCTCATTAGGGTTTCGTCTATATTGCCACAGAAGATGTCGTTTCTTTTTGCTGCATATTTTGACGCCGCGTGATACCCACTTTGTATTTTGACGTGACAACGTCTTATAAATTGGTTTGCGGGTGACACTTCAAGAAACTGCGTTACGCTCCGCTCACGTTATGCGCTCACAATGAGCGAGTGAGAGGCGCGTCCCTTCCACTGGGCATGGTTAGCCCGCCTAAGAGCGAGAGAGACAGACATAATAAAATTATTTTACCACTCAAAGTCGTTGTCACGTAAAACTTTCGCCCGTATACCGACTTTACAGGCAACCAATTTTTGTAGTATGTACGGTTATGGTTTTATTAGGAAAGCATAAATTGTAAAAAAGAGAAAATGTTTCTATAAAAGCATTATAGGCTACGTTGGGATCACTTGTTTGATATATTTTCGAAAAAGATAAACTACGTAAACAACTTTTAAATTTTGTAACATATTCCTTGTTGTAATTACGCCTATTCATACGCCAGTATTTAATAGAGCAAGACTCTTGAACGGGTAACTTTATTAATTGCGCTGTGTGGTCTGACAATGCAAATACTAATATTTGTACCTTACAGGCCTTTTTAGTCTAGTGGGCTGATTTATAGATAACTTTAAATTGTGATTTAATAGTAAACATTCAAAATCTATTGTTTGATAATTTCTTTTAAAGACATCTACATTGAAATCCCCTGCTATGACAATATTATTATATGTTTTGCTATTAAGTTCTTGCAAGAGTACGTGTAATTTTTCCATGCACACATTAAAGTTAGTAGTTTTTGGAACTCTGTAAATACAAACAATAACAATCTTATAGCTAATTAATTCGATAGCACAGCACTCGAAGACGCCAGTTTCTGATATTTTAGCAATTTGTTTTAATTCCTTATACTGGTGGCCACTTCTTGCTAATATGCACGCTCCTCCTCTTTGCTTTCCTTTCGGGGTAACATGCCAAGCTGATAATTGGGTATAGTTAAATATTTTCATAGCCCTCTTGAATAAAATGTTCTGTAATGCATAATATGTCCACACATGATCCTCCTTCAGCCAGCTCTTCTAGGCACACTGTGATTGAGTCCGATTTTGTTAGCAATCCGGCAATATTTTGGTGCATTATGTGTATACATTTAGTGACGAAAAAAATTTGTTATATTCTCATTATAGGTGCTATTTTCGGTGCCATCCAAAATATTCACAACATTTTTTCTGGGTTTTAACATTTCGTTCATGCGTAAGCAATCTATGTTATCAATTAACGCTTTAAGATCTTCGAGAATTGTCCTCAACGCAGTATTATTTATTGAGCCTGTTTTTTTATCGAACATACTAAAGTCGCATTTTAGGTTCATATTGGAATCAAATAGTAAGCATGTTTATGAGTTAATAAGTCTAAGTAGAGTAAATTGTTAAATGTTTCGATTCTGCAGTTGTAAAAGATGTTATGTGTTCTATATGTGTATGTAGGAAAGCAAATAATTATGTTTGTATGCTTAATTTTTTTGATAACATCTCTAATATAGATAATCATTTTGAGGTAGTCTTTCGTTGCTTTAAAGTCTTCTTGTCCTATTATTATTATGCAGTAATCATCAAAGGTGAAATCCACTAATTTTGAGTCAATTCCTTTAAGAAGCTGTTCTATTCCCGCTCTCGGTGTTAGGTAATGACATATTTCATCTTTGTCGTTTAATAATACATTTTGTGCAATACTAAGGACATTATTGTTCTGATCCGCACTGAGTACACATATTTTTTTCTTTTTACGTGTTCGTTGAGGTATTTTCTCATCCTTATTGATATTTTGTATACTTATTTTATGAGACTTTTCTTTATCTATTATATCTTTTCGTTTATCTGTTGTTTCAATATCCTGTTTTTTAATTTCTAAAGGATCAGTTTGTGTCTGTTTGGTTTTACAAGTAGTTTGATGTTTCTTCTTTGGTGTAGTTTGATTTGTTTTTATCTTAGCTGGGCTATGTGTTGTGACTTTTTTGTACAACTGGTTTTTTTTTAACCAAATCTTCATTTAAGCGTTTGAGTTTACTATTTTCTCCTTATGAGCGCTATTTAATTGTGATTGAAGATTTTTGATTTTTTTTTTAATTTTTCTACTTGATAGCAGTCTTCGTCTTCTGAAATGTCTGGCATACTACTGATGGCGCACTCTAGTGTCCGTGAAATGATGTCACTGTCGATGTCGTCGGGAGATGGTTCCGAAAATGTTCGAACTCTGCTCCGACGATATGTTATATTTTCAAGGGAGTCCATAAAAATTTATACTAAAATTTTATAAGATTAACTAATTCTCAAAAGAACCTCTTTGATGAGATTGAGAGAAATGTCACAAAACCTCTCAGCCATTTATTTGTTACGTATTTTCGTATTTAGAATTTTTTGCAATGGTTTTAGGAATTTAAATTAACAGGTGATTAGTTTTTTTTTTTGGGCCACTCTGCTCTAAGAATAGTAAAACAAAATGGTTCACTGTATCAGTACTAGATTTCGTTCGATTTTTTTTTTTGAGTCACCCTGGTTGATAATTGTTTTACTTGCACAAATTTACATTCAATGTAAACAAAAATGCGTCATAACGCTTGTTTTTGTAATATTCTTTCCTCGTTAGCACTTTTAAAGTATTTCTAGAATTAGTTATAAAATGATATCTTAATAATTTTATTAAAGCAATCTCAAAAGACTAGTGTCCAAATTCAGAAGAAAAATATTAGTTAAGTTTCTGAACGAAATTAATTGTAGTGCCAACATTAAATTCTGTGATGTAATTGGTTGTTAGCTACGGCTGTTATTATGCGAATGCAACAGGTAGTTGTAATTTGCATTTTACAAGTTTGGATTTATAACTGATCTTCAAGAATTAGTAATTTCGTAGTACTTATTAATATACTTTAGAGACACAACATTTCACCGTTGTTTTCACAGTTCTTTTCACAGTTTATTGTTTATAGTCACTATTATATTAATAATTATATTAGTACATATAGTATATATACACTGAGTTGCACTTCTATTGTCTTATAATATTGGTTTAATTCTTATTGCACTAACAATTCACTGAGATAACACTATTACTGGTTTGTCGACATAGACTGAGTATTTTTACATATGCTACAGTGTCGTAAGTACATAATACTATTTTAAAATTATTAAATTCGCGGAGCAATGTTTACGTTTGCCGCGTTGTTTTTTTTTTTTTTTTTGTGACAACGCATCTGTAATTATCTTCGCTATATTCGTTTGTAGTTGTTTGCAGGTGTTCATTAGCAGCAGTAACAACTTACCATCAAGTTGACTACGAGATCGTTTGTCACTTCAATTTAATAAAACAAGATCAAACGAAGCAACGTATAAGGTATTGAATATATATATTGTTATAGTTCGGCTGTTCAGAGAATGCGTTCCTGACACCTCTCAGTTAGTCACGACTAGTGATGGGCACAACATAACATAATGAGTTCGTTACTGTTCCTCCAAAATGAACCGCCGCGTTATTTTTAAGATTATTTTCGTTTTAAATTGGCGGAATCATTTAAAATTTATATTTTACTAATTTCAGTGGAAACCAAAAAAGGTAATATTAATATAATAAAATTGTTTTATTTATTCTTTGTTACAAAGTTACAATCTGTATTTCTATGCAATAAAGTACATTGAATTGAATGTGCGTACAGAATATTAATCAGACTCTGATTCGCTTGAGGAGGTGGTGTCTTCATCAACATCTTCGCCTACATGTATAATTATATTATTATCAATAACAGAATCAATCCTGATATCTCGGTCAAAATGTTCCACAATCAGGTTTTAGTCTTCTCAACAACCTTTGCCCAGTCATCTCTTGTGACTTCCCGCAGGCTTTTTTTTCTCTTTATTTGGAACACCAACAGATGATACACAATACTAACAAAAATATAACTCAACACTGCGACTACATGCTACGTGTTCATCTTCTTACAGGTAACCACAACATAAATAGCGAAGTGAATTTTTTTAAAAAGAAAAAGGAAACATATGTATAATAATATGCTAATAAATATACATGGATAACCAGATTTGCTATAGCTTTAGTTTGTGGATTTAATGCTTACAGTCTATATAATATTAATAATAAATCTACTAATTTTATTACACATTTCTTAAATGTTTATGGATCAAATACTTAAATCTAGACAACGGTGTATACATTATATCTATTTCTATGGAATTTGGTATATTGTTGTATAATGACATCATTCTGGTAAGTGGGGTTGCGACCTAAATTACTTTACAGAGACGTTCTTTGAACAGCTTGTAAACCTTAAAGCGCGGTAACTTATTTGGCACAGATATATTTATTTTACTTAGAAGTTGCGGACAGTCGATATGGTTATGTAATAATTTATGCAAGAAAATAAGATCTAATGTTTTCCTTATATTGTTAAGTGTTGTCATTTAAAAAAATTTAAGTTTGTTATCATATGAATTTAATAAATGTGATTTCTTTGTGTGGTGACATAAAAAGCAAAAAATCGCTTTTGAATTTTTTCAATACGGTTCTTGTGTACTTCATATAATGGATTCCAGACTTGAGGACAGTATTCCAGAATACTCCTAACTAATGTATTATATAGTAATATAATAGTTTTAGGTGCTTAAATTGTCTAGAATTCCGCATAATAAAACCCAACATTTGGAGGACCTTTTATGGTATCATCTAGGTGAGTATTAAAACTTAACCTGCTGTCAATCGTAACACCAAGATCTCGAATAATATAAGCCGGTTCTAAGGTGTGTTATTTATCTTATATTGGAATAAATAAGATTCTTTGTTACGTGAGAAAGTAATGACGTGACACTTATTCACATTCAATAGCATTTTATTGTCTCTACACCAATTACACATTCTTTACACTATTCTATTTTATACATTCACTATTCTTTCTCTTAATAGGGTCATCATCTTTTCGTGCTGAATGGCGGGAAGTATTGTGGCGGGCGGCGTAACCTTTATTTGAACCCAGATTAGCTCAATCGCGTTATATTGGCAATGATACGGTGGAATTCTTAGAACGCGATGACGGTACTCCAGAGCCAGTTCATCAATTTCGTATCGCACATTTGCCGCTTTATTTTCTTTAACTAATTTAATTAGCTCTGGTTTTAGCATCTGCATATTTGCGTCAATGCCTTTTGCTTGTAACCAAGCCACCATTTCTTCTTTTATTAGCTTGGGTAGGTGGTTTCTGTATTTGAACCGAGTGATAGGAGGCATTATCCATGAATATTACAGAAGGCTCTGTAGGCTGGGCAAAAGCACGTTCTGGAACCACTCTTTAAATGTAGTGGCATTCATTTCCTCGTGGTAGTCATTTGTGGTTTTGATTGAAATGCCAGTAACGCGTTCTCCACAAAGCCGTATTTTGCAGAACCTGCGTGGCATATTATCAGACGGGCCCCTTACCCATTGGTACTTTCGACGTCGACGCTTGTATCATCCGTCCAAGAACGGAAACCGTGTGATTGGCGTTTAGCCATGTCTCGTCAATGAACACGACATTATCCCAGTTATCAATATTTTTGCTTCTCTCAAAAAATTATCCGTTTTAAAATTATGTCGTATCGTTCTAGCCGGTAGAGCCGAACTTTCTTTATTAATATTTGTTATCGTTCCTATGTTAACTCCAAGCGCCTGAGAGACGCGTTCTTGTACTTGTTCGACAGGTAACAGGGTCCGCCATTTTGCCGCTCCTGCCCGCTCAAAGTAATCTTGCAGCTTGATGATTAACTCACGGGCTCCACTTTTCAATGTTTGTCCACGTTTAGGCATTATTATGCACCAAAAGTAAAACAACGCAATACAAAACACAATCGAAGTCCGATTTAGCGCCGATGTCAGTTTGAAAAGCAGAAATAGTCCATTAAACGAAAGCCGGTAATCAAATAAAAACAGATCGAAAACACTTGAAGAACGTGGTCTATGCGCACGAAATGACAACAGACGACTGTTTTAGCGTCACAAAATGGCGGCCCATAACGCCATTTAAGGTTACATTGAAACTAAATATAAAAATGCTACTTTCTTTCGCGTTCGGTTTGGTCGTAGTTTATTTTTATATTTATTAAAAGTTATCTTATAGTCCATTATTTTCAAATTTAAAAAAGAAAAACAAAACGTATTATTTTATAAAGTATAACTGTATAAGAACAGATTACGATACTGTTATTGCCTGTTATTGTTAGCACAGCACTACAAATATAAAGCGCTGACATAACCTTGTAATAGCGCAGTATAGATTTAGAAAATATTGTTTACCAAGTTATTTGACACTCAGTTTGGCACAAAATTATAACATTCATTGATTATTGATATAATAATGTTGTTTTAATGCTCATCAATTATTGTTAAAACGGTAAACAACCAGCAAAATATTTTTATTGTAACTGCAACGCCATTACAAAGTTACGTCGTCAGTTCAATCGCGACGTGTCAGGAACGCATTCTCTGAACGGCCGAACTATAATTACAACTAAAGACCAAAATGATGAGTCAACTTTACACAATGTCAAAAGCTTTGTCGTCATCTGGATACAAATAAAACATTTGAGCTTCCGCTTTAATATGAAAATATTGGAGATTAATAGATATATCAAAAGCAGTGGTAGCCACTTACCATCAGATAGACTGTGAGTTCATTCATTATTTTTAAAACAAACGTTACATCCACACCATAGATATAGTATTGCTCCACACTATGATTTTCTCCTGTATCGTCGGGGCAGTTTACATACATAAATTTCACAAGGACCCGGAACAATTATTTGTATGCCATACTAATACTTGTTCAATATTATTAAAAAATTTGGCCTTTGGCTATAGCTGTCTGTGTTGTAATGTCGGCGCCAAACTTATATTCAAATTGTTTCAAAAACTTCAAATACGCAAAGAGATGTTGCTAAGTGTGACACGCGTATTTGCATGTGTGCAAAGATTGAACACCCATTTGCACTTTGCCATCCATTCCCTTCCAAGTCCCTTTTTCTGCGAATATCAGTTTTCTGTTTTAGCACTAAATCAACTTAATAAATTGTGAATATGAATCATTTTATCCATAAACATAAATATAGGATTCGTAAATAACTTGACTACAGCGCCACCTAGCTTATCATAGCTGCGAACCATAGTCCCTATAGACAAACTTAATGTATGAATATGACCAGAGTATATTAAAATCACTACGTTATAAATATGACCTCATTCGGTCAAGTCGTTCATTCCGAAGTTAGGTACACACGCATGTAAGAATATATTGTGTTTGTTACTGCGCATGTGTGAAATCGATAATCGGATTCATCTTGGGTAGCCTTTGTTCAGTAGTTCGCAGACAGATTGAAGATGATAATGATACTATTATAATACTAGAAAAAAGAGAGAGTAGAGGTAATTAAAAGACATTGTCGGTGCAAATAAAACTATATTGCAACTAATTTTCTAAATTTGGTTTCCTAAACCACTGTCACAATTCATTAAATATCACAACAATTCAACATAAAATAGAATCAATAAAATGCTTTTAAATTTTAAAAATCAGACACTGCAAAATCTAATACCATCCACACACCCTTCACCAACAAAAATATAATAAAAATACGGTTGTCTCACCACCGTAAGAATATAAAAACAAATAACAAAATGTAAAAGATCACATGTTACATTTAAGTTTAATTTTAAAACTATAAACAAAAAGTATACAATTGAGATTCATTAATAATATTTAATAAGTAACACATGTCTAATATTATTAACTAAATTATAAAGGATTTTGTACACATTTGTGATAATTTGTAGTTTGTCAAACTTGGATAGTAATTTTAATTAAAATTACTAAAAAAATTAAATACGTCATCACTTTCATGATAGAGTTTGTACAAAACAAGAGAAATTTAAATTATGTACCATGTCTTTTTTCATCCGCTTACATTGTCATCCGATTCTGAGCTATGTTCAAAATTTCAAGTCTCCAGGTCATCGGGGAGTTGGTTTAAAATCAATTACTAAATTCGACCCGAACAGATATACACAAAAGAGACTTAATAAGAACGTGGTAAAAAGAACCGGCGTATAATTTGCTAGCGCTGGAGTGTTCAAGTCATTGAAGTAATGTATACTGTATAACTAGTAGAAAATATATTATGTAGTCGTCAATGTCCGTCAGTACTTACGTATGTATGTTTTTAATGTTTTAGTGATGTGCCATAGGATTTTAAATATAAGCGTCAATTTACTTTTCACCACGACGGTACTGTTTCTCCACAGAATTTTGACCAAAATATTCAGTAGGCACTTGTAATCAAATAGGGAAGAAAAGTGAATTTTGTTTACATTATGTTACCTTTCTCACAGGTCACTCTATCCTCTGCAATGGTTGCCTGGTAGAGATCGCTTCTAAGCGATAAGGCCGCCAATTGTACCTTTAAATAAGTTATGTTTTTTTTTCTCTCTCATATGTATTTCTGGTGTACAATAAAGTATATTCCATTCATTCATTCATTATGATAAATTAAGGCTGGCTTGCCTTAGTACGACGTTCCACAAAAATATTTTTACATTCATTTGTAAGAACCAGTATTGTTTTTTTACAAAAAAAATTCAACTTTTATCTGATAGGATAACATAAACCTCACAATAACGTCAAAATGACAAAGAAAGTTATACGCCGAAAGCAACTTCTTGAAATTCACTCACACACATCTTTCTTTTTCTTTCTTTAAAAACTCGTAAAAGTTCACAGTTTGATGCACACATATGTACAAAACCATGTTGTTGGTTGCATATGATTATAGATGCATATGTGTGTGTTTTTTTAATAAAATAAGGGTGACAAACGAGCACACAGTCCACTTGATGATAAGTGTATGCTGTGGTCCATAGACATCTATCCCCGATCAAGAATCAAAATGCAGGTGCGTTGTCACCCTGAGGAATAAGATGGAATGCCTCGTTTCTAGTAAAAAGGGTGTCCGGTCCTCTACACTCACCATACGAAACACAGCAGCATTAAGCTGCTATTTTACGCTGGTATTCTGTGAGATTGTGGTCCTTCCCGGTCGAGCCGACCCATTCGTGCTACAACTATAATATAATTACAGCGTGGCTCTATCATATAAAAAGCGTGGCGTGAAATCATGTTCTTAAAATTAGTTCATTAGTATAATTTAAAAACTCGTATAAGTACACAATGAGGGTTAATAATTTTCTGCTCACCAGATGTCGCTAGTTGACACTGAGGTAAAGTTTTTTGTTACACTATGTAATTTAATTGAGAAGTTAGTTTTTAATAAAAGTTTATCAGTTTCTAGAGTATTATATTAATACAGAAAACAATGCCTCAGTGGTTTGCTTTTTAATTTTTTGTACATTTTTAACTTTTTTTTTTAAATTTTCTACTTTCTATCTGTGGTTTGGTTTATTTATTTTTAATCTTATTAATACAAAATATAGTTAATAGAACAGAATGAAACATTAACCTTTACATTGGAAAATGTAATTACAAATTAACTTCCCGCTATGAAATCTGTCAAATACTATACCTCACTTTTAGTGGCGCTGCCTGGTGGCAGAAAAGTCGTGGACGCCTCATTGGATGCACATACGAGTACCTAAAGCCATTTTGTTGGTTGCATATGGTTATAGATGCATATGTGTGCATGAGAGCATGTTCTTACAATTAATTGAGCATGGTTTTGACTTGGTTTCGGCGCCACTTGGTAAATGTACGTGTAGCGCTCCGTCTTTTTTTGTTGGTCTAAGCTCTAAGCATATTAAATACAAATGATCCAATCTTGTTCTACTAAGGTTTTTTTTCTTTCTTTTGTTGTTTACAAATTATTAATACTATTATTATTGGAAAACACTTGAGCAATAATTTTTGTCATTTTTTATCAATACATATAAATCAAATTGAAGTGACTGTCGGTAACATCGAAATAACTGCCTTTTATTGAATACAGGGATTATTTGCACGCAATTAAGACATGAATAACCATTTTTAAAATGTTTGTCTGTCTGTCTGTGTTTATGTCCGAGCTAATCTTCGGAATAGCTGAACCGGTTGCGATAAATCGTCACTTTTGATTCTTAATTGAGGATAAATATGCCTATGGACGACAGCGTCCACTTACCATTTGTGGACTGTATGCTCGTTTGTCACCCTTATTCTATAAAAGAAACATAACATAGAGAAGCTTTTGCAGTCTAATCCCAAATATATAAAAATGGTGGAGTGTTTTTAGTTTTAACCTACTACAACCGACAAAGTACCGCGTGTAACGTGTAGTTGGTGTAAGAATATCCACTACCCCATATCATCCCGTGAGCGTCTTCAGAGGTGATAGAGGGAAACAACCCAGGAGATGGGCAGCAGCGTCTTCCTAATAACGACCAAAAAACTGCGGCTGCCAAGCGTGGCAATAATGGCAAATCGAGGGGAATATGAGGCTGTAACGGTGACGGTAACAATCGACAAAGAAACTGCCGTTCATTGTTTGCAAAAATCAATTGCGATAAGAGTTTTCCTCTTATTTAATTACTTAATATAGCGACAGAACGTAAAGCCGTTGTTCCTGCGCCTGATCTCTTTTGCCGTGTCGAATTACCGTCCCATAGGAATATGAGATTGAGGGAATAGAGTGCACCTGTGCTTGCGCACACGCTCGTGCACTAAATATAATCCTGTCCTACGCAGATGGCTCAGACTGGCCACCGTGACGAAAATTTGCTCTGAAAGACATTATTATAGCGAAAGCATTTTCTTCAGCATCATCTTCAGCATAGATTTCATATCTATAAAAGTCTAAATCCTGGGATGGACGGCCATTCTTAGATCTTTACGGCACGGTGACTGCGGAGTTACGGGTTGCGGATACGAATCCCGCGAACAACAAATAATTGTGTGATGTCCTACATTTTCGCGAATACTATTCGCACTGAATAAAAATTTAATGCGTTTCATCTTAACCTAATTTTATACGTATAAGTTATAAGTTTGAACGTCGATTTAATAAAAACTCAAACTAAAACGCGAATTTAAAATTACGTAATAACGTAAAATTTGTTTTATCCAAGTATTGGGAACATTATGACACATCTTCTCGTCACATATACTTCAAAACTAGAAAACAATAGTGTTTAACCAGCAAGTGTTGCCAGTGATGACGTATGGATCTGTACCATGGTCCTTCACTGCTGACCATAAGAGCAAGCTCAAAGCAGCTTAGTGAGCTATGGAGAGGAGGATATGCTTGGAGTTTCTCTGCGTGACAGACTTCAAAATGAAGATATCCGCAGTAGAACCAGAGTAACCAACATGCCCCAACGGATAAGTAAGGTGAAGTGGCAATGGGCCGATCATAAGAACAAGAAAGGTTCTTGAGTGGCAGCCTCGTATCATTAAGCGAATCGTAGGAAGCCGATGAATGAGCAGAGGGTTGGTAGCAGACGTCCTTGAGGGATCTCATGAACGTCACAGCACGGCCCATCCTAACTCTATTGCTTTTGTTTAGTAGTAGACTTGTGATGGGCTGTAGTGATGATGATGATGATTTGTATGGCCTACAAATAATCGTTCCAGATCTGTCTGTTTATCGACGTGCACGTCCTCGATACAGTTGAAATAACTAGTGTAAATAAAACGATTTTTAAAGATGAAAAAGGGATGATCGAATCATTGGATCCTGTTAGAATTATCTGACTTCCAAGATTTGAAGAACTCAAGAGGAGTGTATTTAGCGTGCGAAGCTCTCCTTTAGTTCATCCTCCCTACAATGACGAATTAATCTATATCTAAGTTCTTGAAGGCCTTTTCCATTGCCTTATCTCGCTTCTTGTCGGGCAGCGCTGTGATTCTCTGTTCTTCTTCAGCCCTGAAGTATGGCTCAAGGGCTCGTAACTGCTGTATGCATTTCTTGTGAAGGGTCTGCATGTCGGGCAGTGTACCGCCGTGGTCAGGTGGCAGCGCTGATCTAGGCACGACCGTTTCGTAGAACTTCTCTAGGTCTTCGTTTTTATGGTGGAATTTTATCTGGGGAAAAAAAAGTTTCGCTGTAGTATATATAAAGAATACTGTTATCTGATACCGTGTAGTGTCGGCGTAATTGAATCCACCATCCCATATAATCCCGTGGGTGTATTAAGGGTGTTACCACACCAATAGATCGATTGTCGATCGATGCCATTGATCGTAACACGCTATCTTCTTGCTAAACAAAGGTAAATGCAGCCGAAAAGGGAGCATAGTCTTTTAACGTTTTATACGTGGTAGAGCCATGCTACAGCTATATCAGTAGTATAGTTGTAGCACGAATGGGTCGGTTCGACCGGGGTAGGACCACGCTCTCACAGAATACCAGCGTAAAATAGCAGCTTATCACTGTGTTTCGTATGGTGAGTGTAGAGAACCGGAGACCCTTTTTACTGGAAAAGAGGCATTCCATCTTAGTCCTCACGGGTGACAACGCATCTGCATTTTGATTCTTTGTTGAAGATAGATGTAGATGTCTATGGGTCACAGCAACCACTTACCATCAGGTGGACCAAAAAGTTGGAAAACCTCGCCTTAATATTTTTAGAACAAGTGGTAAAATTAAAAATTTTGTACATACGATTTCAACATAAATAAAATGAGAACATCGTCAATGTAGTCGAAGTCAATTAAATACGCATTATTAAGGATAACTTAAAAAGCTACTGGTCAGATCTTAATCAAATTTATATGGGACCACATGAGAAGCACCAGCTATCAAATAAAAATCATTTGTATAATAAATAATAAAGAATCATCAAAATCGATTCACTTAGAAAAAAGTTCTAAGGTAACACACAAAAAATACAGTCGAATTGAGGACCTCCTCCTTTTTTGAAGTCGGTTAAAACTCATCTTCTCTTTTACTAGAATATTACGCAAGCGCAATCGCTCGGTGCAAGCTCGCCAGAAAGAAAATATTTGATATTACATAATATCAAGGTAAACACTAACAATTTTCTTTGTAATTTATGTACATAATAACCATTTCTAAACAGGCAGTTCATTAAAATACAAAATAGTGATACAATGTTTAAATAACCTGCAGGGCTAGCATGGGCAGGAGACAATTTTATCCCCAGGAAAGGAGAAACCACCCAGAGCATGGATACACCGGTGGATATAATATCCACAGTAGATAAAATGAGAGATAAGACTTAAGACTTAGATAGATTTTTGTATGAATATAAACTTCAACCCACGTCCAATGAACTAGGATAAATTGTCCTTTCAAATGTCAAAAAGCATAATTTTTTATCTTTCATTTGGCTCCATGCTACGGACAGATATATAACCATTGTTATGTCAAACGGGGATATACTTCTCCCGTTTGACATAACAAGATAATTTTATCTCTTGTCAGTGGATATAATAGGGGATAAAATTTTGTCCCCGCCCGTGCTAGCCGGGCTGATTACATACAAAGTACGAACTAAAGCGTGGTATATGGCAGATAGGGTTGTCAACTTCCTTAAAAGTAGCAAAGTATTTCCGCAGGACTATCCGTTAACGTCTTTGACATCAAAACGATAGTCACTATGAAGTACATTGCGTTGTATGTTAAACAGCGTTTTTTTAAGAGAAAAAATATTATAAAACATACATCGCAATGTACTTAAAAGTGACAATAATTTTGATGTCAATAATATTAGTGAATAAGCCTGCCGATTTTACAGAGAATAAAAATAAAGTAGACTGCTAAAGAGAATATTATTTATTTGAATTTTTAAAACAATATTTTTATTTACATACTATTAATATTAATAAAATTCTTATGATCAATAGTTGATAAATTATTGAATATTATTGATTGTTAAGTATTTATTATAGACGTGTCAATATTAATAAATTATTAATTATAATTTATTAATATTGACACTGAATTTTGTAACAAGTACCTACATTAAAAATTTAGTAAAACAAAGAATTGATTAATAAGGGCCACCGGCGGACCGACCCGAGGGGAGTAGCCTATATAGCGTTTTTCCCTGATACAGACGTATCGCTCGATGACAGCGACAACTCTGATATAGACTCGGAGCAGTCGCTCGACCAATCTGCATATTGTATGAGGACGAGCGGCCTGTGTTGGTAAACAAATCCGAAACAACACGACCGTTATTATTGTAATTATTAAGATTAAAAAGAAGTAAATTGCAATATATTATTGGTCATGTAGAAAGAATGAACGAGGAAAGAGTTACAAAGCAAATTTATGTAGCAGAAGTGAACGGCAGAGTCGGGAAGGGACGCCCTAGACGAAGGTTTGTCGACCAAATTGGCGATATATTGAAAATGGGCCAGATTAGGAGTACCCTTAACCAACGAGTGTGTGTGCGTAGATATATGGATGTAAAGGAGGGGAGAGAGGTGTGTCAGGATCGTGCCAAATGGAAATACGTAGTCTCTGCCTGCCCCTCTGGGTGACAGGCGTGAGTGTTTATGTTATGTTAAATTGTAATAATGTGATTAAAATTACATATTATATAATATTATGAAAGGTAACGCCATCTTTTTGCAAATTTGACGTGGGAGATCTTTTTGTAGCAAAAAAAACAGTACAATTCGGCATTTTACCACGTTTTTACTAAGTCACTTTCTTGTTTGTCTCTCTGTCTGCAACCCAAATTACGAGCACATCCCGATGAGTAAGAGACTTGAAAATTTGAACATAGCTCAGAATAGGATGACAATTTAGGAATAAAATAGGAAGAATAAAAACGAGGTATATTAAAGTGTTTAGTACTAAATTTAAAAAATCACTTGTTTATAGGACGTCGATTCAGCCGCGCAACTAGAAATAAATAAATTCATGTAAAATAAGATCGAATGTTCCAGAAATGTAGTTAAGGAACAGGCGACGTTTTCCCGAGAAATATTGGCACTGCCGGTGTATAGAGCATCACCAGTGCTGTCATCCGCATAGCAATTAATGTTACCGGTTTGCAACATATCCTTGATATGCAGAAGAAACAGCGGTTGTGATAGCACGCAGTCTTTTGGAACACCAACATTAATGCGCTTGTAATCGGAGCATGCACCGTCTACTACGATCTTGATGCTCCGATCTGCAAGAAAGCTGGTGAATCAATTGCACAATTTTTCGGGAAGCCCATATTAAGAGAGCGTCACAGGTATATACTGGTTCTGATCTTAGAAACCGAAATGTAAATGAGAACCGTTACAAACAGAGCGGGTTCACACATTACTGAAACGTCTATTTTATACGGTTTCCAATGACGTATGCAAACATATATAGGTGTATACTCACCATACGATAAAACTTTATTTTACATGTTATTGCACGCCTCATAACACGAAGCGTTATTAGGTAGTGCTTTACTATCGACACGTCAAGGTCAAGCAATTTTGTGTTCTTAAAATGCTTTTTTTAATTACCATATTGCACTTATACGATAATATGACTAGCCGTATATCACGAAAACACTCTAATTAATCGATCTTATATTTTCTAAAAATTCATTGTATATTGCTACTTTAAAAAAAAGAATTGAAAAAAATTTACGTGGATGTCCGGATGTTGATTTTGTATGTGGTCACGATAACTCCCGAAAAAATTGACGTATCGAGACCGGGCTTTTTATTAGCTTCAGAATTACATAAACTGGTTCCCTATTTCGTATCAACTTTTATAACTTTGACAACTTTTTTGCTATTTATTATTATGATTTTCAACTTTTATAATTTTAAAACTATTGATGTTAAGAAAACTGCGGATCTGTGGGGCATTTCCGTTAAAGTTATTGCGTCTATAATCGATATAATCGCGCCTCAACTAGCTATTATTTTTAATACTAGTATCGAATATGGTGTGTTTCCTGATTTGATGAAGCATAGTAAAGTAATACCTTTATTTAAATCTGGTAGTACATTAGACCCCTTAATTTTAGACCCATTTCTGTACTGCCAACACTAAGTAAAATTCAAAAAATTATTCTTGATCAAATGTTAATTTTTTAATGTTAATAATTTACTTCATAAAATCAATTCGGTTTCACAAGGGTCGCTCGACAACTGATGCTGGTGTTGAGCTGATTAAATATATTTTCAATGCATGAGAGAATTCACAGGATGCTTTGGGTATATTCTGTGACCTATCCAAAGCCTTCGATTGTGTTCACCATGAAACATTAATCAGGAAACTACAACACTACGGTGTAAGAAGTAATGCTCTTAAATTAATTGTTTCATATTTAAGTAACAGAACTCAAAAGTTGTCATTAATAGTATGAGCTCTTCCGGGTCGATAGTACAAATGGGCGTGCCTCAAGGCTCAATTCTCGGCCTTTCTGTTTCTTGTATATATTAGTGACTTACCTTACATAGTAGGGAATAACCATAATATAGTATTATTTGCTGATGACACTTCATTAATTTTCAAATTAAAACGACAATTATTAAAATATGACGAAGTAAATAATGCTATATCTAAATTAGTAAATTGGTTTAATGTTAATAACTTGCATTTAAATAGCACTAAAACGAAATGTATGAAGTTCATGACTCAAATGTCAGACAATTAAATACTAATGTAATTTTAAATGGGGAGGAACTAAGTCTTGTCGATACCACCATTTTCTTGAATAACACTAGACATGCGAAGCTTCAATGGAGCCCCATATATCAAAGTTAGCAAGCAGACTTAGTTCTGCAGCATATGCTGTAAAAAAGATTAGAAATCTTACCAGTGTGGAAACAGCTAGACTTGTTTACTTTAGCTATTTCCATAGCATAATGTCCTATGGTATTTTGCTATGGGGACACGCAACTGACACTGAAATTATATTTGTTTTACAGAAGAGGGCCATAAGAGCAATCTATGATTTAAAACCTAAAGAGTCGCTCAAACAAAAATTTAAGGAAATTAATATATTAACTTTGGCCTCTCAATACATTTATGAAAATGTAATGTACGTACACAAAAATAAAAGTAGTTATACAAAAATAAGTGATATTCATTCTGTAAATACTAGGAACAAACACAAGCTAGTAGTACCAGTTACTCGACTCCACCGAGTCAGTAATTCATTCTTGGGCGATGTATACGCTTTACAACAAAATCTCAGAAAATATACAAAATTCGACCTGCTCAAAATTCAAAAACTTTATTAAACATAGTTTGTATAAAAGGGTTATTATAATGTTAAGGAATTTATGGATGATAATAACCCTGGGAATGAGGTGTTCGCTACCAGGCTGTTTCTAATTTGTTTTGTGTGGTTAATTGTGTAATATACATGATTGTAAGCTGTTATTTTAAAAAAGTCCTGCTGGGTTTCTTGCTGGTTCTTCCCAGGACAGAGGTTTTTTCGAACCAGTGGTAATTAGACAAAGAGTGACTTTCAATAAGTATTATTTATAATCTATATTGAATAAAAGTTTCTGTTTCTGTTTCTGTTTCACCAGAAACATCAGAAATGAATAAGTTAAAATTAAACACGATAAAATGCGTAAAATTAGTTTCTTTTAATGAATTGAGAACTCCAAGTCAAACCATAGCTTTTACGTTTCAAGGTAGCCAGCATAACGGTAATTTCATAGATATATTATTCTATATAAAAATATATACTAATCTTATATAAAAGAGATATTAAGCATCGTTTTTTCACCTCATTTCAATGAGCGCTAATAATTTTCCGCTCACCCGATGCCGCTAGTGCTAGTTGGGACTGAGGTAAACTTATTTGTCAATTTGTCACATAGTGTCATCATCATTGAACACATTTTTAAACTCTAGTTTTAATTCTTCTACTTTCAGGAATATTTGTAGTTAGGTCACATGAGTAAAGAAACCGTACAGAGGCAAAGCTTCATTCAACCGCGCGAATCGGTTGCACAACTACAAGCACGTGGGGCATGTGTGCGTGACCACTGGCCGCTTGTCGCGTACGCGGCGAGACTGGAAAAAACCGGTTCGCTGGCACAGCCAGTGGACAACAATCTCAGGGTCAGTGCGACGCACGTTGTTTGTTTTGTTAGTTGCAAGTTTGAATATTTTAATGTAAAAACGTGGTATTATTAATAATGGTTGTTTATTGTACTGTGTGTATGAATAATACTAGAAAAAAATAAAAATATATCATACTTTAAATATCCCAAGGAGTAGTAGGTAAGTAAATATTTGATTATTACTTTTTCAAGTAAGTACCTTTATTTTATTGTATGATCCTATTTTAAATAAGAAGAGGGTACTACACGGTGTGTTTTTACCTTTTTATTGTTATTACAAGCTTTTACTAAACATTTGTAGGTATGTGGGTGGGTTGGTAACCGTTGGTATGTAGTAGGTATGTGGGTTAAGTTCACATATTGCAAGTAAGATTTGAACCACTTCCCGATGTCTGATTGAGTTGAAATTTTGTATACCGTAATTTCAGTGACAATGCAATAATATGATAGATATTGTTTTGTTTAATTTGTCTTCACTTATTGTGACAACCCTACCAAAATAGGTAACAATTTTGACAGCTCCTTAGAAGCTTTGCCTCTGTACGGTTTCTTTACTCATGTGGTTAGGTTTATCCGTATCTAACTAAACTACCTAAAGCAAGCAACATTAATCTTTACACTTTTTTAATAATTTGACACACCCCGACAAGAGACTAATACTTAACATTATTCCAAAGAGGCGCCGTCAATTTTTTCGAAAATTCGTGCTGCAAAGCTGGTAATTATGTAAGAGCGTTTGGTAAAACTAAGTAACTCACCATATCAAAGAACTTCTTTTCCATGAAAGGCTTAACGATCAACAACAGTTTGTCCAGCACAGGTTCTGTGTTGAACACGTGTATCGCCTTCATGCGCACTGGCATCGCTTCCTGGACGTACTGGAAGAACTTCCGAAGCGACCTGGAGTGGAATGCGTTTAACAATGTAAGTTACAAAAAGTTATTTAATTAATGGAGGGGGTGGGCTTCGATACATCGAACACAATTTTTGAACTGCGACTATTATGATTGGGCTAAGCAAGGATAGGATTTGTTTCATTTTAATACTTTAGCAAATTAAATAGCATAAGTCAACTAAACTACAAAAAAAGATATTTGATTCAGTTTATCAATATAAGTTATATATTGAAATTAGCCAGGAGGTTTGTTTAATGCAGGGGAACACAATTTTCGAAGTGCCACAACATATTGATAGGGCCGAAACGAAGCATTCTATCTTAGTCCTCGGGGATGAAAACATACAGCATCCACTTACTATCAGGAGGACTGTATTGTGTCCTCGTTTGTCATCCTTCACTATCACACTACACTAGCCCACACAAATCCACTAATTAACATAGGCCTCCCCATATATTGGAACTAAATACGGTCCTGAGCCACCTGCATCGATCGCATACCTGTGTTTCATTAGGTCATCACCCAACGGTCGCACAATACTGTGCTTTCCAGTACAGGGCTGCCAATCGAGAACTTTTCTTCCTCATCAGTTGTCGGTTCTTCGAACTACATGGCCAGCCCTTGTCAGGTATTCGTTTCCGTCAGTTTGTCATAGATTAGAATATTATTCAATATAGATTACAAGCGTACTTATTGAAAGTCGTTTAAGCTTTACCACCGTTTCGAAAAAACCTTTGTCCTGGGAAGAACCAGCAAGAAACCCAGCGGGACTATTTGAAGAAAAAAGAAACTTACAATATAATATTTTATACAATTAAGTATTAAAACATTTAAAAATAGCATGGTAGCGATCACCTCATTACCAGGGGTTATTATCAGTCATACTATATAGTACTCTTTTGTAGTTTAATAAAAAATAAACTTTTTGATAGATAAGTCCTGCATACTAAGGACATGTATTCATTATATAGGCAAAAATTGACGCGCAATACGTGACGCTCATGTTTGGCACAAAGCACGCGGGAAAATGCCAGATGACGTCAGAGAGTCATATATTAGGTAGACAACTTTGCTAAACAAAACTTCCACGTCGTTCTACATGTTGCGCTTCAATGTGGGCATCTACGACTTTTTCTGCCACCAGAGCGGCGCCTCTTAGGAATGAGGTGAAATATTTGACAGATTTCATGGCGGGGGAAATAAATTTGTTACGAAAATGTAAGGGTATCTTTCTTTCTGAAATATTAGATATTTTTTATATTAATTAGATTAGAAATAGATAATCGAAACTACGGATATTCTTAAAAGTAGAAAAATTCAAGAGAGCAAACCACTTAGGCATTGTTTTGTGTATTTACATACTCTAGAAACCTATAACGCAACTTCTCAAATATAATGACATTTTGTAATAAATAACTTCACCTCAGTCCCAACTAGTGACATCTGGTGAGCGGAAAATTATTAGCCCTCATTGTTGCTTAATGAATACATAATTGCCTTAATTGTACAAAAATGTTATTACATCGGACCAAATTACATTCTAAATTATGATAATTAAAGTTTTTACACGTGTACCCGAATCATTCATTAATTTGATGCAAAAAATACACTTTTTATGATAAGGAGCCACTGGCTAATATGGCACTTTATTTTTATGAAAAAATATATACACATGAGCACAATTTGGAGCATAAATGATGCACAATTTGGTTTTAGATTTAGACCAAATCTATCCACTGAGTGTGCAATATTGTTGAAATTATCGCTGGAGCACATCGTGGGTAATTACACAGTGAGGAATAAGCCAGTGCACGGGGCCTTTCTGGATTTTTCAAAGGTTTTCGACCTTGTCAGGTAGTGGGATAAATTACGAAAGGCTGATCTACCGGTCACGTACATTAGCACTTTTAGCTATTGGTACGGTCACCAAATTAATCAGGTCAGATATTCTAATGCACTGTCGGACGAGTATAGATTAGAATGCGGTGTGAGGCAAGGGGGGGTTAACCTCACCTACGCTTTTTAATCTCTAAATAAATGAACTGATTCATAGACGCGGAAGTGCACGTGTCGGTTGCTCTATTGATGGACTATGCATGAACAACATTACGCAGACGACATGGTGCTTCTGAGCCCGTCAGTCAGTGCACTCAGACGGCTTTTGTTCATATGTGAGGTTTATGCGGAAGCCCACGGTCTAAAATATAATGTTGCGAAGATTGAGCTAATGGTGTTCAAGGTGGACACGAAGAAACCTAATTTCGTACCACCTGTGAATTTAGGGGTTGCACTAAAACAAGTAACTGAATTTAAGTACGTCGGCCATGTGATTACCGAAGATTTAAAAGACGATTAAAGACATTGAAAGAGAAATGAGGGCGCTAGCTGTCTGCTGCAATATACTGGCGCGCCAGTTCTCACGCTGTACAGCCGAGGTAAAACTTATTTTATTCAAGGCCTTTTGCCAATCCCTCTATACGAGCGCCTTATGGTTCAGATATACGCGGCGTACATACTACTAATATCACTTTTAGATTGTTGCTGGGGTTCCCACGTTACTGTAGTGCATCAGGTATGTTTGTTGACGCCCACGTACATAATTTTTCCACACTTATTCGCAAAAGAACTGGGTTCCTGGGAGCGCCAACAGCATTCTTAACGTATTTAGCGGGAACTCCGATTGTGCTTTTTTGAGGCACTGGGTGCATGTTATGTCCATGTACCCAGCGTCTCAGACAGGCACCCCAGGTATACATTCTGTGTACTAAATATCGGGAATTTGTCAATAAAAAATACAAATTATTCATCTAAATTTATTTTATCGCCTTCAAAGTAGGCCCCATCGCTTGCAATACAACATCTCCAACGCTTCACCCAGTCTTCCATACATTTTTCATAGGCTATTTGCGGTATGGCCTTTAGCTCTTCAGCGAATTTTTGTTATGGCTTCTATCGACTCAAAACGTTTTCCTCGAAGTGGTAATTTTAACTTGGGAAAAAAAAGTCAGACGGAGCCATCAGGTGAATACGGTGCTTGGTCGAGAACTTTTGTTGAATGTTTCGCAAAACTTTCACTATAATGGCTGTGTGTGATGCATTATCATGGTGCAGCATCCATGAGTTGTGTTGCCACAAATCTGGACGTTTTCGGCGGATACCTCACGCAAACGCTTCATGACGCCTAAATAATATTCTTTATTCACTGTTTCTCCCTTGGAAGGAATTCGGAGGAACCACACCACGGTAGTCAAAAACTGTCAGCATCACCTTGATTTTGGAGCGACTTTGCCGCGGTTTTTGGTTTCGGCTCGTTTTCGAGACGCCATTCTGAAGACTGTTGGCTTGTTTGCATGTCGTACTCATAAACCCATGTCTCGTCGCCAGTTATTATACGTTTCATAGGTCGGATCCGTAGCTCGAAACCGTCTTCATGACATGCTTTCGCTGCGCTCTTTGAACAAAATTGAGCTCTTTGAACTAGTCGAGCGGCGACGCGTTTCATGCCTAAAATGTCAATGAGAATGTTGTGACGGACTTAAAAGATATGTTCACCTCACTAGCCAACCTCTCAGACTCATACGTCGATTTTCGAGCACTAGCTTCTGATTTTGTCGATGTTTTCTTTGGTCGTAGCGGTTGAAGGTCTACCAGAACGAGGCAAGCTCTACACTTCTTGGCCTTTAAAGCCTTATACCATTCATAAGCCCTTGTTTTCGATATACACGATTGCCGTAGGTATTTCGCAACATTTTAGTGATTCACCACATGAAATATCATTCGAAACACAAAATTTAAGGCACACTCTTTGTTCAACAATATTTTCCATTGTAAAATCGCCGATAACTCAAAACTATGACCAACAAAAGTGTAGTTTAAAACAAATTAAATGACAGATCCTGCTCAAACTTGCGCGCTAAATCAGTACAGTGCTACCAACATGCAGTAAAAATTAGAACGACCTTTTACGCGGGTCTTTTATTGACATATTCCTGATACTTTTTACACAGAGTTGTATGAACTAATGCTTATTTAATTTATTACCTACTTATACTGACATAGATTTTAAGACTTTTTCTTTGTTAAAGATACAACAAATTAAGGTCTGCGATAAAGGGTTTATTATTATTTGGGGTAAGTATAAATTTGTTTCCTCATCTGATTGGGCTGCATAAACATATAAAAGAATACCATAAATATACATTAAATATAGTAAAATATATAAATAAAAATACATAAACAAATAAGAAACCCAACCAGATGGAAGCCCTCGGCAGGGGAGACCAAACGGCCGAGGGTTAGGAAGAAAGGGAAAGAAACCGGCGGTATCGAGGAGCACCGCCTTCTGCATCTGAGCTCGGAGCGGTCCGTCACGAAGTCCCAGTCGCCTCAGATGACCCGAGAGGCTGACCGGGATTAGCCCATTCGCAGAAACAACCACAGGAATAATTTCGGTCGGCAGACCACCCCACATGTCGGTCACCTCGTGACCCAGGTCCAGATACTTTGTCTACTTATCGGTTTCGGCTTTCACAAGGTTGGCAAGGAATGGTAATGTCGACCAAAAATATCCTTGACTGTGCCCGGTCCATCAGCACAATATCAGGTTTATTTCCCAGTAGGTCCCAGTAGAGCCTGGCGCGGTCATTTTCGGGCACGGCTTTCGGCAAGTACTATTATTATTTTTGGGGTATGTATAAGTTTTCTCATCTAGTTGG
This sequence comes from Parnassius orleans, assembly GCA_029286625.1. NCBI lineage: Eukaryota > Metazoa > Arthropoda > Insecta > Lepidoptera > Papilionidae > Parnassius > Parnassius orleans. The sequence continues at coordinate 9,225,820 of JAGSMP010000006.1, read as the reverse complement.
GCTGTATAAATACATAAGTACTTATAATAAGGCAGTTTCCGGTCCACGAGACCGTATTTCAGAGCGAGCTCCTGGTGTAGAATCCTGGCTACTAGATTGTGTCTGTGCAAGTACTCAGAGTTAGAAAGCGCCGAACAATCGGAGATGACATGCCTAAGTCACTCACCGGGATGGCGACAAGCTCGACAGACGTCGACAGCGCCATCCTTTAGGATGTATCTCCGATAGTTGTTGGTATTAATAACCTGATCCTGCATCGCACAGACAAAACTATTATTATTATTATATCATTAAGATAAGTTGTGTTGCTGGTTTTGTTAATATATAATTAAGTCGGGTCGGCTGTGAGTTACGATGGTTACGGTGATATCGATTTATAAATATTATTTTATTATTATTAAATATTAATTATATTTAAAATATTATTATGAATACTTATGCATTTGATTTATTAATTTTAGTAATGATTAAAAAATTTAATATTATAATTAACTTGAATGAATGTAAAATTACCCTATGATCCTTGTAGGTCGAAATAAATAAATATCGATGCTTTCACATAGCACTATCGGAAGTCACAAGGTGTTCCTTCATTTCCCATAATTGCCCCTTACGAGATCCATGGGACAGAGTAATGTACTTTCTTACAACAACCACATATTATATTAATTATTGTTGGATTATTACGGCGATGTAAAGAATAATTATTCGTCTGCAGTATAAAGGTACAGTCCCACATATGTGGAACTTGCATCACAAAATAATGTGCTAACTGTGCTTCTTGCCTAGCAAGTCGTTGATATTTGGTTTGTGATTGCGTAGGCGACGCGGGCCTAACAGCTATCGCTTGTTTCCCAATTTTCCATTTAGTCCGAGTGGGTCGGTGCTCTTTGGTTATACAGATTCCTAAAGTGGGTTCCGCGGAAACTAAGGGTTTCACGGAAAAGTCACCAGGTTCCGCGAAATTATTTATTTTTGCTTGTTAAATAATTTCACACTTATGTGCAAATATTATTTTTGAAATAGCAAAATATGTAATGAGGAGAACCCATTATGTTATGTAGGTACGTATGTAGGTAGTTATCGAAAATTATATTATAATATTTCAATTGCACTACAATATTGATTACATGGGGTAGAGTGGCCATAGAAAGGCCAGAATGGAGAAGATTGGAGGAGGCCTTTGCCACCTGGCAAACGGACACACAAAAATGGAACAAAATAAAAATATATGAATAACAAAGAAATACTGTCTTGTCCGACTAAAGGCTTAATATATAATTTAATACTTTATATAATACTTTGATTTGATTTGCTTATTATATATTGTATATAATATTCATATGTAATCATTTGATGTGGGGTTCCATAAAATGAAAAGGATTTAGTGGGTGTTACATTACGTTAAAAGTTTGGGAACCCCTGCCTTAAGGGATTACAGCCTTGACGTAATGTATGTTTGTATATTATATGATATCCCAACAGGGGCGTAACTACCGCCGTATCAGCCGTATCAATGATACGGGGCCCCCGGACTACAGAGGCCCCGAGCGTGTGCAAGCAAAAATTCTAAGGACTTCTATGGGACAGGAAAGGCTATCAGACTTGTCACTATTGTCTATAGAGGCAGAAAATTTTGAAAAACTGAAATCGTCGTCGCCTATGAATGATTTAATAAATAAGTTCGCCGAATTAAAGACAAGAAAAGTGTATATTTGATTTGAATTGTTTGGCAAGCTTAGTTTCTAGGAGTATTAATTGTAAGTAATAACTTAAAATCATTAAATGTGAGCGTTTTTGTTCCTTTTGTGAAAAATCTTTACCCTTCATTTGGGCCCCTTAACAAATTTTGATACAGGGCCCGTCTAAGGCACGCTACGCCACTGTATCCCAACCAGCAAAATAGTCATATAATTTCAAATCTTTACGACGTTCAGTTATATCGTTTAGAACTTACCGGTAGTAGAGATAACTACACACTAATGAAATTGTTAATCGCATTAAGTACTGATTTACCGCGTGCTCGGCGGAGAAGAAAAACATCGTGAGGAAATCTGCATGTCTGGGGAATAAAAATATCACGCAGACGTGAACTCTAACAACATGCACTGAAGCAGCACAGCCGACTAATTTCTTCATAAGTCGCTCAGAAATGAGAGTCCTGTACCCAGCAGTGGGACTCATAGAGGCTGTAACTTTACTTTTATTAATTTTTTTCGTTTATAGGAGTTTACCCTGTTTTTACCCGACTGCCACAGAAGTTTTGTACGTGGTAGAGCCATGCTGCAGCTAAATTAATTGTATAGTTGTAGCACAAATGGGTCGGCTCAACCGGGGAAGGACCCAGAATACCTGCGTAAAATAGCAGCTTAATGCTGCTGTGTTTCGTATGGTAAGTGTAGAGAACCGGAAACCTTTTTTACTGGAAAAGAGGCATTCTATCTTGGTCCTCACGGCTGACAACGCATTTGCATTTTCACAAACGAGGATAGATGTAGATGTCTATGGGCCATAGCAACCACTTACCATCAGGTGGACTGTGTGCTCGGTTGTCACCCTTATCGTATAAAAAAGTAGGGTAATGTTTTTCGAGAGTATATGATGTACATATGTCTATTTCTTTGGCACGCCTTGTAGCCTAAGCGGCTTGATGGATTTTAACTTATGAGAAGTCGTTACATTCGTCTTAATTGTGGGAGAGACATAAGCTACAAAGTTTTTCTCCTTTCAGTAAAAATGTTTTTTTAATTATTGTTTTAACGATAGGGTTATTTTTCTGTAGGGCTAAATAATTCTTTTTTTTTTAAATTGCAGTAACAAACGAACTTATAGCACCTGACGGTAAGTGGCTACTACAGCGCATAGACAACTGCAACCGAATCCAAATAAAGAAGGCTAACAGATGCGTTGTCCCCTCTCAGGACTAAGATGGACTGCCTCACAGCCTGTAATTGTACTGACTCACTATACCCTTCAGATAGCAACACAACTGTGCACGCAATGCTATTCGGCGTCAGAAATAGATAAGAGGATCTTACCTACCCAGACGGACGCCTTTTTTTATAGGAGATGGGGCAAACGAGCATACGGCTCACCTGATGGTAAGTGACCACCGCCGCCCATGAACAACAGCCACAACAGGGGAATTGCAGGTGCGCTGCCGGCCTTTTAGAAAGGAGTAAGCTCTTTTCTTGTAAGCCCCTAAGTCGGTGGTAAGCTATTCCATAGAGAGGTCGTAAAAAAAAGTAAAGTAAAGGTACAGCCTATATACTTCCCACTGCTGGGCACAGGCCTCCTCTCATTTCTGAGAGGATTTTAGGGCAAGGAAATGTCCGCCGCGCTGCCCCAATGCGTGTTGGCGAACTTCACATGTCTTCGAAATATTTTGTTTTGATTTCTCAGACATGCAAGTTTCCTCACGATGTTTTCCTTCACCGCCAAGCACGTGGTAAATCAGCACTTAAAATTGCAATTAACAATTTCATTGGTGCCGGCGGGGATCGAACCCGGGTTGCTCGCGTACTGTGAAACTTACAGCGAGCGCTAACCATCTGAGCTACCACGGCTCAGAGAGGTCGTACGCGGAAGAAAACTCCCAGTGAAACGTGCAGTGGTGGACCACCAAGCATCCAGATGGTGTGGATGGTATCGGGTGTTTTGCCGCGATGTGCGTTCGTGAAATTTGGCGGCTGGGATTAAAAGTCAGAAGTCCGACCACCTAATAATCACCGATTAATAATCAATTGACCACGTAGTTGCGGTGTAAGAGTAGCCACTACCGCATATCGTCCCGCGGGTGTCGTAAGACGCGCCAGAGGGAAACAAACCAGGAGATGGAGGTAAACAACTAAAAAAAAACTGCCGTTGCCAACCCGCCGCGAAGCGTGGCAACTATGGCCCTACGTGGCAATCTATGGGGAGGCCTATATTCCGCAGTGGACTTTTGATAGGTTTTAACGGTAACTGTAATATTAATTAAGACTTTATAAGGGATTTCAGATATATTTAATTTTTATAGTGATGAAACAATACGGCTATTACAATACCGATACGAATGACGAATACATCGTAATTTGTATTACGAATACGAATGCTATACGATTTTTCCTTTTAATTTAACTTTTATGTAAATTAAAATAAAATAAAAGAGTTTACTTATTTATGTCTAATCAATTTAATTTAATATTATTTATCATTGGAAGAATTTTATTTAAAAAGCATAAAATATTTAAGTTCCCGACCTTCAAGCATATTTCTTTTATTCGCGTGTTTCATGAAAAAAATAATTATTGCAAAAAAATTATCGCATTCGTATTCGTTTATTCGCAAAATTTTTATGATCAAACTTATCGCTCCATACCTTTGTTTATTCCTCTGAAAGCTAAAACATATAATCATATAATATATACTTACATATATTTCATAAATAAAATATACATAGTATGTACAAATTGATTAAAAATTTAAGCTAAATTAATGGTTAGAAATACTCACGAAAGACCAACTCTGGTTATATGGCCTATCTTCACGCCTCGCATGTCGAATAGGAATATGTAGCCGGGTTGTGGACCCCGTTTGTGTAAGCAGGCATCTGAAAATATAATATCAACATTTATTATGATGAAGAACAACATTATATTTTAATTTATTTTACATTATATTTATAGGAACAGAGTTTGTTTTATTCAATATAGATTTTAAATAATACTCATTGAAGTTACTCTTATGTTTAATTACCACTGGTTCGGAAAAAAAACCTCTGTCCTGGGAAGAACCAGCAAGAAACCCAGCGGGACTTTTTTTTAAATAACAGCTTACAATCATGTATGTTACACAATTAACAACACAAAACAAATTAGAAATAGCTTGGTAGCGATCACCTCATTCTCAGGGGTTATTATCATCCATAAATTCCTTAATATTATAATAACCCTTTTTATAAAAACTTAGTTTAATAAAGTTTTTTAACTTTGAGGAGGTCAAATTTTGTATATATTTATTTGTATAGCTTTGTAAGCACTGGTGTGTTCTAGTTCAACTGGCTGACTGGCTGGAATAGGTAGGAGGATGGTACCTTCCTACCTAGACGGACCCCTAGGCAGAAAAGGAGTCCTATTACGTCTTGCCTAGAAGAATGCAAATATTATATATAGTAATTATTTTAATAGATTCCCATAAGTATTTTAATGTTTTTGTAATTTTTACATTTTTGCAATACCGAGTTCTCTATGTTTAAGTTTCATCCCTTTATATAAAAATCAATTGCTGTCCGTTGGTGTCAATTCGAAAACGGCTCGAACGATTTTGATGCATTTTTTGTGTGCGTTTGAGTGGATCCCTGAATGATTTAGATTCACAATTAGACCCGGTAGGTGGCGCTGTTGTCGAGAGCCAGAAATCACCCGTGCAGCCGGAGCAGATCGCTAGTATAAAATAAATTTCATCCATTCCATTACAGGCTATAAAAATCCGCTGTTGAACATGGGCCTACCCCATAGATTGACTTATAGGATTTGGCAGGCGTGTTTGAGGTTGCAATTTTTATTATTTCATTTATTTAGTTGTTATCAAGAATATGCAGCTGCCTATCCCCTGTTTCCGTCTGCCGCCTCCCACGACCCCACAGATTATTAACGACACCCACGGCCACAGAACACAATTACTCTCTACCGAGAGCCCACGGCCCGATAAAATAAATATACATTGTGTATTTGACCTACGGTATTTGACACTAAAGTCAACTGAAATACTTTTTATGAGTTGTCAAAACAAACATTTCGAAGATCGTATGAAAATACAGTGTAATGATGTCATAGTTTCAATACTCAAATTATTAAAACGTAGTGATTAGAAATTAGAAACTGCTAAAAATCTAATATACTAAAAAAATATATTGGAAAACCCAAAAGTGCACGCCTCATGAGCGTTTAATTTAATTTTGATGAAAAAAAATAAGAATATTGAAGATAAATTATACAACAAAAAAAAAGAGAATCTCATCGACTTTCATTAATAACTTTTAAACGGTGTTGAGTTCAATAACAAAAATCAATAGGGATCCTCCTCACAATATATGGAATCTTATTTAATACTATATATCTCAATCTATTGCTTGCATTTCTATTAAACGAGAAGACTCACCGACACACAGACCAACGGACGGCAGTCCATATATTTTTTCAATTACATTTTTTGTTATGTAATCTAAAGTGAATCATTTAGAAAATAAACTAATCTTATAATTCAATGTCTGTAGTTATTGTAACGTTAATAAATAATATGGCTTTGATGTCTAGCTAAAAGCATAAGAACGATTTTATGTAGCGAAATTGAGGTATGGTCATTGGTCACATATAGAGAGTAGAGTACTCCCTCACGTTGTGAGGCGTGCATACGGAAAATTACCCAAGTTTTAAGACACTACTAAAAGTAGCAAATTTACATTGACATGGTAATGAGGGCCTCCACAAGTTCTGCCACCAGGGCGGCTCCACTTTGGAATGCGGTGAAATATTTGATAAATCTCATGGTTTAAATTATTTTGGACGGATTAAATTGATATAAAAGTGTAGGTTATTGTTTCTTTCCGAAATATTAATGATATTTTGTATGAATTAAATGAGATATGGATAAACCGAACTACGGATATTCCTAAAAGTAGAAGAATTAAAAAAAAAGTCAAAAATGTGTAATAAATTCAAGAACACAACACTGAGGCATTGTTTTGTTTACACATAGACAATAAACTGAAAAGCTTTTATTTAAAACGCGACTTTCCAATAATGATGACTCTTCGAGACCATCTGTGTGACAAATAACTTCACCTCAGTCCCAACAACATTTAATGATGGTGTCAAATACCCAATTAATGACCTTCCTCGAAATGGCTTAGTTAATTTTTATTCGAAAGTTTTGTCAATTATTGCAAAACATACTATTATCAAAATATTTATTAGGAAATCTGCAGTCTGTGATCGAATCCTAGACAGCCCCCGCCATTACATCAGATTTGATATACCACAAATCCTCGCAAAAGAACATCGACTCCTACCAAGGATGATACGTGAGGCTATTTAGATTAAAACATCCTAATTTCAATAGAGAAGAAGGTTGGTTACTACCACCTGCTTGGGAACCTGTAATTAATAAAATTAAATCCAAACCCAAGCATACCACTGCAAGACTTCAAGATACATTAACCTCATTGGTTTTTATTATTATAGGATAAGGGTGACAAACGAGCACACAGTTCACCTGATGGTAAGTTGCTGTTGTGGCCCATAGACATCTACATCTATCCTCATTTGCGAATAAAGATACAGATGCGTTGTCACCCCTGAGGACTGAGAATGGAATGCCTTTTTTCCAGTAAAAAGGGTCTCCGGTTCTCTACACTCACCATACGAAACACAGCAGCATTAAGCTGCTATTTTACGCTGGTATTCTGTGAGAGCGTGGTCCTTCCCCGGTCGAGCCGACCCATTCGTGCTACAACTATACAATTAATATAGCGGCAGCATGGCTATATCACGTTAGAATTCTGCGTAGATCGGACCAAAATTAATAATTAAAAGCTGAAGGTACTCCGAGTTAACATGACATCGGGACGTCGAGCACATCAGTCCCACGGTGCTGCAAAGCATTCGAAACGTCGGTAGTTAACAAATTTATGTATAAAAATTTGGAAACGGACTAAAGGTATAAAATTCATATTCTTACATTGTTATCCGATTCTGAGATGTGTTCAACATTTCAAGTCTCTAGCTCATCGGGAAGTTAGTTCAAAATCTAATACTAAATTCAACCCGAACAGACATACAAAGCGAGTTAATAAAATCGTGACAAAAAATAAGTTAAATTAAAGTAGATAAAATCTTGTTTAACCAACATCAAAAATGCGGAAGTGAGTGATTTGATTGTACGATCTTTTTAATCTGTGCTAGGTATCAAGTCATCACCATGGTCAGTTAACAGATTTAATGATTTTAATTATAATGTAAACGTATCACAAAATTATGATACGTAAAAATTATTATATGTATTGACATTATTGATTATGTCTAATATATAAAAATTCATTTTTGTTTGTTTGTATTTTATGCGCTGTCATACCGTTCATCAGATTGCGTTAAAACTGGTTAAAACTTTCTCAACTTATTGCTTGCACTTGTGAGAAGGTTATAGGCATAGTAGGTAGCGCGCGCATCGTACCGACAAATTTATTTGAAAGTTATTGAACCTTCAATTTCAATAAGTGCATTATCATTCGTAATTAAACAATATAACTCTTCCAAATTTAAAACGATATTTCCACAACTATTTCTTCTGTGGCAGCAACGCGCCGGGTACCACCTAGTTAAAAATAAATTTTAATTCCGTTTACAGTCTAACTAGATTCGTTGAAACCCAACAAATTGTTTACCTTATTGTTAATTATTGTAATTCACCATCTAAAAAACAGGTTTCCACGTTCCATTCTTCAAGTTTTTTTTAAACAATTTCTATAACCCCGACCCGTTCTAACAGCACGCCTATCGCAGACAAACAACGTATTAAATTGCGTTAATGGCGACCTAAAGTCAAGAAATTGTATAACCAGCCAATTTGCGTAACTAATAAACAAACCTTGTATAACGTGCTAAGTATACAGTGTGAGGTGATTTTATAGTCGTGTGACAAACGAGCACACAGTCCACCTGCTGGTAAGTGGATACTGTGGCCCATAAACATCTACATCTATACTCGATTAAGAAACAAAATTTTGATGCGTCGTGACCCCTCAGGACAAATGATGGAATGCCTTGTTATCGTTAAAACAATCAGTTATGGTCTCATTTAACGCAGTCTTAAAGCAAATTTACAAGAATTTCTTTCTGCCATAACTGTACCCAAATCAGCTACTAAAGAAACAAGTGATTAACATTTTGACATAAGTAAGCGACTTCAAAAAAATAAGGGGATCCCAATTCGAGAAAATATTCTTTTTTGATATTTTTTTTTTATAGGAGAGGGGGCAAACGAGCATGTGGCTCACCTGATGGTAAGTGACTACCGCCGCCCATGAACAACTGCAACACCAGGGGAATTGCAGATGCGTTGCCGGCACTTTGAAAAGAGTAGGCTCTTTTCTTGAAGATTCCTAAGTCGTATCGGTCCGGAAAAATCGCTGGTGGTAATCGATTCCACAAGGAAGTTGTGCGAGGAAGAAACATCTTCTAAATCACACAGTGGTGGACCACCAATCATCCAGATGGTGTGGATGGTATCGGGAGTTCTGCCGCGATGTGCGTTCGTGAAATTTGGCGGCTGGGATTAATCCGAACAATTCCTCAGAGCACTCCCCGTGGTAAATGCGAAAGAAAATGCAAAGGGATGCAACATCTCTTCGCAGCGCCAATGAATCGAGCCGATCGGAAAGGACTCGGTCATCGACGATTCGAGCCTCTGCTCTGGATGCGGTCAAGTGGAAGGAGCTGGCACTGGGGAGCCCCAGCCCAGAGATCAATTCACTATGGAATATGAATCTAAATTTTTTTCAAGTACGGATATTTTTACGTGGTAGAGCCATGCTGCAGCTATATTAGTCGTAGCATGAATAGGTGGGCTTGACCGGGGAAGGACCACGCTCTCACAAAATACCCGCGTAAAATAGCAGCTTAGCGCTGCTGTGTTTCGTATGGTGAGTGTAGAGAACCAGAGACACTTTTTACTGGAAACGAGGCATTCCAGCGTAGTCTTTAGGTAACAACGTATCTGCATTTTGATTCTAAATCGAGGACAAATGTAGATGTCTATGGGCCGCAGCAACCACTTACATTATTGAGTACTGTGTGCTCGTTTGTTATTTTTTTTAATGTGAAGGGCTTCCATGGGAGATTTTATGAGTATTCTTTTATTTTAAACTTTACCCCCACACCAGGATTTTCTCCTGTATCGTGGAGGCAGTTTACAAACAAAAATTGCACAAGGAAAAACATCCAGGTCCGGAACAATTATTTGTAGGCCATACAAATACTTGTTCCGTGCAAGATTCAAACCCGCGGCCCTCAACGCCGCAACTTAACGCTTAGCCACTGCGCCACGGAGCCGTCGAGCCATCGTCGAGTATTGTATGCATAAATTACATAAACATATTTCAATTAACATGGGATGGGCCAGGTAGCGACGTAAGACGTTTTACGAGGTAAAGCCACGCTGCAGCTATCTAATGGTTGTAGCACGAATGGGTCGGCTCGACCGGGGTGGGACCACACTCTCAAAAATACCAACGTAAAATAGCAGCTTAATGCTGCTGTGTTTCGTATGGTGAGTGTAGAGAACCGGAGACCTTTTTTACTGGAAACGGGGCATTCCATCTCAGTCCTCAGGCGTGACAACGCATCTTCATTTTGATTCTTAATCAACTTAACAACAAAAAACAATCTAAACCGCGGTTGATAACCCACCTACCAAACGTGGCAACTATTTTATTTTATTTTTGGAACGAAGTTCCTTATCGGACGGTACGAATTTGGCGGATGGCGGGGCTAGGCGAGAAAAAGTGTAAGATTTTTCCGTCACGACCCCTTCTGACGTAGTATAAGTAGACGGCCTTGGCGGCTATAAGGAAGCGAGATGGAATAATATCCATCTCCCTCACACTTTTTCTTATCTTGCCATGAATTAAATATTATTTTATTTTTAAATGACGCTTCATTTTAATAGACGCTAGTAATTCGTTTATTTGTATTTGTTAATCAATCGTTTATCAATAATAATATACTACGAAAGGAACTTCGTTCCAACCGAGTGTTCCACGACACTCACGCATGTTTATTATTTTATTTTTAATGCATTCTTTTTGGAAAACTTACAGCTAAGATTAACAGTAAATAAATGAATAACAACCAGAAGGCCATTCAAAAGTTTTTACCTATAGACAATATGAGCTTTGAAACAATAAATTTTAATTGGTAAAAGATAAACATTGATAAAGGCAAACACAGTAAATTAACAAAATTTATTTTTAATATATTAACTATGTCGAAACCCGTGAGGCAATCTTTCGGTAAGGCCTATTCACCAGTCGAATTTTCATATTATGTTGTAATGAACGGTGAATGAATTATGGTATAGTAAAAGATGTCGCGTGGAAAACATCAGCAATATTTTATAATTCTCGCAATCAGAAAATATTGCTGTGCACAAGAATTGCCTTAATTTCTCCTTCGTTCCACGTATTAGATGGATAGATAGAAAATTTATTCAAATTCAAATTATTTATTGTAAGTGTTATACATTTGGTATTAATTTATAATATTATGTGTATTAATCACCCTTTTCGGGTACTACAATATTTGTTATATAATGATTTCTTATATTTTGCCCGGCTACCTATGACATCGGTACGTCAAACACATCTGTCTCCTGCGTAACCATGGGTGCTGTAACCTGAAACGTCGTGAATTAAAAAGTTAAATTAAACGCGATACAAGTGGTAAAATTAAAAATTGTACAACCGACTTCAATGTAAATTATTAAGGATAATTCAAAACAACTGGTCAGATCTTGATCAAGCTTTCAAATAAAAAAGAATCATCGAAATCGGTTTACCTAGAAAAAGTTATGAGGTAACACACATAAAAAAGGAAAATTACAGTCGAATTGAGTACCTCCTCCTTTTTGAAGTCGGTAGAAAATCCGTAAAATTGTTTAATTTAATATTTGTTATATTTTATAGGCCTAACATAAGTTACGTATTGAATCAAAGGTATCAAATAAAGTTGTTACTTATATTAGATTAATCAATTAATTAAAATTATAATTATATACATAAATTGTACTAATTATCTGCATTAAAACATGTTAAATAATGTGGAACTAAGATGTTTTACCGTAATTGGCATGTAAAAATTAAATAAAATACGATCTTACTTTAAAAATTTGCACCATTAGTAAAAAATTATGTACAAAAAATTCTTATAAAATTCAAATATTATCTACAATTAAACACATACAGAATTACTTATATTCAAAGAAATATTAAATTCTTACACAAAAAATTATTCATAAATTATTAACTGAATTATTTATTACACATAATTATTACAGTCAGCCGCAGAACATAGGACTCCCTATAGAATGCCTCATGTGGCTTGCCTCATGTGCCACTGGCAGGCGGGTTTGCAACACCATTTTTTTTCTAGTTGTTATTAGGAAGACGCTGCTACATTATGCGCACAGCAATATCCATCGGATTATAATATAGGTGTTTTCAAGGTTGTCTAACTCGGTCGTTAGAACAACAGCAATAGGTCATTAAAAACCTATTCTTTTTTTATAATATGTATAAGGGTGGCAAACGAGCACACAGTCCACCTGGTGGTAAGTGGATGCTGTGGCCCATAGACATCTACATTTATCCTCGATTAAGAATCAAAATGCAGATGCGTTGTCACCCCTGAGGACTAAGATGGAATGCTTCGCTTCCAGTAAAACGGGTCTCCGGTTCTCTATCTTATTCTTAAAATTACTTCAGATATTCTCGCGAAAATTGTCGAAAAATATTTTTTTTAACTATATTTATCCCACCATGGACGTGGGCGGTGTCTGTAGTAGCGGTGTAAGAGTATACATTACCCCATATCATCCCATTGGTGGCGTAAGAGGTGACAGATTGAAACACATTAGATGGGCAGCAGCGTCTTCCTAATAACGACTAAAAAAAATGCAACCCGCTTACCAAGCGTGGCAACTACGGAATAGATAACTGTCTAAACGAATCTGCAGTATAGTTCAACTAATTGTGATGAAACTTTACGAACTTTAATTACCAGAGCCATGCTGCAGCTATATTAATAGTATAGTTGTAGCACGAATGGGTCGGCTCGACCGGGAAGGACCACGCTCTCACAGAATACCAGCGTAAAATAGCAGCTTAATGTTGCTGTGTTTCGTATGGTGAGTGTAGAGAACCGGAGACCCTTTTACTGGAAAAGAGGCATTCTATCTTAGTCCTCACGACTGACAACGCATCTGCATTTAAATTCGCAAATGAAGATAGATGTAGATGTCTGTGCCACAGCAACCACTTACCATCAGGTGGACTGTGTGCTCGTTTGTCACCTTTATTCTATAAAAAACTATATTTTATCCGATAAACTTTGATTTTTTTTTTTGGAAGAAACTAAAAATTGGTAAAAGAAATACGCTTTGATTATATTTAATCTAAATAACGTATCCAGGCGAAACCGTAGCGGGTCGCTAGTCTTATATCTAAACATTGTCTTCCTATACTAGTTCATTCAGCTCAGACCCTTGACGCCGGCTCCGGTGGTCGACCTTCACAAGTTCGCGTGATTATAACCACTTCGTAATGGAGTTACAAAACATACCCATTAAGGCCAGGTTGTACAAAAATATATAAATGATTAAGACGCTCGAGAATTAATTCTTCTTAAAATAGTATATTATGCTCGGAAAAAAATATGCGCATCCATAAATACTCTATTATTATATTAAACGAGATAAAAAAATTATAATTTAATCGACGGGAAAAAACTTTGATGTTCGAGTTCTCATGTTTTAAGCGTGATTTCTGGATGAGATCCACACAACAGCACCACCGGGTCCAAATGTATGAAATGAATCTAAACCATCTAGGGACCCGTTCAAACATGCACAAAAAATTTCAACAAAATCGATCGAGCCGTTTTTAAAGACTAGCTGTTTCCCGCGACTTCGCCCGCGTGGAGTTTATTACGATTGGGTTTTAATTATTTTGCGCGGAACCCTAATTGATTTTCTCAAATAAAAGTAGCCTAAGTTACTACTCATAACATCAGCTATCTGCCAGTGAAAGTCCCGTCAAAATCGTTCTAGCCACTTTGGAGATTAGCCGGAACAAACAGTCACAGTTGTTATAAGTACCGTATATAATACTTTCATATGAATTTAGTAAAAAGTTGTTATTTTGACATTACAAACAGACACTTCAATTTTATTTATTTCTATCGATGTATAGATAAACATATAATATTATTCCATGATATGAAAGTAATGAAAGGTATGTTATTGAATTAAATTCATAATCGGCTACATTTATATTTAGATCCTTTATTTTCTGATAATAAGCAAAAATGTTTCAAATAAAGTAACTTGTTGTCCACCGAATGCACGCTTACTTTGTACTGTACATGCACCGGAGAAGGGAGTGCTAAAAGCTTTTAATGTCGGAAATCCTCGCCTTAAGATAGCCGTTGGCGCTGGCGTTGGAAGGTCGCCACTGGCTATGATAATTCTACAATGGAGAATTATCGGATAGTTTGAAAACAAGATTCCAAGTTTGTATTCACACACAAAAACAGTAAATACTCGGACACTAAGGCGCTGCATAAACGTAGAATTTTTTGTGTCTAGTGTGGGATACAAGCTACCAGTAAATATTTTATTTTCATGTAATCAATATGAAATCAGCCATTCCTTGCGCAGACGCAGACACTTTTGTGTCTTGTGTGGGATACAAGCTACCAGTGAATATTTTATTTTCATGTAATCAATATGAAATCAGCCATTCCTTGCGCAGACACAGACACTTTTGTGTTTAGTGTGATACAAGCTACCAGTGAATATTTTATTTTCATGTAATCATGAAATCAGCCATTCTTGCGCAGACGCAAACACTTTTGTGTCTTGTGTGGTATAAGCTACCAGTGAATATTTTATTTTCATGTAATCAATATGAAATCACCCATTCTTGCGCAGACGCAGACACTTTTGTGTCTTGTGTGGATACAAGCTGCCAGTGAATATTTTATTTTCATGTAATCAATATGAAATCACCCATTCTTGCGCAGACGCAGACACTTTTGTGTCTTGTGGGACAAGCTGCCAGTGAATATTTTTTTTCATGTAATCAATATGAAATCGGCCATTCCTTGCAGACACAGACACTTTTGTGTCTTGTGTGGTATAAGCTACCAGTGAATATTTTATTTTCATGTAATCAATATGAAATCAGCCATTCCTTGCGCAGACGCAAACACTTTTGTGTCTTGTGTGTATACAAGCTACCAGTAAATATTTTATTTTCATGTAATCAATATGAAATCAGCCATTCCTTGCGCAGACGCAGACACTTTTGTGTCTTGTGTGGGATACAAGCTACCAGTGAATATTTTATTTTCATGTAATCAATATGAAATCAGCCATTCCTTGCGCAGACACAGACACTTTTGTGTCTAGTGTGGGATACAAGCTACCAGTGAATATTTTATTTTCATGTAATCAATATGAAATCAGCCATTCCTTGCGCAGACACAGACACTTTTGTGTCTTGTGTGGGATACAAGCTACCAGTGAATATTTTATTTTCATGTAATCAATATGAAATCAGCCATTCCTTGCGCAGACACAGACACTTTTGTGTCTAGTGTGTGATACAAGCTACCAGTGAATATTTTATTTTCATGTAATCAATATGAAATCACCCATTCCTTGCAGACACACACACTTTTGTGTTTAGTGTGGGATACAAGCTACCAGTGAATATTTTATTTTCATGTAATCAATATGAAATCAGCGATTCCTTGCGCAGACGCAGACACTTTTGTGTCTTGTGTGGGATACAAGCTACCAGTGAATATTTTATTTTCATGTAATCAATATGAAATCAGCCATTCCTTGCGCAGACGCAGACACTTTTGTGTCTTGTGTGGGATAAGCTGCCAGTGAATGTTTTATTTTCATGTAATCAATATGAAATCGGCCATTCCTTGCGCAGACACAGACACTTTTGTGTCTGTGTGGGATAAGCTACCAGTGAATATTTTATTTTCATGTAATCAATATGAAATCAGCCATTCCTTGCAGACGCAAACACTTTTGTGTCTTGTGTGGTATAAGCTACCAGTGAATATTTTATTTTCATGTAATCAATATGAAATCACCCATTCCTTGCGCAGACGCAGACACTTTTGTCTTGTGTGGGATACAAGCTGCCAGTGAATATTTTATTTTCATGTAATCAATATGAAATCACCCATTCCTTGCAGACGCAGACACTTTTGTGTCTTGTGTGGGATACAAGCTACCAGTGAATATTTTATTTTCATGTAATCAATATGAAATCAGCCATTCCTTGCGCAGACGCAGACACTTTTGTGTCTTGTGTGGGATACAAGCTACCAGTGAATATTTTATTTTCATGTAATCAATATGAAATCACCCATTCTTGCGCAGACACAGACAGTTTTGTGTCTAGTGTGGGATACAAGCTACCAGTGAATATTTTATTTTCATGTAATCAATATGAAATCAGCCATTCCTTGCGCAGACACAGACACTTTTGTGTCTAGTGTGGGATACAAGCTACCAGTAAATATTTTATTTTCATGTAATCAATATGAAATCAGCCATTCCTTGCGCAGACGCAGACACTTTTGTGTCTTGTGTGGGATACAAGCTACCAGTGAATATTTTATTTTCATGTAATCAATATGAAATCAGCCATTCCTTGCGCAGACACAGACACTTTTGTGTCTAGTGTGGGATAAGCTGCCAGTGAATGTTTTATTTTCATGTAATCAATATGAAATCGGCCATTCCTTGGCAGACACAGACACTTTTGTGTCTGTGTGGGACAAGCTACCAGTGAATATTTTATTTTCATGTAATCAATATGAAATCAGCCATTCCTTGCGCAGACGCAGACACTTTTGTGTCTTGTGTGGGATACAAGCTACCAGTGAATATTTTATTTTCATGTAATCAATATGAAATCAGCCATTCCTTGCGCAGACACAGACACTTTTGTGTCTTGTGGATACAAGCTGCCAGTGAATATTTTATTTTCATGTAATCAATATGAAATCACCCATTCCTTGCGCAGACGCAGACACTTTTGTGTCTTGTGTGGGATACAAGCTGCCAGTGAATATTTTATTTTCATGTAATCAATATGAAATCACCCATTCCTTGCGCAGACACACACACACTTTTGTGTTTAGTGGGATACAAGCTGCCAGTGAATATTTTATTTTCATGTAATCAATATGAAATCAGCCATTCCTTGCTCAGACGCAGACACTTTTGTGTCCAGTTGCTTCCTCTTGACACATACCGACCGCCAATCAAAAAGTGTTCGGTGTAGGTAACTGGAAACTTTAAAACGTCAGTTGAAGACACAAGCAACACGATGCAAATTTCTTTACAATTGTACGGCGCTAACATTGACGTGGTTGATTTGCCTGTAAATATTTACGGCGACAACGTCTACGTCAACGTGTAATCAACACAACTAGCAAAGGTAATGTTTCTTCAACGACATCCATCGTGAATCTGACGGATAACAAGCAACGAATTGTTACCAGTGACCAGAACTAGCAACCGGCGACTATGTCGATTGTCGCTACCGGACACAGCAACTACGGTTTCCTGTGATGGTGTGCCGTGTCGGTAACAAAAAGTGTCCGCGTTTGCGCAGCGTCTAAATATTTTAAACGGTCTAGCAATTGGACTTATTTTCATCTACCGGATGAGAAGGCAAATCTTTATTCCGTATATTTATATACTTATCTTATTTATTCTTTTACTAAATACCCATTTATACAGTGCGCGAATGCTACTATACTAATATTAAACACTCGCTGCCCGCGGTGCAATGCACTTACGGGCCATACGGTAGAGGGCAGCGAGTGTTTAACATTAATGTAGGTGGAAGGACTCATTTTCTGCCTAGGAGTCTCTCTGGGAAGATACCATCTGTTCCTGCCGCCAAATCGCAGTGCTTGCACTGCTGTGTTCCGGTCTGAAGGGTATAGAGAGCCAGTATGATTACAGGCACTGATGAATTCCATCTAAGTCATCAGAGGTGACAACGCATCTGCAGCTTCCTTTGTTTGAAGTCGGCTGCAAGTGTCCATGGACTGCAGTAGCCACTTACCATCAGGTAACCTATATTTACGCGAATACTACACATTAAATTAAACTAATTTTACGGATTTTATCGCGTTTAATTTTATCTTTTTAATTCTCTACGTTTCGGATGCTTCAAAGCACCCAAGCAAATGAGGTGTTTGACGTCTCGATGTCATAGTTAACCCGACTACCTTCAGATTTGAATTCAAATTTTTGTTCCGATTTACGCAGAACCAGCTTACGGTATCTTGAAGACTTGCAGTGGCATACTTGGGTTTGGCTTTAATTTTGTTAATTATAGGATCCCAAGCAGATGGTAGCACCCATTCGTCTTCTCTATTGAAATTATGATGTTTTTTTTTAATTTCAATAGTCTCGCGAATCATCCTTGGTAGGAATCGGTGTTCTTTTGCGAACATTTGTGGTCTATCATTTCTGATGTAATGGTGTGGACGATCTTGAACATGTTCTAAGACTGCAGACTTCCCGAAGCGTCGGTGCTTCACGTCAGCTATATGTTCTTTTACGCGGGTTTTTATAAATCTTTTCGTTTGACCCATGTAAGAGAGACCACATTCACAATCAAACTGGTGAGCATATGTGTTGTAAAGCACCTTAATCGTCGGGAATTCAAAAGTTAAAATTAAACGCCATAAAATCCGTAAAATTAGTTTCGTTCGAGGTAGATTATAACTTTTGTTTGTCATAACAAACATAAACACTCACGAGGGGTAGGCAGAGACTACGAAATTCCATTTGGCACGATCCTCACACACCTCTCTCCTTTACATTCATATTCCTAGGCATATATGCTCGTCGGTTAAGGATATATATCGTTTTGATCATATATGAATTTGATCACTAAACTTTCGTCTAGGGCGTCCCTTTTGTTTGTTACTACACTTTTATATAAAAAATGCATTCCTAA
This sequence comes from Parnassius orleans, assembly GCA_029286625.1. NCBI lineage: Eukaryota > Metazoa > Arthropoda > Insecta > Lepidoptera > Papilionidae > Parnassius > Parnassius orleans. Next base: position 9,206,997 of record JAGSMP010000006.1, on the reverse strand, counting down.
ATAGAAAATATGAAGAAATTATTAATTTTATACAATTTTCTATTACATACATAGCATAAACACACTCACACATACTATATTGACATAAACATACTCACACATATATACGAATATCTATACAAATAATTAAAATTGAAGTGTCTGTTTGTAATGTCAAAATAACTGCTTTTACTAAATGCATATGAAAGTATATATGGTACTTAAAACGAAACACAATTTTTAATTTTTTTCTCTGTCTGTCTGTTTGTTCCGGCTAATCTCCGAAATTGGTATACCGATTTCGACGGGATTTTCACTGGCAGATAGCTGATGTTATAAGGAGTAACTGAGGCTACGTTTATTTTAGAAAAAGAATTAGGGTTCCGCGCAAAAAAATTTAAGCCCTAAACTACACGCGAGCGAAGTTGCGGGGAACAGCTAGTATTATAATAAGTTTGTTCTTGCTAGTAATGATTATGATTTATGACTGAGGTGGAATTTATTTATATAGGTAGGAAGCCGTCCTTAATAATTATTGAGGTTCATAAAAACATAATTTGTAATTGTAATATAGATAAGTAAATAGTATGCAAAAAACTTTGGATTCATTTTAGATACGCTCAAAAGAATACGTTGACATTGAGTGCATCGCAGCTTTACGATGTATGTATAAATATGAAACCAGAAGATGTACAATGTATGCCATCGACATGTTTAAAACTTCACTAAACAGCAAGTGGTAAATAATTAAAAATTTTGTACAAACCGACTTCAATATAAATAAAATGAGAACATCATCAATGTAGTCGAAGTCAATTAAATACGTATTATTAAGGATAACTCAAAAACTACTGGTCAGACCTTGATCAAATTTAAATGGGACCACATAAGAAGCACCAGCTTTCAAATAAAAAAAGAATCATCAAAATCGGTTCACCTAGAAAAAAGTTCTCAGGTAACACACATAAAAAATCACAGTCGAATTGAGTATCTCCTCCTTTTTTTGAAGTCAGTTAAAAAGTGTATAAAAAGTTTTTTTTATAGAATAAGGGTGACAAACGAGCACACAGTCCACCCGATGGTAAGTGGATGCTGTGACCCATAGACATCCACATCTATCCTCGATTGAGAATCAAACTGCACAAGCGGTGGACTAAGCTGGAATGCCTCATTTCTAGTAACAAGGGTTAAGGGAAAGTTATCTGTATTCAGATGACTACAGGGCTTTTGGCCTGGTGTAAACTTACGTAATTCAACAGGATTATCTTTACCTTCTTATTACCGTATACGCGTTACTTTGTATGATTTTTTTAATAAAATTAAAGTGACATGACAATATGGCTTTTTGCAACCTGTGGACTTTAAATAAAGATGGCTATAGATGTGTTGTCACCTCTGAGGACTAAGATGAAAAGTCTCACAGCCTTTTTTTATAGAATAAAGCCTTGGATACACTTGGGGACAAAAGGAGCGGCATGTTGCGCAACATGTCGCTCAACAACTACGCGGAATGTCCCGAGTATATGACTCGGAACAACTTCTCGGTAATTTAACTGCCTTGGCAATATCCTCCCACGCGTCATTTTTCTTTATTTTATTTCGATAATCACGGTTTGAAGTATCCCACAATAAAAAATGACTTTGGTAAAGCTCAAGAAGTAAAAGCAAAGTTTCGTTTCCCCACACTACTGACATGTTGCAAGACACGTTGAGCAGACGGCTATACCCGGTAACAAACTGGAGCAACACTGACGCGGGACACGTGCGCTCGCTCTCGGAGCGGGAGCAAACAACATGTCCCGAGTCACGTAAAATGTTGCAGGTCATGTTGCGGGACACTGTGCAACGTTGCATCGTCACGTAGATTGAGTGTTCCGCATCCTGTTGCGGGACAAAATGTCCCCTAGTGTATCCGGGGCTTAGGGGTGACAAACGAGCACATCAATCCACCAGATGGTAATAAGTCATCTATACTTATCCTCGATTAAAAGAATCAAAATGCAGAAGCGTTGTCACCCCTGAGGACTCAAATGGAATACCTCGTTTCCATTTAAAAGGTTCTGTGAGAGCGTGGTCCTTCCCCGGTCGAGCCGACCCATTCGTGCTACAACCATAACATAGATGCAGCGTGGTTCTACCAAGTAAAAACGTTATTCTTTAGGATACATTCCGCAGAACATACAATTAGACGCGCGGCGGGTCTCCACCGGTTCGTTGTCTACATTTCATTCATATCTCATTATAACTAGAGGGTCCGCTGTGTCTATACAGCGGGCGTGTATAGGCGTATACAGCAATGGAGCAATAAGTTGCCAGTGTCTGCGCCTGATCTCTCTCCGGTCGTGTCGCTTTGCCATCCCAAATGACTATGAGAATGAGGGAATAGATATTGCGCCTGTACTTGCACATACTACAGGACATACACACCAGGCGGCCGTGGCAGCTCAGGGGCTAAGCGCTCGCTGTTAATTTCACAGTACACGAGCAACCCTGGTTCGATCCCACCGACAACAATTAAATTGTTAATTGCAATTATTTTAAGTGCTGATTTACCACATTCTCGACTGTGAAGGAAAACATCGTGAGGAAAACATGTGAAGTTCGCGAACACGCATTGGGGCAGCGCGGCGGACATTTCGATGCCCTAAAACCCTCTCAGAGATGAGAGGCGGCCTGTGCTCAGCAGTAGGAATATAGGCTGTAACTTTAACTTTACCTTTTGCACATACACTCGGGCACTATAATCCTGTCCAGCGCAGATGGCTAGACTCCGTTGAAACTGGCCGCCTTGACCGAAATTCCGTTTGGAGGACATAATAATAATTATTATAGAAAACTTATATTACATATATTAGGTTTTACGTGGTGGAGCCATGCTGTAGCCATATATCTAATATAGTTGTAGCACGAATGGGTCGGCTCGACCGGGAAGGGCCACGCTCTCACAGAATACCAGCGTAAAATAGCAGCTTAATGCTGCTGTGTTTCGTATGGTGAGTGTAGAGAACCGGAGACCCTTTTTACTGGAAAAGAGGCATTCTATCTTAGTCCTCACGGCTGACCAACGCATCTGCATTTAAATTCGCAAACGAAGATAGATGTAGATATCTATGGGTCACAGCAACCACTTACCATCAGGTGGACTGTGTGCTCGTTTGTCACCCTTATTCTATAAAAAAAAGAACAAATTTCCAACGAACAGACTTACCGACAGTCATGAAGAGCAATTTCACGCCAGATTCGAAGTGGTATTTCGAAGGCTCGGTGTAATACAGCCTGTGGTAGATGAGGTCGTACCCCTCACAGGACTTCTCTGGCAGGACGGAAAACTCTCTGAAAATATAATAGGACATTATTATTAAATTATTTCACGATTCCCGATTTAACTATTACTCGACTTCACGATGTAAATTTTAACGTGGTAGAGCCACCCTGCAGCTATATCATGGTTGTAGCACGAGTGGGTCGACCCGACCAGGGTAGGACCACACTCTCACAGAATACCAGCGTAAAATAGCAACTTAATGCTACTGTGTTTCGTATGGTGAGTGTAGAGAACCGGAGACGCCTTTTACTGGAAACGAGGCATTCCATCGTAGTCCTCAGGGGTGACAACGCATCTGCATTTTGATTCTTTTAATCGAGGATAAATATAGAAGACTTATTACCATCTGGTGGATTGTGTGCTCGTTTGTCACCCTTATTCTATAAAAAAGGCTGTGAGGCTTTTCATCTTAGTCCTCAGAGGTGACAACACATCTATAGCCATCTTTATTTAAAGTTGTTGCAGGTGTCCACGGGTTGCAAATGCCATATTGTGATGTCACTTTAATTTTATTTAAAAAAATCATACAAAGTAACGCGTATAAGGTAATAAGAAGGTAAAGAGTATGCTGTTGAATTACGTAAGTTTACACAAGGCCAAAAGCCCTGTAGTCATCTGAATACAGATAACTTTCCCTTAACCCTTGTTACTAGAAATGAAGCATTCCAGCTTAGTCCACCGCATCTGCATTTTGATTCTTAATCGAGGATAAATGTGGATGTCTATGGGTCACAGCATCCACTTACCATCGGGTGGACTGTGTGCTTGCTTGTTACCCTTATTCTATTAAAAAAAAAACATTTTATTTGAAAAATACTTTATAAAAAAATATTAATATAATCATACAAAGTAACGCGTATAAGGTAATAAGAAGTTAAAGAGTATGCTGTTGAATTAAATATAAATAAAAACTAAAAGCGAAAATCATGAGTCAAATTTACACAAGGCCAAAAGCACTGTAGTCATCGGGCTATAAATAAAACATTTGAGCTTTCGCTTTAATAAGAAAATATTCAAGAAAGTCGTTATGCGTAATATGAAGGACACGTAGCTCGGTGCAAAAATCTACGTTAAAGCTTATACTTTAGGACAGAGATTCCTAAAGTGGGTTCCGCGGAAGCTAAGGGTTCCGTCCTAAGGGTAAAGTCACCAGGGTTTTTTTTTATAGGATAAGGATCCCGCGAAATTATTTACTTGTGCTTGTTAAATAATTTCACACTTTGGTACATACAGAATTATAATATTTCAATTGCATTGTCTATGATATGTAATCAATTGATGTGGGGTTCCATAAAATAAAAAGGGATTTGGTGAGTGTTCCATTACCTTAAAAGTTTGAGAACTCCTGCTTTAGGATCTTAACATTTCAGATATATTCAGTATTACTAACCATTATCATCATTATCATTACAGCCTATCAATGTCCACTGCTAAACATAGACCTACCTCAAAGATTGCTTCATTTGCCATAGTTGCCACACTTGGCAGGCGGGTTGGCAAACGCAGTTTACAATGATGTGTGTCACCTCTGAGGACTAAGATTTAAAGTCTCACAGCCTTTTTCTTACGTGGTGGAGCCATGCTGCAGCTATATTAGTAGTATAGTTGTAGCACGAATGGGTCGGCTCGACCGGGGAAGGACCACGCTCTCACAGAATACCAGCGTAAAATAGCAGCTAAACTCTGTTGTGTTTCGTATGGTGAGTGCAGAGAACCGGAGACCCTTTTTACTGGAAACGAGGCATTCTATCTTAGTCCTCACGGGTGACAACGCATCTGCATTTTGATTCGTAATTGAGGAGATGAGATGAGATGCAGATGTCTATGGGCCACAGCAACCACTTACCATCAGGTGGACTGTGTGTTTGTTTGTCACATTTATCCTATAAAAATATTGTTACTAATAATAGTTCTCGCAAATTAAAACTCACAACAACAGTAGCTACCATTACATTTAGACAACTTAAATGGACTGGCTGCCATTACCATTAACGTGAGTAGTGCAGACTCATATGATAATGTGTGACCACATAAGTTTCATAATTACCAAGTCACACTACTAAGAGGAACTCTAGTTTCGGTTTTATATACACAACCTTTCTGTTTTTCTCTTTTTATAGAATAAGGGTGACAAACGAGCACACAGTCCACCAGATAATAATTGGTCGCTGTGGTTCGTAGACATCTACATTTATCCTTGATTTATATAAAAATCTCACCAAACGAAACACAGCAGCATTTAACTGCTATTTTACGCTGGTATTGTGTGAGAACGTGGCTCTACCTCGGTAGAGCCGACCCATTCTTGCTACAACCATAATATAGCTGCAGCGTAGCTCTACCACGTATCAATAGTTTTTGATGATTATCTCATAAACTTGTAAGAGATGAAAAAAGTATCAGACAAACTTTTTGGTTTGCAATTTTAAGCATGTTTTTTACTTCAAAAACATTTTACATCAAAGCTATCCGTGTTAAAGGATAAAGAGATAGACTTTTTTACGTAAAATGAACAGATCTATACAAATAAATAAAATTGAAGTGTCTGTTTGTAATGTCAAAATTACAACTTTTTACTAAATGCATATGAAAGCGTATACAGTATTTATAACAAAAAAGCAAAAAATCTGTCTGTTTATTCCAGCTAATCTCCGAAATGACTGGATCGGTTTTGATAGGACTTTCACTGGCAGATAGCAGATGTTATAAGGAGTAACTTAGGCTACTTTTACTTTAGAAAAATAATTAGAGATCCGCGGAAAAATAGTTAAAACCCATGAAATCCAATCTTAATGAATTCCACGCGGACGAAGTCGCGGGAAACAGCTAGTCTTCAATATTTTTGTACGCTTTTTCCCATATTGCTGAGTTTAAAGCGGTTTTTCGATAGTCGAACTACTTGCCTAAAGTAGGACTTTTAAACTAAAGTAGGAGTTTTGAAACTTGTCAAGTCATCTGTCAGGCGACATCCGTTTCGTGAATAGACAAATATCTGTTGTAATTGTTATAACACAGGGTTTCTCAAAGTGGTGTACGCGAACCCCTAGGGGTTCACCAATAGATTGTAGGGGGATCGCGACAAAAATTGCGTTATGGCGGCTGACTGGCTGGGTGACGCGTGTTACACACATGATGGTGCACGTCAGTTGTATTATTATGAATACTCTATGGTGCACGTGCGACAAGCAAACACCGCGTATACTTGCGACTTCGACGTGAATTAGTTCAGTGGAGCAGGATGCACAGACCGAAGGTGTTTCGGGCATACTTGTTATTTTGTCACCACACTAATTTAAAACATATTGCTCTTTGTGACTTTATATATTTTAAATCAAAAACACTATTTTCGTTTTTTTAGGGGTTCACCATGGTCTAGAAAATTTTAATAGGGGTATTTGGAGGCTATAAGTTTGAGAAAGCCCGTTACAACCCAATGAAATTTCAACAAAAATTCTCAACGTGGTAAAATAGCAGCTTCAATCACTGTTTCGTATGGTGAGTGTAGAGAATCGAAGACCCGATGATCCTTTTTACTGGTGTCGAGATAGAGATAAACAACTGAACAATATACAATTTGTATACTAAAGTGATGTAATCGTTCGAGCAAAAAAAGCGCTTCCGAATCGACCTTATTCTCCTCAATCGATACAACTGGGTAAGGTCATGGGATAAGGTTAAAACGTCTGTGACACAACGGTCACAATACTTACAGTGCAAATATCACCGAAACCATACAACCGGCACTGAATATATAGCAAACACAAAGCTATTACAACGATCGCATATCTTCTATCCGATACCGAGACGGATATATCGGCGATACTTTGAGTTTGCCAATATATCGGCATCGGCGATATTTATATTGGCGATACAACAATACCTTTCAAATTCAAGGTCTCCTAATATATCGTGAGAGCAAGTTCCGCTTGTTTTCTGACACAATGACATCTTATACCCAAACTTGAAAAAATGGCGCAGAAGTACCTACTCTAGTTTGTTGTGTTCAAATGACTTCTGTCGCATCTGATAGACTATTTTCCATTCAAACAGACTTGCGAAATCATATACTAACACTATTAACGTTAATTATTAATTTTAATAACTAATGATCTCGTTCTAATTCTGTAATTTTTTTATATTAATATAAAATATTTAATCCATCTTGTGCTAAATAAACCCTCCATTTAAATTCATTAAACGTATCGGTATCGTCGATATTTTTATAAGAGTATCGGTATCAGTATCGTATCGGCAAAAGGTGTGACATTGCATCCCTAATTAGTATTAATGGCACCACTATTTAAATTAAAATACGAAATCATAAATCATACTATTATGTTATAAGCTAACTTTACAATTTTAAAATATTTAGCATCTTTATGTTTTTCCTCATTACATTTTCCTCCTCTCATATCTGAGAAGTCTCCTCGCACTGCTGAACAAGTTTTTTGAGGAGGGGAGCGTTCGCCACGTTGCGTTGTCTCAACTCTCAATGCGTGTTGGCGATAGGACATATTTCTTATATAAAGATTGATCTCTTTTTCTGTCTAGGAGTTCTTTCTGCCACCAATCGCGAGCACTGCTGTGTTCCGATTTGAAGGGAATAGTGGCCAATATCATTATAAGCTGTGTTACTTAGTCCTCAGTGGTGACAACGCATCTGTAACGTTCTTTATTTGAAATTGGTTGCAGATGTCTATGGGCTGCAGTAACCACTTCCTATCAGGTGGAAAGTAAGGTCGTTAGTCACTTCAATCTAAATGTATTATACGTTTAGATAAAGAATAGGAGGTAAAGTCACAGCAGTCATTTATATGTGGTAGTTGAGCATCGGTACGACGTTTGATTATTGCAGCACGAATAACTCGACCGAGGAACGACCTCGCTTGCACATAATACTAGCTTGTAATAGCAGCTTCATGCTGGTGTGTTTAGTATAATGACTGCCTCGTTGGTCTTGTGTTCGTAAACGCGACTGCTGAGCATGAGGTCCCGGGTTCGAATCTCGGGTCAAGCCAAAAAAAACTGGGTAAGTTATCGAGTTTTTCTGTCATGAAATTCTCAGTAACAGCCCGGAGTCAGGAAGTTGACAATGTTTCACCCCCTCACCTCAGAAAGTACGTAAAGCCGTTGATGCTGCACCTGATCTCTCCCTGGCCGGATGCCGGATGCCGTTCCAACGGACTATGAGAGTGAAGGAATAGAGAGTGCACGTATGCTTGCGCATACACTCGTGCACTATAATCCTGTCCTGCGCAGATGGCTAATCTCCGTTGAGACTGGCCACCGTGACCAAAATTCGGTCTGGAGGACAATATTATTATTATTGAAAAACTTATATTATAAATGAGTGACGAGAAACTTTTTGACTGGTAATGAGATATTTCATCTTAGTCCTCAGGGTTGACAACGCATCTGCATTTTGATTTCTTGAGGTACGAGGTATAGGTCTCTATGGGCCACTTACTAATAGGTGATCCGTGTGCTAGGATAGTTTGTCGTACTTGTAAAAATTTTGTTAGTGTGAATAGTTATAATATTTCTAATACATCATTGTTCATCGACATCAAATTAAAGACAGAGCCCCGACGTTTTAAAGAAGTAGTTTCTACATTTGACGATATTTTATTTGTAGAATAATGATGACAAACAAGCACACCACGCAAACGAGTACAGTGAATGCTGTGGCCAATAGACATCTACATTTATCCTCGATTAAGAATCAATATGCACATGCGTTGATCCCTGCAGATTAAGATGGAGTGCCACGTTTCCAGTAAAAAGTGTCTCCGGTTCTCTACACTAACGGTACGAAACACGATATTACGTCGTTACGTTATTACGTTATTCAATGTAGTCACGCGATAACTTCGCCGATTGACCAATAATTGTAAACCGATTTTAATGATTTTTATTGAATATACTATGCCTCAAGAGTGGTCCCATTTAATTTTGAAGACTGAATTCTACCCCTAAGGGTGGGAAAATAAGGAATGATATTTTTAACATGAATAAAACATAACGTAGACTACGTTCTAATTGGTCACCTTGAGCTTGTGTTGTTGTTTAGTCCACTCAAAAAGGTCAAATAAATAAATAAAAAAATTAAAAACCGGCTTCAAAAATAATTTACACATAATTTAATAGCTTGTAATTTTTCGATACTTGACTTTGGAAGCTGTTCAATTATGAGGAAATTATTTTATTTATATAAATATTTGATTTAATGATTTCTTATATTTACGCGAACACTATTTAATAAAACTATGTTTACAGATTTTATCGCGTTTAATTTACTTATTTTAATTCCCGACGTTTCGGGTGCTTTAGTATTGCAAGACAACAAGCTTCGGGTCCCGCGCCTACGTCACACTGACCGGGTGAAGCCGGCCACGGTTGAGCGTGTGCCTGCTGTACTACCCTATGTCAGAGGAGTCACAGACAAGGTTAGCTACATCTTGAAGCGAGCTTACATTAAAACATGCTTCAAGCTGAGAGGATTAGTCAATTTTTACCATGCGTCAAGTGTAATATCCCTTTACAAGATGCAGGAGTGTAGAAGCTTGATTGCGAATGTGGTCTCTCTTACATAGGACAAACAAAAAGATCTATGAAAACCCACGTGAAAGAACATATAACTGACGTGAGGCACCGACGTTCTGGGAAGTCTGCAGTCTGTGAACATGTTCAAGATCGTCCCCGCCATTACATCAGATTTGATAGACCAGAAATCCTTGCGAAGTCTAGACGTGAACAAAGCTAGTGGATCTGATGGTATACCAGTTATAGTTCTAAAGGTCTGTGCACCTGAGTTGTCTCCTGTGTTGACACGCTTGTTCCGCCTCTCATTCAGGACTGGAATAGTGCCCAAATCTTGGAAGCTGGCCAATGTGCAGCCTGTGCCTAAAAAAGGTAGGCGTACCGACTCTGCCAACTATCGGCCAATTTCAATTTACTCCATACTCTGCAAGATTATGGAGCGTATATTGAACGCCCACCTCATGGCATACCTAGAGCAAAATGATCTCCTCAGTGATCGCCAGTACAGGTTTCGCCGAAATCGATCAACTGGAGAGCTTCTAGCGTATGCAACTCACATATGGGGCGAAACTCTCGAGAAAAGTGGTGAAGCACTTGATGTTTTTCCCTCGATGTTTCTAAGGCATTTGACAGGTTTGGCAGGATAGTCTATTGGGCAAGCTTTCAGCGTACGACTTATCCCCCGGCCTGATTGACTGGGTGAAGGACTTTCTGAGTGAACGATCTCTCCGGGTCGTCGTCGATGGCTGCTCAACCGATCCTGTGGCGACTAACGTCGGTGTTCCTCGGGGTCCGTTCCTCCGCAACTCTCTTCCTGCTGCATATAAATGATCTGCTCATTCCCGGTATCTATGGGTATGCAGACGACAGCACAGTTGTGGAGAGATACCAACGAAGTGCCCGGGCCAGTCGGGATCAAATCCGTAAGAGAGGCTATGGTTGAGCGTGTGAATCTCACACTACAGGCAGTCTCCGAATGGGGCGATGCCAATGTCGTGAGATTTAACGCCTCCAAAACACAAACGTGTCTTTTCACCGTTAAAAGGAGCCCGCTCACTCTGGCTCCTACTTTCCGGAATGTATCCTTGGAGTACACTGACCGCCTTCAGTTGTTAGGAGTTGAATTTTCTCCGAACCTCAACTATGGGCGGTTCATTGAGTCCAGAGCCAAAGCAGCCGTAAGGAAACTTTGTGTCCTTGCAAGGGTGCGGCGGTACTTCACGCCAGGGCAGCTTCTAAAGCGAATACTGCTGTAACTTATGGGCTGGTGCTGCAAAATGCCACTTGGCAGCGTTGGACTCAGTGGAGAGACGTGCTAAGAGGCTCATTGGTGACCTTGATTTGGTTGAAACCAATCTTGTCAGCCTCGAGCACAGGCACAGAGTAGCCAGTCTCTCGGTATTCTATAGGACGCATTTCGGTGAGTGTGCGCAGGAATTACACGCTTTAATTCCTCCCTCTCCTTTCCACCATCGGACAACCAGGCGGTCGGCGGGCTTTCATCCCTTTGTTGTCGATATTCCACGCATTAGAATTAAACGGTTTGCTTCGTCTTTTGTAATGCGTACAGCAAAGTGGAATAATTTACCGGCGTCTATCTTTCCGTCCGAATACAATCTGGGCGTCTTCAAGGCAAGAGTGAATAAGCTTTTGTTACGCTAAGACAGTGCGATTTACTATCTAAGGCAGCATCACCACTTAGCACCAGGTGGGTATGTGGTCAAGCACTGGTTTATAATAAGTATAAAAAATCCTCGCAAAAGAACACCGATTCCTACCCAGGATGACACGCGAGGCTATTAAAATTAAAAAAACATCCTAATTTCAATAGAGCAGATGGAGGGTGCTGCCATTTGCTTGGGATCCTATAATTAACAAAATAGCACCTAAATTAACACCCGAAACGTCGGGAATTAAAATAAGTAAATTAAACGCGATAAAATCCGTAAACATAGTTTTACTCGATTTACATTGACGTCAATGATTGGGCAACTACCGCGTTTGTTTTATACGTACGTTTTCCGTATGGTAATGTCTCCATTTCAAACTTATTAGTAATAAAATTGCGCTTTAACTTTGTGATATTATTATTGTAACTTTATTGTACCTAAATTAATGTTCTATTCCTATATTCAAGGTATATACGAACTGTATGTAAATTAAAAACTTATCCTAGTCTATACAATATGTAACAAAAACCCTATAGTTCCCGTTAAGTACGTTATCAGAAGCAGTATTCCAACCAATAAAATAAAAAAGGTATTTGCAAATTGTATGTGGTTTTATTACCTCTGCATTGTCCGGGGAGTAAGAGGATTGTCAAAGATCCCGCTTTACTTTGCTTTAGTATTGGCTCGTGCCAGTAAAGTTAAAAAAAAATATTTCTATACGTTTGAATACTGATTCTGATAACGCACTTAACGGGAACCACAGGGTTTTTGTTAGATGTTGTATATATAAAAATCAATTGGCGTTAGTTAGTCTCGCAAAAACTCGAAAATGGCTGCACCGATTGTGATGAAATTTTTTGTGTGTTTGAGAGGACCCCTGAATGGTATAGATTGATAATTAACCGAGTAGGTAGGGCTGTTGTCGAGATCCAGAAATCACCCGTGCGAAGCCGGTGCGGATCGCTAGTCTATACAAATAAATAAAATTGAAGTGTCTGTTTGTAATGTCAAAATTACAGCTTTTTACTAAATATGAAATTATATACGATGCATATAACAAAAATAAAAATTTTAAAATTTTTGTCTGTCTGTTTGTTCCGGCTAATATCCGATTTTGACTGAACTTTCACTGGCAGGTAGCTGATGTCATAAGGAGTAACTTAGGCTACTTTTATTTTAGATAAAGAATTAGGGTTCCGCGCAAAAAAATTAAAACCCCAAATAATACGCGGGCGAAGTCGCGGGGAACAGCTAGTAATTAATATAATTATAGTTATTCTATTTCACGATGAAGTTTTGACTTTGGTTGTTGTTAGCCGTGCACATACACATTGTGTTAGTGTGCGTAGGCCTCGTGAGCGCTCCCACTTTGCGAAAATCCATAACATTAAAGATGTTTAAAATTAGTTAGCTAAGATCCACATAATAAAATAAAACTCAATTGCGTGCACTATACACGTGTAACTAACATTTTATTTTATTACGCGGATTTTAGCTAATTACCTACTTTAATATCTTTAATTTAATATTTTATTGTTTAAACGTGACCTTAACACTTGGATTTCATCCTGTAGGTTGCAGGCGTTTTACGAGTAGATAAATAGCACAGTGAAAAACTTTATTCACTAACTGTTTTATCATATCATCAAGGAATAAGCGCTGGCCTTAAACTATCATAATATGCGGCCATTCAGAGTTTGTTCCTTGTCGATAATAAATCAATTAAATTCAGAGATAGATCATCTTGTATATATAGAGGTCAGTAGTCATGATACATCATAGAATACTATGCAAACTTTTAACTATGTAACTATAATGTTTTCTTATATTTACGCGAAGACTACACATTAAATGAAACTAAATTTTACGGATTATATCGCGTTGAATTTTGACTTTTAATTCCGGCGTTTAGGGTGCTTTATAGCACCCATGGTCTGGGCGGACTGAGGTGTTTGACGTCCCCATGTCATAGTTAGCCCGGCTACCTTCAGTTTTTAATATTAATTTTTGTTCGATCTACGCAGAATTAGCTTACAGTATCTTGAAGTCTAGCAGTGGTATACTTGGGTTTGGATTTAATTTTATTAATTATAGGATCCCAAGCAGATTTGAAAAATCTGAAATCAAGCAGATTTGAAAAAGAAATTAATATTAAAAACTGAAGGTAGCCGGGCTAACTATGACATCGGACGTCAAACACCTCAGTCCGCCCCGTGACCATGGTGCTGTAAAGCACCCGAAACGTCGGGAATTAAAAAGTTAAAATTAAATGCGATATAATCCGTAACAATTAGTTTCATTTAATATGTTAGCTCTACTCTCTCACTTCAATATCTCGTCTTCAGCCCAGGATTGGTTAATATATTCGAGGGCACCAACATGCCGTGCGTTCTGGCCATAATGTTTCCAACTGGGTGATGTATTAACCGGTGTCCCTCAAGGCGGTATTCTCTCACCTCTTCTGTTTTCAATTTTATCAATCTTATCACATTAAACCTCAAGTGCTCTTGTCATCCGTATGCCGATGATCTACAACTATATGCACAGGAGGTAAGCCGCAAAGTTACTGCAACATTGCGATCTCTTTATCGCCTGAAAATTTTTCTTCCTGCCGCTACAAGTGTTGCTTGTTCAATCTCTTATTCTGCCGATAATAGACTATGTAGATGTGTTCTGCACAGACTGATCTCAACAGCATCTTAACACATTGGATCTTCTCCTCGATAACTGCATCAGATACATTTATGGTCTTCGTAAATATGTCCATGTATCTTCTTTTCGTACTCAGCTTAACTGGCTGCCTATCCGTCAGCGCAGATATGTTAGAATACTCTGCCCTCTTTTCACTATCCTGAACGATCCTTGTGCTCCTGAGTACTTGAAATTTAAATTTCAATAACTAGGAGATACTCATAATTGTTTTCTCCGTTCTTCGGATAATCTAAAGTTGCTAACGCCTTTACATCGTACTGGTTACTTATCTCACTCTTTCGCCCTCACGGCCATCAGACTCTGGAACGACATCCCTCTTGACATTATAAAAGCTCCCAACAAGTTTGTTTTTAAAAACAAAGTTCGTGAACATTGTAGTAAAGCATTGCCAATGTCTTCTATCGTCACATATTTTCCTTATTTATCAAGGCATAGATATTTAATATTATGTATATTTATTTATATATTGTATGTATTTAAGTAGATTTATGTATTTGTGTACGTCTGTATTAATATATTTATATTATATGTACATATGTATGATATATGTATAGAATACCTTTTATATTATAATCTGGTTTATTCGAACTTCGGTACCTTTCTCATTATTAGTTTACTTTTGCTGCACTACCTCCCATATGTTTGTCTCTGCTTAGCTTAATGGTTGACTAGGAGAAAATGCCTTACTTAAGGCATTTTCTCCTAGTCAAGCATTAAAAGTCCGCCATATGTAGGATTATATTTTTTGTGCATAAAAAAATTAAATAAATAAATTAAAAAAACATGCGTGAGTGTCGTGGAACACTCGGTTGGAACGAAGTTCCTTTCGTAATATATTATTATTGATAAACGTATTATATTATTGATTAACAAATACAAATAAATGAATTAATAGCTTCTATTAAAATGAAGCGTCATTTAAAATAATATTTCTTTCATGGCAAGATAAGAAAAAGTGCGAGGGAGATGCATATTATTCCATCTCGATTCCTTATAGCCCCCAAGGCCATCTACACTACGTCAGAAGGGGTCGTGTCGGAAAAATCTTACACTTTTTTTCGCCTAGCCCAAATCCGCCAAGTCCATACCGTACGATAAGGAACTTCGTTCCGATTTCAAAACGAAACCTTGGCATTTGCAAAACAATTTTCTTTTTAAATCACTGGATATGGATATTGGCCTCATTTCTTTCAGTCTCATTTATGACGTCATTTGGAGGTGAAACGAACGCCGGTGGATCCAAAACACTTTTTGATAAAATAAATACCATTCGTCATTTTTAAGAAGACGTCTAAAGAGCAAAATAGAGTTTAGACACACGGTTTCTGAATCAGCATGGTTTATATTTTTCTTTTAGCGCCCGATCGAGAACATTTATTTGTAAGCCAATATACATACACAAAATACCAGCTTGAAATTGCAGAATTCGTATGGTGAGTATAGATAACTTGAATAGAACAGAATAGAAAAGAATAGACCCCTGAATACTAAGAATGCGTAGTTTCCAGTAAAAAGGTTCTTCGGTTCTCTACACTCACCATACGAAACACAGCAGCATTAAGCTGCTATCTTACGCTGGAAATTCTGTGAGAGCGTGGACATAACCGCGAGTCGACCCATTCGTGCTACAACCATAATATAGCTGCAGCAGTACTCTACCACGCAAAGAAACGTGGTTTACTCGCGTAAAACAGTAAAAAGAAAAGATACATCCTATATACGTCGCACTCCTGGGCACAGGCCTCGTCTCATTACTGAATGGGTTTTAGGGCAAAGAAGTATTTACGCGCTGTCCTAATACGTGTTGGCAGACTTCACATATCTTCGAATATATATTTTTTAATTTCTCAGACATGCAGGTTTGCTCGCGTATTGTGAAATTTCAGGGAAACGGCCAGCCTCCGTGCTAGCACGGTTCTCATTCTGATGATGATGCTCTGAGCTAATTAGTCAGGAGCTTACAAACGACGAACACGAACAATAAGATCTAGAAGATGAAGTCAAGTAATTGCAACTTGTTTTTCCTTGTACGTCGGTTATTTATTCATAACGAACGAATATAAATTCAAGTAAATAATTTATTCATAAACATGAGTACCTACGTAAGAACTATATAATAGTCCAAGAGCTGACGACGAATTTTGGGTAGGTCCTTTTGGCAAGTTGAAATTGTGAAAAAATATAATTTCGTCAATTGGCGAATCCAGTCCCGCGAGTTTGGCAGAGCGTTTGCGGGTAATTACCAGACCTCTCCAAAAATTTTTATTAAAATTCCCAAAAAATATACTTTTGGCAATCATTTACATGGTCATATACGCGCATACATACATGCTAAATCCCAAAACAAGAATTTAATATTAAAATCTTTAAAAAATATATAAAAACACTACATAATTTTTCACGATGTTGCGATTGCTCGCACACAAAATACTCTGGTGTGAACGCAGAGCCGGAATTATACTGGAACACGCGGTTTCTCAATAACCAATCACTGCGCGAGGAGCTTGGGCCCCCATCAGCTGCCGGCATACCTCGATAAGCTATCTTTCTGGTACTTATGGCTGCGCATTAGACTTTTTTGTTCATTTGTAAACTTTATTCACGTCTGGGAATTGTTTAAAACCGCTAAATTTGTCAGGCGATTTGCAGGTATTACTAAAATTACTCAATAAATACGTGATTAAAATTTGAGATTGCCAAAAGTATATTTTTTTGGAAATTTTAATAAAATATTTTTGGAGAGGTCTGGTAATAATTTATTACCGACAAAAACGTCTGGGATAATTTTTTTTGAAAATTTAAAAAACTAAATTAAAGGATTAAAAAAAATCAAGTTGCCAGAAAAACATTTTTTGGATATATTTTTTTTTTTGCAAATGTTATATGCTGCGCAGTAACGAAATAACCGCAAACGCTCTGCCAGACTCGCGGGACTGGATTCGCCAATTGACGAAATTATATTCTTTCACAATTTCAACTTGCCAAAAGGACCTTCCCAAAATTCGTCGCCAGCTCTCCGACTATAACACGTTTATGCTGCGGCATATTATGGCTGGGGCACGAATGGGTCAAACTCGAACAAGACCACGGTCGCAAAGAATACCTTTAAAAAGCTGAAGGTAGCTATTGTTAACTATGGCTAACATTAGGTGGCATGTCTCCTTTTCTGCCTAGAAGACCGTCTAGGTAGTGACCACCGTCCTCCCTATTTCTGCCGCCAAATAGCAGTGCTTGCACTGCTGTGTTCGTGTGTTCTGAAGGGCGTAGAGAGCCAGTACAATTACAGGCTGTGAGGCATTCCCTTTTAGTCCGCAGAGGTGACAACGATCTGTAGTCATCTTTGTTTGAAGTTGGCTGTAAGTATACATGGAGTGCAGTAGTACGCATCTGCATTTTGATTCTTAATCGAGGATAGATGTAGATGTCTAAGGGCCACAGGTGGACTGTGTGCTCGTTTGTCATGTCAATCTCAGTCTCATCAATCAAAAAAGTTCGCGCCTAAAGAGCCCGATACGACAGCGGCAATATCGACCCCATTACCGACATAATTCTCCATTAATTACGGTTGGAGTCATTTAATCGCAAATATCCATAAAGTAACAATTGCATATTAAGACGTTTTATACGTGGTAGAGCCACACTGTAGTTATATTATAGTTGTAGCACGACAGGGTCAGCTCGACCGGGGCAGAACCACGCTCACAGAATATCAGCGTAAAATAACAGCTTAATGCTGCTGTGTTTCGTATGTAGAGTGTAGAGAACCGGAGACCCTTTTTACTGGATACGAGGCATTCCATCTTAGTCCTCACGGGTGAGGGTGACAACGCATCTGCAATAATACCTTCTGTCTCTTTCTCTTTCTTTAAAAAAAAGGTATTTTACCTTTTTACTGGATACGAGGCATTCCATCTTAGTCCTCACGGGTGACAACGCATCTGCATTTTGTTCAAAAAATACCTTCTGTCTGTAAGGTAACTAAATATTTCCAGTGAAGCCAACCAGAACATTCGCTTAGCAAATGATAAGAAGTAGGTACATTAATAGCGCATGAATTTTAATAGCAAAATTACGCAAAATGTTTACGAAAATAGATTGTAATTTACTCTAATTGCTCTATTCGCATTTGTAAAAAATATAACAAGTGCTGATAACGTAACACTAATTTATTAAGTAATAAAGTAACACTAATTTATTACGTAATAAATGTTTAATTGTTATTGTTATATTGTTGATGGATCACCTATGGTTTAAAGTAAGCATGAAGTATCAGGGATGAATAAGGAGTAATAAATAACCTTTAATTGCAACAGCCTTACTTCGTTCGAGTAGATTTTGGACGTGGTAGAGCCACGGCTCGTCCACGCTCTAGCAGTATACCAGCTTAAAATAGCAGCTTAATGCTTCTGTGTTTCATATGATTAGTGTAAAGAACTTTTTACTGAAAACGATACATTCCATCTTAGTCCTCAGTCCTCAGGGATGACAACCCAACTGCATTTTGATTCTTAATCGTGAAGATGTACCTAGATGTCTATGGGCCAAAGCATCTATGCACAGCACTTCACGTGGACTGTGTGCTCCTTTGTCAACACTCAAACAATTTTTGCTTAATAGGTTACAATTGACAGTGTACAATTGGTAAAATTAAAAATTTTGTACAACCAACTTCAATATAAAAAAAATGAGAAAATCATCAATGTAGTTGAAGTTAATTAAATACGTATTATTAAGGATAACTCAAAAACTACTGGATTTTGATCAAATTTCACATAAAAAAGAATCATCAAAATCGGTTCACCTACCAAAAAAAAATACAGTCGAATTGATAACCTCCTCCTTTTTTTGAAGTCAGTTAAAATCATTAGGATAAGTGATAAAAGTGGGTGTCCTTCAGGGATTGATTGGCCCTTATTTGTTCTTGGCATATAAAAATGATCTTTCCTGTATAGTAGAAAAATGTCTGAGATAGTTCTGTTTACTGATACCTCATTGTTATTCAAAGTTAAAAGAAATGATTTCATACTGGAATGAACTTACCAAACACTGGATATTGTGGCCATGTTTTACACTGTTTTAGTCACCACCATATTATTTTTAATTTTTAAAAGATTTTAAAACTTCAGAAAAAGAGCACATATTGATAAACTAGCTTCAAAGTTAAGTTCCTTTATTAAGATTAGAAAGAGAGATAAAGCGACAGCTAAATTAATCTACTTTGCTTATTTCCACAGTATTATGTTGTATTAGGTACTGTGATGTATGAATTGGAAACCATATTCATTTTGCAAAAGCAATTATTGCTTGCTTTTGCAAAATGAATATGGTTTCCAATCATAACTTAAGGCCTCATGAGTTGCTAAGCAACCCTTTTAAGAAGACTGATATTTTGACATCTACTGTTGTTGCTTATTGTTGAAAATATTGTATATATACAGAGAAATATAAATTTATTAAATAAAAACAAGCCTGTCTCTAATAGGGGTTAATAGAATAGAACATTCTTTATTTCACTCAAAACAATTTTGTACAAAGACAAACTTAATACTGAAAAGGCATTCTCTGCCAGTTAACCTTTGGTAGTATGGTGAGAGCTATAGTAAGTGCCGCAACAGAAAAAAAACTAGCTTACTTAAATGTATAATTATTTAAATGTATAAGTATCTTAGTTTATACATTGTGATTATATTGTATTTGAGAGATTTTTTTGTCAGAGATTTTTTTAGAAAGAATACTATTAAGGTTTTTTTTAAAATACTTGTGTTAAGAGTGCTTCACCACAGTAGTCAAATGGTGGATTTGAATCCAAGACTCAGAGTTTCCAGTCTGCACCCTACCATTAGGCTATTGTGTTTTTTTAATAGATTCCTAATCAAATTTCTTAAAATATATTTCTTAATAACAGTCTGACCTAAATATACAAAAAACTTGATAAGGAAACATTAAAAAAGGTATAATATAAAGTAGATCAATATATTGAGGACAATTTGTTGAAATAACTCTTACTCCGCATTTCCCCTGCAAGTCTCCTGGATACTGATATATTGTTAAAGTTGATATTTGATAAAATATTAATATACCTATAGTTGACATTGATTTCATTATAATTGCCATTGTATTTATTGATTTTACTATAAGTTGTAACATGGCATTATAAAAAAAGACGCCAGTTACATACAGGTTTTCCGGTGTGGATTTTGACATTCATAAGACCTTTAAAGAAGTCTAAATTGGATAATAATATTAAAATTTAAGAAAACTTTAAAGTTTTCTCATGATCATGAATGCATGCTTTTAAAAGCATGCATTGATCATGAGCTGTGACGATTCTAGAGATGTTGATCCTCGTGATCCTGATCAGGATACTAGAATAAAGTTTTAAATTATTATTTTGTCATCGGTCCTTTATACAAGATATGAGATTCTTGATGCAAATTTGCATCAAATTGAAAGTCCATCGGCTGTCTACAATTTAGTGAAAATTACATTAAAAGTTTTGTTACATAGCACGCAAAGCTAATAAAAGCGTGTTAAAAAGGTTTATATTTGATATTTCTTTAGAAGTTAATTCCTATAATAAGCCCTAATAATAGTGCACAAAACAAGATAAACAGAAAAATAATTAAATAACAAAACAAATAGAAATAATATTATGTCATTTCATTTTCATCATGTCAACATAAGATTAAATTTACAGTCCCCATCTAAGCCAGATTGAATTAGGAATATAAACACGAACTTCCAATAGCCATATTATTTACATATATATATATATATATATATAAAATATACCAAATAAAAAAAACTAAGTAGTAACTTCAATAAAATTAAAAAAATTAAGTTTAATTACATATTAACAACTGTTTTTATATTCGTTTATTCCTATCAGTCCAGAGCTGAACATGGGCCTCTTAATAGATTGCCACATAGGGATATAATCGCCATAGTTAACACTCTTAGATGGTGGGTTAACAACCAGTTTTTATAATTATTATTGAGTTGTTATTAGGAAGAAACTGCTGTCCATCTCTTGTTTCAGTGTCCCTCTGTCGCCTTTTACCAAATCCACAGGATGATACAGGGTAGTGCATTATCTTACGCCGCAAGTACTCGTCAGCATTTTATATTCACCAACCCTAACTTTACTTTTATTTTAATGCACATTCTGTGATTAAAACTTACAATTAAAAATTACAGGTACTTACAAAGCTTCTACGCTGGGCTTCAATTCTTCAGAATTTATAACACGACCATCAAAAAATTCAGGTGAACTTCTCCTGAACCCATAATATTTTTCTATGCAAGTCTTTGTTTTGTCTATATCTCCATAACAAGCATTATAAAATAATAAAAGTTGTTTATTCGTTAAGTCCTTTGGCACGTATTTCGATTTGTCCAATTTTTGAGTCCACTGTCGCAAGACTTCTATGTCATCTTGTGAGAATATATCCATATTTGCCGTTGCCGCATCATAATCGTATTCTAATTCCACGGTCATTGTTTTTTTTTATAATAAAATAAGTAATCGCTTCGTAATTTTGCACGATATAAATAGAATTAAAAACAAGCTTAACGTCTTTTCACCTCACCAATCATTTGACAACTGATTGTGATGTATTGGGCAAAATATCGATATATCGAAATATCGATATTTTCTTGTAAAAATATCGATATATATCGTCGATATTTTTAATCGCGATATATCGATATATCGATATTTATTTTCGAGTATCGAAATCGTATCAATTTCGATATATTGAAAAGAAATAAAGGTGACAGGTGACAACTGTATTTATTTTGTCTAAATATTTTAATAAAAATAAATATATATTTTAATTGTAAAATTTTAGTGTACAAGGAAAACGTTTATTATTGATATAAATATAAATAATATAACAGTGGTTTATAATCTGAATTTAGATATTATAATCTCAAATCAACTAAGAGATATAAAAATATTTCAAGATGGTGACTTATGACAAATGTAACGAAACAATTCGCAACAAAGGATTTCCGAACTATATATTGCTGTCTGGACACAAAAGTGACAAGCAGGCTCAGTGCCTGTTATATATTTCTAATCCGCGTGTGATAATCTCAAGACACGGTTGCTAAAGCCGCCATCGGTTGTCCTAGCGACGAAATTCGTCGCTAGATCTCTTCCACTGCAGCGTCGAATTGCAAGACCATCCTGTGACACCTACTTAACAATATTTGGACATTGACTTTTTATATTTTCAGTGTACTTTTAAGTTACTTTATTGTGTTTTAAATTTGTTTTAAGTTATTCTTTTTGTGATTGTATTTAACTGTTGTGAATGCAGTCCGTGACCCAATCTTGTGATGGCACGTCGACGCGACCCATACATGTACACAGTGCAACAAGTTATTCAAATCTTTGAAAGGCCTCAACATACACACTACAAAACACACAGGAAATGTATTAGCCAAAATAGTTCACCTTAGACACCCATCCATTATTTCGAGTGCGCCTACTTATGTAGCCAACGATCCAACTCCTTTCACACATATCTTAGCCATTTGAAAATAGTATACCGATAGTTAAAAGAATCCTCGAGGAGCTCGAATAACCGTTGCTACACATTTGTCACAATTAATCCAGAAATGTTACATAAGCAATTGTACTCAAGACTGGCAGAACCTTTTTATTTTCATACAGCACACTACATATAATAAAAACTGATGAACTGAATTTATCCTTGACTCAAAAATTAAAAATAACTGTGCTGTAAGCTCCTCACCTTCTCCGCACCTCTAATCAAATATGATGCCCTCGTAATCGCAACAAACTCATCGAAAACAAAATCTGTGACGGAGATCTCAAAGGTGCCGCTCGCCTTTTGTTCTCCAACGACGTGCTATCACCAGATACCCTGACACCTTCAGGCCTTACGGACAAAACATCCTCCAGCTCCAGTAAACCCATATTTTCTCGACCAACCAACAGCAGGGCAAGCATGCCTTCAAATTCATAACAAAGATGTTACAGGTGCCATTTTATCTTTTAAACCAGGTTCGGCTGCAGGTTTGGATGGAATCTCACCCCAACATCTGAAAGACTTAACATCGCACTCTGTGGGTGATGCAGGCGAGCAACATAAATTCGATCACTAAATTAATCAACTTTATGTATTCGGTAATGTCAATCCAGAAATTGTTCCCATTCTTTTCGGCGCGAACCTCATTGCTCTCACCAAAAGGACGGAGGGTGAGACCAATTGCTGTTGGATCAACACTACGACGCCTGGCCTCCAAATTGCTGTTCGACATATTTTACCAAAATTAAATTCGCAATTTGAACCCGTACAGTTAGGCTTCGGTGTAAAAGGAGGGTGTGAGGCAGCCGTCCATGCCCTACGCTCTTTCTAACTTTCGGACATCCTGACGTGTTACTCAAAATTGATGTCAAAATGCTTTCAATTCAGTAAATAGGGATACCCTGCTGACGGAAATAAAACAACATATACCGAAATATACAATTATCTTTTCTCAGTTACGCTGACCAACAAAATTGTTATATCGTTCTAATGAACTGTCCTCGAAGTAGGTTGTCAACAAGGTGATCCCCAGACCCAGCAATTTTTAGTTTGGCTATAAATCCGATAATCAAAAATTTAAATTCTAAATACAATGTTTATTCGAGAGATTTTATCCCTATCATAGATCCTATCGATTAGTTAAATAAAATAGTGATTGTCTATTTTTTTTTTGTATTTTTAGTTGGTTCGATTCCTGGCTCAGATAAGGTTTGAATGTAGTTATTCTTATTTTGAAAAACAAATGAATGTTCGTTTGAGTGAAATTTGATATTTTTAATATTTTAAGTTTCCTCCATGTCCCGTTTGTTTTTTTTACCCTGTGTTTCAATTCAATATAATTAGAAATATATTTTACACTAACAGATGTTATAACTAACATATAAACAAGATTATTAATCGCAATTGTCTCTTTTATTATTTTTGAGGCTTGCCTGGAGGTGTAGTCTCGAAAATAATAAAAAAAATTAAATAATATGCAATTTATTGTACATACAGGCAGAGACAAGCCGGCAAAACTTTAAAAATAATTAATTGTTTTAATAAAAATTTACAAATTCTAATAATTGATTTAGTCTTTTCTAAAAAAGTGGCCCTGTTTTATATTGACATAGGTTAATAATTGTGTGTATTAGGTTGCTATTAATGTACGTAATGTACGTGAGAAAATTTATTCCCCTTAATTTAAGGGTAAAATCTCTCAGTTGGCAATCTTACAGTGATTTTATTGCTAATCGAACTATTTTTTTTATTTTATGGTTTTGATACTTGTCTTTTCGCCAACATAATATCAATTTATCATAGAATATATTATATGCGGAGGCACATTGGCTAAAATATAACGCTAATAAAAGCAAACTTCTTATGTTCAAAGCAGGCAAACATCAGCCCTCCCATGTGGTCCTCGGTGGGGTACCTCTAAAACTGGTAGATAATTTTAAATATTTGGGACATATTGTGATAGGAGACCTCCGGGATGACGAGGACATAAAAAGAGAGCGCAGGGCGTTGACAGTGAGAGCCAATATGCTTGCTCGCAGGTTCACTAGATGTACAGATAAAGTTAAAATAACGCTTTTCAAAGCGTTTTGTCAATCATTTTTCTCTAGTCTAGTGGCCTGTCGGTGACATAATATATATTATACACGTCGAGCTTACAATGCTCTGCGCGTACAGTATAATAACACTTTCAGGATGTTGTTGCGGCATTGCATTGCAGTACGTCCGGTATGATTGCGCAAGTGCGTAGGTACTGAAACTTTCCCAGCAATTATTCGGAAGAAAACAGCCTCACTCTTGCAACGCTTATGAAAGAGTAGTAACAGCATCCTTAGAGCGATATCTGTAAGATATGACTGTCCCATATAGAATCACTGGGTGGGCATAGTTATAGGATTAAAATGATGTGTAACTACTTGCAATACTAACATAGTTTTATGTCAATATTGTTACTAACAATATATGGATTCATGGTCTGAAATAAAATTATTATTATTATTATAGAAAGAAATGTTTCATAATCAATTTTAAAGTTGGGCTTAATTTAATTATTCTACTTCAAGAAGGCTAATACCCTAAATAAGTTAAAATTTTGAATCTGGACTCCTATACTGAGTTACTATCTCAGCTTAGTACAAGCTAACTCATTTTAATATTATTCTTACTGTAGGTAAGTAAAGTAATACAACTTACACTTTTTAACTCTTTAAATACTAAATAGTAATGCACCTTCATCGTTCATTGCTGCTTGGCAGCAGAATAAACAAAAAAATGGTATAAAACCAGGTGAACTCCTGGACAAATTTTGACACTGGCTGCGCAATATGCATATGCCTAATATGTAATTTAACACGGAGACCAAAGAAATTAATATCACAGTCTAAAATTTGTCCGTTTTAAAATTGGTTTTTGATAGGCAAATTATTACACTTAGAATCTGAAAAAAACATATATTTTAGTTACATTCTTTCTCCTTACGATGTACCCGTTCAATACACGATACAATACAATTTTCTCGATAGGAAAAATAAATAATATCAATTTATAGGTAACTCCTTTTGGAATCGATTCTACCCGATCGTTTTTTTTTTTTCATTACATTTATTTAAAAAAAATATCGATTTTTCAAGTGATTTTCGAACCACGCGTCGCTTGCCACTGACACTGGCACGGTCCCGCGGTACGTTGCCGAGGTAAGACCTGCGCTAAATTTTTGCGCGAATCGCGAAAGAAATATGGTAATTTATCTATATTTATTTTTCGGCGCCGCGCCGGCGATGTCCGCACGTAAATACCTATTGCGTTTGGAACACCTGGCCTTAAAGCATTACAAACGAGAAGAAGAGTGATTACAAACGTCAATTTCTTTTAAATTTTCACTAAAATAACTAGCTGTGCTCCGCGTATATCACGCGTCTGAGCGGCGCGACATGCATTTTAGATAGCAATGTATGGAAAAATTGGCAAAATTAATGGAGTACTTTTTTTATCGGCATATGTACGTTAAAGAGCGAAGTTAAATTTTATCCACTCTTACGCGTGGTTTTTTTCCAATGTTAAAGAAAACCTTACACTATACATACGAAATTCACTATGGCTGAATCAATTAAATTTTCAAAATAGCATAACAACGTGAAATGAAGGAGTTTAGAAATAAATTATACCCCTTTTTAAAGAGAATATTCTATTCTTTACTTCAGTAATGGGTAATGGCGGTAAAGTGGGAAATTTTTGAGAAAACTAAACTTTGAGCAAAAAAAAATCGATAAATGATTTAAAAAAATCATATGTCGAGGGGGTGGGAGAGTGGATAAAATTTAACTTCGCTCTATAACGTACTTATGCTGATAGATAAAAAACTCCATTAATATTGCCGATATTTTCGCTAAAATGATTGAACTAACCTCGCTCGTACAGTGGCGTAGCTATGTAACCAAGGGCCCCGGGGCAAAAATGAAATTGGGGCCCTATTTAAACTAAACTAAATACTTTAAAGGTGCAAAACTACTTCATCATCAGCTCCTTGTCGCCCAGGACGCCTGCAGGGCATAATAAAGCAAAGCTACTTACTACTAAGTATTATGTGTAACGCATAAACAATGACGAAGATTACAGTTAATAATATAGGCAGACAACATAACAGTGGAAGAGCCACACGGCAGCTTTTGCTGTCGCACGGGTGGACGAGACTAGATGGAGTGACTACATGGTAAGACATGAAATGAAGAGCTGTAATGAATGAATGTAATGAATGGGTGGATCAGTCCGAACCAAGGAGGTACCACGACCTTACAGACAACCAGCCCTCTCCGGTCGATACTTCTCTCCTATCCATGGTACAAATTATAACACCTTTGTGCCTCGGGCTGGAGTTTGCGTTTACGTCAGAGAGTGTAACGTTTACTCATTTAACCGATCATGCGGAAAGATCTGTTTATGACTTTGCCTTGGCATATGGTCCGACACAAATTGTTACTTCGCCTACGCGGATTCTAGATGTGGAGGATCTTGCAACTTCCCTGTTGGACCTTCTTCTGACCTCTCATCCGGACGGATATCAAGTCTCCGTCGTCGCCCCTCTTGGCTCATTGGACCATTGTCTGATCCGGACTATGGTGCCATTCACACTCCCATCGCGGTTACGTACTGCAGATCGCCGCCGTGTTTGGCACTATAGGTCGGCCAATTGGGATAGGATGCGGTCTTTTTTTCCATCCTTCCCTTGAGGATAGAGGCGGGTATGCTTCTCGCCGGATGATTCCAACGTGATTTTGTCGCTGATGTGCTACTTCAGCGAATGGAACTCTTTATTCTATCATCTGTGGTGCCTGGTTTGGTCGCTCCTGTAAAATTGCATCGCGCTATAATAGGAGTGCTTCACCAGCGCTGTTAAAAATAAGTATAATTTCGCCTTCAGGTCGGTACGATACGGTTAACACAGCGCTCGGTGCGCATAGCACTACTCTCCCTAGACGTCAAGTCGATTGGGCCTGATGGAGTTTCTCCTAATTGTGCTGAAGATGTGTGCTCCCTAGTTGGCACCGGTCGTAACGTGTCTTTTCTAAAACTCTTTCTCCCTAGGCGTAGTCCCAAACTCAAAAACGACAGCTTTAGTGCACCAGATCTCTAAAAAATATCCGAAAATCGACCGCTCAGACCTATCCAACTTGTTCTCCAAAATAATGAAAACCATTGTGAACTGCCAGCTGCTAATGAGGTTGAGGATCACCTACTGAAAAGTGACCGCCAGTACGATTTCCGTCGGGGTTGCTCAGCTGGTGATATTCTGCCTACCTGACTCATAAATCAGCGGAGGCAGAGAGGAAGACCCTGGCCGTTAGTTTGGACATAGCGAAGGCCTTCGATAGGGTTTGGCACAAAGCACTTCTTTCGAAGCTCCCTTCCTATGGGCTTCCAGAGAATTTGTGCATCTGGATCAGCAGTTTTCTTGCAGATTGGAGCAACATAGTCGTAGTAGAAGGTGCATGCTCCATTTACAAGCCTATTTATGCTGGTGTTCCACAAGGCTACGAGCTATCATCTACACTTAATAGATAGCCCGACGATATTAAGCAGAGTGGGGCTATTGGCTCCGAAGCACCTGGGCTGTGATGTGGAGGGGACGGTGGCACCGCGGCGGCGGCCGCGCCTTCTGTGCCTATATTTCTCGGGAAAACGTCGCCGAGTACCAGAACAAACTTGTGTATGAAGTCGAGTCTTTGCCGGATGAGGTGTCGGATTGGGGCGACTAAATATAATTAAGTTCAATGCCCAAAAGACACAAGTTTGCGCGTTTACGACTAAAAGGAACCCCTTTGTCGTAACTCCTCAATTTCAGGGCACTCCCCTTGTTACCTCAGCCAGTATCGGAGTCTTCGGCGTTGACATATCGAATAACGTGCAGTTTCGTGGTCACTTGGAAGGGAAGGCTGATTTGGGCTTTAAAAAGCTTGGCGTGCTCAGCAGAGCAGGGCAGTATTTTATACCGGCACACTGCTTGCAACTTTACAAGGGGCAGGTTCAGCCTGACATCGAATACTGTTCTCATCCCTAGTACCAGCTCCTTCCACTTGACCGCATCCAGCGCAGAATGGCTCGAATCGTCGACGACCGACGAAGACGAAAGACGAGACGAATAGATGTTGCATCCCTTTGCATTTTCTAGCGCATTTACCACGGGGAGTGTTCAGAGGAATTGTTCGCATTAATTCCAGCTACAAAATTTCATCAACGCATTTCACAAATTCACATCATCGGGATGTTTGGCGGTCCACTACTGTCGGACCGATACGACTTAGAGACCTTCAAGAAACGAGCTTACTCCTTTTTAAAAAGCCGGCAACGCGCCTGCAATTCCCCTGGTGTTGTATTTGTTAATAGGCGGTGGTCGACACTTACCATTAGGTGAGCCGCATGCTCGTTTGTCCCCCTCTTCTATATAAAAAAGACAATAAAACGAAGTTGACAATCATCTTTAACAAGTTTATATTTATGTTCTAGAAGTGGGAGTAATTTTTGTGATTTCAGTTCGAGCCGTTCGCGGTCAGGGGCCAAAAAGTTAAAACTCGAAAATTCTTTATACAACTAGGATATTACATAATTTTTCGAACATCTGCAGCATGGCTCTACCACGTATGAAGGTGTTATGTGGAAATTGTTTTATTCTTTTTAGTTCTACATAGTCGGTTTTTATTATTTATACGTTTAATTGTTAGACTGCGTAAATGGTAGATTTTAAACAGTCAGTGTTGCTTTCTAATTAATTAGTTTAGGGTAGATGTTGTGTTGTCAAACCTTATGAACGCGCAACTTTTTTACTAAGGGCACAACCGCGGACTGTGGGTTTCATACTTTAACGTGGTAGAGCCACGCTGCAGCTATATTATGGTTGTGGCACGGCAACATAGGTCGGCTCGACCGGGGTAAGACCACGCTCTCACAGAATATAGCAGCTTAATGCTGCTGTGTTTCGTATGGTGAGTGTAGAGAACCGGCGACACTTTTCACTGGAAACGAGGCATTCCACCTTAGTCCTCAGGGGTGACAACGCATCTGCATTTTGATTCTTAATCCAGGATAAATTTAGATGTCTATGGGCCACAGCATACACTTACCATCAGGTGTACTCGTTTGTCACCCTAATCCTATAAAAAAAACAAATTATTCAATTTGTTTTTTATAGGATTTGCTGCCAGTGCTCAAACTCAGGGTTGTGTAAAAAATAATAAGAGTCAAATTTTGTTTTTTAAAGAATAATTCGTATCGAATGAAATATAAAAAAGTGTAAATATGGTTTACGTAGATTTAAATCTTATCGAAGTTGCCGCAATAGATACCGCTGATTTTGTAAATAAAATTAATAATTTGATTGATTTCTTAAACTCAAGTACACTGCGATCTCCTAATAAATATAAAAGAGCTTTTCGATGCGATAATTATCAAATTGAGTTTTTAGAAGAAATGCTAACATTTTTCAGGAAACTAAAATCAATAAGAAGTGATAGGCAGAAAGACGTTACAAATAGCATGAATTTCATTCACGGATTTCAGGTGTCTTAATAAATCTTTAATAAAACTTCCCAGACGATTGTCGTATTTTAATATACCATCACCGCAACCTGACAATGTTACTGCCCCTGTATTAACAGTAGGAACAATTGATTATCTGTTTGATTTACCACAAAAAAAATGGTTTAGTCAATATGTCGGGATATTTGTATAGAAAATGTTGTCTCGAACACCACAAATGTGACAAAATAAAATTGTACGTTAATAGATCTCAACAACCTATAAATATGGGAAAAGTTTCTTTTCCATTCCATTACAAGGCTTTTAATAAAAATAGAGTTTATAAATGTGCCAACTCGGAAAAATTACAACTCGAGTTGAAATTCACGCAACTCAAGTTTAAACTCGAGTTACGCAACTCGAGTTAGCAGTACGAAACAGAGTAAATGATTTGTTACAAATTACTTTTTTATAAATTTGTTTTTCTATCTACGAGTAGCTCTTTGTTGGGTTGGGATAACTATAATTACCAAACTTATTATGTAGGATTGAAATAAAAAGGTATATTTTAGTATGTATCACATACTTATGTATTTTAATTTTAATCTTAGTTATTGTAAGTACCTGTACTTAACAACAAAACTAGCTATATAGCAGTCTTCACGAAACAGTATTAGTCTAGCTTTAAGATATAGGTACATAAGCTATTAATAGTTTAACTATCACAGTCAAAATATTCTTAAATAAATTTAAAAAAAATCAAATTCTAAATATTTATTGTAAGTTAAGTGTTATAATTGGCGTTAATTTAAAATATGATGTATCCTACAACTTAACCACCGTTTTCGGGTATTATAATAGTAGTTAGTTTGTACCACTTCTGGCTCACTGAGTCAGAACTCGGATCGGGTGACGGATCCTAAAGAAGAAAAAGGTTTTGGCATGCTCTGATCACGAATCTGCTGCCCGCACGCACGCAAAAACGGGCAGCAAAAAAAGTTAAAGATACCATTCGTAGTTTATGCCGATTTTGAAGCATTTTTAAAACCAATAGAATCATGTTCTAACGATCCATCCAAACCTTTCACACATAATATTCAGAAACATGAAGTGCATAGTTTTGGTTATTATATAAAATGTTCATATGATGATAAATTATCAAAATATGTAACATATTGCGGACCCAACTGTGCACAAGTGTTTATGGAAAGTTTATCTAACAATTTAAAAGAAATAAATAGACTTCAAAAATATCCAGTTCCGCTAACAAATGAAGGCAAAAACCAAATTTCAAATGCAACCATTTGTCATATTTGTGAAACAGAGTTAGAAGAACTTTTTTATGATTTTGATTGGTACACTGGTAGTTTTATAGGTATTGCTCATGAATCATGTAGCTTGAAGTTCAGAACACACGTCATATACCAATATTTTTACACAACCTTAGTCACTATGATGCTCATTTTATTGTTCATACATACATAAACACTCACGCCTGTCACCCAGAGGTGGGCAGAGACTACGGACTTCCATTTGGCACGGCCCTGACACACTTCTCTCGCCTCCTTTACATCCATATATCTGCATACACGCTCGTCGGTTAAGCGTACTCCTAATCTGGCCCATTTTCAATATATCGCCAATTTGGTCGATAAACCTTCGTCTAGGGCGTCCCTTCCCGACTCTTCCGTTCACTTCTGCAACATAAATTTGCTTTGTCACTCTTTCCTCGTTCATTCTTTCTACATGACCAAACCACCGAAGCATTCCTTTCTTAATCCTGGTCAAAACGTCATTTTGCAAACCACACTTTTCTCTTATCACACTATTTCTCACCCTGTCATTCAGATTCAGCCCTAGCATACTCCTTAATGACCGCATTTCTACAGCATTTATTCTACTCTCATGCTTCTTCTGTCAGACCCAACTTTCACTACCATACATTAAAGTAGGGACTAACACAGCATTATGAATTGCCATACGTTTATTGTACATGTATTAAGCTTTTGTGATTGTGAAGTCGAAGTTATCCCTCAAAATAAAGAAAAATATACATCCTTTTCCAATAACCATGAAGTTATATTGAGATTCGTAGGTTCATTTAAGTTTTTATCATGTAAATTAGAAGAAGTAGCCAAAAATCTCAGTAATGATCATATTCAAGAATTACATAGAAATTACCCTAATAATGAAGATTTCATTCGTTTAAAGCGTAAAGGGGTTTATCCATATGAATTTATGACTAATTATGATAGTTTATTATAGGATTATCCGAGGTCCGAAGAGAGGGGGAGGACACGGTAATCCTCGAATCCGACAACTTGTTCTATCACCGGGAGGGCGACCATCTGTCCCAAGGAGGTGTCGGATTTATCGTCCACAAGTCTCTCGTTAACAACGTTGTAAAGATTGGGAGTGTGTCAACGAGGAGAATCACCAAACGGTATTCGCTGAAGGTCATACAGGTTTACGCACCAACCTCGGCACACTCCGATGAGGAGGTGGAGGAAATGTATGAGGATATTTCTAGAGCCATGCATTCCTCCAAAACCCACTATACGGTGTTAATGGGAGACTTCAACGCAAAGCTAGGCACAAGAGAGAACGGTGAGCTGAAAGTAGGGAAATTCGGATTAGGACAACGGAACCCAAGGGGCCAGCAGCTGGCCGACTTCATGGAGAAAGAGGACTCTTTATGATGAACTCTTTCTTCCAGAAGCGGCCCCACAGGAAGTGGACCTGGTCGAGCCCCGACGGTTCGACAAAAATGAGATTGACTTCATTATGACGACTAGACGCCAACTGTTCAGTGATGTCTCAGTGATCGCGAGGGTGAAAACTGGTAGCGATCACCGAATGGTTAGAGGCACACTGAACCTAAACGTGAAGTTGGAGAGGTGTCGTCTAATGAAGTCAACGCTCCGTCCCCCTCGTGCTCTAATCCAAAGTACCGAAACCTTTCAGCTCGAGTTACAAAACCGTTTTCAGTGCCTAGAAGATTGCAATGCAGTGGACGATATGAATGACAAGCTCGTGGAAACTCTCCATGCGGTCGGAGCTAAGTTTTGTAAGACCTGTCGCAGAAGAACACAAAAACTCTCCGATCACACTCTTAATCTCATGGCTGTTAGACGGGAAATGAAGCTGCAATCTTCAGTAGATTTGATAGCATACAGGCAACTGAACAGACAGATCTCCAAATTCATGCGGCGGGACTTACGCAACTTTAATACTGCTCGTATTGAAGAAGCAATCGAGCGGAACCAGAGCTCCAAAGTCTTTGCTAGAGATCTGTCTGCCAGAAAGAGCCAACGTCGAAGCTGAAGACCGAGTGTGGCAGCGTCATTTCCAAGACACATGAGATTTTGAATGAGATTGAGAGGTTCTATGGGCAGCTGTACACATCATCGTTGGAGCCACACGCAAATGTGATTAACGATCCAAGAGCAAGTCTTATCCGACACTATTCCGATGATATTCCGGACGTCAGTCTGAGCGAGATTAGAATGGCTCTCCAGCACCTTAAAAACGGCAAGGCTCCAGGCGAGGATGGAATTACAGCGGAGCTTCTGAAAGTGAGTGGAAAACCGGTACTTGTAGTCCTTCAGAAGCTCTTTAATTCCGTCCTCCATGGTGGCACTACACCGGAGGCGTGGAGCAGAAGTGCAGTGGTCTTGTTCTTCAAGAAAGGCGACAACGCTCTCTTGAAGAACTACAGACCGATTTCCCTTCTGAGCCGCGTCTACGTGCTGTTTTCGAGAGAGTCATTACGAATCGTCTCGCATGCAGACTCGACGACTTCCAGCCTCCCCCGAACAAGCCGGTTTCCGAAAAGGCTTTAGCACCATAGACCACATACATATACCCTTCGGCAAATTGTACAGAAGTCCGAAGAATACAATTTGCCACTATGTCTGGCGTATGTAGACTATGAGAAAGTCTTTGATTCCGTCGAAATTTGGGCGCTGTTGCAGTCCCTTCAGCGGTGCCAAGTGGACTGTCGGTATATCAAGGTGCTGAAGTGTTTGTACAGTAGAGCTACGATGGCTATCCGAGTACAGAACCAGAGTACGAAACCTATCCAACTGCAGAGAGGTGTAAGACAGGGTGACGTAATATCTCCGAAACTCTTCACCGCTGTATTGGAAGACGTTTTCAAGCTACTGGACTGGAAAGGATACGGTATTAACGTCAATGGCGAGTACATCACTCACCTTCGATTTGCCGACGATATAGTCCTTATGGCAGAATCGCTGGAAGACCTAAACACTATGCTCAATGACCTCAATAGTGTCTCCCAACGGATAGGTCTCAAGATAAACATGGACAAAACAAAAATCATGTTTAATGTCCATGTCACACCTATGCCAGTAGTTGTTGGGAGCACTAAGCTCGAAGTTGTTGACGAATATCTTTACCTGGGACAAATAGTCCGACTAGGTAAGTCCAACTTCGACCGAGAGGTCAATCGACGGATTCAACTCGGCTGGGCAGCGTTCGGGAGATTACGACCCATCTTCTCGTCAGGCATACCTCAAAGCCTCAAAACTAAATTGTACAACCAGTGCGTGTTGCCAGTGATGACATATGGAACTGAGACGTGGTCCTTCACTACTGGCCGTATGAGGAAGCTCAAGGTCGCTCAGCGAGCTATGGAGAGGGCTATGCTCGGGGTTTCTCTGCGTGATAAAATTAGAGATGAGGATATAGGATTAGTAAGCTGAAGTGGCAATGGGCCGGCCATATAGCTCGAAGAACCGACAACCGTTGGGGAAGAAAGGTTCTCGAGTGGCAGCCTCGTACCGGCAGGCGAAGTGTAGGGCGTCCCCCCACTATATGGAGTGACGACCTGGTAAGACATGCAGGAAGTCAATGGATGCAGGTGGCTCGGGACCGTGCTTTGTGGCATTCCGTGGGGGAGGCCTATGTTCAGCAGTGGACTTGTGAAGGGCTGTAATGATGATGATAGTTTAAACCTAACGTCGCTCCCTGAACAAAAAATTTTTTATAGCTCGCTCACAGATTTCCATATTTCAAATGATGATTACAATCATGCTAAAGATGTTTGGGAGCACTTTGTGTGTTGTAATATGCTAGATTATTCAAACTTTTAAACAGACGTTTTACTTTTATCCGATGTATTTGAAAACTTTAGAAAGCTATGTATTAATACTTATGATTTAGACCCTGCCCATTATTACACAGCTCCCGGTTTAAGTTGGGATGCAATGCTAAAATATACAAAAATAGAATTAGAACTTTTAACAGATTATGAGAAAATTGCATTTATTAGATCAGGTATCAGGGGTGGTGTATCTCAATGTAGTAATCGTTATGCTAGAGCTAATAACAAATACATGGGGGATTATGATGCAGGGAAACCAAATTTATATATCACATATTTTGATGCTAACAATTTATATGGTTGGGCTATGTCTCAATATCTTCCTACTGGTGGATTTGAATGGGTAAGTCCGAATACAGATTTTAATGTGTCTGAGACATCGGACTTCGGTTTTATTTTAGAAGTTGATTTGGAATATCCAAATGAAGTTCATGATTTACATTCGGACTTTCCTTTATGCCCAGAAAACATTTGTGTAGGCAATACTAATAAGAATAAACTAGTCCCAAATTTAAATAATAAAGATAAATATGTAATTCATTACAGAAATTTAAAGCAGTGCATAGAAATGGGGATTAAATTAACTAAAATTCATAGAGTTTTAAAATTTAAACAGTCTCCCTGGTTGAAAATGTACATAGATCTAAATACAAAATTAAGAACGTTAGCAAAATCAGATTTTGAAAAAGATTTTCATAAATTAATGAATAATTCAGTCTTCGGTAAGACTGGAGAATATTGAAAAAAGGGTTAACGTAAAATTAGTTACACACTGAGAGAACCAGGGTAAAGCTTTACGTGCTCAAGATCTAATCGCTAAACCACAATTTCATAGTCTTTCAATATTTTTGGAAGACCTAGTTGCGGTTCAGTTGCAAAAAACTAAGTTAATATATAACAAACCAATTTATTTAGGGTTTTGTATTTTAGATATTTCAAAAACATTAATGTATGATTTTCATTATAACTATATGATTAAAAAGTTTAGTAAAATCAAATTATTGTAAACAGATACGGATAGTTTAATATAATATATATTGACAGATGATTTTTACACTGATATAAAACCTGACCTTTCCTCATACTTTGATACCTCAGATTATGATACAAATAATATTTTTGAATATCCAAAATTAAATAAAAAGAAATTAGGTTTTTTCAAAGATGAAAATAATGGTAAAATCATGAAAGAATTTGTAGGTTTACGATCTAAAATGTACGCTTTTAACTTAGAGAATAAGACTATAGCCAAGGCAAAAGGGGTAAATAAATGTATCACTAAAAAGATGACAATGTATAGTTATAAGTCTTCTCTTTTTAATAAAAAAGTGCAATATTATACGAGTATGCTTAGATTTAAATCAATTAAGCACACAATTCTCACACAAAAATTAAATAAGATTGGTTTATCATATAATGACACAAAGAGGCATATTTTAGATAATAGTATTGAAACATTAGCTTGGGGTCATTATAAATTGCGCTGTGTTGATAGTTTTTACTTTTATCTCTGTGTGTAAATAAAATTTGTATTGATTGTAAAATTATGATAATACTATAATGTGACGTAGAGTTTATTACATATTTAATTATTGTTTGATTGTAAATAATTTAAGATAATTGTTGTTTCTATTTGTGTGTGTGTGTGTATACATTTGAAGTTGAGGTGATTGTAAAATTCTGATGTACTAATTGTGTTAGAAATAGTATACAGATCATTCTGTTTTATATAATTTTAGCAATATATATTAATTGTTTACACCAACACTTTAATTTTTTATTTCATCCCTTAGAACTTTAGACGTGTGTAATGTTTCATTTTATCCAGCTATTGTGGCAGGACCAAGTGGATGTGGGAAGTCAAATTTTGTAACAAATTTCATAAAATCAGTTACAGAAATATGTAATTGTGATTTTAATCAGATCACATGGTGCTTTGATGAAATGCAACCTTTATATAATTTACCAAATGTTAACTATCAGCAAGGAATTCCAAATCTTAATATGTTTGATGGTGAAAACCCACATCTTGTTATTATTGATGATCTAATGAGAGAGTCTGATGGGAGAATTGTGTATATATTTACAAAAGGTGGTCATCACAGGAATCTTAGTGTATTTTATTTAACACAAAATTTATTTCATCAGGGTAAAGGTCAAAGAGACATTTCTTTAAACTCAAGTTACACAATACATTTTAAAAACCCTCGAGGTAAAACTCAAATAAGATATTTAGCACGATAAGTGTCACCAGATAACCCAAAATTCATTGAAGATGCCTACAGGGATGCAACTCTAGAATGATTTTTGTCGTATCAAGACAAATGTCTTCCCATTTAATGATTTCTGTACAGTCTACGTCCCCTCAAAAGAGTTTAAATACACCAAGAGTCAAACAATTCAAATCATTTCTAAATGATGCATCGTCGACTCACAACGCATAAAAATTTGCTAAACGCTTTGCATACGCTTAAACCAAAATATCAAAGAGCATTACTTAAAACGTGTGATGAAAAAATTGTATTTGTGAATGTATTCATAACGTTTTACAAGGAAAGGTACCTCTTAAAAATCATGATAAACAAAAATTGTATAAACACAAAAATATACTACGCAAACTGGTGCGTAAGTGTAAACATAAACTAAGAAAAAATGTAATTATACAAAAAGGAGGGGCATTCTTACCAATAATATTAGGTGCAATATTGAGTGGATTAGTAAGTGGACTAGCCAGTTAACATGGAAAATGCAAAGAAAATGATACTTGTTTGATTGATTGAAAAATTAAAACAAGAAAATAAGGTTAATAGTAATTTGTCTCGATTAGATATTGAAATGCAAAATATTATGAATAGTAAGACGGAAGACAGAAGAAGTGGATGTTATATTTACAAACACTACAAAGATACCTTCATTTTACCGAAGAGGATCGTCAACCACTCAGATTACCAATTTATACTGATACATCTAATGAAGATTCAAATGAGTCTAAAATTGGTTTTAAAAATAAAGATAGATATCTAAAAACTTCACTTGATGCTGAATCTTTGTTGGAGGAGAATCGATCCATTAAAAGTAAAGAAAATTATGCAAATCCACTTTACACACCAGCTCAAATATATATATAATCTCAAATATATATATATATATATATATAGTTTAATACCAAAACTTATAATAAAAAGGTCAGTTATTATTAAACTTAGTTGGAACAAGTAAAAGCAAAATACATTAGGATAATGAAGGCACAGTGATAATTGATAATGAAAAAATTCCTGAAAGTAATATTGTTGATTTAATAAATGATTCACTAAGACCCCTAAAAAGAAGTGATCCGATAGGGTGGGATAGATTTGCTAAAGCATTAAAAGATGTTAAAGTACCACTTACTTATATCGGAAATCCAAAGAGATGTGAGTATATTAACCAGCTTCAAGCAAAAGATCTGAACAAAACCTCTGAGATTGAACTTCAAGAGTTTTGTAAACCGAGCAGTGGAGATACAAAATCTATAACTAAAATAGAGTTTTCTACACCAAGCAGTAGAGATAAAAAATCTATAACTAAAATACGTAAAAAGCTTGAATGGGAAAAATGGACCCGGTACCAGAAGAAATTAACAGGATTTATTATGATCCATCTAATCTCGCTGGTTTTGGTAGTATTGATAAATTATCAAAAGCCATGAAGGGTAAAATGGATCAAAAGCAAGTAAAGGAATGGTTACAATCACAAGAAACATACACATTACATTCTATCAAATATTAATGAACTGTGGCAAGCTGATTTAAGTGATATGCGAACTTATTCTCCATATAATGATGGTTTCAACTACATACTTTGTGTTATTGATGTATTTAGTAAATATGCTTTTGCAAGACCAATGAAAAAAAAAACTCAGAAACAACTAAAGAATGTTTTGAAAGTATATTTACTGAAAATAATTTAACATCTACTCACATACAATCTGATAAAGGTACAGAATTAGTTTCAAAAGATATACGAAAATATTTTAAATCCAAAAAGATTAATTACTATACCTCTAACAATCCTGACATTAAGGCCAGTATTGTTGAACGATTTCAAAGAACTCTAAAAATGAAAATGTGGCTTTATTTCACTCATAATAATACTTATAGATATATAAATGTTTTACAAGATTTAATATACTCTTATAATCACAGCTTTCACTCTAGTATTAAGATGTGCCCATGTGATGTAAATTCCAACAATATTATGACAGTTTGGACTAATCTTTATGACAGACGGTCAAACAAACTTTCTTTAGAAAATCCAAAACCAAATTTCAATGTGGGTGATTATGTTCGAATAACTAAATATAAACATGTTTTCCAAAAAGGATATGAATCAAATTGGAGTGATGAAATATTTACTATATCTTCAATAATTGATAGATCTCCATGGGTTGTTTATACAATAACAGATTTACAAAATGAACCAATAGTTGGTACTTTTTATGAAAGAGAATTACATAAAATCACTTACAACCCCACCTCACAATATAAAATAGACAAAATAATTGACACTCGTTATTCAGGTAACAGAAAAGAAGTATTAGTGAAGTGGAAAGGTTATCCAGATAAATTTAACAGTTGGATTTTAGCTTCTAGTTTAAAAGAAATATGAATAAAGAAAGTTTTTATTTATCTTTGCTCAGCAATAGTTCAATGGAATACTTTCCAGATAACAAGACCACAAATTTTTCAACGAAATTTTTTTTTTTTTATAGGATAGGGTGACAAACGAGCACACAGTCCACCTGATGGTAAGTGGTTGCTGTGACCCATAGACATCTACATCTATCTTCAATAAATAATCAAAATGCAGATGCGTTGTCACCCGTGAGGACTAAGATGGAATGCCTCTTTTCCAGTAAAAAGGGTCTCCGGTTCTCTACACTCACCATACGAAACACAGCAGTGTTGAGCTGCTATTTTACGCTGGTATTCTGTGAGAGCGTGGTCCTTCCCCGGTCGAGGCGACCCATTCGTACTTCAACTATACTACTAATATAGCTGCAGCATGGCTCTACCACGTGAAAAAATTACCAAAATCTATGAAATTAGAAGGTGAATGTTTACTGTTCAAGATCATGAAAATGTTATATACATTACAAAATCCATGTTAATGCCTAATGAAGATAAACCATCCACAGTGTACTACAAAAAACATATTCCAGCTACCAACTATGATAATATTGAGCATATTTTAAGAGCGTTAAATGGTATCGGAGAGAACTTGAAATTTCGCAATGATGAAATAACAAAATTTGTGTCTGTTTCTGTTTTGGATAAAAATATAACATCCGTAACATTATCACCCAAATTAAGTTTACAACTAGGTTATGAACCAAATAAAAATCTCCTAGAGAAAAATTCTGGAAAGTGTTCTGCTAATTTACACTTAGGGTTACCATCTCAACTAGTTCTATATTGCGACATTATCGATCCTCAGTTTGTGGATGATGTTATGACTCCTTTACTAAGAGTCATTTCATTAGATCCTACAAAATACATTTATGGTGCAAATAAAATGCACGTTTTCTCTCCACCTCATTACTTACCTGTTATGCGAAGAGAGTTCGATACGCTGGAAATAGTTATAAGATAGAGCACAGGACAAAAAATACCATTCCAGTTTGGAACCGTGTGTATTAAACTACATTTCTGAAAATTATAATAATGAATTCTCTTCGTGATCATCATAAATGTCCATATGAAAATTATTATACACATTAAGCTAGGTCAGGAGTTGGAGTAATTTATAAGGGTTCACCATACCAACGCGGTCTTGGTATTGGGAGCTTCTTAGAGGGGTTATTTAGATCAGTTTTAC
Organism: Parnassius orleans; assembly: GCA_029286625.1. Taxonomy (NCBI): domain Eukaryota; kingdom Metazoa; phylum Arthropoda; class Insecta; order Lepidoptera; family Papilionidae; genus Parnassius; species Parnassius orleans. The sequence goes on along the minus strand of JAGSMP010000006.1, from coordinate 9,165,726 downwards.
CTTTACTTTCAAGTGGTGCTCGAGTGATTGGCAATGAGGCATTAAGCGTTGGAGTTGGACTTTTATCGGATATGGTTCAAGCACGTCCTATGGAAGCCTCAATAAAAGATCGCCTAAAGCAAGTTAGTACGAATTTAAAACGAAAGGCTGATGACAAAATTGATCAATTTAAAATGAGAGGATCTGGGTATATAACTAAAAGAAAACGATTGACCTCCTTCATTCCACCATTAACTGCTAAAGTGAAAGCTGCGAAAAAACTTGGTCTAAAACCAAAAAATATCAAAGATATGTTTTCAAATTAAATATGTCTTTCCTTCATAATCATTCTTGTGAGTGCATTAAGTCAGAATTGGATTTGTTTGCACTACCGTCTACACAAACAAGCATTGAAAATGGATTGTGGATTCACTATAAACCAATTTCGTCTCTTGCTGATGATGGACCTATCGAGTTTCAAGTTCCTGGGACAGGCGATGACTACATAGATTTGTCTCATACATTACTCCACATAAAGACAAAAGTATTAAATCAAGATTCAATTAAATTGATATCGGCTTACAGTAGTAGCACCTGTAAATAATTGGCTGCACTCACTTTTTAGTCAACTTGATGTTTATTTAAACCAAAAACTAGTATCACCACCTAATAATACCTATGCATATCGAGCATACATGGAAACCCTTTTAAACTATGCTCCAGCTGCTAAACAATCTCATCTTACTTGTAGTTTTTGTTATGAGGACACAGCAGCTAAAATTGATTCTACAGATGGTAAAAATATAGGATTTGTTAAAAGACAGCAATTAAACATAAAGATAGAAATATAAATGATTGGACATCTTCACGGTGACATTTTCAACCAGGATAAATTTTTAATTAATGGTGTTGAAATGAGTGTAAAATTAGTTCGATCAAGAGAGCGTTTTAATTTAATTGCTGGGTCAAACGATGTAAAGTTTAAAGTTTGCATTACGGATGCAACTCTTATTATCCGACAAGCACGAATTAATCCAAGTGTATTACTCGCACATCAAAAAGTTTTAGCTTCTACCACCGCTAAATATCCTACTACTCGAGCTGAAGTAAAAGTTTAAACAATTCCATCGGGTGTTCAAGGAAAATCTCTTGATAATATATTCTTAGGACGGGTACCCAAAAGATGTATAATTGGATTTGTGAACAATTCTGCATTTAATGGTTCCCTTACTAAAAATCCATTTAACTTTGAAAACTATGGTATTAATTCTTTGAGCTTATATATTGATGGTCAACAAATACCTTCAAAAAATTTTGCAACCATCTTTTAATAATAGTATATTTACATCAGCATATCATACTCTATTCTCGGGAACTGGTATTCACTTTCTTAATGAAGGAAATGGAATCTCTTGTGAACAGTACGCCAAAGGTTACTGTCTTTTAGCATTTGATTTAACTCCTGATTTATCAGCTAACTCATCAACTCATTGGAGTCTCATAAAGCATGGTAGTGTAAGATTAGAAGTACGATTTGAATCCTCACTAATACAAACATTTAACTGTATAGTTTATGCTGAGTTGGATAATATTATTGAAATAGATAAAAACAGAAATGTTACTGTAGACTATAGTAGTTAAGGTTATAATGTGTGTTGTGTGTTAGATTTATGTGTTATGTTTAATGCATTTTGTGTGTATGTAACTATGTGAAACATTATAAAATTAAATAAAACAACTTGTATGCAATATATTATTTTTTATTTCTTTATAAACCCCCTATTTAATCTTATATAAAACACTGTTCGAGTTTATATTTTACATAAGCACACTGACTAAACCACTGAACATGCTACTGCCAAGGATCATCATCATCTTCCCAATCTTTTAAGCCACCACCACAATGGAAACACTTGCTCCTGTCTGCATGGCCAGTATAAAAGTAACCGGCTTCTGCAAGATCTTCAGGCTTTTGTCGCCTAACGAGAGGCCAGTCTTCGAAACTGAGCAACCGACTAGATTTTGAACTGAAGAATGGATATTGAACTCTTGAGTACTGCATATTCTTCTCGTCTTCTTCTCCACTCAGTGTTGTAGTTTTGCTATTCAATGACGTGTTCAATGACTGTCATTGTTAAAAAAGTATTTTTTAACTTTTTAACTTTCTGCTATTGTCTTTAATTTCACTTAATCACACACACACACACACACACACACACTAACACACACGCACACGCACACGCGCACACACACACACACACGCACATGCACACACATACACGCACACGCACGCACACACACACACACACACACACACACACACACACACACACGTAAGAAAACAACAGAAAGAAAAGTAAGTTTGTGAATAGAATAAACACTTACGTCCATGACCATTGATGCGTTGAAGTAACACAAACGTAGTATAGGTAGATTCACTGCGGCCAAACGACCATACACTAACTCCATGACTGCAGCTGCTCGGTCTTATATAGCACCAGTAAGTTATATCTAATTTTAAGCATTTTCGCAGTGAAACAAATAGTAACTTTATGAGTCAACAAGCTTATCACGCATTTTTTCACCCGAAAGAATGCGAGATTACAAATCACTATAATTCTAATCTAAAACATTCCGCAGTGAAACTGGTAGTAACTTTATGAGTCAACAAGCTTATCTCGCATTTTTTCGTGTGCGGACTTGCGGTACACCGATGACAAAAATGATGAAATCATCACAAAAGAATGTGATTAAATATTTAAAAATCACTATAATTGATCAGTCCTATGTTAACCATTGAATGGATTGGTAATGTAATAATCTACTAATAGCAGTAATATCGTGGATACACTATATGTACAACAACATCTGAAAATGATTCATCCCAGTCTAGAAAATAATGTTTATGCTGCTAATAGACTGCCCATGTATACCCACGTACCAACGTATATAATATGCAATTTGGATACAGATAAACCAGGCTCACATTGGATAGCTTTATATATCGATACGAATGGCATCGGTCAATATTTTGATTCATATGGACGATCACCTGCACGACATCATCTAGAGTTGAATAAAACTATTTTTACGGATTTTATCGCGTTTAATTTTACTTATTTTGATTCCCGACGTTTCGGGTTCTTTACAGCACCCATGGTCACGGGGGGGACTGAGGTGTTTGACGTCCCAATGTCATAGTTCCTTAGTTTCTTCAGTTTTTGAATATTAATTTTGGTCCGATCTACGCAGAATGAGCTTACAGTATCTTGAAGTCTTACAGTGGTATGCTTGGGTTTGGATTTAATTTTGTTAATTATAGGATCCCAAGCAGATGGCAGCACCCATCCATCTTCTCTATTGAAATTAGGATGTTTTTTAATTTCAATAGCCTCGCGTATCATCCTTGGTAGGAATCGGTGTTCTTTTGATAGGATTTGTGGTCTATCAAATCTGATGTAATGGCGGGGACGATCTTGAACATGTTCACAGACTGCAGACTTCCCAGAGCGTCGGTGCCTCACGTCAGCTATATGTTCTTTCACGCGGGTTTTAATGGATCTTTTTGTTTGTCCTATGTAAGAGAGACCACATTCACAATCAAGCTTGTACACTCCTGCATCTTGTAGAGGGATATTACACTTGACAGATGGTAAAAATTGACTAATCTTCTTCGGCGGCTTGAAGTATGTTTTAATAGAAGCTCGCTTCAAAATGTAGCCAACCTTGTCTGTGACTCCTCTGACATAGGGTAGTACAGCAGGCATACGCTCGACTGTGGCCGGCTTCACTCGGTCACTGTGACGTAGGCGCGGGACCCGAAGCTTGTTGTCTTGCAATACTTGCTCGACGTGCTGAAGCTCGGCGGCCAGATGTTTTCTGTCACACATCCCTCGTGCTCTCTGAAACAAAGATTTTCCCACGGTAGCTAACTGTGATGGATGATGGTGCGATTCACCATTTAAATATCGGTTGGTATGGGTCTTTTTCCTATACACAGTGTGACCAATAGTGTTATCAGGATTTCGGATGACTAAAACATCTAGGAAGGCTAAAGAATTGTTTGCCTCTAACTCCATTGTGAATTGTATTTTAGAATTTATGGACTTAAGGTGGTTTAAAAATGCAGTTACTTTGTCAGATGGTAAAATTGTGAAAGTGTCGTCTACGTACCGCTTGTAGAATCTTGGATATACAGGAGCAGTAAGAAGGGCTTTCTCCTCAAAGTCCTCCATGAATATGTCGTCTTGTCTGTTGCGTAAGTTGTACAACGCTTTAATCTCGTCTTTGGGTAGATTTAGTTTCGGCACTGAACTTCGACTTCAGTCGAAAGTTCGAGTCAGATTATAATTCTAAAATACAACAACTTTTATCGGACGAAAGTACGTACAAAAAGGTCAAAACAGACCTACCAATGTGCTTAAAACAACAAGCGATCTGTTAAAGGTATCAAAAATTAGATCTCGACGTAAATTCGATAATACCACCATGTACCAAACCACCGAGGTTGTATGGGTTGCAAAAAATACACAAACCAAATCCCACTACGTCCTATAGTGAGCCAGATCGACTCACCAACTTATAAATTGGCTCAACACTTGGCAAAAGTTCTGTCACCGCTGAGAGGACAAACCAGAGCACACACAGAAGGATTCGTACCATTTTCTTAGTGAGATAAAAGACCTACATCTCGCTGACAATGAAACTATGGTCAGTTTGATGTTCAGTCACTATCTACATGCTTACCTATTGAAGACTGCATCTCAATTGTAACCAGGAAGCTAGAGAATACAACATGCCTACAGAATATGCAGTAGTATTAAAACACTGCCTTACATCTGGCTATCTATTGTGGAAGGAGGTTCTACAAGCAAGTAGATGGCGTAGCAAGGGCTCACCCGTATCTCCCATAGTCGCTGACATATTCATGGAGGACTTTGAGAGAAAGCCCTTCTTACTGCTCCTGTAATAAGATTCTACAAGCGGTACGTAGACGACACTTTCACAATTTTACCATCTGACAAAGTAACTGCATTTTTAACCACACCAAATCCATAAATTCTAAAATACAATTCCACAATGGAGTTAGAGCAAACAATTCTTTAGCTTTCCTAGATGTTTTAGTCATCCAAAATCCTGATAACACTATTGGTCACACTGTGTATAGGAAAGACCCATACCAACCGATATTTAAATGGTGAATCACCATCATCCATCATGTTTTATAAGTGGAAAATCTTTATTTCAAGAGCACGGGGATCTGTGACAGAAAACATCTGGCCACGAGCTTCAGCACGTCGAGCAAGTATTGCAAGACAACAAGCTGGGTCCTCTCCACGTCACAGTGACCAGTGAAGCCGGCCACAGTCGAGTGTGCCTGCTGTACTACCCTATGTCAGAGGTCACAGACAAGGTTGGCTACATTTGAGCGAGCTTCTATTAAACATACTTCAAGCCGCCGAGAAGATTAGTCAATTTTACCATCTGTCAGTGTAATATCCCTCTACAGATGCAGGGTGTACAAGCTTGATTGTGAATGTGGTCTCTCTTACATAGGACAAACAAAACGATCCATTAAAACCGCGTGAAAGAACATATAGCTGACGTGAGCACCGACGCTCTGGGAAGTCTGCAGTCTGAACATGTTCAAGATCGTCCCAACAATACATCCTCTAAAATTTTACTGATCTAAAAACTTTAAATCATCGGCGAACATGTAAAACTTAGAATTTTGAAACACTTACCGATATCATTAATAAAACGTTGAACAGCACAGGACAGATGGGATCCTTGAGGAACTCAGGAAAAGGCAGTAAAAAGCCAGATTTGAATCCCCTGCTACTACCACAGACAGTCTGTTCGTTAGGTAAGATCTGAACCAGCGCAAGAGATTGCCGCCTATACCGACATATGATAATTTGTGCAATAACATATCGTGATTGACTTTATCAAAAGCCTTACTAAAGTCAGTGTATATGACATCGAAAGACTGCGCATGATCAACACCTTCGGCCAAGCCTTCAACGAAGGATAATAAATAAGAACGCCAATGGCGGTGTTCAAGGAACAATAGATAAGAGGAAAGGGTGAACAATAGAACGCTAATGAGGGTGCAGGCTCACCGGATATCAATTAGATATTAGTTAATTGATCTGCACGTCTCCGAAACCGCGCATCCTACGCAAAAACGGACCGCAGATTCGTGATCAGAGCATGCCAAAACTTTTTTTTGTTGAGGATACGTTGACCCACTGTCACCCGATCCGAGTTCTGACTCAGTGAGCCAGAAGTGGCTACTTACAATAATAGGTCTGTGACTTACATAACTATATTGATCATAATTAATCAAAATTATAAAAGAAATAAAATTACATATCTTAGCTATTAAAAAATTCGAAATAACAAATTGTTTTGGTTGTAGCTAAATACTCTTTGAAACACAAAGCGGGCACACAACGAACGAATCGCGCTCTTACTTTTTGCTGGCTCACTTGATCCGTTCATGTACAACAGCCCAAACTCGAGTAAGGGAGATCCAACTCGAGTTAACTCGTGTTAGTAACTCGAGTTGACCCATCACGTTCAATGGGTTCAATTGGGTTTTTAATAATACTTCCTGACAATTTCATCGCGTTTGTTGAATTGCTTGAGCGAAAATTTCGCGAATATTTTGACGTCGAAAGAAACATTGTAAATATTGGTAGTGAAATATTAAAACGTGTGCAAGATTTTATATTTGTTATGAAATGCGAGTGCTTTCCAATAGATTATTAAAAACTTTACATTAAATTTAGAATTTACCATTTAATTAAAAGCCACAACTAATTGTTGAAGAACAATAATTATAAAAGTAAAACATTTAGAATACGTAGTTTATAAAAAATATTATATCTTAAGTATCTATTAAAATGCTGAAAATGTTTTGTTTATTTAGTTTTCCTCCTGTGCCAACCCTACCAAAATATGTAAAAAAATTGACAGCTCCTTAGAAGCTTGTCCTCTGTATAGTTTCTTTACTCATGTGTCAAGGGTACCTCGTTTAGAGCCGGGGTGGCATCAGAGGCAGCTGAATTAAGTAAGTGGCGCAAATATACATACATATTTGTGCCATTTGCTGTAGAGACTATCGGTCCGTGGGGTCCACGTGCGGTAAAGTTCCTAAAGGAACTGTATCCGCGACTGGTAGTCGCTGCTGGCGATAAGAGGGCTGGTTCTTTTCAAAGGCTAAGTATAGCCATTCAGCGAGGAAACGCAGCCAGCGTTCTTGGCACGATACCACTGCCTGGGAGTAGGACTGTATGACTATTTAAATTTTTAGTTTTAGTTTTCTTTATTATAATTTTTTTTATATTGTGTGTAACCTTTTAGTTAGATTTAATTTTATACTTTGTTTTAACAATGTAAATAATTAATAAAATATTTTGAAATTGAAAAAAATAAACCAGATATAAATAAAAACATGCGTGAGTGTCGTGGAACACTCGGTTGGAACGAAGTTCCTTTCGTAGTATATTATTACTGATAAACGTATTATATTATTGATTAACAAATACAAATAAATGAATTACTAGCGTCTATTAAAATGAAGCGTCATTTAAAATAAAATAATATTTCTTTCATGGCAAGATAAGAAAAAGTGCGAGGGAGATGGATATTATTCCATCTCACTTCCTTATAGCCGCCAAGGCCGACTATACTACGTCAGAAGGGGTCGTGACGGAAAAATCTTACACTTTTTCTCGCCTAGCCCCCATCCGACAAATTCGTACCGTCCGATAAGGAATTTCGTTCCAAAACTTCGTTTCAATAATTAATTATTTATAAAAAAATTATAGGTACTTACAAAGTTTTAATCATGAATGTCAATTCTTCAGAATCTAAAACACGACTATCAAAGAATTCAGGTGAATTTTTCCTACACCTATAATATTTTTCTATGCAAGTTTTTGTTATGTCTAAATCTCCATAACAAGCATTATGAAATAATAAAAGTTGTTTATTCGTTAAGTCCTTTGGCACGTATTTCGAATTGTCCAATTTTTGAGTCCACTCTTGCAAGACATCTATGTCATCTTGTGAGAATATATCCATATTTGCCGTTGCCGCATCATAATCGTATTCTAATTCCACGGTCATTGTTTTATTTTACAATAAGATAAGTAATCGCTTCGTAATTTTGCACGGTATAAATACAATTAACAAAACGTTAAACGTCTTCCCACTTTATCAACCATTTCACAACTGAACTTACTGTAATATCGAAGGTTTACTGGTAAAACCAGTTATCTGCAATTTTTTGTGAAAATGTGTTAAAATTACACTCCGTCTTAAATTTTTTTTTCTCAATTTCCTGGTAAAACCGACTATTTGATATGGCCATTAATTATGGAGATGTTTCGTGGCATTACCGTGTATCTATATAGTAAGGTTAAAAAATATCCACGTATAAGAGTTTAAAGCTTTATTGGTTCGAGATATTTACCGACTTCAAAAAGAGGAGGTACTCAATTCGACTGTATGTTTTTTTATGTGTGTTACATCATAACGTTTTTCTACGTAAACCGATTTCAATGATTCTTTTTTTATTTGAAAGCTGGTGATTCTCAAGTGGTCCCATATAAATTTGATCAAGGTCTGACCAGTAGTTTTTGAGTTATCTTTAATAATTTACATTGAAGTCGGTTGTACAAAATTTTTAATTTTAGCACTTGTATTTCTTACTATGAAAACATGTTACATTTCCACAACTTATGTAACTGTAAACATAAGTTCCAAAATGCTTACATGATGAAACAGTTATGGACTCTTAATTGTTTTTACTAGAAACCGACCATAAAATGTTATTTAGCTTTCTTTAAATGGAAAAACAGAATAACCGAATAAGTGCTCCTAGTTCTCAAGCTTATTTGTTTCCTCTTAGATAAGCGTTTGTAACTGCTTTTACATGAGACCTAAGTATTACATAAAAAACATTAACTAAAGATTCGTAATTGGTGCGCCTATAAGAATATAAATACAAAAATTAAATAAAAACAATAAAGGAAGAACATATGTTACATGAATAATTAGAGCAGTTGTCTCAATTGATGATATTGAGATATAGCAGTTTACTTGAAATGATTTCAAGGAGAATGAGAAACTCCTTATGATGAAAACTATTTTGCTTTCATAAGCGTACCCACAGAAAGAGGACCTGGTCTAGTCCCGACTCTTCTATGTAAAATAAGATTGACTTCATAATGACGACGAAACGCTAGATGTCTTAGATATCGCGAGGGAGAAAACTGGTAGAGAATGGTGAGAGGCACCTGAGATTGAGAAGCTCTAAGGGCAGCTGTACACAGCATCTTTGGACTAACAGTTAAGTGTAAGTACATTTGAATTTTCAGCTTTAATGTGATTGAAAAACATGTGAAATCTAAGCTACTTTTCTCATTCTTTAAAATATGAAGTATGCTTAGTATTATTATATTATTCGAAATATATTTTACACTAACAAATGTTATAATTAACATAACATTAACATATAAACAACATTATTAATCGCAATCGTCTTCATCAGGAGGAGTCTTAAACATAATAAAAAATTAAAACATGCAATTTAATGTACGTACAGGCAGAGATATCTAAGTAAATTTTTTTAAAACATGCCACTGATAAAATGATCTTAAAAAAGAAAAATTAATTTTAAAATTGGAGTTCAATAAATTAGCAAAATTCATTTTGTCATTTTGCTAATATTTTTGCTATAAGTAAAATAATAGGTACAATACATCAGTCGGGAACAATGTGTTCATTTCAAAGTAAAAATATACCTTCTTACAACAGGCCTTTTTACCTCTTTAAATACTAAACAGTAATGCAGCTGCATCGTTCATTGCTGCTTGGTAGCAGAAATATCGAAGAAAAGGGCAGAAAAACCAGATAAACTCCTACACAAATATTATGACTGGCATCGCAACTTGCATGCAATTGCGCCAAATTTTAGAAAGCTGTAGTGAACGACACCGGCGCTAGTCCACCAAACAATCACAAGTAACTTTTTCTGAGTCCGTTTTCGTTTAGGGCAGGATTTGGCTGGGTCTCCAGGGTTCAGCCATTGCGACGAGCGCATCCGATTATCGTACAGTATCCACTTTTCATCACAAGTAATGATTCGATTTAAAATCCCTTCATTATTGTGTCGGTTGAGCAAAGTAACACAGCAGTCGACGCGTGTTTGCAAGTTCGATTCACTCAATTCATGAGGTACAATCGTTCAAGTTTTTTTACTTTCCTACTACTACTTTGCTTCAAGTGGATTAATACAGTTTTATCACTTACCCCGAAGCCTGCAGCTATCTCTGAAGTGCTTTGTGATGGATCCGCTTCCACGATAGCCTTTAATTCTTCATTTTCCACTTTGGTCTCCGGCCGTCCACGGGGTTGGTTCTAAAGGTCGAAATTTCCAGAACGAAAACGTTGAAACCAAAAACGTACCGTGCTTTCTTTTGCGACACCAGCGCCGTACACATCATTAATCCTTCGAGCTGTTTCTGCAGCACTGGTGCCACGGTAGAACTCGTACTCGTAAATATACCGATATTTCATGTTTTCCATTGTGCGGTAATAAGCGACGCCAAAGAATAAAATAATGAGGAAAAAACAAATGAATGACTGTTTTCAAAACTCAAATGTACCAGCTAAATGAATTTATAAATTTGAATTTGGAATTCGTAACCAAAGAGGAGATAGTTCAGATCAAAGTGGTCAGTACGACAAAACGCTAATTTCATATGTAAGGACCTAATATATATAGATACTGTGCTAGTAACAAAGATATTATTTTAAAGCCATCGAGATTGCAAACGTCAATTTCTTTTCATTTCCAATAAAATAATAATTTTAAGGAAATGGACTTAAATTCATCGTGAGTTTGATACACTTCATAATGAGAATATTTACAATAGAACCAGAGTAATTGACATAGCCCAACAGATCAGTAAACTGAAGTGATAATGGCCCAGCCATAGCTCGAAGAACCGACAACCCAACGGAATGAAAGCTTGTCGAGTGGCAGCCTCGTACCGTTAAGCGACAAGATTGAATGATGATCTGGTAAGACGATGAATGCAGGTGGCTCAGGATTGTGCTGTGTGGCTGTAATGATAATGACTGGAAAGCTATTATTCAACACACTGAAGCGTGTACACTGTACACTCACATGCTTCTTTCATTTCAGAGAAACTAACTTCGTTATTATAACTAACAGGGCTAAGCTTAAAATATTTTGCAATGTTTATTGGAAAACAGTTTTATTTGTGACAGTTCCTGTAATATTATTACCTATTTATTTCATTGGAGAAAATAACGTAAGTTTAAGAGGTTAATTTAATTCTGCTATCATTTAAATTATTAATTGTAATATTTTTAATTCGACTAAAAAACAATTAGACTACTACTATACTATCTACTACCTACCTACCTAGCTACCTACAATTACTCTCTTCCTAGGGCCTTTCGGCTACTGAGACTGATTTTGGATTCTACCAGGCCTGTCTCACTCCGCACTTTAGGCATGAAAATATACCTACGCTGCGTGGCCTCCTACAAGATGCTAATTCCGTGAGGTTCTCACGCGCGCGCTCGAGCTGACGCACGCCTTACGTTAACAAAAATATTATTAATAAATTATTCTCTTATAAGTATTTAGGCACTTTTGATATTTATTTGTGAGTTTTTATTCAAGTATGGCCTCTCAAAAAGCCAAAAAGTACTGCATAGCATACGGGTGCTTAAATAACAATAAGAATGTCGACTTTTCATTATTTACTGTTAATAACAAAATAAATTAAATTAATAGTTAAACTATGTAAAGCGATGTTTAATAAAAGTTAACGTATCAAAATCTACTTCAAACCATTATTTAAACACACAAACACAAACAACATTTTTATAACTTTAAACACTCGCGATAATGGGACTACGCCTAGGGAGTAGGAGTACCGGAAAAGACACGTTAGAACCGGTGCCAACTCCGGAGTACACGTCTTCAGCAGAATAGAAGGGACTCCATCAGGATCACTCAACTTGTTGACATCCAGGGAGAGGAGTGTTTTGGGCACTGAGGCAGAACTATAACTTCTTTTTAATAGCGCTGGTGTTTGCATCTCGGGAGGTCGATGCGTCAGCCTAGGTTTGATAGCACTCCTGCTTACTGCGTAATCCAATCCTACAAGAGCGACCAAAACAAGGTTGAGATCTGCCTCCGATGGGCACCACATATGATGTAATAAAAAATTCCATTAAATACTACATCAGCGGTAGAATCAGCAACAATGTTGGGATCACAGAAATATCGCAAAATTCTCTAGAGTAGGTCTAGCGACTCCGGGCGGTAATTGCAATACCCTTGCTATACCATCGCACTCCCCTTATTTTTACAGTATAAGAACTCCCCGAATTATTCCTGCCAACACCGCTGAAATTGTTGTGCTGTAGACTGTCTCGTTAGCCCTAGTGATAATCATGTAGTCCCGGGTTCGGATCCGAGGAAGGTACATAAATTTAAGAACGTAAAGCCGTTAGTTCTGTGCCTGATCTCTCTCGTGTCGGATTGCCGTCTCATCGGACTATGAGAGTAAAGGAATAGAGTACACCTGCGATTTCGCACACACTCGTGCACTATTACCATGTGCTGCGCAGAGACTGGTCGCCATAACCGAAATTTGGTATTATGATGTTAATCGCAAAGTTAAGTGCAATTTCGAATGTGCAAAATCGCATGCATGTCTGAGAATATAAAATTATTTCTAGAACTAAACAAAGTATCTTAAAGTCCGTAAAATATTTTAAACACGTGCAGCGCAGCGGTAACTTCCCTGCTCCTAAAACCCTCTTATAAATGATAAAAGGCCTGTCTGTGTCTGTGCCCAAAAACGGGACTTAATATGTGTAGGATATAATTTTTATTATATTCCGTGTCAAAACTTGTAATAAAGATCATTTTGTTACAGGCATATCCTTGTTTTTACGTTTTTCTTATAACGGCCGTATACTGGACCACAGATGCAGCACATCCAGCTGTCATAGCTCTGACGTCACTAGCGTTATCTACACTTTTTACATTTTTTGGTGTGGAAATAGTTACATCGGTAGTTGCTCTATTTATTATCTTTAGAACTTTACCTATTTTATAGACAATCTTAATCAAGTTAGCTTAGCTTAGGGTTAAAGTACTTAAGCTTTTTCTTTAATAGAATAAGGGTGACAAGCGAGGACACAGTCCATCTGATGGAACGAGGATGCTGTGGCCCATAGATATCTACATCTATCCTCAATTACGAATCATAATGCAGATGCGTTGTCACCCCTGAGGAGTAAAATGCCTCGTTTCCAGTAAAAGGGGTCTCCGGTTCTCTACACTCACCATACAAAACACAGCAGCATTGAGCTGCCATTTTACGCTGGTATTCTGTGAGAGCGTGGTCCTTCCCCGGTCGAGCCGACCCATTCGTGCTACAACCATAATATAGCTGCAGCATGGCTCTACCACGTTGTCATTCCAGATATGACGAAAGTTCCTGAAACGTAGCGATCAAACGCAGCAAGTCGCCCAAAGGCGATGGAGCATCGAATCAATCTCAAAATCGCTGATCGTTTATCTTAAAAGTATCGTGTGTGCTTTGGCGCTATATACTAACAAGTGGTAAAATTACCGGCTCCGTGGCGCAGTGGCTTAGCAATGAGTTGCAGCGCTTGGGGCCGCGGGTTCGAATCCCGCACAGAACAAGTAATTGTATGGCCTACAAATAATTGTTTGGCCTTGTGCAATTTATGTTTGTAAACTACCTCCGCGATGCAGGAGAAAATCCTACTGTGAGGGTAACGTTTTTTAAAACAAAATTAAAAAAAAACTACTGGTTAGATCTTGATCAAATTTATAAGTGACAACATGAAAAACACCAGCTTTCAAATAAAAAAAGAACCAAGAAAATCAGTTCACATATAAAAAAGGACCGAGGTAACACACATAAAAAATCCAGTCAAATTGAGAACCTCCTCCTTTTTTTGAAGTCAGTTGATAAATAAAATGAGAATATTATCAATGTAGTCGAAGTCAATTAAATACGCATTATTAGGGATAACTCAAAAACTACTGGCCAGATCTTGATCAAATTTATATGGGACCACATGAGAAACACCAGCTTTCAAATAAAAATAATCAAAAAAAGAATAATCAAAATCGGTTCACCTAGAAAAAAGTTCTGACGTAACACACATCCTCTTTTTTGTAGTCTGTTGAAAAACGTCCAATAATTTTCATTGTTCATGTAAATTAAATCTGTTTCTAATTTACGAAACTGTTTCTAAAATTGTTTTGACGGCTACGTGGCACAGTGGCTTAGTAATGCTTTGTGGCGCTGAGGGCCGCGTATTCCAATCTCTCACGAAACCTATTTGTATAGCCTACAATTAATTGGTCCAGGTCTGGATGTTTGTCCTTGTAAAATTTATGTAATGTAAACTGCCTCCACGATACAGAATCCTAGTGTAAGGGAACTTTTTTTTTTTCAAATAAATCCAATATTCTAATCTAATCTCAAACCAGATTTACGTGACGAGTGCTTTACTGGATAGTCTTGGAGTTATGTTCATAATTGTGGCGATGGAACATTGCAACTTCCACAGGCGTGCTGCGTTGAAGATATTACTCATTTTCGGTTGCTCGCATTACAGGTAAGAACCCCCCAAAGCCCCTACCCCCTTTAATAAAATTAAATTATAATTATCACTACAGACCTTTACAAGTCCACTGCGGAACATACGCCATCGACTTCCTGCATCTCATACCAGATCGTGACTCCATTTAGGCTTCCTACTTCGCTTACCAGTACGAGGCTGCTACTAGAGAACCTTTCAGTGCGTGTAACCAATGCGTGTTGCCAGTGATGGCATAAGGGTCTTAGACATGGTCTTTTTTTTAAATAGAATATGGGTGACAAACGAGCACACAGTCCACCTGATAGTAAGTAGATGCTGAGGCCCATAGACATCTACATTTACCCTCGATTAAGAATCAAAATGCAGATGCGCTGTCACCCCTGATGACCAAGATGGAATGCCTCATTATTAGTAAAAAGGGTTTCCGATTCTCTACACTCACCACAAGAAACACAGCAGCATTAAGCTGCTATTTTACGCTGGTATTCTGTGAGAGCGACGTCCTACCCCGGTCGAGCCGACAAATTCGTGCTACAAACATAGGTAATATAGCTGCAGCATGGCTCTACCACGTTGAAAACCTCCACTACCACTACTATAATACAAGAAAACTCAAGGTCAGCGGGCTACTGAGTGTATTTTGGTCAGAGTTTTTCTGCGTGAGACTTTATAAAAATTTAAAAAATCCACAATATGGCTTCTTGTTCAAACGATCCTTCAAAATTCTCTGTCTTAGACTTAGTACTAACTTCAAAAGCTATTATATGGAAACCACAGAACACATATTCTCTACCGAGAGAAGAACGCCAACTTTATACTAAAAAAAGGAAACACGTGCTTATGAATGTACACTAAAAGCGCCACGGTAGGCGCCCATATAAAACTTTTTAGCGGAAATATCAAACCTTGTACATCTGTAACTTTTAAACTTTTTGTTTATTTAAGGCAAATTTGAGTAATTTTGGCTCGAGCCTCACTTGAATCTATTGGGTGAATTCCCATACATTTGAGAGGTTGCACCAAAATTATATCATATAGAATAAAACTAAAAATAGTATAGTTATGTAATTTTATTTTTTGATTTATATCATATTTTATCGTCTTCACAGAGCATTGAAAACTTAACTCAGCACAAACACATGATCTGAAACAGATAAAATTCGAGTTAATATAGTAATAATCCCTACTAATAACGTTCAATAAATTCAAAATGCTTAAAGACTTACCACAATATTGTCAAAAGTTTTTCTTCGTCTATTGTAGGAAACCTGCAGAAAGTGATCAGATGATTTTGTGCTTTTTGATTGCACAACGCTTAATTTACTTTTGATTCTGATCACACATCGTGCATAAAATTTTAAATAATAAATTAATTTATAGTCAATATCTCATACGGAGTCAACACCTCACAAAAAATATTTACACACACAATCGCGAAGAAATGCCTACAAACGAAAATGAAGTATTCTGAACCGATAATAACTGAATTTAAGCAAAACGCAATAACAAATATTAAAATCTAAATCTAAACTTTTTAAATCAATTTCAGAAAATATTTTCAATATGAAAGACGTTGACAAACAAATGTAATTTTTTTCTTCTTTTAATTCATGGTATCTTTTGATAGAATTCTGCTTATATTCAATAATTCAATTTTAATCAATTAATAGGTGAATTAATTGTGCAAATCTTAGAGTAATATATGTATGTAATTATACTCTAATGAGCAACCAGAAAAAAAAAGAAGTTTAACACAGAATTAACATTTTCAGTTTCTTCCGATATAATATGTATTTTTGTACCTAATTTTTAAAATGGCAATCTGAAACAGCGCGAAATAAAGAAACAGCGATATCTCTTTCTCGCTTTAATTTTATACGCCCAATCCACCCATAGATAAAATTATGATTGTGTGCAAGTTTCTCGGATTTCATACAGAGTTGCATCACCCTGGTGGAAACTATTTTATTCTTTTTAGTTTTCTGATGCCGTTTGTTGATTTTTTTTAAATGGTTAATTGCTAGACTGTATAATTGGTACATTTTAAACAGCCAGTGTTGCTTTCTAATTTATTCGTTACACGGTTTGTCAAGTTGTGAAGTAAAAACTTATGAACGTCCAACGTTAATAAGTGACTAGCAACCCACCCCGGCTTCACCTGGCTTGAACCTATTAATGTCATGGCGTCATTTAGGTTTAAGATAATAGTCAAAGACCATATATTTAACGTTTTTTTTATTTTACAAAAAACTTCCAAGATTTTTTAGATAAAATATAGCCTAGATCTCTCCTGGCATTGATCTCTATCTGTTCATGAAGTTTCATCTCAATCGTTTCAGCCGTTCCAAAGATTAGCCCGGACAGACAAAAACGGAGAGAGACGGGGAAACATTTAAAAATGATTATTCATGTCTAATGGCATGGAAATAGCCCCCTGAGCTTAATTAAAGGCTGTTATTTCGATATTACAGGCAGACACTTCAATTTTATTTATATGTATATATAGATAGTAGACCTTCACTGTTATGAGAGTGAAGCTGCGGTCTGAACACGGAAGGTTACTTACGCGTAACCAAATATTATAATTATTAAAGTGGCCCCTTCTCATTAATGAGAGGAATAATTAAGTGGCGTAAATTGCGGTACCGTGTAGTGACGGCGAAAGAGAACTGGCGGAAATGAAACAAATAGACAGCAGCTTCTTCAAAATTCAAAATAATAAAAAACTGCGGTTGCCGTTGAAAAAAACGCGTGGCAACTAAGGCAAATATCTCCGCTATAAAACTATCTATAGAGGAGGCCTATGTTTAACAGTGGACTGGATGTAGTGGTGCGCACATCAACATACCCACTAAAAATATTTCATTTCTCGAATATGCGGTTTTCCTCAAGATATTTTCCATTACCGCAAAGCACGAGGTTACCGTTACCGTTACAGACTATTAAAGTCCACTGCTGAACATAGACTTGCCATAGATTTACCATAGTTGCCACACTTGCCAAGTGGGTTGGCAACCAAGTTGCAACAAGCACGAGGTTGATTTACCTTTAAGTCGTAAATTTAATGCATTTATAATTTTATTACATTTATAATTTTTAGTAAGGTAGACGTCATGGTCCCAAAGTAAAGTAGACGTCATGGTCACAAACTAAAAGCACCTATCACTAAAACTGCACTAAAAGGAAATAGCTTCTTCTGTATGGCACCCAAGATTTTTTATAGGTAGAGCCATGCTGCAGCTATATTAGTTGTATAGTTGTAGCACGAATGGGTCGGCTCGACCGGGGAAGGACCACGCTCTCACAGAATACCAGCGTAAAATAGCAGCTTAATGCTGCTGTGTTTCGTATGGTGAGTGTAGAGAACCGGAGACCCTTTTTACTGGAAAAGAGGCATTCCATCTTAGTCCTCACGGGTGATAACGCATCTGCATTTTGATTCTTTATTGAAGATAGATGTAGATGTCTATGGGTCACTGCAATCACTTACCATCAGGTGGACTGTGTGCTCGTTTGTCACTCTATCCTATAAAAAAATATCTTTAATAAACTACCGAAGAAACCAAAATTTGTATATTTCGAAAACAATTGTTGTCTCTCTTATTAAGTGAGCGTATTGTAATTTTAGGTTCCTTGTAATATTTTAGGTTCTTATGTTAAAATTATAAATAATAAATATTACATTTGACATTGATTAATAATTTATCATATAGCAAATTTGTGACATGTTGATGATTTATATTTTAACTATATTTTCATTTTGTATTACTATAAAATTTGTACGCCACTAAATGGCCTAACATAGTGATTACTGACAACCAATATGACTTTATCTGTATGCTACCACCTATGTTTAAGAAATAATAAGTTAAAACTTCTTTAGTTGCGTTGGGCACTTTTGGGATGGAGAAAAAGCAATGAACTCGCCTGACCGTCACGCTAAGATACATACATATATACAAAAATAATGTTTACAAGTTTGTGATGCTAAGATGTTTTTACTTGCACGTGCAGTCCTGCGACTGACAGTTTTTTTGCCTTTATTACATTTATAATTTTCTTGGTATTAATAATTATATGCATTCCGGCATCAAGAATGGTACTCAGATCAGGTCTGTTAACATTTCAGGATAAGTTTTCTCCTATTCTTCACCGCCATGTTCCTCTCTATGTGGATATCTAATATTATCACGTGTGGCTTAATGATACCTCTGGTTAAGGCTATCATTCTAGAGCTTGAAAAGGTTAGTTCTTAGGTTAGCTAATTATTTTATCTCACATCACAATAATGTCCTCCAGACCGAATTTTGGTTACGGCAGCCAGTCTCAACGGAGAAGAGCCATCTGCGCGGGACAAGATTATAGTACCCGAGTGCATGCGCAAGCACAGGTGCACTCTCTATTTCTTCACTCTCATAGTCTGATGGGACGGTAATCCGACACGACCGGCAAGCAATCAGGCGAGAGACCAACGGCTTGACGTGCTTTTCGGACACGGGGTTGAAACACCGCCAACTTCCTGACTCAGGGCTGTACTGAAAACTTTTTGACAGAAAACCCAAATAACTGATTTTGGCCCGACTTGGGATTTGAACCCGGGACCTCCTGATCAGCAATGGGGTTTTCGACCACTAAACCAACGAGCCAGCCAAATTATAATTATGTATAGACTGATTTGTTTCATAGTTTTTACGTGGTAGAGCAACGCTGCACCTATATTATGGTTGTAGCACGAATGGGCAGCACGACCGGGGTGGACCACGCTCTCACAGACTACCAGCGTGAAATAGCAGCTCAATGCTGCTGTGTTTCTTATGGTGAGAGTAAAAAACCGAAGATCCTTTTTACTGGATACGAGGCATTCCATCTTAATCCCCAGGCAGTGTAGTTACCACACATAGCTTCATTTTGTATTGTTTATAGAGGATAGACAGAACCGTATAGTGGTGGTGTAAAAATATCCACTACCCCATATTATCCCGTGGGTGTCGTAAGAGGCGATAGAGGGAAACTAAAACAAAAGATGGGCAGCAGCATCTTCCTAATAACAACTGAAAGTTATAAAAAAAACTGTGGTTGCCAACGCTCCTGCCAAGCGTGGCAACTATGGAAATATCCTCCCTATGAAGCAGTCTATAGGAGAGGCCTATGTTTAGCAGTGGACTTTTAAAACTGTAATGGACGGAGAGGTAGATTTAGATGTCTATGGGCATTTATTTCACATTAGATGGACTGGGTGCTCGTTTGTCATCCTAATTCAAAAAAAAAATTAAGTTGCATCATAGAAGGTGTAGTATTTAATATTTTAGGTGATGGGACTCCTTTTTTGCCTTTAGTCTGTTTGAGCAGGTGGAGATGGAGTGATGAGTGACGACCTGGTAAGATATGCAGGAAGTCGATGGATGCAGAGGGCTCAGGACCGTGCATTGTGGCAAATCTGTGAAGGGCTGTAATGATATGTAAACGATGGGGACTCCTTATCTGTCGTTAGTCTATCAGGACAGGTACCACCCCTTTACGTATTTATGCCGCCAAATATTGCTTGCCCTGCTGTGTTCGAGTCTGAAGTGTATAGAGAGCCAGTAAAGCTACACAGGCTCTGAGGCATTCCATCTCAGTCCTCAGAGGTGACAACGCATTTGTAGCCTTCTTTGATTAGAAGCGATACTAGGTACCTATTCAAAAACGTACTAAAAATAACTTCTAATCGAGTCACTTCTAGAATCAGAACGGTTTGATTATACTTACGGTTTGATTTGTTTTCAGCTAGGCATAATAGAAATGTACGAAGCGAATGACAAAAGCAGGAGCTCGCCACGAAAACCTACTGTTTTAACATCGTTCTATTTCTTAGGCATTGCATATTCTTCGTCGATAGGTAAGGCAGTAAGGCTGATATTCCTGAATTACATAAAATAAGATAAAATTAATCTAAAGTAATGATTTCTTATGTTTACGCGAACACTACACATTAAGTGAAGCTAGTTTTACGGAATTTACGGAAATGGCCCCGAGTTCCCGGCGCCCCTTTAATGGGGCAGAGGTGCGAAGAACCTCCGGGAGGAAAACCGGCGACGAGGTTCGCCACCCGTCACGTTCTGTCTCCCGGAGGGGCGAAAAGTGGATTGCGGAAGCCCGTCTGGCTACGCTGAATGTATGTGGAGCAATGAATGATAAGATGGATGAAGTATGCGATATGATGTATGATAGAGGAATAGATGTGTTATGTGTAAATGAGACGAAACGGAAGGGAAAGGATGCCACTACACATGGCATGTATACCGCGTACTGGTCTGGTGTAGACGAGACCGAGCGGGCATGCCAGAGTCGGTATCATCCTTTCAGAAAGAATGGGTCAGTGTGTGAAGAGTATGAATGTAAGCCCGAGACTGCTATGGATACGAATGAAAGTGGGCTTAAAGAGTTGTTTGTTCTGGGGTCTACGCCCCAGACATGTCTAAGCCCACTTATATCCGAGAGCAGTTTTGGGAGATGGTAAGGATGGTGCTAATGAAATGCAAGGGTAATGAAAATATTGTTATATTAGGAGATTTTAATGGAAGGGTTGGCGTGAAGAGGCTTGGTTATGAAAGGATATTGGGAACGTTTGGTGATGAAAGTATAAATGAGAATGGTGAAAGCCTCCTCACCGTATGTGTGGAAAATAATCTTTTTGTGACGAACACTTTCTTTCGTCATAAGAAGATTCACATGTATACATGGGAAAAAGGTGATGATAGAAGCATGATAGATTTCATAATTGTGGATGAAAGAATGAGGAGCGCAGTGGTAGATACAAGGGTTTACCGGGGTCTAACGTAGGGACGGATCATTATTGGTCTTATGCCGAATTAATGGTCTATTAAGACGTTGGCGGCATCGGACATCTGTGTCTACCACTGCGTTACAGCGTATAAGAACAGAAAGGTTACAAGATGAAGGTGCAAAAGAGATATACAAATGTAGACTGAGAGAAAATATAAGTGGTATGGATGAATTGTGTATGAATTATTTAGACTTGGAGACTGTGGTATAATGTCAAGAAAGGTTTGGTGGATGCAGCTACCGAAGTATGGTGTAAGTAAGAGAACGAATGAAAAGAAAAATAACACTTTATGGTGGGATGATGAGGTACGGATGGAAGTTGAAGCAAAGAAGAGAGCAAGGCTAGATTTACTAGCAACCAAGGCTAGTTATTATAGCGGTATGAATGATGATATTGAAAGAAAAAAGGCAATCTTTAGACATCTAAATAAGAGTGTAAAAGAAGTAGTTGAAAGGAAAAAGCAAGAAAGAACGGATAAGAATGATAGAAGAATATCGGATAACTTCCAGGCAAATATTAAAATGTTCTGGAAACTCGTAAGAACTGCCAGGGGACATTCAAAACAGCCTAGAATGAATGCTATACGAGACCAGAATGGCTGTATTCTGAATGACGAAGTGTCGAGTTTAAGGAGATGGAAGGAATACTTTGAAAGCGTGTTTATGAGTGATGAGACGTTTGAATTAAATGAAATAGAAATTCCGAAAGAAGAGGAAAGAGATAGAGAGATAAGTATAGATGAAATAATGAAAGCAATGAAAAGTATGAAAGCAGGTAAGGCAGCCGGATATGATAGAGTATCACTCGAAATGCTAAGGGCTGGAGAGAGTGGTGGCAGACCTGCTGTACACCTTGTTTAATTTGTGTTGGGAACTTAAGCGGGTACCGGGAGACTGGTGCAAAGCCTTGATAGTCCCACTATATAAAGGAAAAGGATCGCAGCAGGACTGTAAAAACTACCGTGGTATCAGTCTTCTTAGCATTGTGGGAAAACTGTATGCTAAGGTACTAACTGAAGGAGTTATGAAAGATACTGATGGAAAAATTTGGGATGCAAGGGATTTAGAAAGGAATGGGATGTACGGATCAGGTCTTTTCCATGCGCATGATCGCGGAAAAGTTTTTGGCCAAAAACCAAAAGGTTTTTTGTGCGCTCGTGGACTTGGAAAAGGCTTATGATAGAGTGGACAGGGATGTATTATGGCAAACACTGAACTCATTTGGGTTGAGTGCTGGGTTGATACAGGCATTGAAGTCTCTGTATAGGGACCCAGTACTTGTGTCAGGATCAACGGGGCCTACTCGGACTGGTTTGACATCCATAAAGGGTCAGACAGGGCTGTGTGGCTTCCCGTGGCTGTTCAACCTATTTATGGACAGTTGTTTGGAAAATCTGAAAGTTGAAGAATGCGGGTTAAGAATGGGTGAGTTAACCGTCAAATGCCTTTTGTACGCCGATGATCAAGTCATACTCGCGTCGTCGGCGGCCGAGTTGCAAATGATGGTTACATTAATGAACATTTCATTAAAAGAAAGGGGAATGAAAGTGAACGCAAGTAAGACGAAAGTTATGGCCTTTGAAAGAGAAGAAAGTAAAACAATATGTGAAATAAGAATAGAAGGGGAATTGGTCGAGCAAGTAGATGAGTTTGTGTATTTGGGATGTGTATTTAGCAGGGATGGTAGATATGATAAGGATATAGAACGACGAGTGAACGCAGGAAATAAAGTAAATGGGGCATATATACACTCTGTTGTGGAAAGTCAGAATGTGTCCAAAAAGGCACGTATGGCAATTCACAATGCTATGTTAGTCCCTACTTTAATGTATGGTAGTGAAAGTTGGGTGTGGCAGAAGAAGCACGAGAGTAGAATAAATGCTGTAGAAATGCGGTCATTAAGGAGTATGTTAGGGCTGAATCTGAATGACAGTGTGAGAAATTGTGTGATAAGAGAAGAGTGTGGTTTGCAAGATGATGTTGTGACCAGGATTAAGAAAGGAATGCTTCGGTGGTTTGGTCATGTAGAAAGAATGAATGAGGAAAGAGTGACAAAGCAAATTTATGTGGCAGAGTTGAACGGCAGAGTCGGGAAGGGACGCCCTAGACGAAGTTTTATCGACCAAATTGGCGATATACTGAAAATGGGCCAAATTAAGAGTACCCTTAACCGACGAGCGTGTATGCGTAGGTATATGGATGTGGAGGAGGCGAGAGAGGTGTGTCAGGATCGTGCCAAATGGAAGTCCATAATCTCTGCCTACCACTCTGGGTGACAGGCGTGAGTGTTTATGTTATGTTTTTTACGGAATTTATCGCGTTTTATTAACTTATTTTACATTCCCGACTTTGTATGTCTGTTTCAACAGAACTTAGTAATTAAATTTATTGGTAGACCTTTTCATTATTTCTCGATAAAGCCTTAGGGTGCCTGGTTAAGTGGTTTGATTTCAGTTACACAAATTGGCTCTTTCCACTGAGTAATATAAATTTAATATTTCAGATTTATACACATTACAAAAATGGCATTAAATTAAAGTAGTAATGGTTTTGTTTATACTAAATCATTTCTGCTATTCCTTCCCGCCATTTCAGCATAATATAGACAGTTTTTTTTCTCTGATACGTGTTAAGTAGCGAGGCGAAAGAAACAGAGCATCTCTAAATTAATAAAAAATATTTATTTGTATAAAAGACATAGAATGGAAAAGGGGTGTTCATCAATAACAAGTACTTGTAAAACTTTTTTTTATAGAATAGGAGTGACGATCGAGCACACGGTCCGCAACAATGTCTCCTATTGTCTACACTCACCATACGAAATACAGCAGCATTAAGCTGCTATTTTACGCTGTTATTCTGTGAGAGCGTGGCCCTTAACCGGTCGAGGCGATCCATTCGTGTTATAACCATAATATATCTGAAAGCTCCTTCCCGATGAGCTAGAGACATGAAATTGAACATCAGATCGCCACATCATCAATCATCGGACGACAATGAAAGAATATGAAAAACGTGTGGTATACTAAAAAAAATTAATACTATAATTTTTTAAACTTTCACTTGTTTTTTTTTTACCCTAGAAACAGTCGCTTTGTTTATTCAAGAAAAATGGGCAACCTTAGATACATGCTTTGCGACTAACTTAACAAGACCACAAAGCAAAATACGCTTTGCTTACCTTATAAAATTTTCAAGTATTTCCACACACTCGCGATGAAAATATGTTCTTATTTCTTTTGACTCTTATAAGCAATTATTACAGGCGGTATGGCAACATTATTCGGAAGCCGAACGAATCAAATTTTCAAAAATATCTGTGAAACGTAAGCACTCTTTATTATTATTTATTGCCTTTACCCTATTTATCTGGACTTAAATAACCAATTAATTTTTTATATAATAAGTGTGACAAGCGAGCACACAGGCCACGTGATGGTAAGTGAACACTGTGGCCCATAGGCATCTACATCGATCTTCGATTAAAAATCAAAATGCAGATGCGTTGTTACCCCTGAGGACTAAGATAGAATGCCTCGTTCCCAGTAAAAAGGCTCTCTACACTCACCATACGAAACACTCAGCTTTATTATGCTGTTTCACACTGGTATTCTATGAGAATGTCCTTCTTTAGTCGAGCCGACTCATTCGTGCAATTAGCAATTTATAAATATAATAAACTAGTGATTATTATATATTATTTCTGGATCTTGATAACAGCGCTATCTACCGGGTTCAAATGTGAATCTAAACCATCTAGGGACCCAGGGTGTGTTTAAACACCCAAAAATTTTCATCAAAATCGATCGAGTCGATTTTGAGTTTTAGCGAGACTAACGGACAGCAATTGATTTTTTATACGAGTATATAAGAAGAAGATTAATACGTTTTCGTGCAATTATGACAAATCAATTCTGATTTTGTCACTAACTGAAAACTAGTTGGGAGTTGCAGGCTGACATAGAGACGGCCGTGTAGTGGCGGTGTAAGAATATCCGGTTGCCAACCCGCCTGCCAAGCGTGGCAACTATGGCAAAATCCTCCCAATGTGGCAATCTATGGGAGAGGCCTATGTTCAGCAGTAGACATTTATAGGCTGTAATGGATGGATAGAAACGAACATACATACCAACCCTTCCTTTCCATCTCAATCGTGGTTGGGTAAAATATAAATTTAACTGAATTTCAAGGACATTCCCCTTTGGACCGAAGATTGAGTTCCCACAATTCATGTTGCTTAATCTACCAGGCGTTCTGCTGTTGGAGATACTGGTGTATTTATGGTTGAACTTTTATTACTTGGGCATGTTCAGGTAACTAAATTTTAATATATTATCACATTGATCTGATAAGGGTTTCCACAAATACAGTAAAAGCCTAGACAGCGGCCTTATTTAAAGCTGAGTGCCTTAATTCGATTCACATTACAATTTTTAATTAGGTAATATTTTCTAGAAAAACCTTGCAAAATCAAACATGATGTTTATAGGATATTTTATAGAATAACGATGACAAACGAGCACACAGTCCACCTGATGGTAAATGGATGCTGTGGCCCATATAGACATCTACATTTATCCTCAATTAAGAATTAAAATGCAGATGCGTTGTCACCGTAAAAGGCGTTTCCGGTTCTCTACACTCACCATACGAAACACAGAAGTAGGGTAGCCTCTAGTACCTCTCTCTCTCTCTCTCTTTCTTACCTATTCCTGCCGCCAAATGGCAGTGCTTGCACAGCTGTATTCCCGTCTGAAGGGCCATCTTAGTCCCCAGAGTTGACAATGCATCTATAGTCTTGTTTGCTTGAAGTTAGTTGCAGGTGTTCATGGACAGCTGTAGCGACTTACCATCAGGTGGTCTGTATATTCGTTTGTCAGTAACAGTAACAATACCCTTTATTGTACACTAAAAAAAACAAATAACATAAGAAACGAACAGAGAGAAAAAGAAAAGGCGGCCTTATTGCTATAGAGCAATTTCTTCCAGACACCCTAAAAAGAATTGAAAAGTTTATATGTTCATTTATCATGTGGTATATAAAAGTTAGCTGTCACGGGACGCCCGGCAGATGTGAAACATCATAGTTCATGGTAGATTTATAATTAAAAAAAACCAATAAAGAAATTGGAGTAAAATAAATAAATAAAAAATATTAAAAAGAAATACAAAGTGTGTATACAAGTGGTGAACACGTCAAATATACTATAGTCGAATAGAAATGCACACGCTGTACACAACTCACACAGAGAAACAACGAAGTGTATAGTATACACGCACGCACACAAGAAAGTCGAGAGCGGTGGCGTAGAGAGGGCATGACGACATTAGAGAGCGTCATGCCGTTTGCCGTTACGGCGTACGAATCGGTGTTACTGCCAAGGCTCGCCAATAGAGGTTTCACATCAAACAATTATTTAATACCTTCGGCGCTGCTCACCATCACGTTTGGCGTAAGAAGGGTGGTTATACCACCAACTGTCATAAGTTATAAAATCTTTTTGGTACCTCCCATAGTCGCCTCTTACGACATTCAGTCAATAAAATAAGGATTTTATCACGCCAGTACGAAACGGCAAATATTAAGTTGTTTTTATATCAAATAGTCCCTGGCATGGCCTGGGTAGTAAGTTTTATCAACTTTTCGTTTTTTTTTTCCAAAAAATCTCCAATTGTCTTGGATAAAATGTAACCCCAAATCTGTCCGTGAAGTTTCATTACAATCAGTTCAGCCACTCTAAAGATTAGCCCCAACAGACAAATTAAAAAAAATGATTCATGGCGTGGGCATGCCTTATATTGAGCTGGGGACCCTCCCAGCTCAATATAAGAATATTATTTCGATATTACAGACAGACACTTCAATTTGATTTATATGTATAGAATACATCCAGGTCTTACCACGACGCTCCTTTGCAAATGAGTATGACTGAAGAGGAGTCCAATTATATGAACACGCTGCTCTCCGTCAGGTATCAGCAACTGGGAGACGTGACGTTTCATGAAACGGTTAGTTAAAATAAAATTACTGTTTATATTTTGCGTTTTGACTTTTTAAAGCCCCCGCTGGATATAAAAGCTCTTCCAAAAATGTGCCGTGAGCTGACGGCGTAAGACCAGGACCCTATTTAGTCCCGTGGGTGTCATAAAGGATAACTTCTATAGGACATGCCAGAAAACTCTTATGGCTCCCGATAGGTGGCGATGTAACCATCTCGTTTACGTCAAACGTAAAATACTTAGGCCAGC
Source organism: Parnassius orleans (assembly GCA_029286625.1). Lineage (NCBI taxonomy): Eukaryota > Metazoa > Arthropoda > Insecta > Lepidoptera > Papilionidae > Parnassius > Parnassius orleans. The sequence goes on along the minus strand of JAGSMP010000006.1, from coordinate 9,137,970 downwards.
GACGGACAGTTAAAGATGCGAGACATCTGGCACTGCAATCGTCAAATTGCCTGCCAAGCGTGGCAACTATGACAAATATCCCTCCTATGATGCAATGTATGGGGAGGCCTATGTTCAGCAGTGGACTTTTGATATGCTGTAATACGGTTCGGAAACGGTCTTGGAAAGAACCAGCGAGGAACCCAGCAGGAATTTTTAGAGTAAAGCTCTATTTATGTTAAGTGATCGCGAAAATGTGATCTAGTTGTTTCGTATGCCGACCGGAGCAAACTTTGTGAGAAAACGAAAATTGTTGAATTTCGGATCTGGAGCGTCCATGCTTCTGACATTGTAATAGCGCTTATCCATACATCGAATATGGGTAGATAGGGACTATAGGGGAGAATCTATACAAATAAATAAAATTGAAGTGTCGGTTTGTAATGTCAAAATAACAGCTTTTTACTAAATGAATATGAAAGTATATACGATACTTATAACAAAAACACAATTTTTAAAATTTTTGTCTGTCTGTCTGTCTCTTTGTTCGGGCTAATCTCCGAAATGGCTGGACCGATTTTGATGGGACTTTCACTGGCAGGTGGCTGATGTTATAAGGGGTAACTTAGGCTTCTTTTATTTTAGAAAAATAATTAGGAATCCCCACAAAAAATTAAAATCCACGAAATCCAATCGTAATAAATTAAACGCGGGCGATGTCGCAGGGAACAGCTAGTTTTAGAATATTATGAAAAATATAAATTAAGAATACAAATTAATGTTTTTTTGTTAGCTTTGCGCTATAGCATTATAATATCTCCTGCACAGTTGATAGTTCCTGATTATTCGAAAATGCCGTGATCTAAAATTGCCTAGGAGTCTCCCAAACCCAAACATAATACTGCAAGAATGCTGCATATCTACAACTTTTTAATTTTTTAGAAAACGTTTGACCTAAATCTCGCTTGATGTTAAGTAGTGATAAGGCTACTCACTCTTGTCTTGAAATGTCCCAAATTATAATGATATATTGGCAAAGGAAGACGGACACTGGTAAAAAATTCGAAAGTCCAATGTCCATTTGTATTTATGTATGTAAAACGCCTTCATGATACGGAAGAATGAATGAGGGTAACGTTTTTTTAGATTAAAATAAAAAAACAAATAGAATTGCAATACAAAAATTTAAAAAAAAATTGACATTTATCTGTATAATATATTCGTATTTTCATGTATTTATGTATATGTTATTTATTTATATATATTATATTGATATATTTACAAATTAATGAGTATTTTGTTTCTGCATCACCAAACCACACAATTTTCTGTTTTTTGCGATCCTGTCCATCCAAAAGTTGTCTGGAAGAAACCGCTTTTAGCGATAAGATCACCCATTGTGACTCTAAAAACCCTTCTTCTTCGTGTACAATAAATCTATCTAAGTTTTTAAAATTCTTTAAACTCATGCGTTTCAGGTTGTGTCCACGGTCGTGGTTTTAACAGCTGTCTTGCAGTTAATAAGTAGTTCTGTGTTTATGGACTATTCAAGCAATAAAACTTTAATGAGGTAACTAGAAAGAAACTATCGACATCATTATTAGTCCACAGTACTGGGAATAGAGATCTCCAATGTTGAGGGAAATTTCTGTGTTGTACACTCTTGGTAGATATAGACTTACAGTAATATAACTAGACTCTTTGACTAAAATTTAGTATTCTGTCATCCGTGATAATTATTAATGTAGGTATGTACATTAGTCTTTTTCATAGAATACTAGCGTTGATTTCTAATCTCGACAAAAACGCCACCTACCGGGTCCAATTGTGAATCTAAACCATTTTCTAATCAACTTAATCACACACATAAAATTTCATCAAAATTGGTCCAGCCGTTTAGAAGTTCAGGCAGATACACACGGACAGAAGAATTATATAATATGCGTGTATTATACATATAATTCCGCTTCATTCTTCTTCATTTTCTTCATCGAATCATTCTGTCTATTGATAAAAACCGCATCAAAATCCGTTGCGTAGTTTAAAAGATCTAAGCGTAAAGACAGCGGGAAGCTATTTTGTTTTATACTATGACAAACGAGCACACAGTCCACCCGATGGTAAGTGGATACTGTGGCCCATAGACATCTACATTTACCCTCGATTAACATCTGCGTTGTCACCCCTCAGGACTGCGATGTAATGACTCGTGTCCAGTAAAAAGGGTCCGTTTTCTACACTCACTGCACGAAACACAGCAGCATTAAGCTGCTATTTTACGCTGGTATTCTGTGAGAGCGTGGTCCTAGCCCGGTCGAGCCGACCCATCCGAGCTACAACCATAATATAGCTGCAGCCTGCAGCATGGCTCTACCACGTATAAGGATTTTTAAATGATTTATAATAATTCGTAAATTAGAGTAGTAGTTATTTTATTTTTCATTGATTGTGGTATTGACTTTTAATGCTGATAGGTATCTTATCATTTCTAGTCCAATAGCTTCAAAACGTCTTCCAATGCAGCGGTGAGGAGTTTTGGATATAACGTCTCTACAGTTGGATAGGTTTCGAACTCGGATAGCCATCGTAGACCTACTGTACAAACTTTTTAGCACATCGATATATCGACAGTGAATCTGAAATTACTAAACGGGACTGGAGCACCGCCAAAATTTCGACTGAATCAAAGGCTTTCTCATAATCCGCATACGCATGACAAAGTGGCAGATTGTACTTTCTTGTACTTCAAACCATAATTTAAACTATAATATAGATTATATTTTTGAGAGATGCAATCAGGGCTGGCCTATTTTTTTTTTATTAGCGCTTACTTTTATTGTATTAAGCCTTAATTGCAAAAAAAGAACAAACGTGCAATTGTATGTTTAACGCAATATCTCCGTCAATTGTGAACAGATTTTGATAATTCATAATATGTTATACTTCGGAGGTAGTGCCATAAATTTGGAAAAGAAATTCCACCCGCAAGGTTGGCAAAATTGGGGATGAATGATTTAATTTAACTATTTAGACGACATTGAGATTGTAATATTCTACTCAAAAGGCCTAAAAAATAACTTTTAATAAGAAGTAAAAGCCAGCGCTTTGCAATGCTAAAACATAGAGTATAGAAGAAAATTAAAGCCACGACTTCTGAATGTATAATTATTTTATTCATTTTATTTCTTTCAAGTGGGATTTTACTTTCTATTAAAAGTATTTTTTAAAGACTCAATGACGTTAAGTACAAAGAAAATATCTTAGAATTAATTAATTAAGAGCGAAATGTTAATTTCGTATATTACATCGAAAAAATAAAAGATATTTTATTGTATAATTTCATTCCGAGAATATCATCAATTATCACTAATCCCGTTATAAAAAGGTTGATAAAAAAAATCGATTTAATTTGCTAAATTTTTAGCCACATCAAGCTGTCAGCCCCTTCCGTGTTGTGTGCACTTCTACTGTTTATTACGCCAATAAATTTTAAATTTTTGCGTTACTTTAAAAGACGTTCTGGTAAGTTATTAATTTTTATGATCTATAATTATCTAATTGTTAATGATTAATTATTATTGTACGGCTTGCGAATGATTGTCCCGGGTATACATGCTTGTCTAAAAATACCTCAGGAAACCTTCCGAACATTCCCCCGATATAAAAAAAAAACAAAAGCTTGTTCATAAAAGACTATTTAATAACTTTTATATCCTATGAGAGTAAATAATCTAAGCCTATTGCATTGTTCTATGATAATTCACAGTCTCCCAGCAACCATGGTTCGATCCCCGCCTGCTCCAATGAAATAGTTATTAAGTGTCGATTTACCACGTGCTGCTCTGTGGTGAAGAAACAGATCGTGAGGAAACCTGCATGTCTGAGGAAGAAAATATTTCGATGACAACATTTGGAGCTCGTTAACAAGTGCTAGATCAGTGGACTACTTGCTCAATAAGCCTCTCATAAATGAGAATAGGTCTGTGCCCAACAGTGGGACTTATATAGGCTGTAACTTTACTTAACTTTATAACGATATTCGCGGTGAATTAGATCACATCACTTACAGAGAAGACCACCAACAGAGAAGAAGACTAACAAGGTTGGTACCACTACCAACCCAGCGGTTGGTACTAGTGGTGTTCTGGTATGAACGGTAAGCGAGCCAGAATAGCTACAAGTTGTGAGGCAGTCCATCTCAACCCTCGTGGGTGACAGCGCATTCATGGTTATCTTGGTTGAAGTCGAGTGTATGTGTCCATGGGACAATAACACTGCATCGAATGTGCGTATGCAGCATGAAGTGTGCACACACGCACACTTATACAAAATATTTTTAACATAAAGCGACAGCAGGCAAATAGTAGAGTGCGGAAATCTTAGAAAGTCGTAGGTCACATCCGCCATTCGACTACTGTCGCGAACCACTCCTGACACAAGCATTTTAAGCTTACTTGAACTGATTAAATATTCACGATATTAGTAATATTAATAGTGTTTAGGATCATGTGTGGCAGTGTAAGAATATCCACTATCACATTCCGTCCCGTGGGTGTCGTAACAAGCCAGGAGATTGGCAACAGCGCCGTCCGAAGTAATAATAGCACCTAGAAAATAACTGCGGTTGTCAACCCGCCCGGCAAGCGTGGCAACAATGGCAAATATCCCCTTTATGAGGCAATCTATGGGGCCTATGTTCAGCAGTGGACTTTGGTAGGCTGTATTGAATGGATAAATGAATAACAGTGTTTAAAAATTACAAATTCAACAGTTATCTGTACAATATTCAGGTATTTTAGAGCCACTACCAACCGCCCCGAGCAAGACATGCCTTAACTGGGAGTTAGTTAAGAACAATATTCCTTGGAGTGTATTATTTGTAATAGGTATGTTTATTACTGTTTAGTTACTCTAAAACTTAATACTTATGCCGTGAAATGCCAGTGTACAAAATTCAGGATTGAGCGTGCAGCATGGCGGTGCATTCGACGTGCAGTGACACATAAATCTCTCTCATATTCGTGTACTAAAGTTATACATGAATATGTAATAATGGCTGTTATATATAAAGCTGTTATTTTAAAAAAAAGTCCCGCTGGGTTTCTTGCTGGTTCTTCCCAGGACAGAGGTTTTTTTCCGAACCAGTGGTAATTACCACAAAAGAGTGACTTTCAATAAGTATTATTTATAATCTATATTGAATAAAAAAGTTTCTGTTTCTGTTTCTGGGGTGAGGTCTAATGAGGTGATCACTACCAAGCTATTTCTAATTTGATTTTAGTATTCTTAAATGTACAACCAGTGCGTGATGCCCGTGACGAATTGCAGAACTGAAACTCTGCTTCACTGCTGGCCGTACCCGTATGAGGAAGCTGAAAATCACTCTCTCACACTGCCACTACACATACGATCGGGGAAGGACCACGGTATCACAGAATACCAGCGTAAAATAGCAGGGGTGACAACGCATCTGCGTTTTGATTCTTAATCGAGGAGAACGTAGATGTCTATGGGCCACAGTATCCGCTTACCATCAGGTGGACTGACTGGACTGTGTGCTCGTTTGTCACGCTTATTCTATAAAAATAAATATAACATCAACAATACTATATAAGAAAGAAGTTTTGTGCGTGATACCTAAAACGTTTACATCAATGTTGCCAGCGTAGCTTGATAGAAAGTTACAAGTAACAAGTAAAAAGACTGCGGTTGCCAACCCGGCTAGCAAGCGTAGCAACTATGGCAAATATCCCCCCTATGAGGCAATATATAGAGGAGGCCTATGTTCAGCAGTGGACTTTTGCTGTAATCGACAATAAAGCGCACACTTCACATACCCATTAAAAATGTATTTTATTTCTCGGATATATCTACAGTTTTCCTAAAGATGTTTTCCTTTACCCCAAAGCACACAATCGGCAATGGTAGCCCTCTGGCAACACTGGTTTACATTTTTAGGTGGCAGCAACACAATATTCGAAGCGCTAAAACTCTCAAAAATGACGGAAGAGTTCGAGAAGTTTCTTCTGCTATTCTCCGGCTGGCCAGCGCCGGCATTGGTGCTGATTGTCATAGTATTCTGCAAACTCCTTACCGAGTTCGCCTGCAACTCCTGCGTGGCGTACGTTATGCTTCCGCATATTGCTAAATTGGTTGGTTCAGAAAACTTTTGCCTTTTAAAAAAAAACTAATTAAGAATGTAATAAATAACTTTGACTTTCTAAAAGACGATCGCGTTTACTAAATAGTAATATTGAGATATTGGCATACTTAGGGGCCGTCCATTAATCACGTGAGGCTCGAAAGGGGCCCCCCCCTTTCGAGCCTCACGTTGGCAAAAATCACGAAATATCACAAGAGGTGAGGGTGTAGTAAGATATCACGTGTATTTATTTTTTCGTCAAACTTTTGATCTTCAACAAAGCACAGTGCCAACAACTGACTTGCAAGATGCTTATCCAGTTGTTAGTGTTGAAGAAAGTCTTGCTAATCCGTGTTTCGAGGACAATGTACATTAAATACGTTCATGTACCAGTACAATATATGTTTTTCGCATGATTACACCATTCCCTTAATATTATTTTTATGCCAGTCAAAAACAACCTGCAACCTTTCTGTCTAGACATTTTTATCATGGCCCTTAATTTCAGAATAAAATTAGATTATACTTTATACCTGTATTTAATGATAATATTCTAAAAATTTTAAGATTCTTTGTAGGTACTAAAAATACACGTGATTTTGGGGTGGGGGGTTGTCTTAAACCTCACCACGTTTCACCAAGGGGAGGGGGGGGGGTTAAAATGCTAAAAAAAGCATCACATGATTAATGGACGGCCCCTTATGTGTATAATAATAATAAGTTTAAATAAGGTAGTTTTTTTCTGTTGCGCCTCCACCTATAGCTCTCACCGCAACCACCAAAGGTTAGCTAGCAGAGAGTGCCATTTCAGCATTAATTTCACCTTTGTATAGTCTGTTCGCTTAGATACGGCGCCGCCGCGACATCAAAGATATCCGCGTGCGGCGTACACCCACAGGAGAATTTAGCATTTAAAAAAAAGCACCGTTGTTACTTCTACTATTATCTATTATGTGCCATAGTGAAAGGTTCTTTGCTACCTAACCTGTGTTTATTATTTATATTCGTATTTTATTAAAATAACCATAACAATAAAATAGTATTCTTTTTATTCTTAGAATAGAAAAACATTTATTTGACAAACACAGTAAAAAATAATAAAATAAAAGTAAAATAAGAAGTGCGCCTCCGGGAGTACTGACACTATCTTAGCGAACAGACTATACTTACTTATGTGTACCTACTTACTTATCTTCCACAGCTGGACCTTGGCCTCTCCCGTTGTAGGGATGATTTGCCTTAATTTTCACCTCGACAGGCAGACTCTTGTACATGCACAACTTATTGCACTATATTATCTACTGCGCAGTTGAAAACTTCCGAAAGAATACGAAAGTTGTCGCCGCAGTCGAAATAAACGGATATTTTCTATAAAAAAGAAAACTGTATCTATGCGTGTAATTTTACATTTTACAGTCGAATTATTGAGTTAGGTTAAGGTTAAGGTTACAGCCTATATACGTCCCACTGCTGGGCACAGGCCTCCTCTCGTTTCTGAGAGGGTTTTTAGGGCAAGGAAGTGTCCGCCGCGCTGCCCCAATGCGTGTTGGCGAACTTCACATGTCTTCGAAAATATTTTTTTTTCTTATTTCTCAGACATGCAGGTTTCTTCACGATGTTTTCCTTCACCGCCGAGCACGTGGTAAATCAACACTTAAAATTGCAATTAACAATTTCATTGGTGCCGGCGGGGATCGAACCCGGGTTGCTCGCGTACTGTGAAACTTACAGCGAGCGCTAACCATCTGAGCTACCACGGCTCTTAATTATTGAGTACCTCCTCCTTTTGGAAGTCGGTTGAAAAACGTTTGTACAAACTATACTATTATAGAATTTCACATTTCTTTGTACCTATGAATCTTATACATATGATAATGTCATAGTCGACGTTAGCGTTGCTAAACAAAAGTTCCAAGTCGTCGCTCAATATAATACACAACATGTTGAGTTACATGTTGGTTCGTTAATGAATACATGGCCTAATAGTACCTACTCTTACGTACATAGGTAATTTGTTGCAGAGTATAATGTCAAAAGTAAATCCTCACTACCTGATGTTAGCAGCAACGATCTCTACTTCTCTTCCCTTCCACTTGATGACTGGCACGCCAGCCAATGCCATGGTATTGGCTTACGTTCACGTTCCGCCAAGGAATATGGTATGGTTCACATATTGATTTCTTATATTTAAGCGAACAATACAGCGAACACGAAACAATTTTTACATATTTTATTATATGTTACGGGGGAGTCCCCGCGAAAAAAGTTTAAACGCGATATAATTAAAAATTAAAAATTTTGTACAACCGACTTCAATATAAATTATTAAGAATAACTCAAAAACTATTGGTCAGACCTTGATCAAATTTATATGGGACCACATGTAAAGCACCAGCTTTCAAATAAAAAAGAATCATCGAAATCGGTTCACCCAGAAAAAAAATGATGAGGTAACACATAAAAAAAAAAAAACATACAGTCGAATTGAGTACCTCCTCCAGTTTGAAGTCGGTAGAAAATCTAGTTTGTTTCGAATTTAAAATGAATATCGAATGAAAATCGATTCAATCGAAAAAAATTAGTATCATTTAAAATATGGCATGATGTAGGGAAATTTTAATAGAAAAGAAAATTCTTTTTAAAATATTACAATTGTATAAAAATCAAAATAGGATGAACATTTAAAGATAAAACTATTATTTGTTTGCGTTTTACTGCAATTCATCTATACTACATATAAATAAAACTGAAATGCTGTGTATAATAGCGAATCTAACTGCCTTTTGAGCTCTGGGGGTTATTTGTACGCTATTAAGACAAATTGCCATTTTAAAAACTTTATCTGCCTGTCTGACCGGGCTAAACTTCGGAATGACTAAACCGATTGTGGTGAAACTTCACAAACACAAAGAGAACATTTACAGGAGTAATCGGGCCTATATTTTATCGAAAAATGTAGAGGATTATGTACGTGGTAGAGCCAAGCTGCAGCTATATAGCATAGTTGTAGCACGAATGGTCGGCTCGACCGGGGAAGGACCACGCTCTCACAGATTACCAGCGTAATATAGCAGCTTAATGCTACCGTGTTTCGTATGGTGAGTGTAGAGAACCGGGGACCCTTTTTACTGGAAAGAGGCATTCCATCTTATTCCTCAAGGCTGACAACGCATCTGCATTTTGATTCGTTATCAAGGATAGATGTAGATGTCTATGGGCTACAGCAACCACTTACCATCAGGTGGACTGTGTGCTCGTTTGTCACCCTATTTCTATTTTAAAAAAAATACACTGATAAAATAATAGATTTATTATCTATTATTTTATCAGTGTATATAGTAGTCGAAGTCGTGGGTAAGGCTAGTCAAGAATAATGTTTGTGTAAGAACTTGTTGTGAACAACGGACAATTTCTTGTTTATGGCATGCAATACATATTATAACAACCTCGTTTCGTAAAAATCGACTAAAGAAACTCAGTATAAATTAAAATTGTTTTGTTTGTAAAAAATATTAAAAAATCCCGCCAATCTACGAGTATATTAAGAGACTCAGACTACACAATAAAAAAAAACATTTATTCTCAATCAAGAATCAAAATGCAGGTGCGTTGTCACCCCTGAGGATTAAAATGGTGTGCCTCGTTTCCAGTAAAAATTGTCTTCGGTTCTCTACACTCACCGTTATGAATGCTATTTTACTCTGGTATTCTGTAAGAGCGTGGTCCTACCCCGGTCGAGCCGACCCATTCTTGCTACAACTATAATATATCTGCAGCGTGGCTCTACCACGTACCACGTACATATGCCAGTATGCCGAACATTAAATAAAATAGAGAGAAAAATAACACAATCTTATGTTAGATAATACTCTTAACTATTTAAATAAATGAACACTACTTAGTAGACTTTACGTTATAAATATTCATGGAACGCATTAGAAGTAAATAAAATATATTATACTCTAAAATAATGAATAATGTATGCAAACTAACAGCAACATTATAGCCCATCACGATAAAACATAGGCCGGCCTCACTGCAACGTCACCTTTTTTGCTGATACTAAAAGTATTACCACGACGGACAGAATGACGACAACAATTGAGACTCGTTGAATGACCCAAGCTAGTTGCCTGCGCAGTTCTTTATGCTGCCTGTACGAGTGGGGGAGTTTAACCGCTTATTAATAATCTACCCTCACTCTTAACACTTATTAAGAGAGATTGACAATCTGTCAATAGATTTTAGAAGTCCATATTCTCAGATTCTAGAATTAATATAATATCAAAATTCTCCAAACGTAAAATAAGTAAATGTTCAATACTGGTCGTCACAATAGAAATTTTGTTATTGCTAATAATTCTTAAATGGAGTTACCATTCTTGTTTCTTTTTGCAGTTACGTGCCGGCATCGGACCTTCGATTATAGCAGTGACAGTAATATGGTTCACAGTGACGATGTGGTCCAAAGCCATATGGACCGAGATAAACTTGTTCCTAAAATGGGCAGATGTGAATATGCTAACATAAATTATATTTATTACAAAGCTCCGCAATAAAGGAAATGTAGAATAAATAAAATTAAACACGATTGTTTTTTGGTTTTTATTTAATTAACATGTCTGGGAAAGCACATACCACCTTCTTACTTATTTCTGCCGCCAAAGAGCAATTCTTGCACTGCTGTATTATGGTCTGAAATTTATCGTTTTTAACTTGGTGGTAAGCTTTTTTCCTGCCTTTGAGTTCGCCTGAATAGGGACCACCCTCACCTATTTGAGAGTTAAGTTTATCGACCGTATTTGAGATATATTGAAGACGGCCAAAGCCAAATTAAGAGTATCCTTAATGGACGAGCATGTATGCGTAGGTATATGGATGTAAAGGAGGCGAGAGAGGTGTTGGGTCGTGCCAAATGTTAGTCCGTAGTCTCTGCCTACCCCTCTGGGTGATAGGCATTAGTTTTATAACGCTCACATCTCTCGCTTATTTTCAACCGACTGCAAAAAAGGAGGAGGTTCTCAATTCGACTGTATTTTTTATGTGTGTTACCTCAGAACTTTTTTCTAGTTGAATCGATTTTGATGATTCTTTTTTTTTATTTGAAAGCTGGTGCTTCTCATGTGGCCCCATATAAATTTGATTAAGATCTGACCAGTAGTTTTTGATCTATCCTTAATAATGCGTAACAGAAACAGAAACAGAAACAGAATTTTTTTTATTCAATATAGATTATAAATAATACTTATTGAAAGTCACTCTTTTGTCTAATTACCACTGGTTCGAAAAAAAACCTCTGTCCTGGGAAGAACCAGCAAGAAACCCAGCGGGACTTTTTTTTAAAAATAACAGCTTACAATCATGTATGTTACACAATTAACCACAGAAAACAAATTAGAAATAGCTTGGTAGCGAACACCTCATTCCCAGGGGTTATTATCATCCATAAATTCCTTAATATTATAATAACCCTTGTGTTTGTTCCTAGTATTTACAGAATTAATATCACTTATTTTTGTATAACTACTTTTATTTTTGTGTACGTACATTACATTTTCATAAATGTATTGAGAGGGCCAAAGTTAATATATTAATTTCCTTACATTTTTGTCGGAGCGACTCTTTAGGTTTTAAATCATAGATTGCTCTTATGGCCCTCTTCTGTAAAACAAATATAATTTCAGTGTCAGTTGCGTGTCCCCATAGCAAAATACCATACGACATTATGCTATGGAAATATCAAAAGTAAACAAGTCTAGCTGTTTCCACACTGGTAAGATTTCTAATCTTTTTTACAGCATATGCTGCAGAACTAAGTCTGCTTGCTGACTTTGATATATGGGGGCTCCATCGAAGCTTCGCGTATTTAATTGACTTCGACTACATTAATGATGTTCTCATTTTATTTATATTGAAGTCGGTTGTACAACATTTTTAATTTTACCACTTGTGTATGTACAAAGACCTTGCTTCGCTAAGCCCTTCTCCACTTGCGCTTCGCCAAGCGAGTTTAGGAAAATCAAGTAATCCTAGTACATTGAAGGAATAAGTACTACGCACTAGAACAGACACCGCGAACGAAATCTGTGCGGCAATGCGGAACGCGTGGAATTTAGACGTAGTAGAGCCACGCTGCAACTATATTATGGTTGTAGCACCACGTTCTCACAGAATACCAGCGTAAAATAGCAGCTTGATGTTGCTGTGTTTTGTATGGCGAGTTTTGAGAACCGGAGACCCTTTTTACTGAAAACGAGGCATTCCATCCATGTCCTCAGGGGTAACATAGCATTTTAATTCTTAATCGAGGATGAAATGTCTATCGGCCACAGCATCCACTTACTATCGGGTGGACTGAGTGCTCGCTTGTCACCTTTATTCTATAAACAAGGCATAGTACTTTTTGGGTGTTATTTAAAGGGTTAGCATAGTATTTATATTTATGTCAGCAGAGAAATGTAATCTAGCAGCAGAAATAGATAATTGGTCAGCGAACCATGGCTAGCAAACGTTATTAAATCATTCGGCAATTTTTGACATTCTGAACGGCTGTAAATTTTTTAGTACAGCATATTAATTATATAAGCTGCAATGAGTGACTCATGTTTATAAAATTTTGACTCAGTCCTCAAGGGTGACAACGCATCTGCATTTTGATCAAGGATAAATACAGATGTTTTTGGGCCAAAGGATTCGCTTACTATCAGGTGGTTAGTGTGCTTGTTTGTCACCCCTACTATTATAAAAAGAGAGGTTGATATTCGGTGATAAAGGGTACATATTCCTTCTTCTCCCCCCATTAAAACCAATAAAGGAATATTCATATATAAATATTTTATTCAAAACATCATTCAGCGCACAAATATTTACATTATAAAAATAAATGGTTTTTGACGACTCTACACAATCGGATAATGTCATAGATGCAAAATCACATAGAAGACTGATACCAGATATGAAAAAATATTTTTTTACATTGCAACATTAAACCACGAACCATTTAAATCCTATAGAAATCACATTAAACCATCGCCTTTCATATACGATTTAGCTACGTAGTAAATAGTTCAATCTACGAAGATACGGCTTTTTTACTAAATAGATACGACCACTCATAATGTTATATTAACAAACAAACAAAACTATAAGAAAAAGTATATTGTATAATATTTATAATTGTTTGAGAGAGTGTCAGGGTTGACAAGGGACGGTCTAAAAGGAAGGTTTTCGACCAAATTGTTGTTACATAGAAGATTGGCCAAATGTATGGATATAATGGATGTGAAGGATGCGAGAGAAGTGTGTCAGGATCATGCCAAATGGAAGTCCGTAGTCTCTGCCTACCCCTCTGGGTGAGAGTTTGTGAGATTTTGTGTTATATCCTTTTTTATTTCAATTATTTAATAGTTATATTTTGAACTAGAACATGTTGCATAAATACGTCCATATAACTCGGAGGACAGTGCCGTCGTATGAGATCAAGGCCATGCATATGCATTTAGACATTTAGAGTGGTGTGTGTCTTCGTGGACTGAACTATCTATGCCAAAATATTACAGATTTAATTATTATCAAACCAATTTGGATTGTTTTTGATTAAGTACCAATATTTCTTCTAATTTAAAACTCCATAAAACTTATGTGCATCGATAAATAGAAAAATAAATGCACATTTTTCTTTTAATGTAATTTTGCAATTTGAGGTATAATCAAATTTATAACAGGTTTATTGTCAGAGTGAATTGTTTTAATACAAGAAATAATAATGTAAAAAAAAACTATGACATTATATTGCTTTACCAAATTTATATTTTATGCTATACTTTTATTATAAAATATATCACACAAGTCCTAAAATATATTATTTCATTATTCACTCACTATTACAGTTTTGGATCTCTTATTTAGGTACATAAAATGGTTCTAAAAATTGTTAGTTACTTTTTTCATTATTGTCTATGTTATAGAAAAATGTTTATAATAAATTAAATATCTAACTATAATTTTCTATAATTTATTCCAGATTGGAATCGATGAGAACATTTTTTGATCCTAAAACTAACAAAGAAGATAGATGGAGCGCTGTGAAATTATAAGTGACGTCGAAACCATGCCAACTTCTTGATACGCACTCACATCTTTCTTTCTTTCTGTAACGGCCCATAAAAGTCGACTGTTGGACGCACACATATGCACCTAAAATTGTTGGTTACAAATGATTTATATGTGAACGTGAGTGCGTGTTCTTACATGTTCAGCGTAGTTTCGATGTCACTGTCAAATACACTCAGCGCTCCTGTCTATCTTTATTTGGTCGTGAGGTCGATCCCAAAATAACTATTTATAATATGAAAGTACAAAAATTACAGGCTATTAAATCTAATTTGAACTATGTGAACAACTGAACAAAATGCATAGGAATTATTACGTGGACATAGTAATGTAGTTATTTTCCAATAATACTATGGTGCAAACAGGAAATTGGTATTATAATAAATTATCTAATAAATATGGACATTATAAAATGTTAGACCTAAAGTTTGTTCGGCAAGAGTTGATTAAAATGAAGAGTTGATAAAGAGGTTCCTAAATTAATTACAAATTGCGGCACGCTAATTATTTTTGATGACATAATAAATAATTTAAATTTAAAAATTTTGTACAACCGACTTCAATATAAATTATTAAGAATAACTCAAAAACTATTGGTCAGACCTTGATTTATATGGGAGCACATGAGAAGCACCAGCTTTCAAATAAAAAAAGAATCATCGAAATCGGTTCACCCAGAAAAAAGTTATGAGGTAACACACATAAAAAAAAGAAAAAGAAAAACATACAGTCGAATTGAGTACCGTCTCCTTTTTGAAGTCGGTAGAAAAGGCCGGCCTCGCGCTTGACAACATCTGCGAGTCTCGTACCACAAAACTCTTTGCTTACGGCGTTAGCGACACCCTTCACACAGATTGCGATATTTAACACAACACTGCCGTCAGTCATCCTTTAAATGCAGTACTCCGTGCAAAGTGACTGCACGGCAGCATAAGGGTTAAGCGGCAGTCGTTATTGCGAGAAGTTTTCATTATGTTTATCAACTCTCGCCGAATAAACTAAGTCACAAATTAACTACATAAGGCACTTTAAGCAGTTCCATTTAACTATTGCGATAAATATCATGACATCTACAATAATATGCACCAGAAATAACTATGAAACCATCATTTTCCTCACTATAAATTCATACAATTTACCGCATCGTTACTTAAAATATAACTATAGGATGATGAGAATGTTTTCCTAAATACATTAGGTCTTTTTGCTATTGGAAGATACATACTGTTAATTATAAAAGTAGTTTATAAATAATTTAATGCCATTGACTGCATCCAATTACCTAATATTTGTCAAAATGTTAAAAAGTATACTGTGTATATAATGTACTCAAAATAAAAAAAAAAAATTAAGTGGTATGGTAACACAGATGATAAACAATATGGTTAAGGGTTAATAAAATAAATTCGAAAAATAAAAACGCATTATCTAACTAAAAGATGGATGAAAACATTTTGTAAATTTATTTTAAATATTATGTTGTCAGTTGAGTAAAGGATTCCTACTAGATACTCATATCACATATCGTCGCCATAATATGGCTTCAATTTAATATTTAACAGATTTGTCTATTATTATTTTTAATATTATTTAAGTCCACACCCGCTTTTTCCGCTATCGTTCTAACAATATATTAATAAATAATTATATTGCATGACATGTTTGGCAATGTTATTTCGCAGTCGGTGGGCGAAAATGCCGGAACAAAATGCTTTAATGTAGAAAAATAAATGCTGTTTCATATTTTTATTGAACACGCATGATTTTAATATGACAACTAATTAGATGTTAGATATAAAATTTATGCGCACAAATTATTACATTGATAATAAAATAAAAAGTCACGCATTCACACAATTTTATAATTTTTAAATAATTCTTGTCAATTCATTTTCTATTAATAGACACACCAAACTAATATACTTAGGAACATTTTTAATTTATAATACAGACTTCGCTTTCTGACGGTTGTCAATTTTTACCACCAGAGGCGCCACTAAGTCACTATCGAACATGCCTTTTTTAACCGCAACGCGGCTGCACGTCTCTGTATTAGAGATGCCACTTCATGAGTTGATTCCAAAATGACCAGTTAGACAAATTTATCTAAATGACAATATAAATGACAGGATAGTAACGTCCGCGACAGCAGCGTCACCATTACTTAGCGTTAACCCATCAAAACATTCTATTTTTTCAGTTTAATCAAATACTAAATTGCCCAACCACACTGCAATAACTCATTGGTCTACAAGTAACTATATTTCAAGGTACAATAAGCATCAAAAACATTGATACAGCCGCTTATAATCAATAAATAGTATAGATCAAATTACAGTTAGCTTTTGTTGAACGGCGAGTAACTGCACGTGAAAACGCCTTTCATGACATCTGATACAAGCATCTTACTTGAAGTGCAGTTAAAGCTGGGTGAGAGTTCCAGGTTGTTCGGAATAACATCACAGGCAAGCGTGAGATTCTGTGCCATGGTGGCGGCAATGGGTGCCACAGTCGTAGGATTTTGCAAGGCTTTGATATCCTCTGCCTTGAAGATCAGCGAGCCCCACGTAGGATAGGCTCCCCATATGATGAGAGTGGTTATGATTTTGGGGCCTATGCCTCCGACCGCCTGCAACAAAATTGAATGTTAATAATATTAATCTTAGATAATGTTAACCATTGACAAGTTGCACATCTCCTTAATGATTACTTATATTAACGCGAACAATACACATTGAATAAAACTACTTTTACGAATTTCATCGCGTTTCAATTAACTTATTTTTACTCCAGACGTTAGGATTAAAAAATCATAACAACACCTTTATTCACATTGTGTATAGAAAAAGACCCATACTAGTTACTTTTACAGTTAGCTACCGTAGGCAAATCTTTGTTTCTGAGGGCCCAAGGCACTGACCTCTATATATACAAGTACGCTGGACTGGCTATACCATACAAAATGCTTCCGCCGATTTGAAGCGCCCTCATTGTCCGTACCGGGAACTAAAATTGACATAATATGCCAGTCTTGTGTTATTTAAATCGTATCTCTGTATTTTGAACTTTTAAACTAAAAAATGAAAGTATTTTATGTGGTTTGATTATGTTTGATTTTAGTTACATTATAAGAATTATTTTTAGTAATAGTGAGAGTGTGCGTAATATATAAAACTCGTTACCAAAAGGAAAGTGGTATAATATTCCACAAGTTTGCAGCTAATATTAAACAAATAAAACTATTTGATAATATAGGTACTTAAAAATTTGTTACTAATCTTAATATCGTAATTACCAACATGTTTGGCTTTATATTACTGAGTTTTGATAAACAATAAAATTCAATAGGGTTGTCGAGTTCCTTGTCTATAATACTTATCGATGTTCTTTTCTACCCATATCTGTTAACAATCAAAGTCGCCGACAACAGATAATTATCAAATGTTTATTAATTAACAGGTTTCCAACTGAAACTAGACTAACATTATGGCTAAAAAGCATAAAAATTGTGAATTGGCGTCCGAAACAAAATGATTATCTTTGTTCTAAACACTTCACAGACAACTGTTTTATTAGACATGAGAAACGCACCACTTTGAAAAAGTGCAGTATACCCACAATATTTTCTGGTAGTACCAGTACCAGTAAGTATAAAAGTATTAGCTTATTATTTCGAATGTTTTTTTTTATTTCTTCTCTCCTTATTTTCCCCCAGACTCAAGGGCCATAGCCAAGTGTAGAAAGGTCGCCTCATGATGACTTTGTGTTTACAATATGTAAATGATTGTAAAAAAAAAAAGTTTATTATAATATTAATGAATACATGGTTGATAATAACCCCTGGGAATGAGGTGGTCGCTTCCAAGCAGTTACTAAAATAAATTTTGTAAATAGTTTGTACAACCTTTCATATTGTAAGATTTACTTTAAAAAAACTCCCGCTGGGTTCCTTGCTGGTTCTTCCCAGGACAGAGGTTTTTTCCGAACCAGTGGTAAAGTAAAAAAATGACTTTCAATAAGAATTACATATGATCTATATTGAATAAAAATTATTTTATTCTATTCTACAAAATGCAGTATAAAGCTTGATTGTGAATGTGGTCTCCGGTCTCTCTTATAATATAGGGCAAACAAAAAAATCTATAAAAATTAGCATAAAACGACATATAGCTCGGACACACCGACACTCCTGGATGTCTGCAGTTTGTGATCATAACCCAGACGGCTGCCGCTATCACACTATATTTGATAGACCACAAATCCTCGCCAAAGAACATTCATTCATTTATTCAAATAACAAGTTTTCTACTCAAAATATGATAGGTTACTGAAATTAAAAAACATTCTAATTTCAATGTACAAGAGGGCTAGATTATACCATCTGCTTGGGGTCCCATAATTAATAAAATTAAATCCAATCCCAAGCAAGCATACCACTGTAAGACTTTAAGATACAGTAAGCTCATTTTGTGTGGTTTGGACCAAAAATTAATAATTAAAAGCTGAAGGTACTCCAGGTTATTTATGACATCAGAACGTTATACACCTCAGTCCTCGCCGTGACTATGGGTTCTGCAAAGCACTCTAAGCGTCGGTAGTTTAAAATAAATTAAACGCGGTAAAAACCGTAAAAGTAGTTTTTTATTACACTTGCACTGACGCAGAAAAATCTATCCCCTCGACTCGTCCCACAATCTTGTAAACAATACAGGAGTGGATTGTTTACAAAATGACAGAGTGATAGGGAATGACGAGATATTAAAAAAAAATATCATTAATATAATCAGGCGTTACTTTGCGGAAATCCATTGATAAGCGGTTATAAGAAAATTAATTTTTAACAACTTTAATAAAACTCATTTTCTGATGATATTTTGTAGTAAAACAGCAATTTAGAAATGATCTAATGTTTCGCACTATACGAAGTTGGAACTTGCCTTTCACCACTATTTAGAAAATTAAAAAAAAAATCACTCACCATTTTGGAAGTGGGTATGTGGGCAACTCCGGCTACAATCGCGTTAGGTGGGGTCCCAACGGGCATGTGGAAGGCCATCGAGCAAGCCAACGCTGCAGGCACCATGAGGTAGCGTGGGTCCATATCCAACGTTCGCGCCTGTTGGTCAAAAAATATAATTATTTCATAATTTATAATCGGTTTTTTACCAGACTGGATAATAAGGGTGATAAGGGTAATGTGTTTATCAGTCTATATATGTATGTTTTTTCATTTGTGGCGCTCTAGAGACCAAACGCGTGGGCCGATTTTGATGATTCTTACGTAAATCGATTTGTCTTAATCTTGTGTCACTAAAGACATGACAGTAATCAAAATTCAATATGGCGACAACCAGACGTCATATTGCGAAAAAGAAAAAAATTAAAGTCGACGAACATGTCAAGTGGAGTATCATTGAATAGGTCCAGTCTAAAGAGCATAGAGAGCCAGTATAGTTATAGGCCGAGTGAGGCATTCCATCTTAGTCCTCAAAGGTGACAATGCATATTATGTAGGCTTCTTTTTGAGGTGAAAACTTGTTTAGAATCGTTGTGATTTGAAACAAAAAAAATGTTTATGTACAACTATAGCATTTAGACTGCGAGAGAATGAGATAGAATATTACATTAAATTAGTCGTGTTTAGGCCACCTAGCGTCTATTTTACGTACCAACTTGAGAGTCAATCAATTTTTGTTCAATAAAATGACTACATATAGAACGAAATAGATGGCGCTATTACAAAGCAATTTTACTCGAAAGAAAATATTCTTTTGATTTACTACACTAAAATTTAGGCTCTACATGTCTAAAAAAAAGGATTGTAACATTTATTTCCTGTAAATTAAACTTTTATTTTATATTTTATGCCGCACTTGTGGGGGAAAATGATCATATTAAGTAAATAATTTGCCGAAATATTTTTATTTTATATTTCATTTCATTTAAATGTTTCGCTTCTACCGCGTGTGAACTGAACACAATATGTTTTTTGTCTGAAATTGGTTGCTGAGGTCTAGGCCTGCAGTAGTTGCTTACTCAGGTGGACTTTAAGCTCGTTTATCACGCCAGTTTTATAAAAAAAATACCCCTTACCATATTAGCCAACACGGGAAGGATGAGATTGGCGATGGCAACATTGGAAGTGAATTCGGTGATAAACTGCGTCACCAGCACTACGACTAGCAACACTATGGCAGGATGCATTCCGTGTAGACCGTTCAGTGATGTGCCAATCATTGAGGATAAACCTGTTGCCTTACTGCCTTCTGCGAGGGCGAAGCCTCCACCTGTAAAGATTAATTCCAGATATAAGTAAAGTAATATATTATATTTTTTAATAATAATAATTTTATTTCAATAAACTGTACAATTAATTCAATCAATGCCTTAATTTAACATTATAAAAGAATAGAACATGCATTGATCCTAGTGAGAATACTATTAATATGTTTTCATTGGTTCCGAAGGCGAGGATTAAGGGCGTGGTTAAAGGGCTTTTAGCGCTCCCTTCTCCGCTGCATGCACATACTTGTCCAGCACGAAGTAAACGTGTGACATTCGGTGGACAAAAGGTTACATTATTTAAAACGTGTTAGCTTATTATCAGGAAATAAAGGATCTAAATATAAATGTAGCCGATTAAGAACCTAATTCAGTAACATGCATTTCATACTATCGATAAATATTTAATGGATATCACTTCAAGAAACGAGAACCCGAACGTCAAAGTTGACATGGCCACGGCACGGGTGTTAATCATGACATCCAGAGTGAATGACATAAAAATTACGATACTTAACTTTAAGTTTTTTTTTAACTTGTCCAGTATGATCTATAAAAAAGTCTCTCTCATTTCTGAGAGGGTTTTAGGACCTGGAAATGTCCACCGCGCCGCCCCAATGCGTGTTGGCGAACTTCACGTCTTCGAATTTTTTTTTTTGATTTCTCAGACATGCAGGATTCTTCACGATGTTTTCCTTCACCGCCGAGCACGTGTTAAATCAGCAATTAAAATTGCAATTAACAATTTCGTTGGTGCCGGCGGGGATCGAACCCGGGTTGCTCGTGTACTGTGTAACTTACAGCGAGATGGTTAGCGCTCTATGATCTATGTTTAAATTTATATATAAATATAATTCTTCTGTACGTGTTAGTTACTGAACTCCTCTTAAACGGCTGGGCCGAATTTGATGTTGAGTGGGTCCTTGGATAGTTTAGATTCACAATTGAACACGGTAGATGGCACGAATCACTACTCGTTAGTATATTTATATGTATGAAATTTTGCAGACATACGGACTGATAATAATATAATAATTTCATGACCATGACCAAGTATTTTTACTAAGATAATCACAGCTTATTTTAAAACATGGTTTGTTGATAGTCTCGGTTTTAAACTATGGTTTAAGAAGAGTCCTAACTTAAGAAGTCCTTAGCCGCGGCGCCACAGTCTTCGCGAAATTTGACATTTACTGTCTTATTTCATACATTTTAGTTCGAATATGTCTACGGGACTTCTTTATTGAAACAGACTGGTTTAAACCTGAGATTAATTAAAAACTACTTTTTGTAATTATACGGTATACGTCTTTCTAAGAATCAGACCTGGACCATGTTTCGTGACTGTCGTTGGGGAGGTTTATGTTCTGCAGTAAACTTGTAATGGGCTTCAATTATGATGATCATGACCTTCACATATACTTAATTGTAAAATATATAAAGCAGTACAAACCCAACAAGAATAAAAGACCCCATGGAATCTTTTCCTTTAAAATGCCCCAAGTGACAACACCCGAAGAAGGCTTGGACGCTGCCAGTTCTTCATCTGAAAACAACAAAAAAAATTAAAAATAAATTCTTTTAGTGCACAGTTATAATTTAAAAAAAAAACACTGTAAGAGTATGGCCTATTATTTTCACTGTTTCACTTAAATATAATTAATACAATACCCGGCCTTAAATATTACATATGAACCTTTCAAACATTATAGAAAATAATAGAATAGAATATTATTTATTTACCACTGGTTCGGAAATTGGCTCTAGGATAAGACTATTAGCTAAATCAGTAGGCATGCGTCAGATATATCGAAACGAATCTAAAATCCGATTTCAAACACAAATCGAATCGTATCGATTTCTCAAACTAGAAAATCCGACTTCAAAAATCGACCTAACTAAGCTACGATCTGTACCACCAAACGAATCCGAATCAACAATAAAATCGACAGTACCCAAATCCAAACGCAAACTGAAGCGTAGAAATCCGTTTTCTCAGTTTCTCTCTTTCTAACCAAATACGACATAGCGGAATGAAAAGGATGGCGCGAATTTTGCGATTTGGATTTCGGTTTGTCGGCTATGAAAATCTATTGCACGTTGAAATATGCGATCAATATTATCCTTACTGCTAAGTACTTAAAGTCTATATTTGCTTTGCGAAATTATGTGTTGATGAATTTTTGGTTCCGTGTTTGGGTGTTTGCTTACTAGAATCTTTGAAATATGCGATCAATATCGTTCTTATTATTAAGTTATTAAAGACTATATTTGCGAGATTGTTTGATGATTTATTTTTGTTTTTGGTTTAATGTTTGTTTACTAGAAATAATGTTTTGTTTTCATGTTGCTTTCGTTTAGATGCAAATTTTACCTTAAAGACAAGTGCGCGCGTGCCGGTCAGTCATATCAGTGAATTACAGGATATGTTGTAATTACAAGTATCCTGTAATTCACTTAGTTTATTGGCTGTTTATTTAGTAGAGTTTAGAGTAAAAAAAAAGTTCAATAAGTGAATTGTGTGTGCGTATATATGTATATAAGTGAGTAAGTTTATATAACATTTAAATATTTTTGATTTTGACTATCAAGTTTTTTTGTTTAGACTTTTTAATTGATTAGACGAGAACTGTTTTGATTTTCAAAATATCGCGAATACCCAGTGAGGTATGGACTCATTTTGACAAAAAAGAAAATGCTTCTGGAGTTGCAGTGAGTAAATATTGTAGTCAAAATATATCATATAAATCTACAACGGGTAATCTAGAAGCTCATTTAAAACGATCTCACGCTTCAATTTATTTGGCGCAAAAGACAAGTACTGATTTAGGAAATACAAAAAATATATTAAGAAATCATTGTAAATATGCCGATTTTAAAATGCGCCGGATAAGATTTAATTGCATACAAAACTTTTCTGCTAGTCCTAAGCCTAGATTGAAGCATAAAGAGTAATCGCGCATATCTGTTTCTGTATTACATTTGCGTTTGTCGTTTCGTTAACTTATAAAACGAAATCTAAATACGCAAACGAATTGGCGTGGCTAAGCGCTACTGAAATCGGATTTTTAAAAACGGATTTTGAAATCGATTTTCAAATCTGAAATCGGATAAATATCCGTTTGCGTTCAAATCCAAAAACGCCCATGACTATAAATCAGACTATAGACGAGTGGAAAAGAAAAGGGGAGATCTCCCGGCGGGCAAGGTGATTGGCCCGAGGAGCGGCCAACGCTCCATGTGTTATTACGGAGCTGTTCTATATATAGCGCGGTAACTTCGGAACTTTTATAGCGCGATTTAGGCTTCGGTGTGTTTCGCCTGTGGCGCGCCGACAGCGCCGCCACAAGCTAGATGAAAGTATCGGTTGATGGAGTTGGTGCCACTCAAAATACTGACAATTCAGTATCTTCTTATTTACTAGCAACCAAAGCTGGTAATTCTAACGGTATGATTGATGAGATTGAAAGAAAAAAGGCAGACTTTAGACGTATAAATAAAAATGAATAAGAATGATAGAAGGATATCTGATAACTTCCAGGCAAATATTAAAATGTTCTGGAAACTCGTAAGAACTGCTAGGGGAAATTCAATACAGCCTAGAATGAATGCTATACGAGACGAGAATGGCTGTATGCTGAATGATGAAGTTTCTAATTTAAAGAGATGGAAGGAATACTTTAAAAGCGTGTTTATGAGTGAAGAGTCGTCTGAATTAAGTGAAATAGAAATTCCGAAAGAAGTGGAGAGAGATAGGGAGATAAGTGTAATGAAATAATGAAAGCAATGAAAAGCATGAAAGCAGGTAAGGCAGCCGGATATGATAGAGTATCACTCGAAATGCTAAGGGTTGGAGAGGGAGTGGTGGCAGGCCTGCTGTACACTTTGTTTAATTTATGTTGGGAACTGAAGCGGGTACCGGAAGAATGGTGCAAAGCCGTTATAGTCCCAATATATAAGGGAAAAGAGTCACAGCAGGACTGTAAAAACTACCGTGGCATTAGCTTGCTTAGCATTGTGGGTAAACTGTATGCTAAGGTGTTAATTGAAAGAGTTATGGAAGAAACTGATGGAAAAATTTGGGATGTGCAAGCTGGATTTAGAAAGGGGATGGGTGTACGGATCAAGTCTTTTCCATGCGCATGATTGCGCAGAAGTTTTTGGCCAAAAACCAGAAAGTTTTTTGTGCGTTCATGGACTTGGAAAAGGCTTATGATAGAGTGGATAGAAATGTGTTATGGCAAACACTTAACTCATTTGGTTTGAGCGCTGGTTTAATACAGGCATTAAGGTCTCTTTATAGGGACTCTAGAGCTTGTGTCAGGATCAATGAGGTCTACTCGGACTGGTT
This sequence comes from Parnassius orleans, assembly GCA_029286625.1. Lineage (NCBI taxonomy): Eukaryota > Metazoa > Arthropoda > Insecta > Lepidoptera > Papilionidae > Parnassius > Parnassius orleans. The sequence continues at coordinate 9,113,104 of JAGSMP010000006.1, read as the reverse complement.
TGGAATTCAAAAAGGTGTCAGACAGGGCTGTGTAGCTTCCCCGTGGCTGTTTAACCTATTTATGGACAGTCGTTTGCAAACTTTGAAATTTGAAGAATGTGGGTTGAGAATGTGTGAGTTAACCGTCAAATGCCTTTTGTACGTCGATGATCAAGTCATATTTGCATCGTCGGCGGCCGAGTTGCAAATGATGGTTACTTTAATGAACTGATCATTAAAAGAAAGGGGTATGAAAGTGAACGCAAGTAAGACGAAAGTGATTGTTTTTGAAAGAGAAGTAAGTAAAACGTTATGTGAAATAAGAATAGAAGGGGAGATGATTGAGCAAGTGGATGAGTTTGTATATTTGGGATGTTTATTTAGCAGGGATGGTAGATATGATAAGGATATAGAACGACGAGTGAACGCAGGAAATAGAGTGAATGGGGCTCTACATGCTATTATGAAGAGTCAGAATGTGTCAAAAAAGGCACGTATGGCAATTCATAATGCTGTGTTAGTCCCTACTTTAATGTATGATAGTGAAAGTTGCGTCTGGCAGAAGAAACATGAGAGTAGAATAAATGCTATAGAAATGCGGTCATTAAGGAGTATGCTAGGGCTGAATCTGATGCTGAGATCTATAGACCGCACTTTGACTTTGCTCAGACTTTACTTACGAAAAACTTCGCTGAGTATACGCTTAGCGTAATCTTTGGTTTCGAATTTATAGTTGTATCGGCTATGATTAAGCTAAGCTTTTGCTAAGGCCAGATAGTCAAAAAATTAATGGATGCTTTATTCCATCTTACGCATTATGTTCTTGATTTTATTGTATAAAATAAAAAATAAAAAAATCGAAAACAGTCCACGTGGTATCTCTGTCACTCGCGCATAAATTTACAATCGTCACTCTCGCACATATGAGGTGATCGCTATCATCAGATGTTGCGAACCTTTTTTAACCATAACAATAAGGCAAACCAAAGAACAATCTTTTGTGTGAAAAATGGGTTGACTGGTAGAGAATGCCTCAAGGCATTAAGTCCGCCCTTTGTATTCTTTTATATTAAGGAATGCAATAAAGAATAAATAAATAAATAAATAAAAATAAATCTTTGGTTTGCCATGACATTGTTATTAATTTTTAAACGGTTACTATCGGTCCTTGGGATCCACGTGCGGTGAAGTTCCTAAAGGAACTCTATCCACGACTGGTCGTCGCTGCTGGTGATAAGAGGGCTGGTTCTTTTCTCGCTCAAAGGCCAAGTATAGCCATTGAGCGAGGAAATGCAGGCAGCGTTCTTGGCACGATACCACGGGTAGTAGGACTGTGTGATAATTTAAGTTATTAGTTTTAGTTTTTTTTGGTTTATTATAGTTTTTAATATTGTATATTTTTCAATTATATTTATTTTAAAACTTAAGTTCTAACTCATTTAAGTAGTTTTTGACGTTAAGTTTATTGTGTGCGTTTGTTTTGGGTGAAAAATGGCCATACTGTCGAGTCACGACAAAAAAAGAGTCAAAATGAGATAAATTGGAGATAAAAAATCGATAAATAAATTGGTAAAAGATAAAACTATTGATTTAATCATCATAAATGTACTAGGCGAGGCATCTGACAGTTTCTCAGGCACCGAAACTGAATTATATATTTTTAAAGAGCACATTTGTTTCATTTTCTTCTAAATGCTAAATAGGTACAAGTTTAAGTAAGGGATTCGACGGTTTGTCAGATTCAATCTATGACGAAGCCAAACTCGAAACCCTCTGTAATATCAGTAGTAAATAAATGTACTTTAGATACAACATTACCTTCTCAATAACAAGGGTAATAAATATATTAAATTTTATTCTCTTTATTTCTCTCTCTACAACTATACAATAATTTACAGATGGCACAGTAACTTAAAATGTTTTTGACCACTGGCAGTAGGCACAAAAAGGCTGTCGTTTTTAGTAATCTATTGTATGAAATACTCACATGAAGCAGACGATGAGAAAAACTTGACAAAGTCCATAGACATGGGCAGGATGAACATCAGGACCACAATGAACATGGACGTTACACCGTCTTTTACCTTCCTGTATAATTTTAAATATGATATATTATAAATTAAAAATAAAACTACATCTTAAATATGCCTGTATATACACAAGCTTTGGCGGAAGTCTAGATTATAATAATCTGTTATATTTACGTGAATACTACAATAGGCTTTTTCACGTTTAATTTAACTTATTTTAATTCCCTGCTTGAATTGTAATAAACATTTCTTTGGTAACGGGAAGATTGAGGTGCTTTACGTCTTGATATAATATATCCTTAAGGACTACATAACACAGTGAGTTTGTACTGCATAGATTGACCCACCTGAAAGTAATCCAGCCGGGATTAACTCTGACATTACAATATTAAATACTTCAGTGTTTAAAATGACCATGAGTACTGTAAATTATTCGAGACATCGGAACTAAAAACTACGAGGGGCGTTAAATGTATTCTTGGTATTAGCGTGATTTGCTAATAATGTGGTAATTTTAAAAAAAACATTAGCTAACGACACTACCTGAGGGTATAAATATGAAATTTCGTCTTGATAACTTCATTACTTCTTATGTAACCTTCAGTCATAGACGAAGGGAATAACTGACTCGCCAATATTGGAAAAAATCGAACACCCTGCGGTGATAATTCCTCACTAAACAAGGAAAAACAAAAAACATCATGAAAAAATGGTGGCCGTTTACCAAAACTCTGCTCCTTCAATGTCAACCGTACAGAAGTGGTCAAGTGAATTCAAGAGGCAGGGAAAGCATCTAAGTTGAACAATCCAATCACACCGGCTACAGAAGAAAATGTGAAAATTATTGACAAACTTGTATTGGAAGATGCACGAGTAAGAATTAAGATGTTAGCAGAAATGACTAACCTATCCGTTGATACATACCATATTGCATGACTATCTCAAACTCGCGTGGGTTGACTGTTGTAGAGCTGTGTGGCGACGACCCAACAAGTGTTTTCATTAGGATAGTTACAGGACAGAACAGAAGAATACTATTGATGGAGTACACAAAAAAAGGTGAATCCATCAACGCAGACAAATACTCAGCCACTTTACGCCCCTTGAGAGAAGCAATAAAAGAAAAGAGAAGAGGAAAGCTGACCCAGGGAGTGCTGCTTCTTCATGACAACGCACCGGTTCACACGACGCGGCTCTCCAATGCTGCTGTAGGAGACTGCGGGTTTGAGGAAATTAACCACTCACCATACAGCACAGATCTAGCCCCTAGTGACTACTTTTAATTCCCAAACTTAAAAAAAGATTTTCGGGAAAAGCGATTATGACTAACGATAATGAGTTCAAGTCCGCTGTAAATGAGCATTTTTCAGGCCAAGACGAAGAATATTTTTTCAAGGGAATAGAAAAGCTTTTTTCACGAACAAGTAAATGTATTGATGTCATACTATACATCAACTTTAATGAAAAATAATAAATATTTCATAATTTTATCTTTTTTTCACATACCCATACAGAGAATACATTGAATGCTCCTCGTAAGTTTTAAAGAACGCGGCATAATCCGTAAGAATTAGTTTTATTTTTATTTATTCTTTTATTTATTTTTTATTATTAAATTATGATTTTGTTGCATTATAACATAACAAAGCTTTAACAACATTACTCACATTGTTGTGATGACATCAGCCCACCCGGGCATGAAGCCGGGCTTGCGGAATATGTAGAGGAACACTGCCAGGATAAATAGGAAACCAGAAGCCTGCAATAAATAAATAATTCCATTTATTCATATATTATAATAGCCTACCAAAGTCCACTGCTGAACATAGGTCTTCTTTTTTATTTATTTAAGAAAAAACTTTACCCCAGAACTAGGATTTTCGTCTGTACCGTAGAGGCAGTTTACAAACATAAATTTCACAAGGACACAAACATGCAGACCCGGAAAAATTATTTGTAGGCCATACAAATACATGTTCCGTGCGGGATCCAAAACTGCGACCCCAGCGCCGCCACTTGCACACACACAGACACAGACACGCACGCGCACGCGCACACACACACACACACGCACACTGCTAAGTCACTGCGCTACGGAGCTGTCGATTCTTCCTCTTAGTGTTTTCTTAGATTGCTTCATAGAGGGTCATTAGCCATAGTGCCATGCCACGTTTGGTAGGTGGGTTGGCAACCTCAGTTTTCATTATTATCAGTTGGTATCATGAAGATGCTGCTGCCCATCTCCTGTTTCATATCCCTCTGTCGCCTTTTACAACACCCATGGGATGATATGAGGCAGTGAGTTCTCTCATGCCGTTACTACATTCATGTGTTATGTAATGTATACAAACAATAATCCAGTGGTCGAAATTCGACGATAATTAATTAAATTTTCAGGTTTGTATATTAAGCAAGCTGTATTTCACTTTCAACTGCACATTAATATATAAAACACAGATATCTCACATACAAAATATAAATTAAACGCTTTACTGCCTTGACTTATATTTCACAGGCTATTGAAAAAGGAATAATTTGAAATCACAGCTCATTCAGTCAATCAGTAATTACTTGTAGTCTGAGAGCTGACGACGAATTTTGGGAAGGTCCTTTTGGCAAGTTGAAATTGTGAAAAAATATAATTTCGTCAATTGGCGAATCCAGTTCCGCGAGTCTGGCAGAGCGTTTGCGGTTATTTCGTTACTGCGCAGCATATAAAATTTGCCGAAATAGTATCCAAAAAAATTTTTTTTGGCAAATTGATATCTTTTTTATCTTTTAATTTAGTTTATATAATTAAAAAAAATCCCAGACGCTTTTGTCGGTTATAAAGTATTACCAGACCTCTCCAAAAATATTTTATTAAAATTCCCAAAAAATATACTTTTGACAATCTCAAATTTTAATCACGTATTTATTGAGTAATTTTTATAATAGCTGCAAATCGCCAGACAAATTTAGCGGTTTTAAACAATTCCCAGACGTGAATAAAGTTTACAAATGAACACGACAAAAAAGTCTAATGCGCAGCCATAAGTACCAGAAAGATAGCTTATCGAGGCATGCCGGCAGCTGATGGGGCCCCAAGCTCCTCGCGCTGTGATTAGTTATTGAGAAACCACGTGTTTCCAGTATTCCGGCTCTGCGTTCACTATCTAGCGTTATCTAGTGTTTTTATATCTTTTTTAAAGATTTTAAAATTAAATTCTTGTTTTGAGATTTAGTATGTATGTGTGCGCATATATGACCATGTAAATATCTGTGTATATAGTTTGAATTGTTGTAGATCAGTGCTGTAATAATTTGTATAATGGCTATTAATTTTAACCTCGTAAGGCTTGGGCTTGGCAAAAAATATGTTTTAATAATTACCGCCCCATGTTCTTAAAAAAATAATTTTCTAGTGCGTTACGAGTAATGTGTTACACGGTAACTTTCGTAGTTTAATGCTAATGACATTAGAACTTGTTTTGTAGGGTGGCAACACCTTATAACAAATCTGTCAAGTGTCAATTTAATGTCAGCCATTTTAGTCTAGCTACAAAAGTGAGGGTATTTGCAGTGTCCCTTTTGTTCATCGAAAATATTGGATATTAAACACAGAATTTTCAATTTATGTGTTTATCTTTCATTATATGAAGCATAGATACTAATTAAATATCTATTGAAGTCGTATTTTATGGATTTATTTCTAAAATTTCTTTGAATTTGCGGCTACTTTAATCATATAAACACAAGAATCTTCTCGCGTGTTCGGTCTGGTGTGTTATGTTGTGTTACATAACACACTGGATAGCATTAAGCTTAGTTCACATTGTATTTAACCGACTGCGGTAGAGCCCACCCAAAAGCGGGTATAAAATGTTTGCTTGAATGTGAATAAATGTGTAGGTATATTATATAATTATAATCGTGTTTTCTCTTCTGTTGCCATAGAAGTACCCCAAATAAATCTTATCATACTCTAAAAAACTCTACAAAGATCTATAAAGAGAAACAAACAATTACTTGATTTAATACGACAAAAAATTTATAGAAAAGTTACAACTGAAACCAATTTATAATAATGAGCAAGAAAAAAGTACTCCATGCACTAGAGCTAACATTTTTATAGAAAAAAATTAGCTAAACATTTTCCTTGAAGAACCCTTGAAAGCTAATAAAAATATTGAAAAAAAAGTGCTCAAGCATATATTCTAGAGATGTCACCAAAAAAAACCTTAGTCTAAATGGAGAAATACGTCATATTCCCTATTTTGATATAACTTTAAAATTTCTAACATTAATATGGAAACAAAGTTCCTCTTTAGGTTTACTAAAACGTTACAATTTGAGCGATGTTTATTTCCATTTGGGTATGAGTCAGAACAAAAACAACTAAGAATTAATGCCAAACTAAGAATTGTACAAATAATATTTATAATAATATTATTTGTACTCGTAAATGTTATATAGTCCTGCCTTTGCAGAGTTCTAGCGTGTTTCATAATTTCCAGTGTGTTGTTTAAGATTTTGTTTGTTACTCTTTCTAGAGCGTTATGGTACAAATTTTGTGAGCCCCACCCATATATATACAGATTTAATAAAAATATTCAGTTTTATCGGAGTAAAAGACACAATAAAATACCTTTTCGTGGAATGTCACGGGGCCGAGATTCCTGTATTGATCTTTAATCACTTTCATTGTAGTGAAGGAACCAGAAGACGCCTTGTTCACATTCTTAGCTGCCTCACTGTTTGGCCTGAAATAAAAGAAACAAAAATGCATTTTAAAGATCACACAATTAGGTTAATTTTTATTTAAGTTTGTTTAGAAACTTTCCTTAAGCAAGAAAAACAATTAAATTGGCTATAAAGATATAATAATGATTTCTTATATTTACGCGAACACAACACATTGAATGAAACTAGCTTTTTACGGATTTTACCGCGTTTAATTGATTTTTTTTATATTTCCGACGTTTAGCGCACTTTGCAGCACCCACCACCCAAAAGTTATAAATTTTTAAAGTTGGAAAAATTTACTTTGCCAATATCCGCTTAATAAAATAAAATGTGTCTTACCTAGTTTGAAGAGCACCTCCCGCCCTCCCTCAATTGCGTGCACTATCCCCGTCACCACTAATTCCAGCACCACTACTTCAAATGTAGTAGACTCTACGGTCAGCCACCGTAGAGTCTACTACACCTGAAGATGCCTCGTGTAGAGTCGAAACACGTGTCGTATTGTCGTCGGTGGTGTGTCTTTCCTAGTGTAGTGGTGGTGGGAGTAGTGGTGCTGGGATTAGTGGTGACGGGGATAGTGCACGCAATTGAGGGAGGGCGGGAGGTGCTCTTCAAACTAGGTAAGACACATCATTTTATTTTATTGAGCGGATATTGGCAAAGTAAATTTTTCCAACTCTATAATGGATTTCCGCAAAGTAACGCCTGATTCTATTAATTATAAATTATAGTCTTTTCGCTTATGTCGTCTTTGCTATAAGTTCTTTTCTGCGTAGATCGGACTAAAAATAAATATTTTTAAGGTTAAGGCTTTAACATTGGGACGTTGAAAACCTCAGTCCCACCGTGACCATGGATGCTGCAAAGTCAAAGTACTCGAAACGTCGGGAATATAAAAATAAATTAATTAAACGCGAGAAAATCTATAAAAAAAACTAGGTTCATTCAATATAAAATATTCTGTCTGTTTACAGAACAATACCATATGTAATAAATACTAATAGTGGGTCAACTCCTTTATTATACTGCAAAATACCTACAAGGCTGTCTCGACGTCAAGTCGCTAAAAATATGCAAACAAAAACATTTCCTTAAATAATAATATCATACCATTATATTTTGTCAGTATTCCTCGTAATAATTTATTTTTCTATACAAAGATACAAACTAATTACTACTTTACAAAACTAGTTGCGTTCCGCAGCTTCACCTGATTTGTCGTGATGAAAACAAAAGCTTTTGCTAGTAGATACCTACCTAATTTTACTATATTTTACCTATATAGCAGTATCTCAGGTATTCCACTTAAAATGTTTGATATGGGTTGAACAGAATAAATAAAACATGTTAAAATTATTCGTTGGTTCTGTTTATTCAACCGCTTCGTTACAGATGTGCAACGGACAAAAATTTACGACATTTATTACATGGTTCATTCATTAGAATTCAATTTTACTAAAAGCGTCATACGATATTTCCCAATATTTCAAAATAATATCGAGTAATATCATGTTGCTGGGTGAACACCAAAAGCGTGCAACTGATTCCGTGTACGTGACACTCTTAAACGGGCATACCGGTACGCAAGCTAAGCCGACCGGTACTACCGCAGACGTCGCGGGCAGGGGGGGGACTCCGCTCTCCTTCATACCACGCCCCATCGTTGCTCCGTCTAGTCGCCGAGTTAACACTCACTATTAGTATTTATTACACATATGACAATACTAACCTGAACAAACCCATAAAGGTGACTTGAAGTGAGACCCAGACGAGAAATTGCATCAGAAGCATTGCTGGAGTGCTGTACGCCATAAACCAGAAGAAGTTTACAGATCCAGAAATCTCGGGGAACTCACTGCAACGGAAATTCAATCATTTATATTTTATATTACAAAATGGCGTCTCGGCTTCACATGGACTGACAGTATTTTTAGTCACTTTAAATAATTAAACGACAGAAAGCAAATAATGAAAACTAATAATTTCAGGATCACCAGATGTCGCTATTCGGGACAGAGGTAAACTTATTTGTTACGCAGATGGTTACACAGTGGCATCATCATTGAAAAGTTGCGATTTAATTTAAAAAAAAAATCGGTTTCTAGTGTGTTCTAGTCTATACACAAAACAATGCCTCACAGTGCTGTATTTTTAATTTTTACACATTTTAACTTTTTTTTGGTACGACTTTCCATTGACGTCCGTCGAGTTGGGGGTTGATATAAATGTAACCTAATACCTGTAATTTCTGTAAAAAAAATATCAACCTCCAACTTGACGGACGTCAATGGGGATTGGCATAAATATTGCAAAAATAATTGATTTTCAATAATTTTTTTCTCAAAAAATACGCGTTTCCGCATGTTAAACTTAACTTTGCGTGTGTGCTTATAATAATGTAACCTTTCTGTAAAAAAAAAAAATATCAACCCCCAACTCGACGGACATCAATGAAAAGCTAAGCCCTTTTTTTAATTAATCTACTTTTAGGAATATCCGTAGTTTGGTTTATTCATTTATAATCGAAATTATAAATGTAAATAATATTTCTGAAAGAAACATTAAACCTCTACGCTTTTCTAACAAATTAAGTGAAATCTGTCAAATATTTCACCACATTCCAAGTGGTGGCCCTGGTGGCAGAAAAATTTGTGGATGCAATCATTGGCAGAAAAACCAGCTTTCTAAAAGCAAATAAATTTTGTATGTTTGTTCAAATAAAATAACTTCATCATTACAGCCCTTCACAAGTCCACTGCTGAACATAGGCCTCCCCAAGGAATGCCACAAAGCACGGTCTTGAGCCACCCGCATCCATCGACTTCCTGCATGTCTTACCAGGTCGTCACTCCATCTAGTGGGGACGCCCTACACTTCGTCCGCCGGTACGAGGCCGCCACTCGAGAACCTTTTTTCCCCATCGGTTGTCGGTTCAAAAAAAAAAAATAACTTACGAGTCGAAAATTCCTTTGAACGCGGAGTTAGTGGCGGTGCCTACTAGAGTACCGCAACCACCGAGGGTAGAGGCGTAGGCGATACTCAGGTAGTAACAGATGGTGATATCGCTTGGGAGTGGTGGCCTGGAACAAAATGCAAATGTTAGGGTTTTGTAATGTAGGAGGAGAGAGATGTGTTTGATGGTTTGATGACTTTAATTACACTTTCCTTATTACTAAACACAAATTTCGTGTGGGCTGTGGGTTACTATATCACACCCACCACCGACAAAACAACTAAAATAAAAATAGCTACCAATCTCTTTTTTTCACTTGAATCTCTTTAAATGAAATATGATGTCTTCCAAGCTGAGGTTGTCCTAAGAAAAATGACACAAAGGTTTTTTTTTTTTATAGCAGAGGGGGCAAACGAGCATGCGGTTCACCTGATGGAAAGTGTCGACCGCCACTCATGAACAACTGCGACACCAGTGGAATTGCAGGTGCATTGCTGGCCTTTTAAAAAGGAGTAAGCTCGTTTCTTGAAAGTCCCTAAGTCGTATCGGAAAAATCGTCTGTGGTAAACGATTCCACAAAATAGACGCGCGAGCAAGAAAACTCCTAGTAAATCGCACAGTAGTGGACCGCCAAGCATCCAGATGATGTGGATGGTAACGTAAGTTTTGTCGCGATGTGCGTTGATGAAATTTGGTGGCTGGAATTAATCCGAACAATTTCTCAGAGCACTCCCCGTGGTAAATACGATAGGAAATGCAAAGTGATGCAACATCCCTTCGCAGCGCCAGTGAGTCGAGCCGATCCGAAAGAACTCGGTCGTCAACGATTCGAGCTGATCTGCGATGGATGCGGTCAAGTGGAAGGAACTGGCACTGGGGAGCCCCTGCCCAGAGATGGGAACAGTATTCCATGGGGCCGAACCTGCACCTTGTAAAGTTGCAAGCGGTGTGCCGGCATGAAATACTGTCCCGCTCTGCTGAGCACGCCAAGCTTTTTAGAGGCCAATTTGGCCTTCCCTTCCAAGTGACCACGAAACTGCACGCTATTCGATATGTCGACGCCGAGGATTCCGATACTGGCTGAGGCAACAAGGGGAGTGCTTTGAAACTGAGTCGATACAAAAGGGTTCTTTTAAGCGGTAAACGCGCAAACTTATGTCTTCTGAGGATTAAACTGGACTAGATTTAATCGTCCCCAATCAGAGACTTTGTTCAGCAAAGACTATACTTCAGACACAAGTTTGTTCCGGTACTCGCCGACGTTTTCCCGAGAAATATTGGCACGGCCGGTGTATAGAGCATCACCAGTGCGTTGGTGATAGCACGCAGCCTTGTGGAACACCAGCAATAATTAGCTTGTAATCGGAGCATGCACCGGTTACAACGACCTTGATGCTCCAATCTGCAAGAAAACTGGTGATCGAATTGCATAATTTCTCGGGAAGCCCATAGGAAGGGAGCTTCGAAAGAAGCGCTTTGTGCCAAACCCGATCGAAGGCCTTCGCAATATCCAAACTAACGGCCAATGCCTTGGACTCTACTGACCAGAAGATCACCAGTTGATCGACCCCGACGAAAACCGTATTGGCGGTCACTAATCAGCTGGTGATCCTCAAGGTACCGCATGAGCTGGCAGTTTATAATGGATTCCATTATTTTGGAGAACAAGGAGGTGATGGCGATAGGCCTGTAGTTAGACGGATCTGACCGCCGTTTTTTTAGGGATCGGGTGGACGAAAGCCGTTTTCCATGATTTCGGGACTACGCCTATGGAGTAGGAGTACCGGAAAAGACGCGTTAGAACCGGTGCCAACTCTGGAGCACACGTCCTCAGCACAATTGGGGGGGATTCCGTCAGGGCCACTCGACTTGTGGATGTCCAAGGAGAGGAGTCCTTTGCGAACCGAGCGCTGAGTAAACCGTACATCCGGCATGGAGCACTCACACCGCGAGATGGTCGGCGGTGTGTTCCCCCGTCATCGAGAGCAGAGTTGGACGCAAAGAAAGAAAGAGCCTAGCAGATCGGCTTTCTCCTTTGCGGCATGGGCCAGTGAGTCGTCCTGCCTGTGCAGAGATGGAAGAGATGGCTGACAAAAGTTCCCTTGGACAGCCTTGGCGCGAGATCAGAATGCACGGATTCCCGAAGGAAGGCGAACTAGTTTTTCGCCAATTCTGCCTATGTGCTCTGACTTTGCCTTGGCAAGGACTCTTTTGAAGGACCTGGAGGCGGAATTATACTTCTTTTTAAGGGCGCTGGTGTTTACATCCCGGAACATTGATGCGTCAGCCCAGGCCCGGTAGCACTCTTGCTTATAGCGTGATGCTATTTTACAGGAGCGACTAAACCATGGCTGAGATCTGCCTCCGATGGGCACCACAGAGGAAGGAATAAAAAGTTCCATATACTGAAGTACAACATCAGCGACAGAATTAGCAACAACGTTGGGAGAAGCAAACCCGCCCCCAAGGGTAGGATACAAAGAAAGACCGCATCCCATCCCAATTGGTCGATCTATAGTGCCAAACACGACGGCAGCCTGCAGAATGCAACCGCGATTTCAGCGTGAGTGGCACCACACTCCGGACTAGACAATGCCCCCGAGCAACCAAGAGGGGCGTCGACGGAGACTTGATATCTGTCCGGATAAGAGGTCAACAGAAGGTCAGGGAAGGTGCATGATCCTCCACTATCTGTAATCAGCGTAGGCGAAGTAACCAGTTGTGTCAGACCATATGCCAAGGCAAAATCATGAACAGATCTCCCCGCATGATCGGTTAAACGTGAACCGAGCCATTCGGCGTGGTGGGCGTTAAAATCGCCGAGGATCACGATTTCTGCGGATGGGATCTGCTGTAGCAAGGAATCTGTAGCCATTTGGAGGTGGTCGATGAGTCGGTCTATTTCGGCATTACCGCTATGGGACCTATAGAGGCACCCATAGACGCGCGGATGGTCGTCGCTGTCTACGCATAGCCAAAGAATGGACAGGTTCTCTGACGTATACGCAAACTCCAGCCCGAGGCACAAAGGAGTGTTCCAATTTGTAACCCGTGTAGGCGAGATACGAAGTATCAGCCGGAGAGGACACTTGCGTCTCGGTCAGAAAGAGCAAGGCCGGCTTGGCCGACCCCTGATGTTGCAGTAATTCACGGATAGCGTGTCAGGGGTCGCCTTGGTCTCGTTGCTCAGCTTGCCCCGAGCAGTTATTGTCTTGAGCGGAATTGTGCCCCCCCCCCCTTCCCGAACACGCGCGGCAGCCTGAGCACCCACGCTCAGGAGTGTGTGGTACCCCCTGGATAGTCTTCTATTTAATTCCGCTACCATGTTGATGGGGGGGGGAGCGGTGTAATTGGGCCTCCGGCCACCTGCACTCACCAGACGAAACGCGGAAGCAGAGCTTCCACTTCATGCCGGCATTCTGTGAGGTCATGGTCATGGTATCACCCCTGCTCGAGCTGGCCCATACGTGCAATAGCAAAAGCTGCCGCGTGGCTCTAGCACTGTTAAAATTAGCATCCAAGCCACATATCACACCTTACACAACATACCATCTTACCTCTATTGTCACAAAAGGAAGATATCACATCGCGACAAAATTCACGATACTATCCGCACCATCTTGATGCTTGGCGGTCCACCACTGCAATTTACTAGGGGGTTTTCTTCTCCGCACTTCTTTGTGGAATCGTTTACCACCGGTGATTTTTCCGGACCGATACGACTTAGTGACCTTAAAGAAACGGGCTTACTATTTTTTTAAAAGGCCGGCAAAGCACATACTATTCCCCTGGCGTTGCAATTGTTCATGGGCGGCGGTAGTCACTTACCATCAGGTGAGCCGCATGCTTGTGTGTCCCCTCTTATATAAATAAAAGATTTGTATTCATGCAGTCATACATACATTCACCCACACAAATATTGTAAACGGATCTTACTCCTCCTCCGTGTTTTTATTGTGCGCCGGTTTAACATCTTTCCCATTATCAGGAAGAGCATTCTTCTTTCTGTTGACATACACATCTCCTAGGCCTTGCTGTAACATGAAAAGGTAAACATTGTTTTATAAAAGTTAAATACATCATTCATTTTAAACGTAATCTTCAGATTATTGTACTCTAGTACTAGTGGCAGAATAAGAAAATCCACTAACTTAATCATACATCACCCCGTGGGTGTCGTAAGAGGCGACAGAAGGAAAACGAAACAGGAGATGGGCAGCAGCATCTTCTTGATAACAAGTCGTAAATAAAAATTAGTACAGCATGCCAAGCGTGCCATAATTGCCACGCTTGGCATGCTGTACCGCATGCCAAGCGTGGCAATTATGGCAAATATCCTCCCTATGTGGTAATCTATGGGGGAGGCCTATATTTAACAGTGGACGTATGGTGTGGTAGCTCTCTTACCCTTTATATGAAATGGCAGTAGAAACCAACACCACACCTAGACGGATTCCTAGGCAGGAAAGGACACCTACAATCTAATAAACCTTACTCATTTATAAATAAAATTTTAAATAAGTGTAAAGTTACATTTATATCTGGAAGCAATTAAATTATATTATATTAAATAACATACCTGTTCCAAAACCTCAAGTATGGCCTCAACAATCGGCACCATCATAGTCGTAGCAGCAGCATTTGAAACCCACATTGATATGAACATGGTCACGAATGTAAGACCAAAGTTCAATCTGAAAGTGACAAAATAAAACAATAGAATTGTGGGTGGGGATGGTAAGGTCTCAGATATACAGAAATGCCACAAAAAACATCTTGTTTAGTGTTTTATAAAACATGCAGACCAGCGACGGTGAGGGGCGTCTAAGAAACGAAATGTCTGATTCTGCGATATATTCCCTATTTTGGAAGACTCATTTCCAGCAGTAGACTATTTAAGAGCTTATAAAAAATTAAAAACGAAAATTAATTCATTCAGTCTGAAAATTCTTCACCTTTACTAAAATCCTTTCATCTATAAAAATCAATAAAATTGATGTGTCAGTTTGCAATGTCAAAATAACAGCTTTTTACTAAATGCATATGAAAGTATATAAGGTACTTATAACATAAACACAATTTTTATAAATTTTGTCTGTCTGTCTGTATGTTTGTTCCGGCTAATTTCCGAAACGGCTGGACCGATTTTGACGGGACTTTCACTGGCAGATAGCTGATGTTATAAGGAGTAACTTAGGCTGCTTATATTTTAGAAAAAGAATTAGGGTTCCGCGCAACATAATTAGAACCCTAAATTATACGCGGGCGAAGTCACGGGGAACAGCTAGTAAATTAATAAAAGAGGACACTACAGTTCCCGTTCTATTTCTCCTTTTCTACAATGAAGGACACTCACGCAATAGCGGAAACAGCGTCCAAAATATAGAACCTATCCACCCTTACAAGATGGGGTTTCAGGCTAAGAATGGGGGTATCAATTCTACCCTCACCAACCCGCCTTTGTTATGTAGTGAGAATTATTTTTCTATTCAAAAACTAACTCTCTCAAGAAAAACAGTAGACTTGATGGTGGTTGCAAGCAAAATTTTTGATTTTAATTAGAACATGTATAAAAACAAAAAAACAACATAATACTGTGGTAACAATAGCCAAACACACCTTCTATGCGAACATCCGACAACTTGCACAGTCCATAATGCTACCCTTTTCGGTAGCTTTGAGTGCTGGACACCTGCAGCTATCATTAGTCCACCCATGAACATCATATTCGTCTCCTTCATATACGCCGCGCAGGTTTTATCCGAGTCAAGGATGCCCAATGTTGGAAACAATACAATGGGCAGCATTGATGTTACAGGCAATGGGAGTAATTCCAGGACCCAATATGTTGCCATTATTAAAACCACATACATACATTTGTATGCCTGTAAATAAAACATTCTTTGTATAAATGTGTATGAAATTATTTTCATATTTACCATATATTTCAAAAATGCACTATAATTATTTTATTGAGCAACCACACACATAAATGTTACACTGATTACTCAAAGACAAGTCTGGTTATTCCAAAAAATATTAATATGTTAGATATGTGTTGTCAACAGTAAAATAACGACAGTACAATAACGACTGTATGTTTTACCATATTCCCCTTATTTCTGATATAGTTTTAGAGCTGGCAGGAGTTTGCCGCGTTGCTCCAACGCGTATTGAGAAAATTTAAGTTTCAAGTTGTCGTGCAAGTTACCTCACACAGAACATTTTACAATGTTAAAATTTGTATAACATCTATTTTATCTAGACTAAAATTTTTAATATTGTGAAGTTTAACTATAAACTCGAGATTGTATTTTAGTAGCACCCTAAGTATATAGCACCGTGGTGTAGATTTTTTGCAATTTTAAGTACTGCATTATTAAATTTAGCATTAAAGGAAATCCTCGCGAGGTTACTTTAGATCTATCTGATAGGTATATCCTAAAAAGGTTTTATTCAGAATAAAAGAAGCACATGCTCAGCATTTTTTGACTTTTTGTTTATGATTTCTTATTTGGTCCTTCGGAACCAGATATAAAAAATGTTTTGTGTCATATCATAAGTTAATACAGAAAATAGGAATTTTGTAAAGATTATAATAAAAAGAATATATAAACTCACCCTTGCAGATTCCGAACCAGCATTTAAAATAGGAATTGGTAACAATATTAATGGTGTTAAGATCACTATAAGGGATTTCCAATAAATAGAAACAAACAGACTTATTCGTTGCCATAGTGATGCGCTCGATCTACTTCTGGAAAAGAAATATGTGGTACCGCTGGAAAAGAGAACAAACACACAAATTACAACCTGTAGATGCCCGGACACTAGTAGTGCTGAAAAGAAGCATTCATTCCAAAACAAAATGGCGTCAAACTGACTGGTAGTTTTTTAATTTGCGCAAACATCTTAACAAAATTGAAAATAAAATAGTTATTAGAATATAACAGGTGTGGATTTTGTAGAAAAGCATTTCCATTTATTCAGTAAAGTAAATAACCATTAGAGCATTGAAAAAAGTACCTGCCAGTTCATGCATAAAGTAAAAAGATAGTAATATACTAACTGCTATACTATACAAATAAAAAAGCAATCATTACATTTAATTCAAGAAATGAGTACCATACCCTTATTATCTAAAGCAGTAAATCATAAAAGTAATGTTGCAATATAACATATTTTTATAAGATAAATTGTAAATATGCTAGACCAAATTAAAAACATTGAACTGAACTAAATTTTGCATTTGTCATAAATCAACAAAAATTAAAAATACTAAATTTGTTGTATATATAATATTACATTAGTAGGAAAAAAATAGGATATTACATTTTTCACAACATCATAAAAAACACTGAAAGACAAGGATTTCCTTCTGAAAAAAAATTCTAATTACAAGAAGTATACACACAGGTGCAGGAAAAAATTAAAAAATCAAAAGCACTGCATTTAAAGTGTATTTAGAAAAACTTTAAAGGGGTTGCCATTGATAAATAATAAAAAGGCAAAACAATATTTTAAATAATAATAATAGTGTGCAATACCCAGTATTACTATCCTTATTTACTGCAAATAAAACTGTGAGGTAAAATTAATTATTCAGAAAAAATGTTTACATAAATGGCAACCCTGGACATGCAAAATATGCTTAAACACACATACAGTGATGTTGCATACTACAGGTACCAGCCAACTTACAACAGTTAGTACCGGGCTACACAGGTCTATGTGTATTTATTCCTTAAAATTTCATCGTATTATTATTTTTTACTAAGCTGTAAGAAAATATTTTGAACAATAAAAAAATTTAAAACTGCTTCAAATGTACAATACAATACTTACAATTGATTTGAAAGCTGAAACTTAAATGATGTGTCAAGTTTTTAAATAAATCATTCCTGCTTTAATTAATTACTGCCTATCCACTGCTGAAAATTAGCCTCCCCCATAAAATGCCTAGTATGTATATAATGATATTTATCATAGTTGCCACGCTTGGCAAGCGGGTTGGCAGTTGTGTGTAAATTAGTATGGTGCAGAAACATTAAGTTATTTTTTTTAAATAAATATATTACTTTCTTGAAAATTACTTGATGTTCTCATTTGAGCTGATTATTGACAGTAAGTCTTAATTTAAAAAAAAAATTCTTATTTGTTACTAGGTGCTAGGATTCCTTTTCTGCCCAAGAGTCTATCTAAGTAGGTAGGTACCACCTTCTATCTATTTCTGCACCCAAATAGCAGCATTATTATTATTTATTATTATTATCAGTCTTCTAGTCTGAAGAGTATAGACAGCCAATTTAATCACAGGCTGTGAGGCATTCCATCTTAGTCGGCAGAGGTAACAACACACCTGTAGCCTTCTTCTTACCATCAGGTTGACTGTATATTTTTTCGTCACTTCAGTTTTCTTTCATCTTCAAACATAATAATAAGAAAATTCACTCAGAAGTTTCCTAAAAACAGAAATGAAATCTGTTGTACAGCAGATGAAGGAAGGGGAGTCTTACCACCTGGTAAAGGATAGTAAAAAATAATAGTTAGCATCATGCTATTTACCCACAACTCTATGTCAATAACACATATTTTCAGTATTTTAAGAAATACTTTAAAATACAAAATAGTGTATGTAATAAATTTCTACAGAATTCTACATTTAGCTTCTCTCTTCTACCATTAAATCTATCATAGATATTGCACCTTTTTTCCTGCAGCCTGTATCATTTATACTTATATTTATGAATTAATGAAATAAGAATTAAAAGTTAGCTTTTAATCATCACCACCATGATAACAGCCCATTACAAGTTTACACCTAAACATTAACATCCCCATAGTTTGCCACAAAGCAGTACAGAGGTACCTGCAAACATCAGTTCCTTACATGCTTCATTAGGTGACTGTCTTGTGTCATTCTATAATCGCCGTTTAATATTTGGCGCAGCTATGCTGCGAATTTTCTTGCATTTGTGGCGTTTTAATTAAAACGCATGTGACGCGTTGAAATAAAATGGAACCCAAATTTATAACAATTTAAAAATTATAATATCAATAAAAATATTAAAGAAAGGAATACCGAGCATCATCCCCCATGCCATTTTCTAAGGGAGCGGGACTAGACATTTCGGTGAAGGTTTCTACAACCTACGTCTCCAAAATACTTGATTTTCTGATTATATCCTCTTCACATTCTCACAACTACCTGGAAAGGATGATTTAAAAAAATTAGTAATAGACTGGATGTTGCAAATTATATTACGTACAAATTTAAAAGATTTAATAATCTAATACTTTTTAGAATTCAAACAAAACGTACGTAAATTGACAATAATGACGGTAATTTTGGTACTTTCGTTTGGTACCATTGACTTGACATTTGATGACATTCGACAATAATTTTTGTAACAATTTTCGCGGAAAAGATTATGGATATCAAAGAGAATGTATTCACTACATCTAAAAAAAGATTATTGAAGAGGTAGATATAATACCAAAACTAGTTGCAGTTAGTGTGCCAAACATGCCAAAGAATTAAAATACAAGACCACATTTTGTTATTTTCTTTTATAATCGAATCGATCCACCGAATGAGTCGTGATAAATTAGCCGGCTGGCCTATGCTAGATTATGAGAAATAAAATATTACTATTTCTCATAATATCAAATGGAGGAGAGTTTTACTTAACGAAGGCTGGCTACATATTTATTTATCATGTCTTAGCCGATCTCTCCTACTTAAACTATTCAGACGTATTAAACCTACTAGTCTTGTATAGCTCGCGAACGATGAACGATTAAGAAACGTATATTAGCACTGAAGGAGGACCGGACGGGAGTAGCCATAGCGTTTTTCCCCGATATAGAATTGACTTTTATTTTTTGCGGAGGGAGATCTGCAGATACAAAAACAAAACAATCGTCTGTCATTATGAAACTCACACACAACAATTAAAACGATAAACTAACAATTTCACACACACATAGATGCACTATAACAGTATCTATAAGTATAAGGATATAAGATGAAACCACACAACTGAAACTTTCAATTAAATTTTAACAATAATTCAACAAAATCAGATGAGGATGTTGCAATGGCTTTTGAGCAATATTTTACCGACATTCCGATCTTGACTACAAAGTCACTCAATTCTCACCTGCTGTCACCGAGTCATTACTCAAACAAAAAGAAAATAAATCAGGAAGCTACATCATTATGGTGTAAAAAACATAGCACTCAAACTTATTATATCTGTGCATGCCAGAGCCTGCTTCCAGCATATTTGCTCCCTACTCATCTAAATGGTTCCTGTTTAGACCACACTTTACTAAAAACTAAGTTACCATCTATAACCCTTGTCACCAATCCTATAGTAAACGATCATAGTGCCATAGTTCTTAACTTAAGCCTTAAAATACCTAAACCGAAGTGTAAATACTCTATTCCTAAAACTAATATGAAAAACCTTGAACATGCAATTCAAAATATTGACTTTAGCCCAGTTTATAAAACCGATGACGAAAACATTTCTTTGCCTAACTTAATAAATAACGTACGAAATGCCATCGTTAGCAATACTTCGCATACCACAGTAGTTAAAAAAAATAACTTAAAGCCTTGGATTACTCCCGGTCTAATTAGGTGCATGAAACATAGGGACAAACTACACCTGATGGCAAAATCTTCTTCAGATAATTCTGTCTTACAAATTTCATATAAAAGATATAGGAATTTTTGTAACAATATATTAAAAAAGTTGAAGCATAATTATCTTACAAACTTCCTGGAAGAGTCTGGTAGAGATAATAAAAAGATTTGGCGGCATGTAAAAGATATTGCATTTATATTCAAACAGCATGAATCTTCAGCAGAATTATTCAGTATATAAATCGGAGGACAAAATAACGTTTCCAATTATCATTTATTTTCTATAATTACTCTCATCTACGTCTAAAATATTAGAAAAATTAATTAACAATAGATTAATGAATTATTTACAAAGTAAATCCATATTATCGAATATGCAATATGGTTTCAGACCAAAATTGTCCACTGCTGATGCTGTGCAGGTAATGACTGATTACATCTCTCAAGAATTAGATAAAGGCAACCAATCAATTGGCATTTTCCTTGACCTAGCAAAAGCTTTTGATACAGTTTCTATTCCCATCCTATTAAATAAGCTAGATAGCATAGGTATTCGAGGTAAACAGCTTCAACTTTTTGCGAACTATTTAGAAAATCGATATCAATGCATAAAAATCGACAAGGTTATTAGCTCTGAACAAAAAAATACTCATTTTGGCGTGCCTCAAGGAAGTGTATTAGGGCCAACCCTATTTTTGATATATATGAATGACCTTTGCAATCTTGAACTTAACTCAGGTAAAATAATATATTACGCAGACAATACCGTGCTTCTTTTTTCCGCAAATACAGTAGGCAAGGTTTATTTAAGTGCACAGCAAGGTTTTGACAGGGTTAATTAATGGCTCCAACAAAACATATTGACACTGAATACGGACAAAACCAAATATATTCATTTTTCTATGCGCAGCTCAACACAGCATATAACCATTCCAGAAATTTATGCACATAAATGTTGCTCAGTCGCAGAGTCTAATTATTGTAACTGCTCAGTTATTTTTAATACAAAAACTATTAAATACCATGGAATAATTATAGATTCTACTCTTACATCTAAAAACCAAATAGACCACCTCTGCAATAGAGTCCGTAAACTAATGTTCGTTTTTAAAAAGATTCGTTCTTTTGCTGATATTAAGGTAGTAAAGCAAGTATATTTCGCATTACCTCAATCAATTCTCACATATTGTATAACCTCATGGGAAGGAGCAGCTAAAACTACACTGCTACCACTGGAACGCGTTCAAAGAGCTGTATTAAAAGTCACAACATTCCGCCCTATCCTATTCCCGTCCCATCTCCTATATAAATCGTTAAAAGTTAAAATCGTAATAAATCGTAAAAAGTTATGAGTACGTTACTAAAACAGCACTTAAAATTGCCCTACATAAGAGAGGTCACTGATAAAAGATGCAAAGATAAAGTCATTGAAACTAACATTAGAATAAGGCATTTTTTCATGCATAGATTTTTTACATTCCTTGGCCCTTTTCTGTATAATCAAGTCAATGCAATTTTGTACATGTATCCATTAAAAATGGCCGATTGTAAAAATGTAATTCGGACTTGGTTAAAAAATTTGTCATACGATGATACGGAAAAGTTGCTAATTGTTTTAAGTTAATTTAAATCATAAGTAAATTAATGATAATATATTTTGCCGAAATAACCCTAATTAGTTAGTATGTTGTTCATTTTATATAAGAAACAGAGAATATTTGTAAATGTATATATTAGCACATACACCTGAAATACAGGTTTATCCTAGTTCAGGTGCCTATTATTGTAGATTATTTTAAATTCAGACATTATTTGAATTAATTGTACAGTTTCTTGAAATAAATTATTTTTGGGGTATGTATAAGTTTTCTCATCTAGTTGGGCTGTATAAATATATAATTGTAAATGAAAATGATAAACATACATAAATATCAATAAAATAAAATAAATAAATAAATCATATCTAAATAATAGAACACAAACAGTTCTTATTAATGGGAGCAGTTCTTCCAAATCGGTAGTATCTATGGGTATTTCTCAGGGCTCAATTCTCGGCCCCTTCCTATTTTTAGTTTATATTAATGACTACCTTACTTGGTAAGGAATAATCATGATATAATTTATTTGCTGATGACACTTCGTTGAGTTTCCGACTTAAAAGGCATTTATTAAAATATGACGAAATTAATAATGCTATATCAAAAGTGGTACACTGGTTTAAGGTCAATAATTTGCTTTTAATCGGTAATAAAACGAAATGTATTAAATTCACCACACCTAATGTTAAACAGGTGAATACCAGTGTACTTTTAAATGGGGATGAGCTGGGCCTTATTGAATCCACTTGTTTTCTCTGAATCACAGTTGACGCGAAGCTTCAATGGGGCCCTCATATATCTAAACTAGCTAGCAAACTTACTTCTGCAGCATATGCTGTAAAAAAGATTAGAGGCTTTACATGTGTTTGAACAGCTAGATTAGTCTATTTTAGTTATTTCCATAGCATTATGTCTAAAATATGGAATATTATTATGGGGTAATGTGACTGACATTGAAACTATCTCTATTTTGCAGAAGAGAGCCGTAAGAGCAATTTTTAACCAAGGCCCGAAAGAATCCCCTAGGTAAAAATTTTAATAAATAAATACATTAAATTTGGCCTCACAATATATTTACGAAAATTTAATATATGTACACAATAGCAAAAATAGTTTTATTAAAAATAGTGATGTACATTCTGTAAATACTACGAACAAGCACAAGTTAGTTATACCAGTCACTTGACTCCAAAGAGTCAGTATTTCCTTCATGGGGCAATGTATACGCTTTTTCAACAAAGTCCCATAAATATGCAGGCCTCTTCTACCAAAAGTTTTTAAATATTTATTAAGCAAAAATTGTTTAGTAAGAATTATGATACTACTTAAGTACATGATTGATAATAACCCCTGGGAATGAGATGATCGCTACCATGCTGTTTATAAATGTTTTCATAACAATTGTATAAATATTATATTGTAAATTATGCTTTTTTATTTAAAAAAAGTCATGCTAGGTTTCTTGCTGGTGCTTCCCAGGACAGAGGTTTTTTCCAAACCAGTGGTAAAAGTAAAAAATGACTTTCAATAAGAATTACATGTTATCTATATTGAATAAAAATTATTCTATTCTATTTTATGTAATCTATTTGTCAGGTATTTGAAATAAGCTAAAATTAAGTTCTGTAAAACCCGCAATTCTGCACTAAAATTCGGACTTTGATACTTTCTAAGAATGGGCAACAACCTGTTGTAGACAAACATAATATTAATTGGGTTATATAAAACAAGTTGTTATTGCATTATCGTTTAAATAATGGTTTGAAATGTATTTTAATTCGGTGAAAGTAGTGCTATTTTGTATATTAAATATCTGTGCATGTTCTGTTGAGTTAAGCTTTAGTTAAAATCTGGATTAAGTTTACAATTTTTACAATTTGAGGATGTTATAAAGTTTTGCGAACAAACTAAAATTCAGATTAGGCTGTATGGTTTAAAAGCTTTGTTTGTCTAAATTGATTGTAACTAATAACTTATTTATGGTGTCAGGTGTGAACTGTCATCTGTCAATGTTATAAACGTCAAAATCAAAAACAATAACATTGTTGATGGTGTAACTTAAAATTATTAAATAATTTTTTAATTTTAATTTACGAAAGAGTAATTTAAATTAACGATTAGTTTCCTTCTTTTTGGAACTATAATTCCATAACACAATAAGTGCAGGTTGAATATTCCAAAATAATGAAACATGAAACGAAACCGGAGTCGGAGGGTAAGTGAATTTTCACTATTGTTTTATAAATGATGAATTTATTATCATTTAATGTTGTAACTTTACTTCTCATAACAGAACTCAGTATGAATATACATTTGTTCTGTATTGACAAGCTTATATCGAGCTATACTGTTAAGAATCGGCGGCGTACAGGTTAATGTAACCTAAACTAAAAATGTAAACAAAGTGGATTTGTACCTTTCTCTTGTTTTTTTTATTACTAGCTTTCACCTGCGACTTCATCCATGCAGAACTTACACAAAAATTTTATAGTAAGTAAATTTAATAGTAGTCTGAGCAAGTAATTCAATTATCTAAAAACCACTGACAACTTAGTCTTTTGCAATTATCTCGAAAACTATGTGCGGTATGGGAATAGTTCAAAATAAAAATTGAAGAACTATTCTATATAAAAATCAATTGCTGTCAGTTAGTCTTGTTAAAACTCAAAAACAGCTTGACCAATCTTGATAAAAAATTTTAGTATGCATTTGAGTGGATCCCTAGATGGTTTAGATTCACAATTAGACCTGGTAGGTGGCGCTGTTGTCGAGTTCCAGAAACCACCCGTGTTAAGCCGGGGCGGAATCGCTAGTTTTACATTAATGAGGTTTTATCACATTAATATTTCATTGCCTTCGATACTTAGTTTGTTGATGAAAAAAATATGTTAAAAATCAATTCTGCATCAAAAGTTTAAGAGCAAAAAAAGTGTGGACTTTTTGTGTAAAATTGCAAACCAAAAAGTTTGGTCTTAACCTTTTTTATATCTTATAGTTTATAAGATTATCATCAAAACTGGTTATTAATTTATTTTATTTATTTACTTATACTTCTATGCACAAAGTAGTATATTATGGCGGACTTAATGCCATTCTCTTCCAGTCATTCCGGTTATTCCATTTATCGTCCCTAAAACGGCCACCGTTGGGTGGATACTGGTAAACGCATGTTCATATATCCCCCTAGACGTGGTAGATAAATGGAATAACCGATCAAAGTCATTTATTTTAGCAGTTTTTCAATTTTACAAAAAAATCCTTCATGTTTCTTGAAAAATCATGAACTCATCAGAGTTTATGGGTCCTTGTTAGTGAAAAAATTCTTCACAAAAATAATATGCAAATGAAATGAATGCACAATCAATGAAAGATGATATCATCACTGATATAGATGCAGTACGATGACCAAATTTAGCAAGTTTCTGTTGTCTTGGTCATAGCATATTGGTCATACACACTCTCTTTAAGAAGAGGGCTTTTAATCAGGCCGCCAAGTTCTAAAAATATTATGGGAAGCTAATTTTGACCACATCAAACGCAAAGCTTTCTGCTAGACAATCCTAAAGGAGAGCTTTTTGGTCTTTCACCAAAGCAGTTGAGACAGACTTCTGCCGGCCTATGCTTCCTTCGCTAGTAAAACCATTAGTGTATAGAGTTAGATCGAAAGTGAACTGGTTCGTGTCTCTTTTGCCTGTACCACACAACTAGACAATGGCATCAACGTACCACCTCAGCTTCCTCACTACAGTACCTCTATGTAGGAGCCGCATCCATATCACCTATAAGGAGGTTAGAAGCTTGTGGAATCTAGACATAAACTAAACTAGTGGTCCAGATGGTATAATAGCTATAGTTCTAAGGACTTGTGCACCTAAGTTTTCTCCGCTGTTGATATGCTTGTTTCACCTTTCATGAGGACTAGAATAGTGCCCAAATCCCAACGAAAATGTGTAGCCGGAGCCCAAAGAAGCCAGCTGTACCAACCCTGCCAATTATCAGCCAATCTCAATTACCTCCATACTCTGCGAGATTATAAAACGTAAATTAAATGGCCACCTCATGGCATATCTAGAAGAGAATGGCCTCCTCGGCAACTAAATGTACGTATTGGTTCCACCAGAACTGATCGAGAAGGAGCTTCTAGTGTATGCCACAGACATATAGAGCGAGGCTGCAGAGCAGATTGATGTCTCAAAAATCTTTTACAGGGTCTGTCTGGCATGCTAGCCTTTTAGACAAGTGTGCAGCTTGCGGCTTTTTTTTTTTAAACATATTTCACTTAACAATAATTTTGTTTATACAATTTTTAAATGAATTTTCATAGAACCAGCATGGTGGCGATCACCCTATTCCCAGGGGTTATTTTCATTCATGTATTCCTTGATATTATAATAACACTTTTTGTACAGTTTTTCTAAATATATACAAGGCTAACATGTATTTTGACATATTAATATTCCATTGTACTTAAGACGTTATTATTTATTTGTCGTGTTTGTTGATTTGATTTAATAAATAATGAGATAATGTTTTAAATTTCATGATTTTAATAATATTGTAAGCCTTACTCTAGGCAGGTTGTGGTGATACTTAATTACTAGTATAATGTTAACCATTTCACTGTCCAATGAGTCATATATGAACATTTCAATTGTTTAACTATTGTGTCTATTTCTCGGACAGGGAAGTTGTTAAATCTCTAAAACAACTAGCACAATAAATGACTTATTTTATTCTATTCTATTGCTTGCTTCTTTACTGTTAGGACTATCATTGAACAAGAACTATTACCGGTTCCGTTGAAGACAAGTACTGGAATTCTCGGTAATAAGTTAAGTATCATACTCAAAATAAGTCTGGTTCCAGAATCCCTAGCTAGAAGTTACGTAAAACCTATGTTTAATGTTACCCGTCATCAATTGAAAGGCTTGTAATTCTTCTGCAATTTCTCAAAGTAACCTCTGGCTTGCCACTGTCACCAGTATTTATATAGGGTTCAAAATATATTATTTATACGTTTGTATAGTATAAATATAATGCATAGCATCCCTCACAGGTATTGAGTTATGAAGCCATACCATATGACTCACTCATGTTATTTTTTCTTATCATAACTGACATGTTTCTCGCTTAATTTTATGTTTTAATTGCGATACAAATATATTTTATAAAAACGAAACTTCATAATGAATACCAAAATCGACTAAACCTAGTAGTTTTTGAGAAAAGTTAAAAAAAATTAAACAAATTTTTTTGGTTCTTTTTGATATAAATAGTATATTATGGAAAAAAATATTATGTAAAGTTATAAACGTAGACGTACTATGTTTTCTTTAGTGACGATTACTGATTACCGTTACCATTACAGCCTATTTAAGTCCACTGATGAACATAAGTCTCCGCCATAGATTGCCTCATATGCTGGATATTTGCCATAGCTGCCACGCTTGGCAAGCGGGATGGCGACCGCAGTTTTTTTTATTTTTAGTCGTTATTAGGAAGACGCTGCTGCCCATCTCCTGATTTGTTTCACTCTGTCGCCTCTTACGACACCCACGGGTTGATATGGAGTATTGGATAACACTGATTACTGTTTATCATCGTCAAAAGTGTGAGACGTCTGGTACCTACTACGATCGTCAATCCGCATGCCAAGCGTAATTATTAAGGTCAATCCTCCCGACAGTGGGGGAAGCCCACGACTAGTTATGGACTTTGACAGGGCTGATGATGAACACTGATTATGATTTCATGTAGATTCGACCATGACATTTTTTTTATCTTAATAACAATACTTTTTTTTATCACAACAACAATACTTAAAACATTTTTTTTATCATGACATTAATACTTATGCAATACTTGTAACTTAACAGACGTCAAGTGACAATAGGATATAAATTATGTTATTTCTGTATGGTATCCCATGAAGTGTTCATTTGGAAAAACCGACTGTATAGTCCTATTCTTTCGCTCTGGCAAAAGTGCGTCCATGCTACGTCTCAATCATACGAGGAGTTTAGTTATGGAAGACTAAAGGAATGTAACTTTCTGTAGAAAATCTGGAGATTACTTCTTGTCGGATATAATATTCTAATTATACTGTATTCGCTATAGATTCTTCGTCCGTCTGTAATAAATTCGGAGGAAATAAACGAATGCATTGCTACGAATTCTTTTCAAGCTTCTTTACTAACCTATACAAGTGGTAAAATTAAACATTTTGTACAACCGACTTCAATATAAATAAAATGAGAACATCATCAATGTAGTCGAAGTCAATTAGATACGTATTATAAAAGTATAACTCAAAAACTACTGGTCAGATCTTGATCAAATTTATATGGGACTACATGAGAAGCACCAGCTTTCAAATAAAAAAAAATCGCTTTCAAATTAAAATCGCTTTACCTAGAAAAAAGTTCTGAGGTAACACACATAAAAAAATACAGTCGAATTGAGAGCCTCCTCCTTTTTTTGAAGTCGCTTAAAAATATCCTATAGCAGATAATTCATTTCTTATTTACCTAAATATATCAGACCTATATTAAACTTAAACCTTATATACATACAATATAACTTGCCCCCTCTGACGTCATAACCACTAACCAGGAAGCGTAGATTACGCTCGGTGTCAAGAAGGTCGGCCATTTGTAATTAATTTATTTCAGTATGTTTTACGGTAAATTCGAATATATTGTGTGAAACGCATTGTTAATTATTTACAGTACGTTACTGCTTCAATGAGTTTTTTATTCAAATTTGTTGTTTTTTTGTAAAATAGAAGTGACAAACGAACTTACAGTCCACCTGATGGTAAGTGGCTAGGTACTGTGTGGACTTCAAATAAAGAAGGCTACAGATTTTTTACGTGGTAGAGCCATGCTGCAGCTATATTAGTAGTATAGTTGTAGCGCGAATGGGTCGGCTCGATCGGGGAACGACCACACTCTCACAGAATACCAGCGTAAAATAGCAGCTAACGCTGCTGTGTTTCGTATGGTGAGTGTAGACAACCGGAGACCCATTTTACTGGAAACGAGGCATTCCATCTTAGACCTCACGGGCGCATCTGCATTTTGATTCGTAATCGAGGATAGATGTAGATGTCTATGGGCCACAGCAACCACTTACCATAAGGTGGACTGTGTGCTCGTTTGTTACCCTTATCCAATAGAAAAAAATGTACTTAATTTTTTTTATTATCTATCTTTATTTAAAAAGGCTTTTATCCTATAAAGATATGTCAGTCTTATCGTACCATACCTTGTTCCTGTTACACATATCATAATATATATAGAATAAGGGTGACAAACGAGCACACAGTCCACCTGATGGTAAGTGGTTGCTATGGCCCATAGAAATCTACATCTATCTTCGTTTGCGAATTTAAATGCAGGTGCGTTGTCAGCCGTGAGGACAACGCACCTGCATTATTCCCCCTTTCTAATATCATAAGTATTTAGAAAGGGGGAATCAATGTGGTAAGAATATAGAAATTAATGATTCTGCTATCGCTGAGTGTGGCTCGGCAAGTATACTCAAAAATTAATATAAATTTTTTGCACCAGATTCTCTCTTTCCCTTTGATATTTGACACATTCTGCTAGCATATGTTGGACATCTTCTATAATGTGACAAATATCACAATTGGGCGAGTCTGTACTGTTAAAACAACAGCGCATAGCTAAACTACCACGGCTACCTACATCTATTATAATATATTTATATGAGGAATAACATCTTTGTCTCGATTATGGGTTGACATATTAGTAGATCATAATATAGTTCGTTCAGTTTTTGAATTACGTTTAGAATTTCATTCTATTATGCCTACTGTAGTTAAAGTTACGGCCTATATACGTCCCACTGCTGGGCACAGGCCTCCCCTCATTTCTGAGGGGGTTTTAGGGCAAGGAAATGTCCGCCGGGCTGCTCCAATACGTGTTGGCGAACTTCAAATGTCTGCGAATTTTTTTTGTCTTATTTCTCAGACATGCAGGTTTCCTCACGATGTTTTCCTTCCGACGAGCACGTGGTGAATCAACACTTAAAATTGCAATTAACAATTTCATTGGTGCCGGCGGGGATCGAACCCGGATTGCCCGCGTACTGTGAAATTTACAGCGAGCGCTAACCATCTGAGCTACCACGGATCTTATCATCTACCATGCCTACTGTAGAGCTGTAAATATTTTAGGTCTTGTGATTCAATGTCTCATTGCCCAAATTTATCGAGAGAAAATTCCAAGCAAATTCATTTTTGTTGATATTATAATTTTAGTCGTTTCCGGCGCAAACTTCAAACGCTCAGTCACGAGATGACCGTCCAGATGTCTTGTTGATACAGAGTTTAGCGATCAATCTAGAATCGAAACGACCTCTAAGTGTACTTATGGATGGAAATAATCTTAAGATTTATTATTTTTTCTGCATGACGTCCGTTGCGGTAAAATATTCCGACCAATTGTGTAAGCTTTTGCCGAAATTATCAGATCACCTCTAGCTTAAAATACTTTTTTTAAGGTACCTTAAGGTTACTAACGGCCTTTCCCCTTTGCAACAATCGTGTATAGTTACGTCATGAGTTCGTTGACATTCGTGTAGTCAAATGTTTATATTAACGAACTCTAATTATATTAAACAATTTGTTTCGTGCTGCCACAATAGTGCGTTGTTCCACTTTGAAGATTTGAATGATTCCACATTGAAGAACATTGCGTGCGCCTGCTATGACCTTACAACAGTATTAGCTAGTGCGCTTGATAGAACTCTGCCGAATTTTGTACCTCTTCCTCCTTTTGCTACAATAAATGTCAATAGCAATTTATACTTTAAAGAAATGTTTTCAGCTGAGTTTTTTCAACTTCATATGTGGTAGAGCCACGCTGCAGCTATATTATGGTTGTAGCACGAGTGGGTCGGCTCGACTGAGGTGGGACCACGCTCTCACAGAATACTAGCGTAAAATAGCAGCTTAATGCTTCTGTGTTTCGTATGGTGAGTGTAGAGAACCGGAGACCCTTTTTACTGGAAACGAGGTACTGGTAATAAAAAAGAATATTTTCTTTTGAGTAAAATTGCTTTGCAATAGCGCCATCTACTTCATTCTATAGGTAAAGTCCAAAATTTATTGTCTCTCAAGGTGGTACGTAAAATAGACGCTAAATGGCCTGAAGTTATAAAATCGTGGATAGTTATGAATGGATTGAATATGATAATTTTATTCAATATGGTTCATTTTATTTATTTAATATTTTTTATAATTTTTATACTGTTTATTATAACAGATAAAATTTATACTAACCATCTTTAAATCTTCGAACAAAGAAGAGACCGAGATAATAGGAAACACTGTATTTTTTTTAAATACTAGCAATGCTATAAATATTAATAATATTCACTTTAACCACGACTGGTAAGTTGAAAATGTTAAAAATGAAAACGACAGTAGTCGAATGGCGGATTCGAACCCACAACCTCTTGAGTTCGTGGTCAAGAGCGAGAATCCAATTAGCGAAACCCCACACTGCCATTAGGGCATTGTTGTTTACAACACTGTATTCTATCTCATTCTCTCGCATGCTAAATCCTATAGATGTATAATATGTTTGTCTCTTTTAGTGTCGCTTTTTCGTTTCATCGAGTTTCAAATTACGATTCTAAAGAGGTTTTCACTTCAAGAAACAAAACGTTATTTTTAAAGCGACGCCTATCTCTGTAGTTCAACGAAAATATGACCGGGAAGTAATAAACTTTTTCGTCTATGAAGTCCAAGGCGAATTGTATCAAAGACGTTATCCACTTAGACGCGGGTTACGTAAAAATGACGCAAACCCATGAGTTTGTTTAGGGGTCATATAAATAGAGACGGGGGCGTGCCGCACTTGCGACAGCCATTAAATCAATCTGAACGCACGCCTCAATTCCTTCCTCAAATAAATATTTATCTCCAGACATAATTATGTCAAATAAACCAGTATTTGACTTTATTAAAAGATCCATCACCTCATATCGTACCGTGGGTGTCGTAAAATGTTTCGATAATAGGTGGTATAATAAAAATGTCCTCCAGACCGAATTTCGGTCACGGCGATTAGTCTCAACGAAGACTAGCCATCGGCGCAGGACAGGATTATAGTGCCCAAGTGTATGCGCAAGCACAGTTGCACTCTCTATTCCCTCATTCTCATAGTCCGATGGGACGGTAAAATTTCGAACCCGGGACCTCACGATCAGCAATCGCCTTACAACCACTAGACCAACGAGGCGGTCAACGCCAGACGCAGAATACCCAGATTGGCAACGTGCAGCAGCGTCAAGTATATTCACGTCTGGTACTGCGATCATCAATCCCCTAAGCTGCTAAGCGTGATGATTGAGGCAAATTCTTCCTAGATTGCGTGAGCTCCAAGTCTAGCATTGGATTTTTACGGGCTGATGAAGAAGAAAAAGAAGTACTTATTAAACCTTTCGCTGTAGTATACTATTGTCTACAGCGAAAGGTTTAATATTGTCTTACTATTGTTTTCTTTTTATAGAATAAGGGTGACAAACGAGCATACAGTCCACCTGATGGTAAGTGGATGCTGTGGCCCGTAGAGATCTATATCTATACTTAATTAAGAATCAAAATGCTGATGCGTTGTCACCCCTGAGGACTGAGATGGATTGCCTCGTTTCCAGTAAAAATGGTCTCCGGTTAATTAATAGAATCAGGCGTTACTTTGCGGAAATCCATTATATTAAAGTTGGTCTCCGGTTCTCTACACTCAACATACAAAACACAGCAGCATTAAGCTGCTATTTTACGCTGGTAGTCTGTGATTACCAGCATGTGTCGTGGTCTTACCCCGGTCGAGCCGTTCGTGCTACAACCATAATATAGCAGAAGCGTGGCTCTACCACATAAAATATTGTGTCTGAAACTTGGACAGTGAAATTGTTAATAGAATCAGACGTTACTTTGCGGAAATCCATTGTATTAAAGATGTTATAAATTAATTGGGTGGTTAACCGCTAAGCCACATCAGTCTATTTTTTCTGAGGATGCGTTATTTTTTTTTTATAGGATAAAGGGTGACAAACGAGCACACAGTCCACCTGATGGTAAGTGGTTGCTGTGGCACATAGACATCTACATCTATCTTCGTTTGCGAATTTAAATGCAGATGCGTTGTCAGCCGTGAGGACTAAGATAGAATGCCTCTTTTCCAGTAAAAAGGGTCTCCGGTTCTCTACACTCACCATACGAAACACAGCAGCATTAAGCTGCTATTTTACGCTGGTATTCTGTGAGAGCGTGGTCCTTCCCCAATCGAGCCGACCCATTCGTGCTACAACTATACTATTAATATAGCTGCAGCATGGCTCTACCACGTAAAATGCGTTAGTTATGCGTTTAGAGGCGAAACACGTGTCGTATTATCGACGATCGGTGTGTTTCCTAGTATAGCGGTGTTAGGATTAGTGGTGGATATTGCACGCAATTGATGGAGGGCGGGAGGTGCTATTAAAACTAGGTAATCTTTAAAATCTTAAAATCTTTTTATTTTATCACGCGGATCTAAGCTTATTAATTTTAATATTTTTAAGAAAAAAGATGTTCCTATCGATTCAAGTCTGGTTACAAATTCAGTAAAGTTTTTGGGAGCATTTGCTTCGCGATGGTAGATTATCCTGTTTACTGTTTGTGTCGACACTCGACAGTAAAGTAATCCTGTTTAACGTTTATGTCGACAACAAAGTACCAATGACATAATAACGCGATGAGGATAAACTAAAAATTACATAAACAATGCTAACAATACTCGAGGAAAGACATAAAGCATCTTTGGTTAGTTTAGTAGTTTATTGTTAAGTGACACTTGGGATGCGGTTGTATTTGCATAACAATGTATGCTTTATGGTGATGATATAAGTACATATAACATAGAAAATTATCGTATGTTTTTTAGTGTTTATTTTAGAGATGGGCCGAATATTCGTTTTATATTCGGTATTCGGCATATTCGGCAGCTTTACCAAATATTCGTATTCGGCCGAATATTCGGCTAAATCACCGAACATTCGTTAAAGTGGTACTCAAAGTGTCCACTGTATTGAAATGTATGAACATGTTTGTCCAGATGTCATATGTAGCCGATAGACATTTGGCCTTAGATAGCTCACCTTGAATTAAATGAAAAAGTAAATTTTTCATACAGTTGTGGAATCACTGTTTCACCTATACATTTTCGGCTCAGTATTTGGTATTTGGGCTTTGCCAACTGCATGAGCCGATTAAAGCCTTTATATTCGACTATAGAAGTTGCCTGGTTATCTATTGCTATCATTTCAGCAATTTAATTCGTAATTGGAAGTGATCTGAGGTCGTCGATTCGCAAAAAAATCTATGATTTGCGAAAAAATACTTTCTATAAAAAAATAATTTATCTACCGACTTCAAAAAGGAGGAGGTATTCAATTCGACTGTATGTTCTTTTTTTATGTGTGTTACCTCATAACTTTTTTCTAGGTGAACCGATTTCGATGATTCTTTTTTTATTTGAAAGCTGGTGCTTCTCATGTGGTCCCATATAAATTTGATTAAGGTCTGACCAATAGTTTTTGAGTTATCCTTAATAATTTATTTTGAAGTCGGTTGTACAAATTTTTAAATTTTAAATTATTTCCAAATAGCGAATGCACGTGCCGGCAATTAGGTCAGTACTAGATGATGCAATAACATGTCAGGTGTGGCGGGGGAGCGAGGGGCAGGGTCCGGTGCTAATCCTGCACGCTTTACGTAAACAAGTTTCGACATGAATTGGTTAGGTACCGAGGTGATCCTGCCGAATAATGTTCGGCCGAATATTCGGTTCGGTAAATGGTCGATTTTCGACCAACAGCGATATCTAGCATAAGTAAATATTTTTTTATACGTACATAGGTTATATAAAATTTGTATCTATTTGATTTAGCGTTATCGTTACAGCCTACCAAAAGTCCACTGCTGAACATGGCCAACCTCGTAGATTGGCTCCTTGGCTATGCTAGTTGCCGTAGTTGCTACGCTTGGCAGGCGAATTGCTAACCGCAGCTTTTGACTGATTCATTTAATTCTGTCGCCTCTTTACGACACCCACAACATGATATGGAATACCTATTATATTTTTTTCTAGATATACTAAAACAAGGTATTTCTAATCACTTTGTTTTATCAGCTACAAAGCATGGCATTTTCTTTCTTCTAACTCATCATGGTTGTCTAAGCTTTTGCACGCCTCATAACGCGAAGCATTATTAGATAGTGCTTTACTCTCGATACGTCAAGGCCAAGCAATTTGTGTTCTTAAAATGCCTCTATCATAACCATATTGCACTTATACGATAATATCTGTATATTAAGAAAAACTCTTAATTAATCCATCTTATATTTTCTAAAAAATCATTTTATATTGCTACTTTGAAAAAACGGTTTAAAAAAATTACGTGGACGTCTGGATGTTGATTTTGTATGTGGTCACGATAACTCCCGTAAAAATTGACGTATCGAGACCGGGTTTTTTTTTATTAGCTTCAGAATTGCATCAACTGGTTCCCTATTTCATATCAATAGCCTATTACGCGTAGTTTGTTAATAAAATTATTTTAAGTTTTATTGCTATTAAAAATTAAAAGGCGCTTTCATATTTTTTTAGCCCTTGATAGACAAAGGACAAATGTACCATACAGCCTATATCGATTTTATACTATGTGTAATCGATTTATTTTGGTAAACATCATTTCTTTTCCTGTAAAAATAATAGAGCGCTAAATTTAAAACGCGTAAATAATATACTTTAAAAGTCAGGAATACAATTTATTTTTTTGCACTTTTGGATTTTCTAAACTATATCTTATTTAGGTACTACTTTAACTTGTACGCAATCTTACACACTTACGGGGTGTTAGTAATTTGACTAAATTGAACCGAAGATGCAAGTCGTAGGGCTGAAAGGACACATCACTCATGCATATTTACACTGATTGTACTATTGTGCTTATTTTCGTCTCGTCATCTCGAGGGTAATAGCTGAATATAATTATTTGCTCTCTGAGCAATATTAATCGCTGTGCAACACACGTAAACGTTTATATCTTAAGATTATGTAACTTTTTTGTAATACGTTATTTTTAACCTACTTCAAAAAAAGAGGAGGTTCTCAATTCGATTGTATTATTTTGTGTGTTACCTCAGAACTTTTTTCTAGGTGAACCCATTTTGATGATTCTTTTTATTTGAAAGCTGGTGTTTCTTATGTGGTTCCATACAATTTGATCAAGATCTGATCAGTAGTTTTTGAGTTATCCTTAATAATGCGTTAAATACACATTAATAAGGATAACTCAAAAACTACTTTTATTAAAACTGCTAAACTTTCATTGACTTCGACTACATTGATGATGTTCTCATTTTATTTATGTTGAAGTCGGTTGTACAAAATTTTAATTTTACCACTTGTGTACCTAGTTTAGACACTGAATTTACGTGTGTGATTGGAGAAACAAATAAATGCTTTATCTATTTAACTATCTATTAATTACGACGACATCAAACGGAAACCATGCTTGCCTATAAACTATAAATACAATATATTAACTAGTATCACATTAGCTATTGCATAAATATGCGAGTGTTTAAAAAATTTATAATGTACGTACGATTTTAGTATTTCTGCATAAAATGTTAATCACTCGCGAAAGTAAGGCCGTGGTCTAAGTAACTAAACGCGTATAATTATTTAAAAGATAATATCAGTTTCAACATTCGTGCCAAGTTATAATGACGTCGCCATGTGGTTGCGTAGGTGAATCCATAATCACTTTCGTCCCATGAATGTTATAAGAGGCGAATATGGGAAATATCTGTATCTGTTCTGTAAACTCTAAACCAGCTGCTTTTTTTTTATAGGATAAGGGTGAGAGACGAGCACTAAGTCCACCTGATGGTAAGTGGATGCCGTGGCTCATAGACTCGATTAAGAATCAAAATTCAGATGCGTTGTCACCCCTGAGAACTAAGATGGAATGCCTCGTTTCTAGTAAAAAGGGCCTCCGGTTCTCTACACTCAGCAAACGAAACACAGCAACATTAAGCTGCTATTTTACGCTGGTATTCTGTGAGAGCGTGATCCTACCCCTATAATATTGTTACGAGCTTGGGGTTCGAGACAATTAAAAACTGCCGAGTGAATTACCAAAATTGACACTTTAATTACACAACACTAATTACAACTTTAAACCACACTTATAACAAAACACAATTTTACTACAGATCGCTTTAGTTCGCAGTTGTATCGCTTCGAAGTCTTCGCTTGTATCGCCAATTCAATACTGACTCGGTCGTGGTCTATACCGGCCTTATATAGCGCCTCAGATACTTTCCAGAGCCTTCTACTGTATAAACATCTAGAATATTCGAGTACATATCGGTCCCGAAATTTCTAGAAGGATCTTGACTCTCCTAGTTCTGTTACTCGATACCAGAGGGCGCTAGTGGCTGGTGTTGCCATGTACAAAACATTAATAGTGGCGCGCAACAATATAGCTGCAGCGTGGCTCTACCACTTTTAAATGTATGCTATGGAGCGCGGAATCAAACCGGCATCAAAGGTGCAAGACGTCCGGAACTGCGATTATCCACCTTCCAAGCGTGGTGCTTATGGCTAATCCTGCCTAAGACGGAAAAAGCCCACGTTCAGCTGTGGACTATTAACGAGCTATGAAGAAGAGACCGTGTGGTAGCGTAAGGGAATCCACTATCCTATATTTCTTTTTATAAAACTGAAGTGACAAACGAACTTACAGTCGACCTGATGGTAAGTGGCTACTGTAGTTTAGACACCTGCAGCCATCTTTCAACAAAGAAGGCTACAGATACGTTGTCACCTTTGAGGGCTAACTTGTAATGCCTCACAGCCTGTTATTGTACCGGCTCTCTACACCCTTTAGATCGGAACGCAGTTTTATTTGGCGGCAGAAATTGTTAAGAGGGTGTTACCTACCCAGGCGGACTCCTAAACAGAAAACGTGTCTTAACACCAAGTGTCGTAAGAAGTGACAGATGGGAAACTCGAACAGAAGTTGGCTAGCGACAAAATTACGAGACGCACGAGGTGATATGGGGACAGTCTTCGCTGCCACAACCCGGCAATATACAACGTGTATAAAATTTGTTTCCTTCTGGAATATAATAGCTCCCAGCTAAAAGTTAGCAAGTAACTTTAAAATTAAACATAATGAGCATATGATTTAAAAGAAAGAAAATAGAATTGCTTATGCAAGAAATGTAAATTATGAATAATTCAATAGTTTCACAGACGACCTCGTATTATAATATTATACGATAAAAATTTAAATGTGTGACCATCGGAAAAAGTTTCCCAGCGTGTTTTATTAACACAGTTGGCACCTGTTTTCATTTCATCGATGGCGCCGCAAAGTAAGGTGGGCCTGAAATAGCTCCCTGCGGTATCAAGGTTATTGCGCTTGGTTCAGTCGAGGATCTGAAATTTTCTCCGGTATTGTAATGCGTTAGCGTTGCTCTCATAACGATAAAAGTAACAAATCGGATGGAAATAATAGAGATTGTGAATGGATTTGTTTTTCCAATGCTGTATTTATAACCGTTTGACGTAACAAGAAGCAAAGGCTACGGTACGGATCTCACTCACGTGGTAGCGACACGCTACAACTATACTATATTTGCTGTACGTATGTGTCGGCTCGACCGGAAAGAACCTCGTATTCACGGAATACCTGCGTAAAATAGCAGCATAATGCTGTTGTGTTTCGTATGGTGATTGTAGAGAACCGAAAACACTTTCACTGGTAACAGGGCATTCTATTTTAGTACTCAGGGGTGACAACGCAGCTACATTTTGATTTTAATCGAGGAGAAACGTAGGTATCTATCTATAGGCCACAGCATCCACTTACATAGATGGTCTGGGTGCTAGTTTGTCACCCTTATTCAATAGAAAAAAGTCTCGTAAAACATTGCAAAAAAAAACTGAAAATCTTATAATAATGGTCTTTAGGCAAGTAGTTCACAATTATTGGAAAACCTAATTTAAACTCGTTTTTTAAACTTATTACCTAGAAAACTTTTTGTGATATTTAAAAAAACATTGAAGATCTATAATTTTATATAAAAAAGGTCTTATCACTGTATCATTTTAACGCTCAAAGTTTTACTGTTGTAAAATTGAGTTGAAGTAAAAAAATGTTAAAATAGTTATTGCATCAAAATTTGGCCGTGTTTTCACATCTCTACAATGAAACCCGACTTTTTTTATATATGTAAAGGTGACAAACGAGCACACATTCCACATGATGGTGAGCGCATAATGTGGCCCAAACTTATAGGTTAATAATAATCAAAATACAGATGAAATGTCGCCCCTAAAGACTGACACGGAATGACTCATTACTAGTAAATCATCTCCAGTTGTCTTCATTTACCATACGAAAAACAGGATTATACCTATATGTCATGCTTATATTTCAGCTGCAGTGTACCTCTACCACATATTATCGAAAAATTACCATTAAGAGTTCATTTTTAGTTTGTTTTATGTTTCAATCGCGAAACAAATACAATTACGAAGTCAACAATTTAACAATGAAGCATTACACCGATGTTTCAGAGAAATTTCACTAGATTTTTAAGAGGACGCCAACGAGAATTCGGCCCCTTGATGGTAAGGGTCTACCGTCGCGTATGAAAAACTGTAACTGAAGAGGAATTATACTATTGTAGTACTTCTTCCTAGCTACGAGTCCTAGAGCTCGTACTACACAAAATCTCACAAAATCTTTGATACCGTTACTAAATCTTGCTATTTCTTGGAATAGCGGTAATGTTTTAAAAACTACACCTAACTACTACGCGATTTCATTGTGTCAAGGTCGAATTGACTTCCTGTGTTGTATTGAGTAGTAACCGGTTATATATCTAGTATACATTTTCGCTAGCTAACACACCGAGTATGTAGGTTTACGTATATCTGTTATCTCTTTTAACTGGTCATTCTTGTTTGTGCCCCGCCTTCTTACGTCATATTATTTACTTAATTTTATGCTTGTCTGTACAACGTAGTAAGCATTTGCACAATCTTCGTTGTAGAGGTTCAACAAAGATAAATAGTTTCATTTCACCTTCAGAATTCCTAGAATAATTGTTATTCTTTATTGGAACGAAGTTCTTTATCCGACGGCACGAATTTGACGGATGGGGGCTAGGCGAGAGAAAGTGTAAGATTTTTCCGTCACGACTCCTTCTGACGTAGTGTAGACAGCCTTGGCGGCGATAAGGAAGCGAGATGGAATAATATCCATCTCCCTCGCACTTTTTCTTATCTTGCCATGAAAGAAATATTATTTTATTTTAAATGACGCTTCATTTTAATAGACGCTAGCAATTCATTTATTTGTATTTGTTAATCAATAATATAATACGTTTATCAACAATAATATATTAGAAGGGTCAGTACTCAGTAGTCTAATGGCAAGGAGCGGACCGCGAACTCGAAAGGTTGTGGGTTCGAATCCGCCATTCGACTCAACTGTCGTGAACCACTTCTAACACAAGTATTTTAAGCTTACCAGAAGTGGCTTAAGGGAATATTAGTAATGTTTAATAGCATTACTAGTATTAAAAAAAATACTATGAAAGGAACTTCGTTCCAACCGAGTGTTCCATGACACTCACGCATGTTTTTTTAAATGATGACCGCATTATAACGGTAGTTTTATGTTCTTGCTAGACGTCAATATTATTTAAAGTCATAAACCTGAAACTGGATTCGACGCTTTGCATTTACTGTAATCGATAAACGTGTACAATAAACTGCGCTTAGGTACTTAAACTCGGCGCATTCGGTGCAATACGTCTAATTGCAGGTAGATTAACAGGTCTCAGGGCAAGCAAACTCTAGCCTTTCGGATTGCTTTTTAGTGTTTTGGGTTAGGGCATATGCTTAGTATAAATTATATTATACTTGCGATTGTGGTCACTTGGTGAAGCTTTATCTTCATTTTTATGATTTTGATGTATGTACGATATACCCTGATGATGAAACCGATCGGTTTTTACAGTTAATAAATTATTAACCTATACATATAAATAAAATTGAAGTGTCTGTCTGTAATATTGAAATGACTGGCTTCTAATTAGCTCAGGGGGTTACTTTCACGCTATTAAGACATAAATAACCGTTTTTAAAATTTTTGTCAGTGTCTGTCTGTCCGGTTTAAGCTTCGGAATGGTTAAACCGATTGTGATGAATCTTAACGAACAGATAGAGAGCAACGCCAGGAGGGATCTAGGATATATTTTATCCGAAAAACTTAACAATTTTTTTTTGAAAGAAACAAAGCAAAAATTTATATTAATAATGGTCTTTGATTATCTTAAATAGACCCTATCCGGGCAACGCCGAGGCGGGTGGCTAGTTTAAAATAAATATTGTGAAACATGTACATGTGTATATATCCAAATCACAAAAATGATAAGCTTATATCTCTGGGAATAACAGTTCCGGAAAATCGTTATTTCTGGGAATTTGGACATGCTTTTTATTATTTTTATTTATTATTTTATCAGTATTTTTCTGTGTATTTTTATTTCTATTACACCATTATTAATAAAATTTCGCAACCAATATTTTTGTTACCTGCCAACCGTGGTAAATATGAGGCAATTTATGGGGGAGGCCTGCGTTCAGCGCTGACCTTTTATAGGCTATAATGGATAGATAAAAAGAGAGAACGTGCTAAAATCCCATCTGGTTTTAAGTGGCTACTGCGGCAAATTAACACACAACCTAGTTCAAACATAAAAGACCACAGATGTGTAGTCACAAACTAAGGACTTAGATGTGATGCCTTACATCCAATATTTTTTTTATAAAACTGAAGTAACACACGAACTTACAGTCCACCTGATGGTAAGTGACTACTGCAGTCCATAGGCACATGTAGCCAACTTTGTACAAAGAAGGCTACAGGTGCGTTATCAGCTTTAAAAACTAAAATGGAATGTCTCAGGCTATAATTATATTGACTCTCCTTACCTTTCAGCCCGAAATTATACTTCAGCAATAGGTAAGAAACTGGGTGGTACCCACAACGACGAGCTCCTAAGCACAAATGAAAGCCCTACCATAAAGAAACTATCGAGTACAAAACTCCGTCATAAACTGCTTTGTAGCGTCATCAATAACGCGCGTCCTTGGCGATAACAGATGCATTTCTTACTAGTCGCGCTTACGTCATAAACTAAACCAACAGTAATCTTTTAAATATGTCCACGATAGTTGGTTTCATTTGTAACGATATTTTTTTTATAGAATGAGGGTGACAAACGGGCACACAGTCCACCTGATGGTAAGTGGATGCTGTGGCCCATAGACATCCACATCTATTCTCGGTTAAAAATGAAACTGTTGATGTTGTCACCCTGAGGACTAAGATAGAATGCATCGTTACGTTGCCAGTACTCCTCACCATACTACTGGTATTTTATGCGAGCGTGTTCCTTCCCCGGTCGAGCCGACCCATTCGTGCTGCAACCATAATACAGCTGCAGCGTGGCTCTACCACGTACAGTTGGTTGCAGTTCTACATAATGCAACAGTAGGCAATCACCATTCGTTGGACCACGTGTTTTGTGACTCTTATAACAAGTGGTAAGTTTAAAAATTTTGTACAACCAACTTCAATATAAATAAAATGAGAACATCATCAATGTAGTCGAAGTCAATTAGATACGCATTATTAAGAATAACTTAAAAAACTACTGGTCAGATCTTGATCATTATACGGGACCATATGAGTAACACCAGCTTTCAAATAAAAAAAGAATCATCAAAATCGGTTAACCTAGAAAAAAGTTCTGACACATTAAAAAAAATTATAGTCGAATTGAGTACCTCCTCTTTTTTTGAAGTCGGTTAAAACATATTATATAAAATAATACTATTACATCACATATAATAATACAGCTCTTATGATATTAATATTGGCTTTAATGCTAGGTTTTGAATTATATATGTTAAATGTCTGGGCACGTTATGCTAATAAAAACTTTTTGTGCGCATTTAGTCACAAGGCGATTGTCTCGTGATATTGGTTCACAAATTTCGTGACAATTATATAAATCAATATGATAAGAGGTGTCCACTGTCAAACTGGACACTTTGTACACTTTATAAAAGACTTGACAAGGAAAGCAAACAAAAACTAAGCCTAGAATAAAACTTCAAAATTAAGCGCAACATCCAAATCTCATTACAAATATTTCAAGGTGGTAGAGCACGCTGCAGCTATATAGTTGCAGCACGAATGGATGGACTCGATCAGGGCAGGACCAAGCTCTCGCAGAATACCAGCGTAAAACAGGCTAATGCTGCTGTGTTTCGTGAGGATAGTGGAGAGAACCGAAGCTTTATTTTACTGGTACCTTAACGAGGCATTCTATTTTATTCTTCAGCGGTGACAACGATTGTACATTTTGATTTTTAAACGAGGTTAGATGAAGGTGTCTATTGGCGACAACATTCACTTATTACCAGCTGCTTATTCTATCAAAAGCTGATCTCCGGTTTAAATGAATGGTTTATTCGTTACACACGACGTACGAGTAATTAAAACAACAAAAATCAATACACAAAAATACGTTGGGTTTTTTTTTATAGGATAGGGTGACAAACGAGCACACAGTCCCCTGATGGTAAGTGGTTGTTGTGGCCCATAGACATCTACATCTATCCTTGATTACGGATAAAATGCAGATGCGTTGTCACCCGTGAGGACTAAGATGGAATGCCTCTTTTCCAGTAAAAAGGGTCTCCGGTTCTCTACACTCACCATACGAAACACAGCAGTGTTAAGCTGCTATTTTACGCTGGTATTCTGCAAGAGCGTGGTCCTTCCCCGGTCGAGCCGACCAATTCGTGCTACAACTATACTACTTATATAGCTGCAGCATGGCTCTACCACGTACAAAAATGGTTGCAACAATGAAAAGGCTTCCGACTCAGCATGATGCTGCAGCAGTGTTGCCACAGCCACATTATTCAGCGCTATTATTCTGTCGGTGCCTCGTATTCACCGAGCAGTTGTCGCATAGTCCACCTGATGGTTGCTGTGGGCCATACACACGTTGTCATCCAGAAATTATACGACCACTAGCAGACGCACGAGCTATTATAATATCATATAATATCTCGTTAATTAGCGAGCTATTATAATATCATATATAGAATCGTAATTAAGATACGCTGCTTTCTTTTAAACTTTAAAGTGTTGTAATTTTTATTTTGTATCGTATTTTATAAGATAATTGGAAAAAAAAAAACTGTCACGTAATGATTTCTTATATTTACGCGAACACTACACATTGAATAAAACTACTTTTACGGATTCTGTCGCGTTTAATTAACTTCTTTTTAAATTCGTTTCGGTCCCCCGTGACCATGGGTGCTATAAAGCACCCGAAACGTCGGGAATTAAAAAATAAGTTAATTAAACGCGATAGAATCCTTAAAAGTAGTTTTATTCAAAACTGTCACGGTCAATCTTAAAATGTACAAGGCTACAAACTAAAAGTATTCTGTTTTATTATTACCCTGACCCGAAATATTTTGGCACATGATACAGGAAATATTACGTGCTTCTTAAATTTGCTTTCAAAATCAAAAAGAAATTGTTACAAGAAAGGAGTTTTAATTTTCGTAGTAGCTAACAGGGACTATTTTCTCAAAAATATATTTATTTACTTATAATATTAGTCGATATTCAATACAATTTTCATTTATTCATTACAGCCTAACAAAAGTCCACTGCTAAATTAAAAAAAAAACAATAAAAGAAACTAAAAACACGCTTGAGTGACGTGGAACACTCGGTTGGAACG
The DNA here is from genome assembly GCA_029286625.1 of Parnassius orleans. Taxonomy (NCBI): domain Eukaryota; kingdom Metazoa; phylum Arthropoda; class Insecta; order Lepidoptera; family Papilionidae; genus Parnassius; species Parnassius orleans. The sequence goes on along the minus strand of JAGSMP010000006.1, from coordinate 9,068,223 downwards.
AAGTTCCTTTCGTAGTATATTATTATTGATAAACGTATTATACAAATACAAATAAATGGGGCATGTTACATTGTCAATATTATCATGGTCCTAGTATCGCAATATCGCAAGTATTGAAATTGAGCTATTACATTGTCAATAATATCATCATCGGTATGTCGTTAAATTTACTAGAGTGAAGAGATGTTTCGTATAAGAAAATAGAATAAATTAGAAATAAATCATGGATGATAATAGAAAGGCAGCAATAGCTATAGTACTCCCATGCGCGTTGAAAAATATTTTTTTAAAACTAAACAGAGGTAAACGTATAAGAGGCCGTGCAGCAAAAATCTTCAATCAAAACATTCACCACCACTCACTAACCCACCTGACCAGCGTGCTGACACATATAGGTAACAAGTGGTAAAATTAAAATTTTTGTCCAACTCACATCAATATCATCGATCATCGAATCATCAAATAAAATGAGAAGAGCGCTCTGTTTTTGTATAGAATAAAGATGACAAAGAAGCACAAACAGAGTGATGATCAGTGGACAAACAGTCTACCTCATGGTAAGATGATGCTGTGGCCCGTAGAGCCGGAGACTCCTACATCCATTCTCGATTAAGGATCAAAATGTAGATGCGTTGTTACCCTTGAGGACTAAGGTAGAAATGCCTCGTTACCACGAAAAAGGGTCTTTACACTCAGCATACTAAACACTTTTACGCTGGTATTCTGAGAGAGTGGTCCTTTCCCGGTCTTGCCGACCCACTCATGCTGCAACCATAATACAGCTGCAGGGGACAACTGCTTAAAGCTTTTACAGATTCATCAGATTCAGGTTTAGTTTAGGTTTGATAAATTTTATAAAAGTTATTTCTCTTATATTTGTATCATATTATTGCACCTACTGACATTTTATTTTTACAATATATCTATAAACAGTATAAAAGAGCAATGAGTTAACAAAACCTGTTCTGTCTGTAAGAAACTGAGATTTGTTTGTGTGTGTGTGTGTGTGTGTTAATAATATTAACACCCAATACAATAACCTTTTACATATTAACTTAATATGTAAAAGGTTATTGACACTCGAATTCCGAACTGCAACACGTTTTTGTTTGGTTTCTGAACTAATTACAAGTTTGTAGGTATTGTAGAGGTGTGTTGTAAATATAACACGCTAACGTATTCTCGTGAATATTTTAAGGAGGTCAGGTCTTGAACCAATAAAAATGGTTTAACACAAGCAAAGCTCCCGACTTCGTTTGCAAATTTTTGAATTTTCATTCATTTATTCATACCAGCCAATCAAAGTCCACAGCTGACCATAGGCCTCCCCAACAATCCGTACCACAGGGGGATATTTGCCATATTTGCCACGCTTGGCTAGTTGTTGTTGTTAGAAAGGAGCTGTTGCCCATCTTCTGGTTTGTTTTCCTCTGTCGTCTCTTGCGACACACGCGGGTCAATATGGAGGGGAGCAGGATATTTTTACACCGCCACTATACGGTAAGGTACGGTAATCTATAAAAATTATAGAGGTTTGCAGTTGTGCGCGCATCACGTAGAAACTACTAGATAGATTTTAATTAGGTTTGGTTTATTTCTTAGACACTACCAAAAATATTGCGATATCTTCATTTAATATAAAGTTATTCAAGTTTTAAGAAACAACGATTTTTTTATACTTGTCGGACCATAGCCCAACGGATTAGTAAGCTGAAGTGGCAATGGGCCGGCCATGTAGCTCGAAGAACCGACAACCGATGGGAAAAAAGGTTCTCGAGTGGCAGCCTCGTACCGGCGGACGAAGTGTAGGGCGTCCCCCCACCAGATGGAGTGACGACCTGGTAAGGCATACAGGAAGTCGATGGATGCAGGTGGCTCAGGACCGTGCTTTGTGGCATTCCTTGGGGTAGGCCTATGTTCAGCAGTGGACTTGTGAAGGGCTGTAATGATGATGATGATGATGATGATAGTATTGTAAACGGCTACATTTGTGTCTATACATTTTAGTTTATAGTTTAAGTAGAAAAGATCGATTAGCAACAAGTGATAAAATAAAAATAAATTATACAACCGACTTCAATGTAAATAAAATGAGAACAATGTAGTTGAAGTCAATTAAATACGCATTATTACGGATAACTCAAAAACAAATCCTGATCAAATTTATATGGGAGCACATGACAAGCACTAGCTTTAAAAAGAATCATCAAAATCGGATCACCAAGAAAAAAGTTATGAGGTAACACACATAAAAATAAATAAAAAAAGTCTGTACGTGTGTTTGTCACTCCTAAACGGCTCGACCGATTTTGATGAAATTTTTTGTGCATTTGAATGGGTACCTGGATGATTTAGATTTACAATTGGACACGATAGTTGACGCTGTTGTCGAGATCCAGAAATCACCTGTGCGAAGCCTGAGCGGATCGTTAGTTAAATATAATATTTTCCTCATAATAATGTATGAAATAATCGTGTCTTGCAACTCAATTTAAACACAACTTCACATAAAAGTTTACAATTATATCATGAGTGGATGACATTACAATAATATAATAATTATTGTCTACGATCTAGTGCTTCGCCAAGGTTGCGTCATGCTACCAAGCTAATTCTAATTTGTTTTGTATTGTTAATTGTATAACATATATGATTGTAATATGTTTTTTTTTTAAAAAGTCGTGCTGGGTTTCTGGTTCTTCCCAGGCCAAAGGTTTTTTTCCGATCCAGTGGTAAATTAAACAAAAGAGTGACTTTCAATTAGTATTATTTATAATCTATATTTAATAAAAAAGTTTCTGTTTCTGTTTCATGATTAGAATATTAAACTAAAACACCAATTTTAGAAAATCTCAACGTTTCGTACTTAAACGAAGTGTAGTAGTTAAGTGCCAGTTTTAGATTTTAAAATAGGATAGTGGCATTCCTTCAGTTTGTGAAGATTTTAACCATGACGTTGTTCATATGATTGAACCAATAGCGATTCAGTTTCCTGACAAATATAGAATTAGTACCGCTCAAAGTCCAATGTTGCCTTAATCTTGAGTTAGAGATCTATCTATATTGTAAAACTAACGGAGAGCTATCTATGTTGTAAAACTAGGTTTCATATAAAAGTGATTAATGTGAATCCTTAGAACAATTCTGCCATACATTATTTTCGTGCAACGTAAACAATTTATTTATTAAACGCACGCTATGAAAGCTCTCAAGAATCTAGACTTTTTCCGACTTAGTTGACGAATAGCATCATAACTTTAAGACATAACAAATATATATACATAGTATATAGCCTATGTCCATCTGGAATAATGTACCTTTCAAACGGTGAAAGATTTTTTCAAATAGGTGCAGTGGTTCCGAAGATTACCACATATACAAAAACTCCCAAAACTCTCTCTTTATAATATTACTAGTTGTTTTCCGCGACTTCGTCCGCGTGGAATTTATTGAGATTGGATTTCATGGGTTTTTTTTACGCGGAATCCTAATTCTTTTTCAAAAATAAAAGTAGCCTAAGTTATTTTTTATAACATCAGCTATCTGCCAGTGAATGTCCCGTCAAAATCGGGCCAGCCATTTCGGAGATTAGCCGGAACAAACAGACAGACAGACAAACATTTTAAAAATTGTTTCTTTGTTATAAGTACCGTATATACTTTCATATGCATTTAGTAAAAAGTTGTTATTTTGACATTACAAACAGACATTTAAATTTTATTTGTTTGTATAAATACTGATAATAATAAAGATAATAACGTTAGGGGTGCGTGATTTTAGAATGAACAGTACTGAAATCCCATAACGTGATCTCGACGTGAGCGGCGACTGAGAACAAAGTTGTCATGACATGACGTTTACGTGAGCGACATTCAAAGTGTTTTTTTTAAATAGATTTAGGGTGACAAGCGAGCACACAGTCCACCTGATGGTAAGTGGATGCTGTGGCCCATAGATACCTACATCTATCCTCGATTTAGTATCATAATGTAGATGCGTTGTCACCCCTAAGAACTTAAATGGAATTCCTCGTATCCAGTAAAAAGGGTCTCCGGTTCTCTACACCCACCATAAGAAACAGCCATTTAGCTGCTTTTTTACGCTGGTATTCTGTAAGAGCGTGGTCCTTTCCCGGTCGAGCCGACCGTATTCGTGTTACAACCATAAGATAACTGCAGCATGGCTCTACCGCGTATAAAGTTAAGTAGAGACATGCTAACTTGAACTGTAGATTATACGTTGCGTATGTGGAATTGCGACTAAGCCTGCCAGGCTTACATAGTTATCAGTGGTGATGTCAATGAATTCTTTTCAGTAGAACTTGACTGTCCAAATATAGCAGGGAAAATTCCGTTTAACATTGACGCGTTTAAGTTGAATGGCTTCGTAACGCGGACATGAATGGAAGAGATATTATTGAAGTAGGTTTATCGTCTTACATCAAAGCGGTCTTGAATGCTATTAATAGTATGGACTACTTTACTTTGGTCATATATTTATAGGTTCCATTAGGTATATTTTGTTTCAATACTAAATAATACATAACTCAAATTCAAAATCTAAAAAACCCCCGAAAAAAACAGCTGATGACTTTGAAACAAGTGAACCGATTTTAATAAAACATGTCTAAGAACCACCGCTAAAAAACCTGCTTTTAATAAAAAAAACCTCACCCAAATCGGTTCACCCGTTTAAGAGTTACTGTGCCACAGACAGACACACAGACAGACAGACAGACACACATAGTGGTCAAACTTATAACACCCCTCGTTTTGCGTCGGGGGTTAAAAATAAAATTAAAGTTAAAAAAAATTAAAACGTTTTATAAAAAGATCGACTTCAGAGAACTAAAAGAATACACAAATTTCTATTTTCTACATAATAGCTTCAGAAGTCAGTGCTATATGTAAGTGTATTTTCTAAGTCTATGTACAATATAGTGTATCGAAAAAAGCCCGACTTCAGAAGCTATTATGTGAAAATTATTGAAGTGAAAACTTCTTTAGCCGCGTTGAGCGATTTTTAGTAGGGGAAAACTTATGGGTTCGCGTTACCGATGGCCTCGACATGCTCGTGACGTCACGAGCATGTCTACTACGCGTAGTATAGCGGCCTGTGTACATGTGTACGCATATATAATTGAGTTTTCACTTCTGTCGGCACTCATTATGGCTGCCTCTGTTTTTTTTTAAATCTTTTTAGTTATTTGAAATCATTTTTTTACTTTTTGTATAAAAATTTAATTTCTGAACCCCTATATGCTCAAGGTAGCTAGCTAGTAGTATGTCATCTACATAGTTACATTAAAATTTTCAATCCCCTACTTTTAATTACTTGTTCAATTAATTTTCTCTTTTAATTTAAATGGCAACACGGTTCAAGGTATGGCCTATTAAATAAAAATGGTTCACAATTGACGAAATTATCGCATTATATATGTCCAAAAACAAAACAGTCGAATCGGGTACCTTCGCTTTTATAATTAAGTTAAAAAAAACACGTGTTCATTGGAATACTGCTCATAATATTTCTGAGTTGCCTTCTAATGAAAAATGGTTGTTATAAATTAGATGATTTTTTCTAAGATTATTACTTATTACTATTGAAGATTATACTTGCAAATACTTAGCTTTCTGAGATTTTTGTGTTAAATTGTAACGCGGGTCGGATCGACCGAGGTAGGACCACGCTCTCACAGAATACCAGCGTAAAATAGGAGCTTAATGCTGCCGTGTTTTGTATGGTGAGTGTAGAGAACCGGAGACCCTTTTTACTGGAAACGAGGCATTCCATCTCAGTCCTCAGGGGTAACAATGCAATTGCATTTTATTTGATGTCTATGGGCCACAGCATCCACTTACCATCAGGTGGACTATGTGCTCGTTTGTCACCCTTATTCTATAAAAAAAAACTATTGGGACAAAATATATAATATAAATTTTATACTGAAAAAAATTAATATATAACGTTGTTTTTCATTTTCCTAAATTGTCAACTTATAAAAAATAAATAAAGTTTCAATTTAATGTGTAGTATTAGCGTAAATATAAGAAATCATTATAAAAATATTTTCACTTTGACTTTGATTTGAACAATAAAAAGATAAATGTACTCGGTGTAAGCAAATCTAGGTGTAGTAGTTATGGTTCTCCTAGCTAAGAGAGATCAAATATCAATTCATCGTCATCGTTCTCATCCCATCACAAGTCTAACGTTGAGTGAAAAATTACCCTATAGATTCAAAATACAGTCTCAACCAACATTTATCTGCTCTTAGCATGAGGACGATTTAACGTACGTGTTTTTCGATGCGTTAGAAATCAACTCGTAACAAAATATTCACTATTATAATGAAGAAAACAATTAACAACAACTTAAATGGACTGGCTTCCATTACCATTAACGTGAGGAGTGCATACTCATATGATAATGTATGACCACATAAGTTTCAAATATTTATCTTGTTCGTAGTTTGCTCTGCGGATATCCGTCAATGTAATATTATGAATGTAAAATGTTTTATTATTAATGTGCAAAAGCGAATACACAGTTACAGTTTTGTACGCGACATAATTAAATACATCGATAATTTATTTAAAGTTAGTAAAAATTACCTTTATTATATCCGCTTAATGAAATAAAATGATGTATCTTACCTAGTTCACTATCCCCGTCACCACTAATCCCAGCATCACTACTCCCAAGACCACTACACTAGGAAAGACACACCACCGTCGATAATAAACGACGGTGGTGTGTCTTACCAACTTTAATATAGTGGATTTCCGCAAAGTAACGTCTGATTCTATAAATTATCGATAATTTGTCTTTCATTCATAATATTGAGAAATTTCGTGTAGTGACACGTTACCTAAAATTCGGGCGAAAGTGATTCCACTACACCATATCATCCCGTAAGAGGCGACAGAGGGAAAGTAAAACGGAACAGGAGCAGTATCTTGTTATTAACAACACAAAATACTACAAAACATCTGCGGTTGCCTACCCGCCTACCAAGCAACTGTGCCAAATAAATTAATTTTGTCCTATTTTTGTGGGACTCGTAGGAAATCCATTTTCTAGGTTTACCTCCCGTTGTTTACATTTTTTATATATATAAGGGTGACAAACTAGCACGCAGTCCACCATATACATCTACCTCTATCCTCAATTAAGAATAGAAATGTAGTTGTCACCCGCAAGATATAATGTCCCGATACCAGTAAAAAGGGTCCCTGGTTCTTTACACTCACCGGACGCATTAAAGACATTAATTAAATATTCAAAGAGTGAAACTAACGCCTAATGGTACCAGTTGTAAAGTTTTTCTTTATATAATTTAAAATTAAAAATTTTGTACAACCGACTTCAATATAAATTATTTACAATAACTAAAAAACTATTAATCAGACCTTGATCAAATTTATATGGGACCACATGAGAAGCACCAGCTTTCAAATAAAAAAAGAATCATCGAAACCGGTTCAACCAGAAAAAAGTTATGAGGTAACACACACAAAAAAAAACACACAGTCGAATTGAGTACCTCCTCCTTTTTGAAGTCGGTGAAAAGAAGAAAAATATTGGGAATCTTAGTAAGAGATAAAGATAAGCCATGTGATCTCAGTAATATCTACCGTCTACCGTAGATTGACTAATTTATAAGTGGTAGAGCCACCTTGTATCTTATGATTTTTGACCTTAACCAGTTGTAAAGTTTTTCCTTACATAGGAAGAAAACAATTGCGAATCTATGTAAGAGATTAGTCGTTTGGTCTTAGTAATATAGAAATCTGTTAATCTAAATATTAAGATAGATACTTAGATTGACAGATTTCTACGTGCTAGAGCAGCCGTATTATGGCTGCAGCATGACTCTACCGGGGAAGAACCACACTCTTACAGAATACTAACGTAAAATAGAAGAGTAATGCTGCTGTGTTTCGTATGATGAGTGTAGAGAAATGGAGACCTTTACCAGTAACTGGCATTCCATCTTGAACATAGATAACGCCTCTGGATATTGATTCTTAATCGACGATTTACATATAAGTCTATGGTAACATTTTCACAGTCCTACTCCAAGTAGACTAAGTGGTCACAGAATCCACTTACCTTCAGATGGATTTTTGCTTGTTTTTCACCCTTACTTTTTAAAAAAGAATGCATTTTTTAAACCAACTTTACAAGGTTTTCAGTTAATCTGAGCACTATCTGTACGCGAAGAATTGTTAAGGTGATATCTCGAAATTTGGTGGTTTTTCTATTTCACATATTTCTATAAGTTTTAAAGATTACGGACAAATTTTTTGGTATATGATTTTTGACTATTTGACCTTGGATTGCATAAAAGGAAAACACGATAACGTAATTTTCTCGATAGAAAAATTTGTAAAGTAGGCTCTAATTAGTTACATTTCTCCATGCCACTACAATATTTTTACGAACTAAGTTTACATAAACCATTTCTTAATCCATAACGAAGTTGAGTTAAAAAAATGTTGTTTGGCGTTTACGTAGTTTATTTCCGAGCGCGTACTCGGTATAGCTATGTCATAATTTGCGTACATGAGATAATTGCATCAGTTTCATTTTGACACTCCCTCAGTAGTCCGTGAGCTTCACCGAGAAAGGGCTAAGCCACGGCCCCAAAACTGCGATTCATTTTCAAGGTATCCTCTTAATATTGTGACATTTAATAATATGTCAAATGTTTCTAGAGAAAGTGACTAATGTAGGTACTGGTGAGTAGAGTACGCGGCTGAAGGAACTTTCCCGTCTATCTACGTAACCGTGCTTGTCATGCACCCGATGTTAACTACTTAATACGTTGAGAAAATCATAGGTATTTACCGATGCATGCATGATAGCGAAGCGTTCAAATAGGCATATAAAATATTATAATTTTTGACCTTGAGCCTATTGAGTCCGTCCACTGCTGGACACATGCCTTTCTAAGTATGCGCCAGCATGCAAGATATACCTGAAAGATATTTTTTATAGAATAAGAGTGACAAGAGAGCACACAGTCCACCTGATGGTAAGTGGATACTGTAGCCTTTAGACATCTACATTATCCTCAATTAATAATCAAATTCCAGTTCTCTATTTTACGCTATATTTTATTTTATTGTGTTATTATTTATTTTATTGTGTTTTAGCCGAATGGCTGACCGCATTTCGGTAACCGCATATTGTGTATGAGCCCTTAATTCAATTTATTTTAACGTAAATCCTTTTTAATTTAGTCTACTATGCACCGTTTAAATGTTTTCACATATATATGTCAAAGTATAGGTAGTAGAGCACGAATGGGTCAGCTCGACCGGAGTAGGACCACGCTCTCACAGAATACTAGCGTAAAGTAGCAGCTTAATGCTGCTGTGTTTCGTATGGTGAATGCACAGAACCGGAGATCATTTTTACTGGAAACGAGGCATTCCATCTTAGTCCTCAGGGATGACAACGCATCTGCAGTTGATTCTAAATTGTGGATAATGTAAATGTCTATGGGCCACAGCATCCACTTACCATCAGGTGGACTGTGTGCTCGTTTGTCATCCTTATTCTATAAAAAAATATTTCATGACACAATTACAAAGGTAGGTAAGTACCGTGAGTGTAGACGCATCTATCTATTTTCGGTATCATAACTAATTTCAAGTTCTAATTGCTTACAATAGATTTAAATTGCACTTAAAGGCAGCCATCTTGAATTGATTTCATTAACAATAGAATTGAGCGTTGCAAATCACTTGTCTCAGCAATATTACTTTCATAGTTCATCAATTATTTCGGTATGATTGAAATATAAAAATTCATATAGCGTAGACATATAATCACTTATATTTTTATTAGCGACTTCGCCTGGGTGGGCCATCTATTAATGTGGCTTTTTTTTATAGGATAGGGTGACAAACGAGCACACAGTCCACCTGATGGTAAGTGGTTGCTGTGACCCATAGACATCTACATCTATCCTCAATAAAGAATCAAAATACAGATGCGTTGTCACCCGTGAGGACTAAAATGGAATGCCTCTTTTCCAGTAAAAAAGGTCTCCGGTTCTCTACAATCACCATACGAAACACAGCAGTGCTAAGCTGCTATTTTACGCTGGTATTCTGTGAGAGTGTGGTTCTTCCCCGGTCGAGCCGACCCATTCGTGCTACGACTATACTACTAATATAGCTGCAGCATGGATCTACCACGTATTATTCGTTTAGGTTTTCAATCGACTTCAAAAAGGAGGTTCTCAATTCACTTAATTTTTTATATGTGTTTCAGAACTTTTTCTAGGTAAACTTAACCTTTGTAATTGTGTCATGAAATATTTTTTATAGAATAAGGATGACAAACAGCACACAGTCCACCTGATGGTAAGTGGATGCTGTGGCCCATAGACATTTACATTATCCACAATTTAGAATCAACTGCAGATGCGTTGTCACCCGTGAGGACTAAAATGGAATGCCTCTTTTCCAGTAAAAAAGGTCTCCGGTTCTCTACAATCACTATCCGTCATGATCACTACCGAAATGCGGTCAGCCATACGAAACACAGCAGTGCTAAGCTGCTATTTTACGCTGGTATTCTGTGAGAGTGTGGTCCTTCCCCGGTCAAGCCGACCCATTCGTGCTACAACTATACCACTAATATAGCTGCAGCATGGCTCTACCACGTATTATTCGTTTAGGTTTTTCAATCGACTTCAAAAAAGGAGGAGGTTCTCAATTCCACTTAATTTTTTTATATGTGTTTCAGAACTTTTTTCTAGGTAAACCGATTTTGATGATTCTTTTTTTATTTGAAGACTGGTGCTTCTCATGTGGTCCCATATAAATTTGATCAAGATCTGACCAGTAGTTTTTGAGTTATCTTTAATAATGCGCATTTAATTGACTTCGACTACATAGATGATGTTCTCATTTTATTCTTATTGAAGTCGGTTGTAAAAATAAATAGTTTTACCACTTGTTAAAATAATCATCAATGATCATTTATTTTGCTAAAAAGGTAAGATGGTGGTACTTACAGACGGAGTTATAAGTAGAAGGTTCTGGTAATAATGTATTCTCTGGCAGGAGTCCTACCGCATAATATAATAAACATAGAATATAAGTAGGTATAAAAGGGTAGGTTGGTAGAATTCATTATACCAAAAAAAAAACCTGCCAAGTACGAGTCGGTCTCGCACATGAAGGGTTCCGTACCACTATTAAGTACTAATTTGAATTTATTTTTATTATTTGTTGTTATAGCGGCAACAGAAATACACATTTTGTGAAAATTTCAACTGTCTATCTATTACGGATCATGAGATACAGCCCGCTGACAGACAGACGGACGGACGGACGGCCAGCGGAGGCTTAGCAATAGGGTACGGAAAAAACAGAAAAGCATTGTTTAAATTTTTGATACAAAGTCATTTCTTATTTAGTGCGTAACGTTACATTTTTATTTTAGACTGGTTCTCTTATATTTTTATCTAAAGTGAATTTTTATTATTTCTTATATGTTTAAATTATTGCATTTTTCTTTATGCTCACCTATAATTTACATATTTAAAGCATTTAATAAAACTAATTTTAGAAGTTTTATCAAGTTTAATAGTAGTTTATTTAATTTCCGACGGTTCAAATGCTTTTTTTTTTGCTAAGAGACTATTTTTAAAGCATTAGTATTGTCAAAGTTTTTTATTCCGCTGATGCTCTTACATTCTCCATCGCTTTAAATCCTTTTTAAATAATCAATAGTTTTTTTTTATAAAACTGTAGTGACAAACAAACTTACTGTTCAACAAACTGCAGTGACCACTGTAGTTTATGAATACCTGGTGCCAACTACAAAGAAAGAAGGTAGCTACAGATGTGATGCTACCTCTAAGGACTAAGATGGAATACTTAACAGCCTGTACCCATACATGTTCTCTATACCCTCGAGACTGGAACACAGCAGTGCCTGCTTAGACGGAAAAGGAGGCGTACCACCTCGTAAAATATATTTTTTGCTTTGACTGGTCATGAGGTCCCGGGTTGGGCCAGAAATCAGTTATGGGGTTTATCTGTCAAGAAATTCTCAGTAACAGACGGAGTCAGCAAATTGGCGGCGTTTTCCTTTGCCTCGGAAAACACGAGCCGTTGGTCTTGCGCCTGATCTCTCTCGAGAGTGCATCTGTGCAATTCGAGATCAATCGAAATTTAGTAAAAGATTTGTATGGAAAATTGGACAATTTTTGAAGTTAAATTTGATAAAGTTTTCGTGGCATTATCTATATAGACACCATTATAAGATTACCCAGTCACTAAATTAGCTGCAGTCATTAATGTAACTGTACGATTTGTGTTACTGAAATAAAGTTTATTATTATATTATTATACCATTTCCTAATGCATTCGGCGGGACTTACGCAACTTTAATACAGCTCGTATTGAAGAAGCGATTGAGCGGAACCAGGGCTCCAAAGTCTTTGGCAGAGATCTGTCTGCCAGGAAGAGTCAACTGTCGAAGCTGAAGACCGCATGTAGCAGCATCGTTTCCGGGACACCTGAGATTGAGAGGTTCTATGGGCAGCTGTACACACACCTTTAAAACGGCTTTAAAACTCACTGGGTGAGGATGGAATTACAGCAGAGCTTCTGAAAGCGGGTGAAAAACCGGTACTTGAAGTCCTTCAAAATCTCTTTAATTCCGTCCTCCATGGTGGGTGGTGGCACTACTCCGGAGACGTGGAGCAGAAGTGCGGTGATCTTGTTCTTCAAGAAAGGCGACATCGCTCTCTTGAAGAACTACAGACCGATTTCCCTTCTGAGCCGCGTCTACGTGCTGTTTTCGAGATTCATTACGAATCGTCTCGCACGCAGACTCGACGACTTCCAGCCTCCCGAACAAGCCGGTTTCCGAAAAGGCTTTGGTACCATAGACCACATACATACCCTTCGGCAAATTGTACAGAAGTTCGAGGAGTACAATTTGCCACTATGTCTGGCGTATGTGGACTATGAAAAAACCTTTGATTCCGTCGAAATTTGGGCGGTGCTGCAGTCCCTTCAGCGGTGCCAAGTTGACTGTCGGTATATCGAAGTGCTGAAGTGTTTGTACAGTAGGGCTACGATGGCTATCCGAATACAGAACCAGAGTACGAAACCTATCAAACTGCAGAGAGGTGTAAGACAGGGTGACGTTATATCCCCGAAACTCTTCACCGCTGCATCGGAAGACGTTTTCAAGCTACTGGACTGGAAAGAATACGGTATTAACATCAATGGCGAGTACATCACTCACCTTCGATTTGCCGACGATATAGTCCTTATGGCAGAATCGCTGGAAGACCTAAGCACCATGCTCAATGACCTCAATAGTGCCTCCCAACGTATAGGTCTTAAAATGAACATGGACAAAACAAGATCACGTGTAACGTCCATCTCACACCTATGCCGGTAGTAGTTGAGAGCACTAAGCTTGAAGTTGTTGACGAGTACGTTTACCTGAGACAAATAGTCCGTCTAGGTAAGTCCAACTTCGACCGAGAGGTCAATCTACGGATTCAACTCGGCTGGGCAGCGTTCGGGAAATTACGACACATCTTCTCGTCAGCTATACGTCAAAACTTGAAGACGAGAGTGTACAATCAGTGCGTGTTGCCAGTGATGACTTATGGATCTGAGACGTGTTGCTTCACTGCTGGCCTTATGAGGAAGCTCAAGATCGCTCAGCGAGCTATGGAGAGGGCTATGCTCGGGGTTTCTCTGCTTGATAAACTTACAAATGAGGATATCCGCAGTAAAACCGGAGTAACCGACATAGCCCAACGGATTAGTAAGCTGAAGTGGCAATGGGCCAGCCATATAGCTCGAAGAACCGATAACCTGGTAATACATGCAGGAAGTCGATCGATGCAAGTGGCTCAGGACCGTGCTTTATGGCATTCCTTGGGGGAGGTCTATGTTTAGCAGTGGACTTGTGATGATGATATCATTGCAGTTTTGAAATAAAATGGCGGCGATAGTACTTAACATCAGTATGAAGCCATTAGAGCAATATTTCACTAATCCTAAAGGTTATGAGAATTAAAGAATTAACTGAGTGCCGTAACCTTTTCTCTAAATTTGCGGTTTATGGTCGATAGTTAATAACATTGTTTACTAATATTTGTAATGATTAGCTCGATGTAATTACAAATGCTAAATCTTAAGAGTCGAAGCCTGTTATAATTCCACGAACGTATAACATTTCTATGTTTTGTCTGCTTTTTATAGAACAATCAAAGGCAACAAAGATAATGCTTGTCATCTCTTTCTTTGTTGAATTCGTGATTTTGTATTTTTGGCTTTCCCTTAACCCTTTATTTATGGTCTCACTGAGTCATTCGTCAGTTCACCCGCTTCTTCGGAAATACTTCTTAAAATAAAATTTGTAAAAATTTCCACAGTAATGTCTTTTTTATTTGTGTATTATTGAACGTATGATTTATTCGATAATCGACATTTCTCTCATAAAACAACCTTAGTATCGATTTGCGTATCATTCGAGTCTGTAAGATTGTATTTTTAGAATTATTTAATGCATGTATATTTATATCAAATTGTGTTCATCTGTTATTGAGTGGTAAAAATCTATAAAAACATATCTTTTATTGTTTTGTTTCAAAACGTTACCCCCATACTAGGATTTTCTCCTGTATCGTGGAGGCAGTTTCAATACATAAATTTTATTAGGACAAACATTCAGACCCGGAACAATTATTTGTAGGCCATACAAATACTACTAGCTACGTGCGGAATCCGAACCTGCGGCAACTCATTGCTAAGTCACTGCGCTACGGAGCCGACAATCTTGTAAGGTGTGCCCTGTAAACTTGTTACGACCTTAATATCATCATCGTCATCATAACAGCTCTTCACAAGTCCACTGGTGAACATAGTCTTCACCAAAGGAATACTACAAAGCACGGTCCTGAGTCACCTGCATCCATCGACTTCTTGCATCACTTACCAGGTCGTCACTCTATCTAGTAGGAAGCTGTCCTACACTTCGCTTGCCGGTACGACACTGACACTGGGAAACCTTTCTTTTCCTTCGGTTTCGGTTCTTCCAGCTGTATTGCCGGCTCATTGCCATTTCAGCTTACTGAACCGTGAACCTATGTCGTGTCGGTTACTCGGCTTTTTCTGCGGAAATACCCTCTCCATAGCTCGCTGAGCAACCTTAAGCTTCCTCATACGGCCCAGCAGTGAAGGACCACGGTTCAGATCCATATATTAACACTGGCAATACGCACGCGTTGTACAATCATGTTTTCAAGTTTCAAAGTATACGTGACGAGAAGATGTATCGTAATCTCTCGCTGCCCAGCGAAGTTGAATTCATCGATTGACCTGTCAGTCGAAGTTGGACTTACATTAGTCGGACAATTTTTCCTGGATAAACATACTCGTAGACAACTTCGTGCGTAGTGCTCCCAACAACTACCGTACTACCTATAGAATTTTTAGTTTAGATGCTTGCATTTTTATTTGTTATTTCTTCTTAAATTTTACAGTTGTTAATTCGTCATCAGGTTAATTAAATTTAACCTATTTTTCCTATTCATATTCGGATACCGATTAAGTATTGATAATTAAAACTATATTTTGTTACTCCAACTCGTTATAATAACATTAAATGATTGTGTGTGTATATATATTTGTATATATGTATATATTTATATTGTGAATTTTTGTGTTAATATATTTAAATATACAAATATATATGTAATAACTTACTTATATCATAATGTATTTTATTACATATAATGTGTATTTATTTAAGATTCTATTCTATATTGCTACACCTACGTCAACTTCTCACCACTTCATGGGTTGACTGGTAGAGAATGCCTTTAGGTATTAAGTCTGCCTTTGAATACTTTATTTCTTCTAAGGGAATGCGATAAAGATTTTAAATAAATAAAATAAATAAATGATGTTTTCTATAGTACTTTTCTAAACTATATGAAATGGCAAATGGAAAATTACATATATAGTATAGGTAGGTAAGTCGTAAAACGTTAGCTCACTTCTACAGCTTGTTTTCCACTTTATGTTTACCATCCTGACCTATATTTAATCGATAACGTCATCGTTGTACATTCCTTTGCATTATGGACATATTTTGATTTATGCAAAAGAACTTCTAATTGCGTATGTTATTGCGATAGATATCAACATAGTCGCGTAATAAACATATTGAAACGAATGCAGTTAACTGCTATTTAATTTGTTCGATTTGATCGCGTCAATGCAGGTGTTTACGTAAACAACTATGTTTTGTTACAATAGTATACAGAAACGTGGTAGAGCCACGCTGCAGCTATATTAGTGGTATAGTTGTAGCACGAATGGGTCGGCTCGACCGGGGAAGGACCACGCTCTCACAGAATACCAGCGTAAAATAGCAGCGTAACACTGCTGTGTTTCGTATGGTGAGTGGAGAGAACCGGAGACCCTTTTTACTGGAAACGAGGCATTCCATCTAAGTCCTCACGGGTGATAACGCATCTGCATTTTGATTCTCTATTGAGGATAGATGTAGATGTCTATGGGTCACAGCAACCACTTACCATCAGGTGGACTGTGTGCTCGTTTGCCACCCTATTCTATAAAAAAAATACTATTGCTATTTTTTCTAAGCTGAAATAATTGGACACTGTTTTGAATTTTGTTATAATTTAATAACTTAAACTCTGTTAAAGTGCCGTCGGTCTAACGGTACCAAGGTAGTCTTCGAGGTTAAGAAAAGAATAGAATAGAATATCTGTATTTGTTTATGGTCATAGAATTTCGAATTAGAAGAAAGAAGAATTGTATAATAATTACTTATAAAATAACTCAGTTTTATAACAAATCTCTTAAATGTTATTCATTATAAAACTGGCGGATCTCCTAGATCTCCATCTACCAGCGTCTAATAACTAGAATATAAAAACCTACCAAAAGCCTGACAACTACGTGGCGACTATGGCAATTATTTTAAGACCTCCACACTCTCATAGACTGATGGGACGGCAATCCGACACGACCGGAGAGAGATCAGGTGCAATCAACGTGAAGGTTCAACGGATGCACCACCTACTTTCGGATTACAGGCTGCTTCTGAAAATATCTTTATAGAAAACCCAATAATTGATTTTGACGTGACAACGTCTTATAAATTGGTTTGCCGGGTGACACTTCAAGAAACTGCGTTACGCTCCGCTCACGTTATGCGCTCACAATGAGAGCGAGTGAGAGGCACGCGTCCCTTCCACTCGGGCATGGTTAGCCCGCCTAAGAGCGAGAGAGACAGACATAATAAAATTATTTTACCACTCAAAGTCGTTGTCACGTAAAACTTTCGCCCGTATACCGACTTTACAGGCAACCAATTTTTTAATCCGACTCGGAATTCGCGCCTGGGATCACATGATCGCTTAAGACCACAAATTCCAAGCTTACAGATTGCACTTGTATAAGTATTTTTTTAATTCAAATTATTTCGTAATAAGTTAATAGCTTTTTAGTTTCAAAGCTTGTTGGTGCCATATTTGTCATTGGTCTTATCGCAAAACATTTTAAACCAGAAAAAATTGTAATTTATCTGTTGACGGAGATAATTGGAAATTATCTCTATAAGCCCGAAAGTTACGAATAATGTACTGCAGGGTTGATAAGAATTTGATACCACCAAGCTTAAGTATTAATTTAATTCTTTAAATTCTATACCTGTTTTGTGGCTGTGTTATGTTATATAGACATTTTTATATTTTAATTGATCAAGAGGATTTCGTCTGGGAAAGTACCCCCCATTCTCTCCTTCCCATCTGAATGGTATAGAGCTTTAAAGGATCAGTAAGGTTGTGAGACATTACATCTTAGTCCTCCTACAGATGCCTAGTCAGAGGGACGAGGCATCTGTAGCTTTCTTTGTTTGAAGTTGGTATCAGGTTCTATGTGCTGCAGTAGCCACTTACCATCAGGTAGCCTGTCCAGTTTGTGTGTCATTTCAATTTTATAAAAAATAGATCAACATTCGTCTATAATTTCAATAAGCAATTTATGTTTTAAATAAGTGTTTTGGAACTGTGTCATGATCGTGCTAATTAATCCATGCTTACTAAACTAATAAGTCCGTAGTCTCTGCCTACCGTTCCTAATTTATGTTATGTTATGTTTTGAATGTTATCTGACTTTTTGCTATATCACAATTATATTTTATGTGTATTGTTTTCCACAGAAGCTGTTATCGTTGTATTTTTTTATATTAATAACGCTTCCAATTAAAACTTTGTTGAGTTAGCCACAATAGGCGGTAGTTCTATATTTTATACCTATATTTGACAGTCTCAACAAATCCATTTCAAAATTGCGCACGAATTCAAACTCGTTTCACCACACGATAAACATGCTGTCGGAAAAACCGTTTTGTCCAAATCTTTTTACCTACGTCAAGCTTGTGCCATGAAAACGCAGTTACGTAGCTACCCCAAGGCAAAATGGAGTAGTGCCCCTTGCTCCGTTGATCTCAGAGTTCGTTCACCTTTGACTAACCTTAATTATTATTGACGTGACAACGTCTTATAAATTGGTTTGCCGGGTGACACTTCAAGAAACTGCGTTACGCTCCGCTCACGTTATGCGCTCACAATGAGAGCGAGTGAGAGGCACGCGTCCCTTCCACTCGGGCATGGTTAGCCCGCCTAAGAGCGAGAGAGACAGACATAATAAAATTATTTTACCACTCAAAGTCGTTGTCACGTAAAACTTTCGCCCGTATACCGACTTTACAGGCAACCAATTTTTTTGTTATAAAGTTGAGTTTGTTGAGTCCAGTTTTATCCTGTTCTATTCACTTAATAGTATAATTTATTAAGCTATTGATTTAACGTGCTACTTGTTTTCTTTATTAAGGGATTTCACCATGCAAGAAGGATGACTCATGAGAGCACGCATAAACATGAGAGTGTATGAAAGGATAAAGTCTAGGTTTTTGTCATTCTAATCTGTATTCAGTGAAGTATGAATATATTAAATTTTTTATAGACTAAGGGTGACAAACGAGCACACAGTTCACCTGATGGTAAGTGAATACTGTGGCCTATAGGCATCTACATTTATTCTCGATTACAAATCAATATGCAAATGCGTTGTCACCTCTTAGGACTAAGATAGAATGCCTCTTTTCCAGTAAAAAGGTTCTCCGGTTCTCTACACTCACCATACAAAACTCAGCAGCATGAAGCTGCTATTTTACGCTGGTATTCTGTGAGAGCGTGGTCCTTCCCCGGTCGAGCCGACCCATTCGTGCTACAACTACAACCATAATATAGCTGCAGTATGGTTCTACCACGTTTACAATTTAATCAAATCTCATCATTTGCACAGTTTTCTCAAACAACCTGGACCTTTTGCTCTGAGGACTAAGATAAAATGTCTTACAAACTGTAATTATACTGGCTTTCTTTAGCAGCACTCGCGGAGCTTAATCACAGAGTAAAGAGTAAGGACGTCGGTTTCTTTACTCATGTGGCTTAATCATTTCAAACAAAGAAGTTCACAGATGCGTTTCATTTATTAGGACTGAGATGAGATGCGTCACTGTTTTTATTAACGACAAGTTTCACATTGATTTCTTTTGTTTACATACCTACAGTGTTTACATCAATATATTATAATTCTCTTCAATTCTGCTATTGCAAATTTCGATACCTCAAAGTATAGCGAGTCATCTAACATTTTAGGTATTTTCAGGTTTTGACGGTATTGATTGTAAAAACATGTAATTTATGAGGCTATGTCGAAAAAACCTAAAATTCATAAATACTTTTGGAAATAATCTAACGTATACTGGTTCATGTTGTGTTATAATTTTATGGTTGTGTTATTTAAAATTTCAATACGACGTAGGTACCTACTCTAAGCTAACTACTCGGATTCAGTATACGCGGGACGCGGGTGGGGTACTTTGAGCGACATGTACAAACTGGACCAGTATACAGCGTTCGCGTGGCACGTGAGTATGTCAATTTAGGTGTATATTTTTGCGTTCAATATATTAGATTTGAGTTATAAAATCACTATATTTTAATTTAAATAAGCATGGAGGGAACACTGCAAAATGCTAGAGCAAAACTTATGCTTAATTTAGTAGATTTAAGACACTCAAATTATATTTGGTATTCACGAAAATTTGGAAAATAACGAGTCAGTGGAATCTTTTCATAAAAATGGTAAGTAGCTAAAGTTTTTCATTACATTAGCTTTATTAATATAAATTATAATTATGACAGTAAATAATCACATTAGTTTAGATTATAAATTATTAAAAGTTCTGTACATTCTATACTGGGTTAAGTTGAGATAGACCAGTATACGTCGTGATAGTTTACAGTAATATTACAAATGACTTTTTCCTAATTTTTTTGTAGTAAAGGGATTAATTTTAAACTGTCGTCTGTCTGTCAGTTTGTGCTGCCATAATTTGCCTCATTAATGGCATGATATAAAGAGCATGTTTACTTTATTTTCAGAGTCCCCTTTGCCACCTGGTGCTTACTTTACCAAAGATGAACTGTCAATTATCGATCACGTAGACCTAGAAGATAGTGAACGTATTCTAGAAATTTTGTCATCCAAAGCCTCCACATTTCCTGATAGTATTATTGATACGTCACCTGAGTCAGTCCATTCGCCATCAATAATAGAAAATTCAAGAGAATCCTCATCTATCGAGATACCTGTAAATGGACTTATGACAAAGAGCATTATAACCCTATACCTTCACCAGCAATTTCGTTTTCTAGTCCAAATAGTTACATAAACTTTAGTTTTACTGTACCTGATAATCATACCAGCGATTGGTCTTATATAGAAGATACTGATTCTGCAGTAAGTACTCCTAATCAGCCAAGCAATCGACGCAAGCGAAGTTCAAATATTAAAAAGGACAAGGGTTGCTTAAGGGAGTAATTTAAGCAAGAATGGAAGGATAGCCAGAGAAAATATAAAATGAATAGAGGTATGGAGTACACCAGTAGAAATGGAAAAATACATCCTGCCCTGGTCCTAAAAGCTGCCGTCAAAAATGTTATGATAGGATATCAAAAGAGAATCGAAAAATAACTTTTGAGATGTTTTGGAGGATGGACAATCATTCAAGTCAATGGGACTTTATCACTAAAGACGTTATGAAAATACCAAATGTGCGTTTAACTGTTTCTGAAAATTCGAAACGGATTTATACAATTTAATATTATTTACCATGGTTGGACTCAAATGACAATGTAGAGATAACAAGAATATCTGTTTGTAAAACAATGTTTCTTAGAACCCTCTCGATAAGTTTCAACTTTGGTTATACCGCTCTAGAAAAATTTGATCGTGGAAAAGTGTTTGTAGAATCCGATCACCATCCAAAAACTATAACATTCAATATGGTACGTGGTGTGATTGGTCATATTATTGAAGCTCTCGCGCCTTTTGAACCTCATTACACTCGCAAAGATTCGAAATGTTAGTACTTGGATGGCTCATTGTCATTTCCCAAGATGTACAAGCATTATGAGGAGTGGTTTGATTCAAATGTTTATTCTGTCAAAGCGTCTACTGTACAACAATATCGTGATATTGTAAAAGTTACAGCCTATATATGTCCCACTGCTGGGCACAGGCCTCCTCTCATTTCTGAGAGGGTTTTAGGGCAAGGAAATGTCCGCCGCGCTGCCCCAATGCGTGTTGGCGAACTTCACATGTCTTCGAAATATTTTTTTTGATTTCTCAGACATGCAGGTTTCCTCACGATGTTTTCCTTCACCGCCGAGCACGTGGTAAATCAGCACTTAAAATAGCAATTAACAATTTCATTGGTGCCGGGGATCGAACCCGGGTTGCTCGCGTACTGTGTAGCTTACAGCGAGCGCTAACCATCTGAGCTACCACGGCTATTATAATATTGTAAACAAAAATATAAATATTGCCTTTCATAAGCCCAAAAATGACGCATGCGAAGAATGTCACACATTTGGAAATAAAACACAGGTTACCAAAGAAAAAATACAAAAACAAAGAAATCATTGGAAAGAAAAGGAAACAGTTAGAAAATTCAAAAAAAAAACGACAAGGAATAACAATGCAAATAAAGAGGTTTTAGCATGTACTTTTAATTTACAGAAATGTTAAATGTACATTCTATTGTAAAAGAAAATCGTCCATGTAAAATTTTCCCATTTTTGATATGGTATCTTAACAAGGTTTGCTATTCTTGGAATCAACAGAAAGCTAAAAGGGGAGCTAAATAAATTGCAAGCTGTGTTTAAAAAATTATTGTAATGACAATACCCAAAGGTTTAAAAGAGTATCGTTTCTGGTCTGACAATTGTGGAGGCTAGAATTGAAACGGAGTAGTATTTTAATGTATATGTATGTATGTAACAAATTTAATATAAGTATTGTTTATACGTGGTAGAGCCATGCTGCAGCTATATTAATAGTATAGTTGTAGCACGAATGGGTCGGCTCGACCGGGGAAGGACCACGCTCTCACAGAATACCAGCGTAAAATAGCAGCTTAATGCTGCTGTGTTTCGTATGGTGAGTGTAGAGAACCGGAGACCCTTTTTACTGGAAAAGAGGCATTCTATCTTAGTCCTCACGGCTGACAACGCATCTGCATTTAAATTCGCAAACGAAGATAGATGTAGATGTCTATGGGCCACAGCAACCACTTACCATCAGGTGGACTGTGTGCTCGTTTGTCACCCTTATTCTATAAAAAAAAAACGTTTCTTTGTCGTTGGTCATACCCAAAACGAAGGGGACAGCATGTATGCCTTGATTGAGAGACAGACTAAAGACAGGATTATTTATACCCCAGACCTCAAACAGATGGCAAGCCCTATAATGTCATTGAAATGTCACAGGAGTTGATTCTTGATTTTAAAACACATTTTAAGCACTACAATAATTGGAAAACTACTAGCGATGGAACTAAAATGTCATGAACAATGTAAGTGAAATTAAAATACAAGGAAATAATCACTTTAAAATTATATTTAAGTACAACTATGAAGACGATGCTGTTAAATGGATTAACTGCATGAATAAACCGAAGAACACACGAAACAAAAAAGAAAAGGTGGATCTGTTTCTAGTTAGTGCTTATAAAAAACCCCTGCCAATTTACAAAAATAAACACAAAGATCTTATGGATCTTGGTAAAAGTCACGTCAGATACCAAAAGAATATCACTTATTTTGTAATAGTCTGATTACAGGCAATATTAATAATGATGAATCTGACTGTGATTAAAATAACCTGATTCATCTACTCAGATATTGTTTTCTTCGTGAAGATATTTTATTTTATTGAATTTTACTAACAAAACAGATACTTCCGAAAAATTAATTGGATTAAGAAGAGGAATAAGACGTTTTATTTTGTTAATTAGCTTTAATACCAAAAAAGATTGAAATTTTGTTTTCTACCTTTATGTGTGGTGTATTAAGCAATGTTTTATGGAAGGTATATATACTTTAATCGCTTGATTATGAATTGAATAGGTTTTTATAAATAATAAATAACAAGAAATAAAGTTATTTTTTTTTTTTTTTTTGCAGATATATCAATGTACTGCTACTCCATCAAACCTATTTCGGACATTAAAATCAGTGTATAATGAGTCAACTAATTTATTATCGTTTATACTGTAGATACAATGTCAGCAAATTAATCCAAGAAAATTAAATACAAGTCTGTATTTGTGTTTTTATATACTTAATACTTTTTCCTCAAGATATGGTAAATATACAAATACATTGTAAACGAGTGTATGTGACAGTTAGCTCATTATAGGCCATAGTTTATATGATGTATACTAAGTCAACTACATTATCTTGGAAACTCACTAAAATAGGTCTACTCTTTTATTATCTAAGGGTTTCAAATCTTAAAATAGTACGAATTAAAAAAAAGACAACATTCTAGGACCAAAACTGAAAAAGTTATAAACAATTAATCTTTGACAGGCTTGTAAAATTTGAATTTTGTAGTTGAGTCGATTTGCTTGCATAATAAGGGTTTTAAATTTTTTTTTATTTAAAACATACTGAAATAAAATAACAAATATGTTACCATGCTGTATTATTCAATGTCAAGAATACGTTCAAAACCGCAAGTAAAATGAAACGTGTCGATTCAGTTACAAATACAAAGCGAATTTTAAATTGTTAATTAATAATTACCTACTTGCAAAATTACGGACGTCCTTAAAAATAAATTCATGTCATCGTTTTCTTTGCGTGTTAATTTTATGCAAGGTATTTACGTCTATGAACCATTAAATTAAAATATGTTTATATATTATTTATTTATTTGAAAATAATTCTATATGCGCACTTGTTCAAGGATGTTAAGCCTTATTAATATTCAAATATAATGTCGTTATGTAAGTTTTATGACCTGATTTTAATAAGATATCATGCTGTAGCGTAAAATAAATGAATTATTTATAGTCGTGACGGTTTATCTACAATTGTGTCACAAATGTTATTTTTTAAAGAAAATACTTACCAATTTTGCCGCAAAATCCTCGCTCGTGATTAAAACAGTTATATCCACCGATGCTCCAAATAACAACACAGCACAAAATGTACTTTGATTTTGCGGTTATTTAATACGGGACTACGGCACAATGCTCGTATTGTCAAACGAAGGCGGGAAAGTTTTTGACAGCGACGCGTACGTTCATACAACGTGCGACGCGAGTGCAAACTGCGAACTGGACGGCGGGTGTCGGCATCGGGCGATCGAGCCTAGCCTGAGCGCTTTTTTCAGTTTTTCTCTAGTATTCCCGCGCTGGCACTAAGTACGCGTTGTTTGTGCCTCTTTTTTATTTTTATTTCGAGTGCGTGAGCCGGCTTAATAAACACATGATGGGAGGTTTGTTTAGTTGTTTGATTAAATTATTTTACGATTATATACTAATTGATAATATGTCCATCGTCAACTAGACTTTGACATTTTAGAAGACAAGCGGGTATAAGACTGGCAATCGATCCGAAATTTGTCGATTACGAGTATGTACGTGGTAGAGTCACGATGCTGTTAAATGGATTAACTGCATGAATAAACCGAAGAACACACGAAACAAAAAGAAAAGGTGGATCTGTTTCTAGTCAGTGCTTATGAAAAACCCCACAATTTACAAAATAAACACAAAGATCTTATGGATCTTGGTAAAGTCACGTCAGATACCAAAGAATATCACTTATTTTATAATAGTCTGATTACAGGCATATAATAATGATGAATCTGACTGTGATTAAAATAACCTGATTCATCTACTCAGATATTGTTTTTTTCGTGAAGATATTTTATTTTATTGAATTTTACTAACAAAACAGATACTTCCGAAAAATTCATTGGATTAAGAAGATAAATAAGACGTTTTATTTTGTTAATTAGCTCTAATACTAAAAAATTATGAAATTTTGTTTTCTACCTTTATGTGTGGTGTATTAAGCAATGTTTTATGGAAGGTATATATACTTTAACCGCTTGATTATGAATTGAATAGGTTTTAATAAATAATAAATAACAAGAAATAAAGTTATTTTCTTTTATTTTATTTTGCAGATATATCAATGTACTGCTACTCCATCAAACCTATTTCGGACATTAAAATCAGTGTATAATGAGTTAACTAATTTATTATCGTTTATACTGTAGATACAATGTCAGCAAATTAATCCAAGAAAATGAAATACAATTCAAGTGTTTTATATACCTAATACTTTTCCTCAAGATATGGTAAATATACAAATACATTGTAAACGAGTGTATGTGACAGTTAGCTCATTATAGGCCATAGTTTATATGATGTATACTAAGTCAACTACATTATCTTGGAAACTCACTAAAATAGGTCTAATCTTTTATTATCTAAGGGTTTCAAATCTTAAATATAGTACGAATTTTTAAAAAAACAACATTCTAGGACCAAAACTGAAAAAGTTATAAACAATTAATCTTTGACAGGCTTGTAAAATTTGAATTTTGTGTTGAGTCATTATACTTAGGAGGTATCGATTTGCTTGCATAATAAGGGTTTTAAACTTTTTAATTTAAAACATACTGAAATAAAATAACAAATATGTTACCATGCTATTTTTCAATGTCAAGAATACGTTCAAAACCGCAAGTAAAATGAAACGTGTCGATTCAGTTACAAATACAAAGCAATTTTAAATTGTTAATTAATAATTACCTACTTGCAAAATTACGACGTCCTTAAAAAATAAATTCATGTCATCGTTTTCTTTACGTGTTAATTTTATGCAAGGTATTTACGTCTATGAACCATTAAATTGAAATATGTTTATATATTATTTATTTATTAGAAAATAATTCTATATGCGCACTTGTTCAAGGATGTTGCCTTATTAATATTCAAATATAATGTCGTTATGTAAGTTTTATGACCTGATTTTAATAAGATATCATGCTGTAGCGTAAAATAAATGAATTATTTATAGTCGTGACGGTTTATCTACAATTGTGTCACAAATGTTATTTTTAAAGAATATACTTACCAATTTTGCCGCAAAATCCTCGCTCGTGATTAAAACAGTTATATCCACCGATGCTCCAAATAACAACACAGCACAAAATGTACTTTGATTTTGCGGTTATTTAATACGGGACTACGGCACAATGCTCGTATTGTCAAACGAAGGCGGAAAGTTTTGACAGCGACGCGTACGTTCATACAACGTGCGACGCGAGTGCAAACCGCGCGAACTGGACGGCGGGTGTCGGCATCGGGCGATCGAGCCTAGCCTGAGCGCTTTTTTCAGTTTTTCTCTAGTATTCCCGCGCTGGCACTAAGTACGCGTTGTTTGTGCCTCTTTTTTATTTTTATTTCGAGTGCGTGAGCCGGCTTAATAAACACATGATGGGAGGTTTGTTTAGTTGTTTGATTAAATTATTTTACGATTATATACTAATTGATAATATGTCCATCGTCAACTAGACTTTGACATTTTAGAAGACAAGCGGGTATAAGACTGGCAATCGATCCGAAATTTGTCGATTACGAGTATGTACGTGGTAGAGTCACGCTGCAGCTATATAATGGTTTATGGCTGTAGTATGAATGGGTCGGCTCGACCGGGGTAAGACCACGCTCTCACAGAATACCAGCGTAAAGTAGCAGCTTAATGCTGCTGTGTTTCGTTTGATGAGTGTAGAGAACCGGAGACCCTTTTTACTGGAAATGAGGTATTACATCTTAGTCCTCAGGGGTGACAAGACATCTGCATTTTGATTCTTAATTGAGTATAAATGTAGATGTCTACGGGCCACAGCATCCACTTACCATCAGATGGACTGTGTGCTCGTTTGTCACTCTTATTCTATAAAATAAAATAAAAATAAATAAATATATTGTTTATTATTATTTACTTGCCTTCGTTAATAAATTGTTTCTCCATTATTACAATGTCATGAACTCTGGACTCATAATATCAAAGTTGGAATGCATATTATATATTACTGCGCAAATTGTTTTGAACCCGCAGTAAAACGTAGTGATTATGTACTCTTTGACGCGGAGAAATATAGCATCGTAATTATTGCTCATTATTTCTAAATATTCGGGACTTCTCATAGGAATTTAAGCGTGGTAGAGCCATGCTGCAGCTATCTTATGATTGTAGCACGAATGGGATGGCTCGACCTGGGAAGGACCACGCTCTCACAGAACACCATCGTAAAATTTTAATGCTGCTGTATATCGTATGGTGAGTGTAGAGAACCGGAGACCCTTTTTACTGGAATCGATGCATTCCAACTTAGTCCTCAGGGGTGACTACGCATCTACATTTTGATCCTTAATCAATGATAGATGTAGATTTCTATATTAAAAAAAACTTAGACAGCATTACGATATTTAACAGTAATTATTTAAATCAATTTTATTTAATAGGACAACATTTTACCGGTTGAAACCTAATTTAGTGAATCTATCTTGAGCAACGTCGGGAAGCTGCGACCAGTAGAGGTTCAGACTGTAAATTGAAATAGTGTGTACCTATTTCCTCATCATTCAAGACTTGTGTACGCCTAACGCAATAGCGACTCCCGTCTTTTTCCTGAAAATACTACTGGTATACTTTCTATCTGGATATAAAACAATCGAAAGAATCGAATCGTCAAAGTCGACCACATGACAGGTTTCGCCTTTAGATCTAAGCTCCGCTAAAAAATCTCTTTAATATATTAATTTTCAACTAGCGACCCGCCCTGCTTCGCCTGTATGAGTATAACTAGGTAATCATGGACATTTAAATATAGCCCAGATCCCAGTACGAAAGTTCGATCGACAGAAAACATGTTCCAGCGCTCAAATCTATAATTTATACATATACATACAAATAAAATTTAAGTGTCTGTATGTAATATCGAAAGGACTGGTTAAGCTTAAGGACTTATTTACATGCTATTAACAATAACCAGACATAAACAACAATTTAAATTTTGACTGTCTGTCTGTTCGCGTTAATCTTCGGAATGGTTGAACCGATTGTAATGAAACTTTACGAACAGATAGAGACCAATGCCAGGAGGTATCTAGTTATATTTTATCGGAAAATCTTGAAGATATATTTTGCAAATACGAAATTGATAAAATAATTGATCTTTGATTATCTTATATCTAGATAAACGACCAACTAAAATATACAATCAAGGGTTTCAAACAGATTGCTAGTCTCAGATAATCTGATAAAGAAATGCGCAGTATTAACACTTTCACTGTCCGGTTTGACACGTAGCAAGACAACAGCAATGACCTATAAGTAGTGCACGGACAGTTGAAAGGTTAAAGTAATGTCAAGGAAGATGCCAAAATACGTGCCTGGCAGACTTTCTCATATCTAAGAGGGTTTGGGACTAGAAATGAAATATACTTTACTGAACACTGTAAGTAGTACAATTAAAATGTAACAACCGACTTCATAAATAAAATGAGAACATCGCCAATGTAGTCGAAGTCAATTAATACTGATTAAGATTCGATCAGTGGTTTTGAGTTATTAAAAGAACCCAAAAACTACGGTCAAATCTTGATTAAATTATAGGTTCCATGAAAAGCACCAGCTTACAAATAAAAAAGAATCACCAAAATCGGTTCACCTAGAAAAAGTTCTGAGGAAACACATTATAAAATACAGTCAATTGAGAACCTCCTCCTTTTCTTGAAGTCGGTTGAAAACATATTTAAAGGTACAATTGACGCCCATATCGCTTAGAGGTGATCTCTATCAGGCAAACACATTGCAGAGAGTATAATGACCCTTGAGAAAGGGTATAGTAATGCGTTGTTAGAAAATACACGACAGATATAATGATATACTCAGTAAATTTAATATATAAAACTAATTGTTGTTTGTTCGTGCTTAATGCGCTGCTACAATTATCTATCGGATTACGGGTGGTAAAACTTTGTCAACTTATTGCTTTGGTAATTTCTGGTGCGAAGGTTATAGTAGAATTCAACAGTAGGTGGCGCGCGTATCGTACCGACGAATTTATTTGAAAGTTATATATCATTCAAATGTATTATCGCTACCCAATTAAAACAATATAACTGTACGAGCAAGTACATGATATTTCAACAGTTTAGAAAATAATGTTGATATTGCGCCTGCGCGCGCGACACGTTCACTATAATTACATTTTTTATTCATAAGGATTTTCAGTACAATAAACGCTCTCACGGAAACGGACACAGTTTTAATTACCACATCCCGTAACGTAGAAGATACAACCTACATTAATATACTATATCAATTATATGTAGAGGTCACAACTCACAAAACCCCCACATTTTGGTCCTTCGAGCTTGACGAACTAAGACTTGCATATTACGTCTACAATAGTTCAACAGTAAAGTGTATTTGTAAAAAAAAAAAGTGTAATCGTGATTCTATCTGTAGTGTCACTTTGGTTGCTGGCCTCCACAATCACCAAAGTCAGCTTATGTAATGCAGTCAGTCACGTATCTGAAACCAACTATTTACAACATCGTCCTTAAACCATGGAGAACCTATTTCAACAACAGAGAACAATCATTGAATCTATCTTAAAATTGAGGCTAACTTCAAAAAGGATTCTGATTCACGCAAGTCAGAATACATACAGAAAAGGTTGGATGCTTTGAATGCTCAATGGAGGTGTTCAACATGAATCATGGTGTTCTAAAAAACAGACAGTGACTTGATGACGACTATTTCATCAATGATACCACACCACCACAAAGAAGCGGTACGAAGCGATTCGTGACATGCTGACGAACTACGAGGTGAAAACTGCAACTGGAGTACCATCAAGGTCTGATGAGTTCATTAGCCAACAACGCACTAATTTCCGGGCGCTCTAGGGTGATTAAAACATCAACACCAAAGAGTTGACAGAAAGTGGGAAATTTGTGACAAACTGAATTGCTGCAGTCTCGCTGGAAACTGATCGACGAGCTCCACTGGCAAATCGATAACCTGACTTCTGGCGGTGATGTAGGCTACGAAGAAGAGTTTTCTGCATACGAAACCTTGTATGAAACTACAAAAGGGATTTGAATCGTAAGTTTAACTCAGTATCTCAACAGCATCAGCAAGTGCCTACAATTGAGACCTTCTTTTCTGGTAATTATACCCAGTGGCCTACATTCATGGACCTATACTGTAGCCATCCACAACAATGTCATGTTGACAAAAACGCAAAAGATGCAGCACCTCAAGGGCAAACTTAAAGGCGAGGAGCGCATCGTACAGCATCTTACAGTATCAGCTGATAATTACGACACCTGTTGGAGATACTCACCCATAGGTACAACAACCGACAACTTTTGTTTACAAAACATATACAAACCCTTATGGGACAACCGGCGTTGCAAACACAGAATGCATACGAGCTGAAGAAGCTAACATGACACAAGTGTCGAGACCATACATGCTATTCACAATCTGGGCATCGACACAACGACTTGGGATCCGATCCTGGTGCACATTCTCACTGGCAAATTGACCTGACACGTATGCAGCCTACATGGAGATCAGAAAGGCTCCTGAGAGAGCTACCTTCCTGGATGAGCTGATAAACTTCTTGGAAAACAAGTTTACTGCGCTTGAACCTGTTCAAAAGAAGAGACAGACACCTAACAAGTCAAACAATTCGACCAACAAGGAGGCAACA
This sequence comes from Parnassius orleans, assembly GCA_029286625.1. Classification (NCBI taxonomy): domain Eukaryota; kingdom Metazoa; phylum Arthropoda; class Insecta; order Lepidoptera; family Papilionidae; genus Parnassius; species Parnassius orleans. Next base: position 9,036,961 of record JAGSMP010000006.1, on the reverse strand, counting down.
GCTCAATTTAAGAAGGACTTTAACAACACCAACAGGCGTAGTTTTCGAGCATATCATACAAGCACAGAAAAAATTGCCCGCTGTGTAAAACAATCATATTTTACTCTACTGCAAGTCGTTTCAAGACATGTCACCGGAAGACAAAATGAGGTCAATTTCGCAACTACATATTTGTCGCAATTGCCTGTACTTACACAACGACAATAAATGCAACTCCAACAAAGATGCCGCGTGTGCAAAGAAGCACACCACACAACATTGCACGATATTTACCGCAAAGTTGAAATCGCGGTCTCAAATAACGTTATACCTAGCAACAAGCCACATACGTCACAGCAAAAGGCAAACCACGTGTCTGGAAATTATAACGAAGTCCTACTAGCGACCGTTCAATTAAAGGTGATGGCAGCTGATGGATCGACTGTTCAATTGCGATGCCTCGACCAAGGATCACAGATAAATCTAATAACTGAAGATGCTGCGCAACGGCTGGGACTGCAAAGACAAAATCGAAACGCCACAGTCTCAGGCATAGGGACGTCAGCACATCATAGCAACGGAACTGCACGGTTAGACTGTGAGTCTTTGTACGGAGGCCATTCATTTACAATCGAAGCCATGGTAATGGCCAACATGCTCAGCAACCTGCCTAATTACACCTTCGAAAAACAAGACTGGCCACATATTCAGAACATACAACTGGCGGATCCTGACTTCAACATCTCGAGACCAGTGGACGTTCTGTTAGACGCTGGAGTGTATGCTGACATAGTAATGAGTGGTATGCTACGAGGACCCACACACGCACCCATGGCTCAACAGAAGTGGGCTGGGTACTGCTGGGCATATCAAAACCTTCAACTGCCACGTGCTCATTAATCTTGACGATGTATCTCGATTTTGGGAGATGGAGGAGATAACTGAAACCAATCACAATCTAACATCAGAGGAAGAATACTGTGAATCTATTTATTCAACCACAACAACAAGAAAAGAAGACGGACGATATGCAGTCAGACTTCCAATGAAAATAAACTACGAACAAACCTTGGGCATCTAAGCCACAGGCAATCGCACAATTTCGGCAGTTAGAAAACGATTGGCCAAACAGGAAACATTTTCACGTCATACAAGAAGTTTATTGACGAATATCTACAACTCGGCCACATGACGCCATGCACTGAACACCATAAGCCAAGCTACTTTACCTCATCACGGCGTACAAAAGCTGGACTCAACAACTACAAAATTGCGCGTAGTCTTTAATGCCTCTGCCAAGACAAGTACAGGACAAAGCTTGAACGATCTCATGGAGTGCGGGCCTAACCTCCAACAAGACCTACAATCTATGATTCTACGTTGGCGAGCCTTTCAATACGTCTACACTGCAGACATTGAGAAGTTTTACCGGTACTGATACACGATGAAGATCAACACCTGCAAAAATTGTATGGCGTGACTTCTGCACAGATCTCATCAAAGAATACCAACTGTGCACTGTAACATATGGTACCAAAGCTGCACCATTTTGGCAATGCGCACCATAATACAACCTGTAATGGACGATGGACACCGCTATCCTCTCGGCAGAGATCCTTACTCACCAGCTGTATGTGGATGACCCACGGTGGCAGCAACGACATGTTAGAAGCACAAGACGCTCAAAACCAATTGATTGACCTGAAAGGCGGTGGGTTCAATCTTCGCAAATGGGCTAGTAACCACCCCAGATTGCTTCAAACTTTACCTGAACATCTCATAAGCCAGAATATGTTTGACTTCAAGGACGCAGAGAGTAACAAAACACTCGGCTTAACCTGGAATCGATGCATTCCAACTTAGTCCTCAGGGGTGACTACGCATCTACATTTTGATCCTTAATCAATGATAGATGTAGATTTCTATATTAAAAAAAACTTAGCATTACGATATTTAACAGTAATTATTTAAATCAATTTTATTTAATAGGACAATATTTTTTTTTTTATTAAGGTCAACAAACAGTTGTATAATAAAAATTACAATTCAAATCTTATATAAACAGATTATCTAATTACACAACCAACACCGTTATCCACAAAAATTCCGTAGTAATTAAAAAGCTAAAAGACACATATAACACAAAAATAAAACAAGAGGCAAAAATGCATACCTAGCCGTTAACAGCAAAATCATAAAAGTTACCTGTATTTTTTTTATAGGATAGGGTGACAAACGAGCACACAGTCCACCTGATGGTAAGTGGTTGCTGTGATCCATAGACATCTACATCTATCCTTGATTACGAATAAAATGCAGATGCGTTGTCACCCGTGAGGACTAAGATGGAATGCCTCTTTTCCAGTAAAAAGGGTCTCCGGTTCTCTACACTCACCATACGAAACACATCAGTGTTAATATGCTATTTTACGCTGGTATTCTGCGAAAGCGTGGTCCTTCGCCGGTCGAGCCGACCCATTCGTGCTACAACTATACTACTAATATAGCTGCAGCATGGCTCTACCACGTACAAAATTATTATTTTGTACGTAGTAGAGCCATGCTGCAGCTATATTAAAATTAGCAATTTTAAAGCTTTGCTAAATTGAGGTAGTGACATGGTAAATAAGTCTACATCGGAGAAGCTGTTATCATACAGTTCCATTATGCGACGCAAAGGCGCACGCTTGTCCGCATTTGTTTTACACAGATTAAGGAAGAACAAACAATGCACGTTAGTGTTTCGTATTCTTTGCGAGCGACTTGGTACACGAAGGTATATACAATTAACAAATTGAGGACAATCGAAAAAGTTACGACAACTTTTGTAAAGAAAAATACAGTCAAGCAGAAATCCCCTATTACTTAAAGTTGTTAAAGAGTATTTTTGCAAGAGGTTGTCATAAGAGGACCTAGAACGGTAACATTTATAGTTTACAGAGCGTAGATATTTACTTTGAACCGATTCTAGTAAATCACGATACCTTTGCTAAAAGGGATTCCAAACTTGTGTGGCATATTCCAATTGAGGTCTTATAAGAGATTTATAAAGCAGTAAATACGTGCCAGATTTTTTAAATGGCTTACAAGTTCTCATGACAAAACCGTAAAGTTGAAAGGCTTTGTTGATAATGTGGTTAATGTGGTAATCAAAATGAAGTTTAAAATCGAAGAACACGCCAAGGTCTTTAATAAGCGAGACATTTTCAAGAGGATTATTACAAAGAGAATATGTGAATTTAATAATATTACTTTTTTTAGTGAATGTGATTGATTTACATTTAGGTAGGCTAAGAATTAGTTTATTTTCAAGACAATAGGAAGATAAACGATCCATGTCATCTTGAAGTAGAACACAGTCATCCAATGTTTTTATAATACGAAAAATTCTTAGGTCATTTTCATAGAGTAAGAAATGGGAATTTTTGAAACTAGTCGATATATCGTTTATAAAGATTAAAAACAGAAGAGGACCCATTATTGAGCCCTGTGGCACACCGGACTATAAATTTATTTCATCGGACGAAAATCCATTAATGACCACATTTTGCGTCATGTTTATGATTTACGATGAAAACCATCGCAATAAATTTCCGCGTATACCGTCATAAGCAATTTTTCGAAGGAGAATTTCGTGATCCACCTTATCGAAAACATTGCAAAAATCTGTATAAATTGGGTCAATTTGAAGACGCTTGTCCATATTATCAAAAATAAAGTTAGCATATAAAACAAGATTACTTACAGTCGAGCGGTTTTTGACAAAGCCATGCTGTTCAGGAATTATGATATTGTGTAAGCTTGGATAGATACAGTTATGAACTAACCTTTCCAAGACCTTCGACAAGGTGGACGAGATGGGGCGGTAGTTAGAAACAAAATTTTTTGATCCGCCCTTGAAGACAGGGGTAATATTTGCTGCCTTCCAAACCTTTGGTACGTATCCCTCGCGTAGACTACGGTTGAAGATATGAAAGAGAGGAAAGCTTATGGAGTCTGCGGTATGCTTAAAAAAGAACGGCGGAAGACCATCAGGTCCTGAGCCCTTAGCAACCATCTAAGGATTTAAGTGTTCCGATTATAGTTTGTAACGAGATGGATATATCACTTAGAATGACGCTATTAGCAGAAGTACATGGCAAGGAGTTAAGGTCGACCAATGCTGCATCGCTTTCCACATATACAGATCCAAAATATTTTGAAAACATGTTGCATATTTCTTGCGGGTTGTTAGATTGAGAATTATTATAAATCATGTTGTTGGGAATGCCATTTTTATCCTTTTGCGTTTTCACAAATGACCAAAACAATTTTAAATCCCTATGCATACCAGTTTCGATTGAATTAATATAAGTGTTATAACATTCTTTACATAATGATTTAAATATTTTACGAAATACTGCGAAAGTCTCATAATCCGATTTATTACCGTACTTTTTCCATCTAATCCACGCTTTACCGGTTGAAACCTAATTTAGTGGAGGTTTCGCCTTTAGATCTAAGCTCTAAGCTAATTTTTTTTCTCTTTTAATATTTTAATTTTCAACTAGCGACCCGTCCCGGCTTCGTCTGTATGAGTAATAACTAGGTAATCATGGACTATTTAAATATAGCCCAGATCCCAGTACGAAAGTTCGGATCGACAGAAAACATGTTCCAGCGCTCAAATCTATAATTATACATATACATATAAATAAAATTTAAGTATGTGTCTGTAATATCGAAAGTACTGGCTGCTATTAAGCTTAGGGAGTTATTTGCATGCTATTAAGACAAACAACCATTTTTTAAAAATTTTGTCTGTTTGTCCGGACTAATCTTCGGAATGGCTGAACCGATTGTGATAAAACTTTACGAACAGATAGAGACCAATGCCAGGAGGGATCTAGGTTATATTTTTATCGGAAAATCTTGAAGATATATTTTTGCAAAAACGTGAAATCGATAAAATAATTGATCTTTGATTATCTTATATCTAGATAAACGGCCAACTTAAAATATAATATCAAAGCGAAGCCGTATCGGATTGCTAGTCTCAGATAATCTGATAAAGAAATGCATGCAGTATTAACACTTTCACTGTCCGGTTTCCAGACACAATAGTAAGACAATAGCAATGACCTATAAGTAGTGCACGGGACAGCGAAAGGGTTAAAGTAATGTCAAGTGAAGTAATGCCCAAAATACTTGCCTGGCACAGACTTTCTCATATCTAAGAGGGTTTAGGAGTAGGAAATGAAATATACTTTACTGAACACCAACAAGTAGTACAATCAAAAATTTTGTACAACCGACTTCAATATAAATAAAATGAGAACATCACCAATGTAATCGAAGTCAATTAAATACGCATTATAAATTTGATCAAGATCTGACCAGTGGTTTTTGAGTTATTAAAAATAACCCAAAAACTAAGGTCAAATCTTGATCAAATTTATATGTGACCACATGAAAAGCACCAGCTTACAAATAAAAAAAGAATCACCAAAATCGGTTCACCTAGAAAAAAGTTCTGAGGAAACACATTATAAAATACAGTCGAATTGAGAACCTCCTCCTTTTTTTGAATTCGGTTGAAAACATATTTAAAGGTGCAATTGACGCCCATATCGCTTAGAGGTGATCTCTATCAGGCAAACACATTGCAGAGAGTATAATGACCCTTGAGAAAGGGTAAGGGTGTACGCAAGTTGTTAGAAAATACACACGACATAGATATAATGATATACTCAATAAATTTAATATATAAAGATTAAATTTGTTTTTTTCGTATTTTATGCGCTGCCATGCCATACCATTCATCAGATTGCGGTAAAACTTTGTCAACTTATTGCTTGCACTTGCGCGAAGGTTATAGGCATAGTACAATTAACAGTAGGTGGCGCGCGTATCGTACCGACAAATTTATTTGAAAGTTATATATCATTCAAATGTATTATCATACCTAATTAAACAATATAACCCTTCCAAATTTAAAACGATATTTCCACAATTATTTCTTCTGCGGCAGTAACGCGCCGGGTACCAGCTAGTACATAATAAATAAGTACATTTCATTACAAAAATATAGAAATACATATACAAGAGCCTATAGAAGTAAACAAGGAGGAGTAGAGTCTGTCACACTGCTACAATAAATATTTACATACTTTACACGCCCTCGGAATATTTTTTTAATTTCTCAGACACTCAGGTCTAAAGATTCTAGCTCTTATTTTATTTTATGTTCTATAATGGAAGACTTTTAAAAAATAACAAGTTATCTCAAAATGTACATTCAATTTTTTTTATGATATATTATAAACATGACATAATAGGGCTTCTGCCACAAGAAAAATGCTTTTATCTGTTAAATCTTCACGGTGTTTTTTTATAGAACAAGTTCGTTGTCACCCCTAAGGGCTACCATACGAAACACAGAAGCATTAAGCTGCCATTTTACGCTGGTATTCTGTGAGAGCGTGGCCCTTCCCCGGTCGAGCCGATCCATTCGTGCTACAACCATATATGGTTTCGTTTTCTTTTACGAGCTGTGTTGCAGTAAATGAAATGCACGAAAACCATTTTTAACACGATTTTATTAGTTTCGCTTGTATCTAAATAACGGAATCTTTTAATGTAATTTTCACCAACTTGTAGACCGAATGACAGTTCATCACAGTTCATGATCAATGCGTGTTGTTCAAGTTTTCTTAAACTCTAATATCATATTAAAACAAAATACCAGTTTGTGAATCGTTTTAAGTGTTTTTATTAAGTCATCCAAATTTGCTAATTGAATAAACTGTTTTTACATGCATCCCGTATGTAGTAAAACGGATCGTTACGGAGAACGAAACGTTTCTTGAATATAGGAATCGGGCATTAGTTCTCAGGGGTGACAACGTATCTACATTGTGATTCTTAATCTAGTTTAAATGTTGTATGTCTATGGGCTACTGTATCCACTTACCAGTAGATGACTGTGTGCTTTTTTTGTCACCCGTAAGATATAAAACTCTTTTCTAAAAACAGGTTATAGATCTTTCTCTACATAGTATAAAACAAAGTCGCTTCCCGCCGTCTGTACGCTTAGATCTTTTAAATTACGCAACGGATTTTGATGCGATTGTCATCAATAGACAAAATGAAGACAGAATAGACAGAAGAGGAAGGTTTATATGTATAATACATGCATATTATATATTATATAATTCTTCTGTCCGGGTGTATGTGAGTGAACTCCTAAACGGCTGGACCGATTTTGATGAAATTTTGTGTGTGTGATTAAGTTGATTAGATTCAAAATTGGACCCGGTAGGTGGCGTTGTTGTCGAAATCAGAAATCAACCGTGCGAAGCCGGGGCAGATCACTAGTGATGTAGGTATATGTCTGTGAGCTATTGTATCCACTTACCAGTAGGTAGACTGTGTGCTTTTTTGTCACCCGTAGGCTATAAAAATCCTTTCTAAAAACAGGTTATAGGTCTATTCATACATAAATCTTAACTATTGGTATGCTACATCCGGTACTATTTTACAACGCAATTAATGACTATTTTCGCAGAATCAAGTTGAGTATAATATAACGTAGAATAATTGTAGTTCAATGCTTACTGCGCAATTAGATCATAGTAATTACAATTTGCGTTCTTTAATTTTCACAAACTATTCGCTTCTTACCGCATGGTTAATATGATGCGTTTTAATTTACAGATCCTCATTACAATGTGAAAAGCTAGAAACAAAAATTAATATTAAAAGTCTGGTAGCCCGAGTTAACTATGACATAGGGACGTCAAACACCTCAGTTACATCCAGTTCACAGAGCTAGAGTAAAAGAGTCTAAATTTTACGGATAAAATATCGTCTAAATCACTCTTGGCATTGCTCTCTATCTGTTCGTGAAGTTTCATTATAATAGGTTCAGTGATGCATGTTCAACATGTCGAGGTCATCGGTGACGCGAACCCATAAGTTTTCCCTCTACCAAAAATCGCTCAACGCGGCTAAAGATGTTTTCACTTCAATAATTAATACAGAACCCAGCAAGTCAAAGTATTTCTATGTTACGCAGGCATTGCTGTAATCTGTTCCTAGTCTTAAGACAAAGAAAGTGCGTTGACTTTAGGTTGTAAAGTAATTATGAAATTAGACAACTTCTGATTACGAATGAGGAGGAAAAACTGACTTTTTATCACGTTTAACTTAATCTTTTGCACGAACGGGTCAGCTCGACCGGGGTAGGACCACGCTCTCACAGAATACCAGCGTAAAATAGCAGCTTAATTCTGCTGTGTTTCGTATGGTGAGTGTAGAGAACCGGAGACCCTTTTTACTGGAAAAGAGGCATTCTATTTTAGTCCTCACGGCTGACAACGCATCTGCATTTAAATTCGCAAACGAAGATAGATGTAGATGTCTATGGGCCACAGCAACCACTTACCATCAGGTGGACTGTGTGCTCGTTTGTCAGCCTTATTCTATAAAAAAAATATCAGATGTCTATGGGCCACAGCAACCACTTACCATCAGGTGGACTGTGTGCTCGTTTGTCAGCCTTATTCTATAAAAAAAAATCTGTTCAGGCACTATATTTATTGTTTTAAATTGATAAAGTTACTGTGTAGTTAGTGTATGTGTGTATAGTATAAAAACAAGTGTAGTACCACTACTATGTAATATATATTTTTGAAGTGACAACTTCTATAGAATCGTTCTGATTTGAAACTCGATGAAACGAAATAGCGACACTAAAAAGAGACAAACATATACATCTATTGGATTTAGCCTGCGAGAGAATGAGATAGAATACAGTATACAGTGTTTCCTATTATCTTGGTCTCATTTTCTGAAGGTTTCAGTTCTACCGCGTGTGAACAGCGCACATGTCTTTTTTTAAATAAGAGGCGGCAAACTAGCATTCGGCACACCTGATAGTAAGTGACTACCGCCGCCCACGATCAACTGCAACACCAGGGGAATTGCAGAAAAAATAATATGTAATATATTACAGTATACACAAAAAAAATATTAACAGAAATATAGGGGTGCGGACTACTATATAAACCAGAAGTTCCTAATTAAATTTTTTCGTGTAGGTTTTGTGGCTTGTGGTCTTGGGCTTAGGAAACCTGTCACCTCTTTTATTCCTCAGTGTTACCCTATGAAAATCTTATGGCAACGAAAATACGTCTAGCATCTTATTATAGAATTACCACCCCATGAACTGCTAGACCTAATATATCCAGAGATAAAGATCTGTGCATCTGTGTAAAAAACGTGGCGATCACGGCACATATTCCAGATTTGGGAGTTGCCAGGACTATGTTCAGCAGTGGAGCTATACATACATACATACATATAATCACGCCTCTTTCCCGTAGGGGTAGGCAGATACCACTTCTTTCCACTTGCTACGATCCTTACATACTTGTTTCGCATCGTCGACTTTCATTATTCCCTTCATACATGCTCTTCGGTTTAGGGTACTCTTGACCTGGCCTTTTTTCAAGACGTCCCTGATTTGGTCTATAAATGATATGAAATGAAATAAAGCCCCTTCCTTTGACGTAAAAGTTAATTTCCTCTCACTGAAGAAGAAACGGTAGAAGATACTTCGTAGGTCCGTATTTTATCTCACTTCAATTTTTGTTTTTAATGTATATTATACTAATATGAAGAACTTAAAACATCGGTGTATACTATTATAAAGTAAAAATTGTTCTAGCAAAATTCGTAATTGATAAAAAGGAATCACAAAGAAATCAAATAAAGCCATAAGAGAATTTCTGGATGTAAATATTCCTGGGAGAACTATTTTCCAATTCCAAAACAACAACTCATTTGTGCAATTTTAAATATCTTCAAACTCAAAAACAGTTACACAGCCTATGTATATAGGGTTATAGGGTACGAAAATGTCCGCCGTTCACATGTCTTCGAATATATTTTTTTCTTATTTCTCAGACACGCAGGTTTCCTCTCGATGTTTTCCTTCACCGCCGAGCACGTGGTAAATCAGCAATTAAAATTGCAATTAACAATTTGATTAGTGCTGGCGGGTATCGAAGCCGGGTTGCTCGCGTACTGTGAAATTTACAGCGAGCGCTTAGCCCCTGAGCTACCTCGTTTGAATAACTAGGTCCATTTATTAATAAAAACGGTTATATTTTGTCATGTCATGTCACATTATAATAGTGTATGTAGCTTTCTATCAATGAAAGAGTTTTCAAAATCAGCAGTTCTAAAGAATTTCTTCACCATACAAACTTACTTACAAAAAGTTTTAACCCTTTAAAATAATAGTTTATAATAAGAGTTTAGATTAGTATATATCAGCTATGTAGTCTAATTTCGTAAATTCAGATTTGCAGTCGCGACTATAATAGCTTGTTTACTCGCACGAGAATATTCTCCCATGTTTGCATGGCTTTTTTCAATGATGACGAAAGGTTATGTTTTCTGACCTAAACTTCACCTTCGCATTCACGTCATTTGCTATAAATAATATTCAATTAATATTGCAAGTTGCAAAATAAGTAGTATTAAAGTAAAAGCAAACGTCTATATACGTCCAGCTCCTCTCATTTTTTTGAGGATATTTTTGGAGCAGGAAAAAGTCTGTCGCTTTGTTTTAATGCCTATTAAAGGATTTCCTCACGATGTTTTCCTTCAATACCGAGCACATGGTAAATCAGCACTTAAAATTATAACCAACAGTTTTACTTGTGTTGAACTGAAGTTGTTTTGCTTGCGAACCGTGAAATTTTAGGTCGGGCGCTCATCTTATGAGATGTTACGGCTCGTAATAAAATCTTAATTATCTAAATTATGTTATACAATGCAGATTAGCGCTGCCTCGTACCGGAAAATGCAGCTTCGGGGTTTGGTTATGACCAATGTATTTTTTAGTATACAGCGCGACTAGTAAATAAATCAGTTATTGAGTTTTTCTGTTAAGAAATTTTCTGTAACCCGGAGGCGGATAGATGGCGGTGTTTCACCCCTGTGCCTCGGAAAGCACGTAACGCAGCTGGTTCTGCGCCCGATCTCTCTCCGGTCATATCGAATTGACGTCCCATTGTACTATAAGAGTACGGGAATGTACGAGTACACCTGTGCTTGAGGTTACACTCGTACACTATAATATACTCTAATATACTATAATACACTCATATACTGCGCAGATGGCTTATCTCCGTTCAAACTGGCCGCCGTAACGGAAATTCGGTCTGGAAGACATTAATTACAATAACTTACGACGTTAATTATGTTGCTTGTGGCCATGTTGTGTGGCAGACTCTGGGAGCCAGCCATGTTGTGTGGCAGACTCTGGGAGCCATATTTATCAGCGAACTTGCAAGCGCTTGATGGACTGATGATTAAGTAAAAACTGCTGCCATTGCAAACTGTTCCTGTGGCAAATTTTGACAACTTAGAACATAGTCGTCGCAACTTTCCAATAGTATGTACGAGAAAAGGTTGAAAAGGAAAGTTGCTTGAATATAGTAACTGGGAATAAGTCAAGTTAGCCACCAACTCTCGAATGGTCTTATGGCCTCGTTTTATGTCCGGCGGACTCATTAACTTGCTCTAACCTATAAATAATTACAAACTTATAATTATGAGTGTAGCGTGCGCATCGCTGCTCTGGGTATATTACGTCTGGCGTAAACAAGATGGCTGCCATTTATCGGAAACCCTCTCTTCTTGCATATCTCTTAGTCAACACCTACAGGACGAAATGGAAAGAAAGAAAGAACATATTTATTTATTGCTGCAACTTGCAGAACATCAATTTTACAAACAAAAAATACTTAACTAAATATTTAAAAAAAATGGATAGCAGCAAAAAAATGACACCGACTCAGCAAACTCAGCATAATGCTGCAGCGTTGATATTCTGTCGGGGTCACACTCGCGAGCAATCGCTGTACATAATTTACTACCTATTTATCACATAAAATCACTAAGAACTTATTCAAAGTTAACATTAAATCTAATAGTTCTATGTAATAAATATTGTATACACTAGATTAGCTAACTTACTCTATGGTACGTTTTTGTACTCAATGGCTTTGTGATGCTAAGTCTATGTTAATATTAATCTATGGCAGAAACTGAAAGTACTTATTCATAAAAAAAAAAAACATATGGTTTAATTTTAATTAAAAATTAAATTAATACTTAGGTATAATATAATCGTTATAATAATATTGTTATAATATCATGCAACTATTTAACTATCTAAGCTATGAAAACGTTTTAAGAATAAAAAAATGGGTATTATAATTCTTATTTTGTTATTCCTCGAAATGGGGCGATGAATTCTCTTAAACTGCCATCAAATCCCATTTAACTTAGCCGTTTTCGATGTAACATTAACGTCTAATGTCAGAGAGATAGGCACAGCTTGTAACTTGGATGCTCCATCGAAGGGCAGAGCCTGACACAATATCTTTTGTTTAATGTAATGCCTGTAGAGGTAGAGGTAAGGGTCCACAGAATTTATCCATGACAGCCTATTAAAGTTCACTGTTGAACGTAGGCCTCCACAATATATTACTTAATATGGATTTTTGCCATAGTTGCCACGCTTGGCAGGCGGGTTGGCAACCGCAGTTTTTATAATTTTGAGTTGTTTCTGGAAGATGCTGCTGCCCATCTTCTGTTTCAGTTTCCCTCTGTCACTTTTTACGACACCCACGGAACGATATGGGGTACTAGATTTTCTTAAACCAACACTACACAGAACGGACCACAGAATACCAGCGTGTAATAGCAGCATTATACCACTGTGTTTAGTATAGTGAAGGACGGGAACCGGAAACCCTTTTCAACCGTTATCAACGCATTCCATCATAGAACATGAGTAAAATAAATTTACTCATAGTAGATAAACTTAAGTGATTATAGTACTTACGGGCTCCAACGTATTTGCATTTTGATGCTTAATCGATGATAGAGGACAGATACGTGTACGGGCCATAATATAACCATTAGGTGGACTGTAGTCTAGGTATTTTTTTTTTTAAACAATAAGGTGACAAAGAAGACAATTTCTTTTTGTATGGATAATGGGCCCACCACGAATTTTAGGGACACTCAATGAAATGTATGTCGATTTATTCCTTATAATCTATAGATCACAAAATTAATATTAGTTTTATCGCATCTAACGGGAATTCTGAGAAATTAAGTATTGAAATATGAATATCACAATAACCTTAAAACAAACTAAAAGCGATTTTCTAGTAGTTTTCACCGATAGAATAGTGTATCTAAATGACAGGGTGAGAAATAGTGTGATAAGAGAAAAGTGTGGTTTGCAAGATGACGTTGTGACCAGGATTAAGAAAGGAATGCTTCGGTGGTTTGGTCATGTAGAAAGAATGAACGAAGAAAGAGTGACAAAGCAAATTTATGCTGCAGAAGTGAACGGCAGAGTCGGAAAGGGACGCCCTAGGCGAAGGTTTATCGACCAAATTGGCGATATATTGAAAATGGGCCAGATTAAGAGTACCCTTAACCGACGAGTGTGTATGCGTAGATATATGGATGTAAAGGAGGCGAGAGAGGTGTGCCAGGATCGTGTCAAATGGAAGTCCATAATCTCTGCCTACCACTCTGGGTGACAGGCGTGAGTATTTATGTAATAGTGTATATAAGTAAACAAAGTTGTAGGTACATTCAGCAATTATAGGTACTTTAAGATTGATGGAAAATCCTTTTAGCAGTTTCGGCAAAACATAGTGCGTCTGTGCACAACAAACGTGGTGTGGAGACTATTTTTACAGGTATTAATTGATTAGTGAATATACATCACAAACACCATTACAGTAATTAAATAAATATGATTAAAGCCAAGATGAATAACGGATAATATTACTTTTACATGCATAGTAAAAAAGATATTTTAAACTGGTTGTATAAGGATAAAACACAAAGTAAAATGCCACTGCATTTATTGTTGTAATTATTTCCAAAGAAGTCTATTAATAGTGGAACAGACAGACAGAAAGGTGCGGTGTCAAGACATTGTTTTAATCTAGCTGTTCCCCGCGACTTCGCCGCGTGTAATTTAGGATTTCACGTGTTTTAATTTTTTTGTGCGGAACACTAATTCCTTTTCAAAAATAAAAATAGCCTAAGTTATCCTCCTTATAACATCAGCTATCTGCCAGTGAAAGTCCGGTCAAAATCGGTTCAGCCATTCCGGAGATTAGCCGGAACAAACAGACAGACAGACAAAAGTTTTAAAAATTGTGTTTTTGTCATAAGTACCGTATCTACTTTCATATGCATTTAGTAAAAAGCTGTTATGTTGACATTACAAACAGACACTTCAATTTTATTTATTTGTATTAGATTAGTTATCGTAACCCAAACACTATTAAAGCCAAAATGACTAGGTAATATCATGTTTGTCTATGTTATTACACACTGATAAATATGAAGTAAGATGTTTTAAACTGGTTGTGTAAGGATAACAAAAACACATGTATAATTTAATTGTATTTATTATAGTCAGTCATTATCATTTTAAAACATTTTTTCAAAATAACTTGATAATAACATGGCCATTTGTGATATTGTTAGGAATCAGAAGGATATTTTCAATGTTATGAGATATGATAGAAGACTGTTGTATTCAATATCCATATACTTTTTTGTCTCTGGCTACGAGCAGCTCTGCAAGATTTCAGCCTACAAGACATACACATTTATTCTAAGCGATCCACCTGAAAAAAGTTAATGAATATTGTAGTGTCTATACTAAATAATAATTCTTATCAATATATTATTTTTTCTATATTTATTGCAATCAAAATAGCGTGTGGGGTCTATGTTTATGTTTGTAATGATTTACATTTCGAACAGTATAAAGCAAAAAAAAACACGTCCGCGTATGATATTGTTAGGAATCAGAAGGACATTTTTAATAATAAGAGATATAAGATAAGACTATATACATACTATACTTCAATGTCAATAAACTACATTTCCATATTTCTGTCAGTATTTTGTTGTCTCTGCCTGTATGTTAAATAAATAAGAAATTATTATAAAATATACACCATTAATCAGCTCCAGATGATCAAATACACAAGTAGTAATTATGGATTTACATCAACAATATTTGACTATGTAAAAGTTGTCTGATGTCTTATTTTCACTGGTTTCATGTAGGGGAAAAGGGTATTATTTTTATATTAATAATCTGATAGTAGATGACAAAATAATATTCCTTTCTGCAGAGTTAACAACACCAACATAACCATTACACAAGTAAAAATAGCTTAACTAAGTTACAATACTTATGCAAACTGTATATTTGCTTCTAGTACAAGTAATTACCACTTATTTATACAAACATATATGTACTATCTATACTGTCTATCTACTATGGCTGGCGTAAATTCAGATGCCATTTGGTATTGTCAAGTTTATGGAGCAACTTGCTGAATACATAAGGTATTTATACCTAAATGCAGTTAAATGAATCGCTCTTCAAAGCCGATTAAGCTACATCAAATAGAGAAGCTTCCTTAAATCCCTCGATCCATAGATTCTAATTTTCTTTTAACATACACAAAAACTTCTTTTATGTATTTATTCTATCTATTATTTAATTTAGATTTTACTAATAACATAAAACTTTAATACTTTGTCACTTTTAACATACTGTTACGAGCTTGGGGTTAGAGACATTTAAAACTGACGAGTGAATTACCAAAATTGACACTTTAATTACACAACACTAATTACAACTTAAAACCACACTAATAACAAAACACAATTGTACTACAGATCACTTTAGTTCGCAGTTGTATCGCTTCGAAATATTCGCTTGTATCGCCAATTCAATACTGACCCTAGTCGCGGACTATACCGGCTTTATATAGGGCCTCAGATAGTTTCCAGAACTTTCTACTGTAGAAACATCTAGAATGTTCGAGTACATATCGGTCCCGATTGACTAGGTGTCGATAGTTCTAGAAAGTTCTTCCATGGAAATGTCTAGAAAGATCTTGACTCTCCTAGTTCTGCTACTCGATACTAGAGGGCGCTAGTAGTAACTAGTGTTGCCATGTACCGTGTATTAATTGTGGCGCGCAATACTGCCCCCTCCTAAGACATGCTCGTTCCGAGCATTATTAGCCCCATAATAACGCGCCAGTCGATCCACATGGACGATCTTAGGAGTACCTCTTGCACCTTTTTGTATCCGGTAGGTTACGTCATTGATCCTTGTCACAATCCGGTACGGTCCGTCCCATTTAACTTGAAGCTTAGGAGATTTCCCTTTGCTGCGAACTGGATTGTGCAACCACACTAGTGAACCTTCGTCGAACCCTTGGTTGTTAATTTTACGGTCATACCGGGTTTTCATCTTTTCAGACATTTGCTGGCCCGATTATCTGACGTGCTCATAAATGTCATTCATTTTGTTCCGCAAGTCATTTGCATAATCGGTTATACTGTGTGGGGCATCAGGTGGTATTCCGGTGATCAGGTCTGTAGGCAGCCGTAATTCTCTTCCAAAGTTTGCAAAAGCTGGTGTCACTGATGTACTTTCGTGAACAGCGCTTCGATATGACAACAAAAACGGTTGTATGTGCCTGTCCCAGTCTCGTTGCCGATTTTCCACAACTTTTGCTAGGTACCTCCCCAATGTCTGATTAAATTGTTCTAACATTCCATCAGATTGTGGGTGGTAAAAAGTTGTTCTTGTTTTATGCGTACCCATAACTCGGCAAGTTTCCTGGGATATTTGAGACTCAAAATTCCTTCCTTGATCGCTGTGAATCTCTAAAGGTACTCCAAAACGCCAGAAGACTTCATGAACTAGTTTATCTGCAACTGTTGAAGCTTCTTGATTTGGAATGACGAAGACTTCTGGCCACTTAGTGAAGTAATCCATCACAACCATGAAATACTTGTTACCACTTTCACTTTCCGGAAACGGTCCCGCAACGTCAAGGGCTATCCTCTCCTATCGTGCACCAACATTGTACAATTTCAATGCACCTCTACTACGAGTCTGAGGTCCCTTTACAGCCGCACAACTTGTACATTTGCGACACCAGTCCTCGACATCGTCACGACAGTGGACCCAGTAAAACCGTTCTCGGATCTTCAGTAGAGTTCGTTTAACTCCCAGATGGCCTCCTGAACAACCATTATGGTACAGCTGTAGAACATCCGGTACTTTAGCTTTAGGGACAACCATTTACAAATGACAACTGGCTCCCCGACCATTTTCCCATTTACGGCACAGGACTCCATCCTGAATCAGCAAGCTGTCCCATTGGGCACAATAGCTTTTCGTGGTTGAACTCATCGCTGAGACGTCGCTCCACTTGGGCTTAGGAGCACTGGCCTTCATCCATTCCAGAATCGGCTTGATGTCCGAATCTTCCTGCTGTGCATGTTGTAGGCTGTCCTTCCACTCATTGCTGAGCTGGTCTGTCTTGAGCATCCTCACAGATACCACTTCCTTACCCTCTTGCCTAGTACAATGCTTGCAATTTTCAGGACAAGGTCTTCTTGACAATGCATATTCGTTGCCATGAGATTTCCCGCTGCGTTGGGCGGTGCTGTTAGCCGCATTACCCTCTCGAGATCGTTCACTTCCCCTTTCTACAGTTCGCTTAGGGCAGCTGGATCGAAGATGGCCCCTTTCCCCACAGCCGTAGCACCTAGTGCTGTATCCTTTATTGCGGTCGCGAACGCGATCTTCAAGGTCGCGGATGCCGTCAATGAATTTCTGCACCAGGTTCCCTACAATGAGCGCAGGTACAGACTGGTATGCTTTTCGAACCAGTTTTTCCACCTCAAGGGCCCACTGCTGCAGGTTTTCGTTGCTGCTTTGCACGCAATCTTTGAGCTGCGCACGAAAGACGTGTTCCAGGTTCCTGTTCCCGGTCGAGCCGGCCCATTCGTGTTACAACTATAATATAGTTGCAGCATGGTTCTACCACGTCAATAAAGTTTGTCACTCTTTTTTTATAAAACTGAAGTGACAAACGTACATACAGCCTACCTTATGGTGAGTGATCAACCATCTTGAAACAAATAATGCTAAAGATGCGTTGTCACCTCCGAGGACCAAGATGGAATGCCTCACAGCCTGTAATTATACTGGCCTCTATACCCTTCAGACCAAAAACCAGCAGTGCAAGCACTGCTCTTTGGAGGAAGCAATAGATTAAATGATGGTACCTACCCAGACAGACTCATAGACTGAAAATATTTCCTACCACTTAGTTATTAAATGATTGTTTAGTTTTAATTACATTTGTATGACTTCTTACATAATTTAGCCAAAATTTTGCTATAGGGTATAAATTTGTTTGTTGTATCATTATGATCTCATTGCTAATTTCTATTCTTTTTAGATGCGATAATATTAGTTGTTAGCGTACTCCATATTTAAGAAAATAGACAAATTAATGCTAAACATTGGCGGAAGTTTGATCAAATGTTTTCTTAAGCAATAAAAAGATAATATACTTGTCGTGTAAAAAAGGTGACAATGTTTTTAACGTAAAATGCCTTGTCACACACACTCAACCTTCAACACATACGACGTTATATCACATCTATGTCATCTTTCGATTGCGGCATATTTTGTTGTTCCTGTTCAAACACAGAAACGTTTGAATAATCAGATGCTAATAACTGGTTACTCAACTACTTGATTTAACGTTTTTTAAATATAACCACAGAATAAATAATTTTCAAGAATCACTCTCTGATAGCAAACTTGCGAGTTTAAACCTAGTTACAACGTCGCTAATGTTCATAATACTTTACACGCCTCGGCAGTGACCTTCGTTAAAATAGGCTACCGATTAAATAGTCGAAAAAAAAATTATGCGGCGCGTTTATTAAATCAAAATGCACCTTACGTTCGCGTGCGAGAGTCTGTATCACTTAGCCCGTTACGCGCCTTTGCTAAGGCCGCTCCTACTGTAGGGTTAGGCGTTGTGAGAAAACAAATTGAATCCTTTGATATTAGTTGGTAGTAGCTTAGAGTATTTATAAGCAAGCTCTAAGGATAGTAGAATACACCGAGGTGTTATGCAACGTATTAGTAATTTGCTGATAATAAGAACATTATTGTTCAATGTGAGCAAGGGTAATATGCAACATTGAGAAAAATTAAGATTATAACAACGTGAACGTCTTTGAAACTCAGATAATTTACCTACTTACCACTTTCTGTTTCATATTTTTTGCTATTTACAAACATGCGACACGCGACAGCATTATTAATGAAAGAGTGGTAATGAGAAGTGCTTCTATTTTCAATCTCTTTCTTTTATCGAACAAGTAAGTGTTTCTAATAATATGTATTATTATCTATTGTTCTAAAAACCAGTATACTGATCTTGCATTAGTAGGATACTTACACTGAACATTTTTAAGGTCGTTGACATAATACGCGAAAAAATCGGTCGGATCGCTAATCAAATAATAAATATGTAATTATGGCGTCAGTAACTAGGTACCTAATTATCTATATCTACCTATAAATAATAATGTCTTACCTTTCGATATCCTTAGGAACAGTAAAAAACGTTGACATTCCTATTGTTATTTAAGCACCCGTATGCTATGCAGTACCTTTTGTCTTTTTGAGTGGCCATACTTGAATAAAAACTCAAAATTAAATATCAAAATTGTCTAAATACTTATAAGAGAAAAATACTTTTTTGTTAACGTAAGGTCAAGGCGCGTCAACTCGAGCGCGCGCGTGACAACCTCACTGAATTAGCCTCTTGTAGGCGGCTGCGCAGCGTAGGTATATTTTCATGCCTAAAGCGCGGAGTGAGACAGGCCTGATAAAACTGAATTGACAAAAATACTTACCTACCTAGTCCACCTGATGGTAAATGGCTACTGCCGCCAAGTTCTTACAAAGAAGGCCACAAATGCGCTGTCACACTTGAGCACTAAGATAGAATGTAATTATACTGACTCTCTTTACCCTTCATAACGAAACACAGCAATGCTAGCACTTTTATTTGTCGGCAGAAATATGTAAGAGCAACCTATCACAGACCTCCTCAGTCGGTCTCCGAGCCATCATAGGAGTTATACCACCTAGTAAAAATATGTTCGATCATATGTATAACAGAGCACGTATACGAGCGCGGGGTTCTCCTACAGTAGCAGACAGTACAAAAAATGCGATGTCCGATGTCCGCGTCGACAGTCATAAACAACGCATTATCTCCGGCAAAATGCTAACATGAAGCTTTCGGACTCACATTCACTTTGATGTTCATTGTTTAGCTATTTCAAGACGTCGATTCTTCACTATATCTGCATTTTTTTATAGAATAAGTGGACCACACAGTCCACCTGTTGGTAAGTGGATGCTGAGGCCCGTAAACATCTACATCTATCCTCGATTAAGATTCAAAGTGCAGATGCGTTGTCACCCCTTAGGACTAAGATGGAATGCCTCGTTTCCAGTAAATAGGGTCTCCGGTTCTCTACACTCACCATACCAAACACAGCAGCATTGAGCTGCTATTTCGCGCTGGTATTCTGTGAGAGCGTGGTTCTACCCCGGTCGAGCCGACGCATTGGTTCTACAACCATAATATTGCTGCAGCATGGCTCTACCATTACGTGCATGTGCAGTCCGCCAACACGCATTGGGGCAGCGCGGTAGGCACTTCCTTGTTCTAAAACCCTCTCCGAAAGAAGAGAAGGACTGTGCCTAGCAATGGAACGTATAAAGGATGTATTTTTAATTTTTTTAATCTTAATTGTATCCAAGTAACAAAAGATTGGTGGCTCTCCCACTGCAGCTTACCTGCTGCACTAATGTTCAGAAGTTTTGGGCCGCTTAAGAACAAGAAAAGTTTTTATTTTTTATTTATTTTATTTATTTATTACTTGAGACATCTATCCTTACAGGTCGAACCCAATACGATAGTGTAGTGTCCTCTTTTTCATTATAAACTAAATCTCACGCTAATAATATGTAATTTTATTTATTAATTTATTTTTTTATATTATTTCTAATAATATATATAAAATTTACGAAGCTAAACAAACTAATAAATTTAATATAAACATTAAACAGCAAAAAAAAAAAATTCAAAATTTGCTAAAAAAAACAAAAAAAATATTAACATAATTTTTGAAAAAAAAAATATAACCTAAGTGTAACATATAATATACAAAATGACCTTTGCTAATTCACTAAAGTGGCAACTAAATATGTCAATTTTAACATGCACACGGTTGACCACGTGAAGAGCTCAAGTTAAAGGCGTTAAACTAGGAGCTTCGTAAAAAAAAAATAAGATTCGTTCGTGCTGAAGGCAAGGCGAGCAGTGGCGGACGCCTACGTCTGTGTCCTTAGACTAGTGTTGTTTCCCTATTAGTGGTACGCTTACCTTTTCGACTGTGTGAGGTTGTCTGAAGGGTACACCCTGACTAAGGTAAAAATCTCGGAAAAAACAACAATCGCCGAATCGTGGGTATATATTCAACGTGCACAATCCCATTGAACTTAATGAGCCGTTGTGATTTTCATATTTTTTTAAAGGATAAGGGTGACAAACGAACACACAGTCTTCCTGATGATAAGTGGATACTGTAGCCCATAGACTTCTACATCTATCTTCGATTAAAAATCAAAATGCAGATGCGTTGTGACCCCTGATCCCTAAAATGGAATGCCTCGGTTCCAGTAAAAAGGTTCTCCGGTTTTCTACTAATAATGTCCACCAGACCGAATATCGGTCACGGCGGCCAGCCTCAACGGAGACTAGCCATCTGCGCAGGACAGGATTATAGTGCCCAAGTGTATGCGCAAGCACAGGTGCACTCCCTATTCCCTCACTCTCATAGTCCGATGGAACTGTAAACCGACACGACCCGAGAGAGATCAGGCGCAGGACCAACGGCTTAACGTGCTTTACAAGGCACGGGGGTGAGACATCGCTAATATGATCGATGTATAACAATGGAGGATTCAAACTGCATGCAAGAATGCAATATTGTCATTTTAATTAATCCAGCGCACAGCACGCTATCCCAAGCATATTGCGCAACACTAGTGCAACACTAGTGCATTGTTGAGCAGTAATTAATAACACTGGTCACAATCCAGGTCATCAGAAACAGCGGGGCTTTGTTCAACATTATTATCTAGGCATTTGTTTGAGTTAGCCGCTTATCCTATGGTATTAGAATACATCATAATCATCAATTATATGATCAATATTTTTTTAAATACTCGTTGAAACGTGGTAGAGCCACGCTACAGCTATATTATGGTTGTAACACGAATGGGTCGGCTTGACCACCACCATAGAATAGTAGATTAATGCTGCTGCTTTTCGTATGTTGAGTACTTTACTGGAAACGAAGCATTCCATTTAAGTCCTCAGGGGTGGTTACGACGCGTCTGAATTTTAATTCTTAATCGAAGATAGATATAATAGATTTGCGTCTAACATTGCACACATTCCGTGTGTAAAGCTGCTAAAAGTGTTCATAGGCTGCAGTAGCCACTTACCATCAGGTGGTATGTTAGCTAATTTGTCACAATATTATACATGCCAGATCTCATTATTGTGCGTAGACAGAAGGTGAACAGTGTTTCATGAAATTGCATTCTGGCGGTGGAGTATTGTTCTCGAAAGTCTTATTACAAACTAGCGATCCTCCCCGGCTTCGCACGGGTGATTTCTGGATCTCGACAACAGCGCCACCTACCGGGTTGTGAGTCTAAACCATCCAGGAACCTGCTCAAATACACGAAACAATTTTTTTTCTATACGATAAGGATGACAAACGAGCACACAGTCCACCTGATGGTAAGTGGTTGCTGTGGCCCATAGACATCTACATCTATACTCGATTACGAATCAAAATGCAGATGCGTTGTCACCCGTGAGGACTAAGATGGTATGCTTCGTTTCCACTAAATAGGATCTCCGGTACTCTACACTCACCATACGAAACACAGCAGCGTTAGCTGCTATTTTACGCTGGCACCATACGAAACACAGCAGCGTTAGCTGCTATTGTATTCTGTGAGAGCGTGGTACTTCCCCGGTCGAGCCGACCCATTCGTGCTACAACTATACCAGTTATATAGTTGCAGCATGGCTCTACCACGTAAACTCACTTCTTCCGCAAAATAAAAAAGTATGTTTTTATGATATTATGAAGATTTAAATTAATTTAAGTTGTGCCCGTGCCACGAATATAAATTGCCCCATGAAGATAAGACATAATTATTATATTGGACAAGATTAGTAAGAACGAGTGAGACACCGATAAGAATTATAAAAGTCCTACTTTTATAATTCTCTCTTGCCTACTTTTATAATCGAGACGATTGACTGGTGACTGCCTCATTGGTATAGTGGTCGCTAACGCGGTTGCTGATCATTAAATCCCGGTTTTGTTTAAAATTAGTTATTGGGTTTTTTTGCCAAGAAATGCCCAGTATCAGCCCGGAGCCAAAAAATTGGCGGTGTTGCACCCCCGTGCCTCGGAAAGCACGCAAAGCTGTTGATCGTGCGCCTTATCTATCTCCGGTAGTGTCGAATAACTCTGACTATGCGAGTGAAGGTATAGAGAGTGCACCTGTGCTTGCGCATACACTTGGGCACTATAATCCTGTCCTGCGCAGATGGCTAGTCTCCGTTGAAACTGGCCGCCGTGACCGAAATTCGGTCTGGAGGCATTATTATTATTATTATCGTGGGAATTATAGAAGTGTGATACTCAGGACTGTCTGATCCAGCAAAATTCAGTCCGATATTATTTGGAAGATTCAAAACGAATCTACTCGAATAGTAGTTTCGATATTAGATACTGTAAGCACCGTTATCAGGAACCAACTCGGTGGTCTTAGATCGGTTGAATCATGTTGTATCAGATAGCGGTTTTTGTTACGTTTCTGTTAATGCAAATATCCCGTTTCGTCTTACATATGAAATTATAAACAGCTACGCAGCTTTATATGGTGGCCTATTTGTAAGACAATTCTTTTAATGATTACATCAATGGTTTTATTATATGTGATCTGAGATGTAGTCCTTAACCGCTGGCCTTTTAAACTAGTCGTAATATATCTCTGTATATAAAAATCAATTGCTGTCCGTTAAGCTAAAACTAGAAACTGGCTCGAGCGATTCTGATGAAAATTTTCGTGTGTTTGAGTGGGTCCCAAGATGATTTAGAATCACAATTGGACGCGCTAGATAGCGCTGTTGTCGAGATCCAGAAATAACGCGTGCGAAGCCGGGGCGGATTACTAGTAGTATATAAATAATAAATAATAATAGTTCAGATGAACTATTATTATTTATCATTCTAGTAATTATAGCCCTTTACGAGTCCACTGCTGAAGTCTCCCACCTCGAAGGAAAACCTCAATACGATCGAGTCCAGAACGACCTGCATCCATCAACTTCCTGCATGTCTAACTGGGTCATCATCATCATCTAGTGAGGAGCCGCCCCCAATTCCGTTATGAGGTTTACCAGTATGAGGCGGCTACTTAAGACCTTTCTTCCCTGTCGGTTGTCGGTTCTTCGCGCTCTTCATCTTCTTTATTAAGCCGTATAAATCTATTGCTGGGCATGGCCCTCTCCCGTTGTCATGTCCAGCCCGCTTTCCAGGCGTATTGACGATCGCGGAACCAGACGTCTCTCCTTTGATGCAGCTGTCCATTGCCGGACCTAGGTATTTCATGACTGGCATAACTGGGAGGTTACACCGCCCTCTATCGGAAGACATAAGATTTTTCTGGCATTGCCCATGGTGATTTCTTACGACACCCACGTGAAGAAATGAGGTGATGGATTTCTTATGCCGCCACCACAAGGCAATATGTCTATATAGTTAGACCTATAAAACATCTTTGTTTTTTTATAGAATATGGGTGACAAACGAGTACACAGTCCACTTGATGGTAAGTGGTTGCTGTAACCCATAAACATCTACATCTATCCTCAATAAAGAATCAAAATGCAGATGCGTTGTCACCCGTGAGGACTAAGATGGAATGCCTCTTTTCCAGTAAAAAGGGTCTCCGGTTCTCTACACTCACCATACGAAACAGCAGTATTAAGCTGCTATTTTATGCTGGTATTCTGTGAGAGCGTGGTCCTTCCCCGGTCGAGCCGACCCATTCGTGCTACAACTATACTTCTAATATAGCTGCAGCATGGCTCTACCACGTACTCTACACTACACGTATTTTAGCTTTTGTATGTAGATGTATGTAGAGAACCGGAGATCCTTCTTACTGGAAACGAGGCATATCTTAGTCCTCATGGTGGACAACGCATCTGCATTTTCATTCTCAATTGAGGATAGATGTAGATGTCTATGGTCCACAGCATATACTAACCATCAGGTGGACAGTGTGCTCGTTTAAGACCCTTATTCTTTAAAAAAACTCGCTTAGTGGCTTTGAGTTTTCTCATACGTCATTTGTTTACATGTTTTTAAATCATCACATATCATTTCATCAAAATATACGAGGCCGGTACTGGCCAGTATGACGCTATTAGTTTATTTGACGTAGATGCCTCAAGATTGTACGTTGCCTATTGACACGAGGCTACGTGTAAATTGATATCAATTACGTTCGCGACCACTTAACACCCGACCTTCTTAAACTTAGATGCTTACTACGCAGTTTGTAATTCTATTCCTCAAATCAGGTTTTTTCATCGAAGAGCATGCGGCAAACTCGACAATAATTTATTCATTACTAGAGATGTATTAAAGTGCCGTTATTTGGATTTAAGATAGTGATCCAAAGACCATTTACTTAATCAATTTTACAATTTCTCGAAAAAAAAATCCATGTTTTTGAGATAAAATATTCCATCTCAGGCCTCAAGAGCTACAATGCATCTGTAGGCTTCTTTGTTTAAAGTTGACTGTAGTTATCTATGGACTGATGTGGCACTTTCAGGTGTCGGGAACTGCAAGTTCGTTTGTCGCATCAGTTTTATTTAAAAAAAAATGTTTGCCCTGCACATGCATGTTATTAAAAAAAAATATGAATGCAGTTTACACGCGGTAGAAGTGAAACATTTAGAAAAAGAGACCGAGATAATAGAAAAAAATGTATACTGTATTCAATCTCATTCTCTCGCAGGCTAAATCCTACAGATGTATATATTTGTCTCTTTTTAGTGTCGCTTTTCATTCATTTGTTTCATCGAGTTTCAAATTTTCTTCAAATCACATATCAATTCTAAAGATGTTTACACTTCATAAACCATTCACAGAGCATTACAGCATAATGTTTGTCAATTGATATCGCCGTTGTTCGAAGTTAATGCTTTAGAGTTTACAATCCCTGCGTTTGTTAATGCGTTCAAATACCCACTTCTTAATAGTGACATTTAACACCTGAGAGGCGCTGCAATGATATTCCAGCCGATTCTCGCGAACGGTTTTATAAATATAGCGCATTGTGTCGACTGTCGCCGCAGTTGTTGAATGATATGCGTAAGCAGATTGTCTCGGATTGCCTCACATTGTTTTCATTCAGCCTAATTTATTTGCGCATTGTAATTGTTCGAATAAAGTTTTTTTTTAAAGGAATTAGTAACTACTTCATAAAGTAGAATAAGTTATTATATCAATCAATTTATACGTGGTAGAGCCAAGCTGCAGCTATATTAGTAGTAATAGTTGTAGCACGAATGGGTCGGCTCGACCGGGGAAGGACCACGCTCTCACAGAATACCAGCATAAAATAGCAGATTAATACTGCTGTTTCGTATGGTGAGTGTAGAGAACCGGAGACCCTTTTTACTGGAAAAGAGGCATTCCATCTTAGTCCTCACGGGTGACAACGCATCTGCATTTTGATTCTTTATTGAGGATAGATGTAGATGTTTATGGGTTACAGCAACCACTTACCATCAGGTGGACTGTGTACTCGTTTGTCACCCTATCCTGTTAAAAAAATATTCAAGTTTTCAATCTCGGTTTAAGTCGGCTCGGCCGGGGAAGGACCACGCTCGCATAGAATACCAGCGTTAAATTGCAGTATAATGTTGTTGTGTTTCGTACGGGGAAAGACAAGAATTAAAGACCCTTTTTAGTCGAAACACTTTTGAGCCGTGGTAGCTCAGATGGTTAGCGCTCGCGGTAAATTTCACAGTACGCGAGCAACCCGGGTTCGATCCTCGTCGGCCACAATGAAATTGTTAATTGCAATTTTAAGTGCTGATTTACCACGTGCTCGGCGGTGAAGGAAAACATCGTGAGGAAACCTGCATGTCTGAGAATTAAGAAAAAAAAGGACTTCTGAAGTTCGCCAACACGCATTCGGGCAGCGCGGCGTACACTTCCTTGCGCTAAAACCCTCTCAAAAATGAGAGTAGGCCTGTGCCCAGCAGTGAGACGTACCTATATAGGCTGTAACTTTAACTTTTTTTGAACTTTTTAGTCGAAACTTGTCCAATCATTCACTTCATCCTAGTCCTCAGGGATGATAACTTGTTTGTTATCCACTCACCATCAGTAAAACTATGTGCTCGTTTGTCACACTTATTTTTGTACCCTATCACTTTTATTTAAACTCTGTCATCCTTCTGAAGTAACTACCTAATACGGTCCAAGACAGATCTTCATCCACTCCATCTTAGTACTCAGAGATGACAACACATCTGCGCTTAGATTCTTATTCGAGAATAGATGATTGTATGGGCCACAGCATCCACGTACCATCCGGTGTACTATGTGCTTTCCTTTTTACTTAACTGACCGAACTCTATTATTAGTGATAGTGTTAAATAAGTTTGCGTGTTCACATTGTAATTAAAAAATCCGGGAGAAAAGAAGCAACCCGACATAATCACATATTAAATTTTTTAGTGGCAGTAAATAAAGCTATCATCTGCCGCAATCAAGTATAAAAAAATATAAAAAAAATATTTATCATGGCCTCGGCGCTTCCTTTGAAGTTGAAACTATTAATAGAACGTTTCATCGCTTATTTATTGACTAAAAAAATGCGTGTTTAAAAATTGTTTATATGGTGGTCTAACCCCCTTCCACTTCACTTACTCCTCTTGTAGGTTCTTGTGTATTATGATTAATAGAATCATGTGTTATTTTACCTAAATCCATTATATTAAAGATGTTAAAAATGTATTAGCTAAGATCCGCCTAATGAAGTAAAATGTTGTGTCTTACCTAGTTTGAAGAGCACTTGCCGCCCCCCCTCAATTGCGTGCACTATCCCCGTCACCACTAAAGTAGTTAGTTTGTACCAATTCTGGCTCACTGAGTCAGAACTGGTACAACTCTCATCGGTTGACGGTGGGTCAACAGATCCTACAAAAAAAATGGTTTTGGCATGCTCTGATCACGAATCTGCGGTCCGTTTTTGCGTAGGATGCGCGGTTCCGGAGATGTGCAGATCAATTAACTAATATCTAATTGATATCCGGTGGGCCTGCACCCTCATTAGCGATCCATTGTTCAGCCTTTCCCCTTATCTATTGTTCCTTGAACACCGTCATTGCCGCACTTATCTATTACTCGTTGTAGACCCTGCTTATCAGTGCTATTGTATTATACTTCTTTTTCACAACTACCACGCTATTCTGAATCATCAATAAAACACATTCCTTAATTTTGTTACAATTTTTATTTCCAAAATGTTATTGCTTATTATCTATAAAATAGGAGCGAAACATCTCATCCACTAAAATATCGTGTACAGTGTGTTCTCTGTAAATATGCTCGTAAAACTATGCATTGAACATCCCTGAAACTTATATAGCAAATACATTAAGCAATATTTACCACAAACTGAAGTCCACTCATTCTGAATCCTATCAACATTCCAATCCCATCTTTTACAATTCCTTTTTAAAAACTCTAGATGATATCGTGCAGGTGATCGTCCATATGAATCAAAATATTGACCGATGGCATTCGTATCGATATATAAAGCTATCCAATATGGGCCTGGTTTATCATCCGTATCCAAATTGCATATTATATACGTTGGTACGCTGGCATACGTGTACAGAACACGTCATTGATTAGCAAAACTACAACACTGAGTGGAGAAGAAAAAGAGAAGAATATGCAGTACTCAAGAGCTGAATATCCATTCTTCAGTTCAAAATCTAGTCGGTTGCTCAGTTTCGAAGACTGGCCTCTCGTTATGCGACAAAAGCCTGAAGATCTTGCAGAAGCCGGTTTCTTTTAAACTGGCCATGCAGACAGGACCAAGTGTTTCCAATGTGGTGGTGGTTTAAAAGATTGGGAAGATGATGATGATCCTTGGCAGCAGCATGTTCAGTGGTTTAGTCAGTGTGCTTATGTAAAATATAAACTCGAACAGTGTTTTGTATAAGATTAAATAGGGGGTTTATAAAGAAACAAAAAATAATATATTGTATGCAAGTTGTTTTATTTAATTTTATAATGTTTCACATAGTTACATACAAACAAAATGAATTACATAACACATAAATCTAACACACAACACACATTATAACCTTAACTACTATAGTCTACAGTAACATTTCTGTTTTTATCTATTTCAATAATATTATCCAACTCAGCATAAACTATACAGTTAATTGTTTGTATTAGTGAGGATTCAAATCGTACTTCTAATCTTACACTACCATGCTTTATGAGATTCCAATGAGTTGATGAGTTAGCTGATAAATCAGGAGTTAAGTCAAATGCTAATAGACAGTAACCTTTGGCATACTGTTCACAAGAGATTCCATTTCCTTCATAAAGAAAGTGAATACCAGTTCCCGAGAATAGAGTATAATATGCTGATGTAAATATACTATTATTAAAAGATGGTTGCAAAGCTTTTGAAGGTATTTGTTGACCATGAATATATAAGCTGAAAGAATTAATACCATAGTTTTCAAAGTTAAATGGATTTTTAGTAAGGGAAACATTAAATGCAGAATTGTTCACAAATCCAATTATACATCTTTTGGGTACCTGTCCTAAGAATATATTATCAAGAGTTTTTCCTTGAACACCCGATGGAATTGTTAAAACTTTTACTTCAGCTTGAGTAATGGGATATTTAGCGATGGTAGAAGCTAAAACTTTTTGATGTGCGAGTAATACACTTGGATTAATTTGTGCTTGTCGGTCAATAAGAGTTGCATCTGTAATGCAAACTTTAAACTTTACATCGTTTGACCCAGCAATTAAATTAAAACTCTCTCTTGATCGAATTAATTTTACACTCATTTCAACACCATTAATTAAAAATTTATCTTGGTTGAAAATGTCACCGTGAAGATGTCCAATCATTTCTATTTCCTTACTTTCACTAACCAATTCCTGTCTTTTAACAAATCCATTTTTGCTGCTGTATCCTCATACCAAAGACTACGAGTAAGACGGGATTGTTTAGCAGCAGGAGCATAGTTTAAAAGGGTTTCCATGTATGCTCGATATGCGTAGGTATTATTAGGTGGTGATACAAGTTTTTGGTTTAAATAAACATCAAGTTGACTAAAAAGTGAGTGCAGCAATTATTTACAGGTGCTACTACTGTAGCCGATATCAAGTTAGTTGAATCTTGATTTAATACTTTTGCCTTTATGTGGAGTAATGTATGAGACAAATCTATGTAGTCATCGCCTGTCCCAGGAACTTGAAACTCGATAGGTCCATCATCAGCAAGAGACGAAATTGGTTTATAGTGAATCCACAATCCATTTTCAATGCTTGTTTGTGTAGACGGTAGTGCAAATAAATCCAATTCTGACTTAACGCACTCACAAGAATGATTATGAAGGAAAGACATATTTAATTTGAAAATATATCTTTGATATTTTTGTTTTAGACCAAGTTTTTTCGCAGCTTTCACTTTAGCAGTTAATGGTGGAATGAACGAGGCCAATCATTTTCTTTTAGTTATATACCCAGATCCTGTCATATTGAATTGATCAATTTTGTCATCAGCCTTTCGTTTTAAATTCGTACTAACTTGCTTTAGACGATCTTTTATTGAGGCTTCCATAGGACGCGCTTGAATCATATCCGATAAAAGTCCTACTCTAGCGCTTAATGCCTCCTTGCCAATCACTCGAGCACCACTAGAAAGTAAAGGTAAAACTTATCTAAATAACGCCCCTAAGAAGCTCCCAATATCATCACCGCGTTGGTATGGTGAACCCTTATAAATTACTCCAACTCCTGACCCAGCTTGATGTGTATAATCATTTTCATATGGACATTTATGATGATCACGAAGAGAATTCATTATTATAATTTTCGGAAATGTAGTTTAATACACACGGTTCCAAACTGGAATGGTATTTTTTGTCCTGTGCTCGATCTTATAACTATTTCCAGCGTATCGAACTCTCTTCGCATAACAGGTAAGTAATGAGGTGGAGAGAAAACGTGCATTTTATTTGCACCATAAATGTATTTTGTAGGATCTAATGAAATGACTCTTAGTAAAGGAGTCATAACATCATCCACAATCTGAGGATCGATAATGTCGCAATATAGAAATAGTTGAGATGGTAACCCTAAGTGTAAATTAGCAGGACACTTTCCAAAATTTTTCTCTAGGAGATTTTTATTTGGTTCATAACCTAACTGTAAACTTAATTTGGGTGATAATGTTACGGATGTTATATTTTTATCCAAAACAGAAACAGATACAAATTTTGTTATTTCATCATAGCAAAATTTCAAGTTCTCTCCGATACCATTTACCGCTCTTAAAATATGCTCAACGTTATCATAGTTGGTAGCTGGAATATGTTTTTTGTAGTACACTGTGGATGGTTTATCTTCATTAGGCATTAACATGGATTTTGTAATGTATATAACATTTTTATGATCTTGAACAGTAAACATGGTACATGGATATTGAAACTCGACAACTCCAACCGACCATTCACCTTCTAATTTCGTAGCTTTTGGTAATTTCGTTGAAAAATTTGTGGTCTTGTTATCAGGAAAGTGTTCCATTGAACTATTGCTGAGCAAAGTTAAATAACAACTTTCTTTATTCATATTTCTTTTAAACTAGAAGCTATAATCGTACCAACGTATATAATATGCAATTTGGATACAGATGATAAACCAAGCTCACATTGGATAGCTTTATATATCGATACGAATGGCATCGTTCAATATTTTAATTCATATGGACGATCACCTGCACGATATCATCTAGAGTTTTTAAAAAGGAATTGTAAAAGATGGGACTGAAATGTTGATAGGATTCAGAATGAGTGGACTTCAGTTTCTGGTGAATATTGCTTAATGTATTTGCTATATAAGTTTCAGGGATGTTCAATGCATAGTTTTACGAGCATATTTACAGAGAACACACTGTACACGATATTTTAGTGGATGAGATGTTTCGCTCCTATTTTATAGATAATAAGCAATAACATTTTGGAAATAAAAATTGTAACAAAATTAAGGAATGTGTTTTATTGATGATTCAGAATAGCGTGGTAGTTATGAACAAAGAAGTATTTATAATACAATAGCACTGATAAGCAACGAGTAATAGATAAGAGCGGCAATGACGGTGTTCAAGGAACAATAGATAAGGGGAAAGGCTGAACAATGAAACGCTAATGAGGGTGCAGGCCCACCGGATATCAATTAGATATTAGTTAATTGATCTGCACATCTCCGGAAACGCGCATCCTACGCAAAAACGGATCACAAATTCGTGATCAGAGCATGCCAAAACCTTTCTCCTTTTTTTAGGATCCGTTGACCCACCGTCAGCCGATGAGGGAGTTGTACCAGTTCTGACTCAGTAAGCCAGAACTGGTACAAACTCACTACTCACTAATCCCGGCGCCACTACTCCCAACACCACTACACTAGGAAAGACACACCACCATCGATAACACGACACGTGTTTCACCTCTAAACGAGGCATCCTCAGGTGAAGTAGACTCTGCTGTGGCTGTCGCTACTTGGCAGATCTTAGCTAAGTTTTAACATCTTTAACTTGTGTATTATTTTCAATGTAATAATTGCATTGTTCCAGAATCGAGTCGCATGTGGGCTAGTGCGTCCTTCGTTGGAGTACTCATTATCATTGGTCTACCGCTCTGGTGGAAAACCACAGAAGTCTACAGGTAGGTCCAGTAGTAGGCCGGCAACGCACCTGCAATTCCCCTGGTGTTGCAGTTGTTAATGGACGGCGGTCGACACTTACCATCAGGTGAGCCGCATGCTCGTTTGCCCCCCTCTTCTATAAAAAAGGTACTACTTCGTAATTGTAACAAAAGTTTATTCTTAACAGCGTAAGAATATACACCACCGCATTTCGTTCCGTAGGTGTCGTAAGAGACGACTCTTGGTAATTCTAAATTGAGGCCGCAAAGGAAGGCGCGCCCTGTATTGCTGGTGCGTATTACCTGAGTAGCAAAAGGGGAGGAGTAATCCTCCCCCGAGGAGGGACTGCCAGTGCCACGCTGCACGCTGGTGTGGCCGCGGGTGTGTGCTAAAGTATTCCCGTGACCCTGCCAATATGCGGCGAAGACTTTGGAGTTTTAGTCGGTGCGAGTTCGACATAACCCGTCCTTGCTCCCGCGAGGCGGTTATGCGTAGACATTTCCCCATGAAAAAAAAAACGTAATTCTAAAAAGACGTTTGCTACTGCGGTCCTAAATCAGCCTGCCAAGCGTGGTGATTATGGCAAATCCTCCCCATCCGCACCTAACCTTTCGTGTTACAACCATAATATAGCTACAGCGTACGTAGTAGAGCCCCGCTGCAGTTATATTATGGTTGTAGCACAAATGGGTCCGCTCACGTTCACGCTCAGGATCACGCTCTCACAGAATACCAGCTGAAATAGCAACTTAATGCTGCTGTGTTACGTATGGTGAGTGTAGAGAACCGGAAACCCTTTTTACTGGAAACGAGGCATTCCACCTTAGTCCACACTGGTGACAACGCATCTGCATATTGATTCGGAATCGAGGATAATTTATTCTTAATATTTTGCTGATAATTTCTTTATTATTTATTTACTTTATTGGAGACAAAACAGAAACAAAAGATATAAAAAATCATACAAAGTAAAATAAACGAAGGTAAACAAAGGTACATACATTGTTCCCTGCAAACTGTCTCACTGAGAACATACATTATGTACGAGTATATTATGAAGCAGATCGTAAATGGTATCATCTGCATAACAAGCAGGGTAACAAGTCGATACTTAAATATAAAGAAAACTGGCCAAAAACTATCTGAAAACTAAAATTTACAATACAAAATATTCTTATATATCTAATTAATAATTGTTACTAAAATAATTTTTTAATTGAAGATCGAACGGAAGATATAGAACATATAGAGGTCGTTTATTTCATTTTATTGTGGAGGACACACATTCTGTATACTGGTGCTCTTTTATCGATATTGGTCCTGGTTTTTGGTAATTTTTCGTTCGTGTGTTTTTGGGTGGTAATCGAAACCTTACCTCGGACAATAACTGTGAACATTTAATCTCACAAAGTGGTGGTGTCAATTAAAGAGCGTCGGTCTTTTAATGATAGCATTTGATGTTTTGTTAAGAGATTTTTATACGAACCGCGAGGTTAATGGATTCGATAGTTAACAATGCGTAAGAACTTCTTTTGGATCTTTTCTATTTTATCCTCATAAACCGAGTAGAATGGATTCCAAACGGGGGACACATATTCTAGATGAGATCTGACCAATGACTGATAAAGGCAGACAAAAGTATCTTTGCAATCATATTTGAGTCATATTAGCTACAACATCCACTTACTACTGTCGACTGTGCGACTGTTTGTCAACAAATATTCTGAAGTCGTCGCCATGGTCGATACTAATTCACAGATACATCTTGTACAGCTCGTGACTGTCCACCGCTGGACGAGTCACACCGGTTTTTTTTTTATAGAAGAGGGGGCAAACGAGCTCGCGGCACACCTGATGTTAAATGTCGACCGCTGCCCACAAACAACTGCAACACTTGCACTTGCCGCCCTTTTAAAAAGGAGTAAGCTCGTTCCTTGACGGTCCCTAAGTCGAATCGGTCCGGAAAAATCCTTGGTGGTAAACGATTCCACAAAGAAGTCGTTGTAGGAAGAAAACTCCTAGTAAAACGTTTACAGAATAGGGTGACAAACGAGCACACAGTCCACCTGATGGTAAGTGGATGCTGTGGCCCATAGACATATACATTTATCCCCGATTAAGAATCAAATTGCAGATGAGTTATCACCCCTGAGGACTAAGATGGAATGCCTCGTATCCAGTAAAAAGGGTCCCCGGTTCTCTACACTCACCATAGGAAACACAGCAGCATTAAGCTGCTATTTTACGCCAGTATTCTGTGAGCGCGTGGTCCTACCCCGGTCGAGCCGACCCATTCGTGCGGATGCTTGCATTGTTATGTTGGAGGCTATGTTCAGCCGTGGACTTTTGATAGGCTTTAACGGTAAGAAAGAGTATAATTAAATAATAAATAAAACCTCGCTTCATAGTACTACGTTACTTGCGTAAATTTCAATATAATTTATTTCCTTAACCTTACGATAAAAATAATTAACCTTAACCTTACGATTAAATAAATAAACATTAAAACTCCGCAAATTGTTATGTCACAAATCATTGGGTGTTCTTTATCTTTATATACATATATAAACGTGTGAGTTTGTCTGTTAGTGATCGGGTAACTTCTGAACGTTCTAGGCAAAGTAATATTGACACAATACATTTGCTTAGAGACGAAGGATCATAGTTATGCTTGGATCCGACATCTGATGTTGTAGTCAAGTTTTTTTTTATTCTATATTTATGTATCAAAAAGAATCGTGGCTTAGTACAAAATAATTACAAAATCTTTACCCGATAGGTGGAACTGTGTTCGATCGGGTAGAACAACGTTTGTTGGGCTGGCGAGTCTTTATAATAGTTAGTATGTCGATTGGTCTTTTAGTTCTGTAATTTCTAAACGACTTAACCAATTGAGGTCATATTTCATACAATATATCGAGACGATGGATCATAGAACTCATAGCTATGCTAGGATCCAATAGGTCCGCTTTAGTCAAGTTATTAAAGTTATTAACAAATTATATATTTATGAAACAAAATTACTCAAATTCAAAATATAGTTTTGTTTTAAACAAAAAAAGAAAAACACAAAATTTGGACCCGATAGATGGGGGGTGAAGTCGTGTGTCAAAAAAGTCCAAAGTGAATTCGGAATAAAACTCGTTACGCCATCTACCCGAAATGGCAGAAGCAGAGCCGTCTGCCGAGACAGCTAGTTGTTTATATAAATATAAATTACAGGAAACTGAGGTCGAGAGTTATCGGCTCACATTTCGCACTGTTAAAATTATATAATTATTGCATTTTTGCCCTTCAAATTTCAAAGTCTATCCTAGTACAGATTTTTTTTTAATTTACTTAGCGGTACAAGGAAAATGTCAAAAGAAGTTAAATACTTCTTACTCATTTATTTGATTATAGGAAACTGGCAAGTTATACGTCAGCATAAAGGCTGGATATTCACTTGTAAATTTAAAAATAAAACACATATTACATTAAATATTTTAAGATTCGTTCGGAACTGCTAACAGTAATGGAGCCCAGTTATAAACATAAGAATTCATAGACAAGATAGCGACTCCTCTCGAGTACGATTCAGGAGACAAATTGTGACGAATTAAACCTTTAAGCATATAGGTACCATAGATAAAATTTAACAGTTGGTTGCAGACTGCCCGAACTAATAAAGCAAAGCGAAAGAGAAGATCCTCCGTTCGGAACTGGGCCCCGGTTGCGTTCCCTCATATACGCTGATGGTGATCAACGTGGAGTTTTAGCCGGTAGGAGTCCGGCATAAACATTTCGTTGCCCCCGCTGCCACGAAATAAATTATTGTACTACGTACCGCAGCGGTAGGTATCAATGAGGATTTTCCCACGGTAAAAAAAGACCGAATTTCGTCAACCAAACAATCACCTGCCTATAATTTCATACAACCCTATCGTGAAACGTACGTTG
This sequence comes from Parnassius orleans, assembly GCA_029286625.1. Lineage (NCBI taxonomy): Eukaryota > Metazoa > Arthropoda > Insecta > Lepidoptera > Papilionidae > Parnassius > Parnassius orleans. Next base: position 8,999,941 of record JAGSMP010000006.1, on the reverse strand, counting down.
GCAGAATTGTGGGAAAATATTAAAGAAGTAAAATTATTCCCATCGCTTCATAATTGCTAGTTTATGTTAAGTTTCTATGTTCTGCAATAAATTTGATTTTTGATGTAGTCGAATGATTCAATACAAATAGAATCTATCATTTTTACAAATCTATTAACACACTATATAAATACAATGTAAAATGTTTAAAAAGAACGGCACGTACAAGCAAAATAACGTCAGTATACATAAAACGCGAACGCTAAAAAAGTAGCGTCCGTAACATAAAAATACTTCGTTAGAATTATCACAGAATCGTCAGAAGAGTGAAAAGTCTTACATGACATAATAAACTACTTGTTAATTATTTTAATTGTCACATAACATCAGTTATTAAAAGCTAGTAGCATAGTTTATGTTTATTAGTTGAAAGCATTAATTAGTGTCCCTGCTAAATTATCAATCTTAAAGCTAGGAGATAGACAAATTTCTGACAATGAACGTTTCGTGATACTCGGCGTTTGTGAGGTTACAGCTATTACTATAACAGGTTTCTTTTGTCTATGAAATTCTTATAGGTTGAATTCGTCACGTAACACCTGAATCCTCTAGGGACGGCCCTATCTTGACTATGTATTCCGAATAATACTTCGTAATACTAGGCAGTTATGTATAGTGACAGTTCCACTATCCCATATCGTGCCGTGAGTCGTACTCGTAAGAGGTGGCAGAAGCAAAAAAAACAGTCGATGGGCAGCAGTGTCTTCTTAATAACAACTATAAAATAAAAAAAATTGCGGTTGCCAACCCACCTGCCAACCGTGGCAGCTTTGGCAAATATATGTTCAGCAGTAGCCTCTTAATAAACTGTTATGAATGAATTACATGTGTTATTGCAGTTGCGGAATCCCCGCCCCTGCCACACACTCGTCCAGTGGTATGGGAAGTAGCGAGGAAAGGAGGCAGAGACGTAGTGTGGCAACATTACTCGTCATGCTCCTCGTCATGCACATCGCTCCTTGTTTTGTCAGTGTTTTGGGTGCGAGGCAAAGGACTGACAATATGAGCACGAGTGGCTGGCCACATAATCGCGAGAACGCAGTCCGAACAAGCGTCATTCTATTGCGATGAATAGATGTCATCCACCATCTCTGTTGGCGAGGATGACGATGTATATTTCTTTTTATGACATTGATATAATTTGCTATACTAAATATGCATATAGCACGGACGCTGCTACAGTTTCAACATCCATTGTGTTGCAAACGCAAGCAACCTAGTGTGGAGCGTCGCAATTAATTGCGCGAGTAGAGCAGTATGTGGGGCAGAGAGGGCAACATCGCGGCAGCGCGAGGAGCAGAGCGGTGAGCAGCGCGAGGAGCATAGTGTGGAGCCATTAGGATGTATCATACAGAGGACTACATATTATTTCATCCAAGCAATCATTCATTACCGCCCTTCACAAGTCCACTGCTGAACATAGGCCTAACCATAGACATGCAGGAAGGCGATGGATGCAGGTGGCTCAGAACCGTGCTTTGTGGCATTCCTTGTGAAAGGCCCATGTTCTTCATATTATACCCCAATTAATTTAAAGTAATTAAAACTGTATGCATTACTAGCGCTGACTATTAATTAATATAAACTTTAAAGATTAAGATAAAATCTTGATCGGTTTTTATTTAAATGTCACGCACGGACATGGTGATTTTGATAAGTGATCTGTTCGTTTTATTACGGTAATGGATCCTAATTATCGTCACGGTTATATACGTGGTAGAACCACGCTGCAGCCATTATAGTTGTAGCACGAATGGGTCGCCTCGATTGGGGAAGGACCACGCTCTCACAGAATACCAGCGTTAAATAGCAGCTAAATGCTGCTGTTTCGTATGGTGAGTGTAGAGAACCGAAGACATTTATTACTGAAAATGAGGCATTTCATCTTCGTCCTCAACGCATCTGCATTTCGATTTTAATAAAAATAGATGTAGGTGTCTATGGGCCTCAATATCCACTTACCACTGACTGGATTGTGTGCTCCTTTGTTACCCTTATTCTATATAAAAAAAACATTCGTTTTGCTGAAACTTTATTTTTTAACAATAGCAGCCAGTAAAGTTGAAACAGCAAACAAACTTACAATCTACCTGATGGTAAGTGGCTACTGTAGCCCATGGAATACAACTTCAAAACTAAGAATGCTACAGATGCGTTGTTACCTCTGAAAACTAAGATAGAATGCCCCACAGCCTTGTTACACTGGCTCTCTCCCTTTAACTGCAGGAAATCGCAATTACTTTTGAAAATTTTCTAAGTGTTTTTGTTCTGGCGCGTCGTCGCCCTCTTTTGAGGCATTTTTAATAATCATACTATTTCTCACTATCCTGTAAAAGTTCACTGCTGGATATGAACCTTTCGAACGGCGTATTAAGTCAGTGTGCTTTACCATCTTCGGCTGCATCACTACTTACTACTATCATCATGGGTACAGTAGTCAAGCACTGGCTTATAGTAAAAAAGAAAAGAAAAATAGTGAGCAGACATTTCACACCTTTGACGCTTCTGTGCGTCGCTTCGATTTGTATTTTAGGTGTTTACGAGAGCATTATACCGCCATTTATCGGAAGCAGCCTTTGTGACACCCACGGAACGAAATGAAAGAAAGAACATGTTTATTTATTGCTGCTACTTGCAGAACAGTCATTTTACAAACAAAAAAAAACTTAACTTAATATTTTAAAAAAATACGGATGACCCTACAGGTTTAAGTTATCTCAAAACAATTTTTTTTCGAAAAGTAAATTTTTGAGATTTCTCAACATCTACCGAGGACATCCTCGTAGGGATAGTCAGATTAGCTTCCTAGGACTCCAAAACGTGAAGACGAGGTGACCAATAACATTACTACCCACTATGAAAATCATTAATTTTCATAGTGGGAAGTTAAAAATGTAATGCAGCAACAATAAATAATAGTTTAAAAAAAATAAAAAAACTCTCTTTTGTTAATCGAACTAAAAAATAGAAAATAATTTTCAATAAGTTTAAAATAAGAAAATAGTGATTATCATAAAAAAATCATCAAAAAAAGCGTGGTGTGCAAACTAACAATGTATTTTTCAGATATTTTTATGATGACGCTAATTTTACAAATATCCACAAAAATATTTACAACAAATGACATCAAGCACCCCACGCTTTTTTACAATAAAATGTTTTTTTTAATGATAATCACTATATTTTATTATATACAATATTAAAACCTATAATAAAAAAAAACTAAAACAAGTAATTTAATTATCAAACAGTCCTACTCCACGCGGTATCATGCCAAGAACGCTGGCTGCGTTTCCCCGCTGAATGGCTATACTTAGCCTTTGAGCGAGAAAAGAGCCATCCCTCTTATCACCACCAGCAACGACCAGCCGCGGATGGAGTTCCTTTAAGAACTTCACCGCAAGTGAACCCCACGGACCGATAGTCTCTACAGCAAATGGCACAAATATTTAGTCATCTCTCAGAGACTCATATTTGCGCCACTTACTCAGTTCAGCTGCCTCTGATGTCGCCCCGGCTCTAAACGAGGTACCCCTGAGATCAGAGGCCGCCAAAGTGTCTACGCAAGTAGCATCCCACATTAGGGCTTTACCTCTCTCTACCAATGTCATACCGTCGAGTCTCCTGCCATCGTCTCTAAATATTCCACAAGGCTCTAAAAGCGAGGGAACATTTATAGAGACAAGAGCCCTTCGGATGACATCGTTCAAAGAACCATGCCGTGAAAACCTACCAGCACTTTTCTTACAAGAAAGTCCGTGGAGCCCAAACTTGTCGACGCTGCTACCACAATTTTCTTAATCACTATTTTCTTATTTTAAACATATTGAAAATTATTTTCTACTTTTTAATTCGGTTATCTACAAAAGCGTGTTTTTTTGTTGAAAAATTGCCGCGCCAGCAAAATAACAAAATAATACGAGGACAAAATACTAAATACGTAAATATCGGTTGTATAGGTTACAATAAAAAAAAATTAAATTAATGGATATGATGGAACATTGGGGCACAGTGATCATTAGTCAAACTGAAATAATGGTATAGGTTAAGGCTAATGTCTAATATTCCCAAATTTATATTTTTAATTTTGTTTTTATGGGTCTTAAAATGGCGACAATTTGCTAAACAGCCTAAACGCTATTTCGAGGGTCTTATAGTCTTAGTAGCTGTACTATGTATGTTATGGATTATATAATGCAGTCATTTGTTTTTAATCAGTTCTATAATAGGATATTTTTATTATTTACGCTGTATAGCAGTTTTGTCAACATAACATATAACTCTCTTTAGATATACGTATAAAAGATAAAAAATCTTGTCTTAGGAACAGTGTTGGATAAATTTAATTTAGATTTAACATGGTCTTTTTACTGCACCAAATCTTTTTCTTTTTTTCCACATATTGATAACAAATTAATTTTGTTCACTAGCACAATATAAACACATAGCGCATGCAAAATGGCGATATTCTGTCACTTATACAGATTTAAGTTGTACTATGGCTGTTATTTATTTTTTTAGTTTTATATCACTCTCATAGACAGAAGTCATAAAACAACTGTATTTACAAAAGTGTACAATGACACCATAAGAATAAGTTTTAGAAGAGAGTTTGCATACACCATTGTCCAGAAATAAGATTTTAGTGATACTATAATAACACTTAGAGTTGTATAAGCAAGGGACAGCATGCAAAAAAACAGCTTCTATACAACTTTAATGACAAAGTCAGATTGAAGTGTTACAAAATACTTAAAGTTATATACTGGAGATTTCATATTCTAACAAAGAACCCTAAGCTTACTTAGATCCCATAATACAGACTTTATACAGCTTGAGCTGTATAATAACTCATAAACCACTCTTATAAGGATATAACCTCTTTTCAACACTCTTATACGCTTTTAAAAGAACTCTAAGTTCCATGTGATATATTGATGTTCATAACGCTTGTGTGCTGCTTGGGAAGTTGATTGAACTGGCAGAAATCGTAGCTGTTTTATGAATTATTCGCAAATCCTGAGGATCCTGGTGATGATAATGGGACAAACCATTTAAATTACTGCATTGTCATCGTTCCTTGATAAGTGTGCGAAGTTTCAAAACAATCCGACGTTTTCAAGGGGATGAAAATCACATTCAAAATTCCGTTACATACCTAGATACATAGATACGTACCAAGCTAATAAAATTGTGTTAAAAAGGTCACCGACTCGGCAAAATGCTACAATAACAGAGTAGCCAGCGCTGATATTCTGTCGGAGCCACTTATGTCGGCTCGCTATGGGGTGATGGATCCCCTTACGCCCACGCCAGATGGCACCACTGTCGTCTAGTCTTCGCGAATAATTTCCACATTAATGTAAACGATGTTTGCCAGGGTAACACTGCCGTATGACAAGATCAGCGCTTTCGACACCCAGTCCCACGCTATCACGTCGGAGCTGATCGTACTGGCCAACGATGCGCACACAGCTGCAGAAGTCGCGGGACTTATTGAAAAGGCTTTTATGGACTCTGGTAAGGATAATTATTTTGTTTTAATGGTTCGACATCTACATCTATCCTCAATTACGAATCAAAGTGCAGTTGCGTTGTCACCCGTGAGGACTAAGATGAAATGCCTCGTTTCCAGTAAAAAGGGTCTCCGGTTCTCTACACTCACCACATGAAACACAGCAGCGTTAAGCTGCTATTTAACGCTGGTATTCTGTGAGAGCGTGGTCCTTCCCCGGTCGAGCCGACCCATGCGCGCTACAACTATAACAGTACAGTAATATAGCTGCAGCATGGCTGTACCACGTTAAAAATAGTAAATTCTCTCCTAAGGATGGCAAAATAGAGGATGAAATTTTTAATGTAACTATTAAGGCGGCATTGAGATTGTGGTATTACATAATCGAGTGGATTAAAAAAATTACTTTATTAGAAAAAGTTAAAGAACTTTTATTCAAAAGTAAAAGCAGACTTAAAAAAATATTTCACATTCTCAAGTCGGTGCTTTAATTCTTATAACTTAATTATACACTATGTCTTGACTGCCTCGTTGGTCTAGTGGTCGTGAACGCGGTTGCTGGTCCCGGGTTCGAATCCCGGGTCGGGCCGAAAGTAGTTATTGGGTTTCCTGTCAAGAAATCCTCAGTAGCAGCCCGGAGTTAAGAAGTTGGCGGTGTTTCACCCCGTGCTTAGGAAAGCACGTAAAGCCGTTGGTCCTGCGCCTGATCTCTCTCCGGTCGTGTCGGATTACCGTCCCATCGGACTATGAGAGTGAGGGAATAGAGAGTCCACCTGTGCTTGCGCATACACTCGGGTTAAAATATTTTTTCTGTCTTTTAATGTCGGCTTTTACTTTTTATTTAAAGGTATTTTAGTATTTAATGTTATATTTGTTGTGTTTGTGTGTATAATCATCTTAAGCCGCCAGGGCCATATTCAGAACGGTAACCCTAAGGATGTTTCACTCCCACACCAATCGATCGATCGTCGATCGACGGTGGAATGGATTAGTCGACGTCGATCGATAGTTTCTACCACACCGGTCGATCGATGGTAGAGATCTCGATCGACGTCAACTAATCCATAGTTGACGTCGATCGAGCCGCTTGATTATTCGACCGCCCCGCTCCACCGACCGCATTATTTGTCGCTCAACGTCGACCGATGATTGAACAACGTTCAAAGTATTCGTCGATCAGCTAAAACTAACACACTAATCGATCGATTGGCGTGGTAACACCTTTAGTGTGCATGGAAGCCTAGTTTTTGCATTTTCCTTAAAGAAGTTTACTAGAACACCGGTATATTATATTGCATTATCAATCCATCTGATAAATTATGATATCTGTAAGTTCTGCGTAAGTCTTGTGATTAGATTTACTTGATAAATAATATCAAAACGCCACCGCAATGCAGTAGGAATGTTCACGGCTCTGGCTAGTGCAATGGATTAGAATTGAGTTGCACCGCTTAGGGCTTCGGGTTCTAAGCCCGCACGGAACAAGTATTTATCCCTCCATCCATCCATTACAGCCTATAAAAGTGCACTGCTTAACATAGGTCTCAGCTACAGATTACCTCATAGGGGGGATAATTGCCATAGTTGCCATGCTTGGCAAGCGGGTTGGAAACCACAGTTTTTTATTATTTTGAGTTGTTTTCAGGAAGATGCTGCTGCCCATCTCCTGTTATATTTTCCCTCTGTCGCCTCTTACGACACCCTCGGGACGCTATAGCGTGAAGTACCGCCGCACCCTTGCAAGCATACCTAGTTTTCTTGCGGCTGCTTTGGCCCTGGACTCAATGAACCGCCCATAGTTGAGGTTCAGTGTACTCCAAAGATACAATCAGGAAAGTAGGAGCAGAGTGAGCTTTCCTTAGTGACGTGCAGTCGTGACTTGTGACTCATTCATACACTGGCTCTAAAATGAATCTATGCACTGATCACAATACGTCGTTTTTCTATGCCAAGTTGAAATCAGACAATTAGTTTCAGAGGTGATAGCAAGAGATTTTACCCGGCGAGTTGCTGTCGCAGAAAAAATATTTGTGGAAATATCGTTTTAAATTTGGAAAAGTTATATTGTTTAATTAGGAATAATAATACATTAATTAAAATTGAATGATATAATATGACTTTCAAATAAATATGTCTGTACGACACGCGCGCCACCTACTGTAATTTAATTGTAATATGCCTATAACTTTATATATGTAGGCGAAAGAGGATCATCCCAGATGCACTTATGATGGATGTCGCAAATATGCGTGTGTTATAACATAAAGTACAAGAAAATATAATAAACAGATCGTTAGCAATTCGTCGCAAATGTATGGTACGCTTTCCCGATGATGTTACTTTCCAAAAATCCTCTAAAACAACAACGGTTGCCACGTTACCTCAGATACGACGCTTCGCTAGAGTAAAACCTTCAATCTGGATCTGGCCAGTGTTTTATAGACGCGTCTACACGACCAATCCTGACATACGACCGTCATTGGGCGTGTATCTTTATGAATATATAGTAACGAACACTATTAATCACCACTACTTCCGCTCGTCCATCCCGACATGAATAGGATCACTGTCCCTATATTTTGAAATTCATACACATATACGCAAGGCGACAACGCTCGACCACATGCAAACTAACACCAGCCAAGGCGTCCCTTTGACCAGCCATCATCTCATATAACAACATGAACCGGACAACCGGCTCCTACCACCAAGCACACACAGACACACAGCCCTTTGTAGAGCCTGCACGACACCATTAGCATCGATAGAAGATATACGCTTTAACAACATATACCCTCTTGTAAATATACTAACATCCTCAATCATACAACAATCGAAAGCGTGCGTCCTTTCGACCACGCATGAACTGGACGGCACCCTTCTCTCAAGCCACCACATACAGCTGTAAACTAGTATGTCCCCACGACCAACCGCTCGGGTCCGGTCCGGACGACACCGCCATCTGCACTCTGTTCAACCAACCTGACTGGACCGGACGGGTGCATCCCTTCGACCAGTGTAACTCCACAATTCATAAACCCGGACCGGATGAATGTGTCCCTTCAACCGGCCGCACGCGGCACGGCCAGGCACGACATTATCCCTTCGACCAGCCTCTCACAAATCCAACCATCAACATCAAAAATTCATAAGCCCGACCGGACGAATGTGTCCTTTCAACCAGCCGCGCGCGGCATGGCCCGGTACGACCTTGTCCTTTCGACCAATTTCACACAAAGCCCCTCAACCAATTCTGTCGACCCTCAACATCAAACACCAATTCTGTGGACTACACAATATTCAGAGCAAAACTGCTAAACTCATCAACACATTAGAACACAAAAAGGTCACTCATTCTCTCATTTCATAGCATGTTAAAGTTAAATATTTCCCCGGTACATCGCTAAACATTTCGAACTTTAAAATGTACCCCATGTAAATCATATAAAACTGAGATAACAAATCCAGTAATAACTTCATCAGGCATGATTGTTTTAGGAATTTACTCGATGAGGGATCATAAGCGAAGATCAGTTTCAGACACTGTTTCTTTAACTTGGGTTTCTTTCCTGAGGGATATGCCATTTTAGTAAACTTAAGCTCGGTAAGACAATTGTCTTAAAGTTTACTAAAATGGCATATAAAAAGCTGCATGATCTTTTAAAACGATTGTTGTTGCCATTAACAAATCAAATAATTTTCTATCTAAGCGTTTATTTTGTGCAAGAATTTTTACTACATTATACCATCCCTCTATATCAGAGTCTATGATGGTCTAGATTAAAATGCAAAAGTTGCGTTGAATTTTTACTCACGGTTGACATATGCGGCATTACCAATACTCGTAATAAAACGCCTCCTTTACGTCCACATATAATGTACCTACGCATACATGCTCGTCGGTTAAGGTTACTTAACAAAACATACTTTATAATAATAATTATGGAGTAATAACACTTAATGGTCAATCTTCCCGCCAAGTTTTCCCGAAAAAATCATTACGTATAGTGTGCCAAGACACAGAGAAATCACTTAAGTTATAATTTGATTACACACAGTGATCACAGTGTCGCAATGGCTAGCAACAAACTGTTACCTATATCTTCATCACTTCTTGTGATATGATCTACTGTAGATACAACGACTATCAGGTCAAAGGCCCTCCACCACATCATCAGATGTTCATCGCTCCTGAATAACTCACAAGTAAATCGCAGTTACAACTACGCACCAATGCGTGCAATGCGACCAAATAGTAATAACAAGTGACTAAGAGTATGAACGCTTGCAAATACCTCCAGCAACTTCTTCAATACTTAAATCTACTTCAATTAGATCAATTCAAAGGAAACTTTACATCACAAAATAAAATGTCCAAGAGACTACACTTAATTTTATTTTTACGAGCATTTATCTCTCTGTTCAGTCATCCCCGTTACGTCTCAACGATGACTAAACTAGATCTCTACCAACACCATGCACGCACCGCACCCACTCTTTGAGTTATGGCTACGGAATGGCTGTTGACATAGTCAAAACTCAGAATAAAATGAAGTAAGTAACTCTGCAATTTAACAGGGTCATTAATCACCCAAATAGGTTAGTCAATTGAAATAAGCTTGGCTTTCAGGCATTTCTCTCAACCAATTAAAAAGTTAACCACTTGTTACTACAAAATATTTTTTTCAAAGCAATATTTATGACAAATTTACTTCCTTCACGCATCAAATATCGGTCGGCACCAGCGGTAAATAATCCGCCCGCGGCCATTGAGGTAATATGTTACTACGTAACTAGAGGCGCTTCCCAGTAAATTCGCGTCCCGATTGCACCCCACCACGCATCTCGATGACGTCGGTCATAGATTAATAAAATAGAGGTGATATTATACATTTTACATTACTTACTTTACATAGCGTTAAATTAAACAAAAAGTATTGAAAAGCATTTTTATTTATTTTTTCATTATCCACCTACAAAATATTGACTGCTAAATATGTATACTTAGCATATTTACCCATAAAAAATAATTAAATGAAAAATCTTAATTAATAAAAAAAAAAAATTGGTTGCCTGTAAAGTCGGTATACGGGCGAAAGTTTTACGTGACAACGACTTTGAGTGGTAAAATAATTTTATTATGTCTGTCTCTCTCGCTCTTAGGCGGGCTAACCATGCCCGAGTGGAAGGGACGCGTGCCTCTCACTCGCTCTCATTGTGAGCGCATAACGTGAGCGGAGCGTAACGCAGTTTCTTGAAGTGTCACCCGGCAAACCAATTTATAAGACGTTGTCACGTCAAAAATAACATAAATAAAATTTTAAATTTAAAAAAAAAACAATATTGTAGTAGAATGTTTATTTTACGTTCATTTTTATTGCGTTATAAAAATGAGAGAAGAGTTTTTACAATAAAATAGAACTATAATAGAAATTATAAAAGAAAAAGAACAACATTAATATAGGTTATGACTTAACTAAAAAAGAGTTGTCGCTTCTGCGCCATAGGTGCATCCATGCTCGTTCTTTTTTTATCTCTGTCGCGCTTACGTAATAGCAGCGCGTGCAAGCGAGCAAGCAATTATGATTTATTTAAGTCTTTCAAATAACAGAAAATTTACCTATATTACACGAATTTCACTTAATAATATATTACTAGAGATGGGCCGACTAGTCGGGAAAGCTGACGATTATTGGTGGTTAGCAAATAAATCAAACCAACATTTATTCCTAATAATTGTTTTTTATTATACTTTTTCATTAATCTGCTGTGATAGCTGTTTTTATGATAATTATCTAGCTGCGCTTTATTATATTAATTATTAATCTGTTGCCATATTATAAGGAATTTAAGAGTACATATTTTGGTTTAAGCTTCTTCATTAGACTGATAAAACCACTGTTTTCTACAATAGATAGAGGTTGGTTATCCGAGGCAATCATTTCTCCTATGGCAACACTTATTTCCCTTGATCGGGAGTCCTGAAGCGACCACTGGACCATTACACTGTCTTGAATAGTTTGTTGTATGTATACTCGTACTTCGCCTCTCGCTGAAGTTGATGGAACTGCCGTCGGTGACAAGGGCTCAGGTTGCGATTGAGAAGATGAAGACAAATGGACTTCATTCGAATTGAATTTTAACGGTGGTAGAGCCACGCGGCAGCTTCTGCTGTTGCACGTATGGGCCGGCTCGAGCCGGGTTAGTACCACGACCTCACAGAATACCGGCGTGAAGTGGAAGCTCTGCTTTTGCGTTTCGTCTGGTGAGTGCAGGTGACCGAGGCCCAATTCCCCATCAACATGGTAGCGGAATTAAATAATAGACTACCCCAGGAGGTACCAGCACCCTGGAGAATCCCTTCTTGAGCATCCACGACCATGCTACTCCACTCCTGAGCGTGGGTGCTCAGGCTGCCCCGCGTATTCTGGGGGGCAAAATTTCGCTCAGAACAATAACTGCTCGGGGCAAACTGAGCAACAAGACCAAGGCGACCCCTGCCACGCTATCCGTGAATTTCTGCAACATCAGGGGACTTCACTCGAACCTAAACGACGTCCACTACCATCTTGAGACGGCGAAGCCGGCCTTGCTCTTTCTGACCGAGACGCAGGTGTCCTCTCCGGCTGATACTTCGTATCTCTCCTACCCAGGGTACAAATTGGAACACTCCTTTGTGCCTCGGGCTGGAGTTTGCGTATACGTCAGAGAGGACATCTGTTCTCGACGCCTCGGCAGTCTTGAAGGTTCGGACCTGTCCATCCTTTGGCTGCGCGTAGATAGCGACGACCATCCGCGCGTCTACGGGTGCCTCTATAGGTCCCATAGCGGTAATGCCGAAACAGACCGACTCATCGACCACGTCCAAATGGCTACAGATTCCTTGCTACAACAGGTCCCATCCGCAGAGATCGTGATCCTTGGCGATTTTAACGCCCACCACGCCGAATGGCTCGGTTCACGTTTAACCGATCATGCGGGAAGATCTGTTTATGACTTTGCCTTGGCATATGGTCTGACACAACTGGTTACTTCGCCTACGCGGATTCCAGATGTGGAGGATCATACACCTTCCCTGTTGGACCTTCTGCTGACCTCTCATCCGGACGGATATTAGGGACCTTCAAGAAAAGAGCCTACTCCTTTTTAAAAGTCGGCAACGCATCTGCAATTCCCCTGGTTCCCCTGGTGTTGCAGTTGTTCATGGGCGGCGGTAGTCACTTACCATCAGATGAGCCGCATGCTCGTTTGCCCCTTCTCCTATAAAAAAAGGTGGACTGTAAGTTCGTTTGTCACATCAAATTTAAAAAAAAAAAAAAAAAAAATTGTTTGAAGCTATAGTTTTAATATTGTTTTTGAATATTTTCATTAAGACAAACAGACAAACACATTTTGAAAACTTGAGCTACTTATAAAATATGTTACGCAATTCGGGGGACAAGGTCGGATTATATCGGATTACGGCTTACACCGACTAAAATCTCTCGGTTTACCTTCGTGCATGATCACTTAGATAGTTAAAGCATTAATCTTATTGTAACTTTGTTTCAGACGTTTTGAAGCTGAAGATTACAAAGCGCCTGCTATCCGAACAACTGCACAGAACCTTAGAGTCTGTAGCCGATGAGCAGGAAGCCGTGGAGGAGGTCGGTGCCGTGTTAGACCTCAAGCAACATAACAAGTTGTATGTAGTACAGAGGGGACCCCTGTTCCAGGACGTGTGGGTTGGTGGGGAAAGGGTGGTGTTCTTCCGGGATGCCAAAGGTGAGGACTAGATTAATTGACATTGAAAAATATCTTCAAAATGCTATGGGTACCTATGCTTTACCGTACAAAGGCGGCGTAAGAGAACCCAATACATTTCATCCCGTGGTAGGCGTAATAGGTGACAGTGGGCCAGAAAGAACTCATATTTATAAGTGGTAGAGTCATACTATGGTTGTGGTGGTTCGACTCGACCGGGGAAAGACCACGCTTTCACAATGTCAGCGTAAAATAGCAGCTCAATGCTGCTATGTTTCGTCTGGTGAGTGTAGAGAACCGGAGACCCTTTTTACTTGAAATGAGGCATTCCATATTAGTCTTCAGAGGATAGATATATGTAGATGGGCTACTCTTAAACTAATTTTGGATCTAAAAATAATAACAACTGTTTATTAAGAATGTATCTCTATGTAATTATGTCACCATCATCATCTGTGCCACTCCGCGGCTGGATGGTGATTGATTAGGTACCGTCATCATTACAGACTATCAAAAGTCAGAAGTCAGAATATGGGCCTCCCCTATAGAATATAGATTGCCTTTTATGGGGGATATTGGCCATAGTTTCCTTGTTTGTAAAGCAGGTTGACAATCGCAGTTTATTATATTGCGTTTTTCATCAATAGGATGTTGATGCCTATCCCTGTTTCATTTCCCTCTGTCGCCTCTTACGACAACCACGGCCACAGAACACAATAGCCACGGATTACGTTGACGTTTGGCAAATGAAGCTTTAATTTCAATAAAGAATATTCATTTCAAATAAAGAGTTTTCATTTTATTTCATTTCATTTTACCATCTACTACACGGCACATAGTACACAATTACATTAATTGAGTTCGCTATGCAACTCTAGGATCGGTTTGTCCTCGCCCCACATCGGAGAGAGGCGAGGCGAACTGATCCTAGAGTTATTAACATGTTATGTCTGATTTCTAGAATCAAGAACGTTTCGTTCTTTATTACAATCCGTTTTATTATTAAAAACTAAGAACTCGACAACTTAAGAAGACTTAAAATTAAACATCTGTAAGTTGTTACAAGTTTTATCCAGTATTTTGTTTAGATGGTTTTTTTCGTGCACTTTAACCATGTAGTGGCGGTGTAAGAATATTCACTACCTCATATCGTCCCGTGGAAAGAGGCGACAGAGGGAAACAAATGGAAAGATTCCTTCCTAATTACGACAAAAAATAAAAAACTGCGGTTGCTAACCCGCTTGCCAAGCGTGGCAACTATGGCAAATACTATGAGGCAACTTATAGGGGAGGCATATGTTCAGAAGTGGACTATAATAGGCTGTAACGGTAACGGTTCGTTTCTTTCTTTCTTTTCACTTTCTGCACTGCAGAACGGCTTGAAGGGGAAAACGAAACGCTTTTTATGTTGAAACAGTGACCATTGACAAACATTTTTTGTAATGATTTCTTGTGTTTACGCGAACACTACATATTTAAAGGACACACATTTTTTGTTCTATTTAAAGTCACTTTTACAAAACGTTAATACGCACTTGTATTTGATAATACATGTACAAGAGTATTTTTTTATTTTATCAAGGTGTGCCACTTACATAGATGTTCGATCGACCTTACGTCTCTTATACCTGCTATTTTATACAGCCTTTTGTTTCATTTAGACACAGGACGTGACGTAATGGTTTACTTATAAGCTTTTAATAACTTTGACCGAGTAGTAGCGGTGTAAGAATATCCCCTCCCCTACCCCATATCATCCCTTGTGTGTCGTAAAAGGCGATAGAAAGAGACAGACCAGGAGATAGGCAGCAGCATCTTCCAGATAACAGCTGAATTAAAAAAAACTGCGATTGCCAACCCGCTTGCCATACCTATCTATTCATAGAGGCCTACGTTCATCAGTGGACTTTTGATGGGCTGTAATGATTAGCTTTTAAAAAATTCACTATCCCATTCTTTAAAATGGCAAAAATGCCCAAACAAGTGCAATCTATCGACAAATGATAGAATAACTGGAAGCAGTGTCTGGTGGTCGATGGTATGGTTCTCTCTACTAAGGAAGACACCCATATCCAGGAATCAAGTTGCAAATGCAAAGCAAATGTTGGGTTACGGTTCGGTTGGTTCTACGGCACTTGAATAATTTGACACTAAAATACTATGAAATAAATAAATAAATATCTTAACAGCCGTGGAATCAATGTATTAAACTATAACAATAATATTGCTCTTCAGACCGAATTTCGGACACTAACCATCTGCGCAAGACAACATTATGCGCAAGCACATGTGCACTCTCTATTCCCACACTCTCATAATCTGATGGAACGGCAATCCCACTCGAGAGATCAGGTGCAAGACCAACGGCTTTACATGATTTCAGATACACGGGCTTGAAACACCGCCAACTTCCTGACTCGGGGTTGTTACTGAGAATGTCTTGACGGAAACCTAATAACGCGTTTTTGGTTAAGATATGTCACATGTTAAATACCACTTAACCAAGTTGAATTAAATATGTTGGTTCCTTAAATAATCCTAGATACGCTAATGGGCCAACTGATGAAAGAAATGCTATTTAATTTGAAATACTGTTCCACAGCGGCAGAAACCATTGCTAAGGTCCTAAAGCAATGGATCTACGAGCCGTCCGTGCTCGAAGGCGCTCGTTCAGATACCGCGGATTCAACGCGACGAGTGCGATTCCCGCCCGGTCCCGGATATCACATAGTATTGTCCGTGGTACACCCGCGGCCACAGGATTTGAAGGTGGAATTCCAAGCTGGTGATGCAATGGAAGGTAATTTATATTATCTGTAATATTACACATGTCGCTATTTTGTTATAGAGTCACTCTGCAGCACAAATATATAAATAACACCATAAAGCTGCTTTGTTTCGTATGGTAAGTGACGCGAACCGGAAACCTTTTTAATAGAGCTATAAAAAAGCACATATCTACATCATGGTAAGAGAATGTTGTGGCCCATAGACACATAATTTCATCTTAGCCCTCTGGAATGACATCGCATCTGCGTTTTTGATACTTAACCGAGGAGAGATGTAAATAAATGCATGGACCATCTACATCTATCTTCCACTTACCCTACTTTAACCTGAGCGCCCGTTATTAACCTATAAAAAATATCTCATTCATTCTTTAACCGCCATTTGTGTAATCGATTTTTATATGATGTTATCAGTAAATAAATGTCTTTCTTAGTTTTGATTTCCTTATAGTAAAATAGTCCACATGACTTGTCAGAAACCATTATCATAATTTATTTTTCTGACCGTGTAGTGGCGATGTAAGAATATCCAGTACCCTATTCCGTCGGTTGGTGTCGTAAGGGGGAGCAGAAGGAAACCAACTAGGAGATGGGCAGCAGCGTCTTCCTGATAACAATTTAAAATAATAAAGAACTGCGGCTGTCAACCCGCCTGCCAAGCGTGGGTACTGTGTCAAAATTCCTCCTATGGCAGTCTATGGTGTAGTTCTATGTTCAGCAACAGTGTACTTCTATAGGCTGTTATGGATTGAATGGCTGGTCCTTAAATATTTGAAGTGTTTGATGGCTGCGTAACGAATCTATCACCTCACTAATCCCGTGAGTTACTTAAGAGTTGACTATGATAAGCCGAAAAAACGCTGGAAAATTGTCGTCATACTTTCATGATCCAATCAGATGTGAAATACCCGGACGTGAAACTGCATGAAAAGAGCAAAGGTGATACTGCAATGAGAACTAATAATCTTACGTTCACCAGATGTCGCTAGTTGGAACTGAGATGAACTTATTTGTTACACAGATGGTCACACAGTCTCATCATCATTGAAGAGTTGTTTTTTAAATAAAATTTTTTTTTTTCACATATATTTATCTTTTTATAATTATTCTACTTTTAGAAGTATCCGTAGCTTAGTTTATCCATTTCTAATATATTCGATACAAAATATACTTTACATTTCAGAGAAAAACCATTAATCTTTACACTTTTCTAACAATTTATACCTTTCCCGCCATGATATCTGTCAACTAGTTCACCTCATTCCTAAGTGGTGCCGCCTTGTTGTCAGAAAAAATTGTGGTAGTCCTCATTGTTAACCCACTTGCCTACTAATGAAAATATCCATGTCCGGATGATTAATCACGATCCAATCATCCGGATGGGTCAATGTGTTTGCGTATTTATCATCATTATATTTCCAGATTACATCGGCTCGTTTGTGGACCAGCTGGAAGTTTTGCACAACTTCACCCTGAAGTCCCAGTGGCTTTATTTGCTAAACTTCGACTTCCAAGCTAAAGAGGTATGTCAAAGTCATCAAAGTAAGTTTCAATAAAGCTTGAAAACCATGTAATCCTATCCTCTATATAGGTTTAATATGTAAAAAATTTAATTTGCTAAGATACCCATGCAAAAAAGTGGCTTCGGTCGGCGGATCACGAAGATGCTGAAGTCCATAACCGTCCGTCCATCTCGTCTGATGTAACGGCGGCGCCGCTCTCGTCGTAGTCTACCAACATACATGGTGCTCTGGTGGTGGGCTCTACAAGTCCACTCGGTGTGGCCACTTTTAGTTCACCGTGGGTGATGAAACTATGGGCACTAAGTCCCTATGCCACAACAAGGCGGAAATGTCTCACAACATGTAATTACACTGATGCGTGGTATAGTTGTGATATAGTTGTATGGTATTATAGTTGTAGAATGAATGGGTAGGCTCGACTGGTGAAGATATACGTTCTCTCAGAATAAGTACCAGTGTAAAATAGTAGCTTAATGCTACTGTGTTTCGTATAGTGAGTGTATGAGTGTAGGGAACTGGAGAACCTTTTCACTGGAAACGAGGCATTCCATCTTAGTTCTCATGGGTGACAACGCATCTGCATTTTGACTCTTAATCGAGGATAGATGTAGATGTCTATAGGCCACTGAATATACTTACCAGATGGACTGTGTGCTCGTTTGTCACCCTTATTCAATAAAAAAAATCGGGGTGTGTCTGTGTCGTGGACATTGCCGTGTGTTGTACGCGAACACGTGTATGTAACGAAACGACTTCAATATAGCGACGATCACCCCTCCGCCGCGCGCGTTGCGTTACAGTCCTCGCTCAACGTGACGAATTATTTTATCCTTTAACTATTTTTTTTTATAGGATAAGTGTGACAAACGAGCACACAGTCCACTTGATGGGAAGTGGTTGCTGTGACCTATAGGCATCTACACTTATCCTCAATTACGAATCAAAATGCAGATGCGTTGTCATCCGTGAGGACCTATATGGAATTCCTTGTTTCCAGTAAAAAAGGGTTTCCGGTTCTCTACACTCACCACCTGAGCTACAGCAGCGGTATTCTGTGAGAGCGTGGTCCTTCCCCGGTCGAGCCGACCCATTCGTGTTGCAACTAAGTATATCAGTAATATAGCTGCAGCAAGGCTCTATCACGTATAGGTCTATCTAGTGGTAAAATTAATTTTGGATTTGGATGGTAAATAGCTAAAACAACAAACTGTTTCTTGAAGGTCCCTAAGTCGTATCGGTCCGGAAAAATCGCTGGAGTTAATCGATTCCACAAGGAAGTTGTGCGAGGAAGAAAACATCTTGTAAATCGCACAGTGGTGGACCGTCAATCATCCAGATGATATGGATGGTATCGCGAGTTTTGTCGCGATGTGCGATGGTGAAATTGAGCGGCTGGAATTAGTCCGAACAATTTCTCAGAGCACTCCCCGTGGTAGATGCGATAAAATACGCAAAGAGATGCAACATCTCTTCGCAGCGCCAGTGAATCGAGTCGATCGGAAAGAACTTGGTCATTGACGATTCGAGGTGCTCTGCGCTGGATGCGGTCAAGTGGAAGGAGCTGGCACTGGGGTGCCCCGGCCCAGAGATGGGAACAGTATTCCATGTGAGGCCGAACCTGCGCCTTGTAAAGTTGCAGGCGGTGTGCCGGCATGAAATACTGTCCCGCTCTGCTGAGCACGCCAAGCTTTTTAGAGGCCAATTTGACCTTCTCTTCCAAGTGACCACAAAACTGCACGTCACTCGATATTTCGACGCCGAGGATTCCGATACTGGCTGAGGCAGCAAGGGAGTGCCTTGAAACTGAGGAGATACGACAAAGGGTTCTTTTAGCGGTAAATGCGCCAACTTGTATCTTCTGAAGATTAAACTGGACTAGATTTAGTCGTCCCCAATCCGAGACTTTGTTCAGCAAAGACTCGACTTCAGAACAAGTTTGTGCCGGTACTCGGCGACGTTTTCCCGAGAAATATTGGCACGGCCGGTGTATAGAGCATCACCAGTGCTGTCATGCGCATAGCAATGAATGTTACCGGTTTGCAACATATCATTGATATGCAGAAGAAATAACGTTGGTGATTACATGCAGCCTTGTGGAACACCAGCATTAAAGACATGTAATCGGAGGATGCACCGTCTACTACGACCTTGATGCTCCGATCAGCCAGAAAACTGGTGATCCAATTGCACAATTTCTCGGAAAGCCCATAGGAAGGAAGCTTCGAAAGGAGCGCTTGTGCCAGACCCGATCGAAGGCCTTCGCTATGTCCATACTAACGGCCAATGCTTCCCCTTGGACTCGATCGCCTGCGCCCATCTATGTGTTAGGTAAACAGGAAGATCACCAACTGAGCGACCCGGCGGAAACCGTACTGGCGGTCACTAATCAGCTGGTGTCCCTCAAGGTACCGCATGATCTGGCAGTTAATAATGGACTCCATTATTTTCGAGAACAAGGAGGTGATGGCGATAGGCCTGTAGTTGGACGGGTCTGAGCGGTCGCTTTTTAGGATCGGGTGGACAAAAGCTGTCTTCCACGATTTCGGGACTACGCCTAGGGAGTAGGAGTACCGGAAAAGATGCGTTAGAACCGGTGCCAACTCCGGAGCAAACGACGGCCCACTCGACTTGTGGATGTCCAGGAGTGCTTTGCGCACCGAGCGCTGTGAGAACCGCACATGCGGCATGGAGCACTCACATCGCGGGATGGTCGGCAGTGTGTTCCCCCCGTAATCAAGAGTCGAGTTGGACGCAAAAAGGGAGCCTAAAAGGTCGGCTTTCTCTTTTGCGGCGTGTGCCAGTGAGTCGTCCTCCTGTGCAGAGATGGTAGTGATGTGCAGAAATTCCTTGAACAGTCTTGGCTAGAGACCAGAATGCACGGGTTCCGAAGGAAGGCGAACTAATTTCTCGCCAATTCTGCCAATGTGCTCATACTTTGCCTTGGCAATAACTCTTTTGAAGGACCTGGAGGCGAAGTTATACTTCTTTTTAAGCATGCTGGTGTTTACATCCCGAGCCGCCGAAGCCTCAGCCCAGGCCTGATAACACTCCTGCTTACTGCGTAATGCAGTCTTACAGGAGCGACCAAACCAAGGCTGAGATCTGCCTCCGATGGGTACCACAGATGATGGAATAAATAGTTCCATTCCCTGTAGCACCATATCAGTGACAGAGTCAGCAACAGCGCTGGGATCATCCGGCAAAAAGCAAACCCGCCCCCATGGGTAGGATGCAAAGAATAAATAAATAAAAATCCTCAGAAATACCTACACGTACTCTGTGAATGAAGTGTTCTTTTATCATGACGGTGAGTCCAACGGTGTGCAGGTGAAGGATGGTTCGGAGTGGGGTCGGCACTGGTCCGTGCGCGAGGAGAAGCTGCAGCAGCTGCTGACGCGGCTGGAGGCGCGCGCCGCCACGCACGTGTCGGAGCGCCCGGCGCTCAACCTGGCCGTGTACGTCGTGCCCTGCGACCGCGCCCCGCTGGCGATATACCAACACGGTACCTACATTTTATTTTCATAGAATAAGCGTGACAAACGAGCACACAGCCCACCTGATGGCAAGCTGGTGCCGTGGCCCATATACAATACACCTCTTCCCCCGCGACTCCACCTCGGTTGCAGCGGTAGAGGGGGAAGGACACCCCTCTCACCGCAGCCCACCAACACACATCTGTTGTTCCGATTGGGCGTGGCAAACCCACCACAAATGGCCTGCCTGTTGTTACTTTTACATTTACCCTCAATTAAGTAGTGACTTAATGTGCAATATAACTATAGTGCCCGTCTAGTAGGATACATAGAAGTATTTGGTTTAATGAGAGTTAATAATCTTCCACTCACCAGATGTCGCTAGTTGTGATTGAGGTAAAGTTTTTTGTGTAACAATGTCAGTTAATTGAGAAGTTAGTTTTTATCTAAAGTATTATATTAATACACAACACAATTCGTCAGTGGTATGATTTTAATTTTTGCACTTTATAACTCTTTTTTTTTTTTTCTACTATTAGTTTTATTTATAGTTTGGTTTATTCATTTTTAATCTAATTAATATAAAATATAAGTAATAATATGTAAATAAACATTTTAAGTTTTTTATTTTCCTAAGAAATTATTGTCCCTGCTATGAAATCTGTCAAATATTTTACCTCATCAGTTCAGGTGTTGGGAACATTTTAAGTTTTAATTTAAAACCATGAGATCATTATGGGCCCTGCAGGGCACGGCAATTAAGAGAG
Organism: Parnassius orleans; assembly: GCA_029286625.1. Taxonomy (NCBI): domain Eukaryota; kingdom Metazoa; phylum Arthropoda; class Insecta; order Lepidoptera; family Papilionidae; genus Parnassius; species Parnassius orleans. The sequence goes on along the minus strand of JAGSMP010000006.1, from coordinate 8,978,092 downwards.
AGGAGGGCCATTATAATGAAACAATAATAATAAATACACTATGTTATATTGCAACTGTAGGTATTTTTGAAATAAAAATAGGATTGAAATACTAGGTAGGTATTTAAAATTTATCATTTAAGTATTCGTTTAGTGTGTAGTAGTGTTTACAAATTAAAAAATCCTTTAGTTTATTTATAAAAATAGTTTCTTTTTCTATATTTTTTATCGAGTCTGGGAGTTTGTTAAAAATTTTGATAGACATGACGAAGGGACCTGATGAATGTAGTTTAAGGCGAGATATGGGAGAGTCAGTTTTTCTTTATGGCGTAATTGGTATTGGTTATTGGTATTGCTTTCTCCTCGTTTGATATAAAATTCTGGGTATTTTTTAATGAATTTGCAGATTTCCAAAATGTATATGCACGGTAAGGTGAGTATTTTATGTTTGACGAAGTATGGTTTGCAGCTATCAGTATTTTGTATGTTAAATATTATTCGAATTAGTTTTTTGTAGGGTCAAAAGATCAGAAACGTCTGTGCTATTTCCCACATGATAACCCCGTAGCAGAGCCACGAGTACGCATAAGCATAATAGGTACTGAGGGCGGTTTGTATATCGGTAGATTTTTTCACTTCTCGGAGAGCGTATGTAAAACTTGCTAATTTCCTTTTAATTTTCATTATGTGGGGTTTCCAGTTAATATTTATGTCTATTGTTAAGCCAAGTAGGGTGAATTCGTTTACTTTTTCTATTTTTATCTTATCGTGGGTAAAGTTTATATTTATGTAGTGGAACTTTTTGGTAAGGGTGAAAACTTATTATTTTCGTTTTGGAGAAATTTATTTCAAGGTTATGTTCTGCCATCCAGTTTGTTGTCTTTTCTAGTATCAATTTACTATTAATTTACATGTAATTTACTATTGATGTTTATACTGCTGTCACATGAGGTAAGCAGGGAGATATCATCGGCATACAGCACACAGGGTTCTTCTATAATTTCGGGGAGGTCGTTTATATAGACTAGAAATAACAGACAGCCCAGAACACTCCCTTGAGGGATTTATGCGTTACATATTTTTCCGTCTGATCGTACTCATTGTAAAGTGGCGTCGCCCTGGTGGCAGAAAAAAGTCTTTAATGCCGTCATTGATAAAAATCCATTAAAACTGCGCACAAAGTAGAGTCACGTAAAGTAGTATTAAATTTTACTATTCAAATTTAAGCTTTTTACATCTTAACAAAAGTCCACTGCTAAACATAGGCTTCCTCCATAGGATGCCTCATAGGCACGATATTATCCTCACTTTACATGATTTGACTGTTTGTTTTCTTGCACAATTCTTCCAATGTACGTTCTATGATATGAAATTATAAGCTAGGGGCTTGGTTGACGAAATTCGATCAGTCAGCAATCAATTCCCGACATCTGTAATATTAGTTTTTCTTTTTATCTTTAAAATGTCTACTTAGCTCCTTAATCGTCCCTTAGGGGGACCCCCATCTTGACTATAAATTCCAGTATATGATGAAATGTCTTGTTTCCAGTAAAAGCCCTACGCGTCTAAAGAAATTTTCATTGCAAAAAATAAAAAGATCTCTTTTAAATTTCCTTCTAGACAAGAAAGTGTCCGCGCCAGTACAAGCGTTCATTTCGCCCAAGTGGGGTGGAGTGGTGTTCGGGAACCCAACCGCATCGGACTGCCGTCAGGAAAGCCCTACGTGGAAGCCTCCTGTGAAACTCATCATGGGTACCTTTATTGCACAGCTGAGAGAGCTGTTGGGCATCACTGATAAGGTGAGATGTTGGTTTGCGATTACAGAATAAGAGTGACAGACGAGCACACAGTCCACCTGACGTCCACCTGGGTAAGTGGATACTGCGACCCATAGACATCTATATCTATCCGTGATTAAGAATAAAAATGCGGATGTTTTGTCACCCCTGAGAACTGAGATGGAATATTTAGTTTCCAGTAAAAAGAGTATCCGGTTTTCTACACTCAATATACGAAACAAAGCAGGATTGAGCTGCTACATTCTGTGAAAGCGTCCTTCCCCGGTCGAGCCAACCCATTCGTGCTACAACTATAATAAAACTGCAGCTTTTAATTAATATATATCAATTGTTTATTAGATCCCCTTAATAGATCTTAATCTGCCTGTAAACATGTTTAGGATCACTCCCGCAATTACATCAAATTCGATAGCAATAGAATAACGATCCGATTTCTATCAAGAATATTTTTTTTATGGGATAAGGGTGACAAACGAGCACACAGTCCACCTGATGGTAAGTGGTTGCTGCTTCAGGACTGAGATAGACTGCTTTGTTTCCAGTAAAAAGGGTGTTGGGTTCTGTACACTCACTATACGAAACACAGCAGCGTTAAGCTGCTGTTTGACGCCGGTATTCTGTGAGAGTGTGGTCCTTCCCCGATCGAACCGACCCATTCGTGCTGCAACCATAATATAGCTCTATCATGTAACTACGTACCACATAACCCAGTAGATCATAGATTATATCACCAAGTAAATTCTACGTAGATCGAAACAGAAATTTAATAATTAAAAACCGAAGGTAACCAAATGCTCTCTAAACCCATTTAAATTCGCAGAGTAATATCGAAGGCGCATACCTCGAGCCACTTCGTTCCGTGACACCGCGGCGTTGGAAGTCGACAGTCTCCTGAGGATCAGGAGCTTGGAGCAAATCACGTCTGCCGAGAGGACCTTGCAATCTCTAGCGCAGTTACTTGGTAGTTTTCTTATTTGTGACTTATGTCACTTAGCTTTCTTGTATAGTAGCCAGTCTTCATCCATTGAGGTATTTATGGCTCTATTTAGGGTTTTCTTACCTTCTTACGTTTTCTATCTAGTTCTTTACCCCACCATGGTTGCTTTACCTCAGCGTGTCTTGGTGGAGTGATTTCTGGACATGATTCATGGTAGCTGTCCATCATGGCTTTAGTGACAGCTGCTACCTGTTCTTCTAGGAGCGACTGATCTGCAATAGTATTTGTCCCCTCAAAACCGTATACAACGTTGTTTTGCAATAACCGACCAAATTTGCATAGAAGGTTTGGAATAAGTAAAAAAAATCTCAAACATTCTGTCCTTTTTATCTTTTAAATTCAAAATGCGTGGTATTTTAACTGATTTTACTGCGCACGCACACATTCGTTAGGGTCGATCGGTAGGCAAAACTTTTGTTGCCCATAAATCACATTCAATTACTCTTACTTATTTACTCGTATTTTCAAAAACTGCAATAACGTTATATCATTATTTATATATTTGAACTTAAGTTTTAAATTTGGCTACTCTTTGAAAAATTACCCTGTATTAGCTGTGTTATGTGTTTTATATTATGGTATGTACTTTCTTATCTCCCCTCCCCTTTGAAACAATCTATTGGGGACGACTATGTTCAGCAGTAAACTTTTAAATGGTACAGCCATTACGTTTTAATGAAATATCGGACCATTTGATCACGCGGTCTTAATGGCGGATGATAAATTTTTTACCACAGGCAAGATATCCAACATCGTGATAAACGATGAAGTGGGAGCTTCCATTAACGCGGCGGTGGAGGCGATATCTCAGGCCGGTGATTTGGCGATTAAAGGCGATCTTGTAGAGGCGTATCGCATGTCGCAGACCGCGTTCTTGGCCGCGGAGACGGCCTTCATGGAACCCAGCCTACTCGCTCTGCTCTACTTCCCCGACGACCAAAAGTGAGTGCACCGCTTGCTTAAGTATTTGCATTACAATTAAGGTTCAATTAATATTTAAGATATATGGATTTGATGTGGTCTCCGGTCACGTGACTAAACGTTAAAACCATTCATTTTTATAGTTTTGTATTAGCGTTGACGATTGTAGTTTTTTAAATAAAACTGAAGTGACAAAAGATCTTACAGGCCGCCTGATGACAAGTACCCACTGTGAATCCATGGACACCTGCAACCAACTTCAAACACAGAAGGCTACAGGTGCGTTGTCTGAGGACTAAGATGGAATGCCACTTTTTATACGTGGTAGAGCCATCCTGCAGCTATATTAATTGTATAGTTGTAGCACAAATGGGTCGGCTCGACCGGGGAAGGACCACGCTCTCACAGAATACCAGCGTAAAATAGCAGCTTAACACTGGTGTGTTTTGTATGGTGAGTGTAGAGAACCGGAGACCCTTTTTACTGGAAACGAGGCATTCCATCTTAGTAAGGATAACGCTTCTGCTAGGCTGGACAACGCATCTGCATTTTGATTCGCAAACGAGGATATATGTAGATGTCTATGGGCCACAGCAACCACTTACCATCAGGTGAACTGTGTGCTCGTTTGTCACCCTTATCCTATAAAAAAAGCTTGTAATTACACTGGCTCTGTATACCCTTCAGAACAGAACAAAGTAGTAAAAGTACTGCTATTTGGTGACGGAAATAGGTAGGTAGAGAGGGTGGTACCTACCCAAACGGTCTCCTAGGCAGAAAAGAGCTACCACCAAGTAACAGAACACAAAAAGCAACTTAGCTAACACCCCTGCATGCTTGAGGAATAAAATGCCACCACACGTACTGGAGCAGTTCGTAGTCCGATGGGGCAGCAATCCGACAGACCAAAGAGATATCAGTCGCAGGACAAACCACTTTACGTGCTTTCCGAAGTACGGGGTGTACAATACCGCTCAAAAATTTTTGAGCTATTGGCAAAGTAAAATTTTTACAACTTTAATATAATGGATTTCCGCTAAGTAACGCGTGATTCTATTAATTATTTTATGGGTTTTGGTGCGCTTATTTTAAGGGTGCAATAAAAAAAAATGAAAATCTTTATTCAGTATCTTTTACACATAGTAACATTACTAATGGCCGGAATCTCCTTTTAAGTATGATACTTGTGTTAGGAGACCCCACTCCTTCCTAAAATTACAAAAAGAAACATTGTATTACAGTAAGTATTAACTACAGCAAGACAATATCAACAGTTAGGAGTAAACGGTGTCAAAAAGAAGCATTATAGTTAATTAATAAGTGCTAACTGAGGAAGCGCAAAAAGAATTAATTGACAATTTAATTTAACAAAAGATATTATAACATTATTATTTACATTACAGATACGCAATTTACATTCCACTGTTTCTGCCAATAATGTTCCCGGTTGTGTTGTCGCTTAAGAACTTGCTGATGTGGCTACGAGGCAAGCCTGTGCTGCAGAAGGAGAAGATGGACTAGTCACAAAATATTACTATAATCTTATGTTATGAAACTTAGAAGCTGCGTATTTACCTATAATAGCAATTCATAACACTGCCAGTGTTGGTTTAGTTAAATAAATACTTTTACAGATTAAAAATTGCCTTTGATTTTGCTGCATATTGCTGATATATCATTTTTACACAGTTATGATAGTTTCAATAAAAAGAGTAATGTACGTCTCGTACGTGGTATAGCCACATAGCAGCTATATTATGGTTGTAGCATGAATGGGTCGGCTCGACCGGGGAGGGACCATCCTCTCACAGACTACCAGTGTAAAATAGCTGCTTTATGCTGCTGTGTTTCGTATTACTGGTAACGATGCATTCCATCGTACTCCTCATGGATGACAAAGCATCTGCATTTTGATTCTTAATTGAGGATAGATGTACATGTCTATGGGCCACAGCATCCACTTACCATGAGGTGGACGGAAAAAAATAACCCGTGGGTGTCATAAGAGGCGATAGAGGCAAAACGAAATAAAATGGTATTTCGTATGGTAGTATGGACATTTTATTCGACTAAAAGTTAGGCTAGCTAATTTAATGGCAGCATTGGACTAGCCATTCAATTAACTGGCTAATTAAACTCAAAAAGCAGTAACATGTCATACGCTTTAAAATCTTAGGAAAATGAAAGACTCATTGCTTCACATTACGATTTATTAATATGTAATACTGAGGTACTTTGTCACAATCAAAATTCATTTTAAACTTCTTAAACTCTATACAATATAACTATAATATAATATAGCGACACAAATATTGTCTTAAAAGCGGAAATATGTAAACGTAAGAAGATTAACAAAATTTTAAATTACAACATTTTACAAGTTTCAATAAACAAATATTTTTTAATTAAAGATTGTATTACTTATACTAAGGTTAATACCTCAGAGGCAAATAATACAAACAAATTAATAAGAAAATGACGATGAGATTTAACCCTTATGCTGCCGTGTCAGTCACTTTGCACGAGTACTGCATTTAAAGGATGACTGACGGCAGTGTATGTGTTAATAAATATAAAACATGGGTATATTATATCCATAATCATCCATAAGGTATGTATGTATTTATATTTACTATAATTATAGGTGATAGGGTTCTTCTTCCACCTCAGTGTCCATCCAGTGTGGCGTAGTAGTAGTAGCTGCCACCAGGGGTCACTAAAGCCAAAAATGCCGCCTAAACCCTCCCCCCACCCTATTTTCGGAGTATCATAAAATTGGTAAGTCTTCTAGTGTTGTATATTATTGAAAAATTAATAAAATAATAGAATGTACTTTTTATATTTATCCCTACCCTTGGCAAGTGCATGTGCAGATTATCTCTATTTTCAGAGTTTGCAATACTACAACAGTGTTCGTAATTAAAAGTATTTAGTAACAGCTAAATTTCAGTAATTTTTTTACATTTTATATTTATATTCAAAAACATTTAATGCTGTTTCCGCTTTTAAGACAATTCATATACATGGCGTAATCCACGTTATGTGTATTAAAGTCACAGTGCAGGATAATATGAAATGTGTTTAATTACATAATATACTAGATATTAAAAATGTTTTGAAATTGAGATCGTATGACAGAGAGATGTTGATATGTTCCAACTTGTTTCAGTCTCGATTTAGGTCCGATATTTAAATGATATTAATTATTTTGGTCACATAAATAATATATTATGACTATGCCAAAGTTTTGTAGTTTTAAATATTTTGGGTAACCTACGCAATTTTTTCTGTCAATTGTGAATAGTATATTATCAAATATTTAACTATCTACCGAACTCTAGAGCCGCTTCATAATATATTAAATCGTTTTATGTAGATTTTATGCTTTTGTGAGGAACCTCTAATCCACTTTGAGTGCGGCAGTTAACTTACTTTAATAATATATATTTCTTTTAATATTATTTTTATTTCAATCCCCTCCGTATCATACCTCATTATTTTTATGGTAATTGTACTGTTTACCCAAATTAATGTGATTACTAAGCCAGTGATAGCGATATATATAGTGATAGCCATATTTCAATAATTATTTTGTATTTTGCCTAAAAGTTTTGATATAATATAGTTTTAAAATCTACACGAAAATTTTCTTCCAAACATCGAGTCATAAGTTCTATATCTCACAATACAAATTTACTACGGCACACGGTTCAGAATGATAGAAGAGAGCTACAATAAATGTGACGATAGATAATATTTTACCGTGTAGCGGCGGAGTAAGAATATCCACTACCCCATATCATCCCTTAGGTGTCGTAAGAAGCGCCAGAGGGAAACAAATCAGGAGATGAGCAGCAGCGTCTTCGTAGTAACGACTAAAATAACTGCGGTTGCCAATCGTGGCAACTATAGGAAATATTATCTCCTATGAGGCAATCTATGGAGGAGGTCTAGGTTCAGCAGTCGACTTTAATAGGCTGTGACGGTAACGGTACGGATAATATTTTGCAACCTAAAACAAGACATTAATATAAAAGATCGATTTATAATAAATATATTACATATTACATAACCAAACGTAAAACATCAAAACGCACAATCGTCCCGCATCTCTAAGCCATATCAAAACGCAGAGTCCCTAGAAACATCTTTAATTAAAGTAACTGAACATCTAAAAGCTCCATCATCTGGATGCTGCTTCCATTATATTTACAGGCAACGTAGAGTAAACTATTGTACGAAATCGGAGCGAGACTTTTGAATTAATTTTAAATGCCTTTTATATATAAACTAGCGACCTGCCCCGGCTTCGCTTGGGTGGGATCTATTAATGTGGCTTCATTTAGATTTAATATATCAATTTTTCCATTTTACAAAAAAATCTTCAAGTTTTACGGATAATACTCTCTATTCGTTAGTGAAGTTTCACAATGGGTTTAGCCACAGGACATTTTTTTAACTTCTCCATGGCGCAGTGGTTTAGCACTGAGTTGTGGCGCTAAGCGCCGCGGGTTCGTATCCCGCACAAAACAAGTATTGATATGGCCTACAAATAATTGTTCCGGGTCTGGATTTTTGTCATTGTGCAATTTATATTTGTAAACTGCCCCCACTATATAGGAGAAAATAATCTTATTCATGTAAAATGACAAGCAAATAACCCCATGAGCTCGATAAAAGACAGTTATTTCGATTTTACAGACAGATACTTCAATTTTAGTTATAGATTACTAGCGACTCGCCTACTTCGGTGCTTTTCAATAGTGCGATATTTATTATTGTGTTGTGGTGGGCTTTGGGTTAGTGGTGACAGGGATAGTGCACGTAATTGAGAGAGGGCGGGAGCTGCTCTTCAAACTAGGTAAGAAACATCGTTCTAACACCACTACACTAAGAAAGAAACACCACTGACGACAATACGACACATGTTTCGACTCTACACGAGGCATCTTCAGGTGAAGTAGACTCTGCGGTGGCTGACCGCTAAGTGATGTAATTAATGTAAGTATGTCCTCAGTGGTGTCTTTCCTAGTGTTTGTCGTATTGTTGTTAGTGGTGTGTCTTTCCTAGTGTCGTGGTGTTGGGAACATTGATTTAATTTTTTACGTGGATCTTATCTAAATCGTAGATATTTCAGAATACTGTGCACATTATTTTCAGTTTTACACGATTCGTTTGTCCCTGAATATCTGAAATGCAAATATCAGTATCAGGGTGATTCCATAATCCATTCCATTCCATTTCATTTTAATATCCTTAAATTCCAACTTTTCCCTTTTCCTGTTTTTATTTTACATTTTTTATTGGAGTTTGAATCAGAAACTGCTATATTTAATTATGTATATGTATACTGTATGTATATCTATATAATATATTTGTGTAATTATGTTTATATTATGTATCTTAGTATGTAGTAGTAATTATGGTAATATTATGTAGACATAGATATTATTTACTTAGCTGTTTGCACTTTGCACCCACCATATTTTCTCAGCTTAGCCTGGAGGTAGACTGGTAGAGAATGCCATGTTGCATTAAGTCCGCCTTTTTGTACTTTGTGTGCAAATAAAGCATAAATAAATAAATAAATAATTTTAACATGTTTAAGTTTACTTTGGTTAAATTTTTGTTAAATTACTTTGGTTTAACACTTTCACGTTATACACATACATACTTAGTTTTACTAAATATTTGAGTCTGAACTTATGACCCCCTAAGCAAGGTAATATATTGTAATATTTTTACTTTTAAGTTTTCATTGACAACAGCAAATCTTACATAGACCGAATTTTTACCACGATTTTTAAACAACATGCCGTTTGAATATGTTGCTACATTATGACTCCAACCAGTCGGTTTCAGTTATCATTGCAACATTCTCCCCCTTTCCCGGGACATAGGCAAACTCCCACAGCGAGTTGGCCAACACCAGCGTTTCACCTTCGATCAATTCAAAGCTCAATGTGTAACAGACGTCTTGGCAAGGCGCTCGGGGCTTGAGTTGCACAAAATTCTTTCCCTTCAGCTGAGACATGATAATCAACCCTACGTCTAATTCGAGGAACTTATGTCTGTACGTGTCGTAGTTTTTAGATAGTAGGAGCCAGTTGAAGTGAGATGGGGGGATATGTGGGGACAGGAAATACGGCCTGGGCGCAAGGATTCTAAACGACTTCACAGCACGAATATCGCAGTTCTGAAAGTGAACAAACCAGCTGGGTATCTTTGTATTGGTTATCCGGGAAACGATTTCCTCTAGGTCCATTGGCTGTCGGCCAAGCCTGATGTTGGTGAGGACCCTACAGGGTACCGAGTCTCGTAGGCGATCGTCATCGCCGATGAAGCTGGTGAGGTTAAGCTCCGAACGAGTAATAGACCAATCGTAGAATGCGTCTTCTACGATCACCGGCGCCCCTCGTAGTAAGTGATGGTTGAACACGTCGTTGTAGTTCGTATCTGCTACGCGGGCGATTGTCTCTGTAAAATTAAAATATAAACAAATCAAATGGAATTTAAAAAACCTGACTGCGTAAAAAGTTTACTGTTAAGATATTTTTATACCCTATGTCACTTACACAACTAAGACGAATTGAACGACACCCCATATGTTAAAATCAATCCAATGTGAGAGAATTTTTTTGGCATTTTAAATAGTCTAATTTGCTACCCAGACATAATATAAATATAGGAGCTGTGTTAGTTTAATCTATATTTCTATAACAAAAAGGCAAATGGTCAACCTGGTCGTAGATGGATGCTGTGGACCATAGTCATCTATATCTATCCTTTATTAGGAACCAAAATCAGATGCGTTATAAAAATAAGACTAATGGGCAGTCCCTACAAAACTAACCATACGTGCGCCCTGTTTTTATCTCAGGAATATAATAATTATTTAACATTGGAATTGAATTTATATTTTTTAAGCTTATTAATATTAAGGAGAAGAAGCATACATATCAAAAATTATTATTATGTATATTATTATGAAAAAAACAATAATTAATAGGACCATCTCTAAACAGAGCATAGACATTATAGGGCACCCCGCTTTGCCTAGTACCCTGAGCACTCTGAGGATATATATAACAACTACTACTGCTGAGCATAGGCCTCCCCCAAGGAAAATTACTCGAGAACCTTTCTTCCTTATCGGTTGTCGGTTCTTTGAGCTTCATGACATTGCCTTCCATCCAGCCATCCTTTGGGCTATGTTTGTTACCTATTCGACTGTGAATATCCTCATCTCTAAGCGTATCACGCAGAGAATTCAGACTTACAGCGCGCCTTGCTAGGAGGAATAGTAGAAGAATTCGTACTCTCCCGCGGGCATTCTCTGCCAAGAGGCGACTATCGCTGTTGAGGCTGCGGATATAAACGAAAGCATTCCCGTGACCGTGCCATATTCATTAATGGGAGTAACATATCTTTTCTATGAGCCCTTATTCCCATGGAATCACTAATGCACTACGTTATTCATAATTATTATGTTATTTTAGTTGCTAAACATAATACTACTATAAATATACGGTGTTGTGCCTTGAATTAAATAAAACTAATTTTCGTCTCTCCTTGGAGCTGGTTAAATTGTAATACATTACTTACTGATCGATTCACAAGATATGCAATCCGCAGGGGAAACAAAGTCGTTGTCCACGTTGTGAGGCTGCGATCTCTCTATTAAGCATTTATTATAGTATAACGGAGTCCAATCCCAAATTGGTAACAGCCTTATCAGTGTCATTCGGGCAATCGCTGCGGCGTGCCACTGAAATGTTTCCGTTTGGCTCACAGTATATCCAATTGCTATCACCATCACGAGGAATAGAAATGCGCGAGTCCATCTCTTAATGGATGCTTTTCTTACAGCCGTTGTTAGTGGACGGCAAATAATTTCCATTTCCTCGTCAGTCATCCCCGCCTCTTTACAATATTCATAAAACGAACGCACTTCTGAGTTAATAAACTCGAATTTTTCCTGTTGGGTCATTTTTGCCGCGTTTTTTAAGCTCATTTTTAAAGTGACCTACAATTAATACCACAACCACACAGCGATCGATATCAAACTTGCATTACATTTAAGAAGGCTTATCGATAAACGAATTTCGCGCGCGCGCGATAAGGACTTTACTTACCTGACCATAGACACTAGGATTTAAGAATGTAAGATAAAACATGCAGTAAAATAAAAGTAACATAGTACGAAGAATTTTTTTTACATAAGCTTTAATGATCATTGACGTTTATGTTTTTATTTATACCGAAAAATCAATTATACTCCAATATTATGCTAAACAGTAACAGTAAGAAATAATACAAATCAAGTCAATGAATACAAAATAATCTCAGTTAACGCAAAATTCAATATCCGTTCATTATATTTACGAAATTATAAGAAGCATGTTAAATAATTTATCATAAATATATAAGTTTTTTTTGTTTTATTTCAAAAATAAACATTATTTAATTATTTTTGCCAACACATCAAAAGCAAAGACTTCTATCAATTATTTTAATATGGCAACATAATAGTCAAGTCAAGTCAAGTAACCTTTTCCGCCATATTGAAAGTTCTTAAGTGGAAGTCGATCAAACACCAACCTTTTATGAGATTGGTATTTATTGTGAAAAAACAATAATTATTTGGGTAACCTAAAATTTACGACATTCATTTATTTGTTTGTTAAAAGTGCTAGTGAAGTTGCTAACTACGTTTTGTAATTTTTGCAATTCTTTTGATGAATACGTCACAGCGCCATGTTGTATTCCTGCGCTGATTGCAGGCACGAGAAATCTGCCAACCCGTTTATTTTTTGGGATTAGTACCCGAGAATAAATCGAACTGCGATTTTGTAATCAAATATATTTCAGTTTATATTTGTCGGCAAATGTCAAACAACTTTATTGAATTCGATGCATCCCTGTTGTCGCATTTCGAGTGTTAACTCTTAATTTCAACTGCAGTTTAGTGCATCCGCGAAAGTTGAAAGGACTGTGTTGTAAAAGAAAGAAGTGATAATTAGCCAAAATTCCGGTCCCCACGCGCAGACGAGAAGGTGCCTACCCGCCGGGGCAGTCGGGCGAAGGAGATATGAACAACAAACGCAAAAATCGCCAAGGGCCGCCGAGGTAAGATCTGTACACCAACTTTCAGCATTGATATGACATGTCTTTGTTGTTCTAATTAGACGTTGATCGCTTTGCGAATACTTGGTCTTCCTCTTGTCAGATTGACAGATTTTAGAAGTATCGTGAGCGTGGGTTATAATAAAGAGTGTAAACAAAACGCTGGATAATAAGTACTGTGCGACGCGAAACACGCCGCCGTTGCGGTGCAAGAGCTACGAACGCGGTCGTCTTTAGATGTTTGCCCTACTTTAGCAGCATACTCACAATCACGACTATCAGAATAGCTGCTTGCGATCAGCTGATCCCAGCGTCTGTGTAATTTGGACATTTTGATTGAAGTGAAATTTCGAGCGTGTATATTTTCAAAATCTATCAATATTTGTAAAAATATGGGTTATTCTGAAATTGCAGACAGATAATGTACATTTATGCAAATTTTCAGCATATTATGCTTTTACTGTTAACCATAGATCTATCACCCATTTTTTGGCAAACCTCCAAAGGCCTATAAACTTTTTTTAAATTAATTTATTATAATATCCTTATTTTCTAATCACATTATTATTATTTTTTTGCTTTTTGCATTAGTACATCAAATGTTTTTTAAATGAGATTGATACCATTTTATTGTTTTCTTTTGTTGCATTACCATTGTAGTGTTATGTTAGATAAATTATAAATTTACATCTAAATATTATGTTCATCTATTAAAGACTTTAGATGTGGAATTGCAAAGAAAATAACCAATGAATAGTATTATAAAATATACTGGGTAAATACCACCTTTCTCACGTGTGCAAGAATTTTTTTAAGTTTTGTAAGTGTATATAATGCTAGATTTTAGGTTAGTGGAGGACAAACAACAATTATTACAATATTTAACAACTACAGAAACACAAATATTTAACATAAGAAATTGCTCGCCAAACACAGATACGTAATTAGTTGCTTAAGCTCAATTATGAATAAACTGGGAAGCTGCTCCAAACACTGTCATAGTAACTATATGCTCAATATCCCCAATATTGTCATAGTAATAATTCAACATATCGTAATATTAACATATTATATAATACTATAATACTACTTTTCTTTACTTTTATTTATATTAATATACACATACAATATTAATATAAATTAAAGTAAAGTTACAGCACAAGTTACAGCCTTTATACATCCCACTGCTGGGCACAGGCCTTCCCTCACTTCTCAAACGGTTTAAAACATACTTATAAGATAAACAAATAAAAAAATAAAATGTTTTGCTCAATCTAATAAAAGTTACAATTTTCTTTAATTTCTTTTTTAAAATTGCTATTTTAAATTTTTACATAATAGATATTTCAAATCAATAAAAAATAAATAAACAATTTTACATATTTCTGTTCAAAGGCAATTATTAACAAAAGTGTCAAAAAAACTGAATTGATGAATTCAAAATTATAGTTAAATTCAAAAGAGTAAGTTATTGTTAGAATTGTAATTAATTAATAATAATCGCAAACAGGTGAGTTAGTGATTATTATTAATTAAAATATGCATTCTTCTTAAATTCAATTGTCTTCAATAATGACTGGTGTATTTTACAATATTAGACTTTTAAATTATAAATATTTAGCAGTGTTACTTCTACAATTTTCTACATCGGTAAATTCCGTTAAGTTATGTGGGTTATACCTAAAAATATTTGTGAAAACTGTCAATTCACATTTGAGAAGCAAGGCAGACCCTTTTCTGCTTTATAACCCTCTTGGAAATGAGAGATCTGTGTCTTGACACAAGTCTTTAAGTTGTTACTTTAGTAAAATAGGATATAGATAACTTAGATTTATCGCAATCAATATATCATAATTATACAGACTAAATTGGTCTCTGAGCTTATTAATAATCTATGGAAATTTCTCCCTAGTTATAGTAATAATATAATAAACTATTCTCATTTAATTCAAAATGCAACATTTCTACATTCCATATTTTGTATGTTAGTGATATGATTTAATAAGCTGGTCAAAAATAACTTTCAGGTTAATGAATATTACTATCTATTATCTGACTAAATAATTTAAGTTCATATACTTAAATAAATTTATTAATAGCTATAATTGTCTATGATTATTATATATAAGCGTATGTTTTCATAAAAAACAAACACTCTGTCATGCCTGTCACCCAGAGGGGTAGGCAGAGACTACTGACTTACATTTGGCACGATCCTGACACACCTTTCTCGCCTCCTTTACATCCATATACCTACGCATACGTGCTCATTGGTTAAGGGTACTCTTAATTTGGCCCATTCTCAACGCCAATTTGGTCGACAAACTTTCGCCTAGGGTGTCCCTCCCGACTCTGCCGTTCACTTCTGCAACATAGATTTGCTTTGCCACTCTTTCCTGGTTCGTTCTTTCTACATGAACAATGACCATGTTTTCACTTCCATATAATATATTATGTAATCAATATAAAAAGTCATACCATCGTGGCAACTTAGGTTATAATCATTTATAAAAGTGATAACTTCTTTAGAATCCTTGTGATTTTAAACTCAATGAAACGAAAAAGCGACACTAAAAAGAGACAAAAATATACATCTGTAGGATTAGCCTGCGAGAGAATGAGATAGAATTATTTCATATTTGTATTCTATTGTGAGAGTGTTCCTTTCCTGTTCAAGCTGATCCATTTATGCTACAACCATAAAGATTGGCAGCATGACTTTACCATGTAAACATACTTTCATACTGACATTGAGGAATGCATCCACCATAAAGATGAAATAGAAGTAAGAAAGGGATTCTTGTTTCACCACACTGGTGTAGATTTGACTGTCATAAGAGCTATAAACAAGGCCTAATCAAATAAAATGGTTTTGGCTTTGACTTTGAGTTATTTTAAGAAGAATTGCAAATAATAAAAGAGTAAGTGGAAACATATAATATGGGTGAATATACAAAAGTTGGGTAACTTTCAGGATATTTTGTATATCATACTTTTCAAGTCAAATTTCTATTTTGGGTATTTAAGATAGATAATGTAATGAATATATTGATCTAAATCGGGCCAGTCACTTTTTTAAGTAAATTTTGAGATATTTTGATTTTTGTGAATTTGACTGCCAAGGGACTGACGAGGGTTACATAGTACTGATTAAATACACAATTTCATAAGAAATATAGGAAATTTATTAACACTTTGAGCTAATTTCATTGAATCTAATAATGGCATGCATAATAACATAACAAAATATAAAAAATATATATATATTAAAATACTTATGTAACTATCAACAGTAACTATTCATTTAAATCTCCATAGTTTGTAATTGTCTGCTACAGATACATTTTTTTTCTTCATGAGTCTTTATTTTAGTTTAGTTTTCTTCTAATTGTATTTTAATAATTTCGCCGAAAAGGGCCCTTCTTTACTAATTCCAATTATGGTTCTTTTAGACAGATTTTTTAACTTTGTTAATTAACTAGCTTGTTTATATTTTTGATACTGAGTATTTAGATTAGTTATAAATTTTAAATTTACAGCTTCCACCTTTTTTATTGCTTATTTCTGTACCGTTAATGTTAATAATATGTCTGTTTTCTTCAGGAACTATTATGGCTGTATTTTATTGTCAATAGTTGAATGTCGTGTATTCTGAGTGGTTCGATTCAACAGTTGTTATTTTTTGCATGTATTTTGATGAACTATATTTTATGAGTATACCGACAGCCAAGAGTGCTGATGTGTTTGTACAGTAGGGCTATGATGACTATCCGAGTACAGAGCCAGAGTACAAAACCTATCCAACTGCAGAGAAGTGTAAGACAGGGTGGCGTTATATTACTATTATTTATTCTGTGGTTATATCCTCGAAATTCATCACCACTGTATTGGAAGACGTTTTCAAGCTACTGGACTGGAAAGGATACAGTATTAACATCAATGGCGAGTACATCATTCACCTTCGATTTGCCGACGATATAGCCCTTATGGCAGAATCGCTGGAGAACCTAAGCACTATTCTCAATGACCTCAATAGTGCCTCCCAACGGATAGGTCTTAAGATGAACAGTTGTTGGGAGCACTAAGCTCGAAGTTGTTGATGAGTATGTTTACCTAGGACAAATAGTCCGACTAGGTAAGTCCAACTTCGACCGAGAGGTCAATCGACGGATTCAACTCGTCTGGGCAGCGTTCGGGAAATTACGACACATCTCGTCAGGTATACCTCAAAAATTCAAAATAAGATTGTACAACCAGTGCGTTTTACCAGTGATGACTTATGGATCTGAGTCGTAGTCCTTTATTGCTGGCCGTATGAGGAAATCAAGGCACTCAGCAAGCTATGGAGAGGGCTATGCTCCAGGTTTATCTGCGTGATAGACTTAAAAATTAAGATATCCGCAGTAGAAACTGAGTAACTGACATAGCCCAATGGAATAGTAATGCTGCCGTGTCAGTCACTTTGCACGGAGTACTGCATTTAAAGGATGACTGACGGCAGTGTATGTGTTAAGTACATTACAGATTGTAGTGAAGTATTAGGTATTTCTAAATTAATGGTAGTATATAATATACAGCCACTTGAATGCGCGTTTTTGGGTTTATGACATGCCAAAGTACTGACATTTTGAGGTTTTTTCCAAACTTGTTTTTAAAATAAATACCTGAAATTGGGTGAACAAATAAACAGCTTTTAATTGTTTTATAATAAAATGAAATAATAACAAAATGTAATAAAATGTTGTATTTATTGACTGATGACATTGAGATGACCCAACTTTTGTATATTCTCCCATATAAATAAATGGTCCTATATTATAATTGTTATGTAATCAAAGAATATTAGTAGAAAATCGGTGTAAACTGAATATAATGAAGAATAGAGATGGTACAGAATAAAATAATTATATAATAATCATTTATAGAAAAAAAGCATCTTTTTAAACAAAATTTGATTTGAAATAAAATATACTACATACGGAACATTTTGAATCAGTATCAAACAATTCATTATAATTTTAAACTTTCAAAATTGAAGTTGCATTTAAAATCACTTGCATTGCACATAACTGAAGGACCTTAAAAATCATAGTGGCCAATGACAGTGATTCCGCCATTAAAGATAATAAGTTTTTGAGGTTTCCATTAAAGTTTATTTAGTTAAAGTTTCCACTAAAGTGAAGGGGACAAAAGTTTGTTTTCATACAGATGACAGACATAGTGGACTGTAAGGGACTCTGCTCCAGTTATCGTTTGTATTAAAACCATCCCTTTAGCTCTCGTCTTGTGGAAATCAGCCTCGTAATGCAGTGCAAAACATTGACACTTCCACAACAAAATTAGTTGTGATACATAGTGTTAGGTGAAACTCCATTATATGTCCAACCATGATATAATTATAAAAGTTACTCGGAAAGAGTAGCCCTAAAACACAGATATTATATTATTATAATATATTATAATACTGTTGCCCAGCAGTGAAACATATATAGGCAGTAACTTTATTTTTTAACTACTTACTCTTAATATTAAAATTGAAATTTTTGCTTAGATTGGTGTTAGTAGGCCTTTTAAGCTCTAACTGTATTAAAATTAAGTTTTTGATCACTTATCTCAACTTATAGTTACACAAATATTTATTTAGTGCCAGTAGGTGCAATGTTGTAATTCTTATCAGTAGTTTGTGATAAAGTGCACATTCTGTGCACTAAAAATATTTTTAATAGTAACACATATTTAGTATGATTGAAAAAATAATAATTTACTTTTGCTGACACATTATTTAATTATAAATAGGGATTTGTTAGGAAAAATTGTAATATAGCATTCATAACACTTATAGGTGCGGTATAAGAATAATACCCCATATAGTTCCGTGGGTGTCGTAATAGACGACACAAGAAACAAAAAACTGCAGTTGCCAACTCTCCTGCCAAGCTTGGCAACTATGGCAAATAGCTCTCTGTGAGGCAATCTATGGGGAGGCCTATGGTCAGCAGTGGACTTTTAATAGGCTGTAACAGTGTAATTACTTTTAATTTCTTGACCAAAAAACTCAATAGCTGATTTTTGTTGACCTGACCCGGGGCTCAAATCTGGGATTTCATGATCAGCAGTCACTTTTACAACCACTAGACCAACGAGGCAATCAATTCAATTACTCACATAAATGAAATTCAATATATAATTTAGTGTTAAAGAAAGTGACTAACGGATTAAAAACAATATGTAGCAATATTTTATTTTCCTTTATTCAGAAATTGTATGCTATAAATTATAATAAAATTATCGATTGGTATGAGCTATGAACTTTCTTTTGGATCTGAAAGTTTTACAATATGCCAACATTTTGTGTTAGATGATATTAGCTTGCTTATATATATACTATAAGCATGATAGAGAATTAATTAAGATTCTAATTATGTTTTGTGGCAACACTTTCTTTTATACTCATTTGTGTGATGTGTGAATATGAATTTGCATAAAAGTAATTTCCGATGTTACATAAATTTATTGATACTTGTTTCTCATATAATAACTGAGTGAGTGTAGAGATCCGGAGACCCTTTTACTGGAAAAGAGGCATTTCATCTTAGTCCTCACGGGTGACAACGCATCTGCATTTTGATTCTTTATTGAGGATAGATGTAGATGTCTATGCGTCACAGCAACCACTTACCGTCAGGTGGACTGTGTGCTCGTTTGTCACCCTATCCTATAAAAAAAAATATTTTAAGAAGTTAGTTGTAAAATTTTTAATCTGTTTATTTTATATAACCTAAATTTTTTATTGTCTGGACTGAATGTTTGCCAAATTTTGTACGATTTTTATGTCATGTCAGTTTTATCTATGCTCATGATGAGTATTTTCAGATTACTTATTTTTTTTGTTGTGGAGCCAAAATTCAACTCTTTAATGTGGTGTAGTTATTATGTAATTTATAGAAATAGTATTTTTGTCAAATAATTTAAAAAATAAATGTCTGTTTCTGATTTAAGTTATGTAAGTTATTAATTATATATTGCCTGATTTATTATATATTATCAGGCAGGCAGTTGAGACAACTGATGATGCCTGTATCCTGTTTGTGTCCACTAGTTACTCCTTTTGTGGTTTAGAAAATGATTATTTAATCTATTTTTGAAATGGTTCACATTTTGGGCTGCGGCTGCGTTTTCTGGCAGATTACTCTGCAACTACACAGTTACAATGAAGTGCTTGAGAAAGTTGTTTGAAAAGCTGGTACATAACTTAAGATGGTGACCCCTGAGGTGAAGTTTTCATTATGAATAAACAATTTGTCAAAATCCTCAATGTCCACTTAAGATCTTAAAGATCTCAATTAGATCTCCTCAGTCCCGGCGGTTTCTTACAAAACTTCAAGGTCCTTGATAAAGTAGGGATTCCAGACTTGAAATGCGTATCCTATGATTGGCCTGATAAATGTTTTGTGGATCTTCAGCATCATTTTCGGTGTTAGGACAGCAAAAACTCTCATTAGGTAAATTAGTCCTTTAGCTTTCTTGAAAATTGTTGATATATGCTCTATATATAAGTTATCATGCATTGCTTGTAGTAGGGGCTACAAACTGTCAAATTTGACATCATTGTCACATTTATTGGGTGATTTGGTAATCGATTTACTAGACGCTGTTACCTATATCACTCAGAAATTGCATTCATCGGATGTTACTAGATTTTTATCAATTTCTATCGTCTTATCGACTTTTGTAACTCTCCGAACAAATGGGGATTTGATTTATCATATTATCTACATGGTTTTTAGTTTTTCGTTGCTGACGGTACTGGGTCTACCCAGATGCCACTACACTACATTAGGTATATCCTCGTATCAGTATATCATAATGTAACCTTATCATACTGCTACTTCCGTATCCGGATTGATACCATGCCATATCCTAAAATTGTATTTTACACAGCTAACTTACAATGTTTATAGACTAATAACATTGCATATTAGCTTATTTTTGACTAGCTGTTTCCCGCGATTTTATCCGCGTGGAAATTTTTTTGCGCGGAACCCTAATTATTTTTCTATACTATAATAAAAGTAGCCTCAGTTACTCCTTATAATAGTGAAAGTCCCGTCGAAATCGGTTCAGCCATTTTGAGATTAGCCGGAACAAACACACAGACAGACACAAAATTTTAAAATTGTTTTTTTTTTTGTTATGAGTACCGTATATACATTCATGTGCATTTAGTAATAAGCTGTTATTTTGACATTACAAACAGACATTTCAATTTTCTTTATTTGTATAGATATGACAAAAAAATACTCCCACACATACCAGGACCGGGAATTTTACCTTCAAGCCTTTTAAAAAAAATGTTGATTAATCTGTGTTTTCGGAACCCTAACACGTGTAATTAACACGCACTTGACAATAAAGCCGAACGTCCACCGCGAACTAAACTATGTGAAAAAAGAAAACTAGAATCAGTGAACTAAGCTTCACTACTACAGTGAACTAAGTCCATCGAAAAATAAGCTAAAACAAACAACACTAAGCGAAAGGCGCCAGAAGGGCGCTTAGCTTAGTTCGCGTAGTTTCGGATCGGCCTGGATATTTTACCTAGCTTAGCTGGCATAGTTTGCGGTGGACGCACATGTATGAAAAACTGGCTCAGATATGCGATCTAAGATAAACTCAGTTAGTTTAGTTTGCGGTGGACGTTCGGCTTTATGAAGTACGACAAATCGACAATACTAGAAAATGCCATAAATATTTTAAAACCAAACTACCATTTCAACTGAATTAGTTGCATATAGTTATGTGCTCGGAAATTTAAATCATTTAGGCCCGTATTAATAAACGTTACTCAACGACGAACTCAAGTGCGTAATCATTTGAAACGCCCTCATTACGAAATCAGCATCTCAAGATCGTTGCTAATTAATAAACACATAAAAACGGTATCTCAAAACGCTGTACTGTTCTGTGACTTGCACTCAAGTATACACACTTGAGAGTCGAATTTCGTTTATTATTCAGTGTGGCACTTAGCTTATATCGTAAACCTAAACCGCATCTTGAGATATGTTTATTAATAAGATCATAACCTCAAGATTGTACTCAAGTGCGTGTACTTGAGCTGAGTAACGTTTATTAATATGGGCCTTAGTTTTCTGTGGTTATGACGGCTCGACGACAAAGGTTTCTTTTTTACCCCATTTCCACTTTTTACTCCTTATTAAAATGTGTAAAATTTACTAGAAAAGCGAAATAGCTAGAGACAATCACGCACAGTTTCAAACTAGGATATTTCATATTTCTTATCGACGATGTGATTACGTAACATACTTTTACAAAAATATTGACATGGATATATATTATAAAAGATACCGATGGTAAGTGGCTGCAGGAGCCCATTGACACATCAACGAACGTAAAACAAAAAAGGTTATAGGGGAATTCCGTAGACTCAATCATCCAAAACATAGCAGCGTTACATGTTTGCCGGCCAAAATATGTCAACGAATTAAATATTTACATTATTTAATCTGTGCCAGCGGGAATAAGCTTGGTAGTGAAATAGGCTCCTTTACCACGATCTTGTACACAACTGTTTACGGGGATCTCTTCTGTTACTTTTTTATTTATTGTTGACGTCTATCTACATGTGCTGTAATTAAACATAATTTTTAATAGGATTTTGTACACGTACCTGTAAAATTATATATTTGCATGCCACTGACCAAATATGCTTATACCATCCCTAATGTAATGTTGGAAATAAATTATTATTATTCTAGTTTCGCAAGCAAGGCCTGTACCATATTCGCTATCCGATCGTCGAATTCTATTTCTAACTGCTGCTATCTCTTTGTCCAGGTCGCCACGCGGCCGCGTAGTAGCCGAGGGTGTGTACAACAACGCGCACTTCATGCACGCGGCGACCTCGCACGTTGGGGACGTCGTGCAAGTGCTCACGCAGTCCGGCAGCCTCTGGGAGGGCGTATTCAAGACATTCAGCGCGCAGTTCGAGGTCAGTGTTTTATCTAGTTCTTACCGTGTAAGGGCGGTGTGACAATATCCACTACCCCATATCATCCCGTGGGTGTCGTAAGAATCGTCTCTTACGCCTGCTGAACAGATTTCAATAAGACGATGAGACTGACAGACTGACTGCATCCTCAGGAAAGGCCATTTACCGCGGGAAAATACCTAATTCTCACGGGCAAAACCGCATTGTGAAAAGCGAGTAAAATGTAAAAATCTAGTAAATATACACTACCCCCATTCATCCCGTGGGTGTGGTAAGAGGCGACAGAGGGGAAACAAATCAGGAGATGGTCAGCAGCGTTTTCCCAATAACGACTAAAAATAAAAAACTGCGGTTGCAAACTCGCTTGTCAAGCGTGGCAACTATGCCAAATATCCCCTCTATGAATCTATGGGGGAGGCCTATAACGGCTTTATCTATTTGCTTTCCATTTTATACCTGCAGAACTGGATTAAACTAAGGACAAAGTAGGCCTATGGGTCCCACGGTCTTAAAAAAAAAGCATTTTTAGGTGAACGTACTATAAACAAAAGGGAAGTCGGCTAGACGTGGATTTCGTGGTCCACTTTTTCTGGCTTAGTAACGTTTCCTCCTGTTTTTACCCGACTGCCAAGGAAGGGTTATGTTTTTCGCGTGTATCTTGTATGTATGTATATTTGTTTGTAAATTTCTTTATTACCTCGTGGCTGGATGGATTTCGACAGTTAAGGTATCGTTATATTTGTTTTAAAAATCGAAGTGTCCTCAGATAGCTGTTTGAATTTTAAAAAAATGCCGGATTTTAGTAATAGTAATACGGTAATAAAAAAAATAACCAAACCTATCGAGTAGGGTATCAAAATAAAGGAAATTAAAAGGGGATTACAAAAATTACATAAGTAAGTTTAAGTAACCTAATTAAATTTAAACATTATATTAAATTTAATTAGGAATAATAAAATGGTTTAAAAAGTTTTTTTGGCGTGCAATTAATCATCTCTACATTTTGCTCGACTTATGTAAGTAACACAGTTTTTGTTCATAAGAGTGTGCCGGGACCCAATTGCAAATTATAAACTGAAAGAAAATTAATGGGTTCCGCTTGCTACTAAACTTAATGCGGGTATTTTACTTAGGTTTTCAGCTCATAATATAGTCTGTTAAATCGAAGTAGAGTTTACTTTTTATAGTTTATTTTAATTTTCTTTCTATTCTCAATCTTGTTTCGGTCTTTTTAGTGCATTACTTTTAAATTGTCTTTCTTGCAGTCGGGTTTTTTTATTGTCTTATTGCCGTAATCGATCCCGACACTCATATTGTCTAGAGGCATCTACATGGCTCAATCCAACTCTGGCTACATGAGCGTGCCTTTAAGCCATCATTAACTTAATGAATGACCTCGAACGTAATGCGATAGCAACATAAGTGGTAGTATTAACGCTAAAATGCATTGAAGATAATCTTAGAGAAATATCGTCATTCACTGGCTTATAATACGGTCTACTATGCTTTGCTTACAAGTTTTTTTGCTTAAAACAGTTTGGTCGTGGCTTGCACTAGAAATAATTGTATTAGTCTGTACACATTTTATATAGATATACCTAACAGATTTATATTTAAATCTATTTTACGTATTTTTTAAGAATCATTTTTGCATGTTTGTGTGAATGAAGCTCTATTTACTTCTGATCTTGTGGATTTAACCACCTATAATAAAGACTCGTCTTTGTTCTTACACTTTCGGCTATTTAATATACTCCTGCGTGGTTGAAACTTCTGTGTTATGTATATCATGAATTTGTTACCATAAAGGCCTATCAAAAGTTCGCTTCCCCCATAGATTGCTTCATAGGCGGGATATTAACCATTTCACTGTCCCATGAGTCATATATGAACATTTCAATTGTTTAACTATTGTGTCTATTTCTCGGACAGGGAAGTTGTTAAACATAGTTGCCTCGCTTGGCAGGCGGGTTGGCAACCGCAGAACTTTATTATTTATTTATTTCAACACTTGTGACCATCTTTACAAGCGCATTATCTTTTTAAATTAGGTATACATAACAAATTATATACTAGCTTTGTGAACTCACTCATGGGACAACAACTCAAGTCTATTTCTCTGGCTAGCCGATTAAGAGTACAGAGAGCACCACAGCCGAGGTATCCGTCCGGGACATGCATGTTCAACAGTTTTAGTATGTCAGATTAAAAAAAATCCCTATAAGTACCTTTTTAAATACATAAAACCAGAGTAAGTTCTAACCTTAAGTTCATTATATCCCACCATTCCTTCCTTCCAAAGAATAAGGAACCCACTTTATCCCAATATTAAGGGATAAAGTGGCTTCACGCTGTAATGTTTCATATACAGATATCTTAGTTGTTATTAAAAAGACAATGATGGCCGTCTCCTAGTTTATTTCTCTCTGTCGCCTCTTACGACATCCACGGAACAATATGAGGTACGTATGGGAAATTGGACACACACGGTACAGTAAGAAACTGTTGTCCTGATTGATATTACCAATTACTAGAACAGACACCGGGAACAAAATCAGTACAGTAGTACTCGGGCGCGTGGAAGGAGGCACAGTTTATCTTGTTATGGCACAGACCAAGTTTGAGCCCGCGGACTCTAACGCGTGTTGCACAAGTGGTAATATTAAAAATGACTTCAATTAAATTATTAAGGATAACTAAAAAACTATTGGTCAGACCTTGACGAAATTTATATGGGACCACATAAAAATCACCAGCTTTCAAATAAAAAAAGAATCACCAAAATCGGTTCACCTAGAAAAAAGTTATGAGGTAACACACATAAAGAAAATACTGTCGAATTGAGTTCCTACTCCTTTTTGAAGTCGGTTAAAAATGCAAACAAGCAAGTCTCGGCGTCTCTTCTAGTACGTAGTACATATAACTTCAGTGTGTTATATATGTAAACTTAAATATGAAAATTCTAAAAATAATTTGAAGGTTACTTTTATTGATCCCGCCGGAGCGTAAAAATAACGCATTGTCCTTTCATGGTCGCTGTCCGCGTTAACTCGACCCGAACATTGAACGTTCGCCGAGACAAAGACTTCGTCATAGATTTATGTCTGTCTCGGTGCAAGTTTGCCCAATTTTATATGAAAATTTAGTCTATCATCTATATAATGTCGCTTGTCTGACAAAAAAAAGCGGGAACTTGGTATATACATGTGAGTCAGAATAGTGCATAGTATGGGGCAAGTTAATGACGAACAATGACTAGGAGGTACATGCTTTACAAACGTAAAATAGTGAAATTAATTGTATATTGCTATTTTACCCTAATATCACATCACGTTATCACTGTCTTATGCGCGTTAGAGCCACGCTGCAGCTATATTATGGTTGTAGCACGAATGAGTCGGCTCGATCGGGGTTGTACCACGCTCTCACAGAATACCAGCTTGAAATAGCAGCTTAATGCTGCTGTGTTTCGTATGGTGAGTGAAGAGAAACGGAGGCCCTTTTTACTGGAAACGAAGCATTCCATATTAGTATTCAGAGATGACAACGCATTCTGTATTTTGATTCTTAATCGAGGATAGATATAGACTCGTGGGGATATTATATCATATATTATTATATCATCAATGTAAACCGATATGAAAACAGTTTCTCAAATGGCAGTCTCGTACCGCCAAGCTCAATGTGATGCGGAATGGAATTCACACGCATTCAAAATATGATTATCTCCCGGGCATTCATTTTGACATTTTTTTATTGACCGTCAGGCACGGAGTAAATCCCCGAGCCTCAGTTTCTAAGCACGGCTCAGTAGTAAGGTAACACAAAAAAATTGCTGTGAAATCTGCTCATATTTTGCCATTTGGACAAATGTTTATTTAAAAAGTTATTGAGATAAACCTCTTTATTATTTTATACATCATTAATACCAAACGTTGTACAAAGGTTGTCTGGAAGAAATAACTTTAAAGATAATATGACTGCTTCGTGACGCAGCGGCTCAGCGATGAGGGTCGCAGTCGAATCCCGCGCCGAACAAGTGTTTGTATGGCCTGTAAATAAATTGTTCCGGGTCTGGATGTTTGTCCTTGTGCAATTTATGTATGTAAACTGCCTCCGCGTTACAGGGATAATTCCTAACGTTTTAAGACTAAAAAGAAAAAAAGGCCGCTTATTGTATCGCATTTTTTTAGGCGCATGTAGATATATTTATTGTAATGATAGTGATAGTATGTATGTAACAAAAAATTACATATTAATGTATAACAAATGAGCGCCATTATCGCCAACAAACTGTTGCACAGTTTGGCGATGTTTATTATTATTTTAAATGCGTGTATTTTATATGAATAAAGGTATTATAAAAAAAAAGTATTGCTGTGCAATAACTGTCTTATCTTGAATAAAAATATATTTACTCTATATATATCTCTAATTATTTACGTATATGACAAAAATTGAGTAAGGTATGCTGAGATGGTTTGGCTATGTCGAGAGAATGAATGAAGAACGATTGACGAAAAAAGTGTATAAGGCGAGTGTGAATGAAAGTGTTGGAAGGGGGACGTGGACGGGACTAGGAGGACGTTTCTCGACCAAATCAGGGACGTCTTGAAAAAAGGCCAGGTCAAGAGTACCCTAAACCGAAGAGCATGTATGAAGGGAATAATGAAAGTGGACGAAGCGAAACAAGTATGTAAGGATCGTAGCAAGTGGAAAGAAGTGGTCTTTGCCTACCCCTACGGGAAAGAGGCGTGATTATATGTATGTATGTATGTATGTATATTTTATCCGTATATATTTTATTATTTTATTCGATAAAATCCGTAAATATAGTTTTATTCAATGTGTAGTATTCGCGTAAATATAAGAAATCAACTGTCTTATCTATTTATCTAGAATAATCCTTTGTTTGCCAACAGCCTGCCGTTAGTATATAATGTAATTTTCCTTTACCTATGTATTTTAAAATGCATACTCCTATAAATAAAGCAAGTGAAGGAATTGACTGTATGTTTTTTGAGACACTGATTCCGTACGCACATACATGTAGGTAACAATATCATTATCATAACAGACCACAAGTCCACTGCTGAACGAACATAAGCCTGACCCCAGGATTGACACAAAGCACACTTCGCAATAAAATGCTAAAATAATATATCGTATTTAATGAGAGCAAAAAGCGTGACCTTGTCAAGATCGACTGCAAAGCCCAACCTCATTCGCTTCGCGTTCAAGTTTGCAAAATATTTAACTAAAAAAAAAACTATAAGGCCACAGATGTCTGTAAAACTCGCCCTTTGCATCTCACTTGAAATTTTCAAACGGTGTATGTACGAAATTTGTCGTCTTCAACTTTATAGATTTGGTGTCATCGAACTTGCAACCTTAAGTTTGGTTCACATCGGTCGCTGAACCATTACAGATGTCATCGTAACGATCGAAATATTTACGTATAGACATTGCTGTAATTGTACGTGTTGAAAATTTCGTACCTGGTGACTTAGTCTACCAGCCGCAATATGTTCGTATTATGATTTGCTTTCAACTAACTATATGCGCTTCTGAATTTATAAACTGTCCTGATGGTAAGCGGACGCTGCAGCCCATAGACCCGCTTCTATCTTCGATTAAGGTTCAAAATTTATCACCCTGAGGACTAAAATAAAATGCTACATGATCCGTAAAAGGAGCTAGGGTTGTCGTCACTTATGAAACACGGCAGAGTTATGCAGGTATAAATTTACGCCGGTAATCCGTGAATCGGTCGGTCCTTCCTCAATTTTATGTTTTTTGTGTGGTAGACCTCATACAAATAAACGTAATTCAGTTTTTTTTTTGATATATTTAGTATATCCAAAGTCCAATGCTGGACATAGGCCTCCCCATAGATTGCTTCATAGGGGGGGTAATTGCTTTAGTTGCCACGCTTGATAGGTGGGTTTGGTAACGCAGTTTTTATTATT
The DNA here is from genome assembly GCA_029286625.1 of Parnassius orleans. Lineage (NCBI taxonomy): Eukaryota > Metazoa > Arthropoda > Insecta > Lepidoptera > Papilionidae > Parnassius > Parnassius orleans. The sequence goes on along the minus strand of JAGSMP010000006.1, from coordinate 8,949,289 downwards.
TTAAATTGTTTCTAAGGTGCTGCTGCCCATCTTGCTGGTTTGTTTCCCTCCGCCTTCTCTTACAACACCCACGGTACGATATGGTGTTCTGAATATACCTACACCGCTACTACACGGTAGAATTTATCTATCAGATTTATATTCTGTTTTTCGGTGCAAAATATAAAACTTAACTTACTGTTGCAACACTACCTACAGCTGTTATTTTGCCGAGCTAATTTATAACAATGTTAATATGTTAACGTTTGGTTTCTTAGGCCGGTATTCAGAGCTAAGTAAGGATGTTTTCCTTACTTGGCATTTTTTTTGTTATGCGACTTTATTTGACTTTGTTTTTTTTGTTACTTACGAGGGCGACACTGATAGTTTTTAGAACTGGCCACTTGTAAACAATATAATAAAAAAATAAGTTCAAATTTTGAAAATGGAACTCCTTGCCAATATTATTGTGTATGTATGTATTTTATTAATTTGTCATTTGTTTACGATTTGGCGGCAAATTGAAAATTGTCTGTGTCACGTCAGCATGAATTTAACGCGAGAAAATTTTCGTACAATGATTTTTTATGACTTTCGATGTCATTTAAGTCAACAAGAAAGTTATGATAGACTTCTATTGGCCTTTCATGATGAAGCCCCATCTTGTGCCACTGTTTATAACTAATTTAATGAGTTTAAACGTGGTTGCACTAATCTCACCGATGATCTGCGTGAGGGACGGCCTTCTATGGCGACGACTGAAGATAACATCAGTGTTGTGCGGCGTATGATAGAGACTGACAAAAGAGTGACTTATCAGCAGATTTGGACAAGCTTAGACATTGGTATGAGTCAAGTGCACAAAATCCTTCATGAAAATTTAGCGGTCAGGAAGCTTTGTGCCCGATGAATACCTCATAATTTGACAGAGGCCCAAAAACTCCGTCGTGTTTATTGGTATCGTGAAATGGTTCAAAGATTTAACGGAGGTGACTCAAATGCTGTATTCGACATACTTACGGGTGACGAAAGCTGGATTTATTGTTATGATCCTGAAACTAAGAGACAATCTGCTGTCTGGGTGTGTCCTTCCGAGGAGTTGCCAACTAAAGTGAAGAGAGGTCGAAGCGTGGGAAAAAAGATAGTGGCCTCGTTCTTCGGAAGGACAGGTCATTACGCAACAATTGTTTTAGAGGATCGAAAAACAGTTACTGCAGAGTGGTACACTAACAATTGTTTGCCACTTGTCTTGGAAAAAGTTCGGGAGAAGCGACCTCGCAGTAGGATCCTCCTTCACCACGACAATGCCTCGTCGCACACCGCCAAGCAAAAATACTAAAACTACTTGGCGACGTCAGACGTGGAATTACTGGGTTACCCGCCCTATAGCCCCGATCTCGCACCTTGCGATTTTTATTTATTTCCGAAAATAAAAGAAAAACTTCGAGGAAAACGTTTTATGGATGCCGAGGAAGCAGTGGCTGCGTTTCAAAATGCCGTCGAAGAGACCCCTAAGGACGAGTGGGCAAAGTGCTTTTCTCTGTGGTTTCATCGGATGCAGCGATGTATTGATATAAATGGACACTATTTTGAAAAGATGTAATAAAACTAATAACTTGCTAGTTTGTTCAGTTTTTGATTTTCTAAGAACTTTCAGTGTCACCCTCGTATAAGAGTTTCTATCGTTAAAACTTTTTGTTGTTTTTATTTAATTTTGTTTTCAAAGTCGAGAAGTTTTGATGGAAGGAGTCACCTTCATCATCATCATTACAGCTCTTTACATGTCGACTGCTGAACAAAAGCTTTCCCTAAGAAATGCAACAAAACACGGTCCTGAGTCAACTGCATCTATTATCAAGTCTTCACTCCATCAAGGGGCCGGCAGCTCTACACTTTGCTTATCGGTACGAGGCTGGCATGGCACTCTAAACCTTTTGCCTATCGATGGTCGGTTCTTCGACTGTTATCCGTGCGGGTAACAGCTAGTAAATCTACACATAAATAAAATTGAATTGTCTTTGTGTAATATTAAAATGGTTAGACCTAAAAACCATTTTAAAAATTTTTGTCTGTCTATTCGGGCTAATTTTCGAAATGGCTGAACCGATTGTGTTGAAACTTTACGAACTGATAGAGCAATGTCTGAATGGATTAAGGCTCCATTTTATACGAAAAATTGTTTTTTTTTTTTTATTATTTCTTAAATATAAATAATGCCACATCAATAAATCCTATCCAGACGAATCCAGTGCGAGTTGCTAGTATTTAATATAATTCGACAGATCATAAAAAATTATGATCTGTGTATGAATCACAATTTACAATCAATGCAAATGTCTGATATAATTCTTGATAAATTTTTTATTTAAATATTCTTACAAAGAACGTGTATCTACAATTTTTTCAATTTTGCCAAACTGTAAGCCAACAGAATATTTTTCAGAAACGACTCAGCTTGAAGTTATGGACTCTTACAGGCCCGAAAACACGTACGAGTGTACGAGTTGATTTGGGACGGGTACTCAAGTGCATTGTCCCTGCCTCCCGTACTATCTCGCCCAACTGTAAACTGGGTCGGATCGATACATACGCATTGTGGGTCCGTTGCGCTTTTTATTTAAGACCGTTCCGCCGCTTTGCGTTCGCTGTGCTAGCTTTTCAATGTTGTTATAGGCCTTATTATATTATAATATATAGCTATTTTTCACTGTTTCTTGTAAATTAAAGCACGGTCGAGGAATAAACGTATTTACCGTTCTATTACAAAAAGTAGTTTACGATTAGTTTCAGTTTTAAACAAGAGTTTTTCTATACACAGTGTGACCAATAGTGTTATCAGGATTTCGGATGACTATAACATCTAGAAAAGCTAAAGAATTATTTGCATCTAACTCCATTGGGCTCCTTCTTACTGCTCCTGTAAATCCAAGATTCTACAAGCGGTACGTAAACGACACTCACAATTTTACCATCTGACAAAGTAACTGCATTTTTAAACCACCTCCACTCCATAAACTCTAAACTACAATTCACAATGGAGTTAGAGGACAATAATTCTTTAGCTTTTCTAGATGTTATGGTCATCCGAAATCCTGATGATCCTGATGATGATGATGATGAAATATAACGACTTAAGACAAAGTCGGGTACATTGTGGAGTTTACTTTTATTACAAATTAAATTTAAAAAAATTGTCATATGCCTTGCGAAACTTTCAGAAATTTCAAAAGATTTCTGTGGCTTCAACACTCCGTTGTTCTCTAGACACAGCGCACGTAACTCTAGGCCATGTCGATGTACTAAGAAGCTTAAATTTGCCGGTTCGTTTACTGCGCTCGGTATGAGCTTTAAGTTTGAAATCGTTTATTGGTGAGAAGCTCTGTCTTTTCTCTTCACCGTAGGTAGCTTCGAAGTCATAAAAATTAATAAACTCTGACTGGTATGATGTATATGATATGTATAATGTCAGGGATTTTGCTATGACTATCGACTCCACACAGTCAGTAATTCATTAATGGAGCAATGTAAACACTATTGCAACAGAATTTCAGAAAAATATACAAGGTCTCTAGATTACAAAGTTTAAAATTTTGGTGTGCCGCTGGCTCGTTTGCCCCCAAACGAGCATGCGGCTCACCTGATGGTAAGTGACTACCGCCGCCCATGAACAACCGCAACACCACGGGAATTGCAGGTGCGTTGCCGGCCTTTTAGAAAGGAGTAAGCTGTTTTCTTGAAAGTCCCTAAGTCGTATCGGTCCGGAAAAATCTCCGGTGGTAAACAATTCCATAGAGAAGTTGTACGAGGAAGAAAACTCCTAGTAAAACGCACAGTGGTGGACCGCCAAGCATCCAGATGATGAGGATGGTATCGTGAATTTTGACGCGATGTGCGTTCGTGAAATTTGGCGGCTGGAATTAATCCGAACAATTCCTCAGAGCACTCCCCGTGGTAGATTCGATAGAAAATGCAAAGGGATGCAATATCCCTACGCAGCGCCAGTGAATCGATCAGAAAGAACTCGGTCGTCGACGATTCGAACCGCTCTGCGCTGGATGCGGTCAAGTGGAAGGAGCTGGGACTGGGGTGCCCCGGCCCAGAGATGAGAACAGTATTCCATGTGAGGCCGAATTTGCGCTTTGTAAAGTTGCAAGCGATGTGCCGGCATGAAATACTGTCTCGCTCTGCTGAGCACACCAAGCTTTTTAGAGTCCAATTTGGCCTTCCCTTCTAAGTGACCACGAAACTGCACGCTATTCGATATGTCGACGCCGAGGATTCCGATGCTAGCTGAGGCAGCAAGGGGAGTGCCTTGAAACTGAAGAGATACGACAAAGGGGTTCTTTTTAGCGGTAAACGCGCAAACTTGTGTCTTCTGGGGATTGAACTGGACTAAATTTAGTCGCCCCCAATCCGAGACTTTTTTCAGCAAAGACTCTACTTCAGACACAAGTTTGTCCCGGTACTCGGCGAAGTTTTCCCGAGAAATATTGGCACGGCCGGTATATAAGGCACCACCAGTGCTGTCGTCTGCATAGCAATGAATGTTACCAGTTTGCAACATATCATCGATATGCAGGAGAAACAACGTTGGTGATAGCACGCAGCCTTGTGGAATACCAGCGTTGATAGGCTTGTAATCAGAGCATGCACCGTCAACTACGACCTTGATGCTCCGATCGGCAAGGAAACTAGTGATCCATTTGCACAATTTCTTGGGAAGCCCATAGGAAGGGAGCTTCGAAAGAAGCGCTTTGTGTCAGACCCGATCGGAAGGCCTTGGACTCTACTGCCTCCGCTCATCTATGAGTCAGGTAGATCAGAAGATCACCAGCTGATCGACCCCGACGAAAACCGTACTGGCGGTCACTAATCAGCTGGTGATCCTCAAGGTACCTCATGAGCTGGCAGTTTAGGTCTGTAGTTAGACGGGTCTGAGCGGTCGCCTTTTTTAGGGATCGGGTCGACCAAAGCTGTCTTCCATGAATTCGGGACTACGCCTTGGGAGTAGGAGTACCGGAAAAGACGCGTTAAAACCGGTGCCAACTCCGGAGCACACGTCTTCAGCACAATGACTCCGTTAGGCCCACTCGACTTGCTGACGTCCAGGGTAAGGAGTGCTTTGCGAACCGAGCGCTGTGTAAACCGCACATCCGGCATGGAGCACTCATGTTCCCCTCGTCATCAAGAGTCGAGTTGGACGCAAAGAGAGGCTCTCTCTTTGCGTCCAGTCAAGTCGTCTTCTCTGTGCAGAGATGGAAGAGATGGCTGACAGAAGTTCCCTTGGACAGCCTTGGCGAGAGACCAGAATGCACGGGTTCCCGAAGGAAGGCGAACTAGCTTCTCGCCAATTTTGCCGATGTGCTCAGACCTTGCCTTGGCAATGACTCTTTTGGAAGGACCTGGAGGCGGAATTTTACTTCTTTTTAAGAGCTCTGGTGTTTACATCCCGAGACGTTGATGCGTCAGCCCAGGCCCGGTAGCACTCCTGCTTATAGCGTGATGCTATTTTACAGGAGCGACCAAACCATGGCTGGGATCTGCCTCCGATGGGCACTACAGAGGATGGAATAAAAAGTTACCACATCAGCGACAGAATCAGCAACAACGCTGGGATCGACCCGGCGAGAAGCAAATCCGCCCCCAAGGGTAGGATGCAAAAAAAGACCGATCCTATCCCAATCGGCCGACCTATAGTGCCAAACACGGCGGCAGCCTGCAGAATGCAACCGCGACGTTAGAGTGAATGGCACTACACTCCGGACAAGACAATGGTCCGACGAGCCTAGAGGGGCGTCGACGGAAACCTGCTATCCGTCCGGATGAGAGGTCAGCAGAAGGTCCAACAGTGACGGTACACGATCCTCTACATCTGGAATCCGCGTTGGCGAAGTAACCAGCTTTGTAAGACCATATGCCAAGGCAAAGTCATAAACAGATCTCCCCGCATGATCGGTTAAACGTGAACCGAGCCATTCGGCGTGGTAGGAGTTAAAATCGCCGAGGATCACGATATCTGCGGATGGGATCTGCTGTAGCAAGGAATATGTAGCCATTTGGACGTGGTCGATGAGTCGGTCTGTTTCGGCATTACCGCTATGGGACCTATAGAGGCACCCGTAGACGCGGGGATGGTCGTCGCTGTCTACGCGCAGCCATAGGATGGACAGGTCCGTACCTTCAAGACTGCCAAGGCGTCGAAAACAGATGTCCTCTCTGACGTATACGCAAACTCCAGCCCGGGGCACAAGGGAGTGTTCTAATTTGTACCCCGCGTAGGAGAGATATGAAGTATCAGCCGGAGAGGACACCTGAGTCTCGGTTAAAAAGAGCAAGGCCGGCTTCGCCGTCTCCAGATGGTAGTGGACAGCGTTAAGGTTGGAATGAAGTCCCCTGATATTGCAGAAATTGCAAAAGTTCACGGATAGCGTGACAGGGGTCGCAATGGTGTTATCGCTCCGCTTGCCCCGAGCAGGTTTTGTCGCGAGCGGAATAAGGGGGGGACCCTTTAATTCCGCTACCATCTTGATGGGGGGGGGGGGAATTAGGCCTCCGGCCACCTGCACTCACCAGAAGTAAACCTTTACTTCTCGCTGGTATTCTGTGAGATCGTGGTACCACCCCGGTTTGAGCCGGCCCATCTGTGCGACAGCAAAAGCTACCGCGTGGCTCTACCACTGTTAAACTGTGATCACGATAACTCCCGAAAAAACTGACGTATCGAGACCTGGTTACTTCTTTTGTTGGTTATTTCATATTAATAGCCTAGTACGCGTAGTTTGTTAATATAATGATTTTCAACTTTTATAACTGTTATAGCTATTAAAATTTAGGCGCTGCGCAAACGTGGACACTTTTTGTTACCGACACGGGACACCATCACAGGAAACCGTAGTTGCTGTGTCCGGTAGCGGCAATCGGACACAGTCGCCGGTTGCTACTTCTGAATACTGCACTGGTAACAATTCGTTGCTTGTTTTCCGTCAGTTTCACCTTGGATGTCGATGGAAGATTTTACCTTTGCTTGTTGTGTTAATTACACGTTGATGTAGACGTCGTCGCCGTCAATATTTATAGGCAAATCAACCACGTCAATGACAGCGCCGTACAATTGTAAGGAAATTTGCTTTGTGTTGCTTGTGTCTTCAACTGACGACTTAAAGTTTCCTTTTACCTACACCGAACACTTTTTGATTGGCGGTCGGTATGTGTCAAGAGGAAGCAACTGGACACAAAAAGTGTCTGTGTCTGCGCAAGGAATGGCTGATTTCATATTGATTACATGAATTTAATATATTCATTGGTAGCTTGTATCCCACACAAGACACAAAAGTGTCTAGGTTTTCGCAGCGCCTTAAAGGCACTGTCATATATATTTTTAGCATTTGATAGACAAAGGACAAATGTACCATACAGATACAGGCTGTATGATACAGCCTATATCGATTTTATACTTTGTGGAATCGATTTATTTTGGTAAACATTATAATTTTTCCCCTGTAAGTAACACTACCTGTTAAAATAATAGAGCGCAAAATTTAATACACGTAAATAATATATTTTAAAAGTACGGAATACAATTTATTTTTTTCGTCAAAATTAAATGAAACGCTCATGAGGCGTGTGGATTTTCCAAACTATTTATGAATATGTTTGTGGCGGCGCTGTCGTCGCGCCACAAGCGAAATACATCGAAGCCTAAATCGCGCTATCAAAGTTCGGAATTAAAAACAGTATATATACAATAGCTCCGAACTACCACTCGGAGCGTTGCCCGCTCCCCGGGCAGAACACCTTGCCCGGCGGGAGATCTCCCCTTTTCCTTCCACCCGCCACAGTGGTGACCAACCGACGTGATATGAACACGCAACCAACAACCTTCGGAAAACTACAACTTCAAACCTTCGTCATTATCCTCAAGAACCCCTACCATTTACTCCCAAGAATCGTCTTCTGCAGTCTTTAGCTCCTGCGAGCCAGTCCAACTTGTCTTCACCTCGACTCACCGCAGATTTATAAGGCAGACTTCTGGCACTTGCTCCGGTACATCGTTCTTACCGGCATCACTTGCCAGTGCGTAGTATGGCATGCATTATATACCGGCATATCGTTCGCACCGGCGTCACTTGCCCTTACGCACACAGCACATTCCCCACCGGCATTCGGACTGCACTATCGACCTCCGGTCTGAGCAGGGGGGTGATGTGGCGGCGCTGTCGTCGCGCCACAAGCGAAATACATCGAAGCCTAAATCGCGCTATCAAAGTTCCGAATTAAAAACAGTATATATACAATAGCTCCGAACTACCACTCGGAGCGTTGGCCGCTCCCCGGGCAGAACACCTTGCCCGGCGGGAGATCTCCCCTTTTCCTTCCACCCGCCACAGTGGTGACCAACCGACGTGATATGAACACGCAACCAACAACCTTCGGAAACTACAACTTCAAACCTTCGTCATTATCCTCAAGAACCCCTACCATTTACTCCCAAGAATCGTCTTCTGCAGTCTTTAGCTCCTGCGAGCCAGTCCAACTTGTCTTCACCTCGACTCACCGCAGATTTATAAGGCAGACTTCTGGCACTTGCTCCGGTACATCGTTCTTACCGGCATCACTTGCCAGTGCGTAGTATGGCATGCATTATACACCGGCATATCGTTCGCACCGGCGTCACTTGCCCTTACGCACACAGCATACATTCCCCACCGGCATTCGGACTGCACTATCGACCTCCGGTCTGAGCAGGGGGGTGACGTGGCGGCGCTGTCGTCGCGCCACAAGCGAAATACATCGAAGCCTAAATCGCGCTATCAAAGTTCCGAATTAAAAACAGTATATATAGAATAGCTCCGAACTGCCACTCGGAGCGTTGGCCGCTCCCCGGGCAGAACACCTTGCCCGGCGGCACCAGCCACATGTTCATTGGAGACGAAATAAATAAATTAACTATTATTTCATCTCATCTGGTGGTCGTATTCATACCACGGTATTCCTAGGCCCTCTGAATTGCGTTATTAAATTTTCGTAATCCCAGACGAATAATTCGCAAACTGATGGCGACAAGTCATTCCTAAGTTGATCCAGAGTTTGATTACCGGCCCGTGATTATTCTTGATCCGATCGATATGTAATTGTTGGCCTATTATTCTTAATCTGGTCAGTATTTCGATCGTTATAAGCACATGTCGGTAAACTTAGGTTTTGAACAAATAATAATCGTAAAAAACTATTTTAACCGACTTCAAAAAGGAGGAGGCTCTCAATTCGAGTGTATGTTTTTTTTTGTATGTATGTTACGCGATATCTTCGCAGAGTGTGAACTAATCTTGATGATTCTTTGTTTATTAAATAGGTTATACTTCATTATTATACTTCGTTATAAGGGTGGTCCCATATAAATTTGGAGAAAAAATTTCACCCCTAAGGGTAGCAAACGAATAACATCTTTTTTAGCAATTTGAAGTTAGTTTTTACTTTTTGTTAAAAGTTATAATTAAAAATTAATATTAAAATAGGTAAAAACTTTTGAGTAAACACAATTTTAAGTAAGAAGCAGCAAACTTCAATTTAAGCATTTGAAATCAACCCTTTTGTTTAAAATACCAACCCGCTCACATAATTGTAATTTGAATTCCACGTTTTGCTTAAAACCTGTATTTTCTAGTGGCTAAATACTTGATATTGTGAAAGGTAAACAATGAAAACAGCGAACTGGCGTAATATTCAAGTCAAGTACTATTTTTCTATAATCATGATCCGCTTGCTCCTTCTACCTATATTGGAACAATACACTACACTACATCCGTGTATCTTCATGTACCAGTCAGATACTGAGAATTTCACACTGTTTAAATATCACATATTAACGGTGTAGTGGCGGTGTTAGAAAAACCACTATTTATACGTGGTAGAGCCACGCTGCAGCTATATTATGGTAGCACGAATGGATCGGCTCGACCGGGGGAGGACCACGCTCTCACAGAATACCAGCGTAAAACAGCAGCTTAATGCTGCTGTGTTTCGTATGGTGGGTGTAGAGAACCGGATACCCTTTTACTGGAAAAGAGGCATTCCATCTTAGTCTTCACGGCTGACAACGCATCTGCATTTTGATTCGTAAAACGAGGATAGATGTAGCTGTCTTAAGGGCCACAGCATCCTCTTACACTAAGGTGAGACGGTGTGCTCGCTTATCATTCTTATTCTATACAAAAAACATACATATATAAACAATACAGTATTCATAACCTTCTTATTTATAAAGTAGTTTAAATCTAATAAATAAATAATAATTTTTGTTTATTCGTATTTTATGCGTTGCCATACCGTTCATCAGATTGCGCTAAAACTTTGTCAACTTATTGCTTGCACTTGCGAGAAGGTTAGGGGAAAAGGTTACAGGCTTACAGGCACAGTACGATTAACTTACAATAGGTGGCGCGTATATCGTACCAACAAATTTATATGAAAGTTATATATCATTCAACTTCAAAGAATGTATTAGCATTCCTAAATAAATAATATTACTCTTCCAAATTTAAAACAATATTTCGAAAATTATTTTTTCTGTGGCAGCAACGCGCCGGATACCAGCTAATTTTAAATATTTTTTTTTTTGGATGTAAGCGATTCCAATGCATATTCAGGTATTTTAAATGAATATTTTTAATATTTGACTTAATAATGAATATATTAATATTTGGCTGCAATGTAACAATAACGTTATTAATAAAAAAATATTTCTCGCGCGCGCAACGCGACACTTCCGCGGTATGAATGGATTTATCGCTCTCGATCGCGTACGTTCGAAAAGGAAAGTGCTATCGACCGACTGATCTCCAACCTTTTGCTTTTACGTCCAGATATTACGATGTTCGTGCTATAAAACAGCGTCACGGTTCCGCGTTCGCGTAACGGCTTCTAGATAGCGTTAATTGTTGTAAGACTTGCACGCTTCGTGGTGACGTCATATCAAGCATCGACGGCTCTGTGAGACGAACCTTCGAGAAAATGCTGTAAATATTAGCATAGTGTTTGATGATTGACTTCTTTTTAGGGTTCCGTACCCAAAGGGTAACCAATTGGACCCTATTACTAAGCCTCCGATGTCCGTCCGTTTGTCTGTCAGGTATACAATTGAAATTTTCACAGAGTGTGTATTTCTGTTGCCGCTATAACAACAAATAATAAAAATTAAAAGGGGCTCCCCTATTAGAAACTTGTATTACGATGGCACGGAACCCTTCATGGGCGAGTCCGACTCGCACTTGGCCGGTTATTTATTAATTGTTTTTCGATATTTTGGATGAACTTTAAAGATATGAGACAAATTTATGAGACGTAAAATGTCTTGATCCGTCTAGACAGGCCGAGCATACGCCCATACTAACGACCTCTCCATCCTAATTTGGGTACTTGACACCATTAATTAATAACATAGTATTATTTGAATTTGCTACTCTTAGTAGTGTCTTAAAACTTGGTCGATTTTCCATTTCAAGTTATTAAATGTCATTTTGAGTACTTAAAATATAGATATATATGATGATTATTTGGTTATAAAAGCTATATAGGTGTCTTTACTCCATATTTTCATATAACTTTTACGTGTTAGAGACATGCTGCAGCTATATTGTGGTTGCAGCACGAATGGGTCGGCTCAACCGGGGAAGGACCACGCTCTCACAGAATACCAGCGTAAAATAGCAGCTTATGCTTCTGTGTTTCGTATAGTGAGTGTAGAGAACCGGAGACCCTTTTTACTGGAAAGGAGGTATTCCATCTCAGTCCTCGCGTTTTGATTCTTAATTGAGGATAAATGTAGATGCCTATGCGCCACAGCATGCACTTACCATCAGATGGACTATGTGCTCGTTTGTCACCCATAGTCTATAAAAATAAACTTCTATAGAAACGCTTGTTTTGACAGATACAAAATATTATTTTTTATTAGATGGTGTCACACATCTCCTTCATAAAACTTTATGCCAGTTTCTATGATGGCATAACTTACTCGAAAAAAATACTTGTTTTGATTAAAAATAAAAAGAAACCATGGTACGGTTTATTTGTACATAAATTTCTAACTTTTGTTTTGTTCCATTTATTTATGTAGATATATTTATTTTACATAGTAGCCGCTTTAAAAATACGATAAAATACGTAATGTTCCTTCCTATCTTAATTTATACATTAGAAGTAATTAATAAAACAACAAAGGTATGCCAATTTGCTTGAATTCTTGAGCTAGTTCATGTGCCCGACGAAAGAATTACTCATTACTATATAGAGTGCGAGTGCGACCGTGAGAGAAATGACCGTACGAAGTCCGAGCCTACTTTCGCCGGTGATCTGACAAAGCAGTGTATGCCCATCGTTTCACAACTTTTTCTTTGTTTAGAACATCTTGAAGCTATTTATTTTAAGTCAATAAACATTACCTAAGCACATTTTTTATTTACTCTATTTCCTACCGTTGAGCGTTTTCAAAGTCGGTTATCATTTTTGTTCAGAATTTTCACCCAACTTTTAACAATCTCAACTGATTTAAAGTGGTAGTTGTGCGATATAACATGGTAAAATAGATTGATTCTTATTAAAATGTCATTTACCGGGATTTCTTCCAAAACTAAATTCGATGATCACATGATCCAAATATCCTGTTTAGATGCAATTCGGTCTTGACACTTAGGAACCGTAACCGTGTTGTTGTGGTGTAAGAATGTCCTCCAGATCGAATTTCGGTCACGGCGGCCAGTCTCAACGGAGATAGGACAACTCAACAGGATTATAGTGCCCAAGTGTATGCGCAAGCACAGGTGCACTCTCTTTTCCCTCACTCTCATAGACCGATGGTACGGTAAACCGACACGACCGGAAAGAGATCAGGCGCAGGACCAACAGCTTTACGTGCTTTCCGAGGCACGGGGGTGAGACACCGCCAACTTCCTGACTCCGGGCAGCTACTGAGAATTTCTTGATGGAAAAGCTAAATAACTGATTTTTTTTGCCCGACTCGGGATTCGAACCCAGGACCTCATGATCAGCAGTCGCACTACTACAACCACTACACCAAAGAGGCAGTCAGGTGTAAGAATATCCACTATCCGATATTTTATTTATTTATTACAAAAGAGTAACAGCATCATAACAGTACAAGACCAAGACAATGCTGTACAAAAACAAACAAGAACTGATGAATATAACTATTGATATAAAAATATACTTATATTATTATAATTAAGAAAATAAAATTATAAAAAGAAAAAAAATATATAAAAAAATCTCACAGACCCTGTGCCCCGCTTCTATGAACTTTGCGAGGCTGCAGTGGTAAATGTCCGTTTCGTCGGAAATAATATCCCGTGGGTGTCGTAAGAGGCGAATAAGGGAAACAAACCAAGAGATGGGCAGCAGCCGCTACTAAATAACAACCAGAAGAAAACTCCGGTTGCCGATCCGACCGCTAAGCGTGGCAACATTGTCCACTTATAAAGAAATCAATGAGGGAGACTACCAGAACCAAGAACTATTATGCCCCATATATTGAATAAAAGTTATCTTAAGTCTAATAATTAAAAGGTCAAAGTGCTCCGGGTCCCTATCCTCTAAGATATCAATTCATCAAACTCCTCAATCATCCCATGATCATGGGTGCTGCAAAGCACTCAAATCTATACGCATTAGGCACATTACAGACTAAACAGTAAGCAATTGCTGAAAGTATCTACCACTTACAACGGCATCAAGTCAACATAAACACGCTGTAGCCGAGATTTAAAACCTACGGACTCAAATAGCTCATTTCATTAAACCATTTTTTATATAATCTCGCCTTCCATCCACCTTCCACCCGTATCCACGTCAATTTTAATAATATTTGTTATGAATTATAACTCATTAGAAATGGTTTGGTTCCGTGTTCGAAGTATTGCGTGCTTGTTTCTTTCTTATCTTCATCAGCTCGTAAGTTCATTGTCGGAATTTGTTTTTTTATTTGCATTAAAGAACGTTACCCCCACTCTAGATCGTAAAAAATGTTACTCCTTTATCCTAGAGGAAGTTTACGTACATAAATTGCACAAGAACACACATCCACACCCGGAACAATTATTTGTAGGTCATACAAATACTTGTTCCGTGCGGGATTCGAACCCGCGGCCCTCAGTGTCGTAACACAATGCTAACCCACTGCGCCATGGAGCCGTCTTCTTTGTTTTGAACCTTTCCCGTTGTAAGGAAGAGTTGCCTTAAATGTTACGATCGCAGTACTAGACATCTTTGCACTGTTGACGCTGTTGCCTGTCGCCGGTCTGGGTATTTTACATCTGGTGTAAACGAGGTGGTTATTCCGCCATCTAATAGAAGCGACACAAGTTTTTACATGTTGCCAGTGCCAAAAATATCTCTATCTTTTCTTTACATAGTATAAAACAAAGTCGCTTCCTGCTACGCTTAGATCTTTTAAACTACGCAACGGATTTTGATGTGTTTTCATCAATAGACAGAATGATTCAAGAGAAAGGTTTATATGTATAATACAAAAACAAAGATATAAGATTTGAAAGATAAATGCATTTTTCTTGTGGCAGAAGCCCTAATAAATCATGTTATGTTTAACATACAAGAAAATTGAATGGAGATTTTGGGGTTACTTGTAATTTTTCAGAATGTAAATTCTTTATTTTTTATTTTGGCCAGTTTGTTGGTTGAATTGTTTTAACATAGCCAATTGAGATATGAAATAAAACTATGCCATTACTTGACTTACTTAGTCAGAAAATGACCCTACAGCAATGCTCATATGTACGACAATAAAGAGCAACAATGTACATACATATTATTATTATGTAACTATTACCCAGTAACGTGTCGGTCCATTCCTGTAATTACTTCTTTCAGGCCACATATAGCGATATCTATCTTTATTATTATTGCTATAGAGTGCAATATGTTTTGCGGTGGCCGCGTCAACGATTCGGTTCCTAGAAAGGTGATAAGGCTGGTCGTAAGTTAGTTATGTTGACGTACATAGTTATATTTGTTGGTTTGTTCATACTTTAGTCAGCTTTTTATTGCCTCTTGATATTTTGTTTAGAGTAACTGTCTTAAATTCAAGTTTTATATTTACTACTAGATATCATGATTCCTAGGTTCAAGTCTTCGAGTTTTACAGCAGTATATTTTTTTATAGAATAATGTTAAAAAGCGAGCACACAGTCCACCTGATGGTAAGCGGATGCTGTGGCTCATAGACACTTACATCCATCTTCGATTAAGAATCAAAATGCAGATGCGCTGTCATCCCTGAGGACTAAGATGAAATGCCTTGTATCCCGTAATAAGTCTCCGGTTCTCTACACTCACCATACGAAACACAGCAGTATTAAGCTGCTATTTTACGCTGGTATTCTGTGAGAGCGTGGTCCTTTCCCGGTCGAGCCGACCCATTCGTGCTACAACCATAATATAGCTGCACTTTATAACAAAGATATTATTAGTATTCACCATAGGTATTCACATTCTTATCACTCCGATTTTATGGTTTTGCTAGTCTTTAGGGAGCCTACTCATATCGAGACTAATATGACAATATCTAACATCTCTTTGTGGTGTGACTGATCGCGTGTAATGTAAACTAAATGTAATATTAAACGATTTTTTTAAGGGACATCACAGTAATGCTATGTAATTACTTTCTATTTTAAAGGCCACTCTTTTATCTCATCTCGTATCTTTGGCAATCACAAAGAAACTATGAAAAGAATAGACAAAATTATCTTGCCTATTTCTGTGGGGGTTCGACCGGGAGGACCACGATCGCACAGAACACCAACGTGAAACAGTCACAATGCTGCTGTGTATCTTATGTTGAGTGACGAATACGGATACCCATTTACTGGCAACGAGGCATTCCATCTCAATCCTCAGGGACGACAACTCAAGTTTCTATGGGGTCAGTCAACACACGGTAGTAGTATATAGATTAATTTAAACTTATTAAATTATAACCACTAAAACTAAAATATAAAAAATCCCATATAATCACCGTCCACATAAAAACAATACACGTATCATAATATAGACATATGCGATGTCTTCCAACTCACAGTAGCTAGCGCGGCGCGTAACTAGGGCTGCCAACTTTTTTTTAAGAAAATGACGTATTAATGTAAAATGACTCGTCTTTGAAGAGTACAAAAAAAGTGTTTTGCAAAAAATAAAGTTATCAATCCAAATTTGTTTATGTGTGATATATTTTATTCATGTTTAATTTATTTATTGCGCTCTTTAATATTTTAAAATTTATAAAGAAGGTAATAAAATATTACACAGTGCCATATACTATTTTACTATCATCTTTTTGAAATTGAACGCATCTCCACAGTTTAATTTTATAAAGAAATAGCTATGTACTCATTTGTTACGTTATATTTTGGTGAAGAATCGTTTGATATTGAAGTTTCTTTTTTTTTTCGATACTGCGTTCATCATAAAGAGCCTTCCATTTTTATTACCACGTTTTTATTAACTGTCTATCGTGTATGTCAGTATGTCTGTTCGGGTCGAACTTGGTAATAGATTTTAAACCTTCTCGATGAGCTAGATAGTTGATATTTTGAACATAGCTCAGAACGGATGACAATAATAAACTTGGTATATTAAAATTTTTTGAATTTAAATAGATCATTTTTTTAATTTCACTTGTAAATAATAATGTAACAAATCCCCACGAACAAAACATTTACAATAATGCAACCCAAACGAATGAAAACTACCTCGGCACCAACGTTTAAAACGTATATTAATACTCTTTCTCTCAAAATTTAAGTTTAAAACACGTTGGAGAATATTGCAAAGAAGCTCTTGCTTCATTCATTCAATTTACTGTATTCCTTCGGAAATCACGTCCCTAACTAAAACTACAACTAAAAGTATAAAGTATATTAAATGAAATCACGTAGGGTATATTATGTTATTATTAAGTAAGATTGGCAACCCTACGTACAACAGCTCGGAATTTACGTAATGGTGAAACGTTAATAGTATTGTTATTACAACCAATATTATGTTAATATATTCCCCGTTAAAATATAATATGTATTAAAGAAAAATAAATTTCTTACATAAAGTAACAATAATTCTTTTTTTAAGTGTTGTGGTCAACCGACCAACCGCAAACAAAGGGCTCAGCAGCGTTGTCATCTCTATTACTATGCAATCACACTGTTTTTCCATTAATTTCAAACTGGAACACAAAGTTGGATGAACTGCTGCTGACCTCGTCCGTAGAAAACTGGCTCCTGGGCAGATTGGAATCTCTCCACCACATTTTAATCGTTTTCTCTTTCTCTGTGGCGATTTGAACCTAAATAAGCACTAGTCTTCTGCTTAATAATATCAATCATGAAGGATGAAATAAACGTATTGAGTCTACACTGGATCCTTTTTTATTGGTCTGGGCACTGGACTAAGATGATTGTAGTTTTCCACATCAACGTAGAAAAAAAAAATTTTTGGTTCATAGCTTTCCATGTAAATTCATCATCATTCATTCAATCATTACAGCCTATCAAAAGTCCATTGCTGAACATATACCTCCCCCATAATTGCTTGTAAGAGATTTTGCATTAGCTGCCACGCTTGGCAACCGCAGTTTTTTTATTATTTTCGATTGTTATCGAAGATACTACTGTTCACCTTCTGCTTCAGTTACCTGTGTCGTCTCTTATTATACTCACAGGATAATATGGGGTAGTGGATAGTCTTACTCCGACACTACCCATGGATGTAAATGTATATTTTAACTTTACTTGGTATAATTATAAGCAACAGAGTATTAATTTTGGGCAATGGATGCAATAACATATGTAGGTACTCGATATCGCGTTACACAAATTACGTTATGTAGTCTTCGTCCGTAGCTCTAAGTATTGTTTGAATGGTTTTACCATAGAATTATTACGTAATAATTCTATGGGTTTTACTATACTTTCCAACGGCTAAAAGTACCGCATAGATGTTTTTTTTTGTATCGTCGCATTATTTTACTCTGTAGACGTTGTAGATTATGTAATTTCTTTTTATATACGAGGGGTGATCCAAAAGTAATGATAATGAAAATAAAACACGGTAATTAAAGTTAAAATAATAATTTATTTTTCTACATAGTCTCCTAACAAATCAATACATTTAGTCCATCTTTTTTCTAAACCCAGGATTCCCTTTGAAAAAATTTATTTGTCTTGACCCTCCCAAAACGCTTCAACAGCGGCCATTACTTCGCTATCGTCTTCGAATTTCTTGCCTCGGAGGCGTTCCTTGAGCCGAGGAAAGAGGTAGAAATCACTAGAGCTAGATCTGGCGAATAGGAGGGTGTTCGAGCAGTTCGAATCCGTTTCTTGAATGGCAGCCATCGCAACTGCGGCTTGAGCCGGTGCATTGTCTTGGTGAAACAGCACTGCGCTCGCAGTTTGCCGCGTCTTTTTCCTTAATGGCCTCCTGTAATCTTCTTATTTGGTCTGCGTAGTAAGAGCCCGTAATAGTGGCTCCTTTCCAAATATTCCACCATAATTACGCCTTGAGCATCCCAAAAAACAGATGCCATAACCTTTCCCGCCGAACTTGAAACTTTGAATTTCTTTGGCGTATGTGAGGAGGCTCGCTTCCAAGTCATCGATTGTTGTTTCGTTTCAGGATCAAAATGGTGGATCCAGGTCTCTCCATAGTCACAAAACGGAACAAAAATTTTCTTGATCTGCTTGGAACTTTTCGAGATTGACCTCGAAATGTCAACTCGATTTTTCTTTTGCTCGTCGGTTAACATTCTGGGTACCCAACGCGCAGAGACCTTTTCATATGCAACTCGTTTGCAAGGATTCTTTGAACGCTGCCATATGAGATCCTGTGACCTCAGCTACATGCCTGATGGTCACTCTTCGATCTGCCAACACAACATCTTCGACTTTTTTCACGTTGTCTTCAGTGAGGGACGTGGATGGGCGTCCTTCGCGATGTTCATCTTCAGTGGATGTTCTGCCTAGTTTAAACTCCTTGGCCCAGCGTGCAACTGTAGAATATGGAGGAGCAGAGTCCCCCAATGTTTCCACTAAGTCACTGTGTATGTCTTTTGAAGACATTTTTTTCAAACAGAGGTACTTGATGACAGCTCTAATTTCGTTTTTCCATGTTGATGTTATCTCTTTGACAGTTCGTATTCAAATTAATGTATCTCCGGAAATCGTGATCTATTTATATGATTTTTTTAGGCTGACGTAGTGAGTATATAAGCAAGCAAAAAATATTTTTTTTGGATTTTTATGCGGACCTGAAGTAACCGATTATCATTACTTTTGGATCACCCCTCGTATAATTCTTCTGTACGTGTGTTTGTCACTGAACTCCTCTTAAGCGGCTCGAACCGACCTAATTTGATAAATTTGTGTGTTTGACTGGGTCTAAGGTGCGTGCGAAGCCGGGGCATCGCTAGTATATAATATAATTCCAATGATATAAAGAAATGCAAAATGTACCCTATGATGCAACCGGGGGGGTGATGGATGGACATATCCATACATTCCACAAAAAGTACGGACTTCTAGTTTTGTATAGTAAATGGTTTTTTTCTGTTTTCTGGCACTTAATTCCATTTCTCCACTTGCGACCGCTTAACGTTGGACTTTTATGAGTGCCTCGAGTTAAAAGTTTAAAACTCGATAGATTTTAACAACGCTCATTGTACGCACCCTACATAACTGTTGACTTGTAACCTTTGTGACAAATGTCTTCAACTAAGTTTCAAGTGGTCTCTATAAATTTTCGACACTACACACAAACGTTATTTATATTCGTTGATTTTGTTTTGTAATAAATTATACAGTTTAATACTTTTAAATTTAAACTTTCTTTGTTGATTTCCGGCAGCGAGCAGACTCATGAGTTAAGTAGTTATGATTATTGCATAGCATCTGCATTATTTATTTCTGTTTGTACAATATATTTATCTAAAACGCTTTCACGATTGTAGTGTAGTATATATATAGCCCTCACGACTATATATATTAGAGTTAAGTTAAGAATAAGGAGGAGTATAATTAAAGTTCTTGTACAAGCAACACGTCTCCTATTTATTAAAACCTTCAACATTACATGACCCTGCCGGGCGGTGCGCTGCGACAATGCACGCGCCGCCGGGAACCTACATAAAGAAGAAAAAAAAATATTATAAGAAATCTAAATTAAATTATGAAGGGCTTGTTAAGAGATTGACAAAAAAAAAAAATAACAAAGAGAACATAATACCGGATGTGACAAATAAAATTTAAATTATGAATATAAGAAGAGACAACAATTTTACTTATATTTAAAGAAGATTTTTGAAGACCAATTTAGTAAGACAACCAAGCAATGACAAACAAAGAAGAAATGAAAGACCTGAAAAGAAATTATAGAAGAAGCTCTAGTAACATTGCTATTAAATCAATATTGACAAGTTTCAAGAAAGAAGATTTCAAGATCCAGAAAACATCTTAATCAATATTCCTTCAAGATAAAAGTACCAATTTTATCAAAAATAAAAACGAAAGAAGAAAAAAACGTGCCCATATACCTACATACACGCTCGTCGGTTAAAGTACTCTTAATTTGGCCCATTTTAATATTATTACTATATTATTACTTAAATAATGTTATACACAGTTCTGGGGAAAGAAAAACTTAAATCATTAATTAACAAGTAGGAAAAACATTAGTACTTATTAAAGAAAAATTCAAAATGATGTATTAAACCGCAACAATTAATCGGTAAATAACCACTTGTTAATAATAATAATATTCTTTTTGCAACAATATGGTTGTACAATGGTGTTTAAGTATAATTTAGTTTTACATATTATATTATAGTAGTGTGCAAATATTAATGGTCAAGTAACTATAACAATATTTATCGAAATTTTAACAACACATAATTATTCAATATTATTCAATTTATGGTAACTAATTAGTTATGTAACAGCGTCAGAGGAAATACCAACGTAAGATTGTTATTATGGCTCAATGTCATATACTATATTCTGTTATACTATATACATATATTATACTATAATTATATGTATTGATATTAATTTGTCAATCATTATATATTATAAATTATAAATGTTACATCCAATTATCATTAATTTATTTCTGTATTTATGTCCAATTTATTAATTATGACAAGTTTTATATAAAGTAATATTCAATAAAAATAATTTATTACTAAAACAAAATTTAAGTAGGTCGTTACCGTATAAGTTCTCCTAATTAAGAATAACAATAATATACACAGGTACATAACACCAGCATATCCTTAGATAGGGTACTTCGTAATAAAACGGAAGGAAATTGATTAAAAAAAATGCTATCCTATTATAAAGTTTATATGTCGCCGACCTAAGAGAGTTTTAATAGTAATATTTCTAACAGAGTTAAACTTTGACTGACAAAAATATTATCCCATTTTGTACAAAAATTAACAAGGATGTATTTAAAGGTGTGAAGAATAGAAAGGAATGTTCAAAAGTGTGAATAATAATGATTGGGTTGCAAGTTTCGTCAATATTGGACTGATCACCCAAATATTGATGAATGCTTAAACTCCTGGTATGGAATTCATTATGAACGAGAATAATGAGTTAGTATAGTAAGTGGAGCATGCAAGTGTATAAAGTAATCGATAGAGTCAAATAGATAATAACATGTTAATAGGAACACGGTAATGTATAAATAAAGAATGAAATAAGAGTTATGAAGAAAAAAAATTAAAACAAAAGTTTATTTTGATATGATATTAATGGAGAGATACGGGAACAACGTCCATCACTGGTATAGCATATAGTCCTCGAGCAGGGTATGTTTCCAATTGGATGATAAAATCGGAGATAACGGTACTAGGAACAATACCTTCAGTACAAGTGATGTGAAAGAGTTTACTCATATTAGTACTGTTGGGGACCAGAGAGTCTTAAATTTGTTACCCTTGATAATGGTACATAGAGGTCGTCCTTCATTGGATCATAGTGTGACTTAGTTTTCCTCTGAGACAATTGTTGGAGTCCTTTTAAAATTACAAACGTAGACCTCAAGGTTGTGCACAACCCAGGTACAGTTTTACCTGATATAGTATGATTTAAAAGTTTATGTACCAATAAAATAAAATGAATGTAATGAAAATGTAATATAGTACCCAAGTAAATGGAGGCCCATATGTATAAAATACCCGCATGATAAACATCATGTAAAATATAAATGAGTGAATTAAAACTCCGATTCCGGTATCTAAATAATAAATAAATATATAAGTGAATAGAGAGAAATAAAGCTCAGTAAAGGTCAAATATATCACAAAAAAAAAAGTACGTACAGAATTATGGAAAAAAATTATAATATAAAGGCCTAACAAACGAAAATAAGGAATAAGGTGATCTGACCAAATCTATAAAGATAGATGGCGTTATTTGCATTCTGTATTAGGGCTATTAATGCTGTCCAAATTGCTACTAACACGTTACATGTACCTAGTAACTATATTATCTATCCACATAACCACTAAACAAAAAAATATTAAAAAATAATAAACACATTTCGTATTTAGTTATTTTACCATATTTTATATGAATTTAAATTTTTCATATTTACAATAACTACCCTAAATTTCTCTTTTATGTTTTTTTGTTTATCTAAAATTTGTACAATTTTAAAAGGTACACACAAAATTTTGTATATTGGTTACTAAAATCAAGTCCAAAGTGTACTCTACTATTATAAGTTTCATAATGTAATAATAGTATTTTTATATTATAGACACCGAAACATAAAATTATGTTATCTGCTTTAAAAAAAAAAAAAAATTGTCTCTTCTAATCTTTATAAATATTTTTTAAACAAATTTTAGGTGTGTAATAGTGTATATTTTAAATTTCTGTAATGAATATTCGATAATGTATGTAATCGTATTATCACAATGAAATGTAACTATCTAAACTGTGTAAATTAAGAAAAAAATTTTAAAACAAATATTTAACTGTAAACTATTAGGAAAGGTAAATTATTTTATTCACGTTATCATTTTATTGTATTGTTGAAATTAGGTACCATCATACGATATAATCTCAAACGTTTCATATACGTGTACTTGGAATTTAAAACAAAGGTGTCACAAATCCTTACGCGGCTGGGATCGCAACATGTATTTTGATCTGTCTTGTTATGTTAACGAAAATGATTAGTTTTTGCTTTGCATTGACTTTTATTCTGGATGATATGTAACAATATGAATGATATGAAATGTAACAAACTATTTTCGGTATAATATTGATTGAACTATCAAATCATAAACTTTTATCCATTACAATGTATTATTTTCTGGAAAATACAGTAATGCTCAACTCTGTGTGGATTATGAAAATAATTACTTCATTTAATATGATTTGAAACTCATTATACTATGTTTACAACTAATTAATTTAAATTTTGTTTGCCCATAATATTGTGAGCCTCAATCCTAACTGACAACGATATACCTACCTAAATATTATATGAGACTATGTGATATAAATTTGTAATGCCTGTAAAATTATACCAGATGTCCGAATTTCTCAAATATTTACTATATTGCTTAATAATGTCAAATATGTATGTTGTATGTGTGCATCATACCAAATCTATTGTGACCTTAAATTACTATGGGACAGGGGGATCTGGCCACCGGACGTACCCAGAATATACCTGTTTTGACTTTTGTAATTTATATTCTTATTAGATTTAAGTTTAATTTTGATTTTATAGTTAAAAAAAAAACAAATGTAATCATTTCTTTTTATTTATTTTTTGTCGGTGGGAGGTTAGTGTAGTATATATAGCCCTCACGACTATATATATTAGAGTTAAGTTAAGAATAAGGAGGTATAATTAAAGTTCTTGCTGTGCAACACGTCTCCTATTTATTAAAAACCTTCAACATTACAGATACAAGGAAATTAATTATGTGGGCTAAAGCTGTAACCGCTCGCCTACCATATAGTTAATAAGCATTTTGAAAAACTACCTATAGTAATATTGCTGACAGATAAGTTTGGAGAAAATATCATAAAATACTGATTTTGAATTATTGATTAAATAGTATTAGTGACACTAGTTTTTGTGGTAGAGCCACGCTGCAACTATATTGTTGTTGACCACGCTCTAACAGAATACCAGCAAGAAATTGCAAAATAGCAGATCAATGCTGCTGTGTTTCGTATGATGAGTGTTCTTTACACTCACCATACGAAACACACCGGCGAACCTTTTCACTGGAAACGAGGCATTCCATCTTAGTCCTCAAGGGTGACAACGTATCTGAATTTTGATTCTTAATCGAGGATCGATTTAGATGTCTATGGGCCGTTGCATCTACTTGCCATCAGGTGGACTGTGTGCTCGTTTCTCACCCATATTCTATAAAATAATAAGTCTTGAAGTTTAAAACCGCCTAACCTTTCCGCTTCGCGTTCGAGGTGTGCAATAGAATCTGTTACACAAAAGTAGTTCCGCGGGAATATGCAAACTTAAATGTAAAGTATACAATTTGACAGCAAATGTCAAATTTCGCGAAGACCACGGTTGACAGACTTTTTAGTTAGAAGGACTCTCAAACCATAGTTTAAACGCGAGATTATCATTAAACGACGTTTTGTAATAGACGTTGTGATAAAAGCCGCGAACGACCAAAAAAAGTTAAGGCTAACCCAAACATCTACCCTATGTTTATAAACGCCTGGGTGAAGTTACGTCTACACTTGTGATTTATTACAAACGAACGATTGGAATGTTCGTAATATTACAGGGCACAATTGAGGAAGTATGGAAGCCAGAGGGAGAAAGTTATTTATGTAATATTGGGTCAAACTATTGGGGGAAATTTGTATCTATTTCTGACTAGTGAACTTCGCTTCAAATAGCTTTTAATTAATTAATAGAATCAGGCTTTACTTGCTAAGCGAAGTAACGCTCAATCTGCTAAATATCCGCGTTATATTATTTTATTACGCGGACCTTAGCAGATTGGTTTTTTTAACATCTTTAAGCTTGTAATTATTTAACTATACTTACTTGCAAGTCCTTAACATTACTGTAGCGTTCCCGTTAACCACTTCAAAGATGCTTAAAATACTTGTGTTAGAAGTGGGTCACGATAGAAATCGAGTGGCGGATTCGAACCCCTGCGGTCAAATTACAAAAGAAAATTTTAAAAGGGTTATTGACAGTTTAAATCAGGGTTTCTCAACCTTTTTTTAACTAGGGACCTCTTTGATTTCATTGAGTTGGGACCACAAGATGAAAAAAACTATGTCAATCTAAGAATAAGTTTTAATCGCAACTTTTAACATAATTATACAATAAACTGAAAAAAGCATTCATTCACAGTATTATTTGTGTATTTATTGTAAAAGTTAATCATACATGTTTAGTAAAAAATTGCGATTTTGATTGCAACCTGACGCGCGCTGTTGTGGCACTACCCGCATGACGAGAGAAAATAAATGTGTTATTTAAACCGATTCGGTAGGTAAAATATTTAAATCTCTCACGGGCCATATTTAAGCTCTTGCGGACCACTGGTTGGGAATCACTGGTTTAAATCTTAGATCTTTTGTCACGTTTTGTAATAAGACCGATTTTTTTTAATGAAACTGAAGTGACAAACGAACTTGCAGTCCACCTGATAATAAGGAAAGTCCATGGCCTCGCGGGGCCAAGGATGGGTTATATCGGCTGACTCGCACCGACTAAAATAAAACCCCATGGTGTTCCACCTTCACCGCATTCTCTTCGAGACAATAGGGCCAGGAAAGTAGGACACTCGGAAGTACCAGCTTTCCTGACCGGCGGCGGATCTGGTCTATGGATCCGCCGCCAACCAAGTTTCGGCCGCAGAGGGTAGGGAGATCGGCGCCTCGCAATACCGGCACTCCTCCCACACCGCAACCCTACCACCAGAGTCGGAAGATAGGGCAAGTGGCGCATCGCCATATCAACACTCCTTTTCCCCTCGACTCCACCTCGGCTGTGACAGGAAGGGGGGAAGGACACCCATCCCGCCACAGTCCACCAACGCGCATCCGGAGTGGGCTAGGCAAGCACACTCGGAACTGCCACCTCGGACCAGCCAAGTGGGTTCCTTTTTGTTCACCGTGGGTGACCAACCCACGGCTACTAACCCCGCCACGACAAGGCGGGAACCCGTTCTGGAGGAACTTTATGGACACCTGCAGTCAACTTCAAACAAAGAAGGCTACAGGTGCGTTGTTACCTCTAAGGACTAAGATGAAATACCTTATGGATCTTCTTCTGTAATGACTCCACGTCAAAAATTATTTTAATCAAATTATGACTTTCACTTGTTTTAAAAAAAACATTCGAAATTCAAACATTCATAAGCAGTAAGAAACGCAGAACTTTCAGTGTGTGCCATAAAATTAAGGAGAGAATTGCTTACGTTAAAGGCTTTTAGCGCTCCCTTCTCCGCTACATGCATATTTGTCCAGCACGAAGTAAGCATGCGACTTTCGGTAGACAAAAAGTTACTTTATTTGAAACGTTTTTGCTTATTATCAGAAAATAAAGTAACTAAATAAATTTTTGCCTATTAAGAATCTAAGTCAATAACATACCTTCCATATTATCAATGGTTAACGCTTAGAAAACGAGAACTCGAACGTCAAAGTGTTTCACCGGTGATTAAATTGTAACTTTTTTATCTCGATTAATATAAAGTATTTTCAAAATCTATTCGATTTAGAATTTAATTTAGTATTTCATGTATGCACATATCGATGATGCACATATTTTTTTCGACCATATAGTATGTATTTTTTTTTTTATAGCACAGGGTGACAAACGAGCACACAGTCCACCTGATGGTAAGTGGTCACTGTGACCCATAGACATCTACATCTATCTTCAATAAAGAATCAAAATGCAGATGCGTTGTCCACCCGTGAGGACTAAGATGGAATGCCTCTTTTCCAGTAAAAAGGGTCTCCGGTTCTCTACACTCACCATACGAAACAGCAGTGTTAAGCTGCTATTTTACGCTGGTATTCTGTGAGCGTGGTTTCGGTCGAGCTGACCATTCTGTACTACAACTATGCTACTAATATAGCTGCAGCATGGCTCTACCACGTAAAAATATTTCAAAAAATAAAAAATAATTCAAGAAGTATCAATTCTCGAGTGTCAAAATCGAGATATTTTACACACCTGGCCTTAAAATGATAAAATTCGCTAAACCGTAAGTTATTTGTCGCTAGTTTTATGAAATAAATATTTTACTACAGTACAATCTACGTCATATAAAATACTTAGTCATTGCCAAACGTTTTGGTCGTGATGGGTGTGCTTTTCAGTTCATATTTCGTTTACACAGACGCTTCACTTCACGATTGAATAGTATCCTGTATTTATGCCAGGGTTCTCCAATATATCAATGTATTTTACTCACGTCACTTATAATCGAATGCCTACTAATGGAACCTTTGCAAAATTGGTAGGTACAGAATCGAACTATTACATTGACATGGGTCACACACACAAGTGTACGCACAGTTAGCTGCGGGTGCGGAAATGTAAAAACATTTTGATAGGTACATTTATATACAATTTGAAAAATTGATTTTTTTTTTTCTCATTTCTTATACCTTCAAAAATATGCTTAGATACGAAATACGAATAGCTGCTCCAGAGACTGCTAGAAGCCCTCTACTAACAGTGAGATGGTGGCTGTGGACTTTGGGCTGGTTTTGTTAGTTATGATAAGACTTTAGCTCCGGACTTGGTGAAGTGACTTGAAGGTATACTTCGGTGACAGCTACTGGAACTCCTCGACGAGTAGTACTAGGTGTGCCGAGTTTGGGCTCGTTTTGTTAGTTATTATTAGACCTTACCCCCCGACTTGATGGAGTGACCTGATGGTGTACTTCGGTGACTACTACTGGAACTCCTGGACGAGTAGAACTAGGTGTGCCGAGTTTGGGCTCGTTTTATTAGTTATGATGAGACCTTACCTCCGGACTTGATAGAGTGACCTGATGGTGTACTTCGGTGACTACTACTGGAACTCCTGGACGAGTAGAGCTACACCCTTAATATTTTTATGTGTGATTGAATTACATAGCTGGTTTATTATGACTGCAAACCGAATCACTGGCACAGTAGAATACTAACATGAAATAGCAACATAATGTTTTAATGCATAACTAGCGATCCTCCCCGGCTTCGCACCGGCTTTCCTACGTGAATCTAAACCATTCTCTAATTAACTTAATCACACACAAAATTTTATCAAAATCGGTCCAGCCGTTTAGGAGGAGTTCAGTCACATACACACGGACAGAAGAATTATATAATATATATTATGCATGTATTATACATATAAATCTTCCTCTTGAATCATTCTATCTATTGATAAAACCGCATCAAAATCCATTGCGTAGTTTAAAAGATCTAAGCGTACAGACGGCGGGAAGTGATTTTGTTATATTACTATGTAGAGATGTTTCGTGTGTCGAGAGACTTTTTACTGGTAATGAGGCATTCCATTTTAATCCTCAAGGCGAAAAAACATCTGCATTTTATTCTTAATCTAGGAAGGATACTTTACTTGATGGTAGGATTCCTTTCTGCCTTAGAGTCGGTCTGGGCAGGTACTACCCTCTTCCTATTTGCCGCCAAATAGCAAAGCTTGCATTGCTTGCTAGAGAGCTAGTATAATTACAGGCTGTGAGGCATCTCATCTTTATCCTCGGAAGTGAAAATGCATCTGTAGTCTTCTTTGTTAGATATTCGTTGCAGGTTTTTTTATAGGATAAGGGTGACAAACAAGCACACAGTCCACCTGATGGTAAGTGGTTGCTGTGGTCCATAGACATCTACATCTATCCTCGATTACGAATCAAAATGCAGATGCGTTGTTGCCCCTGAGGACTAAGATGGAATGCCTGGTTTCCAGTAAAAAGGGTCTCCGGTTCTCTACACTGGTATTCTGTGAGAGCGCTGTCTTTACCACCATAAAATAGCTGCTGCGTTGCTCTACCACGTCATAAACCCCACACTTACTTATAGCAAAATAAATCCATATTTCAAATTAGCCAATGTTAAATTGATATTATGAATGAATCATAGCGGCGCCAACTGCACAAGTCCCTATTCTTATCTACCCGTTACTTCCTACCGCTGAAATAAAACGATATACGAGTGAACTGTATGTAACTACGATATGAAATACAATATTAATCTAATTTTATACTCAAGTATAATACTTCCATAGTTTTGCTTTATTTAAAAATAATAGGTTTTTAAATTTATTTGTGTAAATCGAAATCTTTTTCTTGACTTACTGTAAATTTGTGGCTGAGCGCCTTAGAATTATCTTGGTAATTAGTAAAGTATTGTTAAAATCTTAGCTTCTTGAGCTTTATCTTAAATGACTGCGCATGACAAAGGTTATCTTTATATATATAATATATAATTCTTCAGTCCGTGTGTATGTGACTGAACTTGTTTTAAACGGCTGGACCGATTTTGATGAAATTTAGTGTATGTGATTAAGTCGATTCGAGAATGGCTTAGATTCACAATTGGACACGATAGGTGGCGCTGTTGTCGAGCTCCAGAAATCACTTCTGCGAAGTCGTGGCGGATTGCTAGTTAATATATATAATAACCTAGTATAATTAACTTGTTAACGAGTAAATATGGGTTCAGAAATTCACGGTATCAAAGCTGCGAGTATAACTTTAAAAACGAAAAGAAAAACAGAAACAGAAATGTCCCACGGAACTCACAGAAAACTTAATTTTCCATATAAAACTTACTTTACTGATTTTATATCGTTTAATTTTAACATTTTTAAGTTCCTACGTTTTGTGTTGTTTACAGCACCCATCTATGGTCACGGGGGGACTGAGGTGTTTGGGTTTAGATTTAATTTTATTGATTACTAGCTGATACCCGCGACTTCGTCCGCGTTGCTTGATATATTAACAAAGTTTTCGTATGTGCGAAGGAAAAAATATCAAAAAGACAAAATCTCTTTGTAAATTATAATGTTATTCATTGCTCCGTTTGTAGCTAAAACGCGTAACGCGAGAGCAAGCGACGTACAGTTGACCGCGTGAAACACCCCGCAAAAAATTCGTTGTTTCTTAAAACCAAGGGTCGGAAACCGGTAAAATTTTCAAACCGGTTTTGCTTGCAAGTACATGTGAACGAAATATTAAGGTTTCGTTCCAACGTAACCTTAATTTAACCGGTATTTTCAAATAAAGTTCCCACTGTGGTTAGTGTTCATTAACCGTTATTGAACACTATTTTTCGTTCTTTAGATTTAAGGCAAGGCGGGGATAGGGAATCCACCGACCCGCGCGCCGCCGCGCCACACACGCCAGTGGCAGCGGCAGATAGCTACAAAAATCACGTCGCACAGACAATTATATTACTTTTCTTAGTGTATAGGTACCGTGATTCAAAAAACCGGTTTATTTTGTTTACAGAACAAAATGAATTCCGGTTTTGTTCTGAACATAACGTTAACACAAAACCGTTATTAAACTTTATTAACCGTTATTTTTCAAACCGGTTCCGGGCCTTGCTTAAAACTTTAATAACTTTATATTGAATGAAGATATCGCAATAATTGTTTTTAGTCAAGGGCCAAGTGTCTAAGAAATAAAACTTAGAAAACCTAATTGAAATCTATCCAGTAGTTTTTCCGTGATGCCCGCACAACTTCAAACCTCTATTATTTTATTTATAGAGATGAGATCCAAAGAAGATGGTAGCACCCAGCCATCTTTTGTATTGAAATTAGGATGATTATACCAATTATGAATAATTTTCATATTAACTAGATTCACTTTACATGTTTTTCGTTTACAGGTGGTGTTAGAAGTGGCGCACCGCGTTGACCAAGAAGGTGTGGTGGCAGTGGACTCGGTGGTAGAGAAGCTGATATTCAAGCCGCAGGACGTGGTCTCGATCCGAGCGAAGGACTCGGACCTCGAGTACGCGACGCACGACGTGTTCCAGACCGATACGGCCATCAGCAAGTTTAATGGTGAGGTTCCATTTTGATATATTATATTTTATTGGTTTTATATTTCGTCTTATCTATGGCAACAGTAACTTTTGAAGTTCTTCTTTTATTATCTATTATAAAGCTACTGTAACACATGTACACCTGCAACCAAGTTCAAACAAAAAGGCTTATAACTGGATTATCACCTGTAAATGCTTGTAACTATACTGTTCTCACAGCCTTTAACTATACTGAATCACCAACATATCCTTCAAACCGAAACAACAGTGGATGCACCATCAAGTCCAATCCGTCATCTCCGGAGAATATCTGAATCTTAGCCTTAATTAATCTCAAATATAATTGTAATTTCTTATATTTACGCGAATACTACACATTAAATATAACTAATTTTGCGGATTTTATAGCGTTTAATTTGATTTCTATAATTCCCGACATTGGGGCACTGCTGCACCTATGGTCACGGGGACTGAGGTGCTTAACATCCTGATGTCATAGTCAACGAAGGCTACCTTCAACTTTTAAATATTAATCTTTGGTCTGATCTTTACAGAACGAGCTTACAGTATCTTGAATTTAAAAGTTAACGTCAAGTCCAATCCAACATCTCAAGAGAATCTGATTCCTAATCTCTCAAATATTAATTCCTATATTCCAACTTGTTTGCAGGCAACGGTCGCACAGCAGAAGAGCGTCATTTGGAGCCGTGGGACGGTTGCGACGGGGACACCGTCGACCCTCCGTCCCTGAACGGCGACGCTCGTTTGGATGAGCTGGAGTTGGATCACCGCGCCAACGGCTGGGACGCGAACGACATGTTCCGCAAGAACGAGGAGGTGTATGGTGTCCACAGCACGTACGACCACTCGCTGGCCGGCTACACGCTGCCGCTGCAGAGGAAGGACACGCAGGATTACAGGTGAGCTCACTGGCGAATCCGATCCAATTTGTCCAGAATTGTTTGTGAGTTAATCAGCCTGCTTAATTTTAAGGCTAACCCTTAAGGACGTAGTTACATTTTTGACGTGCTCGAATTTAGGTATTCGAATTGCAGGTTGTGCATAGAGTATTGCTGCTATATACGAGTACATATGAGCTGGTGTTGCAATATGCCACCTAGCAGCTTTGGATTCAATGAAAAGGCGTACTACGAAACTTGTTGGTAACCCGAATCCTGTTAAAGCCAATCTCACCAGTCTCGAACACAGCAGCAAAATAGCCAGCCTTTCGGTTTCCCACAGGATACATTTCGGAGAGTTTGAGCAGGAATTGCATAACTTAATTCCTCCCTGTCCCATCCACTATCGGACAACCAGTCGCTTCAGCAGTCTCTACCCTATCTGTTCGACTTACCACGCATTCAAACCAAACGATTCACTTCATCGTACGTCATGCGTACAGCAAAGGAGTGGAATAAGTTGCCATCATCTGTCTTTCCATCCGATTACAATGTGGGTGTCTTCAAGGCGAGAGTGAATAGGCTTTTGTTAAGTCAGTGCGCTTTACCATCTTCGACGGCATCACCACTTACAATCGCGTGGGATAGTAGTCAAGCGCCGGCTTAGAATAGTAAAAAAGGAAATGAGAAAAACCCCGTGACCATGGGTGCTGTAAAACACCCAAAACGTCGGGAATTAATAAAAATAAGTTGATTAAACGCGATATAATCCGTAAAATTAGTTTTATTCAAGGAAATGAGAAAGTTTGATAAAGAAAAGAACGTTAAATCGTGTGCGTCATTGTTATTCGATTTATCGTTATTTATTTTTAGATACATTTAGTTAAATGACGTCGTTAACTAACGCGCTAGCCGTACAATTAACAAACGATTAAAACATTATTTCGCGACACCCTTGACACGAACACAAGGTCCAAAGTTAGTTAATTAAGCCTTATAATATAGGTAGGAATCCCCACCCCACGCATAATAAACAGCGATCTCGATACATTTAAATTTGTTAAAAAATATGTATTTATTTACAAGAGTAACGGCAGAATCAGATCCTAAAGAGGACATTTTAGTATTTTGCATAATTTTTATGATTACTTATAATTTTCTTTTTGAATAAATCTAAAAATATATTAAAAAAGCGTATCTTCTAATTATTTTTCATCTAGTATAATGAAACACTTTACTTTTTAATGGCAGTTTCGTCTAAACTAGGTTGTGGCTGTGACAAATTTTTTCAGAGTCCAATAACGTCAGTTAAATTTGTAAAATTGGTTTTAAGAAAGTGACTAGTGTAACCAAGCCTTAAGAGAGAGTAAATGTCTTCTTTAGTATAAAATAAAAATAAACTTAAAACTAATTAGGTTAAGTGTAAGGATTACGCCATATTGAAGGAATAATCATATCATCATCATGGCTAATAGCATAAAATGTGACGGATTCCCAGAGACGCAGAGGCTAAAGCGGAAGAGATAGCAGCAGAGATAGAAAGTACGCCTTCATACAAGGCACGCATAGAATTAGAGAATGGAGATGAAGAGGAGCGATTTGCAGCTGTGGTGAGGCCTGGAGATGGCAATGGTGCTGGGAAATATGTAATACCGAACAAGCGAAAAAATTTGCAGGTAAGGGAGCTCAGTAGATATTAGTTTTATTGTAAAAATGAAAGTATACAGCATCACACATTTTAAATTTAGTATCATTCATAAATTAAAATCATTGCAATGAGGAAGAAAGGTTCTCGAGTGGCAGAGCTCGAATGGCCACTCATTAGATGAAGTGACAACCTGGTAAGACTTGCAGGAAGTCTCTGGATGCAGGTGACTCAGGACTGTGTTTCCGTGGCATGGTCAGCAGTGGACTTGTGATGGGCTATAATAGTGAAAGACCAATCAATTACAAAAGTCTTAAAACAAACTGAAATTTCATGGTGCATTTGATCTCCATACTACCATAATTAATTTTTAGTAGATTATTTCAGAATAAGTCTTATGCGTGCATACGTGCGTGCATTCGCAGACAGCACATGCCTGCTCTCATTTTTGAGAGGGTTTTAGGACAAGGAAGATTACCGTTTTATTTTTCACGCTGGTCTTGGCTAATTATTTCAAAAATCTACTACTGGTAGGCATATGCCTCTTTAATTTAAAAGAGAATTATTGAGCAGGAAAAAGTTTGATTTTATTGCTCCCATCTCCAACCTGAGAATTTGGGTGCGACACTTACGAATCGATCGTCATTTGTCGGTCGCCAGAGAATTGTCATAGAAAGAAGTTGTTACATCTCGCTTACAACCAGAGGGAATCAGAGTAGTATAAAATGTATATTACCGCTAATCACACAACACATTTTTGAATGTTCCAGAGCGGAAAACTGGTGAAACCGACGCCAGGAAACGGGGGTGGGTCGTCCCCTGGCGCGGGCAAGTCGCCGAGCTTCCCGCACGCGACACACGCGCCCCACGCCACGCATGCAACGCACGCTACGCATGTGACACACGGACTGCACGCCACGCACGCAGCACACGGGCTGCAAAGGGACAAGGAGCACCGACCTCCTCGTCACCACCTCACGCCGCCCTCCGAACGACGCCAGGACGACGCACCTGTCAGTATTTACTTTCACGTATAATACGACTTGTTTTTACCAATAATAGGGTATATAATATTAAAATTTAAGAAAACTTAAAATACTCGTATTTATCATGAGCTGTAATGATTCTAGAGAGAATTATCCTGGTGATTCTGATCAGGATACTAGGATAAAGTTATTAAATTATTGTATTGTCATCGATCCTTGATACGAGTGCAAGTTTTTAAGTCAATAGGTTGTCTACAAGTTGGTGAAAATTACAATAAAAGATTCGTTACATAGATAGATACACGCGAAGCTAATAAAAGCGTGTTAAAAATGAGCAAAATTGCGAAATACAAGAAAATAAAAAAATTATCTCTTTTCTAAATAAACGGCTTTTCAATAAAAAAAAAAATATGCATACGGCATAACCTTGTAGTGGTGGTATTTTGTAGTATAAAAAATATTATTTGTTGTATTTTTATGAAATAAAATTTGTAATTATGTTGAGAAAATATTTTTGTTGGATTTATTGGTTACATATTTTATTGAACTATTTTATATATGATTCAGTGGATATGTACTAATATGCAAGTTATTATAAAATATATGAGTTTATATTATATTTTATAATAACTTGCATATTTTCTACTGATCATGTGCAAAGTGAAGCATTGAATAACGATACAAATTCGTAACATAAATAATTGGAATGTCTGCGACATCCACCGTACTCCCCGGACCTTGCTTCAACAGATTACCATTTTTTCCGGAATTTGGACAACTTCTTACAAGGAAAAAAATTCAGCTCCGATGCGGCAGTCCAAACCGCCTTCAAAAAGTTTATTGATTCTCGCCCCCATGGTTTTTTTAGTAAAGGGATCAATGATGATGATGGCAGAAGTGCATAGATAACAACGGTGCATACTTTTATTTATTAAATATATTTTACAAAAAAAAAATTGATTTTATATTCCTCCCGTACAAAACGCCAATTTCATATGTAAGGACCTAATATATTTGAACTTAAGTTTTAAATTTGGCTACACTTCTAAAAATAACAGTGCATAAATACTGGTACGTGTTGGTTGCAGTCGAGCAACGGCAGCGCGGCGGGCGGCGGCGTGGGGAGCGGCGCGGGGAGCGGCGGGGCGCGGGCGCGGCGGGCGGGGCGGCGGGCGGCGCGGGCGGCGCCAAGAGCTACGCGGCGCAGGCGGCCGGCTACCACGCGCCGCCGCCCTTCCCGCACCACGCGCAGTCAGTATCACTGCACTTGTTACACCTATACACTATACACTATTGCTACACTCGCAGGGTATTCAGGTTCCAAAAGTACTGGTAAGGAATCGATACGGTTCATATAGACACGACCCGGCAGTACAAAGCATTTCCGACCGGGAGAACATATGAACGGAGGAGCCATTGGAAGTTTTAAAAGGCTCTATATGAGCCTTTCGTAGACACAGTAGCCTTCTTTCACTGGCTACGTTTCGGTGACCTCTTTGGTGAAACCGAGGGTCTGTGTAATACAAGATCAGGTTATTAAGACCAACAACTATCGGAGATACATCCTAAAGGATGGCACCGTCGACATCTGTCAAGCTTGCCGCCATACCGGTGAGTCACTTAGGCATGTTATCTCCGATTGTTCGGCATTTTCTAACTCTTGAGTACTAGCCCAGGTAGGCTAATACTAAACCTATAGTATGTGCCATATCGATTGAGAAAAACGGACAATGACCTCAGATATGAGCCGAGTGTCAAAAGGCGTAACTTACAAAATCTCAATTTAGATGTGATAACAATATTTAAATATTGATATTATTCCCACTTCTAGGTCAGCACATATGTTTTGTTTTTTGTTTCTTAAATAATATTGTCTGTGGTTCTATAAACATAGTAAAATCTTACGGTACATCGCGAAAAATGTGTTATATTTTATATTTCAATTTATGGTAAGTAACGCAGCAATTCATTTAATAACAGTTTCATATTAAAAAAATATTTGAAGCAATATAATCACCATATTGAGCTTTTGCAAATTCATCCCTTTAAAATAAACAAAACGCGCGTTACGTCAGTTCGTTCTAAAAGAAACGTGACAATGGCAGCCAGAGATGCGTCACCTTTTTTGGGCCGGTCCGCCATTTTGTTTTCATTCGTGTTCGGATAGCGCTTGCGTGTGTACGTCTCAGGTAATTCATAGCATTCATTGCATTGTTTTAGTTGAGTTTTACTGTTAAATTTGTTATATCGTTAAGTTTTTGTTTTTGAATCTGTTATATTAGTTTTACTGTGACGGTCGTTACTAAATCGACATGAGTTCAGGAGAATTTGGTGAAGGACCCGGTCCTTCAACATCAAGTGGAAAGAGACGTCGCCGACCCATAATAAACGTAGCAGGTACGTACAAATAGGTACAAATGCGACGACGTAGCCTTTCTATTTCTTAAAGCGCTCTTTTATGTGACCATGTGGTATTTATTTTCTAAAACAATATGTATTTATGTGATGTAGTACTATGGTAGTATATTTTTGTCATTTATTTACAGGCCCATCTTCTGGAGCACCTTTAACGTCACCAGTAAAGAAAACCTACCACTTTGTCGGTCGGGAACAAGAGATTATCATTAATGTATACAAATATGTCAAAACACCTGGCCCGAAGACGTGTATCCTTCAAACGTTAATATGGTAGAAAAGGTTTCGGAGATCTCAGAGTCAGCAAAAGCACTATATATCGCGTATTAAGCGTGTATAGAATTCCCATAAAATACCAGAAAAGGAATAATTAATAAAAGAAAAAAGTCTGTAATTGACAAGTTGGACGATTTTGATAAATCGGCTATAAGAGCGAAAGTGCATCAGTTCTTTCTTGCAGGAGAATTACCGACTTTAGACAAAATTTTGCTCAGTATAAATCAAGATGACCAGTTGCCAAACTTGAGCAAAACTTCCCTGCGACGTGTGTTGCGCCATTTAAAATTCAAATATATAAAGAGAAACAGAAAAAGTGGTCTAATAGATCGCCCAGAGATAGTTCTGGCGTACCAGATATTGAGAGAAATACAAATATTAAGAAACGAGGACGTAACATTTTTACCTTGACGAAACATGGATTAACGCAGGTCATACTATGGGAAAGGTATGGGAAGACACCACAATTGAATCTTCTCGTCAATCACGGTTGAAGGCTACTCTACTGGCGCGAAAGCCCCTTCGGGTAAAGGAAAGCGATTAATAGTTGTACACGTTGGCAATGAAAATGGCTTTTTGGAGGGATGTGATTGGGTATTTGAATCATCATCTACTGGTGACTACCATGAGAGTATGGACGCTCTCCATTTCGAGGACTGGTTTAGAAAGTAATAGAAAAACTGCAAAGCGGCGATGTCATAGTTATGGATAACGCTAGTTACCACTCCAGACGTTTAGAAAAAACCCCAACAATGTCTTGGCGGAAACAAAATATGCAGGAATGGCTAGAATCTAAACAGATCGCATACGTGCCCTCGGACACAAAGACCCACTTAATGGAAAAAATAAAGGCAGTTAAAGATAACTATCGAAGTTACGTCACCGACGAGATGGCAAAAGAAAAAAGCATCACAGTGGTAGGTTACCTCCTTATCACTGTGAACCTTTCATTGAACTTGTGTGGGCAGATGTGAAAGGGTACGTTGCACGAAAAATACAACTTTCAAGTTAAAAGATGTTAAAATTTACTTAAGATGGTTTAACTCAAATCACGCCAGATAAATGGAAAAACTGTGTTCAGCATGTCCTTAGGTTGAACAAAAATGCGTGGCATGGATGATAGAATTGACCAAACGGCAGATCGCTTTATAATTAATGTTACAGATAGTTCATCAAGTGAAGATACAGTGATGATTGCCGAATAAAAATAAAGTTCTTATATAATATTAAAATAAAGTTTTATCTTTTGCATAAGTACGTACTTATTCGGTGTCGTTATCACTCGAATCTTTATATGTGTTATAAATTAATGTTTTTGTTGTTAAATGAATAAAGTACTTTATAACAATAGATGATTTTCTTCTACAGCGATCTTTCACATAACTTTTAATAATAGTTAATAAATATATATTATATCAATCATTATAAAAATCATTATAAATAAAGAAAGTACTACATATAAAATGTGCCTATATATTGAAGGTTTGTAACCCCTGGTTAAACGACCGAAAGGTCATTGTCCGTTTTCTCAATCGATTTGGCACATACTATAGCCAGGATTCTACACCAGGAGCTCGCTCACTACAGTCTCGTGAATCTGAAACTGCCTTATAATAAGTACTTGCCGGAAACCATGCTCAAATATGACCGACCGGGCCAGGCTCTACTGAAACCAAATCATCATCACAAACAGGACTATTCTTACGAATAAGCCTGATGTTGTGCTGATGAACCGAGTAGTGAAGTATATTTTTGGTCGACATTACTAGGCTAATCCCGATCACCCTCTCGGGTCATCTGAGGCGACTAAGACTCCATGACGAATCGCTCCGGGCTCAAATGCAGAAGGCGGTGCTCCTCGATACCGCCCGCATCGTCTGCCGGTTTCTTTCCCTTTCCCCCTAACCTTCGGCCGTTGAATGAATTAATAGTGAAATATACTTTATTGAACACAAAAAAAAATTAGAGAAAAAAACAATAAATTATTTAAAGGTATTGGCGGCCTTATCACTTAGAAGCGATCTCTACGAGGCAACCGCTTAGTCTCCCCTGCCGAGGGCTTCTTAGGTTTTAATTTATTTATTAGAGCCGTGGTAGCTCAGGGGCTAAGCGCTCGTTGTAAATTTGAGCAACCCGGGTTCGCTCTTTGCTGACCAATGAAATTGTTAATTGCAATTTTAAGTGCTGATTTACCACGTGCTTGGCGTTGAAGGAAAACATCGTTCTTGCGGTGAAGAAAAACCTGCACGTCTAAGAAAATGTGAAATTCGGGCGTTGCATACAGTAAATTAGATCCAGGGCGTATCTAATTTACTGTAGGCAGTTTTATCCAACACCTCAACATGTTATAAAATTATACTTTTTGGTAAAGAAACGTCATAGAGTAATAAATTTCTTTGTCCTATATTACCATTGAAGCAATAATATAATAATGAAGCTAAAGCTTCCTCTAGTCAAACCAATCCATTAATGCCATATTAACATTTTTTCTTTTCTTTCTTCTGCTGTCTTCAAAAATGGGATTTGCAATGGGATCTTGATAACTGCCCATATCTGCCACACCGGAAGGCAGGGCATAGAGTACAGAGTGGATGCCCTCACACTGCTACTCCCAGAGACCACCTGTCTGTCATAGTCTTTGTGATATAAGTTTGCTATTTTTATGATAAGTTCGGATGCTTTTTCCATTAAACCATCACAAGACCATGGTACACATAGATTGGGGCACTTTCTTTTCCTTACCTTAATATTCGACGAGGTCTATTCTCAGCCGTGGGATGGATGTATGCGGACTGCTCTTTTTATTTTTAGGCAAAAAAATAAAATGTTTTATATTTCCTTATTAGGCCAGCAACCGGGAAGTTAAATGGTGATCCAAGGGCAGCACCACTTCCAAGGCAAGGTTTCCCTCCACATCATCACCATGTAAGTTGATAAATTATTATAATAGAAAGAAGAAACTTCAAGTGGAGTTAAATTGAAAACAGGAATGAAAACAGGACATTTATTTTTAGAACTATTTACTAACGAAAAACATAAAACGTACAAAGCCCTGCTTCTTGATCATCAGCCTGTTACCTTAACTGCAGATCATTGGACTCCCCTATTAAAGGGACTTTTTTTCATTTTAGCCACAGTTGGCAAATTGACAATTACAGATGTCTCGTATGTATGATGCTGCTACCTTTAGTCGGTCTGGACTGTACGTGATGCTTATACTACTACCTATCAAAGGCCAAAACATTTCGTTCTTCGTTAAGATCTCTTTTCTACATTTACCCGCTTTTTTTTGGAACGAAGTTCTTTATATCCGGACGGCACGACTTTGGCGGATGGGGCCTAGGCGAGAAAAAGTGAAAGATTTTTCCGTCACGAACCCTTCTGACGTAGTGTAGACGGCCTTGGCGGCTATAAGGAAGCGAGATAAAATATTATCCATCTCCCTCGCACTTTTTCTTATCTTGCCATGAAAGAAATATTATTTTATTTTAAATGACGTTTCATTTTAATAGACGCTAGTAATTAATTTATTTGTATTTGTTAATCAATAATATGATACGTTTATCAATAATAATATACTACGAAAGGAACTTCGTTCCAACCGAGTGTTCCACGACACTCACGCATGTTTTTTTATTTCAAAATTATTCGTTCGATAATTTAAGACGGCTTGAAATAAAAGTCAAACAACTTTAATCTGTCCGTAAGTCCTAGGACCCGTATTTTGTTTTATAAAAAATGACTTTTCGTGTACTTTTTCTACTGTATAACGGGTCGTTAGGTGAAGGCCAAAACGTTTTTTCAACATTAGAATCCAGGCACGAAAAGGTGACTACGAAACACCCACAAAATGGAGCGAAATATTGGCATTACTTTTTTGACCTTCGAGAAGTACTTTGTAGAGTCCAATTTTGAATAATAAAATTCTGACTTCAGTCTGGTATAATGTGACCAAGTTTTTGAGAGAAATAGCAATAACATATTTTTATAACAATATAGAATATGGAGTGTAAAACTTGCGAGTTTAAACCTTGTTATGACGTCGCTAATTTTCATAATACTTTGTACGCCTCTGATGCGCCTTCGTTAAAATAGCCTACCGATTGTTGCGGCGCGCGTATTAAATTTAATCCTTTGATATTAGTTGGTGGTAGCTTTAGAGTATTTATAAGCATAGCTTGCTTATAAATACTCTAAGGGTAGTAGAATACATCGAGGTGTTACGCAATGTATTAGTAATTTGCTGATATGTAATAAGAACATTATTGTTCAATGTGAGGTAGGTTAATTATTGATTATTACCTACTACTACTTTCTTCTTGTACTTTATTACTTTTTTTTTTTATAGAATAAGGGTGACAAACGAGCACACAGTCCACCTGATGGTAAGTGGATGCTGTGGCACATAGACATCTACATCTATCTTCGTTTGCGAATTTAAATGCAGATGCGTTGTCAGCCGTGAGGACTAAGATAGAATGCCCCTTTTCCAGTAAAAAGGGTCTCCGGTTCTCTACACTCACCATACGAAACACAGCAGCATTAAGCTGCTATTTTACGCTGGTATTCTGTGAGAGCGTGGTCCTTCCCCGCTCGAGCCGACCCATTCGTGCTACAACTATACTATTAATATAGCTGCAGCATGGCTCTACCACGTAAAAAAATTTATTAACAATATATATAATAAATTATTACGTGCTGTGTGATGCCGGTAGAGTGGATAGCATCACCCCCATCTCTGTCTGTGATATAATAATATCTTACCTTTCGATATCTTTAAGAACCAGTAAAGAATGAAAAGTCGACATTCCTTTTGTTATTTAAGCACCCGTATGCTATGCAGTACCTTTTGGGTTTTTGAGTGGCCATACTTGAATAGAAACTCAAAAATAAATATTAAAAGTGCCTTAATACTTATAAGAGAAAAATATTTTTTTAACGTAAGGCGCGCGTTAGTTCGAGCGCGCGCGTGACAACCTTACTGAATTAGCCTCTTGTAGGCGGCCGCGGAGCGTGGGTATATTTTCATGTCTAAAACGCGGACAGGCCTGCTTTAGTTTAATTTAAAAAAAATTAAAACGCTCGAGGAAGTTTTTAAGTCAAAAGTATAGATATTAAGATGCTAATAACTTATAATAATAATATATAACAATATTTCTTTAAAATAAAAACGTACGGACCTAGTTTTTCATTATATCTACAACACTTACAAAAATTATGAAAATTAGACTATTGGGCACGTTACAATCCTCTTAACTGCAAACCTTAGACAGATTCCATCGTTATCGACGAATTTTCACATCTCATTCTTTTTTGCTTCGTCAATTACCTTAGTACCCCCGTGAGCAGGTGATGCTAAGCACCTGAAACGTTGGGAATTTAAATGTTATAAAATCCGTAAAATTGGTTTCATTTAATTTTTAACATATTTAATAAGGTGCGTGAGGGTAATATGCTTAGCTTATGCTTTGCTGTTCTATAAAACCAAAACTAGGAGGAGAATAGAAATAAAAACACAAAATCCGTGTACTATAACTAATATATTAAGAAAAAAATTGCAAACAAGCTTTGGCAATAGTTAAGAACACTTTGAAAAATCAACTTAAAGAAAACCGATACTGACCATATTTTACTATAATGTCAACTGTCAAAATGGCGTCGATAAAGCAACGCCCTTTTGTCCTTTTATTAATTGATTGACTGATAAAGAGCTATCGTATCACAGAGTT
The DNA here is from genome assembly GCA_029286625.1 of Parnassius orleans. NCBI lineage: Eukaryota > Metazoa > Arthropoda > Insecta > Lepidoptera > Papilionidae > Parnassius > Parnassius orleans. Next base: position 8,906,247 of record JAGSMP010000006.1, on the reverse strand, counting down.
ATCTATACAAAGCAGAGTGTAATTTATGAGTTATAAGAAAGTGACCATACTAATGGGATGACCATACTACCCTCACGTACGCGCTATAATAGATTTCCGCCAAGTGACACCTGTTTCCATTAATTATAATTAAGATTATGTTTGTATTGCTTATGTAAGATGTTGTGTATGTGTGTGCAGAACCCGGCGGGAGGCGCGGAGTCGCGCACGCGCTCGCACGCGGCCGAGCCGCGCGAGCGTCGCGCAGACGAAGTGCAGGTGCTTACTGCTGCATTTTTTATACAATTAAGGTGACAAACGAGCACACAGTCCACCTAGTGGTAAGTGGTTGCTGTGGCCCATAGACATCTACATCTATCATCACATTGAGAACTAAAATGGTATGCCTCATTTCCAGTAAAAAGGGTCTCCGATTCTCTACACTACTCCATTGCTACTCCACTGCATGTTTATGGACTTTACATATCTTCGAAATATTTTTATTCGTCATTGTACATTGTACTCATGTAGGTTTCTTTACGATATTTGTTGTGTGTATTCATACCATAGAAACCAAAAATGCTTTTACATAAAATGCAACAACGGTGATAATGTGTAAAAAATAACATCACCTCAGTCCCAACTAGCGACAAGTAACACAGTTGGCACATTCTTCTTTTGTTATAAGTCCTCATAAAAATGAGAACTATAAGTCTCAAGTCAATATAGGTCTATTAAGAAACACATAGTGATGAAATATTTATAATTGACAGGAATTACGCAAGTTCGGTCAAGAATTCAAACTGGTGTCGTCGGGCGCGCCACTACAGCCGATGCAACCGCTCCAGCCCCAGCAGCAACAGCAACAACAACAGCAGCAGCAGCAACCGCAGCAGCAGCCACACCAACAGCAGCAGCAACAATCACAACAGCAGCATCAACAATCACAACAGCAGCATCAACAACAACAGCCGCCCGCAAATCCACAACCACCGGTACTCAACAGAATAAACCTATATGTGTCAAACATAATAAACCTGTAATTATTTTTAATTTCATCGATTCAAAAGTTCCAATCATTTATACGAGTATTATACACCTATATAAATAAAAACGTAAATTATTCGTTGTTCAAATCTTGGTAAAGCTAATTTTTAATAAAAGTACAGACATTCCTGTAATTATTAGTAACAATTCTACATTATGACAGTAAATATTGTATTATATCAATGGAATTCATAAACAACACCATTGAATATTTTTGTTATTCTGAGCCAATGGTAAAAGTAAAAAAAAAATACTTTAAAAACAATTACTAATCTATATTAAATTTAAAAAAAATCTATTCTATTCCGTATATTTGCATTTATGTCTAAAAATAGACAAAGAACATTTTTATTTTGACAATTGAATGAATATAACAATGCGAGAAAGTACTTTTTTTTCTTGGAAAATTGCCATAATCACAAATCACCATAGGCTCAGCTTGTTGTTCCTTACTTTTGACACCTTCGACAGTGCGTACGGTTGGAATTTTTTTACTTATTGAAGAATAATAGTCTGCTATAAAAGTACGAGTATGAATGTTTAACAATGAAAACTTGATTCTTAAAATAACAAGTCTCGCAGATGTTAATACAAAATACTGATGGTAAATGGATGTTGTGGCCTATAGACATCTACATCTATCTTGGATTAAGAATCAAAATGCAGATGCATTGTTACTTGTTACCCCTGAGGATTAAGATGGAATGCCTCGTTTCCAGTAAAAAGGATCTCCGGTTCTCTACACTCACCATACAAAACACAGCAGCGTTAAGCTGCTATTTTACGCTGGTATTCTGTGAAAGCGTGGTCCTTGTCCAGTCAAGCAGAGCCATTCTTGTTACAACCATAATATAGCTGCAGCAGGGCTCTACAACGTTATATCATATTACGATAAATTCGGGAGCGTTTCACTAACACCCGGTATAAAATTAAAATGAAAAGCTCTTTATAAGGATGTATTGTTTTCAGTTGCCCCCGCCAGCGCCCAGCCCTCCAGAAGTATCAGCCAATGCTGGAGCACCTTCCGATCCTTTGCCCAAGAGGGAGAGGCCTCCAAAACAACACACACCGCCTGCAGCACACAAGGTAACGTTATCTTTATTTTTCTACAATAACATTTAGTATTTCTTCTTGCTGGCCGTATGAGGAAGTTCAAGGTCGCTCAGCGAACTATGGAGAGGGCTATGCACGTGGTTTCTCTGCGTGATAAACTTAGGAAGTAGTAGTAGAACCAGACTAACCGACGTAGCCCAACGGATTAGTAAGCTGAAATGGCAAAGGGCCGGCCATTTATCTCGAATAATCGACAATGGATGGGGAAGAAAGGTTCTTGAGTGGCAGCCTCGTACCGGTAATCGAAGTGTAGGGTGGCCCCCCACCATATGGAGTGACAAAATAGAATATAATCATTACGTTTAAGAGGCGGGACTTCCTTAGTAAAAGTAAATGTATGAAAGGGCGCCAAGCTATTTTACCAACATCAAGACATGACATTTAATTTTAGACAAACAGTGCTGACAACATAGGCAAATCATAATAATAGTGCTGTAAATGTCTATCCTCGAACAATTTTATCGATATTTTTATATAATAAAAGTTAGATCTCTGTACTGAATGATTTATGAGAAATAAAAGTTTTTACGTGGAATTGAGTAAAAATGCCGATTAAGATAAGAAGAAATCAATGTATTTTACACAGCAATTTGTAATTATATCTCTACAAGTATTAGGTACAAAAATATGTTTAAAAAAATATAAAGTAAACCACGCACAGTTATACTAGTAATTAATTAGGTAAAAAATAAATGACGACTACGTAGCGCAGTGGCTAAGCGTTTGCCTGCGGCTCTGCAGGACCGAAGGTTCGTTCCCGCACTGAACAAGTGTTTCTATGCTGTAAAATAAATAGTCTGCGTCTGGATGCTTGCTTTTATCGTTAGTTTTTTAAATGGTTCAAATAATGTTTTTTTTTAACACTGATTGGATTAATTTGTTTTAAGTGTAACAAATACTATGTACAAATCGCTAGGCTTCTTCACAGAGGTACATACTACTCGCATAGATCATTTACTAATAGTCGCTTTCAAAATTAGTGCACATTATAGCTATTGTTTGTAGATGAATCTGTAAATATTTATAATCATGTAATTGCAAATAACTTCGAGTTTAGTTATATAATCGAATTCTTACCAAAATGTGATTTTAAAGGGATATTATCGTTTGCTACATGTAAAGGAAATCTAATTAACATACATATAATTATGGAAGCTTTGAGTCCACTGATGGATTAACAGTTCGTTTTAGTTGGGTTTAAATCCTCGGATTTGCAATGTTTGCCACAAATATGTTTTAACATGTGAAGTTTTTCAATTGGAACATCTGCCAAGTCTTCATTCCCAATTAATTTCACCCATTGCTTACATCTGAAAAAATAATATAAATAAAATCACATTTTTATTGAACAAATAGAATGTACGCAGTCACAATTGATAATATAGTTTCTAAAAGTATAGGTCGTTTCGGATTGCCATCCAATCGAACTATCAGAGTTAGGAAATAGAGTGTGTTTGTATTTGTGCACACAATCGTACACTATAAAAACCTGTCCTACGTAGATGGCTATTACATATAAATATACGTACTCGTAAATATCATATTACAATTAAAGTTGACATCACCACATACTTTTCATCATCTAAGGGAAATATGTATAGCATTTTCTTGTTATTATTTTTTTCGCTTCTTACACCATCTAATTGGCAAATTTTATAATGCATATTTGATTTTTTAACAATTCTATAAATGAACAACGGCTCCTATAGCAAAATTCACATGCGGGAAATCGATGGATGCAGGTAGCTCAGGATCGTACTTTGTGGCATTCCTTGGGAGGCCTATATTCAGCCATGGACTTGTGAAGGGCTGTAATTATGATGATGGTGAAGAATATTTAATATTTCTTATTTTTTTATAGAAAAGGAGGGTGATTGAAAAGTAATATTGTTACAGCTAACACATGTCGTGTATTGGCGGCGTAGGAGAATTCACTACCCACTATTATTTAGTGTCGCAAGGGACTACAGAGGGAAACTGGAACAGGAGATGGGTAGCAGCGCCTTCCTGATAATAATTCAATACTGAGGTTGTTAACCCGCCTGCTAAACCGTGACATTTATAGTAAATATCCTCCCTAATAAGGTTATGTGATGGGTTGCAATGAAATATTGATTAATGAATTCTTTAACAATGAAACAGAGATATTGTTGAGCAGTGTTACATTTTGTGGTCTGTCATTGGTCATCAAGGTTGCAACATTTGCGCAAACAAAAACAAAAACAAAATGCTTTTTCCGAGGCTGATTGTAATCTGGTTGGTCACATATCACATCGCCGGAAGAAGAGGCGTCGGTCGTAGAAAAAAGTCATGGTTATGTAACATCCGGGAGTGGACGGGAATCGCGAGTGCCGCCGAACTGTTTCGCCTCGCGAAGAATGGAGCGGAGTTCACTAAACTGACTGCCAACCTTCGCTAGTCTGAGAGACACCAGAAGAAGAATAAGACATGTCACTTATACTCTCTTTCACACCTATCCCTGATATTACCATTCAGGATATAGGCAGAGTCAGATTAAGGCATGTTGTTGCTCCTAGGCTATGCGAGTATCGGGGCCCACAGACAGTTGCCTATTTTGCCTTTGGGTTAATCGGCGCTTGGATATGGGTAGGTTATGAGAGTGTGTGTTATGCCGCATGTGATACTACTATATGTCCTGCACGGTTAATACCTTCTGGTGGTTTTCGAAAGATGTCGCCGTGGTCGGAAAGGACATATTATGTTACTTTCTGCATGTTACAAGGTTTATTATTTCTCATCAGCCCCCACCGGCACCAAAGAACGAGGAGCCACCATCAGAGGAGCGGTCACCATCGTCTGCATCTCCACCGTCGTCCATGTCCCCGGGGATGGAGCGCGCGACAGCCACACTCAAGAAATCCACGCTCAATCCCAACGCGAAGGAGTTCAATCCCAGCGCGAAGCCCTTCACGCCCAGGAGTCCCAGCACACCAAATCCCAGCCGGTAAGATTTACTGCCATTACTGCTCACCATTAGTCCAGTACAACTATGTTAGCTCAGGAGCTGGGTGACTCTTCTTAAATTTTATAGTATGAAATTTTTTATTGAAATATGCGGTGTTTATATACGAAGTGTTCGGTGGTAAAAAAATAATATCGTAATGTAGAATAAAATTATTCAAGAGCATGTGAATTCCACCAACACGCATTGTGACGGAGCCTTCTCAGAAATGGGAGCACATGCCCAGCAGTAGGACGTACGTCTCGCTAAAACTCCCATCAGATATGTATTACTTAACATTTTAAACAATAAAACTGAAACTGTGATGACAGTCCCCGTGACCCTATGGTCTGTCATCACCAATTTCCAGCACCTATGTGCTGGAAAGCACGTTGGTCACGGGAGGGGGGAGGGATAACCGAAACGTCGGGAATTAAAATTAAGTAAATTAAACGCTGGGGTTGGGGAGTCTTCCCGACTAGGTAGAGACGTGAAATTTTGAACATAGTAGCTCAGAATCGGATGACTAAGTAGCAATATGAAAAAAACACGTGGTATATTAATTTTTTTAGTAAAAAATTAAAAAAAAATGATTTGTTTACATACATGTATTATCTGAGACGACATTTATGAGTCTGAGATAATACATGATCAACAAAGAAAATGATTTTGGCTTCGTTTCAAGGTCACATGAAATGTACTTAGTGCTCCGTCTATCTTTTATTGGTCTGAGCTCCGAGTTTAATTAATCGGTTTAGCAAATTTTTATTTACCGATAAAGTATACTTAAACAGTAATCCCACATAAATTTCACTAAATCTGATGGTAATTGAAGTCATTTTATCATACTGCATAAATAATCTAAATATTATATATAAAACTAGCTATCCGCCCTGGCTTCGCACGGGTGATTTCTGTATCTTGGTGACAGCTCAAACTGCCGGGTCCAAATGTGAATCTAAACCATCTAGGGACCCATTCAAACACACAAAAAATTTCATCAAAATCGGTCGAGCTGTTTTTGAGTTTTAGCGAGACTATCAGACACCAATTGATTTTTATATATCGGGTGTCCCAGAAAGAATGGATAATCCTGGAGCGCCTAATAGTACAGGTATCAGGCGCTCAAAAAAAAAAGAAAATAGTGTGCCAAAAATATGAATGTTTAAAAAATTGAACTTACTGTTTTTATTGACCTTACTGTACTTTCATGTACACCACTGCCGCAAATTAATGGAATTCTTTGCGTTTTTGATGTTCTCTTATTCCTCACAGACTATTCTATTAGAAATGCAGTAAAGAGTATGAGTATCTATTGTACTTTTTTTGCAAAAAAAAAAACTTCCATTTTTAGCATGAAATTTTATAAAAAAATAATTTTGACAAACGTTTGAGAGCCATTCGTGAAAAAAACGTATGAAAACCTAAGTGCCCAACTATTTCAAAAATATGTGCAGTTAATACAGTTTACAAAATGGTATAATACATAATTTTATTTAACGTTAAGATGCAAAAAGAATAAATTCGACTGAAGAAAGTATAATCTTGTCTTAAATTGTCATAATAAAAGCGTTAAGTTGTACATAAATCAATCTTTATTTCATAACAGGTGTTCGAATTGTCTGCCACCGACTCTGATACAAGCTCGACATCTTCTAAGAAGTCGTGCGTAGCGCTGTTCAGTTATTTTGAAGCGGCCTCCTGCACGACTGCGCAATTCCTCCAAACTTGAAATAGGCTTGAAGTACACCTGTTCATTTAGACAGCCCCAATAAAAAAATCTAGTGGATCCTTTTTTATTGGGGATTGTCCGGGGATCACGGAGGCCACAAAATGGGACCTAAACGACCAATCCATTTATTTTGATACGTGACATTTAAATACACACGGACGTTTGCAGCATAATGTGCAGGACAACCATCATTTTGTAGCCAGGGATTGTCTCACCTCCTCAGGCACCTCGTCTATTAAATTTGGCAGATCATTTTGTAGAAAATTCAAATAACTTTGTCCAGATTTTTTTATAGGAGAGGGCAAACGAGCATGGCTCACCTGATGGTAGTGACTACCGCCGCCCATGAACAACCGCAACACCAGGGAATTGCAGATGCGTTGCCGGCCTTTAGAAAGGAGTAGGCTCTTTTCTTGAAGGTCCCTAAGTCGTATCGGTCCGGAAAATCGCTGGTGGTGATCGATTCCACAAGGAAGTTGTGCGAGGAAGAAAACTTTCTAAATCGCACAGTGGTGGACCGCCAATCATCCAGATGGTGGATGGTATCGGGAGTTCTGCCGCGATGTGCGATGGTGAAATTGGGCGGCTGGAATTAGTCCGAACACCGGAGCACCTCGTAGTAGATACGATAAAATACGCAAAGAGATGCAACATCTCACGCAGTGGCAGTGAGTCAAGCCGATCGGAAAGAACTCGGTCGTCGACGATTCGAACCGCTCTGCGCTGGATGCGGTCAAGTGGAAGGAGCTGGCACTGGGGAGCCCCTGCCCAGAGATGGAACAGTATTCCATGGGCCGAACCTGCGCCTTGTAAAGTTACCGGCATGTAATACTGTCCTGCTCTGCTGAGCACGCCAAGCTTCTTAGAGGCCAATTTGGCCTTCTGTTCCAAATGACACGAAACTGCACATCACTCGATATGTCGACACCGAGGATTCCAATACTGGCAGAAGCAACAAGGAGTGCCTTGAAACTGAAGAGATATGACAAAGGGGTTCTTTTAGCGGTAAACGCGCAAACTTGTGTCTACTGGGATTGAACTGGACTAAATTTAGTCGCCCCAATCCGAGACTATGTTCAGCAAAGACTCGACTTCAGACACAAGTTTGTCCCGGTACTGGCGACGTTTTCCGAGAAATATTTGCACGGCCGGTATATAAGGCATCACCAGTGCTGTCGTCTGCATAGCAATGAATGTTACCAGTTTGCAACATATCATTGATATGCAGGAGAAACAGCGTTGGTGATAGCACGCAGCCTGTGGAACACCAGCGTTGATAGGCTTGTAATCAGAGCATGCACCGTTAACTACGACCTTGATGCTCCGATCAGCAAGAAAACTGGTGATCCAATTGCACAATTCTCAGGAAGCCCATAGGAAGGGAGCTTAGAAAGAAGCGCTTTGTGCCAGACCCGATCGAAGGCCTCGCTATGTCCAAACTAACGGCCATGCCTCCTTGACTCTACTGCCTCCACCCTTCTCTGAGTCAGGTAGACCAGAAGATCACCAGCTGATCGACCACGACGAAAACCGTATTGGCGGTCACTAATCAGCTTGTGATCCTCAAGGTACCTCATGAGCTGGCAGTTTATAATAGACTCCATTATTTTGGAGAACAAGGAGATGATGGCGATAGGCCTATAGTTGGACGGGTCTGAGCGGTCGCCTTTTTAGGATCGGTGGACCAAAGCTGTCTTCCATGAATTCAGGACTACGCCTTGGGAGTAGGAGTACCGGAAAAGACGCGTTAAAACCGGGGCCAACTCCGGGCACACGTCTTCAGCACAATGGGAGGACTCCATCAGGCCCACTGACTTGCTGACGTCCAGGAGAGGAGTGCTTTGCGAACCGAGCGCTGTGTAAACCGCACGTCCGGCATGGAGCACTCACACCGCGGATAGTCGGCGGTGTGTTGCCCCGTCATTCAGAGTCGCGTTGGACGCAAAGAGAGAGCCTAACAGATCGGCTTTCCTTTGCGGCATGGCCAGTGAGTCGTCCTCTGTGCAGAGATGGTAGAGATGGCTGACAGAAGTTCCTTGGACAGCCTTGGCGAGAGACCAGAATGCACGGGTTCTCGAAGGAAGGTGAACTAGGTTCTCGCCAATTCTGCCGATGTGCTCAGACCTTGCCTTGGCAATGACTCTTTGAAGGATCTGGAGGCGGAATTATATTCTTTTTAAGAGCGCTGGTGCTTACAACCCGAGACGTTGATGCGTCAGCCCAGGCCTGATAGCACTCCTGCTTATAGCGTGATGCTATTTTACAGGAGCGACCAAATCATGGCTGGATCTGCCTCCGATGGGCACCACAGAGGATGGAATAAAAGTTCCATACCTGAAGTACCACATCAGCAACAGAATCAGCAACAACGCTGAGATCTTCCGGCGAGAAGCAAAACCGCCCCAAGGGTAGGATGCAAAAAAGACCGCATCCTATCCCAATCGGCCGACCTATAGTGCCAAACACGGCGGTAGCCTGCAGAATGCAACCGCGACGTTAGTGTGAGTGGCACCACACTCCGGACAAGACAATGGTCCAACGAGCCTAAAGGAGCGTTGACGGAAATCTGATATCCGACCGGATGAGAGGTCAGCAGAAGGTCCAATAGGAAGATTCATGATCTCCCACATCTGGAATCCGCGTAGGCGAAGTAACCAGCTGTGTAAGACCATATGCCAAAGCAAATATACATAAACAGATCTCACGGTTGAACGTGAACCGAGCCATTCGGCGTGGTGGGCGTTAAAATCGCAAGGATCACGATCTCTGCGGATGGGATCTGCTGTAACAAGGAATCTGTAGCCATTTGGACGTGGTCGATGAGTCGGTCTGTTTCGGCATTACCGCTATGGGACCTATAGAGGCACCCGCAGCCATAGGATGGACAGGTCCGTACCTTCAAGACTGCCGAGGCGTCGAAAACAGATGTCCTCTGACGTATACGCAAACTCCAGCCCGGGGCACAAAGGAGTGTTCTAATTTGTACCCCGGTAGAAGAGATATGAAGTATCATCCGGAGAGGACACCTGAGTCTCAGTTAAAGAGCAAGGCCGGCTTCGCCGTCTCTAGATGGAAGTGGACAGCGTTAAGGTTGGAATGAAGTCCCTGATGTTGCAAAAATTCACGGATAGCGTGATAGGGGTCGCCATGGTCTTATTGCTCCGCTTAACCCGAGCAGTATTAGTCGCGAGCGGATTTTGCCCCAGAATACGCGGGGCAGTCTGAGCACCCACGCTCAGGAGTGGAGTAGCTTGGTCGGATGCTGAAGAGAGAATTCTCCAGGGTGCTGGTACCTCCTGTGGTAGTCTTTGTTTAATTCTGCTACCATGTTGATGGGGGAATTGGGCAGTTCAAATGGACCAATGATTTTTCCGTTTAATATACCAGTCCAAAATTTATTTTGAACTGGTATTGTGATCTTCTTCTCGCATTATATGCGGATTTGAGAGTTGCCAGCTGTGCAGATTATGCATGTTAAAGTATCCGTCTCTTTTAAGAATGGATTCATCGCTCCACAGAATTTTGTCGAAAAATTGTGGATCTTGTTCTATTTTTGCAAGCATTTGTCGACAAAAACAATCGTGCGTTGTAATCTCTCGGTTGTAGAGCTTGGACGCGTCTAATGGTAGGGATGAAATTTTTTTCAGTACACTGTATGGTCGTCTTCGAGATTCCAGTACGTCGTGCTATTACTCTAGTAGAGGTGGACGGGTCTTGTACAATTTCGTTAAGCACAATGTCTTGTGTATTGATATTAGCTAGTCTTCCAGTGCTATTCTACCTTCCGAATAACACCTGTGGACTCTGATGAATACGCGGTAATCTGGGTGACGCGCGGTAGGTATCTTTCTATAAAGGGCTGCAGCAGCACTTGCGTTGCTTCTACATTCACCATAAATGAAGTGCATGTTTGCGTATTCTTGTGCCGTATATTGAATACGGAAATCTTGATACACAATATCAGTCTAGATACAAGCCAAGTCGCTAAATTACCAAACAAAATCCAAATCACAAAGCAAAACTTAGAGTCAATGAAATAGCCAGAGTCGTTGTAACACTGATTTTAAAATCACAGAGAACTCCTAAAGGAATGCACACATGATACCCAACAAGTCGAGAGACGCACTAAATACTTGCCTTTGTTATGTGCCCAGTCGCGCGAGAAAAGGTACAATGCATTAACATTATACTCTTCTCTCGCTCACTCACCTCTAGCAATCCCTGTCTGTAAATCATAATAAACTAAAGATGGGTTGCGTAGGCCACACTCAGGTAGTAAATACCGATATTATACGATCTTTACTACAATAAAAAGGACTCTTTCACTCAAGAACGCCCTTGTCATTTTCACCGTTAAAGAAAAGATAAGATTTTTTTTATTTTCTATCTTTGGATAAAATTATGTATTATACCATTTTGTAAACTGTATTAACTGCGCATATTTTTGAAATAGTTGGCCACTTAGGTCTTCATACTTTTTTTTCACGAATGGCTCTCAAACTTTTGTCAAAATTATTTTTTTATAAAATTTCATGCTAAAAATTGAAGTTTTTTTTTGCAAAAAAGTACAATAGATACTCATACTCTTTACTGTATTTCTAATAGAATAGTCAATGAGAATAAGAGAACACCAAAACGCACCGAATTTCATTAATTTGCGGCAGTGGTGTAGGTATGAAAGTACAGTAAGGTCAATAAAACATATTTTTAAACCTTCATATTTTGGCATCACTTCATCATCATCATCATCATCATTACAGCCCTTCACAAGTCCACTGCTGAACATAGGCTCCCCAAGGAATGCCACAAAGCACGGTCCTGAGCCACCCGCATCCATCGACTTCCTGCATGTCTTACCAGGTCGTCACTCCATCTAGTGGGGGACGCCCTACACTTGAATATATATTTTTGTATTTTATTTGAGCGCTTGATACCTGTACTATTAGGCGCTCCAGAATTATTCATTCTTTCTGGGGCACGTTGTATATGGATATATTATATTTAAGTGTTAATTAAGTTAACTCTTAAAAATAAGGTGAAGAGACCAATACAAATGGGTGTTTTTTGTGTGTGCAGGCCGCATACGCCGGGCACGCCGGTCGGTGTTGGCGTGGGCGTGGGCATGGGGCTGAGCGGCGTGGGCGTGATGGGCGCCGGCGTCAGCTACGTGCCCGCGCCGCACCCGCCGCCGCCGCACATGGTCGGTGCACACCCCACCCCCACTGCGTCACACGACCTCCACTTCCCTCACCTCACACTTCATATCACTGAGCGGCGTGGGCGTGATGGGCGCCGGCGTCAGCTACGTGCCCGCGCCGCACCCGCCGCCGCCGCATGGTCGGTGCACACCCCACCCCACTGCGTCACGACCTCCACTTCACCACCTCACATTTCATATCACTGAGCGGCGGGCGTGATGGGCGCCGGCGTCAGCTACGTGCCCGCGCCGCACCCGCCGCCGCCGCACATGGTCGGTGCACACCCCACCCCACTGCGTCACACGACCCACTTCCCTCACCTCACACTTCATATCACTGAGCGGCGTGGGCGTGATGGGCGCCGGCGTCAGCTACGTGCCCGCGCCGCACCCGCCGCCGCCGCACATGGTCGGTGCACACCCCACCCCCACTGCGTCACACGACCTCCACTTCCCTCACCTCACACTTCATATCACTGAGCGGCGTGGGCGTGATGGGCGCCGGCGTCAGCTACGTGCCCGCGCCGCACCCGCCGCCGCCGCACATGGTCGGTGCACACCCCACCCCCACTGCGTCACACGACCTCCATCACTCACCTCACACTTCATATCACTGAGCGGCGTGGGCGTGATGGGCGCCGGCGTCAGCTACGTGCCCGCGCCGCACCCGCCGCCGCCGCACATGGTCGGTGCACACCCCACCCCCACTGCGTCACACGACCTCCACTTCACTCACCTCACTTCATATCACTGAGCGGCGGGCGTGATGGGCGCCGGCGTCAGCCACGTGCCCGCGCCGCACCCGCCGCCGCCGCACATGGTCGGTACACCCCACCCCACTGCGTCACGACCTCCACTTCACCTCACTTCCTATCACTGAGCGGCGTGGGCGTGATGGGCGCCGGCGTCAGCTACGTGCCCGCGCCGCACCCGCCGCCGCCGCACATGGTCGGTGCACACCCCACCCCCACTGCGTCACACGACCTCCACTCCACTCACCTCACACTCCATATAAGCCGTCATTACATAATTTCTACATGCCTAGAGTTGACAGAGAAAATGTCAAAAGTATTAAGTCTGCACTTTGTAATCCTTTTCATTAAGTTGTTTTATACATAACAATAAATAATTGAGGTGATCAATAATGATAATGAGAGTCATATAACTTTCAATAAGTATTCTAATAACGGGGTAGGACCACCCTCTCTCAAAATACCAGCGTGAAATAGCAGATTAATGCTGCTGTGTTTCGTATGGTGATTGTAGAGAACCGGAGACTTTTTACTGGAAATGAGGCATTCCATCTTAGTCCTCACGAGTGACAACGCATCTGCAGTTTGATTCTTAATCAAGAAGAGATGTTAGATGTCTATGTGCCACAGCATCCACTTACCATCAGGTAGATCGTGTGCTCGTTTGTCATCCTTATTCTAAAAATGATTGTATTGTATTGTGTTCTAAGTCGAATAGTGAATGAGTGATGGTAACGCGATGGTCGCTGTGCAGGTGGCGGCCGTGCCGGCGTACGCGATGGTGGCCGCGCAGCAGCCGCCCGCCTACCTGCCGCACCCGCACCCCGTGAGTTGTCAACATCGCCTAATCACTATCACATCTTGAATAACTCTTAATCACATCGCTCACAAAACAAATTTTAATCACATCTCTCATAAATTAAGTGTTAACACATCCCTCATAAAAATGTAAGTGGCCTGAGACAGATACACATTACTGCATATTTTGTTGACAAAAAATATACTAGACAAATGAAATACTATCAAGTTTTTACGTATCAAAACTTTGCTTTACTGACTATATTCAGAACCTGTACACGTAAACTATTTACGTAACAGTACAGATTATAAAATGTAAATTCACTTAGTGTGCCATTTCTTCTGTTAATTTATTCACACATAAATACTGCTGAGCCGTTATTAATTAAAACTTAATCAGGTTCTAATTGTTTTCGATATATGGATATGCGAGGCACATAAATTTTTTCTAAAAAGCTGCGGAATAAAATTGGACCCTTCCTGCTTAGAATTTAACAAATTTTTATCAAATTTTCCTTTAAAAAGTAGTCAAAGTAGAGCAACCGTAATTGTCTTTACCAAGAAAACCTTTTTGATAAAATGTTTTTTGACAGTGTGCTACATGTCCCACATATCACATTATAGAACCGTAGTAGCTCAGTGGCTGAGCTATCGCTGTAAATTTCACAGTACGCGAGCAATCCGGGTTCGATCCCCGCCGGCACCAATGAAATTGCAATTTTAAGTGCCGATTTACCACGTGCTCGACGATGAAAAAACACATTGTAAGGAAACCGGCATGACTAGAAATTAAAAAAAAAATATTTCGAAGTCATGTTAAGTCCGACCACCCACATCAGGGCAGCGCGTTGGACATTTCTTTGCATCCACACACTAAGTAACAAATAACTTCACCTCAGTCCCAACTAGCGACATTCGTCATTCTACGTACTCGTAATATTTTGTGACATAACAGTATAAGTCGGATAACTAAACTTGACTTATGGGTCACGGCACAGATGGAGATGGCTTGCGAGTGTCGACAATTCGCGCCGCCCATACTCGTGATGCCCGACAAGCGGGAGCGCCACGAAGCGGTGAGACATTGCCCGGTGGATCCACTGACCGATTCTAGAAGATTCTGTAGCTTACTGACGTTATATACTTTCGCACACTAAAAAAACGTGTCAGTCGTAGGACTGCACGTCAGAAGTGAAAACATCTTAGCATCACAAACTTGTAAACATTACTTTTGAGTTGTTAAGAAATATTTTTCTATTAGAAATTATTTTTATCAACGTAAAAAGAATAATTATCTTAAACTATAATACAAACAAATTCATAAATACATATCAATTTTATAAAATTTAATCAATTTGGTTTTCAACATTACTTTCATCAATTTTATGGAAAAACGGCAAACGCACTGAACTCTATATCTGTGACGATCACGCGAGTTCAGTGCTTTTTCCCCATCCCAAAAGTGCTCCACATGCCTAAAGAAGTTTTCACTTCAATAATAAAATGCTTTGCATCACGATTAAACAATAATGCCGGGGGAGGGGGGGGGGTCTGATACCTGTGTTCGTAGGCAGCAAAGTCATATATTTCTTGTTCACTATGTACAAAGTGCTAGATCCTATAAGTGGTACTTTAATCGAAATGTCAATAAATTATATATTTGCGGGTAAAATTACTTGTATTCTCAATAAAACAACAAAACGAACATAGTTTTTGTGCCAAAAAAGAAAATAATAAAATCTGGACCCGATAGGTGGCGCTGTGTCGCATTATGAATAAATTCTACATTTACAAAGTAAAAAGTCCAGAGTGAATTCGGAGTGAAGCTAAAAGGGCAGAACAACGTTAGCAGAGCCAACTAGTATAATATAAATTAAATTGTATGTGTTCATCATGAATCGGTCAGTGATCCAACACCCTCAGTGTGTTTGTTGAGAGTTTGATTCCCCATATTGCTTGCCCTGTTTGCGCCACCAGTGATAACCGCTTGGACTCACTGTGGTTTTAACTGTTACATATTATTTGATTTGTTTTATTAACCAGACATTGTGATGAGTTTGAGATTTTAACATGCTAATGTAAAAACAACCGATACATATTTAGAAATACAACACTTGGAAATGACAATTCAGTAGTATGAAAACACGTGAAAACATAATTTATCAGGTAAGGCTAAAACATTGAAAAAGTAATTTTTGTGAAATTATCACATATTATATCCCTCATAATAGAATTTTCACTTTACCCACTACACCCAATCTATGTTGCGAGAGAGACGTATATTCAGCAGTAGATCTTATTTCTTTAGAGCAGTAGGCTCTAAAGAATAAATGAAAATCACATGTATGTTTATATTTTTCGTTAACTGCATTCTCTAGAAGTGTTCAAATCTCGGTTCGGGCCAAAATCAATTATTGGGGTTTTCTGCCAAGAAATTCTCAAAACGAGCCGGGGTCAGAAGGTTGACGGTGTTTCAACTTGGTTTTGCGCCTGATCTCTCTACGGTCGTGTCGGATGACTATAAGAGCGAGAGAATAGAGAGTGCACCTGTGTTTGCACACACACGCACACACACATGTATCATTCCTTCCAATTATTTTTTATGCATATTCGTGTCTTACTTTATAACAGAAAAGTCGTTATGAATATATATTATAACATTACGTTTACGTTTATGCGACAATATCCTTCAAGGCTCGAACCACGAACTTCAAAATCGCGAGTTTGAAATCGACTACTGTACAAGCACAAGCATTTCAAGCTCACTTAGTGGTTAATGGGATTGTTAGTAAAAAAATAAAATTTATTAATTAAAATTTAATGTTACTTTGCCCTTTTGTAAAAAAAAATTATCAAAAATATTGCACCTGTGTGTTTTGGAAATTTACATTGTTTTACTAATAGAGTGTTGTGCAGTGTTTTATTGCTAATTATGTTTTTTTGATTGGTTTGAGTGCATTCATTAATACGTGTTACATTAACTGCTATGCGACGTAATAATTTTTTTTTTTAAAAAGTAAAAAAAAAATGACTAAGAAACGAAAAAGAATATAATCTTTGAAATCGGTTACGTGGGAAATAATTCTTCTTTGCAAATTGAGCAGTTTGATAATTTTCATTTAAGGATAATTGAAATTGGTCAACGTGGTAAAGAATTAATGCTGAACATATATTATAATATGGGAAAATTCCGACGAATTAAGAACCCCTTCTTTTTTGAATCAGGTTTAAAAACTGAAGGTAAGAACGCTTTAACAAGAATACACTATAAAATGTTTAACTATCACTATCATTACAGCCTATAAGTCTACTGCTGAACTAAGGTCTCCCCCTAGATTGCTTCATAGAGGTTATTTTATCATAGTCACCACGCATGACATGCGGGTGACTATAATTTTGAGTGAGTTTTTTTTAAATAATTTTGAGTTATCAGGAAAATGCTCCTGTTTCGTTTTCCCTCTGTCGCCTCTTACGACAACCACGGGACGATATGGGATAGAGGAAATGCTTACACTGCCACTACGCGGTCAGCACAATTCGGGGGAAGCCAGTTAACCAAGGTGGCTAAAATAAGTTGGTTATTCTCAGCACGTCCACAGCGCGAAGCTGCTCTCATGATATCGTACCAATTGTCCTTTTAACTTCTAAACTATTATAAATACACATTATATTGTATACAACAGTTAAAAATAATGTGCTTCCCGTTAAGTGCGTTATACAGTCAGTATTCAAACGTACTTCAGAAAACTCGACCAAAAAAAAAATTAATAAATATTTTTTTATAAATTGTATGTGATTTTATTACCTTTCACTTACACGAGCATCGGTAAGACAGGGTTTTTACTATCCTCTTACTTCCCGGCCAATGCAGAGGTAATAAAACCACATATAATTTGCAAATAAATATTTATTTAATTTTTTATGGTCGAGTATTCTGAAATAAAGTTAGTGATATACGTTTCTACTACTGATTCTGATAACGCACTTAACGGCAACCACAGGGTTTTTGTTAGATGTTGTATAAATACACGACGTTCGAAATATTATCCTGCAAAAACTCTTATTTAGAGCCAACGCTGCAGCGTGGCTGCAATGCCTCTGTATGTCGTATAATGAGTGTAGAGAAACCACATTTTTGTGGAATTGTATTTTTTTTTTTTGTGATTAAAACCTTTTTTAAACCGTAGCTTATCATTAAAACACGTTTAGTAAATAACATAAACAAACTTTAAGAATTGTTATGATTAAGATCGTAATTAAACAAACTTATAATTATTCATAATTAGTACATAATATATTTATACAAATAAATAAAATTGAAGTGTCTGTTTGTAATGTCAAAATTACAGCGTCTTTTCGTCTAAAAGTATAAACGGTACTTATAAAAAAATACACTTTAAAATTTTTGTCTGTCTGTCTGTCCGTTTGTTCCGGTTAGTCTCCGAAACGGCTGGACCGATTTTGACGGGACTTTCACTGGCAGATAGTTGATGTCATAAAGAGTAACTTAGGCTACTTTTATTTTAGAAAAATAATTAGGGTTCCTCGCAAAAAAAATAAAACCCTAAATTACACGCGGGCGAAGTCGCGGGGAACAGCTAGTACTAAATATTTTTAATTTACTTATTTTTAATATCGTATACCACACGTCAGACAATCTCTTCAGGAGTGAGTTTTACTAGTTCCTCCGATATGGACCACAACTTAGCCGCTAATTCCTTATTATTAGCTTTCGGAGACATTCTACTTTCACTGCAATCCTCTAAGTAGCATCCAGTCATATAGTCACATTCGTGGGAAACTGCTAGGTAAATGGACGTCTGCGCACCTTCTGCGGGGCTTTTGAAGAAAATGTACAGCACCAAACTCTTCAACTTCTCCAGGAGGGATGAACTTCTGTACAATGAAGTGTTGATTTGTCCAGGGTTCAGACTGTTAACTGTGACTCCTGTCCCCTCCAATCTTCTTGCCAGTTCATTACTGAAAAGAACGTTGCAAAGTTTGCTACTGGCGTAAGTTTGTAAATAACCTTCTGTCTCTTCATTAATATTCTGAATGTTTCCGAGCTTATGCATCGCCGACGACACGATAACGACCCGACTAGGCGCCGACTTCTTCAACAATGGAACTAGTAATACAGTCAGAAGGAACGGGCCAAAATGATTAATCTGCATATCCTTCATTATACCATCTTCAGTTTTTTCTCTGCGCGTGTACATTGCCCCAGCATTATTTATGAGTACATCCAACTTTGCCTCGGTGCTTGTAAAATCTTTAACAAATTTCCTTACAGACTTAAGAGATGACAAATCTAGATGAATATACCTAACGAACTTATTCTTGGTCTCTTTTATAATAGTTTCTACAGTTCGTTTGCCCCTTTCTTCGTCGCGACATGCGATTATCACCTTTGCTCCCCTCCTAGCTAAGTCCAAAGCTGTTTCGAAGCCTATCCCTCCACTCGCACCTGTTACAATGACAACGTTCCCAGTCATGACGCTGTCACAATAACATTTGCCCGTAGTCAGTTTATTGAAGGCCTTTATCAATATCAAAGCAATCACTATACACATAAACCACATCATTTTTTAGATTTAAACGACTTCAATTTTTATCACACCAATATTTGCGGATGCGAATCTTAAATTCAATTTTATTTTTGTGATGATTTTATGTTCAAAATGTTACAATTAATAAGCTATCGATAATGCTTCTTATATTAAATCAGAAAAACACGAAAACCCGATAACACTCATAAAAATTAATAAATTTTTAAATCACCGTGCTTATCAATCTAACAACGAAATTGACGACGTCTCTATCAAAACGCGGCCTACACGTAACTGATTTGGTTAAAAGATTAATAAAATCCTCGCATTAGTTGTACTACGAGTTTTATCAGAGCTACAATAATAAAAATGTTAGACTGATTATTCTAATGATTGGCAATTTATTTAACTAACACAAAGTGTTCTTTTTACTAATGTCATATTTTGTTGCGATCTTTTTTTGATGCTAGCCGAAAACAAGAATTCATTACTTTATACATAATTTATTAACTTGACAAATTAAATGGTTTTAGAACATAAGCCTTAATTTATTTTCTTTCATTTTGTCTTCTCTCGACACTAACACTATTCAATTTGTACAATAGTAACGTGTAAATTAAAGAATTGGTAAACTTTTGATACGCCAAAGCCAAATCAGAATATTACTTAGATGAAAAGAAAGTGTACAAGTAAACAAATTAGATTGAACTAAACCCAACCGTATATATTTTAACAATAAAATTTACTTTACATAAATGGTTGTGTAGTGGCAGTGTAAGAATGTATATTGCCACATATCGTCCCGTGGGTGACGTAAGAGGCGACAGAGGGAAATTGAAACCGGGAGATGGGCAGCAGCATCTTCCTAATGACAGCTAAAAATAACAAAAAATCGCTGTTGCCAATAAGCTTACCAAGCATGGCAACTATGGCCAAATCCCCCCTATATGCCAATCTATATTAGGCTGTAATGAATGAATAAATGAAAATCATATAAAAATGTGTGAAAATGTGAGTAGTTCAGGGGTTAAGCGCTCGTAAAATTCATAGTACGCCAGCAACCCAGGTTCGATCCCCGTTGGCACCACTGAAATTGTTAATTGAAATTTTAAGTTCTGATTTGCCACGTGCTCGGCGGTGAAGGAAAATATCGTGAGGAAACCTGCATGTCTAAGGAATAAAATATTTCGAGAGTATGTGAAGTATTCTAATAGGCACTAGAACAGCACGTTGGTCTAACTACTCCATAACTCTTTAAGAAGTGATGGGTAGCTGTAACTTTTATATACATCTAGCCAACAATTTTTCTGGGGTGAGCCTAAATAAGCATAGACCCTACTACCCTGTGAAAGTACTGCTCACGGCGCAATGGGGTTTTTTCTCTTGTGGATCTAAAGCTTTGGTCTCATGATCGGAAAGTACAACGCTACTTTATGCGTTTTGTGTTATCGGATACTTAACTTTTAGGGTTCCGTACCCAAAGAGTAACCAACGGGGGACCCTATTATTAAGCTTCCGCTGTCCGTCCGTCCGTCCGTTCCGTCCGATCCATAATAGGTAGACAGTTGAAATTTCTTACACAATGTGTATTTCTGGTGCCGCTATAACAAAAAATAATAAAAATTCAAATAAATTAAATATTAAAAGTGGCTCCCCTACTAGAAACGTGTATTACAATGGTGCGGAACCCTTCATGCGCGAGTCCGACCCGCACTTGGCCGATTATTTTTTCTTGTGGGGTTAGACGCCACGTTTTCAGGTAAAAGACGCCTGCGTCCAATTGTGGGATGTTTGAAGACAGTAATTTGTTTTTTAAAATAAGTCTAATGTTAAAATGTTATCTGCTTCACCGAAATATAAAATAGCATATAAATTTGTGAAATTTTCATCACTGTTTATAGGCGTTACAATTTTAATAACAATTGATTGTAATAGTGTTATCGTTAACGAGATATTACAATCAAAAATCATACTTATTACTCAATAGTCGGTCGCATTTACAACGTGTAATAATACTTAATTATAGTGAGTTACTTAATTTCAATAAATTATATTCTGAGACGATCCCAATTTTTTTAAATTTATTTATATAAACAAAAGACAGAAATAATCAAATAGTGAGTTCCTACAAAGGTACTACTTATTCCATAATTTAATTAAGTTGTTAATTTATTTAAGTAACTTATTCTACAGTAGACCCATATAGGAAAATAAGTTGTTTTTTGTTAATATAATATCAAAAAATAAGAAGATGAATTCAATAAACAATAAAGACCTAATAAAATAGTACTCCGTGTTAATTTATTACTAAATCACACGTTGTATTAATTATTTAAAAGTAAAGAGCGATTCTTTTACTATATATTAATTGCGTTGTAATTGTGGTATGCACTGTCATTTATCGCCATAATTAGTTAGTAAATGACCACGATCAATCAACATTCTGACCGCTTTATCAGCTGCTACTGGCCTATATCGCGAGGTCGGATGATAACATTTATTTATAGTAGAGATGCCGCGAATAGTTATTATAGCGAATAGTCGAATATCGATTAATCGCCATCCCCTATAACGAATAGCCGAATAACTAGCCATTATTATTCGACATAAAAAAGGATTATAAAAAATAATTTATTTTTTATCAAATAATAATATCGCACTTGTTAGTCTTGGCTTGGTCGCTAAAGAGAGCACGCACCCCTATACATGCTTCACGGACCGGTGGGGTAAGAATTAGCAGCTCTAACCCCATCACTGTTTCCCGTAGAAACGGACTCCCCTCTTGGAGCCGTGGTAGCTCAGATGGTTAGCGCTCGCTGTAAGTTACACAGTACGCGAGCAACCGGGTTCGATCCACGCCGGCACCAATGAAATTGTTAATTGCAATTTTAAGTGCTGATTTACCACGTGCTCGGCGGTGAAGGAAAACATCGAGGAAACCTGCATGTCTGAGAAATAAAAAAATATTTCGAAGACATGTGAAGTTCGCCAACACGCATTGGGGCAGCGCGGCGGACATTTCCTTGCCCTAAAACCCTCTCAGAAATGAGAGGAGGCCTGTGCAGTGGGACGTATATAGGCTGTAACTTTACTTTACTTTTACTTTTTGTTAGTCTTGAACTTACCAATCATTTATTTGTTACTGTAATCTAAAAATCTTCCAAGGTTATGAGAAAAGAAAACAATGAATGCTCATATACTGATTTTACATTTTTAAATGCTGGCAACCCTTTTCTTGTACCTATTTTACGGGGAATACCTCGTTGTCGTTTTGTATAACCCAGCGTGTAATACTGTGGGAAATTTCCCGCCCAATCGATTTCGCTTGTGTTCAGGTTGGGCGGCACGCATTTTATAAATATTAATTAAAAAGCTTAACTTATTAACTTCAACATGACATGACTGATTTTTAATAAAATTTAAAGTTTGATTATTTTTAAGTCTATTGTTTTCTTGTTTATTAAAGTTTACTTTAGACAATTATTCGCCGAATTACAAAAAAAATGGCGATTAATGCCGATTAATAGCTTCATTATAGGCATCTCTAATTTATAGCCTCCTGAAAGAGCCTTCGTAGCTCAGAAGCTAAGCGCTAGCCATGAATTTCACAGTACGCGAGCCATCTGGGTTTGATCCCCACCGGTACCAATGAAATTGTTAACTGCAATTTTAAATGCCGATTTACCCTGTAGTCTGCGGTGAAACAAACATCGTGCGGAGGAAACCTGCACTTCTTGAGTAATAATATAATTGTAGGAGATGTGAAGTGCGCCAACTAGCACTGGAGCAGCAGCCCGGCGGGTTTAATTGATCCATAACTCTCTCAGTAGGCCTTAAAGAGACATGTGCCCAACAGTCCGGCTTATAACAGCAAAACCTAACACTAACTTTTCTGAAATAAAATAATAAGGTAACTGGTGAAGTATTAAGAAATACGCAAGATCGTTTTTATAGCAATAAATGTCGTAAACTTTCCAGGATCCAGACCCGCTTAATCTAGAATCTTGAAGATAAATATTAAAGATTGATCTTCTGACAAAGTTTATGCAATACTCTTTGATATATTTACTATAACATCACTTCTTAACTCAACTCTTCTTAGCTGATAAATTTTTAATTATGTGCACTTTCGTCGTCTCTATGATTTTTTTAAGTTTGAACGTCTTTAAAAAAAAAGAACCAATGAAAGTAGAATTGTAACGCTATATACAGGGTTATTTTGCAATAATCGGTCAAATTTGCAGAGAAAGGCTCAGAATAAGTAATATAGGTGAAGAAAAATTATTTTTAAATAAACTCAAACATTCTGTCCTTTTTATCTTTTAAATTCAAAATGCATGGTAATGCATTATTTTAACTGATTGTCATTCATAAATATCTAACGCCTACTATTTTACTACGCACGCACACATTTGTAAGGGTCGATCGGTCGGCAAAAACGTTGTGAATTGAATCGCACACAGAGGAGCGTCAATTTGGGATAATTTCAAATAAAAGTATAAACCTTATTTACTCGTATTTTCAAAAACTACAATAACGGTATATCATTATTTATATATTTGAACTTAAGTTTAAAATTTGGCTACTCTTTGAAAAATAACCCTGTATAAACCTTATGTTAGCTACCTAAACTATAGAAAAAAAAACATCGTTGTAAATCCAAAGCAATATACTTGTTCCATTTATATTCTAGCAATTGATGTAATTGCATTAAAAATAAGAGGTATGAGGAACCAGCATTTTACAAGTTTGAGACATTCAATTATTCCAGAAGTATCCAAGAAGCAGTCGTTGGTTCTAGGTGTCCACGAGTTTACAAGTGGACTGTTAGCTTGTTCACTTTAAGGTTATCCTTCAACTATGCTTGGTTTTTCCAGCTGTATGGTGCTGCGATGGGCGGCGGCGCAGCAGTAGCAGGTGGGGCGGGACAGCACGGTCCCATTCCGGGTCAGCAGCAGAGGAATTTCAGAAAAGGTTGATTATTTAAACGTTCATAATTATTGCAGAGAATGTTAAATAATTAATTAATACAATTTTCGACAAGTTATTCGCTTGATATATACAAGTTTTTGGATAGGTTTTAATTTGCGTTACACTGCTGTGTTCTAGTCTGAAGGGTATAAAAAGCATATAACCTTACAGGCTGTGAGCTTCTATCTTAGTCCTCAAGGGTGAACTGGCATCTTTAGCCATCTTTGTTTGAAGTTGGCTGTAGGTGTCCATGGGCTGCAGTAGCCACCATCAGGTGGATTTATAAAAAAAAAATACAAATTTAAAACACTCGTGTTTGTATGAGAATATTTGAACATCGAATTAAAAGTAATTTCTACAGATTTCAATGTTCATTTTAGTTTTATTTAATGTATTTGAAAGTTTAAAAAATTTGCATCTATCGTGAACCCTTGATAAGAATAATTACTCTGTAGTTTCTTCTAATTAAAATATAATAAATAAATAGTCATTTTTGTCATACATAACGATACATTTTCAAAAAAAAATTGCGTTTAATTCTACCTACGTTTTCCGCCATATTGTGGCGGCGCTGCGTAAGGATTGATTATGAGAAATGCCAAGATCTTAGAGTCTCCGATGGATAACAGTATAACTATTTCGTAAATACCAGATGTGTGATGGAGAACAGAGTTGCAGATGCGAGACACCTGAAACGCGATCGCCGAACGTGGCAATTTTGGCAATTTCTCCCTTCTTTAGATGTTTATAACCCGATATAGTTCACGGGCCGAGTCAGATACACAGATAAGTAACATATTTTGTATTAAGAGGGTAATGTAAATTATATGTATTGTGTTAAACATTCATATGCAAATTTTAGCTGCGTTCGGTATTTTAGACACATCAAAAAGCGCGAGTTTTTTTTTTTCATTCGTATAGTTTCTTATACATTGGTAGCGTCATAAATGTACTAACTTTAAAAACAAAATGCAATAATTGACGTTACAGAACATTAAATGAATAATCTATAAGCACATTGGTTTTCAAATGAGTATGTACGAGGCATGCCTTTTAAGTTTTGTCGTTTGACCAAAAAAATACAACTAGAACCTTATAGTACTTTTTATTGTTTTTCAAAGTATTCATCGCGTAATTTAATACACTTGCCCATTCGCTCGAACCAGTTATTAAAACATTTATTCCACTCCAGAGTGGGGGTGTTCAATATGTTTTTTTTGAAAGCGTCGATTGCTTCTTCACCGGGCTGGAACCTTTGACCACGAAGATTTTTTTTAATTTAAGGAAATGTAAAGAAATCGTTAGGGTTTAGGTCAGGACTGTATGGAGGATGGTCAAGAATTTCTACGTTTTCCTGCTTCAAATACTCAATCGTTTCACCAGCGCTGTGTGAGCTTGCGTTGTCATGGTGTAGGATGATGCGTCGCTTTGGGTTAGATTTCTGAAGTTCGGCGATAACTCGTGGTAAACAAATTGTGGTATACCACTCTGCATTAACCCTTCTACGATCTTCAAGTGCAATCGTCGCAACGTGGCCGGTTTTCGCAATGAACGTGGCCACCATTTCTTTGAAGTGCTTCGAGAGCGAACAAGTTTAATCGGCTTGGGCTCGTCTTGGAAGACCCAGATTGTACATTGTTGTTTAGAATCGTTCCAAGATTCGTCACCACTGATGATGTCGTAGACGTGATTTGACTCTCCTCGGTTGAACCTTTGAAGAGTTTTCTTACACCATCTAACGCGGGTCGCCTTGTGATCGTCGGAAAGCAAATGCGGGATCCAACGGCAAATTAGCTTTCTCACACCAAGCGCTTCATGCAAGATCTTGTGAATGGTTGTCCCTGAGATGCCTAATAACGCCTCTATCTCTCGATATGTCACATGACGATCATCAAGAATTAGTTTTCTCACAGCAACGATGTTATCTTCAGTGAAGGCGGATTTTGGACGTCCTTCACGAGATCTGTCACTAAGATTGGTATGTCTACGCTTGAATCCTAAATATCAGCGTTCGACAGTCCTCAGACATGGGGCTTCATTATGGAACACAGAAGTTAGCTTTTCGAAACACTGAAACTTCTTCGAAAGTTGTAGAAAATTATTGCACGGATATTTTCCTTAGTAAGATTCATTTTCATACGTGGACCTGACAGATTCAAAACGACTCTGTGACTAAACAATAGCATTAATCCTCATATATTCAATTGTTTTGAGATTCTGACTTTAAACAAATTTGAATGTTGAACAGTTCAAAATTGCCGGTAAATATGTAAACGACAGAACTTAAAAGGCACGCCAGGTTCGTAACAATGGCATTGCATTATGTAAATGTGTGCCGTAATGCCAAAAAAATCGTATGGCTTCGGATAGAGTGTGGCATAACCATCTAGTTTACGTTAGACGTAAAGTATCCGGGCGTTAAAGGCTTAAGACGTCTGGTACTACGATCGTCGGTCGGTCCACCTTCCAAGTGTGACGATTAAATCAAATCATCCCTACAAGTGGTAAAATTAAAAATTTAGTACAACCGACTTCAATATAAATAAAATGATAACATCATCAATGTAGTTGAAGTCAAATTAAATACGTATTATTAAGGATAATACAAAAACTCAGATCTTGACCAAATTTATATGGGACCACATGAGAAGCATTAGCTTTCAAATAAAAAAAGAATTATCAAAATCGGTTCACCTAGAAAAAAGTTCTAAGGCACATAAAAAATTATAGTCGGATTGGGTACCTCCTCCTTTTTAAGTTGATTAAAAGAAGAGCCTACTCTTTTTTAAAAGGCTGGTGTTTTAGTTGTTCATGGGCGGCGGTGTTCATTTACTATCAGGTGAGCCGCATGTTCATTTGCCGCCTCTTATATAAAAAAAAAGAGTGAAGCCAACCAACAGTGGGTTACTATGGTTATTGAAGAAGATGTTATGTTATTTGCATATTCATTTGCGAAAAGTATTCAAATTCAAAATATTTATTATATGTTAATTAATAATATTATGACGTGTTTTACAACTTAACCACCCTTTTCATTGATTACAATATCATAAAAATTACATTTAGATTTTTTATTTTTTAGTTTTTGTTAAAGATTCCCTATAACAAATTCGTTTTAAAGCGTAATAAACTCAACTTCGTCGGTATAAGAATGCTTAAATAGCTAATAATTATTTATGATTTGATGTGAGCCAAAAGAGCGACACGGCTGTCATATATCGTACGCTTGTGGATGCGCACATGGCTCACATGTGTGACGTGTGTGACGTGTGTGTGCGCAGTGGGCGTGGGGTCGGGCGTGCAGGTGGCGGCGGCGACGGGGCAGCCGCTGCTGGCGCCGGCGCCCATGCAGCCCTTCGTGCCCTACCCGCACCCGCACGCGCACGCGCACCCCGCGCACGCGGCGCACGCCGCCCACGCGGCCCACGCCGCCCACGCGGCGCCGCAGCCCGCGCTCCAGTACCAGCACATGGTGAGTCGCACTGCCTTACCCACCGTGTCAGCTTCATTACAGCCCCTCACAGCTCTAAGACTTCATCCATGCATCACTACATTGATCTCCTTCACCAAGGTTTGCCTGGAAGAGATCGTTGTTTAGCGATAAGGCTACCTAATCATACTGTATATATAATATGTAGATAGGTATGTGTTTTTTTTGTAACATGTTTAACTTTGTAACAATAAAAAGTATAAATACATTTAACACAGTTATCGTTAATAGTTTTTAAAGATTACAATTAAAAATTCACTCATTTTCATATTATTGATTAGATAGTTAGATACTAATACAAACTATTTTTTACTAAAAAGACTAATCTCTCAATTATCTCGAAAACTCGCTGAAGGAATTTGTACGCTATTTTTTACACAGTGTGTAGTACTGAAGTGTGGATATAATTGTTGAGATTATTTATTATAATATTGTTACCAAGTTTAAAAAAAAATATATTCTACATATATTAATATTACATATTATTATGCAGACTCCTAGTTTTCAATTTCATCATCTTAAGTATTTAAATATTTTCAAATCGAAAAATTTCGTCCTAAATCCTTACTGCTCATTGATCACATACATAATAGGAAGCACTGTATAATGTAGTCTATCTCATTCTCTCACAGATTAATTCCTATAGATGTATATGTTTGTTTTTTTTAGTGTCGCTTTTTCGTTACATCTAGTTTCAAATCACAACGATTCTACTACTTGCGAAGATAAAGAATGGGATTATAAATGGCGCCGCTTCTATTTATTGTCGCTGTCTATACTCATGGCCATCGGTAACGACTACAAAAATTTGAAAAATTCATACGTTGTAATAAATGTTATTTTGTGTTTTTAATTTCAGGTTCAAGTAACAATATAACAATTGTTATATATTGTAACATAACGATTTAAGGTTATTAGCGCTGCTTTCGCTTTAGGTACCATAGACTTAGAATATACTAGCGTATAGACCACCTGACAGCCCGAAAACGCGTGACCAATTTTGATTTGTCATTGTGTGCGTCAGCTAGTGATGTATATTTTACTTAAAAGGACTATCGAAATGATTGTTAAGGAAGCGGTAAAAGATTATAAAAATTGTTTAGTGCATGAAGTTGAATAACTTCAAAATTAACTGAATTTTACCATGATAGTTCTAAAATAATTAAAAATATTCATATAACATGTTCCTGGGAATAAGCTGAACCTACCTGCCTTTTGTTGGATTTTAATTCAAATGTATAAAATCCCAGGTGACTTTACCGAAAACTTAAAACTCCCCAATAATCAGATCAGAATGTTGCATTTTCGAGCTATGATCTTTGGAGAAAATATTTACTGCCGTGGGCAGTTTCCCAATTTATTTTTAACATATTGTTAATATAAATAGGTAGATACTAACTATGTATATACCTATTTATATTTTATATATTTTATAAAATGTTTTGATAGGGAAACAAAATGGGAGACAGAGTACATAATGGCTGCTTTATTTTTCATATAAGTATTACTTGTGATAATTACAAACATTTAATAATTAATAATTAAATAGATTATAGAACTTTATTTTAACATTCGACTTAAGTATGAATGTAAACTTAATTAATTTAAGGAAGGAAACTTGTAGGAATCAATTAAATAAGATTGCTCTGTTTAAAGGCCAATATGTTTATGAGGCTTCATCATGCTTCATGTTTATATTCTTTCATTTGTCCCTGAAAAGTATAAAGTAATAATAAACTTATTATCATTTTAGCTGCATGAATTTTAAAACATAATGATCTTAACACAGTAAAGTGCACTAAGTGTCTGGGGATACAGATGCACTCTCTATTCTCTCAATCTCGGTATGTTAAGAAAATGGTCACTCATTCATGGACTGACCGCGGCAAGTGCAACTTAATTTCGCAGATCTGTTAATCTGCGCAGCTATTACTTAACCACGAGTTCCTCTTCTCTATGACTAACGCTGTAGGGATGAACCACGCTATTTAAGCCCTCGCGACGATGTCGTCGGCCATCAAGCATGAATCGGGCATTGACCGTTGTGAGTATCAAATACTATGGAATTTATACTATCACGCTATTAGCGCTTGAGGAGCATTACTAAATATCTATACCTAACTACGCTAAAAGTTTTATCACTATGATTTGGGAATATAATCCGAAGTTCCGAAGCTCCGCTCAACCCTTGGGAAAATAGCATGATGCTATGAATATTGTACTAGTGTGACCGTGAGGCTGTGCGGTTGGTTAAAAAAACGACAACAGGACATAAATGCTTTTATAGTTGCTTTTGTTGCTTAGTGTTTTGTCGATCAATACATTTTAAAATATGTATATCGAAATTGATACGAATTCGATACTCTAAAATAAATATCGAATATCAATATATCGCATTTAAAATATCGACGATATAGTGTCGATATTTTTATGAGAAAATATCGATATTTTTTACTCAAGCTTAGTTACAGCCTCTTATGATGAGCCATCATTTTTAATTCCATTCTTTATCCGCACTAGTAGGAAAGAAGTTTTCATTTGAAACATTGTTTGTATCCCTGGAACGACACTTTAACAAAGTATGATAGTGTGGTAGTGTGGTGAGAGAGAGAGAGCAGTTGAGGAATGATTGCGTGGCGTTGCAGGTGCGGATGTACCACGGCGGCGGCGGCGTGGCGCCGGGCGTGGGCGCGGGCGAGGGCGCGGCGTACGCCCCGCAGGCGCCGTCGCCCGCCGCCGCGTCGCCCGCGCTCTACCCGCCGCCCTCGCCCGCGCACACGCCGCACCCGCACCCGCACCAGCACCCGCACCCGCACCACCACTACCAGCAGCCGCCCTTCCAGGTAACCCCGTTACCCCACATACACATTCCTTGCTACTCACCCGATCACTCCACTTCGTCTCAATTCGTCTTACGAGCCGGATCATTCGACTCGATCATTCAAATTAATCATTTCGAGTTTCAGTACTCTATGGCCCGTATTAATAAACGTTACTCAACGACGAACTCAAGTGCGTAATCATTTGATACGCCTACATTACGAAATCAGCATCTCAAGATCGTTGCTAATTAATAAACACATAAAAACAGTATCTCAAAACGCTGTACTTAGGAACACTGTTCTGTGACTTGCACTCAAGTATACACACTTGAGAGTCGAGTTTCGTTTATTAATCAATGTGGCACTCAGCTGATATCGTAAACCTAAACCGCATCTTGAGATATGTTTATTAATAAGATCATAACCTCAAGATTGTACTCAAGTGCGTGTACTTGAGCTGAGTAACGTTTATTAATACGGGCCTATGATCTGTGAGACTCGCTCACTAATGTCGGACATTACTATAATCTTTGGTCGTAGATCCTGTCAATCGTTTGAACGGAACGTAAAGAAAATGTAATTGCAATCATTAATACTTTGATTAGACCGGGTCAAATGAACGAATCATTCGCGATTGACACATTTACGTTCGTACACACGTAATAGAATACGTACATATTTATGTAACATGTATACATTTTGTATTTATAAATG
Source organism: Parnassius orleans (assembly GCA_029286625.1). NCBI lineage: Eukaryota > Metazoa > Arthropoda > Insecta > Lepidoptera > Papilionidae > Parnassius > Parnassius orleans. The sequence goes on along the minus strand of JAGSMP010000006.1, from coordinate 8,875,121 downwards.
GAAGCGTATTAACTTTTCAAGTATTAAAGCTTAATTTTAATTTAATTTCATTTATTGCTGAGACATGGTACAATAAGTTGTTCAATTATAATATTTAGGATCATTAACATGTCTTATCGGCATCGGCATACTTATAGCACAATAAATAATCTTTAGATATTTTTAATCATTACAATGTCAGCATAAAAGTAATAATAAAATAATAATAGCACTATTTTTTAAATGTCTTTATATTGACAATTTAACTAAGTACCTAATGTCTCTCAGTTGACAACCGTTGTCCTATAAAAGAACGATGACCAACCTGCAGCATACTCTTATGTTAGGCCAAAAAGAAGTAATCAATTAAATAAGTTGATGTTGATGTTTGTTTGCATGTTCAATCTATTTTGGTGTTATATTGTATTTTCTTTTGACTGCTGTGTTCCATAAATAATTTGTAACATAAAATAGTACTGACTAGTTTTTTAACACACGCAACCAATAATGTCTAAGCGATTTTCGACCATTGCGACAACTTACGAATAATAGATAGGCATTAACTGTGCAGAACATAATATTTTAGCGACGTAAGCGTATTCGCTTGACGTGTGGTGGCCGCACGCTGAGATCGTGCGCACTCGCAAAATATTAAATAAGCTTTTGACTTTTTTTGAAAGGAGGGAAGCAACTACACTGACCGGCACAAAAAACAACTCACTTTGAATTTTAAGTAATTAATTGTCTTAGAATTTTTTTTTTGGTATCATGTCTTATTGATAAGTGTTATATAAGTTATTCTTTGGGAAAGAATATCCCAATTCACATGTTCATGTGCGAATGCAAGTCTGCTGACTCGATGCTGCTTGGTAAGCTCTGGGCCATGCAGGTCTTCTGGCCATGATATTTGTTTCATTGAGGCGTCTCCTGATAGTCCTGTCACTTACATGCACATCTCGAACTTCAGCAAGGCGATTCCTGACTTTAACAGCAGTCACGGCCCTGTTACGTAATATTGCTAGGGTAAGGAGTAGGGTCTTTGGGGACTGTTCCTGGCCGAAAAGACACTCGCAATAGTTGCCAAGTTTGGCAGCCGCTGTTTTTTTTTTATTTTTTATTGTTACTAGAAAGACGCTGCTGCCCATCTTCTAGTTTTTTCCCTCTGCTACCTCTTACGACATCCACGGGACGATATGCGGTAGTGGATATTCTTACTCCGCCACTACACATTCGCTTTTTTGCTTAGCAAGTTAATTTTCTCATCTTTTATGTAATGAATTTTTGCAAAGTAAATCCCGATTCTGTCAAAAAGAAATAACGCAATATAAAACCGAAGTCTACCTATGTGTATACTGTACGACAGGGTGTTATTATGGATTTGAGACGAGGGTGAAAACGCTAGTGTGTGTATCGCAGGTGCTGTGCCCGCTGATGGGGCCGGGCGGCGCGGCTCACCACCACCACCACCACCACGTGGCCTACCTCAACCACGCACCGCCCACCGCCTCACCACCGCACCACCCCCACCCCATGCAGGTATAAAACTCTTAACTTTTAATAAAAAAGTATTTTTTTATTTAGTACTTTTTTTAAATATCCTTTTACCTTTTTTTCAAAGATTTTTAACTTGAACACTGACTGACTCGTGAGAAATTACCGTTTTGTACTATTAACATTTTTTTTAACTATTATAAGATTGACAACTATCCCACCTGATGGTAAGTGCAAACCGAGGTCGGTAAAGCACACTGACTTAGCTTAACAAAAGTTTATTTACTCTTGCCTAGGTTAAGGGGCCTTGAAGACAATCCACATTACAGTTGGATAGAAAGACAGATGCTGGCATATTATTTCACTTCTTTGCTGTACGCATTGTAAACGATGAAGTAAACTATTTGATTCGAATACATGGTATACAACAAAAGTGTGGATACCAACTGAACGTCTGGTGTCTGATGATGAAATGGGGAGGCAGGGTGCGCAGGAAGTCATGCAATACCTGCGCACACTTTTCAAATCTAAATGTCGTCGAATGATCATCATTCTTAACAATATCGTGTACCAACATGTAGGCCTTCTTCGTTGAACAAAATAAGGGAACATGTACATTAATAGAGGAGTATGTAAAGCATGTGTCCGTGAGCAATTTTTTTTTGTATAGATTAGGGTAAGAAATGAACACATAGTCCATTTTTGATGGTAAATTAATACTGTGGTTCATAAACATCTACATTTATCATAGATTAAGAATCAAAATGCAGATGCATTGTTACCCGTAAGGACTAAGATGGAATGCCTCGTTTCCGGTAAAAAGAGTCTCCGGTTCTATACACTTAGCTTACAAAACACAGGAGCATTAAGCTGCTTCGAATCCTCGAAAGTGTTCCTTTCTAGGAAAATTTCTTTCGAAAGTTTCTAGGAACACTTTCGAGACAAGAAATTTGCAGACGATAGCGAAGTGATAAACGCTTTTGAGACTTTTGGAGGGTCAAGATAAAGATTTTTTTCTAAGGGAATTTTGGGTTTAGAAAAAAGATGTATAAAATGCATTGACTTGTTTTAGGAGACTACTCGTATGTAGAAAAATGTATTTTTTAACTATAACTACCGTGTTTAATATTCATTATGATTACTTTTGGGTCACCCCTTGTATGATATAGCTGCAGCGTGTCTCTACCACATAATATAGCTGCAGAGTTACTCTAGCACGCGGCGCAGTGGCAGTGAAGTGTACGTTGGTTTGCAGCAAGTGCTGCTGCCGCCCCAGCACCAGTCGTCGGGCGGGGCGAGCACGCCGGGCGTGCACCCGGCGCACCCGTAACAGCCGCGCCCGTGCCCGCTCCCCGCGCCGCTCGCCGCGCCGCCCGCCGCGCCGCCCGCCGCGTCTCACACCGCGCGCTCGGCCACGCGCCCGCCGTGCTAGGCACCGCGTGCGCACACCCTATCGCTCACAACATAAGGTCGGATTTCCTCTGGCTACCGGTTCGAATATCAATATCGGTCTGATGGTGCGATTCCTGTGTGTCGACGTTCGATCGCCAACGTGAACTTTGTAAAGCTACTTTATTCTCGACCAGATAAGGTCGGTATTTGTTTACGTGTTGGTGTTCGATGTCAGTGATTGTATTTTCTCAATGTTTGAGTATCAATTTGATTGGTGTATGTTGACATTCGAATCTCGGTATGTTATTGTCAACTTTAATGCAAATGGTATGAGATTTATATTGATGGCGAAACCGTCTCTCTGTTTAATATTGTATTGGAAAATAAGTATTATTCGAAAGGGATAAAGTCATTTAACAAAATGTATATGTGAACGAAAAAATTTCATTAGCTTTTTGGGGCTTAACAACTTCGAATATTTTTTTACAAAAATATTTCAAAAAAAATTAATTACTATGAAATCTTATTTCAATGAAAATGTCCACGTTATTATTGGTCAATTATATAATGCAATATTTTTTACAAGTTCTATAAAAACACGAATATTACCACGAAATGAAGTTTAAATGCTTTTGTAAGTGTGAAGAAAATAATGATTGTGATTAAAATGAAAATCTTATTAATCAATTTTCTCTTGGAACAACGTTTGGAAAAATGTAGTTTTTTGCCATCAAAAAATAATTCTTTTATCTTTGTATTAGAGTTGATTATGTTACGTTCGACCTTTTAACAATTTAACAATAAGTTGATTTAATATTGGTGCGACATGGCTCAAATTGTGATATATTTCAATGATCCCAGGAATTAGTAAGGCTCCCTAATAGTGAATAATAATTGCACATATTTTAGCTCTGTCGCATCTATTCAATACCCACACATCACTGGCGCATAAATTTTCTTAATATAAATTTTAAAACGAACGGAAAGGAATAAATTGCCTTTTTGCGTAAATGCAAATTCTTGGCCGCAATAATTGTAGAGTAATTTTTTATTATTAATGTAACTTGGATGTGTCAATGTTAAATTTAAAATCTCCGTTGTATGGAGGTACGTAGATCTGCTGTTGGCAACACTTATTAGATGTAATGTTGCCAGCGGGAATATATAAATGCCAGTGGTAACTTTTTGTAACAGCCTACTCGGTAGCTTAGCACGGCGGGGCAAAGAATATATAACACTTATGTATAAGCGTAATTGGTGTGTGCACTGTGAGGTGGATTTCTACATCTGGCGAATGCGAAGATCGCCGGAAGTAGAACTCGTGTATTATAGGTAGATAAATTACTTCCTCCTGTTTGGAGTCGGTGGAATTGTGTCAATTGATTGAGATGAAATATTTCGTGAATTGAACGGCCAATATTTGAAAGTTTGGGCAAATTTCTCGGTCAGCTTACCAAATTTGAAAGTAATTATAGTAAAAAAAACAGTAACATGCTATTTACGTATCTGGAATTTGTCATTTTATTAACATTCTATTTTGAACCCAGTGTAATATTATTTTAAAGGTAGTTTTCTCGAAAAACGCTCAAATACTGCCGTTGGCCCTTTTAGAAGATTTACTTCGATTTTAACAACTTTAGTAATGCGTGGATCTATCGAGGAAAATGCATCACAAATATTTAGCCACAGATGTTAGCCACACGTATTAAATTGTCACAATTCCACGTGGCCATATTGTTTACGAGGAACTCGCGTCGCTTCGGTCGATGCGACGCAGTCATATATGTATTTATTTAGTGTTACGTTAGTTTTTATGTGAACCCCCCGCTGATTTTCCAAATCTCGACGCGAAAGCGAAAGTTCCCTTGTGTGATTCGCGTTTGGGGGACATGTTTCTTGTTTACCTTCTCGCGTGAAGCTATCTTCTGTGGACTTATTTGATACTTTTATATAGACGTGTTTCGATTAGGTTTCGGTTTTTAGGAATGTATGTGTCTATCCGACGTAGGGTACGGTTGTTATATTTTAAAGATTTTTGGAATGTCGACAAATTGTGCACGCTGAATTTTTATGAGGCTCGTAATTGTTACTTTGGTGTAATAGATTTGCGTCCAAAAAGCACTTGTACTATTAACTATAGTCCTTAATATAATAATCATATGATTAAAATTAATACGGACCTTAAGATCTAATGGACAAACAAAGAGCACGTATCAGAGTAAAAAGTGACAGTTCATTAACGGAGATTTGTAAATCCTAATGAAAGTTTAATATTTTTCTTGTTCCTGCATTTGCCCTCCAAGGCATTCTTTTCCCTAAATTGCCTTCTAGTCTGTACAAAAGTCAAGTTGAACATCTCAATATCATAGTTTACCTGCAAAACTATTAAACACATAAAAGTCTTTTTAGTTTTTTTCCTGCATTTACCCTCGAAGGCATTCTTTTCCCTAAATTGCCTTCTAGTCTGTACAAAAGTCAAGTTGAACATCTCAATATCATAGTTTACCTGCAAAACTATTAAACACATAAAAGTCTTTTTAGTTTTTTTTTTGTTGAATAACTTATGTATTATGGATAATTATGTGAAGTATCGTTCGTCAAAAATTCAGCGTGCACATGCGTATATTATTATATTTATAAATATTTATTTCCACACTTACTGCCTTTCGAAGTTGTGCTACTGCGATTTTAGATTGTGCGTTTGGGACGCAAGTAGAAGTGACAATAAAACAAATTGATAAATATAGGGTAAGGTTACTACTACCGTCGCTTCAAGCGTAATATTGACAAGGGATTTTGAATATTGTGAAAATTGTTTATTTGGGGTACGTTAAGTTCAAATTCCTGTGTCAATGTGGACGAAAGTGAGGCATCATCGATCAATTTTGTTTGAACAGTCGTCATAGCAAATTTGATGTTATACTTAAGTTCCTTTTACCTGTATTTTTTCATTTTTCCCGTCTGCCTCGAAAACTCACCGATGTAACCACTAACTGTTATGAGAAGGGGACCATTGCTATTATAAATACTGTTAAAAGTCAGTATTTTTGTGTGAATGTAAAAAAGGAAGGTTGAATAAAAACGTGTGTGTGAGTTACATAAAAAACGGATATTGTAATGGCGTATGTTTGGTCTCAGCACTTTACTCCAATTATATAATATTGAATTTGAGCTAACCAAGTCACATCTAATTTGAAGACTGTAAAGTGATTTATTTTACAACCAATTTGTATACAACGATCTTTTTAGATTATATTTATGTAATGTATAACGCAAATTTGTTACGATGACTGACGTAATTGTTCTTTTCAAAATCTTTCAACATTTTTCGTAGTCAAAGATAATCGCGTAGTTACGAAAAATTCAAATCCCGTAGTTTTTCTTATTTATTTAAGTTTACGAAAATTTCTATTTATATGAGCATGTATGAGCTCGTATACAAGTATTGTAAGTAATACCCGCTTTAAGTTCTTGCATACTCTTAGACACCGTGATCCAAACATATGGTCCTCTGATCCCAGGGCCACTATTTCATTGTTTGTTTGTTTGAATGGAGGGGGGCCTCTGTCCATGACCTCCGCGCGGTGCTCCCTGGGTAGCGCCAAACGTGGACAAATGCAATTCACATATTTATAGCAATTTGTCTATTAAGATACATTCGCTAAGTGTTTTGGTCCCTCGTGGGAAAGGTTTTGGAGTCGCTTATTTAGACTTATACAAATAAATAATCTAAAAAAATTACAAACAAAATTAATAGGAACTGAATAATGTTTATAGTTATACAGTAAATTAAAACGTATGCGTAATCGATCAATCAGATTCAAATTTCATCAAATTTCAAATATAAAACTCGAAAATAAAACACGTAGATCTAAATAGATATTATACTATAGACATATTTACATTATATATGATTATAGATCACGTCAAGTTCGCTGGAATTGTATTAAACATCTTTCCTAAGTCCATAGATATACTAAGATAGTTGTACATATGTATATAGATTATATAGATGGGAAACACTCGTCCTTTCCTAAAGAGAACGGCTTCTATTCGTGTACAATTTGTGATGTATAAATACAAAAACGATAACATTGAAAAAATCACAAAAAAAATAATCGGAAAAAGGCCTATTTGATTCGCGCCACGGAATTAGCCACACTTAGATATCTTTTTAAAACGTGGCGCGAGTCATTCCTATATATTATTGTTTTTTTTTTTCATTTATTTTTCTGATTGTTTTCCTTTAAATTTTATTACCCGCGCGAGCGCGTTCACCTGTGTTGCTAGATGAGAGTGAGATATGAAAAATTATATGAGCGTTTGTTGATTGTTGTGCGCTGTAATATAAATAATATAAATATATGAATATAATTTTCCTCGTCGCGGCGGAATCGTCCGTGCATTTAGAGGCAGCGAGTAGTACGGATATTGTATGGAGTTGCTTCCGGGTTTTGTGGCGGCATTGTAACTCTTTATTGAGCCTGCGAAGGCGTCGAGATCCTTTGTTACATATTTTTACGGTCACGGACTGCATAAAAGGATCCACGTTGCTATATGGGCAGCGACATTACTATCTTTAGTTTCGTAATGTTTTGAAACGGTCCGAAAGTTTTGAAAATCAATTTATAACATGTAAACGTTTGAAGGCAAGTTACACAGTTTATGAGCAGGCAGCTTTTGAGTATGTTGTAAGCCGAATCGTTGCAACGAAGATTATATCAGAAAATGCAAATTAGAGTTAATTCCCACTAGGTTTACTGTTCAGTCAGTTAAAACCGTTTAACTAGCGAGCTTTTTTTCTAGTAGTTTAATTGAACATTAATACTTTTAAGATTGATATAAAATTAGTTAACTCACAACATCTGATTAACCTATGTTTATCTGGGTTAAGGCGTCCTTATAGTAAATGTACGTTCAAACTGTTCCATTTTTTTTTTCATGGGATATAAATAAAATGAATTTAAAAAATGTGTGTTCAACAAGACCTAAAATACAATGAGCCTTTTTATTTGATGTAAGTTTACATGGTTTCATTATGTTTTCTCTGAAAGTACGCGTTTAATTAGCGATTTAATGACATCTTTACGATTTTTTATCGATCCAATTATTACGACCTGTTCATATGCTATTTTTTTTTATAAAATGATTTCGTTGTTTAAGTTATTACATTAGATTTACAAAGGCTTAAAAATTGAAAAGTACTGCAAGGTCGCTTTAACTCGGTATTACCCATTCTTTTTGAAGTTGGGATGGCCCTTGGGCCACTCCAACTGCACCTTTAACTATCAGGGGTAGGCAGAGACTACGGACTTCCATTTGGCACGATCCTGACACACCTCTCTCGCCTCCTTTACATCCATATACCTACGCATACATGCTCGTCGGTTAAGGGTACTCTTTATCTGACCCATCTTCAATATATCGCCAATTTGGTCGATATACTTTCGTCTGGGGCGATCCTTCCCGACTCTGCCGTTCACTTCTGCAACATGGATTTGCTTTGTCACTCTTTCCTCATTCATTCTTTCTACATGACCAAACCACCGAAGCATTCCTCTCTTAATCCTGGTCACTTCACATCATCTTGCAAACCACAGTTTTCTCTTATCACACAACTTTTTTTTACCTTTAACTACTGTAAATAATAAAAAAAAATCGCAAAATAACTTCCTTTTATTAAGACGATTACAATAAAATTCCATCGAATTAATTAATTTAACAGGTGATGTGAGTTCAACTACAATGTCATGTCCAAGTAGTCCAACTCTTAAAATAATTTATATACAATTGAATTAGTGGGAACTAACCCATATTAGCATAAACACACAAAAATCACTCAAGGCAATGTTTAATTTTCAAAGTTAAAAAATTACAAATTCAGAAAATGTATCACACAATGTCTTTTTACATGAATTAAATGTTTGACATTAAAAAATCCAGAAACATGTAAATAAACACGTCAGATTACTATTCGACTTGTCTGTCATTGCTTTGCTCAAAATTTATTTATAAATTTTCTCTTTACTATGAGGGATACGATTTAATGTTATTTATTAGTAAACCTAATAATAAAGAATACGCATATCGCATATATACTTTTTTTAGTGTATATCCTTCTGGTACACGGCGACATTTCGATGAAATTCTGGTGAACATTTCATAAATTATTTGCCGCCTTTGGAATTTAAATTGCCCTATGGTAAAAGAAACTGTTCTATTTAACTTCTTATTTTATTCGCTAAATGAAATAAATACAAATAATTTAAAGTATGAAACGAAAACTTTTTCGTGCCTTGGAATTATGTAACCAAAAATTATGAAAAAATTTAAAAACCGAGCACTGTCAACATGACAGTTCCATATCATGACGAAATGTCATCGCGACCTGTCATGCCATTCAAAACCAAAAATTGTAAATCGCACCTTATGATAAGGTACCTTATGGTAAGGAAATATGGTGTGAAATTGGTTGTAACTGTATAAACTATGCTTATTTATTTTGTACCTGAAAAATGGCACTTTATTTTCGCTATTTTGTAAATATTTTGCGAAATGCTGTATTGTCTCGTATACAGAGTCAGCGACGTAGTTTGTGCCTTCGGAGGAAATTCTTTCGATTCTCGTTCCTATTTGTTACGTTTGGTTTTAAACACGTTCAAAGCACTCCGAAGGTGCCACTGCGTTGGAAAATATTATATTGTATATTATTCTATAAATTGCCTTATAAATGTGTGTCGCCCCTACGGGGTTGTAAGGTGTTACCAACTAGGCTGAAGACCATATCGTTGGCACCAGATAGATCTCTGTAATGAAAACTTGTAAGTGCGCGGTGTATTGTCGAATAAAACATGGTCATGGTGCCTACGATGCGGGCTTCGGATAAAATATTGTAAAGACTGAAACGAATATTGTGTGAAGGTTTACGGGGTTGTAAGGTGTTACCAACTAGGCCGAAGACCATATCGTTGGCACCAGGTCTCTCTCCGTAATGAAAACTTGAAAGTGCGCGGTGTATCGTCGAATAAAACATGTACTGTCATGGTGCCTACGATGCGGGCTTTGGATAAAGTAATGTAAAGACTGAAACGAATATTGTGTGAAGGTTTTCGAGAGATTGGTTTTATAAGGAGCCTGTGTTACTACATTACGCTTGTGCTGTGTCTCAGCTAGAGATGAGATCCGACTTTGAAAGTGCGAAAGCTTTTTTATGAACGCCCCAAAGCGGGGCGCAGACAGACAACCAGATCGTGCCAAACCGCGGCACCGTTTTACTATAGTAACTGTTGAGAGACGCGTACAGCTGTGTCGACGAATATTTTTCAATAAAAAACATAAAAAATGTGTTTTGAACACAACAGCCTGTTGTTTTATTATTTTATCCCAAAAATATAAAACCCTATCTTCTTAAGTCTTCCTCAATAAGGTCAATCATGTCTTTCAATAATAATTTCTTCTCCCGTTCAGTTTCGACCGCAGTGGCGATTTGTTTCTGATTTTGTAGTGCCGGAAGCGAACGCCAACCGGAGGCTCCTGTAGTCTGTAGACATAGAAGCGCAGTTTTATAAGAAGGGGGGATAATCAACATGGCGCCGTACCGTACGCGTGTTGGTGACTGAAGAGGTGACTGGGCACTGCTAGAAAAATCTTACGGCTTGTAAGATGGCGGTGACGATTAAGGCAAATCTTTCCTTCAAGAGGAGAGGGCCGTGTGGACTTTACGGACTCATAAGAAAACTCAACACATTCGAACCAAAAAAACATCAATTACCATTATTTACATTGTCAAAATTAATTGACTGTCGTTTGAGTTTGAAAATTAAAGAGGTATCATCAGCAAATAATACTATATCGTGATTGTCCCCTACAAGATAAGGTAAGTCATTAATATAGATTAAGAACAGGAATGGGCCAAGAATCGAGCCCTGAGGAACGCCCATAGATACTACCGATCAGGATCTGTTATTTAAATATGAAATAATAAGTCTAAGCGCAATATTTTTGACAACGTAATGTAGTTTCCTGAATAATGTCTCATGATGAACACAATCGAAAGCCTTGGAAAGATCACAAAAATACCTAAGGCATCTTGTGAATTCTCCCAGACATTAAAAATATATTTCATAAGCGCAACACCGGCGTCAGTCGTCAAGCGACCACTTGTAAAACCGAATTGGTTTTTATGGAGTAATTTATTAGTATTAAAAAAAATTACAATTGATCTATAATAATTTATTTAAATTTTACTGAGAGTTGGAAGTACAGAAATAGGTCTAAAATTAGCGGGGTCCAATGTACTACCACATTTAAATAAAGGTATTACTTTATTATTTTTCATTTTAATGATTTTTTTTGTTCCTGATTTATCAGGAAACACCAGAATCGATACAAGTATTAAAAATAATAGCAAGGTGAGGTGCAAACTAATATGAACGCAATAACAGTAGTCTTGTGACTTCAGAATGTCGTTAACAAAAGCCTCATGCCATATTAAAATATGAGAAGAAATTAAATGTTAAGCCGTAATAAAATTTGGTTAGCCACAAAAAACAGCATTTAAATTATTTGGTTAGTATTCAAAGATTCTGTTTGCAATTAAAAAAACATTCGGCAATTCTTGTTTCGGAAATAATCTTGATAATGTTCAGTAATTTAATCATAAATAGGCAGCTTACAATAATATGAGTTTGCCTAATAAACAGTCAATGCGCAAAATAACTACTTGATCAGTAAGACTCACGATTGGTTAGCAAAGAAAATATATAAGCAATGTATTTGATCGGTATGCATAACTAAGGTTAGGTTAGGTTATAACCAAATTTAACCGTTAATTTATAACGTCAAAATAAAAAAATGTTTTTTATTATATCACATTTTTATTATTTCATTTTACCAAACACATCCACTCAGAAAGTAAACCCATTAATTATTATTGTAAAAATTAGATTAGTTGCTTACCCTCTAAGTGCATATCAAAATTATGAGTCACTCATTGCAGCTTATATAATTAATATGCAGTACTAAAAAATTTACAGCCGTCCAGAATTTCAAAAATTGCCGATTGATTTAATAACGTTTGCTAGCCATGGTTTGCTGAACAATTATCTATTTTTGCTGCTAGATTACATTTCTCTGCTGACGAAAACATGAATATGCTACCTTTAAATAACACCCTTTCATACCATATTGGTATTACAGTATTCGGAATCCTTTAGTAGGATACTGTATTTTAATTGGCAATCTTGCACAATCAGTCATTGCGACTAGTATATGGTTCACCGCTAAGCCATGGCTAAGCATAAATTGCAAGAATTGCTTAGCTGTAAGCATTTCCACTTCCTCTGGGCTTAGCAAGTTCCTTAAGCGGATATCTGGGATGGATGGAGGATGCATTGCTGTCACGCTGTGTCCGAACGACCAAACTAGGCAACCGAGCGACACAATCATCATCTCGTATTCCCCCCTTACTGAATGATTTTAATATTTCTTTCTAAGAACAATTTGTAAAAAAATGTTCATTTTTTTCTTTATTTCTTACATTAGTTAATTTTATTCGCTGGATGTGTTTAATGACAGAGGTAAAACCGGGCATTTTGCCACTAGAAGGTTCCTAGTTATTATAATGATTAATTTTTGGAAAAAACAAACAAAACAGAAACTTGGAAGTGGTCAATATAGATACTGAATATTCCAATTCATGTAATCGTTAAATCATGTATCTGAAAAGTTAGTATTTACTTACAGATAGTAAAACGGTTAAACAGAAATAAAATTGCCAACTATTATTATTTCACTATATTTGGAATGAATATTAAATATACATACATGACAATATATACCTTAAAAATAATAGTGATAAATTTATTTACACTCTTATTTTAAATTATTAATTACGACAAGATAAACTATGATTAAGAAAGCAAATGTAAGCGTTTTTACTAGAAACAAAAATCACAGGATAACAAGAAATAACAAATTTAAACCAAATTTACGCTCATAACTGTACACTGATAAATAAATACAAATTCTACACACAAGTCAAGCACAAGAATCGTAGCAACAAATAAAATATTAATGTAATAGACCATACTTCCTGCCGAGGTTCTCGAGTGGCAATCTCATTTTACCATAGCATTTTATATACTAAGGTGCCTACGAGCACACAGTCCACTTGCGGGATAAGAGATAAGAGGATGCTGTGGCCAATGGACATGTAACCTTATTTAAGAATCAAAAAGCATTCTTTATTACTTCTGAGATCCAAGATGTAATGCTGTGTTTCCACTAAAAAAGTCATCGGTTCTCGACACTCGTACAAAATATTTCATGCTGGTATTCTGTAAGAGATTGATCCTTCCCGATCAAGACAACTCCTTCGTGTTGCAGTTTGACTCTACCATGTACTAAATAGAGATTTTTAATCAACCCACCATAAAATCGGAGATCAATGAGATGGAGTCAAAATGGTTGCAGATGCTGACAGTCATTGAAGGGCTGTAATAATTATTGTGAAGTAACTATGGGTCTAAACGTTCCTGATGTGCCTCGTGTGAGTCCTGTGAACTCCTTGCATTGCAGATTTAATTTCTTCCATAAAGGATGTCGAGTTGTGGATAGTGGTCCCTCCTAGCACGACCTTGACTCCGGGGTATGCTTGATTTATCTGGTGGACACACAGAGATTCCTCGTACGTCACTCCTCCAACGATAAACACTATGATGTCTTGAGGCCTACGACCGTAGGAGCTGTCGTCTCCGCCGAGGGTCGGGTAGAGATTCTCTCGTAGTTTGCCTTTGATAAGATCTTCGATGGTGTCTTTGAGGAGGGGCGTATGTTGGGTGTATATGTTTTCTACTCCTTTGAGGCCCTGTAAATAAATTTTTGTGTAAATAAATGATTCATTCATTAATTACAAGCCTATCATGTCCTGCTGAACATAGACTTCCTCCATAAATTGGCTCATTGTGGGATATTTGCTATAGTTGCCTCGCTTGGTAGACTTTTTTTTTTTGCGCGGAATCCTAATTCTTTTTCTAAAATAAAAGTAGCCTAAGTTACTCCTTATGACATAAGCTATCTGCCAGTGAAAGTCCCGTCAAAATCCGTAAAGCCGATTCGGAGATTAGCCGGAACAAACAGACAGACAGACAAAATTTTAAAAATGTAAGTACCGTATATATATATATATATATATATACTTTCACATGTATTTAGAAAGCTGTAATTTTGACATTACAAATAGACTTCAATTTTATTTATTTGTATAGATAAGTAAAAATAATTGTTCCTGTTCTGAATATTCGTTCGTGTGCATTTTATGTGTGTTAAATGCCTCCATGGTGCATGTGGAAATCTTAAAATATTTCTCTACCTAATAGTCCGTCTGGGTAGCCACCTCAACGCTTATCTACTTCTGCCGCCAAATAGCAGTCCCTACACTACTGTGTTCTGGTCTTAAGGGAATAGAGAGCTAGTATAACTACAGGCAGAAAAAAATCTATAATTCATTCATTACCATAGATTTAGTAACTAACTAACGTTAGAATAGATTGGCAATGCAAAAGAGCGAGAGCATAATTTACGCGTATGTTAGAGCGAGAAGGATAGACTAGACCATTCACGTACACGCTATCAGCCTGGTGTCATTCGTGAACAAAACAAATCCCGCTTGTATTTGCAAAATCGCAAGTTTTAAAGTGAAAATTAGTGTAAAATAGACGAAGTTAATTATGACTAGATGCGTAGTACCTAAATATAACTCACCTTAGAAGGAAACACCACATTATTATACATTTTACTCGTAGGTACGATTGAAATCTTTAGCTGTCCAAATGTTGTCTTTTAGAGCAGGTAAAAACAATTTGTACTTCAATAGATAGGAAATATTATCACATTTTATAATAATAATCATCTCAATGCAAAGCAATTGAATTTAAAATAATTATAAATACGTGAAATTCTGCTAATTTTACCTCACTTTTGTAGAGATTGACATTATCGATAATATCTTATCGAAATGTTCTTAACAAGCAAAGGTATACTTGCATGCAGCCTTATTCAACTTAGTAATTTTTTTAATTTGTAGGTTACCGTAGTTAAATATTCTTCTAAAACGAGCACACAGTTCACCTGATAGTAAGTGGATGCTGTGACAGATTTTCACAAAATATTGATATTCGACAAAAAGGGTTGAAAATTATAAATAGAGAAGAATTGGTTCCCAAAAGAAAATAGTCGACTATATGCAGCAATTACTTTGAAGAAAAATGTTTTCTCATAGAGATGCCCACTGTGTAGTGGCGGTATAAAAATATATCCACTACCCCATATCATCCCGTGGGTGTCGTAAGAGGCGACAGAGGGAAACAACGCTTCCTTATAACGACAAAAAAACGTGTGTATGTACTTAGGAAGTTATACTTCTTTAGCGTAACAAAACAAAAATAACTACCTTAAATTTAGTTATCAGTTCCCACGAAAACTTGAGAGACAGTTACCCACTGAAGTTGTCGCTTTGAGGTGTCAGTGTGCGCGCGCATCGTAACAACTTCATGGTGTCGTTTTTGGCTGTCGGTGTGCGCGCGCATCGTAAAAAATTCACTCGCATCATTTTTCCCAAACGCCCCAAAAGAAGTATAACTTCAAAAATACAAAAGCTGCGGTTGCCAACCCGCTTGCCAAGCGTAGCAACTATGGGCAATCTATGGGGGAAGCCTATGTTCAGCAGTGGACTTTAATAGGCTGTAACAGTAACATAGAGGTGCATTAAGGGAAAAACTATAACACATCCAACCATAAACACTTATTAATAAAATTACATATTATTGAAGGTTATTTAATTATAAGAATATTATAATTTATTTATTATAGATATGTACCTGAAAAGCAATAGGTATCTAAATATGTTTTGCAATATTCTAAAAATTGATATCGTAGTCTTGTTTAATATCTTTTTAGTATACATTTCCTATCGCAATTTTACTTACTAACTTTTTATTTATGTACACATCATAACACGCATACCATTTTTGGAACGAAGCTCCTTATCGGACGGTACGAATTTGGCGGATGAGGCTAGGCGAGAAAAAGTGTAAGAATTTTCCGTCACGACCCTTTCTGACGTAGTGTAGACGGCCTTGGCGGCTATAAGGAAGCGAGATGGAATAATATCCATTTCCCTTTTCGCACTTTTTCTTATCTTGCCATGAAAGAAATATTATTTTATTTTAAATGACGTTTCATTTTAATATACGCTAGTAATTCATTTATTTGTATTCGTTAATCAATAATATAATACGTTTATCAATAATAATATACTACGAAAGAAACTTCGTTCCAACCGAGTGGTCCACGACACTCACGCATGTTTTTTAAAAACAGCGTTTCTTTCAGTGAATTTATATTAACAATTTCTAAAGTTTATGTATGAACTAAGTGGTAGGACCCCATTTCTGTCTGGGAGGTCGCCTGGGTAGGTCCCTCTTATCTAGTACCGGTATAAATACAGGCTGTAAGGCATTCCATCTCAGTCCGTATAGGTAACAACGACCTTCTTAGTTTGAAGTTAGCTGCAAGTTTCCATGTGCTGCAGTAGCCACTTACCATCGTCAGGTTGACTGTAAGTGCGTAGGATACTTCAGTTTTATAAAAATATTTTAACTAATAAATCCTAATAAATTTAACATTTTTTAAAACATGTATTTTCGGAATGTCGAGAATATTCTGAATTACACCTTTTATTGGATCGCAGACACGATATTTCAATATTTATTTAATTAGTATAGCCATTCTAATTAACAACAAGGAGTAGGACTGTATGATAATTTAAGTTTTTAGTTTATTTTTCTTATATATAGTTTTTTTAAATATTAAAAAAATACAAACAATAGTATGTATTTCAATGTTTCATTATGTTCACAATAAGCCGCCATGTTAGTTTTTATGTGCAGCTTAAAACCCGCGAAAGGGCAAAATGCTTTTATAGATATCTAATTTGTCAATACATAGCGTTCTATAATTGTAACCATCCTTTTGGCTTTTCCGTAGTTGGGTAAAAATATTCAATTACATATATACACGAATATACTGCAATCGGTATCGATAATTATTGTTGAGGCAGGCAATGCAAGGTGTAGCACTATTTACCACCCACACATGCACATTACACGCACACTTGTGTATTTTGATTTTGGTCTCGCCCTAATCACTTCATTGCCAATCTATACTATACTATATCTATGTTCATTACAGCCTATAAAAGGCCACTGCTTAACATAAGCCTCACCCATAGATTGTTTCATTGGGGAGATTTTGCCATAGTTGCCACGCTTGGCAGTCGTTTTGGCAGCCGCAGTCTTCTTATTATTTTGATTTGTTATCAGGGAGAAGCTGCTGCCCATCTGTTTTTGTTACACTCTGTCACATCTTACGACATTCAAAGGACGATTTGGGGTAGTGGATATTCTTACACCGCCACTAAACGGTTTCTGGTGTACAAACGGTTTAGAGGCGGTGTAAGAATATCCACTACCCGCGTATATCGTTTGTAGTATGACTGCCTTTGTTGGTTTAGTGTTCGTATCCGCGATTGCTGATCATAAGGTCCCGGGTTCGAATCTCGGGTCGGGTTCTGTCAAGAAATTCTCAGTAGCAGTCCGGAGTCAGGAAACTTGACGGTGTTTCACCCCCATGCTTCGGAAAGCACGTAAAGGCGTTGGTCCTGCGCCTGATCTCTCTCCGGTCGTGTCGGTTTACCGGCCCAACGAACCATCAGAGTGAAAGAATAGAAAGTGCAACTGTACTTGCGGATACACTCGGGCACCATAATCTTGTCTTGCGCAGATGGCTAGTCTCTGATCAGACTTTTTTTTATTATAAAATCGTTACCTCCACGCTAAGATTTTTTTCTTGTATCGTGGAACCAGTTTACATACATAAATTTCGAAACGGTGGCGCAACTCATTGCTAAGCCACTGCGCCACGGAGTTGTTAAAGACTGGCGACTGACCGCCGTGACATTATTATGTAGTGGGACACTAGAACAGACACCGCGAACGAAATCCGTGCGCCAGTGCGGTTTACGTGGAAAGAGGCACGGAGTAAGTTTGAGCTCGCGGGCTCTAACGCTTGTTGCAAATGACCAAATCTCGGTGTCTTTTGTAGAACGTAGTACCAAGTTTTGGTAAAGCAAAGTTGCAGCTATTATTGTGGTTGTAGTACGAATGGGTCGGCTCGATCGGGGAAGTACCACGCTCTCACAGAATACCAGCGTAAAAAGTAGGTCAATGCTGCTGTTTCGTACGGTGAGTGTAACCGGAGACACTTTTAACTGGAAATGAGGCATCCCATCTTAGTCCTCAGGGTGATAACGCATCTGCATTTTTATTCTCAGTCGAGAATAATCTTAGAGAGAATAGAAAATACGGATGCTGTGGCCCTTAGACATCTAAATAATATTTTATTTTATTATTCCATTTACCATAATGTGGACTGTTTGTCACCGCTATTCTATAAAAAAAAGTAGATATTGCTTAATACGTGGCATACCTTGAAGAGTCGTTGCGTGATCTTGACGGCGTCCTGCAGCCCGAACAGGTCCGCGGCGCGTGCGTGCGCGCCCCCCCACTCCAGCGCGAGCACGGGCGCGCGCACCCACTCGCCGCACGCCCCGCCGCCCGCCCCGCTCCCCGCCCCGCCGCCCGCCCCGCGCGCCCGCAGCGCGTCCAGCAGCGCCGGCAGCGCGTTGCCCGCGTGCTTCTCGTACCGGAGCGCGTACAGCGCCACCAACTTCGCAGCATCCCACTCACGCACCGACTCCTTGGCTATTAAAGCCTTCAGCCGCTGTGAAGGAACGACGCGTTTACATGGAAAGTTCCTAAATAATAATGTAGCACATAATTTTGAATCCTATGATCTCATTTCATACGTAAGATAACGTTAATGTTTTAATTTAATTTTAGGCGAGAGATTTTTTTTATTACTGTTTTTAATAAAAGTTAAGTTTATATTGCCAATTAAAAATAACAGCATGATTTGGTTTTTATTTTAATAAAAATTATTTGATTTGAAAAATAATATGCATTTTCATTTTTCATTAAATAATTAACTAATTTTTCCCATAACAAAGTATACTTCCGTCATAAGAAGATATTATCTAGAGAGAAAAGATGTTAATTTTTTTAACCACATGTACTTCTCATATTTTTCAAATAGAAAAAAGGCATAAAGAGTACTTATTTTTATTATTCAACAAATTAGTTCAGTGAAAAAAGCATATTATTACTTCCTTTTCAGACTGATTCCATTCCATGGTTCCATGATATATTCACGAATATTTTTTCTAAAATTATTAATTTTCTAAAGAACATTGGTGTATCTCTTCATACATTTCTCTTTAAAAAAAAAAGAGGCTAATAAAGAGTGTAGTAAAATGTACTTTTTACACTTACGCTTTTGTTCTTCTCAAGGTACGATATATACAGGGTCATTTTGCAATAACCGGCCAAATTTGCAGAGAAGGTTCAAAATCTATACTAATATAATAAAGCGGATGAGTTTTTATGTTTGTTTAAACGCGCTAATCTCTGGAACTACCAATCCGATTTAAAAAAAAAAATTGTATATTATAGCCCGATTTATGTGGAATAGTATAGGCTATCTAGCATTAGGCTAATCTCTCAGCTAGCCTTAAATATTGATTTTTATTAAGCAAGTTCGAAAAAAAGCGCTCCCGAAATGATTTACCCGCGTGCGCTGGTGTTATGATTAGTGATACGTAAATCCAATGTTCTACAAAAATATAGATCTTTACTCCGTCTAAAAAAAAGTCCGCGATACCATATGTCAATTATACATAAGCCACAATTAGGTATTTTGTGACAAAAAATATTGTAAATTAAAATTATAGTTATTATTAGGTATGGCATATTAATCCTTACGAACGAAAGTTACTTCATCGTCAAGACAATTTTATGAAGATAAACTTTGCTCCTTATAGCATGTTATTTGGACGCATAGTTAAAGAGATAATGTAAAGTTAAAATAATTCAATATTTGGCTTGGCGCGCGAACGACGCATAAACCCTAGCCGCCCGGTGAGAACCGATAGAAACCAGTATTGAATGCTTCTATGTGCGAGGTTAGTTCAATCATTATAGCTAAAAAAAAAAATAATGGAGTACTTTTATCTATCTCCCGGGTGAGCGTAACAAAGATTAGTTACATCTTTATTTCTTAACTCTTTCATTTCACGCTGTTATGGTATTTTGAAAATTTAATTGATTAATAAGTATAAAGAGGTTCATTTCATGCCTACACACTTTTCATGTATTGTGTACGGTTTTCTTTAAAACTGGAAAAAAACTGCGCTTCGGGATACTTTCGTTTTACGTGGTAGAGCCATGCTTCAGCTATATTACTGGTATAGTTGTAGCACGAATATTACTGGTATAGTTGTAGCACGAATGGGTCGGCTCGACCGGGGAAGGACCACGCTCTCACAGAATACCAGCGTAAAAGAGCAGCTTAACGCTGCTGTGTTTCGTATGGTGAGTGTAGAGAACCGGAGACCCTTTTTACTGGAAAAGAGGCATTCCATCTTGGTCCTCACGGGTGGCAACGCATTTGCATTTTGATTCTTTATTGAAGATAGATGTAGATGTCTATGGGTCACAGCAACCACTTACCATCAGGTGGACTGTGTGCTCGTTTGTCACCCGATCCTATAAAAAAAAAAAAAAACGTGGTGGGGGAGGGGGCGGGGCATTCAACCGGGAGGGGGAGGGAAAGTGGATAAAAAATAACTTCGCTCTATAACGTACTAAGTACTCCATTAATTATGCCAGTTTTTCCATACATTGCTATCTAAAATGCTTGAACTAGGTGTCATGTTATGTCACGCGCCTCGGACACGTGATGACGCGGGTGAAACCGCGGGACACAGCTAGTAAGTAATATAGGCAAATGGTGAAGGAAAATTTATTTAAAAAAAAATCTCAAACATTCGGTCCATTTTTTTTATCTTTTAAATTCAGAAATTATTTTAACAGATTTTCTAACATAACAATTTTTTGTATGTGTTTCAGTGGGTCTCTGGATGGTTTAGATTCACAATTGGACTCGGTAGGTGGTACTGTTGTCGAGATCCCAAAAAATATTTCGTGCGAAGCCGGGGCGGATCGCTGGTCTTAGATATATCAATCTTGGATAAGTAGTGATAATCTTAATATCAATGAAAGCAGGTTACTCCCGACCATGTCTTGCGACATTCCTTGGGGAAGACTGTGTTCAGCAATGGACTTGTATGATCTGTAATGATCATAATTATATCTATCTTGGATAAAAAAATATTTTATTCTGCGTTGTGTCCAGAGGTTTTCACCTGTAAATGCTTCGCGTGGTCGCTCTGGCAGGCGATCTCCTGCTCCAGCTCGGACACTTCCAGCAGGTTGTGACGCGCCACACAGGCCGACAACTCTCCCACCACCGTCACATGTTTCGTCACCGTCCCTGACATTTTCTGCAACAATTGGAAGGGAATTATGAATTTTAATGAGAATGAAATTGGAAATTTATAAAGAAAAATCAATTATTTTATTCCCAGTAAAAATGTAACCTCCAAATATTACAACACAACATAGTTAGCGTTTTGTTTTATTTAAATACTAGTGAATCGCCCCAGCTCCGCCTGGGTGGGATCCATTTAGATTAAAGATGATCGTCGAAGACCGTTCATTTTATCCATTTTTCGATTTCACAAAAAAACAACTCCCAAGTTTTTCGGATAAAGTAGTAAGTAGTAAGTTCGGGTAAGTTCTTGAATTTTCATTACAATCGGTTCAGTCAGTCTGAAGATTAGCCCCGTCAGACAGATAGACAACAATTTTAAGAATGATCATTTATGTCTTAATAGCATTTCAATATTAGTTACAATTACAGTACATCTATAAAATTTTATTAAAATATGAATGGCATATCAAAGTACGGCTTGCAAGTAATTATGCATTCAATACATTTCAAATATATTAAAATTGATACGAAATATGTCTTATAATAACAGTTAACACAGTTGTCTTATGATGTTGCAGTAGGAAATATTAAATCACAAACTAACATAGCGAAGATATATTTTATTTCTATAGTTACCAGAAAGGTGAAATTATACCTTGAACAATGGATACGTCTCCACGAAGTTCTTCATATCGGCGATGCTCTCGACCTTCTGGTGGCTTTTGGCCTTCCTCTGGAACTCTTCCATCAGAGATTTGATAGTCTGACCGATCTCGCCGAAGTTTGAATACAGATTCTGTTGAGTAAGTGGTTTATGATAGTTTTTTTATTTATACGTCAAAGTAAATATTAATTTTATATGCGTCAAAACAGTTTGAAATAATAAATTGCGTATAGGCAAATATCCAGACTCGGAG
Organism: Parnassius orleans; assembly: GCA_029286625.1. NCBI lineage: Eukaryota > Metazoa > Arthropoda > Insecta > Lepidoptera > Papilionidae > Parnassius > Parnassius orleans. Next base: position 8,852,835 of record JAGSMP010000006.1, on the reverse strand, counting down.
CAAAAATTTTCGGGTAAGCAAACACTTGTACCACGCGGTATTCGAACCCGCAATGCCGCAACAAATAATGCCGATACCAAATCGTCAAAAGGATAGGATAATAATAATGATTGAATATTAGTCCACTTTCAATTTGGGTGTTCGGTTGGCTCGATATAAAAAAAACCTTTTTGTTAATACAGAGTAAGTATTGATAGTAAAAGTTCTCTGTATCGAAGCAAAAGTATGCACCTGAATCTTGAACATAAGCATAGATTGTCATAGATGGAAACTAGAACTTTTTTATTCATTAATAACACATTGTTATCAGGAAGATGTTGGATGAGGGATTCCTGGAAAGATCCTCCAATTCGATTTTCAAAATTGTAATCTCGAGCACACCTCGAATATTGTTAAAGAACTTCGATAGAGAGTTGAAGTAATGGTGGAGTAGAAAGATTACACCATTAAAAATAAATATATTTCATTCGCTTTTTTTTTATAAAATTAAAGTGACAAACGAACTTACAATCCACCTGATGATAACTGAAAACAAAGAAGGCTACAGATGCGTTGTCATCAATTAAACTGGCCTCTCTTTACCCTTCAGACTACACAGCAGTTGAGGCTCTGGTACCTAATCGGACTTCTGTGCAGAAGGATCCTACCATCTAATAATTTCACCATCTAGTCTATTAACCTAATTAATTCATGACAGCACTGTCACAATGAGTGCTAATAATTTTCCGCTCACCAGATGTCGCTAGTTGACACTGAGGTAAAGTTTTTTGTTACACAATGTAATTTAGTTGAGAAGTTGGTTTTTAATAAAAGTTTATCAGTTTCTAGAGTATTATATTAATATACAACACAATGCTTCAGTGGTTTGCTCTTTAATTTTTGCACATTTTTAACTTTTTATTAATTTTTCTACTTTTATCTGTGGTATGGTTTATTTATTTTTAATCTTATCAATACAAAATATAGCTAATAGTACAGAAAGAAACAATAACCTTTACATTTTCCGAACAAATTAACTTCCCCGCTATGAAATCTGTCAAATATTATACCTCACTTTCTAGTGGCGCCGCTCTGGTGGCAGAAAAAGTCGTGGATGCCCTCATTGAGGGCTAGCTTCCATGCCTAGAACTATTGAGCCAGAAAGTTCCATGCTACAGATCCGTGGTAGCTCAAGGGCTTAGCTTTCGCTGTAAATTTTACAGCATGTGAGCAGCCAGATTCGTTCCCCGCCGGCACCAATGAAATTGTTAATTGCAATTTTAAGTGCTGATTTACCACATACTCGGCGGTGAAGGAAAACATCGTGCGGAAACTGACATGTCTGGGAAATAAGAAAAATATATATTTCTAAGACATGTAAAGTTCGCCAACACGCATTGGGGCAGCGCGGCGAACATTTCCTTGCCCTAAAACCCTCTCAAAGGTGAGAGGAGGCCTGTGCCCAGCAGTGCGACGTATATATACAAGAATAGGCTGTTACTTGGGTTTTCACTTTAATTACCTTAGCATAGAACTCATCCTGCTCAGAAGACAGAACAACCTCCTTGAAGTCCTTGTGCACGTCTGGCAAGTGGGCCAGGCTCACCCGGTTGTTATTGATGGTCAACAGTTCATGCACCATTGCTTGATATGTCCACTGGAATATTAAACATGATCTTAATATGCGATATCTTTAAATCTCCTTTTTTCTCCATCCTCTGTTTAAAAGCAAAATACATATGTACTGCCATTCCGTAGGACCAAGATGGAATGCTTTGTTACAAGTAAAAAGTATCTACGGTTCTCATCTCAGAAACAGCATTATAATGCTATTTTATGCTGGTATTTCGTTACAGCATGGTCCCTCCACGATTGAGCCAGCTTCACATAAAAAATGTTCATAATCATCGGATCACCTTCATAAACAGTCTAAAGAGTCTCTCATAACATAAAATATTTACCATAGTAACCACGTTCAGCTGATAGATTGGCAATCACAACACCTAATATCCATCGTCTTTGAAGCTATACACTGATCTGCAAATTTTGCATATTGAATATCCAAATCAATAATATCTGATACTACCACTATCTTACTGGAGTAACAACATCTTCAAAGCATTATCTTAAACCGACCCTTACCACAAGCATATGGCTAGCATACCTCTGGAGTTCCAGGTTCTTAGCAGTATAACTGTTATCTGCAAAAAATATCCAATCAATGGAAAGCCAGCGTACAAGATCTTGACCAAGATTATACTGACAATTACAACTGCAGCAAATTCATACCACCTAGGGGTAGCCTACAATAAAAATCTAACAATATGTATGTTATCTTTAAGAAATATATATGAATCTCTTCTCCATGCTCTTGTATGTAGTCAATTTATAATAAACAGTGAAGAAGTAAGAAATTAGAATAAGAATTTATATTGAGACTATATACTTTTACACCACCATAAACCATAACAGCCTATCAAAAGTCCACTGCTGAACATAGGCCTCCCCCATAGATTGCCTCATAGGGAGGATATTCGTCATAGTTGTCAAGCTTGGCAGGTGAGTTGGCAACCGCAGCTTTTTATTTTTAGTAGTTATTAGGAAGATGCTGCTGTACTACTCCTGGACTCTTTCCCTTTGTCGCTTCTTAAGGCACCAACGATATGATATGGGGTAGTGGATATTCTTACAACGCCACTACACGGTCAGTATCGTATCATAATACAAATCATTTTTTTTAAATAAATTTGTGACAAATTTAAGTTAATAGGTAAGATATAAAGAAATCGAAAAATAAAAATCTACTATGTTCAGGTATGATCACATTTGAATAATCTTGGTTTGCCGTGTGGTGTCGTAAGAGGCGACTATGGAATATGCCAAAAAGAACTTATTGCTTCAGATATAGTGGTTCAGATAAATAAATTCTTCAGATAAAATTTCAGATAAATTCTTGAGGTGGTTCAGATAAATACCCAGACTGGCGACGGAATCAGCGTCAAATGTGCGAAACGTCTGGTTCTGCGGCGGTCCAGGTACCAAGCATGACGATAAAGGCAAATGCCCCTACAACAGGAGAGGCCCATGGTCAGCTGTGGACTTCTACAGGCTGATGATGATGAAAAAGGAAAATTATTATTTTAATTACTAAGAACTTTAATAAGTGACGATTAAGTGAAAACCAAAACCACTAGATTTTGAAAAATGTCACTGTTACTACTAACATTTTACCTGTATCATGGAGGCAGTTTAAATAAATAAATTTCAAAAGGGCTAGACATCCAGACACGAAACAATTATTTGTAGGCCATACAAACCATAAAAAAAAGTATTAATTTGTCTTGTATTTATTTACAATGTTAAAATTGTCTAAATAGACAGTGTGACACAGTTGTAACGGGATTACTCTTGCTATTCTGCCACAGCCTTTGCACATTAACCATACAGGGTTTTAGGCAAGTGAAGTAACACACATATCTTAACCATTTCACTGTCCCATGAGTCATATATGAACATTTCAATTGTTTAAGTATTGTGTCTATTTCTCGGACAGGGAAGTTGTTAAAAAATAAATAAAAAATAAAAGTAAACTTAAAACAACAATTAAATAAACTAAAAATAAAATAAATGGAACTGTCAATTATTTAATTTATTCTAACACATAGAAGCAGATAAAACAGAGAATTCTATTTATTAGGAAAACTAACAAAATTTATGACATTTTATGCAATGAACTAATCATCATCTACTATTAACTCATAAAGAGAAAATGCGAAAAGGTATTTGTAATCCTTTTAATTATAATGCTAAATTAAATTCCACAATCAAAGTCTTACCTGATTAAGCAACGGTGTCACGGGATCATCCCTCCTATCGATGATAAGTAATTGGGGCGGAGGTACATCCCCATTGAAGGGTATGTTATTGTCGATGAGTACAGTTTCCCGCCGCAACAGGTCACGCACTCGCTCGGCCAGGCGGGCGCATGGCTCCGACGAAGCTTCATATCGGACTATTGCACGCTTCTTGAGTGACAGCAGAAGGGCCAGCAGGCCTTGAGACACCCGTTGTAAATGTTGCTGATTCCACGAGCGACCTAAACCAGAAATCTTCACTGATCCAAGTAGAAAATTGAAGTTGAAGATGTTCCTTTGGTGAGGGTGAAAATGCAATTAAAGGGACAAAAAGATTTTGAAGACTTGGGAGATCTTTGATTGCCCAGTACTCTACATATTGCTTTTAGTCTCTTTTTTATAAAATTGTAGTGGCAAAACGAACAACTTTACAGTTGACCTGATAGTAAGTGGCTACTGTAGCCCATGGACACCTGCAACCAACTTCGAACAAAGAAGGCTACTGATGCATTGACAATTCTAAGGACTAAGATGGAAGCCTCACAGCCTGTAATCATACTGGCTCAATATACCCTCTAGACCTGAGTATTTCTACTGTTTATGTGTATATTAGTGAAAGTTTACGTCTTATGTTTTGTTTAGAACTGAACAAAACATATTTCTAAAAAAATCTCCAGTGGTAAAGTATTCCACAAGGAAGTTGTGCGAAGAAGAAACCTCCTAGTAAATCACAAGGTAGACCACCAAATTTATTCAAATTTAATTTATACTTGTTACATACCGTGTAAACAGCCCACAATATTGAAGGAGAAGAGATGCCTGTCCACTGCGAGGTAGTCAGCAAAAACCTCCTGGACTTCTCTCACTGCCTCCTGTTCATCACATTCAGCCAGAGTTTTGATATCCGCTTTTGAGATTACATTGCTGAAATCTAACTGACAAATTAAACAGATACTTTTAATTCCTTAACCTTTAATAATCATCCTATATTTAAGTGTGTAATTCTTGTATATATGTATTCAATACAGACTATAAAAGTCCACTGGTAATCATAGGCCTTCCCCATAGATTGTCTTATACGGATTTTGCCATAGTTGCCTTGCTTGGTAAGTGGGTTGGCAACCTCAGGTTTCTATAATTTTGATTTGTTACCAGGAAAATGCTGGTGTCCATCTCTTGTTTCAGTTTCCCTCTGTCGCCTCTAATGACCCTCATGCGACGATATGGGTTTGCAGATATTCTTACACCGCCACTACATGGTTATATGTACATATTATCTATAATTGATTTCTCAGAAATGGCAACAATTTGGATGAAATTTTGTATTTACATACATGTAACACACATTGCTGTCGTTTTTTGATATAAGGCAAGGAGTCTAGTCCATATAATATAGTCTCATCATCATCATCATCATCATTACAGCCCTTCACAAGTCCACTGCTGAGCATAGGCCTCCCCCAAGGAATGCCACAAAGCAAGTAATATAGATTAAGACAAGATTACAAAAATGAAACATCAAACAATTAACCAAGTTTAAGCAATTTATGTTCAAACTTACAAATAAAATAGACACCATATTTTGGGCACCTTAGCTCTCGAGACAGCAGAGCAATGTTTTCTGAGGTAGGTCGCAAATAAACAATGCATTTCATGTGCTTCATGTTGTCAAATTTGCTTAGATTGTCAATTCGTTCAAACAGATACACCTCCTTCTGAAGTATTTCAGATTGACTGTACACCATACTAACAATACTTGTCTGAAAATAAACAAATTCTATACAATATAGGTACTTACTTTTATTGCAGTAATAGCAGAAATATCTGTTATATTGGTTAAATTAAAACCCATGTAAAGCTAAAACACTGATTAAAAATTACAGTACAGTATTCCTAGCTTATAGGCTGCTATGTTTTTCAGCAGTATTCCAATCCCAAATTTTATCACATTGATACAATGTTAATACTACATCTGCAAATGTGGGTAGGACAAAAAAAATGGTGTTTTTAAGTTCACAATATGTTTATTTCTTTACCAGAAGCTTTCTATAAGTGATACAAGGGATGACTACTTCTTTTCAGTTCTTACGCACCTGTATTAGAAAGAACCGGTCTTTTATAACACTATCAGTCAATTGAGGTATAGTAAAGTATCAATATATATTGAGTTTATGTAAAAAGTTAATTTAAGATTGAACAGCAGTTGTTAGAAACACTACTATTAAAACTATATTCTAAAATTTGTTGACAAGTATGTGTAACTGAGAAAAAATGTCAGATTAGGTAAGTCTATTAAATGAAACTAGTTTTTTACAGATTTTATCATATATAATTATCTAATTTTTTAAACTGAAGGTTCTTGAACTTAAAGGAAGGTTGGTTAACTATTAACATTGGGATGTCGAACACCTATCCCCCTGTGATCATGTATGCTACAAAGTACTTGCAATATTGGAGTGCGGGTGAGTGCATCCACTATCCAGAACATTGTCTATGCAATTGTTTTACCTTTTACATCAAAGGTTGTATTCTAGGGACTTTTGTTATTTTCTGTAGTGGCATAATATATCCTGTGCAGTTTTAAAATAATAGAATAATTCATAACAATTACATTTGAAAAAATCTAGGTACATTTGAAATTTAATAACACCATAAAGGCTAAGTCGATTTTCAGATGATAAGATATATTGCATTAATTAATCCAGGTTTTGTTTTATAACAATATCATTGTAAAATGAAAAATTCTTACAGTTTCTTTATCCATGAGAATAACTTTCATTCCAGGACCACTCTCTTCTGTCATTTTAGTAACATACATTTTCACAGCTTGAATGACGTTCATTGTTATAATAAAAGTTTTACTAATATATAATAATATACTAAATCTTAGTAAATCTAATTCATGAGCTTTCCTTTCTTTGCCAAAGTAGAAAAAATTCAATAATTTTGCCTTTATTTTTGTCTTCTTTTTTTTAAAATTAAGATTGTTTGTTGGCTTTGATGCTTGTCTTTTAAGTCTTTTTTTTTAAGAGTTTATGGCCTGGTATCTAGACCTTTAGGCCAAGTCTTAGGTATTTTTATTCGGTTTATTATAATTTTCTTCATAGTACACTGCTTCACAATATATTGATGCGTCACATTGTACAGCCCTTGGGAGATTTTGACGGCAACTTGAGTCAGCAGACAGCTGACAGCTGGCGATGGTATCTCAAGGCGCCTAAGCAGATAGACACCTTATCTTGACAATCACATCACCGTCAGAGCACTTGTATCACCGTTTCCACTAATAGTTCACATGCGCAGACACTTAATACACAAAATCGCACCACTTTTACATATCAAAATCCACTTCGAACCATTATTCAAACAATAATACAGGAGCAGCAAACCGCCGCCGATCAAGTTCCCGCCAAAACTCTTAAGTCATTTGGTTTTTTTTTTTGGAGTTTATGGCCTGGTATCTAGACCTTTAGGCCAAGTCTTAGGTTTTGACGACAACGTCTTATAAATTGGTTTGCCGGGTGACACTTCAAGAAACTGCGTTACGCTCCGCTCACGTTATGCGCTCACAATGAGAGCGAGTGAGAGGCACGCGTCCCTTCCACTCGGGCATGGTTAGCCCGCCTAAGAGCGAGAGACAGACATAATAAAATTATTTTACCACTCAAAGTCGTTGTCACGTAAAACTTTCGCCCGTATACCGACTTTACAGGCAACCAATTTTTTTATTCAGTTTATTATAATTTTCTTCATAGTACACTGCTTCACAATATGTTGATGCGTCACATTGTGCAGCCCTTGGGAGATTTTGACGGCAACTTGAGTAAGCAGACAGCTGACAGTTGGCGATGGCATCTCAAGGCGCCTAAGCAGATAGACACCTTATCTTGAGAATCACATCACCATCAGAGCACTTGTATCACCGTTTCCACTAATAGTTCACATGCAGACACTTAATACACAAAATTGCACCACTTTTACATATCAAAATCCACTTCGAACCATTATTCAAACAATAATACAGGAGCAGCAAACCGCCGCCGATCAAGTTCCCGCCAAAACTCTTAAGTCATTTGTTTTTTTTTTTAATTTATGGCCTGGTATATAGACCTTTAGGCCAAGTCTTAGGTATTTTTATTCGGTTTATTATAATTTTCTTCATAGTACACTGCTTCACAATATGTTGATGCGTCACATTGTGCAGCCCTTGGGAGATTTTGACGGCAACTTGAGTAAGCAGACAGCTGACAGTTGGCGATGGCATCTCAAGGCGCCTAAGCAGATAGACACCTTATCTTGAGAATCACATCACCATCAGAGCACTTGTATCACCGTTTCCACTAATAGTTCACATGCGCAGACACTTAATACATAAAATCGCACCGCACCACTTTTACATATCAAAATCCACTTCAAACCATTATTCAAACAATAATACAGGAGCAGCAAACCGTCGCCGATCAAGTTCCCGCCAAAAATCCTTAAGTCATTTGTCTTCTTTTCAGTGCATAGATAATAAAAATGTAGCAAGCTAGGTACCACAGACTAGTATGATGCATATAGGTACTCTACACCCTTATCTATAGAGTGCGCTAGGCGCTAGCACTTCGTAAAAGTTTGTGGCTAGCACTTCTTATCAGTTTGTGTCTATGGAGGTACGAAACCTTTACTTATCTATCGTAGGTATCAAACCTATAATATATTTATCTCAAAGATATCGTTATCTATTAATAAAACTTTAGATAATAGAACTATCATGAAATCAAGTAAGAAAAGTGAAGGAAAGCAATGAGTCAATAAATAAACGTCAATAATCTCACGGTGAAATAAGTTACCGTCATTAGCAACTTATAAAAGTCACGGTGACTTTTTAGAAAATAATGACGTTCAATCCAAAATATCATTTTTCCTTCGCACGGACACCGTGCTATTCCGTTACAGCCTATAGGTTGCCTTATAGGAAGGGATATTTGTCATGCCATGTTGGGCAAGCGGATTGGCTACCGCAGTTTTTTATTTTAGTCGTTTATTAGGAAGACGCTGCTGCCCATCTCCTGATTTGTTTCCCTCTATCGCCTCTTACGACACCCACGGGATGATATGGTGTAGTGGATATTCTTACACGCCACTACATGGTACTATTCAATCAAACCAAAAGAAAGGTACATAGGTACCGGAACGGCACACCGGTAATCGGATAGGTTCGGTGAAAATCGTATATTTAGAAAATGTTGGCCGTCACGGGACGTCCGGCAGATGTAAAACATCATAGTTAGTGGTAGAATTCATAGTTGATGAAAAACAATAAAGAAATATGGAGTAAAATAAATATAAAATAGAAAGGCACATGTATTACACAACTCGCGCAGAAAAGCAACGAAGTGTATATATACGAGCCCGCACACACAAGAGTCGAGAGCGGTGATGTAGAGGAGGCATGACGGCGCCTTACCGTTTGCCGTCATGGCATACGACACGGGCTTAATGCCAAGGCGGGCCAACGATCCAATAGTATAAATAAAGTCGCTATCTGCGTCTGTCCTCATAGTTTCTGTTTCTCCGCTTACTTCTTTTAAACGGATTTTGATACGGTTTTTACCGTATATACCGTATACCGATACGGAAAACGCTACTTTTCAATAATGATAACTTTGTGTGTTTAAACAACATTATATACCTAAAATTTATTATCAAATTGTATCTGTTCAGTGATAATGACACTTTGTGTCCATCTGCGTATCAAATAATTTTAGTGTCAACTAGCGACATTAAGATTATTGGCCCTCATTGCTAAACTACAGACGAGTAACCGTTCCCATGTAGTGGTTGCGTGAAAGCGTTAGAGGCGACTGAGGGAAATACAACAGGAAATGGGAAGCAGGGAGCAGCATCTTTCTGATAACAACTACGGTTGCCAAAATGCAAATACTGTTGCTGTCGTGGCAACCAAGGCAAACATTTCACCCATTGGGGCAATCCATGACAGATGCCTAAGTTAAGCAGTAGACTTTTTATAGTGAATACTTAAAATATTAGGTAGCTTTTTAACTTCGACTATATTATTTATGTTATAGTAAGCTCCACAGCAAATAATCTCCAACTGCCACTTAAAAATTTAAAAACCGCTATCAATATCACCATCCCTTTTCTATAAGTCGCCTCTCTCACGTTCGTTAGTCGAATAGTTGATCAACGAAGGAGTTGAGTAAATACGTTTCTTTTTTCGTTTAATTTAACGAGTAGTTAAATTTGAAAAGTCGATAATGAATTTAGCTGGTTGATTGATAGACCGTTTGTTAACGTAGTTGACTTAAGATCAACGGTTGATTTCACTTGTTCGTTGATTCAACGCCTTTAGTTGTGAAACATTTCCCAGATTTTCATACATAGAAATTCCTGGTTACTTTTTTCTTCTTAAAAATATATTTTAAGAGGAATTAATAAGTCACATGTTAATAATTATTGTAAACAAATTATAATTTTTATTGCAAATTATATTTGATTATATTGAAATCTCATATTAATTAAAATGTAATGATCCTTACACATTTTTAAAATGGTGTAGTCAAATTTAATTACGAAAAAGTAATGCATCGGAAAAAGCATAAAATGTTATTCTCCACCTGCGACATTATGTAACATACATCACTACAGAAGTGATGTGACCGGTGACGTAAATTACATCATTCGCGGATTCGTGGTCACATCACATCACTAGTTATCATCGAAATCGAAAGGTCGGACGGGTCAGGTGGAAGTGATTATTGTGGTGTACAGTAATAAGTTAAAGTAATTAAATTACTGTCTAAAAATGTTCTCCCGCGCTCTAAAACCCGTTGCCACTGTAGCAGTCCAGAATGGCGCAAAGAACTTTTCCACTACATCACAGGTTTGGTCCATTATATGCATGCATTACATACTTGATAAAGCACATTAATTTCTCCACGCCAGCTATAGTTCCAATTCCTAGTGTACTATTTTTTTACTTGCTATTTTTTCTAGAATAAATGATATTAGAATGCATAATATATTTTACAGAAAAATTTCAAAGTGGTGGTGGCGGGTGCCTCTGGTGGTATTGGCCAGCCTTTGGCCTTATTGCTGAAACAGAATCCTTTGGTCACAAAGCTTGCACTATACGATATTGCGCCCGTGACCCCTGGCGTAGCTGTTGACCTTTCTCACATGGACACGCCGGCCAAGGTCACCGGTCATAAGGGTCCTGAAGAGCTTTCAGCCGCTATTAAAGGTAAAGTATAGATTTTAACATGTTCATTATAAAATCTTAGAACATAAGCTGTTACATAACACTAGACTGATCTATCTGTAGGTTAACATGTCTAACCTAATTCTAGTGTTAGCCTCTTTGCCAAAGGCAAACTAATAACATATCCTAGTACCTGCCATCTAAATTATTAAAAGGTGTAATGCAAATTACAATATTTTAAGTTGCAATGGACTTTTTGTTATCACTTACACTGCAAAAAATCTAAGAAATACCTTTTGATATTACATATTTTTCATAATGCAATAATTTGTACAAGCATACCTACACAAATTCTAACAAACTTTTACGTAAAGCCAAGGAATTATGAAGTTATTTGTATTTCATTACAATAGCTGAAGAACCGTACACTGTAGGTACCAATTTTCAGGCCCATAGCCTAGTAGAAATCTGATAGCTGTTAAAAGGTATTTCTTAGATTTGTTGCACTATCCACAGTATTATCTATAGAGAGTTTTAGATGAGGTTTATAAGTTATATTAATACTACTTTATACATTATGTTAATGTACCTTATAACCAGCAACACTGTGTTTTTTGTGTGTATTTTATGCATTATCTTCATTAATTGTAAACTGATCTGAATAATTAAATCAAGATCAATCAAACCACAGTAACCGTGGTTCCATCAATCAATGGTAACAGTAGCAGTGTAAGAATCATAAAAGGCTATAGAGGGAAATTAATACAGGGAGTTGGGCAGCAGCATCTTTCTGATACTCAATGATGATGAAGATGAACAACTCAAGATGATAAAAAACTGCAGTTGCCAATCCGCCTGCCAAGCCTGGTAACTTGGCAACCTCCCCATAGGAGGCATTCTATGGGAAAAATCTATGTATAGCAGTGGACATAGGCTGTAATGGATGGATGGATGAGTAATCAATACAAGCGGAATACTTGAGAAGCAAAAGATGTGAATGGTGCCTAATCAATTGTTTTATTTAAGAATAAGTTGTCAGTGAGCTTTGTTGTGAGATATTTCTAATCTTGCATAAGATTAGTCATATCTACTTACTTCTATATACTTGTCATTATGACTTTGGATACAAAGTTTACATCAGTATTTCATCAGGTATATCTAGTAGGCTAAGGTGCTGTGAAATTTGGAAAAGTTAATAGTTTAATAAAAAATTAAAGGGCATACATAAAGAATTGGCTAGTTTGGATCATCAAGAATGAGAAAACTATTAAAAAAATTATAACAAAAATGGAAAAAAATAAGAATTCTCATAACATAAGAATTTCTGTAAAGTCAAATTAGGTCCCTACTGTACTAAAGGCTGGTATGCAGAATTGTCTTCAAAATATGTTATTCATTAAACATGCAAGTTTCCTTATGATGTTTTCCTTCGCTGAAGAGCATGTGGTAAATCAGTATCTACAATTGCAATGACGCCATCTGAGATATGTTGCTACTCACATGCTTACTGTTACCATTACAGCCTATTAAAGTACACTGGTGAACACAGGCCACGTCTGGTGAGCGGGTTGGCAACCGCAGTTTTTTATTGTGTTGAGTTGTTATCAGGAAGATGTTGCTGTTTCATTTTCCTCTGTCGCCTCTTACGGCACCAACGAAATGATAGGGGGTTACTGTGTAACGGAAGTTTACACAGTAACCCTCATGCCTCAGACTTGCAGGCATATGTGTTGGTATTGGCTCTGTACATACGTTCCCAATTGGCATGACTAGAAAGTGGCAAATTATGTATAACCAGGATGGCGCCACTTTAGAATGAGGTGAAATATTTTGTATTGATTAGATTAGGATAGTACCAATATTCCTAAAAGTAGAGAGAGAGATAGAATTAAAAAATTAAAGAACACCTCAGTTGCATAGTTTTGTGTATATACTCATACTTTTATTTAAACCCCAACCTTTCTATGATAATAACTCTGCGTGAAGCTAAAGTAAATCATTTAACACAACAGATGCGGATGTCGTGGTGATCCCGGCTGGTGTGCCCCGCAAACCTGGCATGACCCGTGATGATTTGTTCAACACTAACGCGTCCATCGTCCGTGACCTTGCCGCCTCTATCGCACAGAACTCACCCAAAGCCATCATCGCCATTATCACCAACCCCGTAAATTCCATGGTGCCCATTGCATCAGAGGTCCTTAAGAAGGTAAGTTTTACTTTTTATGATGTATATTTATTACATATAAGTGGGTGCTGTAGTCCATAAACACTTAGATCTATCCTTGATTAAGAATCAAAATATAACCGCTGCTGAGGACTAAGATGGAACACATTCTTACCAGTAAAAGGGTAAAGGGGACAGGCTCTGCTTGGAGTTTCTCTGTGTGATAGAATTTTTAAGTTGGCTGAAGACGGTATTTTATGACATTCCTTCTGGGAGGCCTATGTTCAGTAAATTGAGGCCTGGCTACTTGTTGTGTAGGCTCGTTTACGCAGATTCATTACACGATTTTCACCGTTTATACCGCTCGCTGACTATAGAACCAATAATAAAGCAATGTGATCAGTGTTACCAACCCGAAGTTTGTCTCGGAGGTAAATATGATTTCAGAAGTTGGTATCATCATCATCATCATTACAGCCCTTCACAAGTCCACTGCTGAACATAGGCCTCCCCCAAGGAATGCCACAAAGCATGGTCCTGAGCCACCTGCATCCATCGACTTCCTGCATGTCTTACCAGCTCGTCACTCCATCTAGTGGGGGGATCCTTTTATGGTTCTACTGCGGATATCCTCATTTCTAAGTTTATCACGCAGAGAAACTCCGAGCATAGCCCTCTCCATAGCTCGCTGAGCGACCTTGAGCGTCCTCATACGGCCAGCAGTGAAGGACCACGTCTCAGATCCATAAGTCATCACTGGCAACACGCACTGGTTGTACAATCTAGTTTTCAGGTTTTGAGGTATACCTGACGAGAAGATGTGTCGTAATTTCCCGAACGCTGCCCAGCCGAGTTGAATCCGTCGATTGACCTCTCGGTCGAAGTTGGACTTACCTAGTCGGACTATTTGTCCTAGGTAAACATACTCGTCAACAACTTCGAGCTTAGTGCTCCCAACAACTACTGGCATAGGTGTGACATGGACATTAAACATGATCTTTGATTTGTCCATGTTCATCTTAAGACCTATCCGTTGGGAGACACTATTGAGGTCTTTGAGCATAGTGCTTAGGTCCTCTAGCGATTCTGCCATAAGGACTATATCGTCGGCAAATCGAAGGTGAGTGATGTACTCGCCATTGATGTTAATACCGTATACTTTCCAGTCCAGTAGCTTGAAAACGTCTAATGCAGCAATGAAGAGTTTCGGGGATATAACGTCACCCTGTCTTACACCTCTCTGCAGTTGGATAGGTTTCGTACTCTGGTTCTGTACTCGGATAGCCATCGTAGCCCTACTGTACAAACACTTCAGCACTTCGATATACCGACAGTCATCTTGACACCGCTGAAGGGACTGTAGCACCGCCCAAATTTCGACGGAATCAAAGGCTTTCTCATAGTCCACATACGCAAGGCAAAGTGGCAGATTGTACTCTTCTGTCTTCTGTATAGTGTTGCCCAAAATCGGTCTTGGTCTTGCAGTCTTGGTCTTGTTCTTGCGTTTTTGCAAGACCAAGACCGCCTAATTTTAGCAAGACCAAGACCAAGACTGACCGTGCAAGATTTGAGCAAGAACAAGACTAAGTCTGCGAGACTCTTGCATCTTGCAGTTAGGACTGAGCGTCGTTTCAGGGAGTATAGGAGTTCGGGTATACGCTTAGGGACTCAATGAGACGCAAAAAATATATTAAAATTTTTTGGAAAATTGGACTTATGCGCATTACGAACTATACCATAAACATACATAGCGAATGAAAATATTCATAAAAAGAAAAAAGAGTGCATCCTTAGTTTTGACCATCGGCACTTTGATAGTGCGCGGCGTCTTGTTGTCGGCATCATAAAAGGTCGGATACTGACCTGTCAAAGAAATTTTGCAGTTATTCGGAAGTACAAGGTCAAGATACACGCGCCGGCGGCTTCTATTGATATCGCATAGAATCACCAAAAAATGAAAAGAAAGTATGTGAATATGATGAAGATGAAGACGTAATAGACTTTGAGAAACTGTATGCATGTCCCTCGACGTCATCTGGATCTGGATCTTGTCTTCAAGGCTTAGTTATTGACGAGTTGGAGGAGTACCTAAGTAAACCCAGAGCCTCCAGCTACGGAAAACATTTTTGAGTGGTGGAGGACGCATGAGACTGAAATCCGACTTTATCGAAGATGGCACGTGATTTTCTTGCAATACCTGCAAGTTCAGTACCTGCTGATATATTATTTTCTAAAGCATCATTAGTAATTAGAAAACATAGAAATAGGTTAAGTGATGAGTCAGCCAGATGGTTACTTTGTATTAATTCTTGGTCAAAAGAATTAATATAAAGTAACAGTAATGTCAAAGCTATTGTGTACTGTTATGTAATTTAATTTGTATTGTATTTTATTTTTTATTTAAATAAATGGTAAATTGTATAAATTGTATAACTCTTTTATTCCATTTCATATAAGGTGAGGGTCTATCAATCTCTTTCTAGACAGATGTTCTTTAAAATACAGTCAAGTTAATGTCATTAATTTGTTTTTTATATGTTTTAACCATGTTTTAGCACATGTAAGCTTATTAAATGTAAACGTTTATTAACTACTCTGTTAAGTTGTTCTAAGATCAAAGTAACCTTTAATAAATAGCAATAGGCTAATGGGTAATTGCGAGACTTGCGAGACTCTTGCTGCAAGACCAAGACCAAGACCAAGACTGGGAGCGCAATACCAAGACCAAGACGAGGTGTATTGGCGCAAGACCATGACCAAGACTGGCTAAGTCTCGTCTTGATCTTGTATTTGGGCAACACTACTTCTGTACAATTTGCCGAAGGGTGTGTATGTGGTCCATAGTACTAAAGCCTCTTCGGAAACCGGCTTGTTCGGGAGGCTGGAAGTCTCGAAAACAGCACATAGACGCGGCTCAGAAGAGAAATCGGTCTGTAGTTTTTCAAGAGAGCATTGTCGCCTTTCTTGAAGAACAAGACCACAGCACTTCTGCTCCACGCCTCCGGAGTAGTGCCACCATGGAGGACGGAATTAAAGAGCTTCTGAAGGACTTCAAGTATCCGTGTTTCATCCGCTTTCAGAAGCTGCGCTGTAATTCCATCCTCAACTGGGGCCTTGCCGTTTTAAGGTACTGAGAGCCATTCTAATCTCGCTCAGACTGACGTCCGGGATATCATCGGAATAGTGCCGGATAACACTCGCTCTTGGATCGTTACTCACACTTTCGTGTGGCTCCAACGATGACGTGTACAGCTGCCCATAGAACCTCTCAATCTCACTCAAAATCTCAGGTGTCCCGGAAACGATGCTGCCACACTCGGTCTTCAGCTTTGACAGTTGGCTCTTTCTGGCAGACAGATCTCTAGCAAAGACTTTGGAGCCTTGGTTCCGTTCGATCGCTTCTTCAATACAAGCTGTATTGTAGTTGCGTATCTTTCGTATCATTTGGAGATCTGTCTATTCAATTGCCTGTATGCTGTTAAATCTGTTGAAGACTGCAGCTTCATTTCCCGTCTAACAGCCTTGAGATTAAGAGTGTGATCGGAGAGTTTTGTGTTCTTCTGCGGCGTCTCTTGCAGAATTTAGCTCCGACCGCATGGACAGTTTCCACGAGCTTAACATTTATATCTTCCACTTCATTGCAGTCTTCAGGCACTGAAACCCGTTTTGTAACTCGAGCTGAAAGGTTTCGGGACTTTGGATTAGAGCACGAGGGGACGGGCGTTGACTTCATTAGACGAGACCTCTCCAACTGAACGTTTAGGTTCAGTGTGCCTCTAACAATTCGGTGATCGCTACCAGTTTTCACCTCGCGATCACTGAGACATCACTGAACAGTTGTCGTCTGGTCGTCATAATGAAGTCAATCTCATTTTTGTCGAACCGTCGGGGCTCGACCAGGTCCACATCCTGTGGGGCAGCTTCTGGAAGAAAGAATTCACCATAAAGAGTCCGTCTTTCTTCATGAAGTCGGCCAGCTGCTGGCCCCTTGGGTTCCGTTGCCCTATTCCAAATATCCCTACCTTCAGCTCACCGTTCTCTCTTGTGCCTAGTTTTGCGTTGAAGTCTCCCATTAACACCGTATAGTGGGTTTAGGAGGAATGCATGGCTCTAGAGATATCCTCATACATTTCCTCCACCTCCTCATCGGGATGTGCCGAGGTTGGTGCGTAAACCTGTATGACCTTCAACGAATACCGTTTGGTGATTCTGAGTATAAGGTACGCAATCCTCGTCGACACACTCACAATCTTTACAACGTTGTTAACGAGAGACTTGTGGACGATAAATCCGACACCTCCTTGGGACAGATGGTCGCCCTCCTCCAAGTTGCCGGATTCGAGGATTACCGTGTCCTCCCTCTCTTCGGATCTCGGATAATCCTATAATATGCCAGCGTAACTTGTCTATCTCTTCTTCCAGCTCCAGGATCTTCTCGTCAGTCCTCAGGGTGCGTGCGTTGTATGTTGCCAGGTCGAGTCGTCTTAGGTGGCAACCGAACCTCCACCGGAGATTCTTAGCACCCCCTGCCCGCCGTTACCATGGTCGCCACCGTAGCCAGGAATAGCGGGGCCACCGGGACTGGGGGCCGTCTCTTCGTAACTCTCATCATGGGGGAATATTTGCCATAGTTGCCACGCTTGGCGAGCGGGTTGAAGTTGGTAGTTTCCTACTAATCCTACTTTGTAAAGTTAGTAGATCTACCACCCATATTTTTTAAGTTTTCTAGACACCTCCCAATAATAATGTGATACTCGTAGTTAATGTTTCTATTGGTAACAAATATTTCACCTCTATTTACAAGATAAATGATGGGGTGAATGGGGTTGCCATGTGAAAGCAGGATCATTTATCATCAATTCCCAAAATAAAACCCGAAAAAAATCAAAAATTTAAAAACGAATCATGATAAGTATATCCTGATTTAATAATTTTTAATCATAAATATTCAATTCCTTTATTCGTATAAATAAACTTACCTGAAGACAATTTATAGCAGTGATAATTGAGAATTTACTTGAGATTCTATGGTATGTTATTATTAGAATCAATTAATGTAAAATTTTCAATACAAGAACATTGAGAGCAATTTTTTTTATTTTTCTATAGTAAAAGTAGTTTGAGTCGCAAAATATTTCATGGGCTACTTACTTCAAGGGTTTGAATGTTTTTAGAATTAAATTATAACAATATAAAAATAATATTACTTTTTTTTTACTATTTTATTCTTTGAAACAATACATACTTTGGTTAAATAGTTTATAATGATCATCAGTAGGTATAGGTTAATCAGCGCTCTCGCTAATAAATCGTTTGGTATGCAGTATTATACATACTGGGTGTTACAAAACTACCTGTAAAACCGAAAGGAGGTTAAATGGGGCCTTATAACGAGTCCATTCACAATATTTAAGAACCGTAGTAACGCTGTATAACATACCCCAAAAAAAAAAAAATATTTTCACTGATGTGCAAACCCTATTTCAGTAAAATTAAAGAGTAAACTACGCAGAATGTACCTACATTTCTACCTAATTCGCGGAACGACAAAAATTTTAAAAGACCCAACCTAACGAAACAACCTAAACGAACACTTACTTTTCATAATAAACGTCAAATTTACAGAAACTGTTCAGTGTGCTCCGCCTTGCTCAATACACAACCTCGCTCGTCGGGATATGGCTTGTGGCATTTCGCACCATCGTCGGTGTTATTGATGCGAAACCGATCTAACACGCTGTTCCATCTCGGCAACCGTTGGGCAATCGGAGAAATACACTCTGTCCTTCACATAACCCCACAAAAAGAAGTCCAAGGGTGTGAGGTCCGGAGAACGAGCTGGCCATAGCACCGGTCCCCCGCGGCCGATCCATCCTCGCGGAAAGCGAACGTTAAGATGTTCTCGTACGTTGCTAGCAAAATGTGCCGGAGCTCCATCAAAATCCAGTTATCAAAGTAATCCCAGTCAGTCAATTGCCTCTTCGAATTCCGTTTGTAAAAACGTTAGATAGTTGCTACCGTTCAGACGTGATGGCATAATGACGGAACCGATGACATGCCAGGGCGTCATAAAGGCCAGCCCACACATTCAGCAGCCCACACATTCAGCCGCCACTGGTGTTGGAATCTGCCCTGCCGTGAAGCATGTGGATTCACGCGAGCCCAAACGTGATCGTTATGCATATTTGAAAGTCCTGACCTCGTGAATGTTGCCTCGTCCGTCCAAAGAACATAGTTTACGTAATTAGGGTTTTCCTCTAACTGCCTGAGGTACCACTCGCAGAAGTTCCTCCTGGGTGCAAAATCGTAGGGTATCAGCTCCTGTGTACGGCGATAGTGATAAGGGTAGCGATTGTCGTCACGAAGAATTCGCCAAACTGCAACATGGTTTATACCGAATCCTGTTCCGGCTCGCCTCGTACTTGTGGTCGGCTCTTCTTCAAAATGCTCTAACACTAATTAATCCTGCCTGGCGTCGACTGTGCTTGGACGTCGCTGTTCAGTGGGGGTCTACCATCGATAAATCGTTGCCGATACAGTTCGCGAGCACGATTTACATCGCACAATCGCCTACTTTATACCTCGCACCTTTTGAGCGGTATTCACGCTAATGTAGGGAAATTATAACGTGTTTATGGATACGTTTAATAAGCTTATAACGGCGGAATAACCCCGGTTTAACATGCAGTGGCACTGTAAGAATATCCACTGCCCATAATATCGTCCCGCGGTTGTTGTAAGAAGCGACACAACGAAACAAACCGGGAGAGAGGCAGCAGCATATTCCTAATGACACTAAACAATAAAAAACTGTGGTTACCAAACCGCCTGCCACCAAGAGTGGCAACTATGGTAATGGTAAATATCCTCGCCTATGAAGCAATTACTTCAAATTACATCACGCTCTTGCTGTTATTTAGTTTCTTTTTGTTATAATTCCTAAGATAGCCCTAGCATTGCTATACCGAATACTTGACACATGAAGTGTAGTGTTTCATTTAAAGTAGAAACGTTGACAACAAAAGGGTTCACCTCTATGTTACACATAATTGATAACGTATTGCTCACAGTTTCACAAGTATCGGAAATATGATCTACGGATGGTGCAAGGAAACAGAACAAGTTCATTATTTTATTATGGTATTATTCTAGTATTTATTAAATCTTTGCCTGGCATATGTTGGCTCTTTTTTTAGCTGACATCAAAAAAATAGGAGGTTCTCGATTTGAATGTGTTCCTTGTTTAACCGACTTCAAAAAGGAGGAGGTACTCAATTCGACTGTATTTTTTATGTGTGTTACCTAATAACTTTTTGCTAGGTGAACCGATTCTTATTCACCGATTTTTTTTGAAAGATGGTGCTTCTCATGTGGTCCCATATAATATTTGATCAAGGTCATACCAGTAGTTTTTGAGTTATAATTAATAATTTATATTGAAATCGGTTGTACAAAGTTTTTAATTTTACCACTTGTTTGTATGTATGTTACGCGATGTCTTCGTTAATTTCAAACCTATTTTAATGGTTCTTAAATTATTAAAAATTTTATACTTCAGGGGTGGTCCCATATAAAATTAAAAAAAAATTCCACCCCTTAGGGAGGAAATTAGATGAAGATTAATGTAACTATTCAGACGAAATTCCAGCTTGTGATATTCTAAGTAAAGGAAAGGAAGGAAAGGTTTAAAAAGACTTCATAAAAAGTATAAGCTATAAGAATAAAATAATATTCACTTAACAGCTTCAGAAATCGGGGCTTTAATAAATCGCTGGCGCGTGCACAACTCGCCAAAGTTTCATCGTAATCCGATGAATCTTAAAGTAACGCATAAAAGACAGACAAAGGAACAAATTTTATATTATACTAGCTGGTGCCCGACGCGTTGCTGCCGCAGAAAAAATATTTGTGGAAATATCGTTTTAAATTTGGAAGAGTTATATTGTTTAATTAGGAATGATAATACATTCATTGAAGTTGAATTACATATTATGACTTTCAAATAAATATGTCGGTACGACACGCGCGCCACCTACAGAATTTAATTATACTATGCCTATAACCTGCGCGCAAGTGTAAGCAATAAGTTGATAAAATTTTAGCGCAATCTGATAAACGGTATGTTAGCGCATAAAATACGAATAAACAAAAATTATTTTTATATATTAGATTAGAATACGACCAAATTACATAGTGGCCACAAAACTTTCCCATTACATCGCGAATCGCACGTAGTCTAAACTTCAGTGTAGTTTCATTGTATTCTACTGTTACAGTATGCAATATGTACATATATTTTTTAAAGGTAGCAATATTTAATAAATTTGTAATCAAACAGAATTTCATTCTTGAAAAACTCTGTGTCAAATAGTGGACTTCAAAAGTAATACTGTGTCTTACTCAGGCTGGCGTATACGACCCAGCTAGGGTCCTTGGTGTAACTACCCTGGATGTTGTCCGTGCTGCGGCATTCATCGGCGAGATCAACGGCGTGGACCCCAGAACAGTCACCATCCCCGTCATCGGTGGTCACTCTGGTGTCACTATCATCCCCGTGCTAAGCCAAAGCCAACCCGCTGTTAAGCTGACCGACCAAGCCAAGATCAAGGCTCTCACTGAGAGGATACAGGAGGCTGGTACTGAGGTAAATCACGTTTTACTTTCCATTATTTACTAACAACATTTCATAATGGTTTGACTTTTGACTTTAATTATTATCTATTGTGTAAACTTACCTTTAGTATTATAGCCTTAGTACTCTCATAGTAAATGTACTTATCAGAGTATAGACACTAATATCTTTGGGGAAGGCGATATTCAACTTGTGATTTTTTGTTATAGAATAGGGGTGACAAACAGACATACAAGTCCATCTGATGGTTAGTGGATGCTGTGGCGCATAGACATCTACATGTACCCTCGATTAAGAATCAAAATTTAAATGTTGGCAACCATGTGGACAAAGGAATGCCTTGTGTCCAGTGAAAAGGGTCTCCGGTTCTCTGCACTCACCATATTTTCTGTTTGATTCATATGGATGGAAAGAAGCTTTTTTGTATCTTTATACATCGTCTCACCCCACCTTCTCACTTAAGTGGTAAAGTAAAGTAAGAAGATCTGTTCTAATTGCTCACACTTGGCAGGTGGATAGCCCGATTGCATTACCAGACATCTCACACTTGACATTGCTGTCTGAGTATTTTAAATCTGAAAAATTTGACTCTACAATAGTTAGTCCTAAAAGGAAACTTAGAGTGATTGGGAAGGACACGATGTTAAGTCATGAGACTGTCACATTATTTAACATTTATTTAATTAATTTTTATTGTTTTCTACTACATTTTTTTTAAAATATAAAACTTAAAACAAACAACGTTACAGTACACGTGATGGTAAGTGGATACTGCAGTCCATGGACACCTGCAGCTTACTTCAAAGAAGGAGGGCTACACATGCGTTGTTACACCTGAGAACTAAGATGGAATTCCTCACAGTCTGTAACTATACCGGCTCTCTTTACCCTTCAGACCAAAACCAGACTGCTGCAGCTGCTAATAGCGATGCAAGCACTGCCATTTGGCAGCAGAAATAGGTGAGAGGGTGGTACTTACCAAGACCTGGGCAGAAAAGAGTCCTACCACCTCAATTGTAAATAGTCAACTGTACTACGGCTTTTGGACAATGAATTCCTTTTCATCCTCCAATTTTCCTTAACTCTAAATTCTTTTGTGACAGGTGGTGAAGGCTAAGGCCGGTGGCGGTTCTGCCACACTCTCGATGGCTTACGCTGGTGCTCGCCTCACCGGCTCAGTGCTCAGGGGACTTAAAGTAAGTTAAGACAAGCTACACATAATGCTTATCAAATCAACCATATTTTCTTATTTTTGTATGTTACACAGTTACTTTTAGATTAACCGATTTAAGTGATATCTTATTTACCAATGCAGTAGTGGTACTATATATATAAAACATAGAGGTACCATATCAAATTTAACCAGATCCATGATTAATTGATTCTTTATTAAATTATCAGAAGGTTTTTGAAAATAAGTAATCCAATTATTCAAGCCAGCAATATTGTTTACCTTTAGTCATGTTACTTTAACATTTCTGTGCGTTACACCTAAGATGCGGCTGCTGATAATATAAATAAAATATGCTGCTTGATGTAAAATAGAAAATATATTTAAAAACTGCTAATAGCTAATGATGAGTACACGAACGCGCTGTGTGGCGATGCTATGAACTGATTCGATGAACAATAAAAATAAGTATATGAGGAAAAATGCTGATCGGGCGATTTGTGCGGTTGCACCGTACATGCTCCCAAGGAGAAGATGGGCGAGATGATTATGAGATGAGCTAAACTAAAACATAGATGAGACCGACATAACACTTATCGGCTAATTTACAAGATGATGACCCGACAATTTCTAGCGAGTTTTCCTAAAATTACATTTTAATAAAACTGGGGAAGTGTTTTTATGCACCGACTGATTACGCTCACTTTGATTCTCTTGATCGGACACACTTGCACAATCACTTTGCTCTGCTTTAGCACACTCACTATTACACTTCACATCTTTTAAACACACACACTTTACACTGGTGTCACGCTGACAGCTGGTTGAAGCTGGGTGAGCGGGGGCCACCTCGCGCGCACCCACGCCACGCACGTTGCTGCTAGTCCTGTCGCCACCAGGGAATAGATAACGGCGTAGTGATGGACATCATGATAGTTAAGGCTGTTCGCCTCGCTAGCTATGCCATCCGAAGCTGACTTTAACTCTTTAATCTGCCGCTCAATGTTTTCTATAGCTTGCCCGAAATTCTCTGACACATTGATCGTATTGACGGGTATCGATATGTTGATGATACTATTGACAGGCGCGATCTCTGGTGCAAAGATCACCGGCTCGATATTAATCTCATTTGTCATTTGTTTATGAGGCGTAATTACTAGAGTATTTCCCTGAATGACGCAGTCAGTACCGAGAATTATAATGTTTACTCCCGTCACCTGTTCTACGGTGACTCGATCTTGACATATGAATCGGAAGGTACATTGACCGCAACAATTAATTATATACGAGTTTACGTTTTCGCTGCTAATATTGTGAAACCATGTATCTGAACTTTACTTTTCTTTCGAGTACCAATCCATCGGGGAATTTCGATATCACTGATGTTTTCGATGTCTGCTCTTAACGTTAACCATTTTAAGTATACGTCATCAGGTATGACATCATCCCAGTTTAGATTTTCTTGCCAAACACTTTGAATTAATAGTTTAAGCTGGACCACGGCTGGCGAAAGGAAACCACAAGGATCGAAGACTTTAGATATTTCGGCTAATAAAACTCTTTTCGTTGGTTTGGTTGTAGTTGGTGCTGTCATTTTGCATTGGAAGGTGAAGTTGTCATCCTTGGCAATCCATGTAAGTTCGAGTGCTTTTGTTGATTCCTGGTGCTTAAAGTCATAAGTGTTTCGGGAGCTTGGTGCGACGTCAACATCTTCGAGTAGTGACTTCTCATTTGACGAAAATTCGCGAAGGTTGAATGCTCCGGTTTTAAGTAGGTCGATTAGCTCTCGTTGCAATTTTTTGGCTGACATGACGTTATAACTACCACACAAAGCGTTATCCATTTAGAAGTTCTGCTCCAATGCTTTCGATGCTTCAGGATAACGTTGACGCTCGTCTATAGCTAGCTGCTTAAGCGTCATCGTCGCTAGAAATGGAGCTGATTTTGTGCCATACGTCACGGTATTTAGCTGGTATTTGCTTAGTGGCTGATTTGAATTTTCGCGCCAAACTATGCATTGATAAAGTTGGTCATCAGGATGCACAATTATTTGCCTGAACATTTTTTCCAGGTCAGCTGTAAAGGCATATTCGTGCTGTCTCCATTTAAGGACCAAAACTAAAAGTTCTTGCTGTAGATTTGGGCCTCTGTACAAGACATCATTCAAACATACACCGGTTGATGTTTTTCCGGATGCATTAAATACCACTCTTAGTGACGTAGTTAAAGAGTCAGGGCGTTCGACAGCGTGATGCGACATGTAATATATTGGTGTCAAATTCGCCGCTATTGTATGCATGTGACGTAGATTGATGTATTCGTTTATAAATTGCTTGTAATTATGGGCAAAATTTAGATTTTTTCCAAATTTACGTTCGAGCTGATAAAATTGTGCGCAAGCTTTTTGGTTCAGATAATCCTAACTTCTCCTCAGCGTCAGGGTGTAGTGGAAGGCGTACTACATATCTCCCATCGGGTTGGCGGAAAGTAGTCTCTTGGTACCTTTGAAGGCATTGATGGTCTTCGAATGACATCTCCTCATTGTCATTGATATCTTCGATCCAAAATTTATGTATGCTGTCAATGTCTACCATAATCACGTTACAGTTGTACGACTTCACGTTTCCGCATAAAATCCAGCCTAGGTGCGTTTGCTGCGCAATAGGCATATCGTCATTTTCTCTGATGATTCCTCCCATGATGATCGAAGAGTAAACATCGGCGCCCAGTAACAAATCTACTGTCCTGCTACGATAAAATTCAGGGTCTGCTAGTTGGATGTTTTCAATAAACGCCCATGATGGTTTTCCGAATGATTTGTTTGGTAAGTTGTTTACTGCGTGATTCATTATAAAGACATCAAGATTTATGCTATACGTGCTATAACAAAAAGATAAGGTGATGTTCATAACACCCTTGCAGCTGTTCTCCTTCGCGCCTACTCCTATTATCACCCTTTCGAGGTAATCCTAATCTTTAAGCGCCGTTTTCGGTGATAATTGAAGTTTGGGACCCTTGGTCGATAAGAGCCCTCATGGAGTGAAGGGTACCATCGACAGCTTGGACGTTGATTATAGCAGTAGCCAGTAAAATCTCTTGGGTGTCCTCCAGATACACGTGTGAGTTTGACACCGCGCGGTCGGTCGTTGTACTCGGATTTGCAGCGTTTGCTGATACGGCAAAGGCTTCGTGAACTAGTGCATGATGATTGCTTTGACACTTATGGCATCTTTTCTTTGAAAAACATTCATTACCGTTATGATTATAAAGGCAGTTTTGGCATAAAGATAGCTTGGATATTATTTGTCGCTTGAAATCAGGTTGATATGTTGAAAATGTTTCGCAATACGGAATGGCGTGATCTTTATTGCAGACAGGGCATTTTTGCTTCGGTGCGGAGGTTAACCTACTTTTATTATTAAAATTATTTGATTTTAATAATAAAAGTAGTACTTTGAAAACGAATGATTTTTTGAAATTAGATGGCTGAGATGATTGTTGCGGTTGCTGATTTGAGTTCTGGTGGTCTTGTTTGCATTTAGACGAGTCTAGGGCTGGGAATTTCACCTCCAGAAATTGTAATAAATCTTTTACAGTCGGCAAATCTCTTGGGTATTTCAATGACTCGATGTAGTCGTTATGGGTGTCTGCGTCTAATTTCTGAGTAAGTAAGTAAACAATCATGGGGTCCCAGTTCTCTATGTTGACTCCCAGATTTTTGATGGCATTTAGGCATTCGTTGGTGGTATCATGAATCTTCTTAATCGCTGATGCTGACTGCTGTTGTATAGTAGGTTCACTAAGACACTCATGTGAGAATTAAAAATAAGCTTCGTGTTTTTATACCGGTGGTTTAAAAGATCTCAACATACTAGATAGTTATCTGTGCTTATCTGTAAATGTTGCACTATTTTCTCTGCTTCTCCTTTTAATTTACTTTTCAGAAATTGCAATTTCTGACTGTTCGATAAGGCTCTGTTGCTATGTATAGTTTCGACGAACAAGTCCTTAAACGACAACCACTGGTGGTAGCTCCCACTGAACGTGGGTATGTCCATTTTTGGGGTTGTCTTCTCCCGGTAAAGATCAGACCACATCTTGCTGTTGATAACTTTCTTCATGTTGTTGAACTTTTGCTCATAGCTGCTGAACATTTCTTCATACTCTTCATTATCTTCGTATAGTTCGCTGTCTATTTCCCAGTGCAAGGCGTCTATTATCGTCCAGCGTGCCTGAACCGACTTCAGAATATCCTCATACTCCCATTTTTCAAAGACTTTGTCGAGATCAATGCTGCTAATAGTCCGCTGTAAAGCTTTGAAGTTGCTTGTCTGCTTTCTCAACATATCCTCTAACTTGCTGCTAGTACTTTGGGCTCGGGATGCTTCTGCGTCAGCTGTAATTTCAGGATGGAGCGCGCTGCCAGACGGTATAGCTGAACAGCCTGTCTTTTGCAATGGGGTAGCTGGCCTGAGAAGGCTTTTTTCTTTAGAGTCACTCGGTAAATAACTAAGAAGATAATTGCGTGTTTCATTATAAAAATCGGACGTTCTTTTATAGTAATTGCCAGTAAAATATTCATGAGATTTATCGTCAGGCCCAAAAAGTTTAAGATGATTACCTTGAAACTCTTGCCAATAACTTTCTAAAGTACTAAGCCGCTTTTTAATATGAGCCGGTGTCTTGCGGTCGGGCACCGTCTTTTTTAAAGTTGATTAGGAGCTGATCCATAGCTCCCATTATTTGGTTCTGACTAGCTAGAAGATCTTCCATTTTGACCAATTACTGTGGTTGCTGATTATAATAGAGAGCTGTAGACTTACCAATGCTGCCTGCTGGTTGACTTACGTGGCGCGTCACCGCTTTCGCAATTCAAAATAGGTCACTCGCGACAGAGGTCCCGCTCACGGTAAGCTCGAAGGACCATAAAGATGTACGTTACACCTAAGATGCGGCTGCTGATAATATAAATAAAATATGCTGCTTGATGTAAAATGGAAAATATATTTAAAAAGTGCTAATAGCTAATGATGAGTACACGAACGCGCTGTGTGGCGATGCTATGTGAACTGATTCGATGAACAATAAAAATAAGTATATGAGGCAAAAATGCTGATCGGGCGATTTGTGCGGTTGCACCGTACAATTTCAGTTGACATGTTAAATTGTCGGTTATTGACTGATTACCGTTGTTGGTAACTACGATATTATCCAAGTTAATCATCTCTTTCAATTACTTGAATACTACACATTGGCTAATTAATTGTATTATATATAATTAATTATATATATATATATATATAATTATTAATTAATTAATTTTATGGGTCTTATCATAATTAATTTAAAACTTTTATTCCCTAATTTCCAATGTTGTCAAACTTATTAACACGTTAAACTTAACTTCGAATTGAACCTGAAATATAAACTAGAATTCATTGATATACACATATTTGGTTACAGGGCGAAAGCAACGTAGTAGAATGCGCATACGTCAAGTCCGACTTGACTGAGGCTAGCTACTTCGCCAACCCTGTGATGTTCGGCAAGAATGGAGTGGAGAAGAACCTTGGCTTCGGCAAGTTGAATGAATTCGAGCAGCAACTTCTTAAGGCTGCCATCCCTGAACTCCTTAAGAACATCAAGACCGGAGAGGAGTTCGCCAAGAAGTAGATAAATGATGCTAGTGAATTTACCAGGCCAGATATATTATAGAGAGAGCAGGACCATCCAATAAGTACATAGTGTATTAAAGAACTAAAATATGTTTTTAAAAATGCAAACATCTATTTTGTTTATTACCGGTGTAATTGCCCCGATTTCACTATGTTTTTTATTCCCAAAGCCATCCTGTCTGTCTCTGTAGATTGGTCTGGTCAAAACAATTTAAAAAAATGGTAGCGAATATATGGTAGATGTAATATAACCATAACAAATTTCTGTATGATAGTTGAACCCACTATTTATTATATTTTGTATGGTACTTTTTATTGAAATTATCAAATAATCATAAAAACGTATGATTTGCATTTTACAGTTTAGTAATTTATAGTAGTGTACAGCAAATTTAATTTGTTTAATGTGTATCAAGCAGTGGAATATGAACACCTGCAACAGTTACCATGAGGCTGCCCGTGTGAGAGAATGTAAGATTATTGTTTGTAAATAATTGACTGTCCTGTTGATTGTTATTGCCAGTAATAAAATTACTACATCTTATGCATTTTTTTTTATTTAAATATCCTCTTTGCCTATCAATATAACTAGAGCTAGGCCCTCCCTCTCACCTATTTCTGCCACCAATATTTCTGCCACCAATAAGTCTCGGGCAGGTCAAGTGACTGTAGGGTCTAGAGAACCAGAGCTTGCCTTTTTCTGCAGCATTGCCTGCACTACTGTGTTCCTGTTTTTAAGGCGTTTCATCTTAGTCTTCAGAGGTAACAACGCATCTGTAGCATTCTTCGTTTGAAGTTAGCTACAGGTGTCCATGGACTGCAGAAGCCACTTAACAGCAGGTGGACAAGTTCGTTTGTCACTTCATGTTTTATAAAAAAAAATGCTATTGTTGCTTCATGTCATGCTAGGCAACCACAGGTTTTTTAGAAAGATGCTGCGGTTGCTAATCCGTCTGCTAAGCGTGGTGACTATCTCCCTTATGGAGCAATCTACAGGAGGCTATTTTACGTGGTAGAGCCATGCTGCAGCTATATTAGTAGTATAGTTGTAGTACGAATGGGTCGGCTCGACCGGGAAGGACCACACTCTCACAGAATACCAGCGTAAAGTAGCAGCTTAACGCTGCTGTGTTTCGTTTGGTGAGAGAACCGGAGACCCTTTTTACTGGAAATGAGGCATTCCATCTTAGTCCTCACGGGTGACAATGCATCTGCATTTTGATTTTTAATTAAGGATAGATGTAGATGTCTATGGGCCGCAGCCACCGCTTACCATCTGGTGGACTGTGTGCTCGTTTGTCACCCTTATCCAATAAAAAAAAAAAGGACCACGTTCAACAGTGGACTTATAATAGACTGTAAGGGATGGATGGAATGATTGTTGGATGACTTTTCCTCCATTAGACGGACGTTCGAGGTTTGTTCGTTCATCTGTATGATGATAAGAAACTTTCGTAATGTAAGGGCTGGACAGTGTTGCCAACCTCAAAAACTAAAAACAACAACTCGCCTAAAAAACAGTAGAAAGCAGTAGGTAAAGAAAAAAGGCAGATTTCATAATTTTCCTCATATAATTAAATAATAAACAATTTTCTTAGTTACTAGAACTCACATACATTGATATTTTTATAATCACAACAACAAAAAAAACAAAAATCAAAGTAAAATTATTTTTCAGTTTCATTTTCAATTGCCTCATCTTCAATATTTTCACACTCATTTTTATTTTTAAAATCATACATATTTTTGTTGAATTTCTTCATGTGCCTTTCTGTGGCTTCAAAAGAATAGCAATCGGTTATTTCGGATTTAGTGTGTAATACTCCTTTAATAACTGTAGTCGATATTCTGTTGCGTAATTTGGTTTTCATAATATTTATAGCTGAAAATAACCTTTCCACGGCGGCGCTGCTATGTGGTAGGCACAAAAGCTTTTTACCAATTCACACAATGTAGGAATGTTTGAGATTCGTCTCCATTTCTTAATTCTTGTACATGTTTCCAAAAGTCGATAATATCGGGAGTTTTGTTTTGGTTGAAAGAAAAATCGACATTTCTTAACATTCGCCATTCTCTATCCAGTTCCGTTATATTATTTGGACAAATCTTTGGGAAGAAATAATGTAAATCTGCAATGGAAGGGAATTTCTTTTTTATTTCAGGATCCAGAATTGCTGGTTTAGCATCTTCAGACATTTTAATGCTTGACGGTCTTTGTCGTCAAAAGGAAACCTTTTTAATATCTGTTTTGCAGCCTCCATATAAAACTCCTTACACTTTAAGTAGAAATTTTTCAGCTGTTCTTCCTCTAGTTCTCCTATTTCTCTCTTTCTTCTGATCAGATTTGGCACCATTCCACCAACGTATATATGTTGCAACGGTAAATGTTTCTGCTCACTCGAGAAGTCAAGGTTTAATATTTTAGTTCCCTTTGCGTCTAAAATATTTTGTGCTTCATTTTTTTCTTGTTCAGTGAGATTCAAATATTCAGTTTGTACAAAGCATTCCAAGATAGTTGTGTATGCGGTCAGTATTTTGTCGTATAGTAAATATAATTTCGGAGTCTCGGATTGCATTTCTTTATTGAGATCGGTAAATATAGGTAATGCAAATTTCAAAAACTCCAGGTACAATTCAGTTGTCGGTTCGAGAGCCTGGGAGAGAATTGATTGCGCAGAAAGTAATCTATCTACATGAACTGCAGCTTGAAAATACAATTTTATAGCTGGTAATTGTTCCAGAAGCCTATTTACTACCTCAATAAGTGACAACCATCTGGTTTGGCTAGGGTGGAGCAATTTGTGTGGTTTAATATTTGTGAATGCTTGAAATGTTTTGAAATCTCCTATACGTTTTGGAGAATTTTGTATATGATTATATACGTCTCTACAGAAATCTTCCACGCCCCTTGGCAATTTCTCACATGCGTATGATGCGCAAAGGTTAAAAGAATGACAAATGCACTTCATAGTAAAAAGGTGAGGTATGTCATTTTTAAACAAAGTGACCAATGAATGTTTATCTCCAAACATAACGTTAGCGCCATCAGAAGCAATGCCTATCATGTTTGATTTGTAAGGAATATTTTTTTTCAACAAAATATTCTACTATTTTGCCATACAACGCTGTTGCTGTACCATCTACGATTGGTATTAAAGTCAGAAATCTATCTTCAACGCTGAAATCTAATTTTACTATTCTTACGACAAGCGCTAAATGTTTTATCGTAGACTTATCTGTGCTTTCGTCAACAAGTAATGCAAAGCAATTGTTCTGTAACATCTCTATTATATTTTCTTCTGCTGTCTGCCCAGTTACATTAACAATAATAGCTCTAGCTTTTGTGCGGCTCATTGATAATTGTTCCGCAATTTTCGAATCTGGACATACAGCGCAAATCAATTTATTCAAATGAGATGCTATGTTAAAAGACAGATTATGCTCAGCAATAAAGCAGGCCATTTTTACTTCACCCGCTTTAGCTATAATTTTTGTATCTTGTGAGTTGGAAGCTGAGGTAAACATTGATGTCAGTTTTTGTTGTTTTTGTAATTTCAAACTATTCTTCGCGTGTTTTGTTGAATCTTTGTGTCGTAACAGTTCGTGTATACCACATTTTCTGCCGCAATTACACGCAGAACAAAATAAATAAGTCTCACCTTTAGTGCTTTTCTTTAACCAGCCTTTGAACCTATCATCTTTTAACCACAAATTTACGAATTTCTGTTCATATTTCACATTTTTCTTCTTAGGAGGACTTTTCCCAGTCGATGAATCACTACTCATTTTATCAAAAACGTTGTAATTATTGTTTTTTTTTAAATAGACGCCGCAATTCAAAGAAACTGTTCAAGGTGTTGTGACTATAAAACAATACGCAATACAATAGGCGTGTAGCTGTCATTCATAAATTGGGATTTCCCCGTGCATAAAAATATGATTGTCAAACACATAATGTGGTCGGGAATTTCGAATCCTGACTAAAGAAGATACTGCCATCTAGTGTCATTGCGTTTTATTACGTAGTGGTTATCAAAAATGTTTGCATAGCAGTGCAATAGGTGGCGCTGAACGCTAGTTGAAAACAGTAGAAAATAGGAATGAAACAGAAAACATTGAAATCAATGTGAAAACAGCAAATCTACTGTTAAAACAGTAGGGTTGGTAACAGTGGGGCTGGATCAAAATGTTGCATTACCACTAAGTGACGTTATCGCCAGGCACGTGACTGCCATTAGAAAATTGTATTAGAAAAATCTACATTAAAACATGTTAGATCACTATTAAATCGGGGATAGTAAATTATCTCGATTTTATGACAAAATAAAATCGTTAGAAATAAATTATAACCATATATTATTTATATTTAACTAAATAAAACTACTATATTATTATACATTTAATTATATTTAATACAAATTATGCAGCAAATCACACAATTTATAATAAATGCGCAAATGCGATTGATTCTCAAAAAATTCTATATACATTTCTACCATAAGCAACACTAAGTACGTAGAAAATACCGTCACTCCGGTCCAGGTCCGGGATTTCGGGTTACTGTAACTCACGCGAGGACTTTTCTCCATCATAAAACTGCGTGAATATTCTTTTCCGTTTACGCAACAAACTGAACATTTGCATACGTGACATTGGCATACGTTCAAGCTTATTTTTAGACCCTATAGTAGAACAAAACTGTGCATGCAACTTCAATATTTGCAGTATTGCTACGAATTGTATAACGTATAGGTACTGCAATATGTATCTGTGAGGGATATTCCTTTAGTTTAGGTGATTCCGTTTTCAGTCACGAGTTCTCAGTGCTAATCCATCCATCCATTACAGCTTAAAACGCTGAGGCGTGGCGCCATCTTGCTGGAGTCATGTGTGTGGAACTGTAGGCAGGATGTACTTTCATTATTATTTTTCAAAAAATAGGGTCCGATTATTCCACTGCTTGACAATGCATATTAAACCGTCACTTTTGGACTGTGAAGTGTCTGTTGATGTTTTAAACGTGGATTCTGTCCAATTCTGCTTATTAACCCATTCATTTAGGTGAAAATGAGCTTCATCACTACAAAAGATTGTGTTCACTGTACGAAATTGCTGCAACATTGTCTCGCAGAATCTTTGCGCAAATTGCAATCGTTGGGATTCAGTGCATGCACAAATTAAATTTTGAAAGGGTGAAATTTACGATCATTTTTCAATATTTCGTGCACACTCGTTTTTGGGAGCCCTAGAGCAGCCGCCCTCTTACGCACAGACTGACGAGGATTGTCGCGCAAACTGTTCGCTACAAGTTCAGTGTTGTCATCAATAGGTACTCGACGTTCAGCTGGGTTCCAGCCGCGGATTGTTTGCTGCTGAATTTGTTGTTCTGAACCTCCGCACCCACAATCGAATCAAATCTTCGCTTGGCATGTTACGTAAACATCGGATATTGTACCGTGAACAAAATCTTCGACGAGCAACAGCACAGAAATCATTAGCTTTAAGGGTGCGTTTGCAAATCAGGCAAAACTATGCTGTTTTTCGGTACATTTTGTGACAAAACTAAACCAAATCAAACATAGCTAATAGCTACCACGTATAGAATGGTTCTTCATCTTCAAATGGTGGTAACTTTTTGTTGAAAATAATAGTTTTTATATTGTAAAACGATCTTCCTAGCCATTTTCTACAATTGACGATACCGGCTCATGTTTAGGTACATTTTGTTCTATTATCAACATATATTAAGATTTCTAAAAATACTATAAGTAGGCAGACATATTCAATAAAAAATAGTGGTGTTTACTTTTATCAAAATGTCACAAATACTCGTAAAAAAAATAAAAACTGGTGCTTATTTTTCACATATTTTGCTAATATGTATGAATCATAATGGATTGCAATAAGGGTTATTTTATTTTGGTGCCTGTTTTGATTTCTTGTACAAACATTTCGATGAAACCACAGTCCGCGCCACAGAGTACCTTTATATATACTGAAAGTCCGCGCTCGGCCGCCGTCGTGAGTGGACACTGTGTCGCCTGCCTGATTGCAGCAGCTGAAAAGATCGCTGTACATACACAAAATATTCGAATTTGATACATAGGTACTTGACAAGGCAAAATAATATTATTATTTTATAATCACACATTTTGTTATAATATTTTGTTTCGCTGAAAGTAAGTGGGATTTATATATTAATATATATATATATATATATATGTAAATGCTTATTCGTCTTGGACTTTATGGAGTGATCTGAAAGTGTACATCGGTGACTGCTACTGGAACTCCTAGACAAGTAGAACTAGATGTGCCGAGTTTGGGCTCGTTTTGTTAGTAATGATTGGACCTAACCTCCGGGCTTGATGGAGAGACCTGATGGTGTACTTCGGTGACAGCTACTGGAACTCCTTGACGAGTAGTACTAGGTGTGCCGAGTTTGGGCTCGTTTTGTTAGTTATGATTAGACCTAACCTCCGGGCTTGATGGAGAGACCTGATGGTGTACTTTGGTGACTACTGCTGGAATTCCTGGACGAGTAGAACTAGGTGTGCCGAGTTTGGGCTCGTTGTGTTAGTTATGATTAGACCTAACCTCCGGCTTGATGGAGACTTGATGGTGTACTTTGCTGACCTGCTGGAATTCCTGGACGAGTAGAACTAGGTGTGCCGAGTTTGGGCTCGTTTGTCTCCATCAAGTCCGGTGGTAAGTTCTTATCATAACTAACAAAACGAGCCCAAACTCGGCACACCTAGTACTACTCGTCGAGGAGTTCCAGTAGCTGTCACCGAAGTACACCATCAGGTCTCCATCAAGCCGGAGGTTAGGTCTAATCATAACTAACACAACGAGCCCAAACTCGGCACACCTAGTTCTACTCGTCCAGGAATTCCAGCAGTAGCCACCAAAGTACACCATCAGGTCTCTCATCAAGCCGGAGGTTAGGTCTAATCATAACTAACAAAACGAGCCCAAACTCGGCACCTAGTACTACTCGTCGAGGAGTTCCAGTAGCTGTCACCGAAGTATACCTTCAAGTCACTTCACCAAGTCCAAAGCTAAAGTCTTATCATAACTAACAAAACCAGCCCAAAGTCCACAGCCACCATCTCACTGCTAGTAGTGGGCTTCTAGTGCCTAGCAGTCTCTGGCTGGAGCAGCTATTCGTATTTCATATGTAATATATTTTTGTAGGTATAAGAAATGAGAAAAATCAATCTTTCAAATTATCAAAATGTTTTTACTTGATTACGATTCCCACACCCGCAGCTAACCGTGCGTACACTTGTGTGTGTGACCGTGTCAATGGAATAGTTCGATTCTATACCTATCAATTTTGCAAACGCGTCCTTAAAATACTCGTACGCTTCTATTACGAACGCACATTGTTTACCCGTCCATTTGTATATTATCTATGCGTCCACTCCGACATAGTGACTAAGTAGCTTGCTACATATTTATTTAACTATGTGTCTAAGTAATAGTGCGTTTACGTGTATTATAACGATGGCATGGCTAGAATAGAGTACCCGACAAGTGTTGCGCGTACATTGTTCGAATTCCAGCTAAAAATGACATTTGTCCACAATCACAAAAGCCAAGTTGGCTTACTACCATAGTTAACGCGAACAGAAAACTATAAAAATAGTTGACCGTCACGAGACGCCCGGCAAATGTGAAACATCATAGTTGATGGTAGAATTTATAATTGATGAAAATTGAAAACCAATAAAGAAAGATAGAGTCAAAAAAAATTAGAAAAGCACACGCTGTACACAACACACAGAGACGCAACGAAGTGTATAGTATACACGCACACACACACACACACAAGGGAAGTCTAGAGCGGTGGCGTAGAGAAGGCATGAATTAAACGTAGTAATTATATTCTCTTTGGCATGAATGACGACATAAGAGAGCGTCATGCCGTTTGCCGTCACGGCATACGATTACTACTGCCAAGGCGTGCCAATAGATGTTTCACGTCAAAATAAATGGGAATGACACAAGTTAGATCATATGATTTAACATTGATTTTATTCCTGATTATGTTTTCTATTACAACTAACAATTTTAAAAAGTCAACTTGATTAACCCTAACCACTTGAGTAAAGAAATCGTACACAGGCAAAGCTGTCAAAATTTTTACCTATTTTAACCCTACCAGGGTTGGCACAGGAGGATAAAATTAAATAAACAAAACTTTTATACTTTAGATTCTACGAAAATCTACTTATTCTAAATATTTTATTTTTATAATTTTTGTTCTTCAACAATTTGTAGTGCCTTTTAATTAAATGGTAAATTCTAAATATAATGTAATTTTTAAATAATCTATTGGAAAGCACTCACATGGCATAACAAATATACAATCTTGCACACGTTTTAATATTTCATTACCAATATTTACAATGTTTCTTTCGAGAGCAAAATATTCGTGAAATTTTACTCAAGCAATTCATACATTAATTTCTGGAATTTGGAACATTCATTGGCTGGAACTCAAACAACCACCGTCATTTGTCGGCAAATTGAGTGTTGAAAAACATTTCCAAATAAATATTTTACAGTCCTTTTTTAGAAAACTTAATACAGGATTTTGAAGTGATTTTCACAGATTTTATATTGTTGCCGTTGTATAACCAAAAGTTTTAAAGGAGATCTTCTCATCCGACAGAGCTTTTAACCACTCTTGTCGTCTGAAATAATAATAAAAAACTTGAACCTACGTATTATTTAGTATAAACCTTTTACTAAAAGATAAGAGCACTACACCTTCTTATATTCCTTTCGTCAAACAGTTAGCACACTAATGTCTGCGTGTAAAATGAGGGTCGTTTTAACCAACTTCAAAAAGGAGGAGGTACTCAATTCGACTGTATTTTTTTATGTTACCTCAGAACTTTTTCTAGTTTAACCGATTTTGATGATTCTTTTCTTTATTTGAAAGCTAGTGATTCTTATGTGGTCCCATATAATTTCGATCAAGATCTGACCAGTAGTTTTGAGTTATCCTTAATAAGGCGTATTTAATTGACTTCGACTACATTGATGATGTTCTCATTTTATTTATATTAAAGTCGATTGTACAATTTTTTAATTTACCACTTGTAACAATAGCTATCTTTAAATCGCGTCAATATTTAGCCCTATTTCTTTTCTACAAAACTTTAAGACTCAAACGTTACCTGGAAAAAGTACGATTTAAATATTTTTTTATATAGGATAAGGGTGACAAACGAGCACACAGTTCACCTGATGGTAAGTGGATGCTGTGGCCTATAGACATCTACAAAAATCCTCCCGATTAAGAATCAAAATGCAGATGCGTTGTCACCCGTGAGGACTTAGATGGAATGGCTCATTTCCAGTAAAAGGGTCTCCGGTTCACTCACCATACGAAACACAGCAGCATATTTTACGCTGGAAATCTGTGAGAGCGTGGTCCTTCCTCGGTCGAACCGACCCATTCGTGCTACAACCATAATATAATTTCAGCATGGCTCTGCCACGTAAAATTTTAAATTTTCACATATTTATAAATAAAAATGTGGACTGAGGGACCACAGCTTAGATATTTGTTTCTTTTATCTTTAACACTTTATGTCTTGTTACTTAGTAGTAAAATAAGCTTTACAAATTCTTTACTAAATACCTGTCATCACATTAGCTTCATTTTAAGATACCGTGTGAGATCTAGCTGATAGACTGTGTGAACTGAGGGACAACACTTTAATGGCTGCAACTTTTCATATATTCTTTTACAAGTTCCAGAATTTATTCTACGATTGTTTTAGGCCCACTACTTAATCCTTAGCAATTAATTCCCGGCATGGTCCTCAGTGCTCACCTACACCATTATTTGATTTCGTAGGTAATTGTCTCGATGGGCTGATCAAAAACTGTAGTGTTCTTTATGATTCACTCGTTGCGAAAACTTAAAATGTGTTGTACAGGTAGCATGTAGTAAGCAAGTACCGTAATATATCTCCTATAAATTACAGGTATACTCAAAGTAAATCGTATGCAATTTTATTTCCAAATGTATCCTCCTTGTGCCATATTCTGGCGTAATATGCCATTATTTGAATATAAGCTACTTCCTCAATGAGTTCTAAGTTCGGCTGGAGCCGAGGTGAAGTTATTTATTGCACAGTCACGAATTTACGTTTCAAATAAACAATTCCTCGGTGGTTGATTTATGTACTTTTAGTACATTTTTAACTCTCTTGCTTTTACTTTTAGAAATATGTAGTTTGTTTTATATGCATTTTAATTCAATTAACATAAAATACAGGGTATTTGGAAGATGGGTGCAAAGCCTGAAGGGATGATACTTAAACCATTTAGAACATATTGCTTAACTTGTCTTAGACGAAGTCTGCTCCTTTTTAAAATTGAATTTCTAAGGTTTTTAACAATAGTCCCTTTTTTTCAGTTAATTGCTAATAGTGTTCAGTAACAGTTGTTATGTTATTATTTTTATTTATTTTTATTTCTGTAATGTGTGATTACTCAAACAAAATAATTTCCAAGCATCTTCATCATCAGAAAAACATTCTACGCATATTTAAGTTTAAGAAACCAAAAAAAATTAAGGAAATGTGTTTGGGTGGGGCTCAAAAAAATGTACCTTTTGAAAAAAAAATCGCGGCCATCTGTTTACCCTGTAGCGGTGTTCTATAGAACGAAAAAAAAAAACAAACGCCACAAAAGAATAGAACAAACTTTTTATTGTCCAAAATTGACACAGTTAAAGGAAAACGTTACAAATAGGTTCTATTATATTTAACTATCTAGGCTTAAAGTAATTATGAGAAACTATGGTTGCTTGCAAGTTCAGACATTTTTTTTAATTATTTTACTTGAGTGAGCAATTGCGCTAAATAATAATCATAGACCAGAGTGTATCTATGGGAGTTGAAAAACCCGCGAATTACTGTCTAGCGTACTTTATATGACGTTATCAATATATCGACTCGGCACACGAATGGACCTACCAGTCCGAGTAATAATAGATCGAGGAGATATGCGCGCTACATCCTCCCCCTCCAAGTCACTATTCCGTCTCGGTTGTGACTTGGGTCTCCCTCTTGTATTCGCAGTGATTGCTTGCGATTCTCCACCATAAGGTGTTATCGAACTAGTGTGGTATCTACTATGAATTCGACCTTCATTGTCTTCTACCTCATAGGTGGTAGCAGATACTACTCGCTTGATTTTAAATGGTCCTATACGCCGAGGTGCGAACTTCTTCGAAAACCCCTTGGAGGATTGACTCTGGCATTATTAGTGATCAGGACAAGTTCTCCTGCCTGGTAAAGTTTAGCTTCTCGCCTCCCATGATCAGCAACTTCTATGCGAAGATCTTGCTGACGTTCTTGTCTCCATTTAATCTCTTGAAGACTTTCCGCAAACCGTTTTAAATACGGCGTAATTTGAGGGACGAAATCAGAATTATCTAATATGGAGCGGATCATCAGTGAACGAAGTTCTCTACCAAAAGTTAAGAAGGCAGCAGTCTGTCCTGTTCCCTGATTGTACGCTGTATTTAATGCGAATCTCACCGAAGGTAAGCTCTTAGGCCAATCTGGTTGATTACTATTAATCAGCATAGCGAGCATGGTCTTCATATCCCTGTTTTTCCTCTCTGCAGGATTTGCTTGAGGATGATAAACTGGAGTCAGAGCTTGACTAATACCAAGTATATGAAGAGACTTTTGCATGACAGCAGAA
The DNA here is from genome assembly GCA_029286625.1 of Parnassius orleans. Taxonomy (NCBI): domain Eukaryota; kingdom Metazoa; phylum Arthropoda; class Insecta; order Lepidoptera; family Papilionidae; genus Parnassius; species Parnassius orleans. The sequence continues at coordinate 8,812,411 of JAGSMP010000006.1, read as the reverse complement.
ACGAACTGAGTACCATTATCAGAGATAATACGACGGGGTAGTCCATATCGGAGAAAAATGTCCTCAATTAAAATTTTGGCGCAAGCTTCAGCAGTAGCTTCAACTATGGGAAATATCTCTACCCATCGGCTTGCAACATCTTCAATCAGAAAGATCCATTTCTCACCATTTTCCGATTCAGGCAGAGGTCCGAATAGGTCCATCGCAAGGACCTCGAATCTTTGTTGCATAACCGGAGTCTGAAGCAATCCAGCTAGCTTCAAATTACTAGGTTTGAATGACTGGCAAATATCGCAAGCCTTTAAATACTGGGTAACGAACTGACGCATCTGCGGGAAGAAGTACCTTTCTCTGATTTTCCTCAGAGTCCGTTCATGAAGTTCTTTCATAAGCTCGCCTCTTAGCGATCGCGGGACCACAAGTTGTGGTTCTTCAGTCTCACCATCAGGATCCACTATATATAATACACCTTGCGCGATATAAGACAGGAGGCCCCCTGTATTATGTACCCCTGTCAGTCCAACGGGTAAACTTCATGACCTCGCTTTCGAAGTCCTTTAAAATATTTTGGACGTACGGATCCTCCAACTGTGCAGCACGAATCTCAGCAGCATCACGATGGGGCAAATCAATGGAAACAGGACACAAGTCACAAGATGCATTTTCTGTCGAAGAGGAATGAGGCGGTCGACTAAGGGTATCGGCAATCACATTAATTTTTCCGGGTGTATACTCTATATTTAGATTATACGCTTGGATCTTCATAGCCCATCGTGCGAGACGACCACTGGGTGTTTTAAGAGACATCAGCCATCCCAGTGGTTGATGATTAGTGGCGATCCGAATCTGCGAACCTTCCACATAACCCCTGAATTTATCAAGAGCCCAGACCACCGCTAGAGCCTCACGTTCTGTGGTGGTATAATTGCGCTCAGCTGCAGTCAACAACCTACTAGCGTACTCGATCGGGCGTTCGTCTTTGGCTTCTTCACCTTGCATTAACACAGCACCCAATGCGTAGACGCTATCGTCGGTACGAATAACGAATGGAACTTTAAAATCCGGCTGGCGAAGAATAGGGGCAGAAGTGAGTTTATATTTGAGAGTAGCAAACGCCTGAGTCTGTTCTTTACCCCATATCCACTTTCCGTTCTTTTTCGTAAAACACGTTAACGGTCTAGCTATTTCGGAAAATTGCGGAATGAATTTCCGGAACCAACTACATGTTTGAAGGAAGCTACGTAACTCTTTCAAATTAGAAGGAGATCTCATGTTTACTATAGCTGCGACCTTCTCAGGATCCGTTTGGATTCCTTGAGAGGAAATCACATGACCTAGGACAGAGTAACATATAACTCTGTCCCTAGCAAACGTACATTTATCACGGTTGGCTTTTAAGCCAAACACTCTGAGTCTGTCGAAGACTTTTCTTAGATCTCGTACATGAGATGCAACATCATCAGAAACAACAAGCAAATCGTCGAGGTAGGCAACCACGCAAACAACACTGAGCCCGGACCGAAAGTGATCCATCAGGCGCTGGAACGTCGCCGGTGAGTTTTAAGGCCGAACGGCATCCGACGAAATTGGAACGTTTTAAAAGGTGTGGTGAATGTAGTTTTATGACGATCCTCTTCTGCAACTTCCACCTGCCAATAACCTGCTTTCAGATCTATTGTTGACATAATACAATTGGCCTTTGTTGAGAATACCAATTTATCGATAAGCGGAAGTGGGTATTTATCTGTGCGGGTCACCGAATTCAATTTCCGATAGTCAACACAAAATCGTGTTTTTCCATTTTTCTTGGGCACTAACACGACTGGTGAAGCCCACAGATTCTGCATCTTATCCAGTTCTTCGCGTACTATTTCCTTTTTCGCAGGAGTCAATCGATATATAAATAAAACGAAAGTCGTAAAGACAGCAATTCCACAAATATCAACATTTACAGTAGCAATTTCTACATTTCTATTACAAACTGAACCATCAGATAATTTAATTTCAAGTTCAGAGTTAATCAACCTATGATTATTACTAACTAATACATTTCTTAAGCTATCACTCGCGATTGACAATTTTGCACCGCTATCTATTATAACACATCCACTAGCCTTATATACACTTATATTTATCATTGGTCGAGCAAAAGATTCTGTAAGTTTTGTATGTACAGCAGCCACTGATTGGAAAGAAACAGAATTTGTCACTACCGAAGAACCACTGTCTTTCTTACAATTGCTACAGTTCGAACGTACCACGACTGGTGCACCACATCCAAAACAAGCAACTGAAGTACCTTTAGCATCTGCTTCATTATTACTTATGTCCTTTTTTTGTTGACCCATTTTAACTTGTGGCCGTTTTTGACATGTTTCCTTATCATGACCATTTTTGCTAATGCACTATTGTTTTCGTTAGAACTGATTAGGTTTAGAATTACGGTGTACGTGCACGGATTAACTTTCGGGAACTCGTTTAGCAAAAGCCGCCGCGCGACCTAAAAAAAAGCTTTACTTCTTTGACTCTCACGTAGCGCCTAGTGAATCGACTTTTATTCAATAGAACAATCAGCTTAGTAAATCACATAAAGTCGTTATTTATTCACACTAATTAGGATCAGTACTCGAGTAGTAGGGCGGGTTCGTCACATCTTCGGACCCTCAGTTAGTCAAGTAACGACTGCCCTTGTAACTAGGCCTTTTAATTGCGAATTCGTGTTTATTTCGGATGTTCTTTTTTATTGAGTTGAGCCTAACCCTAGCTGTGTGCTCCTTCACTGTTCTCCGACTATTTGTGTGATCAATTAATTATGGCTGCTTTTACTGACGAAGTATACGCTGATATCGTCTTCATGTATGACACAGCTGACGATAATGGATCTTTGGCACACAGCGGATGTAAAAAGAGCGATCCGAATCGAAGATTACCAAATATCAGTGTTTTACAGCACAATTTCGTCAGCTTTCTGAAGTTGGGACCCATCACGTAAAACTTGGAGTCAATCCGGGAAAACATGGCCTAAGTGTCGAGGAAGACATTATTGCAGCTTTCAATGCAGATCCTACTACGAGCGTCAGAGCAGTAGCTCAAAACCTCAATATTTCGGTATGGAAGGTGTGGAATGCGATGCACCGAGAAAACAAGTAAGGTATGGAAAATATAAGATCCCCCACGAAGGATTCAGTTCTGTCTCTTTATGCTAAATAGTGACGTTGAAGATGAATGGTTTTAAAAATCCATCTTGTGGACCGATGAGTCAAAGTTTTCGAAAGAAGTAATTACCAACTTTCATAACCTCCATCGATGGACTGGCAAGGACAGCAATCCACACTGGAAGAATAAGGTGTCGTTTCAAAAGAAGTTTTCAGTAAACGTGTGGGCAGGAGTAATCGGCCAAACATTGATTGGTCCCAACTTCCTACCAGATAATTTAAATAGAGACAATTACCTGGAATTCCTCATAAACGATCTCCCAGAGCTTCTGGGCTAGGCCGAAATACCAATATTGGCAATGAGAAGACCAATGATCTTTCAGCAAGATGGTTTTCCAGCGCATTGGACTCTAAACGTGCGAGAACATTTAAATAATTGTTTTCCAGAGAACTGGATCGGCAGAGACGAACCCATCCCTTGGCCACTTCGATCGCCTGATTTAACTCCTGTGGGTTGGTTCGTTTGGGGACGGGCCAAGGAGCTCGTCTACATGCATGTGGAAATATCAACCAGAGAGGAGGTAATAGGAAGAATCCATACGGCTTTTCAAGTTATGAAGCAGGAGATGAAAATCAAACTTATGACCACAGAAGTAAGAAGACGAGCCCGCGCTTGTGTCAGAAATCGCGGTCAACATTTTGAACACGAAAAATAAATTAAATTAACAAAAAATTTTGTTTTATTGGTCTGTTAAAAATTAAGAATATTCGTCCGCAATTTGCTTTGTACACCCTAATTCCAAGAGTTGGTGAGACATCTGCGTAAATAATACCTCAAAAGAAAGGGCAATAACTTAGAATGTTTTTAAAAAGGTTTGAACAACAAAGGCTATTTTTTTTATGATGGCATAAACAACATTTCGTAAATTTTTTTTGGTTTCTTAAACTTAAATTTGTTAGAAAATGTTACACATTACAGAAATAAAAAATAATAACATAACTGTTACTGGACACTGTTAGCAACTAATTGAAAAAAAAAAGGTTTTATTGTTAAAAACCTTAGAAATTCAATAAAAAGGAGCAGACTTCGTCTAAGACAAGTTTAGCTTTATATGTTCTAAATGGTTTAAGGTATACACCCTGTATAACTATGTAATATTTCAGAAAGAAATATTCTCTTTTATATTTTCCTAATAATTTAATTTCCCCGCCATAATATTTGTCAAATATTTCATCTCATTCCAAAGTGGCGCCACCCTGGTGACAGAAATAGTTGTGGATGCTTTTATGGTATGTGTATTCCTTCTTTTGCTCTCAGGGTGACAATACAACTGCATTCTGATTCTTAATCAAGAACAAAAGCAGCTGGTTATGGGCCACAGCAAGCTTGCAATCAGATGGGCTGAGCTCGTTTATCATCCGTACTTATATAAAAAGGGTTATTTATACAAAGCGCAGAAATAAAACACACCAGTAGATTTGCATCTTATTTATTGATTTGTCCTCCCAAAACTTTGTTTTCGCTTATGTTTGGACTTACAAGGATTATCTTTTCTTTCGGCTACTTACATAACATTACAGTTTTATAAAGAAATCACAATGTGGAGAGTTGCCGGCCGCCGCCGGGCGGACAGCTACACAGTTCCTGCGATCAGTCTATCCTTGTCACACACACGCACGCGAACACGCACCCACACACGCACGTACGCACGCAAATCATCACAAACATCATCAATGAGGATTTAACTTAGTTAATATTATATAAATTGAGACGTGACGCTATAGTAAAATAAGAACGACGATTAGCAGACGTTTTTTGATGCTTAAGAAACCGTCGGCCAGATCCTGTTTATGCTGGGATAAGTTACGTCAATCAGAAAGTGATACAGTAGAAAACAAGACGGCAGTTTAGTAGCAGACGCCCGGCGGCGACCGGCGCGGCGATTCACAAACACACACACGTACACTCACGTACACACACTCATAGCCCATTCCGTCAATATTTATACCCGGTCGCGACGACCGAACTATCTCAAAATGAAATCTCTATAGTAGACTTAACTAACCTTCTGTATAATTACAAATGCACAGTATGTATACATAATAAACATACACTTTTACAATATGTATATAATTTACCGTTCAATAAACCGTTAACCGTGTTTACATTATGTATAGTAAGGACTTAATCAGTTACGTTCGTGATCGCGGCGGTCGGCTGCGGACTTCGCTGCGGCGCCGGCCTACGCTATACATTATCAATACAATAAAAATAAAACGAAAGAAAAAACTATTTACAAGAGACGTGAAAGATAAATTCAACTACGCGTATACTAACTAACTTGAGTGGATGATGCGACAGCGAAATCCGAAGCGAAGCTTAACTAAATAAAATTATAATTATTTATAATGTATATATATAAAAAACTTAGTCTCGTTATTTAAAGTCGCGCGGTCTGAACGTCTGCGCGACCGCACGACGTCGCAAGTGACACTTGCACGCAATATACACGATCGCAAACACATTTGCAATCACTCGTCTGCAGCAGCGACTCACAAAATATATAAAAAGGTAACGCTCGAGGTGTCAGCGTCAGCTCGGGCGTCTCACGAACAACGCTACTATCTATACACTGTACAAATATCTATGTGCAGCTATGAAATGGACAAAGTCACGCGGCAATCCTACCCTAGCCCATGAGCTCCACTGAGAATCGCCATACAACTCACTGATGCACATTCGAACGACTCACACCGAGTTGTATCCGGTCCTTTGGAGCCCTGGTTCTCGTGTCAGAGCGATGGAAGACTGGATATAGTACATTTATTCGATTACACAGTTAATTATCTCTGCCACTTTACGCTATGAAGACAATATAATTTTGTGGCAGTGCTCGTTAAATTTCCATCGATTTGCAACGCTGAATATAATAACGTGAAACACAAATGGCCCCTGCTAGCTAACGTTGACGTAGAGTACGCGGTAATTTTTATAAATATATAAAAATAAACTACCAGAAACATTTGCTAGCTAAAATATTATGTGCAATGTCCCGCTGCTCTCCGTTACTACGTCCAGCATTGCAAGCGTACAAGAAAGTAAAACAACAAAATAAATAACAATATAACATTATGATACTCTCACTATTCGACAGCGAATTTTTTCATAAGCGTAACATATTAACTAGAGAATGTGGTTCGGGCAGATTCCCTCTGACTCCGCCTAACACTCGCGGACACTTAAAGCTTTCCACAACACATGAACAGTAATCCCTGTTTTGTGATATAAGTTCGTTGGAACAACTCTTGAGTCAACACTTGTTATCACTGAATAGTACTTTGTCCGATGTTTTGGAAGCGATTTTATCACTAAGTTCACTAAATTGTCCTCTTGTGAGTTTGCCTTATAGTCCATTTAGCACTTTTTTATTGTTCCTCTAGTCGTTTTCAAAAATTTTTTAATCTCTTTATTGAGAAATATAAAGATTGGTATTGTCATAATAATATTTGTCTGTCCCATATTCTTTTCTTATTAAAAAAAATTGTTTAGTTTTTATGGTGCATTCGTCATAATATAATGTCTGAGATTTTCATTGCTTTAATCATTTGTAGTAATTTAGGTCACCGGCGTAAATTGTTGTAACAAATAACAGAATTTCTTTCAACAGAATTCTGAGTTTCAGGGACACATTCAGGCTGATGCACCTTTTCATTGTCATTATCTTTACTTTCTACAGACACCGAGTTAGGGTCAGGTGACTTGATTTGTTCATAATCTTGATTCTCGTTTGGTGTTATTGTTTCTTTAGCCTGGACTTCTGATGAGGATTCCGGAATGATATTAGATACATCCTGGTCTCTAAGTTGGTTATCTGTTGTAGACTGCCCCGCTGAGTCTAGTGGTTGTTGATTCGGTTTTATAGCAGTGGATTCATTTAATGCTTCATCCTGTTGAGGTTTTCCTATGTTTGTATTTGGTTTCAACAGTCTAAATGTTAGCGGTATCGTATTCGAGGGTACATTTGTACTGAGTAAAGCGTATGTATTGGTGGAATCTAACTTCAGGCTCGGGTCTGTCATTCGTGACAGAGTTTCCGATGTGACCGTCTGTGTGGGGGCTCGTATCAACTTCCTTTTAAGAAGCAATATCCTCGGTTGATTGAAAACGGGTCTCTGCAGGTGGAATCTTGGTGCGATCGTCGACGTTATGGGATAGTTCTTAACGAGCGCCAGTCGCGGAGCGTTTGTCGCGACCGGACGTGCAGTTTGGTTTCCCATCCGTATATACACGTCGCAGTCGGGCATTAGTGCGAATCTCGGCGCGTCGTTCGTTTGTCTCGCATCACATGTGGTTTCCGTCGCGAGTGTCGGTGCGTTCACGTTCACGAAGGCAGTGGGCGTCAGTCTCGAGTCACAAGCGCTTATAGCGGCGGCGTTTGTCGAGCTGTTAGTGAAGTCCGCGAGCGTTCGCGGCGGGCGTTCAGCGGAGCGTGTGCGGGAGCGGGAGCGGGCGCGGGCGCGGGCCGCGGCGGCGTGGCGCTATCCGCCGCGCGTGTGGCGGGCGCGCGCGCGCGGGCGGGCGCGGGCGCGGGCGCGGGGGCGGGCGCGCGCGCGTCAGTCCTCGTCGGAGAGCGGCTCGTACTGCGCCGACATGAGCGGCGCGGGCTCCGGCGGGGCGGGCGGCGCGGGCGCGGCCGGCGCGGACCCGGCCGCCGCGCTCACTGCCGCTGCCGTGGCACCTGTCCACGTCAAACTTCTAATTTCAATTTTTATTCAATTTAAGATGACAACAGTTTTTATCATTAAAGACAGTCCCCAACATATACATATTTTACAAATACCCACAATACTACACGTCGAAATTTACACTCGTTCAGTGAAAAACTCAGAAACCAGAAAAATCTTGGGCGGCTTTTTTCTAAATGCCATGTTTAAAATTGTCAACGAGACACTTGTTTCTATATAAATTCTAAACCTTACAGAATCATGTTAGCTGAAATGCAAACCATGGAACACTGAATCACTAACTAAAACGTACATTCATAATGTCCTTCGAGCCGGATTTGAAGCAGCGACTGATGTATACCCATATTAATATTATTTTAAGTCACCAAGTTCCTAAACTTATATTTTGGGAAAAATTAAAAGTTTTAATTTGACACATGGTTGATATACCTGACTAAAAACTATGTTTTTTATTGGTATTGTCTAATTGAGTGACTGTTACGTAATGAACAAAAAATCTTTATTGTTTTATGTAATACTATTCTGCCAAGGATCTATTAATGTGGTATTTTTTTTTTTATACAATCATCAATGACCATTTATTTTAGTGAAGTGTAGATAGTGAAATGTAGTTAGTTTTTTTTATAGGAAAGGGGCAAACGAGCATGCGGCTCTCCTGATGGTAAGTGACTACCGCCGCCCATGAACAACTGCAACACCAGGAGAATTGCAGATGCATTGCCGGCCTTTTAAAAAGGAGTAGGCTCTTTTCTTGAAAGTCCCTAAGTCGTATCGGTCCGGAAAAATCGCTGGTGGTAATCGATTCCACAAGGAAGTTGTGCGAGGAAGAAAACATCTTCTAAATCTTAAAAATAGTGAAGTGTAGGTAGTGAAGTGTATGTAGTGAAGTGTAGGCAGTGAAGTGTTTGTAGTGAAGTGTATGTAGTGAAGTGTATGTAGTGAAGTGTAGATAGTGAAGTGTATGTAGTGAAGTGTAGGCAGTGAAGTGTAGGCAGTGAAGTGTAGGCAGTGAAGTGCATGTAGTGAAGTGTAGATAGTGAAGTATATGTAGTGAAGTGCAGATAGTGAAGTGTATGTAGTGAAGTGTATATAGAGAAGTGTAGATAGTGAAGTTGTAATGTTGGGACAATGCAATAAATTAAGACTCACTGATGCAGTTTAATAACTCTCTCTATTAATTTGGAGGAGACTTATATAGTTATTGTGACGTAGGGGTAGGGTTTGTGTTACGTGGTTCCAGGTAGAGCCACATGAATGGTATCTTCTATAAATATAATATGATATTACTGAACTAAATAGATATTACTTCTACTCCTTATATGGAGTCCACGTTGAGTGATGATATCATTTAATATTCCAGTTATATTGCTTTGTCATAGTACCTACACCACAAAGTGTACGTAGTGAAGAGTAGCAGAAGTGTGGGTAGTGTATGTGATGTGAAGATGTGTTGTATGACTGACCGTCTGCGGCCGCGGCGACGTTGAGTGCGGAGAAGGGGTACGCGTAGGCGGTGGGGAAGGGCAGCGGCTTGGCGCGCTCGTCCGCGTCGCTGCGCATCACCTCCACGATGCGGTTGGTCACGTAGTCGTACGCCGTCAGCACGCCGCCCGCCACGCCTACCCCCACCCCCACCCCCACCCCGCTGTAGCGCCGCGCGCCGCCGCCTCTGCGCACAACAAACAATCATTTAATGGTACAGATTTAGATCAGGAATGCCTCGATCCGCCTTATGGATACTAGTACTGCAAACTTCATACGTATTGCTAGAGTGTGTGACCTTCAATAGTTAAAGGTCACTTTATTTATATATTGTTTTACAGTTGGGCCTTACACTTAAATATTAATTTTGCATTGAGTCTTTAGATTGGTTAGGTAGACTTGTATTATATATCGAACAAAACAAAGGGCAATGTAGAAAAATTGTTGATGGAATTATTTAGTGTCTACATATGTCACCGTTACAGATATCAATAAAATAATTTACTATGTTTAATCTAATCAAGCTGATGGCCTATCGAAGTCTGGAAAAAATCATCACACATAATTTAAAACTAAATTGACTAGTTGTTACGATTCGCCAATTAAGGCAGGCAAAGGTCTTATACCATACAGCCTAGTCTGATGTGTATTTTATTGACATAACTCTTTTCAATATACTAATGCGTTATTTTGGGATTCTCTATGCTAGTAATTACTCTATATAAGCATAATTGAAAATTATATTTACTAATTGTTGTTGTTGTAACGATTTGCCAATTAGGGCAGGCAAAGTTCTTATACCATACAGCCTATATTTTTACATATTTTTCATTTATCACAGACGCAAGAAAAAAAAATCAACAAAAATTTGTTTGGGAGTTCACCATTGTCCTTTGAACCTTTAAAAACAATACAAAAAGTGTTATTATTTATTGAGTGTTATTTTTAATTGCTGTTATTTTATCTGATGTTACTGTTGAGTTTCGTTTTGCTTGTAATTGATTTTATTGTTGAGAAGTATACAAAATCAAGAAATACTAGAGTAAACTTAAAAACACTGTCTAATTCTACAAATTAATATTAAAAATAACAGAATGTTTTTGCTGACCATCCGAACTGCAGATATAATAAACCATTTTTTATTTTTTTTATTAGATGGTCAACCTGAGTTAGTTCCGTACCACTAAAATTATTATTCGTAATTATAAGTGTTGGTTTACCACGTTCTCGAATAAATAACACATGTTAAAGAAACTTGCAATCTGAGAAATTAAAGCATTTTGAGGACACGTTATGTTCACACATTTGCATTAGAGCATTACAATTCAGTCTCTTGGTCTCTCTTTTTTTAAATAACTCTGCTAGTAAAGATACTCTCTAAGGAGGCCGGTGCCGGGCAGTAAGACGCTCAAGGTATTCACGTGTGTTAGTTTACCTGGAGTGATGAGTATCAGGCGGTGAGACGGGCTCGAGGTATGGCGCGTGCTTGGGCGCGTCGCGGCGCCAGTCGTCGGGCGCGCCGCCCGCCCCGCTGCCCGCTCCGCCGCCCGCCCCGCTCGTCACAACGCTGCCCGCCCCGCTCACGCTGCTGCCGCACGACACCGCGCCGTACGCTTCCGACCCTATCGCGAATCGACTGCTGCAACAACAACACAATGCACTCAATATTTACACAACTCATTGATTAAAATCAAAATGTGGTGGAGAGCTAGCCTATTTAATAAAAAATAATTATTAAAATCGATTTACATTAAGCGAAGGAATCACGTGATGTACAGATAAAAATGCAAAATACAGTAGAATTGAGAATGATTTCTTATATTTACGCGAACACTACACATTGAATAAAACTATTTTTACGGATTTTATCGCGTTTAATATTTTTTTTTATTTCCTGACGTTTCGGGTGCTATACAGCACCCATGGTCACGGGGGGGACTAAGGTGTTTGACGACCCAATGGTTAGCCCGGCTACCTTCAGTTTTTTGAATATTCAAAACACTGAAGGTAGCACCCGAAACGTCGGGAATTAAAATAGTAAATTAAACGGGATAAAATCCGTAAAAATAGCTTTATTCAATAGAATTGAGAACTTACTTCTTTTGTGCAGTCGGCTAAAATTATTATTTTTAGTCTTAGTTTTAAATAGAGCTTAAACTGTGGCTTGAGGAGAGTCTTTCAATTCTTACAATACTGTCTAATTCAATTCCTTTAGTTTGCTTTTTCCTCGAAACTTCTTTATTGGAACAGATTGTTATTTAAACCTAAGAGTTTCAGTATTATACGTCGTCATATTTAGATAATATAATATACTAACTTATGGTGTTGCAAGGAGGTGGTGGGACTGCAGAAGTCCCTGGTGATAATGTTGGAGGCGAGGTCGCCGAGCTTGATGCTGGTGGTGTGCGCGACGCTGGCCTCCTCTCTCTCCCGCTCTCTCTCCCGCTCGCGCTCGCGCTCTCGCTCTCGCTCGGCGGGCGTGGGCGTGCGCGCGGCGGGCGAGGCGGCGGCGGGCGGGGCGGGCGGCGGGGCGGCGGGCGGCACGCTGACCGCCACACTGCATGGTACGGCGCTGCCCTCGTCCCGCATCTTCTGGAACCGAGTCGGCCTGGCCTTAGTCAACTGACACACTAGCCTTACCCTCGCCTAGGTCTCGGGAATGACAATGCGTCGATATTTTGATTTTTATTCGAGGATAGATAGCACGACATATATATTAAACTTAATTGTAGATAGTAAGTGATTAGTCGTAATTAAAGAGACAGAAGGAGACATTGAAACCATACACGTTACACAGCATACACTTAAAAATACTACATAAAAATGAAAATAATGTATTACTTGTATAAATTATATTATTGAATGAATTGACAATTTATTTTAGAACAAAATAAAGAAAAGAAAATATAAAAGAGAACAATATACTTAAAATTAAAACCTCTTTGTCTTTAACAGAAGTGTGTACTAACCAACAAAGTTTCTACAGTCGTTAATGTCAATAGAAAATTTTAACAGTGAATAGCATAAACATATCCCTTATTTTCACTAGACTTAACGTCGAATTAATTAATTTTTGTACTGCTAATGGTACTGCACTCTTGCTTTTATACATGTAACGGTGACAAACGAGAATCCATTTCACCTGCTTGTAAATGAATGCTGTGGTCAATAGACATCTACATCTACCGTCAATTACTAATCAAAATGTAGATGCGTAATCAACCCCGAGAACTAAGATAGAGTACCTCGTTAGCAGTAAAAAAGGGTCTCTGTTTCTCTACACTCACCACACAAAACACAGCAGTATTATGCTGTTTTTTTTGTGAGAGCATAGTTCTTCCGCGATTGAGTTGAATCATTCCTGTTCTAACTATAATAAATCTTGCAGCGTGGCTCTATCACGTAACGTTAATAATGTTTTATCAATAATAAAAAAAAACACTAGTAAGGAAGTCCGTTCTGAAGTAATGTAAGAAAACCCACCGGAAACCGTTGGTCGCTGTTCTGGTTGATCTGGTGAGTGATGATGGCGTTGATGAGCGAGGCGGCCGTGAGCTTGCCGTCTACGGGCAGCCCGCGCGCCTCGCCCGCCGCGGCCGTGCCCACGCCGCCCACGCCCACGCCCACACTGCCCACGGCCACACCGCCCACGCTGCCCACGCCGCCCACGCCCACGCTTCCCACTCCACCCGTTATGCTAGTGCTGCTCGCCGCACTCACGCTCACAGAACTCACCACACTTGGCGTGCAGCTCACCGTCGTTCTTCTGAATAAATAATTAATTATTTTTATAAAACGATTTCAAATTATCTTTGAAATAATATTAGCTATTACTACCGTAGCGAAAGTATACAAATTCGATAAGAAAATTTAACAAAAGTAAACTAACGTCGAGGTAAAAATAAATATAAACTCCTACATTAAAAATATTAGAGCGACTATAAATGTTCTATATCAAATAGCAGAACAGCAATATATTTTTGTGGGGGAAATAACTAACATCGAGGATATTGCACTATATACATCTACGCCTCTTTTTTTATGTCAGTTGAAAATACTAATCTAAAATAAGTTTTATATCTCCGGTACTCACGGGTCTTTCCTGTCGAGCATGTGCGTGGCTAACGCGCGATGTTTGGGCGCGCTATACACTGCCGACGTTCGTCTTTCCTCCGCGCTGGCTACACTCTGAAAAAAAAAGGACATTCATATTTATGCTTGAGTTTGCTTTATCACTTATTTATTTTAGGAAAGCGATGACATAACTTCCACATATGTATATGAAAGAAATATACAGAACGTGTCGCGAACCTGTGCGTGTTGTAAATGATGTCGGTCATGCAAAATCTGCGTCTGTTGTTGCTGCGGATGCTGCGTATGTTGCGGATGCTGCGTATGTTGCGGATGCTGCGTATGCTGCTGATGTTGCGGATGCTGTTGATGCTGCTCGATTACGTAGTGCCGTTCTTGGATCGTTACCATGTTCCTGTAACATTAATAAAGTTCCTTTTTTTATCATTCAAAAGGTTAAATAGTCATGGTCTATTTATTGCTATACGTATAATATCAAGTTACATAATACAATAATAAATATTGTTACCAGTTATATATGCTAAGCATATAATATTCTTAAAGGATTAACTTCTAAATATAATAGGAGGCTGTAAAGGTCTGCTTTAAACTACCATATTGCCTTTAATCCCGAGTTTGACTCATCAGCGTTATCTTTATGATAGAATCTAGATAAATACCTAATTTAAACCCACTACAAGGAAAATAAGAGCAACAAACATACCGATCTCTGTTTTGCGTTGGCGCACGTTCTCGTTGTGGTTCATATTGTGGCTGCAGTGTGCGACGATCTCTTTCTTGCTGATACTGCATTGGTTGCTGGTACTTTTGCGATAACGAGAATTCTCTTTGTTGCCTAAAATCAATATATATATATATATATATATTTTAATAACTGAAGCGACAAACGAACCTAAAGTCTACCTGATGGAAATTCAAAAAAAAAAATGAGGCTACAGTTGCTATGTCACCTATGAGGACTAAGATGGAATGTCTCACAGCCTGCAATCATTCTGGCTCTGTGTATCCTTCAGTCTGAAACACAGCAGAGCAGGCACTGCTATTTGGCGGCAGAAATTGGTAAGAGAGTGGCAACTTCCCACCCATACAGACTCCTAGGCAGAAAAGGAGTCCTACCACCTAGTAAATAAAAAGGTACCATTACCGTTACAGCCTATTAAAGTCCACTGCTGAACATAGGCCTCCCCCATAGATTGCCTCATAGGGGGATATTTGCCATAATTGTCACGTCTGGCAAGCGAGTTGGCAACCGCAGTATTTTATTTTTAGTTGTTATCAGGAAGATGCTGCTGCCCATCTTCCGTTTTAGTTTCCCTCTGTCGCCTCTTACGACACCCACGGGATGATATGGGGTAGTGGATATTCTTACACCGCCACTACACGGTGGCAACTTCCCACCCATACGGACTCCTGGGCAGAAAATGAGTCTTATCACCTAGTAAATAAAAAAGGTTACCTCCTAGTAATTAAAACATAAAACATTTGCTATATCTTTTAGAGACTGTTAATTTTTATTTCAAGTGGAATGTATCATGAAAAGTGATAGTGGTCCTTTAATGAATGAAGTAAAACGGTCCTTATTGGTTTATTTTTGGATATTTTACTAAAGGTACATGCTCTTAGTGAAATATGTAATGGGGTACCTATGCTTTCGATGATAGTTAAAATATTTCGCCATAACAGCTTATTACTTGTTTTAAATTTTAGAGCAAAAATACGCACCTTAACTCATGATGCTGCGTATGTAACGTATGCTGTGGATGTTGTGAATGCTGTGAGTGCTGCGAATGCTGAGGATGCTGCGGATGTTGCGGATGCTGTGAATGCTGCGGATGTTGTGTATGCTGTGGATGTAATTTGGGTTCCGGCTTCGGTTCTGGCTGTGATCCTCGCGGTACTGGTAACGCTGGGGCGGCTGACGCTGCGTTTACAAGTGATGTGAATGCTTCGTGACCTATAAATAATTTTTGTAATTTTAGGTAACATAACAATTAAATATGATTTGAATTATATTTCGTCATCATCATCATTATGACAGCCTATCAAATTTCATGGCATTTTTGCATAGTTGTTACGTTTGGCAGGCGGGTTGGCAACCGCTATTTTTGTATTATCTTGAGTTGTTATCAGGAAGATTTCCATCTCTTGATTCGCGTCTTATACCGCCACTATAAGATCACTTTAAGGAGTAAATTGAGATGTCGTTACTTTTATCTAATTAATTTGAATGTAGGTATATAATTTGCAAGGTTTACCTGGCGGCGGATGTGGATGCGGGTAGGCGTGCTGGTGCTGGTGCTGGTGCTGGTGCTGATGCTGCTGCTGGTGCGGATGCGGATGCTGGTGCGGGTGCGGGTGCTGGTGCGGGTGCTGGTGCGTGTGGCGCGTGATGACGGAGACCGCGTCGTGGTCGCGGCGCGCCGGCTCGGCGCCGCGCCGCGCCGCGCCGTGCATCTGCTGCGACGTGATGAAGTCCGTCAGCATGATCTGGCGCCGCTCCAGGTGGTACCCGCCGCCGCCCGCGCCGCCGCCCGCGCCGCCCGCCCCGCCCGCCGCTCCGCTCACCGCCACGCCCGCTGCCGCGTTCGCGCCGCCCGGCGACTGGACCAAGACATCGATTACGTTCAAGATAAAAAGGATGAGGCTAATAGCAATCAACGACTCCTGTCAGCCAACGCTTAGCGTGATGAAAAGTGGAAGCAATAGTCTTAAATAAATATTAAAAAATACATTTACCTACACATAATGACATATACTTGAGTAAAATATATACATGTGCTACCACGGCATGGCCCTACCACGTGAGACTGATAACGGTGCGAAATTAGAATGCTCCCTCGCTCAAAACATAAGTTAATAAAAGCTATTGAAAATGGTCCCTCGAGCAAGCTGGTAGGCTACATCAACATGTTGTAGTATAATATAATACTGAATAAAATTCTTACCGCAGAAAATTGCGATGGAGACTGCGGCCTTGGTTGCGTATAATAAGCGCCTGGGCTTCTTCTTTTGAAATACGAATCGAAGGGACGCTTATCAGGTGCATGATGAGGTCCCAAAACTGGTGTCCCAGCTGTGATCGAGCCGGCTTTAGGTTCGAAGCGCTCGCCTAAAGGCGTGCCCGCCGTTATAGAACCCTTCGTGTTGCCCTTTGTAGGCGTTCGGACCGGTAAGGGAGTCCGTGCTTTTGCGTTGTACAAAGTGGGCGATTCCCGTTCTGGGGCACGGTACGTGTAGTCATTTGGCGTACGACACGTCGGCTGGAATAAAAATATTATTACAATGTTTTATTATTGTTTTTAATAGATTGTCATTAATACATTTAATTAAAACTAGTAACTCGTCCCGGCTTCGCCTGGATAAAATTTATTAATGTGGCGTTATTTAAGTTCTTCGGATAAAATATAGCTTAGATCCCTCCTGGCATTGCATCTTCGATTCGTAAAGTTTCATCATAATTGGTTTAGCCATTTCGTAGCTTAGTCCGGACAGATAGACAGACAGAAATTTTAAAAATGGTTATTTAACAGTATACAAATAATTCCCTGAGCCTAATAGAAGCCAGTAATTATAATAATGTAGACAAAAACTTAAATTTTATTTATATGTATAGATTATAAGTTAAAGGTTACAGCCTATATACGTCGATTATAGATTACGATACGACGATAGATTTTAGGACAAATGTCCGCCGCACTGCCCTGATGCGTGTTAGCGAACTTCATGTCTTCGAAAATTATTTACAAGGCACTTATTTGTCGACTTTTTATCAAATGAGGTGTGGCAAGTTACCGGCTTGTTGGGATGCGGGAAGGAGTCGAGCCGCGGCCTCTTGACGCTGAGGTCGAGCAGCGGCTCGTGGCGATCGTGGCGATCGAGGCGGTCGTCGGGCGGTGGTAGAGGAGTGATGGTGGCGGGGCGGTGCGGCGAGTGCGGCGAGTGCGGCGAGCGCGGCGCCTGCGACACGTGCGCGTGCGCGAGTGCGTGCGCCGCGTGCGCGCCGTGCGCCGCGTGCGCCCCGTGCGCGCCGTGCGTGCCGTGCGGCCCCACCACCGTCAGCGTCGCCAGCGACTCGTGCGCCGCCGCCTGCAAGTACGCCGCACTTTTTAAGATTACTCAATTTCACTTGTGTAATAATGATAATGTCCTTCAGACGCAATTTTGGTCACGGCAGCCAGCCTCAACGGAGACTTAGCGCAGGACCAACGGCTTAATGAGGCACGGGGGTGAAATACCGCCAACTTCCTGACTCCGCGCAGCTACTGAGAATTATTTGAAAAACTCAATAACTGATTTTTTTGGCCCGACCCGGAACCTTATGATTAGCAGTCGCGTTCTCGCAACCAATACATCAACGAGGTCGTCAATAAAGTTTTTGACGGTTTTTGACGTGAATACAGCTTTAAATTTGCATTCATAGTGGGAAGCCATTTAAAAAACTGATGTTACAAAATCGGGGGATACAGTTTGGTGTTGCAGCTACATATCTATCATATACATACAAAATTTAATTACACCACTCAATGGCTAGAGGATCAAAGAATTTGTTACGTAGAGTGAGGACTGAGTCGCATCGCGCAGCGGAGGGGGAACAGCCGCTATTTTGAGGTCGGACGTAAAACAAAACATTAAAAAAAATCGAATTGTGGTTGAATCGTGGACACAGCCGTCCACCATTCAACCGCACTTCGATTTTTTTTATAAAATTAGGGTTACAAACGAGTAAACAGTCTACTTAATTACAAGACAAGACTGTGGCCCATAGATATTTACATTTATATTCAATTAAATATCAAAATGCAGATGCGTTGTCACCCCTGAGAAATAAGATGAAATACCTCGTTTCCAGTAAAAAAGGTTACCAACTCGCCTGTCAAACGTGGCAACTATGGCAAAATCCCCATTTTGAGGCAGTCTATGGGGAAGGGATATGTGTGTGTGGACTTTTATAGGCTGTATAGATGGATGAACTTATACTAACGAAGTTAGACAGAGCAATACTCTTGTTGAAAGTGGGTAGTGTACCTTGGTGGTGTGGGGAGCGTGGTGCGCGTGGTGTTGGTGGTGCGGCGGACGCGCGTTCTTGAGCAGGCTCACCTCGATCATATTCAGCACCACATCGCGCACCGTCAGCGGTGCGGATGCACACGTTGCCACCGCCTACACAAATTTAAATTCAAATTCTTTTATTTACTATAAATAGGGTAAGTATTATGTTGTTACAGTAAAAATAAGTTGCTTAAAGACTTATCTAGCCATGAGTTACAGCTTTAAAACTTTTCGAAATTACCAAATACAGGTGATAATAGATTAAATACGCGTATACTTATGACAAATCGCTATTTTGTAAAGTCATTTAGTTATTTGAGGTGCATTTATATAGTTAATGTGTTAGTTGTCGTACCGATGTATGTATTAGGTAGTAAAGTTTGTACACGTGCATGTGTTCGTGCGTGTAAGTACCAAATTACGTACAACGTAGTAAAGTTTGTACGTATGAGTGTGTGTACGTACTGACGTACGTATTACGTAGTCTGTACTGGTGCGTGTACGTGCGTGTGTGTGCGTGCGTGCAGGTACCTTGGCGGCGGGCGCGTCGTTCTCCTCGTCGGCGGTCTCGGTGGCGGAGGAGTCGTACTCGTCGCGGCGCGGGCGGCGCGGCGCGGCGGCGTCCGTGCGCGGCGCGGGCGGCGGCGGCGGCCCCCCGCCCGCCTCGCTGTCGCCGCTGCCGCTGCCCGCGTCCGGCTCCCCCGCCTCGCCCGGCTCCCCCGCCTCCACCGCCTCCAGCTGCAGCCGCTTGCGGAAGGTGAAGTAGAAGGCGCGCAGGGAGGCGGCGGAGCGGCCGCTGGCGGCCGCCATGCGCTCCCAGGCGGCACCGTGCTCGCGCAGCAGCGATCGGAAGCGCGCCGCCTCCTCCTCGGCCGGCTCGCCCAGCGCGGGACCCTCGCCCAGTGCGTCCAACCGCCGCGTGATGCGCTTGAAGCACGCCACGCAACACTTGCTCAGCTCGCTGGGCACCTCTGCAACGTCACGCACGTTCACGTCTTTACTATTACATATTACGTACTAAAATAAACACCGCAAACACAATCTGTGTAAGAAGCACAGAATACCTTTTGACACAAATAAGTAAGTTTGAGAGCCCATGGACTCGAATGAGTGTTGCAAACGATTAAAATCTCTGTAAGTATGTACTACATATTATTTCAATGTAATTAACAAGGAAATTAGATATCCTTATAGATCATCATCATTACAGCCAATCACAAGTCCATTGCTGAACATAGGCCTCCTCCCCAAGGAATGCCACAAAACACGATCCCGAGCCACCTGTATCCATTGACTTCCTGCATGTCTTACCAGGTTATCACTCCATCTAATAGGGGGACGCCCTACACTTCGCCTGCCAGTATGAGGCTGCCACTCGAGAACCTTTCTTCTTTATAGAGCATTGAAAAAGAAATATTTAAAATCACACAAAATTAAGTAGTAAATTTTTATTGACAAGATTTAAAAAAATTGTCAACAATTTTTCCTCTGTGCGACTGTTTGACCACAGACTATTGTGTTTATCATTTGCAGTATGATCGTAAGCAATTACATTTTATTTTATTTTATTTAATGTATTTGTTTCAATTTATTAAAGAATCTAACAGTTTCATACAAATATAAATAGAAAAATATATATTTGAAATCATCATGGTCATAATTACAGCCTTCACAAGTCCACTGCTGAATATAGGCTTCCACCAAGGAACGCTACAAAACAAAAAAAACATCCTGAACCATCTGCATCCATCAACTTCCTGCATGTCTTACCAGGTCGTCACTCTATGTAGTGGGGGGCCGCCCTATACTTCTTTTACCGGTACGGGGCTGCCATTCGAGAACCTTTCTTCCTCATCGGTTGTCGCCGACACGCGTACCGCTCGAAGAACTGAAAACTTGTCGGTTCTTCGAGCTATATGGCCGGTCCACAATATGAGAACAATGTGTGTGTGTGTGTACTCACGGAACTCGTCGAGCAGCGGGCGCTTGAGGTCTGGCGCGAGGTCGTGCCAGCGCGGCGGCAGGTGGCGCAGGCGCTTGGCGCGGCCCGTGCAGGCCGGCACGGCGCAGCGGCCGCGCCCGCCCCGCGCCCGCAGCGCGCGCCCGCGGCACGCCTCGCACGCGCCCGCCGCCCCGCCCGCGCCCGCTCCCGCGCCCGCCCCCGCGCCCGCCCCGCACGACCGCACGCACGTCGCGCACGCACCCACACTCGTGCCCGTACTCGCGCCCGTACTCGTGATGGTTATCGTCGTCGCGGAAATGCTCGATGACGGCGTGCCCGTTCGTTCGTTAGCTACGGAAGAGATGTCACGGTAAACGCTATATTCAAAACTTCCTCCCCTCTTCATTACATTAACACAAGACAAGTGGTAAAATTAAAAATTTTGTACAACCAACTTCAATATAAATAAAATGAGAACACATCAATGTAGTCTATGTCAATTAAATACGCATTATTAAAGATAACTCAAAAGTTCATCAAATTTATATAGGACCACGTGAGAAGCACCAGCTTTCAAATAAAAAGAATCATGTAAATCGGTTCACCTAGAAAAAAGTTCTGAGGTAACACACAAAAAAAATACAGTCGAATTGAGAATGTCCTTTTTTGAAGTCGGTTAAAAACTAACCTTGAAGCTTGCTATTTCGAAAACTAAGTCAACAATGAATTGCTGATATGACATTAAAAGTGTTTTATGGAAAAATATGGAGTTCCCTATGAAAACTCGAAAAGTTACACAAAATTCAACATAATATAAGTATATTTGTAATCATCTCTTATTTCAAAATCAAGAACTACATCAAAAGAATATAATTTGAAATTCAAAAATTTTTGAAGTTGTTATACTGTAACATATTGGGAAAGACAGACAGAACGAAACTATATGGAACTTAAAAGAATAAAAAAGAAAGAAAGAGAAAAATCGAGACTTAACATTTAAACTTCAACGGTATAATTTAAGTAGCATATTTTTCCGAAACATTATAAAAATTCACATTTAATTTAAAGATTAAAAAACCTATATCCCCGGTTGGAATTAACACGTTCATGAAACACAGAGTTAATGTATCAGTAGATTATACAGCTATCAGTTAAGTACGTAAACGTTAACTATCGTTCCGGGCCGGACGCGTTCGTGTAATATTCAGGGCCCGCGTTGGGCGCCAATTTGCAAGCTCGAGCAGATTAACCGACAGATTTGCTCACGATAGCTCGCTTGCCCCATTGTCGGCTTAAATATTTGTAAATTATTTATCGTTAAATCCGACGCTTAAATTGTTTTGTTCTACGATAGAAATTTCAACAAGCTCAATATAACACTAAACCGTTTATGAATTAATAACTAACACTGTCCCCTAACCTTTTGTTAACTATTATACGGATACACGAGGCTCGTGTATCACGAACGGACACCAGTACATTGTTAAATGTTTATCGATGATCGATTAATTTGTCTGTTTAATTTACTAATTAACATAACGTAATAGATAAATACAGAATAAGTTTACACATACACTGCCGTCAGTCATCCCTTAAATGCAGTACTCCGTGCAAAATGACTGACACGGCAACAAAGTTAAGCGAAAGTTAAAATATAAACATCAGAATAAGACAAAGTTTTAAAGCAAACTGTATAATGCAAAATTGCATCCTTGAATGATTAAAAGTAGCTCGCTCGGTTAAACTCAGATTTAGTTTTAACTATTAACGAGGTTCAGACAGTTTTGCTCTACGATGCTACTGGAATAACTTCATTTGGGAATTTTACATTGCGGTTCACTAAATAAAAAATAGACTGTGAACCGTGTGAACAGAATGTACCTATACCGGAGACCCTTTTTACAGGTAACGAGGTATTCTATCATAGTCTTTAGCGATGACAAAGCAACTACATTAGATTTAGGTGTCTTTGGACCACAACATACACTATTATCATTATTATCTATTAAAAAAAAGAATGAACAAATTTTCTATTAGCTTTTTCTAAGTCTTCTATGCATGAATAGCCCTTTCTATTAAATGGGTTAAGTTTTCTTACCCTTTTTTCATATTTTGTATTGATGTGTCGCATCTTTGCACAAATCATGACCTTCTTAGCTTCTTGCTTTGTGAATTAAAAATTTTATTATCAAAAAACAAAAATTAAAAGGTGAGCAGTATTACACCTTTTTGATTTGTATATTATAAATAAAAATAGTTTTTATACTTTTTAATTACGATTGTTTTTCATGTTCATTAAAACGCCCATAATATTATAGTCAAGTCTTTCTAAAGTATGCATTTAACAAAGATTATGCGTAAGGAGTACTTCTATATGTACGAGTACAAATAAAAATATTATCCCGTAATTTGGTTGAGTTCCTTACGAATAATTCCTGACCTCTCCTACTTTTTGTTTACAAAATCTGTTGTCTTTATAAGGTAAGTCTAAAAGCTATAACAACATCGAAAATAAATTTCCCGCAGAATAGCTCGTACAGCACGTCGGTCCGTTCCTTGCTAATTAGTTTGCGAACGCCGAGCAAACTTGAGGTTTATCTACGAGGTCTTCGTCTTTCGGTATGACTGCGCTGTGTAATCACTAATATCACTGAATTAAACTGTTTAACCTCGCTAGATGTGATTTTAGAACTTTGCTACTTTTAATTATTAAATAAAATACGTTTTTATTCAAAATTTGTGTTATAAGTAAGTTGCTCTTAAAGGGACGACCAAGTTACTTGATGATTACTACTGGACCCAGAACTATTAGTCTTACTAGTACATTCAATAGTCGGAGCCTTGAAAGTAAAAAAGGTCATATACAGTGTACGTCTATATTTTGTAATCACTATAATATGTCTCACAAAACTGACAACTTCCGAAGTCAACTTCCCATAAAGTTACTGACCTGCATCTAAACGAAGGTTATCACGTTGAAATTTTATAAGGAGAATTTTTATTCTTTATTAAAAAAATATCTTTTACAATTACCTTAAATAAGAACTTTAGTCGCAATTCGGTTTGCCAGAGTGACAAGTTGTAAGTTTTCTTTTCTTTTGTTTAGAATAAATACAGAATTGATTTCAATCGAAACATAATAAGGTATTAATTATGCAACAAGGCGGCGAATGATATTGGTTCGGAGACTATATCGTCATTTCTACTCGAAATAGAATGCGAGACTAAAAAGTTCATTAACGAATGTGCGAACATACGACTGTACACATTGATTCATTCAATCCTTATAGCCTATCAAAACTCCATTGCTGAAGATAGGTCTCGACCATTGATTGCTTCATGAGGGGGATATTTGCCATAGTTTCCATGGTTAGCAGGCGGGTTAGCAACCGCAGTTCCTTATTATTTTAAGCTGTTATTAGGAAGATGCTGCTGCCCATCTCCTGTTTCAGTTTCACGGTACACGAAAGGACACAGTACACAAGAAAACACCCACAGCCATTGTTTTAAAAATAGTTGAAACTCCTACTCGTATAATATACCAGAAAAGAGGAGATTTTCAAAAATATCAAACATTGCAAGAATATCAATGAGTGTCGTAAGGAGCAAAGGAAAGTTAAAATATCACGGATGTCTGTGGGTATGAGTGTCGCGATAAAATGTTCATTACTTGTATTTAAACCTCTTAGGTGTAGTGGCGGTGTAAGAATATCCACTGCCCTACATCGTCCCGTGGGTATCGTAAAAGGCGACACAGAGAAACTGAAACAGGAGATGGGCAGCAGCATCTTTCCGGTAACAACTCAAAATAACAAAAAAACTGCGGTTACCAACCCGCATGCCTAGCGTGGCAGCTACGGCAAAATCCCCCTTATCTTTGTACGTGGTAGAGTCATACTGCAGCTATATTAGTAGTATAGCTCACAAAAACCAGCGTAAAGTAGCAGCTTAACGCTGCTATGTTTCGTATGGTGAAGAGAACCGGAGACCCTTTTTACTGGAAAAGAGGCATTCCGTCTTATTCCACACGGGTGACAATGCATCTGTATTTAGATTCGGAATCGAGGATAGATGTAGATGTCTATGGGCCACAGCAACCACTTTCCATCAGGTGGACTGTGTGCTCGTTTGTCACCCTTACCCTATAAAAAATTATATGAATAATCGGAATAATCGGAAATCTTATTTACCACATAGCAGCTACACAATTAATATAATATAGCATTAGTAGCTATACAATTACAATTATTCAACCAGTTTGCAGTTATAATAATAAACAGTTTTCTTCCATATATCATATGAAAAGGTTTTGTAAGTTGTATCACACTTCTCAAGTTAGGCTTCACTTTCAGCGGTCCTAAATCCATGACCGCTACTGTCGATTAATCTCTCCAATTACTGATATTTGAACAAGCACTAATTGAATCCGGCTTCGCGATCCGCTGCCTCTCGTAATTACACTCCGTATAATTCAGTGTGAATCAACGTTTTGGCAAATTGGCGCCCAACTTGGGACCGCCTCGTTTTCATAAAAATCTGCAGCGTTTGTCGAACACTTATAAAAATGTTAAATATTTGTTTCGATCAATTAACGAATATATTTTTATTATATATATTGTCTAATGACTCGATGTAATTTTTTATTGCTGATTGATTGGAGCAAGACGACTGCACCGCGCTGTTCCGATGCGTGCTGGCGGACATTACAAGACCTCGACATAATATTTTAATTATCAATTTCATTGGTGAAAGCCGGGATCCAACTCCATAGCTTTTATGTCGTTAAATTTTAAGACGTTAGCTCAACCCGAAACCCACCACGATACGTCGAAAGAGAAGGAATAAATGTAAATAAAGAATAGTATAATTAACCCCTCTTAAATTTAAAAGATGTTCCATTTAAAATAAGGTTGTGTTCAAACACTTTATAACTGGATCGTTCAAACGTAGCCGTAGCCCGGCGGCGTGTCACAATGTTTGCCCGCGTCCTCCGGAGCGTGACAATTTAACGAGACTAGCTGACAGATCGCGTGTTTGCTAACAGTGCAAACACGAGGGAGACATCTTGCAGATTAAAGGACCGCTTTGCGCGTGTTGAAACAAAATTGTTATTGTATAGAATATGTTGTGTATCTATCTATTTTGAAAAGTCACAGAGGTAGGTGAAAATTTTTGCAAATCTGCAATTACTAAAAGGAGAAAATAATTGAATTGCCTTCTTGAATTGTCAGCGTTAAGAGTCAGTTATGAAAACCTAACATCATTCAACAGACGGCATGACGAACGTAATAGAATAGAATCATTTTTTTTATACAATAAAGATTAAGTATAAATAATTTTATTGTAATTCATTTTTACTTTTACCACTGGTTCGGAACAAAACTTCTGCCTTGGGAAGAACCAACAAGAAATCCAGATGGTCTTTCGAATTCGTCGAAAAATAAAGACAGGAGAAAGGTGGTCTAAGATACGAAGTATCGTGTACTACGATAGCTGATGCGTTTGCAATTATAAAAGTGTAATACTCAAACGCAGCTTAATTTTAAGATGCTATTAAGTCGATCTGTCTCTATCATTTTAAGTCAAAGTGACTGTGACACCACGAGAACCAACGACATCTTAAAATTGAGTAGCGTTTGAGTATTTGGGCATATGTGTCCAATATCACCACGCAAGGAGTTTCTACTGTATCGGGCAAATACTATTTTCATATCATTTCATCTCATTAAAAGTAGGTGCTAAACATTTTATCCTTTTATTTATCAACCCGCAAATATCCACGGCTGGACATGGGCTCTCCTGTTGTATGTATCTTCTTTAATTGCCACATTGAAGAGGTGGATTGGCGATCGCAACACTGGCTTTAGCTCCTTTGACGCCACTTCCTTGACGAAATGACTATATAGAATTGAAGCATGTGACAAGCGCTTGTGAGCGAGTAGCACAGAGGTGTTAAAGTCATTTGTGATTCCCTGTGAGAGCAACGCGGGGGATTAGCGGTGGCAGCATGCCGACGATTATAGTGCATCACGTCCTGTAAGATTAAACCCACTGACGTGGGCGCCCATTAACCATATATACGATAATTTGACGAACGTTCATCCCTAATGATAAGTGTTGTACGTGAGATTAGTACGCACTTTGTTCGCATGAATTAAACTTTTATAAGTCCTAAATAGTTAAGCGTTCTAACGATAAACGGGAAACTATTTTAATATCGGAATAGATATTCATAATCCGTGCTTCAACCGTAGTTTTAAACTTAAATCCGATCAGAAAGGTTAAGAAAACATACAAACAACCAATATCGGAATTCTCAACGCCTTATTTGTGATTGACAAAACCACGGACATACGATGCAAGAAACTGATGTTTCGTTTCACATTACGCACTAACTTCAAGTATGTGGTGTGATGTGCATAAATTCAAACTAAAATACATTTATCAAACATTTGTTTTAGTTTAGTTTTAGTAGTCATTAATTTTATATAGTTACACTTTGGAGTATTTTCTTAAAAAAATTCAAATCGTCAACGTCATGACTATGTCATGAAAATTGATGTTTAGAGAATGAAGTATATTCAGTTAACCTGAGTAAACCCAACCCTATTTTCATTATGTGCGCATAGTAATTTTTAATATAAATAAGTTCTATCTTCCGATATATTATTTGACGTTGAATAAATTAACTCAAAAGCAAAAAAAAACTCATAATAGATGAAAAGCGGTGAACCTGCTTTCTGCGGAGACAAATCATTCAATCAGTACATTTACTATACCTCCCATGGGATAACAGACTATAAAGTGAAGAGGGAAGAAATAATAACAATACAATGCCGGCGGCTCAAAGAACCACTAACAGGGCCTTGGGCGATACTTTATCCGCGTCCTACATAAATAAATTGCAATCGCATTGTATGGCATACGGGACTGCTATACAATGCGATTAAAACCGTTACTGTTATAACCTGTTAAAGTCCACTGCTGAACATAG
Organism: Parnassius orleans; assembly: GCA_029286625.1. Taxonomy (NCBI): domain Eukaryota; kingdom Metazoa; phylum Arthropoda; class Insecta; order Lepidoptera; family Papilionidae; genus Parnassius; species Parnassius orleans. Next base: position 8,784,951 of record JAGSMP010000006.1, on the reverse strand, counting down.
GCCTCCCCCATAGATAGCCTCATAGGGGGGATATTTACCATAATTGCCACGTTTGACAAGCGGGTTGGAGATCGCAGTTCTTTATTTTTAGTCGTTATTAGGAAGACGCTGCTGCTCATCTCCTGTCCTGATTTTTTTCGTCCGTCGCCTCTTACGAACTTATTATTCTTATTTAAAAAAACTTTGAACAAGAATTTTGAACAAATACACAGGCACAGGCTAATTTGTTAAATTTATTATTAAAGTTCAATCGAAGTAGAATTAAATCGAAGAAGTAAGGAATAGAATTTTGAAACCATCATTACTATTAGCGTGTTATACACTTTTTTTTTACGAAGGAGGATCAATATTCTATGGCGAACTATAACAAATTGGAATTGTAATAATTTTACGAGAATTCATTCGCAATAAGTTGGAGCGCAGACGTTTCGAGTGACGTAAAACTAAGCCGAGACCATGGTCAACTTATTGTAAGAAAATGACTCACGCACACATAATATTATGCATCTAAAATTATTTTCAACCAATAACATGGTGTTATGTGCATGATGTGCATTCAGCTATGAACTTTTAAAAGCTGATAAAGAATGAACGAAGGAAGAGGTGTGCGAGAGCAAGAAGTTGAGCATGGTTTCGGCATCACTTGAAATGTACGCAGTGCTCCATCTGCCTTTCTTTGTTGGTCTGAGATCGCAATGCAACACTATACGTATAACCATACGGATATGTAGGAATTAAAAAAAAAACTTTTATAAATGATATCAAAAGCGGTCTCGTGGGTCGTCACTCATTTCTAACGTTCCTTCCTATGCTCAAAGACTTCTCTCACAATGACGTTATTAGATTTAATATTAAACGAGAGCCATTGTGGGCTTACTGGCATTTGCATTTTAGAAATTTTAAAGTTGAGGCGTTTATGAATTATATGATACGGCTGTAAAGAGAATATTTATTATGTCCCACGAGGTTATAGATATGAATTCGTCAAAGATAATTGGACGTAGTTAAGCAAAGACGATTCAGCCCACAATAAACTGCTTTTAAGATTTTCACGTTTTAAATTTGAAATTTATCATCATCATCATTACAGCCCTCCACAAGTCCACTGCTGAACATATGCCTCCCCCAAGGAATGCCACAAAGCACGGTCCTGAGCCACCTGCATCCATGACTTCCTGCATGCCTTACCAGGTCGTTACTTCATCTAGAGGTCGAGAACCTTTTTCCCCCCATAAGTTGTCGGTTCTATATGTAACTAATTATGTATATTATATAATATGTGTTTGATTATTCGTCCACTATGCGTTTGTTTCTTGTAAAGAACGATCATCTATTTAATGGTGTCCAATATTAAAGTTCCATGTTAAACTACATTTTTTATAGATTAAGGGTGACAAACGAGCACACAGCCCACCTAATGGTAAGCGGATGCTGCGGCCCATAGAAATCTACATTTATCCTCGATGAAGAATCAAAATGCAGGTATGTTGTCACCCCTGAGGACTAAGGTGCCTTATAGCTAGTAAAAAGAGTCTCTGGTTCTCTGCACTTAAGAAGTACGTAAGTGTTTCTTTTCATCACTTACAAAATTTAACTTTATTTTGAGTAGTTATAAGGAAGATATGCTGTTGTCCATCTTCTGTTTTAGTTTTCCTCTGCCGCCTGTTACGACGCCCACGCGACGATCTGGGGTAGTGGATATTCTTACAACGCCATTAACAAACATCTATTCAAATAGCTACTATATAAATTGAAAGATAACGCATCTGTATTCAAAAATAAGTGCGAAGTAAACGTGTAAAATCAGCGTACAATTGATCCGGTGGCTGTCGCGGGCCGCGCGGGACCTCTAAGTTGATTAAGTGTTTACTGAGACGTCTCAGAGGGCTTCGAAGCTCGAACGCTACTTTCCATACCCCGGAGGTTTAACTTCCGATGGACGTATCGCAGAACCGGTATCTTTTCAATTGAAAGTTTTATTTTCGCAATTTAACCAGTCGTGTTAACATTCGATTCAGGTTTTGTTTACAGTGCTGGTGATCATTGTATTTTTACAATAATTAAATAATAATTATTATTATTATTTGGTACTTTTAAAGTAACCTTTAATTACGTCGGAGAAACTAAAGTTATGTTAATAAGCAATCTATCCGACTCTTTTTGTACGGTTTTTAAAAATTTGGGAAATCCTTTAACATGATAATTTAATTAAGTTGCAAAATTACTATCATCATTATTACAGCCTATCACAATTGCACTGTTGGATATAGGCCTCCCCCAAGGAATGCCACAAAACCCGATCCTGTTCCACCTGCATCCATCAACCTCTAGCCAGTGGTGCCTGCACTCGCGTACTGGTAGTCGGTGACTGCCCTCGAGGACCTTTCTTCCAGAAAATTATTGGTAGATAAAGACAAAAAGAGATTTGTTTCTTTGGAAAAGCAAACGAAGATTCACATTTCATGAAATTCATTGAACAAAACGCGTATATATATGTGCGTTATATTATATATAACGCATTTAATGATTATAATGCAGAGAACAATCTCAATTAGGTAATTATAAGTATACAATCTTCAACGGTTTGTGTTTTATGAATGTTTAATGCGGGCGGTCACCTCTAGCCCTTTGACTCCCCGTTTGCAGATTGTAATGAAATTAAGCTACGTTAAAATAACAGTGAGGAGTACAGCTAATTTATTTAATTATACCTGAATAATTAATAATACGTTGACGAGATACGTCATTCGCGAATCAGTTATTTCATTTATTTTTTTATTTTATGGAATAAGTGTGACAAACTAGCACACAGTCCACCTGATGGTAACTGGATGCTGTGGCCATCTATCTACGTGTATATATAATATCCTCAATTAAGAATCAAACTACAGAAGCATTGTCGCCCCTGAGTACTACAAGATAGAATGCCTCGTTTCCAGTAATAAGGGCCTCCGGTTCTGTGCAGCAGCATTAAGCTGCTATTTTACGCTGGCAGTGTGTCAGTTGTCAAGAATTCGGTCGTGCTCGTGATATCGGGCGTCGCGTATATAAAGGACGAGTCGTAGCGGTCGCGCTCAGTGATTAAGCGAGAGCGGTGCGGGCATGTTGTCGCTGTACCGCGCGTGGCTGGGGCCGAGCCCGTGCGTGGCGCGCCCGTGCCCGCCGCCCGGAGCGCACCGCCCCGTGCCGCGACGGGCACGGGCCCCAACACCTGTACCCACCCCCTCAACATCAACAGCAACACCACCACCGCCCTCCCCAACATCCACTACCTCCAGCGAGCTGGACGTGGAACGCATCGAGCTTCCAGAACACACGTCACACCCCACAACAGTACTGGACGTGGCATCGTGCGACGGACCTGTCCGCTTCAGGCGAGTTCTCAACGCGGCGTGGCGCGAAGCTGATAGACACGAATGGCCGTGCAGAACGCGTAAACCTCGCGCCACGCTACACTACTACCCGTGCAAGACCTGCGGCTCCAAGTTCCCCTCCTACTACTTCGTGCACAAGCACCGCAAGCGGTGCCACGGCGAGGAGGTCGCCGCCGAGAAGCTGACGCCTGAACCCGAACGACCCTCCACTTCCAGCGCCGAGTTGTGCCCGCAGTGATCACGCACCGTATAGTACGTTCATTTAATTAAGTGTATGATTGTCGTTGTTAAATAAATGTTTCGATATTATCCAATCATTTGATTTACGGTGATGTGCTTAAAAAACTTTAACTATGTCAGATAATAACATGAATAAGAGTGAACACAATACAGATGCGTTACGTTTTTTTTTTAATTTTGCAATGTGGTGAATTTAAATGTTTGTCGTAACTGCAACCATGTTGTCTTAAATATTTTTGGTAGTTAATGAATAAATAACTTTTAACACAACATCTTTGTGCAACCTCACATTAGCTAAGGAGTCCAATTTTAAAGAAATCACAAGTAAACTTTTAAAGCTTTATTTACAAGTGTTAGAAAATTAATTTTTTATTGTATATGCATCCATATTAATACTATCTATACAAATAAATAAAATTGAACTGTCTGTTTGTAATGTTAAAATAACAGTTGTTTACTGAATGCATATAAAAGTATATACGGTACTAATTAAAAAAAAAACAATTTTTTTAATTTTTGTCTGTCTGTTTGTTCCGATACTTTTATTTTAGAAAAGGAATTAGGGTTCCGCACAAAAAAAATTAAAACCTATGAAATCGTAGTAAATATCACACGGGCGAAGTCGCGAGGGACAGCTAGTATACAATATAACAGCTCATAAGGATTTTTAAATGTTTGCTATTCAGGCATACTACGAAGATTTAGATGATATTTAGCATAAAGTCAAACCATGTTCTAGATTACTATCACATGAGATACTTTCCGGAAAATATGTTATCACGGGAAAACGAACTTGAAAACGATTCTGTTTTCACGCGTCCGAAGTCGCAGGCAAGTTAAATCTGTACTCTGCATTTTCATTATATAAATCATCTATATAATGTTTTTACCTAAAAATATTAATGACTATTGCTCATTAATTTTAATCATGTATTTTAGTGTTATTATGAGTATTGAAATATTATTTGCTAAGTGTATAATAAGGTATATTAATCACAAAGGATACTTATAGCTTTGTAACCTTTTACAAGAGTTGCACAAAATATTTAAGAGTTGGTTGTACACGTTAAGCAACGAATTATTTAAAATCCAATGAATGTTATTATAAAATATTCCGATTGCAAAAATATAAATATTCAATTTAATAATGATTAAAACAATTGAGTGTTTGTATTTAAAACCCAAAATTAACGTTTGAAATTCGAACTCGGAATTCGCTATACGACAGCATAAATCGATGACATACTTTACGTATTTCCAATTTTCGTAAATAGATTCAAAGGTGTACTAAATTAAAAAATCCTTCAATTTTGTTACAAAAAATTTTTCTTGAATTCTTTAGTTAATGATAAATAAGTGCTATAACATTCCTTTGATGTCACAGCCAAATTTACTTCTATTTATTCATATTAATAAAATACGTACTGCGTAGAATTGGAAAAGACACGACAAGTTAAACGTTATAGATAAAGGATTTTTTTTTTAATCGTGAAAAATTAATCTCCATAAAAACATTAAAATTATAAAGATAAATATGATCCCTCGATATTTGAAATAGATTCAGCACTTATACTATATCATATTAAACATTTAAATGGAAAAATTTCAAGTGTTTTCAAGTAGTCTTTTCAGAAGTGCACTTGTGTACAAATAGTAGTCATTAGTTTTTAAGTTCTTATTGTGTCCTTAATTTTCCAACATATAGATATACCTACATCTTGTATGTTTCCTTTGAAAATAATAAACTAATTGGAAATAAAGTTTTAGAAAATCTACCCAAAGCCTCCATTGTACTAAAACTTTGGTTTACTAATGGCTTGCAGTGGCGGCGACTTTGATTTATTCATGCCGTATATGCGTTATACGTTTATGTGTGCATTAAGTTTAAGTTACAGCCTAGCCATACAGGTCCCACTCCTAGGACGTTCCCATTACTGGAAGGTTTTAGGGCAAGGTAGTGTCTGCCGCGCTGCCCCAATGCGTGTTGGCGGACTTCACATGTATTCAAAATTAATTTAATTTTTCAGATAAGCAGTCCTCATGATTTTATCCTTCACCGCTGATCACGTGGTAAATTATCACTTAAAATTCTAATTAACAATTGAATTGTTGCCGGCGGGTATCGAACCCGGGTAATGTTGTGTAAGTGTCGGGAAACGGGTGTGTGTGAAATTTATAGCGAGTGGGTAGCCCCTGAGTTACCACGGTTCTAGTGTACATTAGATGTCCAATTAGGGTAAAGTAAAAAGTAAAGTTAAAATTAGGGTATAAAACGTTTAATAGCTTAGACGCTGCTTCTTGCTGCTATCTGGATATTTCACATCTGGTACCATGAGTTATAAATATGCAATGGGTACATCATATATGAAGATGATGTTCATTTCTTTTATATGTGGAAATAAAGACGTATATTCAATTAACATCCTATTTGACTAAAGTGGTAAAATAAGCTAAAATGGATTATATAAACATAGACTTATAAACACACAGTGCTAAATCATCCTATTGGTTTTGCCAAAGTCGGGTGAATACAATAACTCATAATAATGTTAGAGCAGACATTCAATTAGTTGTTCGCTTTGATTTTGTCAAAGTGGTTTGAAAAATAGAAATAAATCAATCCGTTATTTACACAACACAAACCGAAAGCACTTCTCTCTAATCTTTGATAAACAAACAGAAGACACGCAATAAAAATTAACAAAATATTGCTTTCTTTCATCTTAATAAACACGATTTATGCAACATTAAATGATGGCTTCTTGACGCAGTGGCTTAGCAATAAGTAGCAGCGCTAAATGTCGTTAGTTCGAATCCCACATGGATTAAGTATTTGTATGACCTACAAATAATTGTTCCGGGTCTGGATGTTTGTTGTTGTAAAATTTATGTATGTTAACTGCCTCCACGATACAGGAGAAAATCCTAGTGAGGGGTAAGCTTTATTAAAGGAAATAAAAAATAAAACATGTGTGCAGTTCACACGCGGTAGAAATAATTTTAAATGAAATGAAATATAAAATAAAAATATTTCACGGCAAATTCACGGCGATTTCAACCACAAGTGCGGCATAAAATATAATATAAAAGTTTAATTTTACAGCAAATAAATGTTACAATCCTTATTTTTGGATATGTAGAGCCAAAATTTTAGTGTATTAAATCGAAAGATTGTTTTCTTTCGAGTAAAATGATTTGTAATCTATGAGGGAGGCTATGTTCATCAGTGGACTATTGTAGGCTGTGATGGTGGTGGTAGGGAAATGCTTTGTAATAGCGCTATCTACTTCATTCAGTCATTTAATTGAACAAAATTTGATTGACTTTCAAGGTGGCATATCATATAGACGCTAGATGGTCTAAACATGATTAATTCAATATAATATTCTATCTCATTCTGTCTGTGTTAGGTGTCGCTTTTTCGTATCATCGAGTTACAAATCACGATTTAAAAAAAAGTTTTCGCTTCAAAAATGATGTAAGTGGTGGGGTGGTGTGTGCGTGGGCGTGGTACTGACCAGGCTCAGGCGTGGGCGGCGGCTGTGTGGGCGTGGGCGGCTGCGCCGGCTGCGGCGTGGGCGGCGCGCTGCCCGCCGCGTTGCCCGCGCCGCGCCCGCGCCCGTCGCGCACGACGTCGCGTACGACGACGACGTCGTCTGCGCACCAAATGAAAAATTATACAACCTTGTACACGAGGTTTCTGACGGCAACTTGACCGGCGGCGGATTGCCGCTCCTTTATTATTGCTTAAATAATGGTTTTGTTAAATAATGGTTTGTGTTAAATAATGGTTGACGGCTCCGTAGCGCAGTGGCTTAGCGATGAGTTGCTGCGCTGGGGACCGCGGGTTCGAATCCCGCACGGAACAAGTATTTGTATGGCCTGCAAATAATTGTTCCGGGTCTGGATGTTTGTCCTTGTGCAATTTATGTTTGTAAACTGCCTCCACGATACAGGAGAAAATCCTAGTGTGGGGGTAACGTTTTTTTAAACAAAACAAAAAAAATGGTTTGAAATGGATTTTCATACGTAAAACTGGTGCGAATTTATGTATTAAATGTCTGCGCATATGAACTATTAGTGGAAACGATGAAACAAGTGCTCCCATGGTGATGTGAACTTGAAGGTAATGTGTCCGCTTAGGCGCCTTGAGATACTATCGCCAAGATCAAGCCGCCTCAATATCACCTAAAAACTTCGCAATGTGACGATATACGTCGCATTGCATATTGTGAACAAGGTTTACATGGTAAAGCCATGCTGCAGCTATAATAGAAATATAGTTGTAGCACGAATAGGTCGGCTCGACCGGGGTAGGACCACGCTCTCACAGAATGCCAGCGTGAAACAGCAGCTTAACGCTGCTGTGTTTCGTTTGGTGAGTGTAGAGAATCGGAGACCCTTTTACTAGAAACGAGGCATTCCATCTTAATCGTCACGGGTGACAACACATCTGTATTTTGATTCGTAATTGAGAATAGATGTAGATGTCTATGAGGCACAGCAACCACTTATTATCAGGTGGACTTTGTGCTCGTTCGTTACCATAAAAAAATTGGATAATTTATTTTTACTTGATTTTGGCCGAAGTATAACCGTAAGAATCCATGACCAAAGAAAGAAAAAACTTTGTACACCTTTATAAGGCCGGCCGCACATTGTAAGAAATTTTCCGACAGAAAATTGCCGCGTGTCGGACACAACCATCCACACACCCTGATAGTGTGCGATCAGAAATTTCGTTCTGGCAATGCTATTTATCACCAAAACTCCATAGGCACGTATAATTTTCCACCTCAGTAATTAAATTTCTGATGGAGTGCAGCTAGTACAAAATGTATGGAGTTTTCTTTTCTACCAGTTGGCATTCATTCGGCGAACGTTAGAAGTGGACTGTTGGATCAATTAGAAAATGTATGCATAGAGTGCCTTCCGGCGCACGTTGGTGTTTTTTTTGACAGAATATTTCTTAAAATGTGCGGCCGGCTTTAATACACCGTTTACCTTTTTTTTATAAAATTGAAACGACAAACGAACTTACAGTTCATCTGATGGTGATTGGCAATTAAAAGTAATTTAAAACGAAGAAATTAATTAAACAGATGCCTTGTCACCCCTGAGGATTAACATGGAATAACTAACAGCCTGTAATTACACTGGCTTTTATACCCTTCAAACCGGAACACAAGCACTGCTATTTGGCCAGAGGAATAGGTAAGAGGGTGATACCTGGCCCATAGACATCTACATCTATCCTCGTTTGCGAAAATCAAAATGCAGATGCGTTGTCAGCCGTGAAGACTAAGATGGAATGTCTCTTTTCCAATAAAAAGGGTCTCCGGTTCTCTACACTCACCATACGAAACACAGCAGCATTAAGCTGCTATTTTACGCTGGTATTCTGTGAGAGCGTGGTCCTTCCCCGGTCGAGCCGTCCCATCCGTGCTACAACTATACAATTAATATAGCTGTAGCATAGCTCTACCACTTCGAAAATGATACCTAACCAAACGGACTCTTTAAAAAAAAAAGCGAGCCCTGCCACCAAGAAGGTTCTACATGGTACATCAGCCAAAAATACCCTCCAATATAAGTAAGCACATAAGTGTTTCGCTGAGTTAGAATAAAAAAGTTAAAGCAAGTGTGAGAAAACGTGTAGTGATTGAACCAGTCTTGGTCAATATTTACATTTTTTTAAATGTGTGTATTAAACATAGAATCTCTAACAAGGAATATTCAACTGCACTAAGATATAATAAGTCCATAGGTAATTAAAAAAACCCGACTCCGTAAAAAAGTTTACTGAAAAGAGAAGTTTTATATTCTATGTCACTTCTCCAACTAAGTGTGCCAAAGAAATAGATACACATACATACACTCGAAAACCATTACCCTCCTTCTGGGGCAGTCGGGAAAAAAGAACATTCGTTATCTTAAAATACGCAAGCATGCATACTAACAGTGATGACGCCGACGCTGGTGGCAACGCCGTTGTAGGGTGTGGACGTTGGCGTGGTGGCGGGCGCGGGAGCGGCTGCGGAGGCGGGCGGCAGCTCGGCCACCAGCAGCGTGGCGTCCGGGGCCGGGCTGCCCACTGCCACCGCACCACCGCCACCGGCCGTGCTGCCCATCGCTGGGGCCGGGCTGCCCGCCACGGGCGTCACCGTGATCGTCACCGTGCCCGCACTCGCGATCGCGCCCGTGCCCGTGCCCGTAGCCGTGCACGTAGACGTAACGGGCGCGATCGGGGCAGATGACGCCGGCGGGGGAGACGGCGGCAACGGTGGTGTCCGATTCGATTCTGGCCTGCCAACAAAGATAGTAAAATAAATACCATGTGTCATTAAGCGATATTTTAACATTAGTACACGAGTTTTCTCTGACACAGCCCACATGATGGTAAAGATGCTGTGGCCCATAGACATCTACATCTATCCTCAATTAAGAATCAAAATACGGATGCGTTGTCACCCCTGAGGACTAAGATGGTATGCCTCGTTTTCAGTAAAAATGAATTCCGGTTCTAACCGTAAGAAACACAGCAGCATTGAGCTGCTATTTTACGCCTGTATTCTGTGAAATACGCTTTCACAGAATACCAGCAAAAAAAAACAGCGTAAAATGCGTTCTTCCTCGGTCGAGCCGACCCATTCGTGCTACAACCATAATATAGCTGCAGCATGGCTCTACTACGTAGAGTTTCAATATACAGGTTTTATCATCATTCCTCTTCATCATTATAAGCCTACAAAGAGTACCGCTGGACATACGCCTCCCCCGAGGCGAGCGAAATCTATTACATTATTACAAAGCAACAAATTTCAAATAGTAATTGTACACATAACTAACAAATACCAGTCAAACATAACTAAACGATTGAATAGAACAAATATTCAATTTCAAATATTCATTTGATTGGACTATATTAATCAAATATTTTGAATCGTGTTCTTATATCCTATAGAATTACGTAGGTACATTTTCCTCGTTTTTAGAGTTCCGTAGTTACACAACAAGGAACTCTTATAGTTTCGCCATGTCCGTCCGTCCGTCCGTCCGTCCGCGGTTTTGCTCAGAGACCCTAGGTGCTACAAATCTGTAATATGTCATAGTTATAGATATTACAGTCATGTGTCCCCTTTACCAACTAAACCGCTGTTTTTGTAAATGTGAAAAGTATACACGCTAGTAGCATATATAATGAAGTTAAAATGAAAACTATCACAGCTAAGTAGAATTAAGAAGTTAACGAGTAATAGTCGACCAACTTATAAAATGCACTTGGATTAGTAAAAATGTCCTTACAACTCCATAGAAAATGACCTAAAACTAGCTGCATTATAACTTTGTAATGTTATTGTAAACTTAAAAATAAACATGTTATATTAGAAAACGACTTATACCTATGCATTGCTACTATAGCTTTACTTTTTTATTTGCGGTATAGGCAGGAATCTTTCTTACTTTCACTTATTTTTTAATTGGTAGTTATTGTAGGCCTCGTTCAAAGTATTCATACAATCATATAGCCTCATACAGTTTCATTCGTCACATTCTTGGTTTACGCGGGCGTCTTCGGGACAATTTAAGGCAACGAACCTTCACGTAAACCACCAGGTTTACATGAAGGTTCGTTACGGTCATATATGTATATCTTAGGGTTGCACTGCCGGGAATATTTAGATAGATAGTCAACTATGATCATCTTTGTACCTTGGCATGTGAATGATTTGATGTAAATTGTATTATTTTCAAAATCGGAAATGTTTTTAAATTTTTTTTTGAATACCACTCCCTATAAATTTGATTTGAAAATAAGTCCTTCAGTTACGATTTTCCTATTTGGGCCCATTTTTAGTTGTTATAGCGGTCAAACCGCGAACTCACTCATTATGCCCATTATCAAGAAAGCCCACGTATTGTGACCGGCAACTACGGAACCCTACCTCTACATTGTGCGTGGTCCGACACGCACTTTGCCAGTTTTTACATTACTGCTCTGCCTTTGGCCGTAATCGCCACACTTCGTTTTTGCGATTGCATTATAAGATGACTATTACGATACTTCGGATTATGCGGCCCGTCATAGGTAATCAGTAGTTACTAGTGTGAGATAGGTATTCCATCATATATCAGAAGCTATTTTTTTAATAAAAAATATTGTAATACAATGCCCTACCGAGAAGTCAGCCTGTGAAGGTACGACTCCTACAAAATCGGACTCCTCGGTAGGTTAGGAGTATCACCTAGTTAATTTTTTACGCCCATCGCTACAAGAATCTACTATTTATATAAATCAGTTGTCTTTTATACATTAATGTACAACATAATCATCATCATTACAAATCTATAAAGGATTCCACAAGGCACGGTTCAGAGCCACCTGCGTCCATCGACTTTCTGCATCTCTTACCAGGTTGCCACTATCTAGTGGGAGGGTCGCCTTACACTGCGTTTATTATTGCATGCCGTAAGCGCTAAGCGCGCCGGTATGTTCTATTAGGGCCTAAAAATTAAGATTCCAACGTTTTGTCGCATGAAATCGTATCTAGCAATCATATTGTACATAAAAGTGATATAAAAAGCACATTGTCAGAAAGATAAATGATTGTTGAACTTATTAATATTTTTTCTAAATCGATTAATTGCTATTTTTACATAAAAAAGGGGTTTTAGTGGCTTATGGTGTGGTTTTATCAAGTCCGCTTCGTAAACACGATAACTTTTGAATATCAATTGTTCAACTCAATCTATTTTTAAAACTCTTCATCTATCATGTGGGAAGCCATTGAATGTAAATGGCAGTTTAATTTTGTTTTGTTTAGTTATAATTAATTTTTTTCGGCTGAGAAATGTCGAAATTTTCGGTGTTTTAGCAGCCTTGTATGAATTTATTTTTTACTGAATAGAGACTGCGTCACTCATTCAGTTAGTTCGGCGTCAATCGCCGTCGCGAGTGGACAATGTATCGGTTGTTTGCAGCGGCTCAAAAAGATCGATGTACAAATACACAATATTCGAAAAACCAAATTTCTTACATACTTGATTATAATAATAATCAGAGATTCTTATTACAATATTTTAAAAGCACAGAATAAATAATAGTAGTACGTACTAAAAGTAAGTAGGATATAATATTTATACTTAAATACGTCTTGGACTTTATGGAGTGACCTGAATGATGATATGATGATCATATGAGCATTATTAGTCGTGCACTTTTGGATTTTCCAAACTTTTTTTTAAATTGAAGTTTGACATAAAATTATCGGAAAATTGGAAGTATAATAAGGTTATTAGTGAAAACTTGTGTGTATTTAAACTACTTTAAAAAATTCCGTATAATCATGTTATACGTAATTTTTTTAATGCGCTTAGGGCATGCCCAATTGGATTTACCAATATATGACCTTTCTTCTATATGATAACCGGCCCATTGCAACTTCAACTTACTGATCCGTTGGGCTATGTCGGTACTTTGGTTCTACTGGGATATCCCCAGTAGAACCAACCTCATAACGAGACCATGCGGAGAAACTCCGAGCATAACTCTCTGAATATAACATAATAGTTTAACATAAAAGCCAGTAACAATTCCATGCACATTATTTAACAGCAACTAAATAAACTGTACCGAACATATCAAAGAAATTGCTCATGGACGAGAAAGAACGTTTAGGGATTTAAAGCTAAGGGTGCGCCTCCTAAGAAAACCATGCGACTTTTGTTATACGTCAATTATTACTTAAATTTATAGCTACATTGTACTCTACGAACTTAAATTACTGCGATAACTAAGGGGATGAGCCGCGGGGTGTATGGATAATTAAAAGAGTGGCGGATTGAGCTAATTATGTTTACCATGCTCCCCCGCTCTACTCTCCCCGTCCCGGCTGCCAACTCCCTTAATGCGGCCTTGTTTGCGATTTAACTACTGTATAGTGATTAACCAGATGAAGTAAAGATGCTGGGAATTCATGAGTATAGCATTTCACGCGTGTATTAATTATCAAACAGTAAAATCAAGTGTTTAGGCGTTGCGTGTTGCCAGTGATGGCAAATGGATCTGAGACTGGTGGTCTTTCGCTGCTAGCCGTATGAGAAAGCTCAAGGTCGCTCAGCGCGCTATGAAGAGGGCTATGCTCGGAATTTCTCTGCGTGATATACTTCGCAATGAGAATACCCTTAGTAGAACCAGAGTAACCGATATTTTTTTACATTCACTTTTTTAATAATACTTCGAAAATTTAGAAAATATTTAACAAACAAAAATATAATAGATAAAAAATTTAATAAAGAAATATAATCTCAGCCGATCTCGTTAACATGTAACAGGCTTAACTACAATAAAATCCATTGCTGTGGGCCGCGTATTTGTCTATCATTAAAATTCGGCCAATTAATACCGGGCGGGTAGTTATCGCCGGTGGGGTTTGAGCAAACACGGGGCGGGTGCACCGCGCGGTCAAATTTACCCCTAAAATTTGCACTGATTGCCTCCGCTCGGTGCCGAAATCTTCGAAGCTGAATTACAATTATTATTGTTGGAAAATCCATTATTTTATTTTAATTTAGTTAAGAGACGGCTGAATATTACCGAAAATTGATCTCTGCGCTAGTAATTTGTTTATGTGTTTACTGCATTCATTTATGTTTACGCTTTTAGAATATAATCAGCAATTAAATTTTAAATTAACAATTTCATTGATCCCGGCGGAGATCGAACCCGAGTTGGTTGCGTACTGTTTAATTTGCAGCGAGCGCTTTGCCTCTCCTCTTTGGCTCAGCGAAGATAAATAAATTAAAAAAAAATCATTTCAGACTTTTGGTTCATAAAAACCTCTCAACTTCCAACCTCTATGTAAACCGAATGAAACTTCGGATATAAGTACATTAAAAATAAAAATAAAAGGTGCGAGTATCTCTAATATTTTAGTTGGAGTATATTTTGTTATGCGCAAATAAATTATGTGTTACACTATTTCGTACATTACATTACAGGCTATTTGTTTGACCCGAGAAAACGACAAGGTTACCTTGCTCACAGTTATAATAATGATGTTTACTCTACTAACGATTCCCGTATTCGAGTATGTCGCATGTTCGAAATCTGCCTAGGTATGCTATGCAACGGGTGGCATCCTAGCGACGTGGAATTAGGTCACGGACGCGCACTGCTCGAAGACATTTCATTCAACATGCTCCTCGCTGTAGTAAACAAACACACGCGAGCCTTTGAATGAGCTTAGATCTCTAGGCTCTTAAGATATAAAATAATATTAATTTTGGACATGTAATCCTTATGTATATAATTCTTCTGTACGTGTGTTTGTGACTGAAATGCTCCTAAACGGCTGGACCAATTTTGATGACTTTTTTTTTGTGTGTGTTTGAGTGGAGCTTTAGATTCACAATTGGACCCAGTAAGTGGCGCTGTTGTCGAGATCCAGAAATCACCCGTGCTAAACAGGGGTGGATCGCTAGTCTTTTTAAAATAATTGTTAAATTAATAGATTGAAATGTATGCTTATTTCTGATTTCATTAAGTTATGTATCTATAACATAATTAAATAGAACTCGGATTTCTTATTTTAGTTGTTTATTTTTTTTTATAGGACAAGGGTGACAAACGAGCACACAGTCCACCTGATGGTAAGTGGTTGCTGAGGCCCATAGACATCTACATCTCTCTCGCTTGCGAATCAAAATGCAGATGCGTTGTCAGCCTTAAGGACTAAGATGGAATGCCTCTTTTCCAGTAAAAAGGGTCTCCGGTTCTCTACACTCACCATACGAAACACAGCAGCATTAACCTGCTATTTTACGCTGGTATTCTGTGAGAGCGTGGTCCTTCCCCGGTCGAGCCGACCCATTCGTGCTACAACTATACCAATATAAATACTAATATAGCTGCAGCATGGCTCTACCACGTATAAACTTGTTTGTAGCCAAGAGCCACCATGTCTTCCGTCCAACGAAAGGTAGACTAATGACAATGCGCAATAGCATTAGAGATGTAAAACTAGAACAACGTCAAGTCTTCCAGCCGCATGGCACCCAGATTTGTATGATTGGATAAAAATAGGAATAGAAAAGTTAAATTAAACATTGTGAGAATTTAAATATTATCGCTATTAGATAAATTTAACATTGAATATTTTTTACTTCCATTTCTACATTGCATTCCCTCCGTTTGGTTATTGTTCATTAAGACTTAAATAGCGCAAATTGAGTAGTATTCGTTAGCATTAAGAAAGGGGCCAATGCTTAAAATAGTAATTAAATAAATCCGACTGCGTAGAAAAGTCAACTGAAAAGAGAAAAATTCAAATATTATATAACCTATGTCACTTCCCACAACTAAGACGAATCTAACGACACCTCACGTGTTAAAACCCATTATGCTTTAAAGCGTGGCAAAGAAACAGACACACATTCATACCCGAAAAACATTACCCTCCTTGTGTGGCAGTCGGGTAAAAATAACAACAATTGTATTTCTTACAGACTAAACAGTACAGTTTTTGTATAATAAGATTTGATTTTGTATGATTTCTGGGACTCGGCGGTATAAAATAAGTTGGCTATAGCAGCAGCCATGGTCAGACGTTGGGTGGAAGGATAACCCCCCACCAGGGAGATGCTTAAGACGAACAATGGATTATTTCTTAACTTTTACACCATTTATAAGGCAGTGCTTGACTACTACTATTAAACGTGATGTAGCCAAAATTTTGCATTACTAATTGAAAGCAAAAATAAATCATAACAAAAACTTAAGCTTTACAAATTAATGGAATAGGTCGGACATAGACGTATCTTTGCCAAAAAAAAAAAAAAGAACTTTTTTCAACGTCCCCCAGTGCTGTGGTCCTGTGCCGATCGTTGCTTTTAATTAAGGCAATTAGAAAGATGGGATGGCGTGGTGTTTGCGTAAAAATCTAAACAAGCCGCAGTAGGAGGAACCGAGGGATGTGTTCGTGTGTCTATCGATGATAATTATTCACAGATTTGTTTACCATACAAATATGGCAAAGGTGTTACAGAAACAGTGATACATATGATAAATACGTAAAAGAACAATGTTGATTACAGCAAAGCTCAAAATTTTAGTTTTACTTTTATTACTGCCTTATAAGTCTTAGAAAATTAACAAGGAATCAAAGTTTTTGACCTTTGAACGCGAAAAAGCCAAGAGAAGTGTCTTTTTATATCTTTCGTCAAAAACAATTTTATTATCCAAACTTTTATTTAAAATAGTTTCCAAATGAGACTTAGCTGATCCAAAATGAAACGACAAAAGAAACACAACAGATAGCCGCTTTATTTCTCATTTACTGTTATGATGACAGACAATTATCGTTGTCATTACAGCCCATCACAAGGCAGGCTAAGCCTTCTCAAATGAGGCCTTTAAGACTGCTATAAAATACGGTTCTGAGCCATTTGCATTCATCTCTCTCTCGCTTGTTACCATTCCATGGGTTGTCATTCCATCTTTTATATGATAAATATAGGTTATCTTGGATCTCGGTACCAGTATAAAAAAAAATTATAAAATGAAGCGTAACATAAGTCATTATTTTGTCGATAAGCGTTATTCAGCGCGGCACAGCTCTAGCGCAGGATGATTCCCGCGGGATTCCTCTGCAAATAATCACGGGAGTGATTGTCAACACACGCACGAATATCGCGCCATTATTATTCTATATTTCCTTTATAACCGCACCCTGCTCCCCACCACACCCCCTGGGATATCTTACATACTTCTTTTGATTATAAGAAAAAAGTATTCGATTTATTTATATTATATTTTATATTATTTGTTATTTAGCTATGCAAGTAATAAGAATAAATATCCTATGTGTTGTTCAATTTATAGAGAGCAGAATTAATCTCAAACTTTATTTAAAGCAAATTTAAAGATAATATCGAAAAATTGTGATATTAAAAGTCATTATACAAAATGCTAAAAAGGATTACATTGGAAATTTTGATTTCCTTTCAATAAAATTTATAGAAAACTTCTTATCTTTCTCGAACGAGGCAGAGGGCTAGAAATAAATTTGTGAATTTTAAACGATTAATTTGTAGATGAAAAATGGAGCCGGTGATCTCATAACAGTGAGTGGCGCGCAAACAAGCTCGCACTCCGAACTCCGACTGCGAAGGCCTGGGTTTGCTTTGAAAACAAGCGGCCGTTTTGGTAAGCCTTTTGGAAGTTTTAGAAAGATTAGATCTAAAATATTTTCCATATCCATGACGAAAAGGTACGACGCGGTTTAAAATGAACTAGGCACTAATGTGCTCAATGATATAGAATAATAATTATGAAAAGCCTAGATTTAAAAAAGTATTTAAAGGAATAAATAATTACTTCAATATTTTTTTATAGAAACATTATAAACGAGCACACAACCCACTTGATGGCTGTGGCCCATAGAAACCTACATTTAAAATCTATTAAGAAACAAAATACAGGCGCTTTGTGACACCCTTGAGGACAAAGGCAGAATGCCTCGTTACTGATAAGGGTCTCCGGTTCTTCACACTCACCATAAGAAACTCAGCGGCATTTAGCTGCTATTTTACGCTGGTATTTTATGCGAGCATGTTCCTTCCCCAACCGTGACCATAATACAGCTGCAGCGTGTCTTTACAACGTACTAAATATAAAAAATTCAAAAATAAACATCATGTTCCAAAATATGCAGCAAGCTAATTTTATTTCATTCCTTAAATGAGCAAATACCTTATTTAAAAATCTCAGGACTCCAAGAATAAGAACATAACGTGAATTCTTATCCATTCGAAGTCATACAGCATCCGAGAAGTACGAGTACAAACAAGATAAAAAGTCGAGAACTCGAGAAAGCGGAAAAAATTACAGAGCATAAACTATAAGGGTTCCGTACAGACAAAATGCCGTCATTATTTGTCACGAAACTGTTTAGTTGCCCGATTAAATAGGTATATATTTTTTGAATTTCGACTTAATTATATTATAATATAAATAAACTAGAAGATTGTTTGATTTGATATAAAGTAAATACGTAATTGCGGTTCCATAGGTTGGATTTTTTCTTCGGGTGGATTTCATACTCGTATAATAATATTATCTTTGTTTTATTTTTTCATCGTTACGTCGTCTCAGTACGATATTATGTTTAATATTGAATGAAATATCTATCGACGTGTGTTAATGGTGGGCTCGCTACCTATCACATCTTTTACAATTTTTCATCTAAGCCCATATTTTTGGCTAATCGTGGTCTCTTTAGACTCTGCCTACCCTCGGGGATACAGACGTGTTTCGGTAGCGGCTGACGGCTAAAATGTATAACAATACCTAAATGCTCGCTGTAATTTAACACCCATGAAATTGTTAATTGCAATTTGAAGTGCTGATTTATCACGTGCTCGGCGGTGAATAAAACAGTGAGGAAACTTGCATGCCTCAGAAATTAAAAATCTTTTCGAAGATGTTTAATTCGCCTACACTCATTGGGGCAGCGTGGACATCCTTACCCTAAAACCGTAAAGCCTGTGCCTAGCAGTGGCACGTATATAGACTAACTCTTCTGTTACTGAACCTTAATTTCACAGACTCGTGATGGGTTGTAATAGGTGCTAAGGTGTCCGCTGCGCTCACCCGCCTGCCCAACATTATTCTTGTTATTCATGTAAGGTCAAATCTATCTAGTAATAAATGCCAGAAGGCACATTCTTGGAAAGATTATGACCAACAGTGAATTTAAAATTCTCCCTTTTTATAGGATAAAGGTGACACGAGAGCACACAGTCCACCTGATGGTAAGTGATTGCTGTGGCCAATAGACATCTACATCTATCCTCGTTTGCGAATCAAAATGCAGATGCGTTGTCAGCCGCGAGGACTAAGATAGAATGCCTCTTTACCAGTAAAAAGGGTCTCCGGCTCTCTACACTCACCGTACGAAACACAGCAACATTAAGCGGCTATTTTGCGCTGGTATTCTGTAAGAGCGTGGTCATTCCCCGGTCGAACTTATCCATTCGTGCTTCAACTATACAATTATATAGCTGCAGCATGGCTCTAACACGTTTAAAACGACACATGTTTCGGGATGGTTTTTCGCAGAGTCCCGCGGACCCCCAAACAGTCACTTCATCTCCGGGCAATCGGTGAATAATTCATAGAGCGGGCGCGGGCGTGTGTTGACACGGCGTAATTAAAAAGCCCAGCTCCCAGCTCGCAGCGGCGAGACGCCGGCCGCCTTGTTGCGGCCCGATCCGTGTGCCAATTTTATTTCCTTCCAATAACATCACGTATCGGCGGAATCGCGGAAGGTAATGTTTGTTTTCCTCCGAGTGTACATTTTAACGATATTATTGCGGGAATCGTATTTAATTATATTCATATAAACAAACTGTAGCGGAATTTCTATTTACAATCGTACATGTATTTATTTTGTGATTCAGAAATTGTCAATATAATATGCATTTGCAGATTAATTGCATTTTAAAACTATATTTTCTTCCGGCTACATTTGTTTCTCAAGCTTATTGATTGAATTTATATTTTAATCTTCTTTCCCGCGTAAAATTATCAAGAATTTGGAGCAAGAAATTTCTCTCAATGTTGGACATTGCTTTCTGAATGTTGTTGTTCTAATCTGGATATTTTAAATATGAGCATTTTTAAAATTCAACCATCAATTCGGTAAGATATTATTCCAAGCTATTATTAAACAAATTGAAACACACTTAAAAACTATAATCCACCTAATATTGTTTCAGATGCAAATGGTAGATGCATCACTTCTTAACGAATAGATTTAAGAAAATCTTATTATAGTTTAAAGGCGCGATCTAAAGAAAACAAAGCTCGCACAAGCTTGCTTGGAGATCACTTGGTGGCAGGACTCTTTCTCTGCCTAGGAGTCCGCCTGGGTAGGCACAACCCTCTTAGCTATTTCTGCCAGCAGTGCCTGCACAGATGTTTTCCGGTGTAAATGGATTAGAGAGCCAGTGTTATTACAGGCTGTGAGACATTCATCTTAGTCCTCAGAGGTGACAATGCATCTGTAACTTTCTTTGTTTGAAGTTGCCTGCAAATGTCCATGGATTGCAGTAGCCACTTATCATCAGGTGGACTGTAAGTTCGTTCGTCACTTGTTTTATAAAAAAAACTTACTTACTGATGGATAGTATTCAAGGCATTGTTGAGTGGTATTAGACTTTAAGACATGTGAAAAAAATAGTTTTGGTCAGTTTTGTTTGCAGAAACTAAAAGGCAACCTCATGACCGTAACGAGAAATGTTTCATCTAAACTTAATAAAATCATTAATATAAAGTAATAAAAGTCGTGGACCAAGGTTCGACCCCTGTGAAACACATAATGAGTGAAGGTAATAGTCATTTATGATATCGTTTTGTTCAAGATACGCAAGACAAAACAACATAAGACTTAATGCGAAGTTAAATTTTGTATAAATATTAAAGTTAATAATGTATGCTGTTCAAAGTGAAAAGAGATCCAAATGAGACACATCATTGAAAAATTTCAATCTTCTTTGTGCCAATTGCTGGTTATTGAAATTTTTCGATTTTATACAACGATTTTATATCGAATGTTATCAAGTACATTATAAATTTATTTATTAAATGTAGGTAATATGTTAATGGTATACTTCAGTAAAACAGGCTGCGTTTACTCATGTGCATAGTTAATTGGGTTACATACATGTTAGGGATTTTATTAGAGCTTGGTAAACTGTTTATGTACATAACATAACGGAAAATAGAATGGTTGCGGGTAAATAAATGATTTGATTATTGCTAATATTGGAGATATAGCAGCAACAAACAAATAGTATGTTTCCTTTTTTCCATCAGCCCGTGAAAGTTCATAACAGAACATGAGCCATTCCTGTAGTCGCAATAACAGCATATTAAGATACTGCCTATCATTTATTTTGTAATACAAAAATATGATTAAACCGATAAACCAAGATTTTAAAGGTAGTATTGGAAATTCAAATGTTGTGAGGAGTTACAAAAATAAATCATGATAAGGCGAAGTTGACACTTCAATTAAAATTTCAAGCCTTTGCAAATCTCACTCCATATCTAATTGTAATACCGATTCTTATAAATTTTTGATTATAGTATGTAATAATAGGTTTCTTCATCATCTCCATTATCAACTCACTGTTATACATAAAACTCCACAAGAACTTCCACAAAGCACAGTCCCTTGCCGACTCCTTACTCCATGAAGTCGTAACTCCATCTAGTGAGTCACTTTTTGTGCGCTACTTCTAAAAATGTATGATTAGAAGAATCTATTATCCAATTATATCCCCAATACACATAAATATAAGCGTATGAAATAAGCGGCGGGAAAGATCAGGTCTATTTGTACAATATAATAAATATACAGGGTTATTTTTCAAAGAGTAGCCAAATTTTAAACTAAGTTCTACTTTTATTTGAAATTATTCCAAATTGAATGTGATTTGTGGCTAACAACGGTTTTGCCTACCGATCGACCCTTACGAATGTGTGCGTGCGCAGTAAAATCAGTTAAAATAATGCATTACCACGCATTTTGAATTAAAAAGATAAAAAGGACAGAATGTTTGAGATATTTTTTAATTAATTTTTCTTCACCATTTGCCTGTATTACTTATTCTGAACCTTCTCTGCAAATTTGGCCGGTTATTGCAAAATAACCCTGTATAGACTGGTGAGGGGAAGCAGTGTTACAGGTGCAACAGGTCTTATGCTGCGATATACAAGCCACCTGCCAATCGTGGTAGTTAACGCGAATCCACTATAAGCACAGTTCAGATCCAGAAGTGGTTGATGAATGAATCAAAAAGAAATTTTTGTTATGTTATCATGTATCACCGGTAGGCGAAGTGTAGGGCGGCCCTCCCACTAGATTGTCAACCTGGTAAGACATGCAGTAAGTCGATGGATGCAGGTGGCTCAGGACCGTGCTTTGTGGCGTTCCTTGGGGGACTTGTGAACTTGTGAAGGGCTGTAATGATGATGATGATTGTATTATGTTAGCAAGACATACCTGGCAGGCTCTGGCGGTTGTGCTGGTTCTGCGGTTTGCATAATCTGCAACGTGGAGTCTGGTAATGGACCCTGCTGCATTGGAGGGCCCTGCTGCATTTGCTGATCCTGTTGCATCTGTTGGCTGTGTTGCATCTGTTGATCTTGCTGCATTTGCTGCTCCTGCTGTAACTGCAACTCCTGTTGCATTTGTACTCCTTGTTCCATTGACTGGTCCATCTGCGGCTGCGGCTGCGGCGGTACCGGGATGAGGTTGAGTTGCTCGGCCGTCATCTCCTCGCCGCCCGTCTCCTTCGAATCCGTCGACCGCACAGATGTGCCTGCGTCGGGATGTATCAAATGTAATAAAAATCACCATCCATTGACATGCTTAAAAATATCGATATAAGTATACAGTATACTTATATCGATATTTTAAAAATAAATAGAATAGATCTACAGACAATGAAGGCTAATATTTTAACGCTCACCAGATGTCGCTAGTTGGGACTAAGGTGAACTTATTTGTTACGGATCGATATGCGTAACAAACTATGTGACGATTCACGCAGTGTCATCATCATTGAAAATTTGCGAATAAAATAAAAAAAAAAATCGGTTTCTAGTGTATTCATTAATTTCTTACACATTTCGAACTTTTTATTTCTACTACTTTTAGGAATATCTGTAATTTGGTTTATCCATTTCTAATCATATTAATAAAAAAATTACAAACATTTCAGACAGAAACATTAATCTATACACTTTGCTAACAAATCAACTTCCCCCGCTATGAAATCTGTCAAATATAACCTATTTACAAAATCATTGGATTCATATAATAATTACTAATCAACTAAAAGAAAATGTTTTCCAGTTTTATAAACTATGTATAGAACAACAGATGCGGGCTGCGGCGGGTTGCAAGTGGAGCACCGCTGTGTGTCTCTGTGTCTGTGCACACGCACACACACACACACATGCAGTGTGTGAGTGTGTGTGCGTGTGTCGGTGTGCGTGCGCGTGTACCTTGCGAGCGCTGCAGGCGAGTGAGCACGCCGGAGGGCAGCTCGGGCTCGGGAGCGGGCCGCGGCGGGTTGCGAGTGGAACGCCGCTGCCGAGGCTTCCTGAGCAGCTGCTTGTAGTTTTCAGCCTTCTTCGATAGGTAATAAAATCTGCCGTAAGCAAATATAACTCCTTAATATTTAGTACAAATATGAATTATCATAGACAATTTCAAAGTCTGAGAATTTCAGAAAAATTCCAATGCAACAAGTACTAGACCGTAACGTGTAGCGGCGGCAAAAGAAAATCCATTATCTCATATCATACCATGAATGTCGTAAGATACAATTCTTTTTATATTATAAGAGTGACAAACGAGCACACAGTCCACCTGATGGTAAGTGGATGCTGTGGCCCATAGACATCTACATGTATCCTCAATTAAGAATCATGCAGATGCGTTGTCACTCCGGAGGACTAAGGTGGAATGCCTCGTTTCCAGTAAAAAGGATCTCCGATTCTCTACACTCACCATACGAAACACAGCAGTATTAAGCTGCTATTTTACGCTGGTATTCTGTGAAAGCGTGGCCCTACCCCGGTCGAGCCGACCCATTCGTGCTGCAACCACAATATAGCTGCAGCATGGCTCTACCACGTAAAAAAGGGCAAATAGGGAAACTTAAACAAGGAATGGGCAGCAATATCTTCCTGATAAAAATCTATATTAAAATAAAACTACGGTTGCCGTGACAAGTTTTCTGCAGTGGAATTTTGATAAGTTGTAATAAAAGAAATATGAATGAAGTATTAGGACTATTGAATTAACTCAAACATGGCGATATTTCACTAGTATTAAGATAAAACATTTAAAATATTCCTAATAATGGAAGTAACAACAGGGAAAGGCTTAATACGTAGGAAGATCGTAAGTTGGATCTAAAACAAAGTCAAAATAAATGAGTAATACATAAATAATAAATAGAATATACAAATTTAAAATACAAGCGTGATAATTTAGGGATAAATATACATAAATTACTTAATAAACTATAAACAAAAATCTCAAAATTTAAACAAATTGATTCAGCTCGCTTCGCAAATTCATGAACCAAACATTTTACTACACAAGTAAACAATCAACTGTAACAAAACAGTAGTAGCACCAATGAGCCTAATAAACATAACAAAAAACAGAGGATCCAGTAATAAAGCCTGAGGGACTCCAGAAATTACAAACATCAAGCAAGACGAAAAAGCATTTATAATAATTATTTGTGATTCTTTGAAAATATAGAATGCAAGTAATATAGATAGATCACCACTAATGTCGGATCCCGCTAATTTATTAAGAGAATACAATGGCATAGACAGTCAAATGTTTTGCTTGATTTTGCGAATATAGCCTTATGTTATTTCCTTTATCTATTTTTTCTTTAAAACATACTATATTTATAATTGATCGATTCGTAAATAGTAAAAGGTTAGATTTAGTTGAAGAAATTATTATTATTGAGAAAACTTTGCTATAATAAAGATATATGTAGTAGCGCTGTAGCCAAAACGTCCCAGACAAGCAACCGAAAGACTGAGGAACTGCAGCTTAGACCAAAATACCTACAAAAAATGGACGAAATTACCATCTCGTATTCCCCCATTTCTTCCTTCAAAACTGGACCGATTTTTTTTTTCAAGATTAATATAAGATTGAACAGTTGTGTATTTACCTATACGTTTTTCTTTTATTTTGTTATGTTTGTCAAATTTGTTTGGCGTTCCGTGTCAGTAAACAGCCATATAACTGGGTAATTTTAGTAAATATAAGGTTCCTAGTTTAAAAATAATTATTTTTGAATAAAATATAAAACAAAGTAATGAGGCAGTGTTAGATAATATAGATTGTATTAATAATAAAAATTAAATAAATAAAAAATATTTTCTCTATTATCATTATTCAGGGAGAAAACAAAGGAACACATTTGTATGGTCAAGGCGCTGCTCGGATATTCTTTTTGATGTGTAACATCTTTCCTCTCGTTTTCCCGCAATCTATGAGAGTGATTTCGTGAAAAGGGACGGATGTGTGTAACAAGAAGCCGGGGATTCGCACGCTATTTGATTTGATCAATAAGTGCGCGCGGTGATAGTAAAGTGTGCTGTTATATAAACTAATTTATATGTGTAAAGTATATTAATAAATGTATTTCATGTTGGTTATAAGTGTCTGAAAAAAGTGTAGATCATTGATAAAAAATGCAAGTGAGTATAATGAATAATTATTCGAATAAATATTTCAGTGTTAAGCTTTTATAAATTTCGAGGTTAATTTCTGTCGCTGGGTGGATTAGTATGATGGTGAGCGCAGATAAAACACCCTCACATTAGTAATTCCGTTCCCCACATCAGCAGTCTGTAAGTCACCAGAGCCTCGTTCGTCAATCAATTGTTATTACATAATGTACTTACAAAAATGTGATAGGGATTAGAATTTCCGCCTTTTTAAATTAGTTGAAAAGAAGTCAAGACATACCTGACGCAATCCCTGACACTCTTCCTGGGTAGAAAAGAGGCGATCTGGCCGAAGTTCTTGGGGTGCTGAAGGTACTTCTCACGGAACAGCTCGCGCTCGCCTTGGGACCAGACATTGCGCATCTGCAGCTCTTTGTGCTCCGTCTCCATGTCCATGCAACGAACTGCCAAAGAGAGTATTAATTTAATAATAATAATGCACTTTCAGATTTTAATAAGAAATAATTTTTTTGTGCAGTCTAACTTGTTAATGTCATTTACACACAAATAAGATAAGATTGTAATAGCAAAATTTTATTAAAATTATGGCACACAGTTAATCGCACACACAACACATCAATCTATCACACACAATTGCACGACTCATCAATCTATCTGATTTTGTCGGTATCGTAAGACATTTTAAGGTAAGGTTATCATTATCATCATCATTACAGCACTTCACAAGTCCACTGCTGAACATAGACCTCCCCCAAGGAATGCCACAAAGCACGGTCCTGAGCCACCTGCATCCATCGACTTCCTGCATGTCTTACCAGGTCGTCACTCCATCTAGTGGGGGGACGCCCTACACTTCATCCGCCGGTACGAGGCCGTCACTCGAGAACTTTTTTCCCCATCGGTTATCGATTATTCGAGCTATATAGTCTAGTTCTACTGCGGATATCCTCATTTCTAAGTTTATCACGCAGAGAAACTCGAGCATAGCCCTCTCCATAGCTCGCTGAGCGACCTTGAGCTTCCTCAACCGGCCAGCAGTGAAGGACCACGTTTCAGTTCCATAGGTCATCACTGGCAACACGCACTGGTTGTACAGTCTCGTTTTCAAGTTTTGAGGTATACCTGACGAGAAAATGTGCCGTAATTTCCCGAACGCTGCCCAGCCGAGTTGAATCCGTCGATTGACCTCTCGGTCGAAGTTGGACTTACCTAGTCGGACTATTTGTCCCAGGTAAACATACTCGTCAACAACTTCGAGCATAGTGCTCCCAACAACTACCGGTATAGGTGTGACATGGACATTAAACATGATCTTTGTTTTGTCCATGTTCATCTTAAGACCTATCCGTTGGGAGACACTATTGAGGTCATTGAGCATAGTGCTTAGGTCCTCCAGCAATTCTCCAATAAGGACTATATCGTCGGCAAATCGAAGGTGAGTGATGTACTCGCCATTGATGTTAATACCGTATCCTATCCAGTCCAGTAGCTTGAAAACGTCTTCCAATGCAGCGATGAAGAGTTTCGGGGATATAACGTCACCCTGTCTTACACCTCTCTGCAGCTGGATAGGTTTCGTAATCTGATTCTGTACTCGGATAGCCATCGTAGCCCTACTGTACAAACACTTCAGCACTTCGATATACCGACAGTCAACTTGGCACCGCTGAAGGGACTGTAGCACCGCCCAAATTTCGACGGAATCAAAGGCTTTCTCATAGTCCACATACGCAAGGCATTGTGACTGATTGTACTCTTCAGTCTTCTGTACAATTTGCCGAAGGGTGTGTATGTGTTCTATGGTACTAAAGTCATTTCGGAAACCGGCTTAGATAAGGTAAGGTATAATAATAAATAACAATCAATGTGGAGGTGCCATTGTTAGCACTGAGAACTAAAATGGTTTATAATATAAACATTCTTTAAATGTACACCATAAAAGAGTGGTGAAAAAAAAGGAAGCAAAGAAGGTTGATGTTAACTATACACCGAAAAAGAACAAGGTAAATAGGTAAGTTAATAGAGCATCGGCCATAGATAATATACTATATAGGGCAGCATCGGCGATCAACGATCATGTACAGGCGCGCACGATCATGGCCGAACTTTCTTTGATGTTTGTCTGAAAACCGACACAGCAGCCATTACGCTCGATCATCACCGATCATGGGCAATTATAGGCGATTATGCCCTCTACACGATCGTGATCGCTAGTATTCGTCCATCATGACCGATGGTATATAGGCTCTTTATAAGGTCGACGAAATGCGAGCAGGCGGTATTAGAGATGTGGGGACAATAAGGCCGGTTCAGAAACAATCTCAAGTTTAATTAAGCACACACTTCCCAATGTCAAAATTTGAGTCTGGACCATATTGGGTGTCCCATTTCAAAACCAAGAACATGAGAGTGACGAAACATAAATCAAGGAATTAAGATTTTAATTATTTAAATAAATATAGAAGTTAGAATGCGGCTGTGTTTCGTAAAGTGAGTGTAGATAAGTGAAGACCGTTTTTACTGAAAACGAGGCATTCCGTGTTAGTCCTCAAGGGTGACAGCGTATCTGCATTTTGATTCTTGATTGAGGTTAGAAGTAGATTTCTATGGGCCACAGCATACATTTACCACCAGATGGACTGTGTGCTTGTTTATCACCCTAATTCTATTTAAAAAATATGGATTTATTACAAGATTTTTTTTATTTTGACGCTAAAATGCTTCTCGGTTTCTTACTTTAACCGGCAGTTGAAAGGAAAGAGCGGAAGAATTGTTTCTTCTTTCTTTGTAGCATACATCATAAACAATCTAAAAGCATGAATCACGTTCACTGTATTTAAGCATAGAGTTTTAAGTATTTTTTTTAATGTCTCTTGCTGGGTCTTGATATGGGCAGCCCATATTATGTTACACAAATTTCATCACTGTGAAGTAAAGGTTAAAACTAGAGATTGCCTGTAAACACCGGTCACAAGCACAAAATCATAGGAGAGCTGAAGAGTAACAATTTGTGTTATGGCTGGTGCGGCACTCAGCGGCTCAGGGGCTCAGGCACGGACTCAGTGTTGGTGAATAAGCGCATCTTCTTGTGGCAGCAGGTGGCAGCAGGTACTCACGGTTGGTGAGCGACGGCGGCGCGCGCTCGCGGTCGCGCAACAGCGGCGGCACCACGGTGAGCGAGCGCATCTTCTTGTCCTCGTGCTGCTGCGGTGCAGGTGGCAGCAGGTGGCAGCAGGTGGCAGCAGGTGGCAGCAGGTACTCACGGTTGGTGAGCGACGGCGGCGCGCGCTCGCGGTCGCGCAACAGCGGCGGCACCACGGTGAGCGAGCGCATCTTCTTGTCCTCGTGCTGCTGCGGTGCAGGTGGCAGCAGGTGGCAGCAGGTGGCAGCAGGTGGCAGCAGGTACTCACGGTTGGTGAGCGACGGCGGCGCGCGCTCGCGGTCGCGCACTAGCGGCGGCACCACGGTGAGCGAGCGCATCTTCTTGTCCTCGTGCTGCTGCGGTGCAGGTGGCAGCAGGTGGCAGCAGGTGGCAGCAGGTACTCACGATTGGTGAGCGACGGCGGCGCGCGCTCGCGGTCGCGCAACAGCGGCGGCACCACGGTGAGCGAGCGCATCTTCTTGTCCTCGTGCTCCTGCTCGTGCAGTCCGTCCGCGATCTCCTCCAGCTCGGCTTCCGACTTGACGCGCGCGCCCAGCCGGTTGAACCTCTCGCGCTCCTCGCGCTGCTTGCGCAGCTCCGGGAACACCTACGAACAACAACATCATCATCATCATCACAGCGCACGAGCACGAATCCACTGCTGAACATTAGCCTCCCCCAAGGAACGCCACAAAGCAAGGTCCTGAGCCACCTGCATCCATCCACTTCCTGCATGTCTTACAAGGTCGTTTTACTCCATCCTACCGCACTGTTTCTTCTCAGAACAGATACTTCTTCTGAACTAGAGGTATAATCCATGCGCGTTCACAATAAAATACCGACTTTTGGTACTGAGTCAGTACCAAAAGTAAAATCCTTCGATTCCGATTCCGATTTTTGCTTGTGTTTAGTTTTTTTTAATTTTATTTGGAACACCAACATCAGCTTTGATACATTTCATTTATTACAAAATTTAAAATTTACATAACTATTGGAAAAAATTCGCATATGGAAATTAAAATTTATATAGACCACACAAGCCTAAAACAAAAGCGATCAATTAAAAATACAAAAAGGAAAAAGTCCAAAAATTTGTGGCACACATGGAATGGGGCAGAAAAAATAAAAATATGACGATAAATTTACAAAAAAAAAACAGAATCTGAACGACTTTCATTAATAACTTTTAAACGGTGTTGAGTTCAATAACAAAATCAATAGGATCCCCTCGGAATATATGGAATCTTATTTAATACTATATATCTCAATCACTGACCTCTACATATACAAGTATGCTGGACTGGCTATTACCATACAAAATGCTTATGCCGATTTGAAGCGCCCTCATTGTCCGTACCGGGAACTAAAATTGACATAATATGCCAAAGTCTGTTGTGTTATTTAAATCGTATCTCTGTATTTTGAACTTTTAAACTAAAAATGAAAGTATTTTATGTGGTTTGATTATGTTTGATTTTAGTTACATAATAGTTCAGGCCTGCTGGAAGAAATTTCAATATGAAATAAGCAGTGCGTTTGTACAAAATATCTTTTTATTTTTCATTGTAACATTACTTTGTGTGTACATAAATTGTAAAATAAAATAAATAAATAAAATTATTTTTAGTAATAATGAATGTGCTTAATATGTAAAACTCGTTACCAAAAGGAAAGTGGGATAACATTCCACAAGTAAGTGAATTTACAGCTAATATTAAACAAATTAAAACTATTTGTATTGTATTGTATTAGTAGCCGTGGCTTGGTAACCCATGGTAAACGTAGGGCGACTCACATGGCTGGCCCGAAGTGAAGGGCTGGCCCAAGGCGGCCACTCTGAGTGGGCTTGTCGAGCCCTTGGATGTGTGTTAGTGGGCTGCGGCTAGAGGAGAGTCCTCTCTCTATATCGCTGCAGCCGAGATGGAGTCGCAAGGGAAGAGGATTGTTGGTATGGCGATGTGCCACTCGACTATCCTCCGCTACTTTGGCGGGGCTGTACCACTGGGTGCTTCCGAGTGCTCATTTTTTCCTGGCTCCATGAACTCCACATATCGGGCTCAGGGAGTACGTTGTGCAGGTGGAGTAAGAGGCCGCGAAGGCAGTGCGCCTTGTTCCTAGTGCGCCTTGTGTTCCTAGTACGCCTTATCTGAGAAGGAAAAGGGGAAGAGAAGTCCTCAACTAAGGAAGGGTCCTCGCTGGTGGGACCGCGGATGTGTTTGAAAGCTTTTCCGTGGCCCTGCCAATGTGTGGCGAAGGTGGAACTCCATGGGGTTTTAGCAGGTGCAGTCCGACATAATCCGTTCTTGCCCCGCGAAGCAGGTATGCGTAGGCATTTCTTCATTTGAAACCGGAAACAAAATCCGTTCTGTAGTTACGAATAAAAACATAGATAGACCAACGCAGCGTCGATCTTGGTTTTATATGAGGTATAAAGCTGCGTCTAAGGCCTAGGTA
This sequence comes from Parnassius orleans, assembly GCA_029286625.1. Lineage (NCBI taxonomy): Eukaryota > Metazoa > Arthropoda > Insecta > Lepidoptera > Papilionidae > Parnassius > Parnassius orleans. Next base: position 8,753,438 of record JAGSMP010000006.1, on the reverse strand, counting down.
TTAATTAATACATTTACTTATTGTATGGCATTATATTAATATGAATACATAAATAGAATGGACGTTACGGGTAGGCCTGGGTATAGAATTTTATCGATATATTTTGTCACACTGTCTTATCTCTATTATTAGTTGCGTGGACGTTCACATCTGCTGTCAGCGCCAAAATGGCGAAATCGCCATTTTACACATAATTTTATGTTATAAAATTTCGCCATTTACACATAATTGTCACGGTGTATAGCCAGTCCATATATAGAGGTCAGTGATCTCAATCTATTGCTTACATTTCTATTAAACGAGAAGACTCATCGACACAGACCAACGGACGGCGGTCCATATATTTTTCAATTACATTTTTTGTTATGTAATCTAAAGTGAATCAATTAGAAAATAAACTAATCTTATAATTATTTTTATGTCTAGCTAAAAGTATAAGAACGATTTTATGTAGCGAAAATTGAGGTATGGCCACATATCAAGAGTAGAGCACTCCCTCACGTTGTGAGGCGTGCAATTGTGAAGATAATTAGTGTTAGCTCTAGGTATTGCTAGAGTTTGGGTACGTCTTATAGGTAATTTGCATGGTATCCAGATGTTAATTTGCTCTAATAAGGAAGGGCAGTCTATGAGACCACTAACAATCTTTAACAGACACATAATGTCTGCTATTTGTTGTCTTCTGTCTAGGGGTAAAAAGTGATAACTTCTACTTCTCGTCTCGTGTATCCATGATCTACTACTCGCTTACATTTATTTAAACTGTAAATATCTTAGAAACTTTTTTGTATGCATTGTTATGTTGCGGATTCCAGACCTCAGAAGCATACTCAAGGATACTACGCACCTAAATACAGAAAACAACTTTAATGAGTTTGTGGGAGCAGTTGCTGCAATACCAAAGGCCCTTAAAAAAGAGCCTTGAGGCACACCATAAGAAATTGACATCCACGCGGACGTACGAGTATACCCATATGTTGTGACCGCCTGGGATCTTTTACTTAACATACGACGAAAACCATCTGTATAGTTTACCGTGTATACCAGCTTTATAAAGCTTCTCGAGGAGCAACAGGTGGTCTATACGATCAAAAGCTTTACTGAATTCAGTAAATATAGTATCAACTTGTGCTCCTTAATCCATATGTAAAAAAGTGTAATCATTAAACACCAATAGTCTGGAAACAGTCGACCTTTGCCTCAATAATCGATGTTGTTACCAAGCTATTTCTAATTTATTTTGTGTGGTTAATTGTGTAACATACATGATTGTAAGCTGTTATTTAAAAAAATGTCCCGCTGGGTTTCTTGCTGGTTCTTCCCAGGACAGAGGTTTTTTTTCGAACCAGTGGTAATTTAACAAAAGAGTGACTTTCAATAAGTATTATTTATAATCTATATTGAATAAAAAGTTTCTGTTTCTGTTTCTGTTTCTGTTCCGGAGTAAAAACGACACTGCGGCATACACCTAAAAGTGAATTCTTTCTAATATTTTGGCAAAGATGCTTAATTTGGATATAAGCCTGTAATTTTTTATATTAGATCGGTCACCGCTTTTATGTACTGGCGTTACAAATGCAGATTTCCAGGTGGCTGGTACCGTACCTTTCGATCGATTAAAATAATACATAGAGGCGAATCTAAATTGTCTACACATTGTCTTATGAAAAAAGTACTATGCCATCAGGCCCTTAGGCCGGCCACATATATACGAAATTCCGTTTCGGGATTCCGTTTCGGAATTCCGATTCGGTATTCCGAACGCAGCAAGTCCATATAAAATCAAAGACCCGTCACACGCGTACAGTAATTTTCCGTTCGAAATTTTGCGGACAAAACGGGATTCCGAATGTATGTGGCCGGCCTTATAAATTAGAAAGTGTAGTTTAAAAATGCCCACACATTACCTTTTCAAAGAATTCTCGATTTCTCGCGTCCTTAGTTTTCCTCTTCTGTCCCTGTTCTATCCTCTCGACCCTGCGCATCCACTCTGCCGCTCTTCTGCTGTACTCTTCTGCTAACGCATCCTCTCGCTGTAATTAATTATGAAAACCCCGTTATATTATTTTTATAGGCATAAAATGATCAACAGTATACTGTCACATTGATTGTATTAGAATGGGCCCCGTTCATCATTAAGGAACATGTCACGATAGCCACGCTTGGCAGACGCCGGAGGTATCATGGGTATTTCTCCCATTAGATAGCAGGCAGTCTCAGGACTTGTGAATTGCTGTAATACTGATGATATTGATTATGATGTATTAGATAAAATAGCTGTAGCTAATTTATCATATCATGACTTTAGTACTGCTCTGTAGCGCACTGAGGGCCGCGTGTTCGAATCCCGCATGAAACAAGTATCTGTATGGCCTACAAATAATTGCTCCAGGTCTGGATGTTGGTCTTTGTGCAATCGAGGTATGTTACCTGCCTCCTCGATATAGGAGAGAATCCAATTGTGGGGTAACTTCTATAAAGCAGAAGAAACCACTAAGAAGAACCATCTTATCATAATTTTGTTTTTCTTTTACTTATTGAAAACCAGTGCTTGAATACAATTCAACCTGGCGGTAATATGAAATAATCTTAGATGATAAAAGGCATTGCCTTAGCGTAAAAAACCTATTCACTCACCCTACATTGTAATTGAAAGACGGACTCTGGCAATGTATTTTTCTAGTTTTATCATTTATCTTTGACCAAAAATATAGCTTTTTGTCTCTTTTTAAGGGGTTTTCCATTGTGATAATGATAGCCTCTTTATAGCAAATTTATTTTAAGTCAATATATTTAATATCTTTCTTCGAATTTTTTCCATTTTTTTATATAATTTTCGTAAAAGTTGACGCATTGTGGATAACTCCAGCATCACTTTATTAATTTTATTTTACGTTAAAGTATTAGTACTATATGTACTACAAGCACGATAACAATAGGATTGATGATAGTCTACTGACAACTTCACTCTCTAAACGTCAATTTTCATGATAGCTTCACCATCTTCATGACACGAATATTTTATCTATTTTTAAAAATATTAAGCAAAATGCAAAAATAACGTAAAGTTTAACAATTTTAAAAGAAATAAATATATTGCTAATGGACAAACGTTCAAACTCGGAAAAATTATTTGAAAACCATACGAACATTTGATTTTAACCCGTGGCCCTACAGTAGTATAAAATTACAACCTATATACATCCCATTGCTGGGCACAGGCCTGTTTTCATTACTGAGAGGGTTTTAAATCAACGAAATATCCGCCGCACTGTCACGCCACCTAATTCGTGTTAGCGGACTTCACGTATTCAAAATATTTTTGTTTTTGTATTTTATATTTTATATTATATACTGAAGTTAACCATTTCACTGTCCCATGAGTCATACATGATATTATTAATAGCATCATTATTATTACTCACAAGGCACATTTTTTTTAAATAGTGGGTGTTTGTTATTAATAATAAGTGTGTGGTACCTTCTCGGCCTCGAGTTTTATCCTGCGTATGTGTTCTGCGAGGCGCTTCCGGAAGACGCGGTGCTTGCGTATGTTGTGGTGGTAGACCTCGGTGTCCTGCGGCTGGTTGTACAGCGGGTACAGCGCGGCCGGGCACAGCGCCGACAGCGCTGCGTGAGCGGCCGTCGCCTGCGGGACACTCGCACGTTACTCGCTAGTAACTCGCACGTTACTCAAAAAAAAAGTTACAGCATTTTTTTATGAATAAGGATAACAAACGAGCTTGCAGTTCACCTAATTGTAAGTGCAGCAGAGTATGCTGGTGATATTGGCAATAAAGACTACAATAATCAAAGATTTCTATGAATACTACTAGACGGGCTCTGCGGCCTTACATTGCGCACTAAGTTACAGTCAATTCACCGAAACTATTTTAATCGACTGCGGGCGGACGCAAAGACTTCTTTGTTTTGTCAACCGCGAACGTTGTTTTCGACAATCTAACACAGTTTTTGTTTAATATGAGTAAAAAAACGCTCTCATGATTTACGAAGGTTTTTTCAGATAAGTATGTAACTTATCTGAACTTTGCTAATAAGACTGTCGTAAAAAGAATAGAACAGAATAGAATAATTTTTATTCAATATAAATTATTACATAATACTTATTGAAAGTCATTTTTATTTACCACTGGTCCTGGGAAAACCAGCAGGAAACCCAGCGGGTCTTTTTTAAAACATATTTCACTTTACAATAATTTTATTTGTACAAATTTTAAATGAGTTTTAATAGATATACATAGAAGTCTTAGAAAATTATAGTCTAGTAGTATACATAGAAGTCTTTGTAAAATGTAGTTTAGCAGTATGCATAGTCTTTGAAAATTGTAGTCTAGTGGTATACAGTTTTATCCGACACTATTCCGGTGATATCCCGGATGTCCGAGATTAGAATTGCTCTCCAGCACCTTAAAAACGGCAAGGCTCCAGGCGAGGATGGAATTACAGTGGACGGTACGGACAACGGTGAGCTGAAAGTAGGGAAATTCGGAATAGGGCAACGGAACCCAAGGGGCCAGCAGCTGGCTGGAAAGAGAGACTCTTTATGATGAACTCTTTCTTCCAAAAGCTGCTCCACAGAAAGTGGACCTGGTCGAGCCCCGACGGTTCGACAAAAAGTTAGATAAACTTCATTATGACGACCAGACTGTTCAGTGATATCTCAGTGATCGCGAGGGTGAAAACTGGCAGCGATCACCGAATGGTGAGAGGCACACTGAACCTAAACGTTAAGTTGGAGAGGCCACGTCTAATGAAGTCAACGCTCCGTCCCCTTCGTGCTCTAATCCAAAGCCCCGAAAACTTCCAGCTCTAGTTACAAAATGGTTTTCAGTGCCTAGAAGACTGCAATGAAGAGGACGATATGAATGACAAGCTTGTGGAAACTGTCCATGCAGTCGGAGCTAAGTTCTGTAAGACCCGTCGCAGAAGAACACAAGAACGGACGACGGGAGATGAAGCTGCAGTCTTCAGCAGATTTGACAGCATACAGGCAACTGAACAGACAGATCTGCAAATACATGTGGCGGGACTTACGCAACTTCAATACAGCTCGTATTGAAGAAGCGATCGAGCGGAACCAGGGCTCCAAAGTCTTTGCCAGAGATCTGTCTGCCAGAAAGAGCCAACTGTCAAAGCTGAAGGCCGAATGTGGCAGCATCGCTTCCGGGACACCTGAGATTTTGAGTGAGATTGAGAGGTTCTATGGGCAGCTGTACACGTAATCGTTGTAGCCACACGCAAGTGTGAGTAACGATCCAAGAGCAAGTCTTATCCGACACTATTCCGATGATATCCCGGACTTCAGTCTGAGCGAGATTGGAATGGCGAGGATGGAATTACAGCAGAGCTTCTGAAAGCGGGTGGAAAACCGGTACTTGAAGTCCTTCAGAAGCTCTTTAATTCCGTCTTCCATGGTGGGACTACTCCGGAGGCGTGGAGCAGAAGTGCGGTGGTCTTTTTCTTCAAGAAAGGCGGCAACGTTCGCTTGAAGAACTACAGACCGATTTCCCTTCTGAGCCGCGTTTACGTGTTGTTTTCGAGTCATTACGAATCGCCTCACACGCAGGCTCGAAGACTTCCAGCCTCCCGAACAAGCCGGTTTCGGAAAAGGCTTTAGTACCATAGACTACATATACATACCCTTCGGCAAATTGTACAGAAGACCGAAGAGTACAATCTGCCACAATGCCTTGCGTATGTGGACTATGAGAAAGCCTTTGATTCCGTCGAAATTTGGGCGGTGCTACAATCCCTTCAGCGGTGCCAAGTTGACCGTCGGTATTACGAAGTACTGAAGTATTTGTACAGTAGGGCTTACAATGACTGTCAGAACCAGAAGATACAGAATCAGAGTACGAAACCTATCCAACTGCAGAGAGGTGTAAGACAGGGTGGCGTTATATCCCCGAAACTCTTCACCGATGCAAATTGAAAGACGTTTTCAAGCTACTGGACTGGAATGGATACGGTATTAACATCAATGGCGAGTACATCACTCACGTTCGATTTGCCGACGATATAGTCCTTATGGCAGAATCGCTGGAGAACCTAAGCACTATGCTCAATTACCTCAATAGTGTCTCCCAACGGATAGGTCTTAAGATGAACATGGACAAAACAAAGATCATGTGTAACGTCCATGTCACACCTATGCCGGTAGTTGTTGGGAGCACTAAGCTCGAAGTTGTTGACGAGTATGTTTACCTGGGACAAATAGTCCGACTAGGTAAGTCCAACTTCGACCGAGAGGTCAATCGACGGATTCAACTCGGCTGGGTAGCGTTCGGGAAATTACGACACATCTTCTCGTCAGGTATACCTTAAAACTTGAAAACGAGATTATACAACCAGTGCGTGTTGCCAGTGATGACCTATGGAACTGAGACGTGGTCCTTCACTGATGGCCGTATGAGGAAGCTCAAGGTCGCTCAGCGAGCTATGGAGAGGGCTATGCTCGGGGTTTCTCTGCGTGATAAACTTAGAAATGAAGATCCGCAGTAGAACCAGAGTGACCGACATAGCACAACGGATTAGTAAGCTGAAGTGGCAATGGGCCGGCCATATAGGTCGAAAACCGACCACCGATGGGGAAAAAGGTTTTCGAGTGCCAGCCTGTATCGGTAGGCGAACTGTAAGACGGCCCCCCCACTAGATGGAGTGACAACCTGGTAAGACATGCAGGAAGTCAATGGATGCAGGTGGCTCAGGACCGTGCTTTGTGGCATTCTTCGAGGGAGGCCTATGTTCAGCAGTGGACTTGTGGAGAACTGTAATGACGATGATGATGATGAGTGGTATACATAATAGAAGTCTTTGAAAATTGTAGTCTAGCAGTATACATAGAAGTCTGAAAATTGTAGTCTAGTTTTATACATAGAAGTCTTTGAAAATTGTAATCTAGTGGTATACATAGAAGTTTTTGTAAATTGTAGTCTAGCAGTATACACAGAAGTCTGAAAATTGTAGTCTTGTGATATACATAGAAGTCTTTGTAAATTATAGTCTAGTAGTATACATAGAAGTCTGAAAATTGTAGTCTAGCAGTATACATAGAAGTCTGAAAATTGTAGTCTAGTGGTATACATAGAAGTCTTTGTAAATTGTAGTCTAGTGGTATACATAGAAGTCTTTAAATTGTAGTCTAGTGGTATACATAGAAGTCTTTGTAAATTGCAGTATACATAGAAGTCTGAAATGATTATTATTTGAGAAGAGTAGTAAGGCGAACCTTCTTGCGGTTGTCGGCGTATATGCACTGCGGCAGGCTGCGGTGGCGCGGCGGCGCCTCCTCGGGCTCGGGCGCGCGCACCGGCTTGCTGGCCGTCTGCTCGAGCTCGCGCGCCTTCTTGCGCAGCTTCAGCAGCGTCGTCTCCGATAGCGCCATCTCGCGGTCCACCTGCACAACGACCACCGTAAACATCCTATTAACATACTATAGATATTAATACCATAATTATGTCAAATCCGTGTGATAAATTCATAATTGTAGGTGATTTCAATTTTGGTAGTCAAGTAGATTGGAATGTTTGCAACAACAGTAGTGAGTTGTTACCTACCAATTACTCCTGTCAATATATTTCTGATTTCCTCGACTCTGTTAACACCTGTAGCTTATCTCAATATAATTGTATACGTAACTTAAATAGGAGACTACTTGACTTGGTTCTCTCTAATGACCTTGTAGATGTTAAGGAATGCTATGAGCCATTGGCAATGCCCGCAGATATGCACCATAAGCCTTTGATTACAAAGGCTGATTTTGTTGAAATACATTAACTAGATGATAAGAAGAAAAACACTTATCTTTTTCACAATGGTGATTACGCGGCTATTAGTTCAGCTCTTGACCAGGTAAACTGGTATGACCTTTTAGGGAGTGAATCTCTAGACAATGTAGTCACTCTCTTTATAATAAATTATATGAACTTAGGAAGCAGTTTATTCCCATAAAGTCCACTAGACGCTCGTCAGACCCTCCATGGTATAATTCTGCGCTACTAAAGGTCTTAAAAGAAAAACACAAGTATCATCGCAAGTTTAAGTTATATGGTAATTTATCCGACTATCAATCTTTTTCATTATTATGTAAAAGCGCTAACCAGTTAGAGCGAGACTGCTTTGAATCCTATATTGATAAAATCGAATCTTCCATAACCAGTAACCCAAAAATTTTCTGGTCTTTTATAAAAAGTAGGAATAATGCGTCTGCTACTCCTAATCTAATGTATTACGAAGAATCATTTGCGAACACTGGTGAAGGCATTAGTAACTTATTCGCTAAATATTTTAGTACTACTTTCGTTGAACCAGAATTGGAAACTTCCGATTCTAAATTATTTCCTATAACTGATTATAGTATAAACGGTATTAGCTCAATACACGTCTCAGATAAAGATATCTTGAAGCTATTACAAGGCCTCGACATCTCTAAATCTGGTGGCCCCGACCATATACCACCAATATTTATCATAAATTGTGCGAAAAGCTTAGTCAAACCCATTAGTATACTATTTAAGCGGTCATTAACAGAAGGAATAGTTCCACATGTTTGAAAATCTGCCTTCATAACACCGGTTTTAAAAAAAGGCGATAAGTCGAATGTCGGAAATTATCGTCTCATCTCGAAATTTATGCCTGTTTTCAAAAGTTCTTGAAAGAATCGTTTATAATGGAGTCTATTATGCAGTACAAAACTGTTTGGGTGATGAACAACATGGGTTTCTTCGAAAGCGTTCAACTATTTCTAATCCCATTTCGGTTAATGAGTTCATCACTAAAGGCATGGAGCAGCGTGCACAGGTAGACGTAATTTACACAGATTACAGCAAGTGTTTTGATCGTATTAATCATCATGTTCTTTTACAAAAGCTGTTAGCTGCAGGAATACACGGTGACTTGTATAGATGGTTTTGTTCCTATATAGAGAATCGGACACAGGCTGTGGTTTTGCGTGGTTACATGTCTGGTTGGTGCTCAATCCCATCTGGTGTTCCTCAGGGTTCATTACTTGGCCCCCTCTTATTCGCAATATTTATTGCCGATATTAAGTCATGTTTTAAAAATTCTCTCATACTACTTTACGCCGATGACATGAAATTTTTAAAACTATTCATAATCTAACAGATGTTAAACAACTTCAAGAAGACCTAAACAGGTTTTCTGATTACTGTAAACTCAATAAGCTTCAATTGAATATCTCCAAATGTTCTCATATAACATTCACACGACAAAGATCTAGTATTGGGTTCGGTTATACTCTTCATAATCAGACTATCAGCATGGTAAATCATATTCATGATCTCGGCGTAATACATGATAATAAATTTGTATTCGACAAACACATTGAATATATTGTCAACAAAGCATCCAAAGCTCTTGGTTTCATTTTAAGAATTTCAGCCTGCTTCCGCTCTCTTAAAGCTTTTAAGATTTTATATTGCTCATATGTGCGAAGCCATTTAGAATATGCGTCCCAAGTGTGGAACCCACAATATAAAGTTTTCATATCTCGTATTGAAAGTATAAAGAAAAAAAAATCTGAGATACCTCGACTTCAAGGTACAAAAAAAAATCAGCCAATTATCTAGAAATATGTAACAGATATCATTTTTTGCCGTTGGAATATAGACATAAAGTCAATGATATTTGTTTCTTAGTTAATATAGTAAATGGATCTATTGATTCTTCTGAGCTACTTACTCACATAATGATTCGAACCGATATAATGAGATTTAGACAGCGACCCTTGCTGTATATACCTCTTGCTTCAACGAATTATAGAAAAAATTCCTTCTTTCTGCGTAGCGCAATGGAATTTAATAAACTTTCATCTGTAGTAGATATTGACTTATTTTCTACTAGTTCGAAATCTGTAAAAAAAGTGATAAACAGAGAATTTTTCACTCACAGCCGCGACTAGCATGACTCAAGTTGCTAGCTCCTTGGTCTCACGCCAAGTTAAATTATGTGGGTTTTTTTTTTTGTTAATGTTTTTGCATATATTTTTTTTGTTATTGTTTTGTGAGTAGTTTAAGTAATCCCTGGAGTATTTTAAATTTGTATAAAGTTGGATGAAAGTAATATGTGGATGCTTTTAATTAGCAATTCTTATCACCATTTTGTAACTTTACGAAGATATTAGTCTGTAAGCCTTCCTAAAACGAATAAATGAATAAATAAATAAATAAATACGTAGTGCGTACGGGACGGCAATCCGACACGACCGGAGAGAGATGAGGCGCAGGAGCAAAGGCTTTACGTGCTTCCCGAGGCGCAGTAGCGAAACACCGCGAATTTTTAGACAGAGAACCCAATAACTAATTTAAACCTGACCCGGGATTTGAACCCGGGACCAAATGATCGGCTTGTACGACCACTAGACCAACGAGACAGTAACCCAGTAGTAACCCAGCAGTAGTAAAACATTATATACTGCTTATGAAAAAAAAATGTAACCTTAGTCTTAATATTTTATTTTTTATGGTCGACGATAAATACAAAAACAAATTTTGAAATAGATTCAAATGTAATGCGATCACGCCAACCGTAACCTTTAATTTTACTTTTATCTAAAATCTCAAGAGAAATCGAACACCATTGAAGAACAACTACTTTTATTTTCGTTTACATATAAGTGCCAGACAAACATGGGACATCGCAAACTAACATTGGTCAAAAACCAACAGCAATCAAATGGAAGATTGTATTAAATCGATATTTCTCTTTTCCCTTTTTTTTGGGATTTTTATCTAAACGACATGCCAATCCCATTATACCTTATACTAATTACTGCTAACACTATAGAACAAAATATAAAAGTACAATTATGAGTACTATTTAAATTATTATACTAAAATACTCTTATACTGCAGATTTGAAGATAATTGTTCCGTCTTATTAGCAAACCTGAATAACTCTCTTGACATCCTTGTTATAGGTTTGATAAAACCCTTTGCACTAGATAGAGATCCAAAACATTTGCGTTAAACTCTTTCAGCGCAGCCTATCTATCTTCCTAAGTTACTTAATTTATACAAGCCATTTTTGTTCAAAATATATAAACTTTTCAGCATAATATGCACCTTAGATATTTGCTGAAGCAAGTCATCTTTCGTAGTCCGGAAGCTCTGATCTTCTAACGTCGGCTCCGATGGCGGATTCGGTGACAGCACCTCCACAATATTGTACACCGGCTCCTGAAACGTTAAACGCAGTTGTTGAAAAGTATGCAATGTCATCTTACGAGACGGGTCTCGTTCTATTTTGCTCTTCATCACCACCACTATCATCAGTTTGTAAGTTCACGGTTGGGTCAGACAGGTTACAGTTATGACACCCGTTGAACTGATTGTGCATACTCTTATGCCACCACACAGTATTCTAAGTCACAAATTAAGTAAAAAACAAAACAAATTAAGTATATGTGCCTGTTCTGGCATGTAACAATAAAACCACAAAACTAAACAATACATTACGTAATTTGTAACTATGGAAATTCCACAATTTAAATATCATGTCTAAGTACAATCCTATTTACCTCACCACCTATCCATCACGTCATTTCGTGTCGCGGATGTCGTAAGCGGCGTCTACGGGTAAATCCATAAAAACCCCCATAACCTGACCATTGATGTCGGTATCACCATCTAGTGTAAGCCAGATGTAAAATATCGTATGTGTGATATCTAGTACCTACTGCGATTACAAAGCCACATGCAGAGCATAATGATTTCAGAAAATCCCGTTTACAATTGGAGAGACAAATGTTTACAATAAACTACGCACAGTTGCTTTTTTATATAGAAATATACATGGCAAACGAGCGCACATATAGGCCACAGCAGTGGAATCTGTGGCCTATATACATCTACATCTATCCTCGATTTGGAATCAAAATGTAGATGCGTTGTCACCCTTGAGGTCTAAGATGGAATGCCTCGTTTGCAATCAAAAAGGTCACTCTATCTACACTTATCATACGAAACATAGCAGCATTAAGGTGCTATTTTACGCAGGTATTCTGTGAGAGCATAGTCCTTCCCCGATCGAGCCGACCCAATCGTGCTACAACTTTATAGCTGCAGCATGACTCTACAACGTACTAAAGCTTACATTAAAAGGAAATTAGTGCTGCGTTTTATACGCGGCAGGATACATACATACAACACGGTTCTATTTCGAAAATAGTCACAAACATCACATAATCGTGTTTATATATTTTGGGCAAGGAGACGCTTTAGTTTGTACTATAAATATCTGTGACATGAAAGAGTATGAACGACGAATTACGCTATTAACAGATTAAAAAGTGTCTCTCAATTAAAAAATGTTAAATATCTAATCTTACACGGACCATAACAATTAAACCCGATCGTACGAACGAAACTCAACCGACATATTAGAAAATAATAAACGGAATATGAGAATCGTCATAATATTATAATATCCAGGGTCTCAAAGCTGCTGATGAGCATGTTTAACGTATAAAAAGTTTCTATTAGTATCCAAACTATCATTGCCAACAACCATCTTTTTACGTGGTAGAGCCATGCTGCAGCTATATTAATAGTATAGTTGTAGCACGAATGGGTCGGCTCGACCGGGGAAGGACCACGCTCTCACAGAATACCAGCGTAAAATAGCAGCTCAATGCTGCTGTGTTTCGTATGGTGAGTGTAGAAAACCGGAGACCCTTTTTACTGGAAAAGAGGCATTCTATCTTAGTCCTCACGGCTGACAACGCATCTGCATTTAAATTCGCAAACGAAGATAGATGTAGATGTCTATGGGCCACAGCAACCACTTACCATCAGGTGGACTGTGTGCTCGTTTGTCACCCGTATACTATAAAAAAAACAACTCGAAGGAGCCTCCTGGAGACATAGTGAACACCATTGAATACTTGGGCAATCACTGAGTTTCGCAATAATTGAGTGAATAATCCTTAAGATAATAAATCGCTGAAAATGAAAAGATCAGCTAAGTAAAATTGTTTTAAGGAATAATAAATATTTGGATATTATTAGCCGACGCTACTGCTTTAAGTAAAACGCAAATGCATTACCCCAATGTGGTTTTACGCATGTCTTGAAATCTAGTTGGGGGCCCTTGTACACTTTGTTTATCCATCAGTCATCGGTTCTACGAGCTATGACCCATTGCCACTTCATTATTTCGTTCCGTTGGGCTATGTCGTTTACTCTGGTTCCACTGCGGATATCCTCATTTCGAATCCAATCACACAGAGAAACTCTGAGCTTCCACATATGACCAGCGGTGAAAGTCCAAGTCACAGATCTATATATCATGACGGTTAACAGACCGATTATGAAACTCAAGAATCAGCAAGTCATTAGCAATACTTATTCTTTGGAGGATGACTACTTAACTTCATTATTCAATTGAAAACGGGAGTCATATTGAAAATTTTATAATTAAAACTAGCAAACTATGGTATTCTTAGATTGTACTGACCCGCGTATCGACACGCAGCTGTGGGTGATGCGTGGCAGGTCGCTCGGCGCTGAGTCGGATCTTCTTGAAGGGCGGGGGATCCGCGGGGGGTGGATGGTGTGCAGGAGGCGCGGGGGGCGGCAGGTAAGCGCCCCCCAGCAGCGAAACGCGACCGCCACCGCCGCGATACTCACCACGCCCGTAGCTGCCATCTCTGCAACACAAACATAATCCTTTTTTTTCTGCAGAAAACCAACAGCAGTTCTAAAAGCGTAGCGAATAACAGGTGTCCCTTTGTAACCTAAAAGTAGGGCGTAAGGAGGGTGTAGTTAAAAATATCTCCGAGGCATTTTCCAGACAGCAATTAGTAAATATTATAATTTTTAACTCACATAATAATAGTACACCCTCGACATATTTTAAGTTCGAATACGGTTCGCTCGAGTACCATTAAATTTAATGGCAAACGTTTATCCCCTAAGGCTTAAGGGCTTAACTTAGGACCTAAGTTACCACGGCACCACTAATTAAAAAAGTTCATAAGTATTTACTACAGCTTCGTGATGTAATAATAAAGGTCTTTTTTTATAAAAATGAAGGGACGAACGAACTTACAGTCCACCTGTGATGGTACCTTTGTGGACTAAGGTGGCACGCCACGCAGCCTGTAATTATACTGGCTATCCATGTATCCTTCAGACTGCATTGCAGGCACTGCTATTTGGCGGCATAAAAAGGTATGAGGATGGTATACGTGATAGAGCCACGCTGCAGCTATATTATAGTTGTATACTGTATACTGCTGTGTTTCGTATGGTGAGTGTAGAGAACCGGAGACCATTACTAGAAACGAGGCATTCCATCTTAGTCCTCTTGATTTGATTCTTAATCGAGGATAAATGTAGATGTCTATGGGCTACAGAATCCACTTACCATCAGGTGGACTGTCTGCTCGTTTGTCACCCTTATTCTATAGTTAAGGTCGACCGAGGCCGACTTCACACGTCTTCGATTTTTTTTTAAATTTCGCATATATACAGGTTTCCCGATATTTTGTCTTCACGTCGAGCACGTCGTAAATCAGCACTTCAAAATGCAATTGATAATTTGGTTGGTGCCGGCGAGCGATCGAAGCTAGGATGCTGGCGTACTGTGAAATTTACAGCGACCGCATAGGCCCTGAGATACCACAGCCCATAAGAATATAATTAATAAATTATGTAACTTTGTCAGCACGCAACTTCACAGCTGGGCATATACTTCTTCCATTGTAAGAGTTGCCGTAAGCGCAACGTTTGACAGACAAATTAGCTAACGCATTATCTAATGTCTTTAACGTAGCTCGCAGTTGCAGATCTAGGTAATTTACGCCTGGCATAGAGATTGCTATACCATCCTCTATCGGAAGCCATAAGATCTTTCTGACATTACCTATAATCGCCTCTTCCCATAACTTCCCATTGGACGACATGTCATGGATTTTTTTCTCTGAAAACGTATGTTGTTGGCCCTGCGGTCTTTACAACTTCACCAGAAAAGATTCGTGAGCGAGGACTCGCGATTTACTGAGTGCGAAGAGGTTATTGACGCCGTTTGCAGTTCGATAGCTAGGGGAGGCTCGATGTAATCTAAGATGCAACTGAATTGTGGCCATATTGCGGACATGGTGGAGATCCACGTTCTTCGCGTAATAGGGGCTCCTGTAATACGGGGCAGGAATTAGCTTTGTAAAGTTGGGAGTTTCCAGAGACGTTTGTGCGGGATATGGGCAAAGGGTACAAAGGACATAATAGGAGTAAGAAACAAAGCTCGCCTTGTTTCTTACTCCAATTATGTGGTGAGAAAAGCTCATTATATGGTCCGTTGTAACCCACAGGTACCTGGGATCAATAACACCTTGTTTACCCAAAGAATTGGGAAATTGTCGACGTTGATCGTCTTACACGTATGAAACGTTATACCGTCATTGCAGTATTTATAAAAACAAAACTTATATACGTATGTAAAATATGCGACATTATGTCACCAAAAACGCTGTGGTTTAATTTATAACAGTCTTCAGGCAATTGCCACGTTGCCATTCCACATTTTTAACCTTTCTGGTGGGGTGCTTTAAATAATGGACATTAATTACGACAGTTATAATTCGTGCATGACTGTGAAATCGGGGCGCGCTGCAATGCTCCTCAAAATGTCAGCCGGTACAACAGTCGCCTGTGTTGCGACCGCGTCGCGTTCATTATAAAAAAAAACAGTTAAACTAATGAGACAGATTTATAATGAAGCATTCATTCCGGAGTACCAGAACGATGTAATTAAAATTTAAATAAAACTGAGGTAACAAACGAATCAAAACCGCGATGGTTCCAACTTCAAACAAACAAGGCTACAGATGCGATGCCACCTCTGAGAACTAAGATGGAATAGCTCACAGCTTGTAATTATACTGGCTTTCTATATATAAAAATATCTCTATAATATATAAAAACTATAGAGTGATATAAAATAATGCTGAGCTGAGTCTTCAAATTTTGAAAATTCGTTACGGTCTCGAAAAGTATGGTGTAACACCTTGATATAATTAAAAATATATATCCACTGTGAATACAAACTAACCAGTACAATTGAAGGCTGTGAGACATATCATCTTAGAGCTTCGAGAGAGGTGGCATTCTTGTTTAAAGGGGTGGGGAATGTCCATGAGTTCCAGTGTCCATTAAGAAACATTTTATACGTGGTAGAGCCATGCTGCAGCTATATCAGTAGTATAGTTGTAGCACAAATGGGTCCACGCTCTCACATAATACCAGCGTAAAATAGCAGCTTAACGCTGCTGTGTTTCGTATGGTGAGTGTAGAGAACCGGAAACCCCTTTTACTGGAAACGAGGCATTCCATCTTAGTCTAGTAGATGTCTATTGGCCACAGCAACTACTTACCTTCAGGTGGACTGTGTGCAGTTTATCACCTTTATCCCGTTAAAAAAAATTAAAAAACAATCAGGTGGGCTTTGGTTATATACTCACTTTAATATTATAAATAATCCTTAAAACCGAGACGACAAAATACCAGAATAAAAATAATGGCCCTATACACTAATAAGGCTTAATTTTGACTTTTTTTTTACTATCCTAAGCCAGCGCTTGACTACTATTCCTACTGATTGTAAGTGGTGATGCCGCCGAAGATGGTGAAGCTCACTGACTTTACAAAAGCCAATTCACTCTAGCCTTGAAGACACCCACGTTGTAATCTGATGGAAAGACAGATGCTGGCTAAATAAACAAACTAAACTTATATAACTGACTTTCATACAAATAAAATATACATGTGTCTGTGAGTACCCTATTTTATATAATATTTTATACTTTTTGCTCCTACTTCTCAACCAAATCAGATATTATAGGTACTAAAGCTATTGAGTAAGCGGATTATGAACAATGATTCTGAGGCCAACCCATTTTCGCCGCAATTGTCGGTAAAATTTAATTTAATTTTACGCAAACAAAGCCGCAATAAAATATAATTACGAATTTAATTTAGCAACTTCAGTTATGTATATAGTTGATTTTAATTGTAATAGAAACCTGGTCCCCTCCAGCAGTGACAGGAGGGGTGTAAAGGAAATATCATAACTGTTCCTCCAAATGTTAATCATATTTGCACGCGGTGCACCCTGGTGTACGAGTACAGACGAGGGTCTTACGATCAACCCGAGAATGCCGATCTTGAATCCTACACTACGCATGATGGTTTATGGTCTCGTCTTTGTGCTCACAAACCCGCTTGCCCAGCATGGTGAAAATGGTTTACACATTCAAGAAAATCATGTCAGATAGCGCATAGTTGAAAATCGTATTTCTCAAACGTTTATTTAAAAAGGTAACAATGATTAAATTTTTTAACGTGATGATAAATTGAAAGAAATCAAAATAAAACCAGCTATTAATATAAACCATTTCATGACAAGTAATAAACATCTGTCAACACTTATTATTAATGGTAATTCGGACTTCAGAAACAAAATAACGATGGACCAAAAATACGCTCAAAATAATAAAGAAAGTAATAAGTCATCACGAGAGCTTTCAGAGGAAAAATGGTCCTAAGACATCCATAAAAATAGCACGATAACTATAAAGAACATCGGTCACGGCCCATACATGCTATGACCTGGCTATAAAATATTGCGAACATGACTAGTGTATGGATTAATCCGTTCCCCTAGGCACAATCTCAATCATATATTGAAAATATATTATTTAAAAGCCGAGGATCATAGAACGTTACCCTTATGTATTTCGTCACTTTTGAGGTTATGATGTGATAAATCTGCAGCCATGACTACAACCTCATCTAAAAGCATTGATATGAGAACTATGCAGTAATATATACTTAACTATATAAGTCAATGGCTAAAACACAAAAATAGTCTTTCTAATCTTTTCACTGTTATGTATCTAAGACACCTTTAACATTTTGTGTTTTTATTACTACTGGCAAAGGTATCTTAGCCTATACAGTCAAACTGGAAGTGGCTTATTTTATAAAATTATTTACAATATGTTGATGCATCATATGCTAAGTTTTTAGGATTTTGAAGACAACTTAAATGACATAAGACATCTAAAAATGATGTTATTGATAATACACTACAAAAATAAATAAATAATCTACAATAAAATCTAGTATTTAAAAAAGTAAACGCATAATGGTAGTGTTACTTTAGTGTTATGATGCAACGTGTACCACAGATAAAAACGGGACGGGTTTAGATGCGTTCAAAACCTATAAAAAGTGGTAAAGAAATAAGGTTTTTATTACAAAGCTAAATTTTACCGGCTCCAATAAAATAAGCTGGACTCCGTAATTTAATATACACCTAAGTCACTATTTTTTGACGTATCAATCATTGGTGGTCGTTTCATATTTCGATCAGGTCGTATTTGACCGATGTTCTTTTAATAAATCATAAAGACTAAATCTGCTTCTCCATTAGCACATTGCGACTTGTTATGAATCCTACAATAAAATGAAGAACGAACTCCGTATTTTTTATGTAAACACTAGTTGCCAAACAAGTTGTTTAATACCATATATGCGAGATTATTAAATCTACATAGAATGACCTAATATGGTCCGTTTTTGATAAAAACATGCTTATATTTAAACTCTTGTGAGTGTTACTGTGTTGTGGCGGCTTAAGAGAATCCTTCGCCTGATTTCGTTCCGTGGGTGTCGTATGAGGGGACTATGGAAAAAAGCCAGAAAAAATCTTATGAATGCCGTTAAATGGCGGTATACCATTTTGTTTACGTCAGTCTTGTAATACCCCGAACGGAGACCGATTAGAATCAAGCTCGGAACAAGTGTTTGTATTGCATAAAGTACGAGCGCACAGTCCATCTGATGGTAAGTGTATTCTTTAGATATGAGTAGATATCGTTGTCACCCCTGAGGTGTCTTCGGTTTTGTACACTCACCATATGAAACACATCAGCATTAAGATGCTATTTTATGTTGGTATTCTGTAAGAGCGTGGTCCTTCCCCGGTTGAGCCGACCCATTCCTGCTACAATCAAAATATAGCTGTAGCATGGCTCTATCACGTAAAAATACTTAATTACTTTATGTATACTCTACTGTTCCGGGACTGGATGTTTATCCGTATGTCGGTAAATACATCATTATAATAAAAATCATTTCTTTGACAACAGTACTACTTCTATATGATGTGTGGGTCTGACTGTCTGACATAGGATCATTCTAGCCACATTTGTATTTTGTTGTCGAGCAGCAGGCGATAATTTAAATACTATTATCATCCACTGATATGCAAATGAAAGGCTTTTATGACAAATATAATTCACTAGCCGCAAATACGAATATATTATACTATCCATATCAAAATTTATTGCATTTGCTAAATATAAATGTGTAATGTGTAACCGGTGACCTTTATAAAAACAGATGCAACTTTACCCATTGTAACAGCGTATCAAAAGTCCACAGACCTCCCACATATATAGCCTGTCCTCTTCATCATCAACACTGGCAGCTTCACTACTCATTTTCCCGCCGACGATACCGTGCCGAACCCGGAAACGTTGAATCCAATTAGACGAGCAAACGAAATCTTCACTAAAACGCTGAGCAAAATCGTTTGATTATTGTTGAAGAATTGGTCCATTTATTGGCACATTATTTGTCCTTTGATATTTAAACCACTTTAACAAAGCTTCGTAAGCTTCGTTGTTCTTGCTCGTTTAATTTTCAACAAATTGCAGTCAAAAAGTTCTTGAACTTTTTCTCTCTCTTTCCAAATGGTTGAAATTGTCGAGTGTGATACACCATATTCCTTTGTCAAATCTTTGTTTGGAATTCCGCTCTCTAGCTTTGATATAATACGCGATTTTTCTTCGATATTGATTTGTTTTCTTTTTCTTTGCGGCATGTTAAAAGTTCACAATTAACTCAACA
This sequence comes from Parnassius orleans, assembly GCA_029286625.1. Taxonomy (NCBI): domain Eukaryota; kingdom Metazoa; phylum Arthropoda; class Insecta; order Lepidoptera; family Papilionidae; genus Parnassius; species Parnassius orleans. The sequence goes on along the minus strand of JAGSMP010000006.1, from coordinate 8,733,486 downwards.
ATATGCTTTGGTGCGTCGCGTCGTGTATACAGATAAGTAACAAACTAACTGAATAGATATGAGAAAGCGGGCTTTGATTATTACTGCTTGCACGTGTATTTTGTTTTTGAGAATTACAAAAGACCCTAAACTCGACAAGTTTTTGTTTACTTTTGCGATCTTAATAGCCATTGACCATTATACTGTGCCAGACATGGATACTGTTACCTATTCGAATTGTTTACAATACAGCTGGTCATTCTAACAGATATAATTCTCCGAAAATATTAGTTAAATAAAGTCGCTTAATGAGGTATGTCGTGATAAGCAATGACGTAAAAAGCAGTGTTTTTCATAAGGCGATCATACAGCATTCAGCCGGGACCTATGATTTTGGTCAATATAACTGTAATAAATATTTTCTGAATCCTTTTTCCTTTCATTCTTTCCCTATCATAAATCGAGTTAAAATTACATTCAGCAAATCTCAGATATAAATAAGGTTCCTCGACATTATTTTTAGGCACATACATATTTGTTATATTAATAACATGAAATATTATAATGAGCTCCACAATTTTACATATCGTTAATATATATCGTTAAGTAAGGGTTAAATGTAAGCACTATATAAATAAATAAAGCGGTGATACGTAAGCTTGATAACGATTACAAACCGATAGTGGAAGTACGTTCCCAAAAACGCGGGCGGCGAACGGACGTCGTATGTCAAGTTGACGTACGTGCGGGAAGAGGGGGAAGGCCAAGGTTGTGTTTTCTCCCTCCCACCCTCCTTCGCTCCTCGCTAGGAGAGAGGAAGGTAGGGAGGGAGCCGCTAACTGTAGCACGGCAGGAGTTTATTTTTTTATTATGCAGCGCCAAACTTGCCGTCAAAACACGTGGCGGCCAACGTGACGGCCCGCGAGTTAAATATGGTTGCGTTTTTTTTTCGTAAGTCTTCGCAATGGTCACGAGTAATAGTAATACCGTATTATTTTCGTCGCTCTCTTTTAACTTATGAAATACGATACTTAGTCATTTATCTAAGAAGTAAATATGTTAGAGTGATTAACCTCGCAGCACAGTTTAAAGACAGATACTCTTTAAACTGTGCTCGAGATGATGATAGTGACTATTTGCTCCCGTTTACTTTTTTCATCAGCCTATTAAATTCCAATGCTGATTTATTTCTCGATGTAGATACGATTTGCCTTCATCAGCACGCATAGCAGATAATCATTGCAGAACCAGACGTCTCGTATCATTGACACTGTTCCCCGTCGCCGGTCAGGATATTTTAAATCTGACGTAAACGAGATGGTTATTCTACCAACTATCGGAAGCCATAAGATATTTCTGGCATTTTCCACGATGGGCTCTTACGGCACCCACGGGGCGAAATGGAGTGATGGATTCTCTAAGTCGACACTACACGGCTCGGTTAGTATCACCGTTACATCCTATCAAAAGTCTAATGCTGAATATAGGCCTTTTCACATATTGACTCATATTTTTAGGATGACGCTGCTGCCCATCTCCTGATTTGTTTCCCTCTGTCGCCTCCTACGACACCCACGGGATGATATGGCATACGCGCATGCAAAGTTGCATAGGGCGTGGAGCTCACTTACCTGCAGAGAGCGATGGCGAGCGCAAGCGGTTTTGATTTGATTTTCATACTATTATAAGTTTTCAATTGTAGTTGATTTTCTTGCACCGCCACTACACGGAGGTAGTACAGGTCGGTGCCTATATTAATCGATATATATATATATATATATATATATATATATATATATATATATATATATATATATATATATATATACTATAGCTGTGGTCAACATTGGGTCAGATCAGATCCAACATAACCATTAACGGCCCTGGAGTTTAAGAAAACAACTTAAGATAAACCTATAACAAATCATGAAACTTTTAAGCAAATTGATTTCGCGTGTTCGACTGTGACACTGTGAGAAGGTCACCACACCTTTCTCGTTCGGAGGCGAACGCCCGTTCCACAGTGACACGCCTGGGTGCGCCAAAACACAACATGATTTATTTACGCTGTGATTATTGACCCCGTTGTGAAATGTATAGACAATTATTTATCAATTGTTAATCGTGACGGCTCCGTGGCGCAGTGGATTAGCAATGAGTTACAGCGCTCAAAGCTGCAGGTACGAATCCCGCACGAAACAAGTATTTATATGACCTATAAATAATTGTTCCGGGTCTAGATGTTTGTCCTCGTGAAATTTATGTATGTAAACTGCCCGCACGATACAGGAGAAAATCCGAGTGTTAAAAAAATATCACTTTTAGTTTTAAATGGTTTATTTAAACACACGGACGGTCCTCTCAACAATTTTTGAGAATTCCTACTTAAAAGAAAACTTTTGCCTAGCAGAACTTTTGCGCTTTTATTACATGCTAGCTATAATTGCAAATATTTTTCTCATGAGGGCCAAAGACAATATTAAATTCCACCTGGGCCCTCAGGGGTGACAAAACATCTGCATTTTGATTCTTAATTGGAGATAAATGTATATGTGTATGGGCCACAGTAACCACTTATCAAGTGACTATATGCTCGTTTGTCATCCTTATTCAATAAAAAAAACTTAGCAGGACAGGATAACGATTTTGGTTCACACACGACTTTATACACCACAACATAATGTAATACAGTCACGAGTTAGTTATTTAAAGCGTCGTATTTTTATACGCCCGACAAAAGCGTACAAGCCGACTGCAAAGTATGAATGCATCAATACACGTCTCGACTCATTTTCACTGCACTATTTTGGACCATCCTTTTATAACTCCGGCCCGGTTGGCTGCCGTCCAACATTTTATGTAGATTTTATAAAGACTTACGCATCCCCCTAGCGCGCTGCGCTTTGCCACTGCCAAAAGTAACCCGAGCGGTTTAAAAAGTTAACTCCGAATTGGCATGTTGTATACATAAATGAGGGCATTAAAGTCTTGTGGCGTCTCATGGTTTATATTGTAACTTTGGCTGGAGCAAACGGCCCATAGGCTTCACTACTATCTTCAAATGTTAATGAACAACGCGTAGTTTACGTTCTAGCTTACTTATATATTGTTTTATCATGGCTTTTAAGAGCTTTTTTTAAGCAAGAAAGAAAGAACATATTTATTTATCTCTGCTACTTGCTTTTTTAAGACATTAATTTTACAGACAAACAAAAAAAATACTAAACAAAATATTAAGAAGAAAAAAAATGTATCGCAGCAACAAAAAGGCCACCGACTCAGTTGTTAATAATGCTATAGTAATAGTCACCGCAGCACTGATATTTTGTCGGAGCCACATAAGTTGACTCCTAAACAATCGCTGGACATTGAACTACAATAGTTCAAGTGAGGGTAACCATAATAAACGAGCACACAATCCACAGATTAAGAAACAAAATGCAGATGCGTTGTCACCCCTGAGGACTAATATAAAAAGCCTAGTTTATCACTTAATTAGTATAAATAGGAGACCCGTAGTACGGACAAAGTGGTTTTCGGCACGCACCATACAAAATACAGCAGAATTATGTTGCTACTTACACACGCTTTTATTGGACGGATGGGAATTAATAATTTTTGTATTACCTGACGTCTGAATAATCAGAAATTTTGTAAACGATTTTTACTAGATGGTAGAACTTCTTTTCTGCCTAGGATTCCGTCTGAACAGTAGTCTGTCTGAGACCTATTACTGCCGCCAAATAGCAGCGCTTGCACCGCTATGTTCCGGTCTAAAGGATTTAAAGGGACAGTATGGTGCATGCTCTGAGACATTCCATCTTAGTCCTCAGAGGTGACAACGCATCTGTTGCCTTCTTTGTCTGTAGTTGTCTGCAGATGTAAGTTCGTTTGTCATCTTTCTTCTAATAACAGGTTTATTACGTTAATTGCGATCAATTTATGTGTATAAACACGTTGACATTAGAAGCATTCAGTATACAATTAAACCACCAATTAAAATCTTAAATATCTAATGAACTCAGTTCAAAGAAGTCATTTGCTAATTTGACTTTGCGATTTTCATTTATGATAAACACAACGCCCCGCAGGTGACTTATGTAGATTGGTAATACGTTTATGTATCTATAACTTACTGTTGTATGACTTACGTCTCGTATGTAGAAAGATATAAATAATATACAAACAAATATGTTATGTGTTAATTTTATTCAGTTATAAAAATAATATATTGTCTAAATAATTAACGAATGAATTGGTTTATTCACCACTTCAAAAAAAAGTGTATTAGAAATTAACAAATAAACAAAAAACTATTGAACAAAACTAATTTAACGGATTTTATCGCTTTTAATGAAACTGCTGCTAAAGTTACTTCAGGCTAACTATGATATCAGAATACGACAAACAATCCAAAGCACTCGAAGCGTCGGGAGTCAAACAAGTGAAATTTTAAAATATATGTTTTTTTTAAGTTTACCAAATTTTCTTTATCATATTCTTGCATTGTCATCCGAATTTGAGCTATATTCAAGTTACCAGCTCATCGGAAAGTTAGTTTAAAATCAATTACTAAATTCCACTCGGAACGACAGACAGACAGACAAACAAGAAAGTGACTTAATAAAAACGTGGTAAAATAAGTTAAATTAAATGCGAAAATATCCGTAGTGTGGTGTACGCATAAATAAAAAAAATATTATAAAAAGTGGTATACATAAATGCATAGGGTTGAAGCAACAAAAAGCACATGACTCAGCATGATGCTGTAGCAGGGTTGCCACAGCGCTTATAACACACATGGGCACGATAATCTGTCGGTGCCTCATATTACCGAGCAGTTGTCGGGCATAGTTTTTTTTTTATCCAAATAAATAAATAAGTAATGTCCCCCAGACCGAATTTCGGGTACGGAGGCCTGCCTCAATGGAGACTAGCCAGCTGCGCTGGACAGGATTATAGATCAAGAGTGTGCGCGTGTAGACGTGCACTCTCTATTCCCCCACTCTCATAGTCCGATGGGGCGGTAATCCAACACGACCGGAGAGAGATCAGGCGCAGGACCGACGGCTTTACGTGCTTTCCGAGACACAGGAGTTTTTCTGTCGAGCAATTCAGGACTGAGAATTGCTTGACAGAAAAACCCAATAACTGAACATGATCAATAATCGTGTTTATGACCATGAGACCAACGAGGCAGTCAAAATAAATGAGTAATTTAGTGATAAAAATAAGTAATTTCCTAATTCAGTATTCACATCACCGCTCTGGAGCCTTTCTCCTGATGGTCACTCATAGTACATACAAATGTAATTTTTGTTCCTTATTTAATTAACTACCAACACAGTGTTATGGATGTACAAGTTGTCGGAAATAAACAAGTATTATTCTTATCATTATAAATTAAAATCTAAATTATATAATAGATATAAAAGTGATTATACGGTACATTACAACGTTTGTGCCGTATCAAAACTTTCCAACAGATTAATCAAGTACGCAAGAGTGATAACAAGTCGAAAAATAAGTAAATCCTGTCCATATAATATGAACATAATTTATTGTCTTATTAACCGTAACTTGTTGCTATGGCAAAATCGATCTACTAATATGCTTTATATTTATTGGGTTACCGTCGCAGCTATCAAAAGTCCACTTCTGAACATAGGCCTCCCCCATAGATTGCCCCCACGGAGTGGATATTTTGGTTGGAAACCGTAGGTTTTTTTTAATCGTTATTAGGAAGACTTACTGTTATTAGGAAGATATTTATTAGGTAGGTACTATATATTTACCGTAAAGTGACGGTGTATGAATATCCACTATCCCATATCGTTCAGTGAGTGTCGTAAGAGGTGACAGAGGGAAACTGAAACAGGAGGTGAGCAGCAGCATCTTCGTAATACCAGCCCGCCTGCCAAGCGTGGCAACTATGCCAAAATCCTCCCTATGAGGCAATCTATGAGGAAAGCCTATGTTCATCAGTGGGCTATTATAAGCTATGAATATATTTTATATATATTAGGAAGAAAATAATGCCGTGGGTATAATAGATATATTAGAAAAAATAGTGGTAGTTTAATTTTGTAGAATCAACCACAATAAAACATAAAACGAAAATTCATTTAGTCCTTACTTAGTCCTAGAAAAACTTTGAAACTGCACCGTCACTTACGACCGCGTTACACTTTCAAGAGTTAAATAAACAGTGACGCTTCAATAACCGAGACGAAGGAATGTAGAGATGCATTATAAAAAATATAGACGGGATCGTTCTCTTACGTCTGGCGAATTTCAAAGTTTTGCTCTCCGTGTAACCCAGACTGCATTGTGTCCTTCATTCGTGTCTAGGTCGAGTCAAGGATAGACTTACGCAAACTCTCTCGGCGTTTGATTGAAAATACATCTTATTCATACACAAAAGTCGATATTTATTTTAAATGTTATGTTTACCATTATTGTTTATTTATTGATAAGGAAAATATAGGGAAGTATCTACAAATATACATATAAAATATACATCTCATGTCCTCCAGACCGAATTTCAGTGACGGCGGCCAGTCTCTACGATAACTAGTCACCTGCACAGGATAAAGATGTTTCTATTGCCTCACTTTCATAGTCCAATATGACGGCATTCCGACACGACCGGACGCAGCTTTAACGGCTTTACGTGTTTTCCTAAGCACGGGGTGAAACACCGCCAACTTCCTGACTCCGGGCAGCTACTGAGAATTTCTTGACAGAAAAACTCAATAACTGATTTTTGGCTCGTACCGCGGGTTTCGAATTTGTGACCTCACTACAACAAAAAGGCAGTGAAAAAAAGCAATATATAAAATATACATATTTTAGGCATACTAATATAATATTTTTGTGTAACGTTTCTATTTAAAACATTAATCTTTTGATTTTATACGTGTAGTTGCTTTTATATTATTTGAAAACTACGATTAGATGAGTTCTGTTAAAAGGCGAGTTTTACTTTAATAAATAACTTTCTTTCTTATAAAGTAAGATATATAAATTGCGTGGATAGTGAAGAAAAAGAACAAATGAATTATTTAAAACTGGATAGATGCTCGTCTTATTAGTATGTACATTTCGAGAACATAGGATATCTATCATAGGATATTTCTGAGGCATAGGGGCAACGCCGCAGACACCTGAACAAAAACACTGTTATATATTAAATATGGCGTTAGCCCAACAGTGGGACGTACAATATAGACTGTTACTTTAATTAGCTTCTAATTTATTTATGTATAGTAACTAATAAAATACGAATTTTGATTATAATCTCCAGTTTAAAATCTTTTAAATTAAGTAAAGAATTTTCCCGGCCGACATTTCATGTCGTTTGGAGAATCTAGCAGCAGCCGGCTGCCGCTGTCGCACACGACAGACCGATGGGGGCGGTGATAGTTATGGAAACTGGACGTCTCCCGCACAGACGAAAGACGTGTTTATCTCGCTTTTGATAAGTAGTTAACTTACTTGTATCTACCAAATATGGGGGCTTTATTTTTGAAAAACTTTGTTTAAAATGTACAAAGAAAAACTATACTCATTATTTCAGAAATTGTGGCTGATAGCAAAAGAAGTATATTAAAATTATGTTCTGAAAAAAAAAAACATTAATAATTACATCATACGACTCGGTTAGTATTAGTATCCAAGATCAAAGAACGATGACCTATATTCGGAAAATGTTCGATAAACTGCTAGTTAAACATAACCTACATAAGTTTATCGATATCCTTTTACGTGACAGGCAGTGCATTAAGTACAAAAATTTATAGCGTGGTTGGTTCTTTCCAAAATATATCTGTATAAAATGTACGAAAGAGCAACAGTAGAGGGATAATTTCTCCATAAACTCGTTATTACCAGGGCCGGATTTCATTGCAGTTGCCCCACGACTAATATAAATCTTAGCCGTCATACAAAAAGTTGTTTGTAATTAGTCTCAGACTTAAACTATAATCTGTTCCACGAAAGAAGTCCAAATATGAGGACTAAAATGTAAAGTATGGAAATTGACAGGCAATGTAAAATTTCGTGATAAGGGACTTCTATTGTGGGAAGGACTCTTCATAAACCAGTTTAAACCCAAGACTATCAATAAACCACGTTTTGTAATAACACTGTTTAAAACAGACATAGAAATAATAATATTATAAGAGTTTAAACTCAAACAACACGCATTGATCATGAGCTATGATGATGATCCTGGTAATTATTTTATTTTATCCTGGTGATCCTGATCAGGATACTAGGATAAAGTTATTAAATTATTGTATAGTCATCGGTCCTTGATACGAGTGCAAATTTTCAAGTCAATCGGCAATCTACAAGTTTTGGAAAATTACGTTAATATATTCCGTTACATAGATAGATAGATAGATAGATAGATACACGCTAAGCTAATAAAAGTGTGTTAAATATGGATATTCTACAAGTTATTAAAAATTAAATATATTTACAACGGGTTATCTAAAAATATTTCCGGCTTCTAGACTATTTAGCCAGTAGGGTAAGTCAGAATTAGAGTCTTTCGTGTTCGACGTATATTAAGAATTTCTACAGGACAAGCGTGATTTCTGATGATGAAACATAGGACTTCCAGATTTTTATTCTAATTTAAAGAACAACGCTATCATCATGATAATCATCATCATTATACAGTCCTTCACGAGTCCACTACTAAACACCCCCAAGGAATGCCACAAAGCACGGTCCTGAGCCACCTGCATCCATCGACTTCCTGCATGTCTTACCAAGTCGTCACTCCATCTAATGAGGTTCTTTCCCATTGGTAGTTAGTGCTATATGGCCGGTCCATTGCCACTTCAGCTGGCTAATCCGTTTACAACGCTATATTCAAGTATAAATAGGTAGAAACTTGCTTTTGAAAGCATTCGGTTACCTAAGGCTATTAATGCACACATCGCTTTTCCATGTCACGATGATTATAACACAACGTGTAAATAGATACACGGACGGCGTGTTGGCAGACTGTTGAATACTGTTGCATTTTTAGTTTAAATGGCAGTCGACTCTTTCATTTAAATAAATAAGTCAATTATAGAGTGTGGTGTCAATTTCAATAGAAAGTAGATGTAGTGTAAATAAAGGTCATTAGATAGTCAGTCCATCTAGGACACGCAGAGTTCAACAGTTTATTTGGTTTTTATTTCAGTTTTAAACGTGGTAGAGCCACGCTGCAGCTATGATATTGCAGCACTAATGGGTCCACTCGACTGGGTAAAGACCACGCTCTCACAGAATACCAGCGGAAAATAGCAGCGTAATACTACTTTGTTCCGTATGGTGAGTGTAGAGAACCGAGACCCTTTTTACTAGCAACGAAGCGCATCAATAACGCATCTACATTTTGATTAGGATAGATGTAGGTGTCTATAAGCCACAGCATCCACTTACCATCAGATGGACTTTGTGCTCGTTTGTCACCCTTATTCTAAAAATAAATAGAATGGCAGTAATCTTGATAGCGTGCATGAATGAACCATATGATAATTTCCATTCTATGAAATGGAAAATTACCAAATATATACAGCGTACAACTATGCACACGTACGGCGCTGAACAGATAATTTGGTTATCATAGAGCCGATACCATCATAACGGCAATGGCAATGCTCATTGCAAATACCGTTGTATTCACATCATTATCACTATCACTACGGTTACCGTTACAGCCTATTAAAGTCCACTACTGAAAAAAAGACAAACATCGAGACCCGGAACAATTATTTGTAGGCCATACAAATACTTGTTCCGTGCGGGATTCAAACCCGCGGCCCTTAGCGCAGCAACTCAATTGCTAAGCCACTACGCGACGGAGCCGTCAAGCCGTAATGTGGAAGCAAGTTTTTCTTAAATAGAAATTTACTCAGAAATAAAGAAAAGCACACTTTCTATATTATGATATTATCATAAATAGTGTGATTGACACGGAAGAATTTACATCCACGCTCCACGCTTAAAAATCTAAAACGTGTTTGTTAAAAAAGGTACAAGCAGTTTCTTTACACGGGGCTCACGACCCACGCTGAATCCAATCGAGAACAAACTGCACGTATCATTTGAAGTAGACTTTCTGTGTAACGTAAACGAAGAAAGAGGCGTAAAAAATGTACGTAGATGAGATACGCGTTGATAAATATTAAACTTACTACTAATTAGACTCAGACTTGTGAATAGTCTGCTGCTGAACTTCTGCGCTTAAATTGGCAGGCAAATCAACAGACGTCTTATAACCTTGACGGTCGCTCCAACTGGTTAACATTTAAGCAAATGGGCGATACTGTCATCTTTTAGAGGCGTAGAGGCCATGAGATCCTCGTACCTATTTCCCACGGTGTCGCCTCTTACAGCAACCTTAAGGTGATAAGTATTCTTACGTTTCTACTAAATGCTTTAAAATGATATCTGTCTATGACTTCTTTGTACCATTCCCGAGAACCTTCTTTGCCCGAATATTTAATATACAAAGTTCAATTTCTATCTGCAATACTCCCGATGGACAACTCTGCTTAACTAATACTTTTATTCGTACCTCATCATTCGGGATTTATGTTCAACTCCTTTACTCTTCCAGCTAGAGGCAAGTGAGACTTTGGAATAAACTTCCATTTCACAATTTTCTATATAAACCCATTTTTTTTGGTATACCGGTGTCCGATTAGCTCGCTGCTCTTTGAAATCTGCCTACCCCTTCGGGATTAAAGGCTTCACGTTATGTATGTATATATTATTTATGTACACATTTAATACAACTATCCGTCATTATTATACATGTTTCACCTATTTTGTGACTCGTGTCATTAATGTACCGCTTTAAAGGTTTTGGTTAATCCCAAAGGTTGACCGGCATAGAATGCTTAGAATTAAGTCCACCTATTCTACCTGTTATATATGGTTAATAAAATATATATATTTTTATAGGATAGGGTGACAAACGAGCACAGTCCATTTGATGATAAGTGGTTGCTGTGACCCATAGACATTTGTCACCCGTGAGGACTAAGATGGAATGCCTCTTTTCCAGTAAAAAGGGTCTCCGGTTCTCTACACTCACCATACGAAACACAGCAGCGTTAAGCTGCTATTTTACGCTAGTATTCTGTGAGAGCGTGGTCCTTCCCCGCTCGAGCCAAGACCCATTCGTGCTACAACTATACTACTAATATAACTGCAGCATGGCTCTACCACGTATGAATAATAAATAAATAAATATGACAGCCTCAAATTTCCTTAGTACTTTAAGAAATTGTTTATTTCTTACATAAAGAACTTCACGAAATAAATGGACCAGAAAGTGCCTATATTTTCTCAAAGTTTAGCCAAGTCCGAGAACTTAAAATGACTCAGTATTAACGACTTCCCTCTTATTCACGAATGTAAAATATACAGCTGGTTCTCGTACAAAACCGAAAGTAATGTTATTTTAACAATTATAAAAGTTATATATAAAATATCATATATAATAGACCTGAGCTACCACGGTTCAATATGTCTGATGTGTGTTTCTTTATGTGTTCAATAAACAATATTAAAAAAAAAAAACAATAATAAAAAATTATCTCTAGCATGAGTAAGGTATGCATATGCAACGTTGCTTCTCCATTTCTTCACAGCTGAGTTAACGCATTGTTTGTCATAACAATGTACTTAAGCGTCATTGTTATTCAGTTGTAACGGGCGGGAGCAACAGTATAAATTCAGTAGCTCCTCTTATTGTTACGAGTAATTAAAAAGATACGGATATATGTGGATGTTGACTCATCTTATGCATGTACAGCAAGCGAGACTTCACGGTGCAATTATGAACGATTTTTTTTTTAATCTGCACGTAAGACTATACCTATAGTCTGTAACATTACACATGCAGATTTATATTACGTCTGGGCACAGTCAGTCTCTTATTCCCGAGAAGATTTAAGGCAAGGAAATGTCCGCCGCGCCGCGCTGCATAAATGCGTGTTGGGGGACTTGACATGTCTTCGAAATATATTTATTAATTAATTTCTCAGACATGCACGTTTCCTCAAGATGTTTTTCTTCACGCACTTGATACGTTTACGTTATTTTCGCACGTGATAAATCAGAACTTGAAATTGCAATTAACAATGTCATTGCCACCGGTAAGGATCTAACCAGGGTTGCTCGCGTTCACGTACGCGTTCGCGTACCACGGCACGATTAAAATAATGATTTTAAATTCAATGTTTTGACCTTCGACTTAGCGTCACTGTACGGTGCTTATCAAGTCCTGAGTCACGTATTCAATTACGAGATGAAACCAATATTAGTTATTGGTGTTCAAGTCAACAATAAAAATATTTTTCTCTTATACTTCCCTTCTTTTTTATTAGGTCTTTTAATTTCAGTAATGACTAATGCGACATGGTAATTAGGTGCGTTTCATTTTACGAATAAGATGAAAAACTTAATACACCTAAAATTATACTAGCTCATTTACCCCTTAAATACAGTACCTCAACATTGGGCGCTCTGGTGTTTAGCGACAGAAATAGGTGAAAATTGATAAATACTCTAACGGTTGGGTAAGAGTCCTACAGCCTAAAAGTCTGTTCTAGTACGTAGTACATGTAAGTTCAATGCTTTATTGTAATGTACTTCTGCAATGTGACGCCTGGTTGGATTAATTAAAACAGTCCAAAGGTTAAAACAATGATTAAAAAAATCAGATTGTGTAAAAAAAATTATATCCTATGTCACTTCTACAACTGAGACATTCTAACGACACCCCTAAGTTAAGATCCATCAAGCCATTAAGGCGTGCCAAGGGAATAGACATACATACATACACTTGAAAAACATTAGCGTTTTTCTGGGTAATAAAGAATATATTTATCTAAAGAGTACGGTGTGTGTGTGTGTACCTTTTTTTATAGGATAAGGGGACAAGCAAGATGGTTGCTGCGGCCTATAGACAATTACATTTATCGTCAATTAAGAATCATAATGCACATGGGCCGTCACCCGTGAGAACTAAGAGGTAATGGCTGTTTTCCAGTGGAAAGGATCTTCGGTTCTCTACGCTCACCGTACGAAACACATCACCGTTAAGCTGTACCCTGGTATTCTGTGAGAGTGTGGTCCTACCACGATCGAGCCAGCAATACAGCTGCAGCATGACTCTATCACGTAAAAAAGTTGTGCGTGCGGGCGTGTGCGCGTGCGTGTGTGTGTGTGTGTGTGTGTGTGTGTGTGTGTGTGTGTGTGTGTGTGTACCTGTATGTGAGTGCAGCGGAGCCGTAGCCTGGGTTGTGCAGGCGTAACTGCGCGGGCTGGTAGGGCTGCGCGTAGGGCGCGGCGGGCGCGCGCGGCTGCGGCACGCCCGCGCCCGCGCCGCCCGTCGGCTTGCCGCCGTACGCCAGCGCCGCGCCCGCGCCCGCCCGCCACCCGCCCCGCCGCCGCCGCCGCCCGCCGCGTGCCCGTGCTCCGCCTGCCCGGGCCTGAAACAACGCAACACAAACTATTTAGTATTAGGGATGGACAATACCACTTCTACTCTTAATCAAATCGTATCTATGTATTAAATTTGAATATCTGACTAAATCCTATAGATGTATATGTTTGTCTCTTTTTAGTGTCGCTTTTTCGTTTCATCGAATTTCAAATCATAACTATCTTAAAGAAGTTTTCACTTTAAACATTGACTTTAAATAAAAAATGTATTATTAATAATATTAATAACCTAATGAATGGAACATCCAGTTTACTATTGTCTTTAGAACTTCCCTAAACCTTGAAGAAATACATTTCTATTACATCTCTATTTTACAATCAAATTGCAATGCTACTACAACTGTAATAGCAACCAACGACCGGAAGTCGCGTTCCAAAAAAAATGGCGGCAATCGCAATGCAATCGATTCAACGTGTATCTATCGGCACTCGCAACGAGAGGCTCGATCGCTATCGGCGCCGATAAAAATTTAACGAGGTTCCGCTCTGAACAGAAAATGTTACTTTAGGTCAAGTTCAGACGCTCTATGTAGATAGGTATATTATAAAATAACGGCTGGATTAAAACTTGTTTCTATGTATGCTTCGGCGGAAATTAAAAAAAGAGGTAAGTCACGATTTTATTGCTATATTATTTATAAAATCTGTATAATATATTATTTCCCTTTTAATTATTTTTGTATCTTAAACAATAAAAACATCTTATTTAAAGAGAGCACAAAGTAACTGTTAAGTAACATGTAGAAAGATGAAACTTATTTATTTATAAACCACTTATAATTAAAATTATTTAAGCTTTGAATTAAAATGCTTTGCACTTCTGCTTCTACGAGCCTCATTTTTGGAGTAAATATTGAGTATAGATGAAAGGCAGAATAAAATAATATGAAAATGGAAAATTAAGTAAGATAATATTTATTTAATTCATTGTGATCATTGATCAACCTCAATTAAAAACAAATCATTAATGAATCTATAATTGCCAAAAGATAGAAAAATAGATTTTCCGAAAAGCAGTTAATGACAACAATTCGTTTCACGAGAAAGAATTCTCGAGGAAATATACGAACTAAAACAAAAATATGTAAATAAAAAGTATGTAAAACGAAAGTATGTATGTAATTTGACAGCAAATGTCAGATTTCGCGATTATTCTCTGCCTACCCCCTGTGTGACAGGCGTGAGTGTTTATGTTTATTTTTAATTATTATGTAGTTAGTAGTTATTGTTGAGTAGTTACGTAAAAAGCCGGCTTTATTATACAATTTCTAGGCAAAACATAATTGCGAAAACAAGTGATTTGAATGTAAATAAACTGTCAAAACCACTGAAGCGCCGGTTCGATGGCTGCTCACAGGACTGAGAAAAATGCGAACGGACAGAAAGACAGAGAGACGGCAAGGGAATTAGATAGGTGTGGGAAATATATTATTTTATATTTATGGCGGTGCGGAACACACGTCGCTGGCCCGTGGGTGTCGTGCGGGCTCAGCGACCTCAGGTTCGCGGCTTGCACACATTCACTTGAACTGCAGTCCAATGTTGTTTTGATGGCAAAGGCTATACCAACTTATGAGAGATAAATTATCTGTTTATAAGAGGTAAGAGTTATCGTACTATGGCCTAAAGGTCTAGATACCAGGCCATAAACTCCAAAAAAAAAAATTATCGTACTAAATGGAAGGAACACACCGAATGTGTGAGCCTCACTGAGCGTGTGAATGCAAGCGGATTTATATTTTACATGTCGCAACGCACACGTGCTGCACTCGTCGCGCACACTTTTTTGGTCCACTATTTCTTTAACTATTGATAGTCAGTGCTTATCTAATACCGTGTAGTGGCGGTGTAAGAATATCCACTACCACATTTCGTCCCATGGGTGTCGTAAAAGACGCAGAGGAAAACAAACCGAGAAATGGGCAGAAGCGTCTTCAGAGTAACAACTAGGAAATAAAAACTGCGGTTGCCAACCCAAGTTGCCAAGCCTGCAAAGTGTGGCAACTTCTTTTTTATAGAATAAGGGTGACAAACGAGGAGGCAGTCTATCTGATGGTAAGATGATACTGTGGTCCATAAACATTTACATCACTTAGCAGTCAGCCGCCGTAGAGTCTACTACACCTGAAGATGTCTCGTGTAGAGACGAAACACGTGTCGTATTGTCGTCGGTGGTGTGTCTTTCCTAGTGTAGTGGTAGTGGGAGTAGTGGATTAGTGGTGACGGGGATAGTGCACGCAATTGAGGGAGGGCGGAAGGTGCTCTTCAAACTAGGTAAGGCACATCATTTTATTTTATTGAGCGGATATTGGCAAAGTAAAATTTTTCCAACTTTAATTTACATCTATCCTCGGTTAAGAATCAAAATGCAGATGTGCTGTCACCCGTGAGGACTAAGATGGAATGCCTCGTTTCCAGTAAAAAGGGTCTCCGGTTCTCTACACTCACCATACGATCCGGTTCTCTACACAGCAGCATTGAGGCGCTATATTACGCAAATATCGCAAATATGGGGGAATTATGAGATTGCCTAAGGGGAGGCCTATGTTCAGCAGTGGACTTAAATAGGCTAATGGTAATAGTAATGGGCTCGTCTTATATCCAACTTGATGGTAAGTGGTGATATGACGTGGTAAAGTTTTTTAATAATCTATTGCAGTTGCGCTGACCACAACCGACCGAGCTAGTCAAACGAGGGCAACTGCAATTCCGACTGTTTCAATGTATGCTGTTATGTTGTTAACAATATACATAAGGTTGTGGCATACATGTGTTATACATTTCATATGTTAAATTTATTTGCTCGATGTCTAATAACGTCGTAACTGGGCAATTATAGGAGGTTCCTAGGATTTAAAAAAAACATAGGAACATGGCAGTGGTAGATAAACGATAGAGGCACTCGTAGGTTGTATTGAAAAAAAAAACATTTGCAGCCCTGTCAATAGCCAGGGAGAAAATAGAGGTATACAAGAACCAAACGCAGACCGGCTATCCTTTTGAAGTGATAATTGTATTGTATTAAATAATTTTCACTAAATCCGTTCAGTCATTGCGCGATTAAGTAAAAATCAAAAACGTTACAAACATGCAAACATCACCAGAAAGACTGTTAATAATTTGCAACTCCAGTAAAAATGTCCTACGCCTATGTCTAAGCCGTCATAAAAGCTCGCTCATAGGTATAAACATATTATTTCGCAATGCAATATACATTTAATACAGCCTAGCTGACCGCCCGATAGATTAAAATAGGACAGGGCGTCCTTTGATGAGCCTTTCTCAATCAGTTCACCTCGTTAGTATTCTCGTGTGAGCCCCCACGTGAGTGCACCGCGTACATGACTGCATTTGCGAACGTATTGTGCAACGCTCCTCCGTGCGACTTCAAATAATGCAACGAATTGGAGCTCATCGGTTATGCAGGTGATCACAGTAGCAATAAGCTAGTTTTTACGGATTTTATCGTCCCCCCGTGACCATGGGTGCTGTAAAGTACTCGAAACGTCGGAAATATAAAATAGGTTAAATTTATGTTTTTTTTTATAGGATAAGGGTGTCAAACGAGCACACAGTCCACCTGATGGTAAGTCGTTGCTGCGGCCCATAGACATCTACATCTATCCTGTTTCTAATTGTAAAATAAACAAAAAAAAATATTAGTATTTTAATTAAAGTTTTTACTTATTATTTAGGAATTTTCCAGTAGCCTTTAGATTCGAAAACAAACAGTTTATAAGCCACGAGCCTCGCATAGCAAGAGTGGTTTAACCGCAATCCGGATTATTTCTAACTTATTAATAACTAACCGAAATAGGATATTACGAAACAGGATATTTAGCACTCCAGCTATTAGCTGAAACACTAGATGGAGGGCTCACGGATTTATCGTGGTGTATCTTATTTATGGTTCACCGCATTCGAAATGCTCGTTTTCAATTCGAACTTGTTTAGAATTTAAATCTGTAAAATATACCAAGGTATTAGAGAATAGTAACTACAGTTTATAAAGTCGTTGTTTTTTTCCGAAAAGGTAATACTCCCAACAAATCCGTACGGCTGTATAATTTTGTACATTATCTAGCTTGCTGTTCACGGCATTATGGAAAATTTGGATTCATATAATATTAGTGTGCATAATTAAAGAAACATATTATTTTTTATAATTATAGAGTAACAAACAGTAACCAACTTCGAACTAAGAAGAACATAGTTAAGTTTTGAAGTTTTATATGGACTATTATTATATATTATTTTTTTATAGGATAGTGTGACAAACGAGCACACAGTCCACCTGATGGTAAGTGGTTGCTGTGACCCATAGACATCTACATCTATCCTCAATTAAGAATCAAAATGCAGATGCGTTGTCACCCCTGAAGACTAAGATGGAATGCCTCATTTCCAGTAATAAGAGTGTCCGGTTCTCTACTCTCACCATACGAAACACAGCAGCGTTAAGCTGCTATTTTACGCTGGTATTCTGTTCCTACCCTCTCTTGTCATAGCTTCTCTTTGGTTCCGTTCACTATTGGCACTGTAACGTCTTATGCGCGGTTAACAACTTCCAATGGAATCGGAAATTTCCCACGCTTTCCAAATCAACCGAAAGAACGTCATGACACTTCTATTCAAATGACACTAAGTATTAGTATCAGAAAAAGGTTGCGAATTGATCGTAGGACCCTCACAAAAATTGCTAATTAATCTGACCGCATCGAGTCCGAGAGTATCGTAGACTGCTTTCTGATTCTTAAAACTAATAAAAATTATGAAAGTAAAATATTTTTGTTGAGCAAGAATCAGAATTGGCAAAACAGCAACCTATGTTCCATTATTTGGAAAATGTTTAGATTGCTCCAACTTCTTAATCTTGTCTACTATTGTTGGCAGTACAATTAAAAGTACCTTTTGTTTATAGAGACAATTTCATTCCATAACTGATAAAGGCGCGAGTGTACGTGCAAATTGCGACGTTTGTCGAGCAAGGTGCATAAAAGCGAATGAATCACCGATTGTTGTTGTTAGCGCCGCTGACTAACCTCACCGGACTCCTGACTCACCTGGCCTACCTTTCCACCTACGTGAAAAGGCTGTATGTCCGAATTAGCGACTTGAAGAACAAGGAACGATGTTTAGATATGCATTAAGTGTGCTACTGGGCACTGGAAATTTCTGACATAACATTCAAGACTTCGAGTGACTGTCGAATATTTTTTATTATACTCGATGTACAGATTTTAGTACATAATCCACCTAATAAGTAAGTCTATACTTGCTTAACAATAAAAATGCCATCTAAGAATATCATGAAGTATGATATTCTTAGATGATATAATGCATAATGAAATCTTAGGTGGAATGCCACGTTCAAAAGTATCAGTATGAAGGGTCTCCATACGAAACACAGTAAGTACGCTTTCGCTGCTATTTTGCTAGTACCTATTCTAAAAATGCATTCTTCGACTCAGTGCACATCATCATTAACTCTTCATATCATCTAATAAGGGAGTCGCCTAAAACTGCATTTGCTAGTACGAGGTAGCAGCCTCGAGAACTATTTTTTCCCCATCGGTTGTAAGTTCTACAAGCCATATGGTTAGCCCATTGCCGTTTCTTCCTTCTCGATTCTGAATCTATTTTATTTAGGTTTGTGAACGTTGTTAGTTTAATTTAATAAGAAAAATAATCAACAGTACATTCTAATGGCAGCTTAAGTAAATATTCTAAGAACTTTGGTAATTAATAATAATGTTGTTGTGAGCATTGCTAGGAAAATTACATAAACTAAACTTTATAATAACGAAACATATTATTCTGGGCATCATTAAGTATGCGGACAAATTAAGATTTCTTTGGGGACTTGAAGACACACACGGTACGTAATACGGTTATAGTTTCTCTGGCGCAGGACATCACAAGGCACTAAAGATAAATAAAACTCTTTGTATTTTATTACGTTTTGTTTGATAGGATCAAAAAACATACAAATAGTCTCGGATCTGGGCGAGGTTTCCTAGTCTCCGGCGTCCCGCTCGCCTTCTAATCTGGCAAAAATATACGTTTTTATTACGAGTCATTACTTCGTCATGGCACTAGTTCCACTAACGAGCCGTAATTTGCCGTTCTGTACGTACGCAGATAGCGTAATGTTCGCTTCTCTTTGAGTTGGACGCCGCTCAGGGCTGCAATTACGCGTGCAGTTTGTCTTGAACTTCGCTCTGCAGGATAACAAAAAAGACTCGCCTCCACTAGAGACATATTACTTTATGTCGGAAAAACGCTTTGTTGTACAGGTAGATGTAGTGTAGTATATAACATAACTTAAGCTATCGCGCCTGTCACCCAAAGGGGATGGCACAAAGATTACGATTACCATTTGGCACGTGCCTGACACACCTCTCCTGCTTCTTTTCAACCATATATCAAATTGCAAATTGACAATTCGATCGATAAACCTCTGTCTAGGGTTGGGGCGTCTCTTGCCGACCTCGCCACTCACTTCTGCATCATAAATTTATTTTGTTACTACTTCTTCTTTCATTCTTCTCATTCAGAACATGAGGAAATATAAATAAAATGTATTTTTCAACACTTGAAGATCGCGATACTAAAGTGTCTGCAATTGCATATTAAAAACAACATATGTATACCAATGCCAAAAGAGTTGCAACGAAGGTATTATTAAAAAATCTACTCTCCTAAAGTGTAAAGTTTCTACGCGAAATCGATAACCTTTTACGCGGTTTTTATGTACAATAATTTGTCTTCGATTGACCAAAAGTATCAAAATAAAGTGTATATCAAACAATGAACTTTTATTTTATGTCAAATATACATTTGCAACATCAAAAAAGATCCATCAATAAAAATAACCTTTACACCATTATGAACATTGACCTCTCATTATGACCGATATCAGATAGGTCGAAACACTAGTAATAAACAACAGCATCTTGGGGAAACGTCAAATTTAAAGAATATTAAAGAACACTTCTAAATAATGAAATAGCATAATGTTTGTTCAATATCTTAATATATAAAAATTCCGTGTCACGATGTTCGTTCACGCTAATCTCCGAAACCGCTCAACCGATTTTAATGAAATTTTGTAAATATTATAGTGCTTGCTTCAACTTGAGTGATAGGATAGTGTTTATCCCGATAAGTGACCCTCAATTTTTTTTTAATTGCGAATTTAAAGATTTTGTATAGAACAAAGACTCATAGGAAAGGACAGAACAAAGTCCGCCTAGCAAGCTAATAGATTATAAATGGCAAATATCTACTTATAAATTAATCTAGGGCAGGCCTATGTTCAGCAGTGGACTTTGATATGTTGTAATAAATTAATGAACAGTCATTTTTCCTTTCATCACTAAATTATAAAAAGTCCTCTATCCTCGGAAGAACCAGCAAGAAACCCAGAGACTAACTTATTACATACGAACAAGTATGATTCTTATAGGTAATTAACGTAATAAACAAAATAATCGCTGATTTAGTTGCTTATGTCTCAGCGAATTGGTGTCAGACGGCTTCTGCTGACTACGTTGCATGCGGCCTGTGCGTGAGTAGTTACGACATCTTTCAGAAGTACTTGATAGTACAAATAACACAGTGGATACCAATACTTCGAGAAAGAGCTCGACTACTGCGTACCACTTCAAAAAAGACCTCAAGCTCGCGTACCACGTAAATCCACATCACTTATTAAGCTTCAACGGGACAAGTGTGTACGTTGCACATGTATGATTTATCTATTGTAATTTTGTGTGGCTTCTTACCCTGGTATCTTCTTCGAACTCTTCCAGACAACCTCACGCTGCTGCCCATCTCCTGGTTTGTTTGTCGTATGTTACTAAACCCACGAGATGATATCCGGTAGTGGATATTCTTACACTGCCACTACACGGTACAATCATTGCGCTAACATAATATAAAGCTTATATATTGTTGGTGTTTGTTAGTTCGTTTAGTAATTGGGCTTAAATTATGCAACTACAACATTTTTTATCGGTGTGGTCTTAAAGTGATTATAGTAGAGCCTCCGACACCGCATTTTAAAACGGATACAGATGTGGGAACACATCATGAAGATGAGAGTATGTTCATTTTAAAGTTGCTACGTTGCAAAACCATGTCATGTGTGGGTGACTCGGTCGACATTAATTCGAGTATGTCGCCTTGATTGGCAAATGTTAGAATCGCCTGGGCCTTAACTTACCAAGTTACCAAGTAGACTTTTAATTCGTTTGCTACTTCATTGTTATAAAAGAATCATCATCGTTCATAATTTACGTTTCTATTCACTTTCCTAAACCCGAATTTTCACTTTCAATCATCAACTCTTACGGTAACAGGCACTCCATATTTGTACTTATTTACTCTACACCAGGTAATCATCATCAATACGACAAGTTTGAAAAGTCCTCAGCTGAGAACAATGGTTTCTCCTACTTCACAAGATTTCATCAGAGGCTCATTTATTCTAAAAAAGAGACCTGTGCAACAACGTAATGAATTCTATTTTACCACCATTGTTATTATCGGTAGTAATCGAAATGAGAAAATTCCCGACACGATCTAATACATAGTACGATCGACATAGTAACAATATTATAAAGAAGCATTAAATAAGGATACAATACCGAATATTCGCATATCTCTTGTGGCTGGTAAGTGCTGTACAAACAATCCCTACTATCGTAAAACTAGCAACGAGGTTGAGTACTAATTACCTTCGTTACCATGAAAGTATATACAAGAAGCCTTACTAAGGACGCTGCTTTATAAAATTAATTTTAATGATAATAAAGAAGAATGCGTGTTTAATTTATCGCAGGGGAAATATGCCAGAGTGAAGCCTTATAAATTTTAATAGTTACAGATCAAATTGAAGCCACAATTTCTAACATAATAATATTGGATTCATTAAAATCAAGTTTCTAATCAAGGAGCATAGGAATGTACGAAGTTATTTTATATACATATATAATTATATGTGGTTAAGCCACGCTGAAGCTATATTATGGTTGCAGCGCAAATGAGTTGGCACGACCGGGGAAGGACCACGGTTTCACAGAATATCAGCGTAAAGTCTCACAGTATACCAGCAGCTTAATTCTGCCGTGTTTCGTATGGTGAGTGTAGAGAATGGGACACCATTGTTTACTGGAAATGAGGCATTTAATCAACTACAAAGATCTCACGGGTGAAAACGCATCCGCATTTATGGGCCACGACATCCACTTACCATCAGGTGGACTGTGTGCTCGTTTTTACCCTTATAATATAAAAAATGTAGGTACATATCCGCAGAAAGGACTGATGATGTGGATAGATGCATGCTTTGCATATTTGAACCGATATTTATATATTGAGGTTTGCAGACACAAAGGTGTCATAGCATACGCATTCGAACCAAACGGTTTACGAGTACATCATCGGTTGTCATGCGTACAGCAAAGGAGTGGAATGAGAGGCAGCATCTGTCTTTCCACCCAATTACAATGTAGGTGTCTTCAAGGCGATCGTGAATAAGCGTTTGTTAACCTAAGTCAGTGCACTTTACCATCCTCAGCTTCATCACTTACTATAAGGTGGGATAGTTCTCAAGCACTAGTTTGGAATAGTTAAAAAAAACGGCTTTAAAAAATCTAAAAACAGAAATATTTAAATATTACGCTTTTAAAATTATTACACAGTAAAGTTTTTCAGTTCGGCGAACTTCAAACGGATCGCGGTTTGTGGTCATCTGACCGCAATTGTGAAAGATGTTTCAGAAAACCCCCTCGGCTAACGATGTACAACGTTTAACAGTTTTTACTCTAATAACTTTTAAGTAGATGAAGTATCTTTTACTTTTCTTTTTTTTTCATAATTAGCTAGGAGCCTCGACAAAATTGCCTACTTTTAAAAGAATAGTGTAGGTATTGTAAGTTCTAAAGAGAAAATTAACAAAAATTATAATTATTTTTATAGTGACAAACGAGCACCCAGTGCACATGATGGTAAGTGAACGCTGTGAATTATCCTCGATTAAGAATCAAAATGCAGATGCATTGCCACCCTTGAGGACTAAAATGGAATGCCTCGTTTCCAATAAAAAGTGTCTCTGTTTCTCTACATTCACCTTCGAAATACTCGTACAGCAGCATAAAACTGCTATTTTACGCTGGTATTCCATGAGGGCGTGGTCCTTCCCTGGTCGAGCTGACCCATTCATGCTACAACCATAATATAGCTGCAGCGTGACTCTACCACGTAAAAAGACACTGTCGGAAGGCTCCCGCTGGAATTCCTTGGATGTGACTAGAAGTTCTATTTTTCTATATCGATTTCATAGAGCTAGAAAGAATAAAATATAGACTTGTAGGTCTGTAAACTTACATACATAAACAAATATACTCTCAAGTTTGTCACCTAGGGAGGCAGATAATGCCGACTTCCATTTAGCTCGATCCTGACACACCTCTTTCTCCTCCACGCGTCGTCGATCGGAAAATTGTATGTATTTATTTATTCTTTATTGCATTCCTTATAGCAAAATAATACAAAGGGCGGCCTGAATGCCTTGAGGCATTCTCTACCAGTCAACCCATGGAGGCATATTTATCTCCGGCATAAACGAGATGGTTAGAAGCCTAGCATTATCCAAAGTTGCCTTTTACGTCACCCACGGGACGAAATGGGGTGATGGACTCTCTAAAGCTATCATCAGACGACAAGGAACCTTTAAAACAAAGGTTAAAACACCTTATAATTCTTCCTGAAAGTAATTTGAGTAGAAGTTTTATACTTTACCTCGGCATAACTACACATAAAATTGAGTAGAATGTTAGGTTATATTTTACGTTAGTTTAACGGCGTTAGGTTGTAAGGTAAGTTATGGGTACGCTTAGTGTAAATCACAATCACAAAGGTGAGTTAAAGCGTTATAACTCTGTCACACAGTTCTGCGACGTGTGTGAAACTGCAAAAGTTTTCATATATTGCGGTCACTTTATTTCTATGTCGTGCAAATTATTATTATTATATCACTGGCGACTCGCCCCGGCTTCGCCTGGATAGGATCTATTAATACGGCGTCATTTAGATTTAAGATAATCGAAGACCATTTATTTACCTATTTTCGTTCTTTAAAAAAAATCATCAATTTATTTGGATAAAATATAACCTAGATCCCTCCTGGCATTGCTCTCTATCTGTTTGCAAAGTTTCATCACAATCGGTTCAGCCATTCCGAAGATAAGTCCGGACAGACCGACAAACAAAAATGTTAAAATTGTTATATATGTCTTAATAGCATGCAAATAATCCCCTCTTAATGGAAGCTAGTTATTTCAATATTACAGACAGACACTTCAATTTTACTTTTGCTTTTCCATTCATGGTAGGTACTGTGTAGCACAATATATGTGTATTATAGTCACTAACACTACCCATGACATCAGCCCAACAAAAGTCCACTGGTGAACAGAGGCTTCACTATAGTTTGCATTGCAGCTATGACAAATATGTCGGTACATATTTGCTATAGAACGTAAATGGAAGGAATTATTAATAAAAATAAAAATAAGAATATTTCTCAACGCCTCCAGTTGACTGGGAAAGAATGCCAAGTCAATTAAGTCATAAGTCCGGTATTTCTAAAACTTTAATTAAGTCCATAAAAATAAAAATTGAAAAAAATATGTATAAAAAAGAATATGTACGTGATGCACAAGTTTATTTTTTATTTTATTTTATTTATTTATTTAGATAGATACACCATCGACAGTATCAATATGCATTGTTACAAACGAAATACAAAAATTTTTTAGACAAAGGATATGTCTTTACAGGTGTATACATCATTATAAGAAAAAACTAAACAACATAGGTACATATAAACTCTAAACAAACAGAAATCAAACTAATTGAGTAAAAGCACCACATCCGGTAAAAAAATATAATTAATAGTTAATAAAACAATAAATAATAGTTTAGAATCATTAATCGGGCAAGGTAGGTAATAGTAAGTCTTTACATTTTCTTTTGAATACACGTTCGGGGTCGCTAAAGATGTCGATGTCATGATTGTTTAAGCTGTTGTAAGTTTGCATACATCTATTCAACGGATAAAACTTACCAAGATTGGTTCTACTGAAGGGAATATTTAATAAATTAGTAATAGGGTGTCTAGGGATATGATAGGGGATTTTAAGGCACATTTGCTGTAATAAACTTGGTAAAATTATGTAGCGTCATTAGGTCTAAAAGTTTTCGTCGGTCTACCAGTGAACTCATTCCAAGATGAGAAAGCCTAGAGTTATAATCAGTATAGTATGGACAGTTTTGAAATTTATATGCGATGAATCGAATGAAGTTTTTATGAATACGCTCGATTCTGTCAATGTGTATTAGTTTTTTTGAAGTCATTATATGCACGTTTGAAAAACCTAACATTTTCCATGAGCGCGTTACCACGTTATCTATATGTTCTATAAAGCTAAGTTTGTTATCAAGAACTACCCCAAGATCACGGGTGGATGAAAATTCACTCAATATGTCTTTATTAATGGAGTAACAAGAAGCAATAGTAGATTTATTCTTTGTGAATTTAATGTATGTACACTTACGAGGCTTAAGTTTCATTTTGTTACTTTCGCACCATTCATGGATAGAATCAAGGTCATTTTGCAAAGACATCATCCTGATTTTTAATAGCCTTGAACAATTTTAAATCGTCGGCGAAAATGGAACAGTGACTGTACTTAATGTTATTTGTTATGTCATTAATAAACACTAAAAAGTTCTTACTTCTGGGACTGACAAAAAAATGAATTTCCGTGTAGTCGCGGGTAAAAATACCCACTACCCCATATATTCCCGTGGGTGTCGTAAGAGGCGACAGAGGGAAACTGAGGCAGAAGATGTGCAGCAGCATCTTTCTGATAACAGCAAAACAACAATAAAAAAACTGCGGTTGCCAACCCGCTCGCCAAGCGTGGCAACTATGGCAATATACCCCCCCATGATAGTTACAAAGAGACGGCCCCCAGTCCCCGGCGACCACGCTATTCCTGGCTACGGTGGCGACCATGGTAACGGCGGTGCAGGGGGTGCTAAGAATCTCTGGTGGAGGTACGGTTGCCACCTTAGACGACTCGACCTGGCAACATATAACACACGCACCCTGAGGACTGACGAGAAGATCCTGGAGCTGGAAGAAGAGATAGACAAGTTGCGCTGGAATATTATAGGATTATCTGAGGTCCGAAGAGATTGGGACGACATGGTAATCCTCGCTCGAATCCGGCAACTTGTTCTATCACCGGGAGGGCGACCATCTGTCCCAAGGAGGTGTCGGATTTATCGTCCACAAGTCTCTCGTTAACAACGTTGTAAAGATTGAGAGTGTGTCGACGAGGGTTGCGAACCTTATACTCAGAATCACCAAACGGTATTCGCTGAAGGTCATACAGGTTTACACACCAACCTCGGCACATCCCGACGGGGAGGTGGTGGAAATGTATCTAGAGCCATGCATTCCTCCAAAACCCACTATACGGTGTTAATGGGAGACTTCAACGCAAAACTAGGCACAAGAGAGAACGGTGAGCGGAAAGTAGGGAAATTCGGAATAGTTCAACGGAACCCAAGGGGCCAGCAGCTGGCCGACTTTATGGAGAAAGAGGGACTCTTTATGATGAACTCTTTCTTCCAAAAGCGGCCCCACAGAAAGTGGACCTGGTCGAGCCCCGACGGTTCGACAAAAAATGAGATTGACTTCATTATGACGACCAGACGGCAACTGTTCAGTGATGTCTCAGTGATCGCAAGGGTGAAAACTGGCAGCGATCACCGAATAGTGAGAGGCACACTGAACCTAAACGTTAAGTTGGAGAGGTCACGTCAAATGAAGTCAACGCTCCGTCCCCCTCGTTCTCTCATCCAAAATCAAGAAACCTTTCAGCTCGAGCTACAAAACCGTTTTCAGTGCCTGGAGGATTGCAATGCAGTGGACGATATAAATGACAAGCTCGTGGAAACTGTCCATGCGGTCGGAGCTAAGTTTTGCAAGACCCGCCGCAGAAGAACACAAAAACTCTCCGATCACACTTTTAATCTCATGGCTGTTAGACGGGAAATTAAGCTGCAGTCTTCAGTAGATTTGACAGCATACAGGCAACTGAACAGACAGATCTCCAAATGCATGCGGCAGGACTTTCGCAACTTTAATACTGCTCGTATTGAAGAAGCGATCGAGCAGAACCAGGGCTCCAAAGTCCTCGCCAGAGATCTGTCTGCCAGAAAGAGCCAACTGCCGAAGCTGAAGACCGAGAGTGGCAGCGTCATTTCCGGGACAGCTGAGATTTTAAGTGAGATTGAGAGGTTCTATGGGCAGCTGTACACATCATCGTTGGAGCCACACGCAAATGTGAGTAACGATCCAAGAGCAAGTCTTATCCGACACTATTCCGATGATATTCCGGACGTCAGTCTGAGCGAGATTAGAATGGCTCTCCAGCACCTTAAAAATGGCAAGGCCCCAGGCAAGGATGGAATTACAGCGGAGCTTCTGAAAGTGGGTGGAAAACCGGTACTTGAAGTCCTTCAGAGGCTCTTTAATTCCGTCCTCCATGGTGGCACTACACCGGAGGCGTGGATCAGAAGTGCGGTGGTCTTGTTCTTCAAGAAAGGCGACAACGCTCTCTTGAAGAACTACAGACCGATTTCCCTTCTGAGCAAAATACGTGATTACAAATTATATTAAATATATATTATTAAAAAGCCCAATTAACTCATTATAGTACGCGATACGCAATAATGTAGGAGGATTATTTTTATTTTCGACATTAACCATTCTTGCCTGACTGGACCAGAAAGATGGTCTATTTGGCCTATAAACGGCCACTGATTGGTTCAAGTTTCCGCTTATATTTGAAGAGAACAACTTTACATGTTAAAATAATACTATAGACATTAACATTATACGAGTTAACATTTATAAGTGTTCGAGTAATAAAGAGGTTATGCTCGAAGTTTCTCTGCGTGACAGATTTCCATAACGAACTTACCCGCAGTAGAACCATAATAACCGATATATCCCAACGGCTATCAGACTGAAATGGCTGGCCATATAAACGAAGAATAGACAACCGATGAAGCTAAGTTTTCGAATGGAAGCCTCGTATGAGGATCGTAAGACAATTTTTTTCCTTATTAAAAGCCAGGTGATTAAGACCTAGTTGGTAAATCGCACTCTTATTTAACAGAAGAGTAGAGTGTATAGCGGCTCTCCGCTGGATAGAGTGACGATGGATAGAGTGACCTGGTAAGTATCATGCAGAAAATTGAAGGATGCCAATTGGATTTGCACCGTGTTTAATGTCGGCGTTTGGAGGAGGCATAGGTACAGCGGTGTTCTTTATGATGAGCTGTAATGATGATATTGATGTAATAGAGTTGTACGATTGTATGTACATTACAAATCAGTAAATTTATTCGATAAGCTTACCTATACGTTATATTTTGTTGCCAGTGCCCACTAAAATCTGTTAAGAAATGGCCAAATAAATATCTCTTTCTTTCATTCTTTGTAACTTAAATTGCATAGTTTCACCGTCATAACAGTATTTAATACATTCACCAAGGAATATACAATTTGCATACATACTATAGATATCGGAGTGCATAATAACCGTATTCTATATTCTAGCGTCGGATCGCGAAAGTGAAAGCACCACACGACTAGCATCCCGTTCGGTGAACCGCACATCCGCAGCGATCACCACTCGATAAGTTATGTTCTTTGCACCGTACCAATAGAGAACTGTCGCGGGGCGGTGGAGCCAAATAGTGTTTAGCATACGGTATACTTGCCAAGGCTTGACTTTTCTTAGAACTGTCTTGGATAATGCTATGTAATTTCTGGCAGGCACGCGAGTCTACTTTGTAACTGATACATTGCCCGATCTAGGCACAAACAAGTCACAGTTGTCGTAATGTTATATGGTTTATAAATGCATTATTTAGTTATCAAGAATAATTTAACATTTTCAAAGTTTACTTCAATATGACAGTAATCACCGTGGCTTGCGAATAGTAAATTATTTTGTTGAAGTTGATTATTTCGTAGAAGTATCGAGATTCGAGTATGAGCTTAATCATAATCCTGAGCTAAGAACAACACATACAAAGTCAAACTTATACAAACAGTAAACGTGTGAATATGTATTGAGCCATTGTAATAGAAGAATAAAAGATTGTTGTAATGTTTATAATCCTCGGATAAAATCGCTATGCTGACAACCGGTGGTTAAATTGTAAATTTAACTTTTGTGCACTTACTACTTCGGTTTCGCAGCAAAATAGAACCCAACTGTTTGCTGACTGAGAAATGAAAAAAATTCCGGACATGTTAACTCGATGAATTGGAGAGCAAATTATTTAGGACTAGCTGACCCGGCAGACATTGTTTTGCCATTACCGGTAGGTGACAGGTAAATATATTAATAACTCAACCATAGCGCCACCTATCAGGTTCATATTTTGTAATTTTCTTTTTTTGCACTAAACCAAAATATATTGTGAATATAAGTAATGTTGGTGCATAAATATAGAATGCTTCAATACCCTGACTACTGCGCAACTCATCAGATCCTAATATAGCCGCGAACCATCGTCTCGACAAAAATAAATTGTGTGATGATATATCAAATAACAAGATACTTGGGCCACATGCATCCATCGACTTCCTGTATGTCTTACCAGGTCATTACCCCATCTAGTGGAAAGGCCGCTCTACATATCTCTTACCGGTAGGAGGCTGCCATTCAAGAACCTTTTTTCTCCATTGGTAGTCGGTTCTTCGAGCTATATAGCCGCGCCATTACCACTTCAACTCGTTTTAACCTAAGTTTTTTACTGAATCACACATAGATGACTAAACAAATTTAGATGACATTTGTCAGAGGATTTCTGTTACCAAGCGGGAGACGATACGAGTAAACGCTAGTTATTAAGTGTACTATGTTAAATCTCATTAAACACAATGTAAATATATGACCCAGTTACACATAATATAGTTCACAACTATTTGTCCGTAATACAGAATTCTTATTGGATGATCCGGTACACTGCATACCAAGCTAAAACCGGCTCATATTAGCAACATCACGGCCTAGACTCTAGACCCATTAGCCGCACTTTCTACCTTGCCTAATGAGATTTATAATGAAAAGTGAAATCTAAATAATTCCACTAGCTTAAGAGTCTTACATACTGTATATAAATATAAAAATTATACAATTTTATACTTTACTAGCACAAACTACATTAATTCATTTGTAATTTCATGTAAATTAAATATTATTGAAGATACAAGTTCCTGTGATGTCGTTTTTCGCAACCTACTAATACCAAGTAGGCGGTTATTTTTAGATAAAGAAGAGGAGCCAAAAGAGCATACAGCTCACCTGATGTTGAGTCCTCACCGCCGCCCATGAACATCTGCAACACCAGTGGAATTGCAGATGCATTACCGGCCTTTTAGTAAAAAAAAAGTAGTAATTCTAACATCATATTTAAACATAAGTAGGAGCATGACACGAATTAAGGACATACCTCGTACATCATTAAATAAAATCAAATTATTCATCAATAAATTAACTTGAGGTCAATCAATAATATTGAATTCTAAATACATTTAACTAGTTTTATAATGGTTTAGTTTTAAGCTTTTAATAAGTTTAATATTATTAACCATATATACAGTAGACATTAAATTACCAGCCATTTAAATTGATTTAAACTTAAACTTGTACTGTAATTAACCAATTACCTAATCAAGTATTATTATAATTCTATTATTACAAAATATTAATTAATTATTTAAAATGTTCAATCACCTTCATCTTTCTTTTATTATTTTTATATTGTGTAATGTTGCTATTTGTGTTACTGCATTATTATATGCACCTCATTTGGGACTTATGAAGTTCTGACATTAATTGACGTTAATGTTCACTTTATTATTGCAACACAATTTCATTAATTCATTCTTGCATTTATTACAGACTAGCTGTTTCCCGCGACTTCGTCCGCGTGGAATTTATTACGATTGAATTTCATGGGTTTTAATTTTCTTGCGCGGAACCCAAATTTTTATTTTTCCAAAATAAAAGTAGCCTTAGTTACACTTTATAACACCAGCTATCTGCCCGTGGATGTCCCGTCAATATCGGTCCAGCCATATCGGAGATTACCCGGAACAAACAGACAGACAGACAAAAATTTTTAAAATTGGTTTTTTGTTATTGCATTCATTTAGTAAAAACCTGTTATTTTGACATTACAAACAGACCCTTCAATTTTATTTATTTGTATAGATGTAGATTATCAAAAGACCACTGCTGAATATGATTGAGTAGATTTGTTCATAGGGAAATGTTGTTATAGCTTAGCACACACACCACACTTTTTTATTATTTTCAATTGTCATCGGTATGATGCTGCACACAAATCTTATATTTTAGTTTCTCTCTGACGCCTCTTACGACACTCACGGGATAACAGTAGATTCTCTTACGCCGCTCCTACTACAAATGCATCACATTAATAAATAAAATAAAATAATTTATTAATTTCATTTAAAATTAAATTAAAATAGCTGTGAGCGTAAAAATTTGTCTTACGAAATAAAAATATTCACCCCTTTATCCTGTTTCTATTTGTAAAATAAACAAAAAAAATTATTAGTATTTTAATTAAAGTTTTTACTTATTATTTAGGAATTTTCCAGTAGCCTTTACATTCGAAAACAAACAGTTTATAAGCCACGAGCCTCGCATAGCAAGAGTGGTTTAACCGCAATCCGAATTATTTATAACTTATTAATAAATAACCCAAATAGGATATTACGAAACAGGATATTTAGCACTCCAGCTATTAGCTGAAACACTAGATGGAGGGCTCACGGATTTATCGTGGTGTATTTTATTTATGGTTCACCGCATTCGAAATGCTCGTTTTCAATTCGAATTTGTTTAGAATTTAAATCTGTAAAATATACCAAGGTATTAGAGAATAGTAACTACAGTTTATAAAGTCGTTGTTTTTTTCCGAAAAGGTAATACTCCCAAAAAATCCGTACGGCTGTATAATTTTGTACATTATCTAGCTTGCTGTTCACGGCATTATGGAAAATTTGGATTCATATAATATTAGTGTGCATAATTAAAGAAACATATTATTTTTTATTATTATAGAGTAACAAACAGTAACCAACTTCGAACTAAGAAGAACATAGTTAAGTTTTGAAGTTTTATATGGACTATTATTATATATTTTTTTTATAGGATAGTGTGACAAACGAGCACACAGTCCACCTGATGGTAAGTGGTTGCTGTGACCCATAGACATCTACATCTATCCTCAATTAAGAATCAAAATGCAGATGCGTTGTCACCGGTGAGGACTAAGATGGAATGCCTCTTTTTCAGTAAAACGGAAAACGGGTCTCCGGTTCTCTACACTCACCACACGAAACACAGCAGTGTTAAGCTGCTATTTTACGCTGGTATTGTGTGAGAGCGTGGTCGTTCCCCGGTCGAGCCGACCCATTCGTGCTACAACTATACTACTAATATAGCTGCAGCATAGCTCTACCACGTATACATTTTATTTGCCTTCTACCACGTATTCATATTATTTATATAATATTATATACCTATAAGTCTATTTATTTTAATTTTATTTTTTTTAATTATTTTTGTTGTTGTTTATTACATTTATATTAACTACTTTTTACACGTACATACTTCTTTTATCTCTACACCAACATAATTTTAATTGGTAGAGAATTTTCCATGCATACATGGCCAAATACTCAAATTATCTCTCAAACTATCACTTTAGGTCAAAGTGACTGTGACACCACGAGATTTAACGACATCTTAAAATTGAGAAGCGTTTGAATATTTGTATGCACTATCCTATGTATATGAAGTTATTTATATAAATAGATTAATTTATATAAATAGATAAATACACACGTATACCGTGTACTATGCTCACAGGCCGCTAACATTGTAAACAGGGCTAGCCGTGATTTACAACAAACTCGTTGTGTTTTCCCCAGTATGGGAGATAGTAACCCGTTTGATCTCAAACAGCAGCCGGTGAGGGAGCGGATCTTGTGAAACCTCCTTCAAAGAGCAACGTATGGCTATGGACAAACATCCGGAAATAAATACACTGTGTGGGCCAAATCTGACGCGCGCGTGCAATGGTTAAGTGCTGGGAAGTGGGAATACGACACGAGAACGCTCGCGGAATGAGTGCGGAGAGCAGTGGGAACTTAAAGTTAGAATTCTGGGAAATGTCTAGTTATGGACTCTTGTTTGTTTTTTTTTTCTATTAATTTATTAAAGCTAATCAAAAATCCTACACTTTTATTGATATTCAATATATCCTTACGTGATAAGAGCCACGCTGCAGCTATATTATGGCTGCAAACATGAATGGGTCGGCTCGACCAGAGTAGGACCATGCTCTCACAGAATACCAGCGTAAAACAGCAAACGAGGCATTCCATCTCAGTCCTCAGAGGTGACAACGCATCTGTATTTTGATTCTTAACCGAGGATAGATGTAGAAGTCTAAATGAAAGTCCACTGCTGAACATAGACCTCTCCCATAGATTGTCGCATAGGGGGGATATTTGCCACGCTTTGCAAGCGGGTTGGAAACCGTTATTTTTTTTATTTTTAGTCGTTATTAGTAAGATGCTGTTGCCCATCTCCTGATGTGTCTCTTACACCCACAGGATGATATGTAGTAGTAGATATTCTTAAACCGCCACTACAAGGTTTAGACACACAAAACAAATAAGTTTAAATGCCGTTAGCTGTAACGTGTACCGTTTATGGCCTCCCCATAGTCTGCCTCATAGGGGGAATTGTGCTTTAGTTACAACGCTTGGGGGATTGCAAACGTAGTTTTTTATTATTTTCAGTTGTTATAAGGAAGATCCTGTTGCCCGTCTCCTGTTCCTCTTTCCCTTTATCGCCTCTTGCGATACCCACGATATGGGGTAATGGATACTCCTACACGGTGGGAGTTCAAATAACGCAATATAAATTAAACTGATAATGGACCATAAAAAATATACTTATTAAATTAAATCTAAAAGCTACAACAATGACCGAGAAATGTTCTCTTACTATATAAAAATACATGATAGGTAAGTAAACATTACTAAGTAAAATATCAAAATATAAAAATAAAAAAAATAATTGAACTTTCTTAAGTTCCTACTTCGTATGTTTCCAAGAATCCTACTTACGTACATTAAGTATAAAGCGCTACACTCGAATTAATATACTGCCTAAAAAACTTACGTTTATAAACTTTTATCTTTTTTCCATTGAAATATTTTAATATGTAAAGCTAAGACATAAAACATGAACAAGGTCGAGCCACAGTAGCGCAGAGGCAAATATGTTCATTGTTCATTACTCGAACAAAGCGTGAAATCAGGTTTAAGCGTGAATTCGATATGCAAATATTAAAAAAATTACAATGTCAAACAAGCATAGTATGTAATAGGATTCCTTTTCTGCCTAGAAATTCGTCTCGGTAGGTCACACCCTCTCACCTATTTCTGCTGCCAAACATGTGTCCCGGGCAAAAGGGTATACGGACCCCGTATTATTACAGTCTAAGAGGCATTCCATCTTGGTCCTCGAAGGTCTGCAAAACGCATCTAAAGTATTTTTTAATTGAAGTTACTTTGCAGGTATCCAGGGCCTGCAGTAGCCATATACCATCAGGTAAAGTTCGTTTGTCACTTCAATGGTTAAAATCAATCTCAATAATTCAATTGCTAAGCCCAAGGATAACATAATTCGAAATCCATCTCATCAAGACAGGCTAGGCTTCTTAATTTTTTAACCTTAAAACATTTGAGACTAGTAAGTAGTTTTAGATGCGAGTGCGAACGAATAATTTAACTTACGTACGCAGCCGTTTTCAACACACACACGGCAAACTCGCACAAGTTTTCCTCATGCAGTGACAACGGTTCATTTCTTTGCATGTGAATTTCGGCGACGATAACAATGATAACATTGCAACGCCATTAGGATAACAGCGTCTTAGGTAATCAACATCACGCGTTTATATGAGGTACTTGTTGAGCAGGCCACTTTAGAACTGTAATAACTATGGGTTGACTTGTTTATAATAAATAATATTTTTTTATATTTAAGACATATTATTCCTTTTTCAAAATCATTTATTCATTTGTTTCTTAAGGTTTTATTTTTTGCTGCAATATCGCTATATTTATAACCATGAAATATATATGAAAATTCTTATTATTTTTGAATACGAGTTTCGACGTGGAAACAATGCATCTGAAACGGCACGCTTCGTCAATAACGTAACTGCTCCAATGACCAAAAAAAATTTCTTATTTATTAATTGTAAATAAGTACCGATATTTAGAGTAGCCGTGTTCGCAGCGCAACTAAGCCCTCGCCGCAAATTTAACGCACAGAACGCGGAGCAATCCGGGTTCGTTCCCGCCGCGCCGGGACCAATGAAATTTTTATTTGCAATTGATTTACAATCTGCGGTAAAGGAAAACTTAGTGAGGAAATCTGCATGTCTTTGCCCAGCAATGGGACATATATAGGGCATATTAGGACTTATATATTGCTTACACATATACTTTATTTTAAAAGATTTCTGCAGTGTTGTGAAGGCAACATTTTGCATAGGGCAGATAACTCAAAAAATATTATCATCGTATTTTTTAATAATTTATTCCCAAATATATTATCAATAGGTCGAGGTCGGCTGGACTGTAGCGTGACTTCACGATTTATCCTTATCACTTTGTGTATTCTGTACAGTTTCAACGAAATAATAAACAGAAGTGGGGTAATGGCATCAGTTCGTGATTTCGATCATTTATGTTTGGAATAGACTGTCATACATAAATAATTTTGTATTTTTTTTTTGAAAAAGCCAACCAATCATGAGATTTACTAAATTATAGATACTATTACTACGATAGAGCATCGTGAAGGTTTAGCAGGAGCATAAATCAACATTAATAATTAGAACTTAGACGAACGAACACAAAGTCCACCTGATGCTAAGTAGATGCTGTGACCCATAGACATATACAACTGTCCTCGAATAAGAATCAAAATGCAGATATGTTTCTGAGGACTAAGATGGAATGCCTCGTATCCGTTAAGCAGGGTCTCCCGGTTCTCTTTACTCATCCTACTAAACACAGCAAAATTTAAATGCTATTTTACACTGGTATTCTGTGAGAGTGTGGTCCTTCCCCGGTGGAGCCAACCCATTCGTTGTGACAACCTTAATATAGCTGCAACATGGCTCTACCACATAAATATGTATGTAATTCGTCATATTATGCTGCATAACAACGAACAGTTTATTTGTACCATCGCAATCTCGAATTGTAATATCAGTATCGTTTATCTCTTCAAACCAAAACCAAATAAAGTTTTAATATTTATTTTATCAAAATTCATTAACAGTACATCGAATCTTATCTCAATTTTAACATAAAGGCGGTATCATCATTTATTTTATCTAAATATATATAAACAGCAAATTTGTATAATACTACTGGTGAAAATCTAAAAGGGAACTTGACAAATGGAACATGACGACGAGCGGACACTCTTGACTGATCGACGTTATCCAGTGGTATCAGCTAACCGTGGATATTATATTTTTATAAGAGGATCAATATAACATGTGATTAATAGAAAACTACGTCTGATACTTCAAGATTTTAGTGAGTCATATTTATAAAATTGACGTAAACAAAACGTAGGTACATGTAGTTCACCTAACGGTAAGTGGCTACTGCAGCCCATGGACACCAGCAACCATCATCAAGCAAAGAAAGCTACAGATGCGTTGTCAGTTGTCACCTCTGTGGACTAAAATGGAATGCCTCACAGCCTGTAATTACACTGTCTCTTTTACTACATAATACTTAATTATATACCCTTCAGACGACAGCGAAGCACAGCAGTTTAGGCGCTGCTGCTTGGCAGTAGAAATAGGGAAGAGGGTGGTTCCCACCCAGACGAACTTCTAGGCAGAAAAGGAATACTACCTTTATTTTGTTTACTTTTAAAAACGTAACATCCACACTAGGATCTTCTCCTGTATCGTGGAGGCAGTTTACAAACTCCGGCCAAATTATTTGTAGATCATACAAATAATTGTTCCGAGCGGGATTCGAAGCCGCGGCCCTCAGCGCTGCAACTCATTGCTAAGCCACTGCGCCACGGAGCCGTCAACATTAATACCTTAGAGTGTAAATAAGCATAGCTTGCTTATAAATACTCTAAGAGTGCTACGGTCCTACCACTTAGAAAATTTTAAATCTTTAAACAGTCATCATCATCACTACAGTCCATCACAAGTCCTCAGCTAGACGGCACACAACGCGAAATATTCCGTAAAATTAGTTTCATTCAACGCCTTTATTGTAAACGTTCAGTAGAATTTATGTTCATTCATTATTCCTCGTCCAATGCACTAAACGTCGAGACATATAATTGTAAGTATAAACAATGAAGGCGGATGAAGACGTGGCACTCACACGAAGGTCACCCACAAAACTACTACAGACAATCTCAAACCAACGATTAATTGAACGAAAATAAAACATCAGTCAGCAATCGACATTCGCATCCGAGCAACGAGTCAGTCTATCACTTTATCGAGACCGCCAATGATTCAGATCCGCCTTCATTGACATGGCGCTGTTCACGACAGTCTGCTTTGTGCATGCTACTGTTACCATCAACAAGCTTGGTCTTTCTAGTGAATAGAACATATACATTACATTTTAATAATAAATTTTGTAACCGATTTTAAAAGAAAAACATATAAAGCAACATTAAGGGTTACTTGTATCGCGTGTGGTCAAAATTCGATAATTTAAGTATGGAAACAGAACCTCTCTAAAATAAGTTTAAATCTCCTTTTTTTTTTTTAAATAATAAATAATTTAAAAAACGTACGAATTTTAGCCAATATTTTTGTGTATGTAAAATGGAACTCTTTGCCAATATTATTGTGTATGAATTTTATTAATTTGTCATTTGTTCACGATTTGGCGGCAAATTGAAAATTGTCTGTGTCACGTCAGCATGAGTTTAACGCGAGAAAATTTTCGTACAATGATTTTTATGACTTTCAATGTCATTTCAGTCAACAAGAAAGTTATGATAGACTTCGATTGGCCGTTCATAATGAAGCCCCATCTCGTGCCACTGTTTACAACTGGTTTAATGAGTTTAAACGTGGTCGCACTAATCTCACCGATGATCTGCGTGAGGGACGGCCTTCTACGGCGACGACTGAAGATAACATCAGTGTTGTGCGGCGTATGATAAAGACTGACAAAAGAGTGACTTATCAGCAGATTCGGACAAGCTTAGGCATCGGTATGAGTCAAGTGCACAAAATCCTTCATGAACATTCAGCGGTCAGGAAGCTTTGTGCCCGGTGGATACCTCATAATTTGACTGAGGCCCAAAAACTCCGTCGTGTTGATTGGTGTCGTGAAATGGATCAAAGATTTAACGGAGGTGACTCAAATGCTGTGTTCGACATACTTACGGGTGACGAAAGCTGGATTTATTGTTATAACCCTGAAACTAAGAGAAAGTCTGCTGTCTGGGTGTTTCCTTCCGAGGAGTTGCCAACTAAAGTGAAGAGAGGTCGAAGCGTGGGAAAAAAGATGGTGGCCTCGTTCTTCGGAAGGACAGGTCATTACGCAACAATTGTTTTAGAGGATCGAAAAACAGTTACTGCAGAGTGAGTGGTACACTAACAATTGTTTGCCACTTGTCTTGGAAAAAGTTCGGGAGAAACGACCTCGCAGTAGGAGCCTCCTTCACCACGACAATGCCTCGTCGCACACCGCTAAGCAAACAATCGACTACTTGGCGACGGCAGACGTGGAATTAGTGGGTCACCCGCCCTATAGCCCCGACCTCGCACCTAGCGATTTATATTTATTTCCGAAAATAAAAGAAAAACTTCAAGGAAAACGTTTTATGGACGCCGAGGAAGCAGTGGCTGCGTTTCAAAATGCCGTCGAAGAGACCCCTATGGACGTGTGGGCAAAGTGCTTTTCTCAGTAGTTCCATCGGATGCAGCGATGTATTGATGTCAATGGACACTATTTTGAAAAGATATAATAAAACTAATAACTTGCTAGTTTGTTCAGTTTTTGATTTTCTAAGAACTTTCAGTATTGTTACCAATATATTTTTCTAGTATTTTTTAATAATTTCATTGTCTTGTTATGTAACTGTCTTCGACGTGTATTCACTGCCTTAGGTTGAATGCTTTTAGCACTTAATCAATCTTTTATTTTAACACGTTATGTGTGGCACAATAATGAATTAGTAAATAAATAACTATACTGTATTATTATCACTATAGTTTACTTAAAATTAACTTGTAAAAGCTTTTCAAAAAAGTTTCCCCTCAATATTGGTTTTTATCGTAATGGGAGCGTGCTTTTAAAAATTGTTCCATTAAAAAGTTTCCAGAATTTTAAATTAGTATCCTAAAACGCTGTTTCAACATGGCAAGCAGAGTGCTCAAATTTTCGCCGCGCAAACACTGGCAACGAAATGCATAATAAATCATTGTTATTAAGTTCCTCGGTCGAATAGGTTATCATCGGTGACTTTCAGAAGGTACGACCCGGCGCGGTAGCGACTCGCCAACGATTCGGTAACGGAACGTGTTTGATTGCCGCACAATATTAGATCGCAATGCGATAAGAGCACATAATGTTTTAGTTATTGTTAAAAAATAAAAAGATTACATTGTATTGCTACGAAAAGAAATTAAGAAACCGACAACGTTGTGTAGTCGCGGCGTAAAAAAAACCACTCTACCATGTCACCTCGTGTGTGTTGTAAGAGGCAACTGAATCAGGAGATGGGCAGCAGCATCTTCCTGATAAGAATTCAAAATAATATGAAACTACAGTTGCCAACCCACTTGCCAAGCGTGGCAGCTATGGGAAATATTCCCCCTCTGAAACATTCTATAGCGAAGGCCTATTATATTAGATAAAAGAAATTTTACGAATTATTTCGAGTTTAATTTTAAAATCAAACTAACATTAAGAATACTAAATTTGAAGTATTTAATGTGTAGTATTCGCCTAAATATAAGAAATCATTAGGAAGGTATATGTACAGTGGTGAACTTAGAATGCTGTAATGATGATGATGAAGAAACCGACATTGTAAAATACCGTAGGGAGCTTTTTGTACTCGATGACATCAGCTTTTAACTATCCAAACAAAAACACAGTAAATTGTATTCTCAGTAAAGTCATTATATTATTTACCATTATTGTACACAGATACAATTACAAAGAGAATCATACAATTACACTTCAAAAATATCTTGATTACTTTCTCGCAAATACTGTCTATATAACTTTTCCTCGCCGAACTAAATCTTTTTTATTACCTCGTAACAGTATAATAAAAATCGATTAAAGAAATTTCATGGCTTTCTAATCAACTATTATTTAAAGGTGACCTATGAGGTGAGGTGAGGTC
This sequence comes from Parnassius orleans, assembly GCA_029286625.1. Classification (NCBI taxonomy): domain Eukaryota; kingdom Metazoa; phylum Arthropoda; class Insecta; order Lepidoptera; family Papilionidae; genus Parnassius; species Parnassius orleans. The sequence continues at coordinate 8,692,339 of JAGSMP010000006.1, read as the reverse complement.
TAAAATGGCCTTATATGTAACAGCTAGAGACAGAAATAACTCAGGTGCTATCGCGATCGCCATTGCGCGCATTAATCGCGAGAGTGAAATTTCATGGCTTTAATTATGAAACTGTTAAGTATTTTAAAGTGACCTGTCCAAAATATCTTTATTTGTTACAGCCAAATACAGAAGTAATTCAGTTGCCTTGTTCTCTTCAGTTGCAGCGATCATTTAGATAACGGAGTCATGCTTCGCATATTTGCTTTTCGTAATTATTAATATAATAATTTAGCTCGAAGGCGAGACATTTGTTTACGTACTCCTGCATGTAGAATAATCCTTTCTCATTAGGTCACACGTAATTTTTTCACGTTAGTAAAGGATTATGGCGTTGATCTCTTTTATACCAACCCAATTGAACTACGGTGTTGATGAACGTAAATCTTCATGGGTTTTAATTTTTTTGCGCGGAACTCTAATTATTTTTCTAATAAATCTTCCAGTGAAAGTCCCGTCAAAATCGGCCCAGATGTTTCGGAGATTAGCCTGAACAAACAGACAGACAGACAGACAAAAATTTAAAAATTTTTTTTTTTGTTATAAGTACCGTACATATACTTTTATATTATGCATTTAGTAAAAAGCTGTTATTTTGACATTACAAACAGACACTTCAATTTTATTTATTTGTATAGATAAAATAAATATCTCTAAGCCAGTGACTTCACGCTACACCATAAATATACATCATTCTTGCAAAACTCATATAAAGACATTGCGAGTGTGAAGTTGCGTCAAATAACTATCTTGAAAACATCAAACAAATGAATCTACACAGACAACGTATAAACAGCACAAGCACAGGCAGCGTCTCTGAACGAGTGCAAGAGAAAGCATTACGAGGAGCGGCATAGCGACCGTTGTTTTTGTGACTCACTGCATCTAATTTTAGCTTCTTATCAAACGCTTGTGTTTTCACCTCGTTAGACGATATTGGTAAACAAATGTAACAGAAGATTTCGCTAATATTGATTACTTTAAGTAGTATATATAGTACTACAATTTATAACACAAGGACAGGACTTTTGTTCTTTTGTTATTTGTTGTGGAGTTAAAATGTCACAACAAATATTTTTATGGCCTACAAATAATTGTTCCGGCTCTGGATGTTTGCCCTTGTGCAATTTATTTATGTAAAAAGCCTCCACGATACAGGAGACAATCCTAGGGAAGGTAGGGGTAGTGTTATTTAAAAAAAAGAGAGCCCTAGTTGAAGTGGTTAGTTTTGCAACCTCAAATAATTCGTTATTATTTAAAACAGAATATTTGACCTCATTTCTCCAACATTACCATCAACCGTTTTCCCGGTCTTATCACTTAGGTCTTAGGCCATCGAATATAAAGTACGCACTTCACGAGAGGGGTTCTGAGTTTATACAGATACTAGTAAGACGCATTTAGAACTTCTGGTAGCATCCAGTTAAAATGATCGTTATCCGAATATCTTGGAGCAAATCATGAGCATTATAGGTTTCAATTTAAATTAATTCAGTGAAGAGAAATTTCCAGAAACACTAGTCGTGGAAGTGCTCTCTAAACCTGTTCAGATATCTCATCGAACGAAATTGAAATTAAATTATCTTAATGCACACAAAGTTGGCCGTGCCTCCCCACAGAACCATATTTGCAATTGTGAACGGAAAGAGCCGCGGAGGTCAAAGACTTGGGAGTCATAATGCATCGTTATAAATTCTATCTTCCGTCGCATACGTAATGCGTTTGCATTTTACACATTTTTACTGACGTCAAATAAAAATTATTCGTGCCAGCAAAAGGATGTGTTTAAAATATTCACATTCTTTCTTTTTAATGGCATTCATACCTTTCACCATGAGAACAGTATTTTTATAACATTGTTGTAAGGTTTTATGGTGGAAAATGGAAATAATTAATTTTTCATAAAAGTAAAACATAGGATTACCGTGTAGTGGTGATGTAAGAATATCCACTACCCCATAACGTCCCGTGGGTATCGTAAGAGGCGACAGAGGGAAACAAATCCTGATGTGTTTCCCTCGCTTCTGCCCATCTCAGGAGATCGAAGAAGCGTCTTTCTAATAACGACTAAGAATAAAAATTGCGATTGCGGTTGGCAATCTATGGGGGAGGCCTATGTTTAGCAGAGGACTTCAATAGGCTGTAACGGTAACGGTAACGTTAAAACATAGGAATGTTTTAACTGCATCTGTTACGCTGTAAGTTTCTAATAAATTAGTTCTTAGAGCAGAGCTACACCACCAGCGCCAATGCGGCGTTCCTACAGAGCGCAGTGGCAGTAGATTTAGCTAGAGGTGATAGACATATTACTAGATGCATCACTAGAATTTTTTGCACGTGGCCATGCTGCTGCTATATTATGATTGCGGTACGAATAGGTCCGCTACACCGCACCGGGGAGAAACCTCGCTCTCATTACACAGCAGCATTGAAGCATGATATAGCAACTTAACGCTGCTGTTTTTAGTATGGTGAGTATAGAGTACTGAAGACTCTTTTACGGCCACAGCATCTAACTATCAGGTAGACGGTGTGGTTTTTTGTCTCCAATATTCTGTAAAAATAAAATTGGATGTGCTAAGTTGTTTGCGTTGTTACCCGCGACGACTAGATACCACGCGATCTCCTATTGCATCTCGTTCAAACCATAGATTTATAAAAATAATGTGTGGGATGCCGCAACGACACCGCTTAGGTGCCGCGCTGTTGCGTCGCCGCAATGGACGATCATTCACGGCTGCTTCAGTCTTATTTTATTTCTATATTAAATTATTATTATTTATTTTTTCATACATTTGTTTACTATATTTAAAACAAAAAACTTTACGTTTTCTTTTACGAGCCACTTTACAGTACATAAATTGCATTAGAACCAGTTTTCACTTAAACATATTTCATTTTAAGTCATATTATATTCTCGAATAAAAACTATTTTTAATACTTTCCTGTATGTAAAATGGATCGCTACGAAGAACGAAACGTTTTTTGAATATAGGAATCACGCATTAGTAAATAATAATGTATAAGATATTTTAAACTTCAGACTCGGTTCCTGCCTGTTATTTTGATCTTACTTAAAATTTAAAAAAATCTTTCAATATTAAATAAAAAACGTATATAAAAACGCATAAAATCTACTATCGTAATAACTAATATAAGCTGAGACGGACGAAGACAAGAGTGAAAGCATTTTTCTAGGTCACGGTATATACTATCTTCCTTAGAATACCGGTTTTATGTAGGCCTATTCGAAATAAATATTCCGAGTCAACTAACGATTGTAATCGATTCTTTGAAATCGAAATTACAATAAGTTTCCTTTGCAAATAATCAGTATCAGTTTCGTAGTGAGATCATCTCTAATACTATTGTGTAATTGTTTTCGCGTTACAAATAAGAACGAAACATCGCCCCGTATCGGCCTCTATCACTCGACAACAATACAGTTTTAAGCGGATGCAAATGAATATCGCATGCATTTGCGGGACCGTTAGCGACCTGAAAAAAATTGTATAAAATACGACTGAATTTTAAATCGCCCAGGCCGTATTTCCAGGATACTGATAAATAATAAAATATTCGCCAAAACCGTTCGTGTCCTAGATAGCAGTTTGTTTCATTAATTTACAAGATATCATGTTTACACCGTTATATTCAAGCGTAGCGCGATCGAGCTGTTTACAAGTTACGAAGTCAAATAATTAATTTATTATTATGGGTAAATTTCTCGGAATAGGCAATAAACGGTACATTGTGACATGCCGAAAGCCTGTCCAAATATATATATATCTCTACATATTATATAGATTTGTTTGCCTTCAATTTGAGGTACACAGCGCATGTTTGGTTAGCCTAGAAAATATCGTGCTGAATGCCATCGTCGCGAAATGCATTCGAGCCGCTAGAACCCGACACGTCTCCTTTTCTTGGAACAGTGCACTTGTGTCCGACTGCCTGCTGCGTACAAAAATAAATACAATGAACACTTTCCAGCGAGATACTCTCGACGTAACGCAGTAACTTGCGACTACGGCCGATTGAAATGGCACTGTATTTCTAAAGATTTACGGTTGAGTTTGATATTAGGTGTGCAAGAAACTGCGTCGTCGAGTTTGAACGGAGTAATTGATGCGTCACAGGGCGGCGATGGGGTGGGGAGGGGGAGGGGAGGACGGGTCATCGTGCTAAGCGCGCCGCACCGCACACCACCGCACACATAGCATAGCACACATACACACACAAACAGTTCAACATTGTTGATCCAATCTGTGCGCACGTAGCTATACTTGTACTTGTAGATATAGGTTGTACGCTACTCTGTTGCCAGCCAGTTGTCCGCCCGCGAAGGTCACTCACTTGACTCGATATAGATGTATAAGTGGCGCTGACGACGCGGCCCGAGCGCCTCGCTTCTCGATTCGCGTCGTTGTTTAGATAGATATTTGTACGAAAGGCGGTTTCTATTTCAATTTCCCCAACTCTATCACTGATCTTTTAACTTTTATGCTTTCTCTACATAAAGAAAAAATATGGACTCTACATTACGTAAATAGGAACCTCTAGTAATATTTCTTTCACATTCAGTTACAAAAGTTATTTCGTCAGTGACTCACTGTTTTCGAAGGACTTTGTCTACTTGTTTGTACGGAATTGGCACAAACAACGCTGTAGTGTTTATGATTCTCGTGTTATTTTAAAAAAATGAGGAAGTTAAAACTTTGGACCAGAATACTCTTTATTGTTTTATTGTATTTAAAGACTAATGTTTCTTACTTTAAAAAAGAAAAGTTTAATGTATCTAAGCTTTATGTTTCTCGTCTCACACTTAGGTCTCCCCGCTCCTTCAAAGCACTTAATATACTTCTCGTTTTCTAGGTCAACGGAGGGCACGCTAAGGACAATTAAGGCATTTCATTAAACCACTCTTCACTCTAATTAAGAATAACATAGGATTAACCTTATGTTTTCGCTAAACAATATATGTAGGTATAGTAAAGCTATTACAAATCTATAATTTAAATATTTTAGTTTTAGTACAAAGAAGACGCCAATAGAAGCGTATTTACAATTTTATAAACAAGTAAGGCTCCTTCTTTTTATTTGCCCTTATAACGTTAACTGTAACTTATCTCAGACTGAATAAAACGTGAAATAACTACGCTCTGTGACCTTCGCTACTGCTACTGTCCACGACGAACAGCTTTCGAATATTGTCTCTATCGAAGGTTAAAGAATAAATCGAAAATAAATCGTGGAATTGTGAAACTCATTGTCACGCAAAAAGCGCCGAGATTGATAAACACACAGATCACCTGGTGGTGAGTGGATGCTGTGACCTATATTTATACTGGATTAAACATCGAAATACAAATGCGTTATCACCACTATCTAAGATGGAATACATCGTTACTAGTTGAGAGGGCCTGCGGTTATCGTCACTCACCATACGAAACACAGCAGCGTGATGCTGCTATTTCACGCTGATATTCTGTGCGAGGGCCCTTTCCTAGAGGAGCCGACACATTCATGCTAGCGTGGCTTTACGTACCAAAGCTGTCTGTCTATCTAAGCAATTTAAACTAAACTATTAATATGTTGATTCATCTAATAGTAGTAATTGTATTTTGGATTTGCACATGATAACAAAGTATTTCCATACAATGATACAACATTAAGAATCGTGCAAACAAGTGCGCCCGTCTTGACCGATCTATATATATCTAAGACATAATGTTTAAGTAGACTTGTATGCAGAGTAAAGAGACACGAGGATAATCACAACAAATCCCCGTTGTCCCATATTAAAACCCAGTAAGTGACATTAAAATACATTAGAAATTTTATGACTTATAAATAAGTATAATAATAAATATAGAAATTCTCCACGGAAATGCGGAAAACATGTATTACATATATCATAAATCCTGTAATATATTCATTCATATGTGTAATAAAAACTTGTACATATGTAATAAAAACTTTTTCAAGGAAGTTATATTTTAGCACTCTCCTATCAAACGAAGTTTTAAGTCCTTACTGCGTTATCTTAATACTTTCAATGAGCAATTCTTGAATTGTATATACATTATGTATAGTTTTACATATAATTTATATTGTTTCTCGAAAACAGCTCTAGCGTTTTGGATAAAATTTTGTATTTAGATAATAATTCACTTACCAAATTTATTTAGAAGGGTGTTAATCTCAGAGGTTTATGGTGCTTGTGCACTGAGTTAATAGTCCCCTAACTTAGTATTTAGTATATTCTGGTCAGTAAGTCACAAATACTAGGTAATAATAATACATATAGGCCACGTTACTCACTGCCAGTGCCTCTGCTACTCGCGACTTGCAATTAACTAATTAATCCATTAGAGTGGAACGTTACGATTTTCACCCATAAAGTTAAAAATGTGTGTGAATTAGTTTGCGGCCGTGCGAGGCTGGAGTGTCAGGTAAAAGCCCGGCATTTTCTAATTAAACACGTGAAAATTTTATGTCAAAATGTTTAATCGCACGTGCTAAAATTATACTTATCAACTAGATACTCAAAATACATAAACAAAAATGCAAAAAATATACAAGTTATTTTTGGCTAATTCGAATCAATTCATTTTAATTATTACTACACATTTAAGCGAATTATAGGTAGAGTGACGTTTGCTGTATGACAATCAATAAAAATCATTCAGAGATAGTTGGATGATTTCTTGAAAGTCTCGTGTATCTTCCCGATATAACCAGACCAACGATAATACAGCTCTATTATTTAGTGTATATAATTTTTTCCGTTTTAATTTTTTTTTATAAAGACAATAAATTGTTGGAGCACGGTATATGACTCGTGACTTTATCATATAGGTTTTGTAATAATATGCAATAATATGTAATATATTCTTCGCTAAGAGCGAAAATATTTCGCCAGATTTTACGACAGCCCGAGTCTTAATAAAAGACGTAAATACACGGCAACCAAATTTACTCATGAAACATAAGGAAAAGCAGAATAAAATTATGTATAACAAAATTGACTTGGCTTTTATTAACAAATCCTAATGTAAATTTGACTTCTAACTTTTAGAATTTGAATCTTAATGCGAATCGTTAACGCTAATAGAAAAAAAGTTAAAAAAGTTACAGCCTATATACGTCCCACTGCTTTTCACAGGCCTCCTCCAATTTCTGAAAGGGTTTTAGGGCAAGGAAATATCCGCCGCGCTGCCCCAATGTGTGTTGGCGAACTTCACATGTCTTCGAAATATTTTTTTTCTTATTTCTCAAACACGCAGGTTTCCTCACGATGTTTTACTTCAACGCCGAGCACGTGGTAAATCAGTACTTAAAGCTGCAATTAATAATGCCGGCGGGGATCGAACCAGGGTTGCTGAGCTACGGCTCGAGCTATAATAGAAAACTATAAAATAAATGACATCTCAACGTTAAGTCAAGTGACTATCACGTGACAGTAACGTAACTTAACGTTGAATTTATTCATTTTTACAGTTTTCTATATGGCAATGTAAGTATACCTACTACCCCATATCATCCCGTGGGTGTCGTAAGAGGTAACAGAGAGAACAAATATGGAAATGGACAGCAGCGTCTTCTTAATAACGTCTAAAAATAAAAAACTACGGTTGCCAACTCGCTTGCCAAGCGTGGCAACTATGGTAAATGTATGAGGCAATCTATGGGGGAGGCCTCAGTGAACTTTAATAGGCTGTAACGGTAACGGTATAGTTTTCTATTAGCGTAAACCTTTGTAGAAATTCAACTTAGCTAACCTCGCCGTTATTAAAAAGAATAATATCAAATGCAACAAACAAAAATTAAAACATACTCGAGTTGATAATACAAGAAGCGAAGTTAGCAAAAATAAAAAACCTAATATCCAGAGAAATGTAGAATGCATGGTGATCCTCAACATGCGCATGCAATTGCCGTCCAAAATAGCGTTTGTATAAGAAAGTATCAAAAATAAACATCGCCAGGAGACGTCCCGAGAATATCCAAAGGCGTTGACAAATAACGTGCGCGGAGTCAAGGCTACGCCGCGCGTGGGCGAGACATGTGCGCGGACGCACTTGCGCACAGGCTTACGAGCTTATTGTATGTACGTACGTGTGAAGAGACTTACGTTGTGTTACGAATTGCTGATAACATAAATCATCGATGTAAAGATGCGGCTTATCATGCTCTGTCAAGAGCGTTCAACATACAGCATTTATCATATTTCTATTTGCGTTGCATTTACAGTTTACTTCATGCAATTTTAACTTAAAAATTAAAAACTCTACTCATCACTCTATTTGAAAATAAATAAACGAAGTACACAACGTCCTACTTTTATATACAACTGTACTGACAAACGAACTTACAGTCTAACTGATGGTAAGTGATTATTGCAGTCCATACCTGCAACTAACTTTAAACAAAGAAGGCTACAGATGAGTTGTCACCTTTGAGGATTAAGTTGGAATGACTCACAGCCTGTTATTGTACTGTCTCTCTATACCATTTCAGACCGGAATAAAGTAGAATAAGAATTTGGCGGCAGAAAAAAATAGGTAAGGCAGAAAAGGAGTCCTACCACCCAGATTTTTAATTCATAGTTTAATGTCTATCAGACAGACTACAAAAATGCCATGCTTTACAGGGAGCCACCGGAAGCATAGAGACTTTTAATTAATATTTAATATTAAAATAGAAAATACCCATAGTAAAGACTAATCAATAATTCCTTACTACTAATGTAACGCAATGATAATGCAAACATAATGTTGACGAATATTTTGTAAAACAACTTTTGTTTATAAAATAATGGTGACAAACGAACACACAGTCCACCTGATGGTAAGTGGATGCTGTGGCCCATAGACATTTACATCTACCGTTGGTTAAGAATGAAAATGCAGAGGACCGAAATGAAATGCCTCATTTAAATGAAATGTCTCCAGTTCTCCACACTCACCAATAAAACACAGCTGCATTAAGTTTTAGCATAGCTCTACCATTTAAAAATTACATTACATTCCTTTCATATCAAGAAAGCAAATCGATTAAAATAAGAAGGAGAAAAAGAAAGAGAAAAAGAAGAGAACTAAATGCTACCATTAAACACAATCATACAGTACGTATTTTATTGTGAAGATATAGATAATCCTACCTTACCCTACCTTAACATTAATTATAACTTTACATCTGGCCATTGGCAACAAGAATTCTTTTAAAGTTTTACATAAATTCTCTAATTCTTACTTTCTACTGCCTCCTCTACACTACTCGCGAAGTAGATCGAAGTTGGACGAGGCGAATAGTATAGAGAGGTACTTCGATTCGCTTCGTGCAACCTCGCTTCGCCTCGGGCGACTTCCAATCGCTGTCGGTTTTTTGCGCCGGAGTCAACTCGCGAAGTAACTTTGTCGAAGTTACATCGCGAGTAGTGTAGAGGAGGCATACGACTTCGGAACAGGATGAAGCAAAAAGTGTCAAGTTCTTACACGGGGACAATATGCGTCGTAGTAACATTGTTACAGGCTTTGAGTTACCTGCAGGTGTACAATGATTAAAATTTCCACATTGAAATGCTTTTGTTGCGCGTGTACAGCTGGCGAAACACAACGACAGTCAGTAAAACTGCACCTTACCACAAAGTAATAGAGATGTAAATAGATCTGGATAGTAAATAAATGTGTTGTGTATGTAATGGCATATGCTTGATAGACTCTTTTCTATCCTCTTCGGCTCTATTCGCAAGTCTTATTTAAAGTCGTTAAAATCAGTTTAATAGTTTTTAGTGCCAACTCGGTGATAATATTCAGACAGAAGTGCGGACATTTTAAACGTCAGTCGGACGGTAATAGCAACGTGCTGGTTATATGAGTTTTGAAATTTGAACGTGAGTTAGTTTTTATTAACCCAACATGGAGTTCCGATTGAGTAGTCATGCGAAAGATAGCCGGGAGAAAGTTGTGTAATTATTAAGGTATTATAATCGATTAGGAATGAAGATAATACGTTACTAAGGCTAAACGATGCCTAAGAGTACTAGATTCTAGCGTATTTAACGGAACTCAAACTGAAATTCACCAAAGAAATAGTTAATATAATGATAGCGTTGGCGTGTAAGACTTCGTACCATGGACGAAGTCCAGGTCCAGTAATGGATGACTTACAAGCTGATTGCGAAGATGTGGATACTTAAATGATTATTGCACAGGCTATCATAATATATTGGTTTCTTATATTTTTAATAACAATAGAATCACAGTGATTTCTTATATTAACGCAAATACTAAATAATAAAATTAATATTAAATGCGATAAAATCCGTAAATTCTCGGAATAAAAATATTAGTCCGAAAAAAGAGTCATAAAAGTAGGTTTACAGTTGACGAAGTATCGCGTAACATACAAATCAAATACACATACAGACGAATAGAGAACTTCTTTTATGAAGTCGGCCAAAACCTCTTATTATTTTGAAAACAATAATAAAAATTGGCAAAATAACATAACTCCAACGGATGCCTCCTTTCTTCTTTATGATGAAACAGAATATTGGCAACGAACGAGCGTCGTTGTTGGTTGAAATTGGAGCCTTCCCCCGGTGCCTTTGTCCAAAATACAAGTAACATTGGGCAAGAATTATAACTTTGTTTTCCTCCGCCTTGGGCCACGGCCAGTAGCAGCATTGCATAAATCTATATAGCCGCCATTAGCCCTTGCGAATCTAACTCAGCGCCATTAATACTGCTATCACTATATCACAGATATAACGCCGAGGGAAATGTTTGCTTGCAATATATTATGTGTATGTAAGCATTTTTTATTTCTGGACATTCACAATCCTTTTGAGACGACGACGACGTACTTCGACGGCCAATGTTATATTATCGGTTCCAAATGAATTGAAGATGTAGACCGCCAACGCTATTACGTAAAAATATACTATTAAAAAGACAAATTGTAACTTTAATCACCAATTACCGGTTGTAATACATGTTTATAACCCACATTGAATAGATTGTGCAAATTAAACGGTATTAAAATATTACATTGAACTCAAAACATTAAAAATCTTAGGTCATTGTAACGTTTATTAGAAGATAAAAATTAGTTGAGACAATTTAAAAACTTACGATTTATAAAAGAAATAAAAAAATGTAATATAGTATTTTGATTGAAAAAAGTTCGTCACCTTTATGATACGGAATTTTATAGAGATTTTATAGAAGGTTGTGTATAATTGAAATAGCAGTGTATTAAATACTGCCATATATTTAAAGAATCTTCATGAAATCGAAAAAAAAAAGTTACAGTGGCCCGTAACCAGCATTGGCCATATACTGGGCACAGGCCTCCTCTCATTTTAGAGGGTTTTAGGACAAGGAAGTGTCTACTGCGCTGCCACAATGCTTGTTGGTGGGCTTTACGTGCCTTCGAAATATTTTTTTTAATTTCTGAGACATGCAGGTTTCCTCCAAATGTTTCCCTCCACCAGTAAATCAGTACTTAAAATTACAATTAACAATTTTATTGGTGCCTGCGGGGATCGCACTAGTTGCTGGCGTACTGAACTTTACAGCGAGCGTTAAGCCCATGAGCCACCACGGCTGTATGAATTCGTTTATAAGCTAAAAATTATTTCCTCCACAAAGTGGTAACCCTAACTAAATATAGTAACTGCTCTTCAATGTTTTATAAAGATATGAATTACGTATTTAATAGAGTATTTTAATATTATAAGATATATTTCTCATATTTGCTTATCGTCCCTTACCGCCCCGGTGTACCGACACAAATTAGAAAATGACGTGAAAGATTACGAAACGTGTGGTGTCGATTAACACGTCGTCCGTGTCATCGAACTTACATACTTTGCCACATATTTTGTGAGCGTTCAGTTCGGTCTCAGCGATAAGAGCACTCTGTGTCTGGCTGCGCTAGATTGGTTTGGCACAGAAGACGTTACTGAATAGAATTTAGGTGTCCCTTAGTAAATAAGAGGAGATAACAAAACTCAATAATAACATTTTGCATTTTTTTTGTACATGTAATGGTGATAAATTAGTAAGCAATCCACATGAGGCGTTATGATGTGACCATATGCACCAACAAATTATTTATCGAAGTTTGATGTTCTGTTTCAATGGATTCATGACGTGACGACTAGCATCTTTAAATTCTATACTGCTCAGTTAATACTATAGATTAACAACTGTGGATGTATGAATCCATTCAATTACATAATAATTGGAGAGTACAACCATAAAAACTGACAGAGCGTAAAAGGCACCACTGGAATATAGCAGTAGTTTCAAAATGCCCTAATTACGCCTATAAATCCCTTCGACGTGGCATATTTATAGACGTAATTTCCGCCAAGTTTTGTAAGGAGAGGAAATTATGCTTAACCAAAATGAATTGAACGCAAGTTTGTTAGCTTTTGTTATGAAGACGCAATATGGTCTATTTAAGTATACAAGGTCAAGGTTATAGTTATATAAAAGCTATTATTCAAGCCACCTAAGCATGAAACACAATTCGCTGCCTAAGCGTGGCGATAATGGCAAATGAAATAAACTTTGTAACGGTCTGTGTTAAACAATAGATTACAAAAGACTAATGGCCAAATACTCAAACGCTGCTCAATTTTGAAATGTCTTTAAGTCTCATGCTGTCACAGTCACTTGTACGATGATAGAGACAACACGAGACTTATCGGCATTTTAAAAATGAGTAGCGTTTTAGTTTTTGGTCATAAGACCTGTTAACGTGGCGTAAGAGAATCCTCTACCCCATATCATCCCATGAGTGTCTTTAAAATCTATAGAAGGAAACTAAACAGAAGATGGGCAGCAGTGTCTTTCTGATACAACTCAAAATAATAACAACTGCGGTTGCCAACTCGCCTTCCAAGCGTGGTAACTACGGCACCCACCGTCCTACGAGGCAATCTACGGAGGAGGCCTATGTTCACCATTGGACTTTTAATACGCTGTTACGATAACGACGATGAAGGTCTATTAACAGTGGTTTAAGAACAAGCGAACATTTAGATGTGTCGATCACTTTCGAAAAGTAACTTAAACAAGCTAAATCCATAAAAATTAGTTACAATTCAATGAGTAGTATACGCATTAATGCAACAACGCAAAATATCGATAATATGTCGGCTTCGTTGTAATCTTACGGAGTACCTATCATCGTTAAGTAGCAGCATATTACTACTGTGTTTCGTATGGTTAATGACGAGATCTGAACACTCTTTTGGTAACGAGCCATTTTATCTTAGACCTTAGGTAAAAACGCATCTGCTGTTTGATTCTTAAGCAAGGACGGATGTAGATGTCTGTGGGCCACAGCTTCCAAGTAAGTCGTAAGTCGCCCTTACTTGAATAAAAAAATTGTAGTTAGATTGTGGGTAGTTTAATATAATTATAATTATCGTTTTAATTGTCGCTTGCAATGGAATCCATACGATTGATCTGAAATTGCTCAACTGGATTTGATACTATGGTTTACGAGGATGAAATGACTAAAGAAATGATTTTCAAGTTCGAATTCAAATCGTCAATGTGATTTCATAGAAATTCATTGTTTAGTATTATTTAGACTAAACAAATGCCTATAAAAATCTACCACTTAATTTCAGTTTTCGATTAATTTATCTTTGAATTTTTACTTAATAAGAAATTGCATCGTATGTCGAGAGGATCAAGGGAGGTGACTCACAATAATTTACGGGCTTGCTAGCCCACTCGCCTCCTTTTCCAAGAGTTCCGGAATAAAATCCTACGCAGGAAATGATATTAGTATGCGTCAGACAATTATATAAATTCCGGACCAGGCGTGAAGCCGTCGTCTGGGTTGTGAGATAATAATAGCGTGAGTGGAATCTGTAAGCACCAGGAAAAAATGATGCTCATGAAAGACGATGATAATGATGAAAGTGAGTTCGATTAAAATAAAAGTTTTCCCTTATGCAGCTTTATAATATTCTTTTTAAGATTAATGTGACAAAGGAGCTAACGAACGTTATGTTGATTACAGGTTGTAGTCCATGTCCATGACATTATAATCGAATTGAAAAAAAGAAGGTTAAGGTTGCGATGTCTTTAATTATACTGGCTCTCCATAGCTCCATACCCTCTACAAGTCTAGATAGTAACACAACAGTGGATGCGCAGCTGCTTTGCAACATAAATACGCGAGAGTTTGGTGTCCATTTATCTCTATCATCATCAATAATTATCGGTAGATGATGGTAAAGCTTAATTTACTTTATCATAATCATTAACATTATTGTCATCAACAACCTTCTAATGCTAGCCTTATTGTTTGTTATAAATAATTATGTGTCACACGTAGTAATTATATCATGACTATTTGTTTACTTTTATACTTAATTTAAAAGTCGAACAGGTTTTCCGGTTGCCAATTAATTTGATTAATTTAATTAATTCAGCATAACTTATGACTCAACGGTAACAAGTTGTAATTATTTTTCATTTAGACGTTTATGTGATGTTTGATGACAAAGTTACATAGCGATGTTGAAAGTATCTGATGCAAGCGATCGTGCACCAAGAGTCAAGACACTGGGTCGAGAGATCAAGGGAGACGTATAATTGTATGTAAAACTTATTATATTGAATGTGTCCATCACATGTTGTATAAATGTTGTAATATTATATGACGATGTAATTGCACCAAAGGGACCTTGTAATATTTTAGTTGAAGAAGTTGGCTTTAAGTTACTAACGAATTAGACGTTATTCACTGGTAACGTAACGTAATAGATTACACTTAAAGAAACCATTTAAAGAAACGTTCGTTTTACGTTAGGATATTCCATTTTAAAGATAAGCTCAAAAATATATTTTTTTTACTATTCTAAGCCAGCGCTTGACTACTATCCCACCTGATGGTAAGAAGTGATGCTGCCGAAGATGGTAAAGCGACTGACTTAACAAAAGCCCATTCACTCTTGCCTTGAAGACACCCACATTGTAATCGAATGCAAAGATAGATGCTGGCAACTTATTCCACTTCCTTTGCTGTACGCATGACATACATTGAAGCAAACCGTTTGGTTCGAATGCGTAGTAAGTCGACAACAAAAGTATGGAGTCTCACCGAGCGTCTGGTTGTCCGATGGTGGAAGGGAAGGGAGGAATTAAGTTATGCAACAAAATAATTAAGTTCTAGAACAAAATATTAGTTCATAAACAAATTAGGAAGTTGACGAACGAATAATATGTAATGAAACCATTTTGATTTACACATCATACATATAACTAAACCGAAACGTGGTCCTTCACTGCTGGCCGTATAAGTAAGCTCAAATTCACTCGGCAAGCGATGGAAAAGGCTTTGCATGGAACACATCATTGGTAAGTGGTTAGTGGCTGCAGTCTATAGACTGCAGTCAACTCAAACAAGGAAGGCTACATATACTTTATCACCTCCAAGGACTAAGATAAAATAGCTTACACCCTGTCATTATACTGGCTCTCTATACGTTTCAGGCCGGAACACAACACAGTATAACAGTGCTGCTTGGCGGCAGAAATAAGCAAGAGGGTGGTATCTATCCAGACGGAATCTTACCCCCTAAGTAAACCCAGTACACCGCGCTACCAGTAAAACTAAACTAGGGAAGACACATCGGCACTGTGATTTTATCAGTTCAGCACTCACCAACCTAAGGCAAGTTTTCAAATTATTGCTAGTTGTCGTATTCTTACAATGTACTATATTCAGGCAGTGGATTAAGACTGTTAAGGCAGAATTTGTTTAAAAATTATGATATAATGCGAAAAAACGAAACGGTCCCTATAAAGTGATCAAAGTTACCAAGACCTCAGTCAGACGACCAAGTGGATGTTTATTTTTATTCCAAAAGAAAACAATGATGGATTTTTTTCTGAAAGATGAGGTGAAGAATATTTTATTATTTATACAGGCCGCCCAGGATTTGGCAGGTCTATACAGCCTCACCTACTTAATTCACGATAAGACTTAAGTCATTGTTAACGGTCAAGGCCGATGTCTATATCCACCTGGATCGACCACCTTATCTCGAGACGACCTTGAGGGAAAAATATCTATTATCTAACGAAGATAATTTCGTTCGTGGCATAAACAACATATTACATTACTATGTTGTATTTGTTACTGTCTATCGATCTGATAATTGTATACCTCTTTTATAGAATAAGTGTGACAAACGAGCCCACAGTCCAAATGACGGTAAGTGGATGGTGGGGCCTATAGCCATCTATGTCTATCTGCGATTGAGAAAGAATGCAATTGCGTTGTCGCCCCTGAGGACTAAGATGGAATGCATAAGCATCTCCGGTTCTCTACATTCACCGTACAAACACAGCAGCATTAAGCTGCCAATTTCCACTGGTATTCTGTGAGAGCGTGGTTCTTCCCGGACTCGACGTCGAACTGACCCATTCTTGTTGAAATTACTATATAGCTACAGTGTGGCTCTACCACGTGTATTATATAACCATTAGTATAATTGGTTAATAATTGCAGTAATTTTTGGATTCAGTTTATTGCCACGCTCACGAGGGGATTACGAGAGGTGTGACGATTGTGAAATTATTTTATTCAATATGTTGTAAAATATGAGTCAACCCTCGAGTGGTAAATTTCGTATTATAGAACGAAATATTACCGCAGTGGCCACTTACCATGGGATGGATTGTTAGTTGGTTCATCACTCTTATCGGTACATAGGTATATAATTCTAGTGGGTTTGTGTCACGGAACTCCACCAAAACGCCTGATTCGATTTTGGTAAAAAAATTGTGCGTGTTTGAGTGTCTCCCTCAATGGTTTAAATTAACTATTGAACCCGTTTGGTGGCGCTGTTGTCGAGATCCCGAAATCATCCATGCGCAGCCGGGGCGGAGCGCTAATATTATTAATAAAAGATTCGAATATAGCAAGATATCTAATAGAAAAAGAGCATCAAAGTTTACTAATGAACATAGACCTTGCCATGGATTTCCCCATAAGGGAGATATTTAATCATAGCTGTAGTAGACGGTTTTTAAGTCGCAGTTTCTTATTTTTTAGTTGTTATTAGGAAGACGCAACTGCCCTGTTTGTTTAACTCCATCGCCTATTACGTCACGAATGAGATGATATGGGACAGTGGATAATCTTAGTCTTACACTACCACCAAATGGTCAAGGTACGCCACAAAGCACGATACTGAGCTACCTGCATCCATCGACTTCCTGCATATCTTACCAGGTCGTCACTGCATCCAGTGGGGGGCTGCCCTACACTTCGCTAACCTGTTGCCACTCGAAGGACACCAATGGTTAAAGCACAAGAAAGAAGAGAAGTACAACACTAGTACATCTATATATACCTGTTATTATAGAGTGCAGATGCACCTCGGTCGTGAATATACATACGAACGTAAGTGATTACTGTTTTAGCGTATGTTGCTTTACGTTTTATTTATTAAGATAATATTTTTCAGTTTGAGTAATGTAGTTAATGGATTTATTTTCTTATAATTATTAAGTTAATTTAGCAGGCATACAATCAATCATCCTTGACGTTTGGTATCGCGTATCAAGCAAATTATTTTTTTCGTCCGGAAGTCGACGTCATAGTTGAAATAAAGTCAACAGGATATGCATTCTACAAACCTATAAATAACTATTAAAAACCATGTCATATAAAGCACTTCCATGGCGTACAATCGTATACAATAAATGTGTTGTTGGGCTATACGTCGCACGTGGGGAATCTTTTTTGGTCTTGCACGCGAAAAACACTATTGTTATGTTATCTAATATGTAGCTAAAGTAACTTCAAGGCTTATTATAAGTGTAAGTAGGTAACGTAAGTCTAAAGTAATACAACAAAGTAGAGCAAGTAAGAGCGAACCGGAATGCAGTTTGAATGAGCAATCGCTGCACAACTATATCGCCGTGTTGTGTAGACAATAACAAATAACTTTAGTACCGCTCAGTCAACAACACAAATAGTTCAGAGATAGTATTCGCCTTATCTGGCCTAGATTTGTGTCACTTACCTACTGGAGTACTAAGTAACTAAGCACTCTAGTACATCCGGCGATAGAGTGCATAGTTCGTGTGCCACCTCGTGGTCCAAACTTGCATGGAGTTCATTCAAGAGTCAAAATAAAACGCAGATAACGAATATCAGTGTAAATAAAAGTCATGGCTCGGCATAGTGTGAGGCGTATGATAAGTGATAACGGACACGTCAGCTCGCGCCCGCACGAGGCTGTGCCGGGTCGGCCACGTAGCGGGCCACCGTCCCAACGGTCCAAATGAAGCGAATCAAATACCTTGTGACGATGTCTATCAAGACCTCCCCCGATGGCGTCGACCACACCATAATACACTACAGCACTAAACACTGAATCCACCTGAACGCCACGAACACCATTCCAACGGATAAGGACCCCAACACACGTTCCCGAGTGATAACGCGGCCAAACAAAAAAAAACCGGGGGTCCTAAGAAGGTCGAATCTGGTATTTTTTTGTGAAAAGCTGGCAACGTCGCACCGGTGGCCGGACGAACGCGCGTTCGGTCCGCGCGCCGCTCATTGGCCGAATGCGGCGGCGGCCATTACAGCTCGACATTCGCTCACCCAATAACACCGCGTCCCGCACGCCCCGCCCACTTCCTTTTCGCCTGTTGAATGAACCTCGCGGCAGTCGTATCCGGGCCGCCGAATTGTGTGAACGTCTTTACCACTTTGCGCACTACAAAATGAACAGTAGCACGAACGTACATCTATGTTCCACGGACAGTGTCGAGTGTGAATATATTAAACAACTCTAACGCTGTACCGTAAAATAACGCGCGTTATATTTAAATATTTTAATAAAGTGCGAAATCCCATACAATTAAAGTAAGATTAGGACTAAAAATTTTATTTTAAGAATTGAAAGTGTACGTCACATATCATAGGTTTATTTTATTATACATAACATATAAAAATATGAATTTTTTTTTTCATTCACAATCGAATCTTACCACAGTAACGGTTCGAAGTTGTTTCATATCATGAGTAGTTTTTTACCTGCAACAATAAAATGAAAAACGTAAGTCTCTACAAACAAAATAATAAAGTGCAGCAATGTTTAACATAACTATGCATTCAAAACATTTCCAAGTTTTATTCCATGGAGCAGTGGCTTAGCATCGAGTTGTGCACAGAACGACGGGTTCGAATCCCTCACGGAATAAGTTTTTGTAAGGCCTACAAATAATTATTCCGGGTTTGAACTTTTGTAAGCTGTCTCCAATTGTATTTATGAATAAAACAAATGTTGTATTATAATTTTTGTAACAAATGTAATTAATAACTAGTTCAATAATTTATATTACTAGACAGATTAAAAATTATTTTATATTGCAGAATTCCGATCTTACGGTCTCATAACCATCTAAATAATTTCAAACTAAAATAATTTATAAATTCATGTATTCGCACTTCTGCCAGGCTTTGAACTTTGGTTGTCAACTGATTTTGGAATTTTCTTAAAATGATGCTTTCAAAACTGAAATGAAAATAAGTTCGTAAGTATGTTGGAAGAAATAAACAAAAAAGTTTGAAGTTCTTTTCAAAACTATTTTTAATGAACATGTGAAAAGGTGTATAAAATTGTAAAATCATAAATTCCCCTTGTATGATCGAACAAAATTATTTCTCTAATATTTGTATAGTTAGATATATTAGTAGATTGTTACAAAAAATATGAAGAAACGACTTCAGTAATTATCAATGGATCCAAAATTTATACGTGACATTGTAGAAGCGATAGTAGCCTAATGGCAAAAGGTAGTGGGTTTGAATCCGCCATTTGATTACTTCGTGAACCATTCCTAACACAAGTATTTATTTATAGACATTGCTAGTATTTTTTTAATTAAAAAAAAAACATTGTGAAAGTTCAACCTATCGGCGAAAAGAAATCGTTTCACGCTCGTTGAATATTGTATTATGCATTTTAAATCAAGTAATTTAGTAAAAGATCGATCGATGATATAAGCCAGCCATAAACAAGATGAAAAGTGTTATATTCGTACCGTATCCGTCTTACGATCTAACATTTTTTAAAAGTAGGTATAAAAAACGGAATTTAAATAGCGAAAGCAATTCTCCTAAAAATATATTTTAAAATAAATAAATATAAATGAACAAACAAAGTTTTCAGTCCAGTTTTAATCACCTTGAACTCTCTAATTTAATTCATAGACACTTGGAATCTTTAAAACATAAAAAGTTTATTGATATGTCTGTAGGTTTTATTTTTATAAAACTGAAGTGACAAACGAACTTACTGTTCACCTAATGGTAAGTGACTACAGCAGTTAATGGTTACACCTGCAACCAACTTCAAACAACGCATGAGATTATGAGTTATTACCTCTGAGGGTTAAGATGCTCTCGACATTTTTTTAAACTGGTATACAACGTATGCAATGCTACTTAGCAGCAATAATACTACTACTAAGGTACTAGGGTAATACATACCGGGATGGCACCCTAGACGGAAAAGGAGCTCTACCATTCAATAGAAATGTGACGGTCGTATTAAATTAGGAAATACATTCGAATCCTACGCTCTTCCAGGCTTATTAGCCTGGAAACCTTACCTTACCTTAGGAGGTAGCTTGCGTGCTTGTGTATAGGTTCAAATGTAATGTGAAGCCAATATTAACACATCATGTTATTCTGTACTATATTTTTTTAAACCGCATGCTCTGAATTGTTGCTAACGTAGACGATTATAGACGATATTCTACATAAGGTAAAGGTAGTACTAATTCTTATGAACTACGTTAACAAGCAGTAACGATCAAAATCCGACAAATATTATTAATAATCTGCTAAAAACATTAATTATATTTTTGTGAACCTAAAATTACTGCCTTTAAACATTCCACTGTCGGCCCTAATTTTTGAGAGAATTAAAAGAAATCACAGTGCGCAAGCACGTGAAGCAGGGTTCGAACACCGCTGACACCAAGGAAATTATAAATTTCAATTTTAAGAGGTGATTTGCCACGTGCTAGGGAAACATCAGGAAGAGAAATGCATGCAGGAGAAACTCATCGGGACAGTGCGGCAGACACTTCCTTGCCCTAAAGAAGAACCTTTCAGAAATTGCCATATTTCTTTAATGATATTTTTTGTATCTAGAATAGTTCTAAAACTTATAAGTACAGTGATTTAGTATTTGAGATGTTACAACAATGAGGGTCACCAATGTACTCATGAATAATATTAAATGACAAAAATCACTTTATAAGTTATTTTAATGTTAAAAACTGTTTATATCTTGAGAGCATAATATTATTTACAACATTAAAATTATATGATAATAATAATAATGTTCTCCAGACCGAATTTTGGTCATGACGGCCAACCAAAACAGAGACGACTAGCCATCTGCACAGGACAGGATTATAGTGCCCAAGTGTATGTGAAAGAACAGGTGCACTCTCTATTCCCCCACTCTCAACAATGATATATATTTATATTCAATCATTTATTCATTTCAACTTATCAAAGTCCACAGCTGAATTATTGTTGTGGCTATTTGCAATAGATGCCACGCTTGGCAAGTGGGATATATTTATACTACATACAATGTCCTAAATAGAGGTTTTGCTTTAATAAGCGATTATACGACGGACGGTGATGGACTACTGATTTTGTCTCGTTATACAGTGACGCTATTGCAAACTAATATACTAATTCAATAAAATAATATATATAAATTCATTTTCCGTGTAGTGACGATGTAAGAATATCCACTACCCCATATTATCCCGTCGGTGTCGTAAGAAGTGACAGAGGGAAACAGGCAGCAGCGTCTCCCTAATAAAAACTAAAAATAAAAAACTGCGGTTGCCAACCCCCTTGCCAAGCGTGGCAACTATGGCAAATATCACCGTTATGTTGCAATCTATGGGGGAGGCCTATGTTCAGCAGTGGTTTTTAATAGGCTGTAACGGTAACGGTAATTTTATTTAAAAAAAAAGTTTCGCTGGATTTCTGCTGGTTTTTCTCAGGACAGAGGTTGTTTCTGAACCTGCGATAAAGCTTAAATTACTTTCAATAAGTATTCTTGTAATCTATATTGAATAAAAATGATTGTATTGATTCTATTCTAAACCATAATTGCTGTGTCGCCACAAACCTATAAACACCCTATTCTGAACGGCCTGTATTCCTCTCCAATTAAAAGGGAAACAAAACCTGAGGAGTTCAAGAATTCATCTTTTGCACCTGCCAACGTTTAACTTTAACACCCAGGGTTGATTGCCAGAGAGTGCCACATAGTATTAAGTCCGCCCTATGTACCCTTCGCACAATGTTATCCGCCCGCCCGGTCGACCGCAAGAAAAAATATATAGTAGATACAATCTTATTTCTATAGAAACTGCGATGCGGTTGCCCGCAACCGCAAACCGTTTCGGTCGGTCGAAGAGGAGAGTAGATGCCGCCCGATGCGACGGCCGGATAGCCCCGCACGCCCGCGCGGTTGCTATTCGCAGGGTGCGTTTAGTTGGCGGCTACCCGCCATCGAGTCAAGTTGTGTGCATAGAGTGCATACATACGTGTAGGTATATATAAATGGATTTTGATACCGAAAAATTCATAAATGAAGTCCAGAAACGCCCATCAATTTGGAATACAAAATGCTCGGAGTACTCTGATAGAAACTTAAAACAAACCGCTTGGGAAGAATTGGCGAATGTTTATGGTGCTGATTTATCAACAAAAGAAAAGAAGCAACTCGGTAAATAGATCACTTTATTAAAATATGATTATGTTGTATAATTATAAATTTTAATGTATATGTCAGTATTTCCTCCGTTCATATATATACTGAAAATAATATTTCAATACAGTTTTCTTGTTACTTAATATCTCAAAACATAGTTTCATTTAAATTTAACGTATCTTCAAAATAATGACCATTTCCGTCTTCTTACAAAGCTGTGTAAGATACAAACCGATTTAAAATTATACATTGCCATTTATTCGCTAACATCCCGCAAATAACTTAAAATTAACGCCTAACCCTGCAGTACATATAATTGAATGTTCTTTTTGTAGCATTTAAATCATAAAGATTTTATTTAGTTTGGATACTGTATTATATTTGTCTGTGCAGTCTTTGTTTTATGTCTTCATGGAACCTTCAAATGCAACTCTGTAAGCGGGTGTTTTGAGTAAATACACCATTATTATTATTTCTTACATAAGAGCGCAGCATATTCAAATTCAAAGAAAATGCCTCAGCTCTTACAAAAACATAGAGACAACAAGTCGTATTGTTCTCTGAAATAATCTACGTGGGTTTCGGAATGTTCAAACGATTCTCTTGTGTTTTTTTATAAAAGCTTGAATTTTGAAATATTGCGGAGTCACCGATATCTACTATAGCAGTATGGAAAAATTGCTCTCTTGTAAAAATCATTTGGAATTTGAATACCGACTACTCTTCGGTTGGCTGTAGTAGACATATTTCTTTTAAACGAAACTATATTGCAGCACATATTTCTCGAACTAATTCGGCGATAGTTCTAATTCCGATCCGATATATAAAAGACAGTTCTGCGAATGAACTTTTGAAGATAATTTATTTTTTTGCAGGTTTGAATCTTCAGAAAAAATGGCGAAACATACGTGACTGTTTTGTGAAGGCTCATAAAGCAAAGCAGACAAAGAGTGGGTCTGCTGCTAAAAAGAAAATTCCGTATATATTTTACGACAAACTTTTATTTTTAAAAGATACAATATCTTTTAAGACCACGACCTCTAATGTGGCTGTAGTAAAGGAAGACGTAACTGAAGCTACTGAAAATGACGATACCATTCCATCAAATACGTCGTCGTGTACACCAAAGAGAAGTAAGAAAAATAAAAATAATAATCGTGTCGGCAAAGAGTTAATCGGGGTCTTAAATAGAAATTTAGAAAGAAAAAATTTTGAAGATGATGAGGATCGCCTTTTCTTTTTGTCATTAGTAAAAGAATTTAAAAAAATACCCGATCACATGCGAATTCAAACTAAGTTAGAAATTTTAAGAGTAATTAAAGACGGGCAGTTTTCTCAGTATCCAAAATCATCATGGGATTATTCAAACACATATTGTGAATATCAAAATGCACATTATTCAAGAAGTAAAGTGCCTTCTCAAGAGAATCCGATACAAGTACAATCGCCATCATCGATGGATTCAAGTGACAGCTAAAAGCCTCAGGACAGTAAACAATCTTACATACAACTTATTTAATTATTTCTTATTATTTATGATGGTGATATATGGACTGTGTACTCACTTTGTATAAAAATTTACCAATTATGTTTTTTTACTTACTGGTAAATTAACCTTTCCTTAGGTTTAATACTACTATGAAATAGTGTTTCTTGTTTCGTGATAAAGGTTTTTAAAATATTCAATAATTCTTCAAATATCCTATTCTGAATTGTGTACCCAAAGAACTAACAAAAATATTTCTAATTGCTTGGTATCATCATGTGTTTGTAAATAACAATGCGCCCAGTACTTCTTTTAACATAATAAACAGCTCCGATTTCTTCCATATCCATCTTCAAAATGTATTGTTCTGATCGCAACACTTTAACAATTTCTCGACCGGACTTTGCGGTTTCGATTGCGGCTGTCCGCAAACCGGATAACCACAATTTCAAACGCATGCGGGCAACCGGACTGTGCGCAGAAATACGGGTAGGGTAACCTTAAAGGAGTTACATGTAAGTTTTCAATAAATAAATTGGCGACTTCGAAATTTCATGTAGGTTTCCTCAAGATGATTTTCTTCACTGTTAAACACGTGGCTATTAAAAACTTGTCTTAACAATATCAGTGGTGCAAGGCTCCAACTCGGCAATCGAGCAGTATGCCCTGGATTCTGCGGCTCTCTACAGCAAAATAGAACATACAACTTAAGACTTAAATAATACATTTTCCGATGTAATTTACTCTCTCTAAACGTAACATTTACCTACATTGCATTACCCGATCTCGCGGAATTCACCGCGGACACGCTGCTATACTATACACTTTTAAATTATGTAGGCGTGTAGGTGTATACGCCTGCGGTGGAAAAGGAATGCGAGATAACGTGGGTACGGCGAGGCACGACCGCGGCATTCTGCTGTCGCCCACGTCGACTGAGTTGTAAAGTGGTTTGCTGCTCACCTGGTGTTTTCATCGAACTCAGTTCGTCGTTATAAATGGCTAAAGAATAACTATAGGTATATATTTCAAAATTTAAGTTTTATTAAAAAGTAAAAACCGTCTTCAAAGAACTAAAAAGAATAAAATGAATTCCACTTATTAGCTTCTGAAGTTGGTACTAAAACATAGTCTATCGAATCGTGTTTTTTACGTGGTATAGCCACGCTGCAGCTATATTACGGTTATAGCACGAATGAGTCGGCTCGACCGAAGGACCACGCTCTCACAGAATACCAGCGTAAAATAGCAGCTTAATGCTGCTATGTTTCGTATGGTGAGTGTACAGAACCGGATACCTTTTTTACTGGAAACGAGGCATCCCATCTTAGTCCTCAGGGGTGACAACGCATCTACATTTTGATTCTTAATCGAGGATAGGATAAATATCATCCACCATCAAGTGGGCTGTGTGCTTGCTTGTCACCCTTTATTTATATATAAAAAATAATGAAAGCCCCGACTTCAGAAGATAATAATTGGATATTATTTTATTCATTTTAGGTTTTGAAGCGCCTAATTATAATTAACATTTCTAACGATAAACGTTAACAATTTGGTTCATTGGTCGGTAGATGTTGTTTTTTTTTTATAGAAGAGGGGGCAAACGAGCATGCGGCTCACCTGATGGTAAGTGAATACCGCCGCCCATGAACAACCGCAACACCAGGGAATAAAAGGCGTAAGCTCTTTTCTTGAATGTCCCTAAGTCGTATCGGTCTGGAAAAATCTCCGGTGGTAAACTATTCCACAGAGAAGTTGTAAGAGGAAGAAAACTCCTAGTAAAACGCACAGTGGTGGACCACCAAGCATCCAGATGATGAGGATGGTATCGTCAATTTTGACGCGATGTGTGTTCGTGAAATTTGGCGGCTGGAATTAATCCGAACAATTCCTCAGAGCACACCCCGTGGTAGATTCGATAGAAAATGCAAAGGGATGCAACATCCCTACGCAACGCCAGTGAATCGAGCCGATCAGAAAGAACTCGGTCGTCGACGATTCGAACCGCTCTGCGCGGGATCCGGTCAAGTGGAAGGAGCTGGCAATGGGGTGCCCCGGCCCAGAGAAAAAAGTATCCCATGTGAGGCCGAATTTGCGCTTTGTAAAGTTGCAAGCGATGTTCCGGCATGAAATACTGTCTCGCTCTGCTCAGCACGCCAAGCTTTTAGAGGCCAATATGGCCTTCCCTTCAAGTGACCACGAAACTGCACGCTATTTGATATGTCGACGCCGAGTTCCGATGCTAGCTGAGGCAGCAAGGGAATGCCTTGGAACTGAGAAGATACGACAAAGGTGTTCTTTTATCGGTAAACGCGCAAACTTGTGTCTTCTGGTGATTGAACTGGACTAAATTTAGTCGCCCCAATCCGAGACTTTGTTCAGCAAAGACTCGACTTCAGTTGTCCCGGTACTCGGCGACGTTTATCCGAGACACATTGGCACGGCCAGTATATAAGGCATCACCAGTGCTGTCGTCTGCATAGCAATGAATGTTACCAGTTTGCAACATATCATTTATATGCAGGAGAAACAGCGTTGGTGATAGCACGCAGCCTTGTGGAACACCAGCGTTGATAGGCTTAATCAGAGCATGCACCGTCAACTACGACCTTGATGCTCCGATCAGCAAGGAAACTGGTGATCCATTTGCACAATTTCTCAGGAAGCCCATAGGAAGGAGCTTCGAAATAAGCGCTTTGTGACAGACCCGATTGAAGGTCTTCGCTGTGTCTAAACTAACGGCCAATGCCTCCCCCTTGGACTCTACTGCCTCCTGCCATCTATGAGTCAGGTAGACCAGAAGATCACCAGCTGATCGACCCCGACGAAAACCGTATTTGCGGTCACTAATCAGCTGGTGATCCTCAAGGTACCTCATGAGCTGGCAGTTTATAATGGATTGCATTATTTTGAGAATAAGGAGGTGATGGCGATAGGCCTGTAGTTAGACGGGTCGGAATGGTCGCCTTTTTTAGGGATCGGGTGGACCAAAGCTGTCTTCCATGAATTCGGGACTACGCCTTGGGAGTAGGAGTACCGGAAAAGACGCGTTAAAACCGGTGCCAACTCCGGAGCACACGTCTTCAGCACAATGGGAGGGACTCCGTCAGGCCCACTCAACTTGCTGAAGTCCAGGGTAAGGAGTGAGAAGAGATGGCTGACAGAAGTTCCCTTGGACAGCCTTGGCGAGAGACCAGAATGCACGGGTTCCCGAAGGAAGGCGAACTAGCTTCTCGCCAATTCTGCCAATGTGCTCAGACCTTGCCTTGGCAATGACTCTTTTGAAAGACCTGGAGGCGAATTGTACTTCTTTTAAGAGCGCTGGTGTTTACATCCCGAGACGTTGATGCGTCAGCCCAGGCCCGTAGCACTCCTGCTTATAGCATGCTGCAATTTTACAGGAGCGACGAAACCATGGCTGGGATCTGCCTCCGATGGGCACTACAGAGTATGGAATAAAAGTTCCATACCCTGAAGTATCACATCAGCGACAGAATCAGCAACAATGCTGGGATCGTCCGGCGAGAAGCAAATCCGCCCCAAGGGTAGGATGCAAAAAGATCGCATCCTATTCCAATCGGCCGACCTATAAGTGCCAAACACGGCGGCAGCCTACAGAATGCAACCGCGCGTTAGAGTGAATGGCACTACACCCGGACAAGACAATGGTCCGAGGAGCGTAGAGGGCATCGACGGAAACCTGATATCCGTCCGGATGAGAGGTCAGCAGAAGGTCCAACAGGAAGGTGCATGATCCTCCACATCTGGAATCCGCGTAGGCGTAGTAACCAGCTGTGTAAGACCATATGCCAAGGCAAAGTCATAAACAGATCTCCCGCATGATCGGTTAAACGAACCGAGCCATTCGGCGTGGTGGGCGTTAAAATCGCCAAGGATCACGATCTCTGCGGATGGGATCTGCCGTAGCAAGGAATCTGTAGCCATTTGGACGTGGTCGATGAGTCGGTCTGTTTCGGCATTACCGCTATGGCACCCATAGACGCGGGATGGTCGTCGCTGTCTACGCGCAGCCATAGGATGGACAGGTCCGTACCTTCAAGTCTGCCAAGGCGTCGAAAACAAATGTCCTCTCTGACGTATACGCAAACTCCAGCCCGGGACACAAAGGAGTGTGATATGAAGTATCAGCCGGAGAGGACACCTGAGTCTCGGTTAAAAAGAGCAAGGCCGGCTTCGCCGTCTCCAGATGGTAGTGGACAGTGTTAAGATTGGAATGAAGTCACCTGATGTTGCAAAAGTTCACGGATAGCGTACATACCCCGAGCAGGTTTAGCGGAATATCGAACCCCCCCCCCTCCCCCACAGAATACGCGGGGCAGCCTGAGCACCCACGCTCAGGAGTGGAGTCGCTTGGTCGTGGATGCTCAGCAAGGGATTCTCCAGGGGTGCTGGTACCCTCCTGGGGTAATCTGATTACATTTAATTCCGCTACCATGTTGGTGGGGGGGGAATTGGGCCTTCGGCCACCTGCACTCACCAAGCGAAACGCAGAGGTAAACCTCGCCGATGTAAGTCACGCCGGTATTCTGTGAGGTCGTGGTACCCCACCCCGGTTAGAGCTGGCCCATCCGTACGACAGCAAAAGTTACCGCGTGGCTCTACCACTGTTAAAAATTGTATTTCGTATCAGCCCTGTAAATGAAGGCTCATTTAAGGTTCTCAACATACTTAATTTGCCAGAAATGCACATTCTTGAAGCTATTGTGTATGTAAAAAATAATAAAAAAATATTTAAACAAGCGAGAGATGTCTACTAGCGGAACACAAGAAAATGTGATAGCATTATCCTAAGATAAACTTTATTACAAATTTACTGATCTCATTTTTATATCTTTAAAGCAAACCAGTTTCAATAAGAATGTCTGATTAATGTATAAACACAGAAAATGGATATCATCATCATAAATCATTCCAGCCCATCAAAAGTCCACTGTAGAACATCTTCCAATAAAAGCCAAAAAATTTAATAATAATATTAGAATTAATCTTATTTGCATTAATTCTAACCATTTCATATCTCATTTGAAATCAAAGTCGTGGTTTCATTTACCACAAACCCACGCTGAGTGATGACCTTGGCATGCCTTACGACGTACAACGTCAAACTTAAATTCAGGAATTTTTATATTGTTGTGTAATTCAATGGTCTGTGCGCAAATAAAGTATGTTTGTTTATATAACTATTAGCTGGCTAGGCAGACGTTGTTCTGACCTTATCGACGACCCTTACTATAAAAAATACTTAAATTCGTAATAAAAAAAATATTGAGGGTCACTAAAACACACAATAAAATTGACCTCACACTCACACCTAATGTTACTACTATGTAAAGCTGCAACAAAATGTAGGATAATATCAACGCACACACATAATTATCTAATCGATTTGTATGTATGTAGGTATATGTATTCCTATAATACGATTAAATACCTACGTCCAAGGTTCCCGGCTGATTATTCTGAAAGGAGCGAAATTAATTGGCTTTATAGAGGGCGCGTCCTCCAGAGGTCACTCGGTTGCCTAGCAACCTATCGTAAAATGGAAACCAGGCAACTTGCCACATAGGTATTTTAAGCGTTAATCCAATTTTGTGGATGAATGAAGTTATCTACAATTTATAATTTTACATGCACTGGGGTCAAAATAGAGTGATGAAATACTTTGAATAAACATACTATTCTCATAAATCGACTTGAGGCATGAGTAGGAGTCAACGATTTGACTGACAATTTTTAAGCGGTTCTTTCTTTGTGGCTGGTATAATATATATTAAATATACGAGCGAAGTAAAAAATAAAAATGCGATAACACGTGAGCGTGAAGTGACAGATGAAAGTTTATTAGAGCTCACGAGTCCGTTATGTCCGTACAGAATAAATATTATGCAGATTTCCTCGAGATTGCGATTTATCCGCCTCGGCTCGGCTTAATGGATCGATATCGCAGTGACAATGCGTTTGGCTGCGGGCCGTGGTTCGGGTGCGAAATGCGAATCCTACTACTACCTAATAAGGTTCGTGTAGCGGACAGAAGTGGGGCGGATTTATTTTATTGTAGTAATACAATTAAAAATTAATGTTTAATTAAAAATTTATGTGTATATCTCTACTATCTATTATCTATGCACCGTTCATACTACGCAGATCAACAAAATCGGACAATCAGTTCTAGAGGAGCCATCTCTTACCAGACTAGCAAAGGTTAGCTGGCAGAGAATGCCTTTTCGGCAATAAGTTCGCCTTTATACCAGTAATTTTTGAGAGCAATAAAGAATTTTCTATCTATCCATCTATCTAAAAGAGATGGCAATAAAAAATTGTGTGGGAGTCAAGGTTAAGAAGGGCAAGCTACGCTTCGCCACAATTATTATGGCGTAAATCTATAAATTATCCATTTACCGTCTAACAGCAAGAACAAATTTAGTAGAATAGACCAAAGCGCAGGATCAATTAATTACTCAGATGCCTGCCCTCATCTCGTGGGTGTCGTAAAAGGCGAGTAAGGGAAATTGAAACAGGAGAAGAGCAGCAGGTTCCTAATAACGGCTCGAAATAATAAAATCTGGGGTTGCCTGCAATGCTGTGCGGCAATATATGGGGTAGGACCTATGTTCAGTTATGGACTTTGTTGAGCTGTAGTAATGATGATGACTTAGTCGCTATGAAAATGCGGGCGCCACGCCTTCTGTCTAACAAACATAATTTTTACCCTAATTAAAGAAGTTTACGGATATTTTACATTTCTGCTGACTAAAAATCTTTAGTTCCAATTTCCAGATAGAACAAGCATTTGTATGG
The DNA here is from genome assembly GCA_029286625.1 of Parnassius orleans. Classification (NCBI taxonomy): domain Eukaryota; kingdom Metazoa; phylum Arthropoda; class Insecta; order Lepidoptera; family Papilionidae; genus Parnassius; species Parnassius orleans. The sequence continues at coordinate 8,661,176 of JAGSMP010000006.1, read as the reverse complement.
ACTACAAAGAATTGTTCCGGGTCTGGTTTGTTTCTCTGTGTGCAACTTATGTATGTAAACCGTCTCCACTGTTCATAAAAAAAGGAAAGAAAAAAAGAGCCTCTTCACATGAACAATATCATAGCACAATAGCTGTCTTCTAAACGACGCTAGGGGGGGCCGTGCGGGGCAAACGCTTTCACATGAGGTGCAGTGCAGTGCTCACCGACCATTGACGCGATTATGTAATAATTAATAATAATAATAATCGGCCGTTTGGTCTCCCCTGCCGAGGGTTTCGATCTGGTTGGGTTTTTATTTAATTATGTATTATTTATTTATTTATGTTAGTATATTAAATATATATTTATGTTTATTTATTATTTCCTTTAAAATATTTATTCAGCCAAACCAGATACTATATAAATACCTCAAAATAATAATATAGTCTTCGTGACATATATTAATCAATGCTATAATTTCTGATGTATCTTTATATCACAAAGTAATTCCCTTTTATAGTATCGCAAAACATGTAAACGTCACTTTTATGCTAACGGATATTTGAGCTATCCATCCATCCATTACAGCCTATAAAAGTCCACTCTAAACATAGATCTCTCCCCTAGATTGCCTCATAGGTTGGCAACCGCAGTTCTTTATTATTTTGAGTTCTTATCAGGAAGATCATCCTACCCATCTTCTGTTTTAGTTTCCCTCCGCTGCCTCTTACGACACCCCACGGGATCGATATGGGGTGGTGGATATTCTTACAGCGACACTACCAGGTTGGGTATTTCGGTTGGTTGGTTTGAATTTTGAACTATACAATTTATAAACAACTGCCCAGGCGCACCGTACCATATTCAGACAGTGAATCACGCGAATGCGCCAGTAACCAGCTCATACACAACTGAACAACAGTAATCATGGTCGTCGTAAAGGAGCCGTTCTTATAATGGAAACCCGGGTCGGACTAAATTAGTTATTAAGTTTTTCTGTCAAGAAATACTCAGTAGCAGCCCGGAATCAGAAAGTTAGCGGTGTTTCACCTCATGCCTCGGACTCGAACCGTTGGTTATGCGTCTGCTATCTCTCCAGTAGTGTCGGATTGCTATTCTATCAGACTAATGAGAGTGAGGGAATGGAGAGTGCACCTGTGCTTGCGCACACACTCTTGTACCATAATTCTGTGTCCTGCGCAGATGGCTAGACTCTGTTGAGACTGGCCGCCAACAACGAAATTAGGATTGGAGGAGATGAATATTATTACATACGTGTGAAAGCTGCCACCTGTCAAATTCGTCCATACGCACTAATTTTGCACGGCATGGCCAGTAACAATATCCTGTTAACGTGAAAGGGGCCAAATCGTACCATTATCATTTGTTGACGTTTTTACGTGAGCAGAATGTCAGTCTCTCTCTGTTTCTCTGTTTCCAAGAAGTTTCCAAACTTAACAAATAATTAATAAATTTGACGGCTCCGCAATATAGTTACGAGTCTGGTTGTGTGTTCTTGTGAAATTTATGCCTATGTCAATCACGATACAGGATTATTCTCCTACTCCTGTCCTACTGTGGAGAGTAAAGTTTAAAAATAAATAAATAATGAAGGTCATCATATTAAATGACTCTTTAATGACACCAAATAAAAAAGTAGGTACTTAGAATTATTAATAAAATAAAGATCACCATACTAGGCAATGTATGCAGGCTTTTAAACAGTGTCACAATAATGCGGATACTGATAATATTTGTATTAAGACGCAAAAACCAAATATTTATTTAATTTACACAAATACTGGCTTTAGCTGTGTGCTTCACGCACACAACTGTTGAACATGTAAAGATTAACAGTTAGTCAGCAGACATTAACTGTTATTGGCACTAAGGACCGATTCTTCAATCGTCAAATAACAGTTATTCATCGAATATAGTATATTATATGACTGAACATAAAAGTGAAACAATTGAACTATTTTATTTACACAACTGTAATTTTCAATTTGTTTATGTTATACTTTTTATCCTATGAATAAATTTTAACTGAGGATTGAAAAATCGGCCATAAGTCATTTTAAATATTTCTTACGAAATGTTACGTCACAGTATTTTCAATTCACCATCGAAAAAAGCTTAACTTAAAAATAAGCAATTTCTTAAAGTGAACAACTCTTATTACGTCACAAGTAAATAGGTACATAGACCTACTACTTATATGTTATATAGAATATTCCCCAAAGGCACGAGTCGCCGGCAAATACACGAGAAATTGACTCGACAATGCGAACAGCTGATTCGGTTTTCCCCGGCGGCGGGTTCGCTTCAAGGTCCTCCGAGCAACCGGAGGGGTGGCGACCCTCCCGCTTCAGTCGGTGTACAGAGCACGCGCAAAATTCTCACCCCTTTGCAAAGCCCTTTTGGGATGAATGTAGCTGTCGATAATATAATCTTTCGGATAGGAAACCATTAATAAAAATAAAATGTTTATTGTACCAATTATTCGTGTTAATAATGGGCATCTTTATTTAATTTATTAATTTTTTAGTATAATCTATATTATTTGTTTCTTGGAATAATATTTATATCAATTAATAATTTTCTGTCTTTAATCGTCATTCATTTATCAAATCCTAGCCTATCAAAAGAAAGATCACTGCAGACGGTACTGGCCACAGGCATCGGCCTCCCTCATAGATTGCCGGGGGATACTTGCCATAGTTACTACGCTTTGGAGGCGGGTTTGGCAACCGCAGTTTTTATTATTTGAACTCTTTACAGGAAGATGCTGCTGCCTATCAAAGTGTTCCACCGTATAGCGGCGATGTAAGAATATCCACTACCCACCCCACATCATCCTGTGGGTTTCATAAGAGGCAACAGTGGGAAACTGAATTTTCTGTGTATCACCCCATTATCACCTCTCATGAGTGTCATGTACAGTTAATTAAGGAATTTTGCGATAAAATTTTCAGGGTTTCCGATTGATGACGTAACATTTAATTAAAAATATCAAGACGGTTGTCGTAAAGAAGCCTACACGGACGGACATACTATATATACTACGGACATATTTATAAGCTAGTTATCATTCTTCCAGAAAATACTACTAGTTATAGGTACAAAATTTAGAAATTTTATGGAATGTAAGACGCGTAAATACAACTTCCATATTTCTCAGAAACTCAACCACGTTTTTCTATGAAGAGAGCCCCTATAATAGCGGTTTGCGTTTTATGTAATCCCTGAGATCTTAGAAAATGAGCTCTCCAAATCCCGCCTCTTTGTTGTTGTCTACATTTAACAAGAAGCCAAAATACTATAAAACCAACAAGAAGTTCATAGGAGCGCTCGGTATTCGGGCAAGCGAGACGTACATCTCATGATAAGATAACTTGGGAGATTGTATTCTTTGATAAAATTACGCACGAGGCGACGTTGCCTCGCCGCCGCCGCCATCGTTTCGCGCGACGTTGCCGTCCCTCCGGCGGCCATTTGCAATTCAGATGGCAGGCGCTGTTACGCCACACTCTCTCAAAATAAAAACAATGTTTTAGTCATAAATTTACAGCATGTTGGATGCGCGTTGCTAATAATATCGGCTGCGCCTCGGCGCTACGTGTCGATAACAAACGGTGGTCGGTGGCATCTGTCAAAACCGCGCCTGTAATTCGTATTGTTTGCACGAGACGTTTAGTGGCGTCATGTTGACCTTGAATTTAACAACTTTTTTAACATTATGGATCAATGGCCATTGTTTTTTTTCTTTATTGAAATCAAAATAAAATAAACTCTGAAATCTGAACTCCAATTTCTACCTAGGTAGGTAGTTGTTACCAACTACGTTTTACTGTGGATAGCCCTAAAGTTATAATTTAAAAAAATATACTTAATGATTATTAATTATTAGTTATAATTATTTAATTAAAAAACCGTTTATTTTCTCATCACAAATAGAATAACATACAAATAGGCTTAAAAAGTAGACGAGTGAATACCAAAGACATTTAAATATTAACGAGCGAGTGAATACAGACTAATAATATTATTTTTAAACTACAATAATATTTTATATTCGGTTTATTTTAAAAAACAAAAAGTATTATTTAAACACCGATTTAGTTATGTTTATGAAGTTCCATAAAAAAAAATCTTTATCTTTTATTTAAATAAAGAATACAAAGAGCTGACGTAATGCCCATAGGCATTCTGTACCAACCTGCGTGGTGATGAAATTTTGACGTAGGTGTAGTGGGATAGTAAGGATATACTATAGAAACCAATGAAATTTCTTCAAAAATAAGTCGTATTGTTAGAGAAGGAACTAAGAATCGTATTAGGTATATTAATTCTTCAGTCAATAGCGTTGAATTCCAAACTGTAACTATGACTATTAACTTTATTTGACGTCACCGTTCATCATGTAGTGGCAGTGTATGAATATCCACTACCCCATATCGTCCCAGGGGTGTCGTAAGAGGCGAAAGGGGAAAACAAACCAAGAGATCGAGAGCAGCGTCTTCCTAAAACCTCTAAAAATAAAAAATAAACCGGTTGATAACCTACATGTCAAGCGTGCCGACAACAACTATGCCAAATATTCAGCTATGAGGTAATCTATGGGGGAAGCCTATGTTCAGGAGTGGACTTTTGATAGGCCGTTACAGTAACGGTTATGTGTCATGAGTCATCACTCATCACACTTAAAAAAACAACGTAGACATTAAGTAGGGACTAGAAAGTAGGTCATGTTCCAAAAGACGTAAAGTCCGGAATTTAATGCCGGCGAATATATTATATTATGCAACAGAGTACAAAGAAAAGCTGTAACATCATAGAGATTTTAATTATTCATTCACTAGGCCAATATTTCCTCGAAAATTCCGTAAACTCCTTCCTTTACGGTTATATTCCTATAAATTACACTATATATGTTTGTTTGTTCTGAGATTGTCACATAAAATTTGTGTATTTTTAACTTATTAAGTATGCAGCACGAATGGGTCGGATTGACCGGGGAAGGACAACGCTCTCACAGAATACCAACCGTAAATTAGTAGCTTAATGCTGCTGTGTCTCGTATGGTGAGAACCAGAAACCCTTTTTACTAGTAACGAGGCATTCTATCTCAGTCCTCAGGAGTGAGAACGTATTATTTATTTATACTTTTTTGTACATCTTAATAAAAAGGTTTACAAAGGGCCAGTCAACCCGAGAGGTGTGGAAATAATGTGATAGGTGCCAAAAATAAAAAATAACATTGTAAATCATAAAAAGGTTTTATATATTTTATATACATATATACCTACATTTTGATTCTTAATCGTGGATAGATGTAGATGTTTCATGTAAATGAAAAAGATATTACCGCAGTTGCGGAGTGATTTCCAAACAAACGACCTTCCAGCAGAGTTGTGTGCAATGTACTGCTAGACTCTGTCGACTTTGCACTGCACGAACTTTCACAATGGGTTATTTTATTTAAGAACGCTTTTTAGATGTCTATAGATGTATTCCTTGTAATTTTTCTGATTTATATTTATGTATCAATGGTTTAAAAAAATAACAAGGACGTAATTTCGCCGTTTGTTCTCCAATCAGCACCAGAACTCTAACCCGGTACAAACATCTAACACCTAGAAGGTAAAGAATGTACCTACTAAAACTTAAAAAGTTATTAACAGTGATAAGAAATATAATAGTATGTATTTTGTGCGAAAAGCTAGCCAAAATGTTTAATTTATTTGTTTAATAAATATTTCACGAGACATTCGTTAGTAACCTATCGATTGATATGACTGACTGGACTAGTGTCATCTAGTTTTATTTGCAAATAGCGAACAACTAGGTTTAACAATGGTAGGTATATGTAATGTAACAAAAAATTTTTATGGTAGTAGGTATATAAAAAGGCACTTCCATTATGAGCCAACAAATTATATCTGCAAGTTATAAAAAAGGACCGATTAAAAATGTATACATGGTTTCATTTGCTACTTTCTTACAAGTTATCGGGGGTAATAACTTGAAACATGCTTGAAACTGGTTCGCTGCCAGATGGGACGCGAGCGGACGCCGCACAGATTATATTCGCTCAACAAAACATACACATGTGAAACAATTTTTTTTTAAACTTCATTGCAGAAGCGTTTTGAAGTTCAATGTTTTACAATATTTTTTTTTGTATTAATTAACTTTGTTCCTGATGGAAAGTTAACAGTTTCTTTTTATTCTTTTACAACTTTAAAATACGTTTTATCATATAATATTTTTTTATGCATATACCGTACGTACCATTTTAATAATATTGGTGACAAACGAGCAGTCGTCGTCCCCTCGAATGGTAAAGGACTTATGTACGTCACCGTACATTGACATAGACACCTATGTTGATTATAATAAGCAGAGATAGTAAGACTTAAAAGCGACAAATAGTCTGTGTAATTCTATGGTGTTTTCCTAGAAAATTTCACGAGGTGAAGGGCCAGCCCGAGGTGACCACTCCGAGTGGGCTTGCCGAGCCCACTTCGGATGTGTGTTGGTGGACAGCGGCGATAGGGGTGTCTTCTCCCCCTGCCGCTGCAGCCGAGGTGGAGTCGCGGAGGAAGAGGAGTGTCGGTATTGCGAGGCGCCGCTCTTCCTACCCTCCGCAGTCGAATCTTGGTTGGCGGCAGAGCCATAGACCAGATCCGCCGCCAGGCTCAGGAAGGCTCTAGTGCTTCTGAGTTCTCGTTTTTCCTGGCCACATGGCCTCCGCGCATCGGACACGGGGGCGTCCGTTGCGCAGGTGTAGTTGGAGGCCGTGGAGGAAGGCGCGCCATGTGTTCTGGTGCGCCTTACCTTAGAAGGAGATGGGGAGAAATAGTCTTCTCCCGAAGAGGAGCCGCCATGAGGCGGCCGGCGCTAGTGAGGCCGCGGATGTGTGCGAAAGCGTTCCCGTGGCCCTGCCAATATGCGACGAAGGTGGAACACCATGTGGTTTTAATCGGTGCGAGTCCGACATACCCCGTCCTTGCCTCCGCGAGGCGGGTATGCGTAGGTATTTCCCCATGTTAAAAAAAAAGAGATCTGGCCTTTACCGACCTCCACATTTAGCGATCTGGATTTGAATCTCAGCAGTTGCTAACGTTTGTTTAAAACACAATTTGAATAATTTTATAAGATTGAAGCGACAAACGAACTTGTAGTCCACCTGATGGTAAGTGACTACTACAGTCAATGAACACCTGCTGCTAACTTCGTAAAAAGATGGCTACAGATGCGTCACCCCTGAGGACTGAAATGGAATGCCTCACAGCCTGTAATTATATTGGCTCTCTACACCCCTCACAGCCGGAACACAGCAATACAAGCTCTGCTATTTGGCGGCATAATTACGTAAGAGGGTGGTATAGAGGCTATTACATAGACGCACTTCTAGGCAGAAAAGGAGAGTTACCATCTAGTTAAAAAAGGGTTATTATAATGTTAAGGAATACATGAATTAAAATAACCCCTGGGAATGAGGTGATCCCTACCATGTTGGTTAAAAATTGTACAAAATTATTGTAGTTACGAGTATATATGCCTAAAAATATATAATCCCGTTGGGTTTCTAGATGGTTCTTCCCAGGACAGAGGTATTTCCCTAACCAGAATTCGTAAAAAGAAATGACTTTCAATAACTATTATGTAATTATCTTATTGAATAAAATTATTCTATTCTATTTTAATCTATTCTAGCCATGGTCCATGGGCTGCAATGGACACTTATTATCAGGTGGAATGTTACTAACGATTCGCCCCGGTTTCGCACGTTTGATTTCTGAATCTCGACTACAAAGCCACCTACCGCGTTCTATTGTGAATCTAAACCATTCTCTAATCAACTTAATCACACACAAAATTTAATCAAAATCGGTCCAGCCGATTAGGAGTTCAGTCACATACGCACAGACAGAAAAATTATATAATATATAATATGCATGTATTATAGATATAAACCTTCCTCTTGAATCATCTATTGATGAAAACCGCATTAAAATCCGTTGTTTAAAAGATCTAAGCGTACAGACTCCGGGAAGCGACTTTGTTTTTATTCTATGTAGAGGTAAGAGATTTCGTTCGTTCGTTTATTAAGAATGAAATGGTTAGAATCAATTTTTATTTGACATACAACATTTGTTCGGATAGCACGATGAGCATTGACTTATAATTAACTGCGTAACGATAGGTAAGAAATCTGGACAGTAGTTGATGTAGTGACGCAACGTCGCGGTGGCCGGATCGAGTTTCCCGAGCCGCTCTGGCGGATGTAACACTACACTTTCACGAAGCCGTGCTTCGACGGCCGGACCGTAGGGTTGCTAGACGACCGTAACACCCAGATATGTTGGTACGTTCCTTTGTGATCCGCGTGATGATTTCAGCAAATATTCTCAAATAGAACAGCCATTACGTCTAACAGTGGTTGACTAGCTGCCGATGGTAATAAAAATACTTTTTTTTTGTTTCAAGCACATAAAAATCTGAACAAAGTTTCTAAACCGCAAAATATACAATAAACAACATCCATTATTAGCTTCTGAAGTTTTATACATGAGACACCACGTACGTAGAGCCACGCTGCAACTATATTAGTTGGAGCACGAATGGGTCGGCCCGACCGAGGATCACGCTTTCAAATTAGCAGTCAACTTAAAATAGCAGCTTAAGGCTGTGTTTCGTGTGGTGAGTGTAGAGAACCGGGGACCCTATTAACTGGAAACGAGGCATGCCATCTTAGTCCCCAGGGGTAACAACGCACGCATCTGCATTTAGATTCTTAATCGAGCATAAATGTAGATGTCTATGGGCCACGGCAACCACTTACCTTTCCATCAGGTGGACTGTGTGCTAGTTTGTCGCCCTTGTTCTATTAAAAAAAAAGCTTATCACGCTATTTGGCAAAAATATTATTAATAATAGTAGCTTCGGAATGAATGTTTGCTTATTTTAAGAGCTGACGGTAAGTAGTAACCGCAGTCCATAATCGCAATTAAGATGGAATACATCACAGCCTTTCCGTTATCTTCAAGCTGTAACATACCATGTAATAATTACATATTATACCGTTTTATGTTTACCGGCGTAAAATAATTCACTACCCCATATCATTCCGCGGTCGTAAGAGCGAAACTAAAACAAGAGATAAGAAGCAACAGCTCCCTAAAATCAATTGCTATTACTAACCCAAACGTGACAACTAAGTATACCCAATATCCCTATTAGGCAAACCATGTGGAAGGTCTATGTTTAGCAACTATTGATTGGCTGTAATTAATGAAAAAAAGTTACTTAATACGTATAAATAAGCACGGCAGCCCTGTCCGTACGTGAATATTGAGCGGCAAAGAGCAGCAGCTGTACGCGACTGTGCCGCATACCACACCAAGGTGCGCGCAACAAGCCCTACATAACTGTTTACTCAATGTCAGGAAATTTCCACATAATAAGTGAGCGAGTAGCCTTTACAAAGTACCTCGTTTAAGAACAAGTCCCCGGTAGTCCTAACTGGTAAATGGTTTCGGGTGTGTGTGTGTGCGGGTATTTTTTTATAATAGCAAAACTAAAGAATATGACATCCATTTCCATACATTTAAAATACGTGCAATAATTTCCGTTACGTTAGTGCTTGTGGTTTTTTGTTCTCTTGAATCCTAACCACGGGAAAGCTTCCAAATATTTTAGAAAATTGTCGAGAATGTATGCAAGCACACAGATATTTAACCTGTTTGGGCTAGCTCATCTTGGCTCGTTCTTTCCGAAATGTATCATTGGAATTCACCGACCGTCTTCAGTTGCTGGGAGTTGAGGTTTCCTCAAACCTGAACTTTGGGCGGTTCATTGAGTCCAGTGGCAAAGCAGCTGCAAATAAGTAAGTTGTCCTTGCAAAGGTGCGACGATACTTTACGCTCGGCTAGTTGCTTACTCAATATAGTATAAAGTCGAAAGTCCAGTCGTGCTTGGAGTATTGCTACCATATATGGGCAGGTGCAGCAAAATGCCGCCGCCGCAACCAAGACTTATTGGTGACACCAACATGGTTAGAATCAATCTTACCAGTCTCGAGCACAGACGCAAAGTAGCCAGCCAGCCTATCAGTATTTTATAGGATACATTTAAAAGTGTGCGCAGGAATTGCATTATTTATTATCGCTTGTAACTTTACAAAGCACAAATTCGGCCTCACATGGAATACTGTTCTCATCTCTGGGCCGGGGCACTCCAGTGCCAGCTCCTTCCACTTGACCGCATCCAGCGCAGAGCGGTTCGAATCGTCGACGACCGAGTTCTTTCTGATCGGCTCGATTCACTGGCGCTGCATAGGAATGTTGCATCCCTTTGAATTTTCTATCGAATCTACCACGGGGAGTGCTCTGAGGAATTGTTCGGATTAATTCCAGCCGCCAAATTTCACGAACGCACATCGCGTCAAAATTCACGATACCATCCTTATCATCTGGATGCTTGGTGGTCCACCACTGTGCGTTTTACTAGGAGTTTTCTTCCTCGTACAACTTCTCTGTGGAATTGTTTACCACCGGAGATTTTTCCGGACCGATACGACTTAGGGACTTTCAAGAAAAGACCTTACTCCTTTCTAAAAGGCCGGCAACGCACCTGCAATTCCCCTGGTGTTGCGGTTGTTCATGGGCGGCGGTAGTCACTTACAATCAGGTGAGCCGCATGCTCGTTTGCCCCCTCTTCTATAAAAAAAAATCCATTGCATCATAGGACTACCAGACGCTCGGCTGGTCATAGTCACCAAGTTCAAACATATTACAAACATAATTTTTAAATTGGTTGCGGATTATTTAAGGATGAATGGAATATTCCAAATTTCTCTCGAAATGCAAAAGTGTCTATTGACTGGCGATCTCTGGCTACCGTCTCATGGCGGTTGATTCATCGCGAAAAACTGCACTAAAAATTGAAAGTCAACGGTAAAAATTGATTAAATCATCAGCCTTAAACTTTGCGCTCACCAAACCTTGGCAAATGATGCTGGTGGTGGGATTCCTTTTTCGTCTAGGATTCCGTCTGGGTGGGTTCTACCCTCTACCTTTTCTCTGAAGGGTAAAGAGAGCCAGTATAATTACAGGCTGTGAGGCATTTCATCATAGTCCTTAGAGATGACAACGCATCTGTAGCCTTTGTTTGAAGTTGGCTGTGGGTGTCCATGGACTGCAGTAGCTACTTACCATCAGGTGGGCTGTAAGTTCGTTCGTCACTTCCGTTTTATAGAAAAAATACTAGCAATGCTCGCCAACTAGCCATTTAATACGTGGTAGAGCCATGCTGCAACTATATTAGTAGTATAGTTGTAGCACGAATGGGTCGGCTCGACCCGGGTAGGACTACGCTCTCACAGAATACCAGCGTAAATAGCAGCTTAACACTGCTGTGTTTCGTATGGTAAGTGTAAAGAACCGGAGACCCTCTTTACTGGAGAAGAGGCATTCCATCTTAGTCCTCACGGGTGATAACGCATTTGCATTTTGATTCTTTATTGAGGATAGATGTAGATGTCTATGGGTCACAGCAACCACTTACCATCAGGTGGACTGTGTGCTCGTTTGTCACCCTATCCTATAAAAAAAAAACATGTCTGTGTTTTCGAAAACAGATTTGTTTGGATCTTTAGATGTTTGTATTATTGTGGCTCAATCACGTAAAAATTAAACTTGGCAATATTGTAGATAACAAACCAGAATATGACATAGGCTATATGTATGGTATAAAAAAATTTTGGTCTATCCCATACAACAGTCTTTTATAACCATGATGCAACAAAAAAATGGTCGGGTTATATTTAAAACGAGAGTAGAGCTCCGGGTAAAAGATAGTTGGTAAATAAAAATATCATCACCGTGAGCAGATGATAGTGATTGCATAGACAGCATATTATGACCGTATACTGAAGCCGTAGTATCGAAGTAGTTGCGAAAGTTTCACTTAGCGTAGGCAATTTCACGGTAAATAATATTATAAAATTGCGGTCTCCGATAACGGATATTACGCGCGTAAAATAATAAAGATGCGATTTCTACACGTAGGTAATTATGTTTATAAATACTGCAATAACCTATCTAGGTTTGTGGCGTTGCTCGTATTGCAATCAACATAACATAATAAATATTAAATTATTATTACTCTGCACAACTGATATACTTTAATATTATTAATGTGTTTAAATAAATACGTTCAAACAACCAAAATGACATCCTTTTTGATATAAACACAATAATGAGGCTAAATGATCACACGTAAACAAAATTAATATTTGAGCAGCAATTTACCCATTAAACACTAATATTATAATATTCAAACAAAATTATTATTATAAAATATACTGATATTTTTTTATACTATCATTCAAAACGAACGCACTGTTCGAAACATGAACTTCAAATGCAACCAACTTTAGAGAAAGAAGACATAGATGAGCTACCCTTGAGGACGTTGCAATGGTTTTTGAGAAGTATTTTACGGATATTCCGATCTTAACCACTATGTCACTGAATTCTTCTCCTGCCGTCGCCGAATCATTGCTTAAACAAAATGTAAATGCGTGTACAAAGAATTTTACATTTCATAAAATATCATCAAAATATATTGTAAAATATTTTAAAACTATTGATGTTAAGAAAACTGCGGATCTGTGGGGCATTTCCGTTAAAGTTATTGCGTCTATAATCGATATAATCGCGCCTCAACTATCTATTATTTTTAATACTAGTATCGAATATGGTGCGTTTCCTGATTTGATGAAGCATAGTAAAGTAATACCTTTATTTAAATCTGGTAGTACATTAGACCCCGCCAATTTTAGACCCATTTCTGTACTGCCAACACCAAGTAAAATTTTTGAAAAAATTATTCTTGATCAAATGTTAATTTTTTTTAATGTTAATAATTTACTTCATAAAAATCAATTCGGTTTCACAAGGGGTCGCTCGACAACTGATGTTGGTGTTGAGCTGATTAAATATATTTTCAATGCATGGGAGAATTCACAGGATGCTTTGGGTATATTCTGTGACCTATCCAAAGTCTTCGATAGTGTTCACCACGAAACATTAATTAGGAAACTACAACACTACGGTGTAAGAAGTAATGCTCTTAAATTAATTGTTTCATATTTAAGTAACAGAACTCAAAAAGTTGTCCTTAATAGTATGAGCTCTTCCGGGTCGATAGTACAAATGGGCGTGCCTCAAGGCTCAATTCTCGGCCCCTTTCTGTTTCTTGTATATATTAATGACTTACTCATATAGTAGGGATAACCATAATATAGTATTATTTGCTGATGACACTTCATTAATTTTCAAATTAAAACGACAATTATTAAAATATGACGAAGTAAATAATGCTATATCTAAATTAGTAAATTGGTTTAATTTAACTTGCATTTAAATAGCACTAAAACGAAATGTATGAAGTTCATGACTCCAAATGTCAGACAATTAAATACTAATGTAATTTTAAATAGGGAGGAACTGAGTCTTGTCGATACCACCATTTTTCTTGGAATAACACTAGACGCGAAGCTTCAATGGAGCCCCCATATATCAAAGTTAGCAAGCAGACTTAGTTCTGCAGCATATGCTGTAAAAAAGATTAGAAATCTTACCAGTGTGGAAACAGCTAGACTTGTATACTTTAGCTATTTTCATAGCATAATGTCGTATGGTATTTTGCTATGGGGACACGCAACTGACACTGAAATTATATTTGTTTTACAGAAGAGGGCCATAAGAGCAATCTATGATTTAAAACCTAAAGAGTCGCTCAGACAAAAATTTAAGGAAATTAATATATTAACTTTGGCCTCTCAATACATTTATGAAAATGTAATGTACGTACACAAAAATAAAAGTAGTTATACAAAAATAAGTGATATTCATTCTGTAAATACTAGGAACAAACACAAGCGTATTACGTGGCAGAGCCATGCTGCAGCTATATTATGGTTGTAGCACGAATGGGTCGGCTCGACCGGGGAAGGACCACGATCTCACAGAATACCAGCGTAAAATAGCAACTTAATGCTGCTGTGTTTCGTATGGTGAGTGTAGAGAACCGGAGACCCTTTTTTTACTGGAAACGAGGCATTCCATCTTAGTCCTCAGGTGTGACAACGCACCTGCATTTAGATTCTTAATTGAGGATAAATGTAGATGTCTATGGGCCACAGCAACCACTTACCATCAGGTGGACTGTATGCTCGTTTGTTATCCTAAACTATAAAAAAAAAAAAAAAAAAAAAGCTAGTAGTACCAGTTACTCGACTCCATCGAGTCAGTAATTCATTCTTGGGGCGATGTATACGCTTTTACAACAAAATCCCAGAAAATATACAAAATTCGACCTGCTCAAAATTCAAAAACTTTATTAAACATAGTTTGTATAAAAAGGGTTATTATAATGTTAAGGAATTTATGGATGATAATAACCCCTGGGAATGAGGTGTTCACTGCCAGGCTGTTTCTAATTTGTTTTGTGTGGTTAATTGTGTAATATACATGATTGTAAGCTGCTATTTAAAAAAAAAAGTCCCGCTGGGTTTCTTGCTGGTTCTTCCCAGGACAGAGGTTTTTTTTCGAACCAGTGGTAATTAGACAAAAGAGTGACTTTCAATAAGTATTATTTATAATCTATATTGAATAAAAAAGTTTCTGTTTCTGTTTCTGTTTCTGTTGATTTATGATTGATCGATTTAATTTAAAATTATGTTATCTTTCTTACCCTTCAAATTGGATCACAGCAGACAGTGAACAGCTGTTCTGCGGCCGTAATAGGTAAGAGAGTACTTCTGACCACCTTTCTAAGAAATTTTGCAGGCATATAATTATTATAAGAACACTAGCAGTGCCCCGCGGTATCACCCGCGTATATCACGCGTCTGAGCTGCGCGACAAGATACCTCGCTTATACATATAGGTGATCACTACTGGTTTCCTCGGTTCCCATCGGGCGGATAGGGTTATGCGTCGTTCGTACGCCGAGCCAAGTGTTGATTATTTTAATTTTTCATTATCTGTTAAACTATGCGTCCAAATAACATGCTATAAAGAGCAAAGTTATCTTCAGAAAATTGTCTTGAGGATGAAATAACTTTCGTTGGTAAGGAATAATATGCCATGCCTAATAATAACGTTCGTAAATCACTTTTTAATGTTCAATAATATTTTGTCACAAAATACCTTATTGCGGCTTATGTATAAGAAATGGTATCGCGCATTTAGTATCGCGGACTTTTTTTTAATGGTCAGAGCATTATTTCTGTAGAAGATTGTATTTACATCTCACTAACTATTACGCCAGCGCACGCGGATAAAGCAGTTCGGGAGCGTTTTTCTTCCGACTTGCTTAACAAAAATCAATATTTAAGGCTAGCTGAGAGGTGTAGCCTAATGCTAGATAGCCTATACTTTTTTTCATGAATCTGACTATAATATACAAAAATAATTTTACAAATCGAACTGGTAGTTCCAGAGATTAGCCTGTTTAAACAAACAAAAAAACCAAAATCCTGACCGAGAACAATTATTTGTAGGCCACAATAATACTTGTTCCGTGCTGGATTCATACCCGCGATCCTAAGCGCGGTAACTCGTTGCTTATCCACTGCGCCACAGAGACGTCGTGAACTGCTGTGTTCCGGTCTGAGGGCATAGAGAGCCAGTATAACTACACACTGTAAGGAATTACATCTAAATTCACAGAGGTGACAATGCATCTGTAACTTTCTTTACTTAAATTTGGATGCATGAGCCCATGAACTGCAGTAGGCTCTTACCATCAGGTGGTTTTAAGATCGTTTTCCACAAAATTTCTATAAAATAAAAAAATAAAAATAAATATGACACACTTTATCTTTTCCTAAATAAACCACAACAGTCCACTGCTGGGCATGTTGCTTCTCGATGGTACTAAGAGATATTATATGCCGTAATCGTCACCCTTGACAGGCGGAATGGCAAGCGCAGTACTAGAGGGAGACCTCGAACTATTGTCGTTGTTCGACGTCGCCGGAGTAATTTACTGGCATATTGTACGTCGTAATGGTGTACAGCCACTTTTTATTGAAGATCATGAGGAATTTCTGGTCTTTTCCACAGCCGCACCTTAGAGCACTCATGTGATGAAACAAAGCATTCGTTTCTATCCGCCACCCATAAAAATAATATATAAAACGTTACTGCCTTTATTTATTATTTATATATTTATTTATATGTCCCTATTCTGGGCATAGGCCTCCTCTTATTTCTGTGAGGGTTTTGGGGTAAGTGTCCACCGCGCTGCCCCTATGAGTATTGGCGGACTTCACGTCTTCGAAACATTTTTTTTAATTACTCACACATACAGTTTTCCACACAATGTTTGAAATTTACAGCGGCTAACCCTAAGCTACCACGGCTCTTATATAATCATTATATTAGTGAGCTATATCAGAGAACCGACTCCCCACGTCTGTTTCTAAACAATTATGACAGAAAGTTGAATAGTAGTGCTCAATGAAAGCGGAAGCCTTATAAGAGAAAATGATTCAGCGAGATAGTAAACGATGGGAATGCGATGGACGCGAGCCAGGAATAATAACGAGGTAGATACGAGCCCCCTGCCAGGGATCATCTGAGCCGCGTTCCGCATTCAGCGGGCTTACCAATAGAAAGGTTTTGCATAAGTTGAGTTTTAGATAATTAATCAACTAAATAAACAGCAAGTAGGAAAATAATGAAATAATTAAACAATCTGAATCTTGTAGAAAATTTGTAAATATTACATATAGTTGCAGCACGAATGGATCGGTTTGACTGGGAAAGAATACCAGCGAAAAATAGCAGGTTTTTGCTTGTGTATATTATCTGTGAGTCATTTTATCTTAGTGCTAAGGGGTGACAACGCATCTGCATTTTGATGCTTAATTGAGGATAAATGTAGATGTTTATGGGCTCCGGTTCTTTACGCTCACCATACGAAACACAGCAGGATTAAGCTGCTATTTTACGCTGGTATTCTGTGAGAGCGTGGTCCTACCCCGGTCGAGCAGACTCATTCGTGCTGCAACCACAATATAGCTGCAGCATGGCTCTACCACGTAAAACATAAATGTGGTATCAACAAAAAACATCACGGAACTCAAATAATTTCGCATTGAAATGGAATCGAACTGGCGACAAGGATGACTACCAGTATCTGGCCTCAGAGTTGTTATACCGGTCAGTTTGCACGTGTGCAGTCTCGCGTTCCCTATTTAGATTTTTATAGCGGCAACGTTTGCCAAATTGCTTTCATAGTAAAATGCATCGCAATGCGCCACTCGGCTCAATGCTCTCGACTATTTCGAGCAAGGATTTTAAACGTATAACAAAAACGAAAGTTGACGACTGCTATCGCAATATACGAGTGTAAGGTATACGTGGGGTATACACATATTTAAATTATGCCTAAAAGTTAGTGATCCACGGTATGACGAAAATTGGTGACATAAAATATGATTTAGACCAATGTTGCTATGAGAAAAGAGTGATAATATACCTGTACTAAAGAAATAAGACTAAAAATTTCCAAAAAAATTATGAACAAATAGGTAAGATACCAAAGAAATACACAATGAATTTGCTACAAAAGGATTTTATGAATACAACAATAGCGTAGAATTTCGAAGACGAGCACTTCGCACAGTCGAACGTATTATGTAATTGTTAACAATATATATTTAATTACAAGGAATTACAAGAAAAGATTGAGGAAAAAGGCAAATACTTTAAAAGTACGGCAATAACACGCTGCAGCTATGAGCATGAATAGGTCGACTCGACCGGGGAAGGACCATGCTCTCACAGCTCACAGAATACCAGCGTAAAATAGCTGCTTAAATGCAGCTGTGTTTCGTACGGCGAGTGTAGAGAACCGAAGAACCTTGTGACTAGAAATGAGGCATTTCATCTAGTTTTTAAGGGTGACAACGCATCTGCGTTTCGATACCTAATTAAAGATACATACTAAAAATAAAAAAACTGCGGCTGCCAACCCATTTGCCAAGCGCGTCAACTATGGCAATTATCCGCCCTATGAGGCAATATATGGGGAGGCCTATGTTCAGCAGTGGACTTAAATACGCTGTAGTGTGCAAGTGTAACGGTAACGGTAAGTGCCTATTGGCCACAGCATCCACTTACCATCAGGTAGACTGTGTTCTCGTTTGTCATCCGTATTCTATATAAAATATAAAAGAAATTCGGTTTTGAAATATTTATAATTAAAATATTCTTCTCCATCTTCAACAGTCTGTAAAATCCACTGCTGGACATGGGCCACTCTTCACTCCCACTTACCTACTGCTATCTATCGAAAGGCTTATCCCACAGTCGCCTCTAAACGACACCCATGGGACAAAATGGGGATATGGATTCTCTTCCGCTGCCACCACACGGCATAATAAACCTAAAGTATAATAAAATAAAAATATTGGTTACATTAAAAATGTTTATTGTAGAAATATAACGCAAGTACAAAATGTGGATGTTACGAGATCTTCAATATTTTATAAACGAACTACCTTCGATTGCATGCCAGAAATTTCCTCCGGTCCATTAAGAATAATTGTTAAAGACTTTGGACTTGAATTATTTTTTTAAACAGAAAGTCGTCAAATTCGGGCTCTGTGTCTTTATGTCATGTATGGGTATCAATTAATCCGGAAAATATGTTCGAGGGGATGGTTAAAGCATTACATGTGTGAGTGACTTCATTTCTGTTATTATTACAATCAAGTTAGTTTGTAGTAATCAACTATTTTATGTGACTAGTGCCATTTCTGTTATCCGCAAACCGCATAGGCCGGTTATCTCTGCTCCGACGGTGCACAGCCCACGTTATCAATCTAGGAGAAAAAGGATTTCTGGTGTTTCCTAGTAGCATCGAACTTCAGTAACAATTTTTTCACATAAGTGATGCTGTAAAGACGGAAACGAATATATGCTTCCAGATAACAAATGTTTAAGGTTGTATTGTAAAGTAAAATAATAATAATAATAATTGCAGTACTGGTTGATCTTTGACGAGTTCGATATTGAAACTCTTGTCACGTTTATTTCGGTTCATGATCTTCTCGGTTGCGTCCGAGGTTTACTTAACGTGGAACCTGTTTCTTCAAATGCCTTTACCCATATCTCAATCAGTTGTGCACTTGGAGCTTCATTTATGTCTCTTAATTTAAAGTGATCGCAAAACTTTTGTGGCACCGAAGTCGCAGATTTATTACTTTTGTAAAACTCACGGACACAGAACGCGCGCTCCGCTCCAGTGAAACGTTCCATGGCGACTGGCCGACTAGCTGATAGCTGATACTTAAGTACGATACGGCCGACGTATCTTGGCGAGTCCGACCTTCGCGCAGAAGGTTGCGCAATAGCTTTTAAGGAACAAAATGGTGGCATGAGGCGACGTACGGGGGCGGTGGTCAGGCTAGAGATTGACCATAAGTAAACACAATCGACCCTTTAGTCATAAAATATCGCAATCGATTAGTTTTATTTAGAAGTTATTGATTTTGTTTATATAAGATATTAAACGAAATAGATTTACAAATATAGTGAATTTTGTTGATAATAAACAAGATTTCGACTTAAATAAAAAAAAACTAAAACATATTATTTTCTCAGCTGAAAGACATAATGTACTTAAATATCAATTATCTATTAACGTCTTCTTGAGTAACGACTATTTGAGAAAATTTAGAACCTCCTTATAAATTGCAAATAAATATATTTTTATGTCTTAATTTTAATCGATTTGAATAAAATCGATTAAACAACACCCTCAGGCACGCGTGTTGGACATCCCTTTCTGGTTACTTCGTAAAGCTTCGTGCTTATTCGGCAATGCTCGGTACACGGTAATATTTCTCAGTCACACGTTAGCATTGGTGTCGTGTTCGTGTCGCTATCTCTGTCTTGAGCACAGTCGGTTACAAAAGTTTTCGTTGTTATTGTTGTTTGTTTTATTAATAGTGTTAAGTTTGTTTTGTTTGTTTTATTTGTTTTATTTGTTTTATTTGCAAGTGTCAGTTAGCACTTATATTATTCGCCAAACATGCCACCAAAACATAACAGTGTGTTAAATCGCCAGGCGAGAAAATTATTTACGATTTAACGCAATATATGAAAAAGAAAAGAAGAAGGCGTAAAAGATGTCGATAAAGTTTATTAAGAGTTGCTAACGCAACTGGTGTGTCCCAACGCACAGTACAGCGGATCGCAACTGAAGGCAATATTTCGGGCTTACTTTCAGTATTCCGCACGCCTGGTAAAAAGGTCTAGATCAAAACCTATTACTGATATGGATAATTTTGACCAGGAGTAGTAAAAGATGCATACACAACTTCCACAAAACTGAAAAGAAATGCCGACGATAAACAAATTACTAGCGAAACTCAAACGGGATATAAATTTTCAAGGTGGTAAAACGAGCTTAAAGACAATTATCAAAAACTTGGGTTTCAAGTGGCGAAAGACCGAAACCAATAGAATGGTTCTTATAGAGAAGACCGACATTCGCCTGAAAAGGATCTTGTACTTGAAGGCAATGAAAAAATACAGGGACGAAGGGCGACCAATTGTATTCACTGACGAGTCGTATGCCCACTCATCACATACAAAAGGTAAGGCGTGGTCAGATGGTTCCGCTCAAGGACTAAAGCGCCCGATATCAAAAGGTCAGCGGATAGTGATGGTACACGCTGGGTCAGAAGCAGGGTTTGTTCCGAACGCTACTAATGTTCAAATCTGGCAGCAAAACCGGAGACTATCATGATGACATGAATTTCAAAAATTATGAGAAATGGTTACGGACCCAACTGATTCCAAATTTGAGCCCTAACTCGGTGGTGGTTATCGATAATGCTCCGTACCACAACAAATTAATGGATCCTGCCCCTACATCTAATGACAAGAAGGCAAAATGGAATCGTGGTTATTAGAAAAGGTATACCATATGAAAAGGACATGCGTAAACCACAACTTTACGATCTAATAAAAAAAAACAAAGACGTGAATAAAAAATACGTAATAGATGAAATGTTTAAACAAAACAACCACGATGTCCTTCGTTTACCCCCATATCATCCCGATTTAAACCCCATCGAGATGGTGTGGGCTGCCATTAAAGGGCACGTAGCCGCTAAAAACGTCGACTGGAACGTAACCCGGACAATGGAGCTCATACAAGAAAAAGTAAATTTAATGGGTCAGAATGAATGGGTGCTTTATGCAGAAAAGTGCAAGAGGTCGAACATGACTATAGGAAGAGCGACCATATTATTGACGAAATGACGGATCAATTATTCATCATTAATACAGCTTCAGATTCAGAAAGTGAGTCTGAAAGTGAGAGCGACGATTACGAAGATGAACCTATGCCAAGTACCTCACATGGTACACAAGGGGCCGACGACTTTATGTTAGGAATTTCCCCCCTCAGCGACAGTGATTAAATAATAATAAGTGTAAATAAATAAAAGTATTAAATGTAAATAATATTGTATGTGTTTGTGATAAAATCTGCCCCTATCGAAAGGTGAGGTATCAAATTGAATCTTTAATTTATAATGTCTCAAAGTGTTTTGATATTTTTGGTCACTGTATTAGGAAATTTTATTTGTACATTGGTATATATAAAAAAATGACAATAACAGTTTTCTTCACGAGTGTTCATGCGCTAAACTTCGCAGAGCCTATATTCAGACTCGCCAAGATACGTCGGCCGTATTGTATAATAATAGTAATAATAGTTTCCTCCTCCGGGGGTAGGGCGCATCTCCCGACACACCTCGTTTTATTTGTGCAATAAAAAACAAAACAAAAACGAATTTATAACTGACATCAGTTGTACAATAACTCAGTTATATACTAATACTAACTCGTTAAATACATTTCACAATTATAAATTATACAGTCATTTTTAAATCCTCTCCAAAAAAGTAACAGGTGTACATTGTTTGATTGCTTTCGTTTTTTTTTATATTTTGTAATAATTGTATTTGTAGGCAAAAATAAGAAATAACTAATTTCTTATTTCTGCTCTATAAATACGAAACTCAATTTATAATTCGACCATACATTTGTGATTTCCGAATTTATTTAAGATTAAAAGTGTGTTTGGCCACTGTCCCGACAAAACGTAATCTGGAAAAGGGTTGGCTTCTTCTGGCTAGTAAGGGTCTGAGAAACGGTCGCCTTTTACAAAACCGGCGCCTTTATCAAAATCCTCGGGTTGGGCTTCTAACTCCGATAAAGTTGAATAAGGTGAAAAATATTTAAAGATTTATTCCATCACTAAAAGGAAATGTATTTAAAGATTACTATTTTTTTTATAAAAAAACCTTTTCATTACTACTAAGTGATTTACTAAAATGTACGCCTTTTCGTCAACAGAACACAGAAATCATCATAGTCTCAAAATAGACGGGACTTGCTGAAATCGCAACTGTATAATTTTTGATTTCTCTGTGATCTAACATTGAACATAATATGCAATAAACCCGAATTCGCACAGGGGTTTGATTTTCTTTATTTATTTTAGTACAAACGGCATGTGGTCGCCTATTTACTAGCATAATTTTAATAGCAAAGACAAATACGTATTGCAAAACTAAATAAAAGCAACAACTTTATTCATTATGGTTTCCTCTTAATGTTAATGTGCTTCTTCATGTATTAGTGCATTATAAAAATAATAAACCAGATTTAATGAAATCGACAGTATAGCCCAACATGCGTTAAGTTGTGCAAAATTTAGGGTTGCCAACCGTACTATAATATATAGTATTATTTCGGGTCTGCGTACTATATCATCATCATCATCATTACAGCCCTTCACAAGTCCACTGCTGAACATAGGCCTCCCCCAAGGAATGCCACAAAGCACGGTCCTGAGCCACCTGTATCCATCGACTTCCTGCATGTCTTACCATGTCGTACTATACACTGTTGAAGAACTATATAAAGTTACAGCCTATATACGTCCCACTGCTGAGCACAGGCCTCCCCTCATTTCTGAGAGGGTTTTAGGGCAAGGAATTGTCCGCCGCGCTGCCCCAATGCGTGTTGGCGAACTTCACATGGCTTCGAAATATTTTTTTAATTTCTCAGACATGCAGGTTTCCTCACGATGTTTTCCTTCACCGCCGAGCACGTGGTAAATCAGCACTTAAAATTGCAATTAACAATTTCATTGGTGCCGGCGGGGATCGAACCCGGTTTGCTCGCGTACTGTGAAATTTACAGCAAGCGCTAACCATCTGAGCTACCACGGCTCTAAGAACTATATAGTACGCAAAAATACTATATTTACAACACAGACATCTAACAAACAAATACTTTATTTTAAAAATTTATGAACGCGCCTTTACATTAACTTTGATCGTTGCGATAGAGGGTATTCTACAAGATTGTATCTGTGAAAGTATTGTTGTATTACTATTATATATATTATATAAAGTACCTAATACTTTATATAAATTTATTTAAAGTAATTTCATTCCTGCTCTCTATTCCCTCCACTTCGGCATTCACAGAAAGGATATTTTCGGTTATGGATTCGAAATGGGAGAAGAAAGAAACAGAAGTAGTATCTCATTAATAAAAACTGAGTTTTTGATTTAGATTAATTTAAAAATTGAATGTGATAAAGCATAATATGTAACTTATATTTTAGACAAAAAATTGTTAAAAAATGTAAGAAGTGCAAAAAATATAGTTGATAAAAATAAATAAGTAACAAATATATCTCTGTCTATTTTTTTGCTTTTTCCATAAAATAGATTTTTTTAAATTTGGTACACTACCATATTTTTTGTGGCTTATTTTGAAAAATACTATATTTCGCCGAAGAAATTTTGGCAACCCTAGCAAAATTGTTCTTCACTAAACCACATAATAAATAATAGTACAAGAAACTAAACTTCGGATGCACGATCATGGGTACTTCAGTTGTCACCGCCGGATTCAGGGAGATTCGTGACGAGCGACGAACTACATTCTGATTATAATCTATCCAACAACATGCGGTACCCAGAAACTGTGGGTTATGAGGATGTGCAAGTGAAGTCCGACAAAGAGATTTGCCTGTTATCTTTGAGGATTTACACAAACCTTTTAACGTACTAGAACTTTTAACCAGCTTTATAAAAAGGAGGTTCTCAATTCCACTGTATAAAAAATTTACTTTTATTAAAAAGTAGTAGAAGCCGACTTCAAAAATAGTTAAAAATAGATAATTTCACATTCAATAGTCGGTGCTAAAACATAATGTATAGAAGAAATAAAGCCTGACTTTATTTAAAGACTTTTGCACGTGCTAGAGCCAAGCTGCAGCTATATTGTGGTTGCAACACGAATGGGTTGGCTCGACCGGTGTAGTACCATGCTCTAATAGCAGCTAAATGTTGCTGTGGTTCGTATGGTGAGTTTAGAGAACCGGAGAACTTTTTTACTGGAAACGAGGCGTTTCATCTTAGTCCTCAGGGGTGACAACGCATCTGCATTTTGATTCTTAATGGAGGATAAATGTAGATGTCTATGGGCCACAGCATCCACTTACCATCAGGTGGACTGTGTGCTCGTTTGTCACCCTTATACTATAAAAAAAGTCTATACTGTTTTTAAGAAGTTAAATTTTATTCCTTCAAAATCAGCTGGTATCGTGCTCGAACGTTGGCTTATTACCAATGAAAATTAACAAATGAATAATGACTAAAATATCTGACTAATAACCAAGCAAGAATACGAAGTGATTTGGATACGTGTTTCAAATCGGTAGGCTAATATTAACATTTTATTCCCGCATAGTTACGCCGTGTATCAGCTCGCCTAATGAAATATGTATGTCGTAACGCCTAAGGCAAAAAATCACCAAAACGTTTTTTCTCGGAACCGACTCCTGCAATACCCACGTGTGGTGTCGACGCTCGCGCGATCCTGTTACTTACTGACGCTTCTGGGAATTGTTTTTTTGTTTTATAAAAGAACTTTGTTCGTATGGTGAAATTTATAATTTAAAGTGATTTGATAATACTAGGTGGGTAACTTTTCTGCCTAGTAGTTCGTCGGGGTAGGTATTACCCCCCTACTAATTTCAGCCGCCAAATAGCAATGCTTGCACTGCTGTGTTCCGGTTTGAATGGTAGGTAAATAAGTGACAATATAGTTACAGGCTGTAAGGCTTTCAATCTTAGTCCTCAGAGGTAACAACGCATCCGTATCCTTCTATGTTGTTTTAAGTCGGTTGCAGGTGTCCATGCACTGCAGTTGCCACTTACCATCTGGTAGACTGTAAGTTCGTTTGTCACTGCAATTTTATTTAAAAAAATCTAACGTCTAATGTAACTTGTTTTTAATTAATGACGTTCCAATACATCGCAGCAGCCACGATGGTCCAGGGAATTGAGGTCTTGGATGTCCTGATGTCATAGTTAACCCGGGTTATCGTCAACTTTGTATTATTTGTAAGTATTTGAGATTCAGATCCGAAAAATTTATTGTGTGTCTTGTATGGCCCACAATTTGCTGTTATTCCATGATGGATTCGAACCCGTGATCCCGCAGTAACTGATAGCATATTAAGTAGTAAATAGTAATCTCATATCATAACTACTTACGAAACTCCATTATTATAGTAACCCATTCCAGTAAAATATATGAAGATATTTATGAAAAACTAGTATATTTTATTATAATTATTTAATTCTTGTTGTAAAATCTTCTATAACATTAAGAGTCCAGTAACAACTTATATAATATGCATCTAAGTCGGGTACAGGCCTCTCATTCCTGGAAGGGTTTTATTGTAGGGGAGAGTCCGCCTTGATGCCTGAATCCGGGTTGGAATGCTTCACATGGGTAGGATCGCAATTTATTTTAATTTTTTAGATATTATGCAGATTTATTTACTGTTCTTTCACCGCCGAGCACCAGATAAATGAATCTCTATAAAAATCTCTCCCAATAGATGAAGTAACAGCTTTTTAATACGTTAGTAAGTAGACTTTTTAACATGTAAGAAGCTAAGGAGCCGTGGTTCAGAACAGTGTTGTTTCTAAACGAAAAATAGTTATGGCATTAGATAAGTGTCAAGTGTCCGCGGCTCCTCTGCCAATTCGATTTCAGCGGACCTGGCAGATGAACGTGTAGATTTGTAACGCCTATTTGACAAAGTATAGGTAAAAAAGTGATGAAGACTTCATTCACATCCTATAAAGCCCTACCGAAATACTGTTTCACCAAAAAATATTGTTGGCAGTGCATGTGAGGCCACCCACTGCAACGAACACGTGTTTTGTGGCACAACTATGAGCTGTAATGATGATGATAATGGTAATGAATGTAAAACTGTATGACAGTTTTGTATTACACCTGTCATTAACTGTATGACATAAATGTCGTTGTTATTCTTAAACTTTGTCCATAAATCCGATTTTCGATTCTTTCTGTGTACAGATAAATAGTAGTACAGATTAAGCAATGATTTAATAATATGGACTACGTCACTTCACTTCATTAGGTCATTATAAGTCGTTTCGTGGAATAGTTTTGAGGAAAATTAAACACCCAAATCTATTTTGACCGCAAATGGCAATATTAAAAAGACATCAAATTGAAACGTGATTCAGTTGCACGTAATTTTGTTGTGAATAAGTGATGTATACGCAGAGTTGATAAACGCCAACGTAGGTATTTCGCTTTTGTACTGAAATTATCTAATAGTTGAGGATCACCCCCGAGGCGGGATGCGTCGAATGCGGGGGGAGTACGAAAATGTCACAATCAAGCGTTGATGGCGAAGTCTCCGCACAGGGTCAGGACGTACACGGACCAAGTTTCTGTCACAAGGAAAACCTAGTGTGAGGCGCGGTATCGATCGCGACACGTCTGGCGCGCCTTTGCCTTTGCCGCTCACGCCAAGTAAAATTGAAACCTCGAGCCAGGTCGAGCTATAAACCAAACCTCGCTACAAATCGCGACCACAGAATAAATAATAGTACTGACGTATCGCGACGTCCATGATGCTTTCGCGATTATCCACGCTTATTTTCGAGTTCATTAAAACTTTATGTTACACAAAAATAATTGAATGAATGGTATTTTACGGTTAAGACGCGAGGAGCGGCAACGCCGCGTGGCGCCCGCCCGCACCGCACGGAGCGGCAACGTGGCGCCAACGTATCCGTCGATGTGGCAACGTCGCCATAACTGTAAGAGCGGCAACGTCGCAAACTGATTCAGCAGTATACATTCAGATTCGAGTTGGGAGATTACATCGGATTTATTACTATAACTTATTGCAACTTTACTTTTAATTTCAAGGGGACTATGATTACGACCGCTGAGAATTTTAACAAAGGAACGCTAATTACGTTTTTTACGAAACATTAGCAACGGATTTTGACAATGTAATTTTTTAAATTATTATCGTCTAGAAAAATTAATCAAGGTGCTAAGGATGAGAGCAAAGAAGCTAAACCGCGTAATAGTAGCTAATTATTAATTAATAATATTCTACGTAATCAAAAGACGCACATACAATGTAAATGGTGTATTAATAAGGTCTGATTATTCAATCTCATCTCATCAAGATTTAAAAAAAAATAGAAAATAATAAAACAAAAATTACAGTTCTATGAATAAAATAGTTCAATTGTTTCACTTTCAGAAAGGTTGACGAATGAAAAGTTAACTTATCTAGTTTATCAATATCAATTCAAACCAAATACTCAAATATGTTGAATGTTAATTGACATATAGGTATCACTTCAGCCTGTGTACTGTATTGCGTCATACAAAAAGCAAAGCAATAATTTAAGTAAGCAATTCTGATTTTTTGACGAGATATGTTATTTAAAATAATATAATCATTAACACATAAGTATAGGTATTTTCTGAAGTCGGTACTAGAACAACGTAGTGTATCAAATAATTAAAACTGACTTTTATTGATCGAAGCTTCAGAACCCTCAACCGACGAGTATGCGTAGGTATATGGACGTGGAGGAGGCGAGAGAGGATTGTCAGGATCGTGCCAAATGGAAGTCCGTAGTTTCTGCCTACCCCTCTGGGTTACAGGCGTGAGTGTTTAAGTACTTCAGAAGCTATTGCGTGAAAATTATTTTGTTATTTTTGGTTTTTGAAGTCGGTTTTACATTTTTTTAAATTTAATTATTTTAGCCTTTTGAATGGACTAAAGAATATCACAATTTCAAGGTAACAAATAGTATGTCGTCTAAATAGTTTTTAGTATTTTTCCACCCTTAGGGTTGATCTTTTTTTAAATTTATAAAAGAACAACCTTTGACGAGTAACCAACCTATTCAATAAACGAAGAATCATTTTAGGTTAGGTTCAGGCGTTTTTCCGAGAAACGGAATGAACTTACATAAAAAAAACGCGTCCAATATCTATCGTAAACCTAAATAAGTATTTTTATAGCCGTATAATGTATTTCGTAGGATGAGTGTAGGGAACCAGGGACCCTTTTAACTGGAAACAAGGCATTCCATCTTAGTCCTCAGGGGTGACACATTTTTATTCTTAATCGAGGATAAATGTAGATGTCTACGGGCCACACCAGCATCCACTTACCATCAGGTGGACTGTGTGCACGTTTGTCACACTTATTCTATAAAAAAAAAACATCTTATTCATCAGTGGTGACAACGTATCTGCATTTTGATTTTTAATCAAGGATAGATGTAGATGTCTATGGACCACAGGATTTACTAACCATCAGATGAACTGTCGGCGCGTAACTCAAAGTTAATTACAAAAAATACAGAATATAATTTTTAATCAGCCATTAGTCCTAGAACATTCCTAAGTGGAACGATCCACTTATCAAAACACGTAATAAATTATCAAATTTGTCATTTGTTACGCTCTAACGTTTTCTACACACGCCGGCGTTATTACGCAGTGTTATTGTTTCCTTATCGGTGTCATTGAACCAGTTGCAATAAAATTAACATAAAGCAAACTCTGCCGGCCTTACGATACAACACGCACATTCACGAGTCACGACTGCTGTTCTTTTAGAGCGCAGACAGAGTAGGTATACTGTCTCCCCGATCGACTTCGCTAACTTATTATTTATGATCGACCGCTTTTTACGTCTTTCGGGCACAATGGAAACCAGCGTTTTAGTTTTGACGGCAGCATAAACAAGGTGAGTAGTTTGCCCACTGCGACACGGCACATTCTAAATTAATGTAAATATAAATTAATTTTAGGACACTAATCTTAAATTGCAATTCATATAATGCTGTCGAAAATTATAAGGTTTTGTCCTCAGAAATGAGAAAAATATCAAAAAGATTAAACTATATATACAGTCATCATCATCATCATAACAGACTATCAAAAGTCTTCTGCTGAACATAAGTCTTGCCACAAAGCGTGGTCCCGAGACCCCTCTGCATCCATCTCTGATTCTCTGCATCTTTTATCAGATCGTCAATCCGATCGGGGGCTACCCAACACTATGCTTGGCAGCACGAGTACTGCCACTCGGAGGTCTATTACTCGAAGTTTCTCAGCGTGACAAAATCCGTAACGAGGACATCCCGCAGAAGAACAAGAAAAACTGAGTTAGCCCAAAAATCAGTAGTTATACCTTGAGGAACCGACAACCGAGGGGAAGTAAAGTTCTCGATATAATAGCTACGATAGAAGTAAGCTAGAAGAAAACTATAGTGGTGTAATCATGAAATACTTTAAAACACAAAGTCTGATTATTAGGAAGAGATTTATTAAGTTATAGTTTCTACATATATTAAATAATAGCAATAGCAAATAAGACTATACTTATTCTTAGGATGGTAATCCGAGGCATTTTAACTTCGCAATGTCAAAATTAGTGTAAATAAAAATGTGACATTGTAGAGTTCAAATTGCTTATTTTATGTTAAAATTTTGACGTATTTCTACATAATGCATAATATATAAATAAATAAATGTTTTCTACATAATGCATAATATATAAATAAATAAATGGTTTTTTCTTTCATTGGTTTTCCTTCCCTTCAAAATCCACGCAAATTTAACAAAACAAAGCACTGGTCTTGCAGCCTACCCGCACCTATACGGACGGACAGCTATGCGACGTGGTCGGTGGTCGCAGACCGCAGTCATTAGTGTTCACAACTGCAACTCAAATTCGAACTTAGTACTTTAAAATAAAAATAACCCTCAGGTTGTTTGGTGTTACTTAACAATTTTTTTAAGAAAGTGAATAGAAAGAAAGAAAGTAAGAAAAAAATATTTATTACAACAACAAGCAGACATGGACCTTTCACGGAATATAGAAGCCAAGGTTTAGCAGTGAATTGGAATGGCTATGGTGATAATGATGATGATGATGGTACCTAATATTAAGACCGAATACTAAAATATAATTTACAACATATGAAGCTCGGTAGAGCAGTAGTTGAGCCTGCGGTTACGGTGCTGCGGGCAGCCGGTTCCAATCCCTCATGGCGTAAGTATTTATATGGCCGACCAATAAATAATTCTTCCATAAGCAATTTACAGTAAGACGATATTGCAATAATTTATGTAAACGCCACCTCGATTTTTTAAAGCAATTGTACCTACGTGTTCCTAAAATATACTATGACTCACAGCTTTCTTTGAAATGATTAGAAATTCCAAGAATAAAAAGGAGTGGGAGTGCATCACGGCAAACACGGCTTGTTATTATTACAAGGTAAACACGGCGGTGTCATCGTGGCGGGCGCGCATTGTACGAGACATTCCCGCACTTGGATATGCAAGCTGCGCGCATGTAGCATGAAGATGCAGATCCGAGAGGCCGACAATGCGCCGGATGTGCATTGTGCTCGCAACCGTTGCTGCAAAAACGTCCGCTGGCGTATAGTGAAGTGCTCACTCGGTAGGAGATAGTACATATCGATATAAATAGACAACGCAGGTCGTGTATAGCACTCTCTGTTAGTCTCGCTAAAACTCAAAAACGGCTCGACCGATTTGGATGATTTTTTTTGTGTGTGTTTGAATGGGGCCCTAGATGGTTTGGATTCATATTTGGACCCAGAAGGTGGCGCTGTTGTCGAGATCTAGAAATCAACCGTGCGAAGCCGGGGCGGTTCGCTAGAAAGTGAATAGAAAGAAAGAATATACGACTATACGATACGAAAGAATATACGAATATACGATATATATATATATATATATATATATATATATATATATATATATATATATATATATATATATATATATATATATATATACACGTGTCATTGTTTGTCCCACTCTCTCAGAACTTCTTCAAAGCCTCAGAGTCTCACTCTAATTACCTTATTCGTGAGGCAGCTTCCTATGCAGCCCCACTTCCTTCTCGCTATCGAGTCCGCAGACCGAGAAACTCTCTCTCGGACCCTCCAAACCAGCTTCCGGCCGACCTGGATTGCCTCCTGGCGGCTCAGGCCGAGCCTTCTTCTAATGTATAATACGCCTTAATTAGGCGCAACTCTCAACGGCTACTCGCCGCCTGCGCCCCCTTAACCCTTAATCGCATCAAATTTCGGCAGAAAGGCCACTATGGCTAAAGCCGTTCACAGGTGGTGTTTAGTGGGTAGGCACTTCTTCAAAGTGAGTCCCACATAACCACGCAGCCGGCTGCGTGGTATGCTACGAGCATTCACCACCTCCCTCCCCCGTTTCCGAAGGGTGTCCTTGCATTGGGCGCAAAAAAAAATTGTTTGTCCGCGATGAACTCCTAAACTACTGAACTGCGATCAATGAAATTTTGCACACTGTGTGCAGTTTGGTCCAACTTGAGAGATTATTTTTATATCGATAAGTGACCCTCAATATTTTTTATTACGAATTTAAGGATTTTTTATAGGACAAAGGGTCGTCGGAGAGGGCAGAACAACGTCTGCCTGAACAGCTAGTATAAAGTGATCTCCTCCTTCACAGGCCGATTAAAGCAGGAGCCCACTTTATGATCGGCTCAAAAAAGGATCGATACACTCGGATACCGAGTAATAGTCAATACAAACGTTTTACTTTTGAAGGGGGATTTGAAGCAGTACAGAAACCACCGCGTAGCCCCCTGCGTGGTGGATTTCACAATTCTTTTCTTTTAAATTTAAAACATGCAAGCTTGCTCATTACGTTTTCTTCACCGTTGAGCATATCTTAAACTTGAGATTAAAATCTTAGGCAGTAAAATATTGTTCCGTGTGAAAACTGAACCCGCAACTCCAGGCGCCGCAGCCAAACGCTTAGCGACAACGCTACTGAGGCGTCCATTAATAGACATCATAGTTTTTTTACATAAGATTAAACATTAAGACCGTGTAGTGACGTGACGGTGTATAAATATACTTTACCCCATATCATCCCGTGGGTGTCGTAAGAGGCAACAGAGGCAAACAAATCAGGAGATGGGCAGCAGCGTCTTCCTAATAACGACTAAAAATTAAAAACTGCGATTGCCAACCCGCTTGCCAAACGTGGCAACTATGGCAAATATCCCCTTTATGAGGCAATCTATGGGGGAGGCCTATGTTCAGCAGTGGACTTTAATAGGCTGGAACGGTAACTGTAAACATTAAATAAAAGATATATGTACGTAAAGTAAATAGTAAACATTAAATAAATAATAACTAGGCTTTCGGTTAGAGCTTATGGCACACGTTGCTAAGGTGCCTTGGATGCGTACAAGGCGTTTCATTACATCATTTGTGGTGCGCACAGCGAGAGATTAAAATTCTTTACCTACGTCAGTCTTCCCTAGGGCTGACATCCGTCCGGTTTCCCTTGGAATTAATACTACCGTCTGCGCAGTATCTGGGCGGGGTTTTGTACGCAGACCATATTTCAAAACGTTGAAAATGGAAACTTACAATATAAATGTAGTTATGGTGTGCGAGTACTGCGCATATTTTAACCTTTTGTATCAATAATAACGCTGGCATGCAGCCAGGCTGAAAGAAAACTTGATCGATGACAAATACTTATTTTTGTTTTGTTGGTAATCATAAAGCGATAATGATATTATTTGTTGTGTAAACCTCTGTCATACTCTCTCCTACTTCTTTTTTAATAATTATTTTACTATAATAATCATTAAAAATGTGCTTTATAAAATTAGCAATTACTTTATGAGGAGTAAATTTTTTTTCTTTTCGGTAAAAATATACGAGATTCTAGCTCCGAAATCCGGCTTTTCAAACTCACACGGTCTACGTTCGGTTGGATTTCATTC
This sequence comes from Parnassius orleans, assembly GCA_029286625.1. Lineage (NCBI taxonomy): Eukaryota > Metazoa > Arthropoda > Insecta > Lepidoptera > Papilionidae > Parnassius > Parnassius orleans. The sequence goes on along the minus strand of JAGSMP010000006.1, from coordinate 8,627,880 downwards.
TTATGTTGTTGACGTTGCTTCGGAAACTGACGAAGCGGAAGCTTCACAATTATTGTGAGCAGAGCTAGGAATTTGGGGTTTTCACCATTACATTTTTTTAATGTTTCAAGGCAAGAGTGAAAAGACATTTTCTATACTAAAGTGTTCATTTTCTAGTACTCTATAACTAATTAAGATAAGGTGGAATCTTAGTCAAATCAAATAAATGTATATTTTTTTAAATATCTCAGTTATAATGTTTAGTTGAAATAGTTCAGTGTTTTAGGAAAAATATAAACAGCGATTTGATCAAGAATGTTGAAAATAGAGCAAAATAGGAGTTAAAAGATCTGTTAGAGAGACGGGCTAAGACGAAGACGAAGACTAGATAAGCGGAAGTACAGAAATAGAATTGGAGTAGGATTTGAACTTGGCAGTGCCGCGGGTGATGTGCCCGATGACGTCTTGAGTAAATGAATCGAAAAATAAAGTACTATGTATTTTTTGTGAGATTTTTTTATAGTTATAGCATTTAGCTAACGTCTTTAGCTACTTATAAAGGAAAATTCTACCTAAAAAAGAAGAGACTCAGTCCATGTTCAGCAGCAGTCAGAATAACAAAAAGCTGACGATAGGTTCTTTTCATAACAGTATCTGTTTTAATTTAAAAAAAAATAAGAATATTTTCTGATCATTCATTCCTCGACAAGAGAAGGCAGGATCTAAGAAATTTGCCATTTATAACAATGCTTTACTATCGACATCGGCATCGACATGTACGTACGACATAAGCACAATACAACACTGGCCGGTCACTTCCCAGAGCGCGGGCATTATATGCAAATAGCTGTGAGGCAACTATCACAATAATTATAATGCTTGGAATCCTTATCTAATGCCGCTTCTATTGCACTTCGGCATTCAACAACAATTAGAAATTCATTTATAATGCACCTTATCTTCTTGTTTGAAATGAACTATGGTAGAGTATACATACACGCTTCAGAATTTGAACTCGAGACCTAAAGAGAAAGGTGAAGAAGACACGTTCAGAGATGGCTAAAACACGTGGTGAATTATTGAGTTTTTAATCTTAGCTTTAACAATTAAGAGAATTCGTATAATAATTGGCACCCAGCCATATTTTTTCAAATAATCAAATTTAATGTTAAAATCTGCATTTTTTTTCTAAAAATGGCATTTCATACTATCCACTAAGTGTGATAGTTGTCAAGCACTGGATTACACAAAATAGTCAAAGAAACAACAATAACATATATATAAATTATAGGAAATACTACTAGGTAGCTTAGATACATCAACATGAGAAATAGGTAAAGTATGATCCAAAATTGCAATGCTAATGACGCAATCAAATTATTAATAATAAAAATATTTGTGTGTATGTGTGACTGCAGCAGGCTCATGGTGACGATGAAGGAAATAAATAATATTTACCGATAGAATGTAGTGTATAGTTTAACACGTAAAAAACATGGTGGCCGACATTCCCATTGATTTTCGTTCCAGGAAGGACCTCCTCGGGAATCTAAAAATTGTCCTATAATGAAGCTATACATATACAGAGCGGGAGAATTTAGCAGTGTAGGAAAAAAAAGGCGCGCGTCCGTCGCGGCCCGTCGCGTCGCGTCGCCTTGGAAGTGGGTCGAGGCGGCAACACCGCATAGCGGTACCACGCGGAGCGGCAACCTCGCGCCGTTGCTACATCCACGCACCTACATCATGATGGACTACATCAATAACCCACCTACCCCTACACCTACACCACGGGAATGTTTTGGGAATTTTCAATGTTTTGATGGTAATAATTCGCTGTTAAATTAAAAGTTAATTACTTAATTACAAAAACACGTTTGCGGATTTAAAAACATCATAAATAAGGATTTCATTATAATATGTATTGTTTATTCAATGCAATGGATTTTAATAGCGATTCAATACGAGTTAAAAGAGTCTCTATAACTAGGTATATGCTACATTTTGAAATATTCAATTATTAACTGAAACACAGAAGTTATGGCAAGTGTTTGGTATTAAACACTAATCACTGGTAGACATAAATCCATATCGTGTCAATAAAATTACAGTGTACTCATGTCTGCCTACATTATTTATACTAACTATCAACATAATATTATATTTTATACAACCATTTCATATAGTCGTTCTATTGATTTATAATAACTGATAACTGACGACGACGAGGATCGACGGATTCAACTCGGCTGGGCAACGTTCGGGAGATTACGACACATCTTGTGTCAGGCATAAGTACCTCAAAACTTCTAAACAAGATTGTACAACTAGTGCGTTTTGCCGGTGATGACCTATGGATTTTAGACGTGGTTCTTCACTGCTGGCCGTATGAGAAGCTCAAGGTCGCTCACCAACCAACGGAGAGGGCTATGGCTCGGGGTTTCTCTGCGTTTGACTTAAAAACGACAGTAGAACCAGAGTGACTGACATAGCCCAAAGGATTAGTAATAAGTAAGCTCGATTAGTAATTAGTAACTAATTAGTGGCAATGGGCCAGTCATATAACTCGAAGAACCGACAACCGATGGGGAAGAAAGGTTCTCGAGTGGCAGCCGGTTACCGGCCGGCGAAGAGTAGGGCGTCCTCCCACTAGATGGAGTGACAACTTGGGAAGACATGCAGGAAGTCGATGGATACAGGTGGCTAAGGACCGTGCTTTGTGGCATTCCTTGGGGGAGGCCTATGTTCAGCAGAGGACTTGTGAAGGGCTGTAATGATGATGATGATGATGATGATGATAGTCAGATTCAGTCAAATCAATAGAATATAGTCTACTCTATTCTAACTATTTGCAAACAATCAACGGATAGCCTATGCCTAGATTCTTTTCAAATAAGAGCTCTTCCTAATAACAACAAGAAATTTAAAAAGCTTATTTACTTTTATTTACTATAGATTGCCCCATAACGGGTAACCCCATAGGGGGTTCATGTTCAGCAGTGGACTTTGATAGGCTGTTATGAATAAATGAAATTAGTGAAATGTGTTGATTCAGTTGAGTACGATTCTTTTAATAGATAAATAGCTTTTATATTAATATATTTCACTTTTATACGACGGCTCAGTAGCTTAATAATTAAAATTTTGTACAACCGACTTCAATATAAATTATTAAGAATAACTCAAAAACTATTGGTCATACCTTGATCAAATTTATATGGGACCACATGAGAAGCACTAGCTTTCAAATAAAAAAATAATCATCGAAATCGGTTCACCCAGAAAAAAGTTATTAGGTAACACACATAAAAAAAGAACTGAGTACCTCCTTCTTTTTGAAGTCGGTAGAAAATGAATTGCGGTGCGGAGGGTCGCGGGTTCGAATCCCGCACGGAACAAGTATTCGTGTGTACTCCAAATAATTGTTTCGGGTCTAAATGTTTGTCCTTGGGAAATGTATATATGTAAACTACCTCCACGATACATGAGAAATGTGTGATACACATGTGAAATATGTAATTAGTAGTCATACAGTAGGTAACGTTTTGTAAAGAAAAAGTATCTTAAGTATTTTAAGCTTTGTTATGAACATATCGGTTCTTTCGTGAAATCAATATGATTTTTAATTGCTGCAAGTAATTAATTTCGTTATTATCTCTTCTGACTCTGACGACAACGTGATAGGTACATAAGTTATCACCGTTAAATAAATTAAATACCAACTTTTTTTGGTAATGCACTCGTACGGTTACTTTTGTCAGTGTTAAGAAATAGGAAATTTAAATATCCTTTATGGCAATTCTAAAACATCCCCATTATATATGATGCTGCATCACATTGTGAAGTTTTTTGGGAGATTTTGACGAAAGCTTAAGCCGGCGGGAAGTATCACACGTTTTTAAATCGCTTCAGTGGAATAAAATATCTTGAGGCTTACATTAGCAACGGAGTACTTACTTGTAGTTCTTAAGCGCAGTCACTTAATAATAAACAAAACCGCATCCCTTTTATGTAATGTATCAAAATTTACTTTATACCATCGTTTTAATGATAAAATAGGAGCAACAATCCGCCGGCGGTCAATTAGATGGTGCTCATACAATGCGTTAAAATGAATCTCTTCACATTGTTAAAAATAAAAAATAAAATATCTCTGGAATATTTTGGTGCTACATGAAAAGTGCATCAAACTACAAAAGGTTCTGTAACTGTACAATAAAAACAAAAGCGGAACGGCAACCTCGCGCACTTAGTGCGAGTTGACAACATCGCGCTCACGAAGATAATTTATCAGGTATCGGCGTTGTGATCAAGACCAAAATTTTATAATAAATATGCTAATGTAGCAAGATTCCAAATTAAAAAAGTATGATCTTTCAAATTCTTCTATAATAGTAGAATAGTAATTTCATTGCTATGCGAACAGGTACTTTTTTGGCGTAATTTTAATTTGGGAATGAAAACAAAAACGCTTGAAAAATTTAGCGACATTTATCACAGGGAGGGGTCATTGGCCTTGACAGGTATTACTTATTCAATAGAAAAGATTTAAACGAATTTTAAGTTCAGGTGTTGGTTAAAATTTAGTGTTTATAAATGAAGTGTAAAAGGACTAAAGAAACAATTATTTTCTTCTTTAAATTGACTGCAAAAGAATTGACGCAAGTGGACATCTCGACAAATTTAGAAGGCATGATATATGATCTTTTAAAAACAGGCGTAACAGAAGTGTAAAGGATATTTAGGATACTAAAAAGTTTGTTTGATTTTAATCATGCTAGCACATACTTAAGCGTGTCGCAATCGCAATGACTGACTGGATTGAAATTTTTTTACGCATAATAATGAACGATTTGATTATTTACGATTTACGTGCACGAATACATCATTTCTACGTTTGCGTTCCAAAACAGAAACGAGATTATATAAAAACGTCAATTTATTTTCGTCCGACTGCGTTTTAGATACAACTACACTTTTTGGAAATTTGCCAATGAAAATTCATGAACGGGAATTATGAATTTGTTTTTGCATCAGCATCGCAGATAAGTCTGTTTTAGTTTAATCAGTATCTTATATTATATTTTCTTATAATATATATATTTATATGTGTATTTGTTAATATGTATGTGTGTATTATATGTATAATAACGTTACTTAATTTTATTGGGTTTTAGTCACAGAATAATTAATAGTACTATGTGTTTTAGTAAAGAAGGGTAGAAGATGGCCCGCGACTAGGCAGTCGCAGGGGGCGGGCTGTCGCTGTCGTGCAAGATCGCAACTGCCGCCGCCGGTGCGCCAATCACGAGCGACCAGCGTGCGCAGTGAACGCCGACAGACGCGGCAGTCGTGTCGCGCTTGCACCGCGGAGTGCCCGCTGCGTCTTTTCTGTCGCACACTTATGTCGGACGCCGAGATAGCCGCCATTAACAGCATAAACCCTCTTAAATTGATCGAGGAGGTTAAAAAGCGGCCAGGACTGTACAACTCGGAGCGTCCGGCAGATCGAATGGAGAGAATGCAGCTGTGGAAGGAGATCGGCGACGCGCTGCTTCCAAACTGGAGCACGTTAAACAAGGCTACGATGTATCATACAGGTACACGTAAGCAGCTATCCTATCTATTCTTGTACGAGGCTCTTGCATACATAATATTACTTAAAACGACTATTTGTTAAACAGAGGTAAATAAAACTTAAAATACCTACGTAATAACATGTTTTGCTTGAAAGATAAATTCTATGAAGATAAAGTACTAAACTCAACTTAACGATCTTTGAATATTTGTTTTTCTCTATGAAATGAATGAGCCTTTATGATAGCGACGTCAAAATTATTAGTGTACATAGCTATTCAATAAGTTAATTATCGAAAATTGTTTATAATTTAATATGAATTTTGTTTGTGTCTTTATGTGGTAGGTGGTATCACAGAAATACGTATTTTACACCATTATAATATAAAATACGTCGTCAACAAAGATAGGTTTGTTTCCACACGAAGAGAACTTCTACTTTTCACAACTTGTGTGCACGACCATTTTAACTCCGTTGAGTGGGCTTGGCATTTGTGTTTTTATTAAAAATATAAGAATGATTGTTATTTTTCTCTATATTATTATGCCCATAGGAATAAAATAATTACATAATATATAATATTACACTGTTTTATAAAACTGAATTGGCAGACGAACTTACAGTCCACCTGATGGTAAGTGGCTATTGCAGTCCATGGATCTGCATATACCCTTTGCAACAATGTAATTCAGACCTGAACAAAGCAGTGCGAGCGCAGCTGTTTGGCAACAGAAATACCTACCACCTAGTATCTACGCCGGTTCGCAAAAACAAGACTTTTCTCTGCTCGGAGCGGTGATCGTTTAAAAATGCATGTCAAACTCTCTCCACTGAGGTGTTACTCGTACCTATAGGCTTAAGCTCAATTTTACAAACTTACAACCCGTAATAAAAGACAAAGATTGCGATCCTTAAATTTTGCGTGACATTACACGTGGACTGAAAAACTCGATGTAATGTTTTATTAAAAGGCTATCGGCTTGTTTATATTCTCAAGGATAATAGAGTGGTTAGTTTTTTTTTGTCGAAACACATATTTTCAAGATCACGTCTTGTTGAATTAAGTTATCATCGAATGGTATTTTATAATCAGTTTAGTACGAATAGCAAATAATTTCAACTTATTTTTTTTTACTTTATACATATATGTATAATAATAGAGATAAACAATATATAAGTAGAAAAATATCATTATAAGACGGGTGTTATAATGTTTTTAAGGGTTTTGTTGTTTATGGTACATGGCCATTATTTCTCGTATGTTTTTAGTTGACCCATAAAATTGGCTCAAACAATCATTTAAGTCGTAAAAATGTTTCCTTCTAAGTATAAACTGATCAGTCAAATCATAATTTGGCCAGTCCTGCAGATACAAAGGAAATGGCGATCGCTGCGTGACGCATATAACCGGGAGCTACGAGCAAGAAGATCCGGTGTCAGAATACACAGGCGTGTCTACATATACTTCAAGAGGATGAGCTTCCTAGGGGGATTCGAGGGGACGCTTAGTGAAGAGTGAGTGTATTTTAATAATTTTGTATAATTAATTCTCAAGTATGTTATTTCACACTAATTTAAATAAACAAGCTCCACTGATATGAAGAAGGCGTTTGCTCATTTTTACATTACTCGTGTTTATAGTTTTTGGCATCCGCATTATTTTAAAATTATTCGCAATATTTTTGTCAGATTTGCCGGTTTCGATCGGTAATGCTGACTTCAGATTTCGACCGATCTTTCATTTTAAAATAGCTTAGTCCTTTTTTACAAGCGCAGATTGGCGTCGGAAATGACTAAAAGAATGAGTTTTCATATATTTTCGCAACGACATTATATCCGCCTTGCAAATCACTCATTCTACAAGCTGCAGGCTAACTAGCAAAAAGTAAATTATTATTAAAAACAAAGAGCGTCGTACAGGAAACTATTCAACGTTACAATCAGATAAATTTGTAAGAAAGGTGAGATAAAAGTGGAATTGTAACACTAAATACAGTTTAATAAAGTTACAATGGGGCTTCGTATCATCAAATTCATTATAAAATGTAGTTTAAGACTAACAGATCGAGAATTAAGATCAATCCAAACATCTCTAACTACATCATAATGTGTCAAGCCCGTCAAGCCCTTAAGACATTTGCTGAGGGCTGCACATATCACTCTGAACAGGGTGATTGTGCCCAGATCTAACCAGCACCCTACACTCGAAAATATGTAATGCTGCTCGTGATTAGGTACCAGTATGTGTGATTCTGAGAATTTTTCGATGAATTGGTCAGTCGCATCCTCGTCCATCAATGAGCAGTGTGCACTCGCGAGGTTGACTATTTTTTTTATGAAATTGAAGCGACACATGAACTTACAGTCCACCTTTTGGTAAGTGGACATTGCAGCCCATGGACATCTGCAACCAACTTCAAATAAAGAAGCTCCAGATGCGTTGTCACCTATGAGGACTAAGATGGAATGCCTTGAAGTCTGTAACTATACTAGTTCTCTATACCCTTTCAGTGCGAAACACAGACAGAGATAGCAAAGAGGATGATGGTACCGACCCCAACGGACTTCTATACAGAAAAAAAAGGAGTCCACCGCTTACATGGAACAACAATTCGTATATTTTATCTCACACTCGTTGAATGGTGGCGTTGTAAGAGAATCCCCAAACCCATTTCATCACATGAGTTTCGTAATTGTCACGGGAGACGCCAGAGACATCTCATATCCGAATGATTGCGTTATGAATATGTTATCTTATGTTATCCAGATGTCAAATATCCATAACGACAAATGTGAGCAGCGTGAGAGTTTGACCCAAATCCACGGAGTAACTAGAGAGTCAGATGTCAGATATACTCACTTCTGCGACTGCCTCATTAGTCTAGTGATCGTTAGCGCGACTGCTTGTCATGAGGTCACGGGAATTTTTCACTAGCAGCCTGGAGTCAGAAAGTTGATATCCCATCGGACGATGAGAGTGAAGAATATACAGAGCAAATGTTCTTGCGCACACACTCGAGTACTATAATTCCTGATATTATTGATATTATAAGTCCGTCCTGAAGTCTCCGTTGAGGCTGGCCGCCGGGACCGAAATACGGTCTGGAGGGCATTACACTCTACTACTTAATTTTCACGTGGTTGTGATATCCAACTAATAGTTCGTGATCTCACTCCTTAGGCGTTGTAAGATGCGACTCAAGAAAATAATATAACCATTGTTAAGTTATGTAAAATACCCAGACTTCTGGTACTGCAATCCGCGACTATTTGCATTTCAATAATGGCAAAACTTTCGATCTATGGAGCAGTAATGACTTTTTACTTTTTTAATTTACACTCTTCTACACTTTCAACCCATGCTAAAGCATTATATTTTTGTCTGTTTATATCTTACTATGACCTTTATTTACAGTGATGACACCACAATAATCGACACCGATTTTCTCCTCAAAGAACATACAAAGCCCAGCTCCGCAAAGCAACCGAAGCGAAGGAAACGCATCAAAAAGTCCAGCTCGGACAGTGAACCGCCCCAAGATGAAATCGAGATGCCGGTGTTCAACAATGTAGAAATACCGGGGGACATGGAGGCTGACACGGACAAACTGTTCCTGCTCTCGTTTCTGCCAGAGATGAGACAGCTTCCGTTGAACATCAAGATGTGGACGCGGGCACAGATAGCGAATATAATGCAAGAGGCAGTAGCCTGCCATTTCAGTAACGAACAGCCCGGCAGCTCTAACGCGGACAACGCCCGAATTACAGAAGTCAAGCACCAGCGACGAGACAGCTCCGATTGACATTCTTACGGTTCGTGCAAGTCGCGTAGCTTTTAATTTCGTTATTTTATTATTTTAACGATTGCTTAAGTCGTGACGCGACACATGTAAATAATGCAGTTACAATCAGAGATTGAAATGAGGATACATACATTTTTTTTAAGATAAGGGTGACAAACGAGCATACAGTCCACCTGATGACAAGTGGATACTGTGGCGTATAGACATCTACATCAATCCCAGATGAAGAATCAAAACGTAGATACGTTGTCGCCCCTGAGGACTAAGATGGAATGCCTCGTTTCCAGTAAAAAGGGTCTCCGGTTCTCTACACTCTCCATACGAAATACAGGAGCGCCAAGCTGCTATTTTACGCTGGCGAAGGCATCATGAAGTTTTACATTTCTCTGACCTAAGTTAATAATTTAAAATCATGGAAATTATATAAAAATAAATTTAAAGTTAACACCACGAATGTGAAATCAATCTTTTCAAACCGATGCCTTAACCGAAAGTGGAATCTTTCTTAGAACCTTAAGAGGATATCTGGCTGCAAGGAGTTTGAGGAATATATTTTTACAGACAATTGCGGTTCGGGTTGATTATACCTAGTTTATAACTCATTATCCCGTACTCCCTTGTTTCCTCCTCCATGTCTTAATATTAGTAATTTAAAACGTTCCTAGGTTTAAAAATTATTAGTTTATGGATAAAAACGATACATAAGAACATGACACTGGTAGACATAGATTGTACTGTAAAACAATATTTGCTCTAGTGTTTGCAGGGAGAAAACATACGAATACGTTTATACGGACTAAATGCCGCCCCGATATTCACTTATTGTTAAAATAAATGTCAACGATATTTTGAACCGGTTTCCTGATTGCAACACCATCGTTTATTGTTTATAATTTATATTTTGCAAGGTTTAGTCTCAAACACTGTCAAGCAGTGATTCACAAGGGCCTTAAAGATACTGTACATTGTATTCTAAAAAGAAGTAAAACAATGCTTCCGTGACACCTCATTACTCTAAAGACTTGCTATCTAATATGTAAATATGTATAGAATACTAAGACTGTTATCGTTATAATCAGAATAATAAATTGTTACAAATAAAAATGTATTATTAATTCCTCACCTCGATATGCTTAGGTACCTGTAACAAACAATAAGATCATTACTAAGCGTTTATCAAAATAACTTCTGTTTTGCTACACATGTTTATAAAATACTTCATTTGACTGCCTGCCTCATTAGCCTTCCTTCAGTCGGGGTTCGAATCCCAGGTCGGGTTTCCTGTCAAGAAATTCTCAGTATCAGCTCGGAATTGGGAATATGGCTGCATTTCACTCCCGTGCCTGGAAAACCGTCGATCCTGCACCTGATTTCGCTCCGGTTATGTTAGATTGTCGTCACATAGGACTATGAGAGTGGACTATGAGAGAGAATAGAGCGTGCACCTGTGATGGCGGGTGCACGTAAGATAAGCAGCCGTAACCGAAATACGGCCGGCCTTATTATTAATAAAATAGTGAATGAATGAAGATAACTGGATTTTCATTCTCTAAAGTATATCCAATATCCATTTGATATTATACTTAACACATACATAACTTTCAATTGAACAAGTAAGTCTGAAAACAGAATTTCTATCCACCTTCCCATTAGGATACAGCGATTAATAATAGCGTAGGACGCCACGGTTTGACCCCATAGGAATTTGAAAATAATTTGTACAGCCAGCCGGCAAATAATTGTTCCACTAAATAAATGGAATAAAAAAACGTATATTAAAAATAACTCCACCTATCAATCAGGGTTTTTTTTTTCATCACATTATATCATGGTTAACTTTTGCGGTTTACGGATGACGTAACCTTCCCATATACCATTTTCTGTCTGATGGCCCGCTTGCATGCCCTCGAATGCGACTGCCTAGTGTCAAAGGCAACAATCCTACTGAAGAGATTAGTACTCTATTAACGTACGCTCTTAAATACTAAGACAATGTGAACGGGCCATTAGATATGTTCAAAAATTTATATAGGTAATGGCCCTGTCCGTCTCTTTATAAATTTCATATGCCTAAACTATAATGTAATATGTATTATCACCGCAGTCGTAGCCAACATGTTACCCGCGTATAAAATATATTATGCACGAAGGAGAGCGTGCCATTCTAAATTGAAAACTTGTGTAATTACTTTAAAGTTTCGCCATTACTCCTTGAATTCGGAACCGGCCGCGGTTATACACTGCCCGAAACCTTTTCTCGCAACGGGGAAAAATGCATTTTTAATTTTTTAAATTTCTAGACTTCTAGATAAATGGTTCAAGTTGAATGTTCATTCTTGGGTTTGCTTTTATTTTAGGCAAAAAATATTCAAATAAGTATGACCGTAAATTGTCTTATCCTTTTTATTTTCCTGTTTTCTTAATTACTTTTTTTTAAAACTACGGCAGTGACTCAAACTTATTACTTAAGAGTAAGAGTATATTTCATAATATAATATTATGAAGAACGACAAATCTCTTTAGCGTGGAAAGCTGATAAGGCGTACTCTAAGGGAAGGCAGAAATGTGTGTAATTTTTTTTTATAATAATGGTGACAAACGAGCACACAGTCCACCTGATGGTAAGTGGTTGCTGTGGCCCATAGACATCTACATCTATCTTCGTTTGCGAATTTAAATGCAGATGCGTTGTCAGCCGTGAGGACTAAGATAGAACGCCTATTTTCCAGTAAAAAGGGTCTCCAGTTCTCTACACTCATCATACGAAACACAGCAGCATTAAGCTGCTATTTTACGCTGGTATTATGTGAGAGCGTGGTCCTTCCCCGGTCGAGCCGACTATACTATTAACATAGCTGCAGCATGGCTCTACCACGTAAAAAAATTTAACTTCTCTATCAAATTTATCTAATATTTCTCTCTAATATTCTCTAATATTTCTATTTAAATTGAAACTTCGATAGTTTCACAATGTTTACCATATCTTTAAAATAAGTATTATGGGGTCGGAACCCGTTTCTTACAGGTTTCTCTTAAGTACGGATACCTTGAGGGTTTATATTACCAAAGGCAAAAATATAACCATATCCCATTTTTAATATATAGTTATTAATCTAATATATAAAAATTAATATTTGTTGTTTGTTCGTATTTTATGCGCTGCCATACCGTTCATCAGATTGCGGTAAAACTTTGTCAACATATTACTTCCGCGAAGGTTATAGGCATAGTTGGATCCGGTAGGTGGCGCTGTTGAAGAATCCAGATATCACCCGTGCGAAGCCGGGGCAGTTCGCTAGTAAGCTATAAAAAAGATGGCAATTCTACTCAAGGCCATGAATTACAAACTTATTAAGCATTCCTTACCTCAATTCAACAAAATATACCTACACATCTGCCATGATTTAAAATAAACGCAGTGACTGCGCTACGACGGTATGTCCTTCAATTGAACTTCAAGTGGACTGGACGCGCTTATGTTCATAACGTAGTCTTAGAAACATTTATCATTTCAAAACAATAAAGACAACTGCTTCAAAGTCAAACTAATTTATGGTTACTGCCACCGACAAAAAAAAAACACTGACACAAATCAACATAATTAATACTTTTTAAAAGAATCAAAATGCAGAATGCGTTGTCACCTTTGACTATCTGATTATCCAAACGCACCACCCGAAACACAGCAGCGTTATGCCGCAATTACCGCTGGTATTCTGTGAGTGTGGTCCTTACCCGGTCGAGCCGACCCATTCGTGCTTCAACCATAATATAGCTGCAGCATAGTTCTACCAAGTATATATACATTATATAATTATAAAAGGCAATAATTATATTTCGTGAAAGTAGACCCTGGTTGTTTACTGGTAGTAGGGCATTTCATCTTAGCGTCATACCTGTATTTTGATTCATCATGGCTCATCTCTATAAATGACGATTCCACTTTCAAGGCTTTTGGGAAAAAATAAATAAATTTCGTTTTAAGTAATTGTGATGGATTTTGGTTAAATATGTTTGGTGTCGACTAAACATAATTTTCTAGACTTGGTTCAAAAACGCTGAATATAAAAATTGAAAAATCAGGGGGCCAAAGTCTTTTTAACAACACGAATGGCTGAACGCAGAAAAAGTAACCAAGGTAAAGACCGCAGTGCGACGTTGCCGCACCGCGGAACGCAGCCGAAGCGCGACGAGTCGCAGCGACGCCGCACCGGCAACGCTGCGTCAATCCACTTCAGCTCGGGCTGCTTGTGGAACAGACGCGCGCTCTGTCGCAACAAAAACGCTACTACGGTTCACGTAAATATATAAGACTGATTGAAGCTAGGTAATATGAGTGCAATAATATCATATTTATTAATTTAGTATAGGTAGATATACAAAATGACATATTGTCTGGACGTCGAGATGTTTATAAGTGAAGTGGAAAAGTACCCTGAGATATGGGACCTAAACAGCGAGGACAATAGGCATAGGAACAGAAAGCAGCGCGCGTGGGGGCAGGTAGCGCAAGTGTTTATAACGGATTTCGATGAGATGTCCGAAAATGAGAAGTTAGAAGTTTGTAAGTACTAAAGTATGGTTGTGTTACGTTGCACACACTTTATGCTATCATTAGACATTAGATAGTTGGAAATTCTTATTCAACGTGAGTCGTCAGGTCCATTAAAGTATTTTGTGACTATATACATATTAAAATAAAATCTTCATAAAAATAAAAAATAAACAATCCAAATGATGCGACGACACCGTGGCGCAGTGGCTTAACAATGAGTTACAGCGGTAAGGGCCCCGGGTTCGAATCCCACACGTAAGAAGTATTTGTATAGCCTACAAAATTGTTCCAGGTCTGTATGTTTGCCCTTGTGAAATTTATGTATCTTTCGCGGACCATATTTAAGCTCTTGCGGACCACTGGGGGAATCACTGGTCTAAAAGGACAAAAACTTGAGACATTAATTTGTTTCATTCAAAAAATTTAGATCACGATGTCGTGTCATTCTTCCGAATAATGTCTTCAAATGCCTTTTTAATGTACACGTACTATGTATGACAACCGTCATACAGCCACGAAAACACTTACGCTATACACCAGCTTGTTGGTTTAGGTATGGAAGATCAAATTCGGTCCACTATGCGAATTAAATGGTCGAAGAGGGCTTGGCCTCCGACCTGTTAGGCTGACATGTCGTAACTTCTAATAGCTACAACAAGAATTTATCTAACTTTTATGTAATTGAGTGCAATAGATGTATGTAGGCGAAAATGTTACATAAGTACAGTAAACAACATAAAAGAGCGGTGGGTGGGAGTTCTCGAGGTGTGGCTCTGCCTACGTTAGTGCTCGCGGGTCGGGTCTGGGTTTAGTAACTTTTATTTACGGTGCGTTTATGCTAGCACAATGTTGTTTAATTTTGATAATTTGAAATAGGAATTCAGTTATTGTTTAGACTTTCACATAGTATTCAATGGTTTTGCATGATCTCTGATACAAACATGAAAAAGCACTAAACAGTGTGAAGGCAGCGTAAATAATTTTATAATTGTATTGTGATTATTATCAAGTCAGTCAACTGTCAGAAGACCTTCTGACACTGACAATATAACCATCTCTAATGTGTGAGATATGACATGTAATAGCGGCCTAAGAGAATCGAACTCCTTATGTCCTCCCGTAGGCCTCGTAAGTGGCCACTATAGAGAAATGCTCGCAAAAATATATTTGATAAATTCTATTAGCTGGTAATAATGATAGGGCCCACGTCCTATTTACCGGAAATTGATTATGATTATGATTTTACTATAATATGTGTATACGAGAGCGTAACTACTTCCTTCGCTTCCTCCCATTTACAAAACACAATATATGTAGTTGCAGTATGAACTTAGGACGTAGGGTAGAGTTAGGATAAACAGTACATTTATTTTAATTCATTTGTATGATTATTGTTGTTTGTTGCAGACAGAAAGCTTCATAGTAAATGGCGCAATATACGGGACTCTTACGTTCGCGACCTTAAAAGGAAGGACAGCAAAAAGGGCTACATGTACGCCAAACACTTGACCTTCTTGGACAATCTGTACAAGACCAATAATAATTCCGGCAGTGAGGAGGACTCGCGCGAGTGGAATGACGAGGATACAACGAAACTAAAGAAGCTTGCAGGGAAAAGAAGACGGTTTGATATACTAAATGAGTCAAATGTTTGGACTAGCGATGGTGAGGAAGAAATACCTTCAACTATAGACAATCTTAAACGGCGAAGAGTTAAAGAGAGTAAAGCAGAAAAAATTGAATTTGTCGACGCTCCGTACACCGACACTAGTTGTAGCTACGCCGCAGAAGATGAAGATAGATCATTCTTCGAATCCCTCTTGCCTGCAGTTAGAGAATTCAATGTGGACCAAAAGTTAGAATTTCGCAGCGAAGTTATACGTCTGATTAAGGATTTTAGAAAGAACGGAAGCAAATTCAAAATAGATCTGTCATAGTCGTAATAATTGTTTCTACCCAAGTGGCGAAGGCAAAGGTTAATGTTTTATACTTCAAAAATACTTCATTCCAGTCAATATGTTTTATAAACAAAATGTTCTAACGTTATTTATTATATAAAACCATAATTCTTAAGCATTTGTTTATCTTAAAAAAAAAAACAACACCATATCATAACGTATTAACCACTGAACCTTAAATGAAATTTTCAGACTATATTTAATATGACGTCTTTCTGGTCGATTTAAAAATAAGCCAACCCAGCTGTCTCCTTTTGACAATAATGGTGCACATTTTTGTTACCATTAAAACCATAAATTAATTAAAACATTATAGGCTACATTTTTAACCATTGTAAGTCATTGTTTAACTATCCCACGAAAATGGTAAAGCGCAATGGCTTAGCTTAACAAAAGCCTATTCGCTCTTGCCTCGAAGTCCACATTTGAATCGGATGGAAAGACGGATGCTGGCCCTCCTACATGAGGTTTAAAACTTTAGTTTAGGTGAAGCTAGTTTTGAAGAGTAGCATTAAGAGGCTTCGCATGTTACACACATCGATCTTCTGTAAGATGACAAATGAAAACACTAAATAGAACTAAAGATATCGTGATCGATGTTGGGCGATAGATAGCAACTGCGGTCGGCAGAACATATGATTAGTACGGTATGATCGGTAGTGGACTTAGTTGGATGCATTGTCTGAAACACTGAAAATAACAGTTATGTGTTAACGTAGAGAACAAATTACAACATAAAAATATTATAATATGTTTAGGCACTAGATAGGTGAGTGAAACGAAAATATCTAATTCAACCAGACGAAGTTACTTAATTATCATAAAATGCTCGTAAAGTGTGCGAGATCATTAATTTAAAAAAGTAGTGTAATTATTACTATTCAGCATTATTTATGCTAGTTTTAATGTCAAATTAAGTAGCGATAATCTTTCTCATGCCACAATAAAACAGATTAAGTGTTATGATAGAAATACAAAATTATATGTACAAATGTAAGTACATTTTTATAAATAATACTGTGGTCTCAAGGTAGGGATATAATATGTATGTTTTTTTTATAGGATAAGGTGACAAACGAGCACACAGTCCACCTGATGGTAAGTGGTTGCTGTGACCCATAGACCCATCTACATCAATCTTCAATAAAGAATCAAAATGCAGATGCGTTGTCACCCGTGAGGACTAAGATGGAATGCCTCTTTTCCAGTAAAAAGGTTCTCCGGTTCTCTACACTCACCATACGAAATACAGCAGCGTTAAGTTGCTATATTACGCTGGTATTCTGTGAGAGCGTGGTCCTTCCCCGGTCGAGCCGACCCATTCGTGCTCAACTATACTACTAATATAGCTGCAGCATGGCTCTACCACGTGTATGTTTTCTTTATATAAGTATATATTAGGTCGTTACATATGAAATTGGCGTTTTGTACGGGAGGAATATAAAGTCATTTTTTTTTTGTAAAATATATTTAATTAATCAAAGTATGCACCGTTGTTATCTATGCACTTTTGCCATCTCATAGGTAGTTTATTGATCCCTTTACTAAAAAACATGGGGGCGAGAATCAATAAACTCTTTGAAGGCGGTTTGGACTGCCGCATCGGAGTTGAATTTTTTCCTTGTAAGAAGTTGTCCAAATTCCGGAAAAAATGGTAATCTGTTGGAGCAAGGTCCGGGAGTACGGTGGATGTCGCAGACATTCCAATTGTAGCTCATCTAACTTAGTGGTTGTTTGTTGTGCAGTGTGTGGTCTTGCGTTGTCGTGAAGCAGCAGTGGCCTAGAGCGATTGACCAATCTCGGTTGTTTAGCAGCTAGTTCTTCCTTCATGGTTTGCAGTTGCTAACAATAGATATCTGCCGTAATCGTTTGGCCAGATTTTAGAAAGCTGTAGTGAACGACACCGGCGCTAGTCCACCAAACACTCACAAGTAACTTTTTCTGAGTCAATTTTCGTTTAGGCAGGATTTGGCTGGATCTCCTGGGTTCAGCCATTGCGACAAGCTCTTTCGATTATCGTACAGTATCCACTTTTCATCACAAGTAATGATTCGATTTAAAATCCCTTCATTATTGTGTCGGTTGAGCAAAGTAACACAGCAGTCTACGCGTGTTTGCAAGTTCGATTCACTCAATTCATGAGGTACCCATCGTTCAAGTTTTTTACTTTCCCGATTTGCTACAAGTGGATTAATACAGTTTTATCACTTACCCCGAAGCCTGCAACTATCTCTGAAGTGCTTTGTGATGGATCAGCTTCCACAATAGCCTTTAATTCTTCATTTTCCACTTTGGTCTCCCGTCGTCCACGGGGTTGGTTCTGAAGGTCGAAATTTCCAGAACGAAAACGTTGAAACCAAAAACGTACCGTGATTTCTTTTGCGACACAAGCACCGTACACATCATTAATCCGTCGAGCTGTTTCTGCAGCACTGGTGCCACGGTAGAACTCGTACTCGTAAATATACCGATATTTCATGTTTTCCATTGTTCGGTAATAACCGACGCCAAAGAATAAAATAATGAGGAAAAAACAAATGAATGACTGTTTTCAAAACTCAAATGTACCAGCTAAATGAATTTATAAATTTGAATTTGGAATTCTTAACCAAAGAGGTGATATTTCAGATCAAAGTGGTCAGCACGACAAAACGCTAATTTCATATATTATAAGGACCTAATAATTCTTCTCTCAGTGTGTATGTGACTGAACTCCTTCTACGCGGCTGGACTGATTTTGATAAAATGTTGTGTGTATAAGTAAGTTGATTTAATAATGGTTTAGATTCGAAATTGGACCCGGTAAGTGGCGATATTGTCAAGATCCAGAAATCTAGGGTAGTTCGCTAGTAATATATAAAAGTTTATTTGAAAAACAGCAACTTTGAACGTAATTTAACTTGTTTACTGCTGAGACAAAAATAAACTGACTTAGTAACATCTAATCACGTTACGTAATGTCGTATCCAGTAACAACGCAGGATCGTCACGGAGGCAGCAACAAGTCATAATAATAACAATAAAATGTACTTGCACACTCACTCTCACAAATGGCTCGTCTAAATAGAGGACCGGCAACGCCGCGGGGAAAGTAGCGGAGCGGCAACGTCGTGCGATCGATACAACCTCGGGCTACACGGGGTCGTTGGAGAGTGGCGGCGGAGGGGAGTTTGACCCTTCCGATTACAACCATAATAATATAGGTATCCACATACAGGCGGTATGTTGTTGTGTACGTATAGACGAGAACACGTGCTTCGTTGACGAGTCGAATAATATCGGTCAATGCAGAATACATTTATCTCCGCTCACTTCTCTGGCATAAGAATAAATAAAAAAGTAAAATAGAATTATGAAATTCAAACGGGCGACTTTTTTCTAATCTTTTCTGTGTGACTAGACAATGAGCATTTTAAGCTACTATTTCATTTATCGATTTCTAAACGTAAACTCAATGTTTTCTTTAAATTGTCATAAAATAATAATAAGTAGTGACGAGCATTGATGATTCAATAAATTTCATTTCAATTCCAAGTAAAATTCCTCTATTTATTTATTTTTTGGAAATAGGTATAAACTTTAAAATTATATAAGTACGTTTCCTACAATGCAATAATAACTGAATTTTTCCGTGAAATTATATGCAAGTAACAACTAAAATATATAATTCAGGAATGTTAGTTATTAGAAACGAACCTCAGCAATTTTTTTATTCCGTTATATATATAAGAAAGAATTTTGTAGCGCGACGCCATACCATTACATAAAATTTTTAAATGTTTGAGTCTTAAAATTTTTATTTTATTCCTGCGAGTAATGTCTCATTCTGTCATTCTGGGTCACCGGTACGGCGGATGGGAATAAAATCCTTCTCAAAAAATATGAGGTACCCATATGAAGTACCTAAGTTATTTTTTAGTTTATGTTATTTAAATGAAATTGCAGTTTACGTATTTGCAAATATGTAAATCGATTTCAAGTAATTTTCATTATTTAATCAGAATTAAAAAAAAATCTGAAGAAAAATAATCGCAGCGAAATCTAAATTAAAGTACTGGCAGAAAATAACGTAAATACAAACATCTAATGGTTAAGGGTACGGACCGTAAAGTCGTGAATTGGAATCCGCCAATCGATCGACTACTGACGTAAACCACTCCTAATAGGTACATATAGTATGTATTAACGTTACTAGCTTTTTTATACTTTTACCTTGCACAGTCACAGAACTTTATCTACAGCAACAATACGACGTATATTTCTCACGTAGTCAAGACGACAATGGAGCGCCCGATTGGCCGGGCACAAAGCTCGAGCCCCTGCCTCGTCTACGGCGGATTTAATCAGGCTCTACAATAGATACGATGGTGAAACTGACCGAATACGTAGTCTCGAAAACTGGTAGGTCACACACAACAGCCAAACGGCTAATGGAAATGAAATGTGCATTCGAAAACAAAATGAATTTTCCAGTTATTAGGAGTAAAGTGTTAGCGTACGAAGATTAATAATCTGGACGCTAAATGTCTCAAAGAATTATTAATAAGCACAATTATAATATATAACATGTTTATATATACAATTGCCGTGTAGTCGCGGCGTTAGAGAACCTACTACCCTATATTATCATCCCGTGGGTGGGCAGCCATTGATTTTTATATATTGCCAAGGAGTCCGCCTGGGTAAATACTACCCTTTCCTCTATTTCTTCTGTCACCACACAGCAGTGCATGAACTGCTGTGTTCCGGTCTAGAGGATAGGCATTCCATCTTACCTCAGTGGTGACGACGAATCTGTAGCCTTCTTTGTTTGAAGTTAGTTGGCTACAGATGTCCATGGACTGAGTTAGCCACCTATCTCACTTATCAGGTGGACTGTAAGCGATCCGCCTCGGCTTCACACGGGTGATTTTGGATCTCGAGAACAGTGCCAACTACCGCGTCCAATAATGGTGTATCTAAACCATCCAGGGACCCACTCAAACAGACAAAAAATTTCATCAGAATCAGTTGAGCCAGTTTCGAGTTTTAGCGAGACTAACGGACATCAATTGATTTTTAGATATAGAGATAAAAAATCTCGCACTAGCCTTTAAGTTTTTGCCAGAGCGTCAGAAAATTTTGGATAGACAAATTATAAATAAGTAATTTGCAAATAGCAAAAATACTGCCTTTGACTAAAATTTGAACCGAAACCCTCGAAAATTGAATGGGCTAAGCCACGAAATGATATAGTATTGTAACATAATCATCATATCCCGGTATCCTATTATCTCTCAGTCACACAAGTATGTATGTATTTACAATAAATATAATCCAGCTATAACACCGAACATAATATTATATTAAAGTTGTTATTTGGTAAATTCCTACAGCGAAATCAATCTTAGTGATTGAGCGGAGTATTTGGCAAGTCATTTATCAATATTGGGACACCGCTTGACTCAGCGAGACCTCTTAAGGCGAGCCAATTTTGAACACAAAAATAATGCTCCATCCGCCTCAGGATATTTTTGTAGGCAAAAAAAAATATCGAAATCTTTTTCATTCAAAATACTCTATGTACAAACGAGTTAGTTATTAAAATTCCCGGTCCAAGATTTTATTTAAAAACGTACCTACTACATCAACCCCTGGAATGTAAAGTTAGGTTATATCGCTCACTTATTGCGAGAACGTCATTTCTCAAAATCTTGACTTGTCACAAATTTGTAAAAAAAACATTCGTAACGGTATATTTTTGATGCAATAAGGACAAAACCTTATTTTCACGTTAGGTCGTTAGATGGCGAGAAGTTACGTAATTGCACGTTATTGCTAGGTCCTAATTTTTATTGCAATAACGTTCTATCTTAGTTAATCAACAAATACAGGTGTGCTGTACTGCGCAAGGACGTCATATTTGGAACTAATACGTTATTGCAACAAATGGTAAGAACAATTTTTAAATAAATATTTTAACAAAATATAGTTATTTTGTGTTATGTCGTTATTGCAATTTAAAATACGTAATGTTTAGTAATATTATTCAGCAATGTCACGTTATTGTTGAAAAATATACACGTTTTTGTATTATTTGCAGTTATGACTTTATTAAACGATAATTTCTTAATTTCAACACTAAACACTACATGTAACATTTAGAATTATGTCGTTCTTTTTTGAAAATTAAAAAATGTGTTAAACTTAGAGTATTATTTTAGGTTATGTTATTATTGCAATAAACACCGGGTGTGTTTTTGCAGTTTATTTAAAAATCTGAAATTTATTTTATCATTTCAGGCTTTTCGAGGGCGACTATTAGTTGACCTTGTTAACAATCGTGACGATAATAGTAAATACAAAGAAGATCGATTTACCATTCAACCATTGGATACTGACATGCATCCTACAAAATGCAAAATAAATTCAGCTTATCCACTTCGTCCTTTTCGTCGTCTTCGTCTATCTAGTTTATCAAGTTCATCTAGTGAGGATGAAATGTTCAATGTTGAAGATCGTCAAGATGAAATCACATGGTATCAAAATTCCACTTCTGAACATAGACCTTCCCATAGATTGCCTAAATGCTTGCCATAGTTGCCGCGCTTGGCAAGAGAGTAGGCAACTGCAATTTTATCAGAGTTTAGTTTTTGTTTGAGTTTTAGTTTATCAGTGTGGTGCTGCCCATCACCTGTTTCAGTTTCCCTTTGTTGCTTCTTGCAGAATGAAATGGGATAGTTCATATTCTTATGCCGCTATTACATTATGTACATTATTTTTACTTATTTATTACATTATTGAAATTAATGAAATTTTGAGATATTCGAAATTGTTGCTCGATAGCTTCAACTAGCAGTTAACCACTTTTATATCCCGAAGAAGATCGAGATCACATACCAAATACAGAAAGTAGTAGTTCTAGTGAAAAATAATCTACTTCTATACATTCAGCTACAGTTCAAAACAATATGCTAGCAGCTGTAATATCTAGCAGTCCAGAAATAAAATATTAAAAGAAAATTATGATAGACATCAAGAAGAAGATTAGACAAAGAAAATGACAGAACAAAACAGAACTTAATGTTTTTGAAGGTGATGCAGTTCACTTATTAATTGAACGACAGATTAAATGCCATAATATAAGAAGTGGTCCCATGTATACACCCGTATCTTTTATAACTGCTATAAAAATGGCTAAAAGAAATGGAACGCCTTTTGAAGTCCATGAATTAAGTCACAAAAATTCTATGACATAAAAAACTATTTTCAAGTTTAGGATGTGTGAGGTTCGACGTTATGTATGTTAACATGTTCAGGATAGTCCCAACCATTATATCAGATTTGCTAAACCGCAAATCCTCGCGAAAGAACACCGATTCCTACCAAGGATGATTCGCGAGGCTATTGAAATTAAAAAACATTCTAATTTCAATAGAGAAGGTCGCTGGGTGTTACCATCTGCTTGGGATCCCATAATTAATAAAATTAAATCCAAACCCCAGCATACTACTGCAAGACTTCAAGATACTGTAAGCTCTTTCTGTGTAAATCGGACCAAAATTAAAATTAAAAGTTAAAGGTAGCCTTCGTTAACTATGACATCGGGACGTCAAACACCTCAATCCCCCCCATGACCATGAGTGCTGGAAAGTTCCCGAAACGACGGGAATTAAAAAAAAATTAACGCGATAAAATCCGTAAAATTAGTGTTATTCCATGATACAAATAAAATTAAAGGGCTCAAAAATATGTTTTATTTCATTATATTGTTTCGATTATTTTCTGAAATATGGTTCTAATTTAATATAAATCATATGTAATTCCTTTATTTTTCTCTGTAAGAACGACATATAATGGAAATGTACTGTAACTAAGCAATTTTTTTCTGCAATAATGACACAAGTGAGTACCGCATGGATTTTTATTTATCATGTGAACACAGTACATTTAAAACATAAATTTATTATTTATTTTTAGAGTTCATTAATCAATACAACCAATCTAATTAAGTTAATAAATTGAAACTGTTTTATTTTTAAAATACATGAAGTTCAAAGTTTAAAACTGCTCTCCTGTAAAATGACGATTTTTGTGTTATGACTTTCTTGCAATAAGTGAGTGATATAATTTAAAAAAGTAGTATGTTTCCCCACAATGATGGACTTTAACGGATACTCATAAAAAACCATCAGCCACCAGATAAAAAGGTACAAAAAATTGCAGGTAAAAATATATAAATCTTCCCTATTCGACTTCGAAAAGGCTTAGTTATTAAAACATTCCGACCCAAAGTTTTATTTAAAAACGTTCTACATCAATCTCTGTTGCACGGTTAGGCAACCGCAGTTTTTTATTATTTAGAGTTGTTATCGGGAAGAAGCTACTACCCATCTCCTGTTTTATTCCCACTGTCGCCTCTTACAACACCTACATGAAAAATTGTTTATAGTATAATATGTGCAAATTTGGTGTATCTCCCACTCCAAAAGTCAATCTTATTATGTGTACGCTGCACCGCGTACCAATAACACGAACGAGATTTACGACCAACAAACGGCGACATATTGTTGCTTAAAAGAGCTGAACTCAAATATCACAGTCTGGTGATAGTTAACAGTATTATCAGAATGAAGGCGTCAGTTCTGCTCACTAACCCGCCCACACAAGACTATGAGCAAATTATTCAAGTCTGTGTGCCAGTTGCTGCAGCTTGAAAAGACCTGTATGGTTGTAAAGAATAAGAAGAAAGATAGAGTTGCTAAATAACGACAAGAGCTCCAAACATAAATATTTAGTAATTAATGTACTTGCGGAATTTTAAATACATTAAAAACCGTATTTTTTTAAATGCGGTTTGTGACCAGATCAAGCAAGGTATAATTTAAAACACTTGTCATGGTAACTTCCTAATAGCAGAGAATAAATAATAGCTAATAGTTAGTGCAGGCCTTGTAATAACCGTAGAACTTGTTTTTTTTAAATTATAACCACAGAATAAATAATAGTACTTATAACTAAGATCGCTGGCCAGGCGGGTTAATGGTGATGGTGATGGTAAATATAAGGAAATTACGCATTTGTGCTAAAACAGATGTGTGATAGGTTGCATTTAGTACAGTTGTACTTAAACAGTTATCGACATTCCGTTTATATATCAAACAATTGAAAAACATAAGACTTATTGATTCCATGCGAACGCTCGGCTCAATGACTCCTTCGGTAATCAATATACATTGTTATAAGTCTAAATACTATAATATTGTTGTAGAAACTACACAGACTTCGTATTTTGTTGCATACACTCTGTGCAGTATAAACTGATAATTTTTGGAACGAAGTTCTTTATCGGACGGTATGAATTTGGCGGATGGGGGCTAGGCGAGAAAAGTGTAAGATTTTTCCGTCACGACCCCTTCTGACGTAGTGTAGACGGCCTTGACGGCTAAAAGAAAGCGAGATGGAATAATATCCATCTCCCTCGCACTTTTTCTTATCTTACCATGAAAGAAATATTATTTTATTTTAAATGACGCTTCATTTTAATAGACGCTAGTAATTCATTTATATATATTTGTTAATCAATAATATAATACGTTTATCAATAATAATATATTAGAAGCGTCAGTAGCCTAATGGCAGGGCGCGGACCGCGAACTCGAAAGGTCGTCGGTTCGAATCCGCCATTCGACTACTGTCGTGAACTCGTGAACCACTTCTAACACAAACATTTTAAGCTTACCAGAAGTGGTTTACGGGAATATTAATAATAACGTTCCAACCGAGTGTTCCACGACACTCACGCATGTTTTTTTTTTTCAGAAAGAAATAAAGAAAAATTATTTATTACATCAAACACCAACACACATTTTACAAAAGACATCGGGTGTAACATTCCTTTTGTTGAACTTCCAATAGTCATTGAAATAAAATCGGATATCAGTATTGTTAAATATTTATTGTTAACTAGCAATCGCTTCGCACGGGTAATATCTGGATGTCGACAATAGCGCCACCTATCGGGTCCAAATAAAATTTCATCAAAATCGATCAAACCGTTTGTTTAGGCGGAGAAGAATTACGAACCCTCGCACACCAGAGTTTTGTATATAAAGATAACATACAATTAAATACAATATTTTTATAAATTTAATCGCGTTTGTTTTAGCCTTTTACACACACACACACACACACACACACACACACACACACACACACACACACACACACACACACACACGCACACACACACACACACACACACACACACACACACACACACACACACACACGCGCGCGCGCGCGTGGTTACGGGAAAGCTGGTGGGTGATTAGTATGAAATCGTGAAAGAAAGTATGGTGCAACGAATAATTTATTAAATCGATGTTAAGTTAGTCACGGGGTCAGCTTAGCCTGTTTGTAAGTAGGAAACACCACTCCTCACGCGAAGATTGGAGTGGCACGCAGTCATAAAAGAAACTGTCAGCACTAAAAAGGCGGGACAGGAAAGGCTATGGGTGATTGTAAGTCTCAAGTGTTGTTGGTTTCACATCTGGTAAAACTAGTTTCAATAAAACAAAAACCAAACGATTGAAACTTTATAAGTTTCATTTTTATCTTTAACGTTAATACAGAAATAATATTTAAAGATAATATAGAATAATAATAAATAAATTTAATTTAAGCCGTAATGTTACCGAGTGGTGGCGGTGTATGATTATCCACTATCCCATATCATCCCGTGGGTGTCTTAAAGAGGCGACAAAGGAAAACAAATCAGGAGATGGGCAGTAGCGTCTTCCTAATAACGACTAAAACTAAAAACTGCGGTTGCCAACCCGCTTGCCAAGCCTGGCAAAAATAGCAAATATCCCCCCTATGAGGATATCTATGGGGGAGGCCTATGTTCAGCAGTGGATTTTATTAGGCTTGAACGGTAACTGTAAAGTAATGTACTCTCAAGCAATACAACATAAACCCTATTGATTTCTAATGCTCTAGGTAATTATACCAAACCACCGCTTGCCTTAAACCTTACTATTACTACCTGACTATTATGTATTCTATGCTGTTACTTAGGATTCGGAATTTAGGGCTTCATCATAATTAATCAGCATTACCATCTCCATTGAGTTAAAACATTTATCAAAGGCAAACGTAAAATGCGCATGGTGCTGACAATTCATATAAAAAATAATCTAATTAAAATGCAAATCAATTCGTCGCCCCGCTTTCACACAAAGCTTCCTCGGAGCGGCAAAATGTCTCAATACATAATATTAATGTTTGGCACGTTATACAATGCGCGATCTCCCCGCAATGTCAATGTCGGCCGCGTAACTGATTGGCGGCGCGGAATGAGCTCACTCGCCATTTTTGTCATTATACCAGCCGCGTATTATGCCTCGCGGAACTGTTTTTTAGATACTAGTATTATTCATTGTATAAATAATACTAGTAACTGAAAAACACCTTCATAACATAAGCTGATGAGTGCGCGTTAGCTATAACTGCAAAGTTACAGCCTATATAATAGGTAATAGGGCTCCTGCTGCTGCTGTTCTGTCTAGGAGTCGTCGTAGATACAACTATTACTGCCGCGAAAAGCATTGCTTACACTACTGTGTTCCGGTCTGAAGTGTATAGAGAGCCAGTATAATTACAGGCTCTGAAGACTTCAGAACTGA
Source organism: Parnassius orleans (assembly GCA_029286625.1). NCBI lineage: Eukaryota > Metazoa > Arthropoda > Insecta > Lepidoptera > Papilionidae > Parnassius > Parnassius orleans. Next base: position 8,600,344 of record JAGSMP010000006.1, on the reverse strand, counting down.
CAACGGATCTGTAGCTTTCTTTGTTTAATCACTTACCAGCAGGTGAACTCGTAAGTTCGTTTGCCACTTCAGAATTATAAACATACTAATAGTCCCACACAGCTGGGTTCAGGTCACCGCCGAGCCGCATTGCTCTAATGCGTCTCGGAATTCACGTCTTCCTAATATTTTTATTCCTCAGACATGCCGGTTTCCTCGCTTCCATTCCACGTTGTGAATCAGAATTTAATATTGCAATTTATGATTTCATCGGTGCCTTTGAAATTGGTGAATTGAAACGGAGCTACTAGCGTGCTGTGAAATTTACGGTGAGGGCGCGTGCTGTGAAATTTACGGTTAGCGCCTGAACTGCCATGACTCTAAGCGACCGTGGATTTTTGTATTTGATATTAATTTCTACTTGATATCTCTCCCCATCCTGAGAAAAAGGGTCATGGCATACGGATTATTCCTTTGAGGTACGGAACCCAAGGAAAGATTGCGAATGATATGGAAACACGTTTATTGCGTCCATTTATCACGAAGCTAAATTACGAACTTAAGCTTCGAGCGGCGCACACGTAAAACGGAGAAATTTTATTTCTTTGCTTTAGTTTTAATTAAACACTAACATAAAAGCTCTCTTCGCCTTAGCACGACATTTATTGCTTTTTAAATTTCATTCAAGACTATCTGTAAATTCTACTTATCGTAATTTTTTTAATTTAATTAAAAACTGTATAGCCCTTATATCATTCGTCTTAATTGTAAAAACGAGTGTTACTTTCACATACTTTTGGCATAATAACGACTTTGAGATTCAAATTGGCGCACCGTCTTCATTATCGTGTAACCAAATTGAACTTTGAAGGAATTAACAACTTATTAAAATATTGCTTATGATTTTTCTTTATTTAATGATTTAAAGCGAGTCTTAAAAGGATAATGTACGTAAGAGCGTACGTAAGTAGTAAACGTAAGAGCAAAATGACAAAATCATCTATACATATAAATAAAATCGAAGTCTGTAATACTGAAATAAGCTTCTATTAAGCTCAGGGGTTATTTACATGATATTAAAACATACATAACCATTTAAAAATTGTCTGTCTGTCTGTCCGGTCTAATCTTCGGAATGGATAAACGAATTTTGATGAAGCTTTACGATCAGATAGAAAGCAATTCCAGGAGGCTATATTTTATCCAAAAAACTTAATTTTTTTTTAGAAAAAAAAAACGAAAAATTTGATAATATAAATGGTCTTTTAAATGGTTAAAATAAATGGATAAATGGTCTTTGACTATTTTACATTTAATAAATGCTACCGAGGCGAAGCCGGGCCGGGTTACTAGTAAATAATATAGCTCTTATTTTTGTATAAGGATTTTCTTTTATTTAATATGTAAATGTACTATGGATTGTAATGTACTATTGGCGATTTGTTTTCCTTCCTTATTTGGATTTCGTAAGTAAATGGGAGCGGGAAAAACGGATGTACCGAGTACCGACCCGTCTTTCTAGCTCCCGTTTAGGGGTCCAGAAAGGGAGTTGCAACCGGTCTTTCTAGTTTGCGTTTACTTACGAGATAGTTTTGTAGATGTCTCTTACTGTTAAAAAGTATAATGACCCCAGAATTGACTGTGCTATGGAGAGCATGAAGCTGTGCTTAAGGCCCGCCACATACATACGGAATTCCGTTTCGGTATTTGATATATAAAATCATGGACCCGTCACACACGTACGGTAGTTTTCCGTTCGAAATTTTGCGGGCAAAACGGGATTCCGGTTTGCCCGACCCGTTTTGGGAATCGGAATTCCGTATGTATGTGGCGGGCCTAACGCTTCACTTTTAATAATGTATTTGTAATTTGTATGTGTGAGTGTTATGGTGGTGACGTAAGAGATTCCAATTTCATCTCACGGGCGAGGATTGAAAACCTATTCCAAATAAAGGTACGGTATTTAATTTAGGTTCTTAAACAGGTTCCACTTTTCGGTACGCTTCCGAAAAATGGAACCTTCTATTCGGTTCGGTTAGGTTAGATTGGGTTAGTTCTGTGCGGCTCGGTTCCAAAATTCCGAAATTTTTAGGTTCCAAGTCAGCAATACCTTCGTGGTGTTGTAGTTTAGCTTTATTTTTAAACTACGAGGGCGACACTGAAAGTTTTTAGAACTGACCTCTTGTAAAAGATATAATAAAAAAATAAGTTCAAATTTTGAAAATGGAACTCTTTGCCAATATTATTGTGTATATATTTTATTAATTTGTCATTTGTTTACGATTTGGCGGCAAATTGAAAATTGTCTGTGTCACGTCAGCATGAATTTAACGCGATAAAATTTTCGTACAATGATTTTTTATGACTTTCCATGTCATTTAAGTCAACAAGAAAGTTATGATAGACTTCGATTGGCCTTTCACGATAAAACCCCATCTCTTGCCACTGGACTTTACACTTTACAACTGGTTTAATGAGTTTAAACGTGGTCGCACTAATCTGACCGATGATCTGCGTGAGGGACGGCCTTCTACGGCGACGTCTGAAGATAACATCAGTGTTATGCGGCGTATGATAGAGACTAACAAAAGAGTGACTTATCAGCAGATTCGGACAAGCTTAGGCATCGGTATGAGTCAAGTGCACAAAATCCTCCATGAACATTTAGCGGTCAGGAAGCTTTGTGCCCGTGGATACCTCATAATTTGATAGAGGCCCAAAAACTCCGTCGTGTTGATTGGTGTCGCGAAATGGTTCAAAGATTTAACGGAGGTGACTCAAATGCTGTGTTCGACATACTTACGGATGACGAAAGCTGGATTTATTGTTATGATCCTGAAACTAAGAGACAGTCTGCTGTCTGGGTGTTTCCTTCCGAGGAGTTGCCAACTAAAGTGAAGAGAGGTCGAAGCGTGGGAAAAAAGAATGTGGCCTCGTTCTTTGGAAGGACAGGTCATTACGCAACAATTGTTTTAGAGGATCGAAAAGCAGTTACTGCAGAGTGGTACATTAACAATTGTTTGCCACTTGTCTTGGAAAAGTTCGAGAGTAACGACCTCGCAGTAGGATCCTCCTTCACCACGACATTTCTATGAAAACGTTTTATGGACGCCGAGGAAGCAGTGGCTGCGTTTCAAAATGCCGTCGAAGAGACGCCTAAGGACGAGTGGGTAAAGTGCTTTTCTCAGTGGTTCCATCGGATGCAGCGATGTATTGATGTAAATGGACACTATTTTGAAAAGATATAATAAAACTAATAACTTGCTAGTTTGCTCAGTTTTTGATTTTCTAAGAACTTTTAGTGTCACCCTCGTATCTATCGTCAATTAGGACAAAGAAATTAACTTTTGCATGATTTCTCTTTTACTGAAAATATAAGACAAATAAATTTATCACTTTGGTTAAATTAATAAAACATAGTATAAAATTAAATCTAACTAAAAGATTACACACAATATTTAAAAAAACTATAATAAAGAAAAACTAAAAATTTAAATTGTCATACAGTCCTACTCCCCGTGATATCGTGCCAAGAACGCTGACCGCGTTTCCTCGATGAAAGAAAATTCCTATACAGCGAGAAAAGAACCAGCCCTCTTATCACCTACAGCAACGAATACTCGCGGATACAGTTCCTTTAGGAACTTTACCGCACGTGGACCCACGGACCCATAGTCTCTAGTCTCTACAGCAAATGGCACAAATATGTAGTCATCACTCAGAGACTCATATTTGCACCACTTACTTAATTCAGCTGCCTCTGATGCCGCCCCGGCTCTAAACGAAGTACCCTTGACATGAGAGGTCGCCAAAGTGTCTACGCAAGTAGCATCCGACACTAGGGCTTTACCTCTCTCCCAAGGGATCAAAGTTAATAAATTAATGAAATAATTAATCTTTTAGATAGGTTTTTATAATCTTATGACTGCCACCAAGTTAATACTTTTAAATTCCTGCTAATGATAACGGAGAGATTGCATAATATACGATTGAAATAATGTTAGCCAGTTGCCACCAACTCCTTAGCACCAACGAAAACAGTTGGTAAGTAACCGGAGACGTCCGTGTGCATTATGTTTTAGTTAACAACTTACGAAACGATCGCCTGCCTTGCTTGTCACTCCGGCGGTTACGAAACTGTACAATTTGGGATTTGTCATGCGGCGAGCTGGAAAATTGTATTTGTTTAATAATTCTAAGAGGTTTCAAGCATGCGAGGTGTTTGTTTTGAAGAAATTTTCTCTTGAGCCGCTTCCAATAATGTACGGAGTGGACGGACTACTAGACGATAAACGCATCTGTTAAATACAGATTTTTTTATAGACAACCAACGTTCCTGTCTTGCCTTAGACGTATTAGGGTCATCCTAATGTTTTCCAGACCAAATTTTAGCCACGGCAGCCAGTATTAGCGTCGACTAGCGATCTGGCAGTACAAGATAAATGTGCACGAATGTATGCACAAACGCAGTTGCACTCTCTATTCCCTCAATCTCATAGTCCGATGGGTCATTAATCCCCGGGGAGAGATCCTGCGCAGGGCCAACGGCATTACGTGCTACGAGGCACGGGGATAAAACACTGCCAATTTCGTTACTTTGAGGTGCTACTGTAAAATTTCTTGATAGAAAACCCATACCACATGTCTACAATCTCCTAAAGTCTTATTGTTGGGTTAATCCCGTGATTTTGTGTAATTGTGATTTCGTGACGAAACTGCCTACATTTAGTAGTCAACTAATATATTTAATAAGATGGCCGGATCCATAAGTTTCCGTAGAATAGATGTCACAAAGGAAATTAATAGACAATATGCAATTTCAAATAGTAACTAGAAAATAAAAAAACACGGTTAGCCATAGGTTTTTTTCTTTTCATTTAGTCCATATCCCTCTTATGTGGCGATATATGAGAAAGCCTATGATCAGCAGTGGACTGTAATAGGCTGTTATAAATGAATGAATGTAATTTCGAATAGAAGAGGATAGTAATTAAACAATTTTTATTAGGAATAGGGATTCGGCCTTCTCTCGTTCTCGCTTGCTAAAGTGCATGTTGACGGATTTCACGAGGTGAAATATTTTATTTCTGAGGACGTGATAAAAAAGCACTTAAGTATTGCAATTTATAATGGTATTGGTACCGGTGGGGATCGAAATTGGGTTATAATGGTTCTTATTAGGAACAAGTTTTTTTTTATAGAATAAGGGTGACACGAGCACGTATTCCACTTGATGGCAAGTGGATGTTGGCCCATAAACATCTACGTCTATCATAGATTAAGAATCAAAATGCAGATGCGTTGTCACCCCTGAAGACTAAGATGGAATGCCTCGTTTCCATTAATAAGGGTCTCCGGTTCTCTACGCTCACCACACGAAATACAGTAGCATTGAGCTGATATTTTACGCTGGTATTCTGTGAGAGCGTGAAACTTCCCGGTCGAGCCGATCCTTTTGCGCTACAACCATAATATAGCTGCAGCATGACTCTAAAAGTTCTTATCAAATACGATAAAAACCAAAATCAACCTTTGTTTTCTAAATAATTAATTATATGTATTGTGTTATATATTATATTTATATATATGATAATATATGATATTATAATATAGGGCGATATATTATGTTTCGCGCTATCGACATTTCTTACTGTCGAAGAAGGATGGTTCTTTTCAACCGATTTTAGCATCCGAGCAAGGCTCAGAAAACTTATTGTGTTTCTCATCTTTTATATCAGTGGGTCATAAAACCCAGATGATGTCGTCTGGACCATGTAACGTTGAACGTTGTTACATAAATCTCCAACGAGCAATATCAGCTATCTACAGAGAGCAGAGTTACGACGGTCTCGGTACGGTACATATTCGTACTTATAAAACAAGTAGGCATGCTGTAACTCTCTAGGTCAAAGAAGGTCTTTAAGGTCGCACGGTAAACGGATCTCAAACTTGCTCGAAACTTCTAACTGAAAAGAGATTCTCTGAAGATTTACAGTTCTCAGTTTTATTTGAAAATATATCGTAGTGTACTTTGTAACTAGAAACATAAAATACAAAATACAGTTTATCTACTATTTAATAACTTTAAACTAGCATTATTGCAATGGTAGTACAATAGAGGACGTTACTTTTAGACTATATATTATGTACGTATCTTTTTCATACGGATTAAATATAACTAGCCGACACACCCTATAGAGTGGGACGTGTGGCGTGTGCCCTTCTCCAGTGTAATTTTTTACGTCTTGTACTTACATAAAATATGCATGTATAGAACACAATAACCTTCCATTTGAAGTTCTTGATGCTAGTGCTAACTGCATCTAAATAATCTAGTAGTTTCAAAGGCAGAAGCTAATACAAAGGTACCCAGACATGTAATCATGAACTTCCACAAAATTTTCCCAATTACTTAACTAGTAACTGGGAAAACACAAAAATCTCGCCACTGCTTTCCAAGCGCAGAGCAATTACAGCACCAAAGGTAACTATTGTCTGTTTGTAATGTCAAAATTACAGCTTTTTACTAAATGCATATGAAAGTATATACGGTACTTATAACCAAAATACAATTTTTAAAATTTTGTCTGTCTGTTTGTTCAGGCTAATCTACGAAACGGCTGGACCGATTTTGACGGGACTTTCACTGGCAGATAGCTGATGTCATAAAGAGTAACTTAAGCTACATTTATTTTAGAAAAATAATTAAGGTTTCGGGCAAAAATTAAAACCCTAAATTACAGGCGGGCGAAGTCGCGGGGAACAAGCTAATCTAATCTATGACCAAAGTGTTTGAACAATTTAAAACCACTACTTTTTGAGTCGTTAAATAAAACTAAAAATTATTGTGTGATACCCAAATGTTTCTAAATAATTTTTTTTTGTATATTTGATAGACCTAAATCGCTTAACGTTTAATATGGTTTTTATTAGTTTTAGCTACATAAATTTTAATATTACGTTTGGCGCATAAAAAAAAAATAATAGCCGGACGCATGAGGCGTTAGTGTAAGATTTAGTTTAATATGAAAAAGAAGACACTATCTCATTAGGTTCGACTTGGGACGATAAATGTCTAAGAAATAAATGATAAAAAGAAAATATCTGTAACAGCGAGATAAACAATAGGTTTTTATTAAGCACAGACATAATCAGTTTTTAGCCCACGCGCCGCGCACATCCATCATATTATAGCAGCGTGATTGATGAGAATTATCTGCGGCGTGGATATAAGCGCTAATGAAGCGGGCATATCCGCAGCCGAACACTATCTCTCTGGCCCTGTTTGTATCGCAGCGAAACAATTGTTTGCTAATGAACATAGGTGTATTAATGTTTGGAAATAATCAACATCATTGATTATTATTGATTATACCCACTTACGTGGTAGAGCCTCGCTATAGCTATATTATGATTAAAGCACGAATGGGTCTGCTCAAACGGGGAAAAACAATTCTTACACAAAATACCAGCGAAAAATAGCAGCTCAATGCTGATGTGCTTCGTAAGGTGAATATAGAGAACCGGAGGCCTTTTTTTACTAGAAACAAAGGATTCCATCTTAGTCCTCAGAGGTGACAACGCATCTGTATTTTGATTCTTAATCAAGGCTAATTGTAATAGATTTATGGGCCACAGCATCCACTTACCATCAATTGGACGGTGTGATTGTTAGTCACCCTATTCTATAAAAAAAAAAATTGTAGCCCATCGCAATATGTCTCTTCTTAAGACCAACACTGTACACTGTCCTGAGCCACCTACATTCTTCGGCTCTCTACACCACTTGTCAAGTTGTCACTTTATTTATACATTCGATAACCATTCTTCCTCATCAGTTGTCGGTTCAGCTCATGTCCGTTGGGCTATTTTCGCTACTCTATTCTTATCTCATATCTTCGTTACGAATTCTATATCTGGTTTAAAGACGTAAGAAATTTAAAACTACAATAATAAGTTTGATCAATCCGCCACAACCCGTATCGCATGTCACATCATTGCACGCAGATTACATAGTTGATTATTGAAATCTCGTTTTTAAAACATTCATGAACATCATGTGCTATTACGATATTCGTCAATACAGATATAAAAAAATACATTTAGAGCTTAGAGACAGAAACAAAAAAGAATAATCGCTCTGTGTGTAGACAACTCATTAAAAAATTGTGACAAGTGAGTACACAGTCCACCAGATGGTAAGTGCATTCACACTATAGCTATATGGTATCCCGCTTTATTAAATGTTAATGACTTTTAATCATATAAATCTTCTGTTTGTGATTTCAGGATTAGGTGTATGGATTTCTGTGTAAAATAAAAACAAATTTAAAAGAGTTTTCCATTTGTAAAAATATATTTTACAAATACATTTATTAACAAGTCAAGGTAGCTCAGCAACGTGGGTCCGATCTCGGCCGCTACCTATGAAATTGTTGATTGCAATTTGAAGTGCTGATATTTAGCAAGAGCTCGGCGGCGAAGCAAAGCACCTTGAAGAAACCTACATGTCTGAGGAATAAAATGTTTTTGAGAACATGAAGTCCGCCAACACGCACTAAAGCAACGCGGCGGACTTATTGCTCCGTAACCTTCTCAGAAATGAGAGAAAGCCTGTGCCTATCAAAGGGACGCATGTATATACATAAGTCGTAACTTTACTTTACTGTTATCAAGCTGAGCCTAGCGCCATTTCGCCGAAATCCGCTACAGTCATTTTCATACGTAGATAGTAATGTTAGGTTTTCATGGTGATTTCATTCAAGATGGCAAGGTTTAAATAAAAATATCAAAAGTATGTCGTCACCACGAAGCTTTTTTATTCGAAAATTTCAACATATTGAATTACCGGTAACTACTTGCGAGTATTCCGATCAATAACCAGGAAAATCTCAAACTAGAACACGACGGCGTTTCTGCGACGCCTTAGTATAATTTTCCCATTATTCTTGTGTGACGGAAGTGAAGTCGAAGACAAATCTCCTCTAAGCAATAGAGGGACAGGAGAAGAAGTAAAATACCTATTAATAACAAAACTCCTTCTAATTCGCTTTTAAGTCACGTTACTTGTCTCCGATTTTCTGTGTATTCCAAATATTAGAATATTTGCGTAAAGCAGAGGAGTGGAGTAATCTGCTAGCGTCTGTCTTTCCGTCCGATTACAATGTGGGTGTCTTCAAGGCAAGAGTGAATAGGTTTTTATTACGCTAAAACACTGTAATTTACCATCTAGGGCTTCATTACCTTTACTTACCACCAGATGGGATTGTAGTCAAGCACTGGTTTATGATAACAAAAATAAATAAAGAGTTACCCTGGTTTGAGTTTTGTAGTATGGAACACGTATTATGTGATAAGATGACAATTGAATTAGTGTCTCTTCAATATTTTTTAAGACAGTGAGACAAATCTAATATGATTAAGTTTAACTGATGAGTCATGCGGTTACTGAAAATCTATAAACTGGCACTTCGCGAATCACTACGCGACCATTTCAAGAAAACTAATATTTTGTTAGTTAGTTGCTTATTTTAAGTACTGAAAATGTACAGAAAAATATAAATTTATTTAATACAAAACGGACTGTATCCTGTAGAACAGGTCAAGGTGGTAACGCTAGATACCCAAATTTAGATTGGCTAAAACTAGAAAATATTTCAACTCAACAACAATCATGAATATTATTATATTTAAAAAAAAAACTTATTCGAGGAAATTCTATTAAAAAAAGCCTACTATAAAATAGATCAGTATATTGAGGGCAATCATAAGCGGAAGTAAGAGACGGGCAGCAGCAAAACAACTAGGAGACGGGCAGCAGCGTCTTCTTGATAATAACTAGAAAAAAAAACAGCGGTTGCTAACCCGCCTGTCAAGCATGGCAACGATGGCATAGTCTGTAATGATGATATGAGCTTTAAACAAGCCTAAATAGAATAAAAAAATGAATAAATGCAGAAGTAAAAGAGTGGCCTTTTAAACCATAGAAAGAATTCGCCACAAGCAGTTTCGTTCCAGGGCTTGCAGTAATGGTGTGAACTATAAATTAGCCCTATATAGTATCAATGTTGCTTATATTTATTTGATCTCTATCAGAATTGAAACGTTTAACTAGTTAATTGCAAATGTACTAAAAATGTGTTACTCTGCCTAACCCTAACCAATTGCAGGCGCGATGAAAAAGCTAGTAACGATAACGAAGCAGCAGACAATACGTAGTTCAAACTCGGCCATTGCACGGTGACGCAAGCCCGTGCAGCGGGGCGTCTATAATAATAATAAATAATAATAGGCTGCACGGAGCGGCAACACGCGGCCGGTGAGAGCGCGGAGCGGCAACTCGCGAGTCGGATCGATGCTGTTGCTGACTTTGCCTTATCACAACGTGGCGTCGCCGGGCCGATGACGATGAAAAAAATTGTAATTAACATTTGCGCCTAGACTGCCTGCATTCTTCAACGTAACCAACGCTGTCACTGTTTGACAATTTTATTGTAGATAATAGTAGCACTTAGGTGTGTGTCTGTCAGCTCTCATTTCGTATGCAGAAGCAGAGAGCAATAATTTATAATGAATTGTAATACAGCGATTGTTCATGCTATTTAAGAGAACTCATACTATTTACTATGTAATTAAAATAATGTAACGCCCAATCATGTTCAGTTCAGCATAATAGTTATTATATAGTCTAAACAGAAAAAATAATTACCTACTTACGATGTTTATAGCCACAACATATTTTTATAATAATATAATATGTACACTAGAGATCAAAGAAATCTAGCTCCTAGGTACCGTTTTTGACGATGCATTGGTAAGTTATGACTATATAACAATCAGAATTATCTACCATAACGTATGATAGATTCCTTCCTATAGTAGGTACTAATAGTAATAAATAATTTTAAAAAAGTTAATGAGTGTGGACATTTCTAAAGGAGCAGGTTACGATAATATTCCCCCAATATTCATTTCTAAGTGTGCGAACAATCTTCTGAAATCACTTTACAAAATGTTTAATATTTCACTTCAAACAGGTATTTTTCCAACTAAATGGAAAACTTCCAAAGTTGTGCCTATTCATAAAAATGGTGACAATTGTATAGTCTCAAATTACAGTACCAATCTCCACCTAATCTACCTTAGCTAAAGTACAGGAAGCAATTGTCTGTCCGTACATACAAAACCACATTCTAAAGTTCATATCATCCTGTCAACATAGTTTTATGAACGGTAGATCAACTTGTTCTAATCTGATCCTTTTCACTGAGGAATTAATTGGGCAGATGGATAGCAATAGACCAATTGATGTTATCTATACGGACTTCAGCAAGGTTTTCTATAGAGTTCCTCATGATATCGTTCTCAAGAAGTTATCAATTTATGGTATTCATGGCTTTCTTTTAAAATTACTTACGTCTTATCTTACTGTTCGTGCTTTTAAGTGGTAGTGAATGGCTTTGCATCAGAATTGCATCCCATCCCTTCAGGTGTGCCCCAAGGTTCTCACATCGCACCGGTATTATACAACATCTTCGTGAATGACCTTCCTCTTAGTCTTACATTTACGAAACCATACATGTTTGCTGACAAAATTTTTCAGAAAACCTTCAACCAAAATGTTGCTCTACTGCAGCCTAGTGCGCTCAATTTAAGAATACGCAGTGTAGTATGGGGTCCCCATTAAGCAACTCATAGTCTGAGGGTTGAACGGATTCAAAAAAGGTTCATACGTCATTTATCGTACTCTATTGGCAAGCTGAGTAATCCCTATTCGTACTCTAAATCATTAGAATACTTTAAGTTGACATCACTGGACAAGCGAAGAGATATAACTGACCTGATGTTCTTCTATAAAATTATCAGAAACTGCGTATGCTGTCCAGAACTCCTCTCAAAATTTTGCTTTAGAGTGCCGCGGAAAATACCTCGTGCTCCTATAAAGCTTCTAGTATGCCCATTCCGTAGGACGCTACTAGGATCGAATTCCCCGATCTCTAGAATGAGCCATATTTACAACAAATACTGTAACCGTCACCAAATCATTGACGTACATTGTATGACAATAGGGAATGCAAACCGGGTTACCCGAAAACCGAAAACCGGTTTTTCGGCATATTTGAATTATTTATAAAACCCGGTTATTTTGTTCACGATTCCTGTTTTTCTGGTTTTTTATTATTTTCAAATGGCCGACGGGGAATCCCCATATTTGTTGTATCTCTAGGCGCGTGGATCATACGGGGAAATACCTAGTTAGTAGTCACCATTGTTAGTGAAAAGACGTATTGTATATAGACTGTAACTGTATCGTAGTCTAGTAACTTAGTAGCTTTGAACTGTTTTAAATAGTTAAGTGAAGGAGCTTAGTGAATTTGTCATGAAGTTCAGTTATTGAAGTTTAGTGTAGTAGTGAAAATTAGTTATACACGGCGACACATGAAGTGTAACGCCCATGCATCCTCCGTTGCTACAATCGGGGCGAGCTTAGAACATAAACATTACGATTGATGTGCAGTGCACTGTGTCTGTAAACTGCTATTTTAAAATATTCAGATAGTCACACTTATAGAAAATTATTATAAATGCGAAAGTTTGTTTTTTTATATGTTTGGTACTTTATAGTGTTAAACGGCTAGAGAGATTGGATGAAATTTGGAATAGAGAAAACTTATACCCTTGTACATATGCTTATAGGTAACCTTTTATCCAAAATAAATTATGTTCTACATAAGTAGAACGCTGACGAAGTCACGGGCAGAATATAGTAGTTAGTAAAAGTAAGTAGTCGGCATAGGCTGTCTTCTGCCCAATACCTACGAAAGTGATCTGACTGCAAAACGAGATGGAGTTCGTTATGCGATATGGTTGACAAATTTTTAGTACTCTATGAGTGTATACAGAAAGCGTTGCTGGACTTAAATCGGATATTCGTTTCACAGATGATGAAATTACCTCTCTCAATCGATTAAAAGAAGCACTCGAAATAGTAAAAGGAGTTGTCGAATTCTTGTGCTTAGAAGATACAATTCTTCTTACAGCTGACACTGCGTTAAAACGCATGTTCGGAAAACTGTCTAGCCTTCACGGCAGTCTGAGTTTTGAACTGCAGACAGTTTTACGAAAAAAAATAGGTGAGAGATACCTTTTAATACAAGGTGTTCTGAAATATTTAGACGACGCTCAAGTATTTCACGCTTAGTATTTTTCGATGACATTGACAGTGATTCTATATTTCAAAAACCAACCGCAGATTTCATAAAATCTGTCGTATCGAAAATGGTCACTGACGACAGTATTACTTTGGCAGAACATCAGAGGTTGAACAGTGCTTCTTCAACTCCTACTTTCAAAAGTTTAAAAGAGGAGCTTTTGCATGCATTGAAACCAACAAAGAGCTGTACTAAACCATTTTTATCTGCGCTAAATTTAGAAACCGAAAAAATGGTTTTATGTGAAGTGGCATTATACGAGGATGGCGGTGGACGCGGGAGTTTTTTAACAAAGGCATACAAAGCTCTCATCACGATCAAGCCCACAAGTGTCGAATTAGAAAGTGCATTTTCGACAGCTGGTTATTTCTGCAGCAAAATACTGTCTTGTCTTAATGATTCCACTCTTGATGCTTTACTTTTCTTAAGATTTAATTTTCTTACTAAATACGTTTAAGGGTCCACATACAAATCGATGTCTGTAATTAGTTTTCAATTTTCAAAGTACTAAAATAAAACGGAACAAAATAAGAGCGAGTTGAAACTTTTCATACTAATCTAATTACAGTCTTTTATTTTGTTTTATTTAAGTTTATACCGATGAAAACAAATAACAGACATCGATGTTCGATGTTCATACGTCTTGTCAATATATTTGCAAAGATTGAATTTGACCCGTTGTTGTGTCGTTTTTAAATGAGAGTAGAACTAATAATAATATTAAAAATACAAACGAATTTAGGGAATATGTAAAAAAATATTCAAAAATATTTAAAGGAGTGTGCTCCAAAGCCAAGTCTTTGCATTTGAGCAACAAAATTAAGACGGCTTCTAATAAAATTAAAATGACGTGGAGTATAATTAATAGTGAAACTGGTACGGTCAACTCTCGCAATTCAAACCACCGGTTAAGTTTTAACAACAAATTAACGGAATCAAATATTAGATGTCTATGTGCCACAGCAACCACTTACCATCAGGTGGACTGTGTGCTCGTTTGTCACCCTTATACTATAAAAAAAAAAAAAAAAAAATGGTTTTTGAGAAACATTTTACGGATATTCCGATCTTAACCACTAAGTCACTGAATTCTTCTCCTGCCATCGCCGAATCATTACTTAAACAAAATGTAAATGCGTGTACAAAGAATTTTACATATCATAAAATATCATCAAAAGATATTGTAAAATATTTTAAAACTATTGATATTAAGAAAACTGCGGATCTGTGGGGATTTCCGTTAAAGTTATTGCGTCTATAATCGATATAATCGCGCCTCAACTAGCTATTATTTTTAATACTAGTATCGAATATAGTGTGTTTCCTGATTTGATGAAGCATAGTAAAGTAATACCTTTATTTAAATCTGGTAATACATTAGACCCCGCCAATTTTAGACCTATTTCTGTACTGCCAACACCAAGTAAATTTTTTGAAAAAATTATTGTTGATCAAATGTTAAATTTTATTAATGTTAATAATTTACTTCATAAAAATCAATTCGGTTTCACAAGGGGTCGCTCGACAATTAATGCTGGTGTTGAGCTGATCAAATATATTTTCAATGCATGGGAGAATTCACAGGATGCTTTGGGTATATTCTGTGACCTATCTCAAGCCTTCGATTGTGTTCACCATGAAACATTAATCAGGAAACTACAACTCTATGGTTTAAGAAGTAATGCTCTTAAATTGTTTCATATTTAAGTAACAGAACGCAAAAAGTTGTCATTAATAGTATGAGCTCTTCCGGGTCGATAGTACAAATGGGCGTGCCTCAAGGCTCAATTCTCGGCCCCTTTCTGTTTCTTGTATATATTAATGACTTACCTGACTCTTCATTAATTTTCAAATTAAAACGACAATTATTAAAATATGACGAAGTAAATAATGCTATATCTAAATTAGTAAATTGGTTTAATGTTAATAACTTGCATTTAAATAGCACTAAAACGAAATGTATGAAGTTCATGACTCCAAATGTCAGACAATTAAATACTAATGTAATTTTAAATGGGGAGGAACTGAGTCTTGTCGATTCCACCATTTTTCTTGGAATAACACTAGACGCTAAGCTTCAATGGATCCCCCATATAGTTAGCAAGCAGACTTAGTTCTGCAGCATATGCTGTAAAAAAGATTAGAAATCTTACCAGTGTGGAAACATCTAGATTTGTTTACTTTAGCTATTTCCATAGCATAATGTCGTATGGTATTTTGCTATGGGGACACGACTGACACTGAAATTATATTTGTTTTACAGAAGAGAGCCATAAGAGCAATCTATGATTTAAAACCTAAAGAGTCGCTCCGACAAAAATTTAAGGAAATTAATATATTAACTTTGGCCTTTGTAATGTACGTACACAAAAATAAAAGTAGTTATACAAAAATAAGTGATATTCATTCTATAAATACTAGGAACAAACACAAGCTAGTAGTACCAGTTACTCGACTCCACCGAGTCAGTAATTCATTCTTGGGGCGATGTATACGCTTTTACAACAAAATCCCAGAAAATATACAAAATTCGACCTGCTCAAAATTCAAAAACTTTATTAAACATAGTTTGTATAAAAAAGGTTATTATAATATTAAGGAATTTATGGATGATAATAACCCACCCCTGGGAATGAGGTGATCGCTACCAAGCTATTTCTAATTTGTTTTCTGTGGTTAATTGTGTAACATACATGATTGTTAGCTGTTATTTTTTTTAAAAAGTCCCGCTGGGTTTCTTGCTGGTTCTTCCCAGGACAGAGGTTTTTTTTTTCGAACTAGTGGTAATTAAACAAAAGAGTGACTTTCAATAAGTATTATTTATAATCTATATTGAATAAAAAAGTTTCTGTTTCTGTTTAAAAAATAGGCGAATCTACCGCCCCATTTCATCCCGCGGATGTCGTAAGAGGCAACTACGGAACAGTCCATAAAAACCTCATGACTAGGCTATTAATGGCGGTATCACAATCTAGTGTAACCCAGACAGAGACAGACAGAGATATAGTTTAAGGAACAGGACATCTGGTAGGCACTGCGATCGACAATCCGCCTGCAAAACGTATCGTCTATAGAAAATCCCTACTACAATGGCAGAAGCCCATTTTTAGCGAGGGCTAATAGCGGCTGATTATGAAGAAGAATTATCTATGAAAGATAAAAATAGGGCCCCTTCTAGGGTTCTGTTGTCATACAAGAAACCCTTAAATATTTTTTTTATGTCTGTCCACCTATCCTCATGTGTCAGAGCATTCAGTAGTTAATATCGGATTTCAATTAAAATTTTGATGTCATAATTATTTTAACACAAATATTTTTTTAGTAGTGACCTTATGTGTAAACTATATCAATAATTTTGAGGTTCTTCAAGCCACTTTTCACATGCAACTTGGCCTTTTTTCAACTTTATAGACAAAAATACACTTTGGTTCAATTAGTTCTGAAATAAATAAGTCCAAAAAATATATGTTCTCATTACAAAAGTATAATGTACATGACGTAGTCATATTTAAATACCTCATAACTTCAGCTACCTTTTACGACATCTAAATTACAAAACGTAGCATCCTCCTGAATAGCATACTTCATTACTGTAATAAAACTATATTTCATTGTTTCGCGACGGTGTGCCTTGAAACTAAATAACTTATACAGTTAAGATTAAGAGTCGGCAACTTGACTCCGATACGTATAGGTATAAACACCAGGACCCCGTTCACGTTCAATGTTGTTCGTTCTTTTTGCGATGCAAAGGCCAATTAACTGCAAAATTAAATTTAAGAAAACCGGTTTCGGGCTCGCTTAATTGGCCGCTGCAAACCGTTACGGAACGCCACATTTTAACGAAGGAAAAATTATACATTGGATACATTGTAGCGTGGCCACTCCATTTACGCCAACTTATCCAATTGGCATTGGCAAACAAGTTGGGGCAAACGCATAGTTTGCGGGAAGTAGCGCACGGCGCGGCAACGTTCCACGTTGTCGACCGGCGCGGCAACGTCGCGTTCCATTTCACCGGTCGCATCGCGGAGCGGTACGATACGCATAACTATTATTATATACTCGTGAGATCAGCTGACTGATGCTCTTTACATCGAGAATTCGAGAGTCGAGACTGTATTGATATGTTGCACTCTGAAGAATTTACGTATTACGTCTATAACTTTACGTTTAATGTATGTTAACGATGAATGTATTTTATAATAGTATGGAGGACTATTTTGCTGGGCATCTCTGGTTTGATTGCCCCATGGAACGAATATTATATAATATAATCTACAATTAACGTGGAAGAGCCACGCTGCAGCGTATTACAACTGCAGTGCGAATCGGACGGCTCGACCGAGGAACGACTATGCTTGCACAGAATACCCGCGTAAAATAGCAGCACTATGCTGTTGTGTTTCGGAGGGTTGAGCGACGAGAACCGTAGTACTTTTTTTACTGGTAATAACGAGAAATTCCATTTTATTGTCCTCAGAGGTGACAACGCATCTATATTTTGATTCCCAATAAAGGATAGAAGGAGAAATCTATGGGCATCAGCGTCCATTTACCTTCAGCCTTCAGGTGAACTGACTGCTCGTTTCCCATCCTTACGTATAATAAAAAAATCGGATCTAGATGTTTAAGACTCCTTAGAAATTCCTGTGTGGATACATTTTTTTAAAGTTGTCTTAAGTCAATAGGTTATACATAAAGCTACTTTCGCTTCTTTACGACTGTAAATTCTAACTACAAAAAAAAATTACTTATGAAAAGAGCCCTTCAATAAGCGTTTTTTTTTCTTTCAAATGAATATCAAATAGAAACACGCAATATTAAAAACGTTGCGTTCAATAATGTTTATGTTAGGTACTTTTAATATGTCTGAATAGAACGACAGAAGAAATTCTAACGATATTAAAAGCCTTAAAAATACAACACGGCGGCGCGGCACCGCGCCCGAAAACAACGTAGGTACCAACGAACCTACTGTGTATCGTTTCATTTCTTTATCTAACGGCTTCTATAGATTAGATAAAAAGAATATTTTGATGTTTCATTCACTTTGGTACGAAAAAACAAAATTTAAACAGGTAGATATATTGAAAAGATTCGATAGGAAACCTATTAATGTTGAAATTCTGAAAAGAAATTTAGCGACACTAAATTTTTTATGGTCCCCGAAGTCATTCCGTCTATTCGATTTTCAACGAAATGGGCTGGCTACATTGAAATGGTTTTTAGTAACGATTGTCATTTTATTTTGATTAAATAGTTCTATTAGCCGGCTTCAAAGAAGGAGGAAGTTCACCAATTCGACCACATGTTTTTTGTATGTATCTTACGTAACATTTTAGTTAATTGTCAACCGATTTTAATGATTCTTTTTCATTAAATAGAATATATACTTCAGGGTTGTCCTAATATAAATTTGGAAAAAGCATTCCACCCCTCCATTCATTACAGCCTATAAAAGTCCACTGCTGAACAAAGGTCTCACTCATATATTGCCTCATGGAGGGATTTTGCCATAGTGGCCACGCTTGGAAAGCGGTTTGGCAACCACAGTTTTTATTATTATTTTGAGTTGAGGAAGATGCTGCTGCCCATCTCCTTTCATTTTCCCTCTGTCGCCACTTACGACACCCTCGGGAGGATATGGGGTGGGAGGAGATAAGTTTTTTTAATATGACAATTTAGACGACGTTTTGGTTGTATGTTACCATGAGCTAGTAATATTCCATGTTAATCTACTCAAAAGATTCAAAAATTAAACTTTTAATAAAACTGAATGTTTTTTTTTTAAAATAAAATTTTAAAAAAGTTTGATTTTTATTTGCGATTAGGTTCTCTAAGTGTTATTTCTGCGACCTCTAATAAAAATACATACCTAATTGATAACATTTTCAATGTGAAGCGACAGTTAGGATTACGAACCGTTTTCCCCCATTTGGCAAATAAATATCTTGCAATAAATTATACTCTAAAGGCAAACATTTTCAACTTACCTAGTGAAGGTTGTTCAACAACAATACTGGTGATATCTATATTTTGTTTCATTTTTAAATTAAACATGAGAGTTTTATTAATCCTATCTACCTATAGGTACTATACTACTACAACTTAGCTGGTCCAGTTATTGGTTTTCCTGTCAAGAAATTCACATTAGCAGCCTGGAGTTAGGAAGTTGGCGGTATTCACTACCATGCCTCGGAAAGCACGTAAAGACGTTGATCCTGCGTCTGATCTTTCTCCGATCGTGTCGGATAACCGTCACGATCGTTTTTCAGTCACAAATTAGGTTAGTTATTTATAAATTACGATATTTATCTATGGTAAAAATTTGCAATATGTAAATACAAATATCATAAAATGTTTTTCTAATTTTGTAACAGTGATTGTTAAATGAATTTGTGAAGCATATTATTCAGAAATAGAAAATTCTCAAACATCAATCCCTCTCTTTTAATTTTTTGATATTTTAGGAAGGTTCATATCTAGTAGTCTGCCTTCGACCAAAAGGATATATAACAGTTAGTTAAATTTACTATAACACGTTTGTCACGCAATATTTATATGCTCATATTGATAGTTGGCAATCCGCACTTTTTTTATTTCAACGACCGAGGAAGACCAGAACTAGCGCAAAATGAAATATAAATGTAATGAATGTCTTTTAAACGCGCAGTGATTAAATAAAAGGATTCGAGGGGAGGGTTGAGCGGACAAGAGCCGGTTTTATGGCCAATTACAATCGACCATTTAAACCGTTCACTCCGAATGCCTTCTACAGATTCCAACTGGAGACTCGCTTTGAGCAATTCTCCTTGACCTAAATAAAATTTTATTTTGCACGGGAAATTACTCGCGTTCTTTGTCATAGTTTGCGACAAACGCAGTAAAACGAAATAGGCTAGACGACGCAAAATACTTTTGAAGAAGAAATCCGAACGTAACTCGTCGAATTTTATGCAAGTTGGGAAATAAGTCTATACTTTTTTCTATTCAACATTTACTCTAAATAAACTAACCACGAGTAAATCTTATACTATTAATGAAACAATAGGGATGTTTGTATATTACGCATATGTAAGTTGTGCCATTTTTATAATGGATTTATAGATTAACTACGAAAAACTAAAATCTAAAGGTATAGTTTCTTTGATAGACGGCTCTTGATTTTGTTTCAAAGTTTAAGGTGTGTAAGAGAAAACCATTTTTGGCAAATCAGAAGGTACCGCTCAACCGGGCCAGATAAAATGAGAGCGGTTTATTTTAACTTAAATCGATAGGCAGTCCGAGTTGGTATATTTCGGTGAATATCTAGAACGAAGGCGGCACCGCCAATCTAGGCTGAATTAAATTGATATAAGAAAATTACGCAAACACGAGTCTCTGAAAGGTGACTACGGGTGCCAAAGTGAAATTTCTAAAGAAACTGTATCCACAATTGGTCATCGCCAGTTCGTGACATGCGGGCTGGCTGTTTCCCTTCGTGGTCAAAAGCTCTTTATAAGCAATGGCTTCTCAACTTCTATCTAGCTATTGGCTGTGCGAAGAGCAGTGACTATTTGATTATTTTGGTTTTTAAATCTATTATTTCGTTTTGGAGAATTTGGTTAGTTTTACTTGCAGTCCCCAAGATACAGGCTATGCGTAGTTTGGGGTCCGCCAGTAAATTTATATATATAAGCGAAATACCACTGACTCACTCACTCATCACGAGATATCCAAAACTATACGTCCGATTGACTTGTAATTTGGCATAATGGTATAACTCCTTTCATACGTAGACACAAAATTAAGAAAAGATTGTGGAAAATTCAACCGCTGAGGAGGTGAAATAGGATGTTACAGCTTGTATTATATACAATTGCCTTTTGTACGTCCTAGTGCTCGGTACGAGCCTGCTTTTACTTCTGAGAGATTATGGAGCAATTAATCCATTGCTTTGCTCCAGTGCGTGTTGACGGACTTTGTATTATCTTAGAAATATATTTTTATTCTTCATACATGCTGACTTTCTCACGATGTTTTCTTCACCGGTCCTGTCCGGTCCGGTTTGCTCGAGTATTTTGAAATTTACAACGAGCGCTTAGCCCATGAGCTACCATGACCTTTTGGCATCAGAGGAGTAAAAAATAATTAATTGCTTCTATTGTATTTAAAAATTACAATTTTACATAACAAACTACAAGGGCCGTAATACGTCTGCATTGCATCAAGGTTATTTTGTATAGTAGACTTTAATTCAATTATAGCTTTCAGTAATCAAATATATACTGTTGAGTAAAATCTGGATCAAGTTAACTTTTAAGTTCAATTACTTAAACTAATATAATCAATATAAACTTAATAACTTAACGAGATCATTATAAAATTGAATTTGATAGTTGTCAGTTGCTCGGGATAGTATGGTGCAGTTCATGAACGCAAACAGAGGTCCTAGTTAAAGCGGTTGAATATGAAATGCAGTGTGTGATGAAAAGACAAGACATCCAGACCTTGAAATCTTGATTTGTGCAATTGTCTCAAAAGTGGGTAGCGAGGCAGATACTACTACAACAGAATTTAAACGACTGTGGTAAAACTAGCTAATTCAACTTTCTACAATTCTTCAATATCTATCTAAAATTTTTATGTAAGTACTTTAAAAATGCTTATAACAAATAAGTTATACAATGAACTATTTGTATAAGAACTCAATAAAAGTTATTTCATTTCTAACTTTCTAAAGAAACTTGATAAGTCACATCCCAGTGTAACAAAATATAAGGCAAACCATTTCATTCAAAGCATGAACGGCGACGTTCAATTTAGTCATTGTCAACAGGTCATAAGTTCTTGCATAATTTAATTCACTTCGTACATTTCAGTTTATATTTACAGTGTGCCAATTGCACAGAGGTCACCGGTTCAAGCATAAACAGTCGGCAGACATTGTGGGTGTCGGAAATATTTCGAGCTTTCGACGCGCTCCATTCGGGCGCGCTTGATGAAAAATCGATGACCCGACGCGACGCCGCCGTTTCTAGGGCAATTTTAAATAATAGCTAATTTTAAATAATAGCTCTTGTACTGTGGATGTATTTTAACGTTTAGTACTTTAATTTTCTAGATTTAGCAGAACCTCATAAATTCGTAAATTGAAAGTCCGTTTTATCCCCTAGCATAAAGATGCATGGCTTAATGGTTTTTATGGCGGTATTATAAATGTATAAATCACCCCGCACAAAGTTGCATGTCTAACCGGATAAACAGGATTTAAGATGTGATATTTAATATATTACCAATGGAATATAATGACGTCTATGGAATGAACATTTGTAAAATATATATCTAATGATTTACTTTATAGACAAATTTTGTTATTTAAGTTTAATTCTTTCACTGCTGGCTGAATGAGAAAGCTTTAGAGCTTTAGTACGGTCAACGAGCTATGGAGGTGGCTACGCTCCGAGTTTATTCTAACTTCGTAATGATGATTTCCGCAATTGAACCAGAATAGCCCTGTGGATCAGTAAGCTGAAGTGGCATTAGGCCGGCCATATAGCTGGCAGCCTCGTATTGGTAAGCGAAGTTTAAAGCGGCCCTGTACTGGATGGAGCGACGACCTAGTAAAAATGCAGGAAGGATTGTTTTGTGGCATTCCTTGGGCCTGGTGGAGCAGTGGACTTGTTAGAGGCTGTAATGATGATGGTGATGATAATGATGATGAAGTTTAATGAGAGATGTGATGTAGTCATTTTTCCATACACTCTTTTTTCAATGCATTAATAACTGTTGTTAAGCAGTCGGAGTTCCTTTACGAGTTTAATGCGTCGATTCTGTTTAAATCCGATTAAACAAAGTAGCCTTTGGTGATTTGGCAGGCGATGCGGGCGAGCGTCGTGTCAGCCTCGTAACAGCTCTGACGTACTTAGCGAGCGGATGTTTACGCAAAAAGACGAGTAAGCATAAAATAGCACCCATGGTACAAAACAGCCCTACTGCTGGGTGAACTGTACAATTACTCATTAAAATGTTGGTTAATACGAATCAAAAATTTAAATAAAAAACTTTTTTTTTTAAATGGATGCTATAAAATAAAGTGTTGAATTGTTCCTTTTTTTCAATGAATAAAGATTAAATGTCAACTAAAGTATAATAATAATAATAAAGTATAGTTAAATTAGTGCAACAATGCGGAAACCATGACGCCGCCATTTTGAAAATATTAATACATACTATTTATTTACTGATTAATTACATAAGCAGCTGTTCAGCTGATGTGTGTACTCTGACTGCACTTGTGTTAAATTTTTAAATATTTGTCTTGTCTATTTTAAATTTCAGGTCAACTGCTATATTGATTAACAGTCCGGTTTGATAGAAAGTGGATTTCAGAAAATGGAACGTGCATTGCTTCTAATAACACCACCAAACTACACTAACGAGTGCCCTCTAAGCTTGGCGTTTTGCTTAGTTGTAAAATATATATTCTTCAGATTGCTTTAATTGTAGCGTCCATTGAATATTTTTTATGTTTCTATCAGATCACCCCGTAACCGTTCCTCTAAAGAATTCAATCCAAGATCCCGTAAGAATTCATTACATTTGATTATTCTTAATGTTGCAACCATTTTTGTAGCTCTTCCTTGAACTTTCTCCAGTAGGTTGATGTCTTTTTGAAAGTAAGGATCCCAAATTTGGAAACCATACTCCAAAATAGGTAGGACATTAGGTTTTTCATAAATTTAAGATTTTTTATCAATGTAAGTAAAAGCCTTGCTGACTATGTAATAACAGAGAGTAAATAGTAATTCTTTTATATTAAAAAAAACAGAACATGAAAGATTAAACACACAAAATTAATAAAAAATTGAATATAAATAATAATAAATATTAACTAAAAGTATTTTTGATTTAGATTTTTGCATATCCAACTAAGAGCCATTTGAAGTTAGTTCCCAATGCAAAGCAAAACATGTCAATTTAACATCACTCTAATCACCGTGTGCATAGGTATTTTAGAACATCATCCTATCGGCGTAAAAGTTCGAGATTACGATAAAATTTTTATGTTTAAAATTAAATAATTGTTATAATTTAATAGGCAACAGGTACTATTTACGTTGAGTTTTTTTTTCTAGTTTAAAAAAAGATGTTTTATATTAACAGGACGTACCTACATTATACTCGAGATAACGTAGTTTTCCGTAATCGCCGTCACGTGCATCAATTAAAATAACTCGTACGAGATTACATAAACGTAGGTCTTTTAATAGACTTTACAACTATACACAGGAGAGGATGATTCATTGGACGGCTGGCATTACAAAATCACCCGGTTTATTTTAAATAAATACGATTTATACAGCATGTGCAGCCAACAAATATTTTTGAATTATATATCACATTCAGTAGGTGACGTGATAAATGGAATGAAAGGTAATTATTTGCTAAATGTTTGTCAGTGATACTAAGTATGAAAAGCAAATTAAAATGATCTAGTCCACTGCTAGCATGGTGCTCTTCCACCGTAGTAAATATTCCCTACATTTGCCGCTATCGCTCCTTTGAGATGGAGATTTTAAAACAATATGGTAGTTGTGGAATGGAAACCATGGAAATTTCTTCCAAACCCAAAGTCGCTACTTACGTCACCCACGGGACGCAATAGGATGGATTTGGTTACGCCGCCACCATATGGGTTTTGAAACTTTAAAACAATATATAATATGTAGTAGGCACAGTTTTAAGACCTGGCAAATCAAGTTTTACTTGTTTGCATACCATTTTGATTGAGACCGCACATAAAACGTACGGGCCGTTCGTTAGGTTATGTTATTAGTTACGCAACCGTTTTCTATTGTGCGCCCGGTGGCGGCCGTGGCTCGGAGCGACTGTCAAGGTTTCAATGGTTTCATTGAAACATTTGCTTCGACCCACTTGCTAATAATAAACATTTACGAAATGCGAAAATGAAATTACATTTTCTTTTACTTAACATTAAAACGTTTACATAAAGATATTTATTGTCTGAGATTCAGCTAGATTATGGTTGCAACACAAATGGATCGGCCCAACCGGGGATCGACCACGCTCTCACAGAATACCAGTCTAAAATACAAAACTTGATGCTACTGTATTTTGTATGGTGAGTGTAGAAAATGGGTAAGTTTTTACTGCACCTTAGTCTCAGGGGTGACAACGCATCTACAATTTGTTTCTTAATTATTTACTCTAAAGTGTTTAGCATCTATTTACACCAACATTGGCGTTTCTGTTATGCTTTGTAAAATAATCTGATTAAAATCTTCAACGTAGGGTGAATTATTTTGCTGTATGTGTGTTGGCAAACACGACATTGCTTATACTCCCCACCCATCGGTATGCGGTGAAGCAGAAAATGCGAAATCTGACAATGATAGAGACACGAGTTTAGATATCACATCAGGAGTATTTGGGAGTTGAAGTTACTTAAAACTAGCTTAGGTTGAATGTCATAATTTAAAAAAAAATCATTGCGAAATGCGAAAACAAACAAATGCGAAATAATAGCAATCAATGTATTGTTTCAAATATTTCATAACTACGTTATCTGCGAAATTTTAATCTTCTTTAATCCTTAAAGAACGAAAATACAATACACTCGAATGTATCCAAATAAAAAATATACCTATAAATTCTGTAGATACAATAGTTATTCATTTATCTTGACGTCTGAACGATTAAATAGATTTAGAGAATAATGAACGTTGTTGGAGCCGACCTTGGCCTTGACATCTGCGTATTTCATGTATTTATCATTTTGTACCGTCGTATTTATTTTAAAATACTGTAATTTATATAAAGTCCGACGTTGCTAGGTGTCGCGGATCAGTGGCCGCCAAGCGAGGCACTCGCCTTCAATTTTATAGTAACCTAAGTTTGACGCCTCTACTTTATTGCAATTTAGAGTAGTTTGATATAGATGTGACCAGTTTCTTCTCTTACTTAACCCTAGCTTTATTAAGTGGTGGGACACATTTTCTGCCTAGGATTACGTCTGGGTAGGTACCACACTTTTACCTATTTCTGCCGCCAAATAGCAATGCTCGCACAGCTGTGTTCCGGCCTAAAGGGTATATGGAGACCGTATAGTCGTCAGAGATGACAACGCATCTTTGATATCATCGATTGATGTAGGCTGTAGTAGGTAGGTGTCTATGAGCTGCAGTAGTCACTTACCATTAGACGGACTGTAAGTTCGTTTGTCACTTCAGTTTTATAAAAATAAAGACAGAATTATAGTAACAGGATTGATGACCAAATATGTTTAGAAGTTTTACTCTTCTTTTTAGCTACCACAAATAGTTTTTCAACTTCAAGAAATAAATGTATGATTGATAAAACATGACATATCATTCAGATATTTACATTCATAGGTACTGACATTCAATTGATTCCAGTTATTCAGTTTAACGTTCTGTTATCTTTGTGTGCAAACGATATTGAATGAGTTTAGCTGTACCTTGTTTGCATAAGGCGGTACTTTATCGGAGTTTCTGCATCTCGTATCTATATACATGCATGTACTATCACATCACCTTGATAATGAATTTCACTTTCGAATGGAAGGATGGTTAGACCCGTTTAGTCAACAGATAGAATTTAATATAGACGATTCGCGTCCTTAAGAAATCTACTTTGTGAAAGTTCGGAGGGGATATACCAACGTTTGCTAACTTCATCTACAGGCGGTGCATTGTGCAATTTCAGGAACGAGGTTTTGGTACGGTTAGGTTTGGCCACGTTGCAGCCATATTATGGTTACAGCAGAAATGAGTCACAATTTGACCGGGGAAGGACCTCATTCTCACAGTTAATTGGGAATAAAATCCGCGTATAAATCCTTCTTTATAAAGTGGATTAATTGCCAACTCATAACATGATTTAGAAGTTCGCCAAGCGTGTGTAGATATATGAGTAAAGAAGGGTTCCGCAGTACTCATTATTAATATATAGAATCCTATTTATTAAAGTTGAAGCATTAACGTTACAGTGTGTTTTTTATGTAATTTAAGGCGATATTATTCAGTAAGAGCCATTTCTAAGATTTAGAGGGAAGGCACAGCAAGTTATTCTCTATATGAAAGCTCAAAAATTAACACGCCTTCTATACCTAGATATATAAAATCAAAGGAACCCTAAAACAGACAAACCTTATCGTCTCATTGGAAAATTAAAACTCATACACTATTTTTGGCATATTATCGCATCAGGTTATGACTAACCGACGGTTAGTCATAACTAAAATCTAAAATCGATGAAAACAGTACGGTTATTTTAGTAGCACTAAAGTGATCAATCAATACATTTCGGATGCCTCGCAGCTGAGCGT
The DNA here is from genome assembly GCA_029286625.1 of Parnassius orleans. NCBI lineage: Eukaryota > Metazoa > Arthropoda > Insecta > Lepidoptera > Papilionidae > Parnassius > Parnassius orleans. Next base: position 8,572,801 of record JAGSMP010000006.1, on the reverse strand, counting down.
CGCGTCGCTCCGTGTCGTCGGCGACACGTGGCATAGATATTGGGTATGCGACGCGTATCGCAAGTGGAGGCGAACGACCCCGGCACGTTACCCGGAATTCGATATTTGCAAAATAAAATGTGTGCTTCTGTCTGCATTGTCAGATAAAATAATGGTACTATTCGATTTTTTCGATTTTCAATTCCATCTCAATCTGTTTTAACATTCCGCATGCACAACAAGTGTAAATCCTGCAAATGATTACAATATCAAAACAGGTATACAGTCGAAAGAAAGAAATATTATGCCATTCCCTTCCGTTAAAACGATGATGTAATTATACAAATTTAGATTCTATAACTCTAAGTACAAAAGGCAGACTAAATAATATCATATTTATTATGTGGTAATATTGAAGTAAGAGAAGTAATGTGTTTCACGCAGCCAATTCTTAACAGGAGGCAAATAAAATAAAATTTTGCTACCTACCTATATTCTCAGAAATGTTATAGTGTACTATCGATCCATGTTTTTATCTCGAAAAATATTAATAAACAATTACTTCCTTACCTACAAATTAATTCCTTAGCTCACAAGAGGATAACAAATTATTTTTATTAATTAATTATGCGTTATAATTTAATAACATAAATAAAATAAATTTATTTTAGTGGAGTTTTTTTATTTCATTACGACTCTTAGAACATCAAAGGGTCTGTGACCAACGACAAAAAAAAAACACAAACTTTGGTAGATTAAATTATAAAAATATTATATTGTATTTATAATAGGTGTCAAATGAGCTTATGTGTAGGATGTAGGTATATAATAAAAATACAACTAAAGATATCATTGTATGTCCAAAGGTAATATGGCCCACATCCGCGTTTAAAGTTCACAATATAAGAGGATTGTTTACTAGTAGCGTACAAGATAAAAGGGGGCGTCGACCTACATCTGTTTAGCCATTTTATTATCGGGCTTCATTTAGCTGCACCGTGCATTAGCGCCGCACTAACACATGTTGCTCTAATATATTAGAATTAGAGCCTTGTCATGTGGTAATAAGATCGATATTCTTCTGTCCGTACGTTTCGCGTTCAAGGTTATTGCGAGCTGTGCGCTATGGTGCGGAATTTTTACTATAAAGCAAATTAGAATGTAATATCATGGACGAGAAATGTTAAATGAAACAGAAAATGGATGAGGACGACATATTTCATGTCCCTTACATATAAATGCTTTAAAGTATCCAAAACTTAATTTTTTTTTTGTAGAATAAGGGTGACAAATTATCATACAGTCCCCCTGATGGTAAGTGGATACTGTGGCCCATAGACATTCTACATCAATCCTTGATGAAGAATCAAAATGCAAATGCGTTGTCACCACTGAGGACTAAGATGGAATGCGTTGTTTCCAGTAAAAAGGGTCTCCGGTTCTCTAAACTCACCCTACAAAACACAGCAGCATTAAGCTGCTATTTTACGCTGGTGGCTGTGAGAACGTGGTCTTTCCCCGGTCGAGCCGACCAGGGAAGGACCACGCTCTCACAGAATATCACGTTTAAAAGTAATAATAAAATGAAATATTTTTGATTTTATTATTATTATTACTTCAGCGTATAAAAAAATCTACCTATATAAACGCTATTATTAAAGTAATGTGTACATATTACTTCAATGACGAAAGCGAGCAAACCGAATGTAATGGAGACATACAGAAAATCAGATGAGCTGCTGACCGACTCGCTTATATGGTATATAATATGTAGTAATTATGGGTACTTACTGGCTCAGGCTTGCTCGCACGCTAGCTGACAGCATGTGTAATCTAAATATTATAAACAGTTTTAACGGCTTCGTAGCGCGATGGTTGAGTAATTTGGCTGAAGCCAGAAGCTCTCGGGGGCCGCGGATTCGATTCAAGCACGGAACAAGTGTTTGTTTGGCCTACAAATAATTGTTCTGCATCTGTGATTTTGTATATAATTATTCAACAAACATCGAGACCTAGTGTGATTGTTGTGTATTTTTAAAGCAAAAAATTAATGGACATTTCTAAATACTAAATCAATGAATTTTCTTCCATAACGTTATAGAAGGATGCTTATTATATTACATTGGTCACGTTTAAGTTAAGAAAAATCTACGAACATCTTAGGGGTCGCGGGGAAAACCTTTGAAACTTCCACTTGTATTCTAAATTGATATTAAAGTAATTTATGCAGGGAATTACGTTCGCAACATCATAATAACTTTGTTCTGCTAAAGTTTAAAATAGAAGCGTCGGTGCACCTTGTTTTATAACTCTATCGTGGTAAAACCCGTCCGTGGCTTAGCACCGGTTATCTCATAACTTATGGGAGAACTTTTATGGGAAAATTTGTAAAAATATGACGTAAATGAGTTTGATCGTTAGAATGTAAATTAACTCTAAGGTTTACTTCGTAGAGAGTTACAAAATATGGTTAGAACAAAAAATTATAACGAAGTAAATGTGAAAATAGTTTGGGTTACTGGTATTGCAAAACTTTTCAGCCTATGGTAAGTATACGTATGGTATACCTATAAGCACGCAAACAACCAAAGACAGACCTCTGTTATTATTGTTGGACTATTATTTCATTTCAATTAGTATTTTTTAAATAAAATAACAAAAATTGTCGCTGCAGACAGTTATAAACTTAATACGAATATATTTATATTGTCTCCATTATAAATAATATATATAACCTATAATTGTAAAATGCATAGATACCTTTTGGTTTATAATAATTGTATAGTCTGTACTTCCGGTGCAATTTAAATATAAGTACTGTACGTTCGTTACGAAAGTTAAGATAATTAATTATTGTATAACGTAATTATTGTATAAGAAATATAGCTACTTGTAATAGTTCTAAGGAGCTTTATTTTATCTTCTTTGTTCTATTCTGAACAAAGAATATTACAAAACAATAGCATAAAAGCGTAAAAAACAACCAATGAGATATTGGATTTTTGATGCTGAGCTGTGTGATGACAGATTTACAGTCTTTCGTAGGGACAGAGGGTCGTTGGGGGGTGGTGTAATGATTATGTGTGCTTCGAATTTACAGGCACGCGCTAGACCTGAATGGCATTGTAGTGGTCTGGAGTCTGTGTGGGTAACTATTCCTGCTACAGCTATCAAATCCAGGCATGATTTGCATATTGCTACAGTGTATATTCCACCCAATGATCAAATTCCATCAAGATTGCACATATTTATGAATCAACTCTCTGAAATCAAAAGCCAAAACTGCAATGATCACTTTTTAATTGCGGGCGACTTTAACCTTCCTATCATTGACTGGCAATATGGGGAACCAATAATTCTGAGGAAGGGCTCTATTGAGCTTCAGAATGCTGCATCGAGTTTTGTCACTCAGTCTTCCTTTCTTGGTTTGTCACAGTTTAACAATTACACTAACAAATGTAATAATACATTGGACCTAATTTACTCTGATTCGTCCGTCACCATAAAGAAATCTACGACGCCTTTAGTAAGGAAGATCCTCTACATCCGACTCTTTCTATTGTAGCTTCCGATATTCTAGTCCCTTCAATTAAACCTCAATCTCGCACTAAATATCAATATAAACGAGCTGACTTTGATAGTATCAACAAATCGCTTAGAAATCAGGACTGGAGTTTTTTACTCGAAAATAGTAACATAGAGCACATATTAACGAAATTTTACTCGATTTTAAATAATATAATACAAACCTTCGTACCACAAGTTCGTTGCTCAAGTACCTACATTTACCCAGTTTGGTATAATAAAGCGTTAATAAAATTAATTAAAGAAAAAAGTTAGGACTCATGTGAATTGGAAGCGTCATAGAAACCCGATTGATTACGCACATTTTAGCTATCTCAGACGGAATATTAAGAAACTACAGACCGAATGCTATCAATCATTCATTGGTTTCACGCAAAAAAGAATTAAGACTAATCCAAAATATTTTTGGTCTTATATAAAGTCCAAGAGAAAAGTAGGCTCCTCTTATCCCCAACAAATGACCTTTGATCAGAATGTGTTAAATGCACCATCGGATATCTGTTTCGCATTCAGCAAGTTTTTTGAGAGAAACTTCTGTGAACCAGGGAATCAATACCCAGCTAACTTAATAAATGAAACTTCCAGATCTGATACTTTATATGACATTAATGTTACTGAAGAGTGTACTTATGAAATGCTTAAAAATCTTGACGTCAAAAAGGGAGCTGGTTGCGACGGTATTCCACCGGTATTCTTCGTTCTATGTGCTAAATCTCTATCGGGTCCTGTGTCATTGGTCTTCAACAGGTGTCTTCAAGATGGATACTTTCCTAATATCTGGAAAAAGGCCCATATAGTGCCAATTCATAAAAAACTTCAGTTGAAAATTACCGACCTATATCTATACTTAACGTGTTGAGCAAAGTGTTCGAGAGGGTCGTACATAAATTTATTTATCCTGTAATATCTGCCTCAATACCAATAGAGCAGCATGGGTTCATGAAGGGTCGGTCCACAGCTACCAATCTGGGAGAATTTATCGATTACGTATTAAGTAACATGGATGGTGGGTCTCAGGTTGATGTGATTTACACGGATTTTGAGAAGGCGTTTGACCGTGTGGATCACATTATTCTTTTACGTAAACTTTATGAACTTGGTATCCGGGGTAGCTTGCTGAGATGGGTGGAATCTTATTTACGCAATCGATCTCAAGCTGTCGTTATAGGAGGATTTTGCTCAGACTTTATTGCGATACCTTCCGGCGTCCCACAAGGATCCATTCTGGGACCACTTCTGTACGCTTCATATTTGTACGACGTAGGTGCTTGCTTCGAACACGCTCGATTCCTTATGTACGCTGATGACACCAAAATATTTATGAAAATTAAAAATGATATGGATTGTACTGGCCTACAATCTGATCTTAACCGACTAGAACAATATTATACTGATAATCGAATTGGAATAAATATAAATAAATGTTCTTTTATCTCCTTTACTCGCAAAAAACATCCAATCAATTTTGAATACTATATTAATAATGTTAAAATTGCAAAATCGACTTGTGTTAGGGATCTCGGTGTTCACATTGATTGCAAGTTGACATTTTCTGATCATACAGAAATTATTAAAACAAAGCGTACAGAAGCCTGGGTTTCGTATTGCGTGTTAGTCGTCCCTTCTCAGACATAGGTTGCCTAAAAGTACTATATTACGCTTATGTTAGGAGCATCCTAGAATACTGTAGCATAATTTGGAACCCTCAGTATATCATTTATACTCAAGATTTGGAGAAAATGCAAGAAAAATTCATAAAACACTTAAATTATCGGTCGCATTGCCATTTTAAAACTATGATGAATCCTGCCATTATTATAATCTCACAACTCTCAAAAATAGGCGTGTACTTGCTGACATGTCCTTTTACACGGAATATGCAACGGATATATAGATAGCCCTGAACTATCAACCAAAATACTGAGTTTCTGCGCCCTGAAAGTTAGAACGAGACACAAAATTATTTGCTGTAACACGATCAAAACAAATTACGCACAAAACGCATTGGTCAGTCGATTGCATAGAACTTTTAATAACCAATTTAATGTTACTGACATTTTTCATAGCAGTAGGAATGTGTTTAAAAGGGAAGTTCTTGAAGTACTTGAAGGAAATGGTTAATATGTATATTGCAAACACACACATACACACACACATACACACACACACACATACACACACACGCGCGCGCGCCCGCGTGCACGGACACACAGATCAGAGAGAGAGAGAGAGATGCACCGTTTTTAATTCTAAAATTAGTATGTTTTTGTGGCTCAAACTTATTGATTGTCGGTCGATTAATATGAGTTAAAAAATGTATAAAGTAGATCCGTTATTGGCTGTAAGTTTATTTCTTAAGTTCATTTACATTGTAATTAGTGCTGTGGATCTTGTAATAAATAAATAAATAAATAAATAAATTGGCCTTATGATTGTGTAGGCTTCTTTCACAATTTTTCATCTAAACCCATTTTTTTTAAAACGTGTCCTTGCCTGCTTGAACCCTATCTATCCCCTTGGCGTTATTATATGCGTATGCGTATTACATAACATTTTCTGAAGGCATTTATTAATTTAACACTGGTTTGAAAAAAGTGGTATTTTTGTAAGAAACGGCGAGAAACCCAAGAAAGGTCGCAAGACAACAAAAAACGAGTTTTTATTAATTCATGTATAACATTATAATTACTCGTTTTTTATCGGTTTAATTGATATTTAAAATTTAACACGTGAAATATTATTAACACCAAAGAAATCGATTGCAGTAATTTTATTTACGTTTAGCGTAGTATTAATCACTACCATTAAATGCAGCCTCAATAAGGCTTTAGAGACTTTAAAATCCTTAATTAATTTACAATACGGGTGTTTGTTTACTTATGAGCTAATGACCTACAAATGAACAGACAAGCAAACATATTATTGTATATTTACATAGAAAAACAACCGCCATTTTGCGGCAACCGCGTAAAACCCATTTTTCCTACATATACATACATAAACACTCACGCCTGTCACCCAGAGGGGTAGGCAGAGACTATGGACTTCCATTTGGCACGATCCTGACACACCTCTCTCGCCTCCTCCACATCCATATACCTACGCATACACGCTCGTCGGTTAAGGGTACTCTTAATTTGGCCCATTTTCAATATATCGCCAATTTGGTCGATAAATTTTCGCCTAGGGCGTCCCTTCCAGACTCTGCCGTTCACCTCTGCCACATAAATTTGCTTTATCACTCTTTCCTCATTCATTCTTTCTACATGACCAAACAACCGAAGCATTCCTTTCTTAATCCTGGTCACAACATCATCTTGCAAACCACACTCTTCTATTATCACACAATTTCTCACTCTGTCATTTAGGTTCAGCCCTAAAATACTCCTTAATGACCGCATTACTACAGCATTTATTCTACTCTCGGGCTTCTTCTGCCACATCCAACTTTCACTACCATACATTAAAGTAGGGACTAACACAGCATTGTGAATTGCCATACGTGCCTTTTTGGACACATTCTGACTTTACACAACAGAGTGTAGAGCCCCATTTACTTTATTTCCTGCGTTCACTCGTCGTTCTATATCGTTATCATATCTACCATCCCTGCTAAAATACACATCCCAAATACACAAACTCATCTACTTGCTCGACCAATTCGCCTTCTATTCTTATTTCACATATCGTTTTACTTTCTTCTCTTTCAAAAACCATAACTTTCTTCTTACTTGCGTTCACTTTCATTCCCCTTTCTTTTAATGACCTGTTCATTAATGTAACCATCATTTGCAACTCGGCCGCCGACGACGCAAGTATGACTTGATCATTGGCGTACAAAAGGCATTTGACGGTTAACTCACCCATTCTTAACCCATATTCTTCAACTTTCAAATTTTCCAAACAACTGTCCATAAATAGGTTGAATAGCCACGGGGAAGCCACACAGCCCTGTCTGAAACCTTTATGGATGCCAAACCAGTCCGAGTAGGCCGCGTTGATCCTGACACAAGCACTGAAGTCCCTATACAGAGACTCCAATGCCTGTATCAACCCAGCGCTCAACCCAAATGAGTTCAGTGTTTGCCATAACACATCTCTGTCCACTCTGTCATAAGCCTTTTCCAAGTCCACGAAAGCGCAAAAAACCTTTTGGTTTTTGGCCAAAAACTTCTCCGCGATCATGCGCATGGAAAAGACCTGATCCGTACATCCCATTCCCTTTCTAAATCCCGCTTGCACATCCCAAATTTTTCCATCAGTATCTTTCATAACTCTTTCAATTAGCACCTTAGCATACAGTTTTCCCACAATGCTAAGAAGGCTGATACCACGGTAGTTTTTACAGTCCTGCTGCGATCCTTTTCCCTTATATATTGGGACTATCACGGCTTTGCACCAGTCTCCCGGTACCCGCTTAAGTTCCCAACACAAATTAAACAAGGTGTACAGCAGGTTTGCCACCACTCCATCACCAGCCCTTAGCATTTCGAGTGATACTCTATCATATCCGGCTGCCTTACCTGCTTTCATACTTTTCATTGCTTTCATTATTTCATCTATACCTATCTCTCTATCTCTTTCCTCTTCTTTCGGAATTTCTATTTCAATTAATTCAAACGTCTCATCACTCATAAACACGCTTTCAAAGTATTCCTTCCATTTCCTTAAACTCGAAACTTCGTCATTCAGAATACAGCCATTCTGGTCTCGTATAGCATTCATTCTAGGCTGTTTTGAATGTCCCCTGGCAGTTTTTACGAGTTTCTAGAACATTTTTATGTTTGCCTGGAAGTTATCCGATATTCTTCTATCATTCTTATCCGTTCTTTCTTGCTTTTTCCTTTCAACTACTTCTTTTACTCTCTTATTTAGATGTCTAAAGACTGCCTTTTTCTTTTAATATAATCATTCATACCGCTAGAATGACTAGCCTTGGTCGCTAGTAAATCTAGCCATGCTCTCTTCTTTGCTTCAACTTCCATCCGTACCGCATCATCCCACCATAAAGTGTTATTTTTCTTTTCATTCGTTCTCTTAGTTACACCACATACTTCGGTAGCTGCATCCACCAAACCTATCTTGACATTATACCACACAGTCTCCAAGTCTAAATCATTCATACACAATTCATCCATACCACTTATATTTTCTCTCAGTCTACATTTGAACTTCTCTTTCACACCTTCATCTTGTAACCTCTCTGTTTTTATACGCTGTAACGCAGTGATCCGTCCCTACGTTGGACCCCCGGTAAACCCTTGTATCTACCACTGCGCTTCTCATTCTTTCATCCACTACTATGAAATCTATCATGCTTCTATCGTCACCTCCTTCCCATGTATACATGTGAATCCTCTTATGGCGAAAGAAAGTGTTCGTCCCAAAAAAGATTATTTTCCACACATACGGTGAGGAGGTCTTCACCATTCTCATTTATACTTTCATCGCCAAACGTTCCTAATATCCTTTCATAACCAGACCTCTTCACCCCAACCCTTCCAATAAAATCTCCTAACATAATAATATTCTCATTTCCATTACATTTCATCAACACCATCCTTACCATGTCCCAAAAGTGCTCTCGGATATAAGTGGGCTTAGACATGTCTGGGGCGTACACCCCTAGCACAAACAACTTCTTTAAGCCCACTTTCATTCATATCCTTAGCAGTCTCGCGCTTACACATTCATACTCTTTCACATAATGATCCATTCTTTCTGAAAGGATGATACCGACTCCCTGGCATGCCCGCTCTGTCTCGTCTACACCAGACCAGTACGCGCTATACATGCAATGTGTAGTAGCATCCTTTCCCTTCCGTTTCGTCTCATTTACATATAACACATCTATTCCTCTATCATACATCATATCACATACTTCATCCATCTTATCATTCATTGCTCCACATACATTCAGTGTAGCCAGACGGGCTTCCTCAGTCCACTTTTCGCCCCTCCGGGAGACAGAACGTGACGGGTGGCGAACCTCGTCGTTTTTCTTATACCTAGAATTAGGGTGACAAACGTGCAAACACTTCACCTGATGATAAGTGGAAGTTGTGGCCTATAGACATATACATCTATCCTCGATTAAGAATCAAATTGCAGGTGCGTTGTCACTTCTGATTATACACTCACTATAAATGATACAAATCAGCATTAAGCTGTTATTTTACGCTGGTATTCTGTGAGAGCGTGCTACTTCCATAGTCAACCCGACCCATTTATCTTATAACCATAATATAACTGCAGCATGGCTCTATCACGTAGAGAATTTACTATATGGTTGGTCTCACTTCCCGTTTGTAATCACCCTTGGCGTCTCCCTTTGTCGTAACTGGGAATGCAGTTCAGCGTGGAGAATTTTATTGCGAACCAAGATTATAAGAGCCGCCAAGTTGTTTATTTAATAGGTTAATAGTCGGTGCCGCGGATGCCAGTGCTCGCAGCCCGAAGATGGCAGCTTGCCAGCCGAACTGCGAATCCGTTCGCAACGAGAATTGTCTCGTGTTCAATGGCATGATAATATAACGTTAACATTAAACTGGTTATGTCACGGGGATCGACTCGTCGATCTGGTGGTGGTGGGTTCGATTCCGTACGACAACCCTTCTTATTGTATAGTTTACTTTTTTTCAAAAAGGCCCGCTGTGTTTCTTGCTGTTTCTTACCATGAAAGTGTTTTTTTCCGAACCAGCGGTAAAAATAAAAAATGACTTTCAATAAGAATTATATGAGAACTATAATAAAAATTATTTTATTTATCTTAAGGAGTACAAGTAATCGAGCACATCTCTGCCTGTTTAACATAAGAAGTACGTTTTTATTTGGCTGGATTTTACCACTAGTGGTAAAATTAAAAATTAACTTTTAACAAGTATTATTTATGATATTCTGTGTTGAATATAATTACCTATTCTATTTTATTATTTTTTATATGAAGCTTAGATCGCCATTTTCCTTAATCTAAGCTTTTCATTAGTATAATATAGCTCCAACATAAGAAGTAGGTAAAATCGTAAAAAAAAAGATTACAAAAAAGTTTATACTATACATTGATACTATACAAAATGTTTGTTGTACAAAATAAAACAAATGTTTTTTTTTTTACTTGGCATGTAGTTCTGTAAATGGTAGATAAGATGTAATTAATCATATATAAAATTTATACACGTTCCGTTGCAGGCATGTGTAACTATGACGAAGTCAACAATTAAATTTAAATAATTAAGGCGTTACTTTGCGGTAATTATATATATAACAACAACAAAAATAACCGTGGTTGTCAACCAGTTTGCCAAGCGTGGCAACTATGGCAAAATCCCCTCTACGAGACAATCTAAATCTAAAATTGCAGGTTCGTTGTGCTCTAAGACTTTAAACAACTGTTAAGATTAGATACTATTTGTAACGCCTTTTATTATGTTTTAAAATTAAACATAAACCACTGTTTAATCAAAAAAAGAATGCTGAAATCGGTTGCAATTACGCACCGTACGTAATTTTTCTGTTTGAAGAAATACTTGGAGTGGACCTTTTTAGACATCGTATCAAATCACGACACAGGGTAAACGTATTTTGAAGACTTCACACTAAACAAACCAGTATTGATCTAACATTCGACTTAATGAACTGAATAAATAAATATATTAACATATTTATTAGTAAGTAGGTAAAAGTTGAACGGTCTTTATTAAATACCTTAGTGAAAATTTTCCGCCTTCGCTTCGTCGAATCGCTATGAAATATTTTTAATTTACATTCCATTTACAGATTATAAACGCTTACAACTTACACTAAAATAAAATACAGTATAGTCTTAAGTTTTGTCTACACATCTATAGGTGTTATCGTGTAATTCCTAGAAGGCAGGATAATCCTCGTCGGGAACAATGGTGTGAAATTTGAAAGGCTTCCAATAATACAGTATAAAGTTTCAAGGTTACATGTCCTAATGTCTCTACGTTGCAATTATTATTTCCCTTCGTACGATACATACGCTGACATTCAATACGATGTATGTCTTCCCCGAGTTAAATAATTCTGATATTTTTGGACACAGGATTTTATCGCATTTTGCTTGCGACACCTCAGTTCCGAAAGATTACTCACGAAATGGATATCTCACTCCAACACACGCCGCGACCTTCGTCAAGCAGCCATATCGGTCGATCAGTACTTAGCAACCATATAAAAGTTACATTTGTAACGAAATCGAGATCTCAGTTCAATATTAGTGTTTACAAAAGATACGGACCACCTGATGGCATTTTATATCCGTTGAGTCATCAAACTCATTATGCAAATGCGAGTCGAGTAGTCATGGAGCCGAGGGACTTGCGAGAATTGCATTCGTGCGAACGTGGTAGCGGAGAGCTGTGGGAATGGGTAACGTAAGAATTAAATGGCAATAGTGAACGGGGTTCTCGCGCTGATAATGCGATACATATTGTAATATTACACATAATCTTTTATACATCTATCTAACAGCGCATAATTAATGTTATATATAACGGGTCGTGCAGTAACGAAGCCACGAATGCTAACTAGCGCATGTTGATGAAATTTTCATGGTTTTATATTATCGTAAAACCATTGTGAGGAAAAAAAGTATTCTCGCTTCAAAATTCATAATATCATAATTTCACAATATCCCTCTAAGTATAATATAAAATGATGCATTTGCTTCATGTGCAAGTGAAAATGAACGCAATAAGCAATCAGCTGCAACAAAAAACTCATATTATCATAAACTTTATGACTTGCGATCGTCATTATTAACACAAACTATATAGAGGCTAAAATAGAATAAGTAAATAGCTTCTTATCTTTAGTGGACTAGATGATTTTATACGTGGTAGAGCCACGCTGCATCTATATTATGGTTGTAGCACAAATAGGTCGGCTCGACCAAAGAAGAACCACGCTCTCAATCCAGATCAATACCAGAGAATACCAGAATCAAAGAGCAGCTTAATGCTGTGTTTGATAACGAGGCAATCCATCTTAGTCTTTAGAGATATTTTTATTCCGTAAACATGAAGGTTCCGAAATGAGAAGCAATTGTAACAAATTAAACAATTTAAAAGTGACGACTTTAACGCCAAACTTGTTATACTGCACACATAGTTATTACAATTCATGTTAAATGTCCCCCCTAACCGAATCTATCATCCCATAAAATTCCGTGGATGACGTAAGAGGTGACTTAGGCAATGTCCCAGAAGACATTATAGCTTTCGATAAAGTGCGGTATAATCATTTTGTAGTTATACCTCCATACCGGCGATGGTGAACAGCGTGAAAGATGCAGACATCATTTTCAGTTCAGAATTACTCTTGCATGTCACTCTCTTCACAATGGGGAGGCCTATGTCTAGCAGTGGACTGCTACGAGCCGATAAAAAAGAAACCCGTTTACCGCAATATTTTACCGTGTTTACGGAGACGTCTGCGAAAAGTTTTAAGCGATTTGACGAAATTTGAACAGAGGGTTCGTACGTAGGTTACGCAGATGCGTATGAAGTATTGGTTCTATTTTAAAATACGAGAAATTATTTGATCGAATGACAAAATCATAGCAAATTCGTTTACTACCTGTTTCATAAAATTCCAATTTAACGTTCCTCGACAAGTACCGATCGGGAGAAGCGGGCAATTTGATGCGGAGTTTTTCAGAGTCACTTTAATTGACGTATGACATGAAAACCCTCGGCGAGCGGCGGTACATCGAATCGATGGAACGGTACAACCGGAAAGACGCCATCGTACCAACGTTGCCTCAAGTCACCCACGCGGTAGCGCTTCTAGAAAGTTCTGAACAGCTTTATAAGCATTTATACTGGCCATATGTAACCGGTTCTGAGTATAAAATAAAAATATTTACCGCAAGCCGATTAATATAATGCTCCGGCTTCGGATAGTTGAGGATTAAGTGAACCGGTTAAGAGTATTCGAAATTGTAGTTTAAACAATTTTATTTACTGTCTTTATTTACCGCGCATTTATGCTTGATCAAACAAAAACTGAGAAATCACTTTAAAATGGTAGCCAAAACAAGTTATGATAAAATTTTAAGCAAAAAATCTTTTGAATTATTGTTTTGACAGCTCGGTTGGGCAGTGCGTAAACAATTGGCTGCGTCGCTGCAGGCCGCGGGTTAGATTCCCATCCCATTCTTTTCTCTTCTCTTTATCAGCCTGGATATGGGTCTATGTCGTTTGAGAATTGCAAATGATTATGGTTGTAGCATGAATGGGTCGGCTCGACCGGGAAAGGACCACGCTCTCACAGAATATCAGCGTAAAATAGCAGTTTAATGCTGCTGTGTTTCGTATGGTGAGTATTTTTTTTGAAAGTGTATGCTGTTGACCCTGTAGTCTTTACAGCTTCATCGAAATAGGCTCGTAAGTGAGGACTTACGAGTTATTGAGTGCAACGATTCTGTCTGCGAGGCGCTTCGCAGACAGAATCGTTATAGGGCGACTAAACTTAGTCCAGTTTAATCCTCAAAAGACACAAGTTTGCGCGTTTACCGCTAAAAAGAACCCCTTTGTCGTATCTCCTCAGTTTCAAGGCACTCCCCTTGTTGCCTCAGCCAGTATCGGAATCCTCGGCGTTGACATATCGAGTGACGTGCAGTTTCGTGGTCACTTGGAAGAGAAGGCCAAATTGGCCTCTAAAAAGCTTGGGGTGCTCAGCAGAGCGGGACAGTATTTCATGCCGGCACACCGCCTGCAACTTTACAAAGCGCAGGTTCGGCCTCACATGGAATACTGTTCCCATCTCTGGGCTGGGGCTCCCCAGTGCCAGCTCTTTCCACTTGACTGCATACAGCGCAGAGCGGTTCGAATCGTCGACGACCGAGTTCTTTCCGATCGGCTTGACTCACTGGCACTGCGAAGAGATGTTGCATCTCTTTGCGTATTTTATCGCATTTATCACGGGGAGTGCTCTGAGGAATTGTTCGGACTAATTCGAGTCGCACAATTTCTCCATCGCACATCGCGATAAAACTCGCGATACCATCCATACCATCTGGATGACTGGCGGTCCACCACTGTGCGATTTAAAATAAGTTTTCTTCCTCGCACAACTTCCTTATGGAATCGACTACCACCAGAGATTTTTCCGGACCGATACGATTTAGGGAGCTTCAAGAAAAGAACGTACTCCTTTTTAAAAGGCCGGCAACGCATCTGCAATTCCCCTGGTGTTACAGTTGTTCATGGGCGGCGGTAATAACTTACCATCAGGTGAGCCGTATGCTCGTTTGCCCCCTCTCCTATAAAAAAAAGGTTGATGGAGAGTTTAGTATACACTACAAAAATTATACTCGTCGGTTAAGGAGTACCCTTAACCGACGAGCGTGTATGCGTAGATATATGGATGTAAAGGAGGCGAGAGAGGTGTGCCAAGATCGTGCCAAATGGAAGTCCGTAGTCTCTGCCTACCCCTCTGGGTGACAGGCGTGAGTGTTTATGTTTATGTACAAAAATTATAACTTTTAACAAAAACTAAAAACCGACTTGAATCGCTAAAAAGATGTTATTTATTTGCTACACTTAGGCAATTTTTTCTCCACACACACTTTTTGGTTCACAATCTGCGAAGATATCGCGTAACATACATACAAAAATAAATCATACACTCGAATTGAGAACCTCCTCCTTTTTGAAGTCGATTAAAAATGACACTCGGGTGTGGTTTTTTGTCTTTAAACTTTTTTGAGCATATTTTTGCATTTTACTTTTGAGCGTAACAATGTTTATGGCTTTGGAGTATTTGATAATGAGGATCTTTCAAATATAGACCATGATCAATACCTGAGTATATCGTATTTACTTTTGGTTTTGTTAATAAAACGAAGAGCTTGTATAAGTTATCTCATGTTGGTCTGGGACTTTTAGGTCCCATATTTGTAGGATTTATAGTAAAAAAGAATGTGCCAACTGTGTTTTGTTATAGAATGATTTAGTGGCCACTTTTAATATACTTATGCTTTACATCATCCCATGGATGTTGTAAGAGGCGACAGAGAAAAATTAAAACGGGACGGGCAACAGAATCTTCCTCCGGTTACGAACCCGCTTGTCAAACGTGGCAACTATGGCAAATGTCCCCCCTATGAGCCAACCTATGTGTGTGGCCTATGTTCAGCAACAGACGGAGGCTGTAAAGAATGAAAATTGTGAGTGATGTTGGATGTATGGTATACGGTGCACTGAGCGGAATTGAACTGAACAAGTGAACTGACCTGTGCATCGGCTGTGTCCGCTGTGAGTACTGCGCCATGTGGTGCCGAGCCGCGCCGGCATGGCTAGGCGCGCATGCCGCGAGCGCGCGCCGCTAGCTCCGCGCCATGCCGCCGCACGCACGCACACACACACACGCACACACCGACACACTACACGCGCCCACACTGCACCGATCAACCTGCGGACAACAACGCGCTTTGTACTTTGTGCTCAGGATATCACGGCTGCTAGAAACCCGGTGAGCTGTGACTCGCCCGAGATGACGCCCGGGTAAAGGCACAGAATAAATAATATAGTTAAGGGGAGAATTTCCGAGGCCCGAACCTTCAGCTGTTACGTCGCATGACGAGCAGCTGCAGATAGGGTCGCCAACATTTTGTAAAAATAAAGTATATTAAGCTCGTAAAATTAATATAAACAGTATTTTAGGAAAATAAAGATTTTTTAGGTGTAAAAACATTTTTTTTGTAACTTCTTGCACAATTTAACAGTTTATTATCATTTTTAAAATATTTTGAAACCTCTCAATCAAAATTAAAATTAAATGAGGAGCTCGTTTTTATTAAATTAGTAGAAGCTCTATTTCAGGTTTAATGCCTCTAGATACCGGCGATGATAAACAATATTTTGCGTACCTTTTTTTTTAATAGCACAATACCTAAACAGTATTAAAAGCGAAATAAAGTATAATACCGTTTATAACATTATGATTGGTAGCCCTAGCTGCAGATGACCACACCGAACGACCGAGCTATAGACAACTGCCGCTCGGACTTATACTATGAAAATATACCTATGAAAAATGTACGAAATCATCATCTCCCCTGTTTCCAAAACTAATACGATATGTTTTTTTCAAGGACAATATAAGGACTGTGGCCATGTGTGATCGGGTCTTTTCATTTTTAGTTTGATGTTCATTAAATGTTTTATTGTTTGCTGGATGTCTAAAAACTGCTGAATAGAACTAGGCAACTTTAGTAATTTAAAAAGGTGCCTAGTTTTTAAAATAATTAATTTATGGAAATCACAAAACATAGGAACATTGCAGTGGTAGATGTAGATAGTATTGTAGAAAAATGTTTGCTCTAGAATCTTAAATATCTATAAAGAAAACAGAAAAATACGTTGTATGGACTGAACGCCACACACATATTCTCGAACGAAGATAAGATAACCAACATTTTAGAATGCATTAATCATCTTCTTTTAGTAGCATGCGGTTGACAAACGAGCACACAATCCACCTGATGTTAAGTGGTTGCTGTGGCCCATAGACATCTACATCTATCCTCGACTATGAATCAATATGCTGATGCGTTGTCACCCGTGAGGACTAAGATGGAAATGCCTCGTTTCCAGTAAAAAGGGTCTCCGGTTCTCTACACTCACCATACGAAACACAGCAGCGTTAAGCTGCTATTTTACGCTGGTATTCTGTGAGAGCGTGGTCCTTCCCCGGTCGAGCCGACCCATTCGTGCTACAACTATACTACTAATATAGCTGCAGCATGGCTCTACGACGTAAAATAATTTTTAATTTATAATCACTCATTTCAGACCAGGAGTTGGTACGGGTTGGTCCCACCCTTCTTTACTTTCATATCTCTATTGCCAAACAGTGCATACACTACGGTGTTCGTGTTTGAAGGAAACAACTCATCTCTGTAGCTTCCTTTGTTTTAAGTTGTATGCAGGTCTCAATGGGCTGATGTTACTATGAGGCGGACTGACAGCTCTTTTTTATAAAAGTGAGCATGTCACACAAACACACAGTTCATCTGATGGTAAATGATGGCGTTGGTACCCATGAAAGTTATATTACGTACCTTGGTATTAGTTAAAAAAAATCTTATCACAGAATAAATAATAGTACTACGTACAGAAGTTGCACTCCTTTGATGTTGACTGCTTACCGACGTTTTAATAGCCTACATAGTTATTATTAATCAGATAAATCACACACGCAAGATAAATTAAACTTTATCGCTGCGCGCGAGTGTCCGTATTACTTTGCATCTTTTCTCCTTCCTACGTTACACCGGACTTTCCGTGGTTACTAAGGGCTGTTAATAAAGAGTAAAAAAATACATTGTGAAATTGTAAGTAAGTTACTTAGGTACCTATTCTGACTATGATCGACCATATTTCCGCTACTATGTGAGTTCTGTGATGCCCAACGCATGCAACTTGCAAGGCCATTCGTCGGGAATCGCGATGTTTGGCTTGTAAGGAATAGGTAGATAGTGTAAACAACAAATAAACCCGAAATACGATTCCTAACAGAAATGTGATCGTACTCTACTTAGGTAAAAATCTTGTAAACAAAGTTTTAATTTCAGTATTTTGTGTTACTATATATAAACACTCACGCCTGTCACCCAGAGGGGTAGGCAGAGACTACGGACTTCCATTTGGCACGATCCTGTCACACCTCGGCTCACCTGATGGTAACGACGGACGCTCGTCGGTTAAGGGTACTCCTAATCTCGCCTTTTTTCAATATAATGCCAATTTGGTCGATAAACCTTCGTCTATGGCGTCCCTTTTTGTGTTACTATAACTTAAAATATTTTTATTACAAAAGACAAGTATAGGTACTTGGGTAGTAAAGTAAATTTCAACTAAGTTTTGTAATAAAGTACTTAGGTATTACTTTTGTAGTAAAATTATAACTTAATTCTTTTTTCGCTATAAGTACCTATGTAACAAAAAAATGAAATAAATTCACCTTTCATTATACTTCGTTAACTTAAAAAATGATATATCTGAATCCTTTTGTTTGCTCATTAGGCATCCATCTCCATTCTCGCAACAATTATAGTAGGAACGACGTTTTGCCATTATAATTTATGAAATAGATAGGTAATATACATATATATTATTCTTAAATTACATTAAAACTTTTTCAACTATTTTATCCTACAATTAAATATACTAAACACAAAACAAAAACTATTTCGATGAGTATTTCAACAAGTATTTACAAAAAACTATTTACGCAAACAGCGTTAAAAAAACTTTAACATTCAATCGCCTGGAACGCGCTAGCCCCGACTGCGTTCTGCCCCGGGGGCGCCTCGTGATTGTAGGTAATTATTTCACGCAGGTAGCAAGTGACAGAGGCCTGATCTTAGAAGCAGCATTATGTTATTACTTCACGCTGATATTACGTTCGAGCATGGTGCTTCCCCGGTTGAGTCGACCTATTCGAAATGCAGGCTTAATACAGTTATCTGTGTGGCTCTTTCACGTTAGTGTATTAGTGTAAGCACTTAGCGCCCGCCCGTTATTGCAATGTAGTGAATAAGATACACATAAAAAGTGGGACACGTATTCGTGTACACGGCACCCGTATACATGTATACTGTGGGCCATAGATTCGATGTCTACTCAGTCAGTTCGTGTACAAAATGGCCTTGCCTTGAAGACCGGCCGGGTAAGACCACTTTCATATCCGGTCCTTTTATTACATTGGCATAGTAATGAAAAATACATACACTTTTTATAACGCTATAGGAGTGACAAACGAAGTAAAGATCATGCAACCTTCTGTTGTCACAAACATCAACGACTAAATTTCAAATACAATGACTGTAGGTGTGTTGTCCCCTGTGCTTTAAATGAAATTTCTCACACTTCCTGTAATTTTCCTGGCTTTCCTACTCTTCAAACTAGAAACCACAATTAGGTGCACTGAAATAGGTAAGCTGTGGTATCAACCCAGATGGACTCCTAGACAAAAGAGTACTTGACTTCGATTCTCAATAGAAGGCAATTTCTTAGGCCGGTATTCAGAGACTTCATGTCTAAAGTTTAAACTTAATCTTAACTTAATCTAAAGTTTAAACTCAAACTTCACAATGTAAAAATTTTAAAATGTTGTATCGGAATACCGGCTTTAGTCTTTAGTACTTATATAAAATGCAATCACGTTTATAATTGTTATGTACAACTTTTGCATATAAATAATTCCCTATATTCTTCTTCTATATCAGCCTGTAGCAGTCAACTGTTGGACATGGGCTTCTCAAATTATATTAAAGACTGGCTGTTCCCCGCGACTTCGTCCGCGTGAAATTTATTATGATTGGATTTAATGGGTTTTAACGCGGAACCCGTGGTAGCTCAGAAGAGCCGTAGTAGCTCAGATGGTTAGCGCTCGCTGTAAATTTCACAGTACGCGAGCAACCCGGGTTCGATCCCCGCCATCACCAATGAAATTGTTAATTGCAATTTTAAGTGCTGATTTACCTCGTGCTCGGCGGTGAAGGAAAACACCGTGAGGAAACCTGAATGTCTGAGAAATAAGAAAAAAAAATATTTCGAAAACATGTGAAGTTCGCCCACACGCATTGGGGCTGCGCGGCGGACACTTTCTTGCCCTAAAACCCTCTCAGAGATAAGAGGAGGCCTGTGCCCAGCAGTGGGACGTATGTATGCTGTAACTTTAACTTTTTTTTAACTAACGCGGAACCCTATTTTTCTAAAATAAAAGTATTATAAGTTACTCCTTATAACATCAACTATCTGCCAGTGAAAGACCCGTCGCAATCGGTCAATCCGTTTTGGAGATTAGCCGGAACAAACAGACCGATAGACAAAAATTGTGATAATTGTGTTTTTGTTATAAGTACCGTATATACTTTCATATGCATATAGTAAAAAGCTGTTATTTTGACATTACAAACAGACACTTCAATTTTATTTAATTGTATAGATGTATAGATATAGATTCGCCATAACTGCCACGCTTAGTAGGTGAATTGGTGATAGTAGTAATAGATATCGCACTTAGTTATGCCTGTATTTTTATATATACCTTGTTTGTAATAATAAAACGGATTGTTATGAAGAATGAAACGTTTCTTGAATATAGCAAGATGATTAGTATAGAGATATTGTTTCATTAGCATTTAAAAAAATGACAAATAACAGGATATCTACGAAGTTTCTATCATCTTCATCTGCGTACAGAAGAACCTCATCTTGAAACGTAAAACGAAATTAAAAACATGTTGACGTTTGATATGGGAAACTTTAATTTCTTACACCGAAAGAAAAAGAGATTTATCATTTAATTTCAATAGAAAGTTCTGGTTACGGGGCGAGTTACAATAATTGCGAGTGGTCCAAAGGCATCTTGCACTACACAATAAACAAAATGAATGTGAAACAGACTTTTAATTGCATTAATTAAATTTGCACGTTATCGAGCAAATTAGCTGTTGTCCTCGGTTTCTCTAGCGTGGGAATATGAAGAATACTGATTTCATTTGCTATGAACAGAGAACAGTTACAAAAAAATCTTTATGCTCAGTTCAGACTACGTGATAAATATGCTAAATAGTAAATATAGCACATTTCTTCCTATGCAAACAATCCAATATCCATATATAGTTTAGCATAGTGTCAACGTGTCCATAAATATGAACGACTAGCGATCCGCCCCGGCTTCGCACGGGTGATTTCTGGATTTTGACAACAGCTCCTCCAACCAGGCCCAATTGTAAATCTAAACCATCCAGTGACCCCACTCAAACGCACACAAAAAAATGCATTAAATTCGTTCGAGCCATTTTCGAGTTTTAGCGAGACTGACGGACAGCAATTGATTTTTATATATGTATAGAGAAGATGAGCTATATTGTTGTGCTTCAAAATATTTGCTATTGTCTATATATTATATCGTAGTCAGAACTGAGCTTCATGCATTTTTAATCGCCTACAAAAAGGTAAGAATTTTTCAAAACGATTTTATCATTTATGTAAGGCAATCTCCAACAATAGATAACCCATTGTTTTTTTTTCTTTAATTAATGTCGATAGGTGATAATTAAGTAATAGCTATCTAGAAGTTAAAACTCCAATAACAAGTTAGAGGAAGCAAGGTGCTTTGTGAATACTAGTTTCGTATCCGAATTACTGTCCATATTGATGTCAAATAAAAATTTGGTGACTGTTCTCGTGATACCGCGCAGCATAATCGCTCGGTAATCTAACTTACATTGTCACATCATTATTTATAATTGAAACAATTTACGACTATATACAAAAATTGGTTGTATCTCCTAACTTAGAACTTAGGACTTGCGACTGTGAAATAAGGTATTGTGATCATTAATTATTATTGAGATCATTAGTAAATTAAATATATTAGACTTAATGGAAAACTACAAATAAGATTAATTTTCTGATGAAAAAAAGCTAGTAATCGGGTAGTCATAAATGTTTTCTTTGTTTTCTTGCTCTCCTGTAATTTTTTTGAAAAATTGAGGTTCGCCCCTTTGCGGCGTCAGAGACGAATTATTTGTAGACCATGCAATACTTGTTCCTTGCGGGATTTGAACAGCACTGCAACTCAATGCTAAGCCACTGCGCCACGGAGCCGTCAGTATTAAATATACACATCGAATATAGAACCTCCTATTTTTTTAATCGGTTAAAAATAATATGCAATTCATAGAAGCACAATATAGCTGGCTCTGGTATCTACTACTTTTTACGCTGATTTTTTTAGTCTGTGAGGGCGTAGTTCTCCGGATGTCAACAATTGAAGTCAAAACAACAATCAGATTTTTTTATTTGCAACATGACACAGCTCATTAATACGTGTTTTTGAACACGCAATTCGAATTGTTGCGTTATAATGTAGCCGTTTTTCGGTGGAGCCATTTTTGTAAACATACAATATCCAATGGAACATATATGTAGTCGATAACATAAATGTATGTAAAACAACAAATTCGCGATATGTACTTACATAATTCCTAGTTAGGGGGTAACGTAGATACAGCAGCAATTTTAACGTCAGTATTGTTTTACTAGGCCATACATTAATTCATTATCATCATTATAGCTCTTCACAAGTCACTGCTGAACATAGGCCTCCCCCAAGAAATGCCACAAAGCACGGTCCTGAGCCAACCTGTATCCATCTACTTCCTGCATGTCTTACCAGGTCGTCACTCCATCTAGTGGAGGGTCACCCTACACTTCAACTACCGGTACGAGGCTGCCACTCGAGAACCTTTTTTCCCCATCGGTTGTCGGTTCTTCGAGCTATATGGCCGGCTCATGTCACTTCAACTTACTAATCCTTTGGGCTATGTCCGTCACTCTGGTTCTACTGCAGATATCCTCATTTCTAAGTTTATCACGCAGAGAAACCCCGAGCATAGCCGTCTCCATAGCTTGATGAGCGACCTCGAGCTTCCTCATACATTCATTACAGCCTAGCAAAAGCGAGCTTTTTGAACACGAGCTTCCCCCATAGATTACATCACAGGAGGTAGATTGTCTTGGCAGACGTGTTGACAACCACAGTTTTTCATTAATTTTTATTTGTCATCGGGAAGATGCTGATGCGCATCTCCTGTTTCATTTCCCTCTGTCACCTTTTACGACACCTGCGGGATCATATGGGGTAGTGAAATCTCCAACCCCCCAACTTTGTGGCGACTAAGCATACATACATAATTTATTCCTTTATATCTTCACGGGGAAGGTTAAGTGAAAGAAATATTAAAACGTTGAACATTTATATATTATGTTTTAAAAAAAAGAAGGTCTAGAATAGAGACATTAGGACAACACAGAGGCGAAATATTTTATTAAACAGTTTCAAAGGCCAAGGGATATTGTGAACAAAGATCAAATTCTTTCGGAGTTGCATTAATATAGTATAATTCTATAGTAGATATACATGTTTGTCAATGTACGGCGTGTTGTTGGTATTTTAACATGTTTTTTTTTATAGGATAAAGGTGTAAAACGAGCACACAGTCCACCTGATGGTAAGTAGTTGCTGTGGCCCATAGACATCTACATCCATCCTCAACTACGAATCAAAATGCAGATGCGTTGACACCCATGAGGACTAAGATCGAATGCCTCGTCTCCAGTAAAAGGGGTCTCCGGTTCTCTACACTCACCATACGAAACACAGCAGCGTTAAGCTGCTATTTTACGCTGGTATTCTGTGAGAGCGTGGTCCTTCCCCGGTCGAGCCGACCCATTCGTACTACAACTATACTACTGATATAGCTGCAGCATGGCTCTACCACGTATTAAAATTAAAAATGCAACATGTTGTACTGACGTGTTTGAACTTGGTATGCATATTGTAGGATCATGTATAGGTACAAAAACCAGTTTACTTTATAAATGTTACTGTATTATTAAAGCACGCTTTCACAATATTTAAGAAACTTGCGTAACGGTTGAATAAATTTTAACCCTTAACGGCGTAAAATGTATTATTAATTGAATTGAATTTATTATACTGCCACAAGTGCCACCACCCAGACGAACTCACTCGCCCTAAACTCTAGAAGTAATAAGCCCTAGTATTAGTAGTATTAATATGTACACACAAACACAGAAGTCGTTAGGGACCTTCAAAAAACGAACTGTCTTTTCTTAAAAAAGGACGGAAATGCACCTGCAATTCTCCTAGTGTTCCAGTTCATGCAGCGGTCGACACGATCGAGGGTACCGTATGCTTGTTTTTCTCCTTTTCTATAGAAAGAAGAGGCACCTACTCGTGCCGCTTATGTGTTAACTTTGAGTTGCACTAGGATGCAGTATCAGAGACACAGGGGCAATCTCAACATAACCAGACAGACACGAAAACCAGCAATTTAGGTTTCGCAAATATATTGGTATCATCAGATATTCCAACTTAGGACAAGTCATTCTGACTACCAGGGCATGTTTTAGTCAGCGTTTATACTACATTAGACATAAAAGTTGTTTCAAATTTTTATTTGCATTAAATTGAATCAAATGTTTTACGCTGTAGGCGGAAACTTAAATAGCTTTTAAACCGTAACTACAAATACTCATCCATATTTTTTTAAATAGCTACATCAATTGTAATCTAAATATCCCACTAATTCCTTATTTTTACCCATCTCTCAGAACTCAGAGGAAGGGTAATGATTTCCGATTGTATGTACTAAGTATATTATATATTTCTTTGGCTCACTCTGAAGCCTGTACGTGTACGGCTTGATGAATTTTAAAATGTATCGATAGATACGTCTTAATTGTGGAAGTAACATAGAATATAATTATTGATATTTTCTCTTTTTGGCAGATATTTTACACAGTCCGGTTTTTTAATTACTTACTGTTATCACCAGAGCTCTTAACGCAAGTACTACAAACAATTATAAAACGGCTTATAAAACTATTTTTATTGCGATTTTTAAACTTATATTCTCGACGTTTCGAGTTCTTTGGAACACCCAATGACACGGAGGGATCCTACTATTTAATAACTTCCCTACACAAATTATAAAGGAATTGTATGATTTATTTTAGTTTGTAACAAAATATTTTAAATATTTATAAAGAAAACTAAGACTTTATTTACGATAAAAAATGTTCGCATTACGTAGTCGCATCGATCACAGCTAATGGTGTCACAAATACTATAAGATAATTTGTTAAAATTGTTGAGGAATATGTATCATATATTATACCATGCAAATACGGAAATAATTTACGATTAATGTTATTATTTACTACTGTAAAATGTACGTACTATTAACGAAATTGACGATTTTTCTTACAACAATCCACTGGCATGTTGCCAACTCCGAGTAGGTATGAAATATTAACATGAATGTAAAAATTTATTGTTTTACTGTACTTATATACTTAATCAAATAACGTACCTAATTTATATAATCTACATTATTATTGAAATTTTAGTTTTATAGTATTCAAAATATTCGCAATTCGTTTAAATTACGTCAGATAAGGTATTAAAAGCGATGAGTTTATAAAGATATAAAAATCGACTAAAATAATTTTCTTCGCCTATTATATATTTAGCTATTACGTATAGATTGTACGAAAGTGCATAAAATTGCTTAAATTGCCATTTGTAACAAGTACGTAATTTATAAAATAATTAACGTTCGAAAAAAATGTACCTAAATGATTTCCCGCCAAATTTACAGCTTTTATTATTTTATAATAATATAAGAAAAATGTACGGCTTGTTTATCTGCAGTGTGCATTGCTATAAAATAAGTAACATATTTTATTTAGGTTTATTGTGTGTCTCTTTTTCATAATAATAATACACAAATGGAGAAAGGTACCTACCTACATAATTCAATGATTCAAATTTAAAGGCTCGTAAGTAAGCCTTGTAGGCCTAAGAGAGGTGAGCGTTCTAGGTTTAACAATTCAAATCAACTCCTGCAGATGTACCCGGTATCAGGTACCTACCTACCCAGTTATTTTAGCAGTTCTGACCAAAGAGCATTGTGAGACGAAAATAACAATGCTCGACCTCTGACTTCCGTTTCGACTTGATATTATGGTTATCAGACACCTTACATAACTGTTTTCATAAGCACGTGCACCATCAGCACCACAACATGTGACACCGTTTTGTTTGTTTAGCCAAAGAATCACAAATGGCAGGGAAAACACTCACGCAGTTAATTTACGCAGTTAGCTACTAGAAACTTGTGATTCTGATGACGAAGTATGAAAGTAGAATGACGTGGAACAGTTGTTTTCACTTAACAAATTCACTTAATATAATACATTGGCGATATTGATACTATAGCCAGCGTTCTAATACTCACCTTTTAGCCTAAAACAGCTGAATAATCTCCCTGTAGGACTAGTCACGGATCTCACAAGCGCGGACACGAACTTGCACTCAAATATCACAGATTTCTATAAAACAAACAGTGTAGCACCACTTTCTATATTTTTCGTTAGTAACACGAGACGTTTGACGCTACCTGGCACGTTTAGAGTTTTCGAAAAGTCCATTGAACTGTTTAGGTTGAAATTTACGTCCAGCGAAATTATTATAGGTACGAAGTGGCAACGCTGTATAGACATCGTATACATTTTGCGGCGCTGCCGCTAGACGGCGTTGCAATCGGAGGGGGGCGGATCCGGGCGGGACGAAGCGGGTGGGTGCGAGTGCGAGCGAGATGCCGGAATCGCAGATCGTCGCCACGTTGCAGTACGAGCGAATATTTTATAATGGTGAGCTTATGGGATTATATGTCGAAATGTAATTGTTTAGATGGTGAAGACATCAGCAGATAATGGCGAATGCAGCAACTGTTGACCTTTTCGACGTACGCGTCAGCGCGTGTGGCGATAACACGAGGTCGTCGGTCGAGTGTGCGGCGTTGCCAGTCCGCTGCGGCATTCAGAACCCACGTTTCCACGGATTACGAAAGTGTCAGCGAAATCCCCGCGGCCCTTTGATACCGGCAGCTACCTGCTAAACGAACCTAGCCTAGACACGCAGCTATTGCGATGTGCCCTATCTAACCTACATACATACGTGTGTACTTTGATGCACTGGTTTTTTTATACACTTGTATTCAGTCTGAGTAAAAGTGTTTGCTTTGTTTTGTCGCATAACTAACCTATGAATACGTATATGTTGCGGCGAGCGGAAAAAATACGTTCGTATATATCATAGCCTATACGTTGTAAATCGTATGTTTAGATTGATATTTTTTTAAAACAGTGTTATGCAAAATGACATGAGTAATAATTTCTCTCTTCGTGTTATTACAATTATAGACTTAATTAAATAATGTGAAATTTGAATTATTCATTTTTCTGTTTTTTTTTTAATCTTCTATGTTCCAGAACTGTTTTTTTCATTAGTACTGCACTGCAACATAGAGAAATCATTCATGCAACATATTTTTATTTAAGGTAAATAAGTTTAGTTCTAAGTCGTCTGCCGTAACCGTAAAATTACTAGACGCATTTTATTTTACGCAACGATATGTTCACCTAGGTAGATATCTACATTAATTTTTACGAGCTAGGTACTGACGATAATTATTTAGAAATATTGCAACATTTTTTTAAGTTGACCAGTAAAGTCTATTTTCGTATAGACCTATAACTGGTCTACTTAAATATATTGTGTTTGTTTGCATTGGCACTACCGGAAAAAAACACGCTCTTAATGGTCCTATACTAGCTATTTGGGTTTTCGAGTCTAACTGTGTTGTTCATGTTCCTGTGTCCTGACTAAGGTACTCCGTGTCTCTGTCTGACTCTGACACCACAGCAAGTGAGCCGAATTCCTATATCGCATATTAACAAAGTTTCGTACATGGGGCTCCCGGTTCGTAACACATCATCATTACAGCCCTTCACAAGTCCACTGCTGAACATAGGCCTCCCCCAAGGAATGCCACAAAGCACGGTCCTGAGCCACCTGTATCCATCGACTTCCTGCATATCTTACCAGGTCGTCACTCCATCTAGTGGGGGGACGCCCTACACTTCGTCAGCCGAACTTCACATGTCTTCGAATTTTTTTTCTTATTTCTCAGACATGCAGGTTTCCTCAAAAGTTTTCCTTCACCGCCGAGCACGTGGTTAATCAATCAGCACTTAAAATTGCAATTGGTTAACAATTTCATTGGTGCCGGGCGGGGATCGAACCCGGGTTTCTCGCGTACTGTGAAATTTACAGCGAGCGCTAACCATCTGAGCTACCACAGCTCCTGGTATTCTATAAAGAAAGTTATTAACGAATAATTTCACATTCTTGTAACGCGTTATTTTTTCACCGATCACGGATGTAAGGTGTCAAGTTAGGCCGAACTACTGGATATGTGTTTTTTTTTATTGGATAAGGGTGGCAAACTAGTCCACCTGATGGTAAGTGGTTGCTGAGGCCCATAGACATCTACATCTATCCTCGATAACGAATCAAAATGCAGATGCGTTGTCACCCATGAGGACTAATATGGAATGCCTTGTTTCTAGTAAAAAGGGGCTTCGGTTCTCTAAACTCACCATACGAACACAGCAGAGTTAAGATGCTATTTTACGCTGGTATTCTGTGAGGGCGTGGTCCTTCCCCAGTCGAGCCGACCCATTCGTGCTATAGAGTCACTATACCGGAGGTTTCTAAACGTTAAGATAACGGAACACCCACCAAATACAAATACAAATCGAAGACATATAGATTAGATTTAAATAAGAACAAAAACTTTTATTAGAAATATTTCAAAAGTAAAACACTTTATTCTTTACTTTAACTTTTTAACGTGAATAATGAAATTGTTTCACTTTCTTATCAATAATTGCTTTATAGTTCGGTTTTATGTCTGACAGTCGTATGCGCAATAAAAATAATTTCGTGGAACCCTGGTGACTTTACTACGGAACCCACTTTAGGAATCGCTGCTCTATACTACCATATTATAGCAGCAGCATGGCTCTACTACGTAATAGAAATGTATAGTGTATGATATACATCTTGTTTCAAAAGCATTTTTTTAATAAAACTTAAATGACAAAAGAACTTACGGTCCACCTGATGATAAGTGCCTACTATAGTCCATGCACAACTGCAGTTAACGGAGGCAGTTACTAGTGCGCTATCATCCCTGAGGATTAAGAAGGAATGTCTCAAAGCCAATGTGATACTGATTATACTAGCTCTCAATACCCTATCCCCTTAAAACCGGAATGCAGTAATGCAAACACTGCTATTTGACAGTAGAAATAGATATAAAAAAACTATTGGTAAATCCAATTGTGCATGCCACAAGCGCATTAAAAACATTACGTATGACATGTTTATACCAATTTTTTTAAAGTACTTAGTTTAACGTTTTCACTAATAACCTTATTACTATACTTCCAATTTTCCGATAATTTTATGTCAAACTTCAATTAAAAAATAGTTTAGAAAATCCAAAAGTGCACGACTCATAATACTCATATGATAGTGAAAAAATTAAAAAAAAATGTAAATTGTAGTTCTATTCGTCAAAGAGTTCCAGTAGCAGTCACCGAAGTACACCTTCAAGTCACTCCGTCAAGTCCGGAGGTAAGGTCTATTCATAACTAACAAAACGAGCCCAAACTCGGCACATCTAGTTCTCCTCGTCGAGGAGTTCCAGTAGCAGATACCGAAGTACACCTTCAGGTCTCCATAAAGTCTAAGACGTCATCATTACAGCCCTTCACAAGTCCACTGCTGAACATAGGCCTCCCCCAAGGAATGCCACAAAGCACGGTCCTGAGCCACCTGTATCCATCGACTTCCTGCATATCTTACCAGGTCGTCACTCCATCTAGTGGGGGGACGCCCTACACATCGCTTGCCGGTACGAGGCTGCCTCTCGAGAACCTTTCTTCCCAATCGGTTGTCGGTTCTTCGAGCTATATGGCCGGCCCATTGCCACTTCAGCATACTAATTCTTTGGGCTATGTCGGTCACTCTGGGTCTACTGCGGATATCCTCGTTTTTAAGTCTATCACGCAGAGAGACGCCGAGAATAGCCCTCTCCATAGCTCGCTGAGCGACTTTGAGCTTCCTTATACGGCCAGCAGTGAAGGACCACGTCTCAGATCCATAGGTCATCACTGGCAACACGCACTGGTTGTATAATCTAGTTTTAAGGTTTTGAGGTATGTCTGACGAGAAGATGTGTCCTGAGTAAATAAGTACTCTGTGGCCCGGAGTGAGGCAAAGTGATCGATTTAAAAAAAAATAAGTTCAACAATCATTTATCTTTCTAACAATGTGATTTTTATATATCATTTATATGTTCAATATGATTTCATGCGACAAAACGTTGTAATCTTGATTTTTAGGCGCTAGTAGAACATACCTACGCGCTTTGCCCTTAAGACATCCAATAAGAGGGTTTTTTTATATGATGAGGGTGACAGGTGAGCACACAGTCCACCTGATGGTAAGTGGTTGCTGTGACCCATAGACATCTACACCCATCCTCGTTTGCGAATCAAAATGCAGATGCGTTGTCAGCCGTGAGGGCTAATATGTAAACTCTTTTCTAGTAAAAAGGGTCTCCGGTTCTCTACACTCACCATACGAAACACAGCAGCATAAGCTGCTATTTTACGCTGGTATTCTGTGAGAGCGTGGTCCTTCCCGGGTCAAGCCGACCCATTGGTGCTACAACTATACAATTAATATAGCTGCAGTATGGCTCTACCATGTTTAAAAGAAAAGGGTAGTACCTACCCAAACTGACTCCTAGGCAAAAAGGGACTCATATAACGTAGGCTGAATTATATTATTTCACCATCCATAAAATAGATTGAATGGAAACACATTTAGACAATGGAATTTTCCACTATTACTTCCAAATAAATAAAGCAACCTTGTTTCGAAAACAATAATTGCTTGTAATTTAGTAGGTGACGTGTACGATCTTTAGTATCGAGGCCGTATTCCGCCCACTAAGTGAGTAGTAATTTTCAAATTAATTTTTTTAAAGCCTTGGTACTGTTTACAAGACGTTCTGTCTTATACCGCAGCCGTTTTGTCCTTGTCGTTTAAGGCATTTTCATTTTTATCAGGATACATCTGTTAGAGAATCAGGATAGATGTAAATGTGTACAGGCCGCAGCATCTACTTACCATCAGACGGATTCTCTTCTCTTTTGTGATCCTTACTTGTATAAAAATATGAGATACGGATGAGTAAGCTGAAGTGGTATTGTGCCGGCCATATAGCTCGATGAACGGACAACCGATGGGGAAGAAAGGAAGAAAGGTTCTCGAGTGGCAGCCTCGTACCGGTAAGCGAAGTGTAGTGCGACCTGGGACACTGGGTGGAGTGACGGCTTGGTAAGAGATGCAGGATCGATGTAATTGGCTCAGGACCGTGCTTTGTGGCATTCTTTGGGGGAGGCCTATGTTCTGCAGTGGACTTGCGAAAAGCTGTAATAAAAATGAATAAAAACATGAACATGAGAATTCCATTAACTACAAGGATCTCGGAATAACTCTTTGGTTTACGAATTTTTTGTACTTCAGTTTTCACTTCTTTTTCTTTTTACTTCCAGTTTCTGCTTAATTTTTTTCCTG
The DNA here is from genome assembly GCA_029286625.1 of Parnassius orleans. NCBI lineage: Eukaryota > Metazoa > Arthropoda > Insecta > Lepidoptera > Papilionidae > Parnassius > Parnassius orleans. The sequence continues at coordinate 8,541,106 of JAGSMP010000006.1, read as the reverse complement.
TTTGTCGAATTACGTAATTACTTGTAATAATTTTGTTTAGCTGGACAGAAATTTTCTTAGAGTTGCCCAGGCCTTATTTTGTATCGTAACGAAAACCGACACAGTAATTCACCTTTTTTTAATAAAAAACTTTAAATTCGAATTGGAGGTTCTAGAATATTTAGAAATATCTTAATTATAGATAAAAGACTGGTCTCTGTCATATTTTTTCGACAGTAACCGAATACAGGTGATGCAAAACACGTTGGTTAAATAACATTTTTATTAAGAGAAATATATTTTTCTAAGAAATCGAATTCAATGGGACCCCACCTCGGTTCGCGTAGTATATTACAAGTTGAATAAAATTACACGCTACAGTTATGCTGCATGAAGGCCATTCGTTATGCATTCGGATCCCCAAAGCGCAATTTATGTTAAATACTGCACCCTAGGGAAAGCTGGTGAAGTTCCACGGATATTTTTTTTAATAAAACTGAAGTGACAAACGAACTTACAGCCCACCTTATGGTAAGAGGCTACTGTAGCCCATGGACTACACTTACCCACCATGGAAGTCCACCTAGTGACTATGTAATGATGAACTTTGAAAATAATAATACATATATTAAGATATAATATTTATAATTGCGTCATTCTAATACAGTTGTAACTGACAATCAAAATTTCTCGGCCTGTTTCGACCAGATTACCTATATACTTACTACCCAGCGTGGTAAGTACAAAAATTCGTTTAAACTTCGTTACATATTCGGTGTATTTTATTTTTTATTTTTTACCGAGCAAGGGATAAAAAATATATAATAAAAGCTAAATTGGCAAACAGTATTAAGTCAATTTCATAATATTTTGAAAATTTTATTTTCTGTTATAATGATTGGCACAATTTTTCAAGCCATACATTTTTTTAATTTTAAGACCATGCTTCTATCTGAATAGAACATTGTCACTTTTATACATTTGAAGTACCTAACTCAAATTTGAACTAGGGAACTCTCTATAAACCTAAACTACACCTAGCTAGAGCGTTCTCAACTCGCAAGGAAGACGTATTATGTATATTTGAGTTTTAACTTTTTTAAGACCGAGTTCACAAATTATGCTTTAAGTCAGATATAAAATAACTTCGGCAAAGTTTTCCTACCTTGGGCGACCACTATGTCCAGCTGTGGACTGTCACGGATCTGAACTGGACTGAACAGGAAGATGTATTCAGTAGTCCATTATAAATTTCCACATTATCCGTCGTAACTACTTTTATAGGTAATGAACGTGTATTTCTAACAGTAAAGTAGTTTATTTTAAAGAGTTCATTATAAAAGTGTCTACATTTTAAATGCAGTATATATTCTGCATTTAATACAGTATGCATTAAATGCAGTATACATTTAAATTGTAGCTTTAGCTAGGAGCAGTCACACCGCAGACTACATAAAAGTTTCATTTCTTCTGAAACAAAACTAAAATTTTAATGAACGCACTAATTAAAACTTGTGAACTCTTAATTAAGTCAACAGTAACTACAGCTTTTGCTAATTAACCGCTTTGAACCGACCGACTAGTTTCTTAAAGATAAATTGATGTTAGAAGAACTTTACATCTTACATGAAACAGAATCTTGTTGTTTAGGGACCGCTTAGCTCAGTAATCATAGCATCAAATTGCCGGTTCCAGGTTTGTATTGAGAGGCGCAATGTGTGCAAAACTTTTATATTTTTAAGAAAAAAAAACTCCATTAATATTACCAACATTTTCGTGTTGGTAATATTAATGGAGGCCTATGTTCCACTGCTGAACATAGGCCTCGCCCAAATATTGCCTCATAGATCCCCTCTATGTATGGTGGACCCCTGTATTATTAGCAACCGCAGTATTTTATTACTTTGTGTTGTTATCAGGAAAATATGCTGCCTATTCCTGCATTTCCCAGTGCATGCCTATCTCCTGCATTTTCCTCCTAAGATAGCCACGGAGTGATATGGGTCTTTAACAAAAAAAAATCACAACAAGTAAATTGAAAATTCCGATTCACAAAAGTCCAATGATGAATTTGAATCCACAAAATTTTAGTTTTATTTATAAAAAAAATACTTACGTTTTTGCGTTGCGTAAATTCGACTATAATGTATCTGTAATTCGCAAAAGTATTAAAACGATTTCATTTTCCAATTCAGTCGCCATTTTGATTTTAAGTAAAAAATCACAAACAAAAAGTTACCATCAAAAAGATTAATGTTTTTTGCTTCGCTTATTATAATTAGGACCGAGGCGACTGAGTTTTCCGATTCTACTTGGAAACATTTTGCCGCCGATGCCAATGAAACTGTTAATTGCAATTTGAAGTGGCAACACCGTATAGTGGCGGACTAAGAGAATCCACTAATCCATATCATCCTGTGGGTGTCGTTAGAGGCGAAAGAGGGCAACTGAAATAGGAGATGGAGAGATGCATCATCCTGATAATAACACAATAATAATAATAACAACTGCGGTTGCCAACCTGCTTGTCGAAATATAAAGCGTGGCAACTTTTTTTTTATAGGAGAGGGGGCAAACGAGCATGCGGCTCAACTGATGGTAAGTGACTACCGCCGCCCATGAACAACTGCAACACCAGGGGAATTGCAGATGCATTGCCGGCCTTTTAAAAAGGAGTAGGCTCTTTTCTTGAAGGTCCCTAAGTCTTATCGGTCCGGAAAAATCGCTGGTGGTAATCGATTCCACGAGGAAGTTGTGCGAGGAAGAAAACTTCTTCTAAATCGCACAGTGGTGGACCGCCAATCATCCATATGGTATGGTATGGATGGTATCGCGAGTTTTGTCGCGATGTGCGATGGTGAAATTGAGCGGCTGGAATTAGTCCGAACAATTCCTCAGAGCACTCCCCGTGATAGATGCGATAGAATACGCAAAGAGATGCAACATCTCTACGCAGTGCCAGTGAGTCCAGCTGATCGGAAAGAACTGCCAGAGCACTCCCCTGCCCAGAGATGGGAACAGTATTCCATGTGGGGCCGAACCTGCGCCTTGTAAAGTTGCAAGGGGTGTGCCGGTATGAAATACTGTCCCGCTCTGCTGAGCACGCCAAGCTTTTTAGAGGCCAATTTGGCCTTCTCTTCCAAGTGACCACGAAACTGCACATCACTCGATATGTCGACACCGAGGATTTCGATACTAGCTGAGGCAACAAGGGGAGTGTCTTGAAACTGAGGAGATACGACAAAGGGGTTCTTTTTAGCGGTAAACGCGCAAACTTGTGTCTTGTGGGGATTTAACTTGACTAGATTTAGTCGCCTCCAGTCAGAGACAACAAAGTCTCGACTTCAGACACAAGTTTGTTCCAGTACTCGGCGACGTTTTCCCGAGAAATATTGGCACGGCCGGTGTATAAAGCATCACCAGTGCTGTCGTCTGCATAGCAATGAATGTTACCGATTTGCAACATATCATTGATATGCAGAAGAAACAGCGTTGGTGATAGCACGCAGCCTTGTGGAACACCAGCGTTAATGGGCTTGTAATCGGAGCATGCACCGTCTACTACGACCTTGATGCTCCGATCTGCAAGAAAGCTGGTGATCCAATTGCACAATTTCTCGGGAAGCCTATAGGAAGGGAGCTTCGAAAGAAGCGCTTTGTGCCAAACCCGATCGAAGGCCTTCGCTATGTCCAAACTAACGGCCAACGCCTCCTGCTTGGACTCTACTGCCTCCGCCCATTTATGAGTTAGGTAACCTAGAAGATCACCAGCTGAGCGACCTCGACGGAAACCGTACTGACGGTCACTAATCAGCTGGTGATCCTCAAGGTACCGCATTAGCTGGCAGTTAATAATAGTTTCCATTACTTTGGAGAACAAGGAGGTGATAGCGATAGGCCTGTAGTTGGACGGATCTGAGCGGTCGCCTTTTTTAGGGTTCGGATGCACCAAAGCTGTCTTCCATGAGTTCGGGACTACGCCTAGGGAGTAGGAGTACCGAAAAAGACGCGTTAAAACCGGTGCCAACTCCGCAGCACACGTCTTCAACACAATAGGTGGGACTCCATCAGGCCCACTCGACTTGTTGATGTCCAGGGAGAGGAGTGCCTTACGCACCGAGCGCTGTATAAACAGCACTTCCTGCATGGAGCACTCACACCGCAGGATGGTCGGCGCTGTGTTCCCCCCGTCATCGAGAGTCGATTTGGAAGCAAAAAGAGAGCCTAGCAGATCGGCTTTCTCCTTTGCGTCATGGGCCAGTGAGTCGTCCACCCTGTGCAGAGATGGCAGAGATGGCTGACAGAAGTACCCTTGGACAGCCTTGGCGAGACCAGAATGCCCGTGTTCTCGAAGGAAGTCGAACTAGTTTCTCGCCAATTTTGAAAGATGCGCTCTGACTTTGCCTTGGCAATGACGCTTTTGAAGGACCTGGAGGCGGAATTATACTTCTTTTTAAGAGCGCTGGTGTTTACGTCCCGGGACGTTGATGCGTCAGCCCAGGCCCGGTAGCACTCCTGCTAATAGCGTGATGCAATTTTACAGGAGCGAACAAATCATGGCTGAATTCTGCCTTCGATAGGCACCACAGATGATGGAATAAATAATGCCATTCCCTGAAGCACCACATCAGCGACAGAATCAGCAACAACGTTGGATGCAAAAAAAGACCGCATCCCGTCCCAATCGCCGACCTATAGTGCCAAACACGGCGGCGAGCTGCAGATCGCAACTGCGATGGGAGCGTGAGTGGCACCGTACTCCGGATCAGACAATGGTCCGAAGAGCCAAGAGGGGCATCGACGGAGACCTGATATCCGTCAGGATGAGAGGCCAGCAGAAGGTCCAACAGGGAAGGTACATGATCCTCCACATCTGGGATCCGCGTAGGCAAAGTAACCAGTTGTGTCAGACCATATGCCAAGGCAAAGTCATAAACAGACCTACCCGCATGATCGATTAAACGGGAACCAAGCCATTCGGCGTGGTGGGCGTTAAAATCACCGAGTATCACGATCTCTGCTGATGGGACCTGTTGTAGCACGGAGTCTGCAGCTATTTGGACGTGGTCGATGAGTCGGTATGTGTCGGCATTACCGCTATTGGACCTATAGAGGCACCCGTAGACGCGGGGATGGTCGTCGCTGTCTACGCGCAGCCATAGGATGGACAGGTCCGTACCTTCAAGACTGCCGAGGCGTCGAAAACAGATGTCCTCTCTGACGTACACGCAAACTCCAGCCCGGGGCACAAAGGAGTGTTCTAATTTGTACCCCGGGTAGGAGAGATACGAAGTATCAGCCAGCTGAGAGTACACCTGCGTCTCGGTTAGAAAGAGCAAGGCCGGCTTTGCCGTCTCCAAATTGTAGTGGACGGCGTTAAGGTTTGAATGAAGTCCCCTGCAGAAATTCACGGAAAGCGTGGCAAGGGTCGCCTTTGTCGTTTTACTCCGCTTGCCCCGAGCAGGTTTCGTCTTGAGCGGAATTTCGCCCCCTTCCCCCCCCCCCCCCTGAATACGCGGGGCAGCCTGAGCACCCACGCTCAGAAGAAGTAGGGTAGCTTGGGCGTGGATGCTTAGCGAGGGATTCTCCAGGGATGTTGGTACCCTCCTGGGGTAGTCTTCCGTTTAATTCCGTTACCATGTTGATGGAGGGGGGAATTGGACCTCCGGCCACGTGGCTCTACCACTGCTAATCTGAACTGGCTACTATGAGGCAATCTATAGGGAAGGCTGATGTTTAGCAGTGTAATTAGATAGGCTTAAATGATGATGATTATAAAGACAGTTTATAACTGAACAGAAATGACAAAACGAAATCTTTTTGCTTTTTTATTTCTTTAATGGTAGGATTTTCTGCCTACAAATCCGTCCGAATATCTCTACATAGTATAAAACAAAGTCGCTTCCCGATGTCTGTACGCTTAGATCTTTTAAACTACGTAACGAATTTTGATACAATTTTCAACAATCGACATAATGATTCAAAATAAAGGTTTGTATATATAATACATGCATATCATATATTATATAATTCTGTCCGTGTGTATGTGACTGAACTCCTCCTAAACGGCTGGATCGATTTTGATGAAATTTTGTGTGTGTGATTAAGTTGATTAGGAATGGTTTAGATTCACAAATGGACCCGGTAGGTGGCGTTGTTATCGAGACGGCGGATGGCTAGTACTTAAATAAGTACAAGTTTCTTACCTATTCCTGCCGCGAAGTAGTAATGCATCAACTGATGGCACTTGTATAATTACAAGTCTTCTTTGTTTCAAGTTCACTGCAGGCGTCCATGGGTTACAGTAACCATTCACCATCTGGTGAGTTAATTTTACAATTTAATTTGATTAAAAATATATCTACGTCATAGTAGATTTAGACTTTCTTCACATCCGACAATGTTTTTAATCAAAATTAATTGCAACTTGCAAGTAATATGCTCTAATTTTTCTTTCTTGTCGTTGTATTTTAACGTGGTAGAGCCACGCCGCAGCTATATTGTAGTTGCAGCAAGATGGTCGATTTGACCGGTTGTATCGACACAGAATCCCAGCGTAAATGCTGCTGTGTTTCGTATGCTGAGTGTGGAGAGCCGGAGACCTTTTTAATCCTCAATCGAGGACAGAAATAGATGTCTCTGAACCACAGCTTTCACTCACCGTCAGGTGGACTGTGTGCTCGTTTGTCACCCTTAGTCCATAAAACTTATTTTATTAAATGTCTTTCAATCTTGCAAACAAAGAGCCATAATGGCGCAGCTGACAAGCGCTCGCCTTTAGTTTCGTTCAGTTTCGTTACATGCGAGCAGTCAGGAGTTCAAATATTATTACTGGCTTTTACCCGCGACTTCCTATAACTATAATAGAGATTTTTGAGCAAATAGTTCATATATTGAAAACCACTTCAAACCCTGTTTTTACTATTATCGCGAAAATTACGTGCGATATAAAATTAATCGGAAGAAAGACTGTGAGGCTCTTTTTTATTACTTATGTAACTGCTAACCAAAAAGGTTTTGTTCAATTTTTTATTTATTGATGTTAGAGTTTATGAGATATTCATCAAAAACCATTCATGTTATCAGTATTTCGATTTCGTCCAGCTATTCTAATTTTAAGCCTGAAAGGACCGACAGACAGATAAAAAATTTAAAAAAGATTGTTCTTGTCTTAAAATATTACATCTCTGCTTTATATACTATAATATATATTATAATATGTATGTAGATTAAATCTAAATTTTTATCGCATTTTATGGTAATGTTTGTAGTTAATCGCTGTTTTAAAGATCTAATTTGCTTATACACAGTTATTTTAGCCACCATTTGTCGGATGTCAATTTTTTTTACCATTTCTCAGCTCATTCTGTACTTGATCACTGACACCAGACCAGCACCGCTAAGTTATAAATTATTACAATCTTAATTCTATCTGATTTATCAGAGACCTTTCTCCTCTCCTTTTCATTTCCGAGTAGGTTTCCTCAACTCACAATGTTTTCTTTCACCGTCGAACAATTAAACCAAATTTTTATACATATTTAGTGTAACCCAATTTTTTGTATTTAGTAATTGTTTAAGTTCATCGCGTCATGGTTACACAGGAACTAAGCGCTCGGCGTAAATTTCAAAGAACGCGAGCAATCTGGGTTGGATGACGGTGGAATGGACCCCGCCGGTACTAATGAAATTATCAATTGCAATTTTAAGTGATAATTTACAACGTTCACGGCGGTGAAAGAAAAGATCCATGAAGAAACCTGCATTTCCGAGAAGTAAAATATTTCCAGAATATCAGAGAGACTGCCGAAACGCATTGGAGTAGCAAGGCCGAATAATGGGTTGAGAATCCTTTATTAGAAATGAGGGGAATCCTGTGGCCAGCAGTAGAACGTATGTAGGCTGTATCTTTACTTTACTTTATTTTAGGTTAGCGAAGGTATATTGCAGGTTAAACAACAGTAATATATCTTTCGAGCGGAAAGAATATTCAAATAATGTACCTAATAGTATTGATTGTTACTTCCTTCTGCGATTAAATGTTACGAGCGCGGTATTTAATATTTGGCGGGAAAATTTCGGGAATCCCCGATTACCAATTACAGTTGCAGTTTAATAAAAAAATAAAGGAAATATTTGCGTTCTGTATGACGGGAATTGGGCGAATCCGTTACTTGCACGGATACCAGCCGAATTGGCCCTACCCTATAGAAAGGGACCGGAGGGCATTGACCGTGTGAGGCACATGTTCATCGAATAAAGAGTTCTACCAAAGCAAAAAACTTAATTTAAATATTTTTTTACTACTTAACGAAATTATTTTCATGTAACACTTTGTTAAAATAAAGGGAATTATAATAATATACATATTTTATTTGTAACTATTATACAGGGGATACATGCCATACTTTCCACGCTTGGCAAGCGGGTTGGCTCCGCACGCACGTGGGATTAAACACGCAGTTTGCCAAAGTATGTAGGTGGCTCGGGACCGTACTTTGTGGCAATCTATGGGGGAGGTCTATGTTCAACAAGAGACTTGTGATGGGATTTAGTAAAACTAAATACCAGCGTAAAATAGCAGCTTAACGCTGCTGTGTTTTGTATGATGGATGAGTGTACAGAACCGGAGACCCTTTTTACTGGAAACGAGGCATTCCATCTTAGTCCTCACGGGTGACAACGCATCTGCATTTTGATTCGTAATCGAGGATAGATGTAAATGTCTATGGACCACAGCAACCACTTACCATCAGGTGGACTGTGTGCTCGTTTGTCACCCTTATCATATAAAAAAAATACTGATATGTTACATATATTTGAATGATACAGCAGTCATTATTTGGCGCCTGGGCTTTGGGCATTAATCACCGTTGTTATCCATTGCTGAACGTAAGAGTTCACAAATAGAAAAACTAAACTAGAGTAGAGTCGTTTGACAATTTGCGGTAATATGTGATACGTGGTAGAGCTAAGTTGCAACTGTATTATACGTTATAACGATGGGTCGGTTCGGCCGGGGTAGAATAACGTTGTCAAAGAATACCATAAAAACACAACTTAATGCTGATGTGTGACGTGCAGTATGGGACAAAATCGGAGACTCTTTTACTGGCAACGACACTCTTAATCATGGACAGATGTACATGTCATGGCTCATAACATTCGCTTATCATCAGGTGGACTTTGTGCTGTTTTCTTTTTCATCTTCGCCCTTAGTTGTATAAGACAAAAAAAATTCGTGTCCCTAAGTGACAACAACAGCAACTAAAGAATATATGATAAACAATAGATTTTTATAGTTGTAGCACGAATGGGTTGGTTTGACCGGGGAAGGACCACGCTCTCACAGAATACCAGCGTAAAATAGGAGCTTAATGCTGCTGTGTTTCGTATGGTGAGTGTAGAGATCCGGAGACCCTTTTTACTGGATAAGAGTCATTCCATCTTAATCAACGCATCTGCATTTTTATTCCTAATTGAGTATAGATATAGATGTCTATGGGCCACAGTATGTCACTTCACCACTCACCATCAGGTGGACTGAGTGCTCGTTTGTCACCATTATTCGTTAAAATAATATTTGCTTTAAGAAAAATATATTTCGAATAAAGCAAAGCTTATATTTTATTTATTTTCGTATCGTACTAATTTATGATGCAACGTTGTTATACTGTAGAGCTCTATGCGTTTAGTTTGTCAGTGAATGAACGCATCGTTTGCATTTGTATATGAAACGGAGTCAAAACAATCATAGCGTGGGAGATAAATGGATGATCGCTGTGTTTATCTACCCCAATTTCTTCAGAAGCATCATCATCGACCAAATAGCATGGATCTAATTTTAGTGGCCCATACGTCTCGGCGTACTGACAGGAATTAATTGCGGTCGTTAATCTTCTGCTACTCTGTTTGATCTACCGCCTAGTTCCGTAGGTAGGAGGCTACGTAACTGACGATCTTGAATTTTAATATAAGTCAAAAAGTTTAATTATTTTCGCTGCTATTTCGAATAAAAATTTAAGACTTTAGGTTTCTTATTAGTATCAGAGACAGTTCTTTACAAGTTAGAGTCACGCTGCGACCGGGTAAGCACCATGCTCATACTGAATGCTAGCGTAAAATGGCAAAAACATCTGCTGTGTTTTCTATTGAGTGACGAGGACAAGTGACCCTATTTACTGAATTTCATAATCATACCCGGGGGTTACAAAACATGTGTATATTAATTTTGATCGAGAATAGATGTAGGTGTCTATTGGCCAAATACTCAAACGTTACTCAATTTTAAGATGTCGTTAAGTCTCGTTCACTTTCGTCAGTCACTTTGACTTTAAGTGATAGAGGCAGCACGAGATTCAATGGCATCTTAAAATCGAGTAGCGTTTGAGTATTTGGGCATATGAGCCATAGAATCCACTTACCATCAGGAAGTACATCCGCTCGTTTGCTGCCCTTTCTTTTATAAAAAGGAGAAAGCAGCCATTAGGCCTACTTTATGATAAATAGCCACCACAATCTAGATAAGATTATATTATAGATATTTAAAAGAAACTTCGAAGAGAAGATGCCAGGAAGATCACATCTTCACTAGCCAAGCCCATGGTCAGACGTAAAATATCCAGACTAACTACGAGGAGCAGTGTCAAAGATGTGAGACGTCTGGTGCGTCAATAGCTAAGCGTGGCAATAAACATAAATACTTTCTTTTTACATCGGGTGGTGGGCCCATACCCAGCAGTGAAGTGTTATGACTTGGTGAAAAGGATGAATACATATACAGAGTTATTTTGCAATAACTGGCCAAATTTGCAGAGAAGGTTCAGAATAAGTAATATGGTGAAGAAAAATAAATAAAAATATCACAATAATTCTGTCCTTTTTATCTTTTAAATTCAAAATGCGTGGTAATGCATTATTTTGAGTAATTTTACTGCGCACGCACACATTCGTAAGGGTCGATCGGTAGGCAAGAAAGTTGTTGCCATAAATCACAATCGATTTGGGATAATTCCAAATAAAAGTAGAAGCCTTATCTACTCGTATTTTTAAAAAACTGCAATAACGGTATATCATTATTTATATATTTGAATTTAAGTTTAAAATTTGGCTACTCTTTGAAAAATAACCCTGTATGAAGATGTGTTAGGCTTAATAAATTTGTTTACTTTATTTTTGTGGTTCAACTGAATATATTATCGTGCTTACCTCTTCCTGATGAATATAGCACATTTAATTTGCTGTTCACTGTTATTATGCGTATTAGGTGGGTATACGAGTAGTTTTTGGCACTTTCTCACAAGATTGCTTCTAATGGGCACATTTAATACATTGTATTCACTTTTTCCTATTTTATGTTCAGACATTTTTGTCGCCGATTGACTTACCTACGTCAAAAATTGCTATATATGTCAAAAGCAATGAAACTCTCTGTTAAACGTAGTGATTATGTTCTCTTTGCTTATTGTCGATCCCCGTCGATCCAATTCAAAGAGATACCTATATTTTATTAAAAACTTTTGTATTATATATGTTTGTACTTGAAGTAAAAATGAACACAAGTAATGTTTATTATTCGTGTTTTCATTTTCAAACATAGAAATAGCTCTATATTTCTCTAGTATATTGTCCGCCTGAATTTGAAAACAAGAGGCAGAAACAATCTAGAGTTTAGTTACAATTCTATGTTTATATACAAATATAAGTTTAGATTTAAGTATTTATTTCTGACACTTGAAACCTCACGGTAGAGAGTAATTGTGTTGTGTGCTTGAAACTTAAAAAAGGTATTTCAATTATCATATTTCATTTATAATAGAAAGTGAAAATTATTTTTTTCTTTAATTTTTTTTTGGGATTATTGTCAAAATGACATGCCAATCCCATCATACCTTATAATAATTACTGCTAACACTAGAACAAAATAAAAATGTATAATTGTGAGTACTAGTTAAATTACTAACCTAAAAAGAAATTTATACTGAAGAAGAGAAGAAGCACGCCGGAATAACTCTCTTGACATCTTTGGTTTGGGGTTTGATAAAACCATTTGCACTAGATCGACATCCAAAACATTTGCGTTAAATTCTTTCAACACAGTCTGTCTATCTTTTTCGTTCTTGACACACTCCATCAACAAAAATGTTAAACATCTTCAACTTTGTTGCATACATCACAATTCGGTGAAGGTTTATTTTCCATTAAAAAAGCGAACTTTGCTGATGGAATATGACCAGAACGAAGCCTAAAGGCTAACTTAACAAAATTTCTGCTGAGATCACAATCACTAAACCAAGGTACGCGATGAGGCTCGCTTTGTATAGTTCTATACCAGATGCCTTTCGTTTTAGATTTCTCTTCAAAATAGCTTTTCCAATTTTGGTAACATACACTTTTAAAATTTGAGACATATTCAGTCGGATCTGGTATAAAATTAGTGATTTCACCCTCTACTGCAGCTAGCTTAGATAAGCGATCAGCCTCTTCATTACCCTTAAGGCCTATATGACCCGGGACCCATTGCAATATTAACTGAACATTCCGTTTGTTATAAATATTAATAAATTTTAAAATATCATAACCTATCGAGCTGCCTCTGAAACCAGAGGCACACCGAGCTATATGCTGTAAAGCACTTTTGCTATCGCAAAAAATAACTATTTTATTAATTTTATTTTTAAGTGCATACATCAAAGCTTGAAAAATTGCAATGAGCTCCAGCGTCATTATTGACACATCAACATTTAACTTACATTTAGCCCTGTATCCTAAATATTGATCAAAGACACCAGCTCCTAAGCTATTTTTATTTTTTGAGCCGTCAGTGTATATTTTATGCCACGCCAAATAGCTTATGTTAAGTTCAGAAATAACACTATTAATTAACAAATTAGGTTCATAACAATTTTTACATAAATTTACATATAGGTTTAATTTAATAACATTTTTAACGTCTATGGCTGTCACCCAAATATCCAAATCAAATGTCTTTAGAATCGACGAAGAATTAATAACAACTTCACTTAAGTCATTACACACTGTGACAAGTAGCGGTTTTTTTTTCTTAACCCAATAAAGTGAAAATTATTATTAGTCGAAATTTTATAGTAGGACTCGTTTTCTGTCAAGAAGACCATCTGGGTTTGAACTACAATTATTTATTTCAAGCGCCGATCAGCATAGCACCCGCTGTTATGTTCCGGTTTGAAGGATAAGAGGGTAAGAGATTCAGGTTCAGGAGATTTGTAAAGTCTTGGGAAAGAGCAAGTCATCCCCAACACAAGATAGGTATTGTATCACTCTCTGGGGCTGTTTCAGAATAATAATATGTGTTTACTGATGATGAGTAATAAAAGTAATTTTTGTTTATTACTAGGGTCGACGAGTTGCACCAGCCACCCTTCACGTGTAACTTGTTGCTGAATTCTCGGATTTTTAAAATAAATACTCACGACGCAGTTTATTTTGCTAAAATTTTAATATAATTTATTTAGTTAAAATTCGGGTTTGGATGATTTTGGGACCATATCAGTAGCATTTGTAGGTAGTAGGGCTCTTGTCCTGCTGCCAAGCAGCAGTTCACTCACGGTGTGTATTATTTATCAATAATTCATCATCATCATCATCATCATCATAATTATTTCCAGCCATTTCAAGTCCACTGCCGAACTTATATAATACGACTTCCAGATCTCACTCGTCGTCACTCCATCTAGAGGAGTGTAGCCTTTCACTTCCCTTACAGTTTAAGTTTTAAATTAAGATTTTTTTATCTTCGTATTTAAAAAAGACATACAGTTAACAAAAAGAAGATATATAACAGCTGCTTAATTATATAGGCCATGGCCAAAAAGTTCGAAATAAACGTGAGCAAACCAACTTCTACCGCTGCGCCGAGACCAATGACATTGTTAATTAAAATTTTAAGTGCTGATTTACCACGTACCCGTTAGTGAAGGAAACATCTTATTGGGACTTGCAAGTATTAAGAAATAGTAATTCCGAGGACATGTCCACTAATACGCAATGGGGCAGTGCAGCGAATACTTCCGATCCCTAAACTCTAAAACCCTCTCAAAAATGAGAAGAGGCCTGTGCCGAGCAGTAGGACTTAAATAGGCTGTATCTTTACTTTCCTTTCACAAAATACTTATACTTTTTAAGACAGTTAATTTGTTAGTCGGGAAGGGACGCCTTAGGCGAAAATTTATCGACCAAATTGGCGATATATTGAAAATGGGCCAAATTAATAGTAACCGACGAGCATGTATGCGTAGATATATGGATGTAAAGGAGGGAGAGAGGTGTGTCGTGATCGTGCCAAATGGAAGTCCGTAGTCTCTGTCTACCCCTCTGGGTGACGGGCGTGAATGTTTATGTATGTATGTATGTATATGTTAATTTGTTAGATGAAGGTTTTTGCTAAAACGACATAGTTACATGATTATAAACAAAACACATGTTATTTAATAAGGAGGAACGCAGACCAAAAAACGCGATAAGAAATATCGTGAGGCAAAAGTTTTTAACCTGCGATAATTCCGTCCAGGTCGCAGGTAGCGAAGGTCGCCGCCCCACCCTTTTCGCCCGCCACCCCTAATACAACCCTCGTACACAACTGCTAGGGTCCCCAGGCTTCGTTTTACTGCGAGGTTTGGTAAAGATACATTTCCCGCTATACTCCTGTTCCTGCCTATAAAACATACCAATTTGTTTTTTTTTATAGAATAAGGGTGACAAACGAGCACACAGTCCACCAGATGGTAAGTGGTTGCTGTGGCATATAGACATTTACATCTATCTTCGTTTGCGAATTTAAATGCAGATGCGTTGTCAGCCGTGAGGACTAAGATAGAATGCCTCTTTTCCAGTAAAAAGGGTCTCCGGTTCTCTACACTCACCATACGAAACACAGCAGCATTAAGCTGCTATTTTAGGCTGGTATTCTGTGAGAGCGTGGTCCTTCCCCGGTCGAGCCGACCCATTCGTGCTACAACTATACTATTAATATAGCTGCAGCATGGCTCTACCACGTAAAAAATTGTTTAAAAAATTTATTTTGCTTTGTTAGTACTTCATTCTATTGTTTGCTCGATAGAGGAAGTGATATTAATATAGGCAGAGACAAGATGCTCGGACTATAAATTTTAATGGATTACAAACATATTTACTTAATTCGATACGTTTTTAAGACTGCAATATCTTACATTAAGGCAGTATTATTATTTATTCTGTGATTAAGGTCTTTAAACTGTGATAAAAGTATAAAAGAGGATACAAGAGTTTCTTTCGCCGTTTCTTCTTCAGTCAGAGGAACCTCATATATATATATACTTTGATCTGAAATATCTCCTCTTTGGTTATGAATTCCAAATTCAAATTTATAAATTCATTTAGCTGGTACATTTGAGATTTGAAAACAGTCATTCATTTGTTTTTTCCTCATTATTTTATTCTTTGGCGTCGCTTATTACCGCACAATGGAAAAAATGAAATATCGGTATATTTACGAGTACGAGTTCTACCGTGGCACGAGTGCTGCAGAAACAGCTCGAAAGATTAATGATGTGTACGGCGCTGCTGTCGCAAAAGAAAGCATGGTACGTTTTTGGTTTTAACGTTTTCGTTCTGGAAATTTCGAGCTTCAGAACCAACCCCGTGGACGGCCGGAGACCAAAGTGGAAAATTAAGAATTAAAGGCTATTGTGGAAGCGGATCCATCACAAAGCACTTCAGAGATAGCTGCGGGCTTCGGGGTAAGTGATAAAACTGTATTAATCCACTTGAAGCAAATCGGGAAAGTAAAAAAACTTGAACGATGGGTACCTCATGAGTGAATCGAACTTGCAAACACGCGTCGACTGCTTTGTTACTTTGCTCAACCGACACAATAATGAAGGGATTTTAAATCGAATCATTACTTGTGATGAAAAGTGGATACTGTACGATAATCGGAAGCGCTCGTCGCAATGGCTGAACCCTGGAGACCCAGCCAAATCCTGCCCTAAACGAAAATTGACTCAGAAAAAGTTACTTGTGAGTGTTTGGTGGACTAGCGCCGGTGTCGTTCATTACAGCTTTCTAAAATCTCGCCAAACGATTACGGCAATATCTATTGTCAGCAACTGCAAACCATGAAGGAAGAACTAGCTGCTAAACAACCGAGATTGGTCAATCGCTCTAGGCCACTGCTGCTTCACGACAACGCAAGACCACACACTGCACAACAAACAACCACTAAGTTAGATGAGCTACAATTGGAATGTCTGCGACATCTACCGTACTCCCCGGACCTTGCTCCAACAGATTACCATTTTTTCCGGAATTTGGACAACTTCTTACAAGGAAAAAAATTCAACTCCGATGCGGCAGTCCAAACCGCCTTCAACCGCCTTCAAAGAGTTTATTGATTCTCGCCCCCATGGTTTTTTTAGTAAAGGGATCAATGAACTACCTATGAGATGGCAAAAGTGCATAGATAACAATGGTGCATACTTTGATTAATTAAATGTATTTTACAAAAAAAAAATAACTTTATATTCCTCCCGTACAAAACGCCAATTTCATATGTAAGGACCTAATATATATATATATATATATATATATATATAAAATCAAATCAAATCAAATCAAATCATTTATTTCGCAAAACATGGGTACAGACGGATGGATACAGAGTCAACATTTGTTTCCACATGTTTTGCCTTTTGTAACATGCGTAAAATTGTTTAAAATAAATATGTTAAAAACAAATTAAAATTAAAAAATAAAATTAGAAATAAACACTTTTATAAATTTTCTTTTCTTTCATAAACACTTTATATTTATGTTTTTAGGAAAACATAACAAAATAGTAAAATTATTTTTGTTCATTTGAGAAATATCACGCAAAATCCTGGATCTATAGTAATTTACTTAGTTAAGCAAAATCAATAAAAATAAAATCAAAATTTATGGTTAAAGAATTCCTTGATATTATAAAAGGCAGTCTTTATTAGCCACTGCTTTAAACTTTTTCATTCGCCTTAATGGCTGTTCACGAATATTTTAGGAACTTTATTATAAACCTTGATACACATCATGAGGCAATTCCTCTGGAATAATGTAGTTTTACAAGATGGCATGAGTAGACGTGTCGGATCTCTTTTGCTAGAGAGTTATTATTTTCTTGCACGGTAACAAATTGATTAGAATTATTTTAATGAAAACACAGATTTCAATATATATAAACCAGTTAAAGTGAGAATACTTTTTCCTTGAACAGGGTCTACAGCTTTCAAGAGGGCCTACATTACACAGTGCACGAATACATTTCTTCTGACTTAGGAAGGCTTTGTTTGCGTCAGTTGAGTTGCCCCACAAGAGTAGTCCATATCTTAAGACGGATTCAACGTATCCGTAGTAAGCAATACGTGCTGCTTGTGGACCTGCTACATTTTGAAGTTTACGTAATGCATAAACAAATATATATATATATATATTGCTATAAGTTTCATATAAAGGACATCAATTAGATTATTATATTTAAATTTGAGCTAAAAACTGTACGCAAAAGCTACAACCAAGCGGTCCGTTACCTTTAATATACGAGGGTGGATTGAAAAGTACTCGGCCTAACCAAGAAAATAAACACATACTAAATCAGTAATATTTTTATTTTTCTACATAATCACCATCAAGTTCAATACACTTTTGCCACCTCCTTCCAAGCATTTAGACCGTTGAAAAAATGCTTCTTCCTTAGAGTCAAAATATGCGTCTACAGCTGCTTTGACCTCGTCGTTTGTCGAAAATCTTGACCTCCCAAGTGCTTTTTAGGTTAGGGAACAGAAAGAAGTCTGATGGTGCCAGATCAGGTGAATACGGCGGATGCGGTAACAGTTCAAAGCCACAGTTGTGAATTTCAGCCATTGACTGTACTGACGTGTGAACACGGGCGTTATCTTGATGAAACAGGACTTTTCTTCTGAGCATTCCTCGACGTTTTCTTTTATTTCCTCTCGTAAACGACGTAGTAAGGTGCAATAGTAATCAGAGTTTATAGTCTGACCCTTTCAAGATAATCAATCATAATCACACCTTTCGAGTCCCAGAATACTGAAGCCATCACCTTATTTGCCGACAAAATCGACTTAGCTTTTTAGGGTGGTGAACCAGGTCTTCCACTGTTTTGATTGTTGTTTTGTTTCGGTGTACAGTAATGAACCCATGTTTCGTCCATAGTAACAAAACGATTCAAAAATCATCTGCATCGGCTTCAAATAACTCCAAACAGTCGCGTGAAATAGTCAATCGCGTCCTTTTTTGTTCAACTGAAAGCAGTCGCGGAACCCACCTCGCAGACACCTTGTGGAAACCCAACTCGTTGACAATGATGTTTTGAGTTCGTTCATAAGAGATGCCTATAATCTCGGCTATCTCTCTAATTTTTAATCTGCGGTCTCCCATTATTAAATCAAGTACTTTTTTAATATTTTCGTCAGTAGTTGACGTCGAAGGCCTTCCAGAGCGGGGTTCATCTTTCACACTCTCTCTACCACGCTTAAATTCTGCTATCCATTTTTTGACGGATGAATATGACAGAGCACAATCGCCTAATGTACTGACCATGTCATCATGGATGGCTTTTGATGATAGCCCCTTCTTATGGAGGTATTTAATGACGGCACGCTGCTCGATTTGCTCCATTCGCGGAAATTATGTCCGATTACTTTGTTAATAAATTTATAAAATCACAACTAATTATCGCACACGTTTCGAACTTCACACAATGAACTAGTCTGAACTGAACTAAATAATGTGGGTAGATTTGATTTTTAGAATTGAATGGATCTGTGTTAGGTCGAGTACTTTTCAATCCACCCTCGTATAAAAAACATATGTATAATGTTTATGACATTAATTTACATATCTGGAACCGGAGCAATATAAAGTTTTTAATTATTAATTTTTGCACGATCTTCACCAAAACAGGTCACAGTAAATATTGTATGCCTAGCTTTAGGTTGTATTTAATTTATTAGAGGATCCAATGCTTATAGCAGGTAGGTAGTCAAAAACCTTGGTCCTTCCCAGTAAATATGAGTTACTGGGAAGTTTGCTGCTAAGCGCTTGGAACGTTGGGATTATAAGCTTTATATTATAGTTATTCGGAAAATTATTCAAAAGTATTGAATGAAGACAAAGTTTTTTTTTCAACAACAATATAGGTACATTCAGAAAATAAGAAAAAATATATGCTTACATCTGAAACAACACTATTGTTAGGTGAAAAACTGGTGCCTAAACTAGGTAAAACCTGTATCTTAGGTCACCAGGTCCCCACCTGTAGATATCCGTGGACAAAATAGATAGATGAAGCTACAATAAATGATTTCATTCGCAATTAAGCAATAAAACGAGATTTAATTATATTCTAGTTAAAAAAGTTAGAAAAAACAAAACTAATAAGAAAGAAAAAACGGAATGTAGCACTTAATAGCAAACAGAGACAACAGTTAAATATTTTACTACATCTTATCTTTAATGTTCGCATTTAGGATGCACATAATTGAGTAGATATCATAATAATGATATTTGTGTATATGTGTTTGTGAGTAATAAGTAGAGTTAGGTACATAAATAAATAAATAGAGTATAGTTAAATATATATAGATATTTTGTTATGTTAATAACAGACATAAATATTATTATTACACGTATATATATACTTTAAAAATCACCACACTTTATTTTTAGTTTATACTTTTTTTATTGTGTTCTTATTATATACACATATTACCTCTTTGATTGCATTAATAATTCAATACGTTTATAGACAATATAAAAATTATGGAAGTTACATCAAGCAATCATTAAATAAGATAATAATAATTACTTAATTAATAATTCTTATTAAATTTTCAGCAACCAAGAGGTAAGCTTTTTTCAGCATTCGTATGATGACAAATAATATAAATCAATTTTCCCGTTACATAAGTCGTATAAATAAGGACCAAGAAAATCAAAAAATCTATGTGCCAATTTCGTTTTAAATACTTTGCTCGTGCACACCAAATCACATCTTCGCTTTTTGCTTTTGAGCTCTGGATCATAAATAACTAATTATACCTATTTACCTTATATTTTTGAATAATCAATTAAATTCAATTTATTTATGTTTGAAGTGAAAACTTCTTTAGCATCGTTGTGATTAGGAAACCCAATGAAACGAAAAAGCAACACTAAAAAGAGACAAATATATAAATCTATAGGATAGAAGGAGATAGAATCTATACTAATATTATATAATAAAGCGGAAGAGATTTTTTATTTGTTAAAACACGCTAATCTCTGGAACTACTAGTCCGATTTCATAAACTTTTTTTTGTATATGATAGCTAGATACACGAGGAACAGTACAGACTATTTAGCATAAGGCTACTCCTCTTAGCTAGCCTTAAATATTGATTTTTCATTCTTGTTTCTTGTCTTAATTATAAAAAAAGTTTACTGGGTGGCAGGATTCCTTTTCTGCGTATTTCTCATCTTCAGTGCGTGCACTGCTGTCATACAATATCGAGAAACCTCTAAAACAAAACAAATAACATAATATATATGAGCAGATACAAACACGCGTATATCTCATAAAGATTCCACTGTGACACGGACACGGACTTAAACGCATCTGTGTGATCATAATATACTATTGAAACTCGCGATTTCTTAAAACTTTTATTTCACTGTATGAAATAATGGCGGCTTCCTTCCGCCGCCCATTCGCTCCTTGCCAAATGCAATTCTATGCCCGCACAATGGAGCTCGAGTGATATAATTTCTTTTTGGTAGATGACGTTGGGTACGTTCCCAACAAAGTTTCTTTGGCGCAACCTTGTGAATTTTCTGTTTTACATCATTAATTGCTTACATCTATATATTTCCTAAATTATACACCACTAAATTACTATTTACCACATAATACCAGCGTAAAATAGCAGCTTAATGCTGCTGGGTTAGTGAGTGTAGAGAATCGGAGACCTTTTTTTCTGGAAACGAGATATTCCACCTTAGTCCTCAGGGTGACAACGCATCTGCATTTTGGTTCTTATTTGAGAATAAATGTAAATATCTATGGGCCACAGCATCCACTTACCATTAGGTGTACAGTGTGCTCGTTTGTCACCCCAGCAGAAATGGACGACAACCGAATCGATTTAACCGACCATTTTAACTTGTAGGCATCCATCTTAGTCACCAAGATTCATTTTTTATTGATTCTTAATGAAGATTTGCCGTCTTCAACAACGGAGCAGTAAGTAATTTATCAAGGCGGGGTTTTATAGTCTATATATCGGAATTCTTGTGACGAACTCTCTAGAAAATCTGATCGAATATTTAATTAATTTAAAACAAATGCTCGTGATTTTCTCAAAACTAGGTCGATCTTACTTCGATGTTTTCTCTCTTGGTAAGCAAGGTTAAGATATGGGTCATGTATATGTATGTCCCAAAGCATCGACTTACCATCAGGTGAACTGTGTGCACATTTGGCGAGTGTCATGCAGATGAGAAGCTTTGCTTGGGTTTCGATTTGTGGCAGTTTTGATTATGATTGTTTTGTTTTGAACAATTATGTTGAAAATAATGATATGCCGATTGATTACAGTGATAGTTTTAAATCAGGTGGACTTTAAAAAAAACCTGCCTATACAAATGCTACGAGTTGGAACGCCGCTGCCCGCTGCTGGCAAAAACCTTAATATACAGTGTGAGTCTTTATAAGTGCACATATCAAAACCAGGAAACTACATATAATTTCATCGACGGAAAATTATTAAAAAAATATAAAAATTATTTATTTTTTATGAATATTTTAAAATTTGAAATTGCAACTGCTAACCCTATTTAAATAAATTGTTATAACTTTTAAACTGAATGTCCTATCAAAGTGAAATAAATTTTAAATGATTATTAATAAGTCATGCCAATAAAGTAAATAATTCCAAAAAGAAACGCCATAAAATTAGAATAAAGAGGTATTTGATGAAAATCTGGTATTTTTTCATCTTTTACAATAACTTTAAAATTTCTCGAAAAATCGTCCTCTTAATCCTACTTTTTTTAATCTTATGTTGTTCTACATCGTATTAGCTTTCAATGGTAAAAATGCACGTTTATTACACAGATACAACTTTATTAATCAGCATTTAAAGAAAAGCACACAACTCAGTTACAACGTAGCAGGTGTAGAGAACTACATTTTAGGAATAAAACTAGATTTTATCTACATAAATCATTTATTTATTAAAAATTTGAAAACAAAAGCCTAGTGAAGCAAATGTTCAAAATGAAGACCCCGTTGTTGCAAACACATTGTGGCGCGAAGCAAAATTTGCTCTGTGGCTCTACGTATCATTTCGGGTCATTTCGAATTTCATTAGCAACACGCAAAACTTTTCTTCGAGTTCCGCTTCGCTGTTTATAGGACTGTTATACACCCTTTGTTTCATTGTCCCCCATAAAAAATAGTCGAGCGGCGTCAGATCAGGGGAACGCGCCGGCCACCCAACAGGTCCTTGTCGGCCGATCCAGCGGCGCGGATAATTTTCGTTCAAAAATGTCCTGACAATTCGGGAGTAATGGGCAGGGCATCCGTCCATTTGCAGCATCATTCTCCGACGCGTTAGCAGCGGCACATACTCCAACAGCAACGGCAATTCGTCCCTTAAAAGTTTAAGAAATCTCTCCAGTTAGGGTCCTCGGGAGTATAATTGGACCAATCAAAATGTTGTCAATTAGTGCGGCCCACACATTTAATAAGAATTTAACTTGATATGTTGAAGCCCTTTTCAGCTTAGGGTTTCACCTTTTGGACACCACTTATGTAAATTACGACAGTTTACGATTCCGTCTCTCGTGAAATGAGCTTCATCCATCCACAAAATCGTTTTAGAGTATTCGGGATTGTCCTTGTTTTCTTAAAATCCATGTGACATAACGCACCTTGGACGCCAATCCACATCTTCATGTAAGTGCTGCACCTTTGATAATGGTAAGGATGCAAGCCTTCTTTCCTCAAGATGCGCCATACTGATTTTTGGACACACCATGACGTAAAGCCAAACGTCTAGTACTAGTAGTCGGTTCAGCAAACAAATCATTCAAAATGGCTTCCTCAATAGCAGCATCAATAATAACACCTGGTTCGCGGCGATCTCGAGCAAAACCAAGTCCAGTGTTAGCCAGTCTTCTATGGACTTCTTGGAAATTTCGGGCTGATGGCACAGGGCGTCGATTTGGAAACGTAGCTAGATAAGCTGTGTGAGCAGCTCTAGCACTTTTGGTAATTCCATAGTAATAATGGATATCGGCGATGTGCGGAGAGAAATCAGTTATGTGCGGCATCGCGACCAAAAAGCGAACACGTGGCGCGATAACGACTTTGCAGGAGAAACACGAATAGCAGCGGCGAATAGTTCTGAGCGACTAAAATTTATTACTATTTGTCCTTCGACTTCGACTGGACACGTGTCTTACAGTTACAGCCCGCCTGCCTCTACAATGAATGACATCTAAAAAAGGTCTCTACCTGCCTGATAAACAACGGCGGGTGCGTAGCTGAACGATGCGCAAACGCAAGGGTTTTTAAACACTCATAAAATGGTTGCATTTGAGTAATAAACGTGAATTTTACCATTGAAAGCTAATACAATGTAGAACAACATAAGATTAAAAAAAGTAGGATTAAGAGGACGATTTTTCGAGAAATTTTAAAGTTATTGTAAAAAGACGAAAAAATACCAGATTTTCATCAAATACCTCTTTATTCTAGTTTCATATGTTTCTTTTTTTTGAATTATTTAATTTATTGGCACGGCTTATTATTAACAATCATTTAAAATTTATTCCACTTTGATAGGACATTCAGTTTAAAAGTTATAACAATTTATTTAAATAGGGTTAGCAGCTGCAATTTCAAATTTTAAAATATTCATAAAAAATAAATAATTTTTATATTTTTTTTAATAATTTTTCCGTCGATGAAATTATATGTAGTTTCCTGGTTTTGATATGTGCACTTTATAAAGACTCACACTGTATAGTGCCTGGCCTTCTCATATTACCTTGATTACAGCTGCTATGTTTTTGATTTAAATATTGTGTAAACATATTGTTTACACAATATTTAGTGTAAACATATTGTTTACACAATATTTAAAGTTAGAGTTTAGTTTATATTTAAAGTAGGTTTGCTCGCTACAATTGGAAAGTGAAAACATAATACATGCATAGGAACATAGGATGCATACGGCACTAGACAATCGTCCAACTGTCCAACTCCAAATATTCGCCTAAACCTGAGCAAACCCGTTCGAATCATAAAATATGCCGCCGTATAGATGACGGACATTAAAAAAAGAACTACCTAAGTAAAAACGATAAACAAGACAGTCTAAAGTGTAGAGTGCCGCTTCATGCAAGTTTGTGGACTCGGTCACACTTCTCCGATCTACGGATGAACTAGGTCGCACCATTACACCCGTGCGAACCAAACCATTGAAGTAATATGTACTAGGTACTAGAACACATACCTCTAATAATATCTGTGTAGCTGTGCGGCGCGCGTGTAAGGAGCTACAGAGAACTTTTTTATGGTGCAGTCTAAGTAATTTTGCGCCCATGGGCTCTAACGCGTATTGAACGCAACCAAGTCTTGGCGTGTCTTTTCTATTAAGTAGTACATATTACTTCAATGGTGCAAATTACCTCTCCACACATTCAGTGTTAGAACCTGTGTGGTAGCAGCATAAGAGCCATCTATTGGCGACGGGGAGCAGCGTCGAGGGCGTGAGAGGTCTGGTATTGCGATCAATCCATCTCTCCGTCTGCCAAGCGTGACGATTATGGTAAATACTCCTTATAACGGGTAAGCCTGGATCTAATAGTGGATTTTTGTTACTGATGAGTCGACAACACTTTAATCTACGAATTTCCTGATCGATCAAAATATGGTTATTGCGGTTTCCATTAGATAAAAACAATAATAATGTCCTCCAGACCGAATTTCGGTCACGGCGGACAGTCTCAACGGAGATTAGCCATTTGCGCAGGAGAGGATTATAGTGTACGAGTGTATGCGCAGGCACAGGTGCACTCAATTCCCCCATGCCTAGGCCGCACACATCGCGATATTATTCCGAAGATAAAACTTCGCCTTCGGCCTACGGCGAATGTTCTTGGCCACATTGCGCGTTATAAAGTTTATCGATGGTTTATCGCGATAAACACAGCACGCTAAACACAAAATGGACGTCGCGGTCGCTCTATATTGTATGGCATCGAATAATTATTTTTTACTACGTTTTTGGCAACGGGGGACAGCTTTAGACGTCTGCATTATTCAAAATGTCTCGTCAAATTATTCATCTTCTCATTACTTCAAAAAATTGTCATTGTCGAAAATACGTTGTAAACCCTAATTTACTTCAACACGTCCGCTACGCCCGATATCTCTGGCCCGACAGAAGTGCAAGTGTGGTCGCACAAGCGAAGTTCATCGCGATAAAACGCTTTGATGTGCGAGAGTTTACCGACAGCGAAGCGATGTGCTTGCGACTTTGCACTAAGTGGCGAAGTATTCACGAATATTTGGCTACAAACATCGCGAATGTGTGCGGCCTAGGCGGGTGTATCACTCTCATAGTCCGATGGGACAGTTTTCTGACACGATCGGAGAGAGATCAGGCGCAGGACCAACGGCTTTACGTCCTTTTCGGGACGGAGATAAAACACTGTCATCTTTCTGACTCCGAGCTGCTACTGAGAATTTCTTGACGGAAAAACCCAAAAAACCCGAGGCAATCAATAAAATATAAAAGATAAAAATAATATTAAATAGTGGCTGTCCTAAGAAGCGACAACGGGAGTTACCAAAAAGATCTTATAGTTTCCAATTGATGGCTGTATAACAATTTCGTTTACGCCAATTTACCCATTCCCATACCCAGATCGACTGGAAGCAGCGCTAAATATGCAAGACATCAGGTACTGCGCTCGTCAATCCACCTGCCAAGTGTTATGATTAATACACTTAGCAATAAGTTATGGTGCTGAGTGCCGCGGGTTCGAATCCCACAGGGATCAAGTATTTCTATGGCCTATAAGTAATTGTTCCGGGTCTGGATGTTTGTCCTTGTGCAATTTATGTATGTAAACTACCTCCACGATAGGCGAAAATCCTAGTGTCAATCAATCAAACGTTTTCTCTTTTTCACTGTTTTCTCCTAGGATAATGACACTAGAGCATATACTTTTTATGATTAAATCTATATCTTCTACTGCCATGTTTCTTTGTTTTGTTTTTTTTTCATAACTATTTAAAAAATTAGGAATCTTCTAAAATTATTAAAACTACCTAGTGATACCGCCATTAGACATCCATCAAACAAATTTACCTAACGAACATTAAAAAAAAACATAGGCACATAGCCACAATCTTTCTTATATTGTTATTGAGAAATAATTACAATCGGTCCAGTTTTGGAGCTATAATATAGCTGTAGCGTGGCTCCACAGCGTAAAAACCTTGGTTCTTCCGCATTTTTGCAGCCCAAATATCGTCCGCCTAGCTTCAGAGCTACAACGGCTCATAATGAGAGCTCGAAGGTGAATGATACAGAACATATGAAATGAAATTCGAATTCGAAAATACGAACTCCTCTATTGATAAAATTATTCTTCAGATTAATCGAACTAATAATTCGAAAATACGAACTCGTCTATTGATAATTTTATTCTTCAGAATAATCGAACTAATAACTCGAAAATACGAACTCGCCTATTGATAAAATTATTCTTCAGAATAATCGAACTAATAACTCGAAAATACTTATTCGTCTTTTGATAAAATTATTCTTCAGAATAATCGAACTAATAACTCGAAAATACGAACTCGCCTATTGATAAAATTATTCTTCAGAATAATCGAACTTATAACTCGAAAATACGAACTTGTCACTATCACACAGTTATTTAATTATTAAATTTCTGTTTCTGCTTTATTATGGTTTGCACGAATTGGTCGAATCAATCGCGAAAAAACCGTGATTTGATAGGTGCTGGGTTACATAATATGGTAAGTGTAGAATATCGGTGATCCTTTTTACTGGTCATGAGATATTCTTTGTTAGTCCTCAGGGGTGACAACGCATCTACATTTTGATTCTTAATTGATAAATATAACTATACTATAATAATAATCGGGTAAATGTGGACTGCGTGCTCGTTTATCACTATATACTATGCTACATATAAATCGATTTCGAATTTCGATAGTTGAACTATCTGCAGATTTTTTTCGTTTAAGTACTAGGCAGACGAAGGCGCGGGTAAAAGTTAGTATGTAATGTAATTGTTCAAAGTTGTTACGTTATTACTTGTTTGTTTCAAAAAACAAGTTGTTTGTTAGTTCTTGGTTAATTACTTAAACAATGAAACGAAATATAAAAATAAACTACATATTTTAATTTTATTTTTCCACAATAAACAACCAATTATGTGCCAACGTTATTTTCTTTTTCGGGCGAAAAAATATATTTCGTAATCGGTCGAACTGGGTCGAACCTTAGAATTTTTTGTGGAAGGGGAAGGTTTAAGTTTATTTTTTTAATATTATAGTATTTTATAGAATACTAGCGAGCGACCCACCCCGGCTTTGCCTGGGTAGATCTTATAATGGAACGTTATTTGGAATAATCACAGGCCCTTTATTTTACCTTTTTTTTTAGTTTTTCGGATAAAATATAGCCGAGGTCACTTATGGCATTGTTTTCTCTCTGTTCGTGAAGTTTCATTACAATCGGTGCAGATTTAAAAAAAATCGTTATTAATGTCTTAATGACATGCTAATAACCTCCTCAGCTCAATTAAAGGCGGTTATTTCGATATATTTATACTCAAATTGATATATATAGTATGTATATTAGTTTTGAAAGATTTATATGTATGAATTATACATTATAGTCCACAATACACTACTACTACATTATAGAACACATCCGTACCATCTGGATGATTGGCTTCCCACCACTGTGCGATTTACAAGAAGTTTTTTCCTCGCACAACTTCCTTGTGAAATCGACTACTACCAGCGATTTTTCCGGACCGATACGGACTTATGGACCTTCAAGAAAAGAGCATTTGCAATTCCCCTAGTGTTGCATTTGTTCATGGGCGGCGGTAGTCACTTACCATCAGGTGAGCCGCATGCTCGTTTGCCCCCTCAGATAAAAAAAGTCCTATCACTAGAAGACCGTTCAGTAAAACAAGATTTTCATTTATGCAAATAAAAAGCCATTATGATATTATGGTACATTCAAGTGCTAGTTACATTACACCCACTTCAAAGTAAACAGTGTGGAAAATGTACTCTTTAAAGTTGTATCTCCCAAACTGGATAATAACGCTTATCATGTTCTTCTGTTGCAGAAATCAGTTTGGAAACGGATATCTTTTAATTAAATAGATGGCTACCCAAAGGTGGGCTTGATTTCAGACTTACTTATAATTCATCTCAAGATCAACATAATACACCAAAATAATTCTCCTTCTAATAATCCTTATGATTAAGTCATAATATAGCTAGGTATTAGTTTGTAAAAAAAGCATTAAAAACAAATTAACCTTTTTTGTTTTGTCTACACAATGTTATTATTGTTCGCATAATTTGTTATTGATATAATTTCTATGACGCTTTATAGTACGAACTGTCACTGAGACTGAGTAGGATAATTTTGATTTGTATAAACCTACTACGTTAAACTTTGCAGCACCTGTTTCAGCCGACTCT
The DNA here is from genome assembly GCA_029286625.1 of Parnassius orleans. Taxonomy (NCBI): domain Eukaryota; kingdom Metazoa; phylum Arthropoda; class Insecta; order Lepidoptera; family Papilionidae; genus Parnassius; species Parnassius orleans. The sequence goes on along the minus strand of JAGSMP010000006.1, from coordinate 8,512,302 downwards.
AGGACAGTTATTTTACTCTGGCCGGCTGACTAAACTTTCTATACTTTTTTCGAAGATTTGTTCGGATTTTGGTAAATACCAACTACACGTTTATCACAGCAAAAGCGACGACTCGCTGCGATTCTGCGCAGCGAATGCCGTGAACCGCGAAGGCGAACCGCGATGGCCGCGTTAAACAGCTCGCAGCGAAGTGGCAACGTCGCACTCACGCCTTTAAATAGGCTAGCCATATTGTATCTCTACATCCAAGGGATACTATTAAATTTACGTGATAGAGCCACGATGGGTCAGCTCGACCGAGCTAGGACCACGCTCGCACATAATACCAACGTGAAACAACAGAATAATACCGCTGTGTTTCAGTATGGTGAGCCGAAAACCTGTAATGAATTAGTGTCATAATTATAATCTTCATATATTTTTATTTATAATCGTAACTTCTGAACAACTTGACCGACTAAGGTCATCATCATCATTACAACACTTCGCAAGTCCACTACAGAACATAAGCCTCCCCAAAGAATGATGTACGAGGCTGACACTGAAGAACCTTGCTATTGAATCAATCCTTTGAAGAATGATACAATTGAGGTCATATTTTTTTATAGAATAGGATGACAAACGAGCACACAGTCCACCTGATGGTAAGTGGATGCTGTGGCCCATAGACATCTACATTTATCCTCAATTAAGAATCAAAATGCAGATGCGTTGTCACCCCTGAGGACTAAGATGGAATGCTTTCAGTAAAAAGGGTCTTCGGTTCTCTACACTCACCATACGAAACATAGCAGCATTAAGCTGCTATTTTACGCTGGTATTTTGTGAGAGCGTGGTCCTTCCCGGGTCGAGCCGACCCATTCGTGCTACAACCTAATATAGCTGCAGCGTGGCTCTACCACCACGCATAAAACACAATTATGTGTGTTTTGTCGTGACTATGGTAGTTAAGTTATTATCATAATTTTTATTTATGGGCCCAAATTATAACATAAAATGTTGGTGCTGGTGGTGTAGTACCAAAAACAAAATTCACAAAATCTGGACAAGTGGAAAAGAAAAGTTCGGATTGAATTCTGAGTGAAACTCATCGTGCTATTTTACCGGAAGCTCATTGCCATAGTATTATACTTTGATTATATAGACAAGTATATAATCAAAGAGTATATAATATGTAGTCAATATTATTGCGACAAATTTGAAAGATCACATAATCTTGTAATGCGTTAAAATATTTAATAATGATAGAAATATAAGCTTTAACATTTTTAACTAAATTGCAATACCTTATAACTTCCGGTAATATTTAAATATATATATACTACTAAACAGATTTACCGCTGTGCAGTGGCGGTGTAAGAATATCCACTAACCCACATCGTACCGTGGGTGTCGTAACAGCCGGCAAGGGAAAACAAACCAGGAGATGGGCTGCAGCGTTTTCCTAAAAAGTAAAAACAACTAAAAATAAAAAACTGCGATTGCCAACCCGCCTGCCGAGCGTGGCAACTATGAAAAATGAGAGAAGGAGGGAGGACCTATGTTTAGCAGTAGACTTTTAATATGTTGTAGTTAATGAATGAAGAATGATGATTTGTCTCACATTGTCCCAAAAATTAAAAACTATCTGTAGTTACCCTATCCCTACGTACAACAAAAACGTATTATATGGTTATATCACAAGCATCCCGCATGGCGCTAGGCGAGCGATGCGTACGGTTACTGCACCTGGGTCTCTATCTCAATTCTCTACTTGTTATTTTTTCGCGAAACATGAAGTAGATAACATAATCGCACTTCGAACTTGGAAGCTTGGAACGTCGCGAAGTGTTTAATGCAGACATCGGCTTTTACTAGCTGGTAGCTGCAATGAAATGCTATAATACAAGACCAAAGAGTATGCTATAATCATATTTTAACACTAGCGACCTGCCCCGGCTTCGCCTGGATAATGTGTTTGGATATATTTAGTTTAAGCACAGAATAGATAATACTACAAGTATTTAAGGAAAATTTATTATTTAGTAAAATCAATGACCAATAGTTTTATCAATTTTACGTTTTTTTTTTTATTTTCCAAAAGGAACTTCAAGTTTAACAGATAAAATATAGCCTAGATCCCTCCTGGAAATACACTCTAACTGTTCGATAAGTTTTAAAGATTAGCCCGGACAGACAGACAGATGAACAGACAAACATTTAAAATATTAAAAATTGTGTGTCTTAATAGCATGCAAATAACCCCCTGAGCTTAATAGAAGCCAATTATTTCAATATTACGACAATTTTATATATATGTAGGTATAGAAGAAATAAAATTCAGGTCAAAATGTAAAAGTTGTCACTGATAGGTTTATATATGTCGCAGGTTTATGGTAAAATCAGGAATTTGATCGAAAACCTAGGATTTTGATCAAGAACCGGAAGCAGACAAAATGACTACTTTATGTTATTAAAACCTGAGAAAATCCAGTTTTTTTTATCAAAACCTAGACTGATTTAGTTTTATGGATAAATTCAACCTAAGCTAACCTAATCCAACCTTAAATTTTATCATAAACCTAAAAAAGTTCAGGTTTTTGATTAAAAAACAGGATTTTTTCAGGTTAATGATAAGATTAGTTAATAATGTATGTTATTAAATTATATAACCTCTTAGAAACAGCTAACTATAAAAATCAAATAACGATTACTTATTATTAGAAAATGTAATAAACAAAATATAGATAGTAAAAATATAGTCCTGGGTGTTTTTATCGACCTGAAAAAGGCATTTGACACAGTCTGTCACAAACTGCTTCTAAAGAAACTGGAATTCATCAATATCACTGGCAACGCTTTGCAAATGTTCGAGTCTTACCTAAATAATCGTTCGCAAGTGGTTAAAATTGGCAGTCACCAAAGTGATGCATTACCCATTATATGTGGCGTCCCACAGGGATCCATTCTAGGTCCCTTGCTCTTTTTAATACATAAATAACATTCACGAAATTAAACTACATGGTCACCTTAACTTATACGCTGACGTCACATGTTTATTCTACTTCGGATCCTCCATTCATCAAATTATCTCACAAGCCCAAGACGATTTAAATTCTTTATTTGCATGGTTTGGTTTTGACAATGGTTATGACAAATGACCCCGCCAATTTTAAACCCATTTCTGTACTGCCAACACTAAGTAAAATTTTTGAAAAAATTATTCTTGATCAAATGTTAATTTTTTTAATGTTAATAATTTACTTCATAAAATCAATTCGGTTTCACAAGGGTCGCTCGACAACTGATGCTGGTGTTGAGCTGATTAAATATATTTTCAATGCATGGAGAATTCACAGGATGCTTTGGGTATATTCTGTGACCTATCCAAAGCCTTCGATTGTGTTCACCATGAAACATTAATCAGGAAACTACAACACTACGGTGTAAGAAGTAATGCTCTTAAATTAATGGTTTCATATTTAAGTAACAGAACTCAAAAAGTTGTCATTAATAGTATGAGCCTTCCGGGTCGATAGTACAAATGTGCGTGCCTCAAGGCTCAATTCTTGCCCCTTTCTGTTTCTTGTATATATTAATGACTTACCTTACATAGTAGGGATAACCATAATATAGTATTATTTGCTGATGACACTTCATTAATTTTCAAATTAAAACGACAATTATTAAAATATGACGAAGTAAATAATGCTATATCTAAATTAGTAAATTGGTTTAATGTTAATAACTTGCATTTAAATAGCACTAAAACGAAATGTATGAAGTTCATGACTCCAAATGTCAGACAATTAAATACTAATGTAATTTTAAATGGGAGGAACTGAGTCTTGTCGACGAAATTAAACTACATGGTCACCTTAACTTATACGCTGACGTCACATGTTTATTCTACTGGATCCTCCATTCATCAAATTATCTCACTGCCAAGACGATTTAAATTTTATTTGCATGGTTTGGTTTTGACAATGGTTATGACAAATGACCCCGCCAATTTTAGACCCATTTCTGTACTGCCAACACTAAGTAAAATTTTTGAAAAAATTATTCTTGATCAAATGTTAATTTTTTTAATGTTAATAATTTACTTCATAAAAAATCAATTGGTTTCACAAGGTCGCTCGACAACTGATGCTGGTGTTGAGCTGATTAAATATATTTTCAATGCATGGGAGAATTCACAGGATGCTTTGGGTATATTCTGTGACCTATCCAAAGCCTTCGATTGTGTTCACCATGAAACATTAATCAGGAAACTACAACACTACGGTGTAAGAAGTAATGCTTTAAATTAATGGTTTCATATTTAAGTAACAGAACTCAAAAAGTTGTCATTAATAGTATGAGCTCTTCCGGTCGATAGTACAAATGTGCGTGCCTCAAGGCTCAATTCTCGGCCCCTCTGTTTCTTGTATATATTAATGACTTACTCATATAGTAGGGATAACCATAATATAGTATTATTTGCTGATGACACTTCATTAATTTTCAAATTAAAACGACAATTATTAAAATATGACGAAGTAAATAATGCTATATCTAAATTAGTAAATTGGTTTAATGTTAATAACTTGCATTTAAATAGCACTAAAACGAAATGTATGAAGTTCATGACTCAAATGTCAGACAATTAAATACTAATGTAATTTTAAATGGGAGGAACTGAGTCTTGTCGATACCACCATTTTTCTTGAATAACACTAGACGCGAAGCTTCAATGGAGCCCCATATATCAAAGTTAGCAAGCAGACTTAGTTCTGCAGCATATGCCAAAAAGATTAGAAATCTTACCAGTGTGGAAACAGCTTGACTAGTTTATTTTAGCTATTTTCATAGCACAATGTGATATGGTATTTTGCTATGGGGACACGCGACTGACACTGAAATTATATTTGTTTTACAGAAGAGTGCTATATGAGCAATCTATAATTTAAAACCTAAAAAGTCGCTCAGACAATAATTTAAGGAAATTAATATATTAAATTTGGTCTCCCAATACATTTACGAATATGTAATGTATGTACACAAAAATAAAGTAGTTTAAAAAAAATAAGTGGTATTCATTCTGTAAATACTAGGAACAGACAGAAGCTAGTAGTACCAGTTACTCGACTCCACCGAGTCAGTAATTCATTCTTGGGGCGATGTATACGCTTTTACAACAAAGAAAATATACAAAATTTGACCTGCTCAAAATTCAAAAACTTTATTAAACATAGTTTGTATAAAAAGGGTTATTATAATGTTAAGGAATTTATGGATGATAATAACCCCTGGGAATGAGGTGTTCGCTGCCAGGCTGTTTCTAATTTGTTTTGTGTGGTTAATTGTGTAATATACATGATTGTAAGCTGTTATTTTTTAAAAAAAGTCCCGCTGGGTTTCTTGCTGGTTCTTCCCAGGACAGAGGTTTTTTTTCGAACCAGTGGTAATTAGACAAAAGAGTGACTTTCAATAAGTATTATTTATAATCTATATTGAATAAAAAAGTTTCTGTTTCTGTTTCTGTTACAATAAATATCTCCAAAACATGTTATGTTATATTTAAAGCAAAAAATAAAATAATTCTCCCATGTAACACACTAATAATTAACAATGTGCCTATACAGCAAAAAAAACCTGTGAAAAATATCTCGGTCTCAGGATCGACAGCTCACTTACGTGGAATGCTCACATTGAACACATAAAAAGCAAGCTCTCAGCACTTACCGGGTCACTGCGTAACATAGTTCGATGCATCCCACAAAAATTGCGGCACACTAGCTATAATTCCCTAGTGAAGCCGTATCTACTTTATTTAATTGCATTGGCAGTGCTGCAAAAACAAAACTGGCAGAACTTCAAATTACCCAAAATAAACTGACAAAAATACTATTCAACTATTCATATTTATATATGAATAGTTGAGTATATGTCAAAATTTTTCAACTGTCAAAAGCTACGTATATTTAACTTATTTTATTTTGTTATTTAGAGGCCAATTCTGGCTTACAAATTTCAAAAAAAAAGATCAGTAAATATATAAGACAGTTATTGTAATAATTATTTTTTAATTTCAGACATAATACTCATTTATAAAGGAAAATATTTCTGCTGCGTCGTTGTCAACTGTCAAAGCATAACAACTACATACAATTTTTATCAATATGGAATAAATCCAGGGAAGTAATGTGATGATATTTAATTTATAGAGTAGTGTTTTATTTAGGCCAAACGATTGTGTTTCAGGAAAGATGTGGGTACAGCAGATTTCAAGTCAATATGAAGCTATGTAATATAAAGACTTTTGAGTGCTGTAGAGATCTGTTTAGATTTTTTAATGAATATCTCCGCTCCGCTACATTCACAGCCGGATTTCCTACAGTGTCAAAATTGTACCGACGGTAGGCTGTTTAAAGGTAAAAGGGGATTAAATATACATATCAAACGATGCCATAGTAAAAGTATTTCGGCTTCACAGCCTACCGTAGAAATTCATAACTCTATTAGTAATTCCTCTAATGACACAAATTTTTCCCTTTTTTCGGAGCAAATTTACAATTATCATCGTAATGTACCAGTGGTTAAAAGAATTCCTAGAGGTGCGAGGATGCAGCTTACTAAAGCATTGTCATGCACTATTCAAAATTGTTTCACTAATAGTGAAAAGAGTTGGCAAAAATTATTTACTTTCGCGTATTCCCATTTTCATTTTGATAAAACAATAAATAAATCAATTACGTCTCAACTAAAAGAGACATCTTTTCAAAATTTAGATTACCCAATTAATACTCATTTATCTCGACCACGTCCTAAATTTGATTTAAAAAAAGTAGTTGAGTCGAAAGTAATGGATGGCGACTTAAAAAATGCATCCCGTATTTTATTCTCAGACGACATCCTGGCTCCTCGTAATGTCGAAACTCTTGAAAGCCTTCGTCAGAAGCATCCTTCGGTCAATCCTTCTCAGGGTTTACCGCTGCCTCCCAAGACTTCTATGCAACCTTTACAAATTTCTGAAAAACACTTTAGAAGCAATTATGTCATTTTCGAATGGCTCTGCTGGCGGCATTGACGGAATTACGCCTCAACATCTTAAAGATCTTGTAAGCGCTTCTGCCGGTGACGCCGGCGGAGTACTTCTTAATGACATTACAAAATTATGTAACTTTATGCTTTCTGGTAATTTTAATCCAAATTTCATTCCATTCTTATATGGGGCAAGAAAAAAAGGATAACGGTAACCGTCCTATTGCCGTTGGTTCCACATTTCGACGCTTAACTTCAAAATTAGCTTGCAGGCACAATGTCTAACCTTAAGACAAAATTTCAGCCTACTCAACTAGGCTTTGGCACTAGAGGTGGCTGTGAGGCGGCGGTACATTCAGTGCGTACATTTTAACAAACTCTGATGCAGATGTTCTTGTGAAGGTTGACCTAAGGAATGCTTTAACTCTATCGATAGGGTAACCCTGCTGAAAGAAGTGGCTAACAATACCCTGAAATTTATCACTACGATTGGCAATATTACAGTCAAAATACTAACTTGTTTTACGAAAACCATGTTATCGATTCTGCAGTCAATTCAACCTATTATTTCAAATTTGAAATCCAAGCTGAATGTCTGGTACCTGGACGACGGTACACTGGGAGGTAGAGCAGATGCAGTCCTCAGTGATCTTAATCATATTTTTCGAAATTTTAAAAATATTGGTCTTGAACCAAATAGCAATAAATGTGAAATATTTTTTCCAATAATTTATCTACTTCACAGAGACACTTTAATTCAAAATTTCAATCATATTTTCCAGGAATAAAAACTGTCAGTACGGAATCACTATACCTGCTAGGTGCCCCGTTGTTTTCGATAGTATTAAACCTGTTTTAAAAACAAAATTTGATCAGTTTTAAACCACGTTGAAAATTGTATAAATTAAGCCCCCACATTGCGCTTACTATCTTAAAATACCTGTCTCCTTGTACCTAGATTTACATACTTACTCCGCTCGAGTCCAGTCTGGAAATGTTCGGATATTTTAAAAGATATTGATAATAATCTTAAAATAGCTATAAAAAATCTAAATTTAACTTTAAATACAACAGCCTGACTCAAGCTACTTTACCTATAAAATTTGGTGGTATTTTTCTAGCGTTGCATTGCCTGCTTTCCTTGCTACCGTGCATAGTGTCAGTAATTTATGTAACATAATTTTAAATAATAAAGTAGACCTATGCTTTACTACGGAGGCAGGGCAGACATGGCAAACGCTCTGTCCCGGCGAAAATGTTCCACTGAAGTTAACCAACAAAAACAGTGGGTTATTCCGTTGTTACAGAGGGTGCAGAAAGATTTGTTTCATAATTTCCATAGTGACCAAGATAATGCACGCCTTCTAGCTGTTTCGACTAAAGGAATCTAGTCACTGGTTATACGCTTTACCATCAAGTAATCTCGGCACATTACTTGATGGGGAAAGCTGCGCATCGCTGTAGGAATTCGACTAGGGCGGCGATTTGTCAACCCCACCAGTGCTCCTGTGGTAGCAGCGTCGACAAGTTGGGCTCCACGGACTTTCTTGTAAGAAAAGTGCTGGTAGGTTATCACGGCACGGTTCTTGAACGATGTCATCCGAAGGGCTCTTGTCTCTATAAATGTTCCTCGGTTTTATAGCCTTATGGAACATTTAGATACGATGGCAGGAGAGACCCGACGGTATGATATTGGTCCCTTGGGAGGGGTAAAGCCCTAGTGTGGGATGCTACTTGCGTAGACACTTTGGCGGCCTCTCATCTCAGGGTACCTCGTTTAGAGCCGGGCGGCATCAGAGGCAGCTGAACTGAGTAAGTGGCGCAAATATGATTCTCTGAGAGATGACTACACATTTGTGCCACTTGCTGTAGAGACTATCGGTCCGTGGGGTCCACGTGCGGTGAAGTTCTTAAAGAACTCCATCCGCGGCTGGTCGTTGCTGCTGGTGATAAGAGGCTGGCTCTTTTCTCGCTCAAAGGCTAAGTATAGCCATTCAGCGGGGAAACGCAGCCAGCGTTCTTGGAACGATACCGCGTGGAGTAGGACTGTTTGATAATTAAATTACTAGTTTTAGTTTTTTTTTTATTATAGTTTTAATATTTAACATCAACCTGTAAAATTTATATAGGTACAAAAATAATGAATATCAAACAACTATATATTTACCACATGTGTTATCATGAGAAAATTCTTACTAAAAGTATTCACACAAACATAACACTCACCCGATATAAACAAATCAGCCAACGTAACACGACGAGCTAACTTAGTAGTCTTACCCAAAACTAGAACTAACTATGGCAAAAAATGCTAACTTTGAAGGAGCACAGCTTTATAATAGAATACCCTCTAGTATAAGAATTTTACACTCTTTCAATGCATTCAAAATTCAACTTAATCAGTATATAATTACGGATCGATCACTTCTGGAGAAATGAAGGCATTGAATGGGTATATCTAGTTCAGGTGATTCAACTCTGTATGAAGCCCGAAAAACTTGCACACAATCATAATTTTATCTATGTGGGTGGGCGTGTAAAATTAAAGCGAGAAAAAGATATCGCCGTTTCATTCTTTCGCGTTGTTTCAGATTGCCATTTTAAAAATTAGATACAAATATACATAATTATTATATCGGAAGAAACTGAAAATTTTAATTCTATGCTATATTTTTCTTTTGTTTGCACTCACAGTAATTATATACATATAACTTTGAGGTTTGCACAATTAATTGACCTACTAATTGATTATAAATTATTAAATATTAGCAGAATTCTATCAAAAGAAGCCATGAACTAAAAGAAGAAAAAAATGACATTTGTTTGTCAACGTCTTTCATATTGAAAATATTTTCTAAAATTGATTCAAATTTATTTAATGATTTAGATTTTAATATTTGTTATTGCGTTTTGCTTTAATTCAGTTATTATCGGTTCAGAATACTTCATTTTCGTTTGTAAGCAATTCTTCGCGATTGTGTGTGTAAAGATTTTTTGTGAGATGCTGACTCTGTATGAGATATTGACTATAAATTAATTTATTATTTAAAAAATGCAAACAAAAGCACAAAATCATCCTATCACTTTCTGCAGGTTTCCTACAATAAAAGAAGAAAACTTTTGATAATATTGTGGTAAGTCTTGTTGTTTTGAATTTATTCATCGTTATTTGTAGGGATTATTACTACATTAACTGAATTTTATCTGTTTCAGATCATGTATTTGGCCTGTTAAGTTTTCGAAATGAGAATTTTGCTGATTTAAATTTACGTTAATGTTCTGTGAAGAATAGCTCTCACGATAACATATGTTATAAATCAATATTACGCGTGGAAATATTATCTGCAAAAGCAATAAAACATAAATAATAATATATAGTATAAAACAATATCTTCCAAAAATAAAATTACATAACTATACCTATTTTTAGTTTTATTTATCCCACATACACCTCTAAAGTAAATTCGAGTAATTTGGTGCAACCTCTCAAATGTAAGGAATTCGCCCAACAGATTTGGAGGCTCGAGCCAAAATTACTCAAATTTGCCTTAAATAAAAAGTTTAAAAGTTACAGAATATAAGGTTTGAAATTCCTGCTAAAAGTTTTATATGGGCGCCCACTGTATGCTGTGTACATACATAAACATGTGTTTTTCGTGTACATACATAAACATGTTTCTTTTTAGTATGAAGTTGGCGTTCTTCTTGGTAGAGAGTAATTGTGTTCTGTGATCTAGTTTGTAACTGATGACGACGAACTTTGTATAATTGAATGTGTTAATATTGTTCTCAAGTGAGTGACATACGTCTTTATTGAGAATAAAGTTTCTTTAAACCTGATTAAGTAATAACTTTTACTTTTTTCATATCAAATTAAATTCTTAAAACCTAGGCTTTTAAGAATTTGATTTGATTTTAACATAAACCTGCGACATATAGAAGTAATAACAGGTTAAATTATTGAGTTTAGAAATATTGCGGTTAGGTGAACTAAGAAATTTAATTTTCGAGGTAGTATTATGGTAGTAGGTATGTCTTTAGTCTATATTAATGACTTACCTCATCTTGTAGGGGACAATCACGATATAGTATTATTTGCCGATGATACATCTTTAATTTTCAAACTCAAACGACAGTCAATTAATTTTGACAATGTAAATAATGCTCTATCGAAATTAGTACATTGGTTTAACGCCAACAATTTACTCTTAAACGGCAATAAGACAAAATGTATTAAATTTACAATACCTAATGTTAAAACATTCAAATACGAATGTGCTCTTAAATGGGGAGGAGTTGAGTCTTGTGGATACCACTGTTTTTCTTGGTATTACTATTGACGCGAAGCTTCAATGGGGCCCCCAAATATCTAAATTAGTAAGCAGACTTAGTTCTGCAACATATGCTGTAAAAAAGATTAGAAGTCTCACCAATGTTGAGACAGCTAGATTAGTTTATTTGAGTTACTTTCATAGCGTGATGTCTTATGGAATTTTGCTATGGGGTAATGCGACTGACATCGAAGCCATATTTGTTTTGCAAAATAGAGCTGAACCAAAGACTGACCTGATTTAACCTGACCAAGTTAAACGTTTTTATTGGTTATTTTTAAATCACGAATTGAAACTGATATAAAGTAGGTGAGTATTGAAATCGACAACTATTTTACAAGAAAGTAATGTATTTTATTTATTTTACACGATATTATAAAGGATAAAATATACAAATATACATATTACAACGAACCAATTGAATCATTTTCAGAATTTGTTGTATATATAAGTAATATATGAGAGCTGTTTGGCAAGTTACAGGTTGTTTACAACCAAGGTTTTGTGCTTCATTAATTAGCTTCAGAAATTTATTAACAAGAGAGTTTTTTTTTTCGAAGAATTCCCATTACTAAATTTTTAACCAAATTAATGTAAACAAGAGACCTCGATCCACCTATATGTGTAATTGAAAATTATCATTTATATGTACTTATTACTTTGTGATTGATGGTCGCTTGCTACTATTATAATTATTAAAATTCTATGTTGCCGATTCTACTACCGAACTAAAGCGAATAGGTTAGAAAGATCTATCTTTACAATAAATTACAAACTCTACGGCCTTATCACAAATAGTAGTGTACAATCTCAGGCAATCTGTTTAACGAAAGAAATTCCGCGAAAATATGGCCTCTGTATAAAATATTCGACTCCAGACTGTGGTGCTGCGACTAAGGGTCTTCTTTAGTCAGTAGGACTCTTCTTAAACCTTAGTTTAAACCCGAGACCATCAATAAACCATGTTTTGTAATAAGCAGGATAGGCGAAGTCTAAACCAGCCGTGAGAATAACACTATGAACAAATCAATGTATGTAAAGATTTTATAGGATAAGTGTGACATTATAAGTGGTTACTGTGGCCCATAGACATCTACATTTATCCTCGATTACGAATCAAAATGTAAAAAAAGGGTCTCCGGTTCTCTACACTCACCATACGAAACACAGCAGCGTTGAGCTGCTATTTTACGCTGGTATTCTGTGAGAGCGTCGTGCAACTACTATACTATTAATATAGCTGCAGGTTTCCTAAATATACACAAGATATATATATATATATATATATATATATATATATATATATACAGGGTATTTTGAAACGCTCCCGAAAACGAAGACAGATGATAGTACTAGGATACCTATGATGATGGGTCACAAAAATTGATCCCGAGGAAAAAAAATCATCTTTTCACAACGTTTTATTAACTTTTTCACGCTCCATCATGTTATTACAGTTATTTGAAACGATCTTTCACAAAAATCATGAAAATACTGAAAATAAAACCAGCAGGAATTACTGAATTACAATCAGCTGACTAGGTCAATGTACGCGCGAACGCCGAATTCGCGCGGCCCGCAGCTAGCGATGGTACCACAATACCTAATAATTTACAACACTTGTCTAAATACCTAACTTATCTACTTAACCTACTAATTTGCCACTGTGCTTGTTCCACGTAGCCACTTTAATTGAATTACAGGTTAAATAAACCAAATAACTGGTTCGATTCCCTGCTAATGAAAAAATACTTAAATAAAATGTTTACAAGGTTAGAGTCATGTTTTGTTATCCATTGTGTAGGTATTTTTATTATTCTGATTACGTGTTAAAGCCATGCTGCAGCTATATTAGTAGTATAGTTGTAGCACAAATGGGTCGGCTCGACCGGGAAGGACCACGCTCTCACAGAATACCACCGTAAAATAGCAGCTTAACACTGCTGTGTTTCGTATGGTGAGTGTAGAGAACCGAGACCCTTTTACTGGAAAAGAGGCATTCCATCTTAGTCCTCACGGGTGACAACGCATCTGCATTTTGAGTCTTTATTGAGGATAGATGTAGATGTCTATGGGTCACAGCAACCACTTACCATCAGGTGGACTGTGTGCTGTTTGTCACCCTATACTGTAAAAAAATTATAGTCCAGAATAAGTTAGTATTCAGTTATGTACCTATTCAGATCAGTTCAGTACTAAGTTATTTAAAAAAATTAGGTATGAAACAGCTTACCGATCCTCCGTGACCTTATGAGATTCTTCAAGCACATTAACATGTTGCCGTATTCACGAGCACTATAAACGTACCTACGCGTTAGACATTATTAAAACCAAACAAAAACACAAAACGTAACAACAAGAACAACATCATTAATTAATAAATAACAAGTAATAACGATAATAATTTAATAAACAAAACAATTCAACTATCGCTCGTGATAGTCAACATGGCACTGTCTCGTCTCAAAACTAAAATTATTGTAATGTCCTTGAAGCATGTGTTAAATTCCACAGCGCGAGGCGACACGAAGCAGCGTGTGTGAAAGGGAAGGGTAGAGTGAGTAAGTAGTATAACCTAATGCATTGTTGCGTACCGATCTAAAAGAGTTCGATGCCCGCGAGGATATTGACCCTATTGTCAGCTGATTTTCTTTTAAAGTTTCACTGCTGGTTTTATTTTCAGTATTTTCATGATTTTTTGTGTGAAATATCGTTTCAAATAACTGTAATAACATGATGGAGCGTGAATAAAGTTAATAAAACGTTGTGAAAAGATGATTTTTTTCCTCAGGATCGAATTTCTTTGTGACCCATCATCATAGGTATCCTTAGTACTATCATCTGTCTTCGTTTTCGGGAGCGTTTCAAAATACCCTGTATATATATACTAAGATATACATACCAAACAAACATACATATAAGTATAAAACTGTATAAAACTTACTCCATCTAATTACAAAAACTGTTAATAATAGTTGTCTCAGGCCTAAACTAGTCATTTTCAAGAAAGAAGTTCCGTGGAAAATTTACGAGCTAAAATGTAAAGTATGGAATTTGACAGGGAAAATGAAAAAAAAAACACGAAGCCTGTCCTCTGTAGTGTAGTGCCGCGGTTGAGACTTCTGAATAACTTAAATTATCGGGGTTATTAAAAAAAAATTAATAACCCCGGCGAAAAATAGCTGATGATTTTCAAACGGCTGAAAAGATTTCCTTGAATCATAGCTAAGAACACTCGACCAAGTCACCTTTTAAACAAAAAAAAAAACTAAATCTAAATCGGTTCATCCGTTTGGGAGCTACGATGCCACAGATAGACGCACAGATACACAGACATACAGATACACACGTTAAATATATAACACCCCTCTTTTTCGTCGAGGGTTAAAAAGACTCTTCTTAAACCATAGTTTATGCCCGAGATTATCAATCAACCACGATTTGCAATAAAACGGATTACGCTATGTTAATTGTGTAAATGTAAATGAATAGTTTAATTACGATAATTTCATTTTGACATTAAATACTTACTTATCGAAGTTAATTTATCACGAACACATTCGTTGTTTATTTATTTTATAAGAATTAATATGGTGGCGGAGCTATTTGGCAAACAAATAAAGCAAGCCGACATCATTAAAGTTGTGCACGTATTTGGTCTATTTGCGTTGGTGTTGGTGCACACAGAGAGTGATGACGGTGACCTACCTATCATTATTTAAATCTCACTAATAATGAAACAGTTAAGAAATTCAGATTCACTTTACATGTAATTGGGACTATTTTAGAATATTAAGTATAAGAAATTCTTATTTAAAAACAAACTAATTAACCTGTCACGTTTAATTTTCTTAGCTTATTCATACTTAAGCACGCATTTAAGTAAGAATTTAATCAAAGTTTTTATCTGTCTTCCTATCAAGCAGAAGCAGTCATCATCATCTTCAAAACGACTCATATTTTTTTGAATTTTTAGATTCAAAGGAGAGATGTATTCTTAGGTGATAACGTAACTATCTTTATTGCAGTATGATCATATTAAATAACCGAGTCATTTGCTTTTATTCTTCATATTCTCTGCAAGAATAGAACAACGCAAAAATACCACACAAAACACAATGTTAGTTAGACATTACACAAGTTTTTCTTTCAAAGATGTTTAATAATGATTACTATGGAAATAGGTTTAATGAAATAACAGAAACGGAAGGAAGTTGCGATAACAATATGCTACGATGGAATACGAATTACAAGAATTTCACTACGATACATACACCCAAGAAGAAACAAAGATCCCTGACGTAAAACTCACTGTACGCTGAGGCTGACCCTAGGGAATACTATGAATGTATTATGTAGCTGTTACGAGTAGAAAAAATCTATACAAATGAATAAAATTGAAGTATCTGTTTGTAATATCAAAATAACAGCTTTTTACTAAATGCATAATATGAAAATAAAAATAAAACAATTTTTAAAATTTTAGTCTCTCTGTCTGTTTGTTCCAGCTAATCACCGAAATGGCCGGACCGATTTTGACGGGACTGTCACTGGCAGTAGCTGATGTTATAAGGAATAATTAAGGCTATTTTTATTTTAGAAAAATAATTAGGGTTCCACGCAAAAAAATAAAAACCCATGAAATCGTAATAAATTCCACGCGGACGAAATCGCGGGGAACAGCTAGTATAACATAGTTAAAAAAAGTTTTAATTTTTAAGTCAGAAGTCAGTGTACGAACGTACGTATGGATTCTGCGTTCAAATATTAACAAAACACACATAGCTTTTTATTGTTTACTGTAATATCTCTCATTTAATTTATATAGTTTCTAGCATAGCTTTAAACCCTTAGACTTATTAAAGTGAATTCAGAAATGAAGTTACACAAGAACACTTTTTGAGACGAGAAATTTTGTAACGCTTCTTCTTCCACAGCCCTTTTAAGTTCACTGCTGGGCTTTGGCTTTGCCAGAATAGCAAAAAAAACTTGGCCTGTCCAAGAATTTTTTTGCTGGCATGGATTACTTGAAATATTTTTTTTAAGTGCACACGTTTTATTCTTTTCTTTAAAAAAAATCTGCGATACATCATAAACGTATATACAGGTAATAGAACGGTAAACTGCGAATAAAGGCTGATGGAGTATACTGCATAAAAAGCGCTTTGTTCGTACACATTCGTATCATATTTGCAATACTTAGTGAATGTGAGCTGCGCAATGAATCCCTACAAACAATGGGTGACACTACAAACAATACGGTGTCAGACGTACATGATTTAATACTCATATTGTGAAAACAGTTTATGTTTTTCTTTAAATTCCAGATAAAAATTAGTTTCAACGAACAACCGTGCTATACTTCTAGAAGAAATATCATTTTAAGTCCATAATCACGTATGAAACTAAGATCATTAGTTAAGACTTTCTTTGTTTCTAATGACTGATTTGCTTAAGTTAAATTAGAAATTTATAACTGTCGTAATTTTAGAGATTAGAGTTTATAACAAAGTTATTGTTTTACGTAAGATTCTTCAGACAAATTTTCCAACTAGTGAACCTAAATATTTATGTTTGTTCTTTTAACCGTGTAGCGGCGGTGTAAGAATATCCACTACCTCATATCATCCCGTGGGTGTCGTAAAAGGCGACAGAGGTAAACAAATCGGGATATGAGCAGCAGCATCTTCCTAATAACGACTAAAATTAAAAAACTGCGGTTGCGAACCCGCTTGCCAAGCGTGGCAACTATGGCAAATATGCCATATGATGCAATCTATGGAGGAGGCCTATGTTCAGCAGTGGACTTTAATAGGCTGTAACGGTAACGGTATAAAGGCACAAGTACAGAAATCAAACAGAATAGAATGCGCCGTAATTCTGGGTTACTTTTTTGAGTATTATTTTTTGTGAATTTTTGAGAAATTTTCTGCGGTGTTTTAAGAATTTCTATTTTTTTTTAAAGAGTGTTTTCGGTCAGTTAATATATCAATTTTTAGTAATGTGGTTTGAACTTTGAATGCATGTAGGGTAGGTAACTAGAATAACCTGTCCTTACTAACTTACTATCACACAACCTGTAATCGAAGCCGCTGTCTGTCGCTTCATCTGTTTTCCCGGTTCCGCTTTATCTCGTGAATTTATGTGGGCGCAGCATACACGACCCGGTTTAACCTTGACGCGCACACACTCACAATACTAGTACTAGGCCGTGTTGCCGTACATGCACGAAGTAGTATTTTTTGTTAATTTACCCGCACGCGTTCTTACTTCGCGCAACAATAATAATAATCAGTAAAAGGAAACTTTGAAATGTGGCATCCGCAAACCGGACCGCCATCGTTCGCGTTTAGTACGGCAGAAGTTGTACATAGCTCAGCAGCAAAAGCGTTCATTTTCCATTAAAATCTACTTGAATGCACTTCATTAGTATCCCCTGATTCTGTGGCCTACTTTTTGCCATAGAAGCTTGTAAAACATTTTTTTTTTTATAAAGAACATCTCTAGAAAGTTACCACGTAGTAGAGTCTATGTAATAAGGCCGTAGTTTGTAATTTATTTTAAAGTTGGCTCTTTTTAACCCACTCGCATTAGTTCTATAATCAATGAGTTTCTAATGCTTAATGTGATAAGATCGAAGAAAGATTTTAATACTGCTGTGTTTCGTATGGCGAGTGTAGAGAACCGGAGACCCTTTTTACTTGAAACGAGTCATTCCATCTTAGTCCTCACGGGTGGCAGATGCGTCTGCCTTTTGATTCGTAATCGAGGATGGATGTAGAGTGTATGGGCCACAGCAACCACTTACCATCAAGTGGATTGTGTGCTCGTTTGTCACCGTTATCCTATAAAAAAATCGAAGAAAGACTTGGATTGTGTGCACTAGAACCAGTTCGAATATTTTAACTTAAACAATCTACACAATAATTAGACATGATATTATTATATTTATGTCAAATGGCTGCAATTGAAATACGGGATCGGCTACATGGTAGAGAGCATTTTTAATAATTATAATAATTAATTATTATAGGTCTGCACTCTGTACATACGCTGTAGTATGGTATGGGTACGTAGTATGCTACTTTCAAAGAAATGTGGGTGTAACATATAATCATCCGATAAATTATTATTACTTATTACCTTAATTAGGTACCTACTAAGGTTAACAATATCTACCTTAAATATTTTAACTCTATAATATATAAAAATCAATTGCTGTCCGTTAGTCTCGCTAAAACTCGAAAATGGCTCGACCGATTTTGAAGAAATTTTTTGTGTGTTTGAGTGAACCCCTGGATGGTTTAGATTCACAATTAGACCCAGTAGGTGGCGCTGTTGTCGCGATCCAGAAATCACCCGTGCGTAGCCGGGGCGGACAGCTAGTATATAATAAAAGTTTGTTTTCTAATTAAAACTGTTGATGCTATTAAACGTGGATTTAAGTTTGTGTTGGTATATCTAGATTCTAGATGGTTTGATAGGCAAATAACAACTTCTTAGGATCTAGGTAAATAGCACAAATGCGTATTTTAACTAGTTCGGATATGAAGTTGGAGCGTCCCTAGCTGCGTGACGGTGTGAATTCGGATCAATATTGCGACGTTGCCGCTCCGCGCCGGCCGGCGGTCGGCCACTTGCCTGCTCGCCGCCGTGTAAGCCCGCACCTCACTGCCATGCTTATTTTTACCTTTTGTTTTGCCAATCAATTATTATTGGAGGAGTACTGACACCTGCAAACTACATTATCGTTTCATTTGCGTTTACTTAAGCACCATTTTCCTTGCACTAAGACTAAGTTATAAAAATAATTATCTATTTTAAAAATAAATAAACATTAAATTAAAAAAAAAGTACTGTACAGGTACCACCTGTACTGTTGGCTATGGACGGTTATATAAAGAAAGAAGAAAGGTGTACATGCGTGGTTTTTGCGTCACTTGAAATGTATACTCAGCGCAGCGCTCCGTCTATCTTTCTTTTTTGGTCAAATAACAAGAAGGACGTCATAGAAATAATTTTTAATTTGTAGAGTACCGGAGACCCTTTTTACTAAGAACTAGGCATTCTATGTTAGTCCTCAGAGACAGTGCCTGATTTAGAGTTCCGACAGCCCCAGGCTAACTATGAATATGCGCGCCCCCACCGGCCTGTTCTGTCTATGCCGGACCAGCTAGAATATATTTACTAGATTTTTATATTTTACTAGGTATCCACAACGTGGTTTCACCCACATTAAATCGAATTTTCCTGATAGTAAGTGTTGTTATCGCCCATGAATAACTGCAACACCTGGGATATTACAGGTGCGTTGCGAGCCTTTTAAAAAGGAGTAAGCTCTTTTCTTGAAAGTCCCTAAGTCATATCGGTCTGGAAATTTCACCTGTGGTAGATGATTCCACAAAAAGTCTTGCGAAGAAAAAACTCATGGTGTACCGCCAAGCATCCAGATGGTGTGGATGGTAGCGTGAGTTTTGTCCCGATGTGCGTTGGTGGAATTTGGCGGCTGGCATTAACCCGAACAATTTGTCTAAGTAGGTACTCCCCGTGGAAAATGCGATAGAAAATGAAATGGGATGCAACATCTCTTCGCAGCACCATCAGATCAGAAAGAACTCGGTCGTCGACGATTCGAGCCACTCTTCGCTAGATGCGGTCAAGTGGAAGGAGCTGGCACTGGTGTGCCCCGGTCCAGAGATGAGAACATCCGTAGTACTCTAAGTAAGAGCGAACTTGTGCCTTGTAAAGTTGCAAACGGTGTGCCGGCATGAAATGCTGTCCCACTCTGCTGAGCACGCCAAGCTTTTTAGATACCAATTTAGCCTCCCCTTCGAAGTGACAGCGGAACTGTACGTCATTCGATATGTTGATGCCGAGAAATCCGATGCTGGCTGAGGCAGCAGGGGGAGTGCCCAGAAATTGAGGAGATATGATAAAGAGGTTCTTTTTAGCGGTAAACGCGCAAACCTGTGTTCTGAAGCTTAAACTGGAGTCGTCCCCAATCTGAGATTTTGTTTATTAAAGAATCGACTTCAGACACAAGTGTGTTCCAGTACTCGAAAACGTGTTCCCGAGAAATATTAGCACGGCCGGTGTAAAAAACATCACCAGTGTTACAACCAGTAACACCAGCCTTGTGGAAAACTAGCATTAATAGGCTCGTAATCGGAGTATACACCGTCTACTACGACCTTGATGCACCGATCTGCAAGAAAACTGATGATCAAATTGTACAATTTCTCGAGAAGCCCATAGGAAGCAAGCTTCTAAAGAAGCGCTTTATGCCAAATCCCATCGAAGGCCTTCGATATGTCCAAAGTAACTACCAAGGCCTCCCTCTTGGACTCTACTGCTAAAATCTTCTAATTTATCTGACTCATAGATGAGCGGAAAACCAGCTGATAAGTGATCGCCAATGCGGTCACTAATAATCAGCTGTTTGTCCTCAAGGTAGCTTATGAGCTGGCAGTTTATAATGCATTCCATTATTTTGGAGAGCAAGGAGGCAATGGTGATAAGCCTGTAGTTGGTGGGTCTCAGCGGTCACCTTTTTAGAAATCGGGTGCACTAAAGCCGTCTACCATAATTCAGGATTACGCCTAGGGATTAGGATTGCCGGAAAAGACGCGTTAGAACCGGTGCTAACTCCGGAACACCCGTCTTCAGCGCAATAGGAGGGACTCCATCAGGCCCACTCGACTTGTTGACATCCAGGGAGCAATTACACCGCGGTATGGTCGGCCGTCATCGAGAGTCGAGTTGGACTCAAAAAGAAAACCTAAAAGATCGACTTTCTCCTTTGTGGCATGAACCAGTGAGTCGTTCTTCCTGTGCACAGATGGGAAATGGCTGACAGAAGTTCCCTTGGACAGCCTTGGCAAAACACCTTAATAAAATTAGAGGTAGAGAAGAGAGCTTGAACAGTTTAAAACCTTTTAATCACGTCTAGTTAGTCAACGAAAGACGAAAGGTACCAAATAATTCAAAGTCTTATTATTACAATCTATTTATTTGTTTTGTATCAAAAATAAAGAAAGAGCAACAAATAAAATACACTTACTAAATTATTTATTGAGAATATCATACCAAATTTTATTCTGTACAGAAGTGGTGCTTGTAACGGCAAGCTCAGCACCCCCTCGAACTTGCGGCCTAGGCTCCAGCCTAGTTAGCCTGTGGGTAAATCAGGTCCTGCTCAGGGGTGACAAGACAACACATCTGCATTTTGATTCTTAATCGATCGAAAGGATAGATGTAGATGTGTATAGGCCACAGTCCACTTACCATCAGGTGGACTGTGTGCTCGTTTGTCACCCTTATACTATAAAAAAAGAAGTAAATAAATAATTTACTACATATTTTAAGTCTGCCATTTGCTTAACTCAATATCCTATAATTCAAGTTGTTTTAAAAAATGATTGATGTTAATTTAAATGTAATTGTATAAATAGTTTTCGTGAGGTTCCCTCGCATTTAAGTTGAAATTGGGACAGTGATCAAATGGCCATTTGGCACGTAGATAATACACAATTTTATACGTGGTAGAGCCATGCTGCAGCTATTTTAATTGTATAGTTGTAGCACGAATGGGTCGGCTCGACCGGGGAAGCACCACGCTCTCGCAGAATACCAGCGTAAAATAGCAGCTTAATGCTGCTGTGTTTCGTATGGTGAGTGTAGAGAACCGGAGACCCTCTTTACTGGAAAAGACGCATTCCATCTTAGTCCTCACGGCTGACAACACATCTGCATTTTGTTTCCTGCAAATGAGGATAGATGTAGATGTCTAAGGGCCAGAGCAACCACTTACCATCAGCACGGCTAGCATGGGCTGGGGACAAAAAATTAATCCCCCGATTATATCCACTGACAAGAGATAAAATTATCTTGTCCTTATGCCAAAGAACGGCAACGGGGAGAAGTATATCCCCGTTTGACATAACGAGAAGACATATATCCCCCGTCCGTAGCATGGGGCCAAATGAAAGACAAAAAATTATGTTTTTTTTGACATTTGAAAGGGACAATTTTATCCTAGTTCATTGGACGTGGGTTAAAGTTTATATTCATACAAAAAATCTATCTAAGTCTATCTCCCATTTTATCTACTGTGGATATTATATCCACCGGTGTGCCCATGCTCGAAGGGTGGATAAAACTAAGCGAGGGGATAAACATTTTCTCCTTTCCCCGGGGACTGTGTGATCGCTTGTCACCATAAAAAAAATAGTTTGGCACATTGATTTATAATATATTACACTTTCTTTTCTCGTTTTGTGTAACACAATGGTTTGGCATATGTGAAAAGGAAAAAGTAGTATTGTATACAGATGTAATAATTTTTAACATATAGCGCCATCTATTAGCGGATAGCCAAACTATCGTCAAAATTTGTATTTTCTACCGCCTTCAAAAAGGAGGAAGTACTCAATTCAAGTGTATGTTCTTTTTTTTATGTGTTATCTCATAACTTTTTTCTGGGTAAACCGATTTCGATTTTTATTTGAAAGCTGGTGCTTCTCAAGTGGTCTCATATAAATTTTGGAACATTGATCAAGTTCTGACTAATAGTTTTTGAGTTATTCTTAATAATTTATATTGAAGTTGGTTGTACAAAATTTTAAATTATGACATTTCACAACAATTGATTAAAAGGGTTTACATAGTAATCTATGACAATGGTAATAAAATGGTTACATCTCAAGATTTTCTGATATCAGCATTAATATTTAGGATTATAAACGACCATGTTAACTATTATTAATGTTGAGTACAGGGCTTTACGATTATTATTCATGTTTGTAACCATCTCAGATTATTATGATTTGGGTTAAACATAGCCTTCAAAACTTAATAATATAATTACTCTGAGCACTTTAAAGGTTAAGAATTTGAACCGGTTTCCGAGCCCTGCTTAAACCTACTTTTTAATAACTACAGTTAAAGTGAAGTTTACTTAGAGTATATGTAAGCAAGCTTGCTTATGTACTCTAAGTACTCTAAGTACTTTGTGCTCCACTTATAATTTTGGTTTTTTATATTTTTCCAAGGCGGAATATGGTGGCTTTTTCTCCAAATGCCAACCTCAACTGTACGATAACCATGCTGATACTATCAGCCTGATAGTCAGACGAGACTTTCGAGTCCGGCTGCGGCAAAATCCATTCAGGTACAACTGAACTCCATATACCAATAGGCATTAGATACTATGTGCTATATTATACTTTAATGCATACATTTGTATGTAATTACTTACTCTAAGTTTAATGTCAATAGTTATTCATATAAACTTAGCTAGGAACTAAACTACTCTCATAAATTTACTTAACGAAAAATATTTTTCATTTTTAACGTGGTGGTTATACTCTTATTGATTAAATCATATAATTGAATGCTTATAGTTTAAATAGCTACCGTGGTAACCGTAAATAGGTACCGTGGAGCAACATTATCCGTGCCAGCGTATCGGCTCTGCTATCAAAAGCCTGCTTGCCCGATCTGAATGTTGTTACCGTGATAATAGATACATTTTGCAAGTAATTTCTGGTAAAGTCAGGATTGTCTTATGCCATGCAAGGGCCCTAGGGCACCCAAATTTTGGGGGCCTTCAGAATACAAGAAAAATATAACCAAAAAACATTTATATGCACTTTCATTTAATAACAAATGGTAAGTTTTATACAATACGTGAGAAATGTGTTTCTTTGATATCATATAGACATGTGTTTGAACATTTCAGGGTCAGGTAGATCCCTGGACTCGTGTCCCCATGTACGCTTAGTGTAAAGACAGAACTGGCCAAAGCCTATGTCCAACAGTGAACTTAAAGAGGCTATTGATGTGGAAGAAGTTGATAATTTTATATCTGTATTTGTATTGCCTTGGCTTTATTATCTAATAGTAACCTAAAAGTTACAAAATTTAATTTAAATCATCTCAAATGAATACCAAGTGCGTAGAATTTATTTATTTACATAATTGAATTTTAATATTTTTTAATCCGTAAGATTGGTAAAAATTAATAATAAATAAACTAGACAAAGACTAGATAATCAACAAAATCACATCTTGATATTTAATGTTTTGATACATCTTATATATACCAACATCATGCTAATAATTATAAAAATAAACCAACTTGTTTTATCACAACTTAGAAAAAATACTTAAAACTAAAAATATGCTGCTTTATTCCAATTTTTATGTATTCTCGCTGCAGGAATGTTAAAAAAATATAACATATAAATGAACATTTACCTCCTAAACCAGCAAACTTTCTTACATA
This sequence comes from Parnassius orleans, assembly GCA_029286625.1. Classification (NCBI taxonomy): domain Eukaryota; kingdom Metazoa; phylum Arthropoda; class Insecta; order Lepidoptera; family Papilionidae; genus Parnassius; species Parnassius orleans. Next base: position 8,487,681 of record JAGSMP010000006.1, on the reverse strand, counting down.
CTATAATAATACAAAAATATAAAAACAGTTATTATTTAACGGGTAGAAGCTGTGTTGTTATTTAATCTTGTATTTTGAGGTCTGTGAATGTAAACCGCCGGGTGATCGTGAGGCGGCCGCTGGAGGCGCCCCGGCGCCGGTGGGGGCAGGGGCCTTGCCCTGACCTGCTCGACCTGGATACGTTGCGGTTGTACCACAATATCCTGACGTGGGGGCATCGCTGGAACGTGTAAACAGTGTCCTTTATTATGTAATTAAAACGTATCTTATATTATATAGCCGAAAGCAAGTCATAAAGAGAGTCATTACAGTCGAATTAAATTGGAAATAGTGTCAACAGCATCAGTCCCGTTCTTTGTTTGTTCAATAGAGTACTTTTATTTAAAAAAAAAGTGTAATTAATTTTTATATTTGTGTCTTAGATGTAGGATGGATGAATCGAAAACTTAGTGCTTTTGATAATACGGCACATTTTATTTTAGGCGTTAAAGTTAATAGTTTAAGTTACAACCTTTTTTATATTCTGTCTTACAACATCTCTCTACTGAGCACAGGCCTACTCACATTTCTGAGAGGTTTATGGAGCAATGCAGCAAATAAAGTCTTCGAAAAACTAAATCCCCAAACATGTAGGTTTCCCCACGATGTTCCATCACCGTCGATCACTTGATAAATTAGCAATTTCATTTGTGCCGGCGGGGATGGAACACGGCTTGTTCCTGTACTGTGAAATTTACGGGCGAGCGCTTAGCCTCTGAGCTACCATGGCATTGAGCTTGAATAATCAGGCAATAATATCATTATAGAAAACACTTAATTGATAGATGATACATTTTTAAAAAGCCTTGTTCGTTTGTTGACTTGTTTATGGACTGTTTGTCATGTAATAATCGGTTAATACCTTCCAAATTTATATCTAATGATTATCCATTTTATCGTTAGATATTTGTATTGTCTTTTATTATAGTTGTAAAATAAAACCATAAAATGAATAAAAATGAAATATATAATAAAAGATTATTGATTGCTAATTAATTCCTTGCCATAGAACAGTCTCAGAAGTGGGAGGATGTCTGTGCTCAGTAGTGAGACGTAGATAGGCTGTAACTTTATTTTATTTAAAAATATAGTAGGATGACTAGCGAGTGCATAGTTAAGTTGATGTCAGACACCTACATCTATCCTCGAAGGAACATGCATTGTCACATCTGAGAACTAATATCGAATGCCTTGCGTCTCGGATTCCCATCATTGACTAAACGAAACAACATAACGCTGCTGTGTTCCTTGTTGTGTGCTGGTATTTTGAGGAGTGATCCTTTCCTGGTCAAGCCGACATATTTCATACTGCAGCCGACAGCCGTAATACAGTTACGGTGTGGCTTTACCACAAATATTATTTATTGTTTGTATACATAAATAATATTTGTGTATACAAACAATAAATAATAAACAATAAATAACCGTGCTTTGTGACATTCCTTGGGGGAGGCCTATGTTCAGCAGTGGACTTGTGAAGGGCTGTAATGATGATGATGATGATGATACATAAGTAAATTAAAGTTATAATTTTCTATTAGCTACTTTTAATTTTCTTTTAATTTGGCTTGTTTAAAACAAACACTATCTTTTTTGTGGTATATAACAATGCATAAATATTTGTATAACTTAAATATGCAAAAACCAAAAGAAATGTAAAAACATTTCTACTACCTATAGATTCCTTTATTTATGTATTATATAAATAAAGAAATCTATGGCATATGAATTTTCTTACGTATATTTGAGATACTTTGTCACCCATTTGTACCTCCTATTTATTTAAATAGTAATTAAATAGCTAGCTAATAAAGATAAACAATATAAATTAACTTTCCTCTTGCTCGTCACATGTACTGTGCGTTGTAGCTGAAAATTAATTCTGTACGATTTAAAATCTTTTCTTTCATATTGTTTTGACCTCTACAGAGGTTTGTCATAATATCTATGTATACTTATAATAAAATTAAACATAAGTTTCAAACAAAATGTCTGAAATACTCACCGTCAAAAAGTGTGTGTGTTTATACGTATGCACGTATAATAAGTTGTCCTTTCCACTTAAAGTAAAAAAAAAATTACAACTGTAAAGAATAAATCTCTAACTGCGTCTGAAATTACAACACATGTTTTTACGCTAAGATCTGGTTCTGGCATATCGCGGTTGATAAGATATAAATTATCAGAGAGATTATGTTGCTAATATTGTCATATGTTTATTGATGTGAAGGGTTTTGTGTTGTATTTCCAACATTGTATTGCTTAAATTGAATTGTTTTGAATTACAAACATTATTTCAATCAACATACAAAGCTTTAATTTAAACGTATGCTTCTATATAATATAATGTATACATGTAAATGTATAATAAGCGATAGTAGCCTAATGAACAAGTGCACGGAGTGCAAACTTGAAGAGTCGTGGGTTTGAATCCGCTACTCGACTGTTATTGTGAACCACTCCTTTTTTTGTACATGGGGAAAAGCCTACGCATGCCCGCCTCGCAAGTACGGGTTATGTCGGACTCGCACCGACTAAAACCCCATGGTATTCCACCTTGCCGCATATTGGCAGGGCTACGAGCACGCTTTCGCACACATCCGCGTCCCCACCGGCGCTAGTCGCTGCATGGTAGCCTCACCTCGGGGTAGAACTTCTCCTCCCTTTTCCTTCTCAGGTAAGGCGCACCAGGAATACGAGGCGCGCCTTCCTCCGCGGCCTCTAACTCCACCTTCGCAACGGACGCCAGGGTCGTGAAGGATAGGGCGAGTGGCGCATCGTCTTACCAACACTCCTCACACCCCACGACTCCACCTTGGCTGCGACAGGAAGGGGGAGAGGACACCCCTTGCGCCTCAGTTCACTAACTCGGTGGGTTCCTCTTTGTTGACCGTGGATGCCAATGCTACTGAGCCTCCCGCCACGACAGGGTGGGAACCCGTTCAGGGGGGAATTGTGTACCACTACTAATAGATACAAGCTTTTTTAACTTCCTTGGAGAAGTTGAATCGAATTTAAGTAATGTTAATAGCATTACTAGAATTCTTTTTTTTAAATCGCCTACTTGGGAAGCAATACAGTTAATTTGTTAATATCTGCATACTAAATTATAGTAAGTAACTGCTAACTAATTAGCAGTTAGTAAAAGGCGCCCACTGACGATGTATTGTGACTGAAAACGAGACAATCACAATACACCAATAAGTCACAACTAACAATAATTGTTGAAGTAAAACTTCTTTTTCGACGTAGTGGAGAAATTTAGTACAGTATTAAAAACAAAAACGTCACATTTTCTTGTAACGTTTCACCGCCGGGGCTGCATGAGTATACTATTATTTAACCTACTTATGTAAAATATAAAACAAAAGAAGAATGATATAGATATAAAGAAGTTTCACTTCGTACGTGTGTACACAATTACACGATTTGTTTGTATTCTACTATCTATGTGAGTTACAGTTACAAGCGTACTGGTTTCAGGATTGAGGTTATTTCCGAACCAGTGGTTAAAAGCATAAAAGACTTTCATTAAGTATCTTTAATTCCCGCTTTCTGTTACTGGCTAGATATGTTCGTTAACAGTAATCAACTTGCAATTCCAAATACCATTTTGTCACAAAACAAAATTGCCTTAAAAAAGTTGTTCGTTTATTTTGTTTTTATTTTCTTTATTATCGTTATATCTGCAACTATCGAAAAATTAAAAATTAGCGTTATTTTCGAATATTAGTCGATCGTGGTTCCACCGGTTTCAGTTTTACAGACGGCACGTAATATAAATAACTTGTATGGACAGGTTGCAAGCGGGGTTAATTGAATAGAAAGGGTTATTATAACATAAATTAATACATGTGTTATTAACCCCTAGGAATGAGGTGGTCCCTTCCAAGCTGTTTTCAAACTAAGGTAATTCGTACTCCCGAAATTAAAGCTAACAAACGAAAGGCGATTCAAATTGGAATTTTCAGAATGGAAATCTTAAACTATCTGTCGTTAGATGGCGCTCATAGTCACGAATGTATTTTCTTAATAACTTTGTTCTGTTTATGTAATAAATACACTTTTGACAAATGTTTCTGTAATTACCTAGTGTTGGCAACAAAAATTGTAAACAATGTCGGGAACCGTGTTTCCATTTTCGGCGGTAACATCAAAGGAATACGTTTGTTGCAAACATTTGTTCCCTCTGTGGTGTGGAGACGCTTGTTGGAAACATTAGTTGGCAACATGTCTGTCACGTGGACGAACGAGTTAATCGACACATAAATTAATTTATATCGTTCACAAAATATATTATGGGATGTGTGTAATGCAAATAATAAAGATAAAAATAATAAAAGGATGCATGGAAAAATATAAGTGACGCTATGGGACTAAACGAACTAGAAATTCAAAGAAAAATAAAAAATTTGACTGACAGTTTTTCAGGGAGAAGAAACAAATTAAAGATGAAAATAAATCTGGAGCTGCGGCTTCTTATACTCCGAGGTGGTTTGCCTGCCAACGGCTTCTTTTTTTAACCGACAGAAATGAACCTAGGTTATGAGTGTAAAAGGGAATAAATGAAACACGTGTAAGTAACTATACAAAAATATTTATATTATTTATTTCTTAACTGACAATCGAAAAAGGAGGTACGTACGTACCCAGTGACGTGTTATCTAATTTTATAATATATACTAATTTTCTTCGATCTTGTTTATTTAAACCCTAAAGTATGTTACTGGTAAAGATAGTTAGAGCAATATATTTTACTAATACTATTAGACTATTATGTTAAAGTTTGCTGACTAATGTCTGGTGGTGAACATAATCGAAGGCCTTGGATGAAACATAAAAATTCTCGAAGCATCTTGTGAATAAGTATAATTTAATCAGCTCAACACAGATGTCAGTCATCGAGCTACCTCTTGTAAAGCCAAAATGATTTTATAGAGTAATTTATTTGTAAAAAATTCTTTACATTTGATCCAAAAATATTTATTTTTACACAGAGTTGGTAGTACAGAATTAGGTCTTAAATTAGCGGACCTGATATACTAAAATATTTAAATAAAGGCATGACTGATAAAGAAATACATCAGATTGGATTATAGTAATAAACATTAAACTTTTAATATAGAGTAAAAGCCTTATTAAAATTAGGAAATTGGCCTTATTGTTTGATACTAACTGCGCTTATCATGTTTATAAATTGGGTATAATATATGATATGAATAGAGATGCCGCGAATACTCGCTGTTATGACAGAACAAATAATAATACAAGAACAGAAGAATCACTCTATCATAGCAAACTTGCGAGTTTAAACCTAGTTACTAATGTTCATAATACTTTGTTTAGTAAAGATTATAAATACTGCGGCTGCCTGCATAATATCGTCGCTTGAAGACATATTGTTGCCGACAAAACTTTGGTGGAGACAGCAAGTTGTCAACTAAAATGTTTCTCAAATTGTTGGCGACTTGTTTCAATTCGGTGCAGAAACAACGGAAACAAAAGTTGGTAACATTTGTTGAGTTGCAAACAGTTGGAAACATAAAAGCTGTCAACAATTTCGGTGGATACGCGGCTTAATAAAGCTGATAACGCTAGGTCACAACTCAATCTTCTTCCTAGATTCGAATTGGTAGGTCACTTAAGAAAATGTTTGGGCAGTCGAAGAACTTATTAGAGAATAGAAAAAGTTATATTCAATAAAGAACACTTATTGAAAGCTTACCACTGGGAAGATTAAGCAAGAAGCCCAGCGCAACTCTTATTTTTAAAACAATATTATACAATTGAATATAAAACATTTAAAAAAGAATAGTAGCACTCACCTTATTCCCAGTACCCAGGTGTAATCATGTCTTCTTTAATAATATCATAACCCTTTTAAACAACTTTTGCTAAAGAACATTTTATAACTTATGGAATATAAGTCCTTTTGTATAGGACTTTTATAAGGACTTTGTTGTAAAAGCGTTACATTGCCCCATAAAGGAATAACACTCTTTAGAGTCAAGTACCTGGTATTACTAGCTTGCACTTGTTCCTAGTATGTATTAACAGAATGTATATCACTAATCTTATAAAACAATTTTTGTTTTTTGCGAAGATACTCGTGCATTATGTAGTGGCAGAATATTCACTACTCCATATAACACATAATATTATCTATGTGTATCGTAAGAGGTGACAGATGAAAACAAATTGTTCTAATTTTGATATATCACTGTTCGTTTCATCATATTTGAACAATTATCGTACATGTCTGAAAATCAACAAAGTACCATCAGCAAATTAAACTAATTTGTGGTTGATCCCTATCAGGTAAGGCAAGTAATTAATATAAACTTTTAACATAAAGGGCCCAAGAATTGAGCCCCGAGGAACATCCATACATAAATGCATGCATTGGGAATGCATCTTCTGAGTTCTTTCATGCACAGAAAATATGTTTAATCTACAGACATCATATAAAATTATGTCTGTGATCCTATGTTTGAAAAATTAACCTTTTAACAAAACAATAATATGATATTGGGAAGGCCAATTTGTCGGAACAAATTTTTAACTCATTTTTAAAAGTGTGAATTAAATGCCACCGCCATGCACGGAGGGTGGCAGCTGACCCAGCTGCCAGTTTGTTGCTGAGTGAACTCGGCCATACAATCCAGCATTCAACGCGCCCGAACTACCTACCCATATTCACATTGAGCTTGGATGGTTACATTAAATAATCCAGTTAAATGCTATAAATAATGTTTAACTACTTTAAATTAGAGTTGATATTATTTATATTAAAATTGTCTTTACAGCTATAGCTTTTGTAATTCTGTGGAGGATTAAAATAACGCAGCTGTCGGAGTTTTGGCGGGAACTTGATCGGCGGCGGATTGCTGCTCCTGTATCATTGTTTAAATAATGGTTTGAAGTAGATTTTGATATGTAAAAGTGGTGAGATTTCGTGTATTAAATGTCTGCGCATGTGAACGGTGAAACAAGTGCTCCGATGGTGATGTGAATTTCAATATAAGGTGTCTGTCTGCTTAGGCTCTTTGAGTTATTATCACCAATTGTCTGCTGGCTCCAGTTGCCGTCAAAATCTCCCAAAAACTGCGCAATGTGACGCATCAACATATTGTGAAGCAGAGTACTATAAAGAATTATTATCATTTGATTCTAAAAATCTATAAAAAAACGGAGATCCCGAATGAAATGAAGACGGCTTAAAAGACAAGCATCCAAGCCAAAAATCGTAATAAAAAACGCAACTGTCACTGTCCTACTCCTATGTCACATTTGTCAAAGTATGTTCAGGTCAGGCAAAGTTCTATTCTGTTATAATTACTCACGTTTTTAAGTTTTTCTGGATAATTCTACACTTTACGGGAAAGGACAGCACACAAAGAGTTCAATATATATACCTGGAAAAACATAATAATACCATTTTCATAGAGTGTAGTGTTAATACACTACGGCGAAATAAAAGAAAATAGCAGTAGTACAATACGGCCGACGTATCTTGGCGAGTCCGACCTTCGCGCAGAAGGTTGCGCAATAGCTTTTAAGGAACAAAATGGTGGCATGAGGCGACGTACGGGGGCGGTGGTCTAGGCTAGAGATTGACCATAAGTAAACACAATCGACCCTTTAGTCATAAAATATCGCAATCGATTAGTTTTATTTAGAAGTTATTGATTTTGTTTATATAAGATATTAAACGAAATAGATTTACAAATATAGTGAATTTTGTTGATAATAAACAAGATTTCGACTTAAATAAAAAAAACTAAAACATATTATTTTCTCAGCTGAAAGACATAATGTACTTAAATATCAATTATCTATTAACGTCTTCTTGAGTAACGACTATTTGAGAAAATTTAGAACCTCCTTATAAATTGCAAATAAATATATTTTTATGTCTTAATTTTAATCGATTTGAATAAAATCGATTAAACAACACCCTCAGGCACGCGTGTTGGACATCCCTTTCTGGTTACTTCGTAAAGCTTCGTGCTTATTCGGCAATGCTCGGTACACGGTAATATTTCAGTCACACGTTAGCATTGGTGTCGTGTTCGTGTCGCTATCTCTGTCTTGAGCACAGTCGGTTACAAAAGTTTTCGTTGTTATTGTTGTTTGTTTTTATTAATAGTGTTAAGTTTGTTTTGTTTGTTTTATTTGTTTTATTTGTTTTATTTGCAAGTGTCAGTTAGCACTTATATTATTCGCCAAACATGCCACCAAAACATAACAGTGTGTTAAATCGCCAGGCGAGAAAAATTATTTACGATTTAACGCAATATATGAAAAAGAAAAGAAGAAGGCGTAAAAGATGTCGATAAAGTTTATTTAAGAGTTGCTAACGCAACTGGTGTGTCCCAACGCACAGTACAGCGGATCGCAACTGAAGGCAATATTTCGGGCTTACTTTCAGTATTCCGCACGCCTGGTAAAAAAAGGTCTAGATCAAAACCTATTACTGATATGGATAATTTTGACCAGGGAGTAGTAAAAAGATGCATACACAACTTCCACAAAACTGAAAAGAAATGCCGACGATAAACAAATTACTAGCGAAACTCAAACGGGATATAAATTTTCAAGGTGGTAAAACGAGCTTAAAGACAATTATCAAAAACTTGGGTTTCAAGTGGCGAAAGACCGAAACCAATAGAATGGTTCTTATAGAGAAGACCGACATTCGCCTGAAAAGGATCTTGTACTTGAAGGCAATGAAAAAATACAGGGACGAAGGGCGACCAATTGTATTCACTGACGAGTCGTATGCCCACCATCACATACAAAAGGTAAGGCGTGGTCAGATGGTTCCGCTCAGGACTAAAGCGCCCGATATCAAAAGGTCAGCGGATAGTGATGGTACACGCTGGGTCAGAAGCAGGGTTTGTTCCGAACGCGCTACTAATGTTCAAATCTGGCAGCAAAACCGGAGACTATCATGATGACATGAATTTCAAAATTATGAGAAATGGTTACGGACCCAACTGATTCCAAATTTGAGCCCTAACTCGGTGGTGGTTATCGATAATGCTCCGTACCACAACAAATTAATGGATCCTGCCCTACATCTAATGACAAGAAGGCAAAATGGAATCGTGGTTATTAGAAAGGGTATACCATATGAAAAGGACATGCGTAAACCACAACTTTACGATCTAATAAAAAAACAAAGACGTGAATAAAAATACGTAATAGATGAAATGTTTAAACAAAACAACCACGATGTCCTTCGTTTACCCCATATCATCCTGATTTAAACCCCATCGAGATGGTGTGGGCTGCCATTAAAGGGCACGTAGCCGCTAAAACGTCGACTGGAACGTAACCCGGACAATGGAGCTCATACAAGAAAAAGTAAATTTAATGGGTCAGAATGAATGGAGTGCTTTATGCAGAAAAGTGCAAGAGGTCGAACATGACTATAGGAAGAGCGACCATATTATTGACGAAATGACGGATCAATTATTCATCATTAATACAGCTTCAGATTCAGAAAGTGAGTCTGAAAGTGAGAGCGACGATTACGAAGATGAACCTATGCCAAGTACCTCACATGGTACACAAGGGCCGACGACTTTATGTTAGGAATTTCCCCTCAGCGACAGTGATTAAATAATAATAAGTGTAAATAAATAAAAGTATTAAATGTAAATAATATTGTATGTGTTTGTGATAAAATCTGCCCCTATCGAAAGGTGAGGTATCAAAATTGAATCTTTAATTTATAATGTCTCCAAAGTGTTTTGATATTTTTGGTCACTGTATTAGGAAATTTTATTTGTACATTGGTATATATAAAAATGACAATAACAGTTTTCTTCACGAGTGTTCATGCGCTAAACTTCGCAGAGCCTATATTCAGACTCGCCAAGATACGTCGGCCGTATTGTACATATATTCTATAAGTGCTACAACAAAAATCATTCATTTTTATTGAAGCATTATTAATTTTTAACCTAGATAAATTAGGAAATTCTGATAATATGGCTTCAAATAATTCTGAGAACAGGAACCAAATTGCTGGAGCCTTAACTTATCCTATCAGAGATGAGAGTAATGTGGAATCTGTGCCAATTCAGCCGAGGCAGCCAAGAAATTTACAGGTATGTTACAAACGCAATGAAATAGCTCCTTGTGAATTAACAATAATTAATAACACTATTAGGGGCCACAAGAAATAGTTTGTGTTGTGGTTTTAGGGCTTTGTGGTGAGAACTTTTTTGTTGCACCTTTTGTAGACTTATCGGGTTGGCTATAGACGTCCAGTACTTCATTTTAATGATGTTTTCTTTTTACACTGTTTTGGATGTCGTAAATGCGTTTTGAATTAACTACGATAAAAATAAATTTTATAAAAAATTGCATATTATGAAACGCAAATATGTCAATTTGGTCTAGTATTATGTAGTAGATGTTCAGTACTTGATTTTAATTATGTTTTCAGTTTAGGAGGTTTGTTAGAGTTAAGCTTTAACCTTTTACACTGTTTTGGGATTTCGAAAATGTGTTTTGAATAAATTACGATAAAAATAAATTTCACTAACTAAAAATTGTATATGATATTGAACCTTTTACACTGTTTTTGGATTTCGGAAATGTGTTTTTAATAAATTACGATAAAAATAAATTTCACTAACTAAAAATTGTATATGACGAAACGGGTCACCCATAAAAAAGTTAATTACTCGGACCCAGACAATCCATTTGTGGATGAAGATGGGACTCATACACAACACATTGAGTCGCAGTGGAGAGCAGTTAAGAGGTTTTTCAGAAAACAAAATTATAACAATTCACATTACATTGTTTCATTTAGCACTATCATAGCAGAGTTTAGGGCAACCTGACTTTATAGGTAAGATAGGTCGAATCTGTATTAAAACCGAATCAGCAGCCCCGACTCCATGTAGTCTCGTCTGCTCTACCCCTATAGTGTTTTTGTAAAGCCGTAGGCGCGGAGGGAGAGCAGCCCCCGCCCGCCGTAGCAAATCGCAGGCTGTGTGAGCCGTAGCAGTTGAGGCCGGTCGCCAAAGGCGACCACTAAGCCAAAGCTGTGGAAGCGAACATGGGTGCCTGCGATTTGCTAAGCAAGGGCGAAGGGGCTGCACTTACCGCAGCGCCGAAGCCGTTGCAGAAATAACTGAGTCAATATTCATGTGTAAAAAAAAGTGAGGTTATCATATTACAAAAAAAGAATTACTCATAAAGTATACTTTTCCACAAGGGGGAAGGGTAGTGGGGCTTCCCCTGAACCAACCCCATAACCCCACCCCCCTTCCACCCCTGTACGCAAGTACTGGATGTCTACAGTTTTACCCATTTATCTTTTTTATTTCATATGAAGATTTTTGGCATATCACAAACACCAACAATGTGCTTTTGCTGCCAAATAGCAGTGCCTGCACTGCTGTGTTTGTAGTCTGAATGCTATGAATTAAATTTGATAGAAATGACACATAATATAGGTTGTAATAGTCTTCGAAGATAGATAAAATCTATTGTAACTGTAACTTTTACCATATTTAGCTTTACTAAAGATTCTAGAAACATACTACGGTTAGTGATTTATTTTACTAACAATCACTATGATGTTTAGTTTTCACTGACAGACAATCGATGACAAGTTCTTTTTAAATAGATTTTTACAGGGCTTACTTGGTTTTGCTATGGAGGCAACAAGAAGGGACGCCCTGGGGCTTCTCAATTTGGCCCTATGGATGAAGAGGTAGGTAAAACTTTGCTTTTACATGGCTGTACTTTAGTGTATTTTATTGTGTTTATGTAAAGAAAGAAAGAGAACATGTTTATTGCAGTTAAAGCGAGTAGGCTTATAACATAAAAAGTAACATAAAAGTATTAAAAGACAAACGAAAGAAAGTATAAACCATTAATGAGATAGAAATAAGAAATACTCTTAGAAAAATTAGTAATATTCTTAAAAATATATTATATTATAAATATAGTTTTAAATGACTTTTCATTACAGCCATCACAAGTCCACTACTGAACATATACACCCCAAGGAATGCCACAAAACACGGTCACGAGCCACCTGCATCCATTGACTTCCTGCTTGTCTTACCAGGTCGTCACTCCATCTAGTGGGGCGCCCCACTCGCCTGCCGATGCAGGGCCCACTAGAACCTTTCTCCCCCATCGGTTGTCGGTTCCTCGAGCTATATGGGCGACCCATTGCCACTTCAGCTTACTAATCCGTTGGGTTATGTCGGTTATACCCGCTTTCAGAAGCACTGCTGTAATTCCATCCTCGCCCGAGGACTTGCCGCTAAATGACTTTTATAAAAATATAATTTTTGTTCATAGCCTCGACTTCAACTCCTTATTTTCTTTTTGCAGCGACGAAAGTTTTAGAGAAGCTTTAAAAGTCTTACAATTGATGTGGCAGAGGTTCTTCAAAAGCAATCAAGGTTCTTACAGATGTCGAAAGATTCAGAAGCATCAACTTGGCCAGGAATTGCCAGAGGATGTTGCAATATCCTCAACAACATTCACGAATTGTGTGGGCGATATTGATATTGCTAATGGTAAGTTTACAGAAAGTTTAGGTACACTAGACAAAACAAGAAAATAACAGGGATATCCCCCCCACACCCGAGGCAGTGGTTCTTAACCGGTCCACGAAGGCATCATACAATTCTCTCATCACATGTAAAAAAAGTCGAAAACATCTTTGGAGATATAAACTTTGGTGTCCAAATACTGCTGATGCGGTTTATAATACAAAGGTGATGCTAAATTATAATTTAAAATTAAAAATGTTGTACAACCGACTTCAATATAAATTATTAAGAATAACTCAAAAACTATTGGTCAGACCTTGATCAAATTTATATGGGACCACATGAGAAGCACCAGCTTTCAAATAAAAAAAGAATCATCGAAACCCAGAAAAAAGTTATGAGGTAACACACATAAAAAAAAACATACGGCCGAATTGAGTACCGTCTTCTTTTTGAAGTCGGTTGAAAATATGGGGTTTTATTTGTAGAATAATTTAAAATTAAAAATTTTCTACAACCGACTTCAATATATATTATTAAGAATAACTCAATAACTATTGGTCAGACCTTGATCAAATTTATATGGGACCACACGAGAAGCTCCAGCTTTCAAATAAAAAAAATATCATTGGAATCGGTTCACCCAGAAAAAGTTATGAGGTAACACACATAAAAAACTAGACTAGACTACCCCAGGAGGGTACCAGCACCCCTGGAGAATCCCTCGCTGAGCATCCACGACCATGCTACTCCACTCCTGAGCGTGGGTGCTCAGGCTGCCCCGCGTATTCGAGGGGAGGGGGCAAATTTCGCTCGAAACAATAACTGCTCAGGGCAAACTGAGCAACAACATAAGGCGACCCCTGCCACGCTATCCGTGGATTTCTGCAACATCAGGGACTTCTCGAACCTAAACGCCGTCCACTACCATCTCGAGACGGCGAAGCCGGCCTGCTCTTTCTGACCGAGACGCAGGTGTCCTCTCCGGCTGATACTGTATCTCTCCTACCCGGGGTACAAATTGGAACACTCCTTTGTGCCTCGGGCTGGAGTTTGCGTATACGTCGGAGAGGACATCTGTTCTCGACGCCTCGGCAGTCTTGAAGGTTCGGACCTGTCCATCCTTTGGCTACGCGTAGATAGCGACGACCATCCGCGCGTCTACGGTGCTCTATAGGTCCCATAGCGGTAATGCCGAAACAGACCGACTCATCGACCACGTCCAAATGGCTACAGATTCCTTGCTATAACAGGTCCCTTGTTCTTGGCGTTCTTGTATCCTTGGCGATTTTAACGCCCACCACGCCGAATGGCTTGGTTCACGTTTAACCGATCATGCGGGGAGATCTGTTTATGACTTTGCCTTGGCATATGGTCTGACACAGCTGGTTACTTCGCCTACGCGGATTCATCATACATCTTCCCTGTTGGACCTTCTGCTGACCTCTCATCCGGACGGATATCAGGTTTCCGTCGATGCCCCTCTCGGCTCTTCGGACCATTGTCTGATCCGAGTGTGGTGCCACTCACGCCCCCTCGCGGTTGCGTTCTGCAGGTTGCCGCCGTGTTTGGCATTACAGGTCGGCGGATTGGGACGGAATGCGGTCTTTTGCATCCTACCCAGGGTTTGCTTCGCCGGATGATCCCAGCGCTGTTGCTGACTCTGTCACTGATGTGGTGTTACAGGGAATGGAACTATTTATTCCATCATCTGTGGTACCCATCGGAGGCAGATCGCAGCCTTGGTTTGGTCGTTCTGTAAGACTGTACGCAGTAAGCAGGAGTGCCATCAGGCCTGGGCTGAGGCTTCGGCGGCTCGGGATGTAAACACCAGCATGCTTAAAAGTATAACTTCGCCTCCAGGTCCTTCAAAGTGTTATTGCCAAGGCAAAGTCAGAGCACATAGGCAGAATTGGCGAGAAACTAGTTCGCATTCCTTCGGGAACCCGTGCATTCTGGTCTCTCGCCAAGGCTGTCAAGGAATTTCTGTAAGCCATCACTACCATCTCTGCACAGGAGGACGACTCACTGGCCCATGCCGCAAAAGAGAAAGCCGACCTTTAGGCTCACTTTTGCGTCCAACTGACTTTGATGACGGGAGAACACACCGCCGGCCATCCCGCGGTGTGAGTGCTCCATGCCGGATGTTCGGTTCTCACAGCGCCGGTTCGCAAAGCACCTCTCCTGGACATCCACAAGTCGAGTGGGCCTGACGGAACTCCCAATTGTACTGAGGACGTGTGCTCGGAGTTGGCACCGGTTCTAACGCGTCTTTCCGGTACTCCTACTCCTAGGCGTAGTCCCGAAATCATGGAAGACATTTGTCCAACTGATCCCCAAAAGGCGACCGCTCAGACCTGTCCAACTACAGGCCTATCGCCATCACCCCTTGTTCTCCAAAATAATGGAATCCATTATAAACTGCCAGCTCATGCGGTACCTTGAGGATCACCAGCTGATTAGTGACCGCCAATACGGTTTTCGTCGGGGTCGATCAGCTGGTGATCTTCTGGTCTACCTGACTCATAGATGGGCGGAGGCAGTAGAGTCCAAGGCATTGGCCGTTAGTTTGGACATTGCGAAGGCTTTCGATCGGGTTTGGCACAAAGCGCTTACGAAGCTCCCTTCCTATGGGCTTCCTGAGAAATTGTGCAATTGATCACCAGCTTTCTTGCAGATCGGAGCATCAAGGTCGTTGTAGACGGTGCATGCTCCGACTTAATATTAAAGAAACTTAAGATCTGATCTAAAATTATTTTTTCAAAAATTTTACTAAATGTTGGTAGTACAGAAATCGGTCTAAAGTTGGCGGGGTCTAATGTACTACCAGATTTAAATAAAGGTATGACTTTACTATGTTTCATTAAATTAGAAACACATAGGTATAGGGAACCAGTATAATTACAGGCTGAGAGGCAGTCCATCTTAAGAGGTAGAAAGCATCTGTAGTCTTTGTTTGAAGTTGCTGCAGTAGCCATTTACCATTAGGTGAACTGTATTAAAGTTATAAATGAACTCATTTATAACTTTAATTTTGCTAAAAAAACTTGAAGTGCAATTAAAGTGGAGAAAATGTCACATCACAGTTGTTGTAAAAATTAAGTAAATAACAAAATGGCACTAAAATAATAATTTTTAGTCATTCTTTAATTTTTATAGAATAATAGTGTCATATGAGCACAGTCTACCTGATGGTAGGTGGAGGCTGTGGCCCGTGGACATCTACATCATATACACATGAGGATTAAGATGGAACGCCTCATTTCAAGTAAAAAGGGTCTCCGGTTCTCTACGGCCACAATACCATCTACACAGCAGCATTATTCTAGTGTTTCCCATTGGTATTCTGTGAGGTTGTGGCCCTACCCCGGTTAAGCCAACAACCCATTTGTGCTGTAGCTATAAATAGCTATATATAGTTGCAGCATGACTCTACCATCTAAGAATGCTATGAATTAAATTTGATAGAAATGACACATAATATAGGTTGTAATAGTCTTCGAAGATAGATAAAATCTATTGTAACTGTAACTTTTACCATATTTAGCTTTACTAAAAGATTCTAGAAACATACTACGGTTAGTGATTTATTTTACTAACAATCACACTATGATGTTTAGTTTTCCACTGACAGACAATGCAATGACAAGTTCTTTTTAAATGAAATTTTTACAGGGCTTACTTCGTTTTGCTATGGAGGCAACAAAAGCTGAGGACGCCCCTGGGGCTTCTCAATTTGGCCCTATGGATGAAGAGGTAGGTAAAACTTTGCTTTTACATGGCTGTACTTTAGTGTATTTTATTGTATTTATGTAAAGAAAGAAAGAGAACATGTTTATTGCAGTTAAAGCAAGTAGGCTTATAACATAAAAAGTATTAACGGGAAAAAGACAAATGAAAGAAAGTATAAACTACATTAATAAGATAGAATATAAGAAATACTCTTAGAAAAAATTAGTAATATTCTTAAAAAATATATATTATATTATAAATATAGTTTTTTAAATGACTTTTCATTACAGCCCATCACAAGTCCACTACTGAACATATGCCTACCCCAAGGAATGCCACAAAGCACGGTCACGAGCCACCTGCATCCATTGACTTCCTGCTTGTCTTACCAGGTCGTCACTCCATCTAGTGGGGGGACGCCCTACACTTCGCCTGCAGGTACGAGGCTGCCACTCGAGAATCTTTCTCCCCATCGGTTGTCGGTTCCTCGAGCTATATGGCTGGCCCATTGCCACTTCAGCTTACTAATCCGTTGGGCTATGTCGGTTATACCCGCTTTCAGAAGCGCTGCTGTAATTCCATCCTCGCCCGAGGACTTGCCGCTAAATGACTTTTATAAAAATATAATTTTTGTTCATAGCCTACGACTTCAACTTTCCTTATTTTCTTTTTGCAGCGACGAAAGTTTTTAGAAGAAGCTTTAAAAAGTCTTACAATTGATGTGGCAGAGGTTCTTCAAAAAGCAATCAAGGTTCTTACAGATGTCGAAAAGATTCGAAGCATCCAACTTGGCCAGGAATTGCCAGAGGACGTTGCAATATCCCTCAGCAACATTCACGAATTTGTGGGCGATATTGATATTGCTAATGGTAAGTTTACAGAAAGTTTAGGTACACTAGACAAAACAAGAAAATAACAGGGATATCCCCCCCACACCCGAGGCAGTGGTTCTTAACCGGTTGCCTATGGTCGCTGGTGGTCCCTGAAAGCATCTGAAATGGTCCACGAAGGCATCATACAATTCTCTCACATCTAAAAAAGTCGAAAACATCTTTGGAGATAAACTTTGGTGTCCAAATACTGCTGATGCGGTTTATAATACAAAGGTGTTGCTAAATTATAATTTAAAATTAAAAATGTTGTACAACCGACTTCAATATATATTATTAAGAATAACTCAAAAACTATTGGTCAGACCTTGATCAAATTTATATGGGATCACACGAGAAGCCCCAGCTTTCAAATAAAAAAGTATCATTGAAATCGGTTCACCCAGAAAAAGTTATAAGGTAACACACATAAAAAAAACGTACAGTACAATTGAGTACCTCCTCCTTTTTGAAAGTCGGTAGAAAAACTTAAAAATGAACCTCAGCATAATTTACAGTATGTCTTGAAGTTGGTGGTCCATGGCAAGACAAAAAGACAGTCAAAAAACGGAAGATAAGATGATATATTTTTTAGACTGGAGTTTTTACAAATAATTTGATGGTTAGCTGTGAGTTCACAGACCAAAACTTACTACTGTCAGTAAAAATATTAAGAAAATAGAATACATGCTTAGACTCTCACGCTTGTTGAACAGAGGGGTAGCCGAGACCACGGACCTCCATTTGTCACAATCCGTTCACATCCCTAAATAAAAACTTACATGCTCGTTGGTTAAGGGTACTCTTAATTTGGCGCATCTTCAATATATCGCTTGGAATAATTTGGACGATGAACTTCTGGCAAGGGATGCCGCCGACTCTGCCACTCACTTTTGCAGCATGAATTTGTTTTGTCACTCTTTTCTTATTTAATCTTTCTAGATGTCCAAACCACCTTAGCATTCCTTTCTTAATCCTGGTCACAACATCTTGCAAACCACAATGTATTTCCTTAATATATGGTAGTAAGAAGCATGAGAAATTAATGCTGTAGAAATATGGTCCTTAAAAAGTATGTTTGAGGTGACTAAATGTTAGGGTGAGAGATTGCGTGGTAAGAGGAAACACTGCTCAATTACCTTATGCTGCTACAAATAAAAAATTCTTTAGGTTTCTAAACCAATTTCTGGAATTTTCTTAATGTTAGAATAGTTATCTGTACAATTATATTAAATATATTATTAACTAGCTGTTCCCCGCGACTTCGCTCGCGTGGAACTTTTTTTCGCAGAACCCTAAAAAATAAAAGTAGCTTAAGTTACTCCTTATAACATTAGATATCTGCCAGTGAAAGTTCCATCCAAATCGGTTCACAGGCTTTTGCGTGATGCGTGTTCACGCCAATATAGCACGCAGATGACAGATTTTTTTCAGACTTACTTAACATTTATCGTTATATTTTGGCAAATTTATACAATATTTTTATGAATTATAGCTTATGTGTTATTCTGATATATGAGCTATATTATTGTAAAGTTTCATTAAAATCCATTCAGTAGTTTTTGTGTGAAAGAGTAACAAAGATCCATACATCCTCACAAACTTTCACATTTATAATATTAAGTAGGATGCTGATTGACAGCTTCGTTGGTTTAGTGGTTTTAAGTGCCACTGCTAATAATGAGATCCTGGGTTCGAATCCTGGGTCTGACCAAAATCAAATATTGGATTTTTCTGTGAAGTAATTTTCAAATGCAGCCTGGAGTCAAGAAATTGGCGGTGTTTCAACCCGTGCCTCGGAAAGCACGTAAAACCGTTGAATATGGGAGCGAGTGAATAGGGAGTGCACCTGTGATTACACACACAATCGTGCACTGTAATTGACTATAAGAGAATGGCCGCCGTAACCTAAATTCGGTCTAGAAAACAACATTATTATTATTTATAATAAATAATCTCAGATTGGTTTTATTAAAAAAAAAATATGTTAATTTTTCCAGACTTCTACAAATTGGGTGGTTTCGCAATCTTTCCCATATGCTTCGGCAGCGAGAACGCCACCGTTCGCGCCGAAGCTGGTTCAATCTTGGCAGAGGTATGCCAGAACAACCCATTCTGTCAGACGCGTGCATTAGAGTGCGGCT
This sequence comes from Parnassius orleans, assembly GCA_029286625.1. Classification (NCBI taxonomy): domain Eukaryota; kingdom Metazoa; phylum Arthropoda; class Insecta; order Lepidoptera; family Papilionidae; genus Parnassius; species Parnassius orleans. Next base: position 8,468,361 of record JAGSMP010000006.1, on the reverse strand, counting down.
TACTGAATGTGCTTCTACATCTTGTCCAGTCTGAAGAAGGTGTCGCTCTGGCGAAATGCCTATATGCTATTTCATGTAAGTATAGTTTAAATCAACACATATAACTTCCGGTACCATACCGTGTTGTGGTGGTGTAAGAATATCCACTATCCCATATTATCATCCCGTGAGTATTTTAAGAGGCGACAGAGGGCAACAAATCAGAAATTGAGCAGCAGCGTCTTCCTAATAACGACTAAAAATAATAAGCTGTTGTTGCCAATCTGCTTGTCAAACGTGGCTACTATCGCAAATATCCCATCCACAATGAGGCATGCTATGGGAGAGGCCTACATTCAGCAGTGGACTTTAATAGGCTGTAACGGTATATAACTTGCAACGTGATATAAAACAAGAAGTTGTTACTGCCATAAAAGGATAAAGCAAAGTAAAAATAAGTATATGTACCTACATATATAGAGGTTACACTTCATTAACCTACTCATACCCTTACTTATCATCCAATCCAGCCCACAACCACTGCATTTGGCATAGTTGACACACTTGGCATGTGGGTGTGCAACCGTAGTTTATTATAATTGTTAGGAAGATGCTGTTGTCCACCTCCTGTTTCAGTTTTCCTCTGTCGCCTCATACGTCACCCACAGAATGATTTTACTGTTGTAATTGATGGATGTATAGTATTGATTTTGGTAAATGTGAAGAAGGTTACCTATATATAGTGATGAACGGATTTGGTTTGCATACTTCATCTAATTTGATGTTATCTTGTATTTACTTCTCACTGCTTACTGTGTTGGATAATATGTTTTATATTATAAAGTTGTTACCAAGTAATATTCTTATATTTAAATTTTGAGATTAATTTCTTACAATATAGATATATTATGTATCAAAATGATTGTTTTTTTGTGTGTCCTATATGCATTATTTAAAAGTTAAAAGTTACAGCCTATATACGTCCCACTGCTGGGCATAGGCCTATACAATATAAAAGAAGTTTCTTCACTTCCTTTAAAAGATTTTACTAAATTTGTTTACAGGCATTACGCGCGAGTTCGAGCCCGCCTGCCGCGAACTGACGTCACAAGGCGGCTGCGCTATTCTCTCGCAACTACTCCACAGCGACGACATACGCGTGCGCACTAAAGTCGCCTTCCTCATCGCGTACCTCGTACGTCACCATCCCCACACTAAAGGTAAGGAGAAATGGTTCTGACTTGAATTTTACCATAGTTATAAGGATCCACCTGGTAAAGTAAACAGTCTTTATACGTCCTACTCCTAGGCACAGGTTTCTTCTTCATTTTTGAGAGGGTTTTAGGGCAATGAAGTGTCCACCGCGCTGCACCAATGCGTGTTGTGGACTTCACGTCTTCGAAATATTTCTATTTTTCAGACATACAGGTTACCTCACTTTTATCCTTCCCACCAACTAAAATTGCTGTTAACAATTCTACTGGCGGGGAGCCAACCCGAGTTACTTGATGTGTACTGATGAGTTCACAGTGAGTGCTTAGCTTCTGAGCTACTACGGCTCAGCTAAGAATCAAACATGCAATTCGAAAGAATTTTAGATAGTTAAATTATATATTTGTCCTTTTTTCAAAACGTTATACTGGAATTTTCTCCTGTATCGAGGAGGCAGTTTTTACATACAATTCCACAAGGACAACCATACAGTTCCAGAACAATTATTTGTAGACCATACAAATTTGTTCTGTGGATTCCAACCCGCGGCCCTCAGCGCTGCAACTCAATGCTAACCTACTACGACACGGAGCCGTCTTAGTAGTCCAAATAACATCGCTAGTATTCTATAAAACTCATTGGATAATCTGACTTGTCTGGTCAAATTCACACTGAATATTAGTCAGTTATATTTTCATAAAGTAAAAACAATTACAGCTAAAGTTGCAGTCAATAAAAAGTAAAATTACAACGAAATCTCAGCAAGTTATTCTAATGTATACTACTTATTTAAAGTAACATCACCTACATAACATCTCGTATAACCATTAGACATCATTCCTCATTACACGTTGATTACACTGATAATTGTTCTGATTGCAGATAAATTCTTTGAAGAAAATATTATAAAAACCATTGCTGCGGAATTAGATAAAGGTCTAAACAGCGGTACTTCATGTCTCCTGAACGCACTTTTAGCGTTAGTCGAAAAATTGGATCCCATTGCATTACAGCAGTTAAAAAACCCTACAGTTGGACTGAAGAATATTCTCGAGAAGCTTTGGAATGAACCGGAGTTAAAGGAGCCAGAGTACGATGAAGAGAGGGATTGCTTAAAGACAATAATGGAGATTTTCGAGAAGAGTCCAGAAGTAGAGGTGATTAATGAGGATGGTGCTGACAGATAGTTGCGTATAGTGCGGGTAATTGTGAATAAATACATTTGAAGGGCAGTGCATTAACGTTGGAAGAGATCAGCGGCTAGGTGTACCATGTAATGGACATTAAGAGCAGATAATTAATATACAGCTTTCATTGAAGTAAAATTAAGTGTTTTCTTTCATATGTATACTACACATTCCGTACACATCATAGTGATTTGGTATAAGTTTTTATATTCTGTATTAATAAACTACTCCACTTTCCCACATAGCTGTGTTATTATTATTGACAGCTGCATGCTTGATAGCAGTCAAAATAACAAAAGTTTGGTGTCTCGTGTGTCTGATCCTACACTGCTGTTTCTTGACAAGACAGCAGCCCCTCACATGCATCAGCCCACAGTATATTAAAAACAGGAGGAAGTAGTAAAACGCATATTTTGTACCAGTCGTCAACTTATACGTTGACAAGGAAAGAAATGTATACCAACATTTGTACAACTTTGTCGTGATTGGCGAAACAATAGGGAATACAGAACACTATTAAAGGCATAGAGCAACGGGCCACCGCACCGGCGGACCAGAGGGGAGTAGCCATATCGTTTTCCCTGATACAGAACTGTTTGTCATTTTTTGCGGGGGGAAATCTGCGTACACAAAAACAATCGCCTGTCACTGCGAAACTCACACAAAACAAAACAATATATTAACAATTTAACACACACACATCGATAGATTATAACAGTCCCGCTCGGTGACAGCGACAACTGTGATACAGACACCATCAGTCGCTCGACCGATCTGTATATCGTATGAGGGCGAGCGGCCTGTGTTGGTAAACAAATCCAAAACAACACGACCGTTATTATTGTAAAGTTTAAGTTTAAAAAGAAGTAAATATTGGTAAATCCAATTGGGCATGCCCTAAGCGCATTAAAAAAATTACGTATAACATGATTATACGGAATTTTTTAAAGTAGTTTAAATACACACAAGTTTTCACTAATAACCTTATTATTCTTCCAATTTTCCGATAATTTAATGTCAAACTTCAATTTAAAAAAAGTTTGGAAAATCCAAAAGTGCACGACTCTTAATGACATCATATGATCATCATATCATCATTCAGGTCACTCCATAAAGTCCAAGTCGTATTTAAGTATAAATATTATATCCTACTTACTTTTAGTACGTACTACTATTATTTATTCTGTGCTTTTAAAATATTGTAATAAAAATCTCTGATTATTATTATAATCAAGTATGTAAGAAATTTGGTTTTTCGAATATTGTGTATTTGTACAGCGATCTTTTTGAGCCGCTGCAAACAACCGATACAGCGTCCACTCACGACGGCGATTGACGCCGAACCACAGAAGTGAGTGACGCAGTCTCTATTTAGTAAAAAATAAATTCACACAAGGCTGCTAAAACACCGAATATATCGACATTTCGCAGTCGAAAAAAATTAATTATAACTAAACTAAACAAAATTAAACTGCCATTTACATTCAATGATTTCCCACATGATAGATGAAGAGTTTTAAAAATAGATTGAGTTGAACAATTGATATTTTCAAAAGTTATCGTGTTTACGAAGCCATGCGGACTTGATAAATCCACACCATAAGCCACTAAAATCCCTTTTTTATGTAAAAATAACAATTAATCGATTTAAAAAAATATATCAATAAGTTCAACAATCATTTATCTTTCTGACAATGTGCTTTTTATATCACTTATATGTACAATATGATTGCTAGATACGATTTCATGCGACAAAACGTTGGAATCTTAATTTTTAGGCCCTAGTAGAGCATACCTGCGCGCTAGCGCTTACGGCATGCAATAGCAATAATATAATTAAAAATTACTTTAATATGAAAGGTAACGCCAACTTTTTGTAAATTTGACGTGACAGATCTCTGAGCAGTGCGATTTTTGACCGCGTGGACTTATACTTTGACAGAGGGGAACGCCGGCGTATGGTTTGTCCCCTCCGATGGCCCGTGTTGCTCTATGATTAGCGGACATAGAGAAAGGCTTTATGTTACTTGTAATCAGCTTGAGTACGAACTATAAAGTATTATATATAGAGATCACATTTATTTAGAAAGTTTCCAGGATTGACGAACAAATTCAGTTACTTTATGTGAGGTGTGGCAGTAATACCGCGATCATTTTAGAAATTCCCCATAAACAAAGATTGACGAACTAATTTTGCTACTCGACGCTAGATGTCGCAATACTAACGTTATTATAGGCATAATAATGTTCGCCTCACGGAATATAAACATCTATTAGTAAGAATTTTATAGTGCATTTTATAAATCGCGGTATTACTGAGACATCTAAAGTTAAGAAGCTAACTCTCTAACTCTAGAAACTTCCTTGATGAAAGGGAAATATGATCTATATTTTAAAAGTTATGGTTCGTAATCAAACGAATGGTAAGTAACAAAGCCTTTCTCTTTTAATTTTTAATAGCCAATCTCGCGAAAGTGATTGAAATGGTGCACAATTGTCGGTACACATTTATTTCTTGCGAATGTGTGAGTTTGGCGACAGTGATTCTGGTACAAATTACGCGTTTTGATTTCCTCTTGTTTTATATATTCCGTAGTTCGGCTTTAAGTTAATTTTGCCGTATTCTACCTGCTACCCGAACACATAATATGGCGTAGCAGTACAAGAACAACCTATCGATCTTTTTAAAGTATGGAAATAAAATGAGTAACTTAACAAAATTTATTGGGAATTGCATTGATGTACTACGAATACCTACCCCTATAATTTATATCGAACTCTATATTCATTTTTGCATTCCAATGTTGCGTAATTATGCATAATAAAGTTTAACTCTTTGAATGTAATCCTAAAACTAAATACCATAGATGAACCTAATATCTACTGGAGAAGTAACAGTCAATCTACAAAATATAACAGTGTAGAGGCGTTGTAAGAATATCCACTACCCCATATCGTCCCGTGGGTGTCGTAAGAGGTGACAAAGGGAAACTGAAACAGTAGATGGGCAGGAGCATCTTCCTGGTAACAACTCAAAATAATAAACTACGGCTGCCAACCCTGTCAAGCGTGGTAACTACGGCAAAATCTTCCTTATTATGCAATATGAACAGTCAATCAGGTAGTATTGCGTCTATTTAAGGCATGAGTGCTCCGAATAGGCTCAGATCTTACTTTGGGCTTCCTCTTGTTTTTGATATTCCGTGCATCATCCCCTCCAGATGGCTATGCGTTGACCCAGCAATCAGCATCCATCGCTGGTGCGAGCGCCGCATGCGTTGGCCAAGTACAAAATGAAAATTAACCCTTTGAATTAAACTACTTTTACGGATTATATCGCGTTTAATTAACTTATTTTATTAATTCCCGACGTTTCGGGTGCTTTACAGCACCCATGGTCACGGGGGACTGAGGTGATTGACGTCCCAATGTCAAAGTTAATACGGAGTACCTTCAGCTTTTTAAATTATTAATTTTGGTCCGATCTACGCAGAATGAACTAACTGTGTCTTGAAGTCTTGCAGTGGTATGCTTGGGTTTAGTTTTAATTTTATTAATTACAGGATCCCAAGCAGGTGGTAGTACCCAGCCTCCCTCTCTATTGAAATTAGGATGTTTTTTAATTTCAATAGCCTCACGTATCATCCTTGGCAGGAATCGATGTTCTTTCGCGAGAATCTGTGGTTTATCAAATCTAATGTAATGGCGGGGGCCGTCTAGGATATGATCACAAACTGCAGACTTCCCGGAACGTTGGTGCTTCACGTCAGCTATGTGTTCTTTTACACGGGTTTTAATAGATCGTTTATTTAACGATTATTTTAATTTAATTTTTTAATTCAATGTGTAGTGTTCGCGTAAATATAAGAAATCATTATGAAAATTAACCCTTTGTAAAAGGGGAAGAAATTGGAGTCTGTGTATTGGCCGATATGTAGTGGCGGCGTGATAATATCCACTACCCGTGGTGTCGTAAGAGGCAACAAACCAGGAGATGGGCAGCAGCGTCATTCTAATAACAACTTCAAAATAAAAAAAGCTGCGGTTGCCAACCCGCATGCCAACTATGGCAACTGTGGCAAATATCCACTTTATGAGGCAATCTATGGGGAAGGCCTATGTTCAGCAGAGGACTTTAATAGGCTGTAATGGTAACGGTTACGGTACATAGATGTATAGATTAATAGACTGACTATTGGGTTGCAATATCGTCAGCAGTATTGATAATATTTAATGTAGGCTGTCGCTAAACTGTCGCTAAGTCGTCATAAGTGAGGCCTACGTTCAGCAGTGGTCTTTTGATAGCCCGTAACGGTAACTGCATTTTTTTTATAGAATAAGGGCGACAAACGAGCACACAGTCCACCTCATGGTTAGTGGATGCTGTGGTCCATAGACATTTAAATTTATCCTCAATTAAGAAATCAAAATGCAGATGTGTTGTCACCCCTGAGGACTAAGATGGAATGCCTCGTTTCCAGTAAAAAGGGTCTCCGGTTCTCTACACTCACCATACGAAACACAGCAGCATTAAGCTGCTATTTTACGCTGGTATTCTGTGAGAGCGTGGTCCTTCCCCGGTCGCGCCGACCCATTCGTGCTACAACTATACTACTAATATAGCTGCAGCGTGGCTCTACCATGTATACGTATCGTGCGTAAATATTTGATGGTGCCAAATTTAACGACTACGACAATTAAAGAATAAAGGGATAAAAATATTATGTTGTCGATTGAAAACATTTACAATTTCATAAAACCACTCAACGGTAGTTTTAAATTTATTATTAAGCTTTCATATACAATCACAAGTTAATTAAACTTAGTTTCTCTTCCGCCGCGATGTCTAATTGAATAGGCTCCAAATCTTCGCTGTTCCAGTCGAAGTCAATGCCGGTCACTTCCTTGAACCAGTGGTGGTAGTGCCCAGGGCGCACGTAACCTGTAATTTGGAATATCACGAATTAAACAGAATGCCAACTATTCGAATTAAATTTTGTATTCAGAATCTTTTTTAAATATTTAACAATATCTAATGCTCAGAGAATCAATCGAGTCGAACACGAGTTTTATAAAATTGAAGTGACAAATAGTTCACCCGATGATAAGCAGTTACCTACTGCAGCCTATGGATACCAGCAACTAAAGCACGGTCGCGGAGCAGGATTTTTTTTATTGATTTGCATTTTTAAACTTTATTCCCATCATAAAAAGTTTTATTTCTATTGCAGCTTTCTTCCTGCTCCGCGATCACGCCTGCGTTGTTACTTACTACACATCTGTAGCCTTTTTACTACTACAGATGCGCAGTACGTAACAAGTAACAACGCATCTGTTGTACTAGCTGAAACCGGCAGACGTTGTCCTGCCAGTTAATATCATAGGTTGTGTTCAGCGACGTTTTTTAATTTTAACGCATGCAATTTAATTTATTAATTGCCGCGCTTGATTGAAAAAAGCAAAAAAAATCAAAAATTATAAATTTGTTTTTTGTTTATAAATATAAATAAAATAATTTTAAAATTTAAGTGGCTCATTGCAATGGAGACGCCATTGCAATGAGCGACTTAAATTTTAAAATTTAATAACTCAGCTGTTTCTTAAGATAATAGATATCTTACTTAAGACATAAGTTTTTAGGCGAAGATAGCAAATTTAATTGGCTATAGACTGGCATTATTACTTTTCTTAAAATATTTATCGATATTTCATGACTAAGGTTTTTTTAAACAATGGGAAATGTGTACATAAGTGTGTACACAATGAGCCTTGCTATATTTAACAATGAGCAAGGATCCAATAAACTTATTATTTTGTACTTTTTGCAATGAATTTGGTAAAATTACATTAATAGAAACGTGAAATAGAAACTTTTTTACGTGGTAGAGCCATGCTGCAGCTATATTAATAGTATAGTTGTAGCACGAATGGGTCGGCTCGACCGGGAAAGGACCACGCTCTCACAGAATACCAGCGTAAAATAGCAGCCTAATGCTGCTGTGTTTCGTATGGTGAGTGTAGAGAACCGGAGACCCTTTTACTGGAAAAGAGGCATTCTATCTTAGTCCTCACGGCTGACAACGCATCTACATTTAAATTCGGAAACGAAGATAGATGTAGATGTCTATGGGCCACAGCAACCACTTACCATCAGGTGGACTGTATGCTCGTTTGTCACCCTTATTCTATAAAAAAAAAAAAAAATAGAACGGTGCTTCTTGTTTATAACCTTCGTTTTATTAGTTTATTTTAACCATAATCAAACGATACAGACCATTTTACTTTTATTTCCAGTGAGTTTTATTAAAGTAAAAGTAACTTATACAAAAATTAAACTTGAATAGTTATAAAATCAACAAAATGATCACCAGACACTAAAAAGCCAGCTTAATCAACTCATTTTATTATCAGTAACTATTAATAACAACCAGTCTCATAATCTAACTGAACTAAAAACATTCGAAATTAGTTATGTACGTAACTGAAATCTGTAATACATGTACAATGTGATACAATATTAAGAAAAAAGCAAACTCTAACACATCATAATGAAAAATCGACGAATATCAATAAAAAATCTTACTTTTTTGCGTAAAATCCATTAAATCACTACCACACATTTGCTTCGCACACGCAGCACTCACGAAGTGGGGTATTGGGATTTGGGAGGGGACTTCGGGCCGCGTCTTTACATGTACTGTGCACTATCGGGCTACGTCGCATTTTTGAAATATGGAAATGTTTCATTGTATATATATACCAATTTTCATGGTGATCGATCAAATAGATTTTGAGTTAAACGATTTCATATATACAAACATCCTCTTTTATATATATAGATAGATAGAGACACCTAGAACAAGTATTTGTAGGACATACAATAAACACTTATATTAGTGCTGAGAGCCACGAAAGCATACCTGAAGGGTAAGGACTGTTACAGCCGGCGTTGGAACCGAAGCTCACCACTCCCACCATTGTTGGCTTGCCATCCACGTCTACCACTGTAAGTGGCCCACCGCTGTCACCCTGCAACCCACCACAAGATTTCTTATATTATATTATGATTTTGCTTTGCTACAAGTATCAAAGTATCAGACTTATTCATCCGGTGGGTGTCGTAAGTCTATAAGGGATGTCAATCTAAAAATGCAAAATAAACGGGCAAGTCCCAAATCCCAGTAACGCCAGACCAGTAGTTGAGAAAAATAGATGTTGAGAAATGCTGTAATTCTTTCAGTAATATGCCTTTCTTCCAGCAGTAAGCTGTTTTTACATTTTCTACTTCTATTTCTTCTTCTATAAGTTCCCCGCGACTTCGTCCGCGTGGAATTTATTAAGATTGAGTTTCATGGGTTTTAATTTTTTTTGCGCGGAACCCTAATTCTTTTTCTAAAATAAAAGTAGCCTAAGTCACTCCTTATCATCATCATAATCATCATCATCATCACAGCCCTTCACAAGTCCACTGCTGAATATAGGCCTCCCCCAAGGAATGCCACAAAGCACGGTCCTGAGCCACCTGCATCCATCGACTTTCTGCATGTCTTACCAGGTCGTCACTCCATCTAGTGGGAGTCACCCTACACTTCGCCTACCGGTACGAGGCTGCCATTCACCCTTCTCTCTTGTGCCTAGTTTTGCGTTGAAGTCTCCCATTAACACCGTATAATGGGTTTTGGAGGAATGCATGGCTCTAGATATATCCTCATACATTTCCTCCACCTCCTCATCGGGATGTGCCGAGGTTGGTGCGAAAACCTGTATGTCCTTCAGCGAATACCGTTTGGTGATTCTGAGTATAAGGTACGCAACCCTCGTCGACACACTCTCAATCTTTACAACGTTGTTAATGAGAGACTTGTGGACGATAAATCCGACACCTCCTTGGAACAGATGGTCGCCTTCCCGGTGATAGAACAAGTTGCCGGATTCGAGGATTACCATGTCCTCCCCCTCTCTTCGGACCTCGAATAATCCTATAACATTCCAGCGCAACTAAAGTCAGTCCTCAGGGTGCGTGCGTTATATGTTGCCAGGTTGAGTCGTCTTAGGTGGCAACCGAACCTCCACCGGAGATTCTTAGCACCCCCTGCCCCGCCGTTACCATGGTCGCCACCGTAGCCAGGAATAGCGGGGCCGCCGAGGACTGGCGGCCCTCTTCGTAACTTTATTCATGGGGGTATCTTGCCACAGTTGCCACGCTTGGCGGGCGGGCGCACTGAGAGCGCGAAACGGTTTCGTTTCTATATACCAACCCTACCTACCCTCTAAAATAAAGGAGGCATATATCCAACAAAGGGATGTTTGTTTACACGCGCTTCACTTTAACTTTGACCGCAGATTAACTAATATTTACTACGAAACTTTACCTTCTGCCTAAAGTTATTAAACTTCGTAACATGTACTTTTATAGGGTTCCGCTCTCAATTTTTATATTCAAGTCAATTTTTATATCATAGTTGCCAAGCGTGGCAAGTGGTTTGGCAACTGCAGTTTTTTTATTATTAGGTTATTATCAGAAGGTTGCTGCTGCTCATCCTCCTGACTTTGTTGCCTCTGCTGGCTCTTACGGCACCGATGTGACGGCATGAAACTACCTGGGTAGTGGATATTACGCCGCTACACAGCACTAAATAGAATATAATTATAGAACTAGAATCAGCTATTTGTCTCCACTTAATACGTGGTTTTTAGCCGAGCCCTGGTAGCTCAGATGGTTAGCGCTCGCTGTAAGTTTCACAGTACGCGAGCAACCCGGGGTTCGATCCCCGCCGGCACCAATGAAATTGTTAATTGCAATTTTAAGTGTTGATTTACCACGTGCTCGGCGGTGAAGGAAAACATCGTGAGGAAACCTGCATGTCTCACGCATTGGGGCAGCGCGGCGAACACTTCCTTGCCCTAAAAACCCTCTCAGAAATGTGAGGAGGCCTGTGCCCAGCAGTGGGACGTATATAGGCTGTAACTTTAACTTTAATACGTGGTTTTTATACGTGGTAGAGCCATGCTTCAGATATATATTAAGTGTAGTTGTAGCACGAATGGGTTGGCTTGGCGAAGGACCATGTTCTATCTTAGTCATCAGGGCTGATGACGCATCTGTATTTTGATTCTTTATTGAGGATAGATGAAGATATCTATGGGCCACAGCATCCACTTACCATCAAGTAGTTTATGTGCTCGTTTGTCACCCTTATTCCATAAAAAAAATTATTCTCAATAACAAGAAAGTAAAACAACCTGGCATGATGATTGTGCAGTATCGTTGTAGTACGCGGCGCAGATAGTCTCCTCCTTGATGACGGTGCTGTTGGGGTACCAGCGGAGGCACTCCTGGTTGCTGATGCCGAGCAGGTACACCCATCTAAGCACTTCCGATGCTACTCCGCCTGTAGTTAGAGTTAGATTATGTGGTTTAAATAATGAATATTCAACTGCCAAATTCACTACTACCTAGTAAACTAATAGTAGTGGTTTCTCGAACAAGCGCTATAGCTTTTTTTTGCCGTTTTCGGAATAAGAAATCAATAATAAAGTCACAGATGACATTCGAATGGGAATGGATGAGGAGAAGCTTACAGTGGTAGTGCTTGTTGATTTTTTAAATGCTTTTGACACAGTCGACCACGATATCCTTATAGCCTTCCTAGCTAATCTTAGATTCTCAATCCCAGCTTTGGAATGGTTTTCATCCTATCTTCGCGGCCGCCAGCAATCAGTTCGATTAGGACAAGAGTCCTCAACATGGGCTGACATTGAAACAGGCGTGCCGCAAGGCGGAATACTTTCTCCTATAATGTTTTCTTCTCTATTTATAAATTCTATTACTTCAGTTCTCAACTGTTCGTACTATCTGTATGCAGATGATCTTCAGCTCTATGTACAATCTAGTGTTAATGACCTTAACGATAATATTAACAAAATCAACCACAACCTTATGCCATAAGAGATTGGTCGTACAGACATGGTGTTTCGGTTAACCCTTCCAAATGTAAAGTAATGGTTATAGGTAGTAGGAGAATATTAGCCAAGATTAATAACGATGATCTTTCCCCTGTATTTTACAATGGAACATTGCTGCCATTTTGTAAATCTGTAAAATCTTGGCTTACATATGGACCATACCTTAAGCTGGGAGTTCAAGTTGCTGAAATAAGCCGTAAAGTTACTGCCACCTTACGTTCTCTTTGCCGTCTCAAAACTTTCTGCCTTTTAAAACTAAACTTTTACTTATCCAGACTTTGATATTACCCATTATTGATTATGCGGATGTGTTACCCAGATCTATCTCAATATCTTCTCAATAAGTTGGAGCGCCTTCTTAACAATTGCATTAGGTTCGTTTTCGGCTTACGTAAGGTATGACCATGTTTCCCAGTACCGTTCTAAGCTTAAATGGCTTTCTATTCGTCAAAGGCGTAGCTCCCGAATTTTACAAGTACTATATTCAATTTTAAATGACCCAAATTCTCCTTCTTATCTTAAGGATAACTTTCAGTACCAATATTCTACTCATGATAGAGTTCCCCGTTCCCAAAATAGTCTTAAAATTCGTATTCCACCACATAAGAGTGGTTTTTAATTCCTCTTTTACTGTGCAGTCCATACTGCTCTGGAATGCCCTGCCTGTTCATATAAAAAAAACCAGTAACAAACATTATTTTAAAAGACTAGTTCGAGAATTCTTTAACAGGAATAATACCACCTGATTTATCCGACTTTTGTTTTCTCTCTCTTTCGCTTTGTAATTGATATTTTGTATAATATGTATTTTAATATGCATCATGTTATTTTATTTTGTATTATACAACTCTGTGTAAAAAGTATCAGGAATATGTCAATAAAAGACCCGCGTAAAGAGGTCGTTCTAATTTTTTACTGCATGTTGGTAGCACTGTACTGATTTAGCGCGCAAAGTTTGAGCAGGATCTGTCATTTAATTTGTTTTAAACTACACTTTTGTTGGTCATAGTTTTGAGTTATCAGCGATTTTACAATGGAAAATATTGTTGAACAAAAGTGTGCCTTAAATTTTGTGTTTCGAATGATATTTCATGTGGTGAATCACTAAAAATGTTGCGAAATACCTACGGCGAATCGTGTATATCGAAAACAAGGGCTTATGAATGGTATAAGGCTTTTAAAGAAGGCCGAGAAGTAGTAGTAGACTTGCCTCGTTCTGGTAGACCTTCAACCGCTACGACCAAAGAAAACATCGACAAAATCAAGCTAGTGCTCGAAAATCGACGTATGAGTCTGAGAGAGTTGGCTAGTGAGGTGAACATATCTTTTAAGTCCGTCCACAACATTCTCATTGACATTTTAGGCATGAAACGCGTCGCCGCTCGACTAGTTCAAAAGAGCTCAATTTTGTTCAAAGAGCGCAGCGAAAGCATGTCGCTGAAGACATGGTTTCCCGAGCTTCTACGGATCCGACCTTTATGAAACGTATAATAACTGGCGACGAGACATGGGTTTATGAGTACGACATGCAAACAAGCCAACAGTCTTCAGAATGGCGTCTCGAAAACGAGCCGAAACCCAAAAAACCGCGGCAAAGTCGCTCCAAAATCAAGGTGATGCTGACAGTTTTTTGACTACCGTGGTGTGGTTCCTCCGAATTCCTTCAAAGGAGAAACAGTGAATAAAGAATATTATTTAGGCGTCATGAAGCGTTTGCGTGAGAGTATCCGCCGAAAACGTCCAGATTTGTGGCAACACAACTCATGGATGCTGCACCATGATAATGCACCATCACACAGCCATTATAGTGAAAGAGTTTTTAGCGAAACATTCAACAAAGTTCTCGACCAAGCACCGTATTCACCTGATATGGCTCCGTCTGACTTTTTATTTCCCAAGTTAAAATTACCACTTCGAGGAAAACGTTTTGAGTCGATAGAAGCTATAACAAAAATTCGCTGAATGAGCTAAAGGCCATACCGCAAATAGCCTATGAAAATGTATGGAAGACTGGGTGAAGCGTTGGAGATGTTGTATTGCAAGCGATGGGGCCTACTTTGAAGGCGATAAAATAAATTTAGATGAATAATTTGTATTTTTGTTTTATTGACAAATTCCGATATTTAGTACACAGAATGTATTATTTTATATTTATTTAAAGTTTCTGTATATAAAAGTATCCGTTTATATATATACTATTCATTCTTTCTTTATTACAAAGTAGATATTAAGTTTGTATATTTTAAAAATATTTTATTTATTTGCATTTTGTTATAAGATATAATCTTTTTACTTATTTATTAATTTATGGAGTGGTTGTTACACCTGCAACTGCTTCTCAATTCGTCCAGGGTTGACTGGTAGAGAATGCCACAAGGCATTAAGTCCGCCCTTTATATCCCTTATTATAAGGTAGATGTAAAAAAGATTAAATAAATAAATAAAAAATAAATAAATCATTACCGTTCCAAGCGTCGTCGGTTCTACCGAAGCCGCTGACGGTCAAGCGGACGTCTGTGTAGTTGATGTTCTTTTGCTCGCTGTTCTGCAGACGACACGGCTGGATGAATTCTGTGAAATGCCAGTTTAATTTAGTAATTATTGATGCAGCATAGTAGTTATCGTAGTTTTACTGATTGGTTTTATAATATTATTATGTATCGGACGCGGACGTCCGTACCTTACTATCCGTTCGGGCCCATGAAAACTAACGCTGTTGCTTCGGCGATAGTATAAGCTGAGTGAGGTACAACGCACATGGGCAACGTATTTAATTGTAATATATTATACTTTTGTTAAATGTAATATCTGTCAAGTTGTTTTTTTTTTAATTTTATTATACCTTTATTAATTGTTGTTGTTCGCGCCACTTTGCACTACCGCCTACCGGAAAGTGTATAGACATTTGCTATAACGCTATATTTTCGCGATAGTCTGTGAAGTTTATATGTGTGAAAGCCCGCGTCCAATCATCGTGGCTGCAGCCCTTGAGACACGAGGCAGATTTGCAGAAGTCCAGGTGAGCGCACATGCATTCCTTCACATCCGTCCCGTAGCCAAAAGTCAATCGTTTTGGGCCCACTAGAAATTTCGCGACCCTTAATGGTATTATATACAAAAAAAGATACCAATTTATTATTGTAAATGGCATAAAGATTTTATGAAAATCTAAACGGAATTAAGAAATCTGAAAAAAGAGTTGTTTTGATATTTGGACGTAGTTATACAAAACGTTCCAACCCACAAGTCATGCAAAAATGAGTTAAATATACAGATCTACTTATCTTGACATCTTCTATCTGTTTCATTAATCTGTTTCAGTCCTCAAGTGACAGTTTTGATATTTTATTTTGACATTACGTTTCAACCCACAAATTGTCCAATTAAATGCAAAATTTATGTAATAAAACGTATTTATCCGTGTGAAACGTTTTAATAAAACAATATTACACTATTTTTCTTGGAAAAGAATGTTTCAAGGTTTTGAAACGTTTTAAAAATAATTTAAATTGATCCTTTTCATTGGAAACAATGTTCCAATGTTTTGGAACGTTTTAACAAAATCATAAAATGATCGTTTTCCTTAAAAGAATGTTCCAATGGTTTTGGAACGTTTTAACAAAATTGTACAATATTTCTTTTACTTGAAAAGAATGTTCCAATGTTTTAAGAACGTTTTAAAAATATTATAAAATTTTCATTGTTTTGGTAAAGAATGTTTTAATGTTTTAGGAACGAACAAGAGGAATTAAAGATGTTCTCTTTCTTAAAAAATGTTTCAATGTTCTAGGAATCAAACATTCCTGCAGAAGATTATTGTTATTTTGTTCAAACTAACAATAATTTTCTTTTACTCATAAATAAATTTACATTTTAAACTTTTATGAAATATAAATACATTTTTATATTAATAATACAATGGTAACAATTCAATAAAATGCTAATAAGTAGACAAGATACATAACTATCAACATATCAATAAAAAATATTCTTCCGTTCCCGCCAAAACGTGTTCGTTTTTCTGCTATAAACCTCTATTAGTACCTACGTCAATTTAAATCTTTTAAATATTTATCGCTTAAAATATAAAGCAGTTTAATATTAATTACTAAAATATATTTAAGGTTTTAATATAAACAATATAGTCTGAAATAATATTAAATTTATAATTAAAAATATTATGAGGATGCATTTGTGCACTCAATCTGACCAATAATCCAGGATAACGAATACATACGGTTTGCTACACCTTTAGTTTGGTAGCAAGTGTCGTCGAATAAAATATAGGTCGCGCGTTTTTATTATTATTAAAATTTATCTATTATCTATTGTATTGTGCTTTGTTAATTACTTAGAGTTACTGTTGTGGGATTTATCATCATCATAAAAATGGAAGAAAACGAAAGCGGGGTAAGTTTTATTGCGATACAATAACTTATTACAATAGGTAAGATTTCCGCCTTTGGACATTCATTATGACCGTTATGCGTGTATTACAATAGGTTTAAGACATAATGATACCTAGTATTTGTTGACTGTTTACACAGTTTAGATATAAATCCATTTAAATGTATAATGGTACCTAATTATCATTGTTACAGATTCAGTCATTAGAACAGTTATTATCTAAAAGGCAAAATTGATGAATCTCCGAGACACCATAATCTTCACAGAAATACAGAACTAATACCGTAGGTCAGTAGAAACTCATCAACTCATACTAATATTATAAAGCTGAAGAGTTTGTTTATTTGTTTGGTTGAACACGCTCAGAAACTACTGGTTCTCAGAAACTACTGGTTCAAAATTATTGAAAAATATTTTACACAGATAATCCTACTAAAAATTATAGTATATATGGAAAAGTTTAGATGGTTATTGTTTAATACCGAAGAAACGGCTATGTATGTATGAATGTAATTATGTATGTATGTATGTATGAGTGAATGAATGTATTAATGTCCATACATTATACACGTCTTATGGATAATGAAAAGATAGATGAATAGATAGTACATGTTACTAAAGTACATATTATGCTGGGATAGAATTGTGTTGTGAGAAATGTGTAAATGTGGATGGTTGCATAGCTAGAGGAGAAAAAATTACATTTGGATGGATGTGTGAATGATATGAGAGGTGGATCCAGGTGAGGTGAGATGCTGATTATAATGATTAGTTACAGGTGATATGTTATTTCAGGTCAATCTAATTCTGGAATTTCACTGTCAGAAATAGAAAATATTGTCTCTGTTCCACAATGTTCAACCCCAATAGACACCAAAACGCCATCATCTTCATCACCACTTCGATCAATGTCACCAGAAACTCAACAAATCTTTAACATATTAAGTGAACATCAGAACATAATAGAAAATAGTGATATTTCACATCATGAAGATATCCGAATTTTATCATACGTCATGACAGAGGTTTGAACAAAAGCGAGTCAACAACTTCTCGTTCAATTTTGGATAACAATGAGGCATGTACTAATAATTTAATATCCATAGAAGAACAGCAAAACGACATCGAAGTAACATCAACTGTTGACAAACCAACAGAACCAGTACCTAATAAATGAAAACGAAGATAATTTAAGATCTATTGTAGAAACCGGTAGGCCAAAAAGGACGTAAACGTAAACATCCTCAGAGTAGAGCTGAGAGAAAATATAATAAATATAACAATTTAGAATATATAACAACTAAAAATGAAAAAGTTAAACCTAAAGTTTTTATAGACTATCGATGCAAGTGTTTAAAAAATGCGCTGACTTGGTTCCAGTAGAAGTAAGAAAAGAAGAATTCGAAAAATTTGTTAAACTAGGTTCCTTCAACGCTCAGTTACTACACATAATATCCTGTGTTACTGAATACAATAAAAAAACGAAGTTACACTATGACTAACGTACCCGCTGCAAGAAAAAAGCCGAAGCAATTCTATCGTGTCTATAAGATAAGAGAAGTACAAGTATGTCGCGATATGTTTTTGAAAACACTACAAATAACAACTCAAAAAGTCACGATATCACTAAAAATATAGAAGTGGCGAGCCAATTGCGGATGGTAGGGAATGCATAGAGGAGACATAAATAAGTTGACAGATGAGGATCATAAATTCATTATTGATATTATTAATAAACTTCAAAATATGAATCACATTATAGAAGAAATAATAACAGTGGCACTTTATATTTACAACCAGGTATGACAATGAATAAAATTTATGAAATATACACAAAAGAATACAAACAAAGGTATGGTGAAGAGCGCAAATGCGCCTCCTTTGAGACTATGAAAAGATCTTCTACGCTAATTTTAACTTAAAGTGTAAGAAATTCAAGAAATATACATGCAACAAATGTGACCTATTATCTATAAAATTTCTAATGCAAAACTCAACAAGAAAAGAAGAAGCTAAAGCTGAGAAGGTTCTACATTTAGAAAGAGCCGAAAAGTTAAGAAATCAGATGAATCAGGATTTCATAGATGCAAAAAACAAACCGGATGTTGAGTGTTTAACGTTTGACTTGGAAAAAACACTCCCATTACCTCGGATACCTACGAATGTTGCGTTTTATAAAAGGCAGCTGTGGCTTTACAATAGCGGTATCCATTCCGCATCTGATGACGTAGGACACTGCTATGTATGGGTCGAAGGTGAAGCTGGTAGAGGGGCACAAGAGGTAGGATCATGCTTATTAAAATATATTGAAACAAAAATACAGCCCTCTGTTAAAAATCTTATACTCTGGAGCGATTGCTGCGGAGGACAAAATAGAAACATTAAAATAGTTCTCTTACTAAAAACTATCTTATGCTCTCACGCAACATTAGAAAGCATAACATTTCGTTTTCTTGAGTCTGGACATACTTTTTTGCCAAACGACACAGAATTCTCAAAAATCGAAACCGCTTTAAAAAATCAGCAGCGTGTATATACAGCTGAAGAGTACATAGATATTTTTAAAAATGCCAAAAAGAAGAAACCGTTGCAAGTATGTAGAATGAAGAAAACAGATTTTTATAGTATAGAAAAGATTGAAAAGAATATAATAAATAGAAAAAAGTTTACAGACAAAAGTAAAGTAAGCTGGCTAAATGCCAAAGAAATCAAAATAGAAAAAAAATAAATTATATTCAATATTTATGAGAACTTCTTTTCAGGAAGCGTTTAAGAAGTTGCTTATTGACAAAAAGAACAGAGAAATAAAAAAAACTGATTTGACTCTTTTGTGGCCCAACGGAAAACCGATCGCACCAGCCAAGTTAGCAGATTTAGAACCCATGTATATGTTTATACCCGAGGACTGTCTTCAATTTTATAAAAAATTAAGAAGTTCCGATGAGATCATCGATGATATTGATGGGTTTGGTGGAGAGCCTGACTTCGAGATGGTTGATGAATAAAACAATCTATCCATCAACTATTATACTCTGGCTTTTATTTTTTCCTTTTTTTAACATTTATTTTTTATTTTTATGGTGAATTTCTTGTTTTTAGGGTCCAATTAAAAAAATGTTAGTTTGCCTTAAGTTTATTTTGTAATAAATCCGTTTTATTTTGTAACAAGTCGTATTTATTTTAATTTAAAAAATGTGGAACGTTTTTACAAAATTGATTGAATGCTACTTCATAGAAAACTTAATTTTTCAAAAACGTTCCAAAACAATTTTTTCAAAATTCCTATGTTTTAATAACTAAATTCGGAAAATTACTACATGATAAGACAATATTAATAAAATACTTCAATACAACCTACAGTATTCAATTATCCTAGTTAAAACAAAAAGAACCGAGCTAAAACACAAAATTGCATTTATCTCAATTTCAACTTATTGTAGGTTGGAACGTTTTGTATAACTACGTCCATTTGTATTCTTGTCATTGGTTCAGATAACGTAATATTAAAAAAATGTAGTAGAGATGTGCCAACTCGGAAGAAACTCGACTCGAGTTAACTTGAGTTGAAATTCACGTAACTCGAATAGTACTGAGTTACGCAACTCGAATTGGCGGAACGAAGTTGTGTCAGTTTGTTACAAATTATTTTTATATTTGTTCCTCCATCCAAGATAATTATTATTACGTAACTTAATAGGTCGTTACATTTTATTGGTTTGCGTATAGACAATTTTCATAAAATAATATCACTCTAACTTTATGACGTAGCGTATAGTTAATGTTATTAATAATTTAACTATCACGTATTATACTTAATCAGCTTGTTGATATTACATAATATATCAATAAATTGTTCGAATTAGTAAGTCGAGTTCATCACTAAATTGTAGACAGACACTGAATTGACCGTAAGATAAAGATGCGACTCGAGTAGAATTTTGTGACTCGAGTCACTCGGGTTTTATCATGTCACTGTAGTTGTACTCGAGTTTTTGAGTTATGAATTAACTATTTACAGTCCCTGCATCGATTGAAGTTTATCACTCGAGTTGATAATAGCCGATTACCTTAGTTAAAGCATTTTAAATAATAATACTGTTTGATAATTAAATTACTAGTTTAAGTTTTTTTAATTATAGTTTTTAATACAATATCAAGTGGAATTTCTATATTAATATACTTTTAAATAGGTACCTTTATTAAATAAGTAATATGTGACAATATGAAATAAAATATAAATATTTATTATTTATTTATTTGTAGTATATCCATGTTTTTATTTACTACACACATGTGTAGCATTTCAAAATCTAT
The DNA here is from genome assembly GCA_029286625.1 of Parnassius orleans. Classification (NCBI taxonomy): domain Eukaryota; kingdom Metazoa; phylum Arthropoda; class Insecta; order Lepidoptera; family Papilionidae; genus Parnassius; species Parnassius orleans. The sequence goes on along the minus strand of JAGSMP010000006.1, from coordinate 8,447,296 downwards.
AAACTGCTTTTCGCATATCTTACAAATCGCTTCCATTCTTCAAAATAAGCCACACTGACGATTTTGCTTTAATGTTTCATTGTTATCATTCATACTTTAAACAAACAAGTATATTTAAATCACCTTTTATGTTATGCACTACTTATACGAAGTAAAAAAAAATAACAATGATAGCACAATCACGATATTATTAATCAAACTAAGTTCATATTTGACTACAACATGCCAGATGCAGTGCCAGGGACATTTGCAGTATCGCGAAATAGTAAATTCACACCGCACCATACAGTCCATTAATTTACGTAAAATCATATTTTTAATAACTCCGAACCAGCAGTTGGTCATTTAAACCAACACGCCATTTTTGGCCCTTCGCCAGGATCAGAATCAGTTGTGTTCAAAAATATTTATATTTTAATGCCTAATTATGTGTTCGCAATAAATGTTTCTTTATTTCTTTCTTTTTAATTTGAATCATTAGAGATTATATGGCTTTCGAAAATGAAAACAATCTTCGGTCAGAGTGATTTTTTACACGTCATGGTATTTAATCCACCTCCCCACATATTTCAGTAGGTGTCGTAAAAGTCAACGGAAGGAGACTAAAACAGGAGATGAGCAGTAGCATCTTCCTGATAACAACAAATAAAAACCGAATTTGCCAAATGGCCAAATCCCGCTATGAGGTAATCTGTGCTTATGTCCAGCAGTGGACCTTCAATAAGCTGTGACAAATGATGAATGAATGATGAATAAATTGGACAGAGCTATATGATATATATAAAAATAGAATAATGTTGTGTGGGACGGCTTAACCTGTGGCTAAGCGTGGCGCCAACCTGTATAACTCAAGCAAACGACAATTGTATTTACGCATCGCATGAGTTCTCAGAACCAGTAACAAAGTTATATATAATAATATTTGGTATTTGATTGTAATAATAATTTTGATTTCCCCTGCACTCATCCAAAAGTGAGATCGATTTTAGCGAGTGACGAAGACAGTGTCGCGATAAACAACTGAGTTTAGCGGCAATTTATTATTGTAAAACTGTACTGCATATAATTTAAGAATAAATAAAAAAAAGCTGTTGTCGGACAATAAATCCTCCTTCGTAAGAGGTTTATGTAGAAAATTAGACTTACTTCCGTACGGTATGTGGTGTTCCAAGCCGAGCAGTGCGATGTCATCAGTCTGTACACCGGCGCGTATCTCATCGTATCCCGGGTGTATGAACTTGCGCGTCGACTCCACGAGGAACTCTGGTCGGGTGAGGTTTGTCAGCCCGAAACGAACCACGAACGTGATGCGACTGGTTCAAACATGTCGTGTATAAGTTTCATTAGTTACTTTTAACAACAATAAAAACAATTTGCAGGAAGAGGACAACCTTACCAAAAGCGAGTCCTACGAGTGGGACCCACTATTGGACATAGAGTTAGTATATTGTTATTTATTCGCATTAAATATAGGTATAACAATATTGCTGTGTAGAGGCGATGTAAGAGAATTAGTAGTAGAAAGAGGTGGCAGAGGGAAATTAAACAGGAGATGTGCAACAGCATCTTCCCAATAATAACTCAAAATAATTAAAAAAACATGCGGTAGTCAATCCGCTTGCCAAGCGTGGCAACAATAGCAAATATCAACCTTATATATGGGGAAGGCCAATGGCCAATGGTAAGTCAAAGCTCTAATCCACACAGATACAATATTTATGAAGAAAAAATGCTTTAAAATAAGTTCCCCAAAGGGATCCCTCCGCACTTCTTCAACACGACGGTAGTTCAATGCATGTGGCCAGACTTAACACGTCCTAAAAATATTTTGTTTTAATTTCTTAAAATTATTTATTTTATATTCCCGACGTTTCGAGTACTTTAGATACACTCACGGGGGGACTAAGATGTAAGGTGCGATAAAATCAGTGAAAACTAGTTTCATTTAAATGTGTAGTGTTCGCGTAAACATAAGAAATCATCAGCTTTTCTCCAGTTTTCCTTGAATGAGCAAGAACACGTGGTAAATCAGCACTTAAAATTGCAATTATCAATTTGATTGGTGCAGTCGGGGATGAAACCCAGATTGCTCGCGTACTATGAAATTTAATTTAAGCATTATGTTGAGCTAATTGCTCAAAAGCTTAACTTTTTTTACTTAATATTTAATAAAAAGTTTTAATAGTCAAAAAATATCAATATTCAAAATTAATGGTAGCAAATACTAAATAATAGGTTTAATGGAATAGAATCCATTACCCTTCTCATCTATATTTACGACCATTTCTTATCATGGGTGACGTAAGAGTATTGGAAATTCTAGAAAGATCTTAATGTCTCCTAGGCAGAGAAGGAGTCTTACCACCTAGCAAATTGGTCATTGTTTTAAAAGAAATTATACATACTTAGCGAGACAGTGCGCTGCCGTGAGCACCCACTCGTTGTGGATGATGGAGCCGCCGCATGAACTCACTTGGCCGTTATCCCGCACCATACGGATGCTCACTTGGTGAGGGATCTGCCCCTCTTCAGCCTCCCAGCCCGCTACGATCCTCGAATCACCTGTATTAAAACCTCAATAGATGACAGACATATCGAACAGATCTTTCTCAAAGCCAAATGTTCAGCTACTTAGTTCAATCTTCGGCTTTAGGCATCCAGTTGAATTTCGCGTTTGTCCTATAGGAGATTGCACCAGGTCGATGATGACAACTTCAGACTATTATCGGACAGTTTAAGCTCTTGATCTGCCCCGGCCAGCGCCCGCTAAGACATCTTTGAGGTTGGACGTAGGTATGCCGTCTTTTCTAAAACTCTCCTTGTACTAATTCGCTCGACAAACGCGGGAAGCGAGGTAATGTTTTCATACCTACACACCGAACTATAAGAAGTACATATGTTTTACAGTATGAAAAGGTACTTAGCATGTGTGTACCTCTACAAAAATGTGCAAAAACACACCTTTCACGCTCTTTGAAATTATTTGTAACGATGTATATGAATTTGTTACTGTTTGGTGGCAGCAGAAGGGAATCCATCAACACATTTCATCCTTGTTGTCGTAAGAGGCGACCATGATTTTTTTTTATAGAATAAATGTGACAAACGAGCACCCAGTTTACCTAATGGTGAGTGGATGCTGTGGCTCATAGACATCTACATCTATCCTCGATTAAGAATTAAAATGCAGATATGTTGTCAACCCTGAGGACGTAGATAGAATGCCTCTTTTATAGTAAAAAGATCTCTGGTTCTCTATACTCACCATACGAAACACAGCAGCATTAAGCTACTATTTTTAAGATGCATCTATCTTAGTCCTTAGGCGTGATAGGGATGAACTCATCTGCATTTTGATTCTTGACACTTACCATAAAGTGAACTATAGGCTCGTTTGTCACTCTTATTCTATAAGAAAGTAATCATAACAATGAATAAACGTATGTCGTAAATATAGATGAGAAGGATAAATTGTCGAAATCAATTACGAAATTATAATTACCTCGCCGCAAATCCTCGATGATAGCGGGCTGAGCTGGTTTTGATACGGGTCCGCCCTGGAATCATTTTCTTTCGATGACTTTTCCCTTTTTAGGATCAAAGGTACAACAAATACATTATCGATTATGAAAAGCTCAAGATTGGTTTTATAACATTTATTTTAAGATTTTAATGGCGACTGTACACGCTCGTCTCGTTGCCTCGCGTGCCTCTCGTCGCGTAAAGGCTAGACACGAGAGCACACCATGTATACACTCGTATCACTTGAAATACGGATGCCCGCTGCCATGGACCTAGAAGAAACTGTTGCTGCGTTTTGCCTTTGTGCTATTAGTTATTGTAATTTCTACACATTTATCATAAAAATAGGAAATTAATAAGCCATGACGAAGAAGATGGTGAATGGTTTCTATTCACCGTAACAGAACCATGTAGCTACCTATATTTTATTTAACAATATAATACATAACCCTACAGTACATGTGTACAGGCGCGCTCTCGTTTTATCACGATACCTACGAGACCCTTTGACTCGAACGCAAAAAACCGACACGCTTCCGAGAGCAAACGAGGGCCACGAGACGCGACGCGACGCGACGAGTTCACCATGTACACGCTCGTACTCGGCCTGTCTCGTGGTGTCTCGACGAGCGTGTACAGCCGCCATAAGATCCGGAGTTTGTTAACAAATAAATACCTATTACTATTTTTTTTAGAACGATTCTGACCCCAACACTAGAAATTTCCCTTATGGCGGCTGATGGCGTCCACCTGATGGAAAGAGGATGCTGTGGCCCAGAGACAACTACATCTATCCTCGAATAAGAATCAAAATGCAGATGCGTTGCCACCTTTGAGGACTAATATGGAATGCCTCGTTTCCAGTAAAAAGGGTCTCCGGTTCCCTACACTCATCACACGAAACACAGCAGCAAAGCTGCTATTTTACGCTGGTTTTCCGAGAGCGTGGTCCTTCCCCGGTCGAGCCATCCCATTCGTGCTGAAGCATTATAGCTGCAGCGTGGCTCTACCACGTAAAGAAGCTACCACAGTTAATTAACCAAAGAGGGGTGAAATAAACAAAACCGGTATCAAAATATAACAGACTATTTATTTCATCTAAGTACAATTGTTATACAAATGTGTTAAGATACAAAATATCACATCGTTTTTAGAACGTATTTAAATCTACGTCTTTAGTTAACTTTCGGGTTTTTTTTCTCGATTTTTTTAATGTATTAAGCGTGACACTTAAAATTGCACATGTCCGTTAAAGAATTATTTTTCCACCAGCAGCGGGTGAAAAGATAGATATAGATTAACCACCGTTAACCATATTCAAGTCATTTACATCATGAAGCCTCTCCGGAATTGTTTTCTTGTTTTCTCTTTAAGAGAAAACGTTACATCCACACTACGAATTTCTCCTGTATCGTGGGGGCAGTTTACACACATAAATTTCACAAGGACAAACATTCAGACCCGGAACAATTATTCGTGGGTCATACAAATACCTACTTGTTTCGTGCGGGATTCAAACCCGCGGCCCTTAGCGCTGCAACTCATTGCTGAGCCACTGTGCCACGGAGCCGTCCGGAAATTGTGCTGACAAAAGTACCCTACATACGGTTTATTTTGTCCTCCACCAATCAATAATACAATATTGTTTATCAGCTTGGGGTGACGCCTCAAAACTACCACGATTCAGTTGGAGAGGGCACAGAGAGCAGTTCTATAGGTAATATGGAAAAAGCCTCACTGGTACCCAAAGGATACGGATTTGTAGATACCGAGGTATTGAATGTATGCCAGTTGTGTATTTTATTCGCAGTATTAAACACACACGGGCAAGTAACCCAGTCACCTAATTACGAACACTTAGTAAACGTATATTTAAAATCCCAATTCCAGCTGTCAAATCTGTTTTTGCTCAACGCCTACCGCAGTAATCACATCTCCATATCTATAACAGAATCCTTAAAGTCCGTCACATCAAAAATTGTCTACATCACACATAGTAAAAAGGGCTCTCTCACCACACTAAATTTCAAATTTCATTTAAAAAAAAAATGTATCAATATGTAAAATAAATAAATAATAATGTAAGGGCAAAATATAACTATCTACTTAATTATAGGAATAATTCATCGTTTTGGAGAATTTGGTTAGTTTTAACTATGTAATTAAATCTGATAACCATACTCTCGGTCCTTAAAATACAGGCTATGCCTAATTTAATATTAGTTCGATGTAGATCATAGCATTATTTACATTTATTCAACTTTGAAATGATAAATATAAAAAAATCTTTTCTTTGTGTTCATCCGTGTATTAAATATTTTAGGAATATTTTTTATACATAACTTGAATTCAATCCCTTCTACAATCAGACAAGGAACAGCTTGGACAGTCTCTGGCATCCGAACGAACGAACGTCGTTCGGATGGAAATGATATGATTTTCCTAATTTTCAAATAGAACAACAAGAAAAACAACAAAAAGAAACAATCATTTAAATAAAATCTTTAAAAAAGTTAAAATTAGTACCGATTTCTGGACATGAACACATGAAATGTCATCTTAGTCTAAGTACTTATGGAGTTTAACAGCCTCACTTATAAGGTTTAGTTTTTTTTTTTGTTACAAACGTGTTAACGATTTACATAGTTAAGTAAAAAGTTATCACAGTCATTATTCAAACTAAGTGAAATCGCCATAGTATACAATACCATACCATTGAACAATGATATTTAAAATTTTCAATCACGCATTATCCCGAAATTAAAAGACCAAAAATTTGCTACATTAAAAACGTTTTTTCGCTGCCGGATCATGTTTGGCGTAGTGATGTGCACAACTAGCACATGCTATCGATATTAATCCCGTGGCGAGTGATTCCCGCTCACGCACTTACTACGATAGCAAATGACTCATGTACAGTATTATAAACACGTTATAATATACAAAGATAAAAGAAAATTAAATATACGAGTATTGTTTTATTTACATTTTGTAGGCTTGTGGATAGTATTACGTCACCAACGCATCAATAAGCGTTGAAATAACACCTGTAAGAGCGAGTGAGCGCGCAATATACTCCGCTACGGTTACACGTTTCATTGCAGTGACAAAATGTCTGAAGTATAGACACAGTCTGACGCGCTAATATAGGAAACTTACTATCTCTCTTTTCAGAGAGATTGGAACAATGGCAGACGATCATTTTCTTGCGTATAACGTCTATATTTTTGATACAATAAAATGTTATGTAAGTGTTGTTACAAACAGTTTAACGAAAAAAAATACAAATATATATACATTTTTGGTCACACAATCTTATAGATTGCTTTATATATTATATTAAGTACTATAATTATATAAGAGTAATAAAATATTTTGCCTTTGATAATTCTGACTTAACCTAATGGCCATTAACACAAAGGTTGTTCGTTAAGCACTTCCTATGTTATATTTTTTTTATATTTGTCTGACAAACAAGCCACCTTGTTACTGAAGCCAAGTAACACCTGTAACCAACTTAAAAAAATAGCTCCAGATGCGCGGCCACCCTGAGGACTAAGATGGAATGCTTCGCAGCCGGTAATTATACTGGCTCACCGTACCCTTCAAACGCAGGAGACAGAAGTAGGTAAGAGGTATTACCAAATTATTCGGACTCTAATGCAGAATAAAATCCTTGTAATATATTTTCATATTAAAATTAAAATCTGTTAAACATTGATATTAATCAAAAATAAATTATCTAAGTCCTTCGGAAACAAGAAGATTCGAGTATATTCCAATCGAATAAAAATACTTATAATATAATACTTATTTACATAATTTTTTTTAAATTGTACATATACATTTACTGTATAATTTATCGTTTCAAAATAATATATACTAGTAAAATTAATCAAATTTATTTTACTGGTAATAACGAAATAACCGTTTACAATTACAATATTTAGACATAACGTTTAAACGTTATTTAGATATGAGACGCGTTTAGACACATCAAACGATCATGACGTAACAGTTATGGCGGGCTCGTCTTTCCTAGCGATTAGGATCTTGTAATAGACGACTGCATCATGGACCGTGGGGAAGGTGTCCAGTTGAAGCTGCTCCGTCTCCAAGGAGTTGTAGCGTTCTATCATTTCTAAGACGGGACCTTAAAAAATAATGATATTACTTTTTAAATTTTCTTTAATGATTTGACATATATTTAAGAAAATAAGAGGACAAAGAAGAAATAAAGTAGATAAAATACAAAACATAATATTGAAAACAATTAAAAATATTTATATAATATATAAATTAAAAATTAAAAGTGAAAATTTATTTATATTTAAAATTTTATAATTTTAAATATAAATATTTTTCACTTTGATTTATTCATGAAATGGAAATAACACTTAAAATAAAACAAGAAGTTAACGTAAGAAAATTGATATAATTTATTTTATTGTAGGTACGTCTTCAAGGCAAGAGTGAATAGGCTAAAAAAATATTTATTTATTGTTTATTGCATTCCCTTTACATAAGTGTTAATTCCAGAGGTATGTTTATAATTGAAATTGATTATTTCGAGTATCTTAAAAATGTAAGACAAACTCAATGCAAGAATTTCGGATGAATCCCGGAGTTTCAGGTGCGTTGGCAACCCTATCGAATACTGTGCGAATTTAAACCTTGTTTATATTAAATTAGTGTGACTCACCATTTGCCCCAGCCAATAGCACTGTGATATTGTTCGAGGCGAGCTCCCTCTGGGCTGCTACTAAGCTCTTGATGCCAGGACCGTCTACATAAGACAAAGCCGTAGCATCGAGGATCACACATTGTACCTGGTAATACAATGACGCATTATAAAGTTATTCACTCAGAGAATCAGATTCAATTAAAATTGTCAAAAGCCTTTTTATAATCTCTTTAAATAAAGATCAATTGCTGTCCGTTAGTCTCGCAAAAACTAGAAAATGGCTCGACGGTAGGTGGCACTGTTGTCGATATCCTGAAATCACCCATGCGAAGCCGGGGCGGATCGCTAGTAACATATATTTAAAAAAAAATTACACTTATAATATAATTGATTTTGAAAAATCGAGATTAGTGTATTGACTCCTTCTATATAGATTTTTAGCTTCCTTACTCTAAGATGAAGTATAATAATCATACGCTCACCAGATGTCGCTAGTTGGGACTAAGGTGAACTTATTTGTTACGCAGATGGTCACAGTGTCGTCATTATCGAAAAATTGCGATTTGATTATAAGTTTTTCGGTTTCTAGTGCATGTATATACACAAAACAATGCCTCAGTGCTGTATTCTTTAATTTTTACACATTTAATTTTTTTTTAAATTCTTCTACTCTTAGGAATATCGGTAGTTTGTGGTAGTTTGGTTTATCTATTTCTAATATAATTAATATAAAATATAACTAATATTTCAGAAAGAAATATTATTCTTTACCCTTTGTAACAAATTTACTTCTCCCGCTAGGAAATCTGTCAAATATTTTACGTTATTCCCAAGTGGCGCCACCCTGGTGGCAGAATAAGTCATTGATGTAAAAAACGTCATAATTCTTGTATTTAAATAGACATCGTATTTGTATATTTTATATTTTCACGTAATATAACCAATTTAACCTAAAACGGTGACGGACTAATTTAGACCATAGACCATTAGGGAACATTTTAGACCATAGAATTATTAGGCTAATAAAGAAAAAAATAAAGTCTAATTACTCTATGTTTTAGACGCTACAAAAGCAGCAGATATAAATTATAAATATTATGTAGTAATCAACTAATGAAAATTAAGATACTTTATAATAATTTAGCCAATATTAATGATAATTATTATAAAACAAAACAAGCAGTAAAATTAAAAATTTTGTACAACCGACTTCAATATAAATAAAATGCAAACATCATTAATGTAGTCGAAGTCAATTAAATACGCATTATTAAGGATAACTCAAAAACTACTGGTCAGATCCTGATCAAACTTTCAAATAAAAAAAATCATCAAAATCGGTTCACCTAGAAAACGGTTATGAGGTAACACACATAAAAAAATACAGTCTAATTGAGTACCTCCTCCTTTTTTGAAGTCAATGAAAAATGAAAATGATCGCTATATCCGTATTACGCCGCTATTATAGAGCAATGTTGTTATACACATATATTAATTGCGAAGAAATAACAATGTACTAACTTTATGTCCAATATTTGGGTCCCACTCGTAGGAATCGCTTTTGGTAAGGTTGTCCTCATCCTGCACCGACTCGGTGGGCTTCAGGTAGCCGATCTTGCGGAACAGCGTGGAACGGAACAGGTTCTTAGTGGCGAAGTTCAATCCGCCGCAGTAGTGGAATATCTTTATGCCGGGAATCTCTTCCGCCTAAAATAAGAATACTACAATAATAACTGTATAATAACATTGTATTAAAACTCCATTGGCAAGCTGACGTAGTGTAGGGCGGCCCCCAACTAGATAAAGTGACGACCTGGTAAGATATGCAGGAAGTCGATGAAGGAGGCTCAGGACCTTTGTGGATGCCTATGTTCAGCAGTGGACTTGTGAATGGCTGTAAAGACGATGATGATGATGATAACTCCATTAGTATTTAAGAAACGTGTAAAAAAATACTAGATACCTTAGCATCTTGCTAATCAAGTATGAAACAAACAAAGTAGTTACGGGCCATGACTCACGGGCCACACTTACGGTGGGTACCACCACCGGCTACGTTGACAAATGGTCGGTGGTCGCTACAATTTATAATTCTGTTAACACTTTGTCTACATTGCTCTCTAACGGTGCACAAGGCGGAAGGTTTCGTGGCCTATATTGGGTATACGGTACACACAAATTTAACTACAGTTAAACAGTGCGTCAGTGACTAGTGTCGGCGTTTCGTGTGGTCCGTGGCGGTCACGAGTGGCGTTGTAGCAGATAGAGATGAGACTATATCTAAGCTCCCGGTTTTAAGATCAGACTAATCAGAATCAATATCAATATAGAAATACGATCAAGTTGATTTTAATATTTCTTGATTCGAATCAGTTCAGGAGTAAGCTTTTAATCGAAAAAATATCATTTTGAATCGAAAACCGAATCGAATTCAAAAACAATTTCGGGTGTGACATAGCCTTCTGTGTAAAAAAAAACAGTTATGGCTGATTTACACAGGGACAATAACTGGCTCCAAATTCGAGGCAAGTCAGTGCTGACCCGCACTGGCACTGGCATAATGTAAATTGATTTGAAGTCAGTACAGCACTGTCTGCGCGACTACTGACTGCGTGTAAACGGTGCAAGTCAGTCGTCGGCGCCAGCACTGGCGCCTGTTACTGACCCCGTGTAAATCAGCCTTTATATTGAAAAGTAAATCATATTCTTATATTGGTACATTATATAAACTCTTAATTTTATTTTATTTTAAAACATAAATAAATCAAATATTTGATTCTTGACGGCTTGACAGCCTTCAAACGCATACCTACTTACTACTCGTAACCTAACATGTAAAATCAATAATCATTGGCGTAAAAATGTAAATATGAAACTGAAAATGAGCATCACAACAAGTGCACAATGTACATACAACAGAAACGAGGAATAATAAACAGCTAAAACAGAATGAGGCTCATCGCAGACAAACGTTTTCCGTACCGCCTGAACTACGAGGTCGGCGTTTTCGATGTTATAAGATGGTGGATTTTCATATTAATCAATATGTTATTAATGTACTGTATACACTACTTAATACTTTTATTCAGTAGAGACAGAGAAATGGAAGTGCTCAGTGAAGGAATGTTATTATCAACGAACGCGCAATAAATAATTCTAAATTATCCGTGTGGATTTTTTAAACACTGTTTTGTTCAATAATAATATGTTTTGCGTCCAATATAAATATGTCATCATTATTAATCTATAAATAGTCATCAACAGTCATTGACATTATAGGGAATAAACTAACCTTTGTACCTTTTTAAATATGTACCGCTATAAACTAGCTAATGAAAGTCCAGCTCTGCTCATTTTTAAAGATTATATGGAACAGTAAATTGTAGTACTATAGTGGAGTTCACAAGTTTTTTTAATTTCTTAGACACGCTGGTTTCCAATTTTTTTTTTCACCGTCGAGGACGTGATAAATAAGCACTTCAACTGCAATTAACACATTCATTGCTGCCGGCCGGAATTGAACTCGGTTTGCTGGCATATTTTGGAATTTAAGTAACGGCCTGTGCCAAGTGTTTCATTAAAATCTAGCTGTTTCGGGCTGTAGCCCATAGACACCTAAATTTATAATCAATAATTATAACTTTTGACAAAAAGTAAAAAGCGACTTCAAATTGATAAAAAATAAGTTATTTATTTGCTACCCTTTTGGGTGGAATTTTTTCTCCAAATTTATATGAGACCACCCTTGAAGTATAACCTATTTAATAAAAAAATAATCATCAAAATTGGTTCACAATCTGCGAAGATATCGCATAACATACACACAAAGAAAAAAACACACTGGAATTGAGAACCTCATCCTTTTTGAAGTCGGTTAATTAGGAATCAAAATGCACATGGGTTGTCACCTCTACGGACTATGGTTCTATAGTTGTCGTCGTCCTACATACAAGACACATTGGCGTAGGTGTAAGAGTGGCAATTTTGGTCCAGCGTCCCCGGGCGGCAGAAACCCACGGTACGCTATTGAAGACACGGCAACTATTCTGTGCGAGTGTTGTCCTTTCTCGGTTGAGCCGAACCATGTGTGAAGTTACTACGTTCTTCTTTTTATAATTATTAGGTACTACTCACAGCTCTGTATCGTTTCGTGTCTAAATACAGGTCAGTGTTCAGCACGCGTCCGAGGAGACACGTGTAAGGTTTCTGCGAACGACAGAACAGGGTTGCCACACTCGCTAAGAGACCGGCCGCCAATCTGAAATTGTGGAAACACTTTTTAAATTTCATGCAGCGGATGTTAAGAGACTAGCGACCCGCCCCGGATTCGCCTGGGTAGGATCTATTAATGTGGCGTTATTTAGATTTAAGGTAATCAAAGACAATTTATTTTACCAATTTTTCGTATTTTTTCGAAAAAATCTCAAGTTTTCGGATAAAATATAGCTATACATCTTTAAAGTATATAGCTCTTTATCTGTTCGTGATGTTTCATTACAATTTGTTCATGGTCTTAATAGCATGTAAATAGCCCCTCAGCTTATTATAAGGTAGTTATTTCCATGTTACAGACAGACACTTCAATTTCATTTATATCTGTAGATTGAGAATCAAAATTCAGATTCGCATTTAGCTCAGGGCTGAGATTAAGTCTCTTTACCAGTAAAAAGTCTCCGGTTCTCTACACTCACCATACGAAACACAGCAATATTAAGCTGCTATTTTACGCTGGTATTCTGTGGTAACATGTTCCTTCCACGCCGACCCATGAGTTGTGTACGCTTCAAAACAGGCACTAACCCGCCTTAACCGGGGGCGGTTTACAGCATGAAATGCTGCTTCCGTCGACGACCTGCGTATTCTGCATCTGACGTATACGAGATAGTATACCGCCATCTTTTGGATCTTTCGAAGGTCACAAAAATTTTCTGGCACTTCCCATAATCACTTTACAACACTAACGGGACGAAACGAGGTGTTAAATTTTGCACCGTTTTACACAGCAAAATCTAATATAGTCCTTATTAAACTGTGTTTTGAAACAAATTTAAATTGTTAATATCTATAGATCCGTCCATTCATCCATCCATCCATCCTTTACACCCCATTGAAGACAACTGCTGAACATAGGCCTCCTCCTCCCCCCCCCATAGATTGCTATATAGAGGGGTATTTTGCCATAGTTGCTTGAACGCTTGGCAGGTGGGTTGATAACCATAGTTTTTGTATGATTTTAAATTGTTACCAGTAAGATGTTGCTGGTCATGTTTTGTTCCAGTTTCACTATGTCGCCTCTTACGACACCCATGGGAAGAATGGAGTAGTGGATAATTAAAAAAACACCAATTAAATTGTGTTATGGAATGAATTTAAATTGGTTAATATCTATAATAGCAAAGGAGTGTGAAGGAGGAGGAGGAGGAGGAGAAAAAAGTAGCCAGCATTAGTCTTTTCATCTGATTACAGTGTGGGTGTCTTCAAGGTTTAGAGTGAATAGGCTTTTGTTAAGTCAGTGCGCTTTACCATCTTAGGCTACATCACCACTTACCATCAGGTGGGATAGTAGTCAAGCGCTGTTAAACCTAAGTTTTAAAAAAAATATAAAACTCAAGCGATAAACTGTCCTATCCAGTGGACACCTGCAGCCAATTCCAAACAAAGAAGGCTACAGATGCTTTGTCACCTCTGAGGACTAGGATTGAAATCTCTCTATGCCTTTCAAACCGGAATATGATGGCTTTTTATTACATACTAGCGACCCGCTCCGGCTTCACGTTCGTAGAATCTATTATTGTTGCGTTATTAAAATATAAGAAAATCATCAAAAATCATTTAGGTTATGTTTTGAATTCTCAGAAAAAAATGTCCAGGTTTTTCGGATGAAATATATAATAGATAACTCTCGCATACACGCTCGTCGGTTAAGGGTATGCGTAGATATATGGATGTAAAGCGTGTATGCGTGGATATATGGATGTAAAGGAGGCGAGAGAAGTGTGTCAGGATCGTGCCAAATGGAAGTCCGTAGTCTCTGCCTACCCCTCTGGGTGACAGGCGTGAGTGTTTATGTTATGTTATGTATATAACTCTCGTCAAGTTTTATTACAATAAGTTCAGCCATTCCGAAGATATCCCCGACAGACAAAAATTTTAAAAATGGCTATTACTCATCAACCCCTTCAGCTCAATAAAAGGCAGTTGTTCATTCAGTTCAATATTCCAGACAGACACTTCAATTATATTTATATATATAGATTTCTGACGGCGCCTATTCCAGGCAGATTTCTAAGCAGAAAAGGAGTGCTACCACCTAAAAAGTTAAAAACTTACCCAATATCAATATCGATTGTCACTGTCGTTAAGAATGTCACCAGCCATACGACTGCGTCAAGTTTGCTCAACCGCCAGAATCTGCAAGAAGACGGTTTTTAGTAAATGTAAGTTAAGCATGTTGCAGACGGATGTAATCCAGCGTCCCAACAGAGGTGACCAACAAGCCATCCATCTAGACGGCAGATGCAATCCAAATTTTCATTTGACCTTCAACGTCCTTGAAGAACGGGCGCGCGCTCCCATCCGCAGTTGGAGCGCGTGGATCACATCTTATTCTTACCAAAGACATTTGTGCTGCGGGTGGAAAATGTCATCCACGGACCAGCAAAGCGAACGCGAAATTATAAGTGAATTAATCGATCTCTATAGAGAATTTCCATACTTATAGGTTTGAAATATGGACAAATTAGGGGTCATTTCTACAACTTAATTCTACGCGAGCGCGATTCACAGTGAAGCTCGACCGCGTTGGTGCTTGGTTGTGATCCGTGTAGCCGAAACACAATCCGGGAATGGAAATCAAGCTCCCACCAAGGTCACCTCTGTTGGGACGCCAGATTACAATGAAGTGAAATGAAATGAAGATTTATTTGCTTTAAAAAGGGGTACATTTAGGTGGTTATTATAAAGTGTAGTTCAGCTTTTTCAGCCATCTATAATAGCATGCAAATACATTTTTTATAATTAAGTTCACTATATTACAATATAAAATTCAATTAAAATATTTATCGGCATGTCATCGTTTACAAATTAGCAATACTAATACAAATACATACAAATTTAAATATAATTAAGATAAAAATTCAATTAAAAATATATAATTACTGTTGTGTCACATCATGTCAAATTTAAGTAGTCATTCACATTATAAAAACAATGTTCATTTAGCCACCTGTAGAGGGTGCCTTTAAATCTATTAAGGGGTAAGTCTTTTATATATTTGGGGTATTTTATTAAATATGAGAATACACATCTATATCCGTCTGGTACATACGTTAGTGGAAATGATATTTCAGGGGCTACGTACTAGGACGGACTACGTTATTGTTGATCATGAGGTCCCGGTTTCGAATCCCGGGTCGGTCCAAAATCGGTTATTGGGATTTTCTGTAAAAAATTCTCAGTACCAGCACGGAGTCAGGAAGTTGGTGGTGTTTCACCTCCGTGCCTCGGAAAGCACGTAAAGCCGTTGGTTTTGCGCCTGATCTCTCTCCGGTCGTGTGGAATTTCCGTCCCATCGGACTATGAGAGTGGGGGAATAGAGTGCACCTGTGCTTGCGCATACACTTGGGCACTATAATCCTGTCCTGCGCAGATGGCTAGTCTCCGTTGAGACCGGCCGCCTTGACCGAAATCGGTCTGGAGGACATTATTATTAAGTTTAATAATAATAATTTAGTTAACAAACTAACTTGCGCAGCTCCTTAACTTGCATGAACATGCCCTTCAGCGACACGACGATGATGGAGGCCAGCACACTGCGAGGCAGCTGCTCGAAGAACGGCCCGATCCACAGCAGTACGCACAGGATTAGCATCGCACTAACCACAGACGTGATCGCGGTCTTGCTGCCCGCCTGGAATGAACTTTCCACGATTATTATCATCACTAAACGGTGATGAAATGTCTCGAATTAAGCTGCAGCAGGCACTTGTCTCTCGTAGATACACACCCGATAAACATCTAAAGCGCGTGAAAACTTATTCGTGATAGAGCCACGCTGTAGCTACATTAGTCGTAGCACGAAAGGCTCTCACAGAATACCAGTGTAAAATAGCAGCTTAAGGCTGCTGTGTTTTGTATGGTGAGTGTAGAGAACCGGAGACCCTTTTTACTGTAAACGAGGCATTCCATCTTAGTTCTCAGAGGTGACAACGCATCTGCATTTAAATTCCTAATCGAGGATAAATGTAGGTATCTATGGACCACAGCATCCACTTACCATCAGGTGGAATGTGTGCTCGTCACCCTTATTCTATAAAAAAAAACTTAAAGCTTAATCAGTTAGGGCTGCTGCACACTCGCACGTGCACGTAAACACGCGCACGTTAGGTCTCTCTTATAGATTGCCTTATGGGGGGATTTTGCCATAGTTGTCACGCTTGGCAAGCGGGTTGGCAACCGCAGTTTTTTGATTATATTGAGTTGTTATCAGGAAGATGCTGCTGCCCACCCCCTGTTTCATTTTCCCTCTGTCGCCTTTTACGACACCCTCGGGACGATATGGGGTAGTGGATATTCTTACACTGTCACTACACTGTTAATATCATAGATTTAGTATACGTTAGATTGACAATGTAAAGAAAGGCATAGCATATGCTAACGTTAGAACGAGATGGAATGGCTAGATCGTACACGTACACGCTATAGGCCTATATCGGGCTGACGGCAATCGTTGACGAAACAAATCCCGCTTATTTTCGCGATATCTTAGATTTTCAAGTATTAATAAGTGTTTAAAGGTGTGATTAAATGGTGACGTGTGCAATACCTGAATGCAGTTCATCGAGAAAAGAAAATCCACAAAATTATACATTTCACACGTAAGTACAATTAAAATATTTAACACTCTAAATGCAATATTTTAGAACTGGTACAAATGTTTTATACACAAATGGATAGGAAAATATTGAATTTTATTACGATAATTTTTTTTTTTATAGGAGAGGCAAACGAGCCTGCGGTTCACCTGATGTTAGTGACTACCGCCGCCCATGAACAACTGCAACACCAGAATTGCAGATGCGTTGCCGGCCTTTTAAAAGGAGTAGGCTCTTTTCTTGAAGGTCCTAAGTCGTATCGGTCCGGAAAAATCGCTGGTGGTAATCGGTTCCACAAGGAAGTTGTGCGAGGAAGAAACATCTTCTAAATCGCACAGTGGTGGACCGCCAATCATCCAGATGGTATGGATAGTATCGCGAGTTTTGTCGCGATGTGCGATGGTCAAATTGAGCGGCTGGAATTGGTCGAACAATTCCTCAGAGCACTCCCGTGGTACATGCGATAAAATACGCAAAGAGATGCAACATCTCTACGCAGTGCTAGTGAGTCGCCGATCGGAAAGAACTCGGTCGTCGACGATTCGATCCGCTCTGCGCTGAATGCGGTCAAGTGGAAGGAGCTGGCACTGGGGGCCCCTGCCCAGAGATGGGAACAGTATTCCATGTGAGGCCGAACCTGCGCCTTGTAAAGTTGCAGGCGGTGTGCCGGCATGAAATACTGCCCGCTCTACTGAGCACGCCAAGCTTTTAGAGGCTAATTTTGCCTTCTCTTCAAGTGACCACGAAACTGCACGTCACTCGATATGTCAACGCCGAGGATTCCGATACTGGCTGAGGCAACAAGGAGTGCCTTGAAACTGAGGTGATACGACAAAGGGTTCCTTTAGCGGTAAACGCGCAAACTTGTGTCTTCTGGGATTGAACTGGACTAGATTTAGTCGCCAATCCGAGACTTTGTCCAACAAAGTCTCGACTTCAGACACAAGTTTGTTCCGGTACTCGGCGACGTTTTCCGAAAATGGCATGGCCGGTGTATGAAACATCACCAGTGCTGTCATCCATAGCAATGAATGTTACCGGTTTGCAAATATCATTGATATGCAGAAGAAACAGCGTTGGTGATAGCACGCAGCCTTGTGGAACACCAGCGTTAATAGTCTTGTAATCGGGCACGCACCGTCTACTACGACCTGATGCTCCGATCAGCCAGAAAACTGGTGATCCAATTGCACTTTCTCAGGAAGCCCATAGGAAGGATGCTTCGAAAGAAGCCCTTTGTGCCAGACCCGATCGAAGGCCTTCGCTATGTCCAAACTAACGGTCAATGCCTCCCCCTTGGACTCGATCGCCTGCGCCCATCTATGTGTTAGGTAAACAAGAAGATCACCAGCTGAGCGACCCCGACGGAAACCGTACTGGCAGTCACTAATCAGCTGGTGCTCCTCAAGGTACCGCATGAGCTGGCAGTTAATAATGGACTCCATTATTTTCGAGAACAACGAGGTGATGGCGATAGGCCTGTAATTGGACGGATCAGAGCGGTTACCTTTTTAGGGATCGGTGCACGAAAGCTGTCTTCCATGAATTCAGGACAACGCCTAGGAGTAGGAGTACCGAAAAGACGCGTTAGAACCGGTGCCAACTCTGGAGCGCACGTCCTCAGCACAATTGGCGGGATTCCATCAGGCCCACTCGACTTGTGGATGTCCAGGGAGAGTGCTTTGCGTACTGAGCACTGTGTGAATCGCACATCAGGCATAGAGCACTCACACTGCGGGATGGTCGGCGGTGTGTTCCCCTGTCATCAAGAGTCGAGTTGGACGCAAAGGGGCCTAAAGGTCGGCTTTCTCTTTTGCGTCGTGGGCCAGTGAGTCATCCTCCTGTGCGAGAGACCAGAATGCACAGGTTCCCGAAGGAAGGCGAACTAGTTTCTCGCCAATTCTGCCTATGTGCTCTGACTTTGCCTTGGCAATAACTCTTTGAAGGACCTGGAGGCGAAGTTATACTTCTTTTAAGCATGCTGGTGTTTACATCCCGAGCCGCCGAAGCCTCAGCCCAGGCCTGATGACACTCCTGCTTACTGCGTAATGCAGTCTTACAGGAGCGACCAAACCAAGGCTGCGATCTGCCACCGATGGGTACCACAGATGATGGAATAAATAGTTCCATTCCTGTAGCACCACATCGGTGACAGAGTCAACAACAGCTGGGATCATCCGGCGAGAAGCAAACCCGCCCCATGGGTAGGATGCAAAGAAAGACCGCATTCCATCCCAATCCGCCGACCGCCGACGGAAACCTGATATCCGTCCGGATGAGAGGTCAGCAGAAGGTCCAACAGGAAGGTGTATGATCCTCCACATCTGGAATCCGCGTAGGCGAAGTAACCAGTTGTGACAGACCATATGCCAAAGTCATAAACAGATCTCCCCGCATGATCGGTTAAACGTGAACCGAGCCATTCAGCGTGGTGGGCGTTAAAATCGCCAATTATCACGATCTCTACGGATGGGATCTGTTGTAGCAAGAAATCTGTAGCCATTTGGACGTGGTCGATGAGTCTGTCTGTGTCGGCATTACCGCTATGGGGCCTATACAGGCATCCGTAGACGCGGGGATGGTCGTCGCTGTCTACGCGCAGCCATAGGATGGACAGGTCTGTACCTTTAAGACTGCCGAGGCGTCGAGAACAGATATCCTCTCTGACGTACACGCAAACTCCAGCCCGGGGCACAAAGTGTTCTAATTTGTACGGGTAGGAAGTACAAAATATCAGCCGGAGAGGACACCTGCGTCTCGGTCAAAAGAGCAAGGCTGGCAGCATCTCTAGATGGTAGTGGACGGCGTTAAGGTTCGAGTGAAGTCCCTGATGTTGCAGAAGTCCACGGATAGCGTGGCAGGGGTCGCATGGTTTTATTGCTCTGTTTGCCCCGTGCAGTGTTAGTATAGAGCGGGATTTTGCCCCAGAATACGCGGGGCAGCCTGAGCACCCACGCTCAGGAAGAGGGTAGCTTGACCGTGGATGCTCAGTGAGGATTCTCCATTACCAGGGTGCTGGTACCCTCCTGGGGTAGTTCTTTCTTTTAAATTCCGCTACCATGTTTAGGGGGTTAGGCCTCCGGCCACCTGCACTAACCAAGCGAAACGCAGAAGCAAGCTCCTACTTTACGTTGGTATTCTGTGAGGTCGTGGTACCGCCCGGTTCGAGCCGGCCCATCCATGCTACAGCAGAAGCTGCAGCGCGGCTCTACCACTGTTAAATGCTCTAAATGCATTAGAATTATATTAAAATAATAACAATGCAGGAATTCCCGCTATTTCTGATCTAATTTTCGTAGAGATTGACGACACTATCAATATCATCTTATCGATAATATGTTTATAACAGGCAAGGCATATCTTTGGATGCAGCCTCTTGTAAATTTGTTATTTTTTTATTTTCTATTCTTAACCTTTAGGGTTTCGTAGCCAAATGGCATTATAGTAAATACTTTAATGAGATAATTTAGACTCTTATAACGTTTCAGATCTCTTTCGATCTTTCGATTACTTATTGAAGTCATTTTATTATTTACCACGTTAAAAACGATAAATAGAAGACTGGGTTCCCAAAAATATTCAACTATATGTAACAAGCACTTTGAACAAAATATTTTTCTCATAGAAGTGGACAAAGAGTAAAGCTGCGTTCTGGTTCAATACCCATTATTCATGCCGTGCGTAGTTCCTATACATATGTTCATTTCGTATGCATGTTCAAATGTGTACAACTTGTTGTCGTCATCCTTATGATGTAATTTTTTATAAAACAAAGTAACAAAGGAATTTACAGTATCACTTGATGGTAAACGGCTACAGCAGTACATGGTCATCTACAGTCAGCTTCAAACAAAGAAAGTTACAAATGTGTTTCACCCTGAGGACTAAGATAAAATGTCTTACAGCTTATAAGTATACAGGCCCCTATACACAACAAGCCGGAACGCGGCGGTGTAAGCACTGCTGTTTATTTCTGTTTAACCCTCTCAAGATGTTTATGAGATAGGTATTTATTCTGAACGAGTTTTCCGAAAACATATGAAAGGAAAATTGTAAATGAAAATATGTTTCGAAAATTAGTAAACGAATGCCTTGTGTCCTGCAAAAGAAATCTTAACATACTTGACATACATATGTATGATTCGCCAGCAATATCAAACCATAAACACTTAATTATTAAATTAATAATCGAAACTTTTAGTTTTATTTTATTTTAGTTTAATTTTATTTTAGTTTTATTTTATGACCATAAACATAAAAATATTAATTTTATGACACGGACACAGAGCTCTGTATCGATAATTGAAGTTGATGCATGGCGCAGCACTATTCGTCTCGCACACATGCACATTTCACTCACACCGGTACATTTCGTTTTGGTCTCACCTAATCACTCCATCGCCAATCTTATGTATACTATATCTATGGTTAAAATATATTTTAAATAGAAACAACTTTTTTATATTTATTAATATGTAATATGTTTTAATTTCTTTTGTTAATATCATTACGGTAGCTGTGTGCTCTTTTCGGATCAGACAGGATTTTCTACATATTATATAGAGCTTATATAAACCAAAAAAATTTGTACTCACTTGGTGCTGAATGTAGGAACGCGAAAGACTCGCACAAAGCGGCGCGCAGCTGAAGAATGAACCGAACACGTTACTAGCGCCCTGATAAAAAAAATTAAATTAATAAGAACTATTTTTGTCATTATGTTTGTCATATATTTGTAATTATGTTTATGTCAGACTATTCGTTTTTTTTAAACTATTTAAAGCCAGAGCTTGACTACTATCCCACCTGATGGTAAGTGGTGATGCAGCCAAAGATGGTAAAGCGCACTGACTTAGCTTACCAACAAGTGGTAAAATTAAAATTTTTGTACAAGCGACTTCAATATAAATAAAATGAGAACATCATCAATGTAGTCGAAGTCAATTAAATACGCATTATTAAGGATAACTCAAAAACTACTGGTCAGATCTTGATCAAATTTATATGGGAAAACATGAGAAGCACCAGCTTGCAAATAAAAAAAGAATCATCAAAATCGATTCACCTATAAAAAAGTTCTGAGGTAATACACATAAAAAATATACAGTCGAATTGAGAACCTCCTCCTTTTTTGAAGTCGGTTAAAAGCATTGGAATCGGATGGAAAGACAGATGCTAGTAAATCACTTAGCTCAGATGCTAGTTTAGCCGTGAAAGAAAAGGGCGATCTCCCGCCGGGCAAGGTATTCAGCCCGGGGAGCGGCCAACGCTCTGTGTGTTAGTACGAAGCTGTTCTATACACAGGGTTATTTTTCAAAAAGTAGCCAAATTTTAAACTTAAGTATTATATAAATAAAATATATTGAATTAAACTACTTTTACGGATTATATCGCGTTTAATAACTTATTTTTATTGATTCCCGACGTTTCGGGTGCTTTACAGCTCCATGGTCATTCTGCGTAGATCGGACCCAAAATTAATAATTAAAAAGCTGAAGGTACTCCGGGTTAACTCTGACATCGGGACGTCAATCACCTCAGTCCCCGTGACCATGGGTGCTGTAAAGCAATTTTAGCAGTAACTTCGGTGCGTTACGCTTTGTGGCGCGACGACAGCGCCGCCACACTAGTAATTCATCATTCCACTCTTTTGCTGTACGTATGGTTCATATGCGTGGTAAGTCAACAACGAAGGGGTTGATACTGGCTGAGCGTCCGGTTATCTGATGATGGAAGGGAGAGGAAAAGAATAAGTTGTGTGGACTGTGGACACCACCCCAAAATGTGTTCTGTAGAAAACCGAAAGGCCGTCTACTTTGCGCCTGTGTAACTGTTTAATATTTACGTTTTTTTTTTTAATTTAATGATAAAAAAAACATTGTCACAGTCATTGGCAACGGCGTTTACGATTATTCCGCCATCTTACACCGCCTACAAGATTTATTATAGCCCGATTAAAAATTACCTTTTCTTTATATAGCTGAGTAGAAACTGAAGTGACAAGCGAACTAGTTGTCTACCTGATGATAAGTGACTACTGCAGTTCGTGGACACCTGCAACCAACTTCAGTGCAATGTATGTGTGTAAAAAAATTTTTGTCATCGTCAACAGGTTTTTGTAATCTACTGCCGTTTTAAAGCGAGGTTTCTCTATCCAGAGAATAAACGGCAAAAGCAACTCCAAAGTTATCCCCTTTTCAACCGACTTCAAAAAAAGGAGGCGTTTCTCAATTCGACTGTATTTTTTTATGTGTGTTACCTCATCAGTGATAATTATATTTATGAATGGATACGTACAATTGCGAGGAGCTCCTGATTCGCGTCGATCTCATACTTTTCCTTAGAGGCGAAAATTAACGCCATGGACATAGAAATGGTGTAGGTGACCATTGTGATTGTAAATGCGTCCACCGCTATGGACGGGAACAGCTCCACTGGCGGCAATTCCGGTTCAGGTAAACTGAGGACGAAAGGAAAAAAAAATGTTTTATTTTTAAATATAAAAAGTCACCCTTACTGACCTCATGATTATTAGGGTTGAAACAGGAACAGTCGAGTCTACTCATTCCTGCTTCAACCCTAATATATCTGCAGCGTAGCTCTACGTTAAGAATTTTTTAAAGAAGAGAGGGCAAACGAGCATGCGGCTCATCTGATGGTAAGTGTCGACCGCCGCCCATTAACAACTGCAACACCAGGTTAATCGCAGGTGCGTTGCCGGCCTATTAAAAAAGAGTAGGCTCTTTTCTTGAATGTCCCTAACTCGTATGGGTCCGGAAAAATCGCTGGTGGTAGTCGATTCCACAAGGAAGTTGTGCGAGGAAGAAAACTTCTTCTAAATCGCACAGTGGTGGACCGCCAATTATCCAGATAGTATGGATGGTATCGCGAGTTTTACCGCGATGTGCGATGGTGAAACTGAGCGGCTGGAATTAGTTCGAACAATTCCTCAGAGCACTCCCCATGGTAGATACGATAAAATATGCAAAGAGATGCAACATCTCTTCGCAGTGCCAGTGAGTCAACCCGGTCAGCTCGGACGCCGACGATTCATACCATTCTGCGCTGGATGCGATCAAATGGAAGGAGCTGGCACTGTGGAGCCCCGGCCCAGAGATGGGAACAGTATTCCATGTGTGGCCGAACTTGCGCCTTGTAAAGTTGCAAGCGGTGTGTCGGCATGAAATACTGTGTCGCTGTGCTGTGCACGCCAAGCTTTTTAGAGGCCAATTTGGCCTTCTCTTCCAAGTGACTACGAAATTGCACGTCATTCGATATGGCGACACCGAGGGTTCCGATACTAGCTGAGGCAACAAGGGGAGTGCCCTCAAATTGAGGAGATACAACAAAGGAGTTCTTTTTAGCAGTAAACGCGCAAACTTGTGTCTTTTTGGGATTAAACTGGACTAGATTTAGTCGCCCCAATCCGAGACTTTGTTCAACAAAGACTCGAAACAAGTTGTTCGGTACTTGGCGACGTTTTCCGAGAAATATTGTCACGGCGGTGTATAAAGCATCACCAGTGCTGTCG
The DNA here is from genome assembly GCA_029286625.1 of Parnassius orleans. Lineage (NCBI taxonomy): Eukaryota > Metazoa > Arthropoda > Insecta > Lepidoptera > Papilionidae > Parnassius > Parnassius orleans. The sequence goes on along the minus strand of JAGSMP010000006.1, from coordinate 8,422,686 downwards.
TCCATAGCAATGAATGTTACTGGTTTGCAACATATCAATGATATGCAGACGAATCGGGGTAGGTGATAACACGCAGCCTTGTGGAACACCAGCATTAATAGGCTTGTCATCGGAGCATGCACCGTCTACTACGACCTTGATGCTCCAATCTGCAAGAAAACTGGTGACCCAATTGCACAATTTCTCGGGAAGCCCATAGGAAAGAAACTTCGAAAGAGGCACTTTGTGCCAAACCTGATCAAAGGCCTTCGCTATGTCCAAACTAACGACTAAGGCCTACCCCTTGGACTCTACTGGCTCCGCCCATCTATGAGACCAGAAGATCACCAGTTGGTCGAACTCGACGAAAACCATATAGGCGGGCACTAATCAGCTGGTGATCCTCAAGGTACCTCATGAGCTGGCAGTTTATAATGGATTTCATTATTTTGGAGAACAAGGAGGTGATGGCGATAGGCCTGTAGTTAGACGGGTCTGAGCGGTCGCTTTTTTTAGGGATCGGGTGGACCAAAGCTATCTTCCATGAATTCAGGACTACGCCTTGGGAGTAGGATGACCATCAGCGACTGAATCAGCAACAATGTTGGGATCATCCGGCGACAAGCAAACCAAGGGCAGGATGCAAAAAAAGAATGCAACCCATCCCAATCGGCTGACTGCAACCGGAGCGTGAGTGGCACCGTACTCTGGATCAGACAATGATCCGAAGAGCCAAGAGGGACATCGACAGAGACCTGATATCCATCCGATTAAAAGGTTAGCAGAAGGTCCAACAGGGATGGAGCATGATGAACATCTGGGATCCGCGTAAAAATTCGATTGTTTGAAAAATAATTGTTAAATTCGATTCAAAATAATATAAATTTATTTCTTATTCATTATGAAGAGTCGTGTTATTGCAATTTAAGTGCTTATTCATCACGTGCTCGGCGGTGAAGGAAAACTTCGTGAAAATCCTGCTTATCTGAGAAACTAAATATTTCGAGGAAACATATACTCCCACACAAATTAGGGCAGCGTGGTGAACAATTCCTTGCCCTAGAACCCTCTCAGAATCAAGAGAAAACCTATGTACAACAGTGGAACGATTTGAAACTTTAACTTTGTCTTTTAATATAATAATAGCTTACCCTGTTGGTATATGTCCGACCAATGTGATGCCGAACTGTTCTTTTAGACTTCCGAACCTGGATACTAGGGTACCTATGACTATGGCTAGTAATTCTATAGGAACTGGTACTCGACTGCGCTTGCTCACCCATGGCTGAAAATAAAATTAATTGAGATATTTATTCATATTATTACTGTATGTTTACACATTAGGACAGGTTGAAATTAAATCGAGTATTTAATCTTAAAAGGCTGGCGATTTAATACGACATCAAGGATTTTCGATGACCAGTCCGAGTGCTAGAATCCAAAATGCCTACCTACTAACTAACAAAATGTCTCAATCATTCATTTATTTATTACAGACTCTCAAAGTCATACATAATATGTATACATATATACTAACGATCCATCTCTGCTTCGCACGGGTGATTTCTGCATCTCGACAACAGCGCCACCTATCGGGTCCAACTATAGCTTAGAACCTTCCAGGGGACCCCATAAGTTCCCCATAAAATTTCATTAAAATCGGTTAAGCCGTTTAAGAGAAGAATTATGAACACACGCACACCGGAATTTTATATATAAAGATAGATAAGAACGTAGGCCTCCCATATATTGCCTTATAGGATGATATTTGCTATAGTTGCTACACTTGGACGACGGGTTTTGCAACCGTGTTTTTTTGTTTCATTTCCCTCTCTCGCCTCTTACGGCACCCACGGGACGATATGGGGTATTGCAGTCCATTACGCCGCGTCAAATACATTCTACAAATGCAAAAGAAAAAAGGCATGCGTCATGCGTAAGGCAACCATGGAAAGCTAGCAGACAGTCGTAAAATCTTGGCTTTTTCTTTTGCTCTTGATTCGATCGATTTTTCTGTTGTGGAGTAACTTACGGTTGCGGCAGCTTAGGGAGGGTTGAAGTGGAATGAGACGAAGACTTTTCCTATATTACTTTTATTTTCTAACTTACTAGTTAACTTAACTACTGTGACAATGTGAGTACACAGAAATAATGGACTACCTAACTTACAAATTAACTTAACTACTGTGACAATGTGAGTTCACAGGAATACTAGACTACAGAAACGGAAACAGGAACTTTTTTATTCAATATAGATTATAAATAATACTTATTGAAAGTCACTATTTTGTTAAATTACCACTGTTTCGAAAAAAAAACCTCTGTCCTGGGAAGAACCAGCAAGAAACCAATCATGTATATTACACAATTAACCACACAAAACAAATTAGAAATAGCTTGGTAGCGATCACGTAATTCTCAGGGGTTATTATCATCCATAAATTCCTTAATATTATAATAACCGTTTTTATACAAACTTTGTTTAATAAAGTTTTTTGAACTTTGAGCATTACATTTTCATAAATGTATTGAGAGGCCAAAGTTAATATATTAATTTCCTTAAATTTTTGTCGGAGCGACTCTTTAGGTTTTAAATCATCAAAACAAATATAATTTCAGTATCAGTCGCGTGTCCCCATAGCAAAATACCATACGACATTATGCTATGGAAATAGCTAAAGTAAACAAGTCTAGCTGTTTCCACACTGGTAAGATGTCTAATCATTTTTACAGTATATGCTGCACAACTAAGTCTGCTTGCTAATTTTGATATATGAGGGCTGCATTGAAGCTTCGCGTCTAGTGTTATTCCAAGAAAAATGGTGGTATCGACAAGACTCAGTTTCTCCCCATTTAATATTACACTACTATTGGCACTAAAACGAAATGTATGAGTCATGAATTTCATACATTTCGTTTTAGTGCCATTTAAATGCAAATTATTAACATTAAACCATTTTACTAATTTAGATATAGCATTATATACTTCGTCATATTTTAATAATTGTCGTTTTAATTTGAAAATTAATGAAGTGTCATCAGCAAATAATACTATATTATGGTTATCCCTGCTATGTAAGGTAAAGTCATTAATATATACAAGAAACAGAAAGGGCCGAGAATTGAGCCTTGAAGCACGCCCATTTGTACTATCGACCCGGAAGAGCTCATACTATTAATGACAACATTTTGCGTTCTGTTACTTAAATATGAAACAATTAATTTAAGAGAGAGAGAGCTTCTTACACCGTAGTGTTGTAGTTTTCTGATTAATATTTCATGGTGAACACAATCGAATGCTTTGGATAGGTCACAGAATATACCCAAAGCATCTTGTGAATTCTCCCATGCGTTGAAAATATATTTAATCAGCTCAACACCAGCATTAGTTGTCGAGCGACCCGTTGTGAAACCGAATTGATTTTTATGAATTAAATTATTTACATATAAAAAAAATTACATTTGATCAAGAATAATTTTTTCAAAAATTTTACTAAGTATTGGCAGTACAAAAATTGGTCTAAAATTGGCGGGGTCTAATATACTACCAGATTTAAAGAAAGTTTTACTATTCTTCATCAAATCAGGAAACACACCATATTCGATACTAGTATTAAAAATAATAGCTAGTTGAGGCGCGATTATATCTATTATAGACGCTATAACTTTAACGGAAATCCCCCACAGATCTGCAGTTTTCTTAATATCAATAGTTTTATAATATTTTACAATATCTTTTACATTTTGTTTAAGTAATGATTCGGCGACGGCAGGAGAAGAATTCAGTGACTTAGTGGTTAATATCAGTAAAATATTTCTCAAAACCATTGCAACATCCTGATCTGATTCAGTTAATTTGTTGTTAAAACTTAACCGGTAGTTTGAATTGCGAGTTGACCTTACCTGTTTCACTATTAATTATACTCCACGTCATTTTAATTTTATTAGGAGCAGTCTTAATTTTGTTGACCTAACTTACAAACTAACTTAACTACTACTGGCAATTTTAACAACTAAACCCTGGGTTTTATACTATGTTGAAGATTCTTAAGTCACGTAAGTAAATTGAGTTACGTCTTTTAAGATGTGCTGCTATTTGCTTAGCAGGCGGTGTCGTATGGTAGATGACTTCGTGATTGCATGCAAGGTCTCGGTAGGCATATGTAACTAGTATGACATAGAAATTCGCACAAACAAAATGAAAGTACAGAAATCTTATAAAAGTGACCGGAAAGGCAAGTGAATAATACAGACTGACAGAATATCTATTGACTAATTTTTAAATTGATACAAATATTAAAATAAAGGTTATGATTATGTAATTTTAAAATAATGAACAATATTTTTGCTTCCCTGCGATATTAGGAAATAAGTGACACTAGTTAAACCAATGGAGATCGATATGATACGAATAAATAATTTTTTAATAATACAGTCTGAGAACTGACTTGGGAGTGAATGTTTATTGAGAATAAACTTATAAAGACCACGTTAAGCAAAAATAGGTATAGTTAGGAAGGTAGCACTCATGTTACCGTGTTTATATAATTAAGTCAAGTTACGAGTATAAGGTATTTTGTTACTACAAATCTATATACATTTAAGTTCCTATTACAAATCGTATTTCCTTGGTTACCTGTATTGTGCCTAACTACATACGACAAACAGTTGGATTTTTAAGCGTCCACTTTCAAGTACTGGTTCAAGCCGCCATTTTCGACTAATTACTATATTGATGCGGATTATAATATTAGCGATATTCGTACAACGATTAGATTAAAACTAATTTGATTGAAGCCTTAAATACTTACCTTAAGTAATTCATTGTTGAGGGCTATAATTAAACAGGTAATGGCCGATATCACGAACGCTGCCCAGTTTAAGTTCGCAATGTTCTTTATTATTTCTATCACAGTCTGAAACAGGAAAGATATATTTACGTGGTAGAGCAACACACATATAAATAATTGAAGTGTCAATCTGTAATATTGAAATAACTGGCTTCTATTTAACTCAGGGGTTTATTTGCATGCTATTAAGACATGAGTAATATTTTTAATTTTTTTATCTATCTTGTCTGGCTGAACTGATTGTGATGTTACTTCATGAACTGATACATAGCAATTCCAGGAGTGATCTAGGGCCTAGATCACTAGGGATTCTAGGCTATATTTTATCCGAAAAATATGAAGGATTCTTTAAAATGAAAAAAATCATAATGATTTTTAGATTATTATCTCATAAACTAAAAATTTTTTTTTGAACAAAACACTTTTACAAGGTCCTTACACTTTATCTTCTCTTGATACAAAATAAATTTTTAATATTTTTTACTTCAACACCATTTTACAATAAAACTGAGTAATACAATAAAGCAATAAGACCTTTTCGTATGAAATCAATAGAATCAATTTTTAATATAAACATTTTCCCATATCACACATAGTTTTCGAGATAACAGCAAAAAAAAACTGACTTTAAAGCGGTTTTTCTATACTTTAAGTGATTCCCCAGAAAACTTAAACGAAAATAGCTCCAGATCTATAATAGTGGTCTTATAGATCTGGAGCTATTTTCGTTTAAGTTGTAAGCGAACGAAGATATATCGATGTTACTAAAAAGGCAGGCAACCTTAGACAATAGATGGTTATTATAAAAACTAAGCAAAATAATATCAATGACTTACCAAAATAACTTTATAGTTCGGGCCAACTTTCTTTATTTTGACACCAAAGAGATCTTTCAGCTGCGAGGCGAGGACGTGAAACGATGCCGCCGTGGTGAAGCCCGACACCAGCGGCTCCGACAACAACGTCGAGACAGCGCCTAATCGCAGGATCCACATTAATATCTGTCGGAGAATTTTGTATTGTGAAAAGAAGAAAAATCTAAGCTCTTTCTCTATGATCTTCTTGATTCTTGACACTTGATCTTCATGAACGGGTTACAGCTGTTTTAAAAAAAAATATAAATCTGAAGTGACAAACGAACTTACAATCTCCCTGATGGTAATTGGTTGCTGCAGCCAGTCCGACTGCCGCCTCGTTGGTGTAATAGTCGTCATCGCTACTGCTGACCATGAGGTGACGGGTTTGAATGTTGAGTTGGGTCAAAATCAGTTATTGGGTTTTCCTGTCAAGAATTCTCAGTAGCAGTCCGGAGTCAGGAAGTTGGCGGTGATGAACCCCCCTGCCTCTAAAAGGGACACGACTATGGTTCTTACGGCGCCACGATTTAAATACGCCGAAAAGTAAGAATAAAATTTTTATGTTGTTGTAACATAAAAATCTATATCTCTAAAATTAAAGATTAGATTTTTTAAGCAATTTAAAAAATGCGCTCATTTTCTACCGCCTACGATTTTTTAATTTACGTTCATCCTTAAACTTAAAACCTCCTAACTCGGTAAATTTTGATTTCAGACCTTATTTGACTGGACTAGTACAGCAAAGGAGTGGAATAAGTTGCCAGCATCTGTCATTCCATTCAATTGGATTTGTTAAGCTGAGTGCGCTTTACCATTTTCGGCTGCACCACCGCTTACCGTCAGGTGGGATAGTAGTATACTTATCGTAGTTAAAAAAACCGGCCAAGTGCGAGTCGGACTCGGGCATGAATGGTTCCGTACCACCGTAAAACACGTTTCTAGTAGGGGAGTCCCCTTTAATTTTTAATTTATTTTTATTAATTGTTGTTATAGCGGCATCAGAAATACACATTCTGTGAAAATTTCAACTGCCTACCTATTACGGATCATGAGATACAGCCCACAGACAGACAGACAGACAGACAGACAGACGGTCGGACGGATGGACGGACAGATGAACAGCGGAGGCTTAGTAATAGGGTCCCGTTGGTTACCCTTTGGGTACGGAACCCTAAAAAGAAGAAAGTTGGTTTTAGGTTAAGCCGTGAAAGTGGCGGCCTAGGAGAACTAACTACCCTATATCGTACCGTGGGTGTCGTAAGAGGCGACAGAGGGAAACAAACCAAGAGATGGGCAGCAGCATCTTCCTGATAATAACTCAAAAAGTTGAATAAAACAATTTTACGGATTTTATCGCGTTTAATTTTACTATTTTGATTCCCGACGTTTCGGTGCTTTACAGCAATTTCAATAGCCTCGCGTATCATCCTTGGTAGGAATCGGTGTTCTTTGCGAGGATTTGTGGTCTAGCAAATCTGATGTAATGGCGGGGACGATCTTGAACATGTTCACAGACTGCAGACTTCCCAGAGCGTCGGTGCCTCACGTCAGCTATATGTTACATATATGAACATATAGCTATATACATACATATATATGAACATGTATGAAATTAAAAACATCCTAATTTCAATAGAGAAGATGGATGGGTGCTGCCATCTGCTTGGGATCCTATAATTAACAAAATTAAATCCAAACCCAAGCACACCACTGCAAGACTTCAAGATACTGTAAGCTCATTCTGCGTAGATCGGACCAAAATTAATATTCAAAAACTGAAGGTAGCCGGGCTAACTACGACATTGGGACGTCAAACACCTCAGTCCTCCCCGTGACCATGGGTGCTGTAAAGCACCGAAACGTCGGGAATCAAAATAGTAAAATTAAACGCGATAAAATCCGTAAAAATAGTTTTATTCAATGTGTAGTGGTCGCGTAAATATAAGAAATCGTTAACTCAAAAAGTGGTAAAATTAAAATTTTGTAAAACTGACTTCAATATGAATAAAATGAGAACATCATCAATGTAGTCGAAGTCAATTAAATACGCATTATTAAGGATACCTCCAAAACTACTGGTCAGATCTTGATCAAATTTATATGGGACCACATGAGAAGTACTAGCTTTCAAATGAAAAAAAATCATCAAAATCGGGTACACATAAAATAAAAACAGTCGAAATGAGAACCTCCTCCTTTTTTGAAGTCGCTTGAAAAATAAAAAAACTGCGGTTGCCAACTCGCGTGCTAAGCGTGGCAACTATGGCAAGGTCTATGTTCAGCAGTGGACTTTTCGATAGGTTGTTATAATAATGTCCTCCAGACCGAATTTCGGTCACGGCGACAAGTCTCAATGGAGACTAACCATCTGCACAGTACAGGATTATAGTGCCCGAGTGTATGCGCAAGCATAGCTGCACTCTCTACTCCCTCACTCTCATAGTCCGATGGGACGGTAATCCGACACGACCGGAGGAGATCAGGCGCGGGATCAACGGCTTTACGTGCTTTTACGAGGCACGGGGGTGAGACATAGCTGACTCCTCTGACTCCGGGCAGCTACTGAGAATTTCTTGACAGAAAAATACATTAACTGATTTTTGTTTGCCCGACCCAGGATTCGAACCCAGGGCCTCATGATCAGAAATTGCGTTTAAGACGGCTAGACCTACGAGGCAGTCAGGCTGTTATAAATGAATGATGAATAAAAGTTAGGTTGAAATACTTTCATACCTGAAAGAAGCCCACAGATAGTGACACTATACTCAGAACTTGCAGCGGTGTGTACTGAGATGCTGCGATCCCAGGATCTGAAAAGAAATATCAATGAACAATGTAAAGATTTCTTGTTTTCACGAACACTGACAATGAAATAAAACTAATTTTACGTATTTTACCGTGTTTTTAACTTGTTTTTACTTATTTTTAAGCCTTTGTTATATGTTTAACGTATGTATCTGTGTATCTGTGTTTCTGTGTATCAGTGCGTCTGTCTGTGGAATCATAGCTCCCAAACGGATGAACCGATTTAGATATAGCTTTTTTTTTGTTTAAATGGTGATTTGATCGAGAGCGTTCTTAGCTATGATTCAAGAAAATCTTTTCAGCCGTTTGAAGATCATCAGGTCTTTTTGTTTCGGGAGTTTTTTAAATTTTCAATTTAATATTATAATTCCCGACGTTTCGGGTGCTTTACAGCACCCATGGTCACACGGGGGAACACCTAAGTTCCCTCTAAGTGACCTAATGTCGTCCTAACGTCGTAGTTAGCCCAGGCTACCATCAGCTTTTGAATATAAATTTTTAGTTCGATTTACGGAGAACGAAACGTCGGGAATTAAAAAAAAATTGTTAACTAAACGCGATAAAATCTGTAAAATTAGTTTTATTTCAATGAACAGTGTTAAGTTGCAGTGGCCAAGCGTTTAGTTGCGGTGCAGGACGGCCGCGGGTTCGAATCCCGTGCGGAAAAAGTGTTTGAATAGAACACAAATATTGTAACCTTCTGCGAACACGTGATGTTGCGGAAGGAGGCTGCGGAGAGGGAGAGAGAAAGGACGGTAGATACCCCAATCCGCAACCCTAGAGTTGGGCGCCGGAGAAGAACATATCAAGTTCTCCTACACCCGCCATGATTGAGGCTTAGGTGGCGGACACACGGACTGTCCGTCGTCTTTTAATGAGTGGCGCGCACGGTGTGTTTCCCGTGCGCCCTAAATGAAGAAGGAGTGGAGAACTCCAGTTTCACCTGTCATTGAGATGGACCCTGTGGGGCTATCGCCGTCGGAGGTAGCCCTGACCAAGGGCGAAGAGATAAACACCGTGGGGTTTTCGCTGGTAGGAGTCCGGCATAACCTGTCTGTCGCCTCGCGACAGGCTGGTATCCATGAGGATTTCCCACGTATAAAAAAAGGTCAATACCATCCGGTAGCGAAGCCACCATAGAAGTCGAGAAGCCAGGCTGTTCTATCAAACTGCTCAATCAATAATATCAACTAATAAAATAACTCGTAAACTGTTTCAAACTATTTCAAATTTCGCACGCCCTCTGTTATACAATATACACAGGTCGTGACCTCGAACGTCAACACGCGGCAAAACTGTGCGATACTGCTGTCGATTAGTCGTCTCTCTCGCACGCGTGGGCTTTTACCGCTGGAAAAGACGATCGCTCCTTTCTAACCTATGGCAAAATGTTCTATAATGAAATATAACTACGATTGTTTATATAGCAATTAATATGGAACGTGAAGCCAGGCTTTAGTGTGAAGATAGTCGAGAGGAAGCGTCGGGCGAAACATTTGCAGTGCACTTCACATTTAAATGTTTACTGTGTGTGTTTACTTGAGCGAATGAAACTGCAATATTGAGTTGAAAATTTATACTTTTTAAGATATTTAGTGAACATGGAGAATAATAGTGTTCCTTGTGATGAATTGAAGTGTGTTAAAGTGCTAATCGGCGAGGAAAAGATAAAATCTTTAAACTTTGTTGAGAAAAACAGCTCATATCCACGCCGAAACCAACGCCTGATCTGTATTTCTCAAACGAGTAAAACCCACAAACGGCAATTTAATAGATCTGTTTACAAAATCTGTTTAAAAATTGGAGACAGATCAAGATTGGTGGTATTTTATAAAACTGCTAAAACAACAAAACCATATCTTGGCTTGCCCTAGTTTGGAGCCTAGCTTCGCCACTGATACCATCCTATTACCAATTTATACCGCCAAGCAGCAAGGCGTGCACTGCTGTGTTCCGGTCTCAAGGGTATAGAGAGACGGTATAAGGAATTCCATCTTCATCCTCAGAGGTGGCAACGCATTTGTAGCCAACTTTGTGTGAAGTTGCCTGCAGTTGTCCATGGACTGCAGTAGTCACTTACCATCAGGTGAACAGTTTCACCGGATGGTAAGTGGCTACTGCAGTTTCAGCTTTTTAATAAAGATGTGCAAACTTGAAAAAATTACGACTCGAGTTAATTCGAGTTGAAATTCACGCAACTCGAATTAAACTCGAGTAACGCAACTCGAGTTAGCATGACGAAACAGAGTAAATGATTTGTTACAAATAACTTTTTTATAAATTTGTTTTCTATCTAACCCTTTGGTGGGTTGGACAGAAACAAGTTAACTCGAGACTTACCGTCAGGTCGACAGTTACCTCGTTTTACGTACTCATTAGAAAATAAAAAAAATTATACATACCTATAGTTAGGTTGGTAGCATTGACTATGTTCGCGAATTCAGGGTGTGAATATTGTGTTACCACCTAGGAAGAAAACAGGTATAAATTATTTTGAAATTAAGAATATTAATCATTTATCTAAATGAAATAAAATATCTGTTAACTGCCAATTATCGCCAGTCGTAATTTTAACTATGTTCTATTTCAAGACACAATAGATCGTTGGTCTTCGCTACAACATGGGAGGCCCGAGTCCAGTAGTAGACTTTTACGGACTAGTAAAGAAGAATTTAGCAAAGCATCTACTTAAAAGGAAGCTCCAACACAAAATACTGTAAGACTAGACTAAGTTATGAAATAAAGAATTTTGAATTATAGTATTATGTAATTAACGGTGTAGTGGCAGTGTAAGAATATCTACAACCCCATATCGTCCCGTGGGTGTCGTAAGAGGCGACAGAGTGAAACAAACCAAGAGCCCATCTCTTGGTTTCAGCGTCTTCCTAATAACAACAAGAAAAAAAAAACTGCGGTTGCCAGCACGCCTGCCATGAGGCATTCTATGGGGAGCCCTATGTTCTGCAGTGGATTTTGATAGGCTGTTATGAATTAATGAATGAAGAAATTATGGAATTTGTGATAATAAGTACATTAAGATTTAAACTTCCTGAAGAATTATATTCCATAGTAGTCTGGTAAGAAGGTCTATTATTATCTGTTCCAGCCGCTAAATTTCACCATCGCACATCGCGACAAAACTCGTGATACCATCCATACCATCTGTATCATTGGCGGTCCACCATTGTGCGATTTACCAGAAGTTTTCTTCCTCGCACAACTTCCTTGTGGAATCGACTACCACCAGCGATTTTTCCGGACCGATACGACTTACATAAAAAAGCCTACTTTTTTTTAAAGCCCGGCAACGCATCTTCTGGTGTGGCTGTTGTTCATGGGCGGCGGTAGTCACTTACTATCAGGTGAGCCGCATGCTCGTTTACCCCTCTTCTATATAAAAAAAAACTGTACACACATAAGCTGTTCCATAAGGTATTAAAGATTAGATCAATTGGACGTACCTAGTTACGCAAAAAGTTCCAACCCACTGTCGGGTCAAAAATGAGTAATGCATTCAAAAATAATCCTCAGAATCTATTATTTCATATAATAAAAGAAATTCTAATAAAATCTCAGTCAATAGAGAGAAGGAGAGATTATCCATATTTTTTATTTAATAAAAACGTTCACCAAGAAACTTCTTCTAGAAGACTTCAAACGTCAATATTCCAAAAGTACGAGTAGTATTTTGTGGGTTAGATCCTTTTCCCATAAGAACGTCCAATTTTTGCAAACAAACCTTTCCCGCCATCAAACAGGCGACGGCAAATGTGCCCATGGACACATGGGGGGAAGTACCGAAGATCACGTACACCAGCACCGGGAAGAATGCCATGTACAGACCCACGATTGGCGGCACCTCCGCCAGTAACGCATAAGCCATACCTGCAAATCCAAAATGGATCGGTAATTTATCTATTTATTTAACACTTTTTTGTACTAAAGATATAAACGCCGGAAATTTATATTTGGTCTAATGTATTAATAATTACACTCTCTTGGTGTTTGGGGTAAGCAAGGATCATTTACACCGTATTCATCATCATCATTAAAGCCTATTAAAAGTTCACTGCTGATATTTGCTTTCCCCATAGATTGCCTCATAAGGGGGTTTTTGCGATAGTTGCCACACATGCTAGGTTGGCCTTGGCAGGCGCAGTTTGTCTTTATTTTCGGTTATTATTTAGGAAGATACCGTTGCCTATCTTCTGTTTCAGTTTTCCTCTGTCGACATTTTTTATAGAAAAAGGGTGACAAAGTCCAGTATAGTGATAGTAAGTGGATGTTGTAGCTTGTAGCCCATAGACATCTACATATATCCTCAATGAAGAATCAAAATGCAGATGCGCTGTCACCCGTATACACTCATAAAGTGGCATGCATCCTTTCTAGTAAAAGGGCTTAGGTTCTCTACACTCACCATGCGAAACACAGCAACATTAGGCTGCTATTTTGTCACGTTGATATTCTGTGAGGGCGTGATTCCGGTTGAGCCGACCCATTCGCGCTACAACCATAATATAGCTGCAGCGTGGCTCTACGTGTATAAAACTGAAGAACTATGATAATGTCCTTTGTTTAAAGTTGGTTGCGATGCGACAGTAAAAGATCGTTAAAACCTATTCTTAAAATTTTTTGCAGCCTCGATATTCTGTTAACGATGAAAAAACTATGTCTATCTAGAAGGTAAAATTAACTTATAATGTCTTCATACAATGTCAATGTCAATCTTACTTACCTTGTGGTATATGCATGACAGCAGTAGTTGCTCCTGCCACGAGGTCCCCCACCAAGTTTTGTCGAAGGTTGTATTTTGGCAGCCATCGCGCTATTGGGATCGAGTTAAGGAGGCAGTCTCCAAAGCCACAACTCTTCAACACTTTTTTGCAGCGGTAGCCGACTGTAAACAGAGTTAAAGCAAGTCTTAGCGCTTGGCGAACAGAAATTAGCGCTAGATTCATAAATCGTATTTGGATTTTACTTAATTTTGGTCTGAAGTTAAACTTAATGAAAGTAAAACTTCAGAAAATATGTTATACAATCATTTCTAAGTTTATTTAATTTAAGAAGCATGTTAAACCGTTGGTCCCTGCGCTTGGTCTCTTTCCATTCGTGTCGGACTATGAGGGCGAGGGAATAGAGAGTGCACCTGTGCTTGCTCATGCACTCGGGCACTATAATCCTGTCCTGCGCAGACGGCTAGTCTCTGTTGGCCGCCGTGACCGAAATTCGGTCTAAAGGACATTTTTACAGCTGCAGCGTAGCTCTACGGCGTATAGTGACCAGTCTCAACGGAGGCTAGTCACCGTGACCGAAATTCGGTCTGAAGGATATTATTATACCTTGTAATATTAATAAACCTTGTAACACTTTAGTTTAGTTTAGTTTATTTTATTTATTTCCATAGCATATTGGCGTATCCAATCTTACCATTAGGTTGGATTTTGAAACTATCTTCTTTGTTTTTACCATGCTGTTTCTAATGTATAATTCAATTGTACTACATTGTAATTATTAATTATTATTTGAACAAGGGTCGTATAGCGAAGGTTTTCCCAAATCAGCGGTAAAAGTATAAATGACGATAAATAATGATACGACATGATAGATCACAAGTAATATTTATTGTTCGTCATTTATATTTTTATTCAACATCTATGTTGAATATATTATTCTCATAGATCAGAAAATATTATATTCTATTCTATTTCTATAGCTTTACTCTAACTTTAATCTTGTAATCTTCGACAAAGCTGATTTACAGTAGAAATACTAATCACTAAAATGCCAGGATATGGTCTTCCACTCGTCCTACACCCGGAAATCTGCTTTTTGTTGGAAATTGTATTAAAATTAACCCTGTAAATTATACCGGCGAGCCATCCTTGATACTGTTATTGCAATTAACAATTGCATTGGTTGCCGGCGGGAATCGGACCTCAATTGCTCGCGTACTCTGAAATTTACAGCCAGCGCTTAGCTCCTAAGCTACCACGGCGTCAGATCCAGTAGTTGTATATTTATAAAGTTTTACAAAGGTTTCAGTATACTACTCATAGGTATATTACATTCACCATCATTCCCCCGTCCGAACGGATTCCCGCCTTGTTATGGCGGGGTGGCTTAGTAGCCATTCCTTGGTCACCCATGATGAACAAAGAAGAACCCACTTGGACAGCCCAAGCTGGCGAAGGTCGGCCCTAGATGTCCACTCCGAGTGGGCTTGCCTAGCCTACTCCGGACGCGCGTTGGTAGACTGTTACGGGACCACACCACTCGCTCTATTCTCCGCGCTTTGGTGGGGCCGTGGGGGGAGAGGAGTGGGGCTCCATTACCACTTACCGCCAGGTGGGATTGTGGTCAAGCACTAGCTTATTATAAGTAAAAAAAGTGTGGGTATTGCGAGGTGCTGCCAATATGCGGCGAAGGCGAAACACCATGGGGTTTTATTCGGTGCGAGTCCGACATAACCCGTCTTTGCCCCCGCGAGGCGTGTAATGCAGGCATTTCCCTATGTAAAAAAGGTGTACCTACTTGGTTTTTCTGGCACTTGGTAGTCGGCGTCCTTGTTCAGTGCATCTTGCTGGTAGACGCGTCTGATAACGTTGAACTGCTGGCTTGGGCGGGACGGGAGCCTATAACAAAGGACAAGAGTATTAAAATTAAAAAGAAATTGAAATTAAGTTTTTATATTTAATTTTATTTATTTCAACAAAGTACCCTACAATTTTAATAACAATAAAAAAAATCGTGGCAGTAAACATCATTTTGTATGTCTTGGCACTGCACAGTTTGCTCTTATATATTATTGTACTTAAACTAAATATAAAGCACCATATTAAAATTATGTAAAACATTAGTATTTCTGGTTCCGTACCCGAAGGGTAACCAACGGGACTCTATTACTCAGCCTCCGCTGTCCGTCCGTCTGTCTGTCTGTCAGCGGGCTGTATCTTATGATCCGTAATAGGTAGGCAGTTGAAATTTTCATAGAATGTGTCTTTCTGTTGCCACTATAACAACAAATAATAAATAAAAACTTAAAGCGGGCTCCCCTACTAGAAACGTGTTTTACGATGGTACGGAACCCTTTATGCGCGAGTCCGACTCGCACTCAGCCGGTTATTTTTTCACATTTACATTATTTTATCGCATGTTTATAATATTTCTTAAACTATACTTGTTTTGTGGTGAAGGCAGTTTTAATGTTAAGTTAGAATAATGCATAATAATGAGATAAAGCCTTAGTTGCAGTCACCTCGTATTCATGTTTTTAAGAAATATATCCACCGTGTAGTGACGGTGTAAAAACATCCACTACTCCATATCGTCCCGTGGGCGACAAAGAGAAACTGAAACAGGATATGGGCAGCGGCATCTTTCTCATAACATCTCAAAATAATAAAAAATGCAGTTGCCACCCCGCCTGCCAAACATGGCAACTGTCGCAAAATCCCTCCTGTGAGGCAATTTATGGGGAGGCCTATGTTCAGCAGTGGACTTTATAGGATGTAATGGATAGATGGATAGACGGATGGGTGCGATATATAATTGGTAACACTTCTTTAGTTTTTGTATATTATTTAGGAATTAAAACAATATTACTATTTATTTTTGGCCCCTTGGCAAGTGTTATGACCATTAGACCAACGAGGCAGTTTTTCCATCCATCACCGACAAAAAGTCCACTGCTGATCACAGGCCTCCCTTAGTTTGCCTCATAATGGGGATTACCTTAGTTGCCACGACAGGCAACCGAGTTGGTAACCGTAGATTTTTTTTCTCGCTGTAATTAGGAAGACGCTGCTGCCCATCTCCTGGTTTGTTTTCCCCTTTCGCCTTTTGCGACACCCACGGGACGACGTGGGATATTCTTACACCGCCTCTAGGCGGTTGCACGAGGCAGTTTTCTATTTGGTGTAAATATTGTGAGAAGTGAGGATGAGTAGTGAGAACAATAATATTATTTTTGTTTATATAACCATTAACTTATTCTAAGATATAATTAAGAATTGTAAACATTAATATGTATTTAAATGATTTAATCTAATGAGTTTAGTTTCTAAATAAATACAGATAGTACAATGGTATTTGGTACAATGATTATGCTAGTAATATATATATATATATATATATATATATATATATATATATATATATATATATATATATATATATATATATATATATATATATATATATATATATATATATAAATAATATAATATATAATATATGAATGATTTGGTATCCATATAATCATAACTTTAATAAAAAGTAAAAACCGACTTCAAATTGCTCAAAAAGAAGTTATTTATTTGCTACCCTTAGGGGTGGAATTTTTTTTTCCGAATTCATATGGGACCACCCTTGAGGTATAATCTATTTATTTAAAAAAAAATCATCGAAATCGGTTCTCAATCTGCGAAGATATCATATGAAATTCCTTAAACAATAGTCCAATATGAAAATTTTTCCCTACTTTCCACCCTTGGGGGCGGAATATTTTCTACAAAATTTAATGCGACCACCCTTGAGGTAAAGCCTATTTAATAAAAAAAAGAATCATTAAAATCGGTTTACAATCTGCGAAGATATCGCGTAACATACATACCAAAAAAAACGTACACTCGAATTGAGAACCTCCTCCTTTTTGAAGTCGGTTAAAATAACATAAAACGGAGGCGAGGAGAGACATTATCCTTCTGACTAAATTTCGATTACGGCGGCCAATCTCAACGAAGACTAGCCATATGCGCAGTACAGAATTATAGTGCACGAGGGTGTGCTTAACCACAGTTCCACTCTCTATTCCCTCACTCTCACCCCGCCTATACACGATCGGCTATGATGGACAACCACAGAATGGGGCATGATTGTCACAATCATTGCGCGGCTGCCCACACAATCGTGCATCCTATATATTTGTATTGTCTTCCGTCCGAGATGGACGTTGAAACAGTTGCAGCTGCCGCTATTTATTTACCTAATTAGTTTATATGTATAAACATTATTTAAATGTACACCTTAAAAGAGTGGTGAAAAAAAAGGAAGCAAAAAGGTGGATGTTAACTATACACCGAAATAAAACAAGGTGAGTTTATAGAGCATCGGCGATCATGTAGACGCGCGCACGATCATGGCCGAACTTTCTTTGATGTTTGTCTGAAAAACCGACACAGCGGCGATTACGCTCGATCATAACCGATCATGGGCGATTATAGGCGATCATGCCCTCCCACACGATCGTGATCGCTAGTATTCGTCCATCATGGCCGATGGTGTATAGGGCCCATCACAGTCCGATGGGACGGCAATCCGACACGTCCTAAGTCAGATCAGGCGCAGGACTAACGGCTTTACGTGCTTTCCGAGGCACGGGAGTGAAACTCCGCCAACTTCCTGTCCCCGGGCTGCTACTGAGAATTTCTTGACAGAAAAACCCTATAACTGATTTTGGTCAGCCCGTAATTCAAACCTGAACCTCATGATAAACAGTCGCGCTTAACACCACGAGACCAACGAGACAGTCAAAAAGACAGAGGAGAGATTTCATAAAAGTGGTAACTTGAGCGCAGCCCGCTCAAGCTCTGCTCCGTACAACTTGTATAAAAAATTTTAGGTGGTAGGATTCCCTTTCCGTCTGGGAGTCCGTCTGAGTAGGTACAACCCTCTTGCCTATTTCTAGATAGTGGTGCTTGCACTGCAGGGTTCCGGTCTTAAGGGTATAGAAAGCCAGTATAATTATGATGGGAGGCGTATCATTTTAGTCCTGGGTGACAACGTATCTGAAGCCATCTTTGTCTGAATTTGGCTGCAGGTGTCCTAGGGCTGTAGCAGTCACTTGCCATCGGGTGGACAGTTGGTTCGTTTATAACTTCAATCTTATGAAAAAAGAAAATACACATTTCATCCCCTCTTCTCTCCGCTTCGGTGGAAACTCGTTCTGATGAAGCACACGTCAGCTACGATTACACGATATTATTTTTTAAACGCTGAATATATAGTCAATTTCTGTGGTTAGTAAGGACCAGAACTTAACATCCTCACAGGTAGTATGTATAGATTTGTTTACGAGATAGAGCCACGAGGAAGTTGTATTATGACTACAGCACGAATAGATTTGGCTCGACTGGGGAAGGACCACGCCCGCACAGAATATCATGGTAAATAGCGGCATATTGCTGCTTTGTTACGTATTGTGAGTGAAGAGAACCTGAGACCATTTCTACTGGTAACGAGGCATCTAAGTCCTCGGGGGTGACAACGTGTCTGTTATTTGAATCAATCGAGCATAAAATAAAAAAAAACTTATTAATAGAAGAAGAAAGAAGAGGAAAGAAGTTTTGTCGGAAGAATTTTGTCGTGGCGCAGTGGCTTAGCATTGCGTTACGACGCTGAGGGACGCGGGTTCAAATCCCACACTGAAATAGTATTTGTATGGCCTACAAATAATTGTTTTGCGTCTGGATGTTTGTCCTTGTGCAATTTATGTATGTAAACAGCTTCCACAATACAGGAGAAAATCCTAGTTAAAGTTTCTTAATAATGCGTATTAATTGACATCGACTACATTGATGATGATCTCATTTTATTTATATTGTAGTCGGTTGTAAAAAAAAATTACCACTTGTTATATGCTGCTGTCCATCTTATAAATATTAAAACTTAAAAATGCCATTAATTATAACAATGAGGATACGAAAAGACACATGCTAGCCAAAACAAAATAACAATAATATGTTTACTGTAAACACAAGCTTGAAACGTCTGTTCTTACTTACTTGAATAGGGTCAAAACATTGTTGTAATGAAAATATAGATACGTAAGTTAAACTTACAAAACGGAATCTAAACCATTCAGGATCAAAACCAAGCAAGAACGAATTTGTGTAAGAATTTCCACCTTTTATCATATCATCATCACAGTTCCTTACAAGTCAACTACTGAATATAGGTCTCCATCACTAGACGCGGCCCTGAGCCACCTTTTTTTTATTAAAAATGGGCTTACTTTTGACCTCTATCTGGGCGGATGGCAAAGATGAGGTCTACAATGGAGCGAGTTTACCCAGAAGAAGCCTGTTAACACGCACCTTGAAGAGGTCCAGGTTATAGGCACTCGGAAAAACAGACGCCGGCAAGGCATTCCACTCCTTAGCTGTGCGCATTACGAAAGATGACTTATAGCGCTTAGTGCGAATATTCGGAATATCAACCAAGTGTGGATGGTAACCTGCAGTACGTCTGGTACTCCGATAGGAGAATGGAGATGGCAGTATGAGCTTATGAACATCACCTGCTTCCATCTACTTCCAGCCAGGGCCGGATTAAGGCATATAGAAACCTTTAAGCGATACGAGCGTCGAACCCCTCTTTCTTTTCCAACTTCTTATTATCATCATCATTACATCCCTTGGCAAGTCTACTGCTGAAATTAGGCCGCCACCAAGGAATGACACAAACCACGACCCTGAGCCACTTGCATCCATCGACTTCCTCATTTATGTTACAAGTCAAGGTCGTCACTCCGTCAAGTGTCTTTGTCTTGTCTTTTTGAAATGACGTTACCCCCACTCTAGGATTCTTTCTCCTGTATCGTGGAAGCAGTTTACAAACACATTATTTGTAGGCCATATAAATACTTGTTCCGTGCAGGATTCGAACTCGCGGCCCCCAGCGTTGCAACTCATTGCTAAGCCACTGCGCCACGGAGCCGTCAAACTCCGTGTGGGTATTACTTTATCACTTCGCTGATATGAGACTGCCACTCGAGAACTTTTCTTCCCTATCGGTTGTCTGTACATCTAGTTATAATATGTCCGGCCCGTTGCCAGTTCAGTTTACTTATCCGTGGACTAGTCGGCCAACTTCTTAAATTACGTAATAATGTTTTTCTATGGCCGCTGGCCACGGGGCCCATAGGCAGTTGCTGATTTTATCTTTAGGTTATTTAGGCCCTGTTCAAAGCATGATTACAACTTTCAAAAGAAAGATTCACACACAGTTCACCTAATGGTAAGTAGTTGCTGTGACCCATAGACATCTACATCTATCCTCGACTACGAATCAAAATGCAGATGCGTTGTCACCCGTGAGGACTAAGACGGAATGCCTCGTTTCCAGTAAAAGAGGTCTCTGGTTCTCTACACTCACTATACGAAACACAGCAGCGTTAAGCTGCTATTTTACACTGGTATTCTGTGAGAGCGTGGTTCTTCCCCGATCGAGCAGACCCATTCGTGCTACAACTATACTATTAATGTAGCTGCAGCGTGGCTCTACCACGTATAGCTCTAACATATAGATATAATTATAGAGGACAAAAAATGAAAAGGGAAGAAAAAGGAAAGGAAGTTCTCGTGTAGCTCGGCTTCACCGACAGTGTCCGGCGTTCCCTCGCTGTATAGAGTGACATGTTTATTGAATTTTATTTTAAGATCTTTATTTAAAAAAAAAGGATACGAAGGGCGGACTTAATGCCTAAAGGCATTCCCTACCAGTCAAACCATACTGATTGCATACGGCACTAATTTGTGTCGCAGAAGGTATAGAATGACAGTTTGATTTTTCAGCAATTATGAGGGCTAATAATCTTTCGCTCACCAGATGTCGCTAGTTGACACTGAGCTAAAGTCTTCTGTTATACAATGTCATTTAATTAACCGATTCAGTGCGGATGACACGCCAGGAGTGCCATCGTTTACTTTTCTGTGTGGCGTACGACACGTGAGTCGTGTCATTTTAAAAATCGTTATAACTCGCTCAAATTGCGTTTTTTGGAAGATCTATCCACAACAAAATATTCATTATTTTACAAGTAGTTCATGCCTACAGCTTCGTTTTAGGATATTTTGAGAATTTGAAATTTTTAGGGGTTGACAACCTTTTCTTAACTTGTACATGGTACTCTTTTTACTGTGTAGGTTTTTTAAATCATGTTGTGGAAAAGTAGTCTAATAAGTAACAAATAATAGCACTCATTGCGATCGCTCACAAACTCAAGTTGTAAATAAGTTTCTGGAAAACAAGTCTCCTGTTAAAAAAACAATGCGTTTGTCTTATTACTATCATATGGCCGAATAGAACTACGAAGTACCATGTGCTCTTGTAATATGGTATAAGGTTTATTTTTGATTGAAACAGTTCGAACGCGTTCATGTATAAAAAAAGTTCGCTAATAAATAGTCTTTTGTTCATCCGCCGTCGTACAGCGTCGGCGCATCTGGCTATTGTTTTTTCCTTTTGAAAACACTTTTGTTTTGCTATTTTTACTAATTAAGCGTTTTCAGATCAACTTTACTTTTACATTTGTATAACATTAAATAATATTTAACATTTGTAAATATCAATGAATCATAAACCTTATTTTTTCCAAATTAAGGTTCTTGATTGTTTGATATTTACAAACGTTATTATTAGGTGAAAATTTAATTTAATAAAATCCAAGGTTTTTCAGGGTGATTTAGCTGTACCGTACCTACTTATATAAATGATTTTTTTATAAAACAAAAAATAGTACCAAAGGTTTGTAATCTCTGCATAAAAAAAGTCACTTTCTCTCCATTTCAAGGAAAACACGTAGAAAAACATGTAGTTAGCCACTAAAAACAAGTATCCTTCTGTTTGCAACTGATGTTTGATGTCAACTAAACTTAATTAGGTCTAAACAAGTGAAAAAAGCATAAAAAAGAAAATTATTTTTACACATGGCTGATGGCACAAAAGGCGTGTCATCAACTTCTATGGCGCTTGACACGACAGGCGTGTCACAAAATATTTGTTCGCCGCCACAGCTAAAAGTTGTCGAAAATTGGTGCCGCAAAGAATCGGTTAAGAAGTTAGTTTTAAATAAAAGTTTATCAATTTCTAGAGTTATATTAATACACAAAACAATGCCTCAGTGGTTTGCTCTTTAATTTTTTGCACATTTTCAATTCTTTTTTTATTTTATTTTACTTTTGTGAATACCTCTGGTTTGGTTTATTTATGTTTAATCTAATTAATATAAAATATAACTAATAGTACAGAAAGAAACATTAATCTTTATATTTTCCGAACAAATTAACTTCCCCCATTATGAAATCTGTCAAATATTACACCTCATCACTGACCTTGTATACATAGAGGTCAGTGCACCTCATTTTTAAGTGGCGCAGCTCTGGTGGCGGAAAAAGTCTTGGATGCCTCATTGGTGTCGCAGAACACGAAGAGTCACAACCACCGAATCGAACAGAAGACAGTCACAACCACCCGAAAACCAACGATGGGGTAGTCGACAACGTCATTAATAAATTACTTCATTTAGAAGTGATTATGAATTAGCTTAATTTAGTTGTGTTTTAAAACTTCGTGGATTTGCTATTTAAAGTTAAATTAAATTTTACCCGACTGCCCCATAAGAGGGTAATGTTTTTCGAGAGTATGTAATGTATGTATGTCTATTTCTTTGGCACACTCTGTAGCCTAAGCGGCTTGATGGATTTTAACATATGAGATGTCGTTAGATTTGTCTTAATTGTGGAAGTGACATAGGTTGTATAATATTTGTATATTGCATCTGCAATATAAAAAAAAGGAGGGGAAGGTTTTTTCAGTAAACTTTTTAACGCAGTCGGGTATTTTTAATTAGGTTTTAACCATTTAATTTAATTCAGGTTGTTAAGCATTTAAAAATATAAAAATAAGATAATTATTGACGTTATTATACTCGAATTTTCTCATAGGTACAATTTCAATAGAAAATAGAAAATGTTTGTATTGACACCTCTTAAATCGTAGTCGCAAAACCCTACAGACGTTCTCCTGCTTGTGTAAGTGTATATACTTCATAGCGATCAGTATAACGATACTTATGGTGCAGTGTCATTTATGGTGAGTTACGACAATGTCGATAGGTAGCATAGAATTTTTCTCCATGAAAAAAAAAACATATTACGTGCCAACTTTTATGGTTAAACGGTATCGAAGTCTATTAACCTCGAACATCTGTTATATATACCAAAATCCAATTTTTATAACAAAATTAGGTATCTATATTATAGAGTTCAATTGACTAGTGTCAAACAGTCAATTTTTGATTTTGTACAAGAGTCTGAAAATTGAAAAATCTTGTGGCGTATAGTAGAGATACTGGCCACATAGCGTGGTCATTGTTTTTAATATTGACTCGTTAGCCATTTTAATCTTTTGACTTTAACGCCGCGGGTCACAAGATCGATACCAGCTAGCGATAATAATTTGTATGGCCAATAAATGTTTGTTCCGCGTCTGAATGTTTCTTTTTTTTTTACCCGTAAAATACATACGTGGTAGATATACGTGGTAGAGCCATGCTGCAGCTGTATTAATAGTATAGTTGTAGCACGAATGGGTCAGCTCGACCGGGAAGGACCACGCTCTCACAGAATACCAGCGTAAAATAGCAGCTTAATGCTGCTGTGTTTCGTATGGTGAGTGTAGAGAACCGGAGACCCTTTTTACTGGAAAAGAGGCACTCTATCGTAATCCTCACGGCTGACAACGCGTCTGCATTTAAATGCGCAAACGAAGATAGATGTAGATGTCTATGGGCCACAGCAACCACTTACGATCAGGTGGACTGTGTGCTCGTTTGTCACCCTTATTCTATAAAAAAAAAATCTACTGCTGGACAGAGGCCTCTCCCGTTGTAGGAAGCATTTGCCTTAATCATCACGCTTGGCAGGCGAACTAACGATCGCAGAGCCATTATGCAATAAAGTGCAGATGCCTCGCACCTTCGACGCTGCTGCCCAACCGTGGTCTAATAAGGTATTCACGTCTGGCGTAAGGACTATGCTGAAATCCATGAGCTATACGATACTCACGGGATGAAATGGGCCGCCACCACACGCCAGCACGGCTGAATGCTTAAAGATGTTTTTTTACAAACAATTTATGTTAAAGATGTTGAAAAATCAATTTGCTAAGATCCGCGTAATAAAATGAAATGATAAGTCTTACCTAGTTTGAAGAGTACCACCATTTAGTATTATAAAAACGGCTGAAGTACGTCAAACGTTATTTAGAATTCCTTTTACGAGTACTTGCCACTCATCATCGCTAACGTGATGGTCCTGCAGTAGCGGTTCATTCTCACTGCCACTGTTCTCGAAGTCTTCATCAAAGAATATAAAAGTTTTCTTCAATCGCATTGTCACCACTTAACCAAATAGGTGAGAAATTTCTTAAACGTAGCAAATACTTCTAGATCGTTAACACAGTCTCTTTAAAGTTAAAGTGCTATTTACCTCCGTCAATTCAAACGTAAGAAAATCTATACAAATAAATAAAATTGATGTGTCTGTTTGTAATGTCAAAATAACAGCTTTCTACTTAATGCATATGAAAGTAAATACGGTACTTATAACAAAAAAGAAACATTTTTTTTAATTTTTGTTGTCTGTCTGTCTGTTTGTTCCGGCTAATCTCCGAAACGGGTGGACCGATTTTGACGGGACTTTCACTGCCAGATAGCTGATGTGTTAAGGAGTAACTTAGGTTATTTTTATTTTAGAAAAAGAACTAGGGTTCTGCGCAAAACAAATTAAAATCCATGACATCTTATATCTTATATCGTAATAAAATACACGCGGGCGAAGTCGCGGGGACCAGCTAGTTCTAAATATAAGTTAAAAAGTTATTTAGACAATACATGTAGGCAATATAATACTGTAACTTTATTTAATAATGTTTAAAAAAACAGAGCCTAAGATCTCTAGTTTTAAAATTATCTTCAGTTTTAAACCAGTTTTTAGTTTTTTTATTCTTTAGCTGAAACTTAATTAAATAAAGTGCTTAATAATTTAGTAATTAATTGATTCCTTCGAAAAACCGATCTTTCGTGTTTTTAATATACGTGAAACATTAATTTCACGGTGTTGCGAGAACACAAGGTTAAAAGCCCTTCCTTATTTTTGAGTATTTAATATTTATGTATTACGACCGCATCGAAATTAAGAAATTAAGATTGGATTTCATGGGATTTAATTTTTTGCGCGGAACCCTAATTCTTTTTCTAAAATAAGAGTAGCCTAAGTTACTTCTTATAACATCAGCTATTTGCTAGTGAGACTTGTCAAAATCGGTCCAGCCATTTCGGAGATTAGCCGGAACACAGACAGACAGACAGACAAGAATTTCAAAAATTATTTTTTTGATATAATTATCGTATATACTTTCATATGCATTTAGTAAAAAGCTATTATTTTGACATTACAAACAGACACATCAATTTTATTTATTTGTTTAAATAACATTGTTTGGATTTAAATCGACGGAGTTCAAAAAATACTTTAAGCCGAATACTTTTTACGCCTTTGCCTCTTTCACAATGTAAAAAGTTAAAAACACTATCACACAATTCACTGATTCAAATTTTGTGTAACGGTTAAAATAGAGAAATAATCCGCGACGTGCAGTTATAACAGCGATTTGAAAGGAACTGTACTTGTTGTAAAATTACAATAAGACTATTGATAACGCAAGCAGACACGCATGGATGGTCAACTATTGGCAACTTTGATCATTTAACAATAAAAACATGCGTGAGTGTCGTGGAACACTCGGTTGGAACGAAGTTCCTTTCGTAGTATTTTTTTAAATACTAGTAATGCTATTAAACATTACTAATATTCCCTTAAACCACTTCTGGTAAGCTTAAAATGCTTGTGTTAGAAGTGGTTCACGACAGTAGTCGAGTATCGGATTCGAACCCACGACCTTTCGAGTTGGCGGTCCGCGCTCCACCATTAGGCTACTGACGCTTCTAATATATTATTATTGATAAACGTATTATATTATTGATTAACAAATACAAATAAATGAATTACTAGCGTCTATTAAAATGAAGCGTCATTTAAAATAAAATAATATTTCTTTCATGGCAAGATAAGAAAAAGTGCGAGGGAGATGGATATTATTCCATCTCGCTTCCTTATAGGCGCCAAGGCCGTCTACACTACATCAGAAGGGGTCGTGACGGAAAAATCTTACACTTTTTCTCGTCTAACCCCCATCCGCCAAATTCGTACCGTCCGATAAAGAACTTCGTTCCAAAAATATTTCTAAATAAATGTTAAAAAGTTCCAGATTAGAAAAGAAACTGAAATTTAATTTAAATATTACTTACAGAAGACTGACCGTGTAGTGGCGGTGTAAGAATATCCACTACCCCATATCATCCCGTGGGTGTCGTAAGAGGCGACAAAGGGAAACATGATTTGTTTCCCTCTCAAATAGATGGGCTGCAGCGTCTTCCTAATAACAAATAAAAATAAACAACTGCGTTTGCTAACCCGCTTGCCAAGCATGGCAACTATGGCAAATGTCCCCCCTACGAGGCAATATACGGGAGAGGTTTATGTTCAAATGGACAATTAGTCAACTGATTAGTTAAATTAGACGTAGTTGTCAGCTTATTCGACGGCGACTTTCGATACTTGGCGAATTTCGAATATAATAGAAAGATGGCAACTGGGTTGGAATGACAGACACAAAGTAAAAACAGATCCACATATGCATCACAGCTGGGTACAGGCAACAATAAGATACTGAGAGGGTTTTGGGTCAGATGAGAGTTTGCCACGCTGCCACGCATGCTGGCGGACATGCTTTCGAATTATTTTTGAAATGAAAACTTTTTTAGGCACGTTGGGCACTTTTGGGATGGGAAAAAGCACTGAACTCGCGTGACCGTCACGCTCGGATACATAAAATTTAATTTTATAAAAATTGATACGTAAGTATTCGTATTAATACGTTGATAAAAATAATCTATCTATCTATACTATAGTAAAACTCTAAGACGACGTCTGTCTGAATACGCATCATGCAAAAACCTGTGAATCGATTTGGATGGGACTTTCACTAGCAGATAGCTGATGTTATAAGGAGTAACTTGTCATTGCTTGTCACCTTCACAATATTCTGCCTCTGCTGAATATTTATTCCTGGAAATTCAGGTGGGACGTTCCAGGCTCGTTCTGAGTGTCGTTTACTTTCCCTTCTGTAGAATATTTCTAGCTTAGAAACCGTCATGGAATCTCTCTCTCAGTGCGGACTACTTACATCACATTATCATGGGCGACTTTAATACTGACCTTCTCAAAACTTCTACTCAAAGGACTAATCTCCTTAATATCCTGTCTTCAGTTAACCTATCCATTCTTCCTTGCTCTCCGACACACCACAATCCTGATTCTCCAGACCCATGGCTTGATTTAATCATAACCTCCTCTCCCCAACTCGTAGTTAACTCGTTGTCTGCTTCCGTATTTTCGTGCCATGATTTACTTTACCTTGCATATAAACTAAAACCACCAAATCTAAACCGGACACCATCTTGATACGAAATTTTGCCAGAATGGACCCTGTTAATTTAGAAAATGATGCGTCGACTATAGATTTTTCTCCGGTGTAAGGTGCGTCTTTAGTGGACGATAAAGTTTAAATTTTCATTGATTTAACTTTGAAACTGTTTGATGTCCATGCACCGGTGCGAGCTATTCGAGTATTAGAGTTAAGCGACCTCCAGCTCCGTGGATTACGAGGAGAGTTCGCATGTCAATGACTCGACGTGACAGGGCTTTTAGAAAGTTCAAGCGTGACATGTGTGATGACAACTGGCGTTTGTATAAAGTGGCTCGCAATCGCTGCAACCACATGGTAAGGGCAGCAAAGATTCCATGAAAATATTTCTAACTCTTCTTCGGCCGATGTATGGAAGTTTCTCAAATCTCTTGGTATTGGTAAGCACTCTGAAAAAGATCATAACATTTCTTTTCCTCTTGCTGACTTTAATTCCCATTTTCAGCTGGTTCTACATTATCTCGTATCATTAAGTCTACTTCCATTTCAGAAATTATTTCTATGGCCACATCTCAACATGAACCATTTTTATTCTCGTTTGTCTCTGTCGACGAAGTTCGTAAATTTTTTGTATCTATTAAATCCAAAGCAGGGCTGTGATTATGTGAGTCGCCTATGATCTCTTCTGTTCTCGAAAACTTTCTCAGTCATAACTCACATAATCAATTTTTCTCTGTTGTCTGGGGTCTGTCTTGCCTCTTGGCGTAAAGCTTATATTATCCCTCTTCCCAAAATTGCAAACCCCACTCAACTCAACAACTATAGACCTATTTCTATCTTACCCTTTCTATCAAAACTTCTTGAATCTATAGTTCACCAACAATTGTCTGCCTTTATTTGTAGAAATAACTTGCTATCTCAGTTTCAATCTGGCTTTCGGCCTGACACAGCACAACCACTGCACTTCTCAAAGTCACAGAGGACATTCGGGAGGGCATGGGAATAGAAAGGTCACGGTACTTGTATTGATTGATCGTTCAACATGGTTGACCATGATATCCTCCTTGCCATGCTTCAAAATCTCAAATTTTCGTCTACTGCTGTAGGCTGACTTTCTTCCTACCTTTGTGGCCGTCAGCAAGCTGTCACTAATGGTCGTGACATATCTGACTGGTGTTAACTCTTCACTGGCGTGCCACAAGGTGGAATATTATCTCCACTTCTGTTCTCCATTTTTTAACTTTCTCTCTTCTCAACTTAACTGCTCTCACCATCTTTACGCTGATGACCTGGCAAATATTGTTCAAGCAGACGTCAACTCTTTGTGTGACGCTATTGCCAGACTCAATATGGATTTAACGAATCTCCATAGTTGGTCTCGTAAGTTTGGTATTAGTGTAAACTCCAATAAATGCCAAGCTATAATAATTGGTAGTGCTCAACAATTGTGTAAGCTTGACGTCCATTACATTCCACCTGTCACGTTTGATAATTCTATCATACCGTATTCTGACAGCGTTAAAATCTGGTATCTACTTTGACACAACTTTAAGTTGGTCCACCCAAATTCAGAATATCAGTGGTTCTGTTTTGCTAAGCTCAGTGCTTTGAACCGTCTCAGGAACTTTCTTCCGGTCAAGGTAAAGATAACTCTGGTGCAATCTCTTATTTTGCCTATTATTGACTATGCTGATGTATGTTTTCCTGATCTCAATGAGGTTTTCCTTGATAAGCTGGATCGTCTCGTCAATAACTGTATCCGTTTTATTTTTCGTCTTCGCAAGTTTGATCATGTATCCTCATTCCGCACTCAGCTTAAATGGCTTCCAATTCGTCAGCGAAGACACATTAGGATACTTAACACAGTTTTTTCTATTTTATTCGATAACCACTATCCAAATTATCTGAAACATAAGTTTCAGTTTCTGCGGGACACTCATGACAGACAGCTTCGTTCATCGGAGACTCTTGCTCTCTTTATACCCCTTCACCGTTCGAGTTTCATATCTTCATCGTTTGCTGTCCAAGCCGCGCGCCTATGGAATGACCTGCCTGACTAGTTCTATTACTGCCCTAAGGTTGACTGGTAGAGAATACTTTTAGCATTAAGTCCGCCTTTTGTTCCTGTACTTAATGTGTAAGGTTCAATAAAGTTTAAATAAAAATAACTTAGGTTACTTTTATTTTAGGAAAAGAATTGGGGTACCGCGCAAAAAAATTCAAACCCATGAAATCCAAATTCCACGCGGGTGAAGTCGCGGGGAACAGCTAGTTTCTAATAAAAAATTACTTCATAAAAAATATTTCATAACAAACCAAAAATAATGTTTACAAGTTTGTGAAGCCAGAAGTTTTCCCTTCTGACGTGCAGTCCTACGATTGACAGTTTTTTTTTTAACTTTATTGTCTATAAAATTTTATTCAGCGCTTTAAATTATTTAATGTATTCATTTTTTATATAAAACTGAAGTGACAAACGAACTTACAGTCCACCTGATGGTAAGTGGCTACTGCAGCCCAAAGACACCTGCAGCCAACTTTAAACAAAGAAGACTGATGCGTAGTCAACTTTGAGGACCAGACCGGAACAGAGCAGTGCTATTTGGCGGCTGAAATAGGTAAGAGAGTTGTATAAGTAGCGGCACGAAAGTCTAGCGGTGACCGTTATTGCGCATAAGTCGCGATGATTGGCTCGTGCGTATCGTTCGCACGCGCTGATTGGCTCTCCGGTCGCATTCGTGCGCGTCCCCTTCACGTTTCGGTCAGCGCTAGACTTACGTGCCGCGACTTGTATCTACCTACCTAT
Organism: Parnassius orleans; assembly: GCA_029286625.1. Lineage (NCBI taxonomy): Eukaryota > Metazoa > Arthropoda > Insecta > Lepidoptera > Papilionidae > Parnassius > Parnassius orleans. The sequence continues at coordinate 8,392,060 of JAGSMP010000006.1, read as the reverse complement.
TTGCGACCAAAATCAGTTCTTTGTTAATATCTAAAATATTAGTTTAGAGTTCTGTCAGCGTTGTTATATATAAGATATTAAAAATGTCAAATAAGGAAATCTAGTAAATATTTTTCAAACCACTGGTTGAGTACCCTGCGCCATTATCGATATTAATTGTAACAGTCATGTGATGATTTTGATACGCCACATTTAAATCAAAGTTTACGGACCAACTAACAATAAAACAATTCTACAATATCGATTATGTTATAATGCAATATTTAATACCATACCAATAAATTATTTCCTATTCCTTAGTATTAGTACATTTTCCAAGTTTGAATCAGTGGATCTGATAGACTGGTCAACAATGGCCGCCCATTGTAAGTTTTAGTTCTAGGGTGAACAACAATATGAAATAAAGAACTATTAATTATTAGTAATAATTAATTTAGATATGTCATGTAGTGGCGGTGTAAGATATCATCCCGTAAGTGTAGTATGAGACGTCAGATTTAACGCGTTCCACTCGAATATTCCAAGGTATTTAGTAGTATAGCGTACTGTCTCTCTATACTTCAGACCGGTACACAGCAAAAAAAAACTTCTGTTCTGGGAAGAACCAGCAAGAAACGCAGCTGGACTTTTTTTTTAAACACTAATTTACAACATAGTATTTTATACAGTTAAGTATAATTCTTTACATATTCTCTGATATACATATATGTTATAACCTTTGTCTACTCCTGTGGATTCCTACTATCGCCCATAAATTTAACGATTTGCGACTGTTTGGAGTGTTTTAGAAATAAATATTTTACCAAATTTAAGACTTAAGTTTAAATAATGTTCCATATAAATAACTCGTATTATGTATTACACTCACTCCGTATTACACTCTCTATTCCCTCGCTCTCATAGTCTGATGGCACGGTAACCTGACACAATCGGAGAGAGATTAGACCAGGACCAACGGCTGATACTAAGAACTGAGAATTTCTTGACAGAAAAATAACTGATTTTGGCACGACCCGGGATCCGAACCCGAGACCTCATGATATATGGGAAGTAATGGAAGCTTTTTCATTATATTACTTTTAACTTTCTCTAAGCGATGTTCAGTTAATGGAAAAAACTTTCTTAACTTTCCGTATTTTGTGTATGTAAGGTTATAAGACCAACTGTCCACAGTGATCAGAACTCAAATTTTGAATAATGAATTAATGCAAGGGCTCAACATCTGTAAAAATGTAATCTATAAAATTTCAGCCCCGGTTCTTCAATTTTTTTAGGCGGGGCAAAACCTGAAAAATGCCGCCCCCGCCCACTTTTATTTATTTTTACCTTTATCATCTTTATAATTTCAGCTATCAGATGTCCACTAATTGATTGACATTTGGACATAGGCCTTCCGGAAATAATATATCCATCGCTATTCTTTCTGTGTTAAGTCTATTTATTTACAGATATATAGACATGAACGTGTGGGATATATATTTTATACACAGTACAGGATATGCAATAAAAATCAAATATATTATTGCATTTGTGAATTGAAATTACAATTTTACTCTTCGAGCTTTTTGTTCAGCAAATAAATCTATGGCCTTGTCATAATTTAACTCTTGTGCAATTCGATTTTCTATCGCTAAGATTGCAAGACTCGATAAGCGTTCCTGGCTCATAGAAGATCGCAAATAATTTTTAATTAGTTTTAGTTTGCTAAAACTTCGCTCACAGCTTGCGGATGCAGTAGGAAGCGTAGAGTAAATTCGCAGGGCAATACAAATATTAGGAAAAGCATCCTGCAAATCATGCGCATAGATCTGTTGCAAGAGATAGAAACCGTTAGCCTTTTCTATATCACCAAATAAAAGCGGAGCTTGCTCTTTAAAAACGTAGAGTTCCTGGCAGAATTCAACGGCGCTTAAATCTCGCTCGTATTTTCGAGCCAGATCTGCTCCATACTTTTGCAGTTCTTCAATTGACATTTTCAAAATATTAGTACCATTAAGAAAAGCAAAATTCAAATTCAGCATGGTAGCACAATCAAACCTCTATTTAATTTCTGATATGATTCGATCAAATACCATCATTATTTCTTTAGAAAATAGTTGAACAGGTTGGAGTGTTTGTAATTCGTCTTCACACATGTCATCGAAATATTTTTTACGTTTCGGAATTCGTTTGTTTTGCAAAATAGGGTCAACACCAGCAACTTCTCCAGCCTCTTTTATCCAATATTCCATTGGATTTTGTCTCATTTTTTGCAAAGTTTTGAGCAGACCATCCATTAGTGCGACGGAACGGACAAGGATAATATCTTCTTTCTGAATTTCTATATTCACTCGATTGATTTCGCGGAGAATATTCGCCCAAATAGTTAAATCTATACATCTATACAAATAAATAAAATTGAAGTGTCTGTTTGTAATGTCAAAATAACAGCTTTTACTATATGCATATGAAAGTATACACGGTACTTATAACAAAAACACAAATTTTGACATTTTTGTCTGTCTGTCTGTTTGTTCCGGCTAATCTCCGAAACGGCTGGACCGATTTTGACGGGACTTTCACTCGCAGATAGCTGATGTTATAAGGAGTAACTTAAGCTACTTTTATTCTAGAAAAATAATTAGGGTTCCGCGCAAAAAAAAACAAAACCCATGAAGTCCAATCGCGAAAGTCATGAAGCGAAGTCGCGGGGAACAGCTAATTAAGAATAAAGGTTTGAAAGAAAATCTCAATCATTTATTAATTTTAAATCTATATTTACTTTGATTTCGAGCTGCATCTAATATTTGTCGGTTTTTCACCACAAAATCATAAAAGTTCTTACATGAAAAATCGAAGTTTGTTAGTACTTGTAACTCTTCTTTTACTAAAGTGATAATTTTTTTCAATTCAGGTTAGGGATTTTTGTCTTTCGATTTCGTAAAGAAGTCAACCTAGATTATATACCAGATAAATCCACTCGATTTCCTTCAACGAGCTGTGGTTGAATCTCACGCAAATGTTCAACCTCATCGTACAGTTTGTCACTAAGTCAATATTTAATAATTCCTGGAGTCTAGTAATGCCTGTCCATATGGTTGGTTCTTTTAGAGATAAATTTTTTATTGCTTGGTATTTCGGATCTTCACTGGACCGGACAGACACCGCCGAATCGACAACGTCAACGGCGAGACAAACAGATTTTTTTTAAAAATAGAAATAGGGTGACAAACGAGCACACAGTCCACCTGATGGTAAGTGGTTGCTGTGGCCCATAGACATCTACATCTATTTTCGCTTGTGAATAAAAATGCAGAAGCGTTGTCAGCCTTGAGGACTAAGATGGCGTATAATTTTTAGAAAAAACCGGAGAAATTACTGCACTCCGGGAGGTCGGGAGATTAACCGTTATTACCGGATTCTCCCGGGCAATCCGGGAGGGTTGGCAACCCTAGCTGTACCCCTAGGTATCGGTCGAGTTGATATGGCCATAGTAAAGAAGAGTGAAATTTCTGTACTTGTATTATTATTTATTCTGTAGTCAAAGTTAAGTAAATTCGTCTGTAAAGTGTGAATTTGGCCGCCCTCTGAACTTTTCAATAGGCCCTGTAATACGTGTTGCAGAAATAAGTAAATTGGTGGTCCCATCCAAACGGACTTCTAGCCAGAATAAAACCGGCGAAGTGCGAGTTGGACTCGCGCATGATGACTTCCGTACAATCACACAGGTTTCTAGTAGGGGAGCCCCCTTTAATTTTTGATTTATTTTTATTATAGCGGCAACAGAAATACATATTCTGTGAAAATTTCAACTGTAACCTATTAAGGATCATGAGATACAGCCCGCTGACAGACAGACGGACGGACAGCGGAGGCTTAGTAATACGAGTAGGGTCCCGTTGGTTACCCTTTGGGTACGGAACCCTAAAAAGGATCCTACTACCTAGTATCATAGAAACATTTGGTAACGTCACGCCTGCTAAGTGGGTATATTAAGGTAAGTTTGCATTTTGTCCATAGGCTGCAGTAGCTAATAAGTAATCATCAGGAAGTCGGCCTTTGACACACTTATTAAGTCATACGTCAATATATTATCAGTCAATATATATATTTTCTAACGTGGTAGAGCCATGCTGCAGCTACATTTTTATGGTTGTAGCACTAATGGGTCGGCTCGACCGGGGTAGGACTACACTCTCACAGAATACCAGCGTAAAATAGCAGCTTAATTCTGCTGTGTTTCGTATGGTGAGTGTAGAGAACCGGACACCCTTTTTACTGGATACGAGGCATTCCATCTTAATCCTCAAGGGTGATAACGCATCTGCATCTTGAATTTTAATCGAGGATAAATGTAGATGTCTATGGGCCTCAGCATCCACTTACCATCAGGTGGACTGTGTGCTCGTTTGTCACCCTCATACTATAAAAAAAATATATAGTCGAAAACACCATCTTTTGGCACTTACACGAACCACGTGTTGTTCAAGTGATTTTTATCATTACTTTAACCGCTTTCATGCTTGTTATGACATCTACGTTCGTGCCTTTGTCACTAGATGGCGGTAACTATATTAGCAAATGACTAAAGAACAGACTGGCTATCGGAAATGAATTTAAAGCTTATAATAATTAGTGACCGACCGAAGATTCGGTAACAGTTTCGGTTTCTGCAAAAAATCTGCCGAACCTTCGGCGGCGCCGAAACTCAGCGTTCATGTATTATGGAAAAACTTCAATCTTATCTGTCGGAGCCATTATTGCAACGGAATGCCGAAATATATTGTTATTGGAACAACAGTCCATATCCAACTCTGAGAAAAGCGGTCTTAAAGTATTTTCTGCTCCACGCTCCACCTACTAGTGTACCAACTACCAAGCGAGCAACTGTTCAGTGCCTCAGTGCCGCTGGACAAATTTACGCAGATCGTCGAAGTAACCTACTAGTTGAAAATGTTGAAAAACTGCTTTTCTTGGCATACAATATCAGACTTTTTAATTACGAATACTAAAATTGATTAGTTGATTACTAATCTACAAAAATAGTAATAATATATCGTTTGTTTCTCTGATTTTAGAACTGTTTTTTTTTTATCAAGTACGAATCTTCGTACTAATTATTGCAATTACTGTTGAGACTGATAACTGGGTAATTCTTTAATATCTAGGGCTAAATCTCGATCTCGATATATACCTAATAAAAAAGTCTTAAAGCTTTTTTAACGTAGCAATTAAAATTTTCTCTCTAAGTGTTTATTTTTAAAAGATTAAGTCATTAATACATGATTCTTATTTTTTTAATTAAGTACTAAACTGTCGTAAAAAGCATTGTAATCTTTTTTGAGACTGATAATTATATTATATTGGGTTAATGCTTAACTGAAGATCTCACTGAATAACATGTTAGTTGTAACAATATTGTGAACACAATAAAATATGTGCTCAATTAGCGAGTAAACTTTTTTATGTATAAGTGTTAACTATTGACAAAATTTTGCTTAAAGAAGTATTTCTTAATGTGAAATTATATATTGAAATTTTACTTTAAAATAAATAAATATAGGCATTGTTACATGACTACTACAATTACTGTTTTTCACTAATATGAATTAGTAATCTGTATATGTGCAAAATATACCAGATTTCAGTATACAATAAAAAAAAATTAACATGTCTAGAGTAACAAGTTACGGTTTCGGCCGAAACTGGCACTCAGACCGAAGGTTCGTTTTCGGTTTCGGTTTCGGTTGAAAATCCTGTTTCGGTCGGACACTACTTATATTAATACATGAATGTTGATTTTTAATACGATAGCCTACTTTAACTCTATTGACTGCATTTAAAGTATACACTCACAGATGATAACGATCATTTTCATAAAAAAAAAAAACCGACTGCAAGGAACGTTCAGTGTAAGTATATCGACGAATCAAAGCTTCAGAAGCTATTGAATTAAATGTGGCAATTATTTTTTCTTTTTAATTCTTCGAACTCAGTTTTTACTTTTTTTAAAGTTTAATTTTTGCAAGTAGTTACCTTGAGGTATCTAAAATCATTAAATTCACAATTGGCGGAGTTTTATACAAAACACATTTTTAAATGTATAGATTTGAATTTCCATAGAAATAAGTATTTAAAAAAAAAGAGTAACTAAATTTTGTGTCAGGCTATTTAAATTTTAAAATTTAATGATAAAAATTTACACTATAATTTTATTATAGCTTGAGTTTTGCTTAAACTAAGTAATATAGATTTTGAACCTTTCCACAAATAGAAACGGTATCTTGATAGATAGTCATTAATATTTAAAATTTTGTAACCAACTTTAGAGGATTTTAAGCTACTAAGTTTTTTCATAACGAATCACAGTTGCTTGACATAAAAATTTACAAAAAACATCTCGCGTTTTCCGATGACATTAAATTAATGAAGTAATATTACCTCCATACTACGTATTTAATATTATTAGTATTGAATGATGTCACCATGCCAATTATCAACGGAATGAAACGGAAAGATTTTTTTTCTTAAACTGAAACGAAAAGCGATCTTACCGTAAGTGACAACTGCACCTTTTATGGCTAGGAGTTGTCAAGGTGCAAAGGATTTTTTAAGGAATGAGATATGATATTATATGGTACTCACTTTTTTCGGGAATATCATTTGAAATATTGGGACAAAGGACCTAGTCAATACAATTTATTTATTTATTTTTATAGATAATTTAAAATAAAAAATTTTGTATAAGCAATTTCAATATAAATTATTAAGAATAACTCAAAAACTATTGGTCAGACCTTGATCAAATTTATATGGGACCACATGAGAAGCAACAGCTTTCAAATAAAAAAGAATATATAGAGAAATTTAAATAAGAATCATCGAAATCGGTTCACCCAGAAAAAAGTAATGAGGTAACACATAAAAAAAGAACATACAGTCGAATTGAGTACCTCCTCATTTTTGAAGTCGGTAGAAAAAGGGTGACAAACGAGCACCCGGTCCATCTGATTGAAAATTGAAATATTGAACTAATTGACTTTTAGAAATCATATCATTTTCCGACTTTCACGCGGACGAAGCCGCGGTCAAGAGCTAGTATGTAAATGTATACATTTCTTAATTTGTGTAAAAGAGCAAAATAATGTCTTTAGTTTGAAACTGTCTTTCAAACTATATCTTAAATATATATTTTAATAATATATATTTATATTACCTAATATGAGAGCTTCTGATACCTACGGATAAAAACGGGACAGATTTTAAACAGTTGAACCTTAAATAATGACACCATTCGTCTTTATTCATTAAATCTGTTTTTTTTTATATAGTAGTAAGAGTGACCAATCCACACAGTATACCTGTAAGTTAGGGTTGCCAACCCCAAATTTAAAAAACTAGGATTTGAAGTTGGAAAAACCAGGACAATTCAGTTTAAAACAGGACGCAGTAAAAACCGAACCGAAATGTGGCGAATGTATGTACTATGTATGCAAGTATCGGTTCGTTTTCGCTTTTTATATGTGACTAGATTCAAACGATACCATACATAACAAAATAAAAACGCCGTGAGGCCGCCCGTAACGTAAGATTTGTAAATGTGGCGCGCGAATTTTAAAATACATGGCCTCATCAGGACGCTTTAAAAACCCAGGACGCTGCTTAAAACTATCCAGGACATCCCAGGACACTACAAAAACTAGGACATGTCCTGGGAAAACAGGACGGTTGGCAACCCTACTGTAAGTAGATGTTGTAGCCTGTTGAGACCTTTTGCAAACATCAAGAATCAAATTGTAGATGCGTTGTCACCCCCAGAGGACTAAGACGGATTGCCTCGTACCAGCATAAAGGATAAAGGTGTTCTTGACACTCATCTTATGAAACAGAGCGTTATTGTGGTGCTATTTCACGTAAGTAGGTATTCAGCGTGCCACTTCCCCGGTATATCCAACCCATTTGTGTTTCATCCATATTACTCGCGACAAATATATAATATACGTAAACAAATATATATGTATATAATCTGTTATATTAATATAACACATACTTACCATCCGTTTGGATTCAGTTTCTCCTTTTCCCAGTCCTTGACTTCACTGCCGTTCTTCATTGTAAACACTTCACTTTTCAAGTATATTAATGGTCATAACATAGTATAGCACTGTTGTTTTCACTTAAGTATTGAAGAAAGTCTACAATGTATCTCTCATAATAATAAGTTCTATAGTATAGTTTCAAACAAAAAAGAATGAATGACTGATGGACACATTATATTAATAGAATAGAATAGAATAATTTTTATTTAATATAGATTACTTGTAATTGTTATTGAAATTCATTTTTTACCACACAGTCCACCTGATGGTAAGTGGCTGCTGTGGCCCATAGACATCTACATCTATCCTCGATTAAGAATCAAAATGCAGGTGCGTTATCACCCGTGAGGACTAAGATGTAATGCCTCCTTTCCAGTTAAACGGGTCTCCGGTTCTCTACACTCACCATACGAAACAGCAGTATTAAGCTGCTATTTTACGCTGGTATTCTGTGAGAGCGTGGTCCTTCCCCGGTCGAGCCGACCCATTGGTGCTACAACCATAATATAGCTGCAGCGTGGCCAACGTGAACCACGTCATAAAATACTTTACCACTGGTTCGGAAAAAAATAGGTTGAGCTGTAACAAAAACTACGGAATCCTATCCCATACAAAATCTTAGCTCTTTGATTACATTCTTGGCACTATATGGGGCGTAGTACTTGTCATACTTGTACGAGTATATTGTTTATTATGACATCATTTGCCGATATATGAAACTGTGTGGAAGATGTATCAACGCCTGTGTTCCGTGTATAACACATGTTATTCAACCGGTTCGCTCCGCTTTTAGCAGATTTGGTATATGTTTCTGGACTATTACTTTTTGTAAAAAGGAAAGGAACCAAATCAAAGTTGGTTCCTTTTTCCTTTGGGGAACGAACCAAAAGAAAATTTGCAAGAATGAAATAAAACGTAATCTTGTGGACGCACATAAACCTAACGAGCAATTATATTTTATGTGAATAAATAAGTCAGGCAGAGACTGGGTGTTCCTGTTTTTGTCCGTTTTAAAATTGGTTTAAATAGCCTAATTATTTTATTTAGAATCTGAAAAAAAATATTTTAGATACATTCTTCCTCCTTACGATTTACCCGGTCAATACACGATACAATACAATTTTCTCTATAGAAAAAATTACTGAACTACGTTCGATTTGCAGTTTTTTTACAAGCTAAATTTCATTTTAAACAAGTACTAATACTTTTTTTCTATAAAAATATCAATTTATAGGTAATTCATTTTGGAATCGATTCCACCCGATCGTTTTTTTTTCATTACATTTATTAAAAAAAATTATCGATTATTCAAGTGATTTTCGATCCGCGCGCGCGTCTTTTGCCAGTGCCAGTCTGCCAGGCCAGTGTCCCGCGCGGCGGGACGTTGCCGAGGTAAAATCTGTGCCAAATTTTTGCGCGCGCGCTTCTCTTCTGCTATGTAAATAATATTTAGAAAATAAAATAAATTGTAAATAACTATAGTTCTATGGAACTTATATAGACTATAGTTAAGCTTTTGTTTGTGTTTATTTCTCATTGTGTAAATATTTTTTTATAACTTTAAAACAATATTTTTGTGATTATTTTGTAAAAATGACGATCATAATATGCGCGGTCCGACTCGATCTTTGCGACGACCGCTTTTAAATACCTAATGCGCTTGGAACACCCAGTCTTAAAGGTGAAAGACTTGGATCTACAATTCGCCCGAAAAACGTGACGATTAAGGTAAATTCTCCTTACAACGGGATAGGCCGATAGCTAGAAGTGGATTTTTCTGATGAGAAGATGAATGATAGGTTGCTCTCTGAAGATGTTTAATAAATATATCTTTTACAATTATGACTTTTATATCACAATACTAAGGTCGGAGCCGTTTAGAGTTGAAATATAGAATACCGAGATATGACGGAGTATGCGAACGTGTAGCGGCGGTGTAAGAATAGTCAATACTCCATATCGTCCAGTAAGAGGCGTGTAAGAGGCGACAGAGAGAAAAAGAAAAGAGATAATGAAGATGGGCAGCTGCATCTCCCTGATAACAATACAACAATAATAATAAAAACTGCATTTTCTGCATTGCCAACCCGCTTGCCAAGCGTGGCGCAACTGTGGTAAATTCCCCTTATGAGGCAATTTATGGGAGACTTATGGTCTGCAGCGGACTTCGATAGGATGTAATGATGATGATGATGATGACGGAATAAGCCCCGTGATATTAAATTGCGAAGTAGCGATATTAATAATTTCTTAGACAGTTGGCATAAAAATCTCCACGGTCTCCTTCACGTACATATGGTAAATCAACACTTAAAAATGCAATTTTCAGGGGTATACAACGTTTTTAATAATAAACCGCCCTATAAGGGATCCGCCCCGGCTTCGCCTGGATAGGATCTATTAATGCCAAGTTTTTTAGATAAAATCTAGCCTAGATCCCTACTGGCATTGCTCTCCACCTGTTCGTACAGTTTCATCACAATCGGTTCAGCCATTCCGAAGATTAACCCGGACAGACAGACAGAAGAATGGTTATTTATGTCTTAATAGCATGCAAATAACTCCTGGACTGGATAATAGAAGCCAGTTATTTCAATATTGCAGACAGACTTTAATTTTATTTATATGTATAGATGTATAGATTTAAAAGCTTTAAGGCGAGCGTATTAATTTATAGTTGTTAAGGTATAGACATCGATATATATGTACTACGCACTAGATTTGGCATTCCGAACATTCACTATGTTCAAATGAACTGTACTGCAATCAGTATACCTTTAGTGTCATTTAGTGTGGCCACAGACTAATATGATGCTTACGCATAGTGTGGCTTCAATATTCATAGTGTGGAGCATTGACTTAGAATATACTAGCGTATAGTATATTCTAAGTCTATGGTGGAGCTGCGCTAATAATACGAGATTTCAAATTAAAGTTTAATTAAACCTGAACGTAAATAATAATTTAGTAGTCAAATGAATAAATAGTTAATAATATTACAATAGAAAAAATAAATTTCTTCATTTAAATACCTACCTAATCTATTATGACGAAAACTGACCGCGCAGGCGCAACGCGCTTATATCAACTGCGCATGCGCGACTCTACTATCTCATGCGCATGCGCGAAAACAGAGTAGTGCACATTTTTTGTTTGGAATAGCTTCTCTAGTACGTAGTACATATAACTCAATGGGTATAGACGATTCAATATCTTTGTACATATCCATCCATCCATTACAGCATATAAAAGGCCACTGCTGAACATACGCCTCTGCCATAGATTACCTCATCGGGACGATTTTGCCATAGTTTACACGCTTGGCAGGCGGATTGGCAGCTGCAGATTTATATGATTTTGAATTGTTATCATCATCTGCGACTGCCCATATTCTGTTTTAATTTCCATCTGTCGCCTCTTACGACACCTACGGAAGTTATTATGGTGTAGTGGATATTCTTACACCGTCACTGTACAGTACATAGAATAGGGTTGATTGACATAGAAACAGGATTCTTTGAGAAAATATAATTAATAGTAATTCATGTTACCTATCTTTCAATGTGTATGTATATCTAACTTTAATCTCGACGTCACACTCGCTCACTTTGCGGACAAGTGGCACATGAGTAAAAGTCTTGACTTATGTCTATGTGATTTTACATTACTAAGACTCATTATCTTTGAGAAATATAAACAAGAGATATCATTGTAATCAGTCCAACGCACTTTTAAACGTACTGAAAATATGTCGGGTTGTCATAAAATTTTTGAGAAAAATAGCACAAATAAGTACAATACGACGGCTCAGTGGCGCATTAGCTCAGAATTAAGATGCGGCGCTGAGGGCCGCGGGTTTGAATCCCGCTCGGAACGTCTATTTGTATGGCCTACAAATAATTGTTCCAAATCACGATGTTTTTCCTTGTACAATGTATGTATGTTAACTGCCTCCACGACACAGGAAAAAATCCAAGTATGGAGGTAAAAAAAAAAATCAACAATTAGTAGGATGCTGTAAGATTTAATTATTTCTTTGCTTAGGGTATCAGTATACTTATATCCGAGAGCAGTTTTGGGACATGGTAACGATGGTGTTGATGAAATGTAAGGTAAATGAAAATATTATTATGTTAGGAGATTTTAATGGAAGGGTTGGGGTGAAGAGGTCTGGTTATGAAAGGATATTAGGAACGTTTGGCGATGAAAGTATAAATGAGAATGGTGAAGACCTCCTCACCGTATGTGTGGAAAAGAATCTTTTTGTGACGAACACTTTCTTTCGCCATAAGAGGATTCACATGTATACATGGGAAAGAGGTGATGATAGAAGCATGATAGATTTCATAATAGTGGATGAAAGAATGAGGAGCGCAGTGGTAGATACAAGGGTTACCGGGTCCAACGTAGGGACGGATCTTTACATGGTCTTATGCCGAATTAATGGTCTATTCAAGCGTTGGCGGCATCGGACATCTGTGTCTACCACTGCGTTACAGCGTATAAGAATAGAGAGGTTACAAGATGAAGGTGTGAAAGAGAAGTTCAAATGTAGACTGAGAGAAAATATAAGTGGTATGGATGAATTGTGTATGAATGATTTAGGCTTGAAGACTGTGTGGTATAATGTCAAAAAAGGTTTGGTGGATGCAGCCACCGAAGTATGTGGTGTAAGTAAGAGAACGAATGAAAGGAAAAATAATACGTTGTGGTGGGATGATGAGGTACGGATGGAAGTTGAAGTAAAGAAGAGAGCATGGCTAGATTTACTAGCAACCAAAGCTGGTAATTCTAACGGTATGATTGATGAGATTGAAAGAAAAAAGGCAGACTTTAGACTTATAAATAAGAGAGTAAAAGAAGTTGTTGATAGGAAAAAGCAAGAAAGAACGGATAAGAATGATAGAAGGATATCTGATAACTTCCAGGCAAATATTAAAATGTTCTGGAAACTCGTAAGAACTGCCAGGGGAAATTCAATACAGCCTAGAATAAATGCTATACGAGACGAGAATGGCTGTATGCTGAATGATGAAGTTTCTAATTTAAAGAGATGGAAGGAATACTTTGAAAGCGTGTTTATGAGTGAAGAGTCGTCTGAATTAAGTGAAATAGAAATTTCGAAAGAAGTGGAGAGAGGTAGGGAGATAAGTGTAGATGAAATAATGAAAGCAATGAAAAGCATAAAAGCAGGTAAGGCAGCCGGATATGATAGAGTATCACTCGAAATGCTAAGGGCTGGAGAGGGAGTGGTGGCAGGCCTGCTGTACACCTTGTTTAATTTATGTTGGGAACTGAAGCGGGTACCGGAAGACTGGTGCAAAGCCGTTATAGTCCCAATATATAATGGAAAAGGGTAACAGCAGGACTGTAAAAACTACCGTGGCATTAGCTTGCTTAGCATTGTGGGTAAACTGTATGCTAAGGTGTTAATTGAAAGAGTTATGAAAGAAACTGATGGAAAAATTTGGGATGTGCAAGCTGGATTTAGAAACTGGATTTGGGGTGTACGGATCAAGTCTTTTCCATGCGCATGATTGCGGAGAAGTTTTTGGCCAAAAACCAGAAAGTTTTTTGTGCGTTCATGGACTTGGAAAAGGCTTATGATAGAGTGGACAGGAATGTGTTATGGCAAACACTTAACTCATTTGGTTTGAGCGCTGGTTTGATACAGGCATTAAGGTCTCTTTATAGGGACTCTAGTGCTTGTGTCAGGATCAATGGGGTCTACTCGGACTGGTTTGGCATTCAAAAAGGTGTCAGACAGGGCTGTGTAGCTTCCCCATGGTTGTTTAACCTATTTATGGACAGTTGTTTGCAAACTTTGAAAGTTGAAGAATGTGGGTTGAGAATGGGTGAGTTAACCGTTAAATGCCTTTTGTACGCCGATGTCGATGGTTAGTTTAATGAACTGGTCATTAAAAGAAAGGGGTATGAAAGTGAACGCAAGTAAGACGAAAGTGATGGTTTTTGAAAGAGAAGAAAGTAAAACGTTATGTGAAATAAGAATAGAAGGGGAGATGATTGAGCAAGTGGATGAGTTTGTATATTTGGGATGTTTATTTAGCAGGGATGGTAGATATGATAAGGATATAGAACGACGAGTGAACGCAGGAAATAGAGTGAATGGGGCTCTTCACGCTATTATGAAGAGTCAGAATGTGTCAAAAAAGGCACGTTTGGCAATTCACAATGCTGCGTTACTCTCTACTTTAATGTATGGTAGTGAAAGTTGGGTGTGGCAGAAGAAGCATGAGAGTAGAATAAATGCTGTAGAAATGCGGTCATTAAGGAGTATGCTAGGGCTGAATCTGAATGACAGGGTGAGAAATAGTGTGATAAGAGAAAAGTGTGGTTTGCAAGATAACGTTTTGACCAGGATTAAGAAAGGAATGCTTCGGTGGTTTGGTCATGTAGAAACAATGAACGAGAAAAGAGTGACAAAGCAAATTTATGTTGCAAAAGTGAACGGAAGAGTCGGGAAGGGACGCCCTAGACGAAGGTTTATCGACCAAATTGGCGATATATTGAAAATGGGCCAGATTAGGAGTACCCTTAACCGACGAGCGTGTATGCGTAGATATATGGATGTAAAGGAGGCGAGAGAAGTGTGTCAGGATCGTGCCAAATGGAAGTCCGTAGTCTCTGCCTACCCTCTGGGTGACAGGCGTGAGTGTTTATGTATGTATGTATGTATGTATACTCTCAGAGTATCATAATACATCAGTATGTACATAACCTTTTTTGACCCACCGTAAGCACTAAACAGATATTCTACACATACTCAATTCTAGATGTTGCACTCCAATAGTGATGTCTTAAGATCAACGCTTACGCGATATCGATATATTTTCATGTACACTAAGGTTTTTGTCACCCTTTATGACACTTAAGGGAAGAAACGTTAAACAACTCTTCCCTACTCGAAAACCCCTCTCAGAGATTAGAGGAAACTTGTACCCAGTATACAGCAAACTATGCAGACTGTTTTTTTTTTAAAACTTTTAGTTGCATATAATAAATCCTCCAACGCCGTGGCGTAAGATAATCTACTACCACTACTACTCGTGGATGGAAATGAAATGGGCACAGCTTCTTACTAATAACTCAAAATAATGAAAAAAAAAAAACTGCGGTTGCCCAGCACGCGGGCCAAGCGTGACAAGTATGGCAAATATGCGCCCTATGAGGCAATTTATGGGGGAGACCTATATTTAGCAGTGGACTTTTGATATGCTGTGATGATAATGGTGATGAATGATGTATTAAATTTCATAACCAGCACTTTAATTACAGTAAAGATTTTCATTCCCTTTTCCGGTGCCAGGGTGTATACTTGTTTATTTATCAAAAATAATTTCCAAAAATATATAGTATCTTACACTACACACTACCTGTCTTATGGAGGAAGTAAAAGATTTCAAAAGTCTTGAGGCCAATGTAATAACAATAAGGCGGTAAGTTCTGTATGTTAGGTGTAAAGAGTAGTTAAATAAAGAGAACTATATTATGTTTTAAACAAAATTGAGCATTTAAAAATAGCTTAGAACTTAACAATGTGTATGTGTGTGGGTTATCCTGCCTATGTTCAACAAATACGGCCTATGTTCAGCAGTGGACTTTTACAGGTTGTAATTTTTTTTTTTAGAAGAGGGGGACAAACGACCATGTGGCTCACCTGATGGTTAGTGACTACCGCCGCCCATGAACAACTGCAAAACCAGGGGAATTGCAGGTGCGTTGACGGCCTTTTAGAAAGGAGTAAGCTTTTTTCTTGAAGGTCCCTAAGTCTTAACGGTCCGGAAAAATCGCCGGTGGTAAAAGATTCCACACAGAGGTCGTACGCGAAAGAAAACTCCTAGTAAAACGCACTCCATGTGAAATGTATGTGTGTGTGTGTGTGCGCGCGCGCGTGCGTGTGTGTGTGTGTGTGTGTGTGTGTGTGTGTGTGTGTGTGTGTGTGTGTGTGTGTGTGTGTGTGTGTGTGTGTGTGTGTGTGTGTTTGTGTGTGTATATTCAGTGTTCTTGGGGCTACTTTCCTCGCTTCCCGATTAGAGCTATTTTTGAAATTACAAATACAAGTTGCAGTCTCCTGATACTTGGAACTTATGCGTTTTCTCAGTGTAACTTTTAGGATTCCCCTTTGCGCTCTTTGGCTAAAAATTATAAAGTTGAGTACAGCGATTTTTTTTTGTCATCAACTGCATCACGAAGATTTTTCATTATATTAATTAGTTTTCTCACCCACTTACACGTTTCCGCTATATTATGGACCTTAAAAGTTAACTTCATTCAGGACTACTTATACTAAGATATTTTACCGAATCTCATCTTTTTATTTCAGTGTAATTACAATTACAAATGAAGTGCGTATTGAGATGGCATTGATAAGAATAGATTTTTATGACATTAAACGAGATAGGGGCAGAAACTGCTGTAATAAGAAAACATAAAAACCGATTTTTATTTTGTTTCCCTATTGTAGAAAGTCAGAATGTGTCCAAAAAGGCAAGTATAGCAATTCACAATGCTGTGTTACTCTCTACTTTAATGTATAATAGTGAAAGTTGGGTGTGGCAGAAGAAGCACGAGCACGAGAGTAGAATAAATGCTGTAGAAATGCGGTCATTAAGGAGTATGTTAGGGTTGAACCTAAATGACAGAGTGAGAAATTGTGTGATAAGAGGAGAGTGTGGTTTGCAAGATGATGTTGTGACCAGGATTAAGAAAGGAATGCTTCGGTTGTTTGGTCATGTGGAAAGAATGAATGAGGAAAGAGTAACAAAGAAAATTTATGTTACAGAGGTGTCGCAGAGTCGGGAAGGGACGCGCTAAGTGAAAGTTTATTGACCAAATTGGCGATATATTGAAAATGGACAAAATTAAGAGTACCCTTAACCGACGAGCGTGTATGCGTAGGTATATGGATGTGGAGGAGGCGAGAAAGGTGTGTCAGGATCGTGCCAAATGGAAGTCCATAGTCTCTGCCTACCCCTCTGGGTGACAGGCGTGAGTGTTTATGTTATATGTTTATTTTATTTAGCCATCTCGATTATAAGTCCTATACCATCTTCTGTTCTTCGACAGACTAGAACGTAACTATACTAATTTCTTTTGGGTTAATATGTGTAATGTGTATTTTGTGTAAATGCGTTAATAAGCCATTGATCTTGACAAATGGGATGACGGTTTCCTCCATCGACACATTTCTTGAACCCCACAGCTGGACAGTCCATTTTAAGAATTCACCAGCTGGTGATCATTATTGAGAAGAAATCATATGTTTTTATTTTAATTTCCATTTTCGGAAACGACATACATATTTCAAAATTAAGGAAAAATAAAATCAAATATTTACATATGTAATTTGTTAGAAATCTGGAATATAAACCAAACCGTAGCTTGTATTTTAGAGCGGCTCCCTGATTTAAACAATTCGAGTTAATTAAGAATTTTCACAAAATTCTTTAGTCTGTGTTTTTTCTTTTATTTTTTAACGAGCTGTGACCATACGTTGAAATAATTCTTTTTTGTCAGATCCTTCACGGGCCCGCACACAACAACTTACCAAAGTATCATTGTAACCGGATGAATGGTGTAAATTATTAGTAACACCTACTTATAATATTATCGTTAGAAAATGTCAATGCTTCTTTCTGATTTTATTAAATCTTATCGATCCACCCAGCTTCGCACAGTTGATTTCTGAATCTCGACAACAAAGCTATCTACTGTGTCCAACTCAAGAACCATCACCAACTAGCTAAAAACCATCCATGTGACTAGTGGCGTAGCTATGTAACCAAGGGCCCCGGGGCAAAAATGAAATTGGGGCCCTATTTAAACTAAACTAAATACTTAAAAGGTGAAAAACTACTTCATCATCAGCTCCTTGTCGCCCACTGCAGGGCATAAGAAAGCAAAGCTACTTACTACTAAGTATTATGTGTAACGCATAAACAATGACGAAGTAGATTACAGTTAATAATATAGGCAGGTGGAAGAGCCACACGGCAGCTTTTGCTGTCGCACGGGTGAGCCAGACTAGATGGAGTGACGAGCTGGTAAGACATGAAATGAAGAGCTGTAATGAATGAATGTAATGAATGGGTAGACAGGCTCGAACCGAGGAGACCCACGACCTTACAAATAACCAGCGTGAAGTAGAAGCTTACTTCGCCTGTTAAGTGCAGGTGGTCGTAGGCCTAACCCCTCTTCCCCTTAACATGGTAGTGTAATTAAATAAGAAACCATCCCATGAGGGTACCAGTACTCCTGGTATTGGAGAATCCCTGCCTAAACATCCACGCCCAAGCTACCCTACTCTTCCTTAGCGCGGCTGCCCAGGCTGCCTCGCGTATCCTGGGGAGGGGGGGGGGGGTTAAATTCTGCTCAAGACTAATACTGCTCGTGGCAAGTAGAGTAATAAGACAAAGGTGACCCCTGCCACGCTATCCGTGAATTTCTGCAACATCAGGGGATTTCATTCGAACGTTAACGAAGTCCACTAGGTACCATCTGAAGACGGCGAAGCCGACCTTGCTCTTTCTAACCGAGACGCAGGTGTCCTCTCCGGTCGATACTTCTCTCCTATCCGGGGTACAAATTATAACACCTTTGTACCTCGGGCTGGAGTTTGCGTATACGTCAGAGAGGACATCTGTTCTCGACGCCTCGGCAGTCTTGAAGGTCAGCGACGACCATCGCGTCTACGGGTGCCTCTATAGGTAATGCCGACACAGACCAACTCATCGACCACGTCCAAATCGCTGCAGGCTCCGTGCTACGACAGGTCCCATCTGCAGAGATCGTGATCCTTGATGATTTTAACGGCCACCACGCAGAATGGCTTGGTTCTCGTTTAACCGATCATGCGGGAAGATCTGTTTATGACTTTGCCTTGGTATATGGTCCGACACTGGTGGTGGCAATGGTTACTTCACCTACGCGGATTCTGGATGTGGAGGATCGTGCACCTTCCCTGTAGGACCTTCTGCTGACCTCTCATCCGGACGTATATTAGATCTCCGTCGACGCCCCTTCTGGCTCATTGGACCATTGTCTCATCCGGACTATGGAACTATGATGCCACTCACACTCCCATTGCGGTTGCGTTCTGCAGATCGCCGCCGTGTTTGGCACTATAGGTCAGCCGATTGGGACAGGATGCGGTCTTTTTTTGCATCCTTCCCTTGAAGACAGGGGCGGGTATGCTTCTCGCGGGATGATCCCAACGTGATTCTGTCGCTGTGGTGCCTGGTTTGGTCGCTCCTGTAAAATTGGATCGCGCTATAATAGGAGTGCTTCACCAGCGCTGTTAAAAGGAGTATAATTTCGCCTTCAGGTCGGTACGATACGGTTTACACAACGCTCGGTGCGCATAACACTACTCTCCCTAGACGTCAAGTTGAGTGGGCCTGATGGAGTTCCTCCCATTGTGCTGAAGACGTGTGGTCGCTAGTTGGCACCGGTCGTAACGTGTCTTTTCTAAAACTCTTTCTCCCGAGGCGTAGTCCCGAACTCAAAGACGACAGCTTTAGTGCACCAGATCCCTAAAATATAACCGAAAATCGACCGCTCAGACCTATCCTACTTGTTCTTCAAAATAATGAAAACCATTGTGAACTGCCAGCTCATGAGGTTGAGGATCACCAACTGAAAAGTGAGCGTCAGTACGATTTCCGTCGAGGTTGCTCAGCTGGTGATTTTTTGGCTTACCTGACTCATAAATCGGCGGAGGCAGATAGGGAAACCCTGGCCGTTAGTTTGAAAATAGCGAAGGCCTTCGATCGGGTTTGGCACAAAGCGCTTCTTTCAAAGCTCCCTTTCTATGGGCTTCCCGAGAATTTGTGCAACTGGATCAGCAGTTTTCTTGCAGATTGGAGCAACAAGGTTGTAGTATAAGGTGCATGCTCCATTTACAAGCTTTATACACCGGCTGTGCCTATATTTCTCGGGAAAACGTCGCCGAGTTACGGAACAAACTTGTGTTTGAAGTCGAGTTTTTGCCGGATAAGGTCTCGGATAGGGGTGACTAAATCTAATTAAATTCAATGCCCAGAAGACACACGTTTGCGCGTTTACCACTAAAAAGAACCCCTTTGTTGTAACTCTTCAATTTCAGGGCACTCCCCTTGTTACCTCAGCCAGTATCGGAATCTTCGGCGTTGACATATCGAATAACGTGCAGTTTCGTGGTCACTTGGAAGGGACAGTATTTTATGCCGGCACACTGCTTGCAACTTTACAAGGGGCAGGTTCGGCCTAACATGGAATACTGTTCTCATTCCTGGGCCGGGGCTCCCTAGTACCAGCTCCTTCCACTTGACCGCATCCAGCGCAGAGCGGCTCAAACGTCGACGACCGACGAAGACGAAAGACGAGATGAAGAGATGTTGCATCCCTTTGCATTTTCTATCGCATTTATCACGGGGTGTGGTCAGAGGAATTGTTCGGATTAATTCCAGCCACGACTAAGATGTGTGAGAAATAAGAGTAGCGTTTCGTAGTTCATCTCCGACTGTGGGAGCGTATTGAAGGAGATCTTCCATGAGTCACAGGGCACTAGGCCTCGCACTATGTTTAATCTCAACCAGGAAGTTGAAAGGTTAGTTACTGATACACGATGCAACGCAGAAATAAAACGTCTCATTTGCCACATTATTTATGGCATAAATTCCAACGCAATATTATAGAGTTAAATTCGAGAGCATCGTATTTAAAATGTCGTTTTTTTGTATAAAACTGAAGGAACTTACAGCACACTTGATGGTAGCCAACTTCAAACAAAGATGGCTACAGATCGTCGTCAACTCTGCGGACTAAAAGGAATGCCTCACAGCCTGTAATTGTACTGGCTCTCTACACCCTTCAGAACACACGAACACAGCAGTGCAAGCACGGCTATTTGGCGGCAGGAATAGCGAGGACGGTGGTCACTACCTAGACGGATTTCAAGGCAGAAAAGTAGTACCACCTACTAAAGGATACTAATCCACTAAGGCATATACTTTGCTCCTAAGTTCTTATTAAATAAGGGTGACAAATGGTAAGTGGATGGCTGTGGACCATAGACATCTACGTTTATCCTCGATTACGAATCAAAATGCAGATGCGTTGTCACCCGTGAGGACTAAGATGGAATGCCTCGTTTCTAGTAAAAAGGTTCTCCGGTTCTCTATACTCACTATACGAAACACAGCAGCATTAAGCTGCTATTTACGCTGGTATTCTGTGAGACCGTGGTCCTTCCCCGGTCGAGCCGACCCATTCGTGCTACAACTATACTATTAAAGTTGGAAAATATACTACTAATATAGCTGCAGCATAGCTCTACCACGTAAAATACACTTGATGGTAAGTGGCTACTGCAGTCCATTGACATCTGCAGCCTTGAAGTTGGCTACTGACTGGCTACTGACACTATGTTTCTGTCTCTACGGTTTCTACCCTAAAATTCTTATAAGCTTCACATATAATAAATTTCTATCGCCAAGTAAGAAGGGTATAGACATATAGAAAGGCAGTAAGGCATTCCGTCTTAGACCTCAAAGTTTACATGACAACACTCATGTAACCTTCATTGTTTGAAGTTGTTTGCAGGTGTTCATGCACTACAGTAATCACGTACCACCCGGTCACAGATTAAATAATGTTACTAAGTAAACCGGTGGACTATAAGTTCATTTGTCACTTTAGGTTTATAAAAAAAAATTGTTATCTATTGACTGACACGTTTTGTTCGACCTTTTAAATGTTGTTCACCTATATAATTTCTCGTGTTTTATAATATCGCACATGTATTAATTACCAAAAAACAAAATTGCGATTAATATAATCGACTTACATTAATGATTTTAAATTTTATTGGGAGCAAATTTTTTACGTTAAAATTGTAAATTGTATTGCATGGTAAAAGGGATTAAAATAAAAACCTAAGCCTGCCTACGTGCTACAGTTTTGCACAGGCCTTCTCTTATTTCTGAGAGGATTTTAGGGCAAAAAGAGACCGGAAAGAGACCGCGATGGGAGTAATCCAGTATGTAAGATCGATTTAAAGAATTGCCATCCTAATGTCAATTTTTGTATGTCAAGGGTTGTTTGAGTTCTCATAATGGTAAAGGTAATGCATCTTAAAAATGAACACCAAAGAGTTTAAGTGCTCAAAGATTTGCAAGTATTTACAACTCAAAAGGATTTTGATTTCATTTAATTTTCATGTCATTTTCATTTCATTTTGTTGGTTGCTGGTTTCCATGCTATAGGCTTCAGTAGCCACTGACCATTAGGTAGACTGCTAGTCCACCTAATGGTCAGGTATAGCTAATAAGGTATAGCTCAGGTATATAAGATACCTAATAGGTAATTCTAAGATTTTATAAGTATCTAAGATAATAGGTGAATAGTTATGTAAGTAAATTACTAGCATTAACTTGGTGTTATCTACCGACTTCAAAAAGGAGAAGGTACTCAATTCGACTGTATGTTTTTTTATGTCTATTACCTCATAACTTTATTCTACGTGAACCGATTTCGATGATTCTTTCTTTATTTGAAAGCTGGTGCTTTTCATGTGGTCCCATATAAATTTGATCAAGGTCTGACCAATAGTTTTTGAGTTATCCTTAATAATATATATTGAAGTCGGTTGTAATTTTTAATTATTTTATCGTATTTAAAGAGCATGATTATTGCGTCTAATTAAAACATTTTGTATAAACTATATTTAATTGTAATTAGCTATAAAAATAGCCAAAAAAGAAGATACCTGCGAATTTCTTTTTCAATCAGAAGCTCATTTTATAACGGGAATAGATTAAAAAACTATGTTGAACTATTGAAGTATTATGGTACATATTACTTTAATGGTTTAATAAATGAAATTTTAATTCTTTGCTTCGCAAAAATATAGAAATTTCATGTCATTTCGGCAATGAGTAATTAAAAAATATTGGCTAATTGCGTTAAGTTTTTCCCAGCTTTTGTACTTAAATATTAAGTATGACAATAAAAACTTGAAGCGGTCTTAAAGCTGATCTCACACTTAATTAAATTGTGAAAAAAATGGCACAGGCAAAAAATTTTAATCTTGGGAACTTTCAATATTAAGGCATTGTAAATGTTTTCATCAAACTTACGTTATATAATTAACTATGCACACGCTATTATTTATAAGTTGAAAATACACAAAAATATATAAACCACTCAAAACACAACACTAGCAACCGAACGTCAGTTATTTAAAAAAGAATTGCGTTTTCCCGCTAACGTTAGTGCTCAACGGCTGTCAATAACCAACTGTCCATTGTCCAACTGTTTAATTTTTATGTTATTATTGTGATCGGAGTCGGACATCGGACATTTATTTGTTGCCACTTGCCACGGTCATTGTTTTCAATGTCAACGCTTACGTCCACTATATTTGTTCAGAGTAATAAACTTTTTACACAGATAATGTTAAAAATATTTACACTGTGACGCCTAAGGAGAACCTATTCCTTCATTACACTCAGTAAGTTTGTGTAATACAAATAATTGTCTCACAGTCCGTATTATTAGGTACGTGATAGAGCCATGCTGCAGCTATATTAGTAGTATAGTTGTAGCACGAATTGGTCGGCTCGATCGGGGAAGGACCACGCTCTCACAGAATACCAGCGCAAAATAGCAGCTTAATGCTGCTGTGTTTCGTATGGTGAGTGTAGAGAACCGGAGACCCTTTTTACTGGAAACGAGGCATTCCATCTCAGTCTTCACGGGTGACAACGCATCTGCATTTTAATTCGTAATCGAGGATAAATGTAGATGTCTATGGGCCACAGCAACCACTTACCATCAGATGAACTGTGTAAAAGTTATAGGGTTCGTAATTTTAGTCCTTCTTAAGGAGAAGAGGTAGAAGAGGTAGCACTGCTGCTACGTTGCAGAAATAGATATGATATGAGGGTTGTTCCAACCAAGTTACAGCCCATATCCATCTACATCATTAGAAATGAGTGGGCTTGTCCCACAGTTGGGGACAAGGCTACTCATTTCTGAGTGTACAGCGATAAGTCCACCGCGTTGCTCCACATTCTGCTGAACATTTTATTCGTCAGACACGCATATTTCCTTACGATGTCTTCCTTCACTGCCTAACACGTGGAAAAACCAGCACTTTAACTTACCAGGAAAATAAATTATGTATCAGCGTTTAAAATGGATTTGGTTAAACATTGACCAATACCTATCTCATAGTAACTCAGGGGCTAAAGCGTTTGCTGTAAAATTTCTCTTTTTCTTAACATAAGTAACGTTCGAACGTTAACCTTATTTAAAGCAATACACTAATAAAAAGTAAAAGTCGACTTCAACGAATTAAAAAGAATGAAATAATTTTACATTCTAAATTCGGTGCCAAGATATAGAGAATAGAAGAATTAATTATTGAAGTGAACACTTCTTTGGACACGTTGGGCACTTTTGGAATGGGGAAAAAGCACTGAACTCGCGTGACCGTTACGCTCAGGTACATAAATACATATGTGTGTGTATATATAATATATAGCTCTTATGGGATGTGGAAAAAGCACTGAACTCGCGTGACTATCACGCTCAGATACATATATACAGATGCATATATATGTTTGTGAAGCTAAGAAGATTTCACTACTGACGTGCATTCCTACCACTGACAGTTTTTTGTAAGTTCTTTTACCTTTTTTTAGTGGACTAAGGATCACAATCTTAATGTCGTGGGCGATTGGAATGTTTTCTCCAAATTTAAAAGGGGCTACCCTGAAGTATAAAGTATTTAATTAAAAAAAATCATCAAAATCGATTTACAATTGACGAAGACAACGCGTAACATACATAGCAAAAAAAACTATCGCATAGACATCTACATCTATCCTTGATTCAGAATCATAATGCAAAAGCATTGTCACCTCCGAGAACTAAGCCAGAATGCCTCGTTTCCTGTAAAATGGGTCTCCGGTTCTCACTCACCATACGAAACACAGCAGCATTAATCTGCAGATTGCAAAAATGCAGATTGAGAATGTCTGAAATTGATTATGCACGTTAGTGTGCGTGTATATGAACGTATGTGTGTCAAGTCAATCATGGTTTGTCAATCAAAGTTGTCAATCTGTTTTTTTTTCCTATGAAAAATCTGATCTGATTTGAAAATTATGATGTAGATGTTGCGGCGGTTATCACCAACAACAAGGTCGCCTTAGTTTTCCTCAAGTGTAATCGTATAGTTTTCCTCAAGTGTACTCCGTATAGCATGACGTTTTTGTCGATAACAACTACTAAGTACTAAGCGCGTGATAATGTTTGACGTAGGACTTTTGTAAATGGTGTCTACAAATAACGGCATGGGAAAAAAAATCATAGTTTTAGAAAAAAAAAACTGAATTTACAGACGAACTTACAGTCCGCCTGATGGTAAATAGCTACTGCAGTCCTGTCTGCAATTAACTTAAAATAAATTAGGCCACACTGTGAATAGTAGGCATTTTTGCAGTCTTTTCTTTTAATTTTTTATAGGTACACAAACGTTAACAATTGTTATAAAAGGATGTTATATTAAACTGCTATTTTACACTGGTATACTGTGAGAGCGTGGTCCTTCCCAGGTTGACAGTTTGTAATTTACTAAAAGTTTGTGAACAGTTGATAATTTCTGGCACTGTTTGACGTTATGACGTTATCGCTGTGGTTCAGAATCTATTAGGAGAATACTGTTATTAACATAAACAATTTGAATAATTTCAATTAATTTTAGTTTCGTATTGTAAGCAAACTGTTGTCGATAGTTTAAAAATAACGTAAAAATGTATGGCTTTGTTCATTCGCACATGTCCGACGTTCAATAAGCAATAACAGATAATAAATTGCTATAAATATTATTATATCCCGACGTGTCACGGACCAAATATACATCATGTACGAGTGGATAGGATAGGTACTTGTAGCAGATGGAAAAATTAACATACAATATAATCTATATTCAGGGGGTGAGCAGTTGCCTTAAATTATTTATTCATTTATTTATTTAACTTCATACAACATGATGTGTAATAGGTCAACCTTTGGGTGATGCAGAGATAAAAATGTGAATTAATTAGCTCTATTTTCATTCTTTATATCTATACTTATAAATAAAATTGAAAAGTCTGTCTGTAATATCGAAATAACTGACTTCAAACGAGCTCACCACACACAACTCGACATAAATAACCATTTGTAAAATTTTTGTCTATCTGTCTGTCCGGAATAATCTTAAGAATGACTGAACCGATTGTGATGAAACTTCACAAACAGATAGAGAGCCATGCCAGGAAGTGATCATAGCTATATATTTTATATAGTTATTTTGCAAAATCTAATTGATGCCATATCAAGCGAAACCGGGGTGGGATCTCACGCTTGACATGGGGGTTGACCAGGGTTGCACGGGATAATTATCAAGATAATAACGTTATTCCTGCGTGTGAAATTGTGAGTAAAGTATACCTGGCGTGCCTTTTAAGTTCTGTCGTTTACATATTTCCCGGCAATTTTGAATTTGGAACTGTTGAATATTCAAATTTGTTTAAAGTCAGAATCTCAAAACAATTGAAAGTATGAGGATTAATGCAATTGTTTAGTCACAGAGTTGTTTTGAATCTGTCAGGTCACATATGGCAATGAATCTTACTAAGGAAAATATCCGTGCAATAATTTTCTACAACTTTCGAAGAGGCCTAACACGGCTTCAGTGTTTCGAAGAGCTAACTTCTGTAAAAAACTATTTTTTCTGCATTTTCAGACAGTAGTTTACTCCTTTTCTTCTCCTAGATAATCTCAGCTTCAGAGAAAGGACGCTCTAAATAAACACTACTTCCTTCCCGGCCGAATACTTTTGCCTAATATTCGGCTATTCGGCCAGGAAGTTCGCAGAATATTCAGTATTCGGCGTGTGGCCGAATACACTCTATTCGTTGCAAGTCTAATTATTATCTTGATAATTTGCAACCCTGGGCTTGGCAATTGCAGTAACAAACGTCTGGCACCTTTGCAGCTATTTCCCTTCGCCGACCTTTAACGTTTACGTAAATGTAAGGCCTATTTAATGAAAAGGATGGAGTGACGGGTTCTCTATCTCTAACGCCTCCACCGCACGGCAACAACTGTAATATGTGTCTATATTAATCATCATTTTTTCATCGATTATGCCTGATCCCGATCTACCAGGCTATTCACAATGCCTCTCTACATTTTCACGCTATTCACATTTTCTCTCGGAAGCGGGAAGGTTTCGTTCGTCAAGTATTGTATTGCCAAGTAAAATGCAGATGCGTTGTCAGCCGTGAGAACTAAGACGGAATGCCTTTTTTCCAGTAAAAAGGGTCTCCGGTTCTCTACACACTATACGAAACACAGCAGCATTAAGCTGCTATTTCACGCTGGTATTCTGTGAGAGCGTGGTCCTTCCCCGGTCGAGCCGACCAATTCGTGCTACAACTATACAATTAATATAGCTGCAACATGGCTCTACCATGGCTACACATATTAGACAGGCAGATCGCTAACGACCAGCAGGGCTAGCATGGGCAGGAGACAATTTTATCCCCTGGGAAAGGAGAAAATGTTTATCCCCTCGCTTAGTTTTATCCACCCTTAGAGCATGGGCACACCGGTGGATATAATATCCACAGTAGATAAAATGGGAGATAGACTTAGATAGATTTTTTGAATGAATATAAACTTCAACCCACGTCCAATGAACTAGGATAAAATTGTCCCTTTCAAATTTCAATGACAAAAATTTAAGGAAATTAATATATTAACTTTGGCCTCTCAATACATTTATAAAAGTAATGTACGTACACAAAAATAAAAGTAGTTATACAAAAATAAGTGATATTCATTCTATAAATACTAGGAACAAACACAAGCTAGTAGTACCAGTTACTCGACTCCACCGAGTCAGTAATTCATTCTTGGGGCGATGTATATGCTTTTACAACAAAATCCTAGAAAATATGCAAAATTTGACCTGTTCAAAGTTCAAAAACTTTTTTAAATAAAGTTTGTATAAAAAGGGTTATTATAATATTAAGAAATTTATGGATGATAATAACCCCTGGAAATGAGGTGGCCGCTACCAAGCTATTTCTAATTTGTTTTGTGTTGTCAATTGTAATATGAATATAATATGATTGTAAACTATTTTTTTTAAATAGTCTCGCTGGGTTTCTTGCTGCTTCTTCCCAGGACAGAGGTTTTTTCCGAACCAGTGGTAAATTAAACAAAAGAGCGACTTTCAATAAGTATTATGTATAATCTATATTGTATAAAAAAGTTTTTGTTTCTGTTGCTGGACATGAAAGTGTTGGGTCAGTCTGTTGACGATGCTTGTCAGAGAAGCAAATGGCGCCTCAGGATTAGGAAAGGCGAAAAGAAGTAGAAGGTAGAGCCATGCTGCAGCTATATTACTGGTATAGTTGTAGCACTAATGGGTCGGCTCGACCGGTGAAGGACCACGCTCTTACAGAATACCGACGTAAAATACCAGCTTCTTATTTAATTAAAAAAAAATTGAAACGGTTGAATATTTCCTCGTCCGTTACCGTTACAGCCTATTAAAGTCCACTGCTGAACATAGGTATCCCCATAGATTTCCATAGGGGGGATATTTACCGTGTAGTGACGGTGTAAGAATATCCACTACCCCATATCGTCCTGTGGGTGTCGTAAGAGGCGACAGAGGAAAACACATCAGGAGATGGGCAGCTACATAGTGTAAAACAAAGTCGCTTTCCGACGTCTGTACGCTTAGATCTTTTAAACTACGCAACGGATTTTGATGCGGTTTTCATCAATAGACAGAATGATTTACGAGGAATGTTTATATGTACATGCGTATTATGTATTATATAATTGTTCTGTCCGTGTGCATGTGACTGAACTCCTCCTAAACGGCTGGATCGATTTTGATGAAATTTTGTGCCTGTGATTAAGTTGATTAGAGAATGGTTTATATTCACAATTGGACCCGGTAGGTGGAGTTGTTGTCGAGATCCAGAAATCAACCGTGTGAAGCCGGGGCGGATTGCTAGTAACGACTAAAAATAAAAAAAAACTGCGGTTGCCAATCCGCTTGCTAAGAGTAGCAATTATGGCAAATTTCCTCGTCGCTACATTTTATTTACAGTGTCTAAAACTTTCTGATGCTCAACAATATTCTATACACATTTGATTTAGAACAAGCTACGCAAGCTTGTTCTAAATCAAATATGCAGTGTTCGCAGTTTCCTAGAAAACGCAATAGATAATAATATTATATCGAAAGACAAGACCAACGACCTGGTGATTGCTTAGTAATGACGAATGATATTAATGATTGCAACCACTGATTTTAATGAGATTGTGTATGAGCACGTTCGAGTATTATGACTGAAATATATCGATTGTTATCTCTATTTACAAAAATCAATTGCTGCGTTAGTCTCGCTAAAACTCGAAGCTGCATCGACGGATTCTGATGAAATCTCTTGTATTTCAGTGGGTCCCTAGATGGTTTAGATTCACAATTGGACCCGGTAGGTGGAGCTGTGGTCGAGATCCAAAAATCACCCGTGCGAAGCCGGGGCGGATCGTTAGTAGATTTATATTCAAAATACCCTCCCACCTTATCAATTATATTTGAAACTAGAAACCCGCCTCGGCTTCGCCTGGATATGATTTATTAATGCGGCATTACTAAGATTTAAGACAATCATCAATATTTTTTTAATCTCATAGTTTTTCAGATAAAAAATAGCCGTCATTCCTCCTGGTATTGCTCTCTATCTGTTCGTACAGTTTCATCACAATCGGTTCCGCCATTCCTAAGATTAGCGCGGACAGACAGACAGAAATTTTGAAAATTGTTATTCATGTTCATGTCTTAATGGCATGCAAATAACCTTCCCAGCTATTGAGCAGGCAGTTATTTCGATTCTTCTTCGATTCGATATTACAAACAGACACTGCAATTTTATTTCTTTGCCGTACCATACCACGTTTTCAACTTTAAAACTAAGCAATATTTACACAAACATTTAAAAAAATAACTTCAAATTTCAATGGTATTTGGTTGGGCATATATATTAGTGAAATAGCACGTGACCAAAGACCGATGTGTAGAAGCGCAGTAATCATCGTCATCATTACCATCACTTCACAAGTCCACTGCTGAACATAGGCCTCCCCCAAGGAATGCCACAACGCACGGTCCTGAGCCACCTGCATCCATCGACTTCCAGCCTGTCTTACCAGGTCGTCACTTCATCTAGTGGGGGGGGGGGGCATACACTTCACTTACCGGTACGAGGCTGCCACTCGAGAACCTTTCTTCCCCATCGGTTGTCAGTTCTTCGAGCTATATGGCCGGCACATTGCAACTTCAGCTTACTAATCCGTTGGGCTATGTCGGTCACTCTGGTTCTACTGCAGATATCCTCATTTCTAAGTTTTACACAAATGACGGGTATTATATCAAATATTTGTATTTCTTATTATTAGTATGTATAGGTGTATACGAGTACATGTGTACTTGCGAGACCGCGTTTGACACGTTTGGATTGTCTTGGCATTTCTCATAGTACTAGCCAAATACACCACCACCCTACGAAATGGGTGGGAGGGGATTGTCTTTTGTAATTGATTCGGACGCACAAGGTTGTAAGAGAGAGGTCACGGCGTGAATTACAGCGATGGTGCGATGCGTAAGTGACGCCGGTGCATAATATTATAAAAGACTAGAGATCTCGAAAACTGCGTCACTTACCGGGTGCAATTGTGAACTTAAATTATTCTCGAATCAACTTAATCACACACACACACACACACACACACACAAAATTACATCACTATCGGTCCAGTCGTTTAGGAGGAGTTCAGTCACATACACACGGTGCGATGACACATTTTGGTAATGGATTGAGCACAGGCACAGAGCGGCCAGTCTCTCCGTGTTTTGTATACTGTCCTCCAGATTGAATTTCGGTCACGGCGGCCAGTCTCAATGGAGACTAGCAATCTGCACAGGACAGGATTATAGTGCCCGAGTGTACGCGCAAGTACAGGCGCACTCTCTATTCTTTCACTCTCATAGTCCGATGGGACGGCAAACCGACTCGACCGGAGAGAGATCAGGCGCAGGATCAACGGCTTTACGTGTTTTCCGAGGCACGGGGGTGAAACACCACCAACTGTTGGCTTCGGGCTGATACTGAGTATTTCTTGACAGAAAACTCAATAGGTACCTTTTTTGTTGGTCTGACCCAGTATTCGAACCCGGGACCTCATGATCAGATTACGTTTACGACCACTAGACAAACGAGGCAGTCATGCCATATTCTATAGGATACATCAAGGAGAGTGTGTGCAGGAGTGACACACCACACACCGGACACATATATCGGACACCGAGACGATCGGCGGGTCTCCGCCCCTTTGATGTCGAAATTCTCCGCACGAATAAAACGGTTTGCATTGCCTTTTATAATGTGGAATAATTCCTCCGGTGTCTGTCTTTCCATCCGATTACAATCTTCTTCTTCAAAGCAAGAGTGAATAGACTTTTGTTATACTTTTTACACGCGGTAGAGCCATGCTGCAGTTATATTAGTAGTATAGTTGTAGTACGAATGGGTTGGCTCGACCGGGGAAGGACCACGCTCTCACAGAATACCAGCGTAAAATAGCAGCTTAACGCTGCTGTGTTTAGTATGGTGAGTGTAGAGAACCGGAGACCCTTTTTACTGAAAAGGAGGCATTCCATCTCAGTTCTCACGGGTGACACCGCATCTGCATTTTGATTCGTAATCGAGGATAGTTATAGATGTCTATGGGCCACAGCAACCACTTACTATCAGGTGGACTGTGTGCTCGTTTGTCGCCCTTATCCTATAAAAAAAATACTAAGACAGTGCGATTTACCATTTAGGACTTCATTGTAGGGTATACCGTATGTGCCTAGAAGTTCGTCTAGGTAGGTATCACCCTCTTACCTCTGCCGCCAATTGGTAGTGCTTGCAGCGCTGTGTTCCGGTCTGAAGGGTATAGAGAACTGGTATAGTTACAGTCTGTAAGGTATTCCAACTTAGTCCTCAGATTTCACAACGCATCTATATAGCCTTTTTTGTTTCAAGTTGGCTGCTATTTTCTGCAATAGCCACTTGCCATCAGATGGCTTGTAAGTTCGTGTATCTCTTCAGTTTTATAAAAATAATCTTGGCATTGCGGTAAGATGCCGTCACAGCATGTTGACGCGATTCGATGCCAGGATGGCATCCAAAACCAAACTAACTGGCGCATCGGTGCTAGATCTAGCGTTTTTGCTTACGGCGCAATTTAGCCAGCTCCGAAGTAAAACAGCAAAGCTCCATTTAAGAGGCATCTAGTGCGGCGAGATTATTGCGGTGTCGCAAGTTTGAGGACATAAATTTTTAAGTGTGAAGTCAGCATCACGTATTGGAATAGCGCTGCGGACTATTTGCTTTACGTTCTTTTCAGAAATGGAAGGAGGCATGTTCCCTACATTATGACTAGTGTAGATAGACTGTATGTTAACGCAACGCACCGTGTATCTTCGCCCTAAATGGCTCGCGGGACGACAGTGTGAACTGCACACACTACACATTACAATAAAACTATGGGTTTATGGGTTATCATGTTTAGAGTCGGGTATGGGAAATATCTGATCGACAGAGCAAAATTATACGGGATCCTTTATGATACGTAATCCTAAAGACAAGCTTAATCTACCAAGAAATGTATAGAATGATATAACTTAATTGTAGAATATCATTTCAAATTCACCGCATTTGGATATCATGAATCATGATGATGATGAAGAAAAAAATTTTACAAGGTAATCATCAAGTTGCTTTCTAGAACTATTGTTTGTGAAAATGTTGTCCAATATGTACGATTAGGTAACTAGGTATATATTATTTAGATTAGACATTACTAAAATACTAAACCAAAGTACGTAGTACTTCTTGCACTATTATTTATTCTGTGGTAGTATACTATTTATTATTCTGTGACCAAAGTACTAAAATACGAGTTAAAATTTTAGCATCTCCTGTTACATACCTACTTATTATATTCTTTCACTGTTCACACAATGTATATTTTTACGTTTTATGTGACGAATGATATATTTTAATGTATGTAAAATTATAATGAATGCATGAATATTGTGATAAGAGGAAACAACAAATCTTCAACACTGACTATTTTTCACGCTTTCACAAACTATTTTTATTTTCACTTCTTTCTTTAAAAATAAGTTTTAATAATTTCGATAAATGTGCACAATAAAAACATAACCTTTCACTATAATGTCACTAGTCACTACATTCAGTCGATTCTCTATTTGACACTTCTGTACTGAAGGACCTGAAGGTCGAATAAACAGCTGATGGTGATAGAATGATAAGGGTTAACCTTATATAATTTAAAATTCTACTAATTCAGTTATTTGATAATAGTCTTGTGTGCACTTAGAATAAATTGGATGGATTGGAGTTTATTAAGATTAATTAAGATAGAGCGAAAAAAATTATTTGTAATAAAATATAAAAATTACTATTATTTCTAGAAAATTATTTCTGCAAAATTAGGCATTCATTAACGTGACAGTGAACCACAAAGAATATTATTACTCCTAGCGGAAAAGAACAACAACTTGATACAAAACTGCCAACACGAAACACACTAGCGCTAGAGTGAATACCATATGAAATTTGAATAACGCGAGAAATATTGTATGGGTTTATCAGATATCCTTGGGTATTGTACGGTCTTTACAAACCGCACATTTTTGCACTTAAGCATTTTTACCATATTGTATCATCTTTCATTCTCATCCATTCAGTACGCATTCATTCGCCGTCGCGCATCGTACTCACTAGCAGTATTATCAAATTAAATCACATTATCAACTCAATTCTTTCTATTTTATATCAACTTCTAAGATTGTACAGCACAGCAGCTCGTACATCTTAATGGTCCTTCGAGCATTGATCTAGTGCCGGTAAGAGAAAAGCGGGACCACGCGGTTCGACAACGTGACTTCGTTTCGCCCGTTTAGTGCTGCCCACGTATTACCGCCTACTTAGCAAAAACGCTACAAGTTATTTTTAAAAGCTATTGCGTAGTGAACAATTTTCTGCTACCGCATACACCATCACCAGCAGCAGTGATTGGTAAACATCACGCCATCACTCACGAAAAACATTTTTTGTCTTTGTGTTTCTGTGTCTGAAGTGCAATAGCGAATCGGTCGAGTCGGCCTCCCACAAGCGGGTCTCACCGACGAGATTGAGAGGCGCATATATTGCATTAGGATACCGGAGCACTTAGCAACAGCATCACCTTCGTGACTCGGAAGCATCCGTCACCGGATTATCAATCAAATCGTCCATTAATCAAATAAAAATGGAAGATTTACTATCAACTCAGCAACAACTTCTTCAAGCAATGGAGCAGTTATTCACCAACTTCAAGAAAGATGGAGCTGAAAGAAAAACCCCATCTTACATATCAAGGCGACTAGAGACTCTGGATCAGTACTGGAGAGAGTTCCAAGCCAATCATGTCAAGTTGTGTGAGTACGAGGACCAAGACTACACTTATTTCTTGGAAAATCACTGAAAAGCAAAGTCATATTACACCGACTGTCGGAGAATTATCCAGCAACACCTATCTACTGATCAAGAAAAGAAGTCAGTTCTGAGACCTGCTACTCCTTTAGCCGGCGTGACTACAGATTGGCGTCCACCATCAACGGCTGCAACAGCGTCCCCATCAGGTCAGGCCAGCACCAGCCGAGTAGACAGAGGTAACCACAGCAAACTTGACGAGATGTACCGGAAACAAAAAAGCAATTTTAAAGCACTAGAACGAGCAATCAATGCCACTAATCTCGAGTTACTTACCGAAAAGTGGGAGCTCGAGGACAGCTTACGTGACTTACAACTTCGCTGGAATGCCGTGGACTCCTTACACTGGGAGATCGACAGCGAGCTTACCACAGAAGATGTGCAGTACGAAAAACATACTACATGTTCGAAGACAGCTACAAAAGATCAAAAATCAATCAACAGCAAGATGTGGTCCGTATCTCATCAAAAGCATTCTACGCCAAAATGGAAATCCTACGTTCAGCGGCAACTATCAGCAGTGGTCATCTTTCAAAGATCTCTTCATGGAAATGATCCACAAGAATAAATTCATTTCAAATGTGCAAAAATGCAACATTTAAAAGCAAGGTCAAGGAAGCCGAGAAACTAATACAACATCTAAATATTAGTTCCGAAAACTATGAAACATGCTGGAAATTCTGAATCATCGGTATAACAACAAACGATTGATTTTAGTTCTCACATGAACACGCTTTTGGCTCGCCAACAATACAACACCAATCATCATTTGCCCTGAAAAATTGCACGACACCACAAAAGAGTGTCTAAGTGCCGTAAAAACTTAGGCGTGAATACATCAAGTTGGGATCCTTTGGTGGTACATTTGTTGATGCAGAAATTGGACACTGATACACACAATGACTACTTGAATATCTTGAAGATCCGAGGAATTGCCTACGCTATCAGGATTTCTAACTTTTGGAAATGCGATTCACAGCATTAGAATCGTCTCGACGCAAGCAAGAAGCGCCGCGGAGCAATCAGCAAGCTACCTATCAAGATTCCAAAAGCTCAATATTCCAAGGCAGACCCGTGCATCAACTAAAGCATTTATCAATCATACAAATGTGAAGTCATTGAAATCGTTAGCAAGGAATAAATACACGTGTCCATTGTGCAATGAACAACATGGAATTTTCCACTGTAAATCGTTTCTAGGTCAGACACCAGAATTAAAACGAAAAACAGTGGCAAAATTGAATTTATGCGAAAACTGTCTTTTTGATCATAAAGGCAAGGACTGTTTTTCCGACAAAAGATGCGCGCATTGCAAATGCGGTCACAATACTTTATTGCACGAAGCATACGCATCAAATATCAACGCGAGCGAGCGAGACAGCAACAAAGAGTTACACAGCAAAGAAACGTGACACATGTTTCACAAGAAAACGTCGCCGAAATCCTCCTGGCAACAGCCCAAATCAAGGTGCTATCAGCTGATGGAAGCTATCTGACGATGCGAGCGCTGATTGATCAAGGGTCACAAACATCACTTATAAGCGAAAATGCCGCTCAAAGACTTGGCCTTCCACGACAACGTTGCAAGGGTATTATTTTCGGGATTGGCACAAAGGAAAATAACTGCAAAGGTATCATCACTATAACAGCATCATCTATGAATTCAGAATACACATTCAATACTGACGTCATCATCATGAAAAGTTTGGTAAACAATCTACCGAACAGATCCTTTGACAAACCGTCATGGAAACGTCTTGAAGGCATACGGCTTGCTGATCCAGACTTCAATATCAGCCGTCCCATAGACATATTACTGGGTGCGAACATCTACTCGAACATCATCATGGTGGAATCATCAGAAAGATGAAAATCAACCGATTGTTCAGCAATCACGACTCGGTTGGATCATCTGCGGCAACCTGAAGTCTTATCAGTGTAATGTTGTTCTGCACGATTTACAAAATATTCAGAGGTTTTGGACAATCGAAGACATAGCAGACAACAAAATAACAATATCATCCGAGGATCAATACTGCTTGGAGCATTATAACAACACAACAACACGACGAGAAGACGGTCGATATGTTGTACGTCTGCCCATGAAACCAGGCTTCGAAGAAAAGCTGGGTGATTCAAAGCAGAAGGCCGTGGCACAACTTTATCAGCTGGAAAGAAATTCGCCAAAACGAAGACCTCGCAGCAATGTATAAAACTTTATGCGAATACATTGAATTAGAACATATGCAGCAATGTACTCGTAACAGTAACACGATCCCGGCAACGAGTTGCTACCTGCCACATCATTGTGTACAGCGCGCCGAATCGCTTACAACTGCATTACGCGTCGTATTTAACGCGTCATCAAAGACGTCATCAGGCTACAGCCTAAACGACTTGATGTACAACGGACCCAATCTGCAAGCAGACTTACTATCATTGATCATAAGTTGGAGACAGTATAAGGTCGCCTTCACTGCAGACATCGAAAAATGTTTCGAGCGATCCTCTGCAATAATAACGACAAACATCTACAAAAATCATATGGCGTGAATCATCAAATCAGCCACTTCAAGAATACGAACTATTAACTGTGACGTACGGGACGAAAGCAGCGCCGTTCCTGGCAATGAACACACTAAAGCAATTAGCACGCGACGAAGGACAGCATTTCCCTGAAGCAGCTAAGGTGTTGAAGAGACTTTTCATGGACGATGTCTTAAGCGGTCAGCACAGCATCCCAGCTGCTCTAAAATTAAAACAGATCTGATCAACCTACTCAGATCAGGGGTTTAATCTACGAAGGTGGTGCTCAAACAGCAATGAGTTACTACAAGCAGCAGGATCAGACACAGATAGCAATCATCAAATTGGGTTTGATTTCAAGCAGAAAGAATCAACAAAGACCCTGGGACTGCGCTGGAACCCTCAGAAGGACGTCTTCACTTTTGAGCTCAAAATCAACACATCAACAGACAAACCAGCCTCAAAAAGGTCACTACTTTCAGACATCTCAAAGGTTTTCGACCCGGCCGGTTGGCTCTGTCCTGTAACAACAAGATTGAAACTCTTATTCCAATCAGTCTGGAAAGAAGATTTGAAGTGGGATGACCAACTTCCACTAAGCATTGAAGAAGAGTGGTCTAAGATCAAACATGACCTCGAAGGCATCAATCAAATCCAAGTACCAAGATGGCTTCAAAGTTATGAGAACGACGACATTGAGCTACACGGGTTCTGCGATTCCTCAGAACGTGCCTACGCTTGTGTTATCTACAGCAAAATCAAGAGCAAGAAACAAGGTGAACAAGCAGTAGTTTTGATAGCAGCAAAATCAAAACTAGTTCCGACATCAAAATCATATCATTGCCGAAATTAGAACTGTGTGCCGCTCACTTATTATCAAGACTCATGCAGACAGTCAAACACAGTCTATCAGAGCAAAACATCAAGACCTTCGGCTGGTCAGACTCAACAGCTGTGCTCGGCTGGATCCAAGCGACATCAATCGCTGGAAGCCATTCGTCGCCAACCGTGTACAACAAATCAAAGAAATCATACCTGCGGACTGTTGGCAGTATGTCAAGTCGACTGATAATCCAGCAGACTGCGCCAGCCGTGGGGTATCAACAGCAATCCTCAAAAATCATCCCTTGTGGTGGCAAGGCCCATCATGGCTGAAAACATATCAAAAGAAACCACCACAAAACATACACTACGAATCAAGAAGTGAAGAAAGCAATGCAAACCAACGTCACTATTCAACGTCACAGCTCTGACGTAATCGAAGCGTTGATAAACAAACATAGCTGTATGACGCGAGTGACGCGTATACTTACCTGGGTATTGCGGGCGGTGTCGAATTCCAAACCGAAGACGCCGTATCTAACTGCACCTGAAATCAAACAAGCAAAATACATTATTATAAAGCACATACAAGAAAAGTATTTTTATGAAGAAATACTTACCATCAAGAAGCAGGGAAAGTGAAGCGTAACAACAAACTACTGTCCTTAATCCATTCTTGGATAAAACGATCTTCTAAGAGTTGGTGGCAGGATCAATAATGCAAGCATCGATGAAAACATGAAGCATCCTCTCATCGTGCCACACAGCGGACACTTCACTGAGCTCATAATCGATCAGGCACACAAGGCCACCTTCCACGGTGGAGCCGCCTGACTCTATCGAATCTGAGACAGCATTACTGGATTATTGGCGGCAACAGGGCTGTCAAAAACGCATCCGTGAATGTGTTGTCTGCAGAAGACACAACCCAATCAAACAGACTCAAATCATGGAGACCTACCGTCAGCAAGATGTAACCCAACCAGGCCATTTTACCACGTTGGGACCGATTACACCGGTTTCATCGACGTGAAAGCAAACAAAGGACGAGGCATAAAACGACGAAAGGATACGTCGCAGTTTTTGTGTGTATGGTCACTAAGGCCGTACACCTTGAAATGGTATCAGACCTCTCTCATCAGCATTCCTCGCAGCACTCCGACGAATGGCAGCGCGCCGTGGAGCACCGCGTCACCTGTACAGCGACAACGGGACCAACTTCGTCGGCGCCAACAAACACTTACAGCAGGAATTCATCAATCTTCGACAAGCCTTGGACGATGATTTCTTCGCAGCAATATCAGACATGGAGATCGAATGGCACTTCAACGCCCCCTCGTGGCCTAGTGCAGGAGGTCTATGGGAAGCGGCGGTGAAAAGCCTAAAATTCCACTTACGAAGAGTCATCGGAGCACAAAAGCTTACATTTGAGGAGCTATCAACATTGTTGTCACAGCTGGAAGCGTGCCTGAACTCAAGGCCACTGTGCGCCCTGAGCGAAGATCCCGAGGACATCAACTTCCTCACCCCGTCACATTTTCTGGCGAGTGGCCCCACCCTCACCATCATCGAAACCGAAAGGGACGAGCGCACACGTTGGCAACTGGTACAGAAAATCTTCTACGACATATGGAAGAGATGGCAGTCCGAGTTCCTGTGCCAATTATCAGCTAGAAGCAAGTGGCAACAGAAGCAAAGAAACATGAAAATTGGTGACGTTGTCGTCATACATGACGTCAACTTACCTCCCGGCAAGTGGGCGCTCGCTAGAGTTGTTGAACTTCACCCTGGAAAGGACGATCTGGTCCGAGTGGTGTCCCTGAAAACTAAAACAACATTATCAAGAGGCCTATTACAAAATATCACCACTTCTATCAGATGATTACGTTGGTAGCGAGCAAAATTCGGAATCAAGCAATAAGGAGTCTACAGCAAAAAGCACCAAAGCAAAAGAACGCGAAGCAAAAATCATGCAACTTCATAGCTTTAGCAATGTTGACTTTACTTACCATCATTTCACCCGTTCAGTGTGCCTTCAACCTACTTAGTCTAAGCAATAATCAGAGCATTTATTTGGACAAAATTTCCAACATGCACCTTGTCAGAGATCAGTGGAAACTCATTGTCTACTACGAAATGAATCCGTACTGGCAAGGCATTGAATTGTATCGCAAGTACTTCGATTATTTGGATAACATATGCTCCAAGATATCCAAACAAACAAAATGTGACGTAATGTTGTCACAACTACGTCATGAGGCCACTGAACTGGACTACTATCATCATATGTTGCTCGGTCAGCAATACACGCGCTCGAGACGCCGGCGCGGGCTTATCAACGGTGTCGGATACCTAGCGCACAGCTTGTTCGGTGTGTTAGACGAAGAGTTTGCTAAAAATACGAGAGAGACATCAATATAATCAGGATGAATCAGAAACATCTTGCTCTTTTATGGAAAAATCAAACATCCGTGGTTGAAGCTGAATATAACCTTTTGAGTCGAATCGAAGAGTCTATTAACAAGCAGTACAAGATCTTCAATGCCCACATCATAGAGCTAGAAAAGAAGCCAACATCATAACAAAGGAAATTCAGACCGAAAAATCATCAATGAATTTATTCTCTCATCCATGATAGCAAACAACATTTTGGCCAATCTTAAAACATTCAAGAAACGTTGGTGGAGACCATCACAGACATCCACTATGGGCAGTTTAATGTTTATTTATTAACGCCTGAACAACTGAATGAAGAGTTAAATATTATCTGGCCAATTATCAAAGGAATTAGCTCTGCCTATAAACAACATCCAAAACAACTTATCCAGACTCTATCATTTACTGGAAGTAAAAGCAAGGATGACAAGCCAATACTTTATTTTCGAGATCAAAATCCCGTTGGTAAGCAGGGATACCTACGAGATTTACAGGCTTATATCTATCCCGCAGCAAGTACAAAAACAGATGGTCCGCATCACACCTATCGCAGATCATATCGCGATCAACATCCAAAAGGACTCGTACGTACCATTATCAGAAGAAGAAGTTCGAAGATGTACACAGTTCAACGCTGAGACTCACCTTTGCCCGCTACAGAAACCTATTTTCCATATGAATTCGGACGATATTCTGCATCAAAAATGAAGACACAGGTCAGTGTGAAATCAAAACTTCGCCCTGCAAAGATATATGGGTTGAACTTAACAAACTAAATACGTACCTGTACTTTTGCTGTAATCAAAGGATGATAAGAATAATATGCGAGCATCATGTTACAGCGCAACGACTTAGCAAGGCCGGTATTATCATTCTCGAGGACGGCTGTTTCATTAAAAGTGAAACA
The DNA here is from genome assembly GCA_029286625.1 of Parnassius orleans. Classification (NCBI taxonomy): domain Eukaryota; kingdom Metazoa; phylum Arthropoda; class Insecta; order Lepidoptera; family Papilionidae; genus Parnassius; species Parnassius orleans. The sequence goes on along the minus strand of JAGSMP010000006.1, from coordinate 8,350,604 downwards.
TTGACAATATTTTCACACAGAAAGCAGGTCACTAATTATAATATCAAGCCCGTCCTTGCAAAATAGACATACCTCCAATCAATGATGTCATCAACCTATCTATTCCTCTCCAAAGGCTCGAGAAATTCGACGAGTCAGAAAATGAGGAGAATCGAAAACACTTGTCAAGTATTGGACACCAAATAGAGCAGCTGAAGACAAGCGACGCTGATACAGAGATGGTAAATCAGTTATCAAACCACGACCTACATCAATATGTGCTTATTTATCTTCTGCTGGGAGCAGCTATACTAGCATCAACATTATTTGCCTTGCGGAGTCTACGCCGCAGATGCGCCACACGTATACAAGGTCCCTCTCAAAGCGAAAGATCAGCTGGCTTGAATGTACAGTTCACTGGCACGAACCGAAACACAGAGCAAGCAACATCGGTCGAGCCCCGCGGTATCGCAGTTACGTCATCAGGTGAACTGAGTGCACGCGCACTGGATAAGTCGACGTCGCCTACAGTTTGCAAACGTTTTAGTGATCTTAGTGCAGTGGTGAAGTGTGAAATTTATAAGTTTTTAATTGAAATTTATAAGCTAATTTTATAGTATAATCATCGTTATCAATTAGTATCAATTTGTAATCGCCTATCAATCATCATCTGTTCTCTCTCTCTCTCCCGCAGCATGTACGGTCTTTACAAACCGCATTTTGCATAAGCATTTTACCATATTGTATCATCTTTCATTCTCATCCATTCAGTACGCATTCATTCGCCGTCGCGCATCGTACTCACTAGCAGTATTATCAAATTAAATCACATTATCAACTCAATTCTTTCTATTTTATATCAACTTCTAAGATTGTACAGCACAGCAGCTCGTACAGGTATTTTTATTTATAATTGACAAATTCTAGTTGCCGATTTTTGCACACCGTCATTACGTTATAAATATTAAGTAACGAAAAGAAACAGAAAATTTATTGTTAAAAAGAAATATTTATGATGTTTTTGTGTTGTTAAATAAAACAACGCAAAAATATCAGTATCGCACAAAACGAGTCTCTATCTCGGAATTTATATTTCACACCAAATATTCTATACTTTTTTGGAATGTAATCTTTAAGACAATACGATTTTTTTTCCCTAACGCAATAAAACCCCTAGAAGAGTTTAACGCTATAACGATACCTCATTTGTCATAACATGTATTTTAGGGAAAAATCGTAACCATCCTTTTCGTTTTGCCGGAACTGTGTAAAAAAGTAGGTTAAAAATTAAAAAGAGCTTTAACTGAGCTTAGAAATTAAACTGCATTTCCATATTTATTTTATATGCAAATTATTATATTTTCTGGAAAAAAAAAATCATTGTCTGATAACATAGAGCAACACGGGCCATCGGCGGACTGGAGGGGAGTAGCCATAGCATTTTTCTCCGGTACAGTCATGTCATTTTTTGCGGGGGGAAATCTGCCTTTCTAGTTTCACACAATTGAAAATGAAAATCTAAAAAACAGCAGATATCGGCAGTTTTTGTTCTTTAATCTAGCAGAACCGTAGATTTGAATCTGGTCACACGGAACGCAATGGGAAAGGAAACGTCAAAGTCAAACCAAAATCAAATCTAAGTCTGAAAATGAAAAGTCACTGTCAAACGAAGACTTACGATTAGACGAACGAATCGACAGCTTCCCTTATTAAAATTAAACAAATAACTATGTAAAACTCAGTGATTAAATACTCTTTTCAAATAACAAGTTTAACGAATTCAAGGAAAATATTTGAAGAAAAACTATGTCTGGTTGAAATTTTATTTTATAAATAAATTGATTTCCACTTGGGAGCAAAATTGAATTTATTAACTTTGAATGGTCTATCATTTTGGGCCTACTCTTATAATTATTTTGAAGCCTTGATCAATATAACCTTGTCGGTTGTCGGTACAGTTATCTAACCGAAACCTCGTGTCTGTTAGTATCATTAATTAAACCACTGAAGTTTATTTAATTTTACTATACTGTCAACAAGGAATCGCTTAAAGAATTAATTATTGTCGGTCCTAGTGAGTCCTAATTTGTGTAACAATTATTTAAAATAGCTCAATGAATTTAACATACTATCATTAACAAACAAGGTATATCTGAAAGAACTAATCAGTATCAGTTTCTAGTAAAACCCAACGTGTGTCAAGATAATTTAAAAATGCCTGACGGCGAAGTAGATTTTTTTCGCGACACCTGGGTTCGTTATTTAGGTAAATATTCTATTTAAATTATTTTGTAATGCAGATATTTTGAATATTATGTAATTAATTGCCCTATTGTAAAATATTTTATCTGTCTATGGATTTGAATTATTATAAATTACTAAGATAAATCCTTAATTCACTAATTTTTCTAGTAAGATATAGTTTTTGATTGATACAATAATTTTATTTATAATTATAATTGCTTACCTTTCGTCCTTAGTTATATAACGGTCACTGAATAGATCCATATTCCTCTTTTCAGGTTATGCAAATGAAGTTGGAGAATCGTTCCGCTCAATGGTGCCTTTGCGAGTAGTGCAAGCTAGTTACGGTGTTGCCTCTGCTTATGTACTCGCAGATACTGTGGACAAAAGTTGGAAAATGTTTAAGGTGTGTTTATATCTCGTGCTAACTTGATAATACTTGATCATGTACATAAGACAGAAAATAATGTGACATTAAATTCTGCCAACATGGTTATAATATTATTTACTGCCTGTTACTGTTGGTGTACTCTTGCATTTGTGTGCATAATACATGCAGACACTTGTATGAAGCTTTCATACTCTTATTTACTTTGATATCAGTCTGTAATGTTCTTGCACGGTTAAGTTTCTGAAAAAATCTACAATTAGTAAAATTTTTAAGACAGGGGCTTAATCTTTCCTTACTCGGAGGTTAAGTTTAGCCATTTTGCAATTAAATACAGACAGAATTTCTTGCACTATCTAGCAGAGAATATGGTGGCTATATAACAATGTTATGTAATTTTTACTTTATAAATGTTGTATATATGTAAACAATATAGTTAATTGTTTGGGGGATTAATCTGCTTGCATCCTTAGGAAATTTTAAATTCTGACTCCCTACACCCATCCCCTGGGAGAGCAGGAACAATCTGGTGAGAGGCTGATCTTTGCCAAATAAGAGACCCGGCCGAGGGTTAGTCACTACCCACCTGGCTAAGACTTACTGCCAAATGACGTAATTCGTGTTCCTGCACGATGTTAGGTGAAACCCTTTTCTTTGAGAAGATGGGACGGGAATGCAACTGGCTTCACACACAGAAACCGGTTGTGGTGTGGCGGTTTCTTAGTGTAGCTGCCTAGTCATTCAGGCTAGTGGTATCCGAAGCATGTTTGGCCGAAAATGGATATTTGGGGGCGCAATGAATGAGTTAGTTTCGTGTGAAAAGCTGACCCGCTATCTTATGAAAAGTCTTGGAACACCATGCCGGTTGACGACCAGAGGAGAGGGCGTGGTCTCCATGCTAGGCAACATCAATACTGTTATTCTCTACTATGATAATCTAAATTCTAAACGATAATGATACCAACGTCGGCCTGGTTTCATTTGATGCATTGTGCATAGGTCATTAGGATCTGATTAAGTTTTTATCAAAGAAGTTTAGTTTTTTGTTAGAAAATAATTTACTAAAAACATTGCAAACTGACTGAATTTTACAATTCGATGATCTGTTTTACTCATGCTGGCTTTTAATATGGTCAGATCAATTATTTTTGTTAATGGTATTCTTCTTTTATCTTCTAAGTTTCCTATTTTTTGTACAGACTTCCTACTAGAAAGTTTGTAGTGTAGACCTCCCGGATTGCACTCATTTTACTTACATAAAATTCCTCATTACTTTTGTATCAACATTTCAGAAAGACGGGCGACCGAAGAAAGTATTGTTAGAAACGGGGGATGCATTGCTGTGGCAAACTTTGGCTTCTGTTGTGATACCAGGATATGCTATAAACAGGTATACAAATATCTGGTTTTTTTAAATAGGATCAGGGTGACAAGCGAGCACACAGTCCACCTGATGGTAAGTGGTTACTGTGGCCCATAGACATCTATATCTATCCTCGTTTGCAAATCAAAATGCATATGCATTGTCAGCCGTGAGGACTAAGATGGAATGCCTCTTTTCCAGTTAAAAGGGTCTCCAGTTCTCTACACTCACCATACCAAACACAGCAGCATTAAGCTCTCATTTTATGCTGGTATTCTGTGAGAGCATGGTCCTTCCCCGGTCGAGCCGACCCATTCGTGCTACAACTATACAATTAATATAGCTGCAGCATGGCTCTACCATGTATAAAAAAAATATTTTATGAGTAATGTAGATTATATTTAATTAAATAAGATTAAAGTACTATAAATATATGAATAAATCAAGGCAGGGTACGGCAGGTCATAGTTGATCATGTATTTATTACAGAATATTATATTTTTGTGTTGGAAGCAAATCCCATGAGCTAATTGTGGCTATAAAAACATTAATGGCTTTACTTATACTGGTTGATCATAGCTTACATAAATTAAGTATTATTTATCTGTACACCAGTTTCTTTCTATTGTCATTTAGTGAAAAGAGAGCTGAAGTGTAAATGGGCCGGCCATATAGCTTGATGAACCAACAACCTGCCATGTATGATGGCCCTCCCTCACTAGAGTGGCGACCTGGTAAAACATGCAGGAAGTTGATGGATGCAGGTGGCTTAGGACCGTGCTTTGTGACATTACTTGTTGGAGGCCTATGTTTAGCAGTGAACTTGTGAAGGGCTGTAATGATGATGATAATGTTAAAATAAACAAAGTAAACTAAGCCCACTGCTAAGGCCTCTCATTTCTAAAGGTTTGTTGAAGTAGGGTTGAGTATGCTGTGCCTCAAAATCTTTTTGTTAATTTCTCAATAAGGTTTCCTCATGATATTTTTCTTTAGTATTGAGTATCTGTTAAATCAGCACTTAAAATAGAAATTAACAATTCCATAGCTGCAGCCAGGCTTGGTTTTGTTACCTTAGATTTACCAGATCGAAATTGGTATGCTCGTGTATTACTAAATTTTAAGATGAGTATGTGTCCCTGCGTTACCCTGAGCTCCTGTTTATGTTGCACATTATCTTACAGAATATGCTACTACAGCCAAAAGTTCTTCAGCAAGAATTTCCGGAAAGTTCCATTATCAGCCAGAAACTTGATGACGGTGGGTGTTGGGTTGGCATCTATACCGTTCATAGTGCACCCCATTGATAATGGTGTGACACTTTTAATGAACCTCACATATAGGAGGTGGGTCAAAGATTAGTATATGGACTGGGATCTTTTATAGTTGATGCGCTTTGTTGTATTTGGAATATAACTATAACGAAATATGTTATGGTTCATATGCAAGAATAAAATTGTACCTACCTCATGCTACAATATAGTAAGTGTGATTTTATTTATCAGTAGAATGGTTAATATGGTATTTACAGTGCAACAAATCTAAGAAATACCTTTCGATGATTCATTATTTTCATGATGCAATAACCTTGTTCAAGCATACATTCAATTTCAAATGTAAAAACAATTTCAAACAACTTTTTCGTAAAGCCAAGGAATTATGAAGTAATTTGTATTTCATTACAACATTAATCACTGATTTTAATTTTTCAAACTAGGAAAAAATATTTTAAATTAATTTCGATTGTTATATTGTTAGGTATATTACGGTAGTGTTGCGATAATTCTAAAAATATTTAAATAAAACATGTATATTCAAATAATCTAGTAAGTCTATCTTTTGTTAATCATTAAATCAGATTTATTCATATAATGATAAACGTTTTTATTTTTTCTAAAAGAGAGACAATGACTCTATGATGCCGTTAATTTTTGATTATTTGTTTATTTAAAACCTTTATTGCACATAAAGTGTACAATTGGCGTACAAGCTAAGCAGAGAAACTTAGTGATTAAGTTGCTATAAAAGCATGAATATATTAGCGTAGCCAAATTTTAAACTCAAGTTCAAATATATAATTAATGTTAAACCGTTATTGCAGTTTTTGAAAATACAAGTAAATAAGGTTTCAACTTTTATTTGAAATTATCCCAAATTGAACGTGATTTATGGGCAAAAACGTTTTTGCCTACTGATCGACCCATACGAATGTGTGCGTGCGCAGTAAAATCAGTTAAAATAATGCATTACCACGCATTTTGAATTTAAAAGATAAAAAGAATGTTTGAGATATTTTTTAATCAAATTTGGCCGGTTATTGCAAAATAACCTTGTTTAAACATACATATAAATACACTTTTAAATATATATTACTACAAATAAACAAAAACATATTAAACATAGAATCAGTTTATTTAAATTAATTTTTAATCTAATCCAGTCTTTACCAAAAAACGTGATATATTTCATATTTTAAGTTATCCGGATCTAATGTAATCCCTCATTACTTGGCAAACTATAATTGATTACCAACTCTAAAGAATCAATATTGGTATCTCTTTAAGACATGAACACTGTATTGTTTGTGTAGGGTCAGTTTATTTGGTCCACATGCCTATTTTAAGAAATCTGATAGCTGTATAAAGGTATTTCTTAGATTTGTTGCATTATGGTGGCGTTTTATTAAGAAGAGATTTAGGTGGAGATAATATGTGTTCAATTTTCAAAATTTCAACATGTATTTTATGCTATTATTAATGTGTTATCAAACTGGTATTTGTTCCGAACTTGCCGACTTCATGCCGAACGTCCACCGCGAACTAAAGTATGTGAAAACTAGGCTCAGTGAACTAAGCTAAGCTAACCTCGAAAATCGTTGCACGTCCACCGAAAAATAAGCTAAAGGCGCCAGAGGGGTAAGGTTGTGAAGATGCGCTTAGCTTAGTTAGTTTGACTTAGTTTGGCTATTTTACCTAGCTTAGCAGGCATAGTTTGCGGTGGACGCACATGTATGAAAAACTGGCTAAGCTATACGAGCTAAGATAAACTAAGTTAGTTTAGTTTGCGGTGGACGTTCGGCTTTAATCTTTTCCTTACTTACTATCTTTCTTTAATTGCTACTGGTGCTTGGTGGGCTTCTTTTTTTATTTCTTTCATTTTATTTGCTTGCGTTCTTATTTCTTTCCTTGCTTTAATTTCCTCATCTTGATTATATTACCTTGCAGGTTTGAAATGTCCTTTTCTTGTGTTTCTAATTCTTATAACTAATAACTACAGATTTTATCGCGTTTATCAGTTTATTCTAAAATCCCGACATTTTCGAGTACCCTGCAGCACACATTGTCACAAATAAACGCGATGAAGATTTGACTTCATAGTCCCTGCTACCAGTCGTCGATCTGGGTTAATTAACCTTAGCGTAAACGAGATGGTTATATCAATTGGATCCTTCTGGGATATCCCATAGTAGCCTCTTACGATACGCACGGGACGTAATGGGGTGATGGGTCTTGCGCCGCCGCAACACGGCGTATTATCAAAATTGGTTTCATAATATTTATTTCCTTTTTCTACCGACTTCAAAAAGGAGACGGCACTCAATTCGACTGTATGTTCTTTTTTTTAATGTGTTACCTCATAACTTTTTTCTGGGTGAACCGATTTCGATGATTCTTTTTTTATTTGAAAGCTGGTGCTTATCATGTGGTCCCATATAAATTTGATCAACGTCCGACCAATAGTTTTTGAGTTATTCTTAATAATTAATATTAAAGTCGGTTGTAAAACATTTTTAATTTTAAATTATGGCCGCATGCTGTTACTGTTTCAGCCTATCTAAAGTCTACTGCTGAACATAGGCCTCCTCCATAGATTGCCATATAGTTGCCATGGAGTTAATTGCCATAGCTGCACGCTTGGTGTTAGCAACCACAGTTTGTAATGTTGCTCATCTCCTGGGTTGTTTCCCTCTGTCGCCTCTTAGGACACCCACGGTACGATATAGGGTAGTGGATATTCTTACACCCCACACACACATGCACGTTTTTAAATACCATTTTTTGCCAACTGACAACATATGTAATTGTGTATTTAATGTTCTAACATAAGCGCTGGTAGGGGCAGGCGAGGGTTGATGTGCTTCTAACTCTAGCCTTTAATTTGCAACTTCCGTAATCAAGTACGAATATTATAAGTGTGTAAAGTTTGTGGCAAGGATCGACTGTAGTTTCAGAGCGGCAAAGTTATAATATTCGTACTTTACTATAAATATTCTGCACAATGTCGCACGTGATAATTTATTCTAGTTCAGATATAAGGACCGCTGTTTACCTAGCTTTAAAAATAATGTTATAGCTTTAGTGATGCGATCGATATTATTTTTATAAAATGTGCACAATCTAATACTGATATTCGGAAATGATTATATTTTCTATTTTAATTTAAAGTAGCAACTTATCGTCGAATCTCGTTAAAAAAATTTACCTTACAAGTACTTGTCAAGAAATTTGTTCCTTTCTTGACTGAAATTTTGTATAAAGTATAATAGAGTAAATAAGACATTGAAAGTGTATTTTGTGTTAAATAGAGAATAAAAGAAAACAACAGCCAATAATGACGACATTACACATTAAAGTAGAAAAATGTTCTTTTTAAAAACATGGTTTTTACCGTAAGATTAATGTAGTAAGATATATATTGTGTACATATTGACATTATTTTACATTTGTTTCTTTGTGCCTTAAATTAATTTATATATTATGCTAGTGCATGTTGAATGTTCATACTGGTTCATACTAAATGTGTAACCGTTAACTGAGAAAAAAATGTCGTACAATATTTACATTCCTATTGGTATTTTTAGGTGAATTATCTGAATCCTTGTCTACAATATTGTGACTATTTTTATTAGTCTGTAGTAAGCTTTATTAGAAATTTATAGGCTGTGATAGATGAAATTTATTTCATGATTTTCGATTGAGCTCTTGATCGAGTAGGGATAAATATCTATAAGATATAATTTTATCGATAAACTTGAGTGTGTTGCCCATCCCTATTAGAACCTTATACTTGGAGACTCAGTAACTGCCTACTAATTTTATGCTTTTTTCTTCATTCAAAAATTCCCACCTTAAAATTCGATTAAGGTAGACGCCAGTTAATTAAGGATAGTCCTTTAAAAAATAATAAATCGAAAATATAATGACGTGACGTCCGGCCACAGTATATTGTGTTCTGCCATATCTGTTCATTACAATATCGTCTCGCTTGTGAAAGTTTATGATAACAAGTTTTTTGCACACAGGCTGGAGATTAAATTATAGGTTGACTAGTGGCTGCAACGCATATAGAAATGCATATTCTCAAATTCACGGCCGAATTTTTTTTAGGTATTATAATACCTAATTCTTTAGATCTACTAGTTTTTTTAAATTATTAATCCTTCAATAGCGTTGAATCTCAAATCAATTGCCGTTCATTATATAATGTAAAAAGGATATGTGAGATTTTTAGGTGGGAAAAATCAATTAAATTTATTTTATAAATCCTTTCATTCAACACATGGAAATGACAAGTGTCGTTCGTCAATTATTTAGTAGAAAGTTTATCGCCATTTTAGTATGGTTACACAAATTATACAATTAGTTGCAAGTTGTTGATTGGATTAGCATTTTCTACTCGACGCTAAAAGCGAGTGAAAGAGAGTGCCGAAGCTTTACACAAGCGCGAGGTTCACCTATAGTAGAACAGATATAGGAAATAACGCAATATTTAGTTCATTAATAGGATCAGGCGTTATTTTAACCTTCTCAGAAGTGGGAGGAGGCTTGTGCCCAGCAGTGGGACGTATATAGACTGTTACTTTGGGCGTTATTTTGCGGAAATATAGACTGTTACTTTGGGCGTTATTTTGCGGAAATAAATTATATTAAAGATGTTAAAATTTTATTAGCTAAGATCCGCGTAATAACATAAAAAAAACTAGTTTTTTTTTTATAGAATGTGGGTGACAAACGAGCACACAGTTGACCTGATGATAAGTGGATGCTGTGGCCCATAGACATCTACATTTATCTTTGATTAAGTGTCAAAATGCAGATGCGTTGTCACCCCTGAGGACTACGATGGAATGCCTCGCTTCCAGTAAAAATGGTCTCAGTTACTCTACACTCACCTTACGAAACACAGTATTCTGTGAGAGCGTGGTCCTTCCCTGCGTGGACACATTCGTGCTACAACCATAATATAGCTGCAGCGTGGCTTTACCACGCACAAAACACACATCTTTTCAAACTAGGTAAGACAGTTTATTTTTATTGCGCGGCTCTTAGCTATTTAATTTTTAACATCTTTAATAGTAATGTTTAGTACTTACGCGATATTTAGTATTGTCGATGCTGGCATCGCTTATTATCTCTATCTGCTACTGCAGGTGCGTGCGTTGCCTGTATGAAACTTCCGCATTCTCTTGCACTCTTAAAAGTTTATTGTGGTAATTTTTATAGCAAATGAAAAAATGTATTTATGTAATGTAATTTGTGATGAGCGCCTACAGATAGTGCAGGCCTAGGTATTATTATAGTGCAATAATAAAATAAGTATCGTTATTAATCTGTTATTAAAAGTATTGCCTCTAAAGTTGTTTCTTTTACTATAATACTTCTCAGTTCTGTATCTTGCATCCAGTGGCGTAACTATGTAACCAAGAGCCCGGGCAAAATGAAATTGAGAACTTATTTAAACTAAACTAAATATTTTAAATGTTACGTAAAATCAAATCGAGTGCATTAAATTCAGAGCACAATTAGTTACAACACTATCGGGATTTATGATGAAGGATTATTCGCTTAGAATTCCCTCCTACCCAAACAATGTAGTTGCCATGCTAAAAGCACTGTTACACCCCGTTATGTTTATGTTCTGGAGGTGGAAGAAAGTTTTGTGATTTCAGATCGAGCCGTTCGATTTTTGTTGGTCAGGGCCAAAAAGTTTAAAGTAGATTTTTTAAATTCAAAATTCAAATAGCATAATATAACTTTTTTTTATAACTGCCCGCCTAGCCCTACAGTAGCTACGCCACTGCTTGCACCAACCTATGGACGCTGAATGGACAAGCGCTATAACATTTTTCTGTTGCTAATTTTAAAGCTTTCCGTTTTTTAAGTTTAGAATTTTAGGAAAAAGTGAGTTACGCATTTTTGTGCGCACGCGACTAAAAAAGTAGGTCGCGTTTCAGTTAATAGTTTTACTTAAATACTGTTACGACAGCCAGTTGGGTTAATGTTACCGAAGATTTTTATCTTCGGTAACATCAATACAAACACAATCCTTTTTTATACAATACTATTTCAGGATGTCGACAAAACGCCACCTACCGGGTTCAATTGCGAATCTAAACCATTATCTAATCAACTTAATCACATACACAAAATTTCATCAAAATCGGTCCAGCTGTTTGGGAGGTTCAGTCACATACACAGACAGAAGAATTATATAATATATAATATGTATGTATTATACATATAAAACTTCCTCTTGAATCATTCTGTCTATTGATGAAAACCGCATCAAAATCCGTTGCGTAGTTTAAAAGATCTAAGCGTACAGACGGCGACTTTGTTTTATATTATGTAGAGAAGGGTGAAAAACGAACACACATTCCACCTGATGGTAAAGATACTGTTGCCCATAGATGTTCTATAATCTATCCTTGATTAAGAATTGAAATACAGATGCATTGTCACCCGTGAGGATTAAGATTGAATGCTTCTTCACCAGTGAAATTGGTTTCCGGTTCACTACTTTTACATAACGGTATACGGTACGGGTATACACGGCATTCTATGGGAGCGTGGTAGGTACTTCCCGGTCGAGCCGACCCATTTTTGTATAAAATAGCTGTAGCATGACTAGTACCACGTATGATTTATTTTATTAAGGATTTGTTTTATATATATAAACATACTCTAGTAATCGTAAAACTTTTATTTAAAACGTAACTTCTCAATAATTACGACACTGTGTGACTAATTTATGGACGGAAAAACTCAAGTGCAATCAGATTGATTTTATAAATCCTTCATTATACACAGAAATAAGAAAACTTTTCGCTAATTATTATTTTGTAGACAGTTTATCACCATTTTAGTGTAGTAACACAAGTTTTTAATCGGAAGAAAATTTTGTCTTCCATTCGACTTTAATTGTACTTAAATTAGCAGCGCCTTCAATAATTTTATAGCAAAAAATTATTTATTTATATTTACGCTGTTTTGCTATTGAAATTGTCTAGACGGTTAAGTGAGTTAAAGTACGTTACTTTTTATTTAGTTTACAGTCACCGACAACAATACCTACCATTAACAAAAGGAAAACAAAATTCAAAAGACTTCTTACTATCTAACCTATCTATGCGGTAGCGAAAAGGCAGAGATCCAGTTCGGCTGGATCACCATAATCGGATTCGTATCAAATTCCCAATACAATACAATAATCAATAAATCTCTTCAGTTACAGAATCAATTATTCCCTTTTCAATATTAGTTATTCCTTTGTTTCTTTGAGGTTTATTTTTCACTATGGATACTAAGAAAATTCCCGCATTTTTTTTAAATCGAAACAATGCATCTGAAACTGCACGCAATATCAATGATGTATGCAATGCGTATTTAATTTAATGATCTACCACTATAACGATCGAACTGTGCGTTATTAGTCAATCGCTTTTGTTCGGGAAATTTTGACCTCACATATGAATCTCGTGGCCGTCCGGAGAAGATTGATAATGACGAACTGAAGACGATAGTGGAAGCGGATCCGACTCGAACTACGGCTGAGCTAGCGTCGGTTTTTGGCAGCAAGTGTGGCAAGTGGCCGGCGTCCAAGAATGCTACACATTGCTGAGAGTCGGAGAGATGGGAGGTTTGAGTCGAAAGATGAATGAGCGTTGAGAAGTTGATTCTATACGACAATGGCAAGCGTTTTAATGTGGTAGAGCCATGCTGTAGCTATATTATGGTTGCACAAAGGGGTCGGTTCGACCGCGGAAGCACCACGCTCTCACAGAATACCAGCGTAAAATAGCAGCTCAATGCTGCTGTGTTTCGTGTGGTGAGTGCAGAGAACCGGATACCCTTTTTACTGGAAACGAGACTTTCCATCTTAGCCCTCAGGGGTGACAACGCATCCGCGTTTTGATTCTTAATCGAGGATAGATGTAGATATTTATGTACCACATCATCCACTTACCATCAGGTGGACTGTGCTAGTTTGTCACCCTTATTCTATAAAAAAAAGCGTTTATCACAATGGTAAGATCCAGGTGCCCAAATCAAACAGTGCTCGAAGCGAACGTTGACAAAGAAACTAATGTTATTTATGTAGTACGTATGATTGAGATAAATAAATGTTAAATAAAAGAAAATATTGTTTAGTCTATAGTGTTAGGATATGACGTGATGATAGTATGAAAGAAGTTATTATGAATGACTTATGAGTATTATAGTTTCTTTTATTTTCTACCGACTTCAAACAGAAGGAGGTACTCAATTCGACTGTATGTTTTTTTTTATGTGTGTTACTTCATAACTTTTTCTGGGTGAACCGATTTCGATGATTCTTCACATGTGGTCCCATATAAATTTGATCAAGGTCTGACCAATAGTTTATGAGTTATTCTAAATAATTTATATTGAAGTCGGTTGTACAATTTTAAATTATTTATTTTAAATTCAGCGAAAGGAAAGAAAGAAAGATCGTTAAGTATCGTAAATTTCATCATAATTATCATCATCATCAACATTACCGTCTATAAAAGGTCCACTGCTGAACATAGGCTTACACCCTTAGATTGTCCCATAGAAAGGATTGAGTTTGGAAATAGTTGCCACACTTGGTAGGCGGTGTCGGCAACCGCAGTTTTTTATTATTATTGGGTTGTTATGAGAATGCTTTGTAGTGGCGCTGTAAGAATATCCACTACCCCATATCGTCCGTGGGTGTCGTAGAAGCGACACAGAGAATTTATTTCCCTGTGTCGCTTCATAAGACACAGGAGATGGGCGGCAACGTCTTCCTGATGACTGCTAAATAAAATTAAAAAACTTCGGTTGCCAACCCGCTTGCCTAGCGTGGTTTTCCTCTGTCGCTTCTTACAACACCCATGAGACGATATGTGATAAATTTTGCATTTAAATGTTATACAAATTAAAATTAATCAGGCTATTAACATAGCTAAAATAAAAGCCATGTCACAAGAACTAGTAAACAATTAATTTATTTTGATATGTAACACGTATATCTTGTTGAACTAGTTTCTCAAAGCAAACGTAACGGTGTTAGCTCTTCGTATTAAAGTAAGCACATCAAATAATAATTATAACATAGTTCTTAGCAGAATTCAAAAAAGGAGATGTTACTGAATTTGATTGATTCATATTGTACGTACTCGTATGTTGTGCTTGTGTAGTGTCTTCGCTAATTGTGAACCGATTTCGATGTTTTCTTTTATTAAATAGATTACTTTGAGGATAGCTGCAAATAAATTTAGAGAGAAATAATTCCACCTCTAATTTTTAATATAAACTGGCTGGTACCCGGCGCGCATTGCTGCCGCAGAAGAAATAATTGTGGAAATATCGTTTTAAATTTGGAATTTTTTGGATATTCAATGAAGTTGAATGATATATATGACTTTCAAATAAATTTGTCAGTACGATACGCACGCCACCTGCTGTAAGTTAATTGTACTATGCCTATAACCTTCGCGTAAGTGCAAGCAGTAAGTTGACAAAGTTTTAGCTCAATCTGATGAACGGTATGACGGCGCATATAATACGAACAAACAAACATTTTCTTTATATATTAGATTTGTTGACGACATTCTAGCGTTATTACCTTGATCTTGTTATATTTTTTAGTCCATTTAATAGGCCGAAACATTTTATCTAGAACTAAAAGGAATAAACTAATTTCTATATTATTAATAGTTTCTGAAAAAAAAGTAAAAAGTAAAGTTACAGCCTATATACGTCCCACTGCTGGGCACAGGCCTCCTCTCATTTCTGAGAGGGTTTTAGGGCAAGGAAATGTCCGCCGTGCTGCCCCATTGCGTGTTGGCGAACTTCACATGTCTTCGAAATATTTTTTTTTTATTTCTCAGACATGCAGGTTTCCTCACGATGTTTTCCTTCACCGCCGAGCACGTGGTAAATCAGCACTTAAAATTGCAATTAACAATTTCATTGGTGCCGGCGGGGATCGAACCCGGGTTGCTCGCGTACTGTGTAACTTACAGCGAGCGCTAACCATCTGAGCTACCACGGCTCTATATATATATAGTTCTATATATCTATAGTTTCTGAAATCGGGGCTTAAATTCTAATACATTTACCTGGTAGAGCCATGGAGCAGGAATGGGTCGGCTCGACCGAAGTAGGACCACGCTCTCACAGAATACCAGCGAAGGAGGCATTTCATCTTAGTATATTTGTAAGAATAAAATGCAGTTTCAAACTTTGATTAAATTTATTTTGTAAAATATTATTTACAGCCTTCAAGAAAAGAGCCTACTCTTTTTAAAAGGCCGGCAACGCATCTGCAATTCCCCTGGTGTTGCAGTTGTTCATGGGCGGCGGTAGTCCCTTACCATCAGGTGAGCCGTATGCTCGTTTGCCTCCTCTCATATAAAAAAAAACACTGAACTCAACTATGCAGCTAGGGCACGTCACGACGTCGGAAAAGGGGGAGAATGACAATGTTGCCTAAACTAATTATCCTTTATTGGGTTGCAAGTTATGTATACTTATTTACCACAAATTTTATGTTTAAGATTTTCTTGAATATTTCTCAGAAATGACAACGCATCTGTATTATGATTCTTAATCTAGGATAGATGTAGATATCTATAGGCCTCAGCAGTCACTTACCTTCAGGTCACAGAACACAATTACTCTCTACCAAGAGCTTCAGGTGAATTATGTGACCGTTTGCCACCCTTATTCTATAAAAAACGCTATGCCTTACCACCGATTTCAGAAGTTATTAAGTTTCAATTATTTTATTATTTTTCTACCGACTTCAAACAGGAGGAGGTACTCAATTCGACTGTAAGTTTTTTTATATTAAGTGTTACCTCATAACTTTTTTCTAGGTGAACCGATTTCGATGATTCTTTTTTATTTGAAAGCTGGTGCTTCTCATGTGGTCCCATATAAATTTAATCAAGGTCTGACCAATAGTTTTTGAGTTATTCTTAATAATTTATATTGAAGTCGGTTGTACACATTTTTTAATTATTATTATAAACTCTTTTCGTTGTAGCTGTTATGTTACTGCAACACGAATGGGTCAGCTTTATAATGGAAGGTCCACGTTCGCACAGAATAATAGCGTAAAATAGCACCATGATGCTCTTGTGTTTCGTATGATGAGTGACGGGAACCGAAGATCTTTATTACAAGTAACCAAGCAATCCAGTAAACCAAGCAATGGGCGGTAAAAATTTAACTAACGAGAATAGGCGAATTACGTATGACGAGATTCAGCACATATTGCAGATTGTTTATAGGATAAGGGTGACAAGCGAGCACACAGTCCACATGATGGTAAGTGGATGCTGTGGCCCATAGACGATTTAGAATAAAACCTAAAATCCTCGATTAAGACTAAAATGCAGATCACCTGAGGACTAAGATGGAATGCTATTTCCAGTAAAAGGGTCTCCGGTTTTCTATACTCGCCATACGAAACACAGAAGCATTAAGCTGCTTTTTCACGTTGGTATTCTGTGAGCGTGGTCCTTCCTGCGTGGACACATTCGTGCTACAACCATAATATAGCTGCAGCGTGGCTTTACCACGCAGAAAACACATCTTTTCAAACTAGGTAAGACAGTTTATTTTTATTGCGCGGCTCTTAGCTATTTAATTTTAACATCTTTAATAGTAATGTTTAGTACTTACGCGATATTTAGTATTGTCGATGCTGGCATCGCTTATTATCTCTATCTGCTACTGCAGGTGCGTGCGTTGCCTGTATGAAACTTCCGCATTCTCTTGCACTCTTAAAAGTTTATTGTGGTAATTTTTATAGCAAATGAAAAAATGTATTTATGTAATGTAATTTGTGATGAGCGCCTACAGATAGTGCAGGCCTAGGTATTATTATAGTGCAATAATAAAATAAGTATCGTTATTAATCTGTTATTAAAAAGTATTGCCTCTAAGAAGTTGTTTCTTTTACTATAATACTTCTCCAGTTCTGTATCTTGCATCCAGTGGCGTAACTATGTAACCAAGAGCCCCGGGGCAAAAATGAAATTGAGAACTTATTTAAACTAAACTAAATATTTTAAATGTTACGTAAAATCAAATCGAGTGCATTAAATTCAGAGCACAATTAGTTACAATACTATCGGGATTTATGATGAAGGATTATTCGCTTAGGGGAATTCCCCTCTCTTTCCAAACAATGTAGTTGCCATGCTAAAAGCACTGTTACACCCCGTTATGTTTATGTTCTGGAGGTGGAAGAAAGTTTTGTGATTTCAGATCGAGCCGTTCGATTTTTGTTGGTCAGGGGCCAAAAAGTTTAAAGTAGATTTTTTTAAATTCAAAATTCAAATAGCATAATATAACTTTTTTTTATAACTGCCCCGCCTGGCCCTACGGTAGCTACGCCACTGCTTGCACCAACCTATGGACGCTGAATGGACAAGCGCTATAACATTTTTCTGTTGCTAATTTTAAAGCTTTCCGTTTTTTTTTAAGTTTAGAATTTTAGGGAAAAAGTGAGTTACGCACATTTTTGTGCGCACGCGACTAAAAAAGTAGGTCGCGTTTCAGTTAATAGTTTTACTTAAATACTGTTACGACAGCCAGTTGGGTTAATGTTACCGAAGATTTTTTATCTTCGGTAACATCGGTACAGGCACAATCCTTTTTTTTATACAATACTATTTCAGGATGTCGACAAAAACGCCACCTACCGGGTTCAATTGCGAATCTAAACCATTATCTAATCAACTTAATCACATACACAAAATTTCATCAAAATCGGTCCAGCTGTTTAGGAGGAGTTCAGTCACATACACACGGACAGAAGAATTATATAATATATAATATGTATGTATTATACATATAAAACTTCCTCTTGAATCATTCTGTCTATTGATGAAAACCGCATCAAAATCCGTTGCGTAGTTTAAAAGATCTAAGCGTACAGACGGCGACTTTGTTTTATATTATGTAGAGAAGGGTGAAAAACGAACACACATTCCACCTGATGGTAAAGATACTGTTGCCCATAGATGTTCTATAATCTATCCTTGATTAAGAATTGAAATACAGATGCATTGTCACCCGTGAGGATTAAGATTGAATGCTTCTTCACCAGTGAAATTGGTTTCCGGTTCACTACTTTTACATAACGGTATACGGTACGGGTATACACGGCATTCTATGGGAGCGTGGTAGGTACTTCCCGGTCGAGCCGACCCATTTGTAGTAAAACTATAAAATAGCTGTAGCATGACTAGTACCACGTATGATTTATTTTATTAAGGATTTGTTTTATATATATAAACATACTCTAGTAATCGTAAAACTTTTATTTAAAACGTAACTTCTCAATAATTATGACACTGTGTAACTAATTTATGGGCGGAAAAACTCAAGTGCAATCAGATTGATTTTATAAATCCTTCATTATACACAGAAATAAGAAAACTTTTCGCTAATTATTATTTTGTAGACAGTTTATCACCATTTTAGTGTAGTAACACAAGTTTTTAATCGGAAGAAAATTTTGTCTTCCATTCAACTTTAATTGTACTTAAATTAGCAGCGCCTTCAATAATTTTATAGCAAAAAATTATTTATTTATATTTACGCTGTTTTGCTATTGAAATTGTCTAGACGGTTAAGTGTGTTAAAGTACGTTACTTTTTATTTAGTTTACAGTCACCGATAACAATACCTACCATTAACAAAAGGAAAACAAAATTCAAAAGACTTCTTACTATCTAACCTATCTATGCGGTAGTGAAAAGGCAGAGATCCAGTTCGGCTGGATCACCATAATCGGATTCGTATCAAATTCCCAATACAATACAATAATCAATAAATCTCTTCAGTTACAGAATCAATTATTCCCTTTTCAATATTAGTTATTCCTTTGTTTCTTTGAGGTTTATTTTTCACTATGGATACTAAGAAAATTCCCGTATTTTTTTTAAATCGAAACAATGCATCTGAAACTGCACGCAATATTAATGATGTATGCAATGCGTATTTAATTTAATGATCTACCACTACTAGCGATCGAACTGTGCGTTATTAGTCAATCGCTTTTGTTCGGGAAATTTTTTGACCTCACATATGAATCTCGTGGCCGTCCGGAGAAGATTGATAATGACGAACTGAAGGCGATAGTGGAAGCGGATTCGACTCGAACTACGGCTGAGCTAACGTCGGTTTTTGGCAGCAAGTGCAGCAAGTGGCCCGCGTCCAAGTATACTACACATTGCTGAGAGTCAGAGAGATGGGAGGTTTGAGTCGAAAGATGAATGAGCGATGAGAAGTTGATTCTATACGACAATGGCAAACGTTTTAATGTGGTAGAGCCATGCTGTAGCTATATTATGGTTGCACGAATGGGTCGGTTCGACCGCGGAAGCACCACGCTCTCACAGAATACCAGCGTAAAATAGCAGCTCAATACTGCTGTGTTTCGTATGGTGAGTGCAGAGAACCGGATACCCTTTTTACTGGAAACGAGGCATTCTATCTTAGCCCTCAGGGGTGACAACGCATCCGCGTTTTGATTCTTAATCGAGGATAGATGTAGATATTTATGTACCACATCATCCTCTTACCATCAGGTGGACTGTGCTAGTTTGTCACCCTTATTCTGTAAAAAAAGCGTTTATCACAATGGTAAGATCCAGGTGCCCAAATCAAACAGTGCTCGAAACGAACGTTGACAAAGAAACTAGTGTTATTTATGTAGTACGTATGATTGAGATAAATAAATGTTAAATAAAAGAAAACATTGTTTAGTCTATAGTGTTGGGATATGACGTGATGATAGTATGAAAGAGAAGATATTATGAATAACTTATGAGTATTATAGTTTCTTTTATTTTCTACCGACTTCAAACAGGAGGAGGTACTCAATTCGACTGTATGTTTTTTTTATGTGTGTTACCTCATAACTTCTTTCTGGGTGAATCGATTTCGATGATTCTTAACATGTGGTCCCATACAAATTTGATCAAGGTCTGACCAATAGTTTTTGAGTTATTCTTAATAATTTATATTGAAGTCGGTTGTACAAAATTTTAAATTATTTATTTTATTTATGCCAAAATTCAGCGAAAGGAAAGAAAGAAAGATCGTTAAGTATCGTAAATTTCATCATAATTATCATCATCATCAACATTACCGTCTATAAAAGGTCCACTGCTGAACATAGGCTTACACCCTTAGATTGTCCCATAGAAAGGAATGAGTTTGGAAATAGTTGCCACACTTGGTAGGCGGTGTCGGCAACCGCAGTTTTTTATTATTATTGGGTTGTTATGAGAATGCTGTGTAGTGGCGGTGTAAGAATATCCACTACCCCATATCGTCCCGTGGGTGTCGTAAGAGGCGACACAGGGAATTTATTTCCCTGTGTCGCTTCATAAGACACAGGAGATGGGCGGCAACGTCTTCCTGATGACTGCTAAATAAAAATAAAAAACTTCGGTTGCCAACCCGCTTGCCTAGCGTGGTTTTCCTCTGTCGCTTCTTACAACACCCATGGGACGATATGTGATAAATTTTGCATTTAAATGTTATACAAATTAAAATTAATCAGGCTATTAACATAACTAGCTAAAATAAAAGCCATGTCACAAGAACTAGTAAACAATTAATTCCATTGTAACACGTATATCTTGTTGAACTAGTTTCTCAAAGCAAACGTAACGGTGTTAGCTCTTCGTATTAAACTAAGCACATCAAATAATAATTATAACATAGTTTTTAGCAGAATTCAAAAAAGGAGATGTTACCGAATTTGACTCATTCATTTTGTATGTACTACTCGAATGTTATGCTTGTGTGGTGTCTTCGCTAATTGTGAACCAATTTCGATGTTTTCTTTTATTAAATAGATTACTTTGAGGATAGCTCCAAATAAATTTAGAGAAATTATTCCACCCCAAATTTTTAATATAAACTGGCTGGTAGTCGGCGCATTGCTGCCGCAGAAGAAATAATTGTGGAAATATCGTTTTAAATTTGGAATTTTTTGGATATTCATTGAAGTTGAATGATATATAATATATGACTTTCAAATAAATTTGTCAGTACGATACGCACGCCACCTACTGTAAGTTAATTGTACTATGCCTATAACCTTCGCGTAAGTGCAAGCAGTAAGTTGACAAAGTTTTAGCTCAGTCTGATGAACGGTATGGCGGCGCATATAATACGAACAAACAAACATTTTTTTTTATATATTAGATTTGTTGACGACATTCTAGCGTTATTACCTTGATCTTGTCATATTTTTTAGTCCATTTAATAGGCCGAAACATTTTATCTACAACTAAAAGGAATAAACTAATTTCTATATTATTAATAGTTTCTGAAAAAAAAGTAAAAAGTAAAGTTACAGCCTATATACGTCCCACTGCTGGGCACAGGCCTCCTCTCATTTCTGAGAGGGTTTTAGGGCAAGGAAATGTCCGCCGTGCTGCCCCATTGCGTGTTGGCGAACTTCACATGTCTTCGAAATATTTTTTTTTTATTTCTCAGACATGCAGGTTTCCTCACGATGTTTTCCTTCACCGCCGAGCACGTGGTAAATCAGCACTTAAAATTGCAATTAACAATTTCATTGGTGCCGGCGGGGATCGAACCCGGGTTGCTCGCGTACTGTGTAACTTACAGCGAGCGCTAACCATCTGAGCTACCACGGCTCTATATATATATAGTTCTATATATCTATAGTTTCTGAAATCGGGGCTTAAATTCAAATACACTTACCTGGTAGAGCCATGGAGCACGAATGGGTCGGCTCGACCGAAGTAGGACCACGCTCTCACAGAATACCAGCGAAGGAGGCATTTCATCTTAGTATATTTGTAAGAATAAAATGCAGTTTCAAACTTTAATTAAATTTATTTTGTAAAATATTATTTACAGCCTTCAAGAAAAGAGCCTACTCTTTTTAAAAGGCCGGCAACGCATCTGAAAATCCCCTGGTGTTGCAGTTGTTCATGGGCGGCGGTAGTCCCTTACCATCAGGTGAGCCGTATGCTCGTTTGCCTCCTCTCATATAAAAAAAAAAAACACTGAACTCAACTATGCAGCTAGGGCACGTCACGACGTCGGAAAAGGGGGAGAATGACAATGTTGCCTAAACTAATTATTCTTTATTGGGTTGCAAGTTATGTATACTTATTTACCACAAATTTTATGTTTAAGATTTTCTTGAATATTTCTCAGGAATGATAACGCATCTGTATTATGATTCTTAATCTAGGATAGATGTAGATGTCTATGGGCCTCAGCAGTCACTTACCTTCAGGTCACAGAACACAATTACTCTCTACCAAGAGCTTCAGGTGAATTATGTGACCGTTTGCCACCCTTATTCTATAAAAAACGCTATGCCTTACCACCGATTTCAGAAGTTATTAAGTTTCAATTATTTTATTATTTTCTACCGACTTCAAACAGGAGGAGGTACTCAATTCGACTGTAAGTTTTTTTTTATAGTATGTGTTACCTCATAACTTTTTTCTAGGTGAACCGATTTCGATGATTCTTTTTTTATTTGAAAGCTAGTGCTTCACATGTGGTCCCATAAATGTCCCATATAATATAATGATCAAGGTCTGACCAATAGTTTTTGAGTTATTCTTAATAATTTATATTGAAGTCGGTTGTACAAATTTTTTAATTATTATTATAAACTCTTTTCGTTGTAGAGGTACGTTGTAGCTGTTATTTTGCTGCAACACGAATGGGTCAGCTTTATAATGGAAGGTCCACGTTCGCACAGAACAATAGCGTAAAATAGCACCATGATGCTCTTGTGTTTCGTATGATGAGTGACGGGAACCGAAGATCTTAACCAAGCAATCCAGTAAACCAAGCAATGGGCGGTAAAAATTTAACTAACGAGAATAGGCGAATTACGTATGACGAGATTCAGCACATATTGCAGATTGTTTATAGGATAAGGGTGACAAGCGAGCACACAGTCCACATGATGGTAAGTGGATGCTGTGGCCTATAGAGGATTTAGAATAAAACCCTAAAATCCTCGATTAAGAATAAAAATGCAGAACACCCCTGAGGACTAAGATGGAATGTTATTTCCAGTAAAAAGGGTCTCCGGTTTTCTATACTCGCCATACGAAACATAAGCATTAAGCTGCTATTTCACGTTGGTATTCTGTGAGAGCGTGGTCCTTCCCTGGTCGAGCCGATCCGTTCGTGCTTCAAACATAATATGTCTGCAGCGTGGCAATTTAATTAACATGTAATAAAAATTAAATAAGAACAAAAAACAACGATAGTTTAGTTTCTCGTTTCCAGAAATGTGTGCCTCAGTCAAGATGAAACCGAACAGGTAAAACAAGTTTCACTTGAGTAGGGCTTCAAAGTGATGCAAACCCGGCATAGAAGTCAATGGACTTGCATTCTATACAGTTAGTGTTATAGATAACTCGCATCGTAAGTTTGCACCTTGCTATTTATAGAAGTGCACCAGGTACTGGAATTCCTAAATACCATAGACCAGAAAACAAAGTTTTTTCTTGTTATTATTTTTGTCAATTGGTAATGTAACTTGTACCTTTCGTTACTGGCAGTAATTACATACATATAACATAACATAAACACTCACGCCTGTCACCCAGAGGGGATGGCAGAGATTATGGACTTCCATTTGGCACGATCCTGACACACCTCTCTCGCCTCCTCCACATCCATATACCTACGCATACACGCTCGTCGGTTAAGGGTACTCTTAATTTGGCCCATTTTCAATATATCGCCTAGGGCGTCCCTTCCCGACTCTGGCAGTAATTACTTTTACATTTTACAAGTGTCCGTCATAATATAAAGTAGTTGAATTTATTAACTTTGTGTACTTACATATTTTTTCATGTTTTACAAAGTGTTGTACCCCTGATTTAATTACTAAATAACTCACTTTCATTCTTCGAACACAAGAGTTTTGTAACAATAAATATAAATTCTTCTCCTTTGTAAGCCCGTAAAGTTCACTACTGGACTTGTGCTAATTAAATTCAAATTCATTTTTATTTGTGAATGAATACAGGTAATAAGTACAGACAGAATAGATCTTCAACTTTTCTTTGACAGAACCCTTAACCCTTTTATAATCATTATGGATAATTTACGGATAACCTATACGTGGTACCACGTACCACGTGGTAGAGCCACGCTGCAGCTATATTATGGTTGTAGCATGAATAGGTCGACTCGACCCTTGTAAGACCACGCTCTCACAGAATACCAGTGTAAAATAGCAGCTTAATGCTATTGTGTCTCGTATGGTAGAGAACCGGATACCCTTTTTACTGGAAACGAGGCATTTCATTTTCATCTTAGCCCTTAGGGGTGACAACGCATCCGCATTTTGATTCTTAATCGAGGATAGATGTAGATATTTACACTCACCATACGAAACACAGCAACTTAGAGCTGCTGTGTTTCGTATGGTGAGTGTAGAGAACCGGAGACCCTTTTTACTGGAAACGAGGCATTCCATCTTAATCCTCACGGGTGACAACGCATCTGCATTTTGATTCGCAA
The DNA here is from genome assembly GCA_029286625.1 of Parnassius orleans. Classification (NCBI taxonomy): domain Eukaryota; kingdom Metazoa; phylum Arthropoda; class Insecta; order Lepidoptera; family Papilionidae; genus Parnassius; species Parnassius orleans. Next base: position 8,325,796 of record JAGSMP010000006.1, on the reverse strand, counting down.
ACGTGGATAGATGTAGATGTCTATGAGCCACAGCAACCACTTACCATCAGGTGGACTGTGTGCTCGTTTGTAACTCTTATACTATTAAAAAAATATTCAAGAAGATCTTTTGGGCGATAAATGGCGGTACAACCATCCTGTTTGCGCCTAACGTAAAATACCCAAACTAGTAACGGGCAGCAGCGTCAAAACGTCTGGCACTGCGATCGCCGACCCTTGCCAAGCGTGGTAATTATGGCAAATCTTACAACTGGAGAGGCCCATGGCACACCAGACTTCAACTGGCTGTTTTAAGTAGAAGGAAACATTTTAACTAACTTCGACTAGGTAATTCAACTCGGACAATGATACCAATGAATGAATAATATATGAGGCCCAAGGGATGAAACTCGGCTGGGCAGCGTACGAGAAATTACGACACATCTTTTAGAGTCTTGAATCTTATAACAAAAGTGTACACTATGAATGGAGCCAGTGATGTATGGAGCCGAGAACGAGACGTAGTTCTCGAGGTCGGACGAGATATGCTCGGAGTGTCTCTGCGTGGTAGAATCTGTAATGACGATATCCATAGTAGAACTAGAGTAACCGACTTAGATCAACAGATCAAGAAGTGGAAGCAAGCTTCTAGAGTGGCAACTTTAGTAAGGACAGGGTAGAGCGGCCCACCCACTAAATGGAATGAAGACTAGCTGACCGTGTTTGGTCATTAATGGGAAAGACATGAATTAGAAATGTCTATAATGTATGCATTTCATAGATTTAGATTTTTTAGTATACTTAAATATTCAAATTCGGTAAAGGATAATACTTTTCAATTAGTATCAGTAGTTGATGCAAGTGACTCAGGACCGTGCTTTTTCTTGGGGGTGCTTATGTGTATCAGTGGACTCGAGATGGGCTGTAATGATGATGATGATGACGATGATGTGGAGTTTCAAGACAGGTTATGGTATATTTATTTACAGCAGCTGTGTTCATATCTACTAACGACTGATTTGTAAAAGATGTTCAAGAATTATCTTCGGAAGGCTATCTTATAAGGTGCTTTTTTAAATATCTTTGTAATATCTTTTTATACAGTAGGGTTTAAACCCTATTTTTACCAAGACCCATCATAAAACCCTTATCAGTTGAATTTAAGGATAAAGTGACAATTTCAGATTAGTAATTTGGGTTAAATAACTCGTAAGTTTACTACTTTCGAATTAATTTATGCGTGTTTTATTTCGACGAAGGTCAAGTGTGATCCTGTTTTAAATAAGATAATGAAACTTTCACTAGTGTTCCCCGTGACTTTGTTTTTGTGAACTTTATACGATCATAATCAAGATACATAGAATATAACTTCGAAAATTATTTTATTATTTATAAATAACTATATATTTTTTTTAATTTATTTATTCATGCAAAGATAAGTACATTATTTTTACTATTCTCTCGCCAAACTGCAATCAGTTTGTTGGCGAGTACACGCACTTAAACTATATATTATTATGCACATAAGCTATACAAATACAATTAATTACAAAAAACAAAAAGAAAATAAAAGATAGTTATATCAAAGTTACCTCGGTTCGGTTTAAAGAATTTTATTTCTCATAAGAACATACAATGGTTCACTTATAATGAGATACAAAGTAATATTATATATTATTATACCTACTACAATTACATAATATTTAGAAATAATAATAAAAAAGTCTCTGCATGGTAGGCACCTTGCCGATCTCAATCAAGTACATGTCGACAGGCAAGCGTCAAACGAGTGGCTACGTCGCGGAGAGCTCTTCTCAGAGACGGAGGCTTTTGTGATTGCTATTCAGGATCAAGTGATTGATACTCGTAACTATAAAAAACACATAATTCGTATTCCCAACCCACCCACTGACTTATGTAGACGATGTCACAATAGTTCAGAAACAATTTAACATATTACCGGAGCATGTAAATCTATAGTTCAAACAGACTACAAACATAGACATGACCAAGTTGCTGCAATTATCCACCAAAACCTAGCTCACAAACATTCATTCATTTAAAAAAAATCGCTTATTACAAATATAATCCCAGCACTATTTTAGAAAGTAATTCTGTTAAATTATATTGGGACAGAACAATTATAACAGACAAGACTATACATTACAATAGACCGGATATAACAATAATAGACAAAATTAAAAAATCTGTTTTTATAATAGACATAGCAGTTTGCAACACGCACAACCTCATTACTACACATTCTGAGAAAATGACAAAGTATGTAAACCTGGCTATCGAAATAAAAAGACAATGGCAAGTAAACTCCGTACAAATCGTACCCATCATCATATCCACAACTGGTGTAGTTCCAAAGACCCTTCAAACCAGCCTCAATATACTTCAAATGCCCAAATCCACTATTACACTTATACAAAAAGCAGTCCTACTTAACACCTGTCGTCTTACACGAAAATTCCTCAACTCGTCATCATCATCGTCATCTTTGTAGGTCTTTTCTTCTTCTTGCGGGCACACTTGGTCAAGGCCCGTGTGTTCGTTTTTTTTCTACCCCTTTAATACAGAGGGAGCAAAAAGAAACCATGAATAATAATAATAATAAACAACAAAAGCAATAAACAAATCAAATAAATCAAACAAAAAAAAAACAAAAGCGATCAATAAAAGTACACACACACACACATTAGAAAGGATTTTAATAAGTCTTTGCTTATTTTTATTTGGAGGCGTTTCTCTTTTCTTTACTTATGTAGATTTCATATTGATGGTGCCTTCTTTTTATTTATCTTTTATTGCAACACCTTCAAATAGGAGTTACAAAGGGACGACTTAATGCCCTATGGCATTCTCTACCAGTCAACCCTGTGAAATATAGAATAAATATAAAAATTAATGTTTGTTCGTATATTATGCGCTCCTATACCGTTCGTCAGATTAAAATTTAATTTAATCCCTCGCTGAGCATCCACGCCCAAGCTACCCTACTTTTTTTGAGCGTGGGTGCTCAGGCTGCCCCACGTATCAGTCAATTCATTCAAAGCTTAACGCCGTCCACTACCATCTGGAGACGGCAAAGCCGGCCTTGCTCTTTCTAACCGAGACACAGGTGTCCTCTCCGGCTGATACTTCTTATCTCTCCACCCGGGGTACAAATTAGAACACTCCTTTGTGCCCCGGGCTGGAGTTTGCGTGTACGTCAGAGAGGACATCTGTTTTCGACGCCTCGGCAGTCTTGAAGGTACGGACCTGTCCATCCTACGGCTTCGCGTAGACAGCGACGACCATCCCCGCGTCTACGGGTGCCTCTATAGGTCCCATAGCGGTAATGCCGACACAGAGCGACTCATCGAACACGTCCAAATGGCTGCAGACTCTATGCTACAACAGGTCCCAGACGCAGAGATCGTGATGCTCGGTGATTTTAACGCCCACCACGCTGAATGGCTTGGTTCCCGTCAGTGGCGGCGTAGCGTGGGTTGGCACCCGGGGCGGTTTTCTATCAAGCATCCTCCAAATAAAACTAAAATGCTAAACATACTTACCAGACTTTATTTACCAAAATTATTCTATTCATCATCATTATCATTACAGCCCTTCACTAGTCAACTGCTGAACAAAGGCCTCCCCCAAAGAATGCCACAAAGCATAGTCCTGAGCCATCCATCGACTTCCTGCATGACTAACCAGGTCATCACTCCACCGAGAGTGGAGCCGCCCCACACTTCGCCCACCGGTACGAGGCTACCACTCGAGAACCTTGCTTTCCAATGCCACTTCAGCTCAGTAATCCGTTGGGCTTTGGTGGTTACTCTGGTTCTACTGCGCATATCTCCCTTTCCATAGCTCGCTGAGCGACCTTGAACTTCTTCATACGGCCAGCTGTGAAGGACCACGTCTCAGATCCATAAGTCATCAATGGCAACACGTACTGGTTGTACAACCTCGTTTTCAAGTTTTGAGGTATACCTGACGATAAAATGTGTCGTAATCTGTCTTCGAGATTCAATTCGGCTGGGCAGCAGTTGAATCTCGAATTGACCACTCGGTCTAAGTTGAACGTACATAGTCGTAATATTTATCCCAGGTAAGCATACTCGTCAACAACTTCGAGCTTAGTGCTCCCAACAATTACCGGCATAGGTGTGACATGGACGTTACACATGACTTTTATTTTGTCCATGTTTATCTTAAGACCTATCCGGTGGGAGGCACTATTAAGGTTATTGAGCATAGTGCTTAGGTCCTCTAGCGATTCTGCCATAAGGACTATATTGTCGGCAAATCGAAGGTGAGTGATGCACTCGCCATTGTTATTAATACCGTATCCTCTCCAGTCCAGTAGCTTGAAAACGTCTTCCAATGCAGCGGTGAAGAGTTTCGGGGATATAACGTCACCCTGTCTTACACCTCTCTGCAAGGTCTCGTACTCTGGTTCTGTACTCGGATAGTCATCGTAGCTATACTGTACAACTGACTGCCTCGTTGGTCTAGTGGTTGCAGTAGTGTGACTGCTGATCATGAGGTCCCGGGTTCGAATCCCGGGTCGGGAAATAAAATCAGTTTTGAGTTTTCCGTCAAGAAATTCTCAGTAGCTGCCCGGAGTCAGGAAGTTGGCGGTGTCTCACCCCCGTGCCTCGGAAAGAACGTAAAGCCGTCGGTCCTGCGCCCGACTTCTCTCCGGTGGAGTCGGTTTACCGTCCTATTGCACTATGAGAGTGATGGAATATAGAGAGCACCTGTGCTTGCGCATACACTTGGGCACTATAATCCTATTCTGTGCCGATAGCTAGTTTCTGTTGAGGCTGGCCACCGTGACCGAAATTCTGTCTGGAGAACATTATACTGAACAAATACTTCAGCACTTCAATATACCGACAGTAAACTGGGCACCGCTGAAGTGACTGTAGCACCGTCCAAATTTCGACGGAATCAAAGGCTTTCTTATAGTTCCCATACGCAAGATAAAGTGGCAGATTGTCCAATTTACCGAAGGGTATGTGGTCTTTGGTGCTAAAGCCTTTTCGGAAACTGGCTTGCTTGGGAGGCTGGAAGTTGTCGAGTCTGCGTGTGAGCCGCTTCGTAATGACTCTCGAAAACAGCAAGTAGACGCGGCTTAAAAGAAAAATCAGTCTGTAGTTCTTCAAGAGAACGATGTCGCCTTTCTTGAAGAACAAGACCACCGCACTTCTGCTTCACGCCTCCGAAGTAGTGCCATCATGGAGGATGGAATTAAGAAGCTTCTGAAGGACTTCAAGCACCGGTTTTCTACCCGCTTTCAGAAGCTCCGCTGTAATTCCATCCTCGCCCGGGGACATGCCGTTTTAAAGGTGCTGGAGAGCCATTCTAATTTCGCTCAGACTGACGTCCGGGATGTCATCAAAATAGTGTCAGATAAGACTTGATCTTGGATCGTTGTCCACACTTGCGCGTGTCTCCAACGATGACGTGTACAGCTGCCCATAGAACCTCTCAATCTCACTCAAAATCTCAGGTATCCCGAAAACGATGCTGCCACATTCGGTCTTCAGCTTCGACAGTTGGCGACCAGGAACAGACTCAGAATAGCCCCATTTTACGATGAATCTGAGAAGCTGCAATGAAGTCCAACGGTACTACGGGAATATGCGACGGTTACAAACATATCACTGATTGACTGTGTTTGTTGCTACGGGCGCTACCTTCGTGTATCGTGTTACTTACCAAGCGCTACTTAAGCTGAACTCATGTATTTAGGACATTAAATTATGTTAGAAAGTCAATAAAATGAATTTGCGATGCATATTAAGATATAATATTTGTGTAGATACTATATTAGATATCTAGCTATTTATTTATTGGTATGTCTTTGCGGAGTAATTCTTCTGTAAGTATTCTCTGGCTGTGCGAGTGAGTTGTCGTTGTCACCCATTGGTGCTTGGCACCCGGGGCGGACCGCCCCCACCGCCCCCCCTTTACGCCGCCACTGGTTCCCGTTTAACCGATCATGCGGGTAGGTCTGTTTATGACTTTGCCTTGGCGTATGGTCAACTGGTCACTTCGCCTACGCGGATCCCTGATGTGGAGGATCATGTACCCTTCCTGTTGGACCTTCTGCTGACCTCTCATCCGGACGGATATCAAGTCTCCGTCGATGCCCCTCTTGGCTCTTCAGACCATTGTCTGATCCGGATTACGGTGCCACTCACGCTTCGGTTACGGTCGGCCGGTTGCCGCCGTGTTTGGCACTATAGGTCGGCCGATTGGGACAGGATACGGTCTCTTTTGCATCCTACCCTTGGGGGCGGGTTTGCTTCTCGCCGGATAATCCCAACGTTGTTGCTGATTCTGTCGCTGATGTGGTACTTCAGGGAATGGAACTTTTATTCCATCATCTGTGGTGCCTATTGGAGGTAGAACTCAGCCATGGTTTGGTCACTCCTGTAAAATTGCATCACGCTATAAGCAAGAGTGCTACCGGGCCTGGGCTGACGCATCAACGTCTGGGGATGTAAATACCAGCGCTCTTAAAAAGAAGTATAATTCCGCCCCAGGTTTTCAAGTGTCATTGCCAAGGCAAAGTCAGAGCACATCGACAGAATTGGCGAGAAACTAGTTCGCCTCCCTTCGGGAACACGTGCATTCTGGTCTCTCGCCAAGGTTGTCCAAGGAAACTTCTATCAGCCATCTCTGCCATCTCTGCACAGGGTGGATGACTCACTGGCCCATGCCGCAAAGGAGAAAGCCGATCTGTTAGGCTCTCTCTTTGCTTCCAACTCGACTCTCGATGATGGGGAACACACCGCCGACCATCCCGCGGTGTGAGTGTAAAGTGCCGTTTACACAGCGCTCAGTGCGCAAAGCACTTCTCTCCTGGACGTCAACAAGTCAGTGGGCCTGATGGAGTCCCACCTATTGTACTGAAGACGTGTGCTCCGGAGTTGGCACCGGTTTTAACGCGTCTTTTCCGGTACTGCTACTCCCTAGGCGTAGTCCCGAACTCATGGAAGACTTTGTTGACGCTTTGGTGCACCCGATCCCTAAAAAAGGCGGCCGCTCAGATCCGTCCAACTACAGGCCTATCGCTATCTTGTTCTCCAAAGTAATGGAAAGGATTATTTACTGCCAGCTCATGCGGTACCTTGAGGATCACCAACTGATTAGTGACCGTCAGTACGGTTTCCGTCAAGGTCGCTCTGCTGGTGATCTTCTAGGTTACCTGACTCATAGATGGGCAAAGGCAGTGGTGTCCAAGGCGGAGACGTTGGTCATTAGTTTAGACATAGCGAAGGCCTTCGATTGGGTTTGGCACAAAGCGCTTCTTTCGAAGCTTCCTTCCTATGGGCTTCCCGAGAAATTGTGCAATTGGATCACCAGTTTTCTTGCAGATCGAAGCATCAAGGTAGACGGTGCATGCTCCGATTACAAGCCCATTAAAGCTGGTGTTCCACAAGGCTGCGTGCTATCACCAACGCTGTTTCTTCTGCATATCAATGATATGTTGCAAACTGGTAACATTCATTTCTATGCAGACGACAGCACTGGTGATGCACCGGCCGTGCCAATATTTCTCGGGAAAACGTCGCCGAGTACAGGAACAAACTTGTGTCTGAAGTCGAGACTTTGTTGAACAAAGTCTCGGACTGGGAGCAACTATATCTATTCCAGTTCAATGCCCAGAAGACACAAGTTTGCGCGTTTACCGCTAAAAGAACCCATTTGTCGTATCTCCTCAGTTTCAAGGCACTGCTCTTGTTGCCTCAGCCAGTATCGGAATCCTCGGTGTCGACATATCGAGTGATGCGCAGTTTCGAAAAGTATTTGCATATTATGACTATGCTCAGTTTTGACAATATTTGCGAATATACCGAACTGTGTCAGTTTTTTGACGAACCTCAAAGCGCGCGAATATTGTTATTTATACTCTAAGGTTGTGCCCATCATTTTGGCGGCACCAGTTGTGGTAATGTTATAAGATCTATCAAGCTAACAGTGAAAAGTCAGCATAAACCTTTGAAATGAGCATAGGCATTTATAGCTAAATAATTGCTAATTAGTTTCTTAAAAACCGAGTTTGCAGCGGAAGTCGGTTCTACAAAAACTACAACTACAACTGAGAAACGCCCGTTGTGCCAACAATCCGGAAGAACACTTACGGTTGATAAGAACTTTTAGATTAAAGATTTTAAAAATGTATTATCTAAGATCCGCGTAATAAAACGAAATGGTGTGTCTTACCTAGTTTGAAGAGCACCTCACTCCCTCATTCAATTGCGTGCACTATCCCTGTCATCACTAATCCTAGCACCACTACTCCCAACACCACCACACTAGGAAAGACACACCACCGTCGATAATAGTAGGCTCTGCGGTGGCTGACCGCTACGTTCTATTACGCGGATCTTAGCTAATTATCTTTAATGGATTTCCGCAAAGTAACGCCTGTTTCTATTATAAAACTTTTAGCGTTCTTTTTTTAATAGGATAAGGGTGACAAACGAGCACACAGTCCACCTGATGGTAAGTGAATGGTTGTCGACCCCGGACTGAGATGGAAAACCTCGTTTATAGTAAAAATGGTCTCCGGTACTCTACACTCACCATACGAAACACAGCAGCATTAAGATGCTATTTTACGCTGGTATTCTGTGAGAGCGTGGTTCTACCCCGTCAGGCCGACCCATTCGTGCTACAATCATAACTTATTTATAAAATAATGAATTTAATAGCAATTCTTCTTACAGGAAACTACAATATTACTGGTATTGTAGTTTCCTGAATAACGTCTTATGGTGAACGCAATCGAAGGCATTGCATAGGTCACAAATATACTTCTATCACGGCGACGGGCAGAAGCTGAAGCGTCAAAAGTGCGAGACGTCTGGTATTGCGATTCTCAATCTCGCACACAAACTCCCTCTCCTCTCAACGGTACTAGTATTTGTAAGGCCTAGAAATAATTGCTCCGGGTCTGGGTGTTGTCCTTGTGAAATGTATGTATGTAAACTGCCCCCACGATACAGGATAAAATCCCAGTGTGGAGGTAACGTTTTTTTTAAGGAGAATATAAGTTTCTAATCTGCGATACATGAAAAGACAAAACCCCTTTTAAATACCAGTTACGCGACTCCAGGGAGTCAGTAATTCATTCATGGAGCAATGTATATGCTTTACAAGTAATTCCTGGAATATTTAGATTTTCTGGGAATTAGTAAGTATAATAACGCAAATAGTTAGTTTAGTGCCAAGTTAAGTAAAAAATAATAAACCCTGGGAATGAGGAGATCGCTACTAAACTACTTTTAAGTTTATTTGATACTTTGAGCACAAAAATACATACCTAATTTTAAACTGGTTTTTTTAACGTCTTTCTGGGTTTCTTGCTGGTTTACGCAGGTAAAATAATACCTCCATTATTTTTTAAATTAAATTTCAAATGACTTAATGATTTCTTATATTTACATACGCGAACACTACACATTTAATAAAACTATTTTTTACGGATTTTATCGCGTTAATTTAAATTACAAAAAAAATACTTTCAATCAGTATTTTTATAATCTATACGGAACGAAAAATTACAAGAATTACAAACTATTAAACAATGTTTAACGGAAATCTATGCAAATATCACACCATTAGCCTCAGCGACATTTTAAATCGCAGATAAAGAAACAAACAGTCCCAATTTTATTTGAATTTGATATTTTTATTTTATGTTGGAAACATTTTTTATAGAATAAGGGTGACAAACGAGCACACAGTCCACCTTTCCTCGATTAAGAATCAAAATGCAAATGCGTTGCCACCCTTGAGGATTAAGATGGAATGCCTCGTTTCCAGTAAAAAGGGTCCCTGGTTCTCTACATTCACCATACGAAACACAGCAGCATTGAGCTGCTATTTTGCGCTGGTATTCTGTGAGAGTGTGGTCCTTCCCCGGTTAAACTGACCCATTCGTGCTACAACCATAATATAGCTGCGACATAGCTCTACCAATATAAAGAGACATTATTATATTATCTAATAGGTGAAGATCTAAAATACGTAAATAGTACATTTACGTTTTTACCAACTTTAATAAATTTACTACGACAATTTTTTTTGTATTTGTGCCAAAGAAGAAAGAAAAAGTCTTCGTTTTTTAAATTATGGCTTAGTTCTCTTGCCAGTGTCAAGTCATTAACCTTTAAACCAGAATACAAACGTGGGTGCACTGGTACTTGGCGTCACATCCTCCATTTACTTGTATGGGAAGTAGGTACCTAAAATAAAAATATTTTTTAAGATTTTATTTCACTGTTTTATAGGCGTGATTAATATCTATAACTATGCCAAATTACGGATTTGTAGCACCTAGGGTCTCTGAGCAAAACCGCGGACGGACGGACGGACATGGCGAAACTATAAGGGTTCCTTGTTGTGTAACTACGAAACCCTAAAAACGAAGATTATATGCCTCACAGCCTGTTTAATTAAGCTGGTTTCCTAACCCTTTAAACCAGAATACAAACGTGGGTGCACTGGTACTTGGCGTCAGAAATAGATAACCGGATGATACCAACCTTTTTGTAGGTTATAATATGTAGTGAGTAACTGGACGATCGAGCATCGCACAGCGTTGAAAAGAAATTATACTTTTTTTAGGGACGACACCTAAATTTTGAAAGTAAGACCCTTCTTTTTTCTTTTCATCCAAACCCTTAATGGAGTTGTTGCGAGAAACCTATAATTGTGTAATATTCCTCTGTGCGTGTGTTTGTCACTTGTGGCGGCGCTGTCGTCGCGCCACAAGCGAAAATAAATCGAAGCCTAAATCGCGCTATCAAAGTTCCGAAGCAAAAACAGTATATATAGAATAGCTCCGAACCATCACTTGGAGCGTTGGCCGCTCCCCGGGCCGATAGCCTTGCCCGGCGGGAGATCTCCCCTTTTCCTTCCACCGGCCACATCACTGAACTCCTCCTAAACAGCCGCACAGATTTTGATGAAATTTTGTGTGTGTGTGTTTGAATGGGTTCCTGGATGGTTTAGATTTCACAATTGGTGGACCCGTTAGGTGGCGCTGTTCTCGAGATCTAGAAATCACCCGTGCGAAGCCGCGGCGGATCGCTAGTTATGTATAAATATCCATATTATATACAATAATTGTACATTTATAGTATTATGATATCATTCATTCTATTCTTTTTATAAAAGAAAAACACGTGTTTATGCAAATATATTGAACATTTTATTTTTCAATTTGAACTCTATTAAAACTTTTAAAAACAGAAAAATTATTGAATAATGATTTCTTATATTTCCGCAATTACTACACATTGAATAAACTATTTTTTATGGATATTACCGCGTTTAATTTACTTATTTTTAATTCTCAACGTTTCGGGTTTCGGGTGCCTGATATACAGCTATACATATAGGTGGTGTATTATCTATGTCGGGTGCTTCACACATTGTTAACCCGGAGTACCTTCAGCTTTTTATTATTTCTTTTGGTCCGATCTACGCAGAATGAGCTCACTGTGTCTTGAAGTCTTGCGGTGGTATGCTTGGGTTTGGTTTTAATTTTATTAATTACTGGATCCCAAGCAGGTGGTAGTACCATACCTAGCCTCACGTATTATCTTTGGTAATCGATATTCTTTCGCGAGGATTAGTGGTCTATCGAATCTGATGTTATGGCGGGGGTAGTCTAGGTTAGATAAGTTCACAAACTGCAGACTTCCGGAGACTATTTACATCTTCGAGATTTGTATTGAATTTTATTGTTACATCTTCGAGAACCTCACCACCATATTATATCCGTAAAATATACTGAAAAATATTTGAGCGGCGGTGTAAGAATATCCATTACCCCATATCGTCCCGTGGGTGTCGTAAGAGGCGACAGAGGGAAACAAATCAAGAGATATGCAGCAAAACGTCGGTCTTTATATCGACTAAAAAAAATGCGATTGCCAACCCGCTTGCCAAGCGTGGCAACTGTGGCAAATGCCAATGCCCTATAAGACAATCATATACATATGGGGGATTGGGGGAGGCATTTGTTCAGCAGTGGACTTTTATAGGTTGTAACGGAACACACAAGAAAGCAGTGTTGCCTAATCTAGCTTAGTGCAAGTCGCCAAAAATTAGGCACAAAGTAGCCTAAAGTCACCCAATTTTTAAGTGTTTTTTCTTCTTATAACGCTTAAATTTAAAGTCAGATAGTTAGAGAGATGATTAATTTGCGACCAGTCACTAATCACAATTTTTGGTCACCCAACTCTCTTCGATGTAGTCTACATAGCGAAAGATCGCCTAACTTGGCAACACTGCTCGAATGCAAGAAAACAGGAAAGTAAACTCTGCAAAGAATTAGCCTCTCTAATAAAAAAAAAATATAGGTACTCACCAATCGTGAAAAATTTCGGCAATGTCATCACACGTTAATACACTTACACAGAAACCATTAACTTGTTTTAAACTCGAAAAAAAAATACGTGTTTTAATTTTTTACTTGAAAGCAGAAGCGCAAAGAGGCGTGCGCGCCTATCCGTGAACACCGAGCACTGCGTGTAACGCCAATACGCGAATTCTAATTCTGCAACAAACGCTTATAAAATAGGGCTACCAATATTTCACCGCATGTTTGGATAGTCCTTGTTATCTCTTGCATAACATTATTAGTCCAACTCTGTTTTGTGTAAATATATATTAAGATAGTGAAAGAGGTAATTAAAACTATCATTAATTCACTAATAATTATCTAGGTCAGCTTCTGTCCAAAATCCACCCGATAGAGGCTGATATATTTATAGAGGGTTATTTTTCAAAGAGCAGCCAAATTTTAATCTTAAATTCAAATATATAGATAATGATATACCGTTGTTGCAGTTTTTGAAAATACGAGTAAATAAGACTTCTATTTTTATTTGAAATTATTCCAAATTGAATGTGATTATGGGCAACTACGTTTTTGCCTACCGATCCACCCTTACGAATGTGTGCGTGCGCAGTAAAATCAGTTAAAAAAGTGCATTTCAACGCATTTTGAATTTAAAAGATAAAAAGGACAGAATTATTGAGATTTTTTTAAATTAACTTTTCTTTACCATTTTCCTATATTACTCATTCTGAACCTTCTCTGCAAATTTGGCCGGTTATTGCAAAATAACCCTGTATATATATTTTAAAAGTAAGGGTGTCGAACGAGCTTATAGTTCATCTGATGAAAAATGGATGTGGTTTTAAAATTCAGAATTCGTTTCCTGTTTGAGGATTAAGACAGAACGCCTCGTTCTAAATGAGAGTGGTCCTTCCCCGGTTGAGTAGATCCATTCGTGATGGATTTAACATAAAACAGCGTGGCTTTATCATTAATTTAATTTATTTTTACTGATTTTATCGCGTTTAATTTACTTAATTTTAATTCCCGACGTTTCGGGTGCTTTCCAGCACTCATAGTCACGGTGGGGACTGAGGTAATTCACGTTCCGATGTCAAAGTTAACCCGGAGTACCTTCAGATTTTAATTATTACTATTGGTCCGATCTACGCAGAATGAGCTCGCTGTGTCCTGAGGTTTTGTAGTGATATACTTGGGTTTAATTTTAATTTTATATCCAGCCTCTCTATTGAAATAAGGGTGTTTCTTTAATTTCAATAGCCTCGCGTATCATCCTTGGTAGAAATCGATGTTCTTTCGCGATGATTTGTGGTCTATCAAATCTGATGTTATGGCGGGGACCGTCTCAGACTCGAACTTTCGTTCCGAGTCTGTCTGGGTATTTACTACCCTCTCACCTATTTCTGCTGCTACTTGCGCGGATGTGTTTTGGTCTAAAGGGTTTTTAAAACTTTTGATGTATCTCATTGCCAGTAAAAATGGTCTTCGTTTCTCATCACAGTCTCGTCACAATAATCAAAGCTGGGAATCACTGAGAGCGTGGTCCTTCTTCGGTTGAGCCAACTCATATAAATGTACTTGAGATTCAGTATGGCTCTACCACGTAAAACATTTAGAGCCACTGCTAAACTTTCTGTTGCACAATCGTATATTTAAAAATATCGTGTGTCTGTGCACTCTTATAGTGGCAGAAGTATGCTACGATAGATGTTGCTAGTAGCATAATACTGGGTGGTAGGACTACTTTTCTGCCTAGGACCTCGTCTGGGTAGTTATCATTTTCTTACCTATTTCTTCCGGCACATAGTGGCAAAGGGCCGGCCATATATGGCCATTGCCACTTCGAGCTATAGCTCGAAAATCGACAATCAACGGAGAAAAAAGGTTCTCGAGTAGCAGCCTCGTACCGGTAAGTGAAGTGTAGGGTAGTCCTCCACTAGATGGTGTGACGGCCTGGTATGTGATGACCCAGTGAGTGATTACCCAGTCAGTGATGACTTAAGACCGTGCTGTGTGGCATTTCTTAGGGGAGGACTATGTTCAGCAGTGGTCTTGTGATGGGCTGTAATGATGATTTGAATGATGATGATGATAGATATCAAGTATTATGTATGTGATATAAATTTTTTGGTGGTGTTTTCTGAACAAATTTACTCATCGTGTTCTTCATTTTAATTCTTCGTCAACCTTGCTGATGAAATTAAATGAAATATCTTTATTATTTCAAGGTAAGAAAAATAAATTTCATTTGTCAAATGTCATTTGATCATCATCATCATCATCATTGCAGCCCTTCACAAGTCCACTGCTGAACATAGGCCTCCCCCAAGGAATGCAACAAAGCACGGTCCCGAGCCACCTGCATCCATTGACATCCTGCATGTCTTACCAGGTCGTCACTTCATCTAATGAGGGGACGCCCTACACTTCGCCTGTCGGTACGAGGCTGCCACTCGAGAACCTTTCTTCCCAACGGTTGTCGGTTCTTCGAGCTATCATTGCCACTTCAGCTTACTAATCCTTTGGGCTATGTCGGTTACTCTGGTTCTACTGCTGATATCTTCATTTCTAAGTTTAGCACGCAGAGAAACCCCGAGCATAGCCCTCTCTATAGCTCGCTGAGCGACCTTGAGCTTCCTCATACGGCCAGTAGTGAAGGACCACGTCTCAGTTACATATGTCATCACTGGCAACACGCACTGGTTGTACAATTTAGTTTTGAGGTTTTGAGGTATGCCTGACGAGAAGATGTGTCGTAATCTCCCGAACGCTGCTCAGCCGAGGTGAATCCATCGATTGAACTCTCGGTCGAAGTTGGACTTACCTAGTCGGACTATTTGTCCCAGGTGAACATACACGTCAACAACTTCGAGCTAAGAGCTCCCAACAACTACCGGCATAGGTGTGATATGGACGTTACACATGACTTTTGTTTTGTCCACGTTCATCTTAAGACCTATCCGTTGGGAGGTCATTGAGCATAGTGCTTATGTCCTCTAGCGATTCTGCCATAGGGACTATATGGTCGGCAAGTCGAAGGTGAGTGATGTACTCGCCATTGACTTTAATACCGTATCCTTTCCATTGCAGTAGCTTGAAAATGCCTTCCAATGCAGCGGTGAAGAGTTTCGGAGATACTACGTCACCCTGTCTTACACCTCTATGCAGTTGGATAGGTTTCGTACTCTGGTTCTGTATTCGGATAGCCATCGGAGCCCTACTGTACAAACACTTCAGTACCTCGTTATACCGACAGTCCACTTGGCACCGCTGAAGGGACTGCAGCACCGCCAAATTTCGACGGAATCAAAGGCTTTCTCATAGTCCACATACGCCAGACATAGTGGCAAATTGTACTCTTCGGACTTCTGTACAATTTGCCGAAGGGTATGTATGTGGTCTATGGTGCTAAAGCCTTTTCGGAAACCGGCTTGTTCGGTAGGCTGAAAGTCGTCGAGTCTGCATGCGAGACGATTCGTAATGACTCTCGAAAACAGCACGTAGACGCGGCTCACAAGGGAAATCGGTCTGTAGTTCTTCAAGAGAGCGTTGTCGCCTTCCTTAAAGAACAAGACCACCGCACTTCTGTTCCAAGCCTCCGGTGTAGTGCCACCATGTAGGACGGAATTAAAGAGCTTCTGAAGGACTACAAGTACCGGTTTTCCACCTGCTTTAGAAGCTCCGCTGTAATTCCATCCTCGCCTGGGGCCTTCCCGTTTTAAGGTGCTGGAGAGCCATTCTAATCTCGCTCAGACTGACGTCCGGAATATCATCGAGTAGTGTCGGATAAGACTTGCTCTTGGATCGTTACTCACACTTGCGTGTGGCTCCAACGATGATGTGTACAGCTGCCCATAGAACCTCTCAATCTCCTCAAAATCTCAAGTGTCCGGAAACGACGCTGCCAACTCGGTCTTCAGCTTCGACAGTTGGCTCTTTCTGGCACACAGATCTCTAGCAAAGACTTTGGAGCCCTGGTTCCGCTCGATCGCTTTTTATACGAGCAGTATTAAAGTTGCGTAAGTCCCGCCGCATGCATTTGGAGATCTGTCTGTTCAGTTGCCTGTATGCTATCAAATCTACTGAAGATTGCAGTTTCATTTCCGTCTAACAGCCATGAGATTAAGAGTGTGATCGGAGAGTTTTGTGTTCTTCTGCGGCGGGTCTTACAAAACTTAGCTCCGACCGCATGGACAGTTTCCACGAGCTTGTCATTCATATCGTCCACTGCATTGCAATCTTCTAGGCACTGAAAACGGTTTTGTAACTGGAGCTGAAAGATTTCGGGACTTTGGATTAGAGCACGAGGGGACGGGCGTTGACTTCATTAGACGACACCTCTCCTGAACGTTTAGGTTCAGTGTGCCTCTAACCATTCGGTGATCGCTACCGGTTTTCACCCTCGCGATCACTGAGACATCACTGAACAGTTGGCGTCTAGTCGTCATAATGAAGTCAATCTCATTTTTTGTCGAACCGTCGGGGCTCGACCAGGTCCACTTCCTGTGGGGACGCTTCTGGAAGAAAGAGTTCATCATAAAAGAAAAGAAAGGGGACTCTCTTTCTCCATGAAGTCGGCCAGCTGCTGGCTCCTTGGGTTCCATTGCCCTAATCCAAATTTCCCTAATTTCAGCTCACCGTTCTCTCTTGTGCCTAGCTTTGCGTTGAAGTTTCCCATTAACACCGTATAGTGGGTTTTGGAGGAATGCATGGCTCTAGAAATATCCTCATACATTTCCTCCACCTCCTCATCGGGGTGTGCCGAGGTGGGTGCCTAAACCTGTATGACCTTCAGCGAATACCGTTTGGTGATTCTGAGTATAAGGTACGCAACCCTCGTCGACACACTCCCAATCTTTACAACGTTGTTAACGAGAGACTTGTGGACGATAAATCCGACACCTCCTTGGGACATATGGTCGCCCTCCCGGTGATAGAACAAGTTGCCGGATTCGAGGATTACCGTGTCCTCCCCTCTCTTCGGACCTCGGATAATCCTATAATATTCCAGCGCAACTTGTCTATCTCTTCTTCCAGTTCTTCTGTCAGTCCTCAGGGTGCGTGCGTTATAAGTTGCCAGGTCGAGTCGTCGTGGGTGGCAACCGAACCTCCACCGGAGATTCTTAGCACCCCTGCCCCGCCGTTACCATGGTCGCCACCGTAGCCAGGAATAGCGGGGTCGCCGGGGACTGGTCTTTGTATCTCTCTTCAAATACCCCATATTGCCGTGGTTGCCACGCTTGGCGAGCGGGTTGGCAACCGCAGTTTTTTATTGTTGCTCTTATCAGAAAGATGCTGCTGTCCATCTTCTGCCTCAGTTTCCTCTGTCGCCTCTTGACACCCACGGGAAGATATGGGGTAGTGGGTATTCTAAACCGCCACTAGACGGGGGCATTTGATACCATTACGAAATGAGGTTCCTCTAAACAGAGAAGAAACGGCGAAAGAAACCCCAGAATCTTCTTTCTCGTCATTTTTTTAAAGTTATTATTTCAAATCATAATATATTCAGAATGGAAAACGATAATAGACCCATCTAACCTATAACTGAAGTACGGTCTATAATGTACTAAAAAAAAAGACGAATAAAAATTTGGAGCTTATCAGCGTATAGCGAACCTGAGCTTACCGGCCATGCACGTAGCAACTACCGCACCCCTCCACCATATTAAACGGAAGTGAACGTGATTCTACTGTACGTCTTTTCGAGAGTGCCCCAATTAGCATTAAGTTAAGTTAAGTTACAGCCTATGTACGTCCCACTCCTGGGCACAGTCCTCCTCTCACTTCTGAGAGGGTTTTAGGACAAGGAAATGTCTGCCGCGCTTCCCCAATGCGTGTTGGCAGACTTCACATGCCTTCGAAATATTTTTTAGTTTCTCAGAAATTCAGGTTTGCTCACAATGTTTTTCTTCACCGTCGAGAACGTGCACCGTAAGCACTTAAAATTGTAATTAACAATTTCGTTGGTAGCGGCGGGGATCGAACCCGGATTGCTCGCGTACTATGATATTTACAGCGAGCGCTTAGGCCCTGAGCTACTACGGTCAATTAGCACATGTAAGTCATCTTTTAAGTTTCTGGTAACCCTAATAGATTATTGGACATATTTTACGACTAACTTAATTATTAATTAAAACAACAAACGAGTTGTATTCTAGGATACAGGTATAATTTTAATGTATATTGATTTAAATGTTTGTTAATCACATGACATCGTTTTAATATTCAATGAATAAAATCCTGTTTATGTCTTATACGTGGTAGAGCCATGCTGCAGCTATATTAGGCATAGTTGTAGCACTAGTGTGTCGGCTCGACCGGGGAAGGACCACGCTCTCACAGAATACCAGCGTAAAATAGCAGCACGATGCTGCTGTGTTTCGTACGTATGGTGAGTGTAGAGAACCGGAGACCCTTTTTACTGGATACGAGGCATTCCACCTTAGTCCTCAGGGTGACAACGCATCTGCATTTTTATTCGTAGTTGAAGATAGATGTAGATGTCTATGGACCACAGCATCCACTTACCATCAGGTGGGCTGTGTGTTCGCTTGTCACCCTTATTCTATATATAAAAAGATTTTGGCCAGTTGCGAATACAAATGTGGTAGATTGTTATTTTTTTTTCCTTACTCATAGTAACAATGTAATGTCACATTCAATGTGTCGTGGCGGCCTAAGAGCGGTAGCGAAGCCTCCAAAGAAGCCGAGAAGCCGGGCTTGCCCCAATCAAACTGCTCAATCAATAATATCAAGTAATAAAATAACTCGTAAACTGTTTCAAACTTTTTCAAATTTCCCGTGCGCTTCTCTGTCGCTGTCGCTGCCCTGTTCTACACAGGCCATAGATTACTGTATATACACAGGCTAAGGCTAAGGCCTCAACGTCGTAAAGGCCGTAACGTCAACACGCGGCAAAACTGCGCGATTAGGTTGTCATAAAAATTAGTCGTCTCTCTCGCACGCGTGGGCTTTTACCGGGCTTTCGAGAAGACGATCGCTCCCTTTCTAACCTGTGGTAAATGTGGTGTTCTATAATTAAATATAACTACGATTGTTTATATAGCAATTTGTTCGTATCGAAAAGCCCGGCTTTTAGTGTGAAGTTAGTCATTAGTCAAGCGCGGGCGATACCTTTGCAAGTTCACTTCACATTTCAATGTTTACTCTGTGTGTTTACTTGAGCGAATAAATATTGCGAGTTGAAAATTTATGCTTTTTTATAGATTTTTAGTGAAAATGGAGGATAATAGTTGTGATAAATTGAAGTGTGTTAAAGTGCTAATCGGCGAGGAAAAAGTAAAATCGAAAAAGAGAAAAGGTAAATTTTTCTAAAACTGCTAAAAACAACAAAACCATATCTTGGGCTTGCCCTAGTTGGGAGCCCTAGCTTCGCCACTGCCTAAGAGATAGATATCTAGATATCTATCGTGAGAGGCGACAGAGGGAAACTGAAACAGGAGTAGAGTTGCAGCTCCTTTCTAACAACAAGTCAAAATAATAAAAACTCCGGCTGCCAAACCGCCTGGCAAGCGTGGTAACTATGGGCAAGGGGGCAATCAATGGGTTGTAATAATGATGATAATGATGATGGCGACGTGCTCGGCGGTGAAGGAAAAGATTGTGAAATCTGTCTAAGAAATTAAAAATATCTCGACGGCGTGTGAAGTTCGTTCTTCATTAGAGCAGCAGCGCGGCGAACTCTTGCCTGCTCCAACAACTCTCATAAAATAGAATCTCGGCTGCGGGGTGCATTAGGTGCTACTTTATTTTAACATCTTTACCCATTCACACCAATCATTTTTCAAAATGATTTTAGCCGTGAGAAATTTATTATATTTTATGTTAATTAGAAAACATAAACTCAATTTATATTTAAAAAAAAAAACGTCTATGACTAACGTCGTTTTAAAAAAATGTAGCTAGCTAACTAGCGTTTTAAAATCAAGTTCTTCTGATCAGAGAAGAAACGAATAAACTCTTGGATGCCCATGAAAAAACCTGCGTCGCAAGCGTCCGTCTCTTTTTGCGGCAATCTGTTGGCCGCTTCTGCACTTAGTACATAATTTATTCCATAAAGGTCTGTTATCATATGGAAAAACAGTATAATTTATAAAACGGTTTAATTATGGATTAAATTATATGTATTGTGGTAAGCCCAATTGCATTGACAACATAGTACTGTTTGTTGTTAATGTAATTATAACTGATAACATCTTGGCAAGTACCTATACGGTTTTCGTCATAGTTATACGGGTTAAGTACTGTTACTTATTCGGGTAGGCAAAGACTACATACTACCATTGAGCACAACCCTGAGACACCTGTCTCGCCATCATCATGATTATAGCCCTTTACAAGTCTACTGCTGAACTTAGCCTCCCCCAGGAATGCCACAAAGCACGGTCCTGAGCGACTTGCATCCATCGACTTCCTGCATATCTTACCAGGTCGTCACTCCATCTAGTGGGGGGCCGCCCTACACTTCGCTTACTTACGGATGTCGGTTCTTCGAGCTATATGGCCGGCTGATTGCCACTTCAGTTACTAATCCGTTGGGCTATGTCGGTCATTCTGGTTCTACTGCGGATATCCTCATGTTTAAGTTTATCTCGAAGAGAAACCCCGAGCATAGTCGTCGACATACTAACCATCAAGTGGACTGTTAGTTATTTTGTCAATACAATATGATGTGTACCAAACGTAAAAGTGAATCTACAGTCTATATATCCCCATGTAGTCCCATCGCTGCGCTTAGGCGTCCTCTCATTACTGAGAGGGTTTTGGAGGTTCATCCAGTCTCTATTTTTTGTAAGGTTAGTGCTGCCAGGCATTTGGCGTTTATGGCTTCATCTCACTTGATCACATCTATATCTATCATCAATTAAAATGCAGATACGTTGTCACCCCTGAGGACTAAGATGGAATGCCTCGTTTCCAGTAAAAAAGGTCTTTACACTCACCATAAGAAAAACAGCGGCATAAAGTTATTTTTTCACGCTGGTATTCTGTGAGAGCGTGGTCCTACCCCGGTCGAGCCGACCTATTCAACCGTACCATAATATAATAGCTGCATTCTTGCCCTACCACTTATAAAAATATATGTCCAGCAGTGCACCATGATAGACTATAATGATGATGATGATGATGATGATTTTATTTATAGAGTAAGATTTTGCGGACATAGTAAATTCTCGCAACTAAGCGGAGGCTCATATCCAGCAGTGGTTTATTTACGTAGTGATTAAGATGATGCTATAATGATGTTAGATGTTTTCGATTATGATGGTAGTCATCGAATTCAAGTTTAGCCGCAATCAATGTATAGACGTAGGTAAGTAAACAATTAATGTATCAGTCAGTCCTAACCTATCATTATTTACACTAGCAATGTTGCGAAACTCCCTACAATATCCTTTCATTAGAAAACCTTGAGCCGAGACTGCAAGCTTTACTAGCTCAAGCTCTATTCACGATTTTCCTTACAACATCGTCTGTTATTCGCGGTACATTCGTAGTTAAGTGTACAATCTTATGATTACGACAGAATTTTGTCATGGTAGAGCCACGTTGCAGTTATATTATTGTTGTAGCGGGTATGGTTCGGCTCGACCGGGGAGGTACCACGTCCTCACAGAATACTAGCGTGAAACAGCAGCTTAATACTTCTGTGTTTCGTGTGGTGAGTGTAGAGAACCGGATACCTTTTTTACTGGAAACGAGGCATTCCATCTTAGCCCTCACGGGTCACAACGCATCTGCATTTTGATTGATCGAGGACAGATGTAGATGTCAATGGGCCACAACATACATTTACCATCAGGTGGACTGTATGCTCGTTTGTCATCCTTTTTTCATTCATTACAGCCCTTCACAAGTCCACTGCTGAACATAGGCCTCCCCCACGGAACGGCACAAAGCACGGTCCCGAGCCACCTGCATCCATTGACTTCCTGCATGTCTTACCAGGTCGTCACTCCATCTAGTGGGGGGACGCCCTACACTTCGCCTGCCGGTACGAGGCTGCCACTCGAGAACCTTTCTTCCCCATCGGTTGTCGGTTCTTCGAGCTATATGGCCGGCCCATTGCCACTTCAGCTTACTAATCCTTTGGGCTATGTCGGTTACTCTGGTTCTACTGCGGATATCCTCATTTCTAAGTTTATCACGCAGAGAAACCCCGAGCATAGCCCTCTCCATAGCTCGCTGAGCGACCTTGAGCTTCCTCATACGGCCAGCAGTGAAGGACCACGTCTCAGTTCCGTATGTCATCACTGGCAACACGCACTGGTTGTACAATTTAGTTTTGAGGTTTTGAGGTATGCCTGACGAGAAGATGGGTCGTAATCTCCCGAACACTGCCCAGCCGAGTTGAATCCGTCGATTGACCTCTCGGTCGAAGTTGGACTTACCTAGTCGGTCATCCTTATTCTATGAAAAAAAAAACACGACGCATTTATTTTTTATTTTTGGTCGTAAATTTTGGACAGTTTTTAATTTTATTCTTCATATTATACACATGAGACAAAAATAGTAGCGTCTTGTTGCGCTCCGTCGGGTAATAACGCACGAGGCAATCTTTTGCTTTTATTTCCATCAAGCTTTAGATTCAAATTAATTTTATATTCTGTGCCGTGTCCGTGTTGCGTGCCTATTTAAAACCTGACAACTAAAAGTCGTCCTTGATTATTTTGTTTTTGTTGAAAATCAGTTTCTTATCCCAACGAATTCTATTGTTTTCACTTCAGATCAGTGGTATTGGTATGTCTTTACCCTAATGGGGTTGCCATGCATTAATCTTATAATTAGCCCGTTAAACACGCAATGCTAATAGAAACTAAGCTATTATTGCAAAACGCACGCCATTTTTTTATGTTAAAAGAAAAGTCTTTATCTACGGGAATTTGTAATTTTAGGGATCCGTTTTTATTATAAATTATTGTACGTTAGTTTCGTTCAAACGTATACTTTACACTTTATGAGAACAATAAAGTAAAAAGTAAAGTAAAGTAAAGTTACAGCCTATATACTTCCCACTGCTGGGCACAGGCCTCCTCTCATTTCTGAGAGGGTTTTAGGGCAAGGAAATGTCTGCTGCGCTCATCGATCACTAATAAAAAACTAGATGCACAATCCCATACAAAAGTTCTCTAAAAACTGTCGCCAAATGTTTTGACGTAATTCTAGTTGAAATAAATATACATTAATGTAAATTCAACCTTAAACGCATTGCCTAAAGTTGTATTGACAAAGCTACGTACAAAAAGCAATAAATTTTTATGACCGATGCTCGCTCGTCAACCTACAATAAAACAAATTCAACCTTACGCTCATGGTTTAAAGTCAGAATCACAAAGTGCCAATAAAAAGCAATAAAACTTTACGACTGAGGCTCGTCGCTTGGACAAGGAGAGTGGAGTCGAACTGCACAATATTTTTTGTTACTGTAATTTTAATTTTACAATTTTGTTAAACTTGTTTTAAATAATTTGTCTACTTAATAAAGCATGTTCTGTTCTATTCTATGGTGTATATGTGTAATGGTTATATTATTACCTGAATGTAAATATGCTTTTGGATAGGGCACCACATTCATTTAGTAATGCAAGTAATTGAAACAGTAATAATTATTTATTTATACTTTATCTTGTGTGAAAAATTTAAAGATATTGCTTGACAAACAACTTAAATCTAAATTTAATAGTTACTAAATATAAAAAATAAGTACAGAAAGTTCTCGCAAAATCTAAGAATATTATTGTCCATATTTTTGACGTAATGTTCATATTTACAGATGTTAAAAAATCGGAAAAGACTGAATAATTATAATGATTTCTTATATTTACGCGAACACTACACATTTAAATAAAACTAGTTTTACGGGTTTTATCGCGTATATTAACTTATTTTATATTCCCGCCGTTTCGAGTACTTTACAGCACCCATGGTCACGGGGGGCTGAGGTGTATGACGTCCCAATGTCATAGTTAACCACGACTACCTCCAGATTAAAAATGAATTATAATGATTTCTTATATTTACGCGAACATTGAATAAAACTACTTTTACGGATTATATCGCGTTTAATTAACTTATTTTTATTAATTCCCGACGTTGAGTCCCCCGTGACCATGGGTGTTGTAAAGCACCCGAAACATGTAGCACATACTTATTTAAAATTAAATCTATAAAATGTTACTATAGTATTTAGAGAAACAGTAAAGAAGTCTCATTAAACAAAAAAAAAACAATCATACTTTAATAATAAAAAAAATTAAAAAACAATAGCGTCTCCACAAATGGAACAGAATCAACGCATATACCTCAAACAATGACGACTTATTTTATTAGGACTTAATTTAAAAAATACTTTTACGATGATTTCTTGACAAAATATCAGTATTTACAATACAGTGATAACAATTAAATAATGTTAATATTAATACTTACCGAAAATATGAAATTCCATCCTTTTTTAGCGTCCTGGATGTGTGATTTTTACACTTTTTAAACGAGCACTGAGGCATGTTTACCGTCGGAGCATTCGAATGCTACTGGATTAAAAGTGCACCTATATGTTCGAGTGGGTGCACATTCGGTTACGCCATTTTTTGTCACTGATTGTGTATCTAGTTTTTCATTAGTGATCGATGGCTGCGCTGCCCCAATGCGTGTTGGCGAACTTCACATGTCTTCGAAATTTTTTTTTGATTTCTCAGACATGCAGGTTTCCTCACGATGTTTTCCTTCACCGCCGCGCATGTGGTAAATCAGCACTTAAAATTGCAATTAAAAATTTCATTGGTGCCGGCGGGGACTGAACCCGGGTTGCTCGCGTACTGTGAAACTTACAGCGAGCGCTAACCATCTGAGCTATGTGAAAATAATTTATTTATAACCTATTTTGACAATTTTTAGTTTTATATAATTGTTTACTAAAATTACACGTGTAGTGGCAGTGTAAGATATATCCACTGCCCCCTGTCATCCCGTGGGTATCGCAAGAGGCGACACTCGGAAACAAACCAGGAGATCGGCAGCAGCATCTTCCTGATAACGACTAAAAATAAAAACTGCGGTTGCCAACCCGCTTGCCAAGCGTGGCAACTATGGCAAACCTAAGGTGCAATTTTTACGGGAGGCCTATGTTCAGCAGTGACTTTAATAGGCAGTAACGGTAACGGTAACGGTTTACTAAACAAACGATATTCAACAGCACATACATATACACAAATATATATATACAGCGAGCTACCTATTTAAAAAGAATTTGTTATATGCACTCGTAGATTTTTTTGATTTATCTACTTCGTAAAAGTGGCCAAAAAATCAATGTAGTGATGATTTTTTTTTTTTTACGAAATCGTGTTCATCATCATCATTCTCTAAACCATTTCCCATTATCTGGGGTCAGCGCAGTAAATCTTTTGTTCCATTCCTCTCTATCAGCCGTCATTTCCATACTTACTCCTTTCATTCTCATATCACTCTTCACACAATCGATCCATCTTTTATTCGGCCTTCCTCTGCCCGTGTGTCCTCCATTCATATTCAACACTCGTTTTGTGACATGACTTTTTCCTCCGCATCACATGCCCAAACCATGCCAATCTGCTTCCTCTCACCTTTTCTACCACTGGCGCTACTTTCAGGCTTCCTCTTATATACTCATTCCTTATCTTATCCATCCTTGTCACACCACACATCCATCGTAACATTCTCATTTCATTCGCATGCAGTCTATTTTCATCCTTCTTCTTGACGGCCCAGCATTCACTTCCATACATGACGACAGGTCGGATGATCGATTTGTAAATTTTCCCTTCAGCCTTATTGGCATTCGGGGTCGCACGTTGTGGCTGTGACCTGTCGCCATATTCATCACCCTGCGTTAATCCTATGCTGCACAGCTCTATCTATTCCGCCGTCGCCTTGAATGGGGAACCGGGTACTTGACATCTGAGCAGATAGGCAGTATAGCGCCATCCAACGACATGGGTACAGGACTGGAAGGCGCCGAAATCACAACACAGATATTCGGTTTTGGATCTGCTGATCTTCAAGCCAACACTTTCCAGCCTCCGTTGCCACCCCGTCAGTCTGCTCTGTACCTCGATGCCTTCTTCCCCAACAAGCACGATGTCATCGGCAAAACATGCACCAGGTGCCTCATCCTGCAGGTCCGACGTCAAGCGTCCATAATCAGTAGGAAGGTAAGGCTCAATGCCGACCCTTGGTGCAGCTACCGCCACATCGATACTGCCCGTAGTTCCGCGGCAGATCGTACACATGTACGGGATGCTCTGTACATACGGACCAACCTCACATACTTCCCAGGCATACCTTTCATCTTTGCCCACCACAAAACCTCACGGGGAAATCGCGCCTTTCAAGGTCGACAAAACCATGTGCAGATCTTTATGCGCGCGCCTGCTTAACAATTGGCGTAATGCGAAAATATCTGTCGTACCTCGACCGGGCATGAATCCGAACTGGTTTTGTGTTATCTCACCTCTTCTCATTCTTCTCTCTATTATTCTTTCCCAGACTTTCATCGTATGTGACATGAGTTTTATTCATTAACTGCTGCAGTTTTGGACGTCTCCTTTGTTTTAAAAGGGGACCAGTATACTGCACCATTCCTCAGGTATTTGTTCTTCCTGCAACAATTTACCGAAAAATAAACTCAACCACTTCCATCCATCCGCCCATAACTTCCACTTCTACTGGTATTCCATCTGGGCCGACCGCCTTCCCATTCTTCATATTCTAACAGACCATTTTTACTTCTTCTTCCACTAATTTCTCTCACTAAGCCCATATTCACTGGTGGGTTTCAAGCATACCATTCCATTCATTCTCCTCATTCATCAATTTCTCAAAATACTCCATCCACTTCTTTATACTTTCATCGTCAGTCAAAATCCTTCCAGAATCATCTTTTATACATTTTACATGTGAAACATCTCTTCCATTCCTTTCTCTCGCTCTTGCAATTTGAAAAATCGTTTTGCCCTTCGAGGCTTTCAAGGACCGATATAATTTATCTTGCGCCTCTGCTACAAATAGCAACTTCCTTCTTCGCTCTCTTCTTACATTCTTTATACGCTCCTCTCTTACTTTCTTTTATGGATTCATTCTGGTCTTCTACGCTCTGCCATTCTTTAAAGGCATTTTCTTTTCTCTCAAAACTTCTCTAATACTTTCACTCCACCACCACCCATCCTTATCTATCATACGCTTCCCTTTTGATTCTCCTAACACCTTCCTTGCCACACTTCGGATACAATCAGCCATTTCCTTCCAGCACTCATTCACTCATTCCTTCCATATCACCATCTCTATCATCTTGTTTCAACTAGCTCTCTAAATTCCTTGCATCCTCCTTATGCAACAAATGCCACTTTATTTTGGTGAGGACGATCCTTATGTTTGTTGAGCGACAGTTAAGCAGATGTCAGCCAGCAGAATTCGGTGCTGGGATACTAAGTCTTCACCTGGAGCACTTTGGTTTTACACTCTTGATTTGGTTCCGTCTTGTCAGAGAATAGTCGATCTGTGTCGCGTGGTGGCTACTTTTATAGTAACAAGATGCTGATCTCGTTTTGGAACCGTGTTTACTACAGCCAGGTCGAAACACATGCTGTGCATCTTCCCCTCACGGTTCCATTCATTACATCCACCGTGTACTCTTTCATACCGTCATTCACTCTCCCTACATGTCCATTAAAATCTCCTCCCATATAAACATCCTCACGCTCAGGTATTCCCATCATCATACAATCAAATTCCTCCCAAAACTTCTCTTTCACACTCTCTTCACAGCCTGTTTGCGGAGCATACACACTTACAACATTCACTGTTTCAATCATTAATTTAACAACTATCATTCTGTCATTTACTCTTTTCACATCTGTCCTCGTTCTTTCATTCCACTATCTAACACAACTCCTACTCCATTTCGCTTCCCATCACTTCCACAATAATAAAACTTGTCCTTCAATCTCTCTTCTTTATTGCCCTTCCATTTGTTTTCCTGCAAACAGGCAACATTCACTCTTCGTCGTTTCAAAACATCTGCTAACTCTCTTCCTCTTCAGTCATCATGCCTATATTCCTTCAGAAACCTCACTCTGACATTCTTCTCTCTCGGGCTTGCCTCTTACGTCGCACCCCTCCGTAAGGTGCGACAACCCTGCCCTCCACAGGACAGGTGCTGCCTGCGCGTCGCGTGCAGGTACGCCTAGCCCTGTCACATATCCCACACTCGTACTATTCATTTACTGCATGGGTTTGGCGAGTTTTACAGTCGGCCGCCTGCCTGACACCAACCCTCTTGGGTATGCTATTGTTGGTAGAGGCTACCATTTTGGGAAAAGAAGTTTGGGGTAGGAGCATAGGTGTAAGGATACTGTTATCTCGGCAGGAAAGGTATGAGAATAACAGTAGCTCAGGAGCCAGGGGTCGCGTACCCGTATAAGGATCACCGGAAAGGTAGGCCAGCATGGAAACCCCTGACCATTTTACAAATCGTGTTATCCATTTCATTTCTGTTATCCATTTCAGTCACTTCAGCTTTTACAGATGAGAGCTTTTTACTCTGATGAATGTTTAGTGACGGGACGAAAGAAATAGATATAGACAAACATAGACAAGAAATAGACAAAGCTTAGTTAAAAATGAATTATTTATAATCTCTACTTAGACATTAGAATGCATTTCGGTGAGTGTGTGCAGGAATTACACGCTTTAATTTCTCCCTCTCCTTTCTACCATCGGACAACCAGGCGGTCGGCGGGTCTTCACCCCTTTGTTTTTTAGGGAATATGTAAAAAAATATTCAAAAATATTTAAAGGAGTGTGCTCCAAAGCCAAGTCTATGCATTTGAGCAACAAAATTAAGACGGCTTCTAATAAAATTAAAATGACGTGGAGTATAATTAATAGTGAAACTGGTAGGTCAACTCTCACAATTGAAACTACCGGTTAAGTTTTAATAACAAATTAACGGAATCAGATCAGGATGTTGCAATGGTTTTTGAGAAATATTTTACGGATATTCCGATCTTAACCACTAAGTCACTGAATTCTTCTCCTGCCGTAGCCGAATCATTTCTTAAACAAAATGTAAATGCGTGTACAAAGAATTTTACATTTCATAAAATATCATCAAAAGATATTGTAAAATATTTTAAAACTATTGATATTAAGAAAACTGCGGATCTGTGGGGGATTTCCGTTAAAGTTATTGCGTCTATAATCGATATAATCGCGCCTCAACTAGCTATTATTTTTAATACTAGTATCGAATATGGTGTGTTTTCTGATTTGATGAAGCATAGTAAAGTAATACCTTTATTTAAATCTGGTAGTAGATTAGACTCCGCCAATTTTAGACCCATTTCTGTACTGCCAACACTAAGTAAAATTTTTGAAAAAATTATTCTTGATCAAATGTTATTTTTTTTAATGTTAATAATTTACTTCATAAAAATCAATTCGGTTTCACAAGAGGTCGCTCGACAACTGATGCTGGTGTTGAGCTGATTAAATATATTTTCAATGCATGGGAGAATTCACAGGATGCTCTGAACTAGAGAACTGCAAAGTCCTTGAAACGTGGGAAACTAACCCATATCTTCCAAAGGTATTCAATTCGGAATAATGTATAATTTTTTTTTGTGGATATCTAAAAAGTAGGTCTTAAACAAGACAAAAGTAAAGCTCTTAAAAATAAGTTAAAATTAAATGTGATGAAATCCATACAATTAATTCTATATTTTTTTTGTAATTGCGTAAATATAATAAATAATATACAGGGTTGATTATCTTGCAAACTATGCCCAAATTTATAGAGGAGGTTCAGAATAGGTAGGCGAACGGTCAAACATTGATAATACTAACATTATGTGGACTTACTACTTTATAATAGTCGTAACAAATATTACTAGTCAGTATGCAACCCACACGTTAGAAAAGACAGTTATCATCAAGTGCGATTTAGTGTAAATGTTTGGGCCGGAATTAGTGATAACATAATTGTGGGTCCGTACTTCATTGAAAGACAATTAATGGGTGGTAATTATTTGGATGTCTTACTAGGTGTTATTCAAGATTTCCTGGACGATATACCCCTAGTGTTAATGAATAATTTTTATTTCCAATACGATGGTGCTCCGCCTCAATTTTTTTAATTTTATTATAACGATCCTAGGCCCGTTTAGAGTATGAAGAGAAAATTGAAATCATAATTCGCTTCGCGTAGTTATCAACTTAGTAGCGAGCGTGTCAAGGAAGAAATAGTAGGCAAAAGCTGCCGTGCCGTGCATTGACTTGTTGTACACACAGGAGCGGGGTTGGATTTACAATCGTTTGGCAGTAGTTTGGGGGAGTAAGGTATTATTGGTATTTGGTAGGGGTTTGGTCCCCGATTATAACAATACCACTCGCATTAAAAGGTAATACACTGTTTTCGAAAAAAATATAAAAAACTATTATAACCTATAAATGGGAAAAACATGGTAAAGAAAACCTCGATTTTGAAAGCGCTACTTTTAAATCAAACCCTAAAGTGAAAAAAGATAATCAACAAATGTAAATATACTTATGAAAAAAACATCAGAGGCATCAACAAAATACATTTTTGAATGTGATGGTTGTAGCAAAAAATTTTCAACAAAAGACATTCTCGCCAAACACATTTCATACAGTCATAAAACGCAAAAGAACTCTGACACTGCTGCAAATCGGACACAAGTTGAACAAACTCCAGTACCACAACTAACGGATATATTTAATTGTGATATTTGCGAATTTAAAACATCTCAAAAACGTCTCATTTTGGCAAATTTTAAAGTTCATGTGGTTGTAGCAAAAAATTTTCAACAAAAGACATTCTCGCCAAACACATTTCATACAGTCATAAGACGCAAAAAAAATTGGACACCGCTGCACTTCGGACACAAGTTGAAAAAACTCCGGTACCATAACTAACGGAAATAATTAATTGTGATATTTGCGAATTTAAAACATCTCAAAAAGTCTCATCTTGGCAAATTTTTTTAAAGTTCATGTTCGCTAAACAAGTGTACTATTGTAATATTCTGTGACCTAACCAAAGCCTTCGATTGTGTTCACCATGAAACATTAATCAGAAAACTACAACACTACGGTGTAAGAAGTAATGCTCTTAAATTAATTGTTTCATATTTAAGTAACAGAACGCAAAAAGTTGTCATTAATAGTATGAGCTCTTCCGGGTCGATAGTACAAATGGGCGTGCCTCAAGGTTCAATTCTCGGCCCCTTTCTGTTTCTTGTATATATTAATGACTTACCTTACATAGTAGGGAATAACCATAATATAGTATTATTTGCTGATGACACTTCATTAATTTTCAAATTAAAACGACAATTATTAAAATATGACGAAGTAAATAATGCTAACTTGCATTTAAATAGCACTAAAACGAAATGTATGAAGTTCATAACTAAATGCGGAAGAACTGAGTCTTGTCGATACCACCATTTTTCTTGGAATAACACTAGACGCGAAGCTTCAATGGAGCCCCCATATATCAAAGTTAGCAAGCATATGCTGTAAAAAAGATTAGAAATCTTATCAGTGTGGAAACAGCTAGACTTGTTTACTTTAGCTA
Source organism: Parnassius orleans (assembly GCA_029286625.1). NCBI lineage: Eukaryota > Metazoa > Arthropoda > Insecta > Lepidoptera > Papilionidae > Parnassius > Parnassius orleans. The sequence continues at coordinate 8,293,769 of JAGSMP010000006.1, read as the reverse complement.
TTTCCATAGCATAATGTCGTATGGTATTTTGCTATGGGGACACGCTACTGACACTGAAATTATATTTGTTTTACAGAAGAGGGTCATAAGAGCAATCTATGATTTAAAAACTAAAGAGTCGCTCCGACAAAAATTTAAGGAAATTAATATATTAACTTTGACCTCTCAATACATTTATGAAAATGTAATCTACGTACACAAAAATAAAAGTAGTTATACAAAAATAAGTGATATTCATTCTGTAAATACTAGGAACAAACATAAGCTAGTAGTACCAGTTACTCGACTCCACCGAGTCAGTAATTCATTCTTGGGGCGATGTATACGCTTTTACAACAAAATCCCAGAAAATATATAAAATTCGACCTGCTCAAAATTCAAAATCTTTATTAAACATAGTTTGTATAAAAAGGGTTATTATAATATTAAGGAATTTATGGATGATAATAACCCCTGGGAATGAGGTGTTCGCTACCAAGCTATTTCTAATTTGTTTTGTGTGGTCTATTGTGTAACATACATGATTGTAAGCTGTTATTTAAAAAAAAGTCCCGCTGGGTTTCTTGCTAGTTCTTCCCAGGACAGAGGTATTTTTCGAACCAGTGGTAATTAAACAAAAGAGTGACTTTCAATAAGTATTATTTATAATCTATATTGAATAAAAAACTTTCTGTTTCTGTTTCTGTTTCTGTTGTCGATATTCCACGCATTAGAACCAAACGGTTTGTTTCGTCTTTTGTAATGCGTACAGCAAAGGAGTGGAATAATTTGCCGGCGTCTATCTTTCCGTCTGAATACAATCTGGGCGTCTTCAAGGCAAGAGTGAATAGGCTTTTGTTACGCTAAGACAGTGCTATTTACTATCTAGGGCTGCATCACCACTTGGGGCACCACAACTTGCACAACCACCAGGTGGGATTGTGATCAAGCACTGGCTTATAATAACTAAAAAAAAGACAGAATGTATATATGCTGCTATGGTGTTCATCAATAATAAGTATTTGTTAGATGCTACCTTCAAATCCTACGTACTCCAGGTTCCTGAAAAATATAAAGAGACATTCCTCGCTCCTGATTTCTGGCCCTCTGGGGTAGTGTTTCGCCGAAATAGGAACGCGCCAAAGAAGAAAGTTCCCTAAATGGTATTATGTTTATGTTTTATACATATTTTTAGGTTAAGGTATATACAATGTGTTAATTTTACACTTGATCAAACGAAATGTGCGGATACTAGATAAAAAATTATCGGTAAAAAAAATCGAATTTTTTTTATGTAAACTATTTAAAAAATAAAAGCATTTTAATTTCTTTTTTTGGTAAAATTCCCATCCTTCGGTTTTAAATTATTTTCTCTTTAAGTAAACGGTGTATTTTTTTTCAAAGTAGTTTTATTTGAAAGTTAGAAAGATTAACTAGCAATAAAAATTAAAAAAACCTACGATATCAAGCAGGAAATTTGTCAAAAAAATAATAAGATATTTTTTTTTGTTAAAAAAATAATTTTCTTTTTAATTTTTGGTCTGTAACTTCAAAACTAGTACGTTGAGATAACCTTTTTAGCATGTTTTATTAAACTACGTAGCTTACTGTACAAGTTCTCCAAAATAACATGCGTTCTATCTCTTTTCGTTTTTAAAATAATAATCATCAAAGAATGCCATCGGTATGTTGATTTGCGCATATTAAATTACCTTATTATTTTTTTGACAAATTTCCTGCTTGATATCGTAGGTTTTTTTAATTTTTATTGCTAGTTAATCTTTCTAACTTTCAAATAAAACTACTTTGAAAAAATACACCGTTTACTTAAAGAGAAAATAATTTAAAACCGAAGGATGGGAATTTTACCAAAAAAAAAAAAAATGCTTTTATTTTTTAAATAGTTTACATTAAAAAAAAATCGATTTTTTACCGATAATTTTTTATCTAGTATCCGCACATTTCGTTTGATCAAGTGTAAAATTAACACACTGTATATTGCTATGGGCCAATGTTCTTAATTTTTTAGTTGTTGATGCCTGAAATAAAGTTAATGTATTGTATTGTAAAAGCAACAAAAACTATACACGTGGAAAAATTTGTAAGTAAAATAAATCCAGTCTGTTCAACATTACCAAATTGACTGTCGGTCAGGTGTTGGTCGAGTCGAAAACGCTGAAGTGTTTGTACAGTAGGGGTTTTTTTATAGGATAAGGGTCACCCTTATCCTATAAAAAAAAGCGAGCACACAGTCCACCTGATGGTAAGTGGTTGCTGCGGCCCATAGACATCTACATCTATCCTCGATTACAAATCAAAATGCAGATGCGTTGTCACCCGTGAGGACTAAGGTGGAATGCCTCATTTCCAGTAAAAAGGGTCTCCGGTTCTCTACACTCACTATACGAAACACAGCAGCGTTAAGCTGCTATTTTACGCTGGTATTCTGTGAGAGCGTGGTCCTTCCCCGATCGAGCCGACTCATTCGTGCTACAACTATACTACTAGTATTGCTGCAGCATGGCTCTATCACGTAAAAACGGGTTACGATGGTTATTCGAGTTCGGAACCTTATCCAACTGGAGAGAGGAGTAAGACAGGGTGACGTTATATCCCCGAAACTGTGTCGACATCGGTGACTTAAAAAGTTAGATAACTAGTTCCTGCCTATCGAGTATAGGTTTCAACTTAGTTTTAATATTAGTAATGGCTTGACGCTAATAATGTGAGGAGATCTCGATCTCGTACGATGAGACATGGCGCAAACAGGAGCTGTTAATTAATATTTTTATATTTTATCACTGGGAAATTTGCTAAGAAAACACATTTAATTAGATAATAAGATTCACTGTCAGGTTGGTTTACTTAAGACACTATCAAAGTAAACAAATGCGAGGTTAGCGAGCGAAATGTTTTATAACTGTTTGGATGAATTACGCTCAATAAGATAACTTCGGTTATGCTACGGAATAATTAGTTTTGTAATGTTACCCGAACAGTTTACGGTGTATTACAAAATTTTATGTTTGCAACCTATTCTATACGCCGCGCGGTGACGATTGTTGTCGCCCATGGCCACCCTGAGCAAAAAAAATGCCGCTCCGTACTCCCCCCTCCCTCATATTAAACGGTAAAAGTCTAGTTTTTGCATGTTATTTCATATAATAAATAGAACAATAATATACGAGTAGCAGTATGAACTAACTAAAAATATTTTAGATATTTTATTGACATTGTTTAAAAGTTATGTCGGAAATTGACTTTTCTTTCCCAAAATGCCTATCCTAAAATTGCTCCTTCCCCATCCCCGGCTACGCCATTTTGTGATTTAAGTCAGGTGATTTAAAGCAAAAAAACAGGCGGCTTCTACTTACCCGCCATTTTGGACAAGTCTGGCATTTTTTTTGTTAAATGCGTCATTTTGATTACATTTTTTTCGTCATGGTCCTTACATTTTTTTTATAGTATAGGGTGACAAACGAGCACATAGTCCACCTGATGGTAGTTAAGTGAATGCTGTGGCCCATAGACATCTAAATTTATCGTCAATTAAGAATACAAATGCAGATGTGTTCACCCCTGAGGACTAAGATGGAATGCCCCGTTTCCAGTAAAAAGGGTCTCCGGTTCTCTACACTCACCATACGAAACACAGCAGCATTAAGCTGCTATTTTACTGGTATTCCGTGAGAGCGTGGTCCTTCCCCGGTCGACGCCACCCTTTCGTGCGACAACCATAATATAGTTGCAACGTGGCTCTACCACATAAAAACACATATGAAATTGGTGTTTTATACGGAAAAAGCAAAACGAAAAAAAAGAATGAAATTATATCTTTAATCAATCTAAGTATGCACCATTGTTATCTACGCACTTTCGCCATTTTATAGGTGGTTCATTGATTCCTTTGCTGAAAAAATTGTGAGATGTTTTGACTGCCTCATCGGAGGAATTGAATTTTTTTTCTTTGCGAGAAATTGTCCGAATTCCGGAAAAACTGGTAATCTGTTAGAGCTAGGTCCGGGGAGTATGGTGGAAGTCGGAGACATTCCAATCGCAGCTCCTCTGATTTAGCGACCATCTGTTGTGCAGTGTGTGGTCTAGCTTTATCCTGCAACAGCAGTGACCTAGAGCAATTGACCAGTCTCGGTTGTTTAACGTCTACCTTTTCATCGTTGCATGGTATCATGGTTTGCAATTGTTGATAAAACAGATCTACCGTAATTGTCTGGCCAGATCCTAGGAAGCTGTAGTGGATGACACCAGCACTGGTCCACCAGACACCAGTGCCTTTTTCCGAGTCTATTTTCCTTTGGTTCGACTATTGTGTTTGGGTTTGGGTTCAACCATTGTGATGAGCATTTTCGATTATTGTACAGGATCCATTTTTCATCACAAGTGACGATACGATTCAAGATCCCCTCGTTATTGTGCCGGTTGAGACGCGTGTTTGTTAGTGTTAAAGTTAAAGTTCGTGCGGTACCCATTTTTCGAGCTTTTTCAGTTCTCCAATTTGTTTCCAGTTAATTAAAATTATTTCACTGGAAACAATCACTCACATCGAAGCCTGCCGCTAACTCTAACGTGGTTTGCAATAGATCCGCTTTAGGGTGTCCCGGGTTTTGTTCTGTAGGTCAAAATGTTCAGAACGAATACGTTGGAACCAAAAACGTACGTTCTTTTATTTGGGATTTCCATTTGGAAAATTAAGCTGATTTACCACGTGCTCGGCGCTGAAGGAAAACATCGTGAGGAAACCTGCATGTCTGAGAAATAAGAAAAAAAATATTTCGAAGACATGATGGAGTTCGCCAACAGGCATTGGGACAGCGTGGCGGACATTTGCTTGCCCTAAAACCCTATCCAAAATGAGAGGAGGCCTTTGCCCAGGAGTGGGACGTATATAGGCTGTAACTTTAACTTTAAGAACATATTTTTTGCCTTTATTTGACAGGCAATATGCAATAAAATAATGTACTTGCGCCTTGTACTTAATACAGCATAAAACGAAACGTTTTCAACCGACTTCAAAAAAGGAGAAGGTTCTCAATTCGTCGGAATCTTTTTTTTACGAATGTTTTACCGATTACTCAAAGACGTCTGAAGCGATTTGGACAATTATTTTTTTGTTTCAAAGGGTATAATTCCCAGGTGGTCCCATTTAAATTTTATTGAAATTGGTCTAAGGGTTTAAAAAAATCAACAATAAATTATATTTATATTGAAGTTGGTTGTACAAAATTTTTCATTTTACGACTTATTTAAAATATAGGAACGGGTATAACTTATCCCTTTAGATCCTCGAAAGTGAAAGGGTTCACGAAGGTGAAAGGGTGAAGTTACCACTAGTTACTAACTTCTTTTGCAGGTATTTTCGTACTTCGATTGATGTTTACCGCCATTTCGCCAGCTTGTTCTATGTTATAACACATTAAAACTAGTGATTTTTTTAAATTTTGTACTAAAAGAGTTTGTCATTAAATGTACATTGTCGTACGATTCTGAGCTATGTTCAACATTTCAAGTCTCTAGCTCATCGGGAAGCGCTTGAAATTTGAGTTACAAGATTCCACTCGGAACGACAGACAGACCGACAAACAAGAAAGCGACTTAATAAAAACGTCGTAATAAAACACAATGTGACGTGTTGATGATTTATTTGGTACTAAATTAATTGACTAAAATTTACTAACATAGGTAATAACACATCGAAATTCAAGGAAAAGTCTAAGCCATATTGCGTATATAATACATATTAAAAAAATGTAAATATTGAAAAATAAATAAATAAATAGTAGAACTGCATGGACATCGATTATAAAAAATATAGAAATCCAATGTCGTACTGTCCATTTTGTTGCATCGTATAAGAGGGTAGAGGTAAGAGAGGGTAGAAGTAGAAAACGTGTAGAGTGATTTTATTTTTGTGAACTTCAAATACGTTTAGTAATTTTTTAGTGTGAAGTGTTATAAAACTTTTAAATATAGTCCAAATTAATTTTTCTGTTTTTAAAATTTACCCTACTGCTATTGTAGCGCCACCCTAATTTAAAGCATTTCGACGGACACTTTTTCATACTCAGAGATAGTCCTCCTTACCTCTACCCTCCATAAACTAATAGTAGAACTAGTTGGACAAACCCTAAAAAGTTACGGTAGATATTTGATCGCGTCACGATTTTGTTGTATGAAAATACCTTCACCTTTACATTTTAGATATAAAAGCTTAAATTCACCGCAGAAAATTAAAAAAGTAAATAATATTATGGATATACCTAATTTATCTGACAATTACAAAAGGTAACCTTTATAATTAAAACAGATTTCTATTTTTATATGCCATAGCAATGTTTTTTGGATTTCGTTTTCGGGTGTAAACGTGTGCGAGATTTTGTTAATTCTTATTATCGTCCCAAAGGTACACTTATTTACCTCAAGTGCATTATCCAAGAAATAGTTTTAAACGCATCTTATTTTTGCGAAGTGCTTTTATAATTTCAATTAAATTTTATAATGGGCTCGAGTGCAACTTGGCCAAAACAATTAGGCGCCCGCACCCCGCCTCTATCCCCGCGCTTCCCCTAGTGACCAATCACCGTTCCGTGTTCCCTCCCTAGTTCTAATGACGTCTTAGCTGTCATGCGCCTAATTGTTTTGGTCACGTGTATTAACTATTATTTTGGTAACAAAACAACTAAAGTTGTAAACTTGATCAAAGATGTTGTATTGTAAATGTACATAAACTTCACATATTCAATAATATTATAAATAAGCTTACTAGTCTTTATAATATTACATATTAAAAAATATTTGCCAAACATTTTTGAATTGTCCACATCTAGTCTACGTGTATCCGAAGCAAAACACATTTTTTTTAACAAATTGTATGAATTACTGATGCTGGCTCTACACTGATCGTTAAAGAAGTGTAATCAAGTCCGCCAACTCGCATATCATCACTGTGTTTATTTTGACGTGTCATTAGCAAATATTTTTATTTTTATATCGTCTATAGGGAGGTTTGGTTTATAGTTCGAACGAGCTCGCACAGGTTAAAACAAATGTTTGGAGGTGGACGGTTTGACGGTCAAGTAGTGCCAGCATAAATGTTATCCAAGTTACATGAATAAGATTCTTAAGACTTCAAATTTCATTTTAAAGACAACAGGTTTATTCACCACGTATAACACATAAAATACCACTCTAACAATAGTTTCTTATCGTTAAACATAATTTTACGTTTACATCGTGTAACAAAGCCACGTTGGTATCATATGTTATTTTCTCGTGTTTTTAAATAAAATGTAAAGAAACAAAAACCGTGGTAAGGAAACAGTTAAGATGTTTTTATTAAAACATTGTAAAAGTAATAACATTTCAGATAAGCCGAAAAGTTTGTTCACATTTTACGTAGTGTTAGATTAGACTATACACCACTCCCTCGACGAACTGAGTTTTTGTCAATATTCTGTCTAACTATACACTATTTTGTTTGGCGTTATTAAATCTATAAAATCATACAATACAAATCTTTTTTTTCATTACTATTGTAATTTAAATTATAAAATATTTACTTGCAGTTTGAATACTCAGACCAAATAAGAAAAATAGATGGAGTGCTGCCTATATTTTAGTGACGCAAAAACCATGCGCAACTTTTTGATACGTGCTTACGCATATATCCTTATTTTGTCTTTCTTTATCAGCCCGTAATAGTTCACAGCTGGACACACACACCTAAAATTATGTTTTTGGTTACAAACGATTTTAGATGGATATGTGTGCGTCAGGGCGTGTTCTTACAGTAAGTTAAGCATGGTTTCGGCTCGGTTTTTGCGTTTCTTGAAATGTACGCAGCGCTCCATCTTTCTTTCTTTGCTGGTCTGAGTTTCAATATAAAACTCATGCGCTTTACACACTTTGGGATAAAAAAATTAAAAAATCAATAATTAAAATACTCCAATCCTCGTCATAATGATCTCATACCCAGCAGTAGATTTTCACATGCGTGTTGTAAAAGAAGAATAAGAATCCACAAACTTGAAGCTCAAAGAGATACGTATAGCTAATAATAATTGGGAAGATTTGGTTATTACCTTTTACATATTTTGCGAGATTTTCATTTTTTTATAGAATAAGGGTGACAAACGAGCACACAGTCCACCTGATGGTAAATGGATGCTGTGACCCATAGACATCTACATTTATCCTCAATTAAAAATCAAAATGCAGATGCGTTGTCACCCCTGAGGACTGATATGGAATGAATTGTTTCCAGTAAAAATTGTCTCCGGTTCTCTACACTCACCATACGAAACACAGCAGCATTAAGCTGCTATTTTACGCTGGTATTCTGTGAGAGCGTGGTCCTTCCCCAGTCGAGCCGACCCATTCGTGCTGCAACCACAATATAGCTGCAGGATGGCTCTACCACGTAAACCATATTCATAAACATGAAAATAAATAAATATGATGTCTAATACATTGAATCAGTTGCGTTATAAATTTCCTTTATTTTCGTAGATATACTTACAGCTTGCCTGTTGCCTGAAATGTCAGAGAAGTTGTAATTTTTTATATTTACGGCATTAAGCGGTAAATTTTAAAAATTAATTAAATTATACAATGTCTCAACAAAAACTTATGGTTGATGTGATAGTTGTTTCATTATCATTGTCACGATAAGTAAAATACTAGTTCTCTGTAGAATTTATCCTTCCGAAGGGGTCATGCAGATTATATTATAATACTATCTCGGACATTCTTCAACGATTTTACTACGTAACCGATCTCGCATTGAAATATTCGCAGCTATTGTAACTTACACTTTGTATGAGTAACATTCATTGTAAAAATGAGACTGATAGGAAATTATCACGCAGCAAACATGTTCGGCTTAAATGTATCTGTTATTTGTGTTAAGTATTTATGTCATACGTAAATCTTGTAAGTCCTATACTTAATTATATCCATCACAGTGCAGCGCGGACTGACGAGTAAAATTGAAAACAATGTTTTGTATAGTTTTGTTATACACTGTTGATAACTTTTTGCATGTAGATCGCCCAATGTTAAACAATTAATTAATTATCAAAAATATAATGCCAGTTAAATGTTTTCGGTTGGTATTATGGTCTTCAAAGATTGCCGGCAAATTTATTGCGATTATAGCGTTTATATTGTTGCGATTATAGTATTCGGCTATGCGATTTTGTAGGAGATTTAACATGCTCCACCTACGGGTTCCTCTCCTTGTTATATTTGGGAATGGGGGAGGTTATTAGCTGTGGCTTGGTCACCCTACTAATCTTTTTTAACTAGAGCCTACAATTTCACTGGTTTTGCAGTTGTTCCTGGGCGGCGGTAGTCACTTACCATCAGGTGTGCCGCATGCTTGTTTGCCCCCTCTCCTATGAAAAAAAACCTTAATTAAAGGTGTCACGTAAGTAACTTATTATGGTGAGGGAGAAAGGGTTTCTTACGATTTTGCGTGAGCTTGCAAACTAAATTTTTTTTACGTACCTATATAATATATGATTTAAACTTAAAAAGCTCAATATAATCATTGAACTAAAATAACTAGAGGGAAAAGTTTTATACTTTAGCTAAATTTCGGATTTCTGGGAATCTCGCATCGATTAGCATCCCTAATCATTAAATAATATCAAAGGTAGAATGTCAAATTCTAAAAAAAAGTCCGGACAACCCCTTGGTACCTACTCATCTGTGATATGATTTATGTATTTGGAAATATGACGAGTCGTTTACATAATTTGTTTTTCATAGTAGACCTTGTTTTAAATTACTTTAACCTTTGTTTTAATGCTACATAAAATAAAAATTCAAATTAAGAAAAAAGTCATAAATCGAAAGTTTTTGTTAATCCAAAAAGCTGTATATTATTTTATATACTTATTTAAATATTGGGAAATGCGAACAATAATATCACTTTTACGCAGCTTTTATAACTTCTTAATAATATGTATAAAATCTAGTATGACAAAAATGTAATGTATTTGTAAGCATATCAATATTATTCTATCCACGTATTATTATTGTTTTGTTGTTGTTACGTTTTGTCAATTAAGGCAGGCAAAGGTCTTAGACCATACAGCCTAGTCTGATGTATATTTTATTCACTAAATTCGTCACAATATGCTAATGCATCATTGTGAAGCTTTTGGGGATTTTGATGACAGCTTAACCTTGCGAACAGTTGATGATAGTAGTATCTCACGCTATATCACCATCGAAGCACTTGTATCATCATATCCACTAATAGCTTACATGCGCAGACATGAAATACACAAAATTGCACTACCTTTATGTATCAAGATCCACTTCAAACCGATAAACAAACAGAAAACAAAAACTGTAGCAACAATCCGCCGCAGGTTAAGTTCTCGCCAAAACTTATATCCATTACTTTTAGATTAATTACAGTTTTTTTTAATTTCTTAACTATTGTCGATTTTTGTGTATTCAAACACATAATAACTTATTATAATTTAATTTTAACATAATTATCTACATAATTTAAAACGCGACTAGAATTAAATCACAAAAATTTGAACAAATCACTTTTTAATCTCAGACCAACAAAGAAGATAGACGGAGCGCTGGGTACATTTCAAAGTGACGCCGAAACTAAGTGAAAATGTGAATAGGCATAACTTACTATTGTAGTAACACTCATCTGGGAAACTATGTACTCCGCCCAGAAGAAGTGAAATTGCTCACAGCTAAGCAACTTCTTCTATTCATTGAAGACATAGCTTAGACGTAGGCTTAGCAGTGAACTATAGACATAGCACCGCACAATAGATCTTTTAGGTCGCAGTGATACTGCTCTCTTTCTCTAGACCAGGATATCGCACATAATAAAAAAAAGACGCACTTTCGTACACATGGATCTCAAACTGTTTTTACCAACAAGATGGTTTTAGGTGTATGCATCAAGCAGTGAGCTTTTACGAGCTGTTGATGAAAGAAAGAAAAAAGATACTCGTATGTGTGTAAGTACGTGTCAAAAAGTTGAGCAAGGTTTCACACAAGTTGAGCATGGCGACACTTGAATTGTACAAAACGCTCCGTTTATCTTTTCTTTGTTAGTCTGAGGTTGCTAGTTGTATATAATTTGTATAGTACATTACTTTAAAATGTTAATTATTTAAATAATTCGCAAGATTGATTTGACTGTTGTTCAAAATATATTTCAAAATTTTAGAAATATTGTTCAATGTACACAAAAAATAAATATTATTCTTTCATTAAAATAGCGGCACGAAGGTACTAAAAAGAAGTATCACATAAAATAAGTATTTTCAAAACCTAGTACATAACTAATCCTAGTTTAACTCCCTCGCCGGGTATATTCATAATGTTGAAAATCCCGCAATATTTTCATTGTCTGTAATAATGTATTGTTTGAAATTAGGAGGTTATTCTTTCCGAAAAAATATATTGTGGAAACATGTTTAACTTACTCTCATTCTTACGCAATTAATCATTTACAAAAAAAAAGTTCAGTATAGCGCAGGTATGATTCGACCATATCGTAATACTTCCCGGTCATAATCACATATTAGTGTAACTGTGCCGTACTTTATACTGTTGGAAAGAGTGGGAACTTCTAGTTCTAGATGAAAATAGAACAAAGGGAGAGCATTTGTTGTATTTTCTTCTACATTACACCAGGTTTACAATTTAAGATACACAACATTGTTTTATTTCTAGTCTCTTCAAATTATTTGGGAGGCTTATATTTAGTTATTCGGAATAAAAAATAGAATTGGAATAATGTTTTACCACACTTTTAGGACAAATAATCTAATAATTCACAACTCTGGATTGACGCATTTCGGAAATATTTCGTGTTTTAAAAATTAATAAAATTGTCAGAATACTTAGTATTACATAATTAAAAAATAATAATAATTGCATCTGACTTTTTAATGCAAACTGGGAATAATTTCATAGTGCATTATTTTGTTCAAGACTAAGGTCTTTCTTCTTTTTGGTTTGAGAATACAGGAATGAAAATGGATTTTTGATATTTAATAAAATAGATTTTTGACTAAAATCTCTGCCATACACCGATCGTATGATGAGTTAATGTTTTAATAATTATATTATTGTTAAATTATTACCTATTTAACAATAATTATATAATAAAAAATATTATATTATTGTTAAATAATATAATTATTAACAATACTTATATTATTTAACAATAATATAATTATTGTTAAATAGGTAATAATTTTTCTGTTTGTTAAATTTTGAAATATAATAATAACAATGTCATCGAATTTCGGTCATGGCGGCCAGTCTCAACGGAGACTAGCCATCTGCGCAGGACAGAATTATGGTGCCCGATGTATGCGCAAGCACAGGTGCACTCTCTATTCCCTCACTCTCATAGTCCGATAGGACGGTAATCCGACACGACCGGAGAGAGATTAGGTGCAGAGCCTACGACTTTTCGTGCTTTCTGATGCACGAGGGTTAAACGACGACAACTTCCTAACACGGTAAAAAAGTTTGTCAACAAAGAAAGGTAGACGGTGCGCTGCGTACTTTTTAGGTGAGGCCAAAAGCAAGTACAAACCATGCTCAACTTATTCAACAACACGCACTCACGCACACATTGCAATTAACCAACAAATAAAACTATTCGGAAAAAAACATGGTTTTAGATGTATGTGTGTGAGTCCAGCAGTGGATATTACAGGCTGTTAAAGTAAGAAAGAATATGGACATGTGCGTGAATGCGTGTCAAGAAGTTGGGCATGGTTTTTGCGTTACTTGAAATGTACGCAGCGCTTCGTCTATCTTATTTATTGGTCTGAGATGACGCCAAAAAATATTTAAATCATTTGAAATTGGAATGCAAAACTTCTCTACCGTATGCAAACCGTATGGCATTTTACAACTTAATTATCAAAAAAGTATTAATGAAGTTTAAATTTAGTCACTCTATTTTAACTTTAATATTTCATTTTATTGATTTACAATCTAAGCGCAAAGAGTACAACGGAAAATATAGATATGTCCCAAACATATGTACTAAATGTGATAGGTATATATGTATAAATAAATAAAAAAATCTATATGTTTATGTTAAAAAGTGATGAAAGTATATGCCAGTAGATTCATATCCAGATAAAAGTTTAGTTTGTATATAAAACTCGCTACTAAAGTATGAAATTATAAAACAATTCACACTGTCAACACGATCTACAAACCGTACGCCGTGCATGTGACTGAATCTTACTTGCACACAAAGGCTGTTTTATTTTCGTCTATTTTTTTTTAATTTACACTTATACCTAATAAATTAAATAATTACAAGTAGTTTCAGAGTCAAAATTTTTTCTTAAAAAATTTATGGCCAGAATGCAATTAGGTAAACTTTATAAAATTAATTACAGTTTTAGCAACAATGTGATTCTAGACTAATTTCAATATACTTAGGCCCATCAAGATTTTGGTCACATCACGGAGTACGATAATATTATTACTTACTACGACACCTAAGTATATAATATTCTCTCTTCAACTGGAAACTTCATACAAAAAGCCTTTGACAACTCAACGAAATAAACTACAGAATATATTTTAAGCGATTCCTTATATTACAGTTTCAAAAGCACAAAAATCACGCGACTTAACGCTTCACTTAGCAAACTTCGATAATAAGTAACTACAAAACTTCAAAACTTTGATATTACGTTTTAAAAACGGTAAAACAAACGTTTTGTAGATAAAGAAAACATTTCGTTTTTCTTTTCATTTCGACTTAATTGAGATCTTTTTGTATTCTTTACATAAATAATACCAATTAAAGGTTACCTAGGCTAAAGTAAAAATATTAGAGTTACACGTTTTAAATAAAAATCGACAAAAAATATAGGTACTTAAGTTCATTAGTAAAAAAAAAATTGAAATTGGTTTAAATTTATCAACAAAGTTTCTTAAGTGGCGAAGGCGACGTATAATTTTAAAAATACGAACAACGATTGTCTAATGCTCTTGATCTGGTGACTCCACGTTCTCAGTTTGTGCGAATTTCAGGAACACCTGCTCCAGCGTGGTCTGACTAAAGCTGTACTCCACTATGTTCAACTTTTCTTTTGCTGTGAAAGAAAAAAACAATCAAATATTTAGCTGGATGCAAATGTATGTGGCAAAATATGTATGTATGAATCATCTAACTCTAGCGATAGCAGGAAAACAGCGCGCACGCCGCAGGGTAAGAACGTTTTGACTTGACGAATATCATCTCTACTGGATTTCCGAAGTTGTCCTGTAATAAATACGTGGTAGAGCCATGCGGTAGCTTTACATTAATTGTAGCACGAATAGGTCGGCTCGACCGGGTTTCGACCTCGCTCTCACGGAATACCAGCGTGAAATATCAGTTTTAATACTGCTGTGTCTCGTATGGTGAGTGTTGAGAACCGGAGACCCTTTTTACTGGAAAAGAGGCATTCCATCTTAGTCCACACGGGTGACAACACATCTGCATTTTGATTCTTTACTGAGGATAAATGTAGATATCTATGGGTCACAGCAACCACTTACCATCAGGTAAAGGTGAGAGCGTGGCCCTACCCCGGTCGAGCCGACCCATTCGTGCTACAACTATACTACTAATATAGCTGCAGCGTAGCTCTACCACGTATAAAACGTATTACGACGAAGACGAAGAAGGGATGCGATACGTTTCGCACCAGAGAGTGATTGCGTTTAATAAAGAAAAGTTACAGCCTATATACAACTCACTGTACAGGCCTCCTCGTATTTCTTTGAAAATATTAGGGCAAGAAACTGTCTGCCGCACCGCCTCTAGCGTGTTGGCGGACATCACGACACTTTGAAATATTGTTTTTCATTTCTCAGACATGCAGGTTTCCTCACGATGTTTTCCTTCAACACCGTTCACATGATAAATCAGATATTAAAATTGCAACTAACAATTTCGTTGGAGTCAATGAGGATCGAACTCGAGTTGCTCACGTCCTGTGAAATTTACAGCGAGCGCTTAGACCCTGAGTAACTACGGCTTTGCGGCGGTTGTGCGCATTTTCTATGTACAGGTAAAAAAAATCCTGGATTATTGATTGTTAAAATGAATGAAAATATTACATACCATCCTCTATCTGTTGAAAGCATCTCGCTAAACTGGACACTGAGGACTGTGGTACGGAGAACACGAGTCTCTCGCCAAAGTTCTCTTCGAGAACAGCAGACGGGAAGATTTGCCCCACCAACGCTATCGCAGCTTCAGCACCAACCCCACCGCCACCAGATTCCGTTCTATTAATGAAAAAAAAACTAATTATACGTTGTAAAGCATTGCCGCAGCTAGATTATGATTGTAGCACGAATGCGTCGGTTCGACCGGGGAAGGACCACGCTCTCATAGAATAAAAGCGTGGAATAGCAGCTTAATGCGTGTAGAAAACCGGACACTTATTGAACTGGTAAAGAGGTATTCCATCTTAGTCCTCAGGAGTGACAACGCATCTGCATTTTGATTCTTAATCGAGGATAGATGTAGATTTCTATGGGCTACAGCATCCACTTACCATCAGGTGGACTGTGTGCTCGTTTGTTCTGAACATCCCGTAATAGTACACAGCTGAACATAGGCCTCTCCCGTTGTAAGGATTTGCCTTACGTTTGGCAAGTGGATTTACTATTATGACTATTAAATAAATAAATAAATAAAAAGTATTTATTTGCCACAAAACAATACAATGTTAAAATTTAAATAGACAGCTTAATAATTAATTGTGACAAAACGATCTGTGACTCAGTTGTAACGGGAAACCCATTACTCCTGCTATTCTGCCACAGCCTTTGCGCAGTATCCATACAGGGTCTTAGGCAAGTGATGAAACACACGTATCAACACAACAATAAATAAATAAATAAAATTTAAACAATAAATAATTAATAGTTACTAAAATACAGAAATACAAAAATGTTCACTAATTTGACGGGGTATCAGAACCACACAGAGCCAGGGACTGCTGTTGAATCTGCCACTTGCGGCATCTTTGCCGGAAGGTAGACGGAGATAGGGTAGACCGGACTGGTGGTGGCAAATCGTTCCAGATTTTAGCAGCAGCGAATTTAAAACACCCCCTGGCCGATGACATTTTTCTCTGACCGAGAGCAAACTTTTTTTCAACAGGTATCTTATCGTACAAATATCTTGGAGTCGCTGCGTGATGCAGTGTATGCAGAAAGCAAGCATATTTTAACTTGGTACTATTCGACATATTTAAAATGCCATTACTGTCTAAATAAGGTGAAATCCTATGCCTTTTCGGTATATTAAAACAAAAACGCATACATGCGTTCTGCACTCTCTGTACATTCTTCGCAGTTTTTTTAAATAAGCCAGGACCATAAACAATATCACAATAATGAAGGTGGCATAGTACTAAACTGTTAAAAAGCAGCAGTCTAATGTCACGTTTTAGAAATGTGCGAATTTTATACAATTTTTTAAAGGACCATAGCATTTGCCGATTTTTGTCTGAACATGTTGCTCAAATTTTAAATTCTCATCCATGAGGACACCTAAATTGCGAACACAACCCTCGTAAGGTATGACGGTGTCAAAGATCTTAACAGCAGGTTTCCGCTCATTAATCATTTTTACCTGGTGCTTTGTTCCAAGTGTAATGGTAACACTCTTTGAGGGGTTGAGTACCAGACCATGTCTCAAAGACCACTCCGAAATAGAATCTAGATCTTTGTTTAACTTGGAAATAGCAACTGCAACCTCCTCATCGATTGGCATTGTGTGAACATATACTTGGCTGTCATCTGCATATAAGTGAATTATCGAGTGAGTTATTGCTTTTGTAACGTTGGCCGTGTATATTGCGAATAATGTGGGACCAAGTATTGAACCCTGGATAACACCTTTATTAAGTGGGAGCGTGTTGACCCTTAGTTGTCCTTGACTATCCAAACATTGCACTTTTTGGCAACGATTACGTAGAGACGGCCCCAGTCCCCGGCGGCCCCGCTATTCCTGGCTACGGTGGCGACCATGGTAACGGCGGGGCAGGGGTGCTAAGAATCTCCGGTGGAGGTTCGGTTGCCACCACGACGACTCGACCTGGCAACTTATAACGCACGCACTCTGAGGACTGACGAGAAGATCCTGGAGCTGGAAGAAGAGATAGACAAGTTGCGCTGGAATATTATAGGATTATCCGAGGTCCGAAGAGGGGAGGACACGGTAATCCTCGAATCCGGCAACTTGTTCTATCACCGGAGGGCGACCATCTGTCCCAAGGAGGTGTCGGATTTATCGTCCACAAGTCTCTCGTTAACAACGTTGTAAAAATTGGGAGCGTGTCGACGAGGGTTGCGTACCTTATACTCAGAATCACCAAACGGTATTCGCTGAAGGTCATACAGGTTTACGCACCAACCTCGGCACACCCGATGAGGAGGTAGAGAAATGTATGAGGATATCTCTAGAGCCATGCATTCCTCTAAAACCCACTATACGGTGTTAATGGGAGACTTCAACGCAAAGCTAGGCACAAGAGAGAACGGTGAGCTGAAAGTAGGGAAATTCGGATTAGGGCAACGGAACCCAAGGGGCCAGCAGCTGGCCGACTTCAT
This sequence comes from Parnassius orleans, assembly GCA_029286625.1. Classification (NCBI taxonomy): domain Eukaryota; kingdom Metazoa; phylum Arthropoda; class Insecta; order Lepidoptera; family Papilionidae; genus Parnassius; species Parnassius orleans. The sequence continues at coordinate 8,276,132 of JAGSMP010000006.1, read as the reverse complement.
GGAGAAAGAGGGACTCTTTATGATGAACTCTTTCTTCCAGAAGCGGCCCCACAGGAAGTGGACCTGGTCGAGCCCCGACGGTTCGACAAAAAATGAGATTGACTTCATTATGACGACTAGACGCCAACTGTTCAGTGATGTCTCAGTGATCGCGAGGGTGAAAACTGGTAGCGATCACCGAATGGTTAGAGGCACACTGAACCTAAACGTTAAGTTGGAGAGATGTCGTCTAATGAAGTCAACGCTCCGTCCCCCTCGTGCTCTAATCCAAAGTCCCGAAACCTTTCAGCTCGAGTTACAAAACCATTTTCAGTGCCTAGAAGATTGCAATGCAGTGGACGATGTGAATGACAAGCTCGTGGAAACTGTCCATGCGGTCGGAGCTAAGTTTTGTAAGACCCGCCGCAGAAGAACACAAAAACTCTCCGATCACACTCTTAATCTCATGACTGTTAGACGGGAAATGAAGCTGCAATCTTCAGTAGATTTGATAGCATACAGGCAACTGAACAGACAGATCTCCAAATGCATGCGGCGGGACTTGCGCAACTTCAATACAGCTCGTATTGAAGAAGCGATCGAGCGGAACCAGGGCTCCAAAGTCTTTGCCAGAGATCTGTCTGCCAGAAAGAGCCAACTGTCGAAGCTGAAGACCGAGTGTGGCAGCGTCGTTTCCGGGACACCTGAGATTTTGAGTGAGATTGAGAGGTTCTATGGGCAGCTGTACACATCATCGTTGCAGCCACACGCAAGTGTGAGTAACGATCCAAGAGCGAGTCTTATCCGACACTATTCCGATGATATCCCGGACGTCAGTCTGAGCGAGATTAGAATGGCTCTCCAGCACCTTAAAAACGGCAAGGCCCCAGGCGAGGATGGAATTACGGCGGAGCTTCTGAAAGCGGGTGGAAAACCGGTACTTAAAGTCCTTCAGAAGCTCTTTAATTCCGTCCTACATTGTGGCACTACACCGGAGGCGTGGAGCAGAAGTGCGGTGGTCTTGTTCTTCAAGAAAGGCGACAACGCTCTCTTGAAGAACTATAGACCGATTTCCTTCTGAGCCGCGTCTACGTGCTGTTTTCGAGAGTCATTACGAATCGTCTCGCACGCAGACTCGACGACTTCCAGCCTCCCGAACAAGCCGGTTTCCGAAAAGGCTTTAGCACCATAGACCACATACATACCCTTCGGCAAATTGTACAGAAGTCCGAGGAGTACAATTTGCCACTATGTCTGGCGTATGTGGACTATGAGAAAGCCTTTGATTCCGTCGAAATTTGGGCGGTGCTGCAGTCCCTTCAGCGGTGCCAAGTTGACTGTCGGTATATCGAAGTGTTGAAGTGCTTGTACAGTAGGGCTACGATGGCTATCCGAGTACAGAACCAGAGTACAAAACCTATCCAACTGCAGAGGTGTAAGACAGGGTGACGTTATATCCCGAAACTCTTCACCGCTGCATTGGAAGACGTTTTCAAGCTTCTGGACTGGAAAGGATACGGCATTAACATCAATGGCGAGTACATCACTCACCTTCGATTTGCCGACGATATAGTCCTTATGGCAGAATCGCTAGAGGACCTAAGCACTATGCTCAATGACCTCAATAGTGCCTCCCAACGGATAGGTCTTAAGATGAACATGGACAAAACAAAGATCATGTTTAATGTCCATGTCACACCTATGCCGGTAGTTGTTGGGAGCACTAAGCTCGAAGTTGTTGACGAATATGTTTACCTGGGACAAATAGTCCGACTAGGTAAGTCCAACTTCGACCGAGAGGTCAATCGACGGATTCAACTCGGCTGGGCAGCGTTCGGGAAATTACGGCACATCTTCTCGTCAGGTATACCTCAAAACTTGAAAACGAGGCTGTACAACCAGTGCGTGTTGCCAGTGATGACCTACGGAACAGAGACGTGGTCCTTCACTGCTGGCCGGATGAGGAAGCTCAATGTCGCTCAGCGAGCTATGGAGAGGGCTATGCTCGGAGTCTCACTGCGTGATAAACTTAGAAATGAGGATATCCGCAGTAGAACCAGAGTGACCGACATAGCCCAACAGATTAGTAAGCTGAAGTGGCAATGGGCCGGCCATATAGCTCGAAGAACCGACAACCGATGGGGAAAAAAGGTTCTCGAGTGGCGGCCTTGTACCGGCGGACGAAGTGTAGGGCGTCCCCCCACTAGATGGAGTGACGACCTGGTAAGACATGCAGGAAGTCGATGGATGCGGGTGGCTCAGGACCGTGCTTTGTGGCATTCCTTGGGGGAGGCCTATGTTCAGCAGTGGACTTGTGAAGGGCTGTAATGATGATGATGATGATGATGATGAATAGGACAGATATATCAACGCAATCGAAAGCGCGGCTTAAATCTAGCAAGACCATAATTATTCCTTTTCCCTCATTGGACGCAGCAAGAATGTCATCAGTAATATTTAAGAGAGCTGATACTGTACTGTGATTTTTTCGGAAACCGGATTGAATAACAGGTAGTACTTGATTATATTCTAGATATGGTGAAATTTGAGAATGAACGCATCTTTCAACTATTTTAGATAGTGCAGGGAGAATACTTATTGGTCTTATATCAGAAAGATTATCCACCGTTGATTGAGATCTTATTATATTATTGATTGAGAGTACAAATGCAGATGCTTAGGCACCTCTGAAGACTAAGAAAGAATGCTACGTTTCCAGTAAAAGGGCTCTGGTTATATATATATATGCAGAGCGTGGTCCTTCCTCGGTCGAGCCGACCCATTCATGTTACATTACAACCATAATATATTTCTGCAGCGTGGCTCTACCCCACGTATGAAGATAAAAACAACCCGGAATAATTATTTCTGGTACATGTAAAGACTTGTACTGTATGGGATTCGAACCGCGGCCTACAGCGCCGCAGCTAAACTTGTTACAACTACGCTACCGAGTTGTAAGGTGCGTGCGCATTTCGTTGCTTTAATCTTTATTTCAATTTAACCGATAACTTCCGTAAAAATATCCTTTCTAAAAAACTATGCAATTAATGACTGTATTATGAAATATTTATACATAAACTATGGCAAATGTTTGTCTTCTGAATTACATTGAGGGAAAACATAATATTATATGACAACAATCTTGATTTGTTTGCGAACTGTCAACATTATGGTTAATAACAAAGTATTTAACTTTAAATGTTTATTCCGGTTAAATACTTTTATGTATTCCTAAATAATAAAGTACTCTACCATAAAAATATGCATTTATATAATAACTTTATCATCTGATATTATGCCATCAAAATAAAAGATCTGTTTACAGTAATCAGATACTGTTTACAATGTAGATAAATCTGTTGAGGATAATACGACATAATTTTCTGTTATATAAGCCTCTCCATTTCTTATTTTGCAATAATTATTTAGGTCACTCCATATCTAAGCCTATAAAATAGAACAAAAAAGATGACAAAAATGATGAACAAAGAGGAGTGCTGCGTATATTTCAAGATTTCAAGTGACGCAGAAACCAAGCCAAAACTATACCTGAACTTACTGCAGGAACACGCACTCACGCACACCTACGCATTTTAATTAATTTGCAACCAACATGGTTTCAGGTGCCTCTGTGTTCGTGAGTGCGTGTTAAGAAGCTGAGCGTGGTTTCAATTTCGACTTCATTAGAAATGTACGCATCGCTCTATCTTTCTTCGTTAGTCTGTGGTCTGAGTAAAAACCTTTTAATATGAGGCCTAAGCCTAAGTCAGGATAATTGCAGGCTGTGAGGCATTCCGTCTTAGTCCTCATGGGTGACGCATCTTTGGCCAACCACATTCACGTGGTAGAGCCCCGCTGCAGCTATATTATGGCTGCAGCACGAATGAATGGACTCGATCGTGGTAGGACCGCGCTCTCAGAGAATATCAGGATGAAATAGCAGAATAATGCAGTGTTTTGAGGATAGATGTCTATAGGCCGCAGCATCCACTTACCATCAGATGGACTCGCTTGTTCTATCAAACACATTAAAGAAATAAAGTTGTTTTTTTTTGAGATAGCATGGGTGTCTCGAGTCCCGTATGGATTAACCGTAGTTTAGGAATCATTGTATGAACTGGACCGTGTCGTGCAGAAATTATCCAAACCATATAGTTAATGAAATTTGAAAAATAAATGCATTTTACTTGTGGCAAAAGCCCTATTATTTAATATTATGTATATAATTTTAAAGAAAATGTAATGTAAATTTTAGGATTACCTGTTATTTTTCAGAAGTCTTTCATACTTGGAAATAAAGTGGAAAAAGAGTCTGAATAATTATTTTGTTCAGTTTGTGGGTTGGATCCTTTCCGAAGCTGAAATCCTCCAGAACCCTCCAGTAAGGTACTGAGAGGTTCAGAGAGGCAGAACCAGATTGGACTCAGACAATCGCCCTGGAAAATACCCCTTCTTATCCTTATGTGGTTCTCCGCAGCCGTCAACCGCTCGCCTAGATGACAAAGGATCGTACTCCACTGCCCCATACACTGCCCGAGGAAGTCTCGAACTGTACAGTCAACCTTGTACAGCTCGAGGACCCTCTTAAGCCATGTATGAGGCACCGAGTCGAATGCCTTTTTGTAGTCTATCCAGGCGGCGGAGAGGTTCCGACGGTTGCGTTTAACCACCTTGCCAATGACCGCGTCAATGAGGGTGGTTCCTTGGTTCCACGACCACCGCCCCGACATCCATTTTGAGCGTGATTTGCGTTCAGGTGACGAGTGATTCTCGCTCAAAATGGATGTTAGTGTCTTGTATATGGTAGGTAGACACGTTATGGGGCGGTATTTGCTCGGGTCTGTGGAATCCCGGTCTTTAGGAACCAAATGGTGATCCCAGTAGTGAAGAGGCTCAGGAGTGACTTTTGGTCGAGAGCCTCTTGAAACTGTCGGGCGAGGACAGTGACACACCACGAACCCTTCAGCCAGTAGTGATGCAGTCCGTCGAGGCCCGGACTTTTCCAGTTCGGGGCCCTACGGACCGCCTCAGCTACGTCATCCGGCGTTATGATGACGGGGTCCATGGGCGTAACACTCGCACACTGACTCGCCACAACTTCCGTCCAAGGGCCCTCGGTGTGGTTTACGGGCTCTGACCACAGGCCGCGCCAGAATGCGATAGTGTCGGCCTGATTCGGTGCTGAGCCCGTTCCACGTACCATTGGCCGCTCCAATAATTTATAGAGCCTCTTCTGATCACTCTGGAAGAGACGATTCTGGTTGAACCGTGTCGACCTCTCGGTATATCGCCGAATCCGCTTCCCCCAAGCAGCGATTCTCTGCTTCAGGTCGTCTATGCGCTCCGTCAGTTTTTGCGTTATATCCGGCTGGGACAAACTGATATTTGTCCCAGCAAACGCCATCCTGACGGTGCGCACAACTCGGCCTGTTATTGCCCGACCTGAAGCTTATCAGTCTGCCGATGAGGGCCCTTGCCTTTGCGATACGGTCCTCAAGCCTTCTTCTCCAGGCTGGGATAGTGCTACGCGGTAGCACGTCCAGACGTGGGAAGTTGGCACCAACAATGCGGCAAACTGCTAAAGCGGCGCCAAAGAGTATTGAGTCCGTATCGCAAAGGTCCCGGCTGGTTTCCAAAGGTTGCCAGCAGTGGGTTCAGGCCGTCACGACATCCCGATTCCGCTTGCTTAGGGTTATGCGCGGGAGTCGCGGTCGATTTTCGAGAGGCGTACAGCGCGTTTCCACAATCGCCTCCTCAATTTACTCCTCATCTGCTCTAGTTCATGGGTGACCATTCCATCATCGCCTGAATCAACCAGAGCGGAAGATCCATGGCGGCTTCCACACGTGGCTGCTGGTCTATGGCCTAGGAGCCGCATTCCCAGCTATAGCTGGTTCATTCGATGAGGAATAGCCTCACGGCGTAGTCGTTCGAGTTCGGCATCATCCAATATTTTCGAGCGTAAGATGTACCGAACTCTGTCTGTCAGGTTTTGCTCTGTGACGGGAACAGATGGCTCCAGCTCAACAAAAAAGCGATGCATCCGGGTCCGATACGCTATCCCTCCAGTTTCTTCCTCCTTCGCCCTATAGTACGCCCGCAATGCGTTTGTGTTCATATTTTTTGTCCAACGCATGCGGCGCACTACTCCACCAGCGGCGGGTGCCGCTTGCCGAGTCCGAGAGGACCCTGCCGACACCAAGCCATCTGGTGGGGATGATGGATTCGAGGGGCTGCTAGGTGGTCGTGCAGCACCTCGCGCTCGGCTGGCGGCCCGCATGCTGTCGCGTCCAGCACCAGCTCCAGACGCGCCCCGGCGACCCCCAGGCAGCGGCCCTATGCGCGTTCTATTTTCTTCCATCATCCATTAAGTGGGCGTCAATTAACGGGAGACGCCCAGACCCGCACCGTTTCATGATTTGGCCGTAAGCACAAACGGGCCCAAATTAGCACCTCATTTCTGCCGAGGCACGGCGCTCACACCTCTTGGCAAGGCGCTGACTGACTGCGCCGACGTAGCAGTTTTGTCACTTAACTGTTACGCCAGCGGGCGATGGGGTCGTCACTTCCTACGCCTTATTATTATTATTATATAATTGAGATAAGTTTTGTTGGTGGTTTTGCTAATATATAATTAAGTCGGGTCTGTTGTGAGCTACGGCACAGAATAAATAATAGTACCTACTTACTAGGTATATGGTGACATCGGTTTAAATTATTTTATTATTATTAAATATTAATTATACTTATTTTTTTTCTAAATGTGTATTCTCATTGAAAAATATACAATATTAAAAATTGTCATACAGTCCTACTCCCCGTGATATCGTGCCAAGCCAAGTACGCTGACTGCGTTTCCTCGCTGAATGGCTATACTAAGCCTTTGAGCGAGAAAAGAACCAGCCGTCTTATCACCAGCAGCGACGATCAGTCGCGGATAGAGTTCCTTTAGGAACTTCACCGCACGTGGACCCCACGGACCGATAGTTTCTACAGCAAATAGCACAAATATGTAGTCATTTCTCAGAGACCTATATTTGCGCCACTTACTTAGTTCAGCTGCTGCTAATGCCTTCCCGGCTCTAAATGAGGTACTTCTGAGATGAGAGGCTGCCAAAGTGTCTACGCAAGTAGCACACTAATGCTTTACCTTTTTCCCTAGGGACCAAAGTCATATCGTCGGGTCTCCTGCCATCGTCTCTTATTCGACAAGGCTCTAAAACCGAGGAAACATTTATAGACATAGACACAAGAGCTCTTCGGATATCATCGTCTAAAGAACCTATTTTAAATATTATTACGAATACTTACGCATTTGATATATTTAGTTTAGTAATTATTTAAAATGTTATTATTATAATTAACTTGAATGAATTTAATATTACCCCATGATCCTTGTTGGTCGAAATAAATCTATACATATAAATAAAATTTAAGTGTCTGTCTGTAATATTAAAATAACTGGCTTATATTAAGCTCAGGGGGTTATTTGCATACTATTAAGACATAAACAACCATTTTTTTTGTCTTTTTGTCTCTCCAGGCTAAACTTCGTAATGGCAGAACCGATTGTCATGAAACTTTACGAACAGATAGAGAGTAATGTCAAGAGGGATCAGGATTATATTTTATCCAAAAAATGTGATGATTAAAAAAGACTACCATTTTTTTTTTGTCTTTTTGTCTCTCCAGGCTAAACTTCGTAATGGCAGAACCGATTGTCCTGAAACTACGTACAGATAGAGAGTAATGTCAAGAGGGATCTAGACATTGAGTTCTATGTACTACGTACTAGAGAAGCTATTTTAAACAAAAAATGTGCACTACTCTGTTTTCGCGCATGCGCGGGAGATAGTAGATTTTAGTCTATGATTGTAGATAGCGTGGCACATAAATGAAGAAATTTATTTTTTCTATTGTAATATGTAATATATTTTTCCTATTTATTCACTTGAACAACAAATAATTTTACTTATTTGACTACTGAATTATTAATTACGTTCAGGTTTAAACTTTAATTTGAAATCTCGTATTATTAGCGCAGCTCCACACTCTATGAATATTGAAGCCACACTAAATGACACTAAAGGTGTTCGGATTGCAGTACAGTTCATTTGAACATAGTGAATGTTCAGAATGCCAAATCTAGTACGTAATACATATATATCGATGGATCTAGATTATATTTTATCCGAAAAATGTGAAGATTAAAAAAAAAACCTTAAATTTAAGTATCTCAAATTTAAATAACGCCACATTAAGATATCGTATCCAGTCAAAGCTGGGCCGGTTCACTCGTACCTATATAAATAAAAATAAAATGAAGAAAGTGACCTGTGGTGCAGCGGGCGCTGCGGCGGCGTGCCGGCGACGAGCGGCGTGTGTATGCTGGCGTCCACCGCCTCCGCCTCGCCCTCCGCTTCCGCTTCCGCCTGCGCTGCCGCCTCCGCCTCCGCCTCCGCCGTCGCCGAGCCCCCGCCCGATGCGCCTTCACACACACACACACACACATACACACAAACGTGTTTACACCAGAATTGGATAGCAAGCACTCATGTCAAATGAATCTTTTTTCTTACTGCTTATGAAAAGTTCATTAATTCTTAAAGCCTATCAAAAGTCGTGAGGATCTGAACCTCTGGGCCATAAGATAAATTTGATGATAAAGCAATATCAAATTTTACTACCTAATTGGTACTATTGGTAATTGGCGGAACGTACACATATCATTTGTAACTCGGATTATATTAAACAATTTTGTGTAAGGTCAGATTTTTCTGGTTACCGTGGCATTTCATTCAAGTAATGCTATGAAAATCGAGCTAAAGTAGCTCGTTCCAAAGACCTTGGCTCCTTTCCGAGATGTATCATTGGAATATACCGACCACCTTCAGTTGTTTGTTTTGTCTGGGTAGTTGAGATTTCCTCGAACCTGACTAGGGGCTCTTCATTGAATCCAGGACGAAAGTAGCTACAAGAAAGTTAGGTTTCCTTTAGGAGGTACGGTGTTACTTTACGCTGGGACAGCTGCTTACTTTATATAAAGCGCTAGTCTGGTGTTGCATGTACTATTGTTGCCTTATATGGGCCGATTCCGCACATTATCACTTTGCAGCTCATTTTGCATCAATTTGGAATTAATAGAAAAGTGTGATAAGAGGTTTATTAGTAACTTCAATCTAGTTAAAGCCAGTCGTACCAGTCTCGAGTTCAGGTGCAAATTAGCCAGCCTTTTGGTGTTCTACAGGATACATTTCGGAGAGTGTGCGTGAGGAAATCCATCCATTTCGTCCCGTGGGCATCTTAATAGTCGACTATGAGATATACTAAAAAGATCTAAAGACTTTCTATATATGGCGGTATACCTATCACGTTTATGTTGGACTTAAGAACCCTGACCAGCAACGTGAGCAGAGTCAAAGACGCGAGCGCGTGACATCTGGTACTGTTATTGCCAATGAGGGATACTAATTTTACGCTCACCAGATGCCGCTAGTTGGGACTAGCGGCATCTGGTGGCAAATAAATTAAACTTATTTGCTACTGCTGTATATTTTTAATAATTTACAAATTTTTTACTTTTTTTTATTCTTCTATTTTTAGGAATATACGAAGTCGAAATGCCACTGACTGACTGACTCATTACGAGATCACTAAAGCTATACACCCGATTGACATGAAATTTAGTATAGTTACTCATTTCGCAATGTAGACGCTCAGTAAGAACGGATTTTACGATAGTCCCATCAAAAAAATATTAAGTAGGTTCCGCAATAAAATATTATCGTGCACCCAGCGAAGCGTGCGGATATCAGCTAAACTAATTAATATATAAAATATTAGAAAGAAGCATTCATCTCTACACTTTTCTAACAAATTAACTTCCCCCGCTATGAAGTTAAGTGTCGTCGCCCTGGTGGCAGAAAAAGTCGTGGATACCCTCATTCGCATGTCAATCGTGATGATTACGGTAAGTTATTTTAAAAGTGGAGAGTTACGATCGGATAAGTAAAAAGAAGGCGAAGTACAAGAAGAAGAAATATGATGTCTATTGAAATTACCTTCGTCAGCTTCCCCTAAAGATGGTGAGTTTTCGTCGGATCTCAGTGGAGATGGTGACATTGATAAATCCGAATCTAACATCTGAAACAGAGAAAAATATTAAGCTACAGCCTACATAATATATAAAAAAATCCTGTTCGATCCGAAATTAGCACATGATTTAAAACAACAACTACAAGACATATTCAAAATATATGTTTTTTACTACAGTTGCTTAAAATTTTGCATAATTTTAAAATCTGGCAACACCGTTGTCGGCGACGGTAACCGTGACAGTGACTCAAGTTACTGCGGTTCTAAAAATCTTATGTTCTGTACGTAGTAGAGCCACACTACAGCTACATCGACTGGGGAAGGACTACGCTCTCACACAATACCAGCGTAAAATAGCAGCTTAACGCTGCTGTGTTTCGTATGGTGAGTGTAGAGAACAGGAGACCCGTTTTACTGGAAACGAGGCATTCCATCTTAGTCCTCAGGGGCGACAACGCATCTGCATTTTGATTCTTAATCGAGGATAAATGTAGATCTCTGCGGGCCACTTACCATCAGGTGGACTGTGTGCTCGCTTGTCACCCTTATACTATAAAAAATGGTAAGGACTGAAATTAAGAGTTTAGAATGAATGTATATATTATGTTTGTTTTAGTATTTCTTGTTGTAATGTCTGTCGGTATTTGACAAATTATAGCTCATTTCGATTTGCCATACTCACGCGGGGAACATAGACTATAATATGCAGTTATCATAAAATAAACCCGGTGGACACGTATTGTCGAAAACTAACGTGTTATAAAGATGAATACAAGAAAGATGTGGTGAAACAATAACTACACGTGACGCGATCGCTTGATATAGAAAAAAAATCATTAAGTTCAAATATTATCTTACCGAGGCTTTCTGATAATTATGTCCAATCTTCATTTCCAACGTGTACCCAGCCCCGTACAGATTCTTCAGATGCTGCGTTGAACCTATACATCTGTAAAACGAAAAATATTTACCAACTAGCGGATACCGCGACTTCGTCCGCGTTGCTTGATATATTAACAAAGTTTTCGATATACATACATACATACATATATATATATATATAATAAACATATAAATACGACTCCCCGCTTCTCTGCGGCAAGAAAACACACATCACTGAACACGTAGTGCTTATAAAAATTGTTTTTTAAAACTTTAATAATTTTATATTAAATGAAGATATCGAAATTTTTTTTAGATAAGTTCCAAGTGTCTAAGAAATAAAACTTAGAAAACCTAATTGAAATCTATCCAGTAGTTTTTCCATGATGCGCGCACAACTGCAAACCTCTATCATTTTATTTATATAGATTATTGTTTTTCAATTTAATAGTGCAATAAAAGCCGCGATAGCTCAGGAGCGGAACACCAAATAGGGTGCGACCACCAAAGACCAGGAAAAAGATCTCAAGGAAGACGTCTGTATGAAAGTGTTCAAAAGGTTTTATGATAGCTGGGTAAATCAATAAAGAAACCCCGGTTATTTTCCAAACGAAGATCTCGTGATTCCCCGTCTGCGCTCCGTGAACACATGGGGTTTTGAGCGGCAGGAGTTCGTCATAACCTTGTTTGCAGCCTCTAAGGCTCCTTATGCAGCTATTTCCTCATGTACAAGAGCTCAGATTGTAATTTTAAGAGCTGGTTTACCGCGTGCTCGTAAGTGAAGGAATGAGGAAACCTGCAAGTCTGATGAATGAAACAAATATTTCGAGAAACTGTGAAGTAGACTATAACGCGCTAAGACGGCGAGGTGGACTCTTTTCTGCCGCAAAAAAAAATCACCACGCTTCGCAGGTAGATTGACCATCGCAGTATTAGATGTCTCGCACCTTTGACTCGCGTGCTGCTCAGGCCAGGGTATTTTATATTTGATATATACGTGATAATTATACCGCCTTATATATATGGCTATGAGTTTTTCTTGGCATTTCCCATATTAGCCTCTTACGACACCCACGGGGTGATATGGTTTGATGTATTCTCTTACGCTATCACCACATGTCAAACATTTTTGTGTGTTAAAGAGATTAATCATACCTTAGACTTCCTTTCACCATGATCCCAACTCTAGAGCATAAGGCATCAGCCTCTTCCATGGAATGTGTTGTCAGTATTGCGCCTTTTTTACCCTGCAAGTAATAATCTTATAAGTCTGTTAATTCTACACAACGCCTTTGAAGTTTGCGCGCAATGCGAAGCAAATGTCAGTTTGACAGCTCAGGAGGTCTTTCCGCTGACTTTGTTGACATCAATATAATAGTCACTTTGTAGTACATTATGTCGTATGTTTAATGAGCGTGGCTGCTCTTATAGGAAAGCTATATAGAATACGTAATGCACTACAAAATTTCTATCATTTTGATGACAACGAAGTTGCAAAAGTAACTAATAAACTATCGCAAGTTATAGTGTCGCTTGTGAGGAGATTAAGTTTTTAAATTTCATTTCAATTCATTTCAACAAACGAATACAAATGATAATAGTAATTGCATTCATGTCTTGTACGGCAATCGGGCAACACCCTTGTAATAATCACTATTGAGGCATTATTTTAAGACCTTATAGACCCTAATAACTAACTAAAAAAAAAGTAAAAAGTGACTTTCAATAAGAATTACACATGTGATCTATATTGAATAAAAAAATATTCTATTCTATTCTAACGGTTAGATCCTCCATTTCTCAAATTAAAATTACTTTAGTGGGCACTTCAAATTGTACAAAAAATGGTGAACGTATAACACTAAAAGAATTCTGTTAAGATAATTGACATTGACAATGTTTAATTCAATTTAATTTAATGTATTTGCAATACATACAAACAATTATAAAAATCAATTGCTGTCCGTTAGTCTCGCTAAAACTCGAAACTGGCTTGACCGATTTTGATAAATAAATTGTGTGTGTTTGAGTGTCCCTGTATGGTTTAGATTTACAATTGGACCCGGTAGGTGGCAGTGTTTAAATGCTGATGCATTGCCACCCCTGAGGACTAAGATGGAATGTCTCGTTTCCAGTAAAAAGGGTCTCCGGTTTCTCTACACCTACCAAACGAAACACAGCAGCATTAAGCTATTTTACGTTGGTATTCTGTGAGAGCGTGGTCCTACTCCGATCGAGCCGATTCATTCGTGATATAAACATAATATCGTTTTTAGTGTCGCTTTTTTGATTTATCGGGTTTCAAATCACAATAATTGTAAAGAAGTTTTCAGTTCTAAAAAGGCGTGCGCACCTGGAAGCTGGCCAGGATGGTGTCCCAGAGGAAGCGCTTGCTGCGCGGGTCCATGCCGGTGGAGGGCTCGTCCAGCAGCACGACGCGCGGGTCGCCCACCATGGCCAGCGCGAACGACAGCTTGCGCCGCGTGCCGCCCGAGCAGTCCTCCGCGTTCTTGCCCGCGTGCTCCATGATCTGCAGCCCGTTCAGGTACGCCTCCACTATCCTGCATACACACCGAGTCAAGGGTTTCGTTCAATGAGTGTGTTAGCTTGGATAAATTAAGAAGAAAAGTTTTAAAATTAAAAATAAATAAACCCGAATAAGCTTCATTCCGTAGATGTCGCAAGAGGCGACTATGGGAAAAACGAGAAAAAAAAAATGTGCAGACGCACACGCAATACAAGTGAAACCTTCAAATGAAATGACATATAACATAAAATACTTCACGGCAAATGAGTTATTTAATAAGATAATTTTCAACCACAAGTTTGGCATAAAATATGAGATAAAAGTTTAATTTTATAGAACTTAAATGTTACAATTTAGACAAAATTTTAGTGTAATAAATCAAAAGAATATTTTCTTTCGATTAAAATTGCTTTGTAATAGCGCCATCTACTTCATTCTATAGGTAAAGTAGTTTTATCGAACAAAAATTGATCGACTTTCCAGGTGCTAGATAAAATAGACGTTAGATGGCCTGAAGTTATGAAATCATGGATTATTAGAATGGATTGGTAGGTATATTAAGCTAATTTTATTCAAAATGTGGTAAATTTTATTTATTTAATAAAGTTGTTAATTTTTATTATTGTTTATTTTAACTGTTAAGTTTTATTTTAACCATCTATAAAGCACCGCACAAAAAGGATGTCGAGATAATAGGAACACTGTATTAAAAATACTAGAAAAGCTATTAAAATTACTCATATTCCCCTTAACTACTACTGGTAAGCTGAAAATGCTTGTGGTAGGAGTGGTTCACGACAGTAGTCGAATGGCGGATTCGAAAACACAACCATTTGATTTCGCGGACCGCATCCTGCCATTAGGCTACCGCCACTTACTACACTGTATTCTATCTCATTCTATCGCAGGCTAAATATATGTTTGTCTCTTTTTCGTTTCATAGAGTTTCAAATCACTACGATTCAATACTTTTCACTTCATAAGATTATTTTTTAAACCTAGGGTTGAAAATTACTTAGGACGGTGTTACAAGGCAATGGATAACTCCGACTTTATGTTATGAGGTGGCGGACATATGATGACAGCGTAACTAACCCTTTATACTGGACCCTTTTTACTGGAAAAGAGGCATTCCATCTTAGTCCTCACGGCTGACAACGCATCTGCGTTTTCATTCGCAAACGAGGATAGATGTAGATGTATATGGGCCACAGCAACCACTTACCATCAGGTGGACTGTGTGCTCGCTTGTCGCCCTTATCCTATAAAAAAAAACTAAGACGCAGCTCAAAACCATCTTGAGGAAACATTATCTGTCGTTGTGTCCATAGTGGTGAATGATTCTTTAACTATTTATGTGTTGATTTGACTATTTATAAGTACCAGACATTGTCATTAAGGAGTGTGAAACGATAAACTGTTTTGTTGCCGACAAGCTGGCTTTGCAAGTTTGGCAAAATTTAAAAAGTAATGAATGTACACTCTTTCTAAGAATAAATAAATAAATAAAAAAATAGTCTCGTAGATGTCGTAAGCTTTTCGCATACAGGTATCTTGTTTTTTTAGGTATGGTGTTACTAAAACCAAAAGATAATCGAAACACGCTTCTTTCATACGAAAATAATTCGCATTATCCTTATCCTCTTTTGAATCTCGTATTTCACTAAGTTAATATGGGTATAAAAATCTCTTTTCAAATAGCCAATCTTTTACCCAACGCTTTCTTATGACGTTTTTGATCAAAATCGCAATCAAAATTCCATTACAGGCTTTTCTTTTATGACTATTCATATTACGGTGAGTGAAAACGTGTATTTTTGAAAAATCTTGGGTATGACTGAAGATCAGTCTGACTGAGCGTATAATGTCGATTCAGTCGCCATCCGTTTTTTTATCAATCATGATTGATGGAATTGAATCCGTGGAACGGCTCCGTGGCGCAGTGGCTTAGCAATGAGTTGCTGCGCTAAGGGCCGCGGGTTCGAATCCCGCACGGAACAAGTATTTGTATGGCCTACAAATAATTGCTCCGGGTCTGGATGTTTGTCCTTGTGCAATTTATGTTTGTAAACTGCCCCCACGATACAGGAGAAAATCCTAGTGTGGAGGTAACGTTTTTAAAAAGAGAAAAAGAAGAGAAAAAAAAGAGAAAGAGAATGACGCCTGCATGACTATGTATAAACTTTATTGTCCACCGAAAAAAAAATTGATTGTCTAGTTCAATTTGTTCGTAGCCTTAAGATACTGTACCCCTTGATACGGAGCCTCTGGGGTTGCGGAGTTCCGCGGAGACCCCGCATACATAGTAATGTAACCGCCGAGGAAGACGATGACTCGGAAGTAGTCTCGAGACATCGTGATAGCACTGCGAGGGTGCTGGGAAGCAGCATTTACTGCCCAGCAGTCCCGGGTTTAAGGGTCTGGGCAAAATCAGTTAATGAGTTTTTCTGTCAAGAAATTTTTAGTAGCAGCATAGAGCTCCAGTCTATGACTATGAGAGTGAGGGAATAGAGAGTGGACTTGTGCTTGCGCATACACTCTTGCATTGTAATCCTGTCCTGCGCAGATGGCTAGTCTCCGTTGAGACAGGCTGCCGTGACCGAACTTCGGTCTGGAGGACACTATTATTATATCATAAGATAAATAAAATCCACGTACCGCGGTGTATCGCTCTTGCTGACGCCGCGTATAGCTGCGTAGCATTCGATGTGCTCCCGGATGGTGACGTTCTTCCAGAGAGCGTCGTGCTGCGGGCAGTAGCCCAGCATCTGGAACGCGGAAGACTGCGCCTCGTCGATGCTCTTCCCACCGAGCATCACCTGTGTGGAAGAGAATACAACTTAGCAAAATTTCAAGTGCTTCTCTTAATTTTTCGCATCCTCTGTTTACGTAAAACTCTTTACAATTAAAGTAGAGTAAAAACATTACCGTCGACACTAAGATTTTCTCCTGTATCATGAAGGCAGATTACAAACATATATTTCACAATTGTTTGTAGGGCATACAAGTACTTGTTCCGTGCGGGATTCGAACCCGCGGCCCTCAGCGCTGCAACTCATTGCTAAGCCACTGCGTCACGGAGCCGTCAAGTCAATACAATTATAGGATTCTTTAGTTTTGAGGAGTCACAGGGACGAAAACCCAGATCTAGAACAATTACTTATAAACTATAAATACTCGGCGCGTTTTAGAATGGAAATTGTGACCTGTATTGCCATAGTCAAACATTCTATGGCAATACAGGTTGAGATGCTATCGAGACATTTTTATTGGGTTGCATGAAAGAAATCTCCCCGAGTGACGTTTTCAACCCCTAGTTGAGTCCTTTGCACCACCTCTTTGATAAATGAAAGTGAAACAATATATTAAAAATTAAACTTTTAATAAAAGCTGGCTTCAAAAACTAAAAAGAATAGCTTCCGAAGTGGGAGCCGAGACATAGGAATAAAAGGCCCAATTCTAGAAGCTATTATGTGGAAATTATTTTAGTTTTTGAAGTTTTTATTATTTTATAATTAAAAATAAATCTAAATAGGTTAGTAGTTTAGGATTTAATCCTTCATTACACCGTGTTAACGCTGACTTCAGAAGCTATAATATAAAAACTATTTTATTGGAGTTTATTGGAGTTTACTCATTAAGAATCGATTTTCATATATAAGGGAGTAAAATCAAACGTTACGTCATGCGTTAAGTTATGTATTACATGACTACGTAATGTCGTGCGCAACTTATCTTGCGCAGCCCCCAGCACAGAGTACTCTTGGCTGTACTACTTTATATAAACAAATAACAACTGTCAACCAACTGTCAACTTGAGGAGTTTTGATATTAAACTTCTAGTAAACTCCAGTAGTGCGTCGGAGCTGACACACACACTTTTTTTACTTTTACTTCTTTGAAGTCGAGTTTTATTAAAATATTATTTTTATTAAAAGTTTGATTTTTTACCCTTTGGAGTGGACTAAGCAATATAACAAATTCAAGGTAACAACAATAATGTTATCATAATAGTTACGTGTCAAATACTACTATTTTTTTAAACTTGGTAAATAATCAATGTCAATCAATCAAACTTAGGTGATAACTTACGGTCCCACAAGTGAGTCGCTCCTCTGCCGTGATGATCTTCATAGTTGTGGTCTTCCCAGCGCCGTTGTGTCCCAGCAGACCGAACACCTCCCACCATGCACGGCCAGACTGAGGCGAGCCAGCCCGGCCTTGCGCAAGGTCTCCTCGCCACTGCAGCAACCCGCGCCTTTGGACGCACTCGACCCTCTGATTTTGTACTCTTTGCGCAGATTCTGTTGAACATGACCGACAGTAGAATACGAAGCTAAAAATCTTCAAAGTGAATTTCTTCTTTTAATGGCATTTTTTTATATTTATTTTTTGGTAGATGAGACTTAATACGTAGTAGAAGCATCTGCAGTTATACTGTGATTGCAGTGCGATTGATATGCACGGTGCGATCGCGGAGGACCACACTCACACAGATCAGCAACACAAGAAACGGAGACCTTTTTAACTGGTAATGAGACTTTCGACAATTTTAGGGTCTCTTTTTTTAACTAGTAATTGCCTCGACGCCATTGGTTCTGCGTATGATCTCTTCGGCCGTGACATCGGATTATGAGAGTGAGGGACTAGTGAGTGCTAATGTGTTTGCGCACAAGTGCACTCTCTAGTCAATAATAGGAAGTAGAGGATACTATTATTACTAAGTGTATAAAATATACTCTGTGGGTACTAACGTGCACGACGAGTGCGGGCGCGTTGTTTGCACGCAATAGGTACTACTAAGTGTATAAAAATATACTCTGTGGGTACTAACGTTCACGACGAGTGCGGGCGCGTTGTTTGCACGCAACAGGTACTAAGTGTATAAAAATATACTCTGTGGGTACTAACGCACGACGAGTGCGGGCGCGTTGTTTGCACGCAACAAGTACTACTAAGTGTATAAAATATACTCTGTGGATACTAACGCACGACGAGTGCGGGCGCGTTGTTTGCACGCAACAGGTACTACTATGTATAAAAATATACTCTGTGGGTACTAACGTGCACGACGAGTGCGGGCGCGTTGTTTGCACGCAACAAGTACTACTAAGTGTATAAAATATACTCTGTGGGTACTAACGCACGACGAGTGCGGGCGCGTTGTTTGCACGCAACAGGTACTACTAAGTGTATAAAAATATACTCTGTGGGTACTAACGTGCACGACGAGTGCGGGCGCGTTGTTTGCACGCAACAGGTACTACTAAGTGTATAAAAATATACTCTGTGGGTACTAACGTGCACGACGAGTGAGGGCGCGTTGTTTGCACGCAACAGGTACTACTGAGTGTATAAAATATACCTGTGGGTACTAACGTGCACGACGAGTGAGGGCGCGTTGTTTGCACGCAACAGGTACTACTAAGTGTATAAAATACTCTGTGGGTACTAACGTGCACGACGAGTGCGGGCGCGTTGTTTGCACGCAACAGGTACTACTGAGTGTATAAAAATATACTCTGTGGGTACTAACGTGCACGACGAGTGCGGGCGCGTTGTTTGCACGCAACAGGTACTACTGAGTGTATAAAAATATACTCTGTGGGTACTAACGTGCACGACGAGTGCGGGCGCGTTGTTTGCACGCAACAGGTACTACTGAGTGTATAAAATATACTCTGTGGGTACTAACGCACGACGAGTGAGGCGCGTTGTTTGCATGCAACAGGTACTACTAAGTGTATAAAATACTCTGTGGGTACTAACGTGCACGACGAGTGCGGCGCGTTGTTTGCACGCAACAGGTACTACTAAGTGTATAAAATATACTCTGTGGGTACTAACGTGCACGACGAGTGCGCGTTGTTTGCACGCAATAGGTACTACTAAGTATAAAAAATATACTCTGTGGGTACTAACGTGCACGACGAGTGCGGGCGCGTTGTTTGCACGCAACAGGTACTACTAAGTGTATAAAAATATACTCTGTGGGTACTAACGTGCACGACGAGTGCGGGCGCGTTGTTTGCACGCAACAGGTACTACTAAGTGTATAAAAATATACTCTGTGGGTACTAACGTGCACGACGAGTGCGGGCGCGTTGTTTGCACGCAACAGGTATTACTAAGTGTATAAAAATATACTCTGGGTACTAACGCACGACGAGTGCGGGCGCGTTGTTTGCACGCAACAGGTACTACTAAGTGTAAAAATATACTCTGTGGTACTAACGTGCACGACGAGTGCGGCGCGTTGTTTGCACGCAACAGGTACTACTGAGTGTATAAAATACTCTGTGGGTACTAACGTGCACGACGAGTGCGGGCGTTGTTTGCACGCAACAGGTACTACTAAGTGTATAAAATATACTCTGGGTACTAACGTGCACGACGAGTGCGGGCGCGTTGTTTGCACGCAACAGGTACTACTGAGTGTATAAAATATACTCTGTGGGTACTAACGTGCACGACGAGTGGGCGCGTTGTTTGCACGCAACAGGTACTACTAAGTGTATAAAATATACTCTGTGGGTACTAACGTGCACGACGAGTGCGGCGCGTTGTTTGCACGCAACAGGTACTACTAAGTGTATAAAAATATACTCTGTGGGTACTAACGTGCACGACGAGTGCGGGCGCGTTGTTTGCACGCAACAGGTACTACTAAGTGTATAAAAATATACTCTGTGGGTACTAACGTGCACGACGAGTGCGGGCGCGTTGTTTGCACGCAACAGGTACTACTGAGTGTATAAAAATATACTCTGTGGGTACTAACGTGCACGACGAGTGAGGGCGCGTTGTTTGCACGCAACAGGTACTACTAAGTGTATAAAAATATACTCTGTGGGTACTAACGTGCACGACGAGTGCGGGCGCGTTGTCGGCGGGCTGGTGCAGGATGGCGGCCACGCGGCGCCGCTCGCGCCGCACGTCCTCGTCCTCGCCCGCCTCCCCGCACGCCTCCACCTCCACGTCCCCCGCGCCCCGCGTACCTCTCGTCCCCGCCCTCTTCTGCACAACGAACAGTCATTTACAAATTAACACGTGAACGTGGTAGACCCACGCTGCAGCTATATATATAATATGGTTGTAACACTAATGGGTCGGCTAGACCGGGGTAGGACCACGTTCTCACAGAATATCAGTGTGAAATAGCAGCTTAATGTTGGTTTGTTTCGTATGGTGAGTGTAGAGATCCGTAGACCCTTTTATTTACAAGTAATTTTGTCTTTAGTGCATCTTGTTAGTGATTGTATAAGTTCTGAACGACTTGGCCAATTGAGACCAAATTCACACATTATATTAACATCTATGATGCTGTGATCCGATAAGTAGTCAAGATACTAACAAATTCTTTAATTATGGACTATATTGACTCATATTCACATTACATAACTATTGCTTTGTGCCAAAAAAGGAAATCAAGAATCTGGACCTAAAAGATGGAGCTGTAGTCAAATTGTTGATATTTAAACTGTAAAAAGCACTTATCGTAGAGGGCAGAACACAGAACAATATTTGCCGGGCCAGATAGTATATTATTATAATTTATATAGAAACTTTTTTTTATTCAATATAGATTATAAGTAATACTTATTGAAAGTAACTTTTATGTTTAACATACCACTGGTTCGGAAAATATCTCGGTCCTGGAAAGAACCAGCAAGAAACCCGGCTGGACTTTTTTTTGATAAAAGTACGGTTTACAAATATTAAAGTCACACAATGATTAACAACACAAAATTAATTAGCGATCACCTCAGTCCTAGGGTTTATTAAAATCTATAAATTACTTACCGTTACAGCCTATTAAAGTCCACCGCTGAACATAGGCCTCCGCCATAAATTTCCTCATAGGGGGGATATTTGCTATAGTTGCCACGCTTGGCAAGCAGGTTGGCTACCGCTGATTTGTTTCCCTCTGTCGCCTCTTAAGACACACACAAAAAAACCTAGGTAGGTTTCCTTCACCGCTGAGCAAGTGGGAAATCAGCACTTAAAATTGCAATTAACAATTTCTTTGGTGCCGGCAGGGATCAAACCCGGGTTGCTTGCGTAGCTACTGTGAAATTTACAGCGAGCGCTTAGCCCCTGAGCTACCACGGCTCTTATAATAATGTTAGAAGAAAATATAAATCAAGAGTAGCAACACCGCAGCGGGCTATATAAGGAAGGCGACTGGTGGCAGTCGTTCATTTTCCCATCATTCATAGCAGAGTGCGGAAGCCCTACTCGAATAAGTTCGAAAATATTTGTTTGGCCGAAGGCCATTGAAATCTTTTTAAAAAAATAATCTGTGTTTTTATTTGTAAGAATAAGTTAATAAATTCCTTAATACTATGTATATAATTTAAGATTGGGTCTCAACAGCAATGCAGAATATCTTACCGGACATATCCTTCCACCGGACTTGAGCCTGTCTGCGGCGAGGAGAGCGGCGCCACAGATCGGCACATGCAGCAACATGGCCGCGATCAGCACCCACACCTCCGCCGTGAAGTAGCTCCACAGCTCCGGCGTCGTGCACAGACCACGCAGGTTGCACGTTAGGTACACCCTGTCAAATTTTTTGTTGCGCTTTGAAGATGGGACATTTCTGTTACATTGCATTCCTTTGTCGAAGCTTCGTTTAGTTTTTTTTAAAAGTAACAAAAGGTCTGATTGCGAACCAGATTTTTTTATTAATTCAACCTATGTATGGACAGTTGTTTGGAAAATTTGAAAGTTGAAGAATGCGGGTTAAGAATGGGTGAGTTAACCGTCAAATGCCTTTTGTACGCCGATGTTCAAGTCATACTTGCGTCGTCGGCGGCCGAGTTACAAATGATGGTTACATTAATGAACAGGTCATTAAAAGAAAGGGGAATGAAAGTGAACGCAAGTAAGACGAAAGTTATGGTTTTTGAAAGAGAAGAAAGTAAAACGATATGTGAAATAAGAATAGAAGGGGAATTGGTCGAGCAAGTAGATGAGTTTGTGTATTTGGGATGTGTATTTAGCAGGGATGGTAGATATGATAAGGATATAGAACGACGAGTGAACGCAGGAAATATAGTAAAATGGGGCTCTACACTCTATTGTGGAAAGTCAGAATGTGTCCAAAAAGGCACGTATGGCAATTCACAATGCTGTGTTAGTCCCTACTTTAATGTATGGTAGTGAATGTTGGGTGTGGCAGAAGAAGCACGAGAGTAGAATAAATGCTGTAGAAATGCGGTCATTAAGGAGTATGTTAGGGCTGAATCTAAACGACAGAGTGAGAAATTGTGTGATAAGAGAAGAGTGTGGTCTGCAAGATGATGTTGTGACCAGGATTAAGGAAGGAATGCTTCAGTGGTTTGGTCATGTAGAAAGAATGAATGAGGAAAGAGTGACAAAGCAAATTTATGTGGCAGAGGTGAACGGCAGAGTCTGGAAGGGACGCCCTAGGCGAAAATTTATCGACCAAATTGGCGATATATTTAAAATGGGCCAAATTAAGAGTACCCTTAACCGACGAGCGTGTATGCGTAGGTATATGGATGTGGAGGAGGCGAGAGAGGTGTGTCAGGATCGTGCCAAATGGAAGTCCATAGTCTATGCCTACCCCTCTGGGTGACAGGCGTGAGTGTTTATGTTATGTTATGTTATGTTATTTTTTATTACTTTCAGTCGTCATCAGAAAGCGCCTGCTGCGCATCTTCTGTTATAGTTTCCCTCTGCTGACTCTTACGACACCCACAGGATGATATGGGGTAGTGGATATTCTTACGCCGCCCCTACACAGCGTGGGTGTCGTAAGAATCGACAATGGGGATCGCCAAGAAGATCTTTTTATTTATTTATTTATTCACAAATTGCGTTACACGAGAATTGTGACTAAACAAAACATGCAAGTTCTATCAATCACATGCACCTCGAAAGGCATAGCAATGAAAAGGAGAGGGGCAGACACTCAAAAAGTCTGTTCCTCAATGTATTCATTAATTGAATAGTAACTTTTTTAATAAGGAATTTTTTAAAAGAGCTTATGAATTTATTAATATTTGTTTCGGCTTTTAGGTATTCCGGCAATTTATTATAAATTTTAATTGACATTGCGTAAGGACCTGAACTGTGTAATTTTAATTTAGATTTTATTTTCAAAAGGTTATTTTTATAGCGAGGTATGTTGTGCAGGGGCGCGTCTATGATTTTGGTAAAAAAACTTTTGTTAGATAGCCATATCCATCTCTTATACTTTAAATGTCCAGATCGGAGATGGCGAGACGTGTCAAAGGTGCGAGATGTCGGACACTATGATCGACAAACAGCAAACTACTTAACGTTTTACTTAACGCGATTGCGGCGTAGAAACTCGTTTCCAGCAGTAGACTATTTCCCGGCTGATGAAGGAGATGAAAAGTTGTTAGCACATTGTACCAGAACTTTCTCTCTCTCTTAAACTTACATAATAATATTTAATAATATATATAAACTTACATAATTCTTCTGGACTATTAGTTATTATTTGGTATTAAAGTGGTATTTGATATATTGCCACTTGGCAGGCGGGCTGGCAACCGCAGATTCTTATTTCCCAGATGTTGTTAGGAAGACACTGCTGCCCATCTTCTGATTTGTTTCCTTTTGTCTCCTTTTGCGATATCCGCGGGATGATATGGGTTATTGGATATTTTTACACCACCATTACACGGGTTAAAGTATACGAGTCTGTTATTAACGAAAATTTCCATAAACAACACTCGCACACCCATATTTCTCTACTTGACACATTACAACAATTTGAAATATGATTTGATTTGACCCTATTCATCTGCTCTGGTTCTGCGCCCTCTAGGGTAGTTCCTAGCCATTTAGCCTATAGGGGAAGTCAGACCTTAAATATACCAATCATCAATTTTCTACAAAAAGCTGTATAGCTTTTAAGCAAAGAACCTTAAAGGAACTATTAGCTTCTCCAAAACCGTTAAAACTGGTTAGTTCCCAAATGACTTAAAAAACTATTTGCTAATTCTATTTCATCACTCAACAATAATTTTAAAATCTAAACTTACCTGTCAACATAATATATGATGGCATAGGGTATGTACATGACATCCAGAAAGCTGAACACCAGATGGAGGTAGAACGCGATGTCACTAGCTGAAAAGAATATCCACTAATAAAAAATCATAGATCATTTCCACTTATACTTATACTTAACTATGAATAATTTAAACTTAACAAAAATAAGAGCCCTAGTTCAAGTTAGATCGTCGCCGGCTGACAATAAATTGTTAATTGTAATGTCATTGTGCTGATCTACCACGGGCTTAAGACCAGTATTCAGAGACAATCTCGAGTTTGTGCTCAAACTCCATCCATCCATCCATCTATTACAGTCTCCCCCATATGTTGCTTCGTAGGGGGGATTTTGCCATAGTTGCCACGCTTGACAGACTGGTTGGCAAACGGACAGTATATCGATGAATCGAGGAATTGCATGATGAAGGTCAATCTTTACGACGGTGTCGATTATGCATGCCGGTCGGTACATTCTCTAAAAACCCTGTCCAAAGCTAATTAGGAAAGGTTGTTAAAGATAAGGAATGATCTAGAACACTCAGATCGATATTGGGTAGTTAAAATTATCTTTAGGATTGCCAGTCCGCCAGCCAAGCATCAAAATTATGGCAAAATTCACACACTTAGTGCTAACTTTAGGATTGCCAGTCCGCCAGCTAAGCATCAAAATTATGGCAAATTGAGAGCGGCCCATATCCAGTGGACTCCTTACTTTTTGAATATTACTTCAGTATTGTAAACGCTTCTTTATTAAAATTAAAAAAAAACCTTTCACAGAATTCCATTTTAAGCGACCATATTGCTGTACTTACCCCATTTAAAAGTATCCAAGACGGCTACTAAAACGAACGGAATAACTCCGATCCATGTGGTTATATTGGGCATGATACTCTGCGCGGAGTCCATCTTGTCGAAGATGTACGACAGGCACGTGTTGAACAAAATGGCCGACGGGCTGTATAATAGGAGACCGGACAGCATCGTGATAGCGGAGCCGTTTGTTAGACTTGGAATGTCGTTGAAGATGACCTGTCAAAAATTTACATATTTTGTTTTTAACAAGAGCAATTTTAAAGTTGGTACAAATTACTTTGCTTATATCCGCATAATGAAATAAAGTGAATTGTCCTACCTAGTTTGAAGAGCACCTCCCAAACTAGGTAAGACACATCATTTTATTTCATTACGCTGATATAAGCAAAGTAATTTGTACCAACTTTAATATAATGGATTTCCGCAAAGTAACGCTGATTCTATTCAAATCAATATTATCTATAATAAGAACTATAATATTTTGGTGAAGAACAATATTCTGGGTTGACTGGGAGAGAATGACAAAAGGCATTAAGTCCGCCATTTGTGATCCTTTTACTAAGGTGTTTAACAATAAAGTATAAATAAATAAATACATTTTCTTCATTTCCTTTGCCATCAGCCCGTAACAGTCTACTAACGAATATGGACCTTTTTTTTCAAGGAGGATTTGATGTAATCACCGGTATCTAATGTCTTTTACCTTTGAGGCTGTTCTTTATCAAGTGTCTGGTTATTTTACATTTTCTATATACGAAATTGATTTTACTGCCATCTTTTAGTGCTCATGAGAACTTTCTGGCATTTATCATAATCGCCTGTCTCGACAACCACGAGACGAAATATGGTGAAGAATTCTCTTGACACAGCTATCGAGCGCTCTCCGGTAAAACAAGGTAGTGTAAGTCTTGACTGTAATAAAATGTAAGAGGCTTATTAGCGACCTTGATTTGGTTGAAACTAATCTTATCAACCTGGAAAACAGCCACCCGGTATTTTATAGGATACATTCCGGAAAATTACATGATTTAATTGGTGTCTCCATTTTTCATCATCGGACAACCAGACGGTAGGCGGATCTTCAACCGTTTGTTGTCAATATTCCACGCATTCAAATTAAACGGTTTGCTTCATCTTTCGTAAAGCGTACAGCAAAAGAGTGAAATTATTAACCAGCGTCTGTCTTTTCCTCTGATTACATCCGATAGGCTTTTGTTACGTTATGACAATGCGATTTATCATCTAGAGCTTTATCACCACTTACCACCAAGTGGGATTGTATCTAAGCACTTGCTTAAAATAAGTAAGAAAGAGTGTAGCATGATGTTAAAAGGAGTAAGTGCATATAAGTAACATGTCCGTTTCAAAAATAGTAACATGTTGAAAACTTCAAACACTTGGATTTCTAAGACAATTTTTAGGATTATTTTTATGTAATTTTCCATACGTGTAGTAATTTGTATTATCAAAAAAAAAAATGCACTCACCAGTAACAGCACGCCTGCACTCGTAATGAGCATTATGAAGATGAGGATTACAAAGTATGTCAGGAAGTACATGCTCATTGAGAGGCCGTTTACGCGAAGTTGGTTTTAGCTTTTATCTGCGGAAAAGAAATTTTTTATTAAAGTGAATTTCAATAATTTTCTTTAGATAGTCCAAATGTTTTCAACTCCAGCACCGTTGACTTTTCTCGTATTATAAACCACCTAGCGGCACGCTGCGATGTTAATGCTAGCGAGAAAAAGGGACAGAAATATAATTCGCTTTCAGTCGCAATCGTAATGCAACTTGGTAAATGCCAGCGTATTTACGAGTACCTACATTCTTCATTGTCGTTTGCTTTACTTTAGTAGTATACTTTTGTATCTTCTTAATAATATACAGGGTTATTTTTCAAAGACTAGTAAAATTTTAAACTTAAGTTAAAATATATAAATAATGATATACCGTTATTGCAGTTTTAGAAAATACGAGTAAATAAGGCTTCTACTTTTATTTGAAATTATCTGTGAATGTTACTAATGCGCAACAACGTTTTTGCCTACCGATCGACCCTTGCGAATGTGTGCGTGAGCAGTAAAACCAGTTAAAATTATGCATTATCACGCATTTTGAATTTAAAAAATATAAAGGACAGAAGGTTTGAGTTTCTGAACCTTCTTTTCAAATTTGGCCGGTTATTGCAAAATAACCCTGTATAGGAATTAAAGTAAGCCATTGCGGTATTTTCATGGTATTTACTTAATAAATATCACTATTCATTATTGAAGTGAAACTTCTTAATCGACGTAGTGGAGAAATTTAGTACGGTATTAAAAAACAAAAACATCACGTTTTCTTGTAACATTTCACCGCCGGGGCTGCATGAGTATACTATTATTTAACCTACTTAAGTATATAAAATATAAAATAAAAGAAGAATGATATGTCGTAAAGAAGTTTCACTTTGTACGTGTGCACACAATTAATTTATTTTATTTTACTCACCTCTCTGTCGTAAACAATATCGACAGCCAATGTGACAGGTACTAGCGCAAAAATCATGCCCATAAAGATGGCGCAGACCATGTTGCCCAGGTTAAACTCCTCCTGTTGTTCCGTCTGCTGGAATGGATGGGCCAGCACTTCTATTGGCTTGAAGCTAGCCAACTGGTTTGAAGCTGACATTAGCACCCTAACGATTTAAAAAAAATGATGTGCGATGTTCCAATAAACTAAGAGTATGTTCCAATATACACTGCGAGCACTGCTCAGTGCTCTCACTGGTGAAAAATTCGTTCCGTTATGGACTGCCAGTATACCGCCGCAGTACCCTAGAGAAATATAATATACGACGTCACAAATCGCCGCCATTTTTGTACTGTGAGCACTGGCGCTTTCGCGGTAAGGTGCTCTCAGTACTTTGATCACGTGATCAAAAAACATAACAGCGCCTAGAGATTTAACAGCTTCCACGAATGATTATTATTATTATTAATTAATATTGTTATTCAAATAAACTCGGACATTAGATTAGCAACAACATTCAAATAATATTTTTTCTTGTTGAACAGAAAACGTAAATATTTTCATGTGAAAACAGTATCGAAAAATGGGGATGACAGTATACTGGACTGCGTTCCGTTTTAAACAGTAACCAGTATAGCAAACTAAAAAGGAACGGCTCCAGAGTATACTGAATTGACGTCACACCTTACAGTGGTCACAGTGTATATCGGAACATACCCTAAAAAAATCACAATTAATTGACTGACGAGCATACAGCGGATAAGAACAATGAAATTTGAACGCAGATTATAACGAAGGATGTTGAGAGCATTGCCGCGCCCGAGTGAAGACGTCATTCATAATTTGTTTTTGTTACTGTAATTTTCTTTAATTTGTTTTTTATACAATTTCTTTAAAAAATAGAATAATTTATTTTAATTCTAAGTTTTGCATCTTTAAAAAGTTTTATTACAGTGTTTAAAAATCTACTGTGTGTATTGACAAATCCATTCTTTGACACCTATTCTGAAAAATCTATATCTACGTCATCATTGTTACAGACCTCTAAGTTAAATGCTGAACATAGGTGTCCCCCAAAGAATGCAGCAAAACACGGTCCTGAGCAACCAGCTATTGACTTCCATGAATGCAGAAAACAAGTCTTACCAGGTCGTCACTCCATCTAGTCGGGGTTCACCCTACACTTCGTTTACCGCTCAGAGGCTACCACTCGAGAACCTTTCTTTCTTATTGGTTATCAGTTCTTTGAGCTACATGACCAGTTCATTGTGTCTTCAGCTTACTGATCCGTTGGGCTATGTCGGTTACTCTGGTTTTGCGGATATCATCATTTCGAATTAAATCACGCCGAGAAATTCCAATCATATCTCCCTCCATAGCACTATATGCGACTTAAAGTATCCTCATGGCTACTAGTGAAGAATCACAGAGGTTTGAGATCCATATGTGATGTGAGTTCTGAGATCCATATCCAACTCTGTCAACTGGATATAAATCTTCAAATTTTAATTTTAAACCTGTGTCGATCACGATTTTATTCGATCACAATCCGAATGCAATCGGATTACGGATGACTAAAAGATATGATCAGTCGATCTCGAAATAATGTGCAGAAAGATGAAAAGAGATAATAGCACGAAATAGAATCAGAATCATCGTAAAATGAAACTCACAGAATACCAGTGTAAAATAGCAGCTTGATGCTTTAGATTGTGTTTCGTATGGTGGGTGATAGAATTGGATAAAAAAAACATTTCATCTTAGTCCTCACGGGTGACAACGCACCTGAATTTTGATGCTTAATCGAGGATAAATGTAGATGTCTATTACCATCTGGTGAACTGTGTGACTCTTCTTGCTGTCCATTAGTCTCGCTAAAACTCGAAACTGACTCGACCGATTCTGATCATTTTTTTTGTGTGTGTTAGAGTGACTCGCTAGGTGGCACTGTTGTCGAGATCCAGACCCGTGCGAAGCCCGGGCGGATCGCTAGTTCTATATAAAAAACCGATAATTTAAAATGCAACTTCTCAATTTTATTGATATTGTTTAATGCTGGGGCCACACTAACGAGAAATGCCGTTAAATTGCGTTGATGGACGTTGAATGTAGGTATGGCCACGATTTAACGCGTTAATTTGACAACGGCATTAACAATGCCGTTTGGCGATAACTCGAGTGGCGGTACATCAAAGAGATTAACGCAAGAAATAACGCGTTGAAGCGGCCACACTACGTTTGTTTGTCTCATTGTGCACGGTGAGCGCAACGGGGTCGCACTCATGGCTGTGATGGAGTGGAATAATGAAAAAGTTATTATGTTTCTTGAGATTCTGCAAACAGAGCCATGTTTGTGGGATCTGAGACCCAAAAGTTTTGCTGCTCAAAAGCCTTAAAACATGGCTTTTGAATTGTACATCGCAAAATATTTTCTTCGTTTGGCAAAGATAAAATATATATACAATAAAAATTTACACTCATCAAATATAGAGTAGCAGCGTCAACGACCATATTGCTTGAAATTCAAGGAACATTCACGCCAACTTTAACGCCGTTCAATGGCATTGAAATTGAATTGACGTTCCCCGTTCAAGTATAGCCACTCACTTTATCGCGTTAAAATTAAAGCAATAATTGTTGCGTTTATGGGCATTGACGTTTACTGTGGCCCCAGCATAACAAATAACTTCACCTCAGTCCCCACTAGCGACCTCTGGTGAGCGGAAGATTATTAGCCCCTCATCACATAACTAAAGCTCTGTGCCCTCATTGGGTGATTAAATTTACCCTTATAAAAAAATTGCGACATCTAGTGTTGAATTGCCTGGTGTCATAAAAACGCTATGTGACTCGATGAAGGCAAAGAAGGAGGGGAAATATCGTTTTAAATTTGGAAAGGTTATATTGTTTAATTACGAATTAGGAATGATAACACATTCATTGAAATTGAATGATATATAACTGAGAATGTAAGTTAATTGTACTATACCCATCACCTTCGCGCAAGTACAAGTTATAAGTTGACAAAGTTTGAGCGCAATCTATTGAACGGTATGGCATCGCATAAAATACGAACAAACAAATATTAATTTTTATACAGGGTTATTTTTCAAACAGTAGCCAAATTTTAAACTTAAGTTCAAATATATTAATAATGATATACAGTTATTGTAGTTTTTGAAAATACGAGTAAATAAGGCTTCTACTTTTATTTGAAATTATCCCAAATTGAATGTGATTTATGGGCAACAACGTTTTTGACTACCGATCGACCCTGACGAATGTGTGAGTGAGTAGTATAATCAGTTAAAATAATGCATTACCACGCATTTTGAATTTAAAAGATAAAAAGGACAAAATTATTGAGATTATTTAAAACTAATTTTTCTTTACTATGTGCCTATATTACTTATTCTGAACCTTCTATGCAAATCTGGCCGGCTATTGCAAAATAAAACTGTATATTATAGATTATTTGTGTTGTGCACTTTGACAAAGTTATTATAAACGTACTAGAAAGCGCGACTCTCTCACCTGTATATTGTGTTGTCCAACAAATTGACTATAATAGGCAGACTGTGTGTATATGTACTATTATAGTAGGCCATTATCTTCCCGTACGGTATGACGCTGTCCCTCAAGCTGAACGCACCAAAATTCTCCATATCTAGAAGACTCGAGAAGTTTCCATCGAAATCCACTATGGGGTAAGCCCCTAAAGTTTCTAAGGAGTCCTTGAAATCTGACAGCTCTTTTAAGTTGCCAAGTTCGCTGTGTAGAGCAATTGGAGTCTTGTTCAAATAAGCGTTGGGGTCCAATTTGAGCGGCTGCATCCGGAAAAATACTATTTGTCGGGACTTTATGTATAAACCAAGAGCGCAGGAAACTGAAAGACAAAGAACATAATTTTTACCAAAAGGTTTAAATGTGGTAGAGTCACACTGTAACTGCACGATAGTTGCAGCTTGAAAGTGCAAAATCCAAGCTTTAAGGAATACCAGCTTAAAATAGTAGCATAATGTTGCATTGGGCTTCGTATGGTGATTGACAAGAACCAGAAATTATTTTTACTGGTAACGAGGCATGCCATTTTAGTCATCAGAGACGACAACGCATTTTGATTTAAATATCTATGGCCCACAGCATGTACTTCTCATCAGGTGAAAATAGTAGCCATTTTAATTAATGGTTTCCCAAAAATATTTTTACTATATTGATTATTTAAAAAATAATTTTTCGCTACAACTCTACATAATATATACATCTATACAAATAAATAAAATTGAAGTGTCTGTTTGTAATGTCAAAATAACAACCTTTAACTAAATGCACATGAAAGTATATACGGTACTTATAACAAAAACACAATTTATAAAAATTTTGTCTGTCTGTCTGTCTGTTTGTTCCGGCTAATCTTCGAAACGGCTGGACCGATTTTGACGGGACTTTCACTGGAAGATAGCTAATGTTATAAGGAGTAACTTACTTTTATTTCAGAAAAGGAATTAGGGTTTCGCGTAAAAAAATTTAAACTCATAAAATCCAATCGTAATATATTCCACGCGGGCAAAGTCGCGGGGAACAGCTAGTTCAATATAAAATCGGTATTTTTTTGATTTGTCAAATACACGTATTTGTTGGGAAACAGGATATGGGCAGCAACATCTTCCTGGTACCTCAAAATAATAAAAAAACTGTGGTGGACCTGTAACACAGATTTCTTTTTCAAAAACCTACGTCAGGCTCCAAATTCTCACAAAGTTTTAAAGAGAGAATAATTTATTTATAGCTAGCCCACTGCAGTGCACACTTCTCTCACTAACTTTCCGGTATTAGTAGAAAAATGCCATATGGCATTAAATCCGCTGTTTGTAATTTTAGTATAAAAGTGTTAATTAAAAAAAATTGCACGCCTCACAACGCGTGAGCGTGTGGGAGTGCTCTACTCTCGACATGTCGCTATGTGACGATTTGGCATAATAAAATTGTTAGTATGTCTCAATTTAGACACTAAATCAATAAAAAAGGGATGTTTTGAAACCTAGATATATTAAATTATAAAGTCAGCGTATTGAAGTTATAATTCTTTTGGCGCGTTTGAGAAAAATGATGAGAGTGAATTTTTTTACGATGCACGCGCACACCGACAGCTAAAAACGACACCATGAAGTTATTACGATGCGCGCTCACACCGACAGCTAAAAACGACACCATGAAGTTATTACGATGCGCGTTCACACCGAAACCTAAAAGCGATAACTTCAGTTGGTAATTGTCTGTCAACTGTCAAGTTTTCGTGAGAACTGATAACTATATTCAAGGTAGTTATTTTTTAGTTATTTTTGTTTTGTTACGCTAAAGAAGTATAACTTTTTACGTGCGTACATAAGTACACACACACACGTTTTTTTATTCATTTGTTTAGTTATATTTACAAACAATGTAGTTAAAAAATTATTAGTACGGCTGTCAGTAATTAGTCTGTGCACTTGTTTGTCTTCACTGATTGGTTTAATTTTGATGATCCCTATAGCTGGTCGTTATCAGACTCATAGACGTTTAAAAGATTTTTTTATCAAAATTAAATGAAATTTTGATGAAAAAAATAAAAACGCTCATGAATCGTGCACATTTGGTTTTACAAACTATTTATTATTTTTATTTAATGATAATAATAAATTTCTATATCGTTCCGTGGGTGACGTAAGAGGCGACAGAGGGAAATTGAAACAGGTGATGGACAGCAGCACCTTTCTGATAAAAACTCAAAATAACAAAAAACTGCGGTTGCCAACCCGCCTGCGTGGCAACTATGGCGAAACCCTCTCCCGTGAAACAATCAATGGGGAGGCCTGTGTATAGCAGTGGATTTAATAGGCTATAATGGATGGATGGATGGACGGATTATTATTTAATCCCATCGTAAAATCCGAACTTACTGATGGGCATGAAGATCATGACGTACAACTTGTAAGGGTCGCGTATCATGCGCACGATGCGGATGTACACCAGCGCGCAGAACGTCCGCCAGCACGACGGGTTCGTCTTCACCATTTCGCCGAGAGCGTCCACTGACACTGGCACTTCTGGTGTCACCTGACGAAATCAGTAACACTATGAAAATAAGACAGCTATTCCTGATGTTTATGGGCTGCAGCACCCACTACTATCAGGTGGATTGCCATTTTATTAATTTGTAAAAAAATATATTTGGTTTGGTTGTTTATTTTCATTGTTTTTTAGTTTTTAAATTAGTTTCTTTTAATAAAATTATCGGTTCATTTAGCTGTACTAACATGATGGAGCATGAACAGTATCATATATTTGTGCTCTCCGGAAGCAGGGCCATATGATTTCTGATAAAAGCCTTTCACACACACACACACACACATGCACACACGCACACACGCACACACGCCTACACGCCTACACGCACACACGCACATACACACACACACACACAGACACACAGACACACATACACACAGACACACACACACACACACACACACACACACACACACACACACACACACACACACACACACACACACACACACACACACACACATCGAATTGAAATATTCATCAAAATAGTTTTTGTTTAGTGTTTAGTATATTTAATTGTAGGATAAAATAGTTGAAAAAGTTTTAATGTAATTTAAGAATAATATATATGTATATTAGTCTATTTCATAAATTATAAAGGCAAAACGTCGTTCCTACTATAATCGTTGCGGGATGGGGATGGATGCCTAACAAACAAAAGGATTCAGATATATCATTTTTAAGTTTCCGTAGGATAATGAAAGGTTATTTAATTTTTTTGTTAGATAGGTACTTATAGCGAAAAAAGAATTGAGTAATAATTTAACTACAGAAGTAATACCTAAGTACTTTGTTACAAAACTTAGTTGAAATTTACTTCACTACCCAAGTACCTACTTACATACCTATACTTGTATTTTGTAATTAAAATACTTTAAGTTATAGTAACACAAAATACTGAAATTAAAACTTTGTTTACAAGATTTTTAACTTAGTAGAATACGATCACATTTCTGTTAGGAATCGTATTTCGGGATTATTTGTTGTTTACACTATCTACCTATTTTTTCCGAGCCAAACATCGCGATTCCCAACGAATGGCCTTGCAAGTTGCATGCGTTGGATATCACAGAACTCACATAGTAGCTATCATAGTCAGAATAGGTACTTTACCTAAGTAACTTACTTACAATTTTACAATGTATTTTTTTACTCTTTATTAACGGCCCTTAGTAACCACGGAAAGTCCGTTGTGACGTAGGAAGGAGAAAAGATGCAAAGTAATACGGACACTCGCGCGCAGCGATAGTTTTATTTAGCTTGCGTGCGCGATTTATCTCATTAATAATAACTATGTAGGCTGTTAAAACGTCGGCAAGCAGTCAACATCAAAGGAGTGCAACTTCTGTACGTAGTACTATTATATATTCTGTGCCATAGTACCTAAAATATGTTTTTCCCAGGGCGTTATTGAAATCAATAATAAACTAACTAAACTAAGTGATCGAAACCTCTGAAGGGTCTCAGGTCAGTATTCAGGGACCATCTCGAGTTTAAGTTCAAACTTGACAATGCAAATTTTGTGTAACATACTTGGAGTAGTAAGATTGCTTGTACTTAGTCTGAGGTAACATTGTTGTTGTCTAGACTCAAATTTTGTCATTGTGGAGTTTGAGTTTTATCGTGATCAAAGAGTATATTACCACAACGTTTTACTCATAATTGTCTTTTAATACTGGCGTTAGTCACTTTATGCTTAATTCTAAACCTTTTCTAACCTTAACGTGTTCAACCCCGTGCGTTGTAGAATGTAGGGCGTGCGATGCTGGCGGCGTGGGTAGCGATGTAGTATTCTGCTGGTCCTTGTCGTTCAACTCCTGATAAAAAAATATGTGAAAATACTTTTTTAAATACTCTGTCATAAGTAAGAAAAGGCGCATCTACATCTTTTTAAAATCAGTTTATTTATCTTGTTGACGACTTTCACAATAATTATTCTTGAATTATTTATCACCTGGTAGCTTAACGTCTTGCTCTGGAGGGACAAGCTTCTAGATAATGCTCTTGCTCGCACAAGCTTTACAGATGATAATCCTTCGACTGCATCAATTTCCTCGTCATTTTCCCCTTCAAGACTGAGAAAAACTTCTTCAAGGGTTGTCATTGATACACCGTAGCTGGTAATACCTGTAAAATTAAAATACTTCCACTCTGTCACTAACATAACAATGTGTGAAATAGTATTTCACTAACCCACTTCAAAAAAGTAGGAAGTTCTAAATTCGATTGTATGTTTCCATTTTCAAAAATCATTAATTCACGATTGACGAAAATATCGCGTAACATACATAATGCGACATTTTCGTCAATTGTGAATTAATGATTCTTTTTGTATTAAGTAGGCTATATACTTCAGAAGCACTAAAACATTAAAATATGTGAAAATTATTTTATTTCTTTTTAGTTCTTTGTAGTTGGCTGCTACTTTTTTTATTAAAAGTTTGATTTCAGAAAGACTGTCTATCTACCAAATTTAATAGCAACCAAAACATCAGTAGTTATCCGGCTCGAAGGACCAAAACATGTAATGATGATAATTAATTTTCAATAATCTCTTATTCAATCCATAATAATAGAGACAGTAGAATATAATCGTATTTTAATCGCCCTACAGTCGATATGATCCTGTAATGTCGTAAGAAGGTGACTATGGACAACAATTATTAACACAAAAATTGTGAGTAGTGTGTATGTGTGCGTTAAAATGACACTATATAACTGTGTGAGAATATCCCCTACTCCATATTGCCCCATGTGGATCGTAAGAGGCGACTGACTAGGAGACATGCAGCAGCGTCTTCCCAATAATAACAACTAAAAACAAAAAACTGCGGTGGCAACCGCAAAACGTAGCAATTATTGCAAATATCCCCACTATGGGGTAATCTATGGAGAAGGCCTATGTTCAGCAGTGGACTTTGATAGGCTGTAACGGTAGTAAAGGTAGCACGAAAATTGTTAATGCTATATTATGTAAAGATTGAAATAGATTACCCAATCGGTTGGTCTTCTCCTTGATCTCGTGCTCGATGGCGTGGAAGAGCGGCGGGAAGAGGTGCACGGCGTAGTGTGGCAGGATGTAGGAGAGCTCGCGGCCGTGGCGCCGGGCCTTCTCCGCGCGCGGCACGTGCCCGCGCACCAGCCGTGTGATCTGGTGCTCGCGGCACGCGCCTGCGTAGTGCGAGACATCCGTTATTGACTAACGTTCAACGAGTGGGGGAGGCAGGGAGAGTAAGTAGCGGCACGTGCCCGTGCACCAGCTGCGTGATCTGATGCTCGCGGCACGCGCCTGCGTAGTGCGAGACATCCGTTATTGACTAATGTTTGACGAGTGCGGGAGGCAGGGAGAGTAAGTAGCGGCACGTGCCCGTGCACCAGCTGCGTGATCTGATGCTCGCGGCACGCGCCTGCGTAGTGCGAGACATCCGTTATTGACTAACGTTCGACGAGTGGGGGAGGCAGGGAGAGTAAGTAGCGGCACGTGCCCGTGCAACAGCCGCGTGATCTGGTGCTCGCGGCACGCGCCTACGTAGTGCGAGAAATCCACCATTGAATATCGTTCGACGAGTGGGGGAGGTAGGGAGAGTGAGTAGAGTTACTCATGAAAGTTAGTTTATTTTACATAATAGCTCGAAGCTTTTTTTACATAATAGCTCACGTTTTAGCGGATCGTTTTGGAAATAAAATCAGGAACGTCTGCAATCGTACTGCAGCAGGCTTTGCTGAAGTGACTTTCTACAGTCGTTAACACAAATAGAAATCAACATTAATTCACGTGACAGATACGTTGAAAAAATCAAAAATGAAAATATCTAGAAGTATTAAGTCATAATTAACATTTATAACTTACCATCTAATACCAATGTTAAATGGTAGCCGATACCAAATTTGTTCTTCAAAAATAACGACGTACCAGCGCAGCGGACCTGTAAGCACAAAGTAAGTAGACAATAAGGAAACTTTATTAAAAAAATTGTGTACATTATATTTAAGCATTATTTCTATCGTCCCCCTCATCAGCCTATCGTCCATATCCATGAAGTGCGTAGTGAGCGGAGCACTCACCCTGCCCTGCTGATAACGGCCTTTCTGTCTCCGAGGATGTCGACCTCGTCCATGAAGTGCGTGGTGAGCGGAGCACTCACCCTGCCCTTGCTGATGACGGCCTTCCTGTCGCCGAGGATGTCGACCTCGTCCATGAAGTGCGTGGTGAGCGGAGCACTCACCCTGCCCTTGCTGATGACGGCCTTCCTGTCGCCGAGGATGTCGGCTTCGTCCATGAAGTGCGTAGTGAGCGGAGCACTCACCCTGCCCTTGCTGATGACGGCCTTCCTGTCGCCGAGGATGTCGGCTTCGTCCATGAAGTGCGTGGTGAGCGGAGCACTCACCCTGCCCTTGCTGATGACGGCCTTCCTGTCGCCGAGGATGTCGGCTTCGTCCATGAAGTGCGTGGTGAGCGGAGCACTCACCCTGCCTGCTGATGACGGCCTTCCTGTCGCCGAGGATGTCGGCCTCGTCCATGAAGTGTGTAGTGAGCGGAGCACTCACTCTGCCCTTGCTGATGACGGCCTTCCTGTCGCCGAGGATGTCGGCTTCGTCCATGAAGTGCGTAGTGAGCGGAGCACTCACCCTGCCCTTGCTGATGACGGCCTTCCTGTCGCCGAGGATGTCGGCTTCGTCCATGAAGTGCGTAGTGAGCGGAGCACTCACCCTGCCCTTGCTGATGACGGCCTTCCTGTCGCCGAGGATGTCGGCTTCGTCCATGAAGTGCGTGGTGAGCAGCAGCACGCGGCCGCTGCGCGCGCGCTGCAGCACGCGCCACGTCTGCCGCCGCGACACCGGGTCCACGCCCGCGGTCGGCTCGTCCAGGATTATGATCTGGTTCACAAGTTAGTTTTGTCCGAAAATAGTATATGTGTACCTAATACACTTAAAGCATTTATTGTACATAATGCATAGAGCAACACTAGCCACCGACGGACCGGAGTGGAGTAGCCATATCGTTTTTCCCTGATACAGAACTGTTTGTCATTTTTTGTGGAGGGAAATCTGCGCACACTAAATCAATCGTCTGTCACTACGAAACTCACACATAACAATTAAAACACTATACAAAAAAATTCACACACTCATAGACACATATAACAGTATCTTTCCTCTCTGTCAAGTCCACGCGGTCCTATGCGTACAATAAAACTAGTTGCAGTTGCGCGGCTGAATCAACGTCCTAAAAAATACCGAATTGTTTAGTTTTTTTTAAAAATCACTTTGCTTTTTTTAAATCAAAAAGAAATCTGACACGTTTTTAAACTTAAAAATTACAATAAAAAGTTAAAGTTACAGCCTATATACGGCCAGCAGTGGCCAGCAGTGGACGTATATAAAATTACAATAATTTTAATTAATTAATTATTAAATTATTAAAAGCTTTATTTAACTTCACATGTATGTATGTCCTGGAGTTTTGCAATGAATATTTCACCCACTTCCACTAGCTATCGGGTTAAAATTTGGCAAACACGTTTGGTTCTCGTGACCTTGTGACAATGCACGATTACTTAAAGGCTGCCATTTTTAATCCAATATGGCGGACGTTACAAAATAGTGATTTAACATTTCAATAGTAACCCCTATAATATAGGTATGAAATGAAAGGGCTTGATGAGTCAAACACGATAAATAAAGTGACGTTATTCTAAATCCAATATGGCGGACGTTACAAAATAGTGATTTAACATTTCAATAGTAACCCCTATAATATAGGTATGAAATGAAAGGGCTTGATGAGTCAAACACGATAAGTAAAGTGACGTCATTCTAAATTCAATATGGCGGACGTCTCATATGACAATGCAATATTATTATGACATTTAGTTGATCTGATGATGGACCTGAAATGTTGTCATGGTTTAAAAAGGCGGAAAACAAAATGGCCGCCATACCAATTTTAAAGAGTTATAACTCGGCACTTAGGGCTAGTTTGGTGGTGCTCGAACAAATGTTGTAGGTAACAACAAGAGTCAATCAAGAACTTAGTTGCTCCAATCCGCCTGTAATTTTGTTATCCTGGGGATTTTGGAGTACCCGATTACGATTTTGGGGTCGAATTGTTTGGGTCAAATTTTGCAACTGAATTTTAAAAGTACGCCTAGCTAAGTGACATTATTCTAAATCCAATATGGCTGACCAACCAAGATGGTGGACTAGTTATTTTTTATACACTCCCACAATATGGGTATTATATGAAAGGGTCTGCTGGGAAGAATATGAAAAACAAAATAAAGTCACCCCTAATTCAATGTGGTGGTCTCCTAAAGATGGCGGACTATGATTTTTATTTACCCCCATGATATGGATATCAAATGAGCATATGGATTCAAATGATGATAACAAGATGAACCCTTTGTTCGCTGAAAAGAATACGAATAAAATGACGTCCGCGTTCAACTCTTCGAGGAGATGGTGTACTACTGCCCGACTAAACGGTAAGACTAAGAGGGGTCGTGTCTAGACTAATATCGACCTACATCTTGGACAAATTCTAGCGGTGGTGAAAAAGTTCAAAATGGCGGAAAACAAGATGGCCGCCATATTTTATTTAATATTCTCTAACGATCTTGCGTTTTTTGACGTACTTTGGTACTACTTCATCGATCACCTACCGGGATGTCTCAAATTTATTCATTAAACGACGGGTTAATGAAGTACGGCCATGAATGTTATAAATTGGACGCAACGCACGGAACGTTAGGCGAACAGAGTTTTTAATAAATTTCAGAGATTGATAATAAATTTTAACAATTTCAATGCGCTGTTGAAGCGTGTAGCGGTTCCATGGTGAAATTTCAGGACCTTTCGGTAGAAAGTAATTGTGTTCTGTGGTCAAGACTAAGGGTGTGTTCCGATATACACTGTGACCACTGTAAGGTGTGACGTCAATTCAGTATACTGTGAAGCTGTTCTTTTTTAGTTTGCTATACTGGTTACTGTTTCAAAC
Organism: Parnassius orleans; assembly: GCA_029286625.1. Classification (NCBI taxonomy): domain Eukaryota; kingdom Metazoa; phylum Arthropoda; class Insecta; order Lepidoptera; family Papilionidae; genus Parnassius; species Parnassius orleans. Next base: position 8,235,165 of record JAGSMP010000006.1, on the reverse strand, counting down.
GGAACGCAGTCCAGTATACTGTCATCCCCATGTTTCGACACTGTTTTCAAATGAAAATATTTATCATAATATGATAAATATTTTCATTATACGTGGGTATATTAATATGATAAATATTTTCATTATACGTGGGTATATTATACCCACGTTTTCTTTTCAACAAGAAAAATTATTAAATGAATGTTGTTTCTTTTAAAACTTAACATCCGAGTTTATTTGATTAACAATATTAATTAATAATAATAACGATCATTCCTGGAAGCTGTTAAATCTCTAGGCGCGGTTATGTTTTTTGATCACGTGATCAAAGTACTCAGAGCACCTTACCTCGAAAGTGCCAGTGCTCACAGTACAAAAATGGCGGCGATTTATGACGTCATATATTTCCCTAGGGTACTGTGGCAGTATACTGACAGTTCATAACGGAAAAGTTTTTTTCACCAGTGAGAGCACTGAGCAGTGCTCATAGAAACATATCCTAAATAAGTATTCTTGTCAAATTTGACAGCTAGCGCGCTTTACCATATGTGTAATAAGTCAACTCATTGGGTCAACTTCTTTGTTATACCGCAAAATACCTACAAAGCTGTCTCGACATTAAGTTGCTAAAACTATGCAAGGGTTGTCATAAAAACATTTCCTTAAATAATAATATCATAACATTATATTTTATCAGTATTCCTCGTAATAATTTATTTTTCTATACAAAGATACAAACTAATTACTACTTTACAAAACTAGTTACGTTCCGCAGCTTCACCTGATTCGTTGTGATGAAAAAAAGGTTTGTGCTGGTAGTTTCTACCTAATTTTACTATATTTTACCTATATAGCAGTATCTCAGGTATTCCGCTTAAAATATTTGATAGAGGGTTGAACAAAATAAATAAAATAGGTTAAAGTTATACGTTAGTTCTGTTTATTCAACCGCCTCGTTACAGATGTGCAACCGACAAATATTTACGACATTTATTATTGGGTTTTTAATTGTTTTTTGTTGAATTTAATGATATAATGAATTCTCATTCTTACATATAATTCAATTAAAATCGCCATGAAAACAATCACAAGGTGTTCACGTAAAGCGTCACACAATCTTTCCCAATATTTCAAAATAATATCAAATAATATCATGTTGCTGGGTGAACAACAAAAGCGTGCAACTGATTCCGTGTACGTGACACTCCTAAACGGGCGTACCGGTACGCAAACTAAGCCGACCGGTACTACCGCAGAGGTGGCTGGCAGGGGGGGGGGACTCCGCTCTCCATCATATCGCGCCCCATCGTTGCTCCGTCTAGTCGCCGAGTTGACTCACTATTAGATTAATATTTATTACACATATGGCTTTACCAAGCCTTTGCCAAGCCAAATGCCTTTAGAATTTGTCTCTTTCACTCTAATACATCTAGCGTATATCTAGACCTAAATTTAAATTCAGAGAGTAAAACTGAAACGGACGGTTCTGTCGTAACTCAATAACTAACACTGCCTAGCCCTGACTCTTTTCCTTAATTTGAGCACCAGTAATACCTTGGGATCGCCAATAAATGCAATAGCTATGCTTAGTTTCCTCTTCTGCCCACCGGATAGATGTTTAGAGAAGACTTCGGCCTGCTCTAGAAGACCAACTTCCGACATCGCCTTGTGCACTTCATCTGGCAATCGTTTGCTGGGAATTCCCTGTAAAATTAAATATAATATTGTACGTGGTAGAGCTATGCTGCAGCTATTCGTACGAATGGGTCAGCTCACCGGGAAAAGACCACTCTCTCACAAAATACGAGCGTGAAAAGCAGCTTAAATCTGCCTTTCGTATGGTGAGCGTAACGAATCGGAGACTCTTTTATATTTATTCAGGTGGACTGTGTGCTCGTTTGTCACCTTTATTATGTAAATAATATCATACATTAATAGTTATTTGCGGTGTAAGGAAATCCGCCGCTCCATTACATCCCGCGTGTGTCGTAAGAGGCGACTATGGGTATTGCTCGAAAAATCTTATACGATACTAGCTGGTACACGGCGCATTTCTGCGGCAGAAGAAATAATTGTAGAAATATCGTTTTACATTTGGAAGAGTTATATTGTTTAATTAGGAATGATAATACAAGAATTGAAATTGAATTATATAACTTTATAATATAACTTTCAAATAAATTGTCAGTACGATACGCGCACCACCTAGTGTAAGTTAATTGTACTATGCCTATTTATAACCTTTGCGCAAGTGCAAGCAATAAGTTGATAAAGTTTTAGCGCAATCTGATGAATGGTATGGCAGCGCATAAAATACAAACAATCAAATATTAATTTTTATATATTAGATAATATATAGGTAGGTCGCATTATGACCATCTAGTTTACGTCAGACATAAAATACCGGGCGTGAGACGTCTGGTACTGCAATCGCCAATCCACCTGCCAATCGTGGCTTAAGGCAAATCCTCCCTAACGGAAGAGGACATTTTCCAGCAGAGGATTTTTGCGTGCTAAGGAGGAATCGTTTTTATAATATTACTAGCTGTTCCCCGCGACTTCGCCCGCGTGGTATTTTTTTGCGCGGAACCCTAAAATAAAAGTAGCCTAAGTTACTCCTTATAACATCAGCTATCTTTATTTTATTTTATATATTATATGAACAACAAAACAGATAACAATCAAAATACATTAAAAATATATATATAGGTATAACAGTTTTGTGCCAGATTGTTATCCTAAATATGCTGACACATCATTTTTACATTAACTACAGGAGAGATCAACTCTACGCTTTGCAATGTTTATGACATACATAAGTACATTATACAAAAAATAAAAATATACAAAGAACAAATTTAAAACTGCCAGTGAAAGTCCCATCCAAATCGGTTCACAGGTTTTTGCGTGATGAGTGTTCACGCCAAAATAGCTCGCAGATGACAGATTTTTTTCAGACTTACTTAACATTTATAGTTATATTTTGGCCAATTTACACAATATCTTTATGTATCATAGCTTAAGTGTTATTATGATGTATGAGCTATATTATTGTAAAGTTTCATTAAAATCCATTCAGTAGCTTTTGCGTGAAAGAGCAACAAACATCCATACATCCTCATAAACTTTCACATTCCTGGAATGCATTGCCCCATCAACCATTACATCGTCATGGAAAAACTTATGGATAGATATTGTCACCACTTCTAGCAACGCTCCACAAGTCACCCCGCGGGTGTTAATCCTAAAGTAATAGAGCAACCACATCGTATGATTTATAGTGCATATAGAATTTTACCACTTTGATATGTAATTTGTCGGATTATAAGGTACTCTTTTTCAAAAAGTTTCGGACGACATGAGGCTGTGGCAGTACTGTATAGTCCGACAAATTTGATAATCCGACACCGCCTTGCAAAACTTTTGTCGGATTACATGTACCTGTCAACTGCAAATGTGAAAGTTCATCCATCTTTTTTTTATAGGCAAATTGAGCATGCGGCTCACCTGACGGTAAGTGACTACCGCCGCCCATGAACAACTGCAACACGAGGGGAATCGCAGGTGCGTTGCCGGCCTTTTAGAAAGGTGTAAGCTCTTTTCTTGAAGGTCCCTAGTCAAATCGGTCCGGAAAAATCGCCGGTGGTAAATGATTCCACAAAAGAGGTTGTGCGAGGAAGAAAACTCTTAGTAAAACGCATAGTGGTGGACCACCAAGCATCTAGATGGTATGGTCGGTATCGTGAGTGTTGTCGCGCGTGTAATTTGGCGGAAATTTTGTGGAAAAAAGGCGGAAAAAAGAAAATGCCAAGGGATGCGACATCCCTTCGCAGCGCCAGTGAATCGAGCCGATCAGAAAGAACTCGGTCGTCAACGATTTGAACCGCTCAACGCTGGATGCGGTTAACTGGAAGGAGCTGGCATCCATGCATTACAATCTATAAAAGTCGACTACTGAACATATACCTCTCCCAAGATTTTGCTATAGTTGCCATGCTTGGCTGGCGGGTTGGTATCTGCAACATTTCACCATGAAAAAGGACATAAGACAATTTTATAACGCTACGACGTTCGGGGTGTGAGGTATGGGTTTATCAATACGTTATACTTAAGGCACTGCGAAGCGGGCTGGTGACGGCTAGTATTATATTCTAAGAAAGTTTGTGAATATGTTTGGATGTTTGTTACGAAATTTTGCACACAGAAAGACTATGTCATGGATTACCACATGGGATACTTTTTACCTCGGCATTATACTCGTAAAAATATAAATCATGAAAGAACATACATACACTGTGTTTCGTATGGTGAGTGTAGAGAACCGGAGACCCTTTTTACTGGAAAAGAGGCATTCCATCTTAGTCCTCACGGGTGACAACGCATCTGCATTTTGATTCTTTATTGAAGATGGATGTAGATGTCTATGGGTCACAGCAACCACTTACCATCAGGTGGACTGTGTGCTCGTTTGTCACCCTATCCTATTAAAAAAAAATTGTAGAGAGGCAGAGGCTAGTACTAAATTTTAGTCAAAAACAAATAAAAAATTAAAACATCTTATTCAAAAACACCAAGAACCAAATTAGCCGTGGTAGCTCAGTAGACTAACGTTCGTCTCAAGATTCTCTCAAAATATTTCAAAATTCTATGGCTTTAAAATTTAAATAGAAGCGGAAGCCTGTGCCAAATGTCAAACGTTTATAAGCTAGTAGTTTTTTTTAAATTATGGCCCGCAAAAAATTCAGTTATTAAATATGAAGTTCAGCTTCAGCACCAATTTATCTTACCTTGACAGCTGCGAAAAACTCCAAATGCTCTTTAACTGAGAGCAAATCGAACAAGACATCTTGCTGAGGGCACACTCCGATCATTTGACGGATCTCGTTCATGTCGTTAGGATCTCTGAACAGAAAAAGATCATAAGTAAAAAAAACCTTACGGAAATTTAAGCTAAGAAACGCGTGAAAAATATAATACACATCGTATTATATTTTTCACGCGTTTTACACATATTAAACAGATTAAATGTCGACAGCGCCCTAGGCTAGTTAGCACCTCATCGGTGCCCCTCTTGCAGTAAATTAATTAGAACATGGGTACCCTTAACAGATGGGCGTGAATGAAAAATGTGATGAGAGAGTGAGGGCGATGTAGAAGTAATCACATAGACGATTTTTTTGTTTAAAACTTCCGCGCGGGCCCCTTTTTAACCTTGCGCCCTTAGACAAGTGCCTAGTTTGCCTTAAGGATAATCCGCCACTGGGTTTACAGTTTTAAAACATTTGTTTAACTACACTGCCGCGATTATAGCTGCAGCTCAAATGGGTCATCTTGACTGGTCAAGGACCACGGTCTCACAGAATACCAGCGTAAAATAGCAGCCTAACGCTGCCGTGTTTCTTATGATGTTAGTGTTATTAGGCAGGAGACTTATGCAATTTTATCAGTATCAGGATCATTTATCAGCAGTGTGATTATGTTTAACTGACTGACTGTGACGTATGAACCGTTTAGTGGCGGTGTAAGAATATCCACTATCCCATATCGTACCAGGATGTTGTAAAAGGCGCCAGAGAGAAATAAATCTCGAGATAGACAGAAGCGTCTTCCTAGAAACAACTATAAATAAAAAACTGCGGATGCCAACTCGCCTTCCATGCGTGGCAACTGGCAAATGAGATAATATATGGGGGAGAACATCTGTGTTCAGGTACATCTAAGTTAACATAGATTTTTTGTAACATTCAATTATCAAACGAGCTGACAATTCATCTGTTGACAACTTTAATCTAAGAAGGCTACAGATGCGTTGTCACCCTGCAGATTAAGATATCCCCTCTTTACCCTGCAGACTGGAACACAGCGGTGCAAGCACCGCTATTAAGAGTGTGGTATTTACCCAGACAGACTCTAAGCCAGAAAAGAAGTTAAAAAAAAAAGAAAGTCCCACCGCCTAGTAAAGGGCTGTTAAAGAAAGAAAGAAGGAAGATGTGTGCGTGAGTGCTTGTGAAGACCTTGAGCATGGTTTTCGCGTCACTTGAAATGTACGTGGTGATTAAAACCCAATGCTTCACTACTATCCCACCTGATGGTAAGTAGTGATGAAGTCGAAGATGGTAAAACGCACTGACTTAGCTCAGCTTTCTTAGTTTATCTGAAGGCCTAGTATAGCTTACCTGACATCTAATCCGTAAACATAAGCAGTGCCGGCCGTGGGCGCTGTGAGTCCTGTCAAGATATTGAATAGCGTGGACTTCCCGGCTCCGTTGTGGCCCAGCACGGCGGTTATTTGACCCTCGTAGATGCTAAGGTCGATGCCGTCGATGGCCTTCACTTCAGGCTTGCGACAATGACGGAAGCTCTTTTGAAGACCCACAATCCTGATCGCTTCCTTATCTAATAATTCCCTGGTAATTTTAAATATGAATAAATAAGCGTCATAGAGTTTATTTTTATTTTTAATGGCCTTTTGTAGGGTTATTTTGCAATAACCGGCCAAATTTGCAGAGAAGAAAATTAATAAAAAAAACTCAAACATTCTATCCTTTTCATCTTTTTAATTCAAAATGCGTGGTAATGCATTATTTTAACTGATTGTACTGCACACGCACACATTCTTAAGGGTCGATCGATAATTTCAAATAAAAGTTGAAGCTTTATTTACTCGTATTTTCATATACTGCAATAACGATACATCATCATTTATATATTTGATGTTAAGTTTAAAATTTGGCTACTCTTTGAAAAATAACCCTGTAACAACACTGCAGAAATCTGTTAATGGTTGTGCACAGATATCTTTAGTAGTGTAAATACACGCTCTAGGCTTGTCGTGTTCAGAGCTGTAGAATAACTTGCCTCTTAGGTTGTTTAGGCCTTTGATTTTACCAGCCCCAACCCACGGCTTCTGGATTAAGGCTATGGCCGTCCTTTGAGCCTCCAACCACTTGCGTAATTGAGCCGACGCAGTTTCGCTGTGGTGGAGGTTGGCCTGCACTAGGCTAGTTTTGGACGAAGGGCACGCCATCATTGATCACTATATATATAACAGCCGTGACAGCTCTGTATTCATTCGTGTGAATTTCGCACGCAAGCAACCTAGGTTCGATCCCCGCTGGCACTAATGAAAGTGTTGATTGCAATTTTAAGTTAAGGAAGTAAAAGAAAACATCTTGGGGAAATCTGTCTGTCAGAGGAACAAAATATTTTAAAGGCGAAGTTTGAAGTCCGCTAACACGCATTGGAGCAAGGCGGCGGAATAATAGCTCCACCATTACCATTACAGCCTATAAAAGTGCACTGCTGAATATAGCCCTCCCCCAAAGATCGCCTCATATGGGGGATTTCGCCATAGTTGTAATGTTACTGTTGATTTGAAAATTTCACCTCTCAGTGGGTCATGTGCTTCTGGTAGATTATCGTCTATACATCCATCCATTACAGCCTATAAAAGTCCACTGCTGAACATAGTCCTCCCCCAAAGATCGCCTCATATGGGGAATTTTGCCATAGTTGTAATGTTACTGTTGATTTGAAAATTTCACCTCTCAGTGGGTCATGTGCTCCTGGTAGATTATCGTCTATACATCCATCCATTACAGCCTATAAAAGTCCACTGCTGAACATAGCCCTCCCCCAAAGATCGCCTCATATGGGGGATTTTGCCATAGTTGACCACGCTTGCATGGATTGTCAAGGATTTGTCGAAGGCAATAATTTTATTTTTTACTACTTAAGATAGTTTACCGTGTAGTGGCGGTGTAAAAATATCCACTACCCCATATCATTCTGTGGATGTCGTAAGAGGCGACAGAGGGAAACAAATCAGGGCTGGTAGCAGAGTCTTCCTAATAACGACGAAAAATAAAAAACTGCGGTTAGCAAACCGCTTGCCAAGCCTGGCTATTATGTCAAATATCCCCCCCTATGAGGCAATCTATGGCGATGGCCTATGGACTTTAATAGGCTGTAACGGAAACGGTAACTTAAGTTGAAAAATAGATCTTTTTAATTAGATCTTACCTAGGAACTGGCTCGATGTCCTTATTGTGGGCAGCGTCACCGTTTGAATGGAAATGTACGGCGGACACCCTGCTTCTGCGACTTCCCAGCCAGTACGATGGGAGCAGGCAGAACCATGGCTTTTGCTTGATGCCATATTCACCTGTGGATTTAAATGCTTTTAATCGTAAAAATATTTTATTAGTGTTTCGCTGATATACAAGAAACTGTAATAATTATACGAGTTAATTTTAGTATGTTTTATGCACGTCCATTTTGTTTGTTTTGGAAAATACATAAAATATATTTTATGTATTTTCCCATAGTTAATCAGGACATGCAAATTATTTAGGATATCATTAGATACGAGTTGGTCTTTTATAGTTTCATAAAACACTTTCGTTTAGTTTTTAAATATTAAGCTTCGAAATAGCCTGCAACTTAACTTCTTAGAAATGTAAAAAAAAAATTCTGAAAAATATGGGAGAATACAGAAGAATTTTGATTATAATAATTACCAACACTAGAAAATATTACAGATAATCTGTACAAAGGAAACCCTATGAGTCGTAGCGCTCGCTTTTTTGTTAAATTTATGGTAAATGTTTAACGTAATATTGAGCATATTCTTTTCTATCGTTATGAAACTGTGTAGGTATAAAGAACTTCGATATATTATCAAAGGTCGTTGGTTCGAATCGATCGTTCGACTACCGTGGTAAACCACTTTAACACAAACATTTTAAGCTTACCTGGAATCTTCATTGTTGGTATTTTTTTTTAACTAAAACTCACTAGGTATTACTGCATCGAGCCAATAAGCGGCGAGTCCGTACAGCACCGTGTCGACGGCCATCATGATGAGGCTCCCGCCGAACGGCACCCCGGGCCCGCTCCATAGGTTATCCCACGTCACTCCCACGCCCGCCATGTCCAATACCAAAGCCTATAAATAATAAAATAAAATTATTTTTATTTTTAAAATAAATATGTACATATCATTATGATTACTATGGCTACACCACACTGACATGAATACCAGCGTGAAATAGCAGGATGATGCTGCGGTGTTTCGTATGGTGAGTGCAGTGAGACCCGGTGACCCGTATTTGATTTTAGTAATTGCGTATTAGCGACAACTGAATGGTAAACTTGTAAATGGTAGTAAGGTATAACCGAAGCTAATATTTTTGACGACAAAGGTAAAGAAGCATTAGTTCCAACTTTCAAAACAGGTGCTAATGGTAAAAGCCGTAAGCGTTCAGAATCTTTACACCAGTGATAAGTAAAATACATAACCGACTTTAAACCAAAAGTTATTTCATTTTACAGGGTAAAAGCGCCTTAAGGGTAAAAAGGCCTAAAACTCGGTCGGTTATACCGAAATGACACTTGAAAACGCAGTTTTTGCTTGGGCATAAGCAACAAAAAGTCATTGTAGAGCCATGGGAGTAAGTGCATTTGAAAAGTGGAAAATTTTAAGTAGGATGGCATTCAAGACTCATTTTAGACCAAAATGTCGCTTATTCCTATTACCTTTTAACCGTCGATATACTGCAATAACGATACATCATCATTTATATATTTGATGTTAAGTTTAAAATTTGGCTACTCGTTGAAAAATAACCCTGTAACAACACTGCAGAAATATGTTAATGCTTGTGTACAGATATCTTTAGTAGAGCTGTAGAATAGCTTACCTTTTAGATTGTTTAGGCCTTTGATTTTACCAGCCCCAACCCACGGCTCCTGGATTAAGGCTATGGCCGTCCTTTGAGCCTCCAACCACTTGCGTAATTGAGCCGACGCAGTTTCGCTGTGGTGGAGGTTGGAATGCACTAGGCTAGTTTTGGACGAAGGGCACGCCATCATTGATCATTGCTAATAGCCGTGACAGCTCTGTATTCATTCGTGTGAATTTCGCAGTACGCAAGCAACCTAGGTTCGATCCCCGCTGGCACTAATGAAAGTGTTGATTGCAATTTTAAGTTAAGGAAGTAAAAGAAAACATCTTGGGGAAACCTGTCTGTCAGAGGAACAAAATATTTCAAAGGCGAAGTTTGAAGTCCGCTAATACGCATTGGAGCAAGGCGGCGAATAATAGCTTCACCGTTACCATTACAGCCTATAAAAGTCCACTGCTGAACATAGCCTCCCCAAAGATCGCCTCATATGGGGATTTTGCCATAGTTGTAATGTTACTGTTGATTTGAAAATTTCACCTCAGTGGGTCATGTGCTCCTGGTAGATTATCGTCTATACATCTATCCATTACAGCCTATAAAAGTGCACTGCTGAACATAGCCCTCCCCCAAAGATCGCCTCATATGGGGGATTTTGCCATAGTTGTAATGTTACTGTTGATTTGAAAATTTCACCTCTCAGTGGGTCATGTGCTCCTGGTAGATTATCGTCTATACATCCATCCATTACAGCCTATAAAAGTCCACTGCTGAACATAGCCCTCCCCCAAAGATCGCCTCATATGGGGGATTTCGCCATAGTTCTAAATGTTACTGTTGATTTGAAAATATCACCTCTCAGCGGGTCATGTGCTCCTGGTAGATTATCGTCTATACATCCATCTATTACAGCCTATAAAAGTCCACTGCTGAACATAGCCCTCCCCCATAGATCGCCTCATATGGGGAATTTTGCCATAGTTGTAAGTAATGTTACTGTTGATTTGAAAATTTCACCTCTCAGTGGGTCATGTGCTCCTGGTAGATTATCGTCTATACATCCATCTATTACAGCCTATAAAAGTCCACTGCTGAACATAGCCCTCCCCCAAAGATCGCCTCATATGGGGGATTTTGCCATAGTTGACCACGCTTGCATGGATTGTCAAGGATTTGTCGAAGGCAATAGGTAATTTTATTTTTTACTTTTAAGCAGAATTGAATAGGTATGACTACTTAAGATAGTTTACCGTGTAGTGGCGGTGTAAAAATATCCACTACCCCATATCATTCTGTGGATGTCGTAAGAGGCGACATAGGGAAACAAATCAGGGCTGGTAGCAGTGTCTTCCTAATAACGACGAAAAATAAAAAAACGCGGTTAGCAAACCGCTTGCCAAGCCTGGCTATTATGGCAAATATCCCCCCCTATGAGGCAATCTATGGCGATGGCCTATGGACTTTAATAGGCTGTAACGGAAACGGTAACTTAAGTTGAAAAATAGATCTTTTTAATTAGATCTTACCTAGGAACTGGCTCGATGTCCTTATTGTGGGCAGCGTCACCGTTTGAATGGAAATGTACGGCGGACACCCTGCTTCTGCGACTTCCCAGCCAGTACGATGGGAGCAGGCAGAACCATGGCTTTTGCTTGATGCCATATTCACCTGTGGATTTAAATGCTTTTAATCGTAAAAATATTTTATTAGTGTTTCGCTGATATACAAGAAACTGTAATAATTATACGAGTTAATTTTAAGTATGTTAAGTTAATTTTCTTGTATAAAATTTTCTTTCAGACAAACTGATAATAATTATATATCTCATAATATATATCTTATAATAATTATCAGTTTGCCTTAAAGGAAATTTAATACAACGTGTGTTTAATTTTTTATAGTGTCACGGCACTATAACTTCTAGAGTTATTACCAATTTAACAAAAAAAAAAAAACAAATAAGGAGTAATCAATGGGAACTTTTTTATCTGGGCTTGTGTTTCTTCTGCTTGTTTTTGTTAAATAAAAGGTCCAACCAACCAATCTATTTCGCTAAAGATATAACAGAATATATTTTATGCATATATGTTTTATGTAAATATATTTTATGCACGTCCATTTCGCTTGTTTTGGAAAATACATAAAATATATTTTATGTATTTTCCCATAGTTAATCAGGACATGCAAATTATTTAGGATATCATTAGATACGAGTTGGTCTTTTATAGTTTCATAAAACACTTTCGTTTAGTTTTTAAATATTAAGCTTCGAAATAGCCTGCAACTTCTTAAAATGTAAAAAAAATCTGAAAAATATGGGAGAATACAGAAGAATTTTGATTATAATAATAACAAACACTAGAAAATATTACAGATAATCTGTACAAAGGAAACCCTATGAGTCGTAGCGCCCGCTTTTTTGTCAAATTTATGGTAAATGTTTAACGTAATATTGAGCATATTCTTTTCTATCGTTATGAAACTGTGTAGGTATAAAGAACTTCGATATATTATCAAAAGTCGTTGGTTCGAATCGATCGTTCGACTACTGTGGTAAACCACTTTAACACAAACTTTTTAAGCTTACCTGGAATCTTCATTGTTAGTATTTTCTTTTTTTTTTTAACTAAAACTCACTAGGTATTACTGCATCGAGCCAATAAGCGGCGAGTCCGTACAGCACCGTGTCGACGGCCATCATGATGAGGCTCCCGCCGAACGGCACCCCGGGCCCGCTCCATAGGTTATCCCACGTCACTCCCACGCCCGCCATGTCCAATACCAAAGCCTATAAATAATAAAATAAAATAATTTTTATTTTTAAAATAAATATGTACATATCATTATGATTACTATGGCTACATCATGGAATGGAATGGAATGGGTTGACTCGATCGAGAAATCACCACACTGACAAGAATACCAGCGTGAAATAGCAGGATAATGCTGCTGTGTTTCGTATGGCGAGTGCAGTGAGACCCGGTGACCCGTATTTCATTTTAAAGTCGTCAAGGGCGACAACGCATTTTCTGCGTTTTCATTCTTTGTCGAGAATAGAATAATTGTAGATTTAGATATTAACAAACGAGCAGTATTGCTGAATTAAAAGATTTAATTAAATGGTTTGTGACTTTGGATAAATGTTAGTCCAAAAATATTTGATAGGTTCGAAATAAAATTTGTGCAAATACAACCAAAACATTTAGAAATGTATTAATAATCGAGCAATGACTTAATCAAACTTTAAATGCAATATATAGCCTACTTAATTAATATTAGAGCCGGGGCGGCATCAGAGGCAGCTGAACTGAGTAAGTGGCGCAAATATGAGTCTCTGAGAGATGACTACATATTTGTGCCATTTGCTGTAGAGACTATCGGTCCGTGGGGTCCACGTGCGGTGAAGTTCTTAAAGGAACTCCATCCGGCTGGTCGTTGCTGCTGATGATAAGAGGGCTGGCTCTTTTCTCGCTCAAAGGCTAAGTATAGCCATTCAGCGGACAAACGCAGCTAGCGTTCTTGGCACGATACCGCGTGGAGTAGGACTGTTTGATAATTAAATTACTAGTTTTAGTTTTTTTTTATTATAGTTTTTAATATTGTACATAATAAAATATTGTATATTATGTTATGTTAATAAATGTACTAGAATTACAATATAACAAAAAAATTAATATTAACATTCAAAGTACCAATAAAATTTAAAAATATTAATTATACCTACTGTTAATATTTATTTTTTATCGTCATATTCATATTCTGTTTTTTAAGTTAATTAAGTTGGTTGCAATATACATAAAATAAGTTACATAATATGTCTATAATATAAAATTTAATTAAAAATTGAAAAGTTTTTTGAATCTAAACAGAAATTTCAATAAGTTAGATATAGCCCGGATAGCTCAGTCGGTAGAGCATTGGACTTTTAATCCAAGGGTCCAGGGTTCAAGTCCCTGTTCGGGCGATTCTACTTTTTGTGTTCTAATTGAATTGTAAATCAGGGATTATGTTGGTTACATTCAATGTGAAAAATGCTAGTGACGGGCACTAATTAAAAACTATTGTTTTATTTTTTAATATTAGAAATCCAAAAAGTTTTAATTATTTTTATAAATATTAAAAATAGAATAGTTGGGAAATAAGATCATTAAAGTCAATCCGTTATTGAAGGATCTTATTACCTCTTTGATTTGTATAAATATAACATTCAAAACGCCGTCAGATGACGCTAGTTGTCTAAACATTGACCCCTTGTATCAACCTATTTTTAGGTTATGTATGTAATCTTACGCTGAGTTCAATTGAATGAATGAAAAAATATATATTTAAACAGCTAAAAAATATATACTACAAAGGTACATAATAACATAACAACATAGATACAAGATAATATAATGAAAAAATATCTATATACATAACATTCAAATATGTACAATATGAAAAGCCGTAATAAAAATAAAACTAAAACTAAAAACTTAAATTATTATACACTTACTCCCCGCAGTATCGTGCCAAGAACGCTGGCTGTGTTTCCTCGCTAAAATAATTTTTATACGTAACTTTTCTCAAATCATTTTACATTTTTTTTATGTATTTTTAGTTTATCTCCCTTGCTGCGCGGGAAGATGTTCAGTTTACACCCAACACATTATGTACGCGTAGGCATTTTACTTTAAAGTTTTTATTTGAGTAAGTACATGTACGGACGGCAACAAGGTCGCGTGTGCTAACATACCTAACATTTGTAAACATTATAACAATAAACGTTTTGTGCATAAACAGTGTTTTAAGCAACATTTTTTTTTATAGAATAAGGGTGACAAACGAGTACACAGTCCACCTGATGGTAAGTGGTTGCTGTTGCCCATAGACATCTACATCTATCTTCGTTACATTATAACAATAAACATTTTGTGCATAAACAGTGTTTTAAGCAACATTTTTTTTTATAGAATAAGGGTGACAAACGAGCACACAGTCCACCTGGTGGTAAGTGGTTGCTGTTACCCATAGACATCTACATCTATCTTCGTTAGCGAATTTAAATGCAGATGCGTTGCCAGCCGTGAGGACTAAGATAGAACGCCTCTTTTCCAGTAAAAAGGGTCTCCGGTTCTCTACACTCATCATACGAAACACAGCAGCATTAAGCTGCTATTTTACGTTGGTATTGTGTGAGAGCGTGGTCCTTCCCCGGTCGAGCCGACCCATTCGTGCTACAACTATACTATTAATATAGCTGCAGCATGACTCTACCACGTAAAAAAATATTTACATCAACAGTTGTTGACTACCACAACATGGCCTTTGTTAGCCTTTGAGCGAGAAAAGAACCAGCCCTCTTATCAGCAGCAAGGACGACCAGTGGCGGATACAGATCCTTTATATTAGAATTACAGTCGGTTCATGTTTTTTGTTTTTATATCAATTTACAGTAGTAAATTAAGCTTTGACCAATAAATAAACGTTGGCAAATCACGTTGCCGTGTGGTGGTGACAATCTTCATTCCCGTCTCGTCCCGTGGGTGTCGTAAAAGGCAATTAAATGGTAGTGGCTTGTTAGGATGTTTCTCACTAATAAGTATTAAAATTACTAATGAAGACGGTACTTCGGGTATGGGACAGATCATCAATTGCTAAACAAGAAATTGCCACACTTGGCAGGCGGATGAGCGATCGCAGTAACAGATGTCTTTCACTTTTTATGCTGCTTCGAAGCCAGTCAGAGTATGTTTAGATCTGGCCTAAACGAGATGGCTAAGTATATTAAATGAAACTAATTTTACGGATTTGACCGCGCTTAATTTTAATTTCATGAAGTCTCCAGGTGCTTTACAGCACCTATTGTCATGGGGAGACTGAGGTGTTTGACGTCCTCTTTTTTATAGGATAGGGTGACAAACGAGCACACAGTCCACCCGACGTCTATCCACGTCCACTTCCTGGCGAAGGCCACATTCAAGTTTTGAATATTAATCTTTGGTCCCATCTAGTCTATAATTTTATTGTTATACTTATACTGCCATCTGTCGGAAACCATCAGATTTTTTTCTACACAAAAGATCTTTTACTATATAAAATCTTATCACGGGAATAAAAATAGGTGAAGGAAAGCAAAGTAACTAGGAAGGTATTAAAATTAACTAAAACTACTTTACTGTTTTTTGACCTAACGCTAAATTGCGAACAACCGAACTAAAGTAATTAGGTACGCATGACTCCTTTTCTGCCTTTCTTTTTAGTCCTTTTATTATATATAATTAGGATGACAAACGAGCACGCTGTCCACCTGATGGTAAGTGGATGCTGTGGCCCATAGACATCTACATTTATCCTCGATTAAGAATCAAAATTATGCTACTTTTTATTATTAATCAAAATAGTCCTAAGTTATTTTGGTCATATTGCCCGGAGACAACCAGACAATCTGGATAAATTGGTTGTAGTAGGGAAGATCGAAGGAAAAATATCACGTGGGCGATTACCTACCCGCTGGGTCCGACCAGATTCAAAATATAACGGGACTTAATATTCCGACTGCCCTGAGACAAGCCGAGGACAGAGTGGTATGGAGGAAGCTAGTCGACACATCGGTGAAAGCATCAGGACTAACACGACCTTCAGTAATGAAGCACACGAATAAGAAGAAAGAATTAAAATGCAGATGCGTTGTCACACCCTGAGGACAAAGATAGAATGCCTTGTTTCCAGCAAAAAGTCTCTCCAGTTCTCTACACTCACCATACGAAACACAGCAGCATAAAACTGCTTTTTAGCGCTGGTATTCTGTGAGAGCGTGGTCCTGTCGAGCCGACCTATTCATGCTACAATTATAATAAAGCTGCAGCGTGGCTCTACCACGTCCTCATACATGACAACGAATTCGAAGCCTTGCTTGTTTAAAGTAGTGGGCTGCAGGTGACCATGGACTGCAGTAGCCACTTACCATTAGGTGGACTGTACGTTTGTTTGTCACTTTAGTAATAGCACAACAAATATAAACAAACAAATTTCAAAGTTCTTTCCTTGGGTTCGAAAAATACTTCCCGTTTGAACGCTCAAAATACCTTATCCATTGCGAGAGCGTAGCAACTGGAACTGATGAGGGAGACGAACCAGAAGGCGAGCGAGTCCGCGTTGGAGACGAAGACCTGGATGAAATACAGCCAGCTCATAAGGTTCACCGCGAAGCTGCCTAAGATGCCCGCAGTCTGAAATATTCACAATAATTTGTTATTTCAGCCACATTTCCTAAAGCCATGTGTACATTCGATAATTTTAAAGTAGCATAATGAGGAGTGTCGTATAGAGTACATGTATCTTAAGTATGGACGTCCATTTTGACCAAATGGTAGGTAGCCGTACCCTGTTAAAAAACTTGTTCTATAACGGCAGCTTATCTGCAAACACTTTTATATGTCGACGTTACATTTCTCTTAGGTCGATTTTATTGATAATCGGGGAGAATACGACTAGAGATTGGACGCTTAGTACTTCAACGTCGTAAAGTCGTACAGTTTAAAATACGTCTATACTACCGACCACGATACGTGTATCCGATAGGGGTGTATCAGTTACGAGGTTTTGTGCAGTACGGAACGTATTAGATACGGGATCACAACGGCGTATCACATAATGGCGTATAGTTTTGCGTCCAAATTAATGATCGTGATATACGCCTCCACCATACAACGGAGACGGTAGACCAAGATGATCAAAAATGTGGTACCGGCCTAAGATATCTATAAGCGCGTCTCATCAAGCGTGATTCAAGGACAAACATCAAAATAAACATACTTTCACATTAGTAAGGTAGGCCTTTTCCTAAGCGAAAATTAAAAGCTTTTCTTAATCTATTCGTGCTTATCGACCACCACATTGAAAAATAGGTTTATTAGGCTTACCTAGCCTTAGTCAGTAAACCCAAGCAAATTAATTAAGGAATTTAGTATTTATATCATCATATTACAAAAACTAGTTTATAAATTGTCTCAGATGTAAACTACTTAGAATTTGGTGCACGCATAGATAACTAAAGGTTCACGAGATAAGTCTCGCAGGAATATGCGATTAAAATGTAAAACATGAAATTTAGCATCGCGGCCACATGAGTAAAAACCGACCCTTACTCTGTGCCGCGGGTAAGAGGCTTAATGCCAGTTAAGTATATTTTTTATTAAAGTTAGAAAATTTACTTTGCCCTATCAGCTTAATAAAATAAAATGATGTGTCCTACCTAGTTAGGAGAGCACCTCCCACCCTCCCTCAATTGCGTGTACTATCCCCGTCATCATTAATCCCAGCACCACTACTCCCAACACTACTACACTAAGAAAGACATATACATATATACCGACGATAATACAATACGTGTTTCCCCTCTACACGAAGCATCCTCAGACTCTGCGGTGGCTGTAATATAATGGATTTCCGCAAAATAACGCCTGATTCTATAAATTATATATTTTTTATACATTGAGTATATAATCGCTACGTTTTAGTTATATACTTAATGGGCATGTAGGTACGTGAATAAAATTCAGGTAAAATCATGAAGAGATGCAAGAAAACTTGACGTTAATCCGGTAGTATTGAGCATGAATATGGAGTTTTACTTTCGTATCAAGTAAACAAATTTTTATATCGAAAGTCTAACTCTCTCTCCACTCTCCACTTTAAAATTATAATTTTTTTCAATTTATACTCACTCTGGCGCTGTCGAAGAACGGTGTCAACATGAACGCAAAGGTGATGATCGTGAAGCCGAACAGGAGCATCAAAAGAAATATGAGAATGTATGACGAGTGCTGGAACACCTAGAGGAATATGTTTAAATTAAATAAACTTTATCTCCATCCATCCATAACAGCCTATTAAATTGGCCTCCCCCATAGACTGCCACATAGCGGGAGATATTTGCCGTAGTCGCCATGCTTGGCTTAGATTGGAAATCACAGTTTTGTAAGTATAATTAAGTTGTTATCAGGTAGATGCTGCTGTCCATCTCTCGTTTCAGCTTCCCTCGGTCGCCTTTTACGACATCCACACGATGACTTGGTGTGCATTAATAGTGGATATTCTTACACCGCCACTCCACGGTTAACTTTATCTAGTTTATAAATAAATAAATTCTCTTTATTTCAGGTATATTACATACTAACAAAAAAAGACAATGTATAATATTATATTATATTAATACTATAGTGTTAGCGTTGTAAGAGGCGACTCAAAACCCAAGAAAGATCTTGGCTTCTTCATAGATGGCGGTATAATCAACTTGCTTACACCAGACGTAAAAATCTAGATCGGTAACGGGGAGTGACAAAAGTGCGAGATGTTTGGTATTACAGTCATCCATCTGCCAAGCGTGGTGATTAAGACAAACCCTCCTAAGGGGAGTCTCATGTACAGCAGAGGACTTTTGTAGGCTGACGAACAAGAAGATAATGTGTCAAAGATCTCCATCCATCTATATTACAGCCTATAAAAGTCCATTGCTGAACATAGGCCTCCCTCATGGATTGCCTAATGGCGGGATTTTGCCATTGTTGCCACGCTTAGCAAGGAATCATCAGGAAGATGCTGCTGCCCATCTCCTGTTTAATTTTCCCTCTGTCACCTCTTAGGACACCCTCGAGACGATATGGGGTAGTGGATATTCTTACACCGCCCCTACACGGTTATCAATGATCTCGTTAAGTGGCTATCAGTACGTTGGCGCGTGAAGAGGAAATGGACGATATAAAAGAGTAAGTACTTACCCCTAAAGTAAACAGAAGGACGGTGCTAACTATCGACAGTATAGTAACGAAAACTGCGTATATTAGGAACCAGGAACCCCTGAAACATTCAGTTGTACATAATATACTGTTTGGAATATAAAATTCGAAATAAATATTTTTTTTATTTATTTTTTATTTATTCAGGATAACAACAGCTTATTAATTAAACAATTTTACTTAAATTATTAAACACGAAAAAGCCAATAATAGTAATCCACAAAGTAAATAACCAAACATAACACTGTAAATCTAATACAATACAACATAAAATCGGTAAGAACTAATACTAAGCATTAACAAATTAATTGAAATATTAATATTACTTTCATGACGTACATACATAATCACATACACATATATACACGTACAAAAGACATACATAATTACACTTACAAACACACATATAAATATATAAAAACAAATATATTTTGGTGATATTGTTATTATAGAAAATAGATATATATATAACAGTATTAAACGAGGGCATAAATAATAATTTGGGTACTATTTTAATTACAATTTACTGATTACTTTCAGCTGGAGTGAATAAAAACTTGTTCATTTTATTTTTGAATCCACTTTTAGTACTATTAAAAGGATCAATTGAGCTAAATTTTTTGTCGTAAGTTGCCACCAAAACGCGTTAGAACGCTGTTTTTCCCATAATTGGTCGGATAAAAGGGGATGTAAAACAAAGAGTTTCTGGTATGTCTGGTACGTTTCATTGGGACGTTAAATTTAACTCAGGGCAGTCAATTCCTCCGTGTAATATATCGAATAAAACTCCCATATCGTCTCGATATGAAGAGCCAGAACGTCTAAATTTAAAATTTTAATGGGAAACGAACTTATTTTGAATCCTTTCGATATTATGAACATGTTTAGCATAAAATGGTGACCATATCTGAGAGGCATACTCTAATATAGATCTTACATATGCGAAATATACTACTTTTAGACAAGTTCTAGCTACAAATCCCAAATTACGAAAAGCTTTACTGCAAATAGCATCAATATGCTAATTCATTGACATACGGGAGTCAAAATATACGCCTAGATCGCGCACCACCGTAGTCCTCTCGATTACAACACCATTGAAATTGTATGGAAAAACTATGGGATTAGTTTTCCGCGTAAATGAAATACTCTGACACTTACCAACATTTACCGTGATTTTATTAGCGACATAGTAATGGTATAATATATTTAAGTCATACCATATTTTTTCGGCTACTTTTATACAGTCCACCGAATGGTAAGTGGATGCTGTTGCCTATAGACATTAACATCTACCGTCGATTATTATTAATCAAAATGCAGATGCGTTGTCACCCCTGAGGACTAAGAAAGAATGCCTCGCTTTTGTAGTGAAAAGGGTCTCTATTTCACTCTGGTAATCTGTAAGAGCGTTTCCTTCCCCGGTCAATTCGACCCATTCGTGCTACAACCATATATTATACGTGGTAGAGCCATGCTGCAGCTATTTTAGTAGTATAGTTGTAGTACGAATGGGGCAGCTCGACCGGGGAAGGACCACGCTCTCACAGAATACCAGCGTAAAATAGCAGCTTAACGCTGCTGTGTTTCGTATAGTGAGTGTAGAGAACCGGAGACCCTTTTTACTGGAAATGAATCCCTCATTTCCAGTAAAAAGGGTCTCCGGTCCATCTTAGTCCTCACGGCTGACAACGCATCTGCATTTTGATTCACAAACGAGGATAGATGTAGATGTCAATGGGCCATAGCAACCACTTACCATCAGGTGGACTGTGTGCTCGCTTGTCACCCTTATCATATAAAAAAAGTTAATATTTATTTCTATATAAATTTCTATATGATATATTATTGTTTATTGTGTAAAAATAAAATGAAAATGATTCAATGAACCTTTCTCTTGAAACAAACAAGTGACAAGCTACTTTGTTACTAACATCATAAAACAATTACATTACGTTCTCAAACAAATTATTTGTAACACAATGAAATCAAACATACCTATGATAAAATTAAACCATTTCATGTCATCTTTTTAGTACTTTAAAGAAAAATTTATAACTAAACTAGCTGGTACCCGACGTGTTGCTGCCGCAGAAGAAATAATTGCGGAAATATCGCTTTCAATGAAGGAGGAAGAGTTACATTGTATAATTAGGAATGATAATACCTTCATTGAAGTTGAATTTTGCGCCACCTATTGTAAGTTAATTGTACTATGCCTATAACCTTCGCGCAAGTGCAAGCAATAAGTTGAAAACAGTTTTATCGCAATCTGATGAACTATTATACCGGATGGAGCGTGAATAAAGTTAATAAAACGTTGTGAAAAGATGTTTTTTTCCTCGGGATCGAATTTCTTTGTGACCCATCATCATAGGTATCCTTAGTACTATCATCTGTCTTCGTTTTCGGGAGCGTTTTAAAAATACCCTGTATATGGCAGCGTATAAAATACGAACAGACAAAAATTAATTTTTATATATTAGATTTAAGCAGTCTATTAATTTATGTAAGGAATTGTAACCTTTCTACATTTTCTTCTAATAAATTATTACACCCATCTGTATAAATTTAATCCGCTAAGCTTAATAATTCTATTAAAAGATGTGATATTATTTTAGTTTTCGGCGAGCACTGAAACATATCTAAATAAGAAAATATGGCTTAAAAAAATATAACAAAACTAAATTGATTCTTGCCAGGAAACGGCTGAAAACCGAACAAGAAAACGAAATTCATTCGGACTCTAGTTGCTATCTTCATATGCACACAGGCTTCTCCCACAGTGGGTGCAGTGGCAATTCTTGTTTACGCGTGCTCTCACCAGGGTTGCCAGCTCCCGTTTTATGTGTAAGTGCAAGTGTGGTATTCCTTCCTATGTTAAGCAGTAGACTTTTGATGGGCTGTAATGATGACGATGATGATGATGATGATGAAAGTGACAAATGTTAAAATCCGATATAGTAGGTACTTTTACTGACAAAATGTCAAAATCTTTTCATTCTACTTACCAGTAAGCAGTATCCTTCAAGCCCATGATTCTCATGCCCTCTCTAATCTTCTTCTCCTTCTCCCCAACCACAAACATCAAAAGGTAAGTGATGAACTGTGATAATGTCATCACCATGTACATAGGCATGATGACTCTGAAGATGACGAGCCAGTCGCCGGTGTGTTGCCGTTTTGGGAACTGTCGAAGATCGACCCTTGGAGGTGGAAAGGGAGAACCGGTGTCAATCTGAAATAATTACTCGGTATTAGAAGCTTTTGTCATGGGGTGAGAATATAAAAGAATACCCCCTACCTAATTTAAAAAAAAACTAACAATGCTATGACCATTACTAATATTCACTTTAACCATTCTTGGTAACTTTAAAATGCTTGTGTTAGGAGTGGTATACCTACGACAATAGTCATATGGCGGATTCGAACCCACGACCTTTTGAGTTCGCAGTCCGCACGCTACCATTACTACTGTCGCTTAATTAAAATTAGTGATTATATTTTAATTTTTAAAATTAGCAACAAACAACGAAGCTGAACCTAAGTAATAGAGCGCCGCTGCAGCACGAATATGTCGGCTCGGCCCGGGAATGACCACGCTCGTACAGAATACTAGGGTATAATACTGCTGTGTTTCGTATTACGAGTGGTGGGAACCAGAATTCTTTTTTAACCGACTTGGACTTGGAGGAGGAGGTACTCAATGCGACTCAATGTTTTTTTATGTGTTCACCTCAGAACTTTTTTCTAGGTGAACCGATTTTGATGATTCTTTTTTTATTTGAAAGCTGGTGCTTATCATGTAGTCCCATATAAATTTGATCAAGGTCTGACCAGTAGTTTTTGAGTTATCTTTAATAATGCAAATTTAATTAACTTCGACTACATTTCTCATTTTATTTATATTGAAGTCGGTTGTACAAAATTTTAATTGAATAAAACTATTTTTACGGATTTTATCGCGTTTAATTATACTATTTTGATTCCCGACGTTTCGGTGCTTTACAGCACCCATGGTCAAGGTTCACCCGAAACGTCGGGAATCAAAATAGTAAAATTAAACGCGATAAAATCCGTAAAAATAGTTTTATTCAATGTGTAGTGTTCGCGTAAATATAAGAAATCATTAAATGTTTTAATTTTACCATTTGTTAACTGGTAACAAGGCATTACATCTTAGTTCTCAGCCAACGTTACCTCCATTTTGATTCTTAATTCTTTACTAGGTGGTGGGGTTTCTTTTCAGTCTAGGAGTTCGTCTGGGTAGGTAAAACCCTTTTACCTATTTCTGTCACCAAATAGCAGTGCTTGCACAGCTGCGTTCCGGTCTGAAGGGTATAGAGAGCTGGTATGATTACAGGCTTTGATTCATTCCATCTCAGTCTTCGGACGTGATAACGCATAGCTTTTTTCTTTCTGACCATAAATACCAAGGGCTGCCTCGTTGGTCTAGTGATCATAACTGCGACCTGATTATTTGGTTTCGGGTTTGTTATAAAAAAATCAAGGAAATAAATGTTTAAGGTCACACCACCCATTTACCATTAAGCAGACTGTGTGCTAGTTTGTCACCCTTACTGCTTCACAAAATAATAATATAAGAGTTTAAATAATTTTAAATTGATTATTTTGTACAACCGACTTCAATATAAATTATTAAGAATAACTCAAAAACTATTGATCAGACCTTGATCAAATGGGACCACACGAGAAGCACCAGCTTTCAAATAAAAAAAGAATCATCGAAATCGGTTCACCCAGAAAAAAGTCATGAGGTAACACACATAAAAAAAAGAACATACAGTCGAATTGAGTACCTCCTCCTTTTTGAATCGGTTTAATCTCCTGATTAGGATACCAGGATAAAGTTATTAAATTATTGTATTGTCATCGGTCCTTGATACAAGTGCAATTTTTCTTGTGAATCAGCCGTCCACAAGTTGGTGAAAATTACATTAAAAGTTTCCGTTACATAGGTAGATACACACGAAGCTAATAAAAGCATGTTAAAATACTCCCGTCTCAAGTATACTAATATAACCTTACCTAATATACAAATATAGGTACTTACCTTAATTTTGATGTAATCAATAAGAGACTGCAGAGCTAGAAATCCAGAGTAGTAGTACTGTAGAACAGGACACGTGTCTTCCCTGTGCATCTCGGAGAGGGGGATCAGTTGGCCTCCTCGCGACCAGTCGGACGACCAGTCCTTCACGGCGGGCCTTTCCCGGCATTTTACTGGCGACGTGGTCAATGTGCGGGTAGAGGGAGTACCAGCGTGGGATGGATTGGTTCGAATTGTGTATCTGGTGAATCAACATTATATTTTTACTTTTAAACAATATTTACTCACTCCTTATTAATAAATGTTATTATACTTTAAATGAATTTTTGACGATAAATAATGACAAAGAAAGAATACTTCGACTACATTTTATTTCTAAATTTAACTAATTTAAGTATATAAAAATATTGAATGTTTATTGTTTACGATATGATATTTTTTATTTTATGTTTAAAAGCTAGATCATTCAAAAATAGTTAGCCCTCTAGAGTTGCTATGCCTATGTAGGTACATATATTGTACGAGTATACCTCGTTAATATACCATCTTAAATTTGTAATATAAGCTGGCTGTAGGTAGGAGATTTCCCCGTGTAGTGGCGGGTAAGAATACCCACTACCCCATATCTTCCCGTGAGTGTCGTAAGAGGCGACAGAGGGAAACTGAGACAGAAGATGGGCAGCAGCATCTTTCTGGTAAAAGCAAAAAGTAATAAAAAACTGCCGTTGCCAACCCGCTCGCCAAGCGTGGCAACTATGGCAATATACCCCCCATGAGCAACGACACTAATAAACGGCCCCAGTCCCCGGCGGCCCCGCTATTACTGGCTACGGTGGCAGCTATGGTAACGGCGGGGCAGGGGGTGCTAAGAAACTCCGGTGGAGGTTCGGTTGCCACCTAAGACGACTCGACCTGGCAACTTATAACGCACGCACCCTGAGGACTGACGAGAAGATCCTGGAGCTGGAAGAAGAGATAGACAAGTTGCGCTGGAATATTATAGGATTATCTGAGGTCCGAAGAAAGGGGAGGACACCGTAATCCTCGAATCCCGCAACTTGTTCTATCACCGGGAGGGCGACCATCTGTCCCAAGGAGGTGTCGGATTTATCGTCCACAAGTCTCTCGTTAACAACGTTGTAAATATTGGGAGTGTGTCGACGAGTGTTGCGTACCTTATACTCAGAATCACTAAACGGTTGATTCGTTGAATCGTTGAAGGTCATACAGGCTTACGCACATATCTCAGCACATCCCGATAAAGAGGTGGAGAAATGTATGAGGATATTTCTAAAGCCATGCATTCCTCCAAAACCCACTATAAGGTGCTAATGGGAGACTTCAAAGCAAAACTAGGCACAAGAGAGCGGTGAGCTGAAAGTAGGGAAATTCGGATTAGGGCAACGGAAACCAAGGGGCCAGCAGCTGGCCGTCTTCATGGAGAAAGAGGGACTCTTTATAATGAACTATTTCTTCCAGAAGGTCTCCTGGTCGAGCCTCGACGGTTCGACAAAAAATGAGATTGACTTCATTATGACGACTAGACGCCAACTGTACAGTGATGTCTCAGTGATCGCGAGGGTGAAAACTGGTAGCGATCACCGAATGGTTAGAGGCACACTAAACCTAAACGTTAAGTTGGAGAGTTGTCGTCTAATGAAGTCAACGCTCCGTCCCCCTCGTGCTCTAATCCAGAGTCCCGAAACCTTTCAGCTCGAGATACAAAATCGTTTTCAGTGCCTAAAAGATTGCAATGAAGTGGAAGATATGAATGACAAGCTTGTGGAAACTGTCCATGCGGTTGGAGTTAAGTTCTGTAAGACCCGTCGCAGAAGAACACAAAAACTCTCCGATAACACTCTTAATCTCATGGCTGTTAGACGGGAGATGAAAGTGCAGTCTTCAGCAAATTTGACAGCATACAGGAAACTGAACAGACAGATCTCCAAATGAAAGAGACGGGACTTGCGCAACTCAATACAGCTCGTATTGAAGAAGCGATCGAGCGGAACCAGGGCTCCAAAGTCTTTGCCAGAGATCTGTCTGCCAGACAGAGCCAACTGTCGAAGCTGAAGACCGAATGTGGCAGCATCGTTTCCGGGACACCTGAGATTTTGAGTGAGATTGAGAGGTTCTATGGGTAGCTGTACACGTCTTGCTCTTGGATCGTTAGCCACGCAAGTGTGAGTAACGATCCAAGAGCAAGTCTTATCCAACACTATTCCGATGATATCCCGGACGTCAGTCTGAGCGAGATTAGAATGGCTCTCCAGCAACTTAAAAACGGAAAGTCCCCGGCGAGGATGGAATTACAGCAGAGCTTCCGAAAGCGGGTGGAAAACCGGTACTTGAGGCGACAACGCTCTCTTGAAGAACTACAGGCCGATTTCCCTTCTGAGCTGCGTCTACGTGCTGTTTTCGAGAGTCATTACGAATCGTCTCGCACGCAGACTCAACGAACTCCAGCCTCCCGAACAAGCCGGTTTCCGAAAAGACTTTAGCACCATAGACCACATACATACCCTTCGGCAAATTGTACAGAAGACCGAAGAGTACAATCTGCCACTTTGTAATGCGTCTGTGGACTATGAGAAAGCCTTTGATTCCGTCGAAATTTGGGCGGTGCTGCAGTCCCTCCAGCGGTGCCAAGTGGACTGTCGGTATATCGAAGTGCTGAAGTGTTTGTACAGTAGGGCTACGATGGCTATCCGAGTACAGAACCAGAGTACGAAACCTATCCAATTGCAGAGAGGTGTAAGACAGGGTGACGTAATATCCCCGAAACTCTTCATTGCAGCATTGGAAGACGTTTTCAAGCTACTGAACTGGAAAGGATACGGTATTAACGTGAATGGCGAGTACATCACTTACCTTCGATTTGCCGACGATATAGTCCTTATGGCAGAATCGCTGGAGGACCTCAATGACCTCAATAGTGTCTCCCAACGGATAGGTCTTAAGATGAACACGGACAAAACAAAAATTATGTTTAACGTCCATGTCACAACTATGGCGGTAGTTATTGGGAGCACTAAGCTCGAAGTTGTTGACGAATATGTTTACCTGGGACAAATAGTCCGACTAGGTAAGTCCAACTTCGACCGAGAGGTCAATCGACCTCTCGGTCGCAGTAGAACCAGAGTAACCGACATAGCCCAAAGAATTAGTATGCTGAAGTGGCAATGGGACGGCCATATAGCTCGAAGATTCGACAACCGATAGGGAAGAAAGGTTCTCGAGTGGCAGCCTCGTACCGGCAGGCGAAGTGTAGGCCGTCCCCCTCTAGATGGAGTGACGATCTGGTAAGACATGCAAGAAGTCAATGGATGCAGGTGGCTCGGGACCGTGCTTTGTGGCATTCCTTGGGGGAGGCCTATGTTCAGCAGTGGACTTGTGGAGGGCTGTAATGATGATGATGATGATGATGAGGTAGGAGAATAGCCCAAGCGTAAATATGTGGCTTAACGAGTCACAATATATTAACGCTCTTACACGTGGTGACACGTAAACATGGTTTGACCATGTGTGTTCGCGCGTACACGCCACTTTGACATAATGCAACAGTAATTTATTTATTTATTTACTAGCTGGTATCCGGCGCATTGCTGTCACAGAAAAAAAATGTGGAAATATCGTTTTAAATTTGGAACAGTTATATTGTTTAATTAGGAGTGATAATACATTCATTGAACTTGAATGATATACAACTTTCAAATAAATTTATCAGTACGATACGCGCGCCACCTACTGTAATTTATTTGTACTATGCCTATAACCTTCGCGCAAGTGCAAGCAATAAGTTGACGAAGTTTTAACACAATCTGATGAACGGTACGACAGCGCATAAAATACGAACAAACAAATATTAATTTTTATATGTTATATTTATTTAAGTACACAAAACAATGAACAATCAAAACATGAACAACATGAACATAATAAGTGCAAAGTTATGAGGATGGTATTCCAAAACATTTGCACACAACATGATTTTAGGTAACAGTAACGAGTTTAAGGCGCAAATACTTATAACATATAATATATGTATAGCTAAATATCTAAAATAGCTAAATAAGTAGTTGAATTATTATCGTCTGAAATGATTATATATAGACTGGTTACCTGAGCGGTTCACCGAAGGTACTGGGGTCAGTGTGGAAGATGACAGCGATTGGGAAGTGCCGGGCGTTTAGGTGGTAAGCGTCGTTAAGCTCCGTGGTGTTGTTATATCGGATCCAGTTGATGGCGTGCTGTCCTGAGTCAATCATTAAGTTGTTGATCTCGTCGAGGAATCCCTGGAGAGGCAACATACGATTTGTGTGTAAATTGTTGTACCACTTGATGTTTTGAAATTATATCACTTTAAAGATTTCTAGAGATTCAGGCATGCCTTAAGGACGCGTTTGCAAAATTGATAGGTATAGAATCGAACTATTACATTAACACGGGTCACACACACAAGTGTACGCACGGTTAGCTGCGGGTGTGGAATCATAATCAAGTAAAACATTTTGATAATTTGAAAGATTGATTTTTTTCTCATTTCTTATACCTACAAAAATATATTACATACGAAATACGAATATCTGCTCCAGAGACTGCTAGGCACTAGAAGCCCACTACTAGCAGTGAGATGGTGGCTGTGGACTTTGGGCTGGTTTTGTTAGTTATGATAAGACTTTAGCTTCGGACTTGGTGAAGTGACTTGAAGGTATACTTCGGTGACAGCTACTGGAACCTCGACGAGTAGTACAAGGTGTGCCGAATTTGGGCTCGTTTTGTTAGTCATGATGAGCTTACCTCCGGACTTGATAGAGTGACCTGATGGTGTACTTCGGTGACTACTGCTGGAATTCCTGGACAAGTAGAACTAGGTGTGCCAAGTTTGGGCTGTTTTGTTAGTCATGATGAGAGCTTACCTCCGGATTTGATAGAGTGACCTGATGGTGTACTTCGGTGACTACCCAAGTTCTACTCGTCCAGGAATTCCAGCAGTAGTCACCAAAGTACACCATCAGGCATTTATATAATTATTTATATATATAAATCCCACTTACTTTCAGCGAAACAAAATATTATAACAAAATGTGATTATAAAAATAATAATATTATTTTGCCTTGTCAAATACCTATGTATCAAATTCGAATGTTTTGTGTATGTACAGCGATCTTTTCGGCTGCTGCAATCAAGCAGGCGATACAGTATCCACTCATGACGGCGACCGAGCGCGGACTGAGGTTTCATCGAAATTTTGTATAATAAATCAAAACAGGCACCAAAATAAAATAACCCTTATTGCAATCCATTATGATTCATCCGTATTAGCAAAATATGTGAAAAATAAGCATCAGTTTTATTTTTTTACGACTATTTGTGACATTTTGATAAAAAGTAAACACCACTATTTTTATTGAATATGTCTGCCTACTTACAGTATTTTAGAAATCTAATATATGTTGATAATAGAACAAAATGTACCTAAACATGAGCCGGTATCGTTAATTTTGTAGAAATGGTTAGGAAGATCTTATTTACAATATAAAAACTATTATTGTCAACAAAAAGTCACCACCATTTGAAGATGAAGAACCATTATATACGTGGTAGCAATTAGCTATGTTTGATTTGGTTTAGTTTTGTCACAAAATGTACCGAAAACAGCATCATTTCGCCTGATTTGCAAACGCACCCTAAGGAGTGACGTTACGGTCGTTGTGCTAACGGCAAGTAGCTCTTCAATAGTTTCATTAAAAAAATAGCATAAAGTTATATTCTTTGAATAAAACTAGTTTACGGATTTTATCGCGTATATTAACTTATTTTATATTCCACACGTTTCGAGTATTATAGCACCCATGGTCACAGGGGACTGAGGTATTTGACGTCCAATGTCATAGTTAACCACGGTTACCTCCAGATTAAAAATTATTAATTAATTTTTAATCTGGAGGTAACCGTGGTTAACTAACATACCTCAGTCCCTCCCGTGACCATGGGTGCTGTATAGTACTCGAAACGTCGGGAATATAAAATAAGTTAATATACGTGATAAAATCCGTAAAACTAGTTTTATTTAAATGTGTAGTGTTCGCGTAAATATAAGAAATCATTATATTCTTTGGATAAAATTAGTGAAATGTTAATTTGTGCTAAAATTGTGTGTGTTTGAATTAAAAAGGTTCAAATTTATTACGAAACAAAGTAAGTTTCTTTTTTGTGGGAAGTTAATAGTTATTTTTCATATACCGACTGTTGTTTACAAACAATCGAAAACGACTTCCGATGTTCAAAGTTCAAACTACAGATATTTATATTAACACGGTGAAGAACATACGCATAGCAGAGTGTTTAAATACAGAATAATTTTATAAATAAATTTAAATTTATCTATTAATCATACATCTATTAATAGTAACGATAACGACATCTATAAAAGATCAACAACATCGCAATGAAGTGCAGTGCATGTCGACGCTTTATCACCCAAAATGCGATAGATGGCATTACGTGTAATGTATGTAGCAATGTGTCACAAAGCTTGTTTAGGATGAAAACAAAAGACCCAATACCCAAAATCTGGACATGTCCTGACTGTGTGGTTAATATGTCAAAAGGTAATAATCAAAATACGCCAGTACGTAGCATGAATAAACCTATTCAGATGGAAATGGACAAACCCACGGATACTGAGCAGATTAATATCCCCGCTATGGATAATACCACTTCTTTGGATGCCAATAAAAATTTAGCCATGGAATTGCATATGTTTCGAGAGGAGATGTGTGAGACCAAAAGTGAGCTACGAACCTTCTGCCATGAGGTTCAGGACATCAAGGCTCTCTTAAGATCATATGACGAAAGAATAGGCAACTTAGAAAAACGTAGAGACATTATTGAAAAACAGGCCAAAACCGATCATAGCATAACTAACATGGGAGAACTCGAAAAAACTGTCCATCAGCTAAAATCTGACCTGCGTGAGCGAGATCAAGACCTCTTGGGAATGATATAGAAATATCCGGAATCCCGGAGGACTGTGGAGAGGGCACTATGCACATCGTAACAGCCTGTGCAAAAAAAATTGGGGTCGAATTGGACAATCGTGACGTAGTGAGCTGTGAGAGAGTGGGTATGCGACGTGTAGGTGGTGCGGTAGCGGTGAATGAGGGAGAGGTGTCACCGCCACAACCACGTCCGCGCACCATTGTCGTGCGCCTCGCGCGCCGTTCCATACGCGACGCGCTCCTGCGAGCGGCGCGCGTGCGTCGCGGCGTCGACACCACCGGACTAGGACTGCGTGGCGAAATCCGTAAGTTCTACGTAAACGAACGTCTATCTAAATGGAATCGATCCCTATTCTATAGTGCCCGCGAAGAGGGTCGTAAAAAGGGATGGCGTTATATCTGGACTCGAGAAGGCAGGGTGCTTGCACGTCGAGAAAGTGGTTCACCATCGTATCGTATTAGGTGTGTAGAAGACTTAAACCGTGTTTTTGCTTCAGAGCCAATTAGTACCATCATACCAAAAATAATTTTATATAAAATCAGTAAACAGTATAATATTATGTCTACCAAGTATAATTGAAATTTATCAATATAAGCGAATACGAAGTAGATATTTATTTATTGTTTTCTATGTACCCTATGTTTATTATCAAAACTGCTTTATAGGTTTCACATCAATGCTATGTTATATTAACACATATAATGATGTAGATATTGTAAGTACATTATGTCTGTATATAATATTATCTTCGAAGGCTACGTGTTTAACTCTAACCATATTAAAAAAACTGTTCGCTACCGCCTTACTCAAAGTTTGACAAATTACTCAGTGGTGGTGGATTTTATTATTATGTGCACAGTACTGTTTGAAGTATTATGTTTTTTAAACAAACATAAAATATAATAACAAAGGCAAATTTAAAGTTGGGCTGTTAAACGCTGGGTCGTTAGGTACGCGTCATGACGAATTTCTAGCAGCTATGTCTCGTCATGATGTTGATGTAATGGCCATCAACGAAACGTGTTTGCGGACAGGTGAGGAGGGTCGCGCTCCTGCTGTGCCCTGTTACCGACTGCGACACATAACTCGCCCGCCGAGCGTGCGTGCCCGCGGAGGTGGAGTCAGATTCTATATCCGACGTGGGATAACCGCATGCGTTCTTGCGCCGCAGGTTGAACAGTTGTGGCTCGGACTTACTATAGCTGGTAAGAAAATTGTTTGCGGAACTGCGTATAAGCCACCTTGGCTTCCTGCAGATGAATTTATATACGCATTACCAATTTCATTGGAAACATTTAATTGGAGTCACAATATAATTTTACTAGGTGATTTTAATATTAATTATTCTAAAACTAATATATACTCAAGTTTTTAACATGTTTTAAATTGAACCAATGTGTAACGGAACATACACATTTTACATCGCACAGTGAAACTATAATCGATCTTATATGAACTGACATCGAAAAATATGAGGTTACGGTGAATTATATATACAACTTAGGCAACCACGCGTTTGTTACATGTCTATTAAATATTATGATAAATAAACCAAGAACTATCTTAGTAAATAGCTGACCACTTAATTTCATAAACAAAGATGCATTTCACTCGGATTTAGTTAATATTAATTGGAAGAATTTAATCTCAATGACGGATGTAAATATTATGCTGAGTTCCCTCAATTCTATTTTAATACAGTTATTTGATTTTCACGCGCCAATTAAAGTTAAAAAGATAAAAATCGAGCCATATCCCTGGATAACATATAATATATTGCAACTTATGAGTCGTCGAGATGAAGCATATAAAAGAGCCAAAAAAAGCGGACTTGACAGTCATTTCGTATTTTATAAAGAAATGAAACGCGTTGTAGAACAAGCGATTCAACGTGAAAAATGTGCTTATTTTGATCATTATGTTAACAACAACAAAAACAATCCTAAATTACTCTGGAAACATAAAAAAGAATGTAAGAATTAAAGAAAAGACAGTTCTCCCAACCCACATTTTTACAAATCCAGACCTTTTAAACGAGCACTTTTTAAAGTTACCTGATAACAGCAGTCTGTCGTTATCTGAAGTAACCTACTTTCAAAACCATCGCTTTAGTTCTGCTATATTCAGACTTAAAACAGTGAATGAGAGTGATGTTCTAAGAATCATGAGGAGTCTCAAATCAAATGCAATAGGTTTAGATGGAATTTTATTAGATATGCTTGTATTAACACTTGATGAATCGCTCGCTGTTATAACTTCACTTATAAACAAATCTATCGAAACGTCTACTTTCCCATCCGCATGGCAAGCTGCTGTAGTAAGACCTGTACCTAAGATATCGTGCCCCACATCTCCAAACGATTTAAGACCCGTTAGTGTACTACCATGTGTTTCGAAAATATTAGAAAAGATAATAGCAGAGCAATTACGTAATTACTTAGAGAGTGAAAATATATTACCAATAAATCAGTCAGGTTTTCGAAAATCACGTAGTACAACAACAGCAATGTTGGAAGTGATCGATGACATACTCGGAGCAGCTAATAACGGGGAGGGTACTATATTAGCGTTACTAGACTTTTCTCGCGCATTTGACTGTATAAATATTACCTTATTATTGGCTAAATTAAAATATTATGGTTTTTCCGAAGATAACCTTAATTGGTTTGATAGTTACTTCAGTCATAGAACCCAACAAGTTGAGCTGAAAACAGAAAACGGTATGATTCTTAATTCAAACCGAAAAAAGTCAAACGTGGGGTTCCTCAAGGCTCGATTTTAGGGCCATTAATTTTTATACTATATAGCGCTGACGTCATTAAGAACCTAATACATTATAAGGATCACATGTTCGCAGACGATATTCAGATATATATTTCATGTAAACCTAGTGACACTTCCTCCGCATTTCAAAAAATCAATGAAGATTTGGCACGCATAGCTCAATGGTCCGCAGCAAATACTTTAGCACTTAACGCAAGTAAGTCAAAGTATTTGATTCTTGGCACAAAACACCAAATACAAAACATAGTAAATAAGGGACAGCATATATCGATTAATGGTGAAGTAGTAAATAGGGTGAAGGAAGCTAGAATTCTTGGATTAATTGTAGATGATGAGCTCAAATTTGAAAAACATATCTCCGAGGTCGCAAGAAATTGTTTCTACCGATTAAAAATTCTTTATCAAATTAGGGATTCGCTAAGTACGAATATTAGGATTCAGCTGGTTAATTCTCTGGTGCTGTCAAAATTTGACTACATGGATGTTGTTTACTCGCTCGAACAGAAAACATTATTCAAGGGTTCAAAACGCATGTGCTCGGTTTGTCTTTAGTATACCACCCGTACTCATATCACACCTTTTCTTAATAATGCTAATATGATAAAATGAAAGGCAGACGCAATCTGCATATGGCTTGTTTGTTATTTAATTTATTAAAATATCGTACTCCACAATATCTCGCAAATAAACTTGCCCACCCTGTGACACGCAAAATATCAAACAAGGCGGTCTAAGTGATCTTTAAAAGTTCCAAGCCGTCGTATTCAGTTATATAACGATTTACCACCACCACTGCGTAGTTTGACATCATTATTGGTTTTAGAAAAATACAAAATTCATGTTCTCAATTTACAAAACGTATATAAATATTATTTACAGCTGCCATCAAACAGACATAATGTACTCATTATTAGCAAACGTCACATGTAGGTTCTAGTATATTCTATGGAATTTATATGTTGCACTTACTTACATTTAGGCTTTAGAACAAAACTACATACCCAATTATCTAGGTAGGAACTAAAATAGCTAAATGTTTTGGATATTGTTTTTCAGTTTCTTAAAATCACTCGGAGCTATGAAAACCATAATGTTCGTGGTTCGATTATAACCTCAAAATCTGATACATTTTTTGAAATATATCTATTCTGCAGCTAGTCCGCTATAAAAATAAGATCATATAGGAATTTACTAAGTATCGAAAATACATCACATAATTTTCCGATGCTCTTGGTTACAGGGCGAACAATGTATGGGCGCAGAGCAATGTCCTTTTAGTAGTATGTAATTAGTAGTAATAATAGTAGATTTTGTAATTATTATATTGTTGGTAATAAATAATTTGAGATGTTTATTATTATAAAATCAGCAGTATCTGCATCTCATTTTTTCTTTTTTATTAACTATGTGATTATGTGTGGTAGGTGCAATAAGTGTAGCGTCGTAATAGTTGTACTGGTTGTTGCATATTCGTCCGTACGTTACTCATTAGAGGGCGCACTGAAAACCAGCTTCGTGGATAATACCCCGAAATAATGCTGAGTGTAGCCCTTTTATACCAAACCCGCACACATAATAAAGCTTTGATTGTATTGATTTTATTTAGGTTTTAGTTTTCTTTTGGTCTGTAGTTATAAGTTTTTTAGTGTATAATATCTTTTGTAACATGTGTGTTGGTGTTTGATGTAATAAATATTTTTTCTTTCTTCTTTCTTTCTAAATAACATTTGGATTATTGTATAGCTTAAAAGTTGATACGTCCCCTATTTTATCCAGCGGAAATAAAAGAAACTCCGAAAGATCCTATAGCTTTTAATAGATGGCGCTATTATACATATATGTGATATTTATCTATGCTAAATGTAAAATAACCACTAAAGCGACGAGGATCTCTTTTTCTATTTCAAGATGCTGCGATAGATTTCACCCCTTTGTTGTCGATATTCCACGCATTAGAAAGTGTTTGCTCCATCTCTTGTAATGCGTACAGGAAAGGAGCAGAATAATTTGCCGGTGTCTGTCTTTCCGTCCAATACAATCTGGTCGTCTTCAAGGCAAGAGTAAATAAGCTTTTGTTACGCTAAGATAGTGCGATTTACCAACTAGGGTTTCATCACCACTTACCACCAAGTGGGATTGTAGTCAACAACTGGCTCATAGCAAGTAAAACAAGAAAAGATAGCCAATGCTAATGTAGCGATTACCAAGCGATGGGAGAGCCCATTGTAAGGAAGCAGCGTATTGTTTAGGGGCTAATGGGGAAGCAGATGTTTTGATTTATCTAAGAAAGAACAATAGCTTACAACTGTTCCATTAGCAGTCTCCCAATCGGCCACAACAGCAACAGAGTGGTTCTCGGGGAACGCGTCGTGGTGTATGCGCAGCAGCCGGCCTGGTTTCCTCACTTCTGGAAAGTTGGGGTTCGGCACCAACACCTTTAGGAAGATCAGCACACCAAGACAATAAAGGGGAACCAGCACCTCCTGAAAATCAAGCAGTTTTAAAGGTAAATTAATATCTGACAGATACAGAAAAGTCAACACATAAATTGCTATCCAGAAAATATGCAGTCGGAGGTTATCTACGGGGCTGTCGTCGCTAATTCTAACCGCCACGAATTGTAACACTTATTAATGATAATCCTTTCAACCTACGACAGCGTTTATGTCTAGCTGTAGACTCTTCAGATGTTTTTTTTTTTATAGAAATGAGGGTGACAAACGAGCACATATGATACGTGTATACTGAGACCAAAGACATTTATTCTTGATTAAAAATCAAAATGCAGATAAGTTGCAATCTCTGAGAAATAAGAAAAAGGTGGTAATATGTGGCTCTATTGTGGGCGAAGATTTACAATTTCTATATTTTTATTTTGTAGTTCGATTTTTAAAATTTACAAATACCCATAGACTTAGAATATACTAGCGTAAGTATATCCTAAGTCTATGCAAATACCATGCAATGCAATACAGGCCTTTGAGATAAAAAGAAAATACTTTTTCTTTCAAACATAGAAATAAATGAAGTTTGTTTTTCATTGCATTCTTTTCGAAGCTTTCATAGTATAGTGCGTGCAGTTGCGTGATTAGATTAAAATGCATTCTTGCAAGCTAATTAAATTAACATAATCTGATTACATGTATA
This sequence comes from Parnassius orleans, assembly GCA_029286625.1. NCBI lineage: Eukaryota > Metazoa > Arthropoda > Insecta > Lepidoptera > Papilionidae > Parnassius > Parnassius orleans. The sequence goes on along the minus strand of JAGSMP010000006.1, from coordinate 8,197,716 downwards.
GCGTTTTATTGAAATCTAAAAACTCTTGTATGAGTTACTTTGATTGAATATAAAATATGTTATATTACGGTTGCAGCACAAATGGGTCGGCTCGAACGGTGGAGGAACTCGCTTTCAGAATAAAAGCGTAAAATAATGACTTTGGGCTGCTTTAATCGTGTGATGAGTGAAGAGAACTGGAGACACTTTTTCTTGGTAACAAGGCATTCTATTCTAGTCCTCAGGGATGGACACGCATCTATATTTTAATTCATATTCGTTGATAGATTAGATAGGTGTTTATAGATCACAGTATCTACTCAGTTTGACTATGTGCTCGTTTGTCAGCCTGCTATCACAGATAAGCAGTTTAGTAACAGAAAACAGATCACAAACACGAACAGATTACGATTTACGAAGTGATCGTAAATGCCCTTTTCCTACAGCCCGTAGAAGTCCACTGCTGGACATATGTCCATTCCTGCAATGAGAATTTGCCATAATCACCACACCTGGCAGGCGCAAAGTATAGTACTTAACCTATTGTCCATTATCGCTCGGTTCCAAAATGTGGGTATACTTAACCAATAGCTTATTCTCGCTCAACTCCTAGTGCGGGGGCTACAATTGGAACAGAAGTAGGTAATCTTCTTTATGTTCTTTTTTCCTTTATGTTCTTTATCAGCCCATAAAAGTCGACGGCTGGAAGGTAGGAAGGATTTGTCAAAAAAAAGGAAATAATTATAATGACGTTATTGACCATAAATGCCAAGGGCTGCCATGTAAGTACAACTACTAATTATTTGGTCCCGGCTTTAAATTCCGGGACGGAACAAAATTAGTAATTGAATATTCCTATCAAGAAATTCTCAGTAGCGCAGTCCGGGAGTTGAAGTGGTGGTGTTTCCACCCCGTGACTTCTGAGTCACGTAAGACTAACGGCTTGCGCCCGATCTCTCTACGTTAATTTCCGATAGCCGTCCCATCTCACTATGAGAGTAAGAATATAGAGGGATCACCTCGAACACAAATACTCGTGCACTATAATCCTGTCCTCCACCTGTTCTATTGAGACTGACTGCCGTGACCGAATTTCGGTCACTGTACTAGTAATGATTCATCAAAAGATTTTCAAAATTATAAATGATGAATTGATACAATGTTGAGAGAAAAAGTATTTTTGTACCATTAAGGGTGTTACCAATAATAATTAATTAATTTACCAATAATACCAGTAATCGACCGATCGTCGATTGATGGCATCAATTGATGCTGGAATGAATCAGTTGACGTAGACAGAGCTGCTTTATTATTCGAGAACCCGCCCCGAATTCATTTTGAAAGATACTGATGATGAGCCCACAACCAAATCGATTAATTGTCCTTCGATGATTGAACAACGTTTTATCGACCAGTATCCGTCGATCACCTCGTCGATCAATGGCATCGATCGACGATCGATCGATTGCTGTGGTAACACCCTAACTCCAAAACTGAAGTAGAGAGCACACCCATGACTTTATATTCAAATAGCGCAACAGGATAACATACTGCTTGTTTCTTAAGAAGTCTAAAAACATTATCGAATTTCAGTCACGGCAGCCAGTCTCAATAGAGCAGAAGGTCATAACAGCTTCATTCTGCTGTGTTTCGTTTGGTGAGTGTAGAGAACAGGAGACCCTTTTTACTGGAAACGAGGCATTCCATCTCAGTTCTTAGGGGCGGCAACGCATCTGCTTTTTGATAATTAATCGAAGATAGCTTTATAAGTCTATGGGCCACAGCATCCACTTACCGTCAGGTGGACTGTGTGCTCGTATGTCATCCTTATTCTATAAAAAAAATACAAAGCTAAAATATGTTATAACAAATAAACTCACAGCGAGGGTTTTTCTGGTGTCCCGCTTCTTGAGTAGCAGGCTGCGGACGACGGTGGCCCAGAGCTGTGGCCATAATTTGGCCGGCGGTCGCGTCCCCATCGGCCCCCGCAGCCGGCTACCTATCGCTACGTAATCTGGCTCTTTTTCTACGCATTTCCTGTTGAAAAAAAAAAACTAAGCTAAAAGAACACTAGTTTACATTTACATTTTGACGGCTCTGTAGCGCAATGACTAAGCATTTGAATGCGGCACTGCGGGTCGCAAGTTTGAATCCTATGATTATTATTATTTTGATTGTAAAATTTGTAGCAGCGCTGTCGTCGAGCGAGATGCACCGAAGCCTAAATCACACTATTAAAGTTCCGAAGTGCTGCGGTATATATGTATAGATTAGCTCTGTACTACCACGCAGAGCGTTGGCTGCTTCTCAGACTGAATATCTGCCCGGCGCGGCGGGAGATCTCCCCTTTTCCTTCTACGGCTAAAACTTTATTTGATTTCATTTTCTTTTACAGTTTTATAAATCTACAAATTTTTTTGCGGCTGATTGTCCGAAGGGACTAATACGTAACTTAATATTAAAAAAGTAAGTCAATTGTAATATAATTTTACGCAATACCTAAGTATTGGTTGATAATGATCAACCAAAATATATTTTTTAGGCTTTTTCTTATTATTTCGACTCAATTCATTCTGTTCAATGGATATTGTTTAACATTTTATTCCTTTTGGAGGTTTTTTCAATATTTTCTCCGAAAATATTTTATAAATGCATAAAAAATATATCAGTTGTATCATTGAACTACTTTTTTTGACAAAATTAGTTTTCCATATCCCATTTTAAGTTAATCCTTGAAGTTAAATTGAAGTTTGTATTAACCCTTAGCCGTGGTAGCTCAGATGGTTAGCGCTCGCTGTAAGTTTCAAGGTACGCGAGCAACCCGGGTTCGATCCCCGCCGGCACCAATAAAATTGTTAATTGCAATTTTAAGTGCTGATTTACCACGTGCTCGGCGGTGAAGGAAAACATCGTGAGGAAACCTGCATGTCTGAGAAATCAAAAAAAAAATATTTCGAAGACATGTGAAGTTCGCCAACACGCATTGGGGCAGCGCGACGGACATTTCCTTGCCCTAAAACCCTCTCAGAAATGAGAGGAGGCCTGTGCCCAGCAGTGGGACGTATACATATAGGCTGTAACTTTTTAACCCTTTCACTGTCCCGTGCACTACATATAGGTCCTTGCTATTGTCTTACTATTGTGTCTGAAAACCGGACAGTGAAAGTGTTAAATCATTCCTTCAGTCAATACAGGTTATCAAAAGTCCACTCCTAAACATAGATCTCCCGATAGGTTGCATCATAGAGGGGATATTAGCTAAAGTCGCCACGTTTGGCAGGCGGTTTGGCAACTGCAACTTATATTACGTGGTAGAGCCACGCTGCAACTATATTATAGTTGTAGCACGAATGGGTCGGCTCGACCGGGGTAGGACCACGCTCTCACAGAATACCAGCGTAAAATAGCAACTCAATGCTGCTGTGTTTCGTATGGTGAGTGTAGAGAACCGGAGACCCTTTTTACTCGAAACGAGGCATTCCATCTTAGTCCTCACGGGTGACACCTAATTAGCACTTAATTCCTTACTATTAATATTTATCGTATATCTAATATCTTCATTGCATTGCCAGCGATATATTTTGCTAGCAACGCAAATTTTAACAGTTCGTTGCGGTGAAAATTTTAGAGCACCTAATTTTTAAACTTGGCACCTAATTAGCACCTAAAAAGCCCCTAATTTTGGGTTTTTCTAAATGCAAATTCCTGACTTTGCGTTGCTGGCGAGATACAGCTATAAATCCCGAATATAGTACATGGCTCATGCGTTACATTGGGGAGCAAAAAATGTCCCCCCTATGAGGCAATCTATGTTGGAGGCCTATGTTCACCAGTAGGCTTTTGATAGACTGTAATGCATGGATGAATGAGTAGTAAAACCTGTTGAAGTGGTAAGGGAACCAATAAAATTACAAGCTTCTTAATAGTTAATCATAAGTTTTCATGTACCAAAATTGGTGAAATATGTGATACTTTACTATTTTATACGAACATCTTTGTACCATATTTATTGTGAATAAATTAATTATTATTATTATAAGCTCTGTAACATTCTTTATTTGAAATTGGTAGCAAGTGTTTATTGGCCACAGTAGTTATTAACCATGTGTCATGTGTCAGGTGGACTCTAAGCTCGATTTTGAGCTATCACAATAATAATAATAATAATGACCTCCAGACCAGTGTTTCGGTTACGGCGGCCAGTCTCAACTGAGACAGCCATCATCACAGGACAGGACGTGGACAGAACCGGAGTGCAAGAGTGTTTGCGCAAATATTGGTACACTATTTCCTCACTCTCATAGTCCGATGAGACGACAATACGATACGACCCGAGGGAGATCCGCTACTTTCTGCTTTCCGAGGCACAGGGTTCAAACATCGCCGACTTCATGCTGCGACCAAGGAAAGAAAAAGATAGACTAATATAGAGGGAAAAACAAAAGACGGTCTTATTGCTACATAGCAATCTCTTCTAGATAACCTTGAAAAATAATTAAATAAAAATAAAAGACATATTAACGGGTAGGGTGCATTAAAGTAAGAAAGGATACCCATCTTATGCACTAAAAAGACAACATTCTTTAGGTAGATCAATGACCATAAATAAAAGGAGGAAGAGAGAGGGGTTAGAGAGACAAATAGTGTTCCTTAACTTGTTTCTTGAACACATTTAAGGATTGAGCACTTTTAATCGACTGGGGTAAGGAGTTCCAAAGCCTTACTGTCCAAGAACAGACAATGATTTATTATAAAATGTCGAGGAGTGCACAGGATATTGGAGGGAAAGATTTTGCTTGAAAGAAAGCAATTTAAAACGTTATTTTAGATAGAGAGGACTTGATATATTATACGAGGGTGGATTGAAAAGTACTCGGCCTAACAGATCCATTCAATTCTAAAATCAAATCTGTGGGTACATTATTTAGTTCAGTTCAGACTAGTTCATTGTGTGAAGTTCGAAACGTGTGCGATAATTAGTTGTGATTTTATAAATTTATTAACAAAGTAATCGGACATAATTTCCATGAATGGAGCAAATCGAGCAGCGTGCCGTCATTAAGTACCTCCATAAGAAGAGGCTATCATCAAAAGCCATCCATGATGACATGGTCAGTACATTAGGCGATTGTGCTCTGTCATATTCATCCGTCAAAAATGGATAGCAGAATTTAAGCGTGGTAGAGAGAGTGTGAAAGATGAACCCGCTCTGAAGGCCTTCGACGTCAACTACTGACGAAAATATTAAAAAGTACTTGATTTAATAATGGAGACCGCAGATTAAAATTAGAGAGATAGCCGAGATTATAGGCATCTCTTATGAACGAACTCAAAACATCATTGTCAACGAGTTGGGTTTCCAAGGTGTCTGCGAGGTGGGTTCCGCGACTGCTTTCAGTTGAACAAAAGGACGCGATTGACTATTTCACGCGACTGTTTGGAGTTATTTGAAGCCGATGCAGATGGTTTTTGAATCGTTTTGTTACTATGGACGAATCATTGTTTTGTTTCCGGTATACAGTAATGAATACTGTACACCGGAAACAAAACAACAATCAAAACAGTGGAGAAGACCTGGTTCACCACCCCTAAAAGGCTTAGTCGATTTTGTCGGCAAATAAGGTGATGGCTTCAGTATTCTGGGACTCGAAAGGTGTGATTATGATTGATTATCTTGAAAGGGGTCAGACTATAAACTCTGATTACTACTGCACCTTACTACGTCGTTTACGAGAGGAAATAAAAGAAAACGTCGAGGAATGCTCAGAAGAAAAGTCCTGTTTCATCAAGATAACGCCCGTGTTCACACGTCAGTACAGTCAATGGCTGAAATTCACAACCGGCTTTGAACTGTTACCGCATCCGCCGTATTCACCTGATCTGGCACCATCAGACTTCTTTCTGTTCCCTAACCTAAAAAGCACTTGGAGGTCAAAGATTTTCGACAAACGACGAGGTCAAAGCAGCTGTAGACGCATATTTTGACTCTAAGGAAGAATCATTTTTTCAACGGTCTAAATGCTTGGAAGGAGGTGGCAAAAGTGTATTGAACTTGATGGTGATTATGTAGAAAAAAAAAATATTACTGATTTAGTATGTGTTTATTTTCTTGGTTAGGCCAGTACTTTTCAATCCACCCTCGTATTTCTTAACAGAAAACTTAATAATTGATTTTGGCCTGCTCCGTGATTCAAACGTGGGAACACTATCCCACTTGTTGGTAAATGGTGATGCAGACGATGATGGTAAAGTAAGCTTAACAAAAGCCTATTCACTTTTGCCTTTATAATCATATGGATATACTTTTTTTATGGGAGAGGAGGCAAACGAGCATATGGCTCACCTGATGGTAAGTGATCACGGCCGCCCGTGAACATCTGCGACAATACGTATGCCTGCAAACTATTCGTGGTAGAACCATGCTGCAGATATATTGTGGTTTTAGCACGAATGGGTTGGCTCGACCGGGGACAGACCACGCTCTCACAGAATACCAGCGTAAAATACCAGCTTAACGCTGCTGTGTTTCGTATGGTGAGTGTAGAGAACCGGAGACCCTTTTTACTGGAAACGAGGCCTGATGGTAAATGGATGCTGGGCAAATATCCTCCCTATGAGAAAATCTAAGGGGGAGGCCTATGTTCACCAATGGACTCTGAGCATTAACGATAACGATGACATATAAAAGAAACCAATAATTTAAAAAAAGTTTGCATAGTATGTAGTATGTAGTACTGAAATTAGCAAAATTAATTTCGTATGGATATGGAGGCGAACTTACAATCTACAATACATTTTGCTTTGAGATAAGACGACACGTCTTTATTGAAGCATTCATCCGCGTCTCCGAATGAGGCAACCTCGGCAGGGCGTAACCTCTAAACAAGTTTTGCTTTTGATGAGGGTACGCTACGTTGCCTCAGAATGAGTCGTATTCTCTCGGTTACTCAATATTACATGTACGTAATGTTATATAACATTAGAGTTACAACCTTCTTTGAACTTCAATTTTGGGCGGGTCTCCTTCGTTGTCGATATTCCACGGTTTTCGAACTAAACGGTTTCGTATTGCGTACAGCAAACGAGTAGTCTTTTTATGGAATAAGGGTGAGAAACGAGCACAAAATCCACCTGATGATAAGTGGATGCTGTGGCCCATAGACATCTACATCTATCCTTGGTTAAGAATCGAAATGCAGATGCGTTGCCACCCTGACGACTAAGATGGAATGCCTCGTTTTCATTAAAAAGGATCTCCGGTTCTCTACACTCACCATAAGAAACACAGCAGCGTTAAGCTGGTATTTTACGCTGGTATTCTGTGAGAGCGTGGTCCTTCCCCGGTCGAGCCGACCCATTTGTGCTACAACTATACTATTAATATAGCTGCAGCATGGCTCTACCACGTAAAAAAGAAAATCCTCATCAGACCCATGCTTTGAAGAAGGGAATATAATTAGGTCGTTATTCTATGTAGTAGCAGATAGCCCTACACTACATTTACTGGCTGCAAGGCTGCCACTAGAGAAGCTTTCTTTCACATCGATTGTCGATTCTTCGAGTTTCAAGATCAACGCTTTATCAGCTACGGATATCTTCGTCAATACTTAATGCACTATCTTTGAATATGAGACCTTTTTAACTGGTAACGAGGCATTCTAGTCTTAAGGTGACAACACATCTGCATTCTTATTGAGGACTAGCGACCGGTCGCGACCTCGGTCGCATGTAATTGGAAATTATGGCAATTTTGTTTATAGTTACCCTCTCAGGAACTATATAATAGAATTTTATTGTGCTAGTTGTAGGTTTAAGAGATTTAACATTATACAAGTAAATAAGTATATACTAGTAATTAAGTATACCTTTCAGTATAGGTGTACCGTAGGTACCCTGTATGATATTACTGGACACAGTCTACCAGTGTATCCATAGACTATTATATTATTTCAGCTTTCTAGGTAAAAGGGTTTGTGCTGGGCGTTGATGAGTGATTACAGTGAGCGAGTGAATCGGGAATTACCTTTATATAGATATAGAATAGAATAGAATAGAATAATTTTTATTCAATATAGATTATTACATAATACATACTTATTGAAAGTCATTTTTTTATTTACCACTGGTTCGGAAATACCTCTGTCCTGGGAAGAACCAGCAAGAAACCCAGTGGGTCTTTTTTTTAAACATATATCACATTACAATCATTTTTTTTTTATTTGTACAAATTTTAAATGAGTTTTAATAGAACCAGCCACCATGATCACCTCATTCCCAGGGATTTTTTTCACTTATGTATTCTTTGATATTATAAAAACCCTTTTTGTACAATTTTTCTTTAATAAAACATTTAAACTTGTTTATTGACAAATTTTGTACATTTTCTGGGATTTTGTTGTAAAAGCGTATACATTGCCCCATAAATGAATTAATAATTCTGTAGAGTCCAGTAACTGGTATTACAAGTTTATGTTTGTTCCTAGCGCTTAAAGTATGAACATCTTTATTCTTATCAAAATTATTTATGTTTTTATGTTCATACATTACATTTTCATAAATATATTGCGATGCCAAAGTTAATATGTTCATTTCTTTAAATTTTTCTCTAAGTGATTCATTACAATTTAAGTTATAAATCGCCCGTACGGTTCTCTTTTGTAAAACAAATATGGCTTCGATGTCAGTCGCATTACCCCATAGCAAAAATTCCATAAGACATTACGTCATAAGTAAGAAAGTAACCAAAATAAACTAATCTAGCTGTCTAAACATTGGTGAGACTTTTAATCTTTCTTACAGCATATGCTGCAGAACTAAGTCTGCCTACTAATTTAGATATATGGGGCTAATTTCGATAGAGCATTATTTACATTGTCAAAATTAATTGACTGTCGTTTGAGTTTGAAAATTAAAGAGGTGATCATCAGTAAATAATACTATATCGTGATTGTCCCCTACAAGATAAGGTAAGTCATTAATATAGAATAAGAACAGGAATGGGCCAAGAATCGAGCCCTGAGGAACGCCTATTGATACTACTGATCCGGAGGAACCTTTACCGTTGATAACGACTTTTTGAGTTCTGTTATTTAAATATGAAATAATAAATCTAAGCGCAATATTTTTGACACCGTAATGTTGTAGTTTCCTGATTAAAATCTCATGATGAACACAATTGAAAGCCTTGGAAAGATCACAAAAAATACCTAAGGCATCTTGTGAACTCTCCCAAGCATTAAAAATATATTTCAGTAGCTCGACACCTGCGTCAATCGTCGAGCGACCCCTTGTGAAACCATATTTATTTTTATGGAGTAATTTATTTTTATTAAAAAAATTGATCTAAAATTATCTTTTAAAATTTTTACTGAGTTGGTAGTTGGTAGTACAGAAATAGGTCTAAAATAAGCGGGGTGCAATGTACTACCAGATTAAAAAAAAAAAGTTATTACTTTACTATGTTTCATTAAATCGGGAATCGTACCTGATTCGATACTAGTATTAAAAATAATAGCAAGAACAAGATGAGGTGCAATTAAATCTATTATGGATGCAATAACTGTAACGGAAATCCCCATAAATCTGCGATTTTATTTACATCAGGGGTTTTGAAATATTTTACAATATCTTGTGGTAATACTTTATCAAATCTAAATTCTTTTAAACAGGTATTAACATTCTGTTTGAGTAATGAACCGGCGACAGTTGGAGAAGTATTCAATGACTTTGTTGTCTATATATATATATATATATATATATATCGTTTGTCACCCCACCCTTATTTGTGATATAATACCAGTGAAGTAGTGGATAGAGCCATTAAATGTTTTAGTGTAAGTTTAAGAGTAATAAAACAACCGTTGCCCGGGTCATAAGTGTCTTTTATTCGAAATTTTAATTACTCCCCGCAAAGCACATCACACCACCTTCTCGTTAACAACATTAGCTGGTAGCCGGCGCGTTACTGCTGGAGAAGAAATAATTGTGGAAATGTCGTTTTAAATTTGGTAGAATTATATTGTTCAATAAGGAATGATAATTCATTTATTGAAATTGGATGATATAGAACTTTCAAATAAATTTGTCGGTACGTGTCGCGCGCCACCTATTGTAAGTTAAGTGTACTATGCCTATAACCTTCGCGCAAGTGCAAACAATATGTTGACAAAGTTTCACTGCAATCTGACGAACGGTATGGCAGCGCATAAAATACGAACAAACAATACATTAATTTTTATATACATAGAACCTCTGTAAGTCGAAGACCTCGACAAATCGAAAAAAATTTTTGTTCCCTTCCCTTCAAGCCCCAAAACTTCCATTACTCGAAATCTCAACCCCCTTTATGTCGAAATAATCAGTGAGTCCCCACAAGTCATTTCAGTACATCATATTTTCCCTCCATAACTCGAAAAATAAATTGGACCTCTATGTCTCGAATGTTTGATTTTACAACCTTTACAAAAACTAATTACCCCCAAAGCTTAAAGAAAAATAAAGTATGTTACCGACTTTAAGAATTTGCCTACAATGTACGTCATTGTTTCATAGAAAACAATGTAAGAGTTTCCAATAAATTACAAAAAATCCAAAAAGGATTACTAATTCTATGAAATGTTAAAGGATTTTTTGGTCTCAAAACTAGAATGAATCTAACCCTCTACATGTTGAATATTTCCTTACAAAATCCGCCTAAGTCGAAACCCTTCATAAGTCGAAAACTCTTATAACTCGAAATTTTTGGCGTCTCCTTTGAAGTTCGACTTACAGAGGTTCTACTGTATTCGATTAAAGATGTCAAAAATTAATCTGCTAATATTAATTTTTGACATCTTTAATAAAATAAAATTATGTATCTTACCTAGTTTGTAGGGCACCTCCCGCCCTCCCTCAATTGCGATTAGGAAAATTTCTAGTGTAGTGGTGTTGGGAGTAGTGGTGCTAAGATTAGTGTTGACGGGGATAGTGCACGCAATTGAGTGAGGGCGGGAGGTGCTTTTGAAACTAGGTAAGACACATCATTTTATTTTATTACGCGAATCTTTGCAGATAAATTTTTGATATCTTTAATATAATGTTTTCCGCACAGTAATGATTACCATACAGGTTTTACCTAGTTTAGGTACCAGTTTTTCACCTAACAATAGTACTGTTTCAGATGTAAGCACATATTTTTTTGCTGTTTTCTTAGGCTGCGTCCCCAGTAGGCAAACTGTTAGCCGCCGACTGAGTTAGCGGCGTATCGGTTTAGTACGCCTTCCATATATTTCAAATGGAGTGTTCACAGTTTGCTAGTTTTGCGCTCACTGTACGCACTTTGCAGCGTTACGCGCACCGACTATCTTAGTTGTGACTCCACCAAAACCGGTTCCAGTCGGCGGCGGCGATTGGTTGTTCGCCGGGCGTAGTGACTCAGTTTGCCGCAAACTGATTATTCGGATAGTTGGAAAAAAGCTATCATCGTGTTAGGACGTGTTTTTTTGCATCGCACCTAACTAATCTCAACGCACACACACATCACTGAAAATCCAAGATGTCCTTTGATACGGAAAGGTTCATTAGTGAAATACAGAATAGACCATGCATATGGAACATGTCGAGTGAAGAATACAGCAACAGAGTATTAAAGCAGAGCAATTGGAATGAAGTCGCTGATATTATATACGATGATTGGCAAAACTTAGAAGAAAACACTAAACAAAAAAGTAAGTTCCATTCTAATGAATTTATTATTTATTCAACAATATCTTATCCTCACTACATAAAACAAAGTATCATAATTTACATAGTATTTACGGCTTTACACACTCCGTTACACTATTTCTTCCTGTAGCTTTCCTTCGTTAAGAAAATAGTTTTTAAAGTTTTCTCTTGTTATTTTTCCAGAATTTGATACAGTAATAATTTGGCTCCTTGAACTTGTAAGAGTTATTGAGGTACGTCGCGAAATATGTGCATATTGTGCTTGTTCTCTTGCTATGACAAAATTATGTAAAATACAAACAGCTTTTACGATAGCGATGGTTGTATTCACATTAGTAGCGATCGGTGTATGCAGAACTCTCCATTTGCTTGTTAGGATGCCGAATGCACATTCCACGCATCTCCTAGCTCGACTATGACGATAATTGTAAATTCGCTCTTCCTTATTTAAACTTTTATTAGGAAAAGGCCTCAAGATATGCTTTTGTAATCCAAATGCCTCATCTCCAAGAAACACGAAAGGTTGGGGCAATCCATTTGAATTAGGCAATTTAGTTGAGTTAGGAATCTTCAGAGACCCACACGCCAATTTTTTGCCAAAACCACTTTCTTTAAATATATTACTGTCAGCATTTCGTCCGCAAGCACCTACATCAATAGCTATAAAAGAACAGTTTGCATCTGCTACGGCTAACAGAACAATTGAGAAGAACTTCTTATAATTAAAATAGTTAGACCCACTTTTGGTGGTTTCTAATACGGATATACTTGCCATCGATAGATCCTATACAATTAGGATAGTTGGTTTTTATAATATCGTTTTACTATTTCTAGCCACAATTCTTCAGAAGGTTCCAGCATTTCCTGTGGCTGTAAAATATCCCATATAATGCATGCAGTTTCACTTATTATTTTCGATACCGTCGATTTTCCAACAAGAAACTCTTGTGCAATTTTCTGTAACTTAGTACACTTGACAGGAATCTGGAAAGAATATTGAACTACCGATTATTTCTGTTTCAGTAAAAGACCTAAAAAAAAAATGGAAGGGTTTGCGACTATCACACCAGAGAAAAAATAAGGATTCCTCAGTCAAAAGCGGAAGTGGGGCAACAAAAAAACGCAAGACACCATACTTGGACATGTTACACTTTTTAAATGTTTCTAGAGCTAGCAACCAGACATCTGGCAATATTAGCGCCGAGACGTCTAGCGACAGTAGCGCTATTTTAGATGAAAATGATTCTACTGACTCGGTAGTTAATGTCAGTAGACCAAAAAAGATGACTGTGTTTCAAGAAGCACTAATTAACTCGATGGAAAAAAAAAGAGAAAACGATCCAGATATGAACTTTCTACTAAATATTTTACCGGAAATGAAGACAATGTCCCCAACACAGAATTTTGAATTTCGGTTCGAAGTGATGAAAATTATTAAAAATATAAAATATAGTGTACATAATAATTATGACGGTGGTATGATGCAAACTGGATGGACGAATGCCTACCAGTACCCACATCAGTATGGCTATGCGAGTGGAAGCAGCAGTACACCAAATGTGCAAAACTACCCTCGAAACAGTCCATCACATAGCTCTACAGGTTCTTCAGCGGAAGTAGAAGACATAGAAGCAATATTGCGAGGCGATTCAAACCACATTGAAGATGAGGAATGACTGGTTACCAACAAAATGTAACCATATTTGTTCCTAATTCAATTTAATAATACAGTAATTTTGAAAAGTGATTGTTAAATTAAAACTATAAATGCGAAAGTGACTTTGTATTAAAATAAAAATAACATATTTTTTTAAATCCTAAAGCGTTAATTATTTACTTACCTCAAAGTTATAGTAAGCCGTTCTTCGGGACATAATGTATCTCTTGTGATATTATTTTTAGCTATGTACTGGGTTATAGATTTCAACAATTCATCAAATGTATGAGAAGTCATATTGAAATAGTCGTAAAATTTTTCTGGATGTTTCCTTAGTTCTGGGTAAAGTGTGAAATTGTCCAATGCTCAACCTTTTCTTGTATAATGGGTGAACCCAGTGCTTCCTTTTATCCTCTTTCAGCGCTTCTAAGATACCAATTACTTCAAAATATCCATCGTGACCAACACAACCACTCCTTCGTACAACAAAAGTAAAGTGATAATTCAGTCGGTCGGCTAAATAAGCGGCTAACTCTTAACAGTTTGCTTGCGACGCACGAAATTGATTTGAGTCTGCAGCTAACTCAAATTTCAGTTCGCTGCAAATTTGCGGCTCACTCAGTCAGCCGCTAACTGTTTGCCTACTGGGGACGCAGCCTTAATGTATATTGTTGGTGGAAATAAATAAATGAAAAGAAATGATTCTACTTTATAACTTATTTAAAAACTGTTCTAACCTCAAAACATAATTGAATGATACGCATGCCGAGCATGTAACTTCAATCATAATAGAACAAAATGACAGACAGGCAATACGTGACGTGGGTGACAATTCGATATACTCGTAGTTCAATAATCTAATACTAATATATAAAAATTAATTTTAGTTTGTTCGTATTTTATGCGCTGCCATACCGTTTCATCAGATTGCGCTAAAACTTTGTCAACTTAATGCTTGCACTTGTGAGAAGGTTATAGGCATAGTACAATTAACTCACAATAGGTGGCGCACGTATCGTACCAACAAATTTATTTCAAAGTTATCCATCACTCAATTTCAATCATTCCTAAGTAAACAATAACTCTTCCAAATTTAAAACAATATTTCGACTATTATTTTTTCTGTGGCAGTAACGCGCCGTGTACCAGCTAGTAGATAAACGATAAAATATAACCTAATTTCCCGCTTTAATTCATTCCGTATTTGGGTGGCGCCGCGTCGGACACAACTTGTCATATATCATCAACGAACAAAGGAATGATGTGGGCAGTTATAAATTATGCATACTGCGTAAAAATGTTTACTGAACATTGAAGAGAAACATTTTTAGTCGATGTCACTCCCACAATTAAAACTAATCTAACGTCACCTCATATATTAAATCCATCAAGCCGTTTAGGCTACAGAGCGTGCCAAAGAAATAGACATACATACATTACGTATTCTCGAAAAACATTACCCTACTTTTGAGGCAGTCGGGTAAAAGCCTGAGGTTTGTATCAGTTTAAAGGAAATTAGTTTCGGTTGAGTAATCCTGCTCTGCGTAAACCACAACTGGGTGTTTCCGTCGCCAGGAAGTAGGGCTACCCACAGGTGTGTAGGCGCCAGGGGGGCTGGGGACTCGATGTATAACCAACAGCTGTCGATCGAACTTTTGTAACTAGGGAATGCAACTCTTGACTCTTGACGTCTTTTAAACAAGTTAACGATATATCGATTAATTTTTCGAATTTTATTGCGTTTAACTTACGTCTCCCGTGACACTGAGCACCAGACAAATTGAACAAAATTTGAGAATGGCCTATCTTCAACAGCATATTTTGCATGAGTAAAATGGACAATTTTATGGTCTCTATGGAATCTTACGAACTAAGGTCTTATGTTATAGTAGCGATCCGCCCCGCCTTCGCACGGTTGATTTCTGGATCTCGATCAACAACGCCACCTACTGGGTCCAATTGTGAATTTAAACCATTCTCTAATCAACTTAATCACACACAAAATTTCATCAAAATCGGTCCAGCGTTTAGGGGGAGTTCAGTAACACACACGGACAGAAGAATTATATAATATAATATAATATGCATATATTATACATATAATCCTTCCTCTAGAATCATTCTATTGATGAAAACCGCATCAAAATCCGTTGCGTAGTTTAAAAGATCTAAGCATACAGACGGCGGGAATCGACTTTATTAGTCCGCTACGCTGCTGTAGTGCATGTGGACTTTACATGTAGTCATAATATTTATTCCTCATACATACAGGTTTCCTCATTACTTTTCCTTCACCACCGAGTGCGTGGTAAATCAGCACTTAATATTGCAATTATGCTTTCATTGGTACTGGCAGGGATCGAACCCGGGATGCTACTGTGAAATTACGGCGAGCACTTAACCCCTGAGCTCCCACGGCTTTGTTAAGATAACATGTTCTGCCAATTTATTTCTTGATTCGTTTCAATACATACACTACAGAGCTTGAACATATTTGTTGGAAATGCTGTAATAAATTAGGTTTGAGAAGAAAATACGCATTGTTTTAGCTGAATGCGAAAACCCTGACCTTTTTATAGGTTGTAAAAGTCTGTAAACATGTTGGCAGGGAGTAGGCTTTTATCTGTCTGCTAAAATATATATTATTTTCCTTTGCGATAGTGTAAAAAAATATACCTATCTGTTGTACCTATCCGTAAAAATAATATATAACATTATTTCCCTTCACGTTTGGTTTGTCAGATAGAAAAGCTGGCTTACCCTGACAGAATCGTGTTCTGAATGAATCGAATTTTATTCGAACTCATTAAAAATTTGGAATTACCAAAGCTTCATCTCCGCTGTTAGATGGCGCCCGTAATGGCGGGTGACGAAAAAATATTTAAGAAGTAAATTCTTAATTTGTTAAAAACTAGCGATCCGTCCTGACTTCACACGGGTGATTTTTCGATCTCAATAACAGCGCCACCTATCGGGTGTAAATGTGAATCTAAACCATCAAGGGACCTATTCAAACACACAAAAATTTTCATCAAAATCAGTCGAGCAATTGATTTTTATAAATAGAGATGATATCCGGGTCATCAAACATCAAATTTAAATATATACATCAGACATTATAGGCACATCCGGGCCTGTAATGCTTAATCGTAACTCGATATAGTTTCTCGATTCGAATTGGTTCGGGAGTAGTTTTTAAAATCAGGTCCGAAACCTTCAGTTGTTGGGGGTTGAGATATCCTCAAATTTGAACTTCGGGCGGTTCATTGAGTCCATGGCCAAAGCAGCTGCAAGGAAGCTAGGAGTCCTTGCAAAGGTACGGCGATATTTCACGCCGGGACAGCTGCTTACTTTATATAAAGCGCAAGTCCGGTCGTGCATGGAGTATTGCTGGCATATATGGGCTGGTGCTGCAAAATGCTACCTAGCAGCTTTGGACTCAATGGAAAGACGTGCTAAGAGGCTTATTGGTGAGCCGAATTTGGTTAAAACCAATCTTACCAGCCTCGAACATAGGAGCAGGAGTTG
Source organism: Parnassius orleans (assembly GCA_029286625.1). Taxonomy (NCBI): domain Eukaryota; kingdom Metazoa; phylum Arthropoda; class Insecta; order Lepidoptera; family Papilionidae; genus Parnassius; species Parnassius orleans. The sequence continues at coordinate 8,180,849 of JAGSMP010000006.1, read as the reverse complement.
CATAATTTAATTCATCCCTCTCCCTTCCACCATCGGACAACAAGACGCTCGGCCAGTCTCCACCCTTTCGTTGTTGACTTACCACGAATTCGAGCCAAACGGTTTGCTACATCATTCATCATACGTACAGCAAAAGAGTGGAATAATTTGCCAGCATCTGTGTTTCCATCCGATTACAATGTGGGTATCTTCAAGGCAAGACTGAATAGGCTTTTGTTAAGTCAGTGCGCTTCACCACCATCATCTTAGGCTACATCGAGATTGTAGTAAAGCGCTGGCTTAGAATAATATAAAGAAAAGAAAACTACGTCATTTTGAATCGAATTCGAAAACAATTTCGAGAGTAAGCCTTATGACCACGGTTTGTGGTACACAGTTTTACGTTATTATAACTATTTTAGGTTTAAATTCAATAAAGAGTTATCTTTTTTACTTGGTAGAGCCATGCTGCAGCTACGTAGGTCACTCAATAAGTTTTGAGATGCTCGAAATTTAAAATGGAACGCACCCGTGTTATATGTTTCTAAAAGCAAATTTATTTAAAATAGAACTCCATAAGCCAATTGCTCAATATTAAAAAAAAAAAACAAAGTTCTATTAATTTTCCTGCAACGCTTCCACGCTTTTCATTTAAAACAATGGATCTTAACCGTGAACATTTGCGCGCTTTGATATATTATGATTTTAAATTTGGTTTAACTGAACAATTAAGTTTACAACGGTTACAATCAGCATTAGGGGACCCAGCTCCATCACGCGCAACAATTTTAGGTGGTTTACTGAATTCAAAAGGGAAATTAATCTTAAAGATGATCAAAGAACCGGGGCCCCGCAAACGGCAGTAACGGCAGAAAATGTATGGACTACTGAAATGTAGGTGCGAGAAGACCCACAAATCACATACGGACATCGAAAAGATTGTAGACATTAGTTCGGGGAGCATTAATACCATCCTACATCAACATATTGGAGTGAGGAAGCTTTATTGTCGATGGATCCTCGTTTGCTCTCCGATAGCGAAAAACAGACTCGTGTGGATTGGTGCCATGAAATGCGTCTACGTTTTGAAAACGGGGCATCTAGGCGTGTTTCAGAAATTGTTACTGGTGAGGAGACATGGATCTATCAATATGATCCGAAATAAAAGCTGTCCTTCTGAGTAGACCCATACCGATTTATTCATTCAATATCGACAAAACTGCAAAGACCTCGCAACGTCGGCAAAAAATGGTGGCTAGTTTCAGGAGCGACATTTGTCGACGTCAGTCAACAAATGTCAAGTCAACTCTAAATGGTATACTACAGTTATTACCCAAAGCTTTTGCTGTGTGAGAGAAAACCAAAGACCGGGCTTCGGGAATCATGCTGCATCACGATAATGCCTCTTCACATACCTCTCTTAGAACAAAAGCATTTATTGAGGAATCTGGTGTTGAAACTCTAAGTCACCCACCCTACAGCCCTGACTTAGCTCCTTGTGATTTCTTTTTGTTCCCAAGAGTCAAAGAAAAATAAAAGGCAAGTTTTTTCAAGCGCCGAAGAAGCCGTGGCTGCTACGAAGAAGGATTTAGTGGAAACTTTTAGTGGAAACGAGGCATTCCATCTCAGCCTCAGAGGTGACAACGCATCTGTATTTTTAATCATAATTAACTATCTTTATATCTATCTATTTATCTAAATATATTTAAGTTATGCTCTATAACGTCCCACTTAACATAAGCCTCCCCCCATATACATATATCACATTTACATTTTATTTTATTACAAAATTGAAGTGACAAAAGAACTCCATTCCATCTTATGGTAAGTGACTACCCATGGACACCTGCAACCAACTTCAAACAAAGGAAATATAAATAGATGCGTCGTCACCTCTAAAGACAAAGATGTTTACATACGCATGCTATGTATACTCTAAGGTATATACCCATCATACCGATACACAGTATTGCCCGCACTGCTGTTTGGTGGCAAAAGTTGGTAGGTAAGTGAGTGATACCTACTCAGACGGACTTCTAGGCAGAGAACTCCTTCCACCTAGCAAATAAGAGGTAAAATTAAAAAATTGTACAAGCGACTACAATATAAATAAATTAAGAACATAATCTATGTAATCGAAGTCAATTAAATACGCATTATTAGGGATAGCTCAAAAACTACTGGTCAGATCTTAATCAACTTTATATGGGACCACATGAAAAGCACCAGCTTTCAAATAATAAAAGAATAATAAAAATCGGTTCACCTAGAAAAAAGTTCTGAGGTAACACACATAAAAAAACCAGTCGAATTGATAACCTTCTCCTTTTTTTGAAGTCCGTTGAAAAGACTTATCACCTGTGTTAGTACTTAGTAAATATATTTTGCAGCCTTATCCTTCGTGCTCTTTGGTATATAATCTATATCTTTGATATTTAAGAAGACAATATATTATGGGTAGCTTAGAATCGGCGGCTTAACATTGTAAGGGCCAGTTGCCACGATTTATTGTGTTATTTATCTACACTTTTTTTTTAAATATTATATAGACACTGTACACACTGTAATACTGCGCAGTATGTTGATAGCCTTCGACAATATTCCGAAGTTGTAATGATAACCGAAATCGAACAAGATAATATTATCACCATAACCACTTAGTACGTGAAATAGGACCTTGACATTCAACACTAACATGGTGAACAGTATTTAAAGCAGTTCTTTGTACGTGGTAGATCCATGCTGCAACTTTATTACATACGATTATAACACGAATGGGTAGGCTCGACTAGGGAAAGATCACGCTATCACAGAATACCAGTAAAATAAGAGCTTAATGCTGCTGTGCTCGTATGGTAAGTGTAGAGAACCGGATTTTTACTGGAAACGAGGCGTTTCATCTTATTCCCCAGGGGTGACAACGCATCTGCATTTTAATTGGTGGACTGTATGCTCGTTTGTCATCCTTATTCTATAAAAAAAACCGTCATCAATTTATAAACGAAACTAGGTAATTACATTATTTTATGACTGAAATAAAAAATTAACGCGGTCTTTAGTTCAGCGTCAAACGCTGACGTAAGCGTTACACAAGTACATAAAATCAATGCGAAAAGGTCGAATAGATGTCCAGATTGTAATGTTATTAAGGACAGTAAAATAGCAGCTTAATACTGCTGTGTTTCGTATGGTGAGTGTAGAAAACCCGAGACCCTTTTACTGGAAATGAGGCATTCCATCTTAGTCCTCAAGGGTGACAACGCATCTGCATTTTAATAGGTGGACTGTATGCTCGTTTGTCATCCTTATTCTATAAAAAAAAACCCGTCATCAATTTATAAACGAAACTAGGTAATTACATTATTTTATGACTGAAATAAAAATTAACGCGGTCTTTAGTTCAGCGTCAAACGCTGACGTAAGCGTTACACAAGTACGTAAAATCAATGCGAAAAGGTCGGATTGATGTCCAGATTGTAATGTTATTAAGGACAGTAAAATAGCAGCTTAATACTGCTGTGTTTCGTATGGTGAGTGTAGAGAACCGAGGACCCTTTTTACTGGAAATGAGGCATTCCATCTTAGTCCTCAAGGGTGACAACGCATCTGCATTTTAATAGGTGGACTGTATGCTCGTTTGTCATCCTTATTCTATAAAAAACCCCGTCATCAATTTATAAACGAAACTAGGTAATTACATTATTTTATGACTGAAATAAAAAATTACGCGGTCTTTACTTCAGCGTCAAACGCTGACGTAAGCGTTACACAAGTACATAAAATCAATGCGAAAAGGTCGAATAGATGTCCAGATTGTAATGTTATTAAGGACAGTAAAATAGCAGCTTAATACTGCTGTGTTACGTATGGTGAGTGTAGAGAACCGAGTTTTAGTGGAAACGAGGCGTTTCATCTTATTCCCCAGAGGTGACAACGCATCTGTTTTTTAATAGGTGGACTGTATGCTCGTTTGTCATCCTTATTCTATAAAAACAAACCCGTCATCAATTTATAAACGAAACTAGGTAATTACATTATTTTATGACTGAAATAAAAAATTAACGCGGTCTTTAGTTCAGCGTCAAACGCTGACGTAAGCGTTACACAAGTACATAAAATCAATGCGAAAAGGTCGAATAGATGTCCAGATTGTAATGTTATTAAGGACAGTAAAATAGCAGCTTAATACTGCTGTGTTACGTATGGCGAGTGTAGAGAACCGGAGACCCTTTTTACTGGAAATGAGGCATTCCATCTTAGTCCTCACGGGTGACAACGCATCTGCGTTTTGATTCTCAATTGAAGATCGATGTAGATGTCTATGGGCCACATCATCCACTTACCATCAGGTGAACTGTTTACTCGTTTGTCACCCATATTCTATAAAAATAATACGGTAGATATAGATACTTTAGCGCTGATTGATATCGCCACATAACTTTGTAGATTACACCGACCAAATGACGTTTGTAGGGAGTGTTTCAGTTTCAATGAAGCCATTTAAGTAGTTTCTTATAAAACATCGAAGTAATATGTACTACGTACCACCTTAAAGGTTTTTTTCGCATAGGCCATAGTAATTCAGTATAATTACAGCAACGGGGCTTCCATCTTACTCTGAGTTCTCAGGGGTAGTAACGCCATCTTTGTTTAGCATTCCTGTTGTTATTTGCCTAGATTAGACCATAGACTATAATAGAATGGTTCTACTGGAGCACTGTCAAAGGTATGTCTAGTACTGTGGTCACCTACGCAACAGCCAGACACGGCGATTACGAAAAATGCTATAGGAAAATGTTCTGTCCCTGAACTATTCGCAAGAGGATAAACAGACGGATATTCATCACCATCGTCATCGTTACAGCCCATCACAAGTCCAATGCTGAGCATATGCCTCCCTCAAGGAATGCCAAGCACGGTAGTGAGAAATCTGCATCTATCGACTTCCTGCATATTTTACCAGGTCGCACTCCAACTAGGATGAAGTGGCAATGGGCCGGCCATATAGCTCGAAGAACTAACAACCTATGAGGAAGAAAGGTTCTCGAGTTGCAGCCTCGTACCGGCAGGCGAAGTGTAGGGCGTCCCCCACTAGATGGAGTGACGACCTGGTAAGACATGCAGGAAGTCAATGGATGCAGGTGGCTAGGGACCGTGCTTTGTGGCGTTCCTTGGGGGAGGCATATGTTCAGCAGTGGACTTGTGAAGGGCTGTAATGATGATAATGATGATGATATACCCATGCTTAATATATAAACTCTAAACACGAGTTGGCCTGTAGTAGATTGTTTAATAGACTTTTGTTTTTTTTTTATTTCTATACCCGTTATTTTTAAATGTCCCGTTAGATTTAGACTTCATTCGGTGATCTAGTACATTTTGTACGGGGACACGAAATGTTTAATTCATGCACTACTCAAATGAAAACCTTTGTATTCCCTTACTCTCCTCGACCAGTCAAGAGTAGATCGGATAATAAAAACATTGAAAATAAAATAGAGTGTAATTTAAAAAAAAACTACTAGGAATATTCCTTATTACCTTTGGAATTTTATTATGTTTGAAGTGAAAACTTCTTTAGAACCGCTGTGATTTGAAACACGATGAATAGAAAAAGCGATATTAAAAATGAGACAAACATGTATATCTATAGCATTCACCCTGCGAGAGAATGAGATAGAATACAGTCACAGAATAAATAATAGCACAGATAATAGTATACAGTGTTTCTTATTATCTCACTCTCCTTTTCTGAATGTCACTTCTACCGCGTTTGCACACGTGTGTTTTTGGTCCACGTACTCATCGTACGGGGGCTGGTTCTTTTCTTGCTCAAATGCAAAGTATGCAAGATGCTAAGTGGCACTATACAGGGTTATTTTGCAATAACCGGCCAAATTTGCAGAGAAGGTTCAGAAAAAGTAATATAGGCAAATGGTGAAGAAAAATTAATTAAAAAAAATCTCAAGCGTTCTGTCCTTTTTATCTTTTAAATTCAAAATGCGTGGTAATGCATTATTTTAACTGATTTTATTGCTTACGCACACATTCGTAAGGGTCGATCAGTAGACAAAAACGTTATTGCCCATAAATCACATTCAATTTGGGTTTTTTTTTATAGGATAGGGTGACAAACGAGCACACAGTCCACCTGATGGTAAGTGGTTGCTGTGACCCATAGACATCTACATCTATCCTCAATAAAGAATCAACGATCCAGCCGTACGATACACAGCAGCATTAAGCTGCTATTTCACGCTTCTAATCTGCGAGAGCGTGGTCCTTCCCCGGTCGAGCCGACCCATTCGTGCTACAACTATATATACTACTAATATAGCTGCAGCATGGCTCTACCACGTATAAAACGGGATAATTTCAAATAAAAGTAGAAGCCTTATTTATTCGTATTTTCAAAAACTGCAATAGTCATAGTCATAGTCATAGTCATTCATTCCATAGAACAATATTGCAATATTGTTAAGAAAATATGCAATAAAGGTACATCATTATTTATACATTTGAACTTATGTTTAAAATTTGGCCACTCTATGAAAATTAACCCAGTATATTCCGCGTGGAGAAAAACTGTATAATAATTAAAAAATTTAGTTTTAGTATTTTTTATATATTCTAATGTTATGTAAACAGATTATAAAATGTATTTAATTTTAATCATACAATAAGTCAATGAGGGCTAATAATCTTCCGCTCACCAGATGTCGCTAGTTGACACTGAGGTGAAGATTTTTGTTACACAATGTCATGTAATTAAGAAGTTAATTTTAAATAAAATTTTATCAGTTTCTAAAGTATTATATTAATACACAATCTGTGGTTTGGTTTATTTATTTTTAATCTAATTAATATATTAGGTCCTTACATATGAATTTAGCGTTTTGGCGTACTGACCACTTTGATCTGAAATATCTCCTCTTTGGTTAAGAAATACAAATTCAAATTTATAAATTCATTTGGCTGGTACATTTGAGTTTTGAAAACAGTCATTCATTCGTTTTTTCCTCATTATTTTTTTCTATGGCGTCGCTTATTACTGCACTATGGAAAACATGAAATATCGGTATATTTACGAGTACGAGTTCTCACGGATTATATCGCGTTTAATTTAACTTTTTTTAAATCCCGACGTTTCGGGTGCTTTCAGCACCCATGGTCACGGGGGGGGGGTTTCGGGTGCTTTACAGTACCCATGGTCCCCCCCGTGACCATGGGTGCTGTAAAGCACCCGAAACGTCGGGAATTAAAAAAGTAAAATTAAACGCGATATAAGCCGTAAAAATTAGTTTCATTTAATGTGTAGTCTTCGCGTAAATATAAGAAAACAGTACGAGTTCTACCGTGGCACCAGTGCTGCAGAAACAGCTCGAAGGATTAATGATCTGTACGGCGCTGGTGTCGCAAAAGAAAGCACGGTACGTTTTTGGTTTCAACGTTTTCGTTCTGGAAATTTCGACCTTCAGAACCAACCCCGTGGACGGCCGGAGACCAAAGTTGAAAATGAAGAATTAAAAGCTATTATGGAAGCGGATCCATCACAAAGCACTTCAGAGATAGCTGCAGGCTTCGGGGTAAGTGATAAAACTGTATTAATCCACTTGAAGGAAATCGGGAAAGTAAAAAAAACTTGAATGATCGGTACCTCATGAATTGAGTGAATCGAACTTGCAAACACGCGTCGACTGCTGTGTTACTTTGCTCAACCGACACAATAATGAAGGGATTTTAAATCGAATCATTACTTGTGATGAAAAGTGGATACTGTACGATAATCGGAAGCGCTCGTCACAATGGCTGAACCCTGCAAGCACAAGCACAAACCCAGCCAAATCCTGTCCTAAACGAAATTTGACTCAGAAAAATTACTTGTGAGTGTTTGGTGGACTAGCGCCGGTGTCGTTCACTACAGCTTTCTAAAATCTGGCCAAACGATTACGGCAGATATCTATTGTCAGCAAACCATGAAGGAAGAACTAGCTGCTAAACAACCGAGATTGCTCAATCGCTCTAGGCCACTGCTGCTTCACGACAACGCAAGACCACACACTGCACAACAAACAACCACTAAGTTAGATGAGCTACAATTGGAATGTCTGCGACATCCACCGTACTCCCCGGACCTTGCTCCAACAGATTATCATTTTTTCCGGAATTTGGACAACTTCTTACAAGGAAAAAAATTCAACTCCGATGCGGCAGTCCAAACCGCCTTCAAAGAGTTTATTGATTCTCGCCCCATGGATTTTTTTAGTAAAGGGATCAATAAACTACCTATGAGATGGTAAAAGTGCATAGATAACAACGGTGCATACTTTGATTAATTAAATATATTTAAAAAAAATTGACTTTATATTCCTCCCGTACAAAACGCCAATTTCATATGTAAGGACCTAATAAAATATAATCAACAGTACAGAAAGAAACATTTTACGAACAAATTAACTTGCCCGCTATGAAATCTGTCAAATATTACACCTCATTCTTAAGTGGTGCCACCATGATGGCAGAAAAAGTCGTGGACTCATTGATTGTAACAAATTAGAAAAAATTACAGATCATCTTATAGCTGCGTTGTCACCCCGAAGGGCTAAGGTGGAATGCCTAGTTTCCAGTATAAATGGTCTCCGGTTCTCTGGACTCGCCGTACGATACACAGCAGCATTAAGCTGCTATTTCACGCTGGTATTCTGTGAGAGCGTGGTACTTCCGCGGTTGAGCCAACTCAATCGTGCTGTAACTATAATATAGCTGCAGCGTGGCTCTACCACATTCAGATGGATAGATTTATGTTTTAGCACAAAAAAATCCGGTTTGGATTCGAATCCAGGACCCGTGGAGTAATTGTCAAGTACTTTGACTGCTAGGCCACGCAGGCTTCATGTATGTAGTACATGCCATACGGATAGTACATGTAATTTAAATGAAAGCCGGCCAAGTGCGAGTCGGACTCGCGCATGAAGGGTTCCGTACCATTGTAAAACACGTTTCTAGTAGGGGAGCCCCCTTTAATGTTTATTTTATTTTTATTATTTGTTGTTATAGCGGCAACAGAAATACGCATTCTGTGAAAATTTCAACTGTCTACCTATTACGGATCATGAGATACAACCCGCTGACAGACAGACGTACGGACGGACAGTGGAGGCTTAGTAATAGGGTCCTGTTGGTTACCCTTTGAGTACGGATAAATCGGAGCAAGTTTACAGCATAAATACAGCATAAATCCAAGAGCTGGGTAGAGGCCTCCACTCATTTCTGAGAGGTTTTTTAGGGCAACAAGGTGTCAACTGCACTGCTTCAATGCGTGTTGGCGGACTTCACATGTCTTCGAAATATTTTTTTATTCCTCAAACTTGTAGGTTTCCTCACGATGATATCCTTCACCGCCAAGTTATTGCTAAATCAGCGTTTAAAATTGCAATTAACAAATTTATTGTTGCCGATGAGGGTTATACCCGCGTTAAAGTTACAGCGTATATATATATATATATATATATATAGGTCCCACTGCTGGGCACAGGCCTCCTCTCATTTCTGAGACGGTTTTAGAGCAAGGAAATGTCCGCCGCGCTGCCCCAATGCGTGTTGGCGAACTTCACATGTCTTCGAAATATTTTTCTTCTTATTTCTCAGACATGCAGGTTTCCTCACAATGTTTTCCTTCATCGCCGAGCACGTGGTATATCAGCACTTAAAATTGCAATTAACAATTTCATTGGTGCCGGCGGGGATCGCGGGTTGTTCGCGTACTTTACGGCGAGCGCTTTGGCCCTGAGCTGCCACGGCACAATCTCTGATGGTTCCGTGGCACAGTGGCTTAGCAATGAGTTGCGGATTCGATTCTGCACGGAACAAGCATTTTATGGCCTGCAAATAATTGTTCCGGGTCTTGATGTTTGTCCTTGTGTAACTTATATATATAAACTGCCTATACGATACAGGAGAAAATTCCAGTCTGGGGAAACGTTTTTTATTTAAAAAGCTGTGATCGAGAGTACTTATCAACGACGGACGGCTCCGTGGTGTAGTGGCTTAGCAATGAGTTGCAGCGCTAAGGGCCGCGTGTTCGAATCCAGCACGGAACAAGTTTTTGTATGGCCTACAAGTAATGCTTCCGGGTCTGGATGTTTGTCTTTGTGAAATTTATGTATGTAAACTCTCCGATGCAGGAGTAATCTCCACCATACAGGAGAAAATCTTGGTGTAGACGTAACGTTTTTTTTAATAAAATAACAATAACAATGTAACGAAATTATTTTGTTCAGCGTTTGACATATATTTAAGAATATACCTACTAGTCAATCTTGAACACTTTTTTAAGAATTAAGCAAATCAATAAATTAGAATTAATTTGTTTTAAATAATTAATAAGCCTAAATGATTTATCTCTATATATAAAAAAATCAATTGCTGTCCGTTAGTCTCGCTAAAACACGAAAATAACTCGACTGATTTCGATGAATTTTTTTGTGTGTGTATGAGTGAGTCCCTGGATTGTTTAGATTTACAATTGGACCCGGAAGGTGGCTCTGTTGTTGAGATCCAGAAATCACCCGTGCGAAGCCGGGCGGATAGCTAGTCATTCATAAAATACCGTAGAATGACGTAACAAGTGCAAGCTCCCATTAATAGCATAGACGCTCCCAACAAAACGCTAGCCTTGGTGTTTCACCGATGATATCTGCTGATTTATGCGACGTTCGATTAGCAAGCCCTGAACTTAGTAGTCACTAACTGCAATCAATAACAATTGCCAGACTGCCTTTCTGTGGTTGTAATTTATTAAAGAGTAATTTAAAGGTTAGTTGCGTCTCTAACAAGTTATAAGTATAGTTTCCCTTATAAATATCCCCTCAAGTGTTATTAAATAGCTTAATTTATAATGATTCGATATGTATAAGTTTTATATATAGCCGGCATACAAAATTAAAAAGATATCATTCTTTACATTAGCGCCTGCCAGTATCGGGCGACCTCCCGTACGGCCCCTGACACTTGGCGAGTAAAAAAGTAAAATGGTCGGGCACATGACGGGATATAGATCCGTAATGAATATCGAAAGCCACTAGCTTTCTCAAATATATTCATACAAATAAACAAATTCGGAGTCTGTTTGTAATGTCAAAATAACAGCTTTTTACTAAATGCATATGAATGTATATACGGTACTTGGGGAAAAAACAATTTTTAAAATTTTCAAATCGGTCTGTCTTTTGTTCCGGCAAATCTCCGAAATAGCTGGACCGATTTTGACGGGACTTTCACCGGCAGATAGCTGATGTTATAAAAAGTAACTTAAGCTACTTTTATTTTAGAAAAAGAATAAGGGTCCCACCCAAAAAAATTAAAACCCATGAAATCCAATCGTAATGCGGATGAAGTCGCGCTTATATATATATATATATATATATATATATATATATATATACACACACACACATATATATATATATATATATATATATATATATATATATATATATGTGTGTATATATATATATATATACACATATATATATATATATATATATATAATTTTTTTCTTAATGTGGTCCGAGTAGCTTGCTGCTCCTTGGATTCTATTAGCTTCCTCGTAGATAACGCGCGTGTATATATACTCGGATAGCCATCGTAGCCCTACTGTACAAACACTTCAGCACTTCGATATACCGACTATTCCGATGATAACCTGGACGTCAGTCTGAGCGAGATTAGAATGGTTCTCAGTACCTTAAAACGGAAGTCCCGGGCGAGGATGGAATTACAGCGGAGCTTTTGAAGCGGGTGGAAAACTGGTGCCAGAAGTCCTTCAGAAGTTCGGAGGCGTGGAGCAGAAGTGCGGTGGTCTTGTTCCTCAAGAAAGGCGACAATGCTCTCTTGAAAAACTACAGACCTATTTCCCTTCTGAGCCGCGTCTACGTGCTGTTTTCGAGAGTCATTACGAATCGTCTCGCATGCAGACTCGACGACTTCCAGCCTCCCGAACAAGCTAGTTTCCGAAAAGGCTTTAGCACCATAGACCACATACACACCCTTCGGCAAATTGTACAGAAGTCCGAGGAGTACAATTTGCCACTATGTCTTGCGTATGTGGACTATTAGAAAGCCTTTGATTGCGTCAAAATTTGGGCGGTGCTGCAGTTCCTTCAGCGGTGCCAAGTTGACTGTCGGTATATCGAAGAGCTACCACCTAGTGAAAAACTATTCCAACCAAAAGTTTTTTATAAATACGTATCCCAAAGTTTAGTACACTAAAGCATTCTACGACGTAAACACTAGTAATAAAACGTTTATTACTTGAATCGACATCCTACGACGGTCATTAAATCTACGATAATTTTAGTGGGCTTAGAATGGGATAATATCCATTTAATATTGTTTTCTTCTTTGAATAATGTTGTTTGAACAGAGTAGCATTATTGTTTTTATCGTTATCAATATTTAATTACTAGCGATCCGCCTTGGTTTCACGGGTGATTTCTGGATTTCGACAACAGCGCCACCTACTGGACCCACTCCAACACACGAAAATTCATTAAAATCTGTCGAGCTTTTTTTGAGCTTTAGCGAGGCTAACGAACAGCAATTGATTTTTATATACAGGGTTATTTTTCAAAGAGTAGCCAAATTTTAAACTTAAGTTCAGATAGATGAAGAAGGATATATCGTTAATCGATAATAGTGCGGTAATAGACCCTATTACCGCACTATTATCGATGACCTATGTGGTAGAAAGTTACTCAGTAGGCATAACCTGGCAGGACATGTAGGAAATCGATGGATGCGGTGGCTCAGGACCGTGTCTTGTGGCGTTCTTTAGGGACACCTATATTGGACAGCAGACTTGTAAGATAAAGAAGCTAGCCATTATCACTCAATTCCGATCCAACTAAATCTTCAATATCACAAAGGAATCGTTATGTAGGTTGGATAATCCAACTTGGATCCCTCTTACATAACATCAATCAAACCCTAGAGATTTTATTAAGACTACTTTGACTTCTTGAATCACATGTTAATTTGGTGAAATCCAGTAAATTACATATGTTTAAATTAATTAGCTTTTGTTAAAATTAATTAGGTTTATTAGCTAATTAATTTCTTATATAACATCGTTAAAACAGTTTAACACGTTCTTGAAATGAAATTAATCAAATTGATTAGTTTATAATGACGGTAATATATTCCTGATGGATATTTTTTATAATTTTAAAAGCAAGTGTTTCACTACAATACAACCTGATGGTAAGTGTTGAGCCTAACAAAAGCATTTTCACTCTGCCTTTAAGGCACATTGTTATCGGATAGAAAGATAGATGCTAACAAACAATTCGACTCTCTAGCTGTACTGTAGTGACGTGTAGCTACGACAATAGGTGTAGATATATATTAAGGTAAGATTATAATAAAGAGGATCAGTCTAATTAAAATTTTAGAAGGATCAATACGTCTCCTCTCATTAACATCTTTCCTACATTACATGGCGACCCTACGGCGGTGCGCTGCGACAATTCACGCACACCGCCGCGCCGCGCCGATGCCTGCAAAAATTGTTAAAAAAAATGGTCAAAAATTTTAAATAAAATAAAATTAATGGAGATTCAATTATTGAATTGACACTACTGGATGTGACAAGAAAACCAAAATCTGAGATGTGAGAAGAGGCCACAAGATTTTTTAAATGCAGATATGCTAAATTCAATTAGGAAAAAAGAAAAATGTTATGAAAAAAGCGAAGACCAAATTTAGAAACAAATATTAAAATAATTTCAAAGATAACATAAGGATTAAACGAATTAATAAAAAATAATTGGTGAGATCAATAATTTAAGAAAAATAGAAGAAACTTAAGTCCTGCAAGCCTTAGCCGATATTACATGCAAGTCAAATAACGAAGCAAACCGTTTGGTTCAAATGCGTATCGACAACAAAGAGGTGGATAGCAACAACAACAGCAGTGGATTCTATTACACCGCCACTATACAACGCGAAGAAAAGGAAAAAAGTAAATAAAATATTCACATAATTAATGAACAGTTTATGTGGGACAAATAAATCATACAGTCCCACAGTCAACTCTTGCGACATTCTAAGGAATAATATACCTCATAAAACTACCCTTATAGTCTTTAGCATAATAAATGGAGCTAAAAATGAAAGCACCAAACAGTTAGCGCAGTTCAAGGCATAGATTTAGTGTACTGTATAGTGTATATCACTATTTGGCGGTGTAAGAATATCCACTACTCCATAACGTCCCACGTGTGTCGTAAGGGGCGACAAAGGAAAACTGAAACAGGAGATGGGCAGCAGCGTCTACCTGATAAAAACTCAAAATAATAATAAAAAACATAACTTCCCGCTAATTTCAAATGCAAAGCGCTCCAAATTCCATCTATCATGAATTTATTTTGAGCTCGAAGAGCTATGGAAATAGCGATGAGCGATGGAATAGTCAGAATATCTCCCTAGGACCTCAAAACGTCGAGATCTGATGAAACCTCGATTTTTTTGAAAACTGGGGTGAAACCAATTTTTTGAAAACCATTGATTTTCATAGCGAGAAGTTAAAAACCTGCCAAGCGTGGCAACTATGGCAAGATCTATATAAGGCAACATAATATGGGGGAGGCTTATGTTCAGAAGTGGACTTTTATAGGCTGTAATGAATGGAATGGATGGATGATGGATGGATTACAAAAATATGTTACATTCTGTAAACACTAGGAATAAACACAAGCTAGTGATACCAGTTTCTCGACTCCACAGAGTCAGTAATTCATTCTTGGGGCAATGTATACGCTATTACAACAAGGTCCCGGAAAGTGTACAGGCTCTCTCTATTACCAAGTTTAAATGTTCTGTTGTTGAAACTGTATAAAAGGGTTATTATAGTATAAATGAATACATGATTGATAATAACCCCTGGGAATGAGGTGGTCGCTACCAAGCAGTTTCTAAAATAAATTTTGTACTTAAATAGTTTGTACAACCATTAATGTAAAATTTACTTTTAAAAAAAAGTCCCGCTGGGTTTCTTGCTGGTTCTTCCCAAGACAGAGGTTTTTTTTTCGAACCAGTGGGGTAAAGTAAAAAATGACTTTCAATAAGAATTACACATGTAATCTATATTGAATAAAAAATATTCTATTCTATTCTATTCTATGGTGGCATAAGAGGCGATTGTGTCGTAGAGGCATAGTTTAATTTACACACAGCAAAGTGGGCTAGTAAATATTGCAGAATATTTTTTGGCTCATTGTGTATTATCCAATCTAGTCCAGCCTTTGTGTGACCTTAAAAGGCCCAGACATAGAGGCGCCGTTTCAGACAAGTTTTACTACAAAGTAGGTTGCGAGCGTCCAACTTGGCATGGGTCCCGACTCCCTAACCTAGAGCTCTAGTGAATTCTTATTTTTCTTTTATTATTAAAGGAGGTCGGAGCCAAAGAAATACGACGAGATTGGGGTTAAAAGTTATTAACGGGTTTTATAAACAGCTATTACACGCTTTTAATCCGTGACAAGGGTAACAAATAGGTGTGTTAATGTGTGTGATCTGTGTTAGTTCGAAAAACCTCAGTCTTTTCAATGGAAGAAGCTAATATAATTACGCAATTAATTTTTTATTTTCCCCTTTCATTTTCAATAAATAATTCCGAGTAATACCGGAAAGGGCAGTCTAAATTGTTCGTTCATTGTACATCGGTAGAGTTTTTATTTTAATTTAACAAAAAAGTGGATGCTATGGCTCATAGACATCTACATCTATCCTCGATTAAGAATCAAAATGCAGATGCGTTGTCAAGAAGACTCTAAACTCGAACCCGAACTCGAAGAGTAAAAAGTATCTCTGCACTCACCATAAGAAACACAGCAGAATTAATCTGCTATTTTACGCTGCTAGTGTTTGTGTAATATTTTAAGACCCTGGCAATGACCGACGGGCGAGCTTTACCGCAGTCTTAATAACTCGCCTGTAAAGCTCGTTGGTGAGTCATCGCAAAAACTCTGTTTTGTGAGTTTACAGAAAAGCTCGCGGCTCGCCAGCATTCTATGAAATTTGGCACGTTGCTACGACAAATTCTAAAGAATAACATTTTTAGCTCGCCAGCTCGCCAATATACCAGGAACGATAATCCGCGAGTAAAGTTCCGTAATCTTTACCGCAAGCTATTGCCTCGTCCATCGATCAGGGACTTTCGAGTTAAAACTTTTATCTACACAGATAATATAAACCAAGAAATGAAATAAACGTTAATGCATGCAACACAAGCAACTTATGTCATCTGTCGCCGCTAAAGTGTAGTGAATTAATTCAACTTTTTTTAATTAATAGAATCAGGCGTTACTTTGCGGAAATCCATTATATTAAAGTTGGAAAAATTTACTTTGCCAATATCCGCTCAATAAAATAAAATGATGTGTCTTACCTAGTTTGAAGAGCACCTCCCGCCCTCCCTCAATTGCGTGCACTATCCCCGTCACCACTACTCCCACAACCACTACACTAGGAAAGACACACCACCGACGTCAATACGATACGTGTTTCGCCTCTACACGAGGCATCTTCAGGTGTAGTAGACTCTACGGTGGCTGACCGCTAAGTGAACGGCGAGCCAAAAACAGCTGCTATTTATAAGATATTTTTAAAGTCTTACATACTTGTAATCAAAGGCTGCGACTGTGACTGGAGCAGTTGGAAATATTAAAAAATAAAAATAGAAATGTTGCACTGCTGAATGAACAAACAAATGTTTCTAACTCACCTCTCTTAAACATCTTTAAACCTGCTCTCTAATAACGGACAGACTCGCAATATGGTCGTTCGTCACCTTCACGGTGATCAGCGATTGGTTGCGTGGTTGGAGGGTAGGCGGGCGTTTCGCAGCGGTTTGTTATTAATTTAATAGCAGGCGGTTGCGTACGTCAGGTGGTGATTGGTCGGATGTTTTATCGCATGACGCGGTCGCTCGCTACTTAAGTGGGGAGCGGTTGTGTCGGCGAGTCTTATAAATAGCAGCTGTTTTTGGCTCGCCGCTCACTTAGCGGTCAGCCACTGTAGAGTCTACTACACCTGAAGATGCCTCTTGTAGAGGCGAAACACGTGTCGTATTTTCGTCGGTGGTGTGTCTTTCCTAGTGTAGTGGTGGTGGGAGTAGTGGTGCTGGGATTAGTGGTGACGGGGATAGTGCACGCAGTTGAGGGAGGGCGGGAGGTGCTCTTCAAACTAGGTAAGACACATCATTTTATTTTATTGAGCAGATATTGGCAGTAAATTTTTCCAACTTTAATCAACTTTTTTTTTCAATTTATTGGGTAAACAAACAACATCACAATAACAAATGGATATAATAGTGTTAACCTATACATTATTGACAATTGTGACATCCACCTTCATATATGCTATAGTTAGCATGCCTGGCAAGCGGGTTGGCAACCGCAGTTTTTATTTTTATCCAGCTGTTTCAGCTGTATCTGTATCAGGAAGATGCTGCTGTCTATCTCGTGGTTTTTCTTCCCTTTGTCACCTCTTATGAAACCCATGGGATGTTGGATGTTGTGATGTGGGTATTCTTACATCGCCACTACACGGTTATTATACTAAATTGTCTTTGGTTGACGCGAATCAACATTTACTAGAAATGATTAATCGAGAACGAAAAGTGTATAATATTATCTGTGAGAATTGGTGAAAGTGTTGTCCTTCCCCGATCGAGCCAGCCTGTCAAGAACGTGGCTTTCCCACGAACTAATATCATACAGATTGTTAAGTCTTGTAATAAATTGTCTCTGTTTTAGCGTTGCATTATATATCCTAGAGCAAATACACAGACTCTTCATAATATCTGATCACTCTTTTCACCGTCTTTTTAGAAATTGAACGTGCCAAACACAAGATAATCTTTTTTCACATCATCTCTGAGTATTCTCATGTTCGCCTCTTTCTAGCACTTGAAGCGACGGAATGACATGTGGAGGACGCTCGGTGTTAAAGTTTCTCACTTTAATACCGAGAATATATGATGCCTTTTTTATTGTCATTAGTTAAATTATTTACTAATGAGGAGGTTCTTAGTTTGATTTTTTGGGTACATAAATGTCACGTAATATCTTCATCAAGTTTGAACTGATATTAATCATTCCTTTTTTATTCAATAGCTTATACTTTTTTTTATAGAATAGGGATGACAACGGGCACACAGTCCACCTTAAAGTAAGTGAATGATATGGGCCATAGACATCTATCTCTATCGTCGATTAGGAATCAAAATGTTGAAGCGCTCTCACCCCTAAGGACTAATATGAAATGCCTCGTTTCTAGTAAAAAGGGTCTCCGGTTCTCTACACTGACCATACGAAACACAGCAGCATTGAGTTGCTATTTTACGCTGGTATTCTGTGAGAGTGTGGTCCTACCCCGGTCGAGTCGAACCATCCATGCTACAACCATAATATAGCTGCAGTGGGGCTCTACCACATATGTTGTTGATATTACCTTTACAATCTATCAAAAGTCCACTGCTCACTAAAGGCCTTCGTCATAGATCGTCTCATAGGGGGGATACTACAGCTACCATGCTTGGCAAGCGGGTAGGAATCCCGTAGTTATTTATTATTTTGAGTTGATATCAAAAAGATGCCACTGCCTGTTTCATTTCCTTCTGTCGCCTCTTACGACAACCACGGGAGGATGTGATAGTAGATTCCCTTAAACCACCATTACACGGCGAATCCTTGATATTATACCACTGAAATAACAACTTACGCTACAAAGCTGCAATTTATCATTGATGTATTAATACGTGAACATTGTACGATGCATTAACGTCCTTTGCCGACCCACCTACGTGATACTAAATTTAAATTCTATTAATACCCTATTCACATTCTGTGGGTTTTAATTTATATTTATTACGATTTCATGGGTTTTAATTTGTTTGCGCGGAACCCTAATTATTTTTCTAAAATAAAAGTATCCTAAGTTACTCCTTATAACATCAGCTATCTGCCAGTGAAAGTTCCGTCAAAATCGGTCTAGCCGTTTCGGAGATTTGCCGGAAAAAACAGACAGACAGACAGACAAAAATTTTAAAAATTGTTTTTTGTTATTAGTACCGTATATACTTTCATATGGATTTAGTAAAAAGCTGTTATTTTAACATTACAAACAGACACTTCAATTTTATTTATTTGTATAGATGTATTTTTAACTACGAAAGAAATTATAAACGCAACATATTTGTTACAAAATACCGGTACAAAGCAGCTAGATAATTATTCGGAGACCGTTAATTACTGATAACGTGGCATTCCATCTTAGTCCTTTAGGCTGACAACGCACATGCGTTACGATTCCTTATTCAGGATAGGTAGGTGTGCATTGGCCACAACATCTACTTACCATAAGGCTGAATGTGTGCTCGACCGTCCCCTTGGTTTAATAAAAAACTTGCAGTGACTGACCTCCAATCCACAGGTTAACAACAAGCAATTGTCATCCGCTATGTTTTAAGTTCTTAAATCTTAGTATCTACAACTATTGTGACACCTTGTCTCTATCTGGGGAAAATGCGCAATAAGAAAACTATACAGTAAAGTTGAAGGTTTTCAAAGTCAAAGTAAAATTTAAATTAGCTGGGAATGGGCACGTTGCAGCCACAGAAGAAATAATTGTGTAAAATATTTTTAATTAGGAATAATAATACATTCGTTGAAGTTGAACGATATATAACTTTCAAATAAATCTGTCGATTCGATACGTACCTAAGTTAATTGTACTACGCCTATAACCTTCGGGAAAGTGCAAGCAATAAGTTGACAAAGTTTTACCGCAGTCTGAGGAATGGAATGGTAGCGCATAAAACACGAACAAATAAACAATATTTTTTATATATTAGATGCTATTTAAATACTAGATAGACTTATTTACAACTTTTATGAACGTCAAAATCTACACCCGTTACAAGAAACTCCGAGGACATTTATGTCAAAGCCATGTTGCACTTTACTAAAATTGTGGGTGTCAACTCCGACGCGTGACTGGAGTTTACATATTAAAAACGATTGTCTTAAAATATATATAATAGGCAAAGAAAGCAAATGAACTCATATGTTTATTTTATTTATATTGATTTAATAAAATATATTACACAAATTATATTACATAAAAATATATGACATAAATTACATTATTCATTTCGCGCTATGAGATGCGCGGGAATGTTGCGCAGAGGACAACCATAACGGCTTCACTTTTTGTTAACGCTTGATTTTACTTACCATCTATTTTTCATACCGTGCGCTATATTTGAAACTATTCTTTAGGAGTGAACTTCAATAAACTCCAATAAAATAAAATACAATGTCAAAGTTCCATAGATATTTTAAAATGTCAGTTTTAGGGAGTTATTTCCATACATTGTCCTCAATATGTTGATTTATTTATAGTAGGCCTATTTCAACAAAATTAGATACTATACTCGTATATACGTTCGCTCCAATGCCAAAGATACTGAATTATAATATAATGTATGGATCCGATAGAATTTCGAATTTATTGCGCGTTGTAATTAAAAGATTTACTTCGCCAGGGCAAATTTTTTATAGCGCGGAAATTACATTGTTTTTTTTTTTATAGATTAGGGGTGACAAACAAGCACACATTCCACCCGACGGTAAATAGTTTAAGGAATTCCTTAAGGACAGATAACGAGTTTCTAAGTTTTTAACTACTAAACGTCCGTTTCATAGCGAATCTCCCCTACGTTTCAGACATTAGGACTGGCGCCGTTGACGCCTCGTTATCGACTCCATGCAAAACACGAAAATGAGGAAGATTTTGATGTTCCTTGTATTAATATCTACAATAATTTCTCTGGCAAAGATATTTTGTATATTACGTACAGAGTACAGTAAAGTAATAAAAGCGATAGTAGCCTTATAGTTTTTTTTTATAGGATAAGGGTGACAAACGATCACACAGTCCATCTGATGGTAAGTAGTTTCTATGGCCCATAGACGTCTACATCTATCCTCGAATATGAATCAAAATGCAAATGCGTTGTCACCCGTGAGGACTAAGACGGAATGCCTCGTTTCCAGTAAAAGGGGTCTCCGGTTCTTTAGACTCACCATACGAAACACAGCGGCGTTAAGCTGCTATTTTACTTCCCCGGTCGAGCCGACGCATTTGTTCTACAACTACTATACTACTAACATAGCTGCAGCATGACTCTACCACGTATAGATAGAGCCTAATGGTAAAGAGTACGGACTGCAAACTTGAAAAGTCGTAGGTTCAAATAAAAGCCCATAAAAGTCTACTGCTGGACATGGGCTTCTCCAGCTGCAGAGAGAATTTACCTTAATCGTCACGCTTGACAGGTGGATTGACAATTACGTTCTGGCTATTTTAGGTCTTGTTAAAGATGTTAAAATTAATAACCTAGCTAAGATTTTTTACATCGAATAAGGATGACAAACGAGTACACAGTCCACTAGATGGTGAATGGATGTTGTGGTCCATAGACATTTTTTTTATATAGGAGAGGTGGCAAACGAGCATGCGGCTCACCTGATGGTAAGTCCCAAGCAATGGCAAACTCGTAAAAAAAACTGCCTAAAGACGAAAAAAAGGAAGTGATTTAATAATATACACTCACGAAGAGCAATTAAGTTTTTAATTTGTGTTATGGAGACAAAATAGCAAGTAATTTACGCGCAGCGCTTTAGTCCCACGGGCCCTGTACCAATGAAACTATGTCACATCACAGCCACAAGAATAAAATAATACAAATGACGTGCACAGTAGTGCGTGGAGCAATCGAGTCGACTGACTCCATAACGTAAACCTTATCGTGAACCCACTACGATCAACTGGCAAACCCCTAGAGGTTCGCATACCCCACTTTGATACACTTTACCTATCATAACCTAACCCTAGGTAATACAACGAACAAACCCAGAATATAATTTTTAACAAAGTAACATTCATAACATGCGTTGTAGTGTAACGTTGCAAAAGGGTCTACGCTCAGTAGCTAAGCTAATTCCATCAACCCATTCGTAATCAACTTGAAATACAACAAAGTTATGGAACTCCGATATGAGGTGACTAGCGATATCTTCTAAGATTTTATTGAGCGTATTTCAGCGATTTATTTATTTACAAAATTGTGAAATGCTTGCAGCTAAAACTAGGTACATACCCCAGAACGTAATCGACAATCCTTCAACTTATAAAAATTAAAAATGAAACTCGGTCAAGTGCAGAAGGTTCCCGCACCCGATGTCTATCATTCATTCATGAGATGCCATAAACAATCAACTTGTTTGAACTTTTAGTATTCTCTGCGCTTTCTAGTCGATTTCATTGTTTTTCTTGAACATTTCTTTTTTAGTCGTTACCAACGTTCCATCTGGACATAAATCTTCCTCATAGATTGACAAAAACACGGTTATATCTAGCTAGCTAAATTCTATATACAGGGTTATTATTCAAAGAGTAGCCAAATTTTAAACTTAAGTTCGAATAGATAAAAAATGATATACCGTTATTGCAGTTTTTCAAAACACGAGTAAATAAGGCTTCTACTTTTACTTCAAATTATCCCAAATTGAATGTGATTTATGGGCAACAACGTTTTTGCCTACCGATCGACTCTTACGAATGTGTGCGTGCGCAGTAAAATCAGTTAAAATAATGCATTACCACGCATTTTGAATTTAAAAGATAAAAAGGACAGAATGTTTGAGATTTTTTTAATTAGTTTTTTATTCACCATTTGCCAATATTACTTATTCTGAACCTTCTCTGCAAATTTGGCCGGTTATTGCAAAATAATCCTGTATATATCTTGCCCAGTGGATTAGTAGGTTTTATTGTCGGTTTCTGCCCCGGCAACAACACTAAAAAAGGGGCCTGATCCAATTAGTTCAACCGCACGTTCAAATAGTTGAACTTATGGGCACATGAATAAAGAAATCGTACCGTATTATGGACAACTTTTTTTTTAAATTACTTGAAAGTTGAAAATGATGGTCACATTTATTCCGATTAGTTCAACTAAAACATTATCATAATATACTGTTCTTTTTCTTATTTAAAACTAATCTTAAATATCGTTTTATATAGTTTTTATATCGACAATTGCATCATTATTTATATAGTTTTTATGTCGACAATTGCATCATTATTTAATTAATTTTGCATGTTTATCTTGTAAGCAAACTCTCCAAAAATAGACGGTTGGTTATCTCATTCTCAAATAACTGTATTTGGGTGTCCGTAGTTCGTAATAATATTTTCATTAATAATACTTACTCAAAACATAAGCCTATCCTTCTCTAATGTCTGATCTCGGTAGAAGCAATTAAGAAGAAAAGAAGAGAGAGAAAGAAGTAGAAGAATTTTTCTAAAATATCCAGGCTTTTTTTAGTTTCAATGGTTTAATCTAACGCAAAAAGAAGTTTTCACATTGAAGAAGTAATCAGTTATATATATTAGATATTAGCGCGTTCAAACATACGAGAAGCTCTTCACGGTTATTTATTTTGTTTTAAAAGTTAGGTACATTTTTTGATCAACATGTTTCCTAAATAATTAAATAGTTGAAATGATTGCAATAAATTTGTGCAATAAATTAGTAAAAATTTCGTTGTTCTCAATAATCAACTAGTTGAACTAATTGGTTCAGGCTAATAAAGGGGCTCGTCAATAGCCTAAGAACTCTCTATTTTTAGGAATACCATAAAACATAATAATATCCGACAGCTATATCGAAGCACCTCAAAATCGCCAGAAATATTCATTACATACAACGTATATGGGCAATTATTTCGAGAAGAGTTGCCCATAATCGACTCGCTAAAAACATTCTAGAAAATAAAGGAAAGGGCCAAGAAAAGGACCCTGCGGAACGCCCTAATTTATTTGGAAGAAATCCTAACATTACCAATGACTTGATACACAAATTAGTGGAAAAGTAAAAGTATTAATGAGGAAAGAATGACGTAATCGGCAAAGGGCGGAAATTTATCGACCATATTCACGATAATTTGAAGACGGGGCAAATTTGCCGACAACCATGCGGTAATATATGGATGTGAAATAAGCAAGGGAGGTGTGTCAGCATCATGCCTAATGTAACCCCTGAACTGTAACCTATTTTATAAAAGAGGAATCATTAAAATCGGCTTAACTGTTTTCAGGAAATCGGTGAATGAATATAGAACCTTCGTGTTTTTTAAACTTCGTTAATAATGCATAATTAGCATACCGTTTTAATGGATACTAATACTTACATTTATTGCGTTAAAGGAAGGAATGGAACAGAATTGCTAATCCCAATTGGAACGCATCCCTGAAAATTCACAAATTAAGAAATATATCTTTCTATATGTAATCTATATAAGAGGTATAAGAAGACCTTATATAGATTATAGATAGAAAGATATATTTTTTATATCTATGGTAGCTAACTTTCCTCAACTAAACGTCCTCACAATTCTTCTTTTTACAAAAGATATAAAAAAGAAGACAGACGAGCACGCAGTCAACCAGACATGCGGTGGTACATACACCAGTGGTACATACGTACGCTTAAAGATATGTAACGGCACTAACATTGAGCCACTGTAGTAAAAACAGATCGAATAACAACCGAAGTTCACGCTATCAAAGCTTCTAAATTCCAAACGACTCTGAATACATATTTAACATACGTATACAATGACGAAGATGATGACCATGACGATGACCATGACGATGACCATTTCGACGACCATGTCGATGACCATGACCATGACGATGACCATGACCATGACGATGACTACGTCGATAACGATGTCTATAGCGAATACTATGACCGCGACGATGACGATGACGATGATGATGACGATATTGACGATGACGATGACGAGGACCATGACGATGATAATTTATTCTATTAAAAACAAAAACCCATACTGGCACCACAAACGTATTACTGACTGCTCTCCAGGTCTTTATGTGGTAGAGCCACGCTACGGCTATATAGCACGAATGGGTCGGATCGACCGGGGAAGGTTCACACTCTCACAGAATACCAGCGTAAAATAGCAGTTTTATGTTACTGTATAGGGTGAGTGTAGAGAACCCCCTTTTTACTGGAAACGAGGCATTCCATCGTAGTCCTCACAACATATTTGCTTTTTGATTCTTAATCGAAGGTAAATGTAGATGTCTAAGGGCCACAGCATCCACTTACCATTAAGTGGTCTGTGTGCTCGCCCATTCTAGGCCGGCGAGAGGTCTCCCCTTTTCCATAGACCACCAAATTGGTAACACCGACGTGATGTGAATTTATATATTTATTTAATTATAATATAATGTATATTATAATTATATAAATATGTAAATTTATTTTTAGATCTTTCATCGATAAAAAAAATGGAGATACGTTAACACTCTTAAGGACTACAATGCTTTACCAGGAAAAAGGGTTACCGGTTCTCATCACTTACCGAATGCTAACACTGCCCTATATGGTATATTATCTATGGCTAAGACACTCGTACGCAATGAACCATAACGATCAATCATATCTTTGTTTTGTTGTTACCATAGACTTGCGTGTATGCGTGTTACGGTTTAAAGCGGAAGTGCGGACTGTTTGCTCGTTTGTCACATCTAAAAAAAAACGTAAAAGTGGGTGCCAAAATTTTTCATATATACGTTGGTGGTAGAGTTGCCACCTTTTTTTTTAACAAATATAGTATTTTTCCCAAAACAGATGCAAAATTATAGTACTTTTGGGAAATTCAGGAAAAAAAGTACAATTTTTAATCTTTATGTACTTTTCCAAAAATATTTGTTATTGCTCTTCGCTTTAGCCATCAATGAACTATAGGTTAATCCTATAATAATCCTATAATTACCTTTAAAATAATAATAGGAATCTGAGCAATTTAGATTCATATTAAAATAAATTAACAATTCATTTTTAATTAAATTAATAGCTACACACTATTTCTTTCTTCTTTCCATTTTACATTCATGCCGGAAAAAATATTTCCGCAAAAGACAGACAGTTAATATAAAAAGCGCGACAGTGGAAATAGAGATAAAATATAGTATTTTTCGTACTATATTATTTTCTATAATATATAGTAAAATTAACTGAAATAAAGTACGATACTACATATCCTATATACTTATCCGACACTATTCCGAGTTACTATAGTACACTGTGAGCGAGATTAGAATGGCTCTCGAGCACCTTAAAATGGCAAAGGCCCAGACGAGGATGGAATTACAGCGGAGTCTGAAAGCGGGTGGAAAACCGGTACTTGATGCCCAGAAGCTCTTTAATTCCGTCCTCCATGATGGCACTACACAGAGGAGGCGTGGAGGTGCGGTGGTCTTGTTCTTCAAGAAAGGCGACAACGCTCTCTGGAGAACTACAGACCGATTTCCTTCTGAGCCGCGTCTACGTGCTGTTTTCGAGAGTCACTATGAATCGTCTGCATGCAGACCGACGACTACCAGTCTCCTGAAAGCCGTTTTCCGAAAGTTAGTACCATAGACCGCATATACTTTGGCAAATTGTACAGTCCGAGGAGTACAATTTGCCACTATGTTTGGCGTATGTAGTCTGCGAGAAAGTCTTTGATTCCGTTGAAATTGGGCGGTGCTGCAGTCCCTTCAGCGGTGCCGTTGACTGTCGATATATCGAAGTGCTGAAATGTTTGTACAGAAGGGCTACGATGACTATCCGAGTACAGAACCAGAGTACGAAACCTATCCAACTGCAGAGGTGTAAGACGGGAGACGTTATATCACCGAAACTCTTCACCGCTGCATTGGAATAGTGTAGTGTCCCCACTAGATGAAGTGACGACCTGGTAAGACATGCAGGAAATCGATGGGTGCAGGTGGCTCAGGACCGTGCTTTGTGGCATTCCTTGGAGGAGGCCTATGTTCAGCAGTGGACTTGTGAAGGGCTGTAATGATGATGAATGATGACTATATATTATAGTACGGGTGGTAATCCTAGTTGGTGGGAACGTACGTACGTCGTTTCTACGTACTTCGTGACAACAAACCATAGAAATACATATAGCCCTATGTACAGTAGGGCTATATGTATTTCTACGTCACGTCACCACCTCAACGCAGTTATTTGGCGCCCCGCCAGAACCGATGCTCGGGACACAGTGACAGAATTCAATAAAAATCCCACTCGAGCACGCTCCAAACAAAGTATTTAGCTGAATTTTTGTATTTTACTTTCGTATCAGTATTGATGTGCGTCGTAATTCAGCTATTCAGTAGGAATCTAATTAGAAATTTATCGACCATATTCACGATAATTTGAAGACAGGGCAAATTAGCCGACAAGCATGTATGCGGCAATATATGGATGTGAAATATTGTGTCACCATCATGCCAAATGTAACCCTGAACTGTAACCTATTTTATAAAAGAGGAATCATTAAAATCGGCTTAACTGTTTTCAGGAAATCGGTGAATGAATATAGAACCTTCGTGTTTTTTAAACTTCGTTAATAATGCATAATTAGCATACCGTTTTAATGGATACTAATACTTACATTTATTGCGTTAAAGGAAGGAATGGAACAGAATTGCTAATCCCAATTGGAACGCATCCCTGAAAATTCACAAATTAAGAAATATATCTTTCTATATGTAATCTATATAAGAGGTATAAGAAGACCTTATATAGATTATAGATAGAAAGATATATTTTTTATATCTATGGTAGCTAACCACTCAGCTAAGCGTCCTCACAATTCTTCTTTTTTATAAAATATATAAAAGAAAGAAGACAGACGAGCACGCAGTCAACCAGACGTTAAGAGGATCATACATACAGGATACACCAGACATAGAGGATGGTACATACGTACGCTTAAAGATATGTAACGGCACTAACATTGAGCCACTGTAGTAAAAACAGATCGAATAACAACCGAAGTTCACGCTATCAAAGCTTCTAAATTCCAAACGACTCTGAATACATATTTAACATACGTATACAATGACGAAGATGATGACCATGACGATGACCATGACGATGACGATGACGATGACCATGACGATAACCATTACGATGACCTTGACCATGATGATGACTACGTCGATAACGATGTCTATAGCGAATACTATGACCATGACGATGACGATGACGATGACGATGATGATGACGATATTGACGATGACGATGACGAGGACCATGACGATGATAATTTATTCTATTAAAAAAATAAAAAACTCCATACTGGCACCACAAACGTATTACTGACTGCTCTCCAGGTCTTTATGTGGTAGAGCCACGCTACGGCTATATAGCACGAATGGGTCGGATCGACCGGGGAAGGTTCACACTCTCACAGAATACCAGCGTAAAATAGCAGTTTTATGTTACTGTATAGGGTGAGTGTAGAGAACCCCCTTTTTACTGGAAACGAGGCATTCCATCGTAGTCCTCACAACATATTTGCTTTTTGATTCTTAATCGAAGGTAAATGTAGATGTCTAAGGGCCACAGCATCCACTTACCATTAGTGGTCTGTGTGCTCGCCCATTCTAGGCCGGCGAGAGGTCTCCCTTTCCATAGACCACCAAATTGGTAACACCGACGTGATGTGAATTTATATATTTATTTAATTATAAAGTAAAGTAAGGTAAAGTTACAGTCTATATACGTCCCACTGCTGGGCACAGGCCTCCTCTCATTTTTGAGAGCGTTTTAGGGCAAGGAAATGTCCGCCGCGCTGCCCCAATGCGTGTTGGCGAACTTCACATGTCTTCGAATTTTTTTTTTATTTCTCTGATATGCAGGTTTCCTCACGATGTTTTCCTTCACCGCCGAGCACGTGGTAAATCAGCACTTAAAATTGCAATTAACAATTTCATTGGTGCCGGCGGGATCGAACCGGGTTGCTCGCGTACTGTGAAACTTACAGCGAGCGCTAACCATCTGAGCTACCACGGCTCTAATTTAATTATAATATAATGTATATTATAATTAAATAAATATGTAAATTTATTTTAGATCTTTCATCGATAAAAAAATGGAGATACGTTAACACT
Source organism: Parnassius orleans (assembly GCA_029286625.1). Taxonomy (NCBI): domain Eukaryota; kingdom Metazoa; phylum Arthropoda; class Insecta; order Lepidoptera; family Papilionidae; genus Parnassius; species Parnassius orleans. The sequence goes on along the minus strand of JAGSMP010000006.1, from coordinate 8,151,758 downwards.
CTTAAGGACTACAATGCTTTACCAGGAAAAAGGGTTACCGGTTCTCATCACGTACCGAATGCTAACACTGCCCTATATGGTATATTATATATTATAGACTTGCGTGTACGCGTGTTACAGTTTAAAGCGGAATGTGACAAACGAGCAAACAGTCCGCGTTTGCTCGTTTGTCACATCTACAAAAAAACGTAAAAGTGGGTGCCAAAATTTTTCATATATACGTTGGTGGTAGGGTTGACACCTTTTTTGACCAAATATAGTATTTTTCCCAAAACAGATGCAAAAATATAGTACTTTTGGGAAATTCAGGAAAAAAGGTACAATTTTTAATCTTTATGTACTTTTCCATAAATATTTGTTATTGCTCTTCGCTTTGGCGATCAATGAAATATAGGTTAATCCTATAATAATCCTATAATTACCTTTAAAATAATAATAGGAATCTGAGCAATTTAGATTCATATTAAAATAAATTAACAATTCATTTTTAATTAAATTAATAGCTACACACTATTTCTTTCTTCTTTCCATTTTACATTCATGCCGGAAAAAATATTTCCGCAAAACTTACTTCAGTAAGTAATTTAAGAGTAAATTTCAGACAGTTAATATAAAAAAGCGCTAAAGTGGATTTAGGGATAAAAATATAGTATTTTTCGTACTATATTATTTTTCTATAATATATAGTAAAATTGACTGAAATATAGTACGATACTACATATCCTATATACTTATCCGACACTATTCCGAGTTACTATAGTACACTGTGAGCGAGATTAGAATGGCTCTCCAGCACCTTAAAAACGGCAAAGACCCAGGCGAGGATGGAATCACAGCAGAGCTTCTGAAAGCGGGTGGAAAACCGGTACTTGATGCCCTTCAGAAGCTCTTTAATTCCGTCCTCCATGGTGGCACTACACCGGAGGCGTGGAGCAGAAGTGCAGTGGTCTTGTTCTTCAAGAAAGGCGACAACGCTCTCTTGGAGAACTACAGACCGATTTCCCTTCTGAGCCGCGTCTACGTGCTGTTTTCGAGAGTCATTACGAATCGTCACTTCCAGCCTCCCGAACAAACCGGTTTCGAAAAGACTTTAGTACCATAGACCACATACATACCCTTCGGCAAATTGTACAGAAGTCCGAGGTACAATTTGCCACTATGTTTGGCGTATATAGACTATGAGAAAGCCTTTGATTCCGTCGAAATTTGGGCGGTGCTGCAGTCTCTTCAGCGTTGCCAAGTTGACTGTCGATATATCTAAGTGCTGAAATGTTTGTACAGTAGGGCTACGATGGCTATCCGAGTACAGAACCAGAGTACGAAACCTAACCAATTGCAGAGAGGTGTAAGACAGGATGACGTAATATCCCCGAAACTCTTCACCGCAGCATTGGAAGGCGTTTTCAAGCTACTGGACTGGAAAGGATACGCGGTATTAACATCAACGGCGAGTACATCACTCACCTTCGATTTGCCGACGATATAATCCTTATGGCAGCATCGCTGGAGGACTTAAGCACTACGCTAAATGACGTCAATAGTGCCTCCCAACGGATAGGTCTTAAGATGAACATGGACAAAACAAAGATCATGTATAACCTACCTATGAGGGCTGCACCCGACTTTGATATATTTGCGGATAGTTGGAATGTGCTTGTTTACGATTTTATGAAAGCAATGATATATAATTTGTATTTTTCTTAGTATAGTTTTATTTATAGCATAGTTTATTCTTATGTGCCTTTCAAAATTATTAATTACTGTAATTGGATTGTAATTAAGTAAATAAATAAAATAAAATAACGTCCATGTCACACCAATGCCGGTAGTTATTGGGAGCATTAAGCTCGAAGTTGTTGACAAATATGTTTACCGGGACAAAAGTCCGACTAGGTAAGTCCAACTGACCGAGAGGTCAATCGACGGATTCAACTCGGTTGGGCAGCGTTCGGAAAATTACGGCTCATCTTCTCGTCAGGTATACCTCAAAACTTGAAAGCGAGACTGTACAACCAGTGCGTGTTGCCAGTGATGACCTATGGAACTCAGACGTGGTCCTTCACTGCTGGCCGTATAAAGCTCAAGCTCGCTCAGCGAGCTATGGAGAGGGCTATGCTCGGGGTTTCTCTGCGTGATAAACTTAGAAATGAGGATATCCGCAGTAGAAGCAGAGTGACCGACATAGCCCAACGGATTAGTAAGCTGAAGTGGCAATTGGCCGGCCATATAGCTCGAAGTACCGATAACCAATGCGGAAAAAAGGTTCTCCAGTGGCAGCCTCGTACCGGCAAGCGAAGTGTAGGGCGTCCCCCCACTAGATGGAGTGACGACCTGGTAAGACATGCAGGAAGTCGATGGGTGCAGGTGGCTCAGGACCGTGCTTTGTGGCATTCCTTGGAGGAGGCCTATGTTCAGCAGTGGACTTGTGAAGGGCTGTAATGATAAATAAATATAGTTAAATACACAAAACTTTATCCCCTACTTTTATACCAATAGAGGTGAAATAATTTTCCAAATTTATTTGGGTTTACCTCTGATATTAAATAAAAATAATCATTAAAATCGGTTCACATTTAAAGCAGATAACTCGTATGACATAAACATAAAAAAACGTAGTCAAAATCACATAATCTTTTTAACAGAGAGTATGTTTTTTTTTATTAAAACTAGGCTCACTCTTAACGTCCATCTGGCAAAGATGAGGTCTACGATGGAGCGAGTTAGCCCAGGAGAAGCCTGAACTGCACGCACCTTGAAGAAGTTCAGGTTATATGCACTCGGAAAAACAGACGCCGGCAGGGCATTCCACTCCCTGGCTGTGCGCATTATGAAAGATGACTTATAGCGCTTAGTGCGAATATTTGGAATATCATCGAATTGCACGTGCGTGCGTAAATATAAGAGAAAAGTCAGCCTTAACTTTTTTAATAATGTTAAAATCCCAGTAAAAAAGAAAAATAAACAGCTCTTACTGAATACTTTTGATTGAAATGTAACAAAATGTTCGCTTGAAGCATTGTAAGCTCTGAAAGTAGAGATAATCTGTACACACGCACATTTGCCAAGGGTAAAGATGACTATAAAAAAAATTGTCTTATTTATTTACAAATAATATGAATGGCCTATAGTTAAGAATTTTATCGACACTAGCGGCTTCGGGCGGCAGCACAGATATTGTCATGACAATAGTCAACCAAGCAGCTATATCGTTTACAGTAGAAGTAAAATATTCTACTAAGAACCACGCAGTTACGTACAACATCATCATCATCATCATTACAGCCCTTCACAAGTCCACTGCTGAACATAGGCCTCCCCCAAGGAATGCCACAACGCACGGTCCTGAGCCACCTGTATCCATCGACTTCCTGCATGTCTTACCAGGTCGTCACTCCATCTAGTGGGGGGACGCCCTACACTTCGTCCGCCGGTACGAGACCGCCACTCGAGAACCTTTTTTCCCCATCGGTTGTCGGTTCTTCGAGCTATATGGCCGGCCCATTGCCACAACATATGCATCTAGAATCATTATGCAACCAGCAACATTGTTTAAGGTGCATATGGATGCGTCCAGTCGTGAACTTTCACTAACTGATAAAGAAAGAAAGAAGAAAGATGCGTGCGTGAATGCGTGTCAAGAAGATTGGAACTTACTTAGTTTCTAATTTAAAAAAAAGACATGGCTCATATATTCATATTCTATCCTTTAAGAAAGCAGATTGATTAGATTTTATTTAGTCAAAAATAAAATAGTACAGAATTATAAAATATTAATTAATAAATAGAACAAAATTTTAGGAAAATAAAATATAACAACCGCTTCCAATTTAAACGTGGTAGAGCCATGCTGCAGCTATAATTATTAATTGTATAGTTGTAGCATCAATGGGTCGGCTCGACCGGGTAAGTCCACGCTTTTTTTGTCCACACGTTAAAATCCATCAAGCCGTTTAGGCTACAGAGTGTGACAAGGAAATAGACGTGAATGGACGTTTTGTACGTGGTAGAGCCACGATGCAGCTACGTTATGGCTGTATGTAAAACAGCAGCTTAATGCTGCTGTGTTTCCTGTAGTGAGAGTAGAGAACCGGAGAACCTTTTTGCTGGAAACGAGGCATTCCATCTTAGTCCTCAGGGGTGACTACGCATATGCATTTTGATTCTTAATCGAGGAGAAAAGTAGATGTCTATGGGCCGCAGCTTCCACTTAGCATCAGGTGGACTGTGTTCGTTTGTCACCCTTATTCTATAAAAAAAAGACAGACATACTCTCGAAAAACATTACCCTTCTTCTGGGGCAGTCGGGTAAATATCCTTACAGAAATAAGGCCTGTGCCGTACCGTGTAAGGCGTATATATTGCTTGTTAGCATTACCTTTTAAAGGCTGTTTAATTATTATTTCACGACCGACAATAGTCGGATTTTGGTGTCAAACTGCAGAGTGGTTGACCTTGCTTTAACCTTATTTAAATTGCCGGAAGTGTCACTAGCGGAAATAGAACTGAACTAAATTCAAAAACCCATTTTTTAATTTCTTCCTTACTTCATAGGACGGATATTTGCCATAGTTGCCACACAAGGCAGCGGGTTGGGAACCATAGTTTTTTATGATTTTAAGCTGTTATCAGAATTATGCTGCTGACCATCTCCTGTTACATTTCCCACTGTCTCCTCTTACGATTGTAATTGCGTGCCACCCCTGAGGACTAAGGTGGAATGCCTCGTTACAAGTAAAAATGTCTCCGGTTCTCTACATTTACCATACGAAAAATAGCGGTATTAAACTGCTATTTCACGTTGGTATTTTGCGTGAACGGGGTCCTTCTCCAGTTGAGCCATTTGTGCTACAACCACAACCATAATATAGCTGCAGCGTAGCTCTACCATGTATGAAAACTTCCTGATAAAAGCTCAAAACATTTAATAACTGTAGTTGCCAAGCCGGTTGCCAAACGTGGTAACTATGGCAAATATTTCACCCTCTGAGGCAATCTATGGTGAACGCTCTGTAATGATTGAACAAATGTTAAATGAAACTATGTTTTTTTTATATCACCTCATTTGCCTCACTTAGACTATATAAAGAAATAACGTTTAGAGAAACGTTAACTTCCAAAATGTTATTAAAACTAATTTAAACTTTTGTTACGCTAAGACGTTTCGATTTAACACCTAGGATATTATCACCGCTTACCACCAGGTGGGTTTGTAGCTAGCTCTGGCTTATAATAAGTAAAAAAAGAGTATTGATAGATTTTTAATAATTTTATTCGATTATATTATATTTTTAATATTGTATATTATAAGTTTTGAGTATTTTTTGCCTTGGAATATTTAATAATGGCGTGAACGTAAAAATATATACGCATCTATTTAATAGAATGTATGTAATCAACGTTACAAAAGATTTTAAGGGTGCGGTATGCGGGTGCCTCTAGGCTAATTACTACCTTTACACCATCCCCTAACTGCTTATCGACGCTTTTCCTAGAATACAAAATGACATTTTAATTACACCCGTACAATTTTCCCTTCGGTCATATACTTTTTAATTTATTAATTAATAAATTAAAATATTTTTTAAGCAAAACACATATACATATTTTAAAATACCTAAAATGTAGCGATTTTTAAACTCTTCAAAATTCCCGAATTTGAATGAGAAAAAGATTTTTGGTTGGTTTTGGTTTCTTTTATTGCTTGCCAGTAATAATTAAAAATTTCATGTTTTTTTATTATCTGAAAGAACGTTAACAGTAAAAAGAAAATACAGTAGGCACTACAGGTAATACTAACGTTAGCTGCTCGGTGCTGGCCGGTGAATGGCGTCCATCATCCCGCACACTACCCAGCACCCCATCGGAACCACTCATGCAACACAATAAAAACGCACTTAATCACAAAAATATTCCCACGAGAGCCCTAACACTGGACACTATAACATCATTGATTACACCACTATATTATTTTTATCGATACCGGGAAATGGCAACGTCGTGTTGGGAATTGCAGTTGTTTCAAGAGTACACGAGGCGCGCTTTCCGAGCGGTCGCCATGATGATTTGAGGGAGTGATTCGCGCGCGCGCCAATTATGACGCTGTGTTGCAATATGTATTTTTTACCCCTTTTCTGTGGTCATTTATACGCTTTTAAAGTTTAGATCAAGTTATCTCGAAATGTAAAATCAACATTCTCAATACTTTCAATCGCAAAATTTATCGTAATATTCTTTGGTCCAGCCCAAATTCAACAGAAGTTAGCTGTTTGTTGTTACTATTTTTAATATACGTTTTGTAATTACCTTTTTTAATGTTTTTTGTTATATTTTGTTACATTGATTTATGTGACAAAAACTAATTAATATTCATTTATTTTTAGGACCTTAAGGTAATTATATGTATATTATATAATAATTTACAACGCAACGGGTTTTAAATCACTACTGTACTTACTCCAAAACTTAATTCTATAATCGTTTTACTTCTATTGAAAACTAAATAATTTTAATTTTACTGAATAGGGAACTTAAATTTATAATCTGGTATCCCCACAACGCATGCGCGACGTGCAACCACTGCAATACGACGTCGTGTGATAGGAACCTATTTTTACATTTCTTTGTGAGCTAACAGGAATAATTATAGTTCCGACTTGAGATAAAATATAACCAAATGTAGCCGTGTCCCATTGTTAAAACCATTACTTCATTTTTCGAATTTAGAACAGGATCTTAATTTTCACAAACTGCAATACGTCCTGCGCTACTAATGATTAGTCCGTCAGTGACCAGCATTTGTTTTAAACACTTATCATACAAAATTAACTTTGAGTAAAAAGTAAAAAACAACATCATAAAACTAAAAACAATTAACGAAGTCGCTGCTATCATAGATACACATCAGATGACAATCTCAATAGCGGCTAATTATTACCTATGCCACTCTTAAGGGTAATTTTTTATCCAAAATTTAATAGGACCACCCCTGAAGTCTAACCTATTTAATAAAAAACAACCATCAAAAACATACAGTCGAATTAAGAACCCCCACCCCTTTTTTTGAAATCGGCTAATAACATAAATTAAAAACTATACTACAATATATTATATAAAATTAATTTGGTTAATATTTAGAAGTCGGTATTTGCAAGTGTTTCTTAGAACCCAATTTACAACCACTTCCTCTCAAAGAATCGAAAGTATATTCACCGTGCTCAGCAGAAATCTGATAATTAATGTAACCCGGTGCATAGGTGAGGAACATAGGTGCCACTACGTTCAAAGACTCATATAAGATGGCCGCATAATATCAGACCACACATTATTTATTATTTATTTATTTATTTATGCTTTATTTGCACACCAAGTAGAAAAAGGCGGACTTAATGCAACAGGCCATTCTCTACCAGTCTACCTCCAGGCTAAGCGGAGAAAATATTGTGGGTGCAAAGTGCAAACAGCTAAGTAAATAATATCTATGTCTACATAATACAACTAATAATTACTACTACATACTAAGATACATAATATAAACATAAATACACAAATATATTATGTAGATATACATACAGTATATATATATATATATATATATATATATATATATATATATATATATATATAAAATTAAATATAGCTGTTTCATCAAAATGAAATGGAAATCCACAAACTACTCCTGCAACGTTAGATAGTGATTCCAGAGCAAGCGTTTGAACGATGCCTTGCTCGTGGCTGCACGTACACTGCCCGGTAACTCGTTCCATAATCTTACTGCATGAGGAGTAAAAGATTTGTGTAAAAAGCTAGTGTGACAGAGGGGAACATGGAGGTTAGATTTTTCCGTAGAACGGAGACAACGATTATGGGTATCACCCTGATACTGAAATTTGCATTTCAGATATTCAGGGACAAACGGATCGTGTAAAACTGAAAATAATGTGCACAGTATTCTGAAATATCTGCGATAGCGGAGAGGTAGCCATTTAAGCTGAGAACGATAAGAGGAAATGTGGTCGTATTTACGTAAACCGAAAATGAAGCGTATGCAATTATTGAGAAGTCGATCCAGTTTGTCTTGAGACGATACAGATAACGCAGAGTGTTAGTGACCTTTTTGCTCACTTCATATATTATATGCGGTCGCCAACTGAAGGTGTTGTCTATAATTATTAACATAAAATGTCCTCCTCTTCTTGAACCAATGAATAAAAAAGTTCCTTATAAGCACCCCAGCACATATCTAGTATTTCATGCAGCGAGACGTATTTTATAATTAATTGTTACATTTAGGGTTCCGAGCAGCAAATATATTCCTTTAAAAATCAAGTATTAATTTGAAACATATAGCAAGTTTTTTTTTTGCCATCTACTAGGAATATTTTTACAGATAATAACCAAAGAGAATATAATCACTACGTTTAATAATAACCTCGAAAATACTATAATATTTGATATAAAAAGATGGTAAGCCTAAACCCACACGACCAACGGGCTGAGAGAGGTTAAATCTTCTTAGAAATACCATGCATTCACAGGTGTGCATACTTGGAATGGCACGCAGTTCACTTGATGGTAAGTGTCTACCGCCGCCTATGAACAACTGCAACACCAGGGGAATCGCAAGTGCGTTGCTCGCCTTTGCTAAAGGCGTAAGCTGATTTCTTGATTGTCCCTAAGTCGTATCGGTCCGGAAAATGTTAACGATTCCACAAAGAAGTCCTGCGAAGAAACCTCCTAATAAATCGCACAGTGGCGGACCGCCAGCATACAGATGGTGTGGATGGCATCGTGAGTTTGTCTAACAGACTAAGAAACATTTAACCCTTGTGTTACTCATACTCATGTATTCATTCATTCATTCATAAACGTTCGTTGTCAACTATTTTTTTTATTCAGGAAACCAACAGCTTTGATACATTTCACTTACTACACAATTTAAAATCTACATAGCTATTAAAAGGTATTCGCATTTGGAAAAATACTTAAAACGACACCTTCTTAGTCCTCAGGAGTGACAACGCATCTGTCTTATGATTCTTAATGGAATTTTAATGTACAATATCTATATGGGTCACAGTATTCATTTGTACAGGTGACTGTGTGCTCGTTTGTCACACTTACTTTTCTACCGGCTTCAAAAAAGAGACGGTACTCAATTCGAGTGTATGTTCTTTTTTTTATTTTTTTTTTATTTGTGTTACCTCATAACTTTTTTCTGGGTGAACCTATTTCGATGTGGTCCCATATAAAGGTTTGACCAATAGTTTTTGAGTTATTCTTAATAATTTATATTGAAGTCAGTTGTACAAAATTTTTATTTTTTATTATACAGTACAGTAGTGTGATTAACAAATAATGTTTTTTTCTTTATTCAATCCTAAACGCACCATTAGTTATGAACCGACGGTCTGCATACTTAAATTGAAAAAAAACCGTATATACGCTCGAATTATAGAAGACTTGCACTATTGCACTTAATCTAACCGGAGACACTTATTACTAAAAAAGAGGCATTCCATCTCAGTCGTCACGGCTGACAACACCATCAGCATTTTGATTCCCAAACAAGATGTAGATGTAGATGTAGATGTCTATGGGCCACAGCAACCACTTACCATCAGGTGGACTGTGTGAACGCTTGTTACCCTTATTCCATAAAAAAGTTAAGTGTTTTGATATAACATTAAATGACTTACGGTTCATTGTTATTTTTATAATTTTTGCGTGGTAGAGTCACGCTATAGCTATATTATGGTTGTAGCACGAATGGGTCGGCTCGACCGGGGAAGGCCCACGCTCTCACAGAATACCAGCGTATAATAGCAGCTTTATGCTGCTGTGTTTCGTATGGTGAGTGTAGAGAACCGGGGACCCTTTTTACTGGATAAGAGGCATTCCATCTTAGTCCTCACGGGTGACAACGCATCTGCATTTTGATTCTTTATTGAGGATAGATGTAGATTGCTATGGGCCACAGCAACCACTTACCATCAGGTGGACTGTGTGCTCGTTAGTCACCCTTATTCTATAAAAAAAAAACCTTTTTACTGGAAACGAGGCGTTCCATCTTAGTCCTCACGGGTGACGAGTGATGAAGGATCTGCATTTTGATACGTAATCGAGTATAAGTGTAGATGTATATGGGCCACAGTATCCACTTACCATCAGGTGGAATGTGTGCGTTTATCACCCTAACCTACCCAGACGGACTCCTAGGCAGAAAAGGAGTTCTACTACCTAATGAACTCGAAGGATCTCATTTTTTAGTTATTGGTATTTGAACAAGGTAAGAAAAAATACCAAAATATTCTATCCATCCATCCTTTACAGCCTATAAAAGTCCACTGCTTAACATAGGCATCCGTGTATCGGCGATGTAAAAGAGTCCACTACACCATATCATCTCGTGGGTGTCGTAAGAGGGATAGAGGTACACTGATACAGGAAATGAGCAGCAGCATCTTTCTGACAACAATTCAAAATAATAAAAAAACATGTGTGCAGTTCACACGCGGTAGAAGTGAAACCTTCAGAGAAGGAGACCAAGATAATAGGAAATACTGTATACTATCTCTTTCTCTCGTAAGCTAAATTCTATAGATGTATATGTTTGTCTCTTTTTGGTGTCGCTTTCTCGTTTCATCGTGTTTCAAATCATAACGATTCTAAAGAAGATTTCACTTCAAAGGAATGGTTACCAAACCGCCGCCTTGCGTAGCAACTATTACTAATATCCGCCCTATGAAGTCAGTAAGAAATTAAGTTTCGAATGGGCTTTTGAATTTAATTCAGTTTGATTTCCGCTGTTGACACCTCCGACAATTTAAGTCAGGTCAAAGGAAGGTCAACCACTTTGCAGCTTGACACCAATTATTTTTTTTAGGATAGGGTGACAAACGAGCACACAGTCCACCTGATGGTAAGTGGTTGCTGTGGCCCATAGACATCTACATCTATCCTCGTTTGCGAATCAAAATGCAGATGTGTTGTCACCGGTGAGGACTAAGATGGAATGTCTCTTTTCCAGTAAAAAGGGTCTCCGGTTCTCTACACTCACCACACGAAACACAGCAGTGTTAAGCTGCTATTTTACGCTGGTATTCTGTGAGAGCGTGGTCCTTCCCTAGTCCAGCTGACCCATTCGTGCTACAACTATACTACTAATATAGATGCAGCATGGCTCTACCACGTATAAAAACTCCGACTATTCTAGAGTAGAACAACACAATATTAGTTAGTTTTGTGTGACAGCCGTGTTGTGGCGTTGTAAGAATATCATCTATTCCATAACATCCCGTGGGTGTCGTAAGAGGCGACAGACAAAAACTTAAACAGGAAATGAGCAGTACCATCTTCCTGATAACAACTGAAAATAATAAAAAGTATAGTTGCCAACCTGCCGCCTTTCGTAGCAACTATAGCAAATATCCGCCCTATGAAGCAATAAATGGGTGAGGCCTATATTTTTACACGCACTTCATGAAAACAATTTACTCAAATAGATAGAGAAAGCATGAAATTGGACACCTCGCCACATGTCATGTAATTTGAGTACTTTATTGGATTGCCAGTATAAGAGTTTTTAGCTACGTCCGACATATGAGGGAAAGGAAACATAAAAAAAAGACTGGTATTTAATTTGAACTTAACATAATATACAATATTTTATTATATACAATAGTAAAAACTATAATAAAAAAAAAACTAAAACTAGTAATTTAATTATCAAACAGTCCTACTGCACGCGGTATCGTGCCAAGAACGCTGGCTGCGTTTCCCCGCTAAATGGCTATACTTAGCCTTTGAGCGAGAAAAGAGACAGCCCTCTTATCCCAGCAGCAACGACCAGCCGCGGATGGAGTTCCTTTAAGAACTTTACCGCACGTGAACCCCACGGACCGATAGTCTCTACAGCAAATGGCACAAATATGTAGTCATCTCTCAGAGACTCATATTTGCGCCACTTACTCAGTTCAGCTGCCTCTGATGCCGCCCCGGCTCTAAACGAGGTACCCCTGAGATGAGAGGCCGCCAAAGTATCTACGCAAGTAGCATCCCACACTAGGGCTTTACCTCTCTCCCAAGGGACCAATGTCATACCGTCGGGTCTCCTGCCATCGTCTCTAAATATTCTACAAGGCTCTAAAATCGAGGGAACATTTATCAAGAGCTCTTCGGATGACATCGTTCAAAGAACTGTGTCGTGAAAACCTACCAGCACCTTTCTTACAAGAAAGTCCGTGGAGCCCAAACTTGTCGACGCTGCTACCACAAGGGCACTGATGGGGTTGACAAATCGCCGCTCCTAGGCGGATTCCTACAGCGATGCGCAAGCTTTCCCCATCAAGTAATGTGCCGAGATTACTTGATGGTAAAGCGTGTAACCAGTGACTAGATACCTTAGTCGAAACAGCTAGAAGGCGTGCCTTATCTTGGTCACTATGGAAATTATGAAACAAATCTTTTTGCACCCTCTGTACCAACGGAATATTCCACTGTTTTTGTTGGTTAACTTCAAAACGTGGATTATTTTCGCAGGGACAGAGCGTTTGCCATGTATCTGCAAAGCACAGGTCTACTTTATTATTTAAAATAATGTTACATAAATTACTGACACTATGCACGGAAGCAAGGAAAGCAGGCAATGCAACGCTAGAAATATTTCTCACACCAATACCACCAAATTTTATATGTAAAGTAGCTTGAGTCCAGGCTTTTGTATTTAAAGTTAAATTTAGAATTTTTCCTATAGCTATTTTAAGATTATTATCAATATCTTTTAAAATATCCGAACATTTCCAGACTGGACTCGAGCGGAGTAAGTATGTAAATCTAGGTACAAGGAGACAATATTTTGAGATAGTAAGCGCAATGTGGGGGCTTAATTTATACAATTTATCAACGTGGTTTAAAAACTGATCAAATTTTGTTTTTAAAACAGGTTTAATACTATCGTCAAACAACGGGGCACCTAGCAGGTATAGTGATTCCGTACTGACAGTTTTTATTCCTGGATAAATATGATTGAAATTTTGAATTAAAGTGTCTCTGTGAGAAGTAGATAAATTATTGGAAAAAAATATTTCACATTTATTGCTATTTGGTTCAAGACCAATATTTTTAAAATTTCGAAAAATATAAGTAAGATCACTGAGGACGTCATCTGCTCTACCTCCCAGTGTACCGTCGTCCAGGTACCAGACATTCAGCTTGTATTTCAAATTTGAAATAATGGGTTGAATTCCCAAACTGAAAAGTGTTGGACTAGGTCACCCTGTTGAACACCGACTGCAGAATCGATAACATGGTTTTCGTAAAATAAGTTAGTATTTTGTCTGTAATATTGCCAAATGAAGTGATAAATTTCAGGGTATTGTTAGCCACTTCTTTCAGCAGGTATCGATAGAGTTAAAAGCATTCCTTAGGTCAACCTTCACAAGAACATCTGCATCAGAGTTTGTTAAAAATGTACGCACTGAATGTACCGCCGCCTCACAGCCACCTCTATTGCCAAAGCCTAGTTGATTAGGCTGAAATTTTGTCTTAAGGTTAGAGATTATGTGCCTGCAAGATAATTTTGAAGTTAAGCGTCGAAATGTGGAACCAACGGCAATAGGACGGATACCGTCATCCTTTTTTTTGAAGGCACATAATCTTGCCCCATATAAGAATGGAATGAAATTTGGATTAACATTACCAGAAAGCATAAAGTTACATAATTTTGTAATGTCATTAAGAAGTACTCCGCCGGCGTCACCGGTAGAAGCGCTTACAAGATCTTTAAGATGTTGAGGCGTAATTCCGTCAATGCCGCCAGCAGAGCCATTCGAAAATGACATAATTGCTTCTAAAGTGTCTTTTCCAGAAATTTGTAAAGGTTGCATAGAAGTCTTGGGAGGCAGCGGTAAACCCTGAGAAGGATTTACCGAAGGATGCTTCTGACGAAGGCTTTCAAGAGTTTCGACATTACGAGGAGCCAGGATGTCGTCTGAGAATAAAATACGGGATGCATTTTTTAAGTCACCATCCATTACTTTCGACTCAACTACTTTTTTTAAATCAAATTTAGGACGTGGTCGAGATAAATGAGTATTAATTGGGTAATCTAAATTTTGAAAAGATGTCTCTTTTAGTTGAGACGTAATTGATTTATTTATTGTTTTATCAAAATGAAAATGGGAATACGCGAAAGTAAATAATTTTTGCCTACTCTTTTCACTATTAGTGAAACAATTTTGAATAGTGCATGACAATGCTTTAGCAAGCTGCATCCTCGCACCTCTAGGAATTCTTTTAACTACTGGTACATTACGATGATAAATGTAAATTTGCTCCGAAAAAAGGGAAAAATTTGTGTCATTAGAGGAATTACTAATAGAGTTATGAATTTCTACGGTAGGCTGTGAAGCCGAAATACTTTTACTATGGCATCGTTTGATACGTATATTTAATCCCCTTTTACCTTTAAACAGCCTACCGTCGGTACAATTTTGACACTGTAGGAAATCCGGCTGTGAATGTAGCGGAGCGGAGATATTCATTAAAAAATCTAAACAGATCTCTACAGCACTCAAAAGTCTTTATATTACATAGCTTCATATTGACTTGGAAATGTGCTGTATCCCGCATCTTTCCCTGAAACACAATCATTTACGGCCTAAATAAAAGCACTTTTATTTAGGCCGTATGAATGAAATATTATCACATTACTTCCCTGGATTTATTCCATATTGATAAAAATTGTATGTAGTTGTTATGCTTTGACAGTTGACAACGACGCAGTAAAAATATTTTCCTTTATAAATGAGTATTATGTCTGAAATCAAAAAATAATTATTACAATAACTGTCTTATATATTTACTAATCTTATTGTTGAAATTTGTAAGCCAGAATTGGCCTCTAAATAACTTTAAAGTCAGGAATTTTATATGAAACAAAGAAATTTTTTTATTATTTTTTGGTACGAAATTCCTTATCGCACTGTACGAATTTGACGGATGGGGGCTAGGCGAGAAAAAGTGTAAGATTTTTCTTGGATTTTTCCATCACGACCCCCTTTGTATAGTGCGAACGAGATGCAATAATATCCATCTCCTCGCACTTTTTCTTATCTGTCCATGAAAGAAATATTATTTTAAATGACGCTTCATTTTAATAGACGCTAGTAATTCATTTATTTGTATTTGTTAATCAATAATATAATACGTTTATTAATAATAATATACTACGAAAGGAACTTCGTTCCAACCGAGTGTTCCACGACACTCACGCATGTTTTTTTTACTATTCGTTAGTGAGATTTTTTATTTTTTATTGCCACGTATAAGGAAGGGTGTTAGAAAACGTTTTTGCCTACTGATCGACCCTTACGATTACGAATGTGTGCGTGCGCAGTAAAGTCAGTTAAAATAATTCATTACCACGCATTTTGAAATTAAAAGATAAAAAGGACGGAATGTTTGAGATTTTTTTAAACTAATTTTTCTTCACCATTTGCCTATATTACTTATTCTCAACCTTCTCTACAAATTTGGCCGGTTATTGCAAAATAACCCTGTATATATTACGGACACCTGTAGCCACCTTCAAACAAAGAAAGCGAAAGATACATTATTACCTATGAGAACTAAGATGGAATGTGAATATATTGGGATAATATAGAAAAAATCATTTAGATGTGATTTTCTATTATATTATGATTTCGTTAGTTACAACGTTGTTTTTTTTTTCAGAAATAAATACCATATTTATAAATTAGGTTTAAAATTAATTCTAACCATTGTGTCAAAGTTACAATGTTACAGTCTATATACGTCCCACTGCTGGGCACAGGCCTCCCCTCATTTCTGAGGGGGTTTTAGGGCAAGTAAATGTCCGCCGCAATTGGGGCAGCCAATGCGTGTTGGCGAACTTCACATGTCTGTAAAATTTTTTTTTCTTATTTCTCAGACATGCAGGTTTCCTCACGATGTTTTCCTTAACCGCTGAGCACGTGGTAAATCAGCACTTAAAATTGCAATTAACAATTTCATTGGTGCCGGCGGGGATAGAACCCAAGTTGCCCGCGTACTGTAACTTTACAGCGAGCGCTAACCATCTGAGCTACCACGGCTCTTTCTACCACGGCACGGTTTTAAATTATTACCATCTATATCTATATCTATACTAATATTATAAAGAGAGAGTGCGAATTTTGTGAGTTTGTATATATGTGGAGTATAATCTCCGGAACCACTGCACCTATTTGAAAATTTCTTTTAACATTTGGAAGACACATTATTCCAGATGGGCATAGGTTACATATTATGTGTATATATGTATTATGGCCAAAATTCATGATGATATTTCAAGTTAACTAAGTCGTAAAAAGTCGTGCCTCTTGTGAGCTTTCACAGCGTGCGCTGCATCAATAGGTAAAGTTGTATGAAAATAATGTATAGCTGAATTGTTCCTCTTCAAAAGTTCTAAAAGAAAGTCTCTAACAGCATATGTCTATCTTCTAAGGATAACTCACAATATATACTAATATTATAGAGAGGGTGCGAATTTCAAGAGTTTGTATATGTGTGGAGGGTAATCTCCGGAACCACTTCACCTATTTGAAAATTTCTTTCAACATTTGAAGGGTAAATTATTCCAGATGGACATAGGCTATATATTATGTGTATATATGTATTATGGCTATGAGTTATGATGATATTTGTCAACTAAGTCGGAAAAAGTGATGCCTCTTGTGAGCTTTCACAGCGTGCGCCGCATCAATAGGTAAAGTTGCATAAAAATAATGTGTAGATGAATTGCTGCTCTTAAAAAGTTCTTAAAAAAAGTCCGACACAGCATATGTCTATTTTCTAAGGATAACTCACAATATATACTAATATTATAGAGAGGGTGCGAATTTCAAGAGTTTGTATATGTGTGGAGGTTAATCTGCGGAACCACTGCACCTATTTGAAAATTTCTTTCAACATTTGGAAGACACATTATTCCAGATGGACATAGGCTATGTATTATGTGTATTTATGTACTCGTATTATGGCTAAAATTGATGATGATATTTCAAGTCAACTAAGTCGTAAAATTTCGTGCCTCGTTAATAATTTAAATAGATAATAGTGACATCTATGAAAAATTTGAAAATTTAGATGATTTTCAGTTCATTCACTAATCTATATGCGATTATGGTGCCACCCAGATGCACCTACTAGCTAATACTAGATGGTACTTAGCTAATATTTCTAGATGCTTCCTTTCGTATGATATGGCCAAACGGACAATCAAAGGTGAATAAATTGACAAACGCTGACATATAAACGATATGGTCAGTAATAATGAGCTATATCATGAGATGGTTACCATTCATGAAATGGTCGGGCACTTTATGATATGATCAATTCAACGACCTGGCCACTACATAATATACTCGTATATCACATTACAGCTAAGAATAGCGCCATTTACTGACTGCTAAATAAATTAATAATAAGTAATTGATACAATTAAATAGAATGCTATTGAATACTTAAGCTGAACGCACATTTGTCCGCACCGTACGCATCGTACGCGCCGAGTTTTACTGATAGGCTCGCACATTTGCACGTACGCATCGTCCGCGCCGTACGCAAATCTTTTGTATTACCATTAATTTTTGCAGTTTTTTCCATCCACTGGTGTGAAACGGTACAGTGAAATTGATTGCTCGAAATCACTATGGAATGAAATATAGTAATAGCCTGATTATTGGCAGAGGAAGGAGAAAATAAAATTCGAAGAAAAAGAAGATTCTGGATTCATAATATTAATTTAAAAAGGCAATTGTATGGAGAATATAAAAGGGGTTAAATTTATTTAAAGACTTATTAGATGATGATGAACGATTTTTTAGATATTTGCATTTAACATACAAGAAATTTCAAGAATTGCTACATATACTAAAACCATATCTTTCTATGGAAAACTCAAGATTTAGAAGGCTAATTGAACCAGAGAAAAGACTTGTTGTATGTTTGAGGTAAGTATTTTTATTGATAATTAAGTAATCAGGTATAATTGGTATTTAAATAATTTATCACTAAGTATTCATATTGATAATCGTTGCAAAAAAAATTCAAATTATGTATAATTAATTACGAATTAATTAAAAGTTATAAAAATACAAAAATTATCACGTAAGTCTAAACCACCAGTTATGGAAAATCCACTAAGTTGGCAACATTAGACAACACCAGCACGCGCCGAACGCGCCGCGTTATGTGACGTCATCAGCATGCTTCCTTCAATATTTGGATACCTACCGCATTTTATAAAAGTCGGCGCGTACGGTGCGGGTGTAATGTGCGAGGTTTCATATGATTTCATACAACGAATTCTAAAATTCCGCGCGTACGGCGCGTACAGCTCGGACAAATGTGCGTTCAGCTTTATTCGCGCGGCGCGGCGCGGCGGCGCGATGGGTGGTGCGAAACCACTGGCCTCTTCAAGCATCGTCGCGTCGCGTCGCGTTTCTGTGTGAACTGACCCTTATTGTCATTTTTTCATTTCAAAACTGTTTGTCATTTATTAAGGTTAATAAATGTATCTCTCTGTCCATATGTTTACCCATATCTCCTATATAACCTATTTACTTTTATTTATTTTAATTAGCGTCCACAGCCCTACCAAGGCTATTGTTCAGTTTTCAATTTTCATCCATCCTTAGCCGTGTAGTGGTTCCTGGAGCCGTGGCAGCTCAAGGATCCTCGCCGGCACCAATGAAATTGTTAATTGCAATTTTAAGTGCAGATTTACCTACCACGTGCTTGGCGGTGAATGAAAACATCGTGAGGAAACGTGCATGTCTGAGAAATTAGAAAAAAATATTTCGAAGACATGTGAAGTTCGCCAACACGCATTGGGGCAGCGCGGCGGACATTATTACGTAGTTAATTATAATTTTTATTTTGTTTTTATTCCATATTGCTACACCTACGTCAAATTCTCACCACTCCATGGGTTGACTGGTAGAGAATGTCTCAAGGCATTAAGTCCGCTCTTAGTATTCTTTTTTAAAAAAAAAAACATTTCCTTGCCCTAAAACCCTCTCAGAAATGAGAGGAGGCATGTGCCCAGCAGTGCGACATATTTATAATTAATTTTAAACCTAATTTATAAACATGGTAATTATTTTTGAAAAAACACTAAGTTGTAACTAACGAAATCATAATTTATTAGAAAATTCACATCTAAACGATTTTTTCTTTATTATCCCTGCCGCCAAATAGCATGTTCCGGGCTGAAGGGTATATAAAACCAATATATTCACATTCCATCTTAGTTCTCAGAGGTAACAATGCATCTGAAGCTTTCTTTGTTTGAAGGTGCCTACAGGTGTCCGTAATATACGATTATACAGGGTTATGTTGAAATAACCTGCCAAATTTGCAGAGAATGTTGAGAATAAGTAATATAGGCAAATGGTGAAGAAAAATTAGTTCAAAAAAATCTCAAACATTCCGTCCTTTTTATCTTTTAATTTCAAAATGTGTGGTAATGAGTTATTTTAACTGAATTTACTACGCACGCACACATTCGTAAGGGTCGATTGGTAGGCAAAAACGTTGTTGCCCATAAATCACATTCAATTTGGGATAATTTCAAATAAAAGTGGAAGCCTTATTTACTCGTATTTTCAAAAACTGCAATAACGGTATATCATTATTTATATATTTGAACTTAAGTTTAAAATATGACTACTCTTTGAAAAAACACGCTGTATAGCTTATATATTTTATATATGTATAAGTAAAAGTTCTCTCATAAGCATTTCTAAGATAAACAACCATATTATATGGTAACTGGTTTTATTTTGTATTTATTTTAAAATCTATGGGAATTATATATCTGTACATTATATATTATGTTAAATTATATATTAAAATATAAAGTGAGAATAGAACAAAATCAAAATGATGTTATTTAAACCTTTATTCCGAAGAAATTTGAGATAAAGAGCGATTCTGTTTCCTTTGTTGTGGACACTTCGAGTCCAGGTCTTTTGTTGTATTTACTTCGGTCTCGGATTCCTTGGTTTAAGGTTTCTTTTCCTTCTTATTGTTCTTCGGAAGAACTTTCTTCGGATTCAGGTTTTTGTGTTGTAGTCGTCCCGATCTCGGGTCCCTTTGTTGTAGTTACTTCGGGTTCAGGTTCTGTTTCCGTAGTTGTAGGCGCGTCGGTTTCAGGTATTTGTATTGTGGTCGTCTCGATCTCAGGTTCCTTGGTTGTAGTTACTTCAGGTTCAGGTTCTGTTTCCTTAGTTGTAGGCGCGTCGGTTTCAGGTTTTTGTGTTATAGTCGTCTCGATCTCAGGTTCCTTGGTTGTAGTGACTTCGGCTTCAGGTTCCTTGGTTGTAGGTGCTTCGGTTTCAGGTTCCTTAGTCGTGGTTGCTGCTGTCTCAGGTTTCGTGGCAGGTGCTTCAGTTTCAGGTTCCTTAGTCGTGGTTGCTTCTGTCGCAGGTTCCGTGGCAGGTGCTTCGGTTTCAGGTTCCTTAGTCGTGGTTGCTTCTGTCGCAGGTTCCGTGGCAGGTGCTTCGGTTTCAGGTTCCTTAGTCGTAGTTGCTTCTGTCTCCGGTTCCGTGGCAGGTGCTTCGGTTTCAGGTTCCTTAGTCGTGGTTGCTTCTGTTTCAGGTTCCGTGGCAGGTGCTTCGGTTTCTGGTTTCTTGGAGGTTGTTGTCTCTGCTTCGGGCTCTTCGGTTTGCGGAGCAGCAGTGGTTGGAGGCTCGGGCACCCAGTCAAAATTAATCCCGGTCACTTCGTAAAACCAGTCATGGTAGTGACCAGGGCGAATAAAACCTGTAAAAATTTAGAGATTTAATTCAATTCTAAAATGGAACGATACTTAAACAAAGTTTTACCGGTACAGCCTTTCAAAAATCCTTTGCCGAACATAGGCCACCCCATAGATTGCCTTGCAGGGTGAATATTTATATTGTATAGTCACCACTCTGGGCAGGCGGATTGGCTACCGCAGTTGTTTTTAGTTCTAAAAAGACGTTGCTGCCCATCTACTGCTTTTTTTTCTGTCGCCTTCTTCGCACCCACGGAACGAAATGGAATAGTAGATATTCCGTATACTTATATATGCCACTACTACACGGTCAAACAGTTTTGGCTTCTCTATTGTCTTTTGTTTTCAGAAATCAACTGTGCGAAGCCGGGGCGGATCGCTAGTGCTATTATATAACTTTCAATGTTTTAAGATTTTTGGTAACATTTTAAAATAATCCATTTTTTTTGTGACAATAAATAATCATGTGAAATATTTTTTGCATGAATTATGCAACACAATTTGTATTGTTCAGAATAAATAAAAAAAAATATATGTACCTACCTAAGCGCACTTATTACAAAACTTGGTTTATTGGTAGTCTCGGGTTTAGAGGCCTTTGTCACGAAAGAAGTCTCTTAGCAGTGGCGCCAGTATTCGCGAAATTTGACGTTTGCTGTCAAATTACATACATACTTTACATTTCACTTCGCATATTTTCCACCGTAATCGTAACGGTATTACATCCTATTAACCACTGCTGAACATAAGCCTCCCCCATAGATTGCCTCATAGGGAGCATATTTGCCATAGTTGCCATACTTGGCAAGCGGGTTGGCAACCGCAGTTTTTTAGTCGTTACTAGGAAGTCGCTGCTGCCCATCTCCCGATTTGTTTTCCTCTTACGACACCTACGGGATGATATGGTGTAGTGGATATTCTTACACTGCCACTACACGGTAAATTACCATATTTTCCACGGGACTTCTTAATTAAAACAGACTCTACTTTAAACCTTAGACAAATTACAAATTACTTTTTGTAATGAGACAGAATAGGTTTATTCAGGTAATATACAATTCCTTACCAGCTGGGAAGCTAGTGTGGCAACCAGAAGCGGAGACGAAAGACGCAACTCCCACTTGTGTGAAAATACCGTCCTCGTCTACGACGACAAGAGGCCCACCGCTGTCACCCTGTCGACATAATATATTATTTTAGACATACATATCTGGCTGTTGCTAATCTTCCAAAAATCGGATTATTGATAGTTTAAAAAAATAAATGGTTGATTCCATAATATTAAATTTTTATATGTTTAACATAAAGAATTCTCATTAGGGGCCGTCCATTAATCACGTGAGGCTCGAAAAGGTTGGCAAAATCACGAAATATCACAAAGGGGGTGTAGTAAGATATCACGTGTATTTATTTTTTCGTCAAACGCGCGATTTCTAAAAAGCCGAAAAGCGGCGTGTAGTGTGACCTTGACAGAAAGTCTTGCTAATCCGTGGTCCGAGGACTATGTAAATTAAATATGTTCATGTTTTTGTTTTATAAGAGGAGGCAAACGAGCATGCGGCTCACCTGATGGTAAGTGGCTACCGCCGCCCATGAACAACTGCAACACCAGTGGAATTGCAGATGCGTTGCCGGCCTTTAAAAAAGGAGTAGGCTCTTTTCTTGAAGGTCCCTAAGTCGTATCGGTCCGGAAAAATCGCTGGTGGTAATCGATTCAACAAGGAAGTTGTGCGAGGAAGAAAACATCTGCTAAATCGCACAGTGGTGGACCGCCAATCATTCAGATGGTGTGGATGGTATCGGGAGTACTGCCGCGATGTGCGTTCGTGAAATTTGGCGGCTGGGATTAATCCGAACAATTCCTCAGAGCACTCCCCGTAGTAAATGCTAAAGAAAATGCAAAGGGATGCAACATCTCTTCGCAGCGCTAATGAATCGAGCCGATCGGAAAGAACTCGGTCGTCGACGATTCGAGCCGCTCTACGCTGGATGCGGTCAAGTGGAAGGAGCTGTTACTGGGGAGCCTCAGCCCAGAGATGGGAACAGTATTCCATGTGAGGCCGAACCTGCGCCTAGTAAAGTTGCAGGCGTTGTGCCGGCATGAAATACTGTCCCGCTCTGCTGAGCACGCCAAGCTTTTTAGAGGCCAATTTGACCTTCTCTTCCAAGTGACCACGAAACTGCACGTCACTCGATATGTCGACGCCGAGGATTCCGATACTGGCTGAGGAAACAAGGGGAGTGCCTTGAAACTGAGGAGATACGACAAAGGGGTTCTTTTTAGCGGTAAACGCGCAAACTTGTGTCTTCTGAGGATTAAACTGGACTAGATTTAGTCGCCCCCAATCCGAGACTTTGTTCAGCAAAGACTCGACTTCAGACACAAGTTTGTACCGGTACTCGGCGACGTTTTCCCGAAATATTGGTACGGCCGGTTTAGAGCATCACCAGTGCTGTCATCCGCATAGTAATGAATGTTACCAGTTTGCAACATATCATTGATATGCAGAAGAAACAGCGTTGGTGATAGCACGCAGCCTTGTGGAACACCAGTGTTAATAGGCTTGTAGTCGGAGCATGCACCGTCTACAACGACTTTGATGTCCGATCTGCAAGAAAGCTGGTGATCTAATTGCACAATTTCTCGGAAGCCCATAGAAGGAGCTTCGAAAGAAACAACAAGCGCGATCGAAAACCTTCGCCATGTGCAAACTAACGGCCAATGCCTCCCCCTTGGACTCTACTGCCTCCGCCCATCTATGAGTCAGGTAAACCAGAAGATCACCAGCTGATCGACCCCGACGAAAACCGTATTGGCGGTAACTAATCAGCTGGTGATCCTCAAGGTACCGCATGAGCTGTCAGTTTATAATAGATTCCATTATTTTGGAGAACAAGGAGGTGATGGCGATAGGCCTGTAGTTGGACGGGTCTGAGCGGTCGCCTTTTTTAGGGATCGGGTGGACAAAAGCTGTCTTCTATGATTTCAGGACTACGCCTAGGGAGTAGGAGTACCGGAAAAGACGCGTTAGAACCGGTGCCAACTCCGCAGCACACGTCCTCAGCACAATTGGGGGATTCCGTCAGGCCCACTCGACTTGTGGATGTCCAGGGAGAGGAGTGCTTTACGAACCGAGCGCTGTGATGTACTAGTACAATATATGTTTTTCGCATGATTACACCATTCCTTTAATATTATTTTTATGCCAGTCAAAAACAACCTGTAACCTTTCTGTCTAGACATTTTTATCATGGTCCTTAATTTCAGATTAAAATTAGATTATACTTTATACCTGTATTTAAAGATAATATTCCAAAAATTTTAGGGGGAAATTTGAGGGGGGAAGGGTTAAAAAATGCTAAAAAACATCACGTGATTAATGGACGGCCCCTTATCTTGCTGGTTCACTATATTTCATTTTCCTTTTCCTTTCCGCGTCTTTGAAACGGCCCAAGGGCTAACCCAGGCGCTAAGGTTGCAGAGGGGCACTTTCCATCACTGTTATTATACTCCATGTTTGTGTTTACGTATTTATATAAATAAAAACCAATTGCCGCATGTATGAAAGATCACATCATCAGCATCACTCGAGATCGGCTGGACCGATTTTGATAATTTTTTTGTGTGTATTTGAGTGGGTTCCTGGATGGTTTAAATTCACAATTAGACCCAGTAGGTAGCGCTGTTGTCGAGATCCAGAAATCACCCTGCGAAGCCAGAGCAGATCGCTAGTTTTAGATAAAATTAACATTACAAATACGTTTCAAATATTCGTCATCAAATTGTCGGACGAATATACACTTCTTACATGATATATTATTTTCACGCCCAAAATTATCACTGAAATATCCATAGTATTTGCTTATAGCCATGTTGCTTCTGAAAGTGTTTTTTAAAAAGAGATACGGCAAGTTCTCACTGATCGGATATCAGATTCGATATTTAATCGGATTCCAGAAGCCTTTGTTCGCACTAATCGGATGTCGAATCCGATTAAAGCTAGAGCCACGCTTCAGCTATATTATGGTTGCAGCACGAATATGTCGGTTCGACCGAGGAAAGACTACGCTCTCACAGAATACCAGCGTGAAATAGCAGCTTAATGCTGCTGTGTTACGTCTAGTAGGTGTAAAGAATCGGAGTTTTACCGGTAAGAGAGATTTAGATTTTAATTCTTGATCGAGAATAGATGTAAGTGTTTATAGGGAACAGTATCCACTTACCATCGTAGACTAAGTGCTCGTTTGTCACCTTTTACTACTTTACCTTTTAATAGGTGCAACAACTCCTTGGAGACAACTTCCCTACCAACCCTACTAGTTTCTTACCTATTTCTGCCGCCAAACAACAGTGGAGAGTATAGAAAATCAGTATAATTACAGGCTGTGAGGCATTCAATCGTATTCCTCAAAGGTGACAACGCATCTGTATCATTCTTTGTTTGAAGTTGGCTGAAGGTGTCCACGACCGCAGTAGTCACTTATTATCAAATACGCTGTAAGTTCGTTTGTCATTTATATTTCATAAAAAAAACGTTATTCCATAAAAATAAACTTTCGAACATTTCCAGGAGGCGATTGTACGATATACATATCGATGAAGAATATTTTGGGGCTGTTTACTTTTTGGTAATTTTCATTTTGGCCTTTTTCATTGATTTTGGCTTATGGGACAAAATCAATTAATTATTGGGTTTTTTTCCTGATAACAGCTCAAAATGCTTATGCCGATTTGAAGCGCCCTCATTGTCTGTACCGGGAACTAAAATTGCCATAATATTCCAAAGAATGTTGTATTATTTAAGTCGTATCTCTGTATTTTGAATTTTTAAACTAAAAAATGAAAGTATATTATGTGGTTTGATTATGTATGATTTTAGTTACATAATAAGAATTATTTTTAGTAATAATGAGTGTGCGTAATATGTAAAACTCGTTACCAAAAGGAAAGTGGGATAAAATATTCCACAAGTAAGTGAATTTGCAGCTAATATTAAGCAAATTAAAACGATTTGATATAGGTACTTAAAAATTTGTTACTAATCTTAATTCTTAATATCGTAATTACCAACATGTTTGGCCTTATATTACTGAGTTTTGATTAACAATAAAATTCGATAGGGTTGTCGAGTTCCTTGTCTATAATACTAATCGATGTTCTTTTTTACCCATATCTGTTCACAACCAAAGTCGCCGACAACATATAATTATCAAATGTTTATTAATTAACAGTTTTCCAACTGAACCTAAAATAAAATTATGACTAAAAAGCACAAAATGTGAATTGGCGTCCGAAAAAAAATTATTATCTTTGTTCTAAACACTTCACAGACGACTGTTTTATTGGACATGAGAAACGCACCACTTTGAAAAAGTGCAGTATACCCACAATATTTTCTGGTAGTACCAGTACCAGTAAGTATAAAAGTATTGGATTATTATTTCGAATGTTTTTTTTTTATTTTTTCTCTCCTTATTTTCCCCCAGACTCAAGGGCCATAGCCAAGTGTAGAAAGGTCGCCTGATGATGACTTTGTGTTTACAAGACGTAAGTTTGTTAAATCTTTATAATTATTATGACCTTATTATTGTATCAAGGGAATAAATTTATATTGGAACTGCAAACTTATTAATGTCCTTAGTGAGTTTGCGTGAGTTTAGGTGAGAAATAACTCCTCCCTGAACGGGTTCCCGCCTTTTCGTGGCGGGGGGAGGGGGGTGGTTAGTAGCCGTTGCTTGGTAACCCATGGTAAACGTAGGGCGACTCACATGGCTGGCCCGAAGTGAAGGGCTGGCCCAATGTGGCCACTCTGAGTGGGCTTGTCGAGCCCTTGGATGTGTGTTAGTTAGCTGCGGCTAGAGGAGAGTCCTTTCTCTATATCGCTGCAGCCGAGGTGGAGTCGCAAGGGAAGAGGATTGTTGGTATGCTAATGCGTCACTCGACTATCCTCCGCGACTTTGGCGGGACTGTAACACTTGGTGCTTCCGAGTGCTCGTTTTTTCTTGGCTCCATGGCCTCCAAATATCGGGCTCGAGAAGTCGGGGAGGGAAGTCCTCAACTAAGGAGGGGTCCTCGCTGGTGGGGCCGCGGATGTGCTTGAAACCGTTTCCGTGGCCGTGTCAATGTTTGGTGAAGGTGGAACATCATGGGGTTTTAGTCGGTGCAAGTCCGACATAATCCGTTCTTGCTCCCGCAATGCAGGTATGCGTAGGCATTTTCTCATTTGAAACCCGGAACAAAATCCGTTCTGTAGTTACGAATAAAAACGTAGTTAGATAAACGCAGCGTCGATCTTAGTTTTATATGAGGTATAAAGCTTGCGTCTAAGGCCTAGGTATTAATTGATACATTTATTTATTGTATGACTTTATATTAATATGATACATAAATAGAATGGACGTTACGGGTAGGCCTGGGTATAAATTTTTATAGATATATTTTTTCACACTGTCTTATCTCTATTATTAGTTCCGTGGACGTTAAATTCTGCTGTCAGCGCCAAAATGGAGAAAATCAAATCGCCTCATTATGTCACGGTGTATAGCCAGTCCATTTATAGAGGTCAGTGACGTCGATGTATAATGAACACAAAGAGCAAAGGTAATGTTTTTTCATCGACATCCGTCGAAAAAGCGACGGAAAACATACAACGAATTGTTACCAGTGACCAGAAGTAGCAACCGGCAACATAGTAACTACGGTTTCCTGAAAAGACATACAATATGAATCCGACTAGGAGCGGCGATTTGTCAACCACATCAGCACCCTTGTGGTATCAGCGTAAATAAGTTTGGGCTCCACGGACATTCATGTAAGAAAAGTGTTGGTAGGTTGTCCCGTCACGGTTCTTTGAACGATGTTATCCGAAGAGCTCTTGTCTCTATAAATGTTCCCTCGGTTTTAAGGCCTTGTGGAATATTTAGAGACGATGGCAGGAGACCCGACAATATGACTTTGGTCAATTGGGAGAGAGGTAAAGCTCTAGTGTGGGATGCTACTTGCATAGACACTTTGGCAGCCTCTTAGGGGTACTTTGTTTAGAGCCGGGGCTGCATCAAAGACAGCTGAACTAAGAAAGTGGCGTAAATATGAGTGTCTGAGAGATGACTATATATTTGTGTCATTTGCTGTAGAGACTATCAGTCCATGGGGTCCACGTGCTTGAAGTTCCTAAAGGAACTGTATTCGCGTTTGGTCGTCGCTCCTGATGATGAGATGGCTTGTTCTTTACTCGCTCAAGGGCTAAGTATAGCCATTCAACGAGGATACGCAGCCAGAGTTCTTGACACTATACCGCGGGGAGTAGGACTGAATGATAATACGTTAATACGTTTTTAGTTTTATTTTTTCTATTATAGTAATAAATATTATATATTATATATTTGAATAAATATTATAATATACAGCACTTTTTATGTTATAAACAGTCATGATCATAAACTCTTACATCTGTCACTTTGAAGGGTAAGCAGCGACTACGCTTCCATTTGTCAAGATCCTGACACACATCTCTCGATTATTTTACCTCCACATCTGTGGATACATGCTCCTCGGTTAAGAGTAAGTACTCCTTACTTGCCCCTTTATTGTATCGCCAATTTGATAAACTTTCGTCTCAGTCAAGGCTGTCCCTTGCCGCCTCTGCCACACTACTTCTCACAATATACGGGTTGCAAATTTGTATATAGGCTAGAGCATCTATACTGTTTATTGTGTTTGCCACGTATACAAAAGAATCTATATAAATAAAACGATAGAGGTTTGCAGTTGTGCGCTCATCACGGGAAAACTACTGGATAGATTTCAATTAGCAATAATTTTCAAAAAAAAATTATTGCGATATATTCATTTAATGTAAAGTTATTAAAGTTTTAAGAAACATTATATGTAACGAATTTTGTAAGCTAAATATATTTTTTGCTTGCGATCATTTTGATGTTTTTTCCCTCGCACTTACGAAGACTTTGTTGTATTAGTTAGTACCAGATAAAATTCGTACCTTGAGTCCAAGTGCGTCCCCAGCCGCTAGCCTGGAGCCTGATATCGTCGTAGTCCTTGTCCATGTCGACAGATGACTGCAGCCTGATCGGCTGAGCTCGAGCTACAAAACAACAACGCCATTAAAGGATATAGGAAATACAGCTGTTTTATTAGATGTCGATAATTAAATGCTATGCATGATATGATATGTATGTGATCCTAAGTTCGAATCTCCAGTCGGGCCAAAATTAATTATTGGGTTTTTCTGTCAAGAAAGTTTCAATAGCAGCTTGGAGTCTGGAAGATAGCAGTGTTGTACACCTGTACCTCGGAAAGCACGTAAGGTAATTGGTTCTGTGCCTGATCTCTCCCCGGTTGTGTCGGATTGCCATCAAATCGAACTAAGTGAGACAAAATAAAGGGGGCACCTATGTTTGCACACGCTCGTGCACTATTATCATGTCCTGCGCAAATGGCTAGTCGTAAACTAGCCGCCGTGACCGAAATTTGGTCTGGAGGACATTATTATTGGGTCCATTTCAAAATAGTAAATAGGTTTTTGCTATGCTAAGTCAGTGAGCTTTGCTACCTTTGCCTACATCACCACTAAAGATGTTAAAAATTAAATAAACGCTGAGGAAGAGAAGAAGTCTTGGCGGTCAGCCACCTCAGAGTCTATCTCGTGTAGAGGCGAAACACGTGTCGTATTGTCGACGGTGGTGTGGGGGTGGTGGTGCTGTGATTAGTGATGACGGGGATAGTGCACGCAATTGAGGGAGGGCGTGAGGTGCTCTTCAAACTAGGTAAGACACAAGATGCACTATACAGATTGTGGTAGGCCACGTTGCAGCTAAATTATAGTTGTAGCACGAATGGATCGACTCTACCGGGGTAGGATCACGCTCTCACAGAATACCAGCGTAAAATAGCACCTTAATGCTGCTGTGTTTCGTATGGTGAGTGTAGAAAACCAGATACACTTTTTACTGGAAACGGGGCATTCCATCTTAGTCCTCAGGGGTGACATTATTTCATTATTATAGGGTTATTTTTCAAAGAGTATCCAAATTTCAAACTTAAGTTTACATATATGAATAATGATATACCGTTATTACAGTTTTCGAAAATACGAGTAACGAAGGCTTTTACTTTTATTTGAAATTATCCCAAATTGAATGTGATTTATGGGCAACAACGTTTTTGCCTACCGATCGACCCTTATCAATGTGTGGGTGCGCAGTGAAATCAGTTAAAATAAATTACCACGCATTTTGAATTTAAAAAATAAAAAGGATAGAATGTTTGACATTTTTTTAAATTAATTTTTCTTCACCATTTGCCTATATTACTTATTTTGAACCTTTTTTGCAAATTTGGCCGGTTATTGCAAAATAACCCTGTATAGTAATATAGACATTGATTCTTAATCAAGGAGAAATGTAGATGTATATGGGCCACAGAATCAAATTACCATCAGGTAGACTGTGTGCTCGTTTGTCACCCTTATTCTATAAACAAAAATGTTCAAAATGGTCATTGATATCTTTACGAAACACAGCAGCATTGAGCTGCTATTTCACGATGGCATTCGCGTGGTCCTTCCCCGATCGAGCCGACCCATTCGTGCTACACCCATAATATAGCTACAGCATGTCTCTACCATGAATTAATGAAAATGAGTAAGCGTGATCAAAATTAGCCTGAAGAACATCATAAAGAATACATTATATCCACTACAACTTGAAAGATAGCTTACGAGTGTATTCGATGAACCGATTGAAATATATAAGACCGATGTCATGGGGCTGAACCACCGACTGGAGAGCCTCGATATACCACGGATGGTTGAAGTACGATGTAGTTTCGAAAATGCTCTCTGGTTTTGTGAGGTTCACCGTGCCGGTTCGGATCACGATCGACACACGTCTAGAAAGAAAATAACAAATTAAAGTATAATATATACAGTTTTAACAAGTTTTGTAGAAAATAAAACAGCGCTGCTACTCTGCCACAGTGATACACGCGGACTGATTAACAACCGAGATCTAAATCGCACTATCAATTTTCTATAATGTAAAGTGCCATATTACCTCACTAGCTAGCCCTGCAGACGTTGTTCTGCCCTTTCTAGCTAACGATGAGTTTCAGTTTCACACACAGACTTTTCTATAGACTTATTACACGTATAGCTAAATTCTTTTTAAGACTAATAGAACCATCAGCAGCCATTATGAAAATAAACTTAAAAAAGGAAAAGCATAACCCTTTTTTTTACTCTTTCGTAAGCGGAGTAAATGTTGCCTATATGTTATACACGATGATTTACTGCCTACCGTTACAGCCTGTTAAAGTCCACTACTGAGCATAGGACTCCCCCATAGGTTGCAACCGCAGTTTTTTATTTTTAGTCGTTATTAGGAATACTCTGCTGCCCATCTCCTGATTTGTTTCCCTCTCGTCGCCTCTTACGACACCCACGGGATGATATGGTGTTATGGGGCAGCGGATATTCTCACACC
Source organism: Parnassius orleans (assembly GCA_029286625.1). Taxonomy (NCBI): domain Eukaryota; kingdom Metazoa; phylum Arthropoda; class Insecta; order Lepidoptera; family Papilionidae; genus Parnassius; species Parnassius orleans. Next base: position 8,120,437 of record JAGSMP010000006.1, on the reverse strand, counting down.
GCCACTACACGGAATTAATGAATGGTTTACTGCCTATGTACCATATTTCATGGAAATACGTCCAGTTGTTTTTACGTGAATCGTGAACACACAATTTTTCTACAGATTTATTTTATGTATAGATATGGAACATCGGCCATACCCCAAGGTAAAGGACCTCGTCTTTTACTAATGGAAATAAATGATACAGGAGAAAATAAATGCATTTATTTGCTTTGACAATGTTTGATATTAATAAACAAGCAAGGTTAATACTGTTTTAATAATTAACAAAAAACCCTACGGCATAAAGAATCACTAATAATACCCATTATACGGTTGCATAAGAACTTTATCACAGCTTTAAAAAAAAAAAGCGATAATGGTCGCTAACCAACTTTAAATCGTTATAAATCCTAAATGGTCATTCAAAATGAAAAATGACTAGAGAAACCTAAATATGATTTTCAAAAACCTAATCAATGTTACCCCACTTTCGTCGACTTTCCTTTTTTTCTTTTAAGCAATATGGCGCCTGGTTGTCGTCATATTGAATTTTGACGACATTTGGGCGACAGTAGGAATTTATAAAAGTAGGCGAAGATTACACGAGCTTTATAATGAAATATCATATAATACTAGTGTTATATTTAGAGATTACGTAAAAACATATTCCAAAATATTTAAAAAAGTGTGCTCCACAGCTAAGGCTTTTCATTTAAGCAACAAAATTAAAACTGCATCCAACAAAATTAAAATGACCTGGAGAATAATAAATAGTGAAACGGGCAAGGTCAAACCGCGCAACTTGGATTTTCAATTGAATATTAACAATAATTTAACTCGATCTGATCAAGAAGTTGCGATGGCTTTTGAGAAACATTTTACTGATGTTCCTTTTTTGACAACAAAATCATTAAATTGTTCTCCTACTGTCGGCGAATCATTGCTTAAACAAAATGTAAAGCTTTTTTTAAGCAATGATTGGATGCTATACATACACGATCCAGTTTACCGTCAAGTTTGCAGCGCGCTTAAAGCGGCGTCCGGTAAACTTGACGGTGTATGGCTATCAGTGTGCATGACAAGTCTACTTGAAGCAAAAATTGAATTTCGATTCTGCCGACTTGATCAAGCTTGCAGGGTCATGCAAACTTGAACGTATGTATGAGCGGTCAAGTATGCATGACGTTAGTCGGAGCAATAAGCCTAGGATGGCTAACGCGTCGTCGTCCGTCACTGATGACGCCATGGTTTCAACTAGTGCGGCATGCAAACTAGACAGCGAACTTGAACGTGAGTGGTCTATATGGATGCACTGCAAACTTTACGGTCAACTGGACCATGTATGGCATCCATAAGACAAATCGATTGACGTAAAAATCATCAAAATCGAACCACGCGGTTGACCTCTAGGGCGCCACAAAGGAACAAACATACATAGATACATACATGTATAGGCTGATAAACACATTACCCTCCGCAGTCCACACCCGTTACACAGACGAATATGGGTGTTGCTAAAAATATTGTGAAATGTTTCGTCTCAAATTGGTCTCAAATTAGCATAATATGATGGTTTGTAAACAACCTTAGCTGGTATTCCGTTAGAACTGTCCGGTAATATCACAATTCAGATCTACATCAGCCTGATAAGTGGAAATATTTGTATGATAGTGACCTAAATTTATATTTTACAGTGTTATATGTATAACATTTACATTACATTATTTTATGTAACGTCAATATCACACCTATACTAGATGGAGTGACGACCTAAAGAATGCAGTAAGTCGATGGATGCAGGGTGAATTAGGACCATGCTTTGCGGACTTGTGAAGGGCTAAAATATATAAGTAATTCGGTGATCTTTTTGGGTATTGGGTACTACAGTATCTTTTAATATATTTGATTAACGATATGGCAGCGTATAAAATACGAACAAACGAACATACATTTTTATATATTAGTTATAGGAACGATATTGTGGTTAAAATCGTTACCCATTCCGTTAATGTCACCTAGCGTCAATATTAGATCTCATTTTAAATATAAAATCCTATCCTTTTGATTGAAATATTATAGTGTTATATTTAGGTTTCTTACGCCTAATATTAAATTCACAAACTACAAAAGGAACCTCACGTGTTTTATTGTGTTATTTTAAGATGCAAATCCGTACATACGATATCGATGAAAGATTAATTTCAATTAAGTCTGACAGCTTTGATTATCTGTAATAGATTATGATACGATAAGAACGTATTTAATTTTACTGTTATAATAACAATTTAAAAATTATTAATTTTAAGTATCCTGATAAAATAAAAATATCGTTACGTTAAAGCCCATCAAAAATCCATGGCTGAACATAGGCCTCCCTCATAGATTGCATCATTATTATTTGCAATAGTTGCCTTTTTATTTTCTGGCTGTTATTAGGAAGACGCTGCTGCCCATCTCATGGTTAGTTCATGTTTTTTTTCCATAATAGCTCAATTTTGAGCTTTAATAGAAAAAAGCTATCAATTGTTACGTACGGCTTATCGTTGATATATTTTATAATTGTTGATATATTTTTGATGCAGTTAAAGATTAAATAAGATCAATTCTCCGTGCTGACCCATGATTGACAGAGTTGTGGCGGTGTAAGAATATCCACTACCCCATATCGCCCCGTGGTTGTTTTAAAGGGTGACAAAGTGAAATGAAAGAGGTGATGAGCAGGTATGATTCTGATAATAATTCAAAACACTAACCATTTGCGATAGCTGCGACGTTTGGTAGGCGAAGTGGCAATTTAGGCAGCGCAGTTTTAGCAAACATTCTCCCTATGAGGCAACCTATTTATCTTATTTAAAATATATATAGGTATTCAGGGCAATGGTTACATAGTACGCGAGCAGCCCGGATTCGATTCCCGCCGGCATTTTAATTGTTAATTGCAATTTTAAGTGCTGATTTACCACGTGCTCGGCGGTGAAGGAAAACATCGTGAGGAAACCTGCATGTCTGAGAAATCAATAAAAAATTATTCGAAGACATGTGAAGTTCGCCAACACGCATTGGGGCAGCGCGGCGGACATTTACTTGCCCTAAAACCCTCTCAGAAATGAGAGGAAGCCTGTGCCCCAGCAGTGGGACATATATAGGCTTGTAATTAACTTCAGGGCAATGACAAAAATTAACAAATTGATTAATTTACCTTGAAACGATAAAATGATTACGCTTTTCACGTGTACCTAATACTAATTATTAACACTATCAAGTTATTTGATAAACAACATTTGATAATAAATCATTTCCCTTATCCGGTATTTCCGGCGATAAATATTTTTGTAGTATGCCTAATTATGTTATAATATTATAGGTGCAGCGTGGCTCCACCACTTAGAGTACCACCACTTAGACTTGGGCAACCCCTCTACATGAAGTAAAGACCTCATAAAACATGCAGGGAGTCGGTGGATGCAGGTAGCTAGTGACTATGCTTTGTGGCAATCTATGAGGGAGACCTATGTTCAGCAGTATAGACTTGTGATGGGATGTAATGATAATAATGAAAAAAATATTAAGCGATAAATTAATTTCGGTATGAAATTTCTTTCAGTTTTCTTCTTTGTCAATCAAAGGAAGTAAAGTGCTAGTATCAAGTAATCGTTTTTTTTTTATTATAATTAAAAGTAAAAAAGTTAAGTTACAGCCTATATACGTCCCACTGCTGGGCACAGGCCTCCTCTCATTTCTGAGAGGGTTTTAGGGCAAGGAAATGTCCGCCGCGCTGCCCCAATGCGTGTTGACGAACTTCACATGTCTTCGAAATATTTTTTTTTGATTTCTCAGACATGCAGGTTTCCTCACGATGTTTTCCTTCACCGCCGAGCACGTGGTAAATCAGCACTTAAAATTGTAATTAACAATTTCATTGGTGCCGGCGGGGATCGAACCCGCGTTGCTCGCGTACTGTGAAACTTACAGCGAGCGCTAACCATCTGAGCTACCACAGCTCTTTATTTTATTATTAGCTCAATGATATTATAAGTAAACTTTTTAATGTGATTCTATTATATAACTACGATATTTATTCATTTGTATTAAGCTTTGAATATTGATAAGATTTCTGTAATTGTTCAAAGCAATACTCTCCACGCTGATTACAACAGCCTTCTTTGTTTGAAGTTGGTTGCAATTGTTCATGGACTGCAGTAGTCACTTACAATCAGGTGGCAAGTCCGTTCATCACTTTAGTTTTATAAAAAAAAAAATATGCTTGAGGGACAAATTAAATCAAGGTTAAGCATGCTTGACTTTGCGTCCACACATTCAACTAGCACGAACAAACTCGCGTTAACTTTACCCTGAGCTCTTAAGACTACTAGCTTTAGTACAACTAGCAACAATTACGTGCAAATGAGAACTTAACACTAGTTAACGAGTATTTTAAATACTTTATATCAGAGTTAATAACTGAAATTGAAAATTTTAAAAACCCCGAAACAAAAAGAGCTGATGATCTTCAAACGGCTGAACAGATTTTCTTGATACATAGCTAAGAACACTCTCGATTAAGACATCTTTAAAAGAAAAAAATTAATCAAAATCGGTTTATCCGTTTAAGAGCTATGATCCCACAGACAGGCACACAAATACACAGATACACACTACAAACTTATAACACCTTTCTGTTTTCTTCGGGGGTTAAAAAAACTTAGACAACAGCATCGATCATGATCTGTAATGATACTAGTGAAACAGAAACAGAAACAGAAACTTTTTTATTCAATATAGATTATAAATAATACTTATTGAAAGTCACTCTTTTGTTTAATTACCACTGGTTCGAAAAAAAAACCTCTGTCCTGGGAAGAACCAGCAAGAAACCCAGCGGGACTTTTTTTTTAAAATAACAGCTTACAATCATGTATGTTACACAATTAACCACACAAAACAAATTAGAAATAGCTTGGTAGCGAACACCGAGAATAGTAAGTTCTTTGTTATGACAAATAATTTTATGAAATTATTGTATTGTCAACGGCTCTTAATACGTCAACAAAATTTCGGAATGTACAGACGTCTGAAATTGGCTGAATACTGAATCATTATTTTTTTACAATATTAGTTTTTTTTACATTTAATTAGCTTAAGCTGTAAAACAACATATTTATTAATAGTTTTAGGGAAATGTGCCTGCGTATTTATGTCATAATAATTTTTTTAAATTTCCTAATAAACAATATTTCAAATTAAATGTTTAATAAAAAGTAATAATATTAAATTTCATTACATTCATACACACAAACATATATGCCAAGCTGTTTTATGTTAATAATGCGTTTAAAGTTTAAGCGTGATCTTACGTAGCAGTGCAGTGAGCAGCAGTCAACGCCCATTCGTGATGAATGATGGAGCCTCCACAGGCACTGACGCCTCCGACCTGACTGACCATCCTCAGCGAGATCTGGTAAGGAATTTGGCCTTCTTCTGCCTCCCATCCTGACACAATCCTTGTGTTCTCTGCGAAAAAAGTAACTTCGTTTCTATAACTAAGTATAACAATGAGGGAATATATTATGTGAGAAGGCGTTGGATATACTAAATATTGTAATCTTGTAAAATTCAACGTCTCCAAAACATAAACATGTCTTTTCACTGCAAAAAAGAGCCAGCTCACCTTAGCTCATTCTTTCCGAAAATGTATCACAGCAGGGCTAGCATGGGCAGGAGACAATTTATCCCCGGGGAAAGGAGAAAATGTTTATCCCTCGCTTAGTTTTATCCACCCTTAGAGCATGGGCACACCGGTGAATATAATATCCACAGTAGATAAAATGGGAGATAGACTTAGACTTAGATAGATTATTTTATATGAATATTATAAACTTCAACCTACATCCAATGAACTAGGATAAAATTGTCCCTTTCAAATGTCAAAAAAGCATAATTTTTTATCTTTCATTTGGCTCCATGCTACGGACGGGGGATATATGTCTACTCGTTATGTCAAACGGGAATATACTTCTCCCCGTTTGACATAACAAAATAATTTTATCTCTTGTCAGTGGATATAATCGGGGGATAAAATTTTTGTCCCCCGCCCATGCTAGCCGGGCTGGAATACACCGACCGCCTTCAATAGTTGGGGGTTGTTCTAGAAACTGATCTTTGGATGGTCTATTGAGTTAAAGACCAAATAAGGTTATGTTAGGTGAAATTGGAAGAGCGCTATAGTAAGGCGAGGAAGGTGGCGAACCTTTGGATTGAAAATCATAATGTCAAGTTTTGCGGACTTAGCACACCGGCCTGATTTGCTCTGTTTCACCCCAAACTTCGGAAAGCACGTAAAACCGTTGGTACTGCGCCTGATCTCTCTCCGATAGTGTCGGATTTCCATCCCATTGGACTATGAAAGAGAGGGATCAGAGATGCCACTCTATGAGGTAATGGGGGAGACCTGTGTTCAGAAGTAGACTTAACTAGATAGGTTGTAAAGCTAACAGTAATTTTTTTTTCAAGCTCAGTATTCCAGGTTTGGGTTTTTTTTTCAACAAACTGAAGTAAAAACGAGACATCGTGATGGCACGCAGATAGCGAGAATGCTAGGGCAGCAAGTTCTTTTTATAAAAGCTGAATAGAAAACATTCTACCACATACAAAAAACTTCGCTGCCATCAGAGATTCCACAACAATCTAATAAGTTGAGACATTTTTTTATAATGAAGTGATAAACGAACTTACAGTCCACATGATGGTGAGTGGCTATTAAAGTAAATGAACAACAGCAACTAAAGAAGGCTACAGATGCGTTATCACCTCTGAGGACTAAGATGGAATGTCTCACGCCCTTAATTGAACTGGTTCTCTATTGAGAGCCAGTTTAATTATTAATTCAGTTTAATACTTCCTTTCAGACTGGAACAAATCAGTGCAGGCACCAGGCACTGATATTTGGTGGCAGAAATTGGTACAAGGGTGGTACCTTACGAGAAATGGATAGACCTTTTACACACACATAATAATATGTACTCTATTGTGTTGGTGTGCCTGTGAAATAAATAAATTTTAATATATACAGAAAAATACATATTAGATTTCTATTGAATTCAATCTAACCTACTTTCAGCTATCTGCGCTTATCTTGTGCGGTATGTAGTAAATACATAATCACGCTTAGAAGCCTTTTTATAGTGGGACTATCTCCTATGAAAAATATTATAGAATTAGAATAATAATTGAACTATACAACCACCTTCGAATAAGGCTGCACCTGCAGACACCCATGAGGACTAAAATGCTCTATTGGCCGTTTTACATTAGTCTTTAGGAGAGTTATAACAATAATAATGTCCTCCAGATCGGATTACTATCTCAGCAGTCAGTCTCAACGGAGACTAGCCATCTACGTCACATTAAGTACCTACACGAATATGTGCGCAAGCACAGGTGCACTCTGTATTCTCTCACTCTCATACACAATACAATACAATACAATACTCTTTATTGTACAACAAGAAAAGCTAAAAATAACAAAAAATAAATAAATATTGAGAGAAAAACAATCTCTTCCAGACAACCCAAAAGAAGAATTAAATAAAAAAAATAACAAAAAGAATACCAGGTAGGGTGCACTAAAATAAGAAATGATACCAACTTATGCACTATATAGACAACATTCTTCAGGTAGATCAATGACCATAAATAAAAGGAGGAAGAGAGAGGGGTTAGAGAGACAAATAGAGTTCCTTAACTTGTTTCTTGAACACATTTAAGGATTGAGCACTTTTAATTGACTGGGGTAAGGAGTTCCAAAGTCTAACTCCCAGAACAGAAAACGATTTATCATAAAAGGTCGAGGAGTGCACAGGACATTGGAGGGAAAGATTTTCTTTCTTTCTAACAGTCCGATGGAACGGCATTCGGATACGACCGGAGTGAGATCAAGTGCAGTACCAGTGGATTTACTTGCTCTCCGAGTCTCGGGGATGAAACACCGCCAATTTCCTGTCTCCTGCTACTAAAAATTTCTTGACAGAAATATCCAATATCTGATTTAGGCCCGACTCGGGATTTGTATGCGGGACCATCTGAGCAGTCCTTTTTAGGACTGTACATTAGGGATAACGTGTAAATGGTAACTTTTGTGACTCTCTTTAGTACGATTCTACGCACAGTTCTCGAGTTTCTACTAAAATTAATTTAAAAAAACCGCTTTTCATTTTTTGTGACACTAAAGTACTCGCATTCGAGTGTTACTAATGTACTCTCCGAAAGCACTAAGATAATATAACCAGATATAATGAAGTATTTGAAGTATTCTATATTAGTCCACTAGTATGACAAGACACGGTGGTTGTACCACAAATGGGTCGGCTCAACCGGGGAAGGACCACGCTCTTAAAGAATACCGACGTAAAATAGAAGCTTAATGTTGATGTGTGGAATGATGGTGAGTGTAGAGAACCGGAGACTCTTTTTAATAGAAACGCGGCATTCCATCTTAGTCCCCAGCCTCTACATTTGCATTTAGCTTCAAAATAAGGATAGATCCAGATGTCTATGAGCCACTGTATCCACTTACCATCAGGTGGACTCTGTACTCGTTCGTCACCCTTATCCCTTATTCTATATGATAAAATGAACCTGGAGCCTTCTTTGTTGCTGGTCGTCCAGAGACTGCATAGTCACTTACAGTCAGATAGATTGTACACCTCTCTAATTTTCCAAAAAGAGTTCAATTTAGCTATCAATTGTTCAAATTTAATTATTCGCATCCAAATAACACCATTATTGCTTACTGATAACAAGGCATTCCATCTTAGTCCTCAGGAGTGAACGCCCTAGATACCTAGATAATCCTCGATTAACATTTTGATTGTTAATCTAGTATTATCTAGATATCTAGGGCTACAGTTTTCAATTTTATCGGGTCGACTGTGTTTTGTTTGCCGCGCTTACTTGTAAAAAAAAACAATTATTTAGTACAAGTTACATACCTCCTCCCCTTACATTCTCCAGAAATGTCACCTTATGTTCAGCAAGTGCCTGTTAATAAAATATAGTGTTTTAGCATCGTTTACTGATACCAGTTGATAATAATCTATACAAATAAATAAAATTGATGTGTCTGTTTGTAACGTCAAAATAATAGCTTTTTACTAATTGCATATGAAAGTATATACGGTACTTATAACAAAAACACATTTGCATGCCACAAGGGATAAGCGCGCAGGTATGTTCTACTAGGGCCTAAAAATTAAGATTCCAACGTTTTGTCGCATGAAATCGTATCTAGCATTATATTTTACATATAAGTGATATAAAAAGCACATTGTCAGAAAGATAAATGATTGTTGAACTTATTAATATTTTTTTAAATCGATTAATTGCTAATTTTATATAAAAAAGGGGTTTTAGTGGCTTATGGTGTAGATTTATCAAGTCCGCATGGCTTCGTAAACACGATAACTTTTGAAAATATCAATTGTTCAACTCAATCTATTTTTAAAACTCTTCATCTATCATGTGGGAAGCCATTGAATGTAAATGGCAGTTTAATTTTGTTTAGTTTAGTTATAATTAATTTTTTCGGCCGCGAAATGTCATAATATTCGGTGTTTTAGCAGCCTTGTATGAATTTATTTTTTACTAAATAGAGACTGCGTCACTCACTCAGTTAGTTCGGCGCTCTTGGTAGAGAGTAATTGTGTTCTGTGGTTCGGCGTCAATCGCCGTCGTGAGTGGACACTGTATCGGTTGTTTGCAGCGGCTCAAAAAGATCGCTGTACAAATACACAATATTCGAAAAACCAAATTTCTTACATACTTGATTATAATAATAATCAGAGATTTTTATTACAATATTTTAAAAAGTAAGTAGGATGTAATATTTATACTAAAATACGTCTTGGACTTTATGGAGTGACCTAAATGATCATATGATGATCATATGAGCATTACGAGTCGTGCACTTTTGGATTTTCCAAACTTTTTTTTAAATTGAAGTTTGACATAAAATTATCGGAAAATTGGAAGTATAATAAGGTTATTAGTGAAAACTTGTGTGTATTTAAACTACTTTAAAAAATTCCGTATAATCATGTTATACGTAATTTTTTTAATGCGCTTAGGGCATGCCCAATTGGATTTACCAATATATTTTTAAAAAATTTGTTTGTCTGTCTGTTTGTATTTCTGTTTGTTCCGGCTAATCTCCGAAATGGCAGGACCGATTTCGACGGGACTTTCACTGGCAGATAGCTGATATTATAAGGAGTAACTTAGACTACTTTCATTGAAGAAAAATAAATAGGGTTCCGCGTAAAAAAATTAAAACCCATGAAATCCTATCGTAAAAAATTATTACACGCGGGCGAAGTCGCGGGGCACAGCTAGTTAACTAATATTTTCATAAACGTCTATTAACCATATATCCGAATCCGTTTAAACTATATTTGGTTTAAAATTATGTTTTTTATTTATTTATTTATTCCAACAATTACATTATCACAGAAATTATCTCGCGATTATCTTTCAGCGAGTACAAGCTCATAAGAGCTATATAACATTGCCGTTACCTACTACAAATAAAATTAACATTTACAAAAAAAATAAAAAAATAAAACAAAAACTTACTTACAATATCCAAATATTTAAAAAAAAACAAAAGCAATCAAACAATGTATGTATACGGTACAGGTACATAAATAGTTATTAATCACTTTTTAGAGAAGATTTTTACATTACTTTGTTTAATTTATTCTTGTGAAAAACTGCTCCTCTTCACTATTTTATTTCGTTATATATGTGAATATATATTCTAAATTCTTTTATATAAATTTATTTCTTTTAAATAAGTTAATTTTCTTCTAAAAAAATTAAATTCGGTATAATAGGGACTTAGGGACCTTCAAGAAAAGAGCCTACTCCTTTTTAAAAGGCGGGCAACGCATTTGGAATTCCCCTAGTGTTGCAGTTGTTCATGGGCGGCGGTAGTCACTTAACATCAGGTGAACCGCATGCTCGTTTGCCCCCTGTCCTATAAAAAAAATATAATAATAATAAATTCTAGGTAGGTACAATGAATTTATTCAAACGCTGCTAATATGTAGTAATGTGTTTTTAATTCACAGTCTGTTAGTCCAATTTTTTTAATTTGAATATTGTTTCATAAGATTTGTTTAAATTATTAACAATCGACTATGGAAATAATTGATTATGAATATTCATACGATTTACGTAATTTTTTTTCGCAAACTTGTAACAGTTGATTGTTGAACAGAAATGTCTCTCATGTTGTAAGTTATGGTATACGCCCTGATGAAGATGACCTGGTATAACATGCAGGAAGTTGATGGATGCAGGTGGTTGTGGCAGTCTCTGGATGAAGCCTACATTCAGCAGTGGACTTTAATAATGATGATGATGATAAATTTAATTTCTAAGTTAAATACAGTAAGCCACAGTGAAGTCTCGCTGGCAGACGTATTGGCGAGGACAGAGCCATACGCTTTGCGTCATAGCATGTGAATTTTTGTTCATACATTCATTTATTTATTACGGTCTATCAAAAGTCCACTGATGGACACAGACCCATAGACTGTATCAGAGATAATAGTTGCCACGTTTGCCAGACGGCTTCACGACCGCAGTTTTTAATTCCGTTTTGAGTTTTGAGTCGTTATCAGCAAGATGCTGCTGCCCATCTCCCCTATCATTTCCATCTGGACTCCTACGACACCCACCAGATGATATGGGGTAGTGGATCGTGGGCAAGTGCCTGCCCTAGTGTTCCAAAGATTTGGCTTCTGCTGTTCGAATCCTAACTACGACGCCAGTTAAGTACCGAAAGGCATACATTGTTGTGTTAATTATGGATTTCCCCATGTCTTCTTTTTGTTCTCCGTGTATTATGTAAGTCGATAGTTTTCGGCAATTTATTATGAAAGCAGCTCAGAGTACGTCACCATTGATAATTACCTAATAATCTGAAATATATTTTGTGGGTATTTAGATATCAATATAGATAAGAAAGAGTGGTGACGTGGTTGCTCAGGAGCTAAGCGTTAAACGAGCACACAGTCCACCTGATTGTAAGTAAATGCTGTGGCCCATAGCCACCTACATCTATCTTTATTTAGAATCAAAATGTAGATGCGTTGTCACCCTTGAGAAGTAAGATGAAATATCTCATTTCCAGTAATAGGGGTCTCCGGTTCTCTACACTCATCATACGAAACACAACAGCATTCAGCTGCTGGTATTCTGTGAGAGCGTGGTCCTTCCCCGACGAGTCGACCCATTCGTGTTACAACCATATCTGCTGCGTGGCTCTGCCACATATAAAATCTAACTTCATCAAATCTAATTGCAATTTTAAGTGCTGATTTACCATAAGCTCGGCGGTGAAAAAAAATCTCGTGAAGAATCCTGCATGTCCGAGGAATAACATATTTTGAGGACATGTGAAATCCTGGTTCTTCGCAGGACAAAGGTATTTTTCGAACCAGTAGTAAATTAAACATAACAGTGACTTTCAATAAGTATTGAATAGAAAAGTTTCTGTTTCTGTTTCAAAGACTACATTCAATTTCATCGTACTACAATTTAATTGAACCGTGTAGTAGCGGTGTAAGAACTCCATCCGTGGTTCACTACACCAAATCGTCCCGTGGGTGGCGTAAGAGGCGGCAGATGGAAACTGAAACAGGAGATGGGCAGCGTCTTTCTGGTAACAACTCAAAATAATAAAAAACTGCTGATGCCAACCAACTATGGCAAAATCCTCCCAAAGAGACAACACTTGGGGACTTTCATAGGCTGTTATTAATGAATGAACAATTTAATCTAATTAGAAATGTTAAAAAAGACTAAAAGCGTTATTATTCGATATCAACTTGTTAATACCAACGGCACTCTTAAAATGATAGGTGACGGAGTGTACTGTCCCTATCTGCAACACAGTTGTAGAATGCATTTGCCCAGCAACTAATTGACTGCTGGACATATGCATTATATAGCATTGAGTAAAAAAATAATAATAATTTTAATGCATGTATCCAATGTTAAGATAATAATAGAGTAATTTATTAAAATTTTATAATAATTACAGTTAAGTTACAGCCTATATACGTCCCACTGCTGGGCACAGGCCTCCTCTCATTTCTGAGAGGGTTTTGGCAATTAAATGTCCGCCGCGCTGCCCCAATGCGTGTTGGCGAACTTCACATGTCTTCGAAATATTTTTTTTTGATTTCTCAGACATGCAGGTTTCCTCACGATGTTTTCCTTCACCGCCGAGCACGTGGTAAATCAGCACTTAAAATTGCGATTAACAATTTCATTGGTGCCGGCGGGGATCGAACCCGGGTTGCTCGCGTACTGTGAAACTTCCAGCAAGCGCTAACCATCTGTGCTACCACGGCTCTATCTAATAATTATAATTTAAAAAAAGTTAATGTAATAATGAGTCCTAGATACTTGAAATCAAATAAATAATAACAATAATTATCAACAAACTAACTTCCGCCTTCGACTCCGCTTGAGTGGATAATAATATACGGGCCTTCTTGTTCTACTTTCCTTAGTAACTATTAATTTCCCGGGATAAAAATATCTAATGCAGTAAATAGTTTATCTCTGTGCCAAATTTCATTTAGATGTCATTGAAATACAAACATCTAAACAACTTCACAAATGTATCAAACGTTATGAATTTTATTACCTGAGTAATCCTGAATATTTTAAGGAATTGAAAACAACTTTAAAGAATGATTTCTTATATTTACGCGAACACTACACATTGAATAAAACTATTTTTACGGATTTTATCGCGTTTTATTTTACTAATTTTGATTCCCGACGTTTCGGGTGCTTTACAGCACCCATGGTCACGGGGGGGACTGAGGTGTTTGACGTCCCAATGTCATAGTTAGCCCGGCTACCTTCAGTTTTTTGAATATTAATTTTTGGTCCGATCTACGCAGAATGAGCTTACAGTATCTTGAAGTCTTGCAGTGGTATGCTTGGGTTTGGATTTAATTTTGTTAATTATAGGATCCCAAGCAGATGGCAGCACCCATCCATCTTCTCTATTGTGCACCAGTTCTGTCCTCACATTCTAAACGCATATGGGCACACGGGCTCAGTTGTCTCCGAAATGTTGAACGCCCCTGTATTTCTATACAATTATATATCAACGAGGGCAGCCTCAACTTTTTCTACCACCAGGGCGGCGCCACTTTGGAATGAGGTGAAATATTTGACACATTTCACAGCGGGGAGTTAATTTATTAGGAAAGTGTAAGGGTTAATGTTTCTTTCTGTAATATTAGTTAGTTATTAGGTATTGGTAGCTCAGGGTCATATCGCTCGCCGTAAATTTCACAGAACGCGATTAAATTATTAATTGCAATTTTAAGTGCAGATTTACCACGTGCTCGACGGTGAAGGATAACATCGTGAGGAGACTTGCATGTCTGAGAAATAAGAAAAAAAATATTTCGAAGACATGTGAAGTCCGCCAACAGTCATTGGGGCATCGCGGCGGACATTTCCTTGCTCTAAAACCTATATATAGGCTGTAACTTTATTTTACTTTTAGTTATATTTTATAATAATTAGATTACATCTGAAAAAAAAAACTACAAATATTCCTAAAGAAAAATTAAAAGAAAATAGTTAAAAATGTGCAAAAAATTAAAGAGCAAACCACTGAGGCATTGTTTTGTGTATTCATTTAAATACTCTAGAAACGGATAAACTCTTATTTAAAACTATAACTCTTATAAAAAAGTTCACCTCAAACCCAACTAGTGACATCTGCTGAGCCGAAGATTTTTAAGTCCTCATTAAAAACTACATTTATAACTTTTCTTACATTTTGTGTATTAACTAATTTTCAACTAACTATATAATCCGATATCTTTACAATCAATTAAAGTCTACTGCTGAACGTAGGCCTGCCCCATAGATTGCCTTATAGGGGGGATATGTGCCATAGATGCCACGCTTGGCAAGCGGTTTGGCAACCGCAGTTTTTTATTTTAAGTAATTATTAGTACGACGCTGCCTATCTCCTGATTTGTTTCCCTCTATCGCCTCTTACGACACCCACGGGTATGATATGAGGTAGTGGATAGTCTTTCACCGGTACTACACGGTATATTATTCATTAGTCATTAATTAATAGTTTATTATTTTAGATGATTTCATTTACGTTTTTTGATTCTCTAAAAAATCCTCAAACTTGAGACACCATATTATAGTCTCATACTCTAACACGGCTCTGCACATGGCATATTGGAAATTTAAAATATAAATTAACATATTCCATAAAACAGTTCTATCGATTTTTTATACAAACTGATAATTATAAATGAATTAAAATAGAAATAAATCAAAAAGTTACCAAACTCCCGGACACGGCCACCAAAAACACTGCAAGACTCCAGCCCGCCATCTCTAACACGAATGATCCCAAATTTTAATTCATACCTTACATTATACACGCGAGTTATTAATTGATAAGCGATGTAGATTAACTGATAATATCTAAATCAGTCTAATCCTTACACAAAAAATACCTAATTACAATTGATATATTTCCTGTGTTTATCTAAAGTTATATATTATTTTTATAAATTATATAATCTATGCCTTATATATTTTAGCTATCTTTTGCATTCGGCTTCTACCGAATTTCCGTAATTTTCCAGGGTAGGAAAATATGAAAAACTCAAAAGTGTCTTAGCGTATAAGAAGGACAAACGGACATGCTGCTGCTATATTATTATAGTTGTAGTACAAAGGGGTCTACTCGATCGGGGAAGGACCACGCTCTCACAGAATACCAGCGTAAAGCAGCAGCTTAATGCTGCTGTGTTTTGTTTTTTATTGCCCTTTTGACTGGAAACGAGGCATTCCATCTTAGTCCTCAGAGGTGACAACGCATCTGCATTTTGATCCTTAATCGAGGATAGTTGTAGATGTCCATGGGCCACAGCATCCACTAAGCATCAGGTGGTCTGTGATCGTTTGTCACCCTTATTCTATAAAAGAAATACTTATATTAATTGACAATTACGGGCCTTACTTTATAAACTTTGATTATCGCTTTCTTATTAAAAAATAGTACCTGGATGACCGAGCTTTGCTCGGATTTTTTTTGTAAATCGTGTTTTTTGGAAATTATATTTAGATACGTATTACATACTGATGAAATATGAATAATATTTTTCGATCTTATCTACCATATTCTTTTTTTTAAAGCTCGGTAATTTTTTTCGTGTTTTTTTTAATATACTTAGATACGAATTAGATGCATTGATAAAGGGCTCCTAATAATAGTTTTTTTTTTCACAAAAGAAGGAACTTGAAAAAAAAGGGAAAAAATAATCGAATTGGAGACATCTGGACTCGAACCGGGATCTTCTAGGTTCGGGATCGCGCGAATGTAACCTTGTAGATGGTGACGAAATTTACCTTCATATTCTAATGATATTGTAGCAGTTTTTCATTGCCTGAAAACACGGATAAAACGACATTTTCTAAAAATGAATCCTAGCTAGATCGATTTATCGCCCCCGAAACCCCCTGCATACTAAATTTCATGAAAATCGTTGGAACCGTTTCCGAGATTCCGATTGCTCGTTTAAAGGTATTAGATTAACTCTAAGTATATCTCTCTCTTTCTAATAACTTTTTTTATGAGTATCCAACACTTTTAACTATTAGTCCTTGACTCTATCCCACGTGATGGTAAGTGGTGATGCAGCCGACAATGATAAAACGTATTGACTTAGCTTAACAAACGTCTATTCTCTCTCGCCTTGAAGACATCCACATTGTAATCGAGCGGAGAGGCAGATTCTAATAAATTATACTCAGAGGCGGATTAAATATCGACAGCGCCCTACCAGGCTAGCACCTCAGCACCTCGCCCCTCTAGCGGTCATATAATGTAAATTATAACTACCCATTTTGCAATAATTCGGACACGAATATCCTTAACAGATGGGCGTGAATGAGAAATAGTGATGAGAGAGTGAGGGCGATGTAGCACTGAGTAATCAAACAGACGAATTTTTTCTTGTTTTAAAATTTCTGCGCGCGCCCCTTTTTAACCATACGCCTCTAGACACGTGCCTAGTTTGTATTAAGGATAATCCGATACTGATTATACTACTCTACTAATCTATAAACCGTTTGGTTCGAACGCGTGTTTTTTTTTTTTTTATAGAATAAGGGTGACAAACGAGCACACAGTCCACCTGATGGTAAGTGGTTGCTGTGGCCCATAGACATCTACATCTATCTTCGTTTACGAATTTAAATGCAGATGCGTTGTCAGCCGTGAGGACTGAGATAGAATGCCTCTTTTCCAGTAAAAAGGGTCTCCGGTTCTCTACACTCACCATACGAAACAAAGCAGCATTAAGCTGCTATTTTACGCTGGTATTCTGTGAGAGCGTGGTCCTTCCCCGGTCGAGCCGACCCATTCGTGCTACAACTATACTATTAATATAGCTGCAGCATGGCTCTACCACGTATGTTACCAACAAAGGAAACATCATCTAATAATTCACTAGGTGATAGTGATAGTGGTTGTGGTGGTGGCCATTCTACTCTCTTACCTATCCCTGCTAAGCAGTACTCCAAACTCAATATTGTAGCAGTGGCCAGGCGTAAGCTTTTAGCTTTTTAAACGAAGGCAATAAATAAGTAAGAAAACATGACAAATTTCTATTACAATGTAAATTTTTGCGGATAAAAGTATTGATAAAGATTCCATTGTATAATATACAGTGGAATCTTGCAAGGGAAATGTTAAACATTTCGAGATAATGAGTTTTCGACTTAACAAGAATTACGAGATTTTTTTCCCAAATATAAACAAACATAAAGTACCGATGTGTTACTTCAATGATCATATACATTCATTTATCATACAAAGTAGATACGCACAATAGAACAGAAGCAACAAACATTTTTGGATTTTATAGCTATGAGCTCGGGGAATTCCAAGTAAGACGTCATTATATTTTACTAACTTCGACTTACGGAGTCTGCTTTTTGAAATATACAATATTTTATTATATACAATAAAAAAAAAAAAAACTAATAGGAACTTAATTATCATACAGTCATACTCCCCGTGGTATCGTGCCAAGAACGCTGGCTGCGTTTCCTCGATGAATGGTTACCTTTGAGTGAGAAAAGAACCAGTCCTCTTATCACTTGTAGAGTTCCTTTAGGAACTTCACCACACGTGGACCCCACGGACCGATAGTCTCTACAGCAAATGGCACAAATATGTAGTCATCTCTCAGAGACTCATATTTGCGCCATTTACTCAGTTCAGCTGCCTCTGATGCCGCCTCGGCTCTACACGAGTACCCCCTTTGAAATTCGAGTTATAGAGTATAAATAAATATGTACTATCAATACCTTACAGGTAAATAATAAATATTTTGTTCGAGTTTTTTTTATAGCAGATGGGGCAAACTAGTATGCGGCTCACCTGATGGTAAGTGACTACCGCCGGCCATAAACAACTGCAACACTAGGGGAATCACAGATGCGTTGCCGGCCTTTTAAAAAGAGTAGGCTCTTTTCTTGAAAGCTCCCAAGTCGTATCGGTCCGGAAAAATCTCTGGTGGTAGTCGATTCCATAAGGAAGTTGTGCGACGAAGAAAACTGACCCAAACTGAGACCGCCAATCATCCAGATAGTATGGATGGTATCGCGAGATATACAAAGAGTTACAAAATATAAATAATTCGAGATGTTGCGGTTAAGTGGAAGGGAATGGCAATTTTTTTAGTTTTACCGAGGATTGGATTTGGAGGTTCGAGTTATCGAAATTTCACTGTAGTATAAAGAGTGAGTATAAATACAGACTGAAAAGCTGACCCCCCTCCACTCACTCACACACACACACACACACACACACACACACACACACACACGCGCGCGCGCGCGCGCGCACGCACGCACGCACGCACGCACGCACGCACGTCGTCGAGTCTGCGTGCGAGACGATTCGTAATGACTCTCGAAAACAGCACGTAGACGTGGCTCAGAAGGGAAATAGGTCTGTAGTTTTTCAAGAGAGCGTTGTCGCCTTTCTTGAAGAACAAGACCACCGCACTTCTGCTCCACGCCTCCGGAGTAGTGCCACCATGGAGGACGGAATTAAAGAGCTTCTGAAGGACTTCAAGTACCGGTTTTCCACCCTCTTTCAGAATCTCCGCTGTAATTCCATCCTCACCTGGGTCCTTGCCGTTTTTAAGGTGCTGGAGAGCCACTCTAGTCTCGCTTAGACTGACGTCCGGGATATCATCGGAATAGTGTCGGATAAGACTCGCTCTTGGATCGTTACTCACACTTTCGTGTGGCTCCAACGATGACGTGTACAGCTGCCCATAGAACCTCTCAATCTCACTCAAAACCTCAGGTGTCCCGGAAACGATGCTGCCACACTCGGTCTTCAGCTTTGACAGTTGGCTCTTTCTGGCAGACAGATCTCTGGCAAAGACTTTGGAGCCTTGGTTCCGCTCGATCGCTTCTTCAATACAAGCTGTATTGTAGTTGCGTAAGGCCCGCCGTATGCATTTGGGGATCTGTCTATTCAGTTGCCTGTATGCTGTCAAATCTGTTGAAGACTGCAGCTTCATTTCCCGTCTAACAGCCATGAGATTAAGAGTGTGATCGGAGAGTTTTTGTGTTCTTCTGCGGCGGCTCTTGCAGAACTTAACTCCGACCGCATGGACAGTTTCCAGGAGCTTATCATTTATATCGTCCACTTCATTGCAGTCTCCTAGGCACTGAAAACGGTTTTGTAACTCGAGCTGAAAGGTTTTGGGACTTTGGATCATAGCACGACGACGGGGACGGAGCGTTGACTTCATTAGACGATACCGCTCCAACTTAACGTTTAGGTTCAGTGTGCCTCTATCCATTCGGTGATCGCTACCAGTTTTCACCCTCGCGATCACTGAGACATCACTGAACAGTTGTCGTCTGGTCGTCATAATGAAGTCAATCTCATTTTTTGTCTAGCGCTATACTGTTATGGTCTGTATTGATGATAGGCCACAGCGAGAGGTCTTGCCTCGCGCTCTGCCTTGCCTTGCCAGGGCGGACTTTGTGACCATAATTGATGAGATATTAGCTTTTCGGGTGTAAGACCTCTCGATAAACAATCAGCTGGGTTATCTATTCCCGCGACGTGATGAAAATTAGGGGCTGGTAAATTGTCAATAATCTTAACGACGCGGTTGGCGACAAAGGTTTGCCAGCGGTGCGGAGAAGAGTTTATGCAACAAAGTGTGACCATTGAGTATGTGAACGCGTACATCTCACTAATATGATAGCGTGAATCATAGGTGTCGTGTACGCGTCTAATTAATCTTGCCAGTAATTCGGCACCACAGAGCTCGAGACGTGCGATAGACAAAGGCTTCATTGGTGAGACCTCCGACTTGGCGCAGTCGAGTCGCTTCGTAACTTGGCTTGCGTGAGTAATATGGGCGTATACCACTACTCCATAAGCACGCTCACGCAAGACACCCAAATGTCGCGATATTTTGACGTCATTGAGTAGCGGTAACTCCATACAAAACCATTAATTCACCGTCATTAGTAACAAATATAAAGGGGTCATTGCTATACGTTCAATCGGTCGATTTCGGTGGGGCTCGGGCCGATTCGCTTGTGACTAAGGAGTACCTAGCCGCCTCTCCTTACCTCTGTGAATCTCGTGTGTCACCGTTGGTGCTCGGGGCACTCCGGAGTTTGTCTACAAAGTGCTACGAATTTTGTTACGATACACTATCGCTTTGCGGCTACGCATTATCGTTCATTGGCTACAAATATGTACGCGGCTTTTGTTAACATCTTAGAGTATTTGGATTCGTTCCTAAATTAAATAACGAACATGGAATGTGGTGCGTAGACACATTATCGAGGAAGGCGGCCTCATTAAATGCGCTGATTGTGACAACACATTTCATTACGAGTACTGCAATATAGGAAAGCAAGTGTATTTCGACGAATACGTCGAGAAAAAGCGGAGGTGGTATTGTCCATCTTGCACTTTTTTTTTTCGTGGGAAATCCTCTTGGATACCTTCCGCTGCGGGGGCAACGAAAAGGTTATGCCGGACTCCTACCGGCTAAAACCCCACGGTGGTCACCATCAGCGTATACGACGGTTCCCGGGATTTTTTTTTTTTATAGAATAAGGGTGACAAACGAGCACACAGTCCACCTGATGGTAAGTGGTTGCAGTGGCCCATAGACATCTACATCTATCTTCGTTTGCGAATTTAAATGCAGATGCGTTGTCAGCCGTGAGGACTAAGATAGAATGCCTCTTTTCCAGTAAAAAGGGTCTCCGGTTCTCTACACTCACCATACGAAACACAGCAGCATTAAGCTACTATTTTACGCTGGTATTCTGTGAGAGCGTGGTCCTTCCCCGGTCGAGCCGACCCATTCGTGCTACAACTATACTATTAATATAGCTGTGCCCCTCCATCGCTTTGCTACACTAATAGCACGTCCCGGGGGCAGTACATGCTACCCCCAGCACCCTCGCAGTGCTACCACGATGTCTCGAGACCACTTTCGAGTCATCATCCTCCTCAGGGTTACATAACTAGGCGCTCGAGGCCCTGCCCCAGTGTCTGCAACCAGAGGCCCCGTTTCTGGTAGGGAACACCGTTTTCAAGAGGAGGCCGTGACGAACGCCTTCGCGACGTCGTCTCCGCGCGGGATCTGCCCTCTCCGATCCCTTGAAGCCTCCTTCTGAATCATAACAGATTCACAGAAGGTGGCTACGGCCCTCCACGCCGAATCCCCGCTCAGCATCGCCGACACGACTGCTGGCGGAGAGGTTCCGTCAATGCAGTTCACCAGGATTGTCCGCTCCCGTTCCGCTGGGCATACTGCGAGCGTATGGGAAGCGGAGTCCTGGTCTCGTCCACCACAGTGGAAGCAGTTCGCCGTCGTCTCGCGTCCGATCTTACACAGATAATCACCGAAGCACCCATGCCCGGTAATTTTCCGTGTAAGTCTGTAGGTAAGTCTTCCTGTTCGTCGCTGCATCCAGGCTTCGAAGACCGGCAGGATTGCTCCAATGACACGTTTGCGTTCATAGCGCTCCTCGAGTCGAGTGCGCCATGTCGCCAGGGCGTTTCGTCGTTCCTGCCGTTTAATTGATTCGAGCGCCTCTTCTGGCTCACTACCACCACTCTGGCGGAGGGCACGGATTCGGTCGTACACCCACGCGTCCATTTCCGCCAGTATATCTAGTGGTCGCTTCAAAGGATATAGTGCGGTATCCTCGTACGATCCGTATGGCCATCCTCCGCTGGACACTGTAAATTTTAGTTCTACAGCGTCGGATGGCCAGCCTTTTTGCCCATACATAAATATCACCCTCCACTTGAAATATCGATTAATAGACTGTCAAAGCCAAAGTATATCAAACCTAAGTATAATAACCCTTTTAATTTTGATAAAGGTAACCACTATGCTATACGTAAAGAAATCAAGGGTGTATATTGGGGGACTCCCTTTCAGACCACCAAGTTGATTTGGCGGTAGATTCTTTTTACTCAATAATTAGCGATATCATTGTTAAATATGTTCCTTTAAAAAGGAAGCCTCAACTTACCCAATATGGTTCTCAACACCGCTAAAAAAGTGCCTTGCGGAAAAGAAAACATTCCATAGAAAGTATAAAATGTACGGTAATCCCCGAGATTACGATACATTTTCAATGCTGCGTGCTAGATCCAAGTCTCTATTGGAGGAATATTATTCTGCCTTTGTTACCGTAACTGAAGACGCTATCAAATTAATTATCTATCTATATTTTTTCTTTTGATTTCATATTGATTAAAATATATTCTTAATATTATAAAGTTGTATTTTAATAGCTCTCACAGGTAATAATGTCTAGTTTAGAATGTAAGTTTAAACACCAGAACCGACAAATATAGCACACCATAACTAAATTAATTAAAGTAATGAAATTGTGATTTTTAAGTTACTTTTAAAGTTAATTGCAGCTACATAACATCGTCACTAACGTTATAAAAACATCAAACGTTGCTCTAAAACATACTTCCGAGTTTTCCTTCTTGGAAAATATATCTGGCCTTTAAGGAATAAAAATTAATAACAAGCTGTGACCGGCATGAGTAGCAATGTTCTCAACTCAATAAAGTTTCATCGTCCAATGTTTAGTATAGAAACACATAGAAGACGTACAAAGAAAGTTCATTTTTATATACTCGTATATTATACTAGCTGTGCCCGCGACTTTGTTTCGTGGAATTATTACTTTTGATATTATAAGTGATGATGATTTTTTTGTAATTTTTAACTGTTGCAAAGGTCTAGAAAGACACTAACCTGAATAAAAACATTCATTTAGTTAGTTCAGGCAAACTAACAAACGAATAAATAGACAAACCCACAGACGAACCAAGAAACGAATTGGGCAAACTATACGCTTTTGTTTCATATCTCTATATATAAAAATCCATTGCTGTCCGTTAGTCTCGCTAAAACTCTAAAACACCTCTAACGATTGTGATGAAATTTTGTGTGTGTATTTGAGTGGGTCCCTGGATGGTTTAGATTCACAATTGGACCCGGTAGGTGGCGCTTCTGTCGAGATCCAGAAATCACCCGTGCGAAGCCGGGGCGGATCGCTAGTTGTAAATAAACAACAAAATGCAATAATAATTCCCAAATTGCTACCGAATTTCTCTAGCCAACACTTGGCACCTTTACTTTATGATAAGAGATTGCTCTAAATAAGCAAGCAATAACTGGTGATGGTGCGCACTTATACCACAGATTAAATAATGTTAACCTGTACTGCAATTAATATTAAATAAAAAATTAAAAAGAAAACTACAGTCCACCTAAAATTAAGTACCTAATTACACTAACAAAATGAATGAAATTACGTAAATATCTATAGTATGTCTCCTGCAAACAAATAGTACAAATAGCTGGTACTCGGCGCCTTGCCGCCGTAGAAAAGATAATTGTGGAATTATCGTTTTAAATATGGAAGAGTTATATTGCTTAATTAAGAATGATACATTCATTGAAATTAAATGATATAAAACGGAAAAGTATGAATGAAATTAGAGGGTAGACAATATTTTTGATTTTCCATCTTTAGCGAAAACCATAAAACTGTTCTAATAATAATTCCATGGATTGACCTATTATGTACTACGTACTAGAGGCGACACTGCATTTAGTTACACTGTCCCATTCAAGGGAAGATAGGCTGAATAAATGATTACTCTGGCCCTGTGCGTCCCTTGAGATTTATGAAGGCTGTGACCAGATCGTGATTGCAATACTCTGGAACAGCTAAAAGTTCAATATTTTTATTTTAGATTATACAAGCTATGGGTCTACTGATTTCGGTATTGACAAGGATCTTACCGGCAGCCGACAATCCCAGAACTTGACCGTTGGCCACCCAAGACTCTTGTATGAGGGCGAGGTCGATGTTGTCCCCTGCAAAGCAAACCTCCACCATGGCAGAAGCAGCTACTGCATGATGAATATTTGCCTGGAGGACCCTCGTCTATAAATGGCTTATATATAATAGCCATTTATAGGCGTGGGGGGGCAGGGGTCGTTTTCGCCTGCTGAGAACGAAGACGTCCTTTACTGGCGCTCTTGACCCCCGCCGTACCATTCGGTCTACCGCTCCCACCTCCCTTCCCCTTACCCCTGGCTCCAGTGGATACCCTCGGACCAAAGTGAGATCAGCGCCTACGGTCTCAGTCACTCTCGCTGATGACGTTCCAGTCTCACCCCTCGAGGTGGAGGGCTGGGGGGATTGGAGTTGGGGCGGTTCAGGCTCCACTGATGCGTCAGAGCCTCCCCTGACCTTAAAAGTTATCATTTTAATGCCAAGGACGACTCTGCCGCCTGCCGCCCGGAGAGCCTCCGCCGATGGGTCGTCCAGAGAAAAGGTTACTAGGAACCCATTCTCCTCATCCCTACGGTGGAGGATTTTCCAGAGCTCGGTATGGAACCCTTTATTTTGTGCCCTCAACAGCACAGCCGCCTCCTCTGGAGAGTCAGCTTCGCTGCGGGGCAGAAAGGTGATGCCCAGCTGAGGTTTAGGCATTCCTCGCGTATTATCGAGAGCTATGCCTCCGGCCAAGGTTTCAGTTTCCCGACTTCACCCACAATCCAGTCCGTGCTTGCCTTATTCAGGCACGTTACCAGAATCCAACCTGGCTTGTGGATGAAACCCGAAAATTTCGGTCTCATTCCCGGCTGCGCTCCACAGGCCATCTTAGCGATAGCCTGCGTTAGTGCCCGGTGGACCAGCCGCATCTGCTCCACGCTCATAGGATTCGAATTGTCAATTCCTACACGTGCGGAGCCAGCTACGGCACTGAAGCTGAGCTTCTTCGCCCCCGTTGCCAGCTTCACAGATTTCTTGGGCTGGTCTTTGTGGGACTCCTCCTCAGACTGACTGCGTTTTTTCGCCTTCGGAACTGGGGGAGGTTTGGGCAGATGAATTTCGTCCCAGGGCTTCTTGCAGAGAGAGAGGGCCTCTCCGGCTCCTATCTCAACGCTATCAGCCTTCGGTGCCTGTTCCGTGCTGCCCCACTAAGCTTATACG
The DNA here is from genome assembly GCA_029286625.1 of Parnassius orleans. Classification (NCBI taxonomy): domain Eukaryota; kingdom Metazoa; phylum Arthropoda; class Insecta; order Lepidoptera; family Papilionidae; genus Parnassius; species Parnassius orleans. Next base: position 8,094,781 of record JAGSMP010000006.1, on the reverse strand, counting down.
GCCTAGCCAACTTTTTCTTAATGATTTCTTATATTTACGCGAACACTACACATTTAAAAAAAACTAGTTTTACGGATTTTATCGCGGATATTAACTTATTTTATATTCCCGACGTTTCGAGTACTTTACAGCACCCATGGTCACGGGGGGGACTGAGATATTTGACGTCCCAATGTCATAGTTAACCACGGTTACCTCCAGATTAAAAATTATTAATTTTTGTTCCGATCTATGCAGTATGAACTTACAGTATCTTGAAGTCTTGCCGTTGTATGCTTGGGTTGGGATTTAATTTTATTAATTATATGATCCCAAGCAGATGGTAGCACCCAGCCATCTTCTCTATTGAAATTAGGATGTTTTTTGATTTCAATAGCCTCGCGAATCATCCTTGGAAGGAATCGGTGTTCTTTAGCGAGAATTTGTGGTCTATCAAATCTAATGTAGTGACGGGGGCGACCCCATGTTCACAGACTGCAGACTTCCCGGAGCGTCGATTCTTCACATCAGCTATGTGTTCTTTAACGCGGGTTTTTATTGATCTTTTAGTTTATCCTATATAAGAGAGACCACATTCACAATCAAGCTTGTATACTCCTGCATCTTGCAAGGGACATTACATAACTGATGGTAAAACTGACTAATCTTCTTCGGCGGCTTGAAATATGTTTTAATAGAAGCACGCTTCAGGATGTAGCCAATCTTGTCAGTGACACCTCTGACATATGGCAGTACAGCAGGCACTCGCTCAACTGTGGCTGGCTTCACTCGTTCACTGTGACGTAGGCGCGGGACCCGAAGCTTATTGTCGTGCAAAACTTGCTGCTTGACGGGTTGGAGCTCGGCGGCCAGGTGTTTACTGTCACAGATCCCTCGTGCTCTCTGAAACAAAGATTTACCCACGGTAGCTAACTGTGAAGGATGGTGATGAGAGTCACCGTTTAAATATCTATCTGTATGGGTCTTTTTCTATACAGTGTGGCTCAAGGTGTTATCAGGTTCCAATTACTAACACATCTAGAAAAGCTAAAGAGTTGTTTGCCTCTAACTCCATTGTGAACTGAATTTTAGAATTTATGGAGTTAAGATGGTCTAAAAATGCAGTTACTTTATCTAAAGGTAGAATTGTGAAAGTGTCGTCTACGTACCGCTTGTAGAATCTTGGATTTACGGGAGAAGTAAGTAGGGCTTTCTCCTCAAAGTCTTCCATGAATATATAATAACTCGTAAGTTCATACTGCATAGATCGGAACAAAAATTAATAATTTTTAATCTGGAGGTAACCGTGGAACCAAATAACAGGCGGCAGCCATGTGAAGGAAGAACTCTTCAGACTTGTCTAGGGGATCAACACGACCTACGCTCTCCCCCAGAGCCATTCGCCAAACTGCTCGCCGGATAGGAGAGCAGAATAGGTGTTAATCTATTCCTATTGATAATGTAAAAATGTGAGAATTAGGAGTAGACTAACCCCCGCCCAGATATAGAATAAACTTAATTTGTAGCTAACAAGGTTGAAATTCTTTTTTTTTTAAATAATCTCGTGGGGAGTGTGGTTGTTACATTGAGATTATCACTACGATTTTTATGAATACTCTAAGTTGTTTTCTGTTTTGAATCATAGATTACTGAATAAAATAGGTACATACTCTTTGTAGGTAACCTTTACCTTGTCTAACTTGTTTTGTTTTGTCCTTCTTTTTGTTTAGCTTGCTACATATTTATTTATCTATGGGGAGTTTTGGCGGGGACTTGAACGGCGGATTACTGCTGTTGTATTATTGTTTAAATAATGGTTGAAGTGGATTTTGATATGTAAAAGTGATGCGATTTTGTGTATTAAATGTCTGCGCTTGTGAACTATTAGTGGAAACGGTGAAACAAGTGCTCTGATGGTGATGTGATTCGCGAGATAAGGTGTCTGTCTGCTTAGGCGCCTTGAGATACCATCGCCAATTGTCAGCTATCTGCTGGCTCAAGTTGCCGTCAAAATCTCCCAAGCGCTGCACGATGTGACGCATCAACATATTGTGAAGCAGTGTACTATGAAGGATAATTATACATTGTAACTTCAGGCTCAGAAGGGCTAGAACCCAGAGCCGTAAAGCTAGTTATAAAAATTATATATCTATGTTTTTGTTTTACAAGATTTGAATCCGACGTGGTTTGATTGTGATATTTATTTTAATTTTCAAAACTTTCAAATAAACCAAATTTGAGTAAATAAGTAAATAGGATATATCAAAATGGGGGTGTGGCATGAAGTATCTACTGCAAAGGTAGAAAATAGACACGAAATCAAATTGGCTGGTGCTGCAATCTCCAAACGGATTTCTGAAGAGGGTTTAGATAAAAGTTTATTTCAATTAACTAATTTAAACCTTTTAAACATCAGCGATACATGTCTTTCTGTTATACCCGATGATATAAAAATGCTTGTTAATCTCCAATCACTTCTTTTGTTCGGAAACAAAATTCAAGAATTTAACGAAAATATAACCTCTTTACCAAAACTTAAAGTATTAGATTTATCCCGTAATCAAATTACAAAAATTCCTGAAAGCTTAAACAATATGAAAGAGTTAATGAATATTAATTTAAGTTCGAATCTAATCGAGACAATGCCAAGTTTTGGCGATTTTCCAAATTTGATAACTGTGGACATATCCAACAATAAATTAGCAAAGTTTTTGGATATAGAAAACGCGAATTTACCACATCTAACCGACTTAAAGCTCAAAGGTAATGGTATAGAATCAATACCTAACTATGTGGCCCGTATATTACCTGGTGTTAAAAATTTTGACATTGGCGACAATCAACTGAAAATTATACCTGGAGAAATTGCTAATTTGACAAAATTAAAAGGTAACCATATAAGTTTATTTTATTATATTTTTATCAGTTAATAATGCACTGATTGTCATCTCTTATAGGCTCTTAAGAGAATATTGATGAGTATTTAGATTTAATCCATATCTCTAGATCATATCTAATAGATAGATTATAGATTTAGTCCATACAAATATATTCCTCTGATTTATGGAAACTATTTATTTAAGAAACAATCTATATTTACCACTGCTATTTTCCTATATTTTTTTATCAAAGAGGAGGAAATAGGGGAATAAAGGATGATGATTTTGTCCATTTTTGGGGTTCCGTACCCGAAAGGTACCCAACGGTATCTCATGATCCGTAATAGGTAGACAGTTGAAATTTTCACAGAATGTGTATTTCTGTTGCTGCTATAACAAGAAATAATAAAAATAAATTGAAAATTGAAGGGGGCTCCCCTATTACAAATGTGTATTACAATGGTACGGAACCCTTCAAGTGCGAGTTCGACTCCCACTTGGCCGGTTATTAATAGGTATAAAAGTCAGAGCTGCAGTTGTTCAAAATTTAAAACTTTGCCAACCTGCTTGCCAAGCATAGATTCTCCTGTATCGAAGAGGCAGTTTACAAACATAAATTAAACAATGACAAACATCCAGAGCCGGAACAATTATTTGTAAGTTATACAAATACTTGATTAGTGTGGGATTCAAACTCACGGTTGCCAGCGCTGCAACTGATTGCTGGGGCACTGCGCTATGGAGCCATCTTGTACAGCAATTGTATCAATATTTTGTTTCAGAGTTAAATCTCAAGGGCAACAAACTGTCAGACAAACGACTCATGAAACTGGTTGACCAGTGCCGCACAAAACAAATCATAGACTACATTCGGGAACACTGTCCTAAAGCAGACCAATCACAATCCACCGGCAAAGGTAAAGGTAAAAAAGGAAAGAAACAAGATGAGCAACCACCAGATGAAATCTCTGATCTTTGTCACTCGATGAAAATATTACATGTAGAAGATGACACAGTAAGGGTTAAGATAATTGAAAACGAAGTTGGAAATGTACGTCCATTTATACTCTGTTGTATTGTTAATGAACTAAATTTAACAGATGACTTGTTCAAAAAGTTTATTCAACTCCAAACTAAACTACATGACACAGTTTGTGATAAAAGAAATACTGCAACAATTGCAACTCATGATATGAGCAAGATTGCACCAGGTTGGTACAACTACTATTCTCCTCTAAATCAACCCATAGTAGTCATTAGTATTAAAGTAGACATTGGCCTCTTCCATAGTATTGGACTTTTTATTTTTACTATAAAAAAAATTAGTTTTTAAAACCTTCAAAATTTTCGGATAAAATATAGCCTAGATCATTCCTGTCATTGCTCTTTATCTACCGACTTCAAAAAGGAGGAGGTATTCAATTTGACTGTATATTATTTTTTTTTTTTAATGTGTGTTACCTCATAACTTTTTCCTGGGTCAACCAATTTCGATGATTCTTTTTTTATTTGAAAGCTGTTGCTTCTCATGTGGTCCCATATAAATTTGATCAAAGTCTGACCAATAGTTTTTGAGTTATTCTTAATAATTTATATTGAAGTCGGTCGTACAACATTTTTAATTATTTGTTAGTAAAGATTTAATTTTTTTTTAATAAAGTTTCATTACAATTGCTTCAGCCATTCCAAAGATTACCCTGGACAGACAGGTAGACAAACATGTTAAAAATTATTATTCATGTCTTAATAGCGTGCAAATAACCCCTCAGCTCAATCTCAAGCAGTTATTTCGATATTACAGACAGACACTTCAATTTTATTTATAAGTATTAATTATAATTATACTAGGTAGCCCAGCATGCATAATATGCGCTTAAATGTAAAGTTGTGGTTAAAAGCCCTCCTTAATCAATCAAATAGTTGGCCTGTTGGACGTTGTTCTGAGCTTTCTGGTAGATTACGCTTTGAGTTTCAAATTCACTAAAGACTTGACTGTATTTTTACCTTTTTTTTTCGAAATTTTTTGAATTTATAATCTATTAGTAACTCGCCCACAGCGCCACCTCTTGGGTCCATATTTTGTAAGTTTTGACATTAATACAACACTGCCTATATTGTGAATGATTCATTATGGTCAGTGCCACCTATATGATCCCAGCATAGCTATGAACCATCTTGTTAGGAAAACAAATATATTGTGAAATATTATGACCTAATCCAGTCAAGTCCTTCAGAAGTTTTATTATGATCACTAACAAACACCTACGATTATATATATAAAGATATTGTCCCAATCCTCGTACATATTTCTATACTGGTACTTATTTAAAATACATTATATGATTTTTTATCCAGGTGACCTTGTATACACAGCAAAGCCCCCTAAAGTAATAAAGCTAATACCATTATCAAGAGCACGGCCATACACAGGAGAACAGCTATTCCAGCAACTAACAGCGGAAGCAGAAGCACTGAGAAAGGAAAAAAAGAGAAATGTTTATTCTGGAATTCATAAGTGAGTATTTTATATAACACTAGTGATTACGGCACCCGGCTTCACACGCGTGATTTCTGGATCTCGACAATAGCACCACCTACCGGGTCCAATTGTGAATTTAAATCATTCAGGGACCCACTCAAACACCAGTTACGAGATTTATTGAGACTAGTGGAGAGCAATTGATTTTTATATATAGATATACAAATTTCATGAGTCGTGATTACTCAGGGCTAAGTGCTGGCTTAAATTTCACAACTTAACTGTAATTTTAAGTGCTGACTTACCACATGCTCGGCTATGAAGGAAATGAGGAAATCTGCATGTCTGATAAATAAAATTTCAATGACATGTGAAAGGCTCCCTCCAGAAGAAACCCTTTCAGCAGTAAGAGGAGGTTGTACTCAACTGTGGTACATTTATTATAAGCTGAAACTTTACTACATATTTAATAAGATTGCTTATTGACTTTAATAACAGGAAAATATTCAAAGTAACAAATTTGAGAGACACATTCGCCTAACCCAGGACCCATAGGAATGTCGAAATGCTTTGGTTTTATACTATATATATATCTATAAGAAAACCAAAAAAATGTCCAGATCCAAAAAATCAAAAATTAAAAATTAGTACAACCGACTTCAATATAAATAAAATGCGAACATCATCAAAGTAGTCAAAGTTAATTAAATACGCATTATTAAGGATAACTCAAAAACTACTGGTTAAATCTTGATCAAATTTATATGGGACCACATGAGAAGCTTTCAAAAAGAATCATCAAAATCGGTTCACCTAGAAAAAAGTTACCGAAAGTTTAAAGAATAACCGACATCAAAAAAAGTACCTCTTCCTTTTTTTGAAATCGGTTAAAAAACCTAGCATTTAGCCCTCTCCATAACTTGCATAGAGACTGAGTTTCCTCATAAGGATAGCTGAGCAGAATAATGTCTCAATCAATACATACACATTACATATACATATGTAATATATAAATAGATTTAAATAAATAAATATATTTCTTGATTTCAGGTTTTTATACTTATTGGAAGGAAAACCAAAGTACCCATGTTTAGAAGATGCTAGTGGAAAAGTGATCAGTTTCCCTCCAATCACTAATTCAGAAGATACTAAGGTAATTACAGTTGTATTTTATAGTAACTGTTGATTAGAACGAAAAGAAAGAAAGAAAGAAACATTTATTGCAACAAAAAAGAAACATTTACGCCACAAACACCATTAGGTACTCAAACTTTAACATTATTTTGTTATATTATTTTTAATTGTAGACACTTCAATTAAAAATAATATAACAAAATAATAATAATAAAGAAAACAACAATTTGACGGATATAACAATTTAAAAGTATGTAGGTATACTTATAGATTAAAGTAAAAAAATAAATTAAAAAAATGTTCCTCATTCCTCATTCAGCTTAAGCCGCGTACCGATTATGCGCTCCAAGAGGTCGAACATTAGCGCGCGCTCCAGCCGTGCGAAATGGATACCGCTTTGGAACGCGCGCCAAATTGTTCGTTGGAACGCTCGAACGTGGAGCGGCCCGCTCCATCTGGTGTCGGTTTTCTATCGCGCATGAAAGTAGTTAAGTTTTGGTGCGCGCGCCGGTTGGGAAGGTTGTTTTCACTATTCGTATGTTCGTTGCGTTCCGAGCTATGGATAACCAAAGTTGCCGTAAATTGATAAAATTATATGGTTCAAAAGAACTACTGTGGAATAGCAAAAATCGTTTTATCATAAAAAGTGCTCAGAGAAGATACATGGAACTATGAAAGCGGCAGCTGCTCGTACACGACCGACATCCACTGGAAACACTGGAACGGCTGCCGGGCGCGCTTAGTGATACACTTCACAGAGCACATTACAGACACATTACAGAGCACATTACAGAGCGCACTGTTCGGCGCGGTCATTCGTGTTGCGCGCGCCAGGGCGCGTAATATATAAAGTAATAATAATAAAGAAACAACAGCGCTGGTTTTCAGTGGGCCCGAACGGATAGTAACGCACGGACGTCCACGTTCAATACATAATAATATCATTAAACCAGTCTGTTAAACTATGCTATTACTGTTGGCCCAGCAGACATTGTTCTTCCTTTCCGGTAGGAGGCATGATGAGTTTGACTCCGAATTCGATCGGACTTTACAGTGTAAACATAATACTCAAGTTATAACAAATCATAGATGAAGTATCAAGATTTTTTGGAAGTACTATAGTTATTCTGATTGTATCATCTATCATCATAAACAAATGGTATTATCCCTATAATTTTTCCATTTAAACTTATTTAAAGACTACACAATGAGATATTTGACAGATTTAGCGGGGGAAGTTAATTTGTTAAAAAGTGCATAGTTTAATGTTTCTTTCTGAAATATTAGTGATATTTATATTAATAATCTAATTAATATAAATATAACTAATAAAATAAAATGGATAAACCAAACTACGGATATTCCTAAAAGGAGAAGAATTTAAAAAGTTAAAAATGTATGAATTAAAGAATACAGCACTAAAGGCATTGTTTGTGTAAACAGGGTTATTTTTCAAAGAGTAGCCAAATTTTAAACTTAAGTTCAAATATATAAACAATGCATTTTTTGAAAATACGAGTAAATAAGGCTTCTACTTTTATTTGAAATCATCCCAAATTGAATGTGATTTATGGGCAACAACGTTTTGCCTACCGATCGACCCCTACGAATGTGTGCAAGCGCAGTAAAATCAGTTAAAATAATGCATTACGACGCATTTTAAATTTAAAAGGTAAAAAGGATAGAATGTTTGAGATTTTTTTGAATTAATTTTCGTCACCATTTGCCTATGTTACATATTCTGAACCTTCTCTGCAAATTTGGCCAGTTATTGTAAAATAACTAGAAAACGAATAACTTTTATTTAAAACGCAACTTTTCAATGATGACACTGTACCATCAGCATATCAAATAAGTTCGGCTAAGCGACATCTGGTGAGCATAAGAATATTAGCCCTCATTTATAGTGCTCAACTTCAGCTGTAAACTATCTGTACCTTATATTATGGCCTTAAGTGCGGTTGAAATGCCTAAATTCTTGGATATTTAAATAAAAAAATCACAATAACTGTTCATTTAATCCGCAAAGAAAAAAACACAGGGTGACAGAAGAGGATTTAATAAATGTTTCTAATTGAACAAAATTGTATTTTTGTCAACCCATTATTAGAAAAAAAAATCCCCAAAGAGTACCTATCTTTGTCATATTTTGCAAAATTTCTCCAAAACAGCACAAGCTCTTTAAATAGTTTTTACACTAAAAAAAAGGTCTTAAAAATATTAATATTTTAATTGAGAGTTATTTTTATTCCCGGTTTTACTCGAGAAAATATAATTTTTCCCCGAAATTGAATATTTTCGCGCGAGCGTGCCTGCTCCGTCACCCTCTACCCGCAAGCTCTGTCGCAGTCCGTTTTCGGACATCGTCGAGGGTGGACCGCGCGTCGGTGTTGGAGCGACTTCGTTCAAATATATTTTAGTTTTTTAAGAGTTTATACTCAATTATAAATATTTTTATGAATAGAAATACTTAATAATATTTAATATCTGTACATTGGTAACTGTAAATATAGTTTTCTAAATAAATTAATTTTTAAAGTGTCCAAAGAAGAAGAAATTTTCGCGGCGACGTTGATTAGTGAAATTGAAAAATGCATTTTTATAATTTAGATGTGGAACGACCAACATGCTCCGTTACTTAGATTTCGATATTTTTTAATACCTATGTTATTTTATTGTTGCATGTTTTTATTAATTAGGTGATACTGAATTTTATATTTATGTATTACAATAAAACGCTATTTTTATGAGTATGACTTTAATAGAACATTATTGGGGAGGGAAATCTAGATACAGATACTTATATTTAGGTACACTATTATAAAATTATATCAAACAATTTAAATAAAATAAAAATGTTACTTCCCTAAGTGCATAAAGGAATTCTTGTGTTTATGTTTTCTTTAAATGTTAGACAAACCATCATCTGAAAAATATAAAACTTTTAAATTGGAGACAAGTTTCTCTACGTGATAAAGTTAGAAATGAGGATATCGGCAATAGAACCAGAGTAACTGACATAGCCCAACGGATTATTAAAGTGAAATGCCAATGGGCTGGCCATGTAGCTTGGAAAACCGATAAACAATAGGAAGAAAGGTTCTCAAGTGGCAACCTCGTACCGGTAAGCGATGTGCAGGGCATCCTCCCACTATATGGAGGGAAGACATGGTAAGATTGCATATTTTACCATGTCTTCTCTCCGGAAGTCGATAGATGCAGATGGCTTAGCACCATGCTTTGTGACATTCCTTGGGTAGGCCTATGTTTATACATATATATATATATATATATATATATATATATATATATATATATATATATATATATATATATATGCCTTGTGAAGGGCTGTAATAATGATGATAATGAAGCCAGATGTACTTACTACGAATACTTAATCTTTATTCCTCTTCACTTTTTCTCATACGCTTTTCTCACTCACACACACACACACACAAACACAAATAGGTCGCAAATAATACTTAGTAGTAATAATACTTAGAGAACAGCAATTTTACAATTGTGTTTACAAGAAACACTATCAGTTGAACCTTGCAGCTTGTTCATTATTTTTATTATAAATAGCTATAAATGTATATATTATTAATAAATCATTCCCATAATATTTTGTATTATTTTTTATTTTGCCCTATCTGAAACGTTCTAAACTCTATAGAAAATGTGGCGTATGAAATGACTGACAATCACTAGAACATTTTATCTAGGTACAAAGATGTTTTACGTTTTCGTGGCCTTCACATGATATTTTTGTCAGCATTAGGTACCCTTCTGTATCTGAAACGAATATTAATATTGCATATGTATACGATACAAAAGTAAAGTAACAGGCTATGTAAGTCACTATGCTAGGCACAGGCCTCTTACTTCTGAGAGGGTTTTAGGGCAAGGAAATGTTCGCCGCGCTGCCCCAATGCGTGTTGGCGAACTTCACATGTCTTCGAATTTTTTTTCTTATTCCTCAGACATATGCAGGTTTTCTCACGATGTTTTCCTTCACCGCCGAGCACGTGCTAAATCAGCACTTAAAATTGCAATTGAAAATTTCATTGGTGCTGCCGCGGATCAAACCCGTGCGAAATTTACATCGAGCGCTTAGACCCAGAGCTACTAATACAACACAAATAAGTACGATTCAACGAATATAATGAAACCTCTTACGTACTTAAAACTTAAACACTTGATAGTTCGTGATGCCTACCGGACGAAGCTACAGCACCACATCGTGCAATGTAATTGAAGATGCTTAACTGCGACATGCTTAACTCTCAGTGACACGCAAGCATAATAGGCAGTATATCACTTATATACTTGACACCCCTGCAGTCTATTAATCTTTGCACTTTTCTAAGTAATACAAAACGTAGTCACTAGACGGTGTTGACGTCTAGTGACTACATTTTGTGTTATATGTCTATGAATCAGATATTAGTGTAACTAAACAACCTACGACTATATAAAATATTTCTTTTACAGATGTCGAGTACCACTAAGACGATGTTTGTGGAAGTGACGTCACATGCGTCGCTTTCCGCCTGCAAGAATGTTATGGACAAATTGCTGCAAGAATGCCTACTGCTTGGTATAGCAGATGAGCCAGATTCCGATAGTGGCTATCACACACTTGCAGTACAACAGGTAAATTGCCGATTGTTTTAAATTATTTATTAATGTGTGGCGGCGCTGTCCTCGCGCCAGAAGCGAAAATACATCGAAGCCTAAATCGCGCTATCAAAATTTCTACTAAAGCTACTGTGCTATATATAGAACAGCTCCGAAACAACACATGGAGCGTTGGCCGCTCCCCGGGCAGAACACCTTGCCCGGCGGGAGATCTTCCCTTTTCCTTCCACACCTACAGTAGTGACCCCGACGTGATCTGAACACACAACTAACAACCTTTGGAAACTACAACTTCAAACCTTCATCATTGTCCTCAAGTACCCCATTCACTCGCTCCCGAGCAGATATTGTCTGCAGTCTTCACATTCTGCAAGCCATCTAGCTTTACAAAGGTTCATCGCAGCACTGGAATAATAATGCTTCCTGTTCCTTCAAGCTACTCTCTGCGCTACAGTGTTCGGCACGGCTCTGAGCCTTACTGCTCGCCTCTGCTTCACGGCACTCTCGCAGATTACTTGCCTTTTTCTCGACTCACCGCAGACTACAAGGCAATTCCCTGGCACTTGCACATTCGTCTACATGTAGACTGCACTATCGACCTCAGGTCTGAGCAGGAGAGTGATGTGGCGGCGCTGTCGTCGCGCTACAAGCGAAAATACATCGATGCCTAAATCGTGCTATTTTTAGTCGTTATTAGGAAGACGCTGCTGTCCATCTCCTGATTTGTTTCCCTGATGATATAGGGTAGTGGATATTCTTACACCGCGTCTACACGATAAACAAAAGATTCTATTTTAGTGTCTAAAACATTACGTGGTAGAGTCATGCTGCAGCTATATTACTGGTATAGTTGTAGCATGAATGGGTCAGCTCGACCAGGGAAGGATCACGCTCTCACTCACTACCATCGTAAAATAGCAGCTTAACACTGCTGTGTTTCGTATGGTTAGTGTAGAGAATCGGAGACCCATTTTACTGGAAACTAGGCATTCCACCTTAGTCCTCAGGGGTGGCAACGCATCTGCATTTTGATTCTTAATGGAGGATAGATGTAAATGTCTATAGGCCACAGCGACCACTTACCATCAGGTGGACTCTGTGCTCCTTTGTCGTCACCCTTATCCTATATAAAAAAAATCCTGATGCATTCCACAGATTTGGCATTCATTGTATGGATAGATATGTTCTTCATCAGCCTGTAAAAGTCCACTGCTGGAGATAGGCCTTTTTCGTTTTAGTTAGCTACACCCACGGGAAGAAATTCTTAATTGAGAATAGATGTAGATGTGTATGGGCCGCAGTACCATCAGGTGGACTTTGTCACCCTTATTCTATAAAAAAACCAACACCTTTCACCGCAAGGAAAATGCTAATGTGACTGACGTCTGAAAATCGGGCGAGTATCGTCAAAAGAACAAAAAAAAGATATTGTCTGAGTGGGATTGTGTTGTTGAGTGTGACAATTTGTGTACACAAGAAATAATAATACATGTTACTGAGAATTCAAGTGATTATTCCAGTTCATATGGAAAAGAATCCGACGATTCATTATAATAAAATAATATTAATGTATTTTGGTTGTTTGCTTTTTTCTAAATATATTCTGTATCCAATACAGCTTTTTTTAATACTTAACCCTAATTGCTTATCTCATTGATAATTTTATACTTGAGTAAATAAAATGAAAATATTTAATTTACACTTCCACATTTTATATTTTTTCATGGAAAAATCTTGATGAATAACCTTCGCTACATAATCTGTGGGCTCAATAAATATCGATATCGATACATACTCGAGCAAAAGAACACGTCGCTTCACTATTGTAAAGAAAGAATAGCTTTCATAAAGTATTGCATTTTTTCTGTCAATTATTATGGAACTTCATAGGCGTGCTTATGTCAAAAGTAAAATAAATGGTCGGACAAAGTATAGTAAGGCAAATAGATATATTATACATTTTATTTTGTGTGATTACAGGTGAAAGTTGTGGATACAGAAGGCAACCTAAAAAGTGTGTATCCATCGAGGACAGACTGTGTGTACGAAGGCTCCAATATCAAAGTATTTAGGCTGCCAAAAAATAATAACTAATTATCAACTATCTATACTATAATGCCTTTTATATATAAGTATGGCAAACTCCTGTTACTGCTCCTGTTACTGAGATGGCTTGGCCATAATGTTTGATATAATGTTATGGGCATTCACGTTGCCACAAAATTGTTGATTATTGTATTCTACACACATTATAACTACAGTCAAAAATTAATTATGGGCTATGTAGTAGAACACATTTGATTGTACCGCTAAGTTTGCTATATACTCGCTTTTTATGTTTTTTGTTTTAATTTTTTATATTATGAAAGATCACAAATACTTGGTCTTTGAGCCAATTTGGCTATTGTAAAGCTAAGCAGTGTCCGCCGAGTATAGTTCAGGCTTAAAAACCAAGGATAAATCCAATTGCATGAAGTGAAGTATATTGAGCTTTTTTATAAATATAAAACTGTAGTGATGAACACACTCACAGTCCCCCCGATGGTAAGTGTCTATAGTCCATGAAAAATCTGGGAGTACCTTTTATAATTATGCTATTATATTAGCCCTACTCTGGACAGGACTCCTAGGCATGAAAGGAGTGAACCTAGGGTAGGTCTCCAGTCCAGGTAGCAGTCCGTCTGTCTCTTACTTATTTCTGCTGCTAAACAGCAGTATGTGCACTGCTGTTCCGTTCTGAAGGGTAGAGAGCCAGTACTTTTACAGGCTTTTAGACATTCAATCTGTCCGTCACCGTTGACCGTGTAGAGGTAGTAGGTGTAAGAATATCCACTACCCCATATCATCCCGGGGATGTCGTAAGAGGCGACAGAGGGGAAACAAATCAGGAGATGGGCAGCAGCGTTATCCTGATAACGACTAAAAATATAAAAATGCGGTTGTCAACCCGCTTGGCAAACGTGGCAACTATGGCAAATATGCCCCCTATGAGGGTACCCCCTATGGGGTGGGCCTATGTTCAGCAAAGGACTTTAATATGCTGTAACGGTAACGGGTTTTCTGACCAAGTAATTCTCAACAGTACCCCAGAGTTAGCAAGTTAGTGGTGTTTTACACCCTTGTCTCGGAAAGCACGTAAAGGTGCCCACGAATCTGTAACCTTCCTGATTGATGTTGGTTGTAGGTGTCCATGGTCTGGAGTAGCCACTTCCATCAGGTGGACTGTAAGTCCATTTGTAACTTCAATTTAACAAATAAAAACATTGATTAAAATCACTAAAATGTATTTTTAGACTATGATATATTTAAAGATGTTAAAAATTAATTGGCAAATATATAACGCGTAAAATATAACTTGAAAATTTTATAAACCCCCGAAAAGAACTCTACCGCAGCTAATAAAACTTCTGATGACCTAGAAACGGTTGAAACGATTTTCATAAAACGTCTAAGAACCACCGCTAGAAAACCTGCTTTAAAAAAAACGCACCCAAATCGGTTCACCCGTTTTAGAGCTACGGTGCCACAGACAGACACACAGCGGTCAAACTTATAACACCCCTCTTTTTGCGTCGAGGGTTAAAAATGATGTCTTACCTAGTTTAAAAAGTACCTCCCGCCCTCCCTCATTGCGTGCACTATCCCCGTCACCGCTAATCCCAACACCACTACACTAGCAAAAGCATCGCATTTATCGTACCAGATAAAAACAGGTATCTTAAAATAGACTGTAACTGTGACAAACAAACTGAAAGAACAGCTCCTGTTCCACGAGATAACAAATCCACTGAAAGACAGTCACAAGTTTTTCTTTATTCATACATATGACAGTTACCTTTGTTAGAATAAGATAAAAAAATGTTACTGTTACACCCTGTTACTCGTCACAAGCTCTTTCCTTTTCTCACATAGGTTCAACACCTTAGAAAGAGAAGTACCTTATGGAAGTATCTGAAAATAGCAGCCTGTCACTGTGACAAACTGAAAGAACATCTCCTGTTCCGCGAGATAACAAATTCATTATACAACAGTCAAGCATTTCTTTATTCATACATATGACAGTTACCTTTATTAGAATAAGATAAAAAATGTTACTGTTACACTGTGACACCCTGTTACAGTTGTTACAAGCTCTATCCTTTTCTCGCATAGGTTCCAACACCTTAGTTAGAAAGAGAAGTACTTGCCAAGACTAATAACAGACTGCTATTTTGTAACAGGTTTTTGGAACTGTTATTTATGTGAACCTGGAAAAGGTGGAACAGATATGCGATTTTACCTGTTACAGCCCACTCCTACTCTGCGGTGTCTGACCACTAAGTTAAGTTGCTCTTCAAAGTAGGTAAGATAAATCAACTTATTTAATTACGCGGATCTTATCTAATGTATTTTTAACGTCTTTAATATAATGGATTTCCACAAAGTAACGCCTGATTCTATTAATTACGATTTATTTTTTCAATCTGCTTATATTTTTTGACTTTATATTTAAAGCAATGCTTAAGTAGAACATACTGTATAAAAATGTAACAACCCATTCTGAAAGCACATTTTTTCTGATGTAAAACATCTATTGGCGCGCCATGGTAGTAAAATCGACTGTCATGCCCCCTTTACGCCACCGCTCTAAATTACTAAATTCCCTTGTGTGTGTGTGTGCGTGTGTGTGTGTGTGTGTGTGTGCGCGTGCGTGTGTGCACGTGTGTGTGTGTGCGCGCGCGCGCGCTTATACTATACACTTCGTTGCCTCTCTGTGTGAGTTGAATACAGCGTGTATCTTTCTATTCGACTATCGTATACTTGACGCGTTCACCCAAACGGTATCCAAACTTAAGTGCTTATAAGATTTCGAATCAGTGACAATGTTATTATTATTATATTTAATTTATTCTATATTTGTTTATTGGTTTTCATTAATTACAAAGTATACCATCAACCATGATGTTTCACATCTGCCGGGCGTCCCGTGACGGCCACCTTTATTCAACTTGATTTTTACTACTTTTGTTTTTTTTAAAATGTTTTCGAGTGATAACATTTTAGCTTGAATGTTGTGACGTATCTTTTTTCGGAAGTGTAAACATAATATTTCATTAATCATGGATTTAACAGTAAAACTGTTGAATGTATCAAATAACCATACTTAATGTGTGAGTGCTTACGAAATAGAACTCAATTACATTAAAACACTCCTTTAGCGGCATTATTATATTAGATAGAAATATTCAAAAATGTATAAAATGGGTAAAATTACAATGTGCGTGAAGAGATCTTATAATATAGAAGGTTCTTCACCACGTTTTTATTAAGTCAATTTATTGTTTGTCTGTCTGTGTGTCGTTCCGGATGGAATCTTGCAATTCAAATTTCGACCACTTCCCGATGAGCTGGAGGAGCTTAAAATTTGAAACGTATACAATGTGGGGGAAAAAAACGTGCTATACAAAGGTATATATTTTTTTTAATACAAAGTTTTAAAAGAATCGCTTGCTTTAAATGCGCCAACTATTTCATATATTTTAGCCTTTGAACAAACTTGTAGACATAAATTATACATTACGCTCATATATAGGTACATACTTACGGCTTTATTTCGTACACAGTGTACGACTGGGCCACCTTGTTTATGCATTGCATTGTGTCTTAACACTAACAGTAAACGCTTAGGGCGCTTTTAGTGTCACGCGGATTTGCTCACGCACGCGGGATTGGACCGCATGCGTAAAATTTCACGCTGCGGATCATACGCAGCATGAGTTTCAGTTTTCTACGGGCTGCGTAACGGTATAGACGTGTTCAAAATGATCAATGTCAGAAGAATATGTGTCGCTTACATACTTTACAAACGACGAAACAAGAAGACAAGAGTACATGTTGATCCCTTTCTTGAAAATAGGCTTCTTGCTGGGGCGTTTGTTACACGCTTTGGAAAACTACAAAATAATGAACGTAAATTTAAAAATTACTTTCGAATGTCCATTCGTTCTTTTGATGAACTGTTGTGTAAAATTGAGAATAAGCTACAAAAAAGCAGTTTACGAAGGATTACAATACAACCGATTGAGAGGCTCGCTATTACATTAAGGTAAGTTTTAAATTTTAAATATTTAATTTCCTGCTATGATTTAGTGGAAAGGGATTTGAACAGGTAGGATAAACGTTTTTTGACTTCAAATTACTGTCATGTGTAAATTTACATGTGCAAAAAAAAAATTTTGTCATGTACTCTGAAATTTCATTGTTCATAATTTCATTCAATTTCATGTTGAAATTTCATTAAATAAGATTATTTCACTCATAAAATGTCGCCATTAAAGTGGAATCATTCCTACCTTTCATCACACGCTACTTATTATAATATAGATAAAAGTTATAGGTTTGCACATGACAGTAATTTAAAGTCAAAAAAAGTCCTTAATTGGTTTGGGATTGGTACGTTCAACCTACATACACAATCCTTTTTTTTATCTGATAAAGTACACATGGCCAGAATCAAGTTACAAAACCAGCATAAATGGAACTCGCCTTGCGTATTATCATACTTAGGTAACCGTCGGGTCCCGCTTATACTGGATTTGAGTAACTTGATCTGTGCCGTGTACAACCGCACTCATATGACTAAACAAACAATTAGAGAGAAACTGGAGAAAAAGTTAATCGTACTCATTTTAATAAAAGAGTTTTATTCATAAATTAAAAATCAAATTTTATCATTCATTTCTTTGTAAATTTGTATCCTGAGCGTTGACATTACTTTCGCCTGTAGATGATGTTGTTGCTGGGTATAAATTACGTCATAAGACGTGATATTAAACAGGCCGCTTTCAGTCGAAATAAGAGTTTCATTGTCATTCACTGCAGCAGAACTAATAGCATTGTCGTTAAGACTCGAAGTATCCTGGATTATACTATTGGTTTGGTAATCTTGATTTATCGGTGACAAACTGTCAAGCTCAGTAAAAGCACTAGAACTTGTTGTAGGTATGGGACTGTAGTATGCAGGTTGTGTTTGACTTTCCATTTCCATAAATATATTTAACACTTTTGTTCTGAACATTAGTTTTTGATATCTAGTGAATCTTTTTAATGAAGGCTGCAGAGACTGAAAGAAAGCCAAATCCTCACTTTCTAGCTCCAGTTGATTAGACTTTAAGCATTCTAATAACTGTGCCTCAAATTCAGATGGTGCTTGCTTTTTAGATTTTACTTGTTTTTGTTTTGATGTTGGGTGAGAACTTTCTTGACGTGAAGTATCTGGTTGCGTGGACTCATTAGGTGTTTCTAAATTACTTTGTTCAGACATTTCTTCACAGAGTGACTCTTCTCCAGCAGTTTCCGTTGTACTGTCTAAGAAAGTCAAAATGTCATAGTAAGAATATTTCTTCTTCTTCTTCTTACTCCCAGAGCCGGATGGCTGATTTTTTTCAGATATCTTGTCTTTCTGGTAAGTGTCCCTTGCTGTTCGCCAGCGTTGTTGTATTTTCTTGTCTGAAATGACAAAATATAATAAGTAAGTGGCAAAAGTACACACAGTTTCAGATCAAGTTACCCAAAACCAGTACCAATAAACGGAACTTGCTAGGGCCTCGCCGGGCGCCGAGTCGTCTACGATAATAAACAACGCATGAGTCCTGTTTATACTGGTTTTGGGAAGCTTGATCTGTGGCCGTGTGTACAAATCTGATATTAGTTGGAAATTTAACTGCATTCGATTAAAGGCCCTCCTTAATTCACACATGTTGTCAACTTTACACTGTCTCATGAAGCATTAGATAAATCAAGCAATATATATATACCTATACAGAGTGGAAAAATAAGGCCGCAGTTGAAGGAAAAGTACCTTAGGCGCAACGCAAACGGCGGGCCGGCGCAGGCCGGTCAATTTCGCCGCGAACGATAGCGCAAAGTGAATCTTATACTAGACGCAGACGGCGCGGCCGGGGCGGCGCGGCGCAGACATCGACGAAATAATTCATTTTTTACAAAAATAATTAGAACTTCATTTAAGATTTTGGAAAACACCGGATTGAATCGGGCAATTTGTTTATTTGTTACAGTAAAATTTGCCATCATCAAAATTAAGGTGAAAACTTCCGGAAGTCACTAGCGCTGTAAGTTTTAATTTGTTTTAACAAAATTTGCTTTATTTGCATCTGTCAACCTTCATGAAGGAGGACATCTTGTAATGTAAATATTGCCTGAAATAAACGATATTTCATTATATTATATTATATATATTTATTAGATTCCTTTCATTTGCCGGAAATTTTACCATAGGGGTTAATTTATACAGAGAAGATTTCTTATAAAATATTTACAGCATAGTTATGTGTCTCAAATCTGCTAAAAGTGGCCACTTTTAGCAGATATGAGATACATAACTATACTTCGAACTTTTCATATGAAATCATAACTGCATAAATACCCCCCTATGATAAAATTTTCGGCAAATCATAGAAATCTAACGTAGCTATAGTACTGTAGTTAAAACGAATTAAAAACTTCTAGCGCTAGCTACTTCCGTGCCCTTTCACCTTAAGGGTATTTATTTTTCTTCTGAAGTAAAATTCGAGCGGTGCATGCTGTCTTATGTCTGATGTCAGCATTATTAATATATTATGTTATCATATTATTAATATATTGTTTTGTTTTCAGATATTTGGCAACTGGTAATACATTCACTGATCTACACTATTCCTATGTGATTGGAATTGCAACAATTAGCGAAATAGTAAGACAAGTTTGTTACATAATATGGATTGAACTAAAGTCTGAATGTATTCCACAGCTTAATGGGATCAAATGGAAAGAAATCGCAGAGGGATTTCTCACATATACAAATTTTCCTAATTGCTTGGGTGCAATTGATGGAAAACATATAAGAGTGATTCGGCCGCCGCACAGTGGATCACTATATTTTAATTATAAAATATTATTCTGTAGTGCTCCTCGCAATGTGTGATGCTGATTATAATTTTACATATATTAATGTCGGTACCAGTGGAAGCAACGCCGATTCAACCATCTTTAGAAGGTCAATTGTATACGAAACTGGAAAGTAACACGTTGGGTATCCCTGACCCGCAAGAGTTGCCTATTATTTGCCCTGAAGTAGCTTATCCATCTAGTGTAAGAGCAAAGTTGCTGTTCGTGATAGTGGAGACGAGGCATTTGGTTTATCATCACATGTGATGCGGCCTTATGCTCGTGATAATTTACCTTACAAAAAGAAAATATTTAATTACCGTCTGTCCAGAGCTAGAAGGTACATAGAATGCACTTTTGGAATTATGTCAAATAAATTTAGAATATTTCACAGATCCATGAATGTCAAGTTAGATCTAGCACAATTAATAGTCAAGACGGCATGTGTACTTCACAATTTCATAAGGAAACGGGATGGCTACAAGGTCAGCCATACATTTGTCACAAATGGTTTTACGGGACCACTACCCAGGCAGCAGACTGAAAGTAGTAATACGTCGGCAAGTAATATCAGAGATATATTTGCAGATTACTTTATCAATGAAGGAAAAGTCTCCTGGCAACACCGATATATAATTAATTAACTAAACTCAAAAGGTTTTAGAAGGTTTTTGATGTTATTTGTGAATTAAATAATTATGCTATATTAATAAAGTAATGATGCTTGTATAAATAAAATAATGAACCAAACACATACCCGCCTCTTTTCTTTCCTCTTCGCTCAAATTTTCGTAGTTAGGTGCCAATTCCTTCAAAATATCTCTCCATGCAGCCTCCCTCGCGTCCCTGTTTTTGTATAATTCATTGCGTTTATCCCACAAAACGGGCCGCAGATGAACTTCAATGATTACTCGTTCTGTATCGATTTTCATTTCGGTAGTACAATACGGCGCGTGCGCCCCGCTCGACTCTAAAATGGGCACTGAAGTTGTAGGCAGCGCTTACGCATGCGGATACCGCACCGGGGTGACGCCCGCACAGCGCCCCGCGTCCCGCGTGCGTTTATCACGCTTTACAATAGATACCTATATGAAATTGTTCTTTGCGGATGCTACGCATGCGGTCCAATCCCGCGTGCGTGAGCAAATCCGCGTGACACTAAAAGCGCCCTTAGTGCGCGTTGTATACTCTGCTTACGCATTATTAGTTAATCCGTAATATGAGCTGTCCTTAAATAATGAGAACTAACTTTACCTGAAAAAACAATTATTGCAACAGCTGATGGTTCAGCTCAATTTAAAAGTTACTGTGTAAACATTTGATACCACAAATTACATGTTTGTATAATTGCATAGATAAATAAATATGTAGCAAGGTATATTGTATTGTATTAGAAAATAAATCATAGTGAATGGAACTTAAAACTTGTTATAACTGTTTTGTTAGACATCAAATAGTTTGCGTAGTGATAAAAAGAATATAATATCTCTTGATATCTGTCTAAAAGAAGTTAAGCCCACCTTTGCGAATGTCTCATGTCAAAACCCCCTAAGAGACGTTAAAAAAGTGGATTGTCCCATGTCAAAACCCAGTAAGTGAATTAAAAAAAAATTTTTTCAAATTTTTTGCAGACTTAATAATTCTCTGTAGAAAAATAAAAACCCCTGCAATAAATCCTTAATAATAAATAGATTTCATCCTTTAGTATATAAATAAATAAAACTTCAAAGATTACCTCGAATTATGTTTCGTTGCTCTCCTGTAAATAAGTTATCTTTACGCGGTTTTCAAATGGAACAGTTGTATTATTTTTTAATTCATTCGCACAAAATTTACAAATTAAGGAATCACACAAAAATACATTTTGAGTGGGAATGCGTGTTAAAAGTTCTAGACTATACCAATAATTTAATAATATATTTTCGTCATTTTTATAATTACACATTCTTGTAAAGTGCCTTCTTTTATATAAAAAAGATGTTATGGCAACGCTCTAATTTGCGTTGCGATGTTGAAAACTCCATTAAATGTTCTTTATATTTTATATTGATCAGTGTAAGTGAAATTGTGGCTCAGTATTTTCTGAGTTTTGTTAAAAGAAACATGTTTTATTAGGTTTTTATCTGTGGAAAACTACTACAATTTTATTTATTACTAATATTATCTGTGATCAATATTTTTGTGAATTGATGTACATCGTTGGTTATGCATGCTGGAATTTTTGCATATGAAGAAGTTTTGTTATCTTTTTTTTGTCAAATAAATATTTTTTGAAAAGTGCCTGTGTTTTACTTCTATCCTGCAAAAATATTTAGCACACCAATTGTGGCACTATCAAAAGTATAACATCGTTTGGGGGACTGCGTGTGCGAAACCAAAAAATTACATTCAATCACTTGCCGATTCATCAAGCTAAACACATTGATACTACAGCTTACTGGTCCATAGGCTATATCGGTTACTTCAGTTCTACAAACAAAAAACTTACTAGTAAGTTTTTTGAACATATTAAGTTACTTAAAAGAAGCTTTATAATTGTGAGGCAAGGTAAGGTATTCAATTACAATCTCGTCGTTTTCAAGGAAGGAGTTTGCTTTTGTTTATTTCAAAAAGCTAAATGTATTTGCAGTCTTTTAACTCCTGTTGCTACAAATTTTAACTTTTTTTTAAAATTTTCCTTTTATTATGTAATCCTGAATAATGCTTCTGAAAACTGTTGCTTAAAATTTACAGCCAACTGCTCTAGTCCAGAAGGAAATGTAATTTTTTTCCCAACCAAGAATTCAAAATTAATACTTTGCCCAGTTTTAAATGACTGTACTGAAAAAAAATGTACTACACGAGTTTGGCAAGCAACTTTAAAAGTTGGCGCATTTAATAAAGATTCCAAAACGGTATAACACTTGCAAGATTATTTGTTAAATTATAGAAAAAATTTTTAAAGAAACCCAGCTGTAAATTAATTTTCCTTACCTGTCTAAAATGATTTTTGTGTATCCCAAGGCTTTCCTCAAGCCTGTTACTTAAGATTCTAGTTTGAGTGAAACGGAGGGAACCAGTTGACGAAGTGTGAGCGAGACAGATAGTGACGCTAACGTGACAGACAGAGAGTAATTTTACGTAGTTTGAGCGAGACAGATAGTGATAGATATACATATACAAGATATATTTTTTTATAGAATAAGGGTGACAAGCGAGCATACAGTCCACCTGATGATAAGCGGTTGCTGTGGCCCATAGACATCTATATCTATCCTCGTTTGCGAATCAAAATGCAGATGTGTTGTCAGCCGTGAGGACGAAGATGGAATGCCTCTTTTCCAGTAAAAAGGGTCTCCGGTTCTCTACACTCACCATACGAAACACAGCAGCATTAAGCTGCTATTTTACGCTGGTATTCTGTGAGAGCGTTGTCCTTCCCGGTCGAGCCGACCCATTCATGCTACAACTATACAATTAATATAGCTGCAGCATGGCTCTACCACGTTTATAAAACGAAATACTAAGTCAGCTAAGAATTTAAATAAAATATTTTTTAATGTCACTTACTGGGTTTTCACATGGAACAATCCACTTTTTTAACGTCTCTTATGGGGTTTTGACATGAAGTCGCAAAGGTGGGCTTAACTTCCTTTAGCATTTGGAGTAGAATTAATTTCCCTTAAGGCTTAATTTACATAAACATGCATAGGGGATGCCATCTTTTCCTGGAGAAGAGGATTTTAAGCCAGATAACACAGACTGTAGTTCGGACTGTGAAAACATTTGCTCATTATTGTTGATGGTAGATGGGACAGGAAAGGGTGGGCATATTGCATATTCAGTAGGGACAAAAGGAAGTTCTAACATATCAGAGGAAGCTTCTAACCATGGTAGAGAGTTATCAGAAGTGTTGCTATCAGGAAGAAGAGAGCCACGAATTTTTTTTATGTTTTTCCAAACTATTGTTACATGTGTGTCAGGTGCCATGGATTCACAAATTTTTTTCCATTCACTTTTTTTCTTTTTGGAAAGAAGTCTTTGTTTGAGCAGAGGTTTTTTGAAATTGTATAAAATTATCGGTTTTTAATCATAGCGGTGCAATCAGCATCCCACCATGGAGGGGAGGATAGGTTCTTGCTGTAAGGTTTTTTGATTGGGATAAATAAGTCAGCTGCTTCGGTTATATATTGGACCAATAAAGAGTAAGAAGTTAGTGGGTTGCTTGAGAAGTCAACCTGCATTTGGGCAAATTTAGTATCTAAAAAAATTGTGAAATTCGCCCAATCTGCCTCTTGGAGCTTATATTTAAGAAGGGGAGTAGTTGAAGGTTAAGGAGTAACAGTAGAGGGTTTGGTGATAAGGATGGGAAAATGATCACTTCCGTATGTTTGACTGAGAGTTTTCCAAGAAAGCTGAGGGGCTAGACTAGAAGAACATGCTGTTAGGTCAACAGCAGACCCAGGGTCTAGTCCTGGATATACTCTAAGAGTGAGGGAACCATTGTTGATGATGCAAGCATTAATGTCTTCAAAAATTTGTATAAGTTCTTTTGTGACCCCCAAGATATATGATGGCAATTAAAATTACCGGTAATAATAAAAGGAGGAGGTAACAAAGAAAAAAGAGAGGATAGTTCTTGAATTAAGTGGGTATTTGGATGTGGGCTATATACTGAAATAATGTTGATGACTGCTATTTTTGCAGCTACGACATTAATGTTATGGCTATGAGGAGGGAGTGTAATTTGAGAAAAAGGTAGCGATTTTTTATGAGTAAGCAACAACCACCATAACCATCATTTCTATCTTCACGGAGGCAGGTAAAGCCTTGTAAGCGGAATTTGGAACCAGGTACAAAACCATGTTACTGATATTGAAGCAACAGAAACTGAATGCTTATTTATTAGGAAGATAAGACCTGATTTTTTAGTGGAGGTCTTTGGTCATTTTTATTATCTATTAAACTAGCTAAATTAAAGATTTTTTCTGCAACGTTGTTCGGTAGTGAGTCTGACATTTTCAAAATTAAATTATTGAGGAGAGAAAGTAGGCATTCAACAAGATTTTCATTTGGAGACATTTCGTTGTGCGGATTGGATAATGCACATCCATTTGGAATAGAGGATGGACAGTCTGCAACTATTCTTTGATGGGCCTGTTGGCCATACCCCATGGGAATTCTAGGGATGGGACGGGGAGATTTAAAAATGGTTTTTCTATATGCTTGTGACATGGTGGGGAGGTTGAAGGAGGTAGTAGAAGTAGGTGAAAGCTGGGAAGAGGCCACTTCAGAGTAAGACTTTTAAAGATAGTTCAAACGGACAGATGGGATTTTGGCTGAAGCTTCTATATAAGATATATTTTGTTCTGACATCATAACTTTGATAGATTTCTGTCGATGGTGTTCGGGACAATTTTTATTATTAGCAAAATGGTTTTGGGAGCATAACAGACAAGTGGATTCACTTTCAGAAACAGAACAGCTTGCTCCAGTGTGCTCTTGGGCACATCAGAAGCAGCGTGGCTTAGAGCGGCATTGATCTGCTACATGGCCAAATCGACAACACTGTTTGCACTGGGTGGTGGCGAGTTGATAAGTTTCAACGGCAAGGGATGTGAAAAATGCATATACATATTTGGGGAGTGTCTGACCTTCAAATGTCAGAACAATAGATTGAGTAGGGACCCATATTGGGGATGATGACCCTTCAGCAAAAGTCTTTCTCTGAAGACGGCGAGCTTTAAGGATTTTACCACAATCAGGGGGAAGCTCAATAGCTTCTGCAAGTTCTTCCATCAACCAATTCAGGGACACCGCGGATGACACCCATTCGGAAATATTATAAGATGGAATACATGCAATCAATTTTTCTTTTGCAAGCATTGGGTTATTAAGGAATTTGTTAGCCTCATCTGATGAGCAGAATTCAATAGAGATGCGATTTCTGCCGACGCTTTTGACTCCCCCCCCTTTTAATGTTTTGTATATAATTTTTTGACAAGCATAAACCTATTTTAATTGGTCGAAGTGATAGCCATATTCTAGGATCTGAAGTGGTACGGGAGATGTGGACAACAAATGGGTTTTGATCATTTGGCCCATACATTCTAATATGTTGCTCTAGGCAGGGATGTTTATATATGGTATTTATTGAAGCTGTTAAATCACCTATAGATATTTTTTATATAATACTGGATCAAATGCTCGAGTCTCATCATGTCTTTTTTTACCGCGGTCGCAATCAAATCATCAAGAGGGTCAGGGGGTTTCTCACGGGGAGACCCCGTTTCGTCACCCATATTATTAGATTTAACTATATATTATAAAAGTTATTTACTTACAACAGAGGAAATCCACTACCACAAAATTAAGGAAAAGTAACCAAATACCGGAAAGCACTCACAAGTAGGTACGTGTTTACCATCCGACCGTCCTTAAATTTATTTATTTATACACAAACTCTAAATGACAGCTGCATCAAAAACATTCATATTAACATTCTTAGACCTCTTTCAGGCGTATGGTAGGGTTCTCACCCCATTTGTCAAAAAATCCTATACAATGCCATCATCCGCAGTCACTTCGACTATGGCTCTTTCCTCCTGGAGCCCTGCAACAAATCGGCCCTTAGTAGGCTTGAATTTATCCAAACAAGATGTTTGCCTGTTATCACAGGCGCAATGAAATCAACTCCTAAAAATCCTTTACAAGCAGAATGTGTTGATCCCCCTCTCCCGTTACGAAGACAGTTTCTAGCTGATAGATTTCTTTCAAAACACTACAACTAACATCTCACCCCCTACATCGTAAACTAGAATCTTTGCTACTATTCGTTGTAAGTAACGCCTATTGGTCTAATAAAAGTTGGCCCCCTATTCTTAAATCTCTAAATAGATTAAAAAATATTGGTTATACTTGTGTAACATCCCTAATTCTACCCTATTTTGAAACCAGTTATGAAGCTCTATTACTGAGTCCTAAAATCACACTGAATTTAAACATTAATAAAAATTCCCCAACTGCAAACAGAACTTTCTAAAGCCTTGTAGCGAAAAGTTGGCGTGATTGGCTATATATATTTTTACTGATGCTTCCAAATTGTCTTCGTCTAAATGTGTCGGTTCTTCAGTCTGAATTCCCAAATATAAAATTGTCCTTAATTATAGATGTCCTCCTCAGGCTGCTGTTTTTACTGAGGAAGCTGTCGCCATATATGAGGCTATATTCTTTCCCATAAAACTCCTAAGTCATTTATATTTACTGATTCAAAAAGCTGCCTAATGTAATTACAGAGCAATATATTTAAAATTAAATCCATCTCCCTATTAATACTAAAATTAAAGAACTCATACCACAGAATAAATAATAGTACAAGAACAGAAGGATCACTCTCTGATAGCAAACTTGCGAGTTTAAACCTAGTTAGAACGTCGCTAATGTTCATAATACTTTGCACGCCTCGGAAGCGACCTTCGTGAAATTAGCCTACGTCGAAACAAAAATTAATGCGACGCGCGTATTAAATCAAAATGCACCTTACGTCTGCGTGCGGGTACAGAATAAAGTGCGAGTGTCCGTTACACGCCTTTGTTAAGGCAACCCCTAGTGGGAGTTAGGTGTTGTGAGAAAACAAATTGAATCCTTTCATATTAGTTGGTACTCGTATGTAGTACAATACACCAAGGTGTTATGCAATGTATTAGTATTTTTTTATTGTTTTTATTTTGTTAAAAAAGACGTTACCCCCACACTAGGATTTTCTCCTGTATCGTGGAGGTAGTTTACAAACATAAATTGCACAAGGACAAACATCTAGACTTGGAACAATTATTTGTAGGCCATACAAATACTTGTTCCGTGCGGGATTCGAACCCGCGGCCCCAGCGTTACAACTCATTGCTAAGCCACTGCGCCACGGAGTGGTGAATTTGCTGATAATAAAAACATTATTTTTCAATATGAGGAAGGTTAATATGCAACATCGAGGAAAATTAAGATTATATAACAACGTGAACGTCTTTGAGTTGTGTCTCGCCAGCAACGCAAAGTCAGGAATTTGCATTTGGAAAACGCCCAAATTAGGGGTTTTTAGGTGCTAATTAGGTGCCAAGTTTAAAAATTAGATGCTCTAAAATTTTCACCCCAACGAACTGTTAAAATTTGCGCTAGCAACGCAATGAAATTATTAGATATACGATAAATATTAATAGCAAGGAATTAAGTGCAAATTAAGTGCTGCAAGTATACAAGACGCCCTGATAATAATAAAGTCGTTATTCAGAACAAAGCAAATGCATAAAGCACGTCTTCTGAAAATCAGAATAGAATCAAAATTGCATTTAGAAAAAGTCAAAATTAGGGGCTTTTTAGATGCTAATTAGGTGCCAAGTTTAAAAATTAATTGCTCTAAAATTTTCACCGCAACGAACTGTTGAATTTTGCGTTGCTGGTAAAACGTATCGCTAGCAACGCAATGACGTTATTAGATTTACGATAAATATTAATAGCAAGGAATTAAATGCTAATTAAGTGCTGCAAGTATAGGCAATGACAAGACGCCCCTGATAAAAATAAAGTCGTTATTCAGAACAAAGCAAATGAAAAAATCAGGTCTTCTTAAAATCAGAATAGAATCGAAATTGCATAAATTAGAAAAACGTTTATGTGGTTATACCATCTAGCGTGTAGGTTCCCAAAGTGGTCCAGGGGTCCATAGGAGACCACACGGGGTTCCACGTAGACGTGAAAAGAAAACAGAGGTTCACAAGTTGTAAGTGGGGGTCCACGAAAAATTTCTGGTTTTCATAATAAAGATCAAAATTTTGGCTTGGATTTACCTATCAACGTAGGCAGGTAGCATCATTCACTAGGTATGTACTCAAAAATATTCGAGGCTCAGTTCAAACACAGAATTTAATAGAACAATAGATAATAGTACAAGTGTACACATGTCGAGACTTGCAAAGTGCGCCCGCTCGTCCGGGATGCTTGTACCTTAGACCTGCAAAGGGATGAAATGCGACTTGCGTTGTGCTTGCACTTTACATTAGTATAAATACAAATGCCAAGAACAAAACGTTACTCATTTGTTTCCGGGATTTTGAACATAAAAGTGTGAATGTGAGTGAATCGATATCAGTTTTTGCAGTGACGGAAAAAGTAAGTATCTGCCTATTTGTTATACATATTTTTATTGTATATTGTAATTTATCAATCATATTATATTTGTTTTACTATTTGAGTGTAGTAGGTAGTTATGTAGTAAAAATTAAATACTAGAGATTATTCAAAACTTCTATAAAAGAACAAAAAGCCAGGGAAGATTAAACTTTAGGTACCTAGGTACTTTTTTGTTTAAAAATATTTATTTACGCGACGACGGCGATTCATTAAAAGAGCGGTGTTTCCGCGGGCATTTTGTTTTTTTTATTGCAATAATTCTATTCTGTTGTGTTATAATAGCCATATTCTGGTAAAATCGCCTCAAAAACAAACATTTTTTACAGGTCACAACTGATACGGAAAATGGCTGAATCTAAGAAGAAATGTCGACAGTACAGTGTTGATTATTTGAAATTTGGTTTTCTTCCATCAACGGCAGACAAACGATTGCCTATGTGTCTTTTATGCAACAAAGTTCTGAGCAATGACTCTATGAAACCATCGAAGCTCGAAGACCATCTAAGAAGGTGTCATCCTGAAAAAATAGGTAAAGATCTGAAATACTTTCAAACATTGAAGGAAAAATATGAAAAGAGACCTACCGTAAATAGTATGTTTGCTTCAACGTCTCAAAGTAACGATGATGGCGGGCATCTTACAATATTTCGGTACTTATAGCGAAATCTGGTAAACCGCACACCATCGGAGAAGAGTTAATTTTACCCGCTATTGAAGAGGTTTAAAAAACTGTTCTGCACAAACCTCCATTTGACGTACTCAAAGAATTCCTTTAAGTAACAACACTGTACAAAGACGTATTGATGAAATGAGCTCTGATATAGAAAGCTTCTTGTGGAATTATATGCAAACCACTCATTTTTCTATTCAATTGGACGAGTTTACTTTGCCTGGTAATGAAGCATTATTATTGGCATATGTTCGATTTGTTATGGACGAAGAAATCCACGAAGAGCTGCTATTCGCAAAAACTTTGAAGTCGGACACTAAAGGCGAATCGATATTTAATATCCTGAGTGATTTTTTTACAGAAAAATCTATTCCATTTACAAACATTATTTTGGTGGCAGCAGATGGAGCTCCTGCCATGTTCGGGCGATATCGTGGGTTTATAAGCCATCTTAAAAGAATAATACCAGGACTAATTGCAACCACTGTGTCATCCACCGACAACACATTGTAGCGAAAAATTTGAGTGATAGGTTGCACCAATCGCTCCAATTTGTGATTAACTCAGTTAATAAAATAAGAAGCAATGCTTTGAATACCCGTTTATTTGCACTATTGTGCGATGAAAATGATGAAGATTTCCAACGACTGGTCTTACATACTGAAGTACGCTGGTTGTCGAAAGGTGCATGCTTATCGAGATTTTACCCACTTTTCGAATCAGTGATAGAGTTTCTGGAAACTAAAGCACCAGATTTAAAAGAAAATCTGATCAAATATAAAGATTAGTAGGAGTACTTAACAGATTTGTTCAAAAATTCAATGACGTTAACTTGCAGTTACAAGGGGACAGCCTTAATTTAATAAAAACAAAGGGTGTAATTTCGGCTTTTCTTGGTAAATTGAAATTAATGAAGCAAAATATTAGTCGGCGCGAATCCTCCCAGTTTCCGCATTTGTCACAGATATAATGTCTTGATGAGGATATTCAGACATACGCTGAACATTTAAATACCCTACCTGATGACTTCAAAAATAGATTTTAAGATATTCTGACGATGGAAATACCACCATGGATCATAACCCCATTTAATGAACCGGAAGAGGCGAATGTGGTATTACAAGAGGAGCTACTTGAGCTCAGCACCAATGAGGAATTGTAGGTGAAATTTAAAAAAGGCTATCAAACATTTTGGCTGCAGGCAATCCCGAAAATATCCTGGGCTATGGGAAATTGCGAGAAAATTTTGATAGCGTTTCCCTCGTCATATCTTGTCGAAAGATGTTTTAGTGCCGTTACCAACCTGTTAACAAAAAGGAGCAGATTGAACATCACAGAACGGGAGATTTGAGATTACTTACAAAACCAAAGCCAAATATTGATAATTTGCTGTCAATTCATCAAGTACATCCGTCTCATTAAAAGTATGACTATTTTTATTGTTGATTTACATTTCAGAGTTCATTGTTGATTGTTTGTAATAATAAATGTTTATAATTTTGTATAACCACAAGTATTCATTTAATAAATAGGACACAAGAAAATGTGCTACTTTTTTTTCTTTTTAACATCCCCAATTTAGGGTGATATTGTTTAGGAGTTTGGGGGATCTACCGAAAATAGTAAAACTTTGAAAGTGGTTCACGAGAAAAAAAGTTTGGGAAATAATGATCTAGCGTCTATTGTACTTACCACCTTGAGAGTCCATCGATTTTGACTCGATTAAATGACTAGAAACTTAAACTTAAACGCTATTTTATTACAAAGCAATTTTGCTAGAAACAAAATATTCTTTTGATTTAGTACCTACACTAAAATTTAGGCTTTACATGTCTAAAAATAAGGATTGTAACATTTAATTGCTATAAAATTAACTTCATGGTTGAAAATTATATTAAATAATATTATAGATTATATTAAATCTGATAGTCCTATATTACAGTTTTAATTTCTTGACACGAGCTGCTAAAAGCTTAGAGATTTTATATTATTTTTATTTTATAATTATTTAATTTATGATTAATAATTTTCAATTATTAATTTACAAATTATAATTATTAATTTTTGTTATTATGGATGGATACAATTTTTAATTTTTTTTTTAATTTAACCTTGTGTGCGTATTGGATTTTTTGTAAGCCACAAGAGTTTTTGAATTAAATAAATAAATAAAGAACAAAAAATGCCGTTCATATCTTATAGTAAGGTAATGGTGGTCTTAAACCCAATAATTCCCAGAATATTACCGTCATCTACATCAGACCTCAATAACCTTTCAGCACTTAATTAGTACCTACTTAATTTTTAGGCATTAATAAAGAAAAAAAATTACGTTCATTCTTTACGGTAATATAATGATGGTCTAAGACCCTATAATTCCCAGAATAATACCGTCATCTACATCCGACCTCAATAATCTCTCAGCACCTAATTAACACCTAATTTTAGGCACTGTTAAATAACAAAAAATGCCGTTCATACCTAATGGTAAGGTAATGGTGGTTATGGACCCTATAATTCCCAGAATAATATCTTAATCAGTATCGGGTCTCGATAATCGCTGAGCACTTAATTAGCACTTAATTCATTGCTATTAATATTTACCGTATATCTAATAACGTCATTGCGTTGTTAACGATACGTTTTGCCAAGCAAACTTCAACAGTTCGTTGCGGTGAAAATTTTAGAACACCTAATTTTAAACTTGGCACATAATTAGCACCTAGAAAGCCCCTAATTTTGGCTTTTTCCAAACGCAAATTTCTGACTTTGCTTGGACTATGTGCTTGTTTGTCACTTTTGTAAAAAAATCTATCGGAAGCCATATGAAAAGTCTTTTTAGCAAGCTTCAAAAAAAGGAGAAGGTTTACAATACGACTGTATGTTTTTTTTGTATGTAAGTTACACGAAATTGTCAATGAGAGCCAATATCTTCCGCTCACCAGATATCGCTAGTTGACACTGAGTTGAAATTTTTTGTTACACAATGTTATATAATTGAGAAATTAGTTTTTAATAAAAAAAAGTGTCAGTTTCTAGAGTATTATAATACACAAAACAATGCCTCAGTGGCTTGCTCTATAATTTTTTGCACATTTTTAATTCCTTTTTTAATTTTTCTACTTTTATGAATATCTGCGAATTGGTTAATTTATTTCTTATCTAATTAATATAAAATATAACTAATAGTACAAAAGGAAACATTAACCTTTAGATTTTTTGAACAAATTAACTTCCCCGCTATGAAATCTGTCAAATAATAGGTCGGGGAAAAAGTTTCTTCGTTTGTTTGTATAAAATTGAAGAAAAATCTCTTTGGTTGTACTGTTTGTATCTGGCTAGTTACAATATTAATACATATAGGACATCAAGAAAAAGAAAAAGTAAAAAACAGTTTCCCGCCATTTTTCAGTTGTTTTTCTGTCCGCCAAAATGAGTGAATCTAACGAAGAAATTCTATACATTCTGAAGTTTTATTACAAAAAAGCATTGATCACTAAAAAACGTGTGTGTGTACTTAGGTACGCGCGTAGGAAGTTATACTTCTTTAGCGTAACAAAACAAAAATAACTAAAAATAACTACCTTAAATATATTGAATAAAACTATTTTTGTCCTATGTAAGAGAGACCACATTCAAAATCAAGCTTGTACACTCCTGCATCTTGTAGAGGATATTACATTGACGGATGGTAAACCTCAGACCTCAGTCCCCCCGTCACCATGGGTGCTGTAAAGCACCCGAAACGTCGGGAATCAAAATTAGTAAAATTAAACGCAATAAAATCCGTAAAAATAGTTTTATTCAATGTGTAGTGTTCGCGTAAATATAAAAATCATTACCTTAAATATAGTTATCAGTTCCCATGAAAACTTGAGACAGTTACCCAATGAAGTTGTCGCTTTGAGGCATTGAGTTATATGTACTACGTACTAGAGAAGCTATTCAAATAAAAATGTACTACTCTGTTCTGCATGCGCGGGAGATAGTAGAATCGCGCACGCGCAGTTGATATAGCGGTCAGTTTTGTCATAATAGATTAGGTAGGTATTTAAATGAAGAAATTTATTTTTTCTATTGTAATATTATTACCTATTTATTCATTTGACTACTGAATTATTATTTACGTTCAGGTTTAATTAAACTTTAATTTGAAATCTCGTATTATTAGCGCAGCTCCACACTATGAATATTGAAGCCACACTATGCGTAAGCATCATATTAGTCTGTGGCCACACTAAATGACACTAAAGGTGTACGGATTGCAGTACAGTTCATTTGAACATAGTGAATGTTCGGAATGCCAAATCTAGTGCGTAGTACATATATATCGATGCTTTGAGGTGTCAGTGTGCGCGCATCGTAACAACTTCATGGTGTCGTTTTTAGCTGTCGGCGTAATTTTTCCCAAACGCCCCAAAAGTATAACTTCAATAAAAACTAGATACACAATTCCATGCAAAAGTTCTCTAAAAACTCTCGCCAATTGTTTTGACGTAATTCTAGTTGAAAAAAATATAATTAATGTAAATTCAACCTTAAATGCATTGCCTAAAGTTGTATTCACAAAGCTACGTACAAATTAAAAGCGCACCCAAATGTTCGAGTGGGCGCTCATTCAGTAATGACATTTTTTGTCACTCATAGTGTATCTATTGGGAAAAATGCGACTCAAGCCGCGAATTCATCATCGTCATGATCAGGCATCGTTTAGTATGAGCTTTTCTCGCCCGGCAAAACCATTGATTCGGATCTCTACTGGGAACAAATAATGAGACTCTATCAAGAAATTGAGAAAAAACGGAATGGTCCTTCATCATGATAACCTTTTCACCTGCTTCGGTCTCTTCAGAATTCTTTGGGTAGTGTTAGGTTACCATCAAGAGCGGACTGTCAAAACTACTTGTCGCATTTTTTGATCAAAACTCCCAAGATTTTTACAGCAACGGGATTATGTCACTACCTACAAGATGGCAACAAGTTATCGAACGAAATGGCACACATATATTATAATTAAATGTAATGAAACTTTGGAAAAAATAAATTCTTGAAGTTGTATAAAAAATACGAAGAAACTTTTTCCCCGACATTTTATTACACCTCATTTTTAAGTGGCGCAGAAAAATTCGTGGATGCCCTCGTTGCAAATATATTTGCCGTGCGTGAAGATTACGACATAACCTCCCAACTTATAGAAGCTCCATGTCAGCTAATGCAATATTATACCAAGTGTAATGAAGTATTGAAGACGTTGACCCTAACCCTAATATAACCTTCACTGAAGCTGTTACAATAGGCAATCGGCACGCTTGTCAAACATATTAGCCAACAAAGAACAATCACACCTTTGAAACGGCTCTCTGTCGTTGTTCTTGCTATTTTTCACATACTACGTGTGTACACAGACTAATATGATGCTTGCGCATCGTGTGTGACTACATAAATTTCAACATAATATGTCATTTAAAAACTAATCCAGTAATAGAAACTTAATGAAAATGAATAGTAATATTATATAACAGAAAATGTTTTAGTAATTAAGTTTTAGTAATTCATCATCATCATCATTACAGCCCTTCATTCCACTGCTGAACATAGCCCTCCACCAGGGAATATCACAAAGCACAGTCCTGAGCCACCTGCATCCATTGACTTCCTGCATGGCTTACCAGGTTGTCACTCCATCTAGTGGGGGGTCGCCCTACACTTCGCCTACAGGTACAAGACAACCTTTTTTCCCCATCGGTTGTTGGTTCTTCGAGCAATATGGCCGGCCCATTGCCACTTCAGCTTACTAATCCATTGGGCTATGTCGGTCACTCTGGCTTTGCTGCGGATATCCTTATTTCTAAGTCTATCACGCAGAGAAACTCCGAGCATAGCCGTCTCCATAGCTCGGTGAGCGACCTTGAGTTTCCTCATAAGGCCAACAGCGAAGGACCACGTCTTAGGTCCATAAGTCATCACTGGCAATACGCACTAGTTTTGCAATCTCGTTTTCAACTTTTGTGTACCTATACCTGACGAGAAGATGTGTCGTAATTTCCCGAACGCGAAGCGAAGTTGTAATTAGAAGCAATAAAATCAAACAGCTATATATTTAATACTAGCTTATTACCCGCGGCTTCGCTCGCGTGGTTTTCAATTTAGAAAAATCATTAAATGCTATTCCGCGCCAAATTTAGCAAAATTCGATCACTTTTAGAGTCACTTCGGTGTCTATGTATCTATGTCAGTTTGTCAAACAATTAATTTGAATTCCCAAAGACTATTGGACCTAGATGATTGATAATTGACATATATATATAAATGCTAGAGGAACACGTGAATAAATAAGTTTTTCAGAATTGCATTAATACCATATCTCTAGAAACATCTACAATTTTTATATTGGACGTGTCTTCCGATGTATCCATAAGAAAGATAAATTGTCTTGGAATCAAAATTTACTATTATTATTTACTCTTTACATTCATTCATAATTAAAGTTAATTTAGTTTTAACAAAATAATGATGAATTCATGGTCTTATATGCGATATTTGATTCATATCATTGTTCCCATTTAATATTGATTGGCACCATAAAATAGATTCTGATATTTTTTCTAAGTTCGAGTAGACTTCAAAATTTCATAAATGCAGTTCTGATAATGATTAATATTACATATGTAATAAAACAAATTTTAATAAATCACGTTACATTTTAACTTTTATTTTAGCGGGTTGTACAAAAGTTCCATAAAAATTTGCGTAAAAGAACTTATTGCTGATGTGAAGCACCGACGCTCCGAGAATTCTGAAGTATGTCAACATGTTCAGTATCTTCCCAACCATTATATCAGATCTGATGTAATGGTTCCTAGGATGATTCCCGAGGCTATTGAAATTAAAACATCCTAACTTCAAACCCAAGCATACTACTGCTAGACTTCAAGATACTGTAAGCTCGTCCTGCGTAGATCGGACCAAACATTATTAGTTAAAAGTTGATTGTAGTCTTCGTAAACTATGACATCAGGACGTCTCCATGGGTTCTTTATAGTGCCAGAAACGTCAGGAATTAAAAAAGTTAAAATTAAACACGATAAAATCCTTAAGATTACTTTTACTGCAAATGAAGTTCTATTCGCAGTGAACTCATGATCGGAAGCAGAAAAAAGAGAATCCGCCACCTCATATTGTTCCGTGTGTGTCCTAAGAGGCGATAGAGGAAAACGAACAGCATGGGCAACATCATCTTCCTGACAACAGTTCAAAATAATAAAGGCTGCGGTTGCCAACCCGCCTGCCAAGCGTGGCAACTATAGCAAATATCCAGCCTATTTGACAATTTATGGGGGAGACCTATGTTCAGTTCATTGGACTTTTGATAGGTTGTAATGATAACGATGATGAGTTCTATTCTTTCGAATCTTTGCCACCGTTAATATTTACGGTAGTGTGAAAACAAAAAAGTAACATCTCCGAAAATATGAATGAAATAAAAACAGCATAATTGCCCCATTAAAACTAAAAAAAGTAGCAGCCTACATACATGTCACTACTGGGCCAACGCGCTATCACCTCAACTGGGGAACTTCTCAGATATGCAGGTTTTTTTTCACCGCCGTGAAAGTGGTAAATCGACACTTCAAATTGCAATTAACATATATGTAAAAATATATAATAATGCTTATGTACTATGAAATTTACGTTTGGATCAGTTTGATTACCGCCTTTGACAAGTAATATAAAACAAACCAAAATCTTTGATATTTAAAGTATTTTTTCGCAACAGCCTGTTCATTTACATATCTCATGTGAGCTATGAAACCAGGATTGTAACAAAAATCTTGATTTGTCTGATAATATGAAAACTCAAAAATACAAAAATCTTAAATGACAAACTGATTTATAAGTCTCATTAAAGGTATAAAAACTAAAGGAGCAGCTTACATATGTCTCAATACTGTGCACAGGGCTCCTCGCACAGGGCTCCTCATTACCTATAGTGTTTGTGGGCAGAAAAAAGTATGCCGCAATCCTTCAACTACTACTCAGAGAGACATTTAGGTTTGCCAACGAAGTTATTCTTCACCACTTCACCGGATACATGGTAAGTCAGCACGTACAATTACCCATAACAGATTCATTTGTCCTCAAAGAACTCGTACACGTTTTGCTCCCTTGCCGTGATGAAATCTCACGGCGAGCTACATGGCTCTCCTATTTGTTTAAATAAAATTCATAAAAATTTAAACAAAGGTTTTGTACGATTGTTGACCATATCTACCTATTAATTAGAAACCCAACGATGCCACGAACTATTCCATCAAATAGAGATAAAATAACACAGTGCACTTAATTTCCAATTATTTACAGACAGACACCCAATATATTCAACTAAACAGTTCTTCTCTTAATCTCAGTTTTGTGTACACAGTACTGGATACTGTGCACACAAAACACACGTGTTGTGTATCATAGTGTTGTTAGCCATTTTGCCAAATGTGGTAATTGTGGTAGGTAAATCATCCCGATAATGGCCAGCGGTCTAGATATTATTAAGTGTGATAATTTTTGATGCTGCACGAATAAGTATTCAGTACTTGTATATCCCTGTGTAGTGGCGGGTTAGAATACCCACTACCCCATATCTTCCCGTGGGTGTTGTAAGAGGCGACAGAGGGAAACTGAGGCAGAAGATGGGCATCTGATAACAGCAAATAACAATAAAAAAACTGCGGTTGCCAATCCGCTCGCCAAGCGTGGCAACTACGGCAATATACCCCCCAATGAAGAAAGTTATGAAGAGACGGCCGCCAGTCCCCGGCGGCCCCGCTATTCCTGGCTATGGTGGCGACCATGGAAACGGCGGGGCAGGGGGTGCTAAGAATCTCCGGTGGAGGTTCGGTTGCCACTTACGACGACTCGACCTGGCAACTTATAATGCACGCACTCTGAGGACTGACGAGAAGATCCTGGAGCTGGAAGAAGAGATAGACAAGTTGCGCTGGAATATTATAGGATTATCCGAGGTCCGAAGAGGGAGGACACGGTAATCCTCGAATCCGGCAACTTGTTCTATCACCGGAGGCGACCATCCGTCCCAAGGAGGTGTCGGATTTATCGTCCACAAGTCTCTTGTTAACAACGTTGTAAAGATTGGGAGTGTGTCGACGAGGGTTGCGTACCTTATACTCAGAATCACCAAACGGTATTCGCTGAAGGTTATACAGGTTTACGCACCAACCTCGGCACACCCCAATGAGGAGGTGGAGGAAATGTATGTGGATATATCTAGAGCCATGCATTCCTCCAAAACCCACTATACGGTGTTAATGGGAGACTTCAACGCAAAGCTAGGCACAAGAGAGAACGGTGAGTTGAAAGTAGGGAAATTCGGATTAGGGCAACGGAACCCAAGGGGCCAGCAGCTGGCCGACTTCATGGAGAAAGAGGGACTCTTTATGATGAACTATTTCTTCCAGAAGCGGCCCCACAGGAAGTGGACCTGGTCGAGCCCCGACGGTTCGACAAAAATGAGATTGACTTCATTATGATGACTAGACGCCAACTGTTCAGCGATGTCTCAGTGATCGCGGGGTGAAAACTGGTAGCGATCACCGATTGTTTAGAGGCATACTGAACCTAAACGTTAAGTTGGAGAGGTCTCGTCTAATGAAGTCAACGCTCCGTCCCCCTCGTGCTCTAATCCAAAGTCCCGAAACCTTTCAGCTCGAGTTACAAAACCGTTTTCAGTGCCTAGAAGATTGCAATGCAGTGGACGATATGATTGGCAAGCTCGTGAAACTGTCCATGCGGTCGGAGCTATGTTTTGTAAGACCCGCCGCAGAAGAACACAAAACACTCCGATCACTCTTAATCTCATGGCTGTTAGACGGGAAATGAAGCTGCAATCTTCAGTAGAGTTGATAGCACACAGGCAACTGAACAGACAGATCTCCAAATGCATGCGGCGGGACTTACGCAACTTTAATACTGCTCGAATTGAAGAAGCGATCGAGCGGAACCAGGGCTCAAAGTCTTTGCTAGAGATCTGTCTGCCAGAAAGAGCCAACTGTCGAAGCTGAAGATCGAGTGTGGCAGCGTCGTTTCCGGACACCTGAGATTTTGAGTGAGATTGAGGGGTTCTATGGGCAGCTGAACACATCATCGTTGGAGCCACACGCAAGTGTGAGTAACGATCAAGAGCAAGTCTTATCCGACACTATTCCGATGATATTCCGGAGGTCAGTCTGAGCTAGATTAGAATGGGTCTCCAGCACCTTAAAACAGCAAGGCCCCAGGCGAGGATGGAATTACAGCGGAGCTTCTGAAAGCAGGTGGAAAACCGGTACTTATAGTCCTTCAGAAGCTCTTTAATTCCGTCCTCCATGGTGGCACTGCACCGGAGGCGTGGAGCAAAAGTGCGATAGTCTTGTTCTTTAAGAAAGCGACAACGCTCTCTTGAAGAACTACAGACCGATTTCCCTTCTGAGCCGTGTCTACGTGCTGTTTTCGAGAGTCATTACGAATCGTCTCGCATGCAGACTCGACGACTTCCAGCCTCCCGAACAAGCCGGTTTCCGAAAAGGCTTTAGCACCATAGACCACATACATACCCTTCGGCAAATTGTACAGAAGTCCGAAGAGTACAATTTGCCACTATGTCTGGCGTATGTGGACTATGAGAAAGCCTTTGATTCCGTCGAAATTTGGGCGGTGCTGCAGTCCCTTCAGCGGTGCCAAGTTGACTGTCGGTATATCGAGGTGCTGAAGTGTTTGTACAGTAGGGCTACGATGGCTATCCGAGTACAGAACCAGAGTACGAAACCTATCCAACTGCAGAGAGGTGTAAGACAGGGTGACGTTATATCCCCGAAACTATACACCTCTGCATTGGAAGACGTTTTCAAGCTACTGGACTGGAATGGATACGATATTAACATCAACGGCGAGTACATCACTCACCTTCGATTTGCCGACGATATAGTCCTTATGGCAGAATCGCTGGAGGACCTAAGCACTATGCTCAATGACCTCAATAGTGTCTCCCAACGGGGTAGGTCTTAAGATGAACATGGACAAAACAAAGATCATGTTTAATGTCCATGTCACATTTATGCCGGTAGTTGTTGGGAGCACTAAGCTCGAAGTTGTTGACGAGTATGTTTACCTGGGACAAATAGTCCGACTAGGTAAGTCCAACTTCGACCGAGAGGTCAATCGACGGATTCAACTCGGCTAGGCAGCGTTCGGGAAATTACGGCACATCTTCTCGTCAGGTATACCTCAAAACTTGAAAACTAGACTGTAAAACCAGTGCGTGTTGCCAGTGATGACCTATGGAACTGAGACGTGGTCCTTCACTGCTGGCCGTATGAGGAAGCTCAAGGTCGCTCAGCGAGCTATGGAGAGGGCTATGCTCGGGGTTTCTCTGCGTGATAAACGTAGAAACGAGGATATCCGCAGTAGAACCAGAATGACCGACATAGCCCAACGGATTAGTAAGCTGAAGTGGCAATTGGCCGGCCATATAGCTCGAAGAACCGATAACCGATGGGGAAAAAAGGTTCTCGAGTGGCGGCCTCGTACTGGCGAACGAAGTGTAGGGCGTCCCCCAACTAGATGGAGTGACGACCTGGTAAGACATGCAGGAAGTCGATGGATGCAGGTGGCTCAGGCCCGTTCTTTGTGGCATTCCTTGGGGGAGGCCTATGTTCAGCAGTGGACTTGTGATGGGCTGTAACGATGATGATGATGACTTGTATATATAGACGTCTGTGATTTCAGTAGCATTCTAAAATTTAATTTTATCAGTTACTTATCATTAGTTTATTTAGCAGAAAGTAGAGGGCGCTATATTACATTAATACTATGAAAGTCAAAACTATGCTATCTAGTAATATCAGCTATAGAAGGTTGGGTGCGACTGGCTCAAAAGCCACCCCAAAGCCGGGAACATTTATTTATTATATAAAAAACGCATAAAGTGATGTTGATTCTGTTAAAAATCTGTTTCTGTTAAAAACACGCTATCAGCGCCGCTAGCGGTGAAAAACTATTTGACGATATGCCCATATTATCATGAAATAGCAATGTTGTGTTTAGTTATTAATATCGTTAAACGATCTCTATTCATTGATTTGGCTAAGCTATATCATGACATGGTCAACAAACAGTAATAAGTATCAAGAAAAGACACCATTTCACGAAATAATGATTTAATGAGAATTTTGCAATAATTGCAGGCAGACCAGTTTTAATCAGTTTACATACAGATATAGTGTCAAACGTATGAAAATTGATGTTTTTTAGTTTAAAAAAATATAAATTTTCATACGTTTGATAGATGTCACTTATCTATTATTTTTTAAATTTCAATTATTACACTTTTAAAATGAAATAACGATAACATTAAACGTTAGGATTTTTAAATAATTTTATAAATGTAATTATTAAAACATAAATGTAAGTTATTTATATTTTTAATTTATTAGTTACTAAAGGCGAAATATAGGCTTTTTTCATTTGATGATAGATGGCGCTGTTTTGATAATTAAGACGTATTTCGTCAGCAGAGTTTCAAATTGTTATGCAAAGGTTAAAACTAATTTTAAGCTTTATTTACAAATATGATATTTATTTGAAAAAACACCCGTCATCCCGCCTATTAACTAACACAATCATATATAATAGAAAATTAACATCTAAAGGAAGAAAAATACTTAACCTTCTTTTTAAGTTCCGTAATCGAATGAAAAGTAGCCTATAAGTTGCCCCGGGTTACTAACTACCTACGTTTAAAATTTAATGGAAATCGGTCCAGTAGTTTTTGCGTGAATAATACACAGACAGACAGACAAAAATTCTAAAAACCACTAATTTGGCTTCAGTACCCTTTATTTAGTCCTGTTTAGTGAACTTGTTTTTTGTTTTTTAGAGTATAGTAGAATTACAGACACGACTTTTCTACAGGTTTATTATATGTATAGATGTGCAAGTGTTTTAATTTAAAAAAAAAATTAGAGCCTAAGACGTAATACTAAAGTCGT
Source organism: Parnassius orleans (assembly GCA_029286625.1). Taxonomy (NCBI): domain Eukaryota; kingdom Metazoa; phylum Arthropoda; class Insecta; order Lepidoptera; family Papilionidae; genus Parnassius; species Parnassius orleans. Next base: position 8,051,872 of record JAGSMP010000006.1, on the reverse strand, counting down.
GTAGAGGCGGTGTAAGAATACCCCATATCGTTCTGTGGGTGTCGTAAGAGGCGACAGAGGGAAACAAACCAGGAGATTGGCAGCAGCTTCTTCCTGATATCGACTCAAAATTATAAAAAAGCTGCGGTTGACAACCCACTTGCCAAGCGTGTAAACTATGGCAAAATCCCCCTCATGAGGCTATCTATGCTGAAGGCTTATGTTCAGCTCTAGACATATAGTTTGTTATGGATATAATGACGTTCTACTGCTGGATACAGACTTCCCTCATTTCGCGGAGGGTTATGAAGCAATTAGTCCATAGCGCTGCTCCAGTGCGTGTTGGCGAACTTCGTGTCTTCGGATTATATTTTTTCTAACATCTCAGACATGCAGGTTTCCTCAAGATGTTTTCCTTCAACGGCGAGCACGTAGTAAATAAGCACTTAAAATTGTTTGCAATTAATAATTTCATCGGTGTCAGTGGTGATCGATCCGGATTGATTGTGTTGCTGAATTTTTACGTGGTAGAGCCATGCTGTATCTATATTATGGCTGGTATTTTGTGAGACCACGCTCTCACAGAATACCAGCGTATAATAGCAGCTCAATAGTATTGTAATGGGTCCATAAATAACTTTTTTTTTTAAAATGCTATTAAAAAAACTACTAAATATTTTTCAAATTTCTTTTTTATTTGAAAGTACAATCCTTCCAGTTAATGATGGAAAATAATTTCATTCAAATGGCTGCCTCGGCTGGCCATGCAGTAACCTACGATCGGTCCAATTTTTGGTACATTATCGATTGTGTGCAGCTGTATTTCACCAATGGCTTCACGAATATTGTCCTTCAAAGCGTCAATTGTCTCTGGCTTCGGCGTAACACTTATCTTTGACGGCACCCACAAATAATAGTCCAACGGTGTCAAATCGCAGCTCTGAGGTGGCCAAACGACATCAGCTCTGCGGCTGATAATGCGATTTTCAAAACAGGGCGCAAAACATCAAGTGTAGCGTCGGCTGTGTGGCACGTTGCGCCGTCCTGTTGAAACCAAATGTTGCCAATATCCTCCTCTTCAATTTCTGTGAACAAAATTCGTTCAACATGGCCCGATAACGATCGCCATTGACTGGCAGCCACACCTTGCTCATTTTCGAAGAAAATGGCCCAATTATGCCTCTGGACCAAAATCCGCACCAAACAGTGACTCGTTTTGGGTGCACCGGCTTTTCGATGAATGCGTGCGGGTTTCTGTGCCCCAAATGCGACAATTCTGCTTGTTTACATACCGCCAAGTTCGAAATGAGCTTCATCTGAAAAGATGATTTTTGGCAAAATCCGCATCTTCTGCAAGTCGATCGCAGGCCCACTTAGCGAAGCGAAAACGCATTGGATGGTCAGTTGGCTTCAACTCCTGAACCAATTGATTTTGTACGGCGTCATACCAAGGTCTTTACGCAAAATTCGTCTCAATGATGTCTCCGAAATGTCCAATTGTTGAGAACGACGGTGAACTGATGTTGATGGCGTTTCACGCACACTTTCGGCCACAGCAGCAATATTCTCGGTGTACTGTTTTGGCTTTTCACGCGTTGGTTTATCGATGAGGATGCCAGTTTCTCACTTTTTCACAAGGTAACGAACATACGGAGCTGACGGTGCTTCATTTCTTCCAAAATCCGTACGCAATTTTCGCACATTCTGCAACATTACCATGATTTTCAAAGTAATGTCGCAATATTTCCAACGTTGTTCAAGCGTATACACAACCATATTCGTTCAGCGGAAGGATAAAACTAATTATCTGTCAAATTAGACATGAGCTAAGTGTTGCCATTCACGAAATAAGCACTAGTTGAAAAAAAAAGTTAGATGGCGGACCCTATATTTCCTGTGGTGAATGTAACCGGAGACCCTATTCACTGGACAAACGAGACATTCCATCTTAATCCTCAGGGGTGACAACGGATCTGCATTTTGATTCTTAATCGAGGATAAATGTAGATGTATAGACCACAGCATCCACTTACCATCAGATGGACTGTGTGCTCATTTGTTACGTACTATTCTATAAAAACAGCTGAAATTTTCCAATTTTTCTGTAATTCTAATCTTTTTATGCACATAAGACAATCAAGGTGACTCATAAAAAAAACTTTGAGTGTAACGTAACGAACAGCTGCGACGTCAACTGCGCCCATTGTTTGTTCCACACATGAACACTTAATGTCGAAATTTATGCTTGAAGAACTGGTGGGGCTCATAAAACTCAAAACATTCCCTCCAAAACTTAGTTATTGTTCCACTTAGCGTCATTTAACCGTGTAAAATAGCAAGTGCAAAATTAGTGTAAAAGTGATCTCATAAACACTACAACCATTAGTGCTCAAGGTCGGTTTTTTATTTATTTTAAAATAAAGGTGTCAAACGAGCACACATTCCACCTGATGGTAAGTGGATGCTGTGGTTCATAGACATCTACATCTATCCACAATGGCGTTGTCACCCCTGAGGATTAAGATGTAATATCTCGTTTTCAGTAAAAAGGGTCTCCGGTATTTTACACTCACCATACGAAACACCATATTTTACATTTTCGTTCGCATATTTCCACAGGACTTCTTTATTGAAACAGACTCCAGTTTAAACATGGGAGTTATATTAAACTACTTTTTGGAATAATACGGATAATTTTGTGTTTTCTCAAAAGCAGTAATAATTTTTCATTCCATAATTTTTTTAATGAAAACTTAATTTTTATACGTGGTAGAGCCACGTTGTAGCTTTATTATGGTTGTAACACGGATGGGTCGTCTCGCCCGTGGAAGGATCATGCTCTCACAAAATACCAACGTAAAATAGTAGCTTATTACTGCTGTATTGCATATGGTGAGTGTAGAGAACCGGAAGGTTTAAGCCAGGGTCTGTTTCAATAAAGTCCCGCGGAAATACGCGAGCTAAAATGTAAAATACGAAATTCGACAGCAAATTAATGCAGCATGTTTCGTATGGTGAGTGTAGAGAACGTGAAACACTTTTTATTGGAAACGAGGCAATCTATCTTAGTCCTGAGGAGTGAAATGAAAACGAATATATATTTTGACTTTTAACCGAGGGTAATACGAAGTTTAAAGTCGATAGTTATTTGTTCAGTTTATACATGAAAAATTCCAAGTATCTACAACGTTTTTTTAATTCGCGGTCTTTACGCATAACAGACAAGATGACACCGGAAAAAACTGCGGAAATTTGGGACGAGCTGCCTGATCGAATCGCGGAGACCTTTACAGACCAAACGGTTTTCATAACAGGAGGGACCGGCTTCATGGGGAAGGTCCTGATCGAAAAGCTTTTGAGGTATTTTTGTTTATGAGATCGTATATATTATATCTTACTAGGTTGAAGTTGAAGTTACAGCACGTACGTATAATAGATACGTCCCACTGCTGGGCATAGGCCTCCTCTCATTTCTGAGAGAGTTTTAGGGCAAGCAAATGACAGCCGCGCTGCTCCAATGCCTGTTGGCGAACTTCACATGTCTTCGAAATATTTTTTTTTCTTATTTCTCAGACATGCAAGTTTCCTCACGATGTTATCCTTCACCGCCGAGCACGTGGTAAATCGGTACTTAAAATTGCAATTAACAATTTCATTTGTGCCGGCGGGGATCGAACCTGGGTTGCTCGCGTACTGTGAATTTTTCGCGAGTGTTCACCATCTGAGCTACCACGGCTCTCATATCTTACTAGGTGATAGGGTTTTTTTTAATTAAAATACTAGCAATGTTATTAACATTACTAATATTCCCTTTAACCACTCCCGGTAAGCTTAAAATGCTTGTGTTAGGAGTGATTCACGAAAGTAGTCGAATGGCGGATTAGAACCCACGACCTTTTGGGCTCGCGGTTCGCATCCTATGGCTACTATAGCTTATAGAAGGATTCCTCTTCTGCCTAAGAGTCCGTCAGTGTCAGTACAATCCTCTTACCTGTTCCATCAAGCAGCAGTGCGTACACCGCTGTATTCCAGTGCGAAGAATCAGTTTCCACATATGCCTAGCGCCAGCGGGCAAAGAGGGCATCCACGACTTTTTCTGCCACCAGGGCGGCGCCTCTAGAAAGTGAGGTATAACATTTGACAGATTTCATTGTGGGGAAGTTAATTTGTATAGAAGCTCAGAGTTAGGGAGTTGGCGGGGTTTTATACCCTTGTCTTGGAAAGCACGTAAAGGATCCTGCGTCTGATATCTCTCCGGTGGTGGCGGATTGCCGTCCCATCGGACTATGACTGATGAGGCTGCACCTGTGTGCACGAGGCAATATAACACTGTCCTGTGGCAGTCTGCCGTTGCCGTTGAGATTGACCGCCGTGACGGTTCGGTCTGGGGGAGGACAATGAGGAGATGAGGGATGGAGGAGTGATAAAATGCAAATCTACCCACTCATCACAAAATATATGCCTAGGTGTATACCATAGATGCATTGTTAGAGAGAGACACGGGGACAATTATCATACGTTCAGACCCGAAAAACAACAAATTGACCAGATCTATTGGCCAGGATTTATTTTAGCAGAACTTGTGCAAATACAATACAATACTGTTCAAGACCTTATTCTATAAGAGTTCTGAACATTGAATGTTGGACAAACTGAGCCACACATTGATAGAAAAATCCTTGAAGTTTCCGCAAGACTGAACTAAATATAATATAGAAATAAATAAAATTGAAGTGTCTGTTTGTAATGTCAAAAAACAACTTTTTCTAAATGCACATGAAAATTTATACGGTACTTATAACAAAAATGTTTGTCTGTCTGTCTGTTTGTTCCGGCTAATCTCGAGAATGGCCAAACCGATTTTGACGGGACTTTCACTGGCAGATATCTGATGTGTTAAGGAGTAACTTAGGCTATTTAGAAAAAAAACTAGGGTTCTGCGCAAAACAAATTAAACCCCATGAAATCTTATATCGTAATAAAATACACGCGGGCGAAGTCGCGGGGAACAGCCGTTACATAAGATTTAATTTCGGTACAATATGTTAGGTCAGCGTGGTCATGTGCGATATGTTGGGTAACGCTCAGAGATATCATAAGTTACACGCAATTGTAACTGCGTAATGTTTGATGGTAATTAATGTCAATGTTTGCGTATTAATTCTTTGTTATGTAGGTATTCTTAGTTACGGTTGTAGATCAAGAATGTTTTAAAGCACGCGAAAATTATTAATAATCTCCTCCAGACCGAATTTCGGTCACGGCGGCCAGTCTCTATGGAGACTAACCAGCAGCCAGCGCAGCTGCGCAGGATAGGATTTTAGTGCCCAAGTGTATGCGCAAGCACAAGTGCACTCTTTATTCTCTCACTCACCTACTCCGCTGGGACGGTAATCCGACACGAGCGGAGAGAGATCAGGCGCAGGAACAACGCCTTTACGCGCTTTCCGAGGCACGGGGGTGAAACACCGCCACCTTTCCGTTTCCGGGCTGCTACTGAGAATTTATTGACAGAAAACCCAATAACTGATTTTGGGCCGACCCGGGATTCGAACCCGGAACCTCATGATCAGCATTCGCGTTCACGACCACTAGACCAACGAGGCGAGCAGACGCGAAAATTAGTAAGAATGTGTTATCTATTACAAATACAAGAATAAATAAAGAAGTAACTAAACCACATAGAAATAAAACATTTTGTGTAAGCAATTGCGCAAATATGGAATCGGTATGTTATGAAAACGCAGCTCCTAAGTCGTATTTTCTACCGACTTCAAATGGAGACAGTACTCAATTCGACTGTATGTTCTTTTTTTTATGTGTTTATTTTTATTTTTATATGTTACCTCATAACTTTTTCTGGGTGAACCGATTTCGATGATTCTCTTTTTATTTGAAAGCAGGTGCTTCTCGTGTGGTCCCATATAAATTTGATCAAGGTCTGATCAATAGTTTTTGAGTGATTCTTAATAATTTATATTGAAGTCGGTTGTACAAAATTTTCAATTTTAAATTATAAATTAATCCATTCGAATTTATTTATGATCAGAAAGTTAGAAACTAGTGTATTGCGTCAAATGCAAATCTAAAAAACCCTTTTACTATGTTGAGTAAAAAAAAGAAAAAAAAAAGAATTATACATCTATGTATAATTCTTAAAAATACACTATGCGAAACTATTACATTTCAATAAAGTCTGGCTATGGCGTGAGGCTGTTAATAAAGTTCAAACTTGTAATAATTATTCCTTTAAAAATAAAATACTTAATACTAATTTCATCATCGTCTTGATTACAACCTATCAAAAGTCCACCAGCAAGCTATGGAGAGGGCTATGCTCGGGGATTCTCTGCGTGATAAACTTAGAAATGAGGATATCCGCAGTAGAACCAGAGTGACCAACATAGCCCAACGGATTAGTAAGCTGAAGTGGCAACCGACAACCGATCGGGAAAAAAGGTTCTCGAGTAGCAGCCTCGTACCGGTAGGCGAAGTGTAGGGCGACCCCCTACTAGATGGAGAGACGACCTGGTAAGACATGCAGGAAGTCGATGGATGCAGGTGGCTCAGGACCGTGGTTTGAGGCATTGCTTGGGGGAGGACTATGTTCAGCAGTGGACTTGTGAGGGGCTGTAATGATGATGAAAAGTCCACCGCTGAGTAATTTGTACAACCTATTACATAATCGTAAGCTGTTTTTCTTTTTTTTTCTTCCTGGTTCTTTGTTTTTGTTTCTTCCTGGTTCTTTAGAGGGTGAAAGTGCTTTCCGAAATAATTCTAAATTAGTCTAAAAATGACTTTCAATAAGTACTATTTGTAATCTTCTTCATCCGCCCAAAAAAGTCGACAGTTTCTCAAAAAAGAGGCTCACCGTTACTGAGAGGAATTTCCTTAACCGTAACGCTTGGGATTTCAACGTCTATCGAAAGTTTTTTAACGTCTATCGATTACCTTTTGTTTGATTTAAAAAAAACGTTACTTTCACACTAGGGTTTTCTCCTGTAGAGTAATCAAAGAGAGAGAGAGAGAGAGAGAGAGAGTAGACAAACATTAAGACCCGGAACAATTACTTATAGGCCATACAAATACTTGTTGCGTGTGGGATTCGAACCCGCGTACCTTAGCTCTGTAACTCTTTGTTAAGCCACTGCGCCACGGAGCCGTCAAACTTCTTCGAGGAAACAATTTGCCGAACAAGTTTTTTGCACAACATTGTGCATTTTCGTATTGATTATGTTAAGTCCAGTGGCGTAGCTACCCAGGGGCTAGGCGGGGTAGTGCCCCAGGGCCCCCAAGCTAAAGGGGCCCCTCGGCCTCCAAGAACGACGTTTGAAAAATTATATACTATCCTAGTTGTATAAAGAATTATCGAGTTTTAACTTTTTGGCCCCTGACCGCGAACGGCTTGAACTGATATCACAAAAATTACTCCCACTTCCAGAACATAAATAAAACATTGTTAAAGATAATTATCTACTTCGTTTTATTGTCTTTTCTACCGACTTCAAAAAGGAGGAGGTACTCAATTCGACTGTATGTTTATATTACCTCATAACTTTTTCTGGGTGAACCGATTTGAATGATTCTTTTTTATTTGAAAGCTGGTGCTTTTGATGTGGTCCCATAAAAATTTGATCAAGGTCTGACCAATAGTTTTTGAGTTATTCTTAATTATTTATATTTAGGTCGGTTGTACAAGATTTTTAATTATTTATATAGAAGAAGGGGACAAACCGTACCTTGAGAAGAACAAAAGCATAAGTGGTCTTATGTCGATTTGTTTGTTTTTACGCCATCAAAAAGAGCAACGCAAATTACAAAACCTCCGTTTTTTTCCAGATTTTTCTTATAAGTATTAAGGAAGTAGTGTTAAAATTTGTTATCTGTACATTTTTGCCTTTGAAAAAAATACATCGACTAAAAAAGTAGTTTTATGGATTACGCAGAAAATAAATAAATAACCTACACGTACATAACTTAACAACTTTTTAAACCTGAAGAAATATAATTATTAATTTCAGTAAACGTTTGAATGTCTTTTTTGTCGTAAAATTTTAAATGTTGTAATTCATGTAAACATTATAACATAAATTTTCATGTTCAAAATTATTTTCCCCACAAATTATCGCCATTACCACTAACTATGTTAAAACTTATTTACAAATAAAAGCTCTTTGATTGATTAAGCAATGCGATTGTCTTAATTTCTAAGCGTAATATCGATTACGGCTTTGTTCCCTAAAAATAAACTGTCCTATTCACGTAAGCTCGCATACTAAGAATTGTTTGAAAGGATTCCGAGCTAAGCGCGAATATGTGCGGGAGTGCGGGGAACGGTGTCGACTTCCTGCATGTCTTACCAGGTCGACACTGCATATAGTGGTCGCCCCATACTTCGCCTTCCGGTACGAGGCTGCCACTCGAGAACCTTTTTTACCCATCGGTTGTCGGTTCTTCGAGGTATATGGCCGGCCCATTGCCACTTCAGCTTACTAATCCGTTGGGCTATGTCGGTCACTCTGGTTATACTGCGGATATCCTCATTTCTAAGTTTATCACGCAGAGAAACCCCGAGCATAGCCTCTCCATCTCGCTGAGCGACCTTGATCTTGGTCTTAGATCCATAAGTCATCACTGGCAACACGCACTGGTTGTACAATCTCGTTTTCAGGTTTTGAGGTATACCTGACGAGAAGATGTGTCGTAATTTCCCGAACGCTGCCGAGCCGAGTTGAATCCGTCGATTGACCTCTCGGTCGAAGTTGGACTTACCTAGTCGAACTATTTGTCCCAGGTAAACATACTCGTCAACAACTTCGAGCTTAGTGCTCCCAACAACTACCGGCATAGGTATGACATGGCCATTAAACATGATCTTTGTTTTGTCCATGTTCATTTAAGACCTATCCGTTGGGAGACACCATTGAGGCCATTAGTATAGTGCTTAGCGATTCTGCCATAAGGACTATATCATCGGCAAATCGAAGGTGTGTGATGTACTCGCCATTGATGTTAATACCGTATCTTTTCCAGTTCAGTAGCTTGAAAACGTCTTCCAATGCAGCGGTGCAGAGTTTCGGGGATATAACATCACCTTGTCTTACACCCATCTGCGGTTGGATAGCTTTCGTACTCTAATTCTGTACTCGGATAGCCATCGTATCCCTACTATACAAACACTTCAGCACTTCGATATACCGACAGTCAGCTTAGCACTGCTGAAGGGACTGTAGCCCCGCACAAATTTCGACGGAATCAAAGGCTTTCTCATAGTTCACATACGCAAGGCAAAGTGGCAGATTGTACTCTTCGATTTTCTGTACAATTTTCCAAAACTATGGTACTAAAGCCTTTTCGGAAACCGGCTTGTTCGGGAGGCTGGAAGTCGTCGAGTCTGAGTGCGAGACAATTCGTAATGACTCACGAAAACAGCTCGTAGACACGGCTCAAAAGTGAAATTGGCAAATTGGTCTGTAGTTCTCAAGAGAGCGTTGTCGCCTTTCTTGAAAAACAAGACCACCGCACTTCTGCACAACGCCTCCGGAGTAGTATCACCATGGAGGACGGAATTAAAAAGCTTTTGAAGGACTTCAAGTACCGGGTTTCCACCCACTGTGATTTCATCCTCGCCTGGGGCCTTGCCGTTCTTAAGGTGCTGGAGAGCCATTCTAATCTCGCTCAGACAGACGTCCGGAATATCATCGGAATAGTATCGGATAAGACTTGTTCTTGAGTCGTTACTCACACTTGCGTGTGACTTCAACGTTGTCCTATACAGCTGCCCATAGAACCTCTCAATCTTACTCAAAATCTGAGGTGTCCCGGAAACGATGCTGCCACACTCGGTCTTCAGCTTTGACATTTCTCTCTTTCTGGCAAACAGATCTCTGGCAAAGACTTTGGAGCCTTGGTTCCGCTCGATCGCTTCTTCAATACAAACTGTATTGAAGTTGCGTAAATCCCACAGGGTGCATTTGGAGATATGTCGATTACGATAAGATCAAGCGTAGTAACGTTCAACTAGATCAGAGTATCTCAGAGTGGGGTGCGCGAACCCCTACGGTTTGTTGTTTGTCCTGGGGATTATACTGTATATTTTTTATAAGCCTTATTTCATTAGGCAGTTTTCTAGGGGTTCGCCATTGCCTACCATTAGGGGTATGCGGGGCTTTAAGAGCGTAGGCGGTCTGCGCGGGAAATGAGAAATAGGTATTTGAAGAAACTATTGCCGTCGCGCTATATATGGTCTCCACCCGTAGAGTGCGATAGGGACAACTGCAGCTCAGAACGATTTTATCTATAAAAACCATGACCGATCAACGTTTCGTATTCTCCTGTTTTCTCCTCGAAAACTAAGCCGATTAAATAATTTTTAGTATCAAAATTTAAAGGAAGAATAGATCTATGCTCCTATCATTTGTTTTTATCTTAAAAACTTTTCAAATTTCTTTGGTAGCCGTCTGATTACGGAGGTAAAACAGGGCATTTTTAGGTTTTGGAGTGTAATATTTATTTTGTAATATTTTTTTTGGAAAAATTAATGACATTTGGTTCTAAATTTTATGAACAAAAACGATTACTCTAGAGGCATTATCCAGGAAGGGAATAGGGGAATACATTTGTATGGAAAAATGCAGCCCGTCTACGCTCTTAAGTTTGTGAAAGCCTGTTCAAGACATATATTATATATTCGATAGCACCCTTTTTAGAGTAAAAAAATATGGTTTTCTCTCAATATTAAATGTTTTGTTTATCACTTGTTTGCTTTTTACACGGCTAAGTTTCTAAATTTGTAATGCGGTTATACTTAAATAATATCGCGTATAATTAAGTAGTGCACACTCTTTTAAATTGTAGCTTAGATCAACACCATTATACTTTTAATTTTAGAACTGTTTAGATAAGCAAACAGACAGTATAAACAGACAGTATCTATACTGTCTGTTTGCTTATCCAATTCAAATAAATTTCAATTGTGTAATTGTGTTCACATGTACGAAGTGAAACTTCTTTACGTCATATCATTCTTCTTTTTATTATATTTTGCATCATCATCATCATCATCATTACAGCCCTTCACAAATCCACTGCTGAACATAGGCCTCCCATAAGGAATGCCACAAAGCACGGTCCTAAGCCACCTGCATCCGTCACTCCATCTAGTGGGTCCTACACTACGCCTGCCGGTACGAGGCTCTCATTCGAGAATCTTTTTCCCCATCGGTCGGTTCTTCGTGCTATATGGCCGGCCCATTTCCTTTGTAATTGTAGGTTTAATAACACTTTCTCAAAAAAAGTTACAAGAGAACGACTTTTTCTTTAACACCGTACTAAATTTCTCCACTACGTCGATAAAGAAGTTTCACCTCAATAAAATAAAAATTAAATTAAATTAACAACCGTGTTCTAAGTGAATCCATCACCTCATTTCGTGCGGTGGTTGTTGTAAAAGGTTTTATAGTAAATTGGTAATATATATAGCAAACTAGGAACAGTGAATAAAATAGGCAAGCATTAATAATTGATAACAGTTTCTAATTTCGATTTCGTCAAGTAATTTCAACAACAATAGCTTACGTAACTAACTACGAGCACTAACACGTAAGCTTGATCTCGACATAAATATTATGTTAATTATTTCGGTCAAGGTTGTATTTCACGGATAGGGTTGCCAACTCTACCATTATGGTTTATCAAAAGTCCACTTCGGAATATATTATATATTTGCCATACTTTTCCATACTTTGCCACACTTTGCTGTTGTAGCACACAGTCCACCTGATGGTAAGTGATTGCTGTGGCCCATAGACATCTACATCTATCTTCGTTTACGAATCTAAATGCAGATGCGTTGTCACCCTTGAGAAGTAAGATGAAATATCTCATTTCCAGCAATAGGGATCTCCGGTTCTCTACACTCACCATACGAAACACAGCGCATCAAGCTGCTATTTTACGCTGGTATTCTGTGAGAGCGTGGTCCTTCCCCGGTCGAGCCGACCCATTCGTGCTACAACTATACTATTAATATAGCTGCAGCATGGCTTTACCACGTATATGGTGTTATTAGGAAAACGCTGATAGTATCATAGCATATAGTATCTTATCATTGACTTATATATTACTTCATACTTTCTAAGTCAATATATCTTACTATATAAGAGGCCTGAATACTAAACTACTATATTAAAAAAGGGCTGTCTATGACGTGAGGCTGTTTATAAAGGTTCAGAGCAAAAATAATTCCTTTAAAAATAAAATATTTACTTCAAACATACCACTGAAATAAATGTTTTTTTTCGCCTTCTACTAAATATTCACTGGTGAAAGATAGTTAAGAAAATACTATATTTGATATTACAAAAGTTGGCAACCCTATTCACAGATGAGTAAAGTAACTATAGATAGGTTAACGTTCTCTCGGTTGCGCATAGTTTTATTATCTTTTTCTGTTGAGCTATGGAGCATACCAAAACATTTGCTAGAGTTTTGTACTATTAATAAATTCACACGGTTATTCAAAAGTTAGAGTCTACAATATGAGAGTTGCAATATGACGTCAGTCTGATGAACCAACTGATGATTTTTTTATATAATATAAGCATAGGGCTCACCTGATGGTAAGTGACTACCGCCGCCGCCGCCGCGAGTCAGTGTCAAGGGAACGCCATGAGCCCTCGCGGCGCATTGACCTACGAATTAATCTGATGTCATTAGATATCTCAGGTTACAATTTATAATCAAAAGCGAGGGTTCCCAAACTTTTTTAGTACTCGGCGCACTCAGAGGTATAGTATTTTGTCACTGCGCCCTTGTTAATATATTATGTGTGAAATGACACTTATAAGGCAAAGGAATTGAAACAACCTTTTCACAAATCTCTATGTATAAAAACTGGCCAAGTGCGGGCCACGCACAATGTAGAGGCAGGGTTCCGTAGTCGCCCGTCACAATACGTGAGCTTTCTTGATAATGAGCTTATTAAGTGAGTTCGCGGTTTGACCGCTATAACAACTAAAAATGGGACTAAATAGGACGATGGTAACTGAAGGACTTATTTTCCAATTAGACTTGTAGAGAGCGGTATTCAAAAAAGATTTAAAAAAAATTAGACTGAAAATAATACAATCTACATCTAATCATTCACATGCCAAGTCCGTACAAAGATGGTCATAGTTGGACTATCTATATACATACATATATTCCCGGCAGTGGAACCCTAAAATATACAACATGTAACCTAATTAACGCACACCCTCGGACACCCCAATTAGCATATTATGTTATAATCATAATACATACAATGATTTTTGGAACGAAGTTCTTTATCGGACGGTACGGATTTGAAGGATGGGGGCTAGGCGACAAAAAGTGTAAGATTTTTCTGTCACGACCCCTTCTGACGTAGTGTAGACGGCCTTGGCGGCCATAGATGCCAGTATATTCTAAGTCTATGTTGGCGGCCATAAGGAAGCGAGATGGAATAATATCCATCTCCCTCGCACTTTTTCTTATCTTGCCATGAAAGAATTTATTTTAAATGAAGCGTCATTTTAATAGACGCTAGTAATTTATTTATTTGTATTTGATAATCAATAATATAATACGTTTATCAATAAAATAATATACTACGAAAGGAACTTCGTTCCCATCGAGTGTTCCAAGACACTTCGCATGTTTTTTTTTGTTAAACATGTTTATGCATTGATTATTTATTAAATTAGTTATACTAATTCCGGAAGAATGTTGTGGTCACAGTACAAATCCACGAACGCACAGTCGCACACGTAGGTATAGGTATGAGTACGTAGTACTGGTAACGCCAGTTAACAATTTAATTTATAAATCTATTGGTACATATCTTTAGCCCCTCCCTTCCCTAATCCTTCCTATATGCACGTATAGCCGTTAAAGGCGACACAAGTGCCACGCAGCGGCAATTAGTTGCAATCGATTAATAACCGCGATCGCACGAGGGACATTGCGTCCTTTGATCTCCTCGCTATATATTAAAGAGGAGATCAATTATCCATAGCCAATAAATTATCAAAAGCCATGAAGGAAGGAATGGTTACAATCACAAGATACATACACATACATAAACCCATTCGAAAAAATTCCGCGTAATAGGTACATTCTATCAAATATTAATGAACTGTGACAAGCTGGTTTACATAATGATTTCTTATATTTACGCGAACACTACACATTGAATTAAACTACTTTACGGATTATATGAAGTCTGCAGTTTGTGATCATATCCTAGACGGCCCCCGACCATTAGATTTGATAAACCACAGATTCTCGCGAAGAACATCGATTCCTGCCAAGGATATTGTGAGGCTATTGAAATTAAAAACATCCTAATTTCAATGAGGGAGGCTGGTACTACCACCTGCTTGGGATCCTGTAATTAATAAAATTAAAACTAAACCCAAGCATACCACTGCAAGACTTCAAGACACAGTTAGTTCATTCTGCGTAGATCGGACCATTAATAATTAAAAGCTGAAGGTACGGATTAACTCTGACATCAGGACGTCAATCACCTCAGTCCCCGTGACCATGGGTGCTGTAAAGCACCAGAAACGTCGGGAATTATAAATAAGTTAATTAAACGCGATATAATCCGTAAAAGTAGTTTAATTCAATGTGACAAGCTGATTTAAGTGATACATGAACTTATTCTCAATATAATGATGGTTTCAACTACATACTTTGTATTATTGATGTATTTAGTAAATATGCTTTTGCAAGACCAATAAAAAAGAAAAACTCAGAAACAACTAAAGAATGTTTTGAAAGTATATTTACTGAAATTAATTTAACACCTACTCACATACAATCTGATAAATGTACAGAATTTGTTTCAAAAGATACAAAAGTACTTTATATCCAAAAAGATTAATTACTATACCATTAACAATCCTGACATTAAGGCCAGTATTGTTGAACGATTTTAAAGAACTCTAAAAATGAAAATGTGGCGTTATTTCACTCATAATAATACTTATAGACATATATAGATGTTTTACAAGATTTAATATACTCTTATAATCACAGCTTTCAATCTAGTATTAAGATGTGCCCATGTGATGTAAATTCCAACAATATTATAACAGTTTGGACTAATCTTTATGATAGACGGTCAAACAAACTTTCTTTAGAAAATCCAAAACCAAATTTCAATGTGGGTGATTATGTTCGAATAACTAAATATAAATATGTTTTTTAAAAAGGATATGAATCAAATTGGAGTGATGAAATATTTATTATATCTTCAATAATTGATAGATCTCCATGGGTTGTTTATACAGTAACAGATTTACAAAATGAACCAATAGTTGGTACTTTTTATGAAAGAGAAATACAGAAAATCACTTACAACCCCACTTCACAATATAAAATAGATAAAATAATTGACACTCGTTATTTAGGTAACAGAAAAGAAGTATTAGTGAAGTGGAAAGGTTATCCAGATAAATTTAACAGTTGGATTTTAGCTTCTAATTTTACTTTATTCATATTTCTTTGAAACTCTTTAAAGAAATATGAATAAAAGTTTTTGTTAACTTTGCTCAGCAATAAAACTTTCCTGATAACAAGACCACAAATTTTAACAAATACCAAAAGCTATAAAATTAGAAGGTAAATGGTCGGTTGGAGTTGTCGAGTTTCAAAATCCATGTACCATGTTTACTGTTCAAGATTATGAAAATGTTATATACATTACAAAATCCATGTTAATGCCTAATGAAGATAAACCATCCACAGTGTACTACAAAAACATATTCCAGCTACTAACTATGATAACGTTGAGCATATTTTAAGAGCGTTAAATGGTATCGGAGAGAACTTGAAATTTCGCTATGATGAAATAACAAAATTTGTGTCTGTTTCTGTTTTGGATAAAAATATAACATCCGTAACATTATCACCCAAATTAAGTTTACAACTAGGTTATGAACCAAATAAAAATCTCCTAGAGAGAAATTTTATAAAGTGTTCTGCTAATTTGCACTTAGGGTTACCATCTCAACTATTTCTATATTGCGACATTATCGATCCTCAGATTGTGGGTGATGTTATGACTCCTTTACTAAGAGTCATTTCATTAGATCCTACAAAATACATTTATGGTGCAAATAAAATGCGTTTTCTCCACCTCACTACTTACCTGTTATGCGAAGAGTTTGATATGCTGGAAATAGTTATAAGATCGAGCACAGGACAAAAATACCATTCCAGTTTGGAGCGTATGTATTACACTACATTTCCGAAAATTATAATAATGAATTCTCTTCGTGATCATCATAAATGTCCATATGAAAATTATTACACATCAAGCTGGATCAGGAGTTGGAGTGATTTATAAGGGTTCACATACCAACGCGGTCATGGTAGAGCTTCTTGGGGGTTATTTAGATCAGTTTGCCTTTTCTTTCAAGTGGTGCTCGAGTGATTGGTGAAGGCATTAAGCGCAGGAGTAGGACTTTTATCGGATATGGTTCAAGAACGTCTATGGAAGCCTCAATAAAGATCGTCTAATCACGAATCTGAGTAGAATCAGGTATGCTCTGATCACGAATCTGAGGTCCGTTTTGCGTAGGATACGCGGTTCCGAGATATGCAGATTAATTAACTAATATCTAATTGATATCCGGTGGGCCTGCACCCTCATTGCGATCCATTGTTCAGCCTTTCCTTCTATCTATTGTTCCTTGAACACCGTCATTGCCGCTCTTATCTATTACTCGTTGTCTACCCTGCTTATCAGTGCTATTGTATTATACTTCTTTGTTCATAACTACCACGCTATTCAGAATCATCACTAAAACACATTCCTAAATTTTGTTACAATTTTATTTCCAAAATGTTATTGCTTATTATCTATAAAATAGGAGCGAAACATCTCATCCACTAAAATATCGTTGTACAGTGTGTTCCTGTAAATATGTATCCTGTAATATTCACCACAAACTGAAGTCCACTCATTCTGAATCCTATCAACATTCCAGTTTCATCTTTACAATTCCTTTTAAAAACATTAGATGATATCGTGCAGGTGATCGTCCATATGAATCAAAATATTGCCCGATGCCATTCGTATCAATATATAAAGCTATCCAATGTGAGCCTGGTTTATCATCTGATCCAAATTGCATATTATATGCATTGGTACGTGTATACATGGGCAGTCTATTAGCGGCATAAACATTATTTTCTAGACTGGGATGAATCTTTTCAGATGTTGTTGTACATCTAGTGTATCCATGATATTACTGCTAATAGTAGATTATTACAGTACCAATCTATTCAATGGTTAACATAGCAATGATCAATTATAGTGATTTGTAAATATTAAATCGCATTCTTTGTGATGATTTCATCATTTTGTCATCGGTGTACCGCAAGTCCGCACACGAAAGAATGCGAGATGTTTGTTGACTCATAAAATTACTACCAGTTTCACTGCGGAAATGCTTTAGATTAGAGTAATAGTGTTTTGTAAATATTATCTCGCATTCTTTCGGGTGAAAAATGCGTGATAAGATTGTTGACTCATAAAGTTACTACCAGTTTCACTGCGGAAATGCTAAGATTAGATATAACTTACTGGTGTTATATAAGACCGAGCAGCTGCAGTCATGGAGTCAGTGTATGGTCGTTTGGCCACAGTAAATCTACCTATACTACGTTTGTGTTACTTCAACGCATCAATGGTCATGGATGTAAGTGTTTATTCTATTGATAAACTTACTTTTCTTAAATTAAAAATAATATATTGCATACAATTTGTTTTATTTAATTTTATAATGTTTCACATAGTTACATACACACAAAATGCATTACGCATAACACATAAATCTAACACACACACACACATTATAACCTTAACTACTATAGTCTACAGTAACACTTTTGTTTTATCCATTTCAATAATATTATCAAACTCAGCATAAACTATACAGTTAATTGTTTGTATTAGTGAGGATTCAAATCGTACTTCTAATCTTACACTACCATGCTTTATGAGATTCCAATGAGCTGATGAGTTAGCTGATAAATCAGGAGTTAAGTCAAATGCTAATAGACAGTAACCTTTGACATACTGTTCACAAGAGATTCCATTTCCTTCATTAATGATATGACGATGTAAATATACTATTATTAAAAGATGGTTGCAAAGCTTTTGAAGGTATTTGTTGACCATCAATATATAAGCTGAAAGAATTAATACCATAGTTTTCAAAGTTAAATGGATTTTTAGTAAGGAACCATTAAATGCAGAATTGTTCACAAATCCAATTATACATCTTTTGGGCACCTGTCCTAAGAATATATTATCAAAAGTTTTGCCTTGAACATCCGATGGAATTGTTAAAACTTTTACTTCAGCTCGAGTAATAGGATATTTAGCAGTAGTAGCTAAAACTTTTAAACCCCGATGAGGGCTGAGGATGGTGAGTTGTACTCACTGAGCCAGAACTGGTACAAACTAACTACTTAAATTTGAGGACGGTCAGATGGTAAACACGTACTTGTGAGTGCTTTCCGGTATTTGGTTACTTTTCCTTAATTTCCTTAATTTTGTGGTGGTGGATTTCCTCTGTTGTAAGTAGACAACGTTTATAATATATAGTTAAATCTAATAATATACCCAATTATGGGTGACGAAACGGGGTCTCCCCGTGAGAAACCCCCTGACCCTCCTGAGGAAGACATGTGCCTTGGATTATGTGTAAAAAAAGACATGCTGAGACTCGAGCATTTGATCCAGTGTTATATAAACAAATCTATAGTTGATTTAACAGCTTCAATAAATACCATATATCGTCGCTGCGACTGACAAATTCCAAATCATTTTTTGTTTTTTGCGCTAAACATTATCTCCGTTTCGTTCTCTATGTGTTGATAAAGTTCTTTTTGCGACATTGGAACTAGAAACGATCCTATATTATCCTAAGGATGATGATGAATGTATGAGGTTATACGATTGTATGAGAATACTTTGAATGAGGCCTACAATAGCTACCAACTAAAAATAAGCGAAAGTAGTAAGTAAGAAATATCTACCCTGCCTATCCCACATGGAAAAAGTAAAGATATAGTAGTAATTGTAAAATTGTACAACCAGTGCGTGTTGCCAGTGATGACATATGGAACTGAGACGTGGTCCTTCACTACTGGCCGTATGAGGAAGCTCAAGGTCGCTCAGCGAGCTATGGAGAGGGCTATGCTCGGGGTTTCTCTGCGTGATAAACTTAGAAATGAGGATATCCGCAGTAGAACCAGAGTAACCGACATAGCCCAAAGGATTAGTAAGCTGAAGTGGCAATGGGCCGGCCATATAGCTCGAAGAACCGACAACCGTTGGGGAAGAAAGGTTCTCGAGTGGCAGCCTCGTACCGGCAGGCGAAGTGTAGGGCGTCCCCCCACTAGATGGAGTGACGACCTGGTAAGACATGCAGGAAGTCAATGGATGCAGGTGGCTCGGGACCGTGCTTTGTGGCATTCCGTGGGGGAGGCCTATGTTCAGCAGTGGACTTGTGAAGGGCTGTGATGATGATGATAGTAGTAATGCACATAAGTTGTTTTCTTCATAAAATGTTTATTTCTTATAGTTTACAATAACATTACAAAGTTATAATGCAGCTAGTTTTAGGTCATTTTCTATGGAGTTGTAACAAAATTTTTACTAATCCAAGTGCATTTTATATGTTGGTCGACTATTTCTCGTTAACTTGTTAATTCTACTAATTGTTAATTATACTATCGTGTACACTTTTCACATTTCCAAAAACAGCGGTTTAGTTGTTAGAGGGGGGACACATGACTAATGAAAAATACCACTTTAAAGCTAAATATTTTGGAAACGGACCCTGAATTTAAAATATGTTCTTCTTTACCCCAGTGTTTTTGAAAGACCTCAAACATTATTAGACGAGGCTCTGTTCACCGACATAATAGCGAAAGGCCATTCGAAAATTCTTCCCCAAACCCAACAGACTGGTAGAGATAAATAGCAACATTATAATTGAGTTATAAAATTAAATAAATGATTAAGGACAAATCTTTCAAGCTATTGCTGTCAATTGATGCTATCTAGCATATACCTATGGATATTTATATACCTTGCAATAACCTTATATTATATGTATTTCAAGGTACGTACAAATATAAACACTGATATAGACAAGAAAGAAAAAGGATATAGCGTAAAGAATATTTAAACCACTTGGGGACTCTGTAGATTGTGGTATTATAACAACAATCGTCAGAATTACTGTTTTAATCGCTAGTTCTTCAAAACACTGGGTCCAACGATATCCCACACGAATCACACGATGGAATAGACAGGTAAAAAAATATTCTCCATTTACCTGAATGGGAGGTACCCAAAATAAAAATGTTTTTTTTTTTAGATTTTATTTCATTGTTTTGTAGGCGTGATTAATATCTATAACTGTGCCAAATAACAGATTTGTAGCACAGCACATGGGTCTCTGAGTAAAACCGAGGACGGACGGACGGACGGACGGACTGATAAAACCATAAGGGTTCCTTGTTGTGTAACTATGGAACCCTAAAAATCAATTGCTGTTTGTTAGTCTCGCTAAAACTCGAAAAGGGTTCAAACGATTTTGATAAATTTTTTTGTGTGCGTTTATGGTCCCTCCCTGGTTTGGTGCGTCCCTGGATGGTTTAAGTGTTCACAATTTGACCCGGTAGAGATCCAGAAATCACCCGTGCGAAGCCGATTTGATAACTAGTAGTATAATATAATATACTTAAAAAAATTCAAATGGTAAAAACTTTCAACGACAAGTTAATCAATCGTGTAAACTTACTGATCTCCACAAGTTTTTTTCAAAATGCGGGATAAGGATTGATACTGCTACTCTTGCTCCACATTGACTTTTGAGTAATATTTGCTCTTTACTCTTGCTACAGTTGAAAATTCAGCTATGCACAAATAAGATGTGGCAAAGGAACTGAAAATTCTTAAAGCTTTTGAACTTAGAGGTGGATATTCATTTTGACCGTTATGTAACGCCACCAAATCGGCACATGCAACACAAGTTTAAGAATTGTCGCAAAAGAGTTTCAGGAGCGGTGTCGATACTTACTTCCTGCGGCGCCCCAGAGCGCCGCCACGCACACTTTGGGAACCCCGGACTTAGAGCAAATTAATATTTTTAATAATCTACTTATCATCAAGTGGGACTGTAGTCAAGCACTAGTTTAACACTTTCACTGTCCAATTTTCATACACAATAGTAAGACAATAGCAATGAACTATATCATGTAGTACACGGGACAGCGAATGGGTTAATATATAAGGAGGGAGCAAATTTTGTCATCATGTCATCATGGTGTACATATTATAAACTCTTTTTTGTTGCAGAAAATGCCCCGACATTCGCGAAATAGTGGTTCTTGTACGAAACAAGAAAGGAAAATGTCCACAGGAGCGTTTACAGCTAATATTTAGTGAACCGGTAAGTTAGTAATTAGTGTTACACCTAGAGTCAGTAATAATAATAATGTCCTCTAGACAGAGATCACGGCGACCAGTCTCAACGGAGACTAGCCATCTGTGCAGGACAGGATTATAGTGAAAGAGTGTGTGCGCGAACACAGGTGCACTCTCTATTTCCTCACTCTCATAGTCCGATGGGACGGTAATCTGACACGACCGGAGAGAAATCAGGCACAGGACCAAGGGGTTTACGTGGTTTCCGAGGCACGAAGGTAAAACACCACCAATTTCCTGACTCCGGGCCGCTGGTGAGAATTTATTGCCAGAAAAATCCAATAACTGACTTTGGCCCGACCCGGGATTCGTACCCGGGACCTCATGATCAGCAATCACATTTACGACCACTAGACCAACACGTCAGTAATAACACAGGTCGTAAAGCATTCTATCTTGATCCTCAGAGATGACCTTTATTTGCTTAGGAATGTTGCATGGTGGCCAATAGTGATAGAGCTACTCTGTACCATATTATGGCTGCAGTACAAATGGATCGAGGAAGGACCACACCTTCACAGAATACCAGCGTGAAATAGCAGCATAATGTTATGCTGTATTTTATATGGTGAGTGTAGAAAACTGGGAACCCTTTTTACTCTAGTTTTGACAGAATAAGGGTGACAAACGAACACACAGTCCACCTGATGGTAAGTGAATGCTGTGGCTCATAGAGATCTACATCTATCCTCGATTAAGAATCAAAATGCAGATGCGTTGTCACCCCTAAGGACTAAGGTGGAATGCCTCGTTTCAACTCGCAATATTTATTCCCTCAAGTAAACACATAGAGTAAACATTGAAATATGAAGTGAAGTTGCAAACGTATCTCCCGCTCGCCCCCGCGCTTCACTAACCTCACACTAAAAGCTGGGCTTTATCTCTTCATACAAATTGCTATACAGTGTGTTAATTTTACACTTGATCAAACGAAATGTGCGGATACTAGATAAAAAATTATCGGTAAAAAATCGAAAAAAATTTTTTTAATGTAAACTATTTAAAAATAAAAGCACTTTAATTTTTTTGTAAAATTCCATCCTTCGGTTTTAAATTATTTTCTCTTTAAGTAAACGGTGTATTTTTTTCAAAGTAGTTTTATTTGAAAGTTAGAAAGATTAACTAGCAATAAAAATTAAAAAAAACCTACGATTTCAAGCAGGAAATTTATCAAAAAATAATAAGATAATTTTTTGTTAAAAAATACTTTTCTTTTAATTTTTGGTCTATAACTTCAAAACTAGTACGTTGAGATAACCTTTTAGCATGTTTTATTAAACTACGTAGCTTACTGTACAAGTTCTCCAAAATAACGTGCGTTCTATCTCTTTTCGTTTTTAAAATAATAATCATCAAAGAATGCCATCGGTATGTTGATTTGCGCTTATGCGCCGCACCTACCTCTAATTTGAACACCCTGGTCGAACAATAGCAGGTAAAGATAAAAGAGATAGATCAATGAAAGGTGAAACAAGTGAGTGAGAGAGTGAATTGTCGTTTGAATGATTTGGGTCTCGTTCTCGTAAGGCATGCAGGCAGCTTTAGCTATTTTAAACAGTTCATCTTGTAACGTTACCTAATTTGCACGTTGAATACGCTCACCATTTTTTCGTCGTTATGCCTTCTACGATAGACTCATTGTCTGCTCGTGAAGTAGCTGACATTCATTACATTTACGGGTTTTATGATGGCAACGCTCGCGCCGCCTCTCGAGTATCATCAGCGATTCCCGACAAGACCTGCCGTTGACTACAGGGTTTTCTTAGTAGTACATCGAGAATTAAGTGAAAAGGACTGCATCGCCCACATCGTAAACGTGCTCTACTGTACCGATGGATGTGGATGAACAAGTGTTGCGTTTGGTGTACCAAGACCCCATAATTAGTACTCGACGAATAGCACTCCAATTGGGGATTAATCACGTCCAAGTGTGGAAAATTTTGAAAAGGAATGTTTGTACCCTTTCATTTTCGAAGAGTGCAGAATTTGCAAGCCAGATTACGTCGGAAGAAGTGTTTTCTGTTCGTGGCTATTGTGACAAAAACGATTAGTCCCGAACTTCTGTGACCGTATTTTGTGGACCGATGAGGCAAATTTTACCAGAACTGGAGGATGCCGGAGGAAAAAAATCCCTTAGCAGTTCGGCCAGCGTCCTTTCAAATCGAATTTTCGATTAATGTTTGGGCTGGAATGATAAGTGATTACTTAATCGGACCATTTATTCTTCCGTCAAGGTTGACAGGCCCAGCTTACCTAACATTTCTACAAGAAGAGTTACCTGACCTGATGAGTGATGTGGATCTACAAACAAAGAGGAGGGTGTGGTTTCAGCATGGCGGCGCTCCAGCTCACTTCAGCACCATCGTGCGTGATTATTTAAACGAACGATACGGAGACAGATGGATTGGACGAGGCGGACCAGTAGCGTGGCCGGCACGAAGCCCTGATATGACCCCCCTAGATTTTTTTTTTGTGGGGCCACATGAAACAGATTGTGTACAGTACTCCAATTAGTACAAGAGAAGAATTGTTACAAAAAATAATGGCTGCGGCTAGTCAAATAAAAGAAAATCGTACTGTATTAAAAAAAACAGTACGTAGTGTGGCATTACGTGCAACTGTATGTATGGATGAAAATGGTGGTCATTTTGAAAATTTAATAAATTAAATCATTTTTCTACGGTTTTTTTTGTTTTATTCCATAATTTTGTCAATTAAATCATTATTAAATCACTTTTGAATTTTGTGCTCAGATTACCTACCTTATTTTTAGTGATTATATTAACAACGAAAAGAGATATAACGCATGTTATTTTGGAGAACTTGTACAGTAAGCTACGTAGTTTAATAAAAAATGCTAAAAGGTTATCTCAACGTACTAGTTTTGAAGTTACAGACCAAAATGTTAAAAAAGTATTTTTTACAAAAAAAATATCTTATTATTTTTTGACAAATTTCCTGCTTGATATCGTAGGTTTTTTAATTTTTATTGCTAGTTAATCTTTCTAACTTTCAAATAAAACTACTTTGAAAATAATACACCGTTTACTTAAAGAGAAAATAATTTAAAACCGAAGGATGGGAATTTTACCAAAAAAATGCTTTTATTTTTAAATAGTTTACATAAAAAATTTTTTCAATTTTTTACCGATAATTTTTTATCTAGTATCCGCACATTTCGTTTGATCAAGTGTAAAATTAACACATTGTATAAACAATCGTAGTTATATTTCATTATAGAACATTTTGCCACAGGTTAGAAAGGGAGCGATTGTCTTCTCGAAAGCCCGGTAAAAGCCCACGCGTGCGAGAGAGACGACTAATTTTTATGACAGCAGTATCGCGCAGTTTTGCCGTGTGTTGGCATTACATAATAAGGCTACAAGGTCATGACCTGTGTAGAACAGAGAAGCGCGCGGGAAATTTGAAATAGTTTGAAACAGTTTACGAGTTATTTTATTAGTTGATATTATTGATTGAGCAGTTTGATAGGCCAAGCCCGGCTTCTCGGCTTCTATGGAGGCTTCGCTACCGCTACCATGTATAATCGTAAAAAGTATCCTATTTTATAAAAACATATTTTTTCTTAGAATTAACCTACTTATGTCAATATCAAGTTACATATTGTATTCTTGTTAATGTACACAGGTAAATCTCGCGACAAGCTTTTATGTCATATAAATTGTATAATGTAATAAATTGATGGGTTTGATTTAAAGTTTATTTTCTGCTTTTTAGAGCATTTAAATAAAAGCTGGTTTTTAATAATGTTTTTTTTATTAATTTATTTTTTTTTTTAGTTATTGCTGGACATGTTTCTAAGTCTGTTCATTTCATTTAATGTACCATTGTTGGTTTTCGATCGCCATCTTATATCCGCCATCTTGTATTTTTTATCGCCAGGAGTTGACCCTTGTCGGTCCTCAGAACATTTGTTCGAGTTCGAGCATCACCAATCTACCCCTAACCATTGCCGAGTTATATATAGTCTTTAAAATTAGTATGGCGGCCATCTTTTTTTCGTCATTTTGATTTTTTTTAAGTAGGTCGATATTAGTTAAGACAAGACCCCGCTTAGTCTTAACGTTTAACCGGACAGTAGTACACCATCTCCTCAAAGAGCTGAACGAGGACGTCATATTATTTGTATTCTTTTACATCTTGTTATCATCATTTGGATTCATATGTTCATTTGATATCCATATCATGGGTGTGAATAAAAACATAATCCGCCATCTTTGGGAGTCCACCATATTGGATTTAGAGTGACGTCATTTTATTTTTCGTATTCTTCCCAGCAAATCCTTTTATATAATACCCATGTTATGGAAGTGTATAAAAAGTAACTAGTCCGCCATATTAGCTTTAGAATCACGCCACTTTACTTATTGTGTTTCGCTCATCAAGCTCTTTCATTTGACACTCATATCATATGGATTACTATGGAAATTATAAATCTCCAGTTTGTGACGTCCGCCGTATTGGATTTAGAATAACGTCACTTTACTTATTGTGTTTCGCTCATCAAGCCCTTTCATTTGACACTCATATCATTTGGGTTAATATGGTAATTATAAATCGCTAGTTTGTGACGTCCGCCGTATTGGATTTAGAATAACGTCACTTTACTTATTGTGTTTCGCTCATCAAGCCCTTTCATTTGACACTCATATCATTTGCGTTACTATGGTAATTATAAATCGTCAGTTTGTGACGTCCGCCGTATTGGATTTAGAATAACATCACTTTATAGTGTTTCGTTTATCAAGCCTTTTCATTTGATACCCACATCATAGAGGTTGCTGTGGAAATGATAAATCGCTATTTTGTAACGTCCGCCATATTGGATTAAAATGGCGGCATTTAAGTAATCGTACATTGCTACAAGAATCAAATGTGTCTGTCAAATTTTAGCCCGATAGCTTTAGTGGAAGTGGGTGAAATATTGATTGCTAAATTTCAGGACATACATAGAAGTGAAGTTATATAAATGCTTTTAAAAAGCATTCGATCTTAGAGGTAACAATATACCTCAGAGGTAACAAACAACACGCCTGCATTTTTATATAATGGATGAAAGAACATATCGCGGTAAATATATGCTTATCCCTCTTGCAGCTCTTTGCAAAGGTGGCTGCATTGCGAGGTGGCGTCGACAAGCTCCTATGCAAAATGCACATTATTGGTGGGGATGTGAGCGAACCGGACCTCACCATGTCAGCCAGTTGCCGCCAATACATTGTCGACAATGTGGACATCATAGTGCACGCTGCTGCTACAGTAAGGTTGGTGACTTCATCATTTTCTGGGTATTTTCAATTACAGTCTATAAAAGTCCACTGCTGAACTGGGTATTTAACCCTGGTGTAAATAATCTATTGAAGCCATAAAATTATTAGCATATCCCATAGTCGCCTTTTACGACTTGTGGAGGCCTGTAATGATGATGATGATAATGATGATAATGATAATGACGGATGACGTTGGTCTGGCTATTATATGAGTTTGGAATGTAGGTACCTAACATCTCTCTATTCCATGTCACATATTATACTTATTATCCTTTTTGTAATTATGGTTAAGTTCCTGATAACTCCATCACACTAAAGATTAATAAATCTCAGTAGGTATGTAACAAATACTCAAAATAAAAAAGCTTAAAAATATACCATGAAAATATTTTTTTAGATTCGACGAGGCGTTGAAGAAGGCCATAATGCTAAACGTTCGAGGCACCAAACTTATTTTGGATTTAGCAAAGGAATGCAAAAAATTAAAGGTAGGGTATAGTATATGTTTTCTTCTGAAACAAATTGTATCCAACAAACAATATAACAACTTGTGAACGTATTAAAATTGACACGGCTCAATTTAGGTACATTGCGGCGGAACGGAATGATCGCGACCGTGGCTTGAGGTTATAAAGGACGTTCAGTTATTTAGTCTAGATCTTTTATTTGACAAGAATGGTTGATTGGATATTATTTTCATATTGCTTATTTGTGAGGCAGAAGAAGAAAATGATGAGAAAAGGAAGAATACCAGGAAAAGGAAAATAAATATTTGGGTTCATGATTTATGGAAGAAACGAAAACGTCACCCTTCGCGCCATTTCCCGCGAATTCCACAGACTGCGCCGACAGTAGCTACGGGAATTCTCGAGAATGCGCGAGAATCAAGCCAACTTGTCATTGGAATAAATGATAATTCTGTTCGTTTTCGCTAATTTGTTAGCTACGAAGCGTTTTGAGAGTTTTCTTTATAATTTTAGTTGATTTTGTTTTTTTTTTTATAGGATAGGGTGATAAACGAGCACAAGGTCCACCTGATGGTAAGTGGTTGCTGTGACCCATATACATCTACATTTATACTCAATAAAGAATCAAAATGCAGATGCGTCGTCATCCGTGAGGACTAAGATGGAATGCCTCTTTTCCAGTACAATGGGTCTCCGGTTCTCTACACTCACCATACGAAACACAGCAGTGTCAAGCTGCCATTTTACGCTGGTATTCTGTGAGAGCGTGGTCCTTCCCCGGTCGAGCCGACCCATTCGTGCTACAACTATACTACTAATATAGCTGCACCATGGCTCTACCACGAAAAAACGTTGTTTGTTAATATAATATTTTTGTAAAAAAATTCGCATGCTATTGAGACATGAGTAACCATTATAAATATAAATATAACATCTCTCTTTCTCTCGAAAAATTCTCATTTGTCTGTCTGTCTGACCTAATCTTCGGAATGGCTAAACCTTCTACGACCGTCTTTACGAACAAATAGAAGAGTAATACCAGAAGTGATCTGGACTAAAGGTTATCCGAAAAATTTAGAAAATTTAATAAATTAGAAATATTGATAAATAAAATAATTGTGGCGTTATTTAAACTTAAGATAATCATTAAGATTATCTTAAGTTTAGATAACGCCACATTAATAGAACCCAGCCAGGCAAAGCTAGAGCGGGTCGCTAGTTATAAATGTTATTTTGAAATTAATGTACGGAACCCTTCATGCGCGAGACCGACTCGCAATTGGCCAGCTTTTAAAGAACTTTGCTGCACCGCATTTTAAATGTCTATCTTTGTTTAACCTAATGGTTGACTGAAAGAGAATGCCCTATGTCATTAAGTCCGCCATATGTACTACTTTGTGCAATAAAGTATAAATAAATAGTTTGGAAAATCCAAAAGTGCACGCCTAATGAGCGTTTCATTTAGTTTTGATGAAAAAAATAAATTACCAAAATAAATCGATTACACAAAGTATAAAATCGATTTAGGCTGGCTATGGTACATTTGTCCTTTGTCTATCAAGGGCTAAAGAAAAAAATGAAAGCGCCTTTAAATTTTTAATAGCAATAAAACTTATAAAACTTGAAAATCATTTTATTAACAAACGACGCGTACTAGGCTATTGATATGAAATAGGGGACCAGTTGATGTAGTTCTGAAGCTAATAAAAAAAACCCGGTCTCGATATGTCAATTTGTCCACGTATACGTAAAGTTTTTTTCAAACCGTTTTTATCAAAGAAGCAACATAAAATGATTTTTTAGAAAATATAAGATGGATTAATTAGACTGTTTTCTTTATATACGGCTACTCACATTGTCATATAAGTGCAATATGGTTATGATAGAGGTATTTTAAGACCACAAAATTGCTTGACCTTGACGTGTCGAGAGCAATACATTAACCTAATAACGCTTTGCGTTATGAGGCGTGCAATAAACTACACGGCGACCCCCACTACACTCCCCTTTTTTTTGTTTCATGACATTTTAATGTTTGCTTGTTGTTGTGCAGTTGTTCATCCACATATCGACTGCCTATTGCCACCTCCACGAGAAGCTGCTGGAAGAGAGACCTTATGACCCACCAGCTGACCCGCACAAAGTTCTCGCCACTGCGGAAATATTCAATACGGAAACCATCGAGGATATTGCGCCTAAGTATAAACAATTTAGAAAAATCATTCATATTTGTGCTAGTTTTATTTAACGCATGACATATAAACAGAGTAGCCGTGGTAGCTCAGATGGTTAGCGCTCATTGTAAATTTTACAGTACGCGAGAAACCGGGGTTCGATCCCCGCCGGCACCAATGAAATTGTTAATTGCAATTTTAAGTGCTGGTTTACCACGTGCTCGGCGGTACAGGAAAACATCATGAGGAAACCTTCATATCTGAGAAATAAGAAAAAAAAATATTTCGAAGACATGTGAATTTCGCCAACACGCATTGGGGCAGCGCGGCGAACACTTCCTAGCCCTTAAACCGTCTCAAAATGAGAGGAGGCCTGTGCTCGGCAGTGGGACGTATATAGGCTGTAACTTTAATTTTTTTTATATAAACAGTGACTGAAAAATACTCTAAAACACACTAGAGTGCCGCAGATAGAGAAATTATCTGATTGAAACATATTTACATACAAATTACAAAATACTGACAGCATATTATGATGTGCCTAATCTGCAAAATGTATACCTAATGAATAGCAACAAGTCTCTGAGAGGACATCAACTCGAGCTCTGCCATAGGGGATCCCCATGAAGAATTTTATTTCAAATCATGCTGTTACTAATTGAAATAAGCTACTGCAAAATGTGATTGATGCTCCTACAGTAAACGCCTTTGTATAAAATCTCCAAACATTACACGCATAGATTACCTCATAGCGAGGGGGATTTTGCCATAGATTCCACGCTTGACTTGCGAGTTAACAGCCGGAGTTATATATCATTTTGAGCTGTTATCAGTAAGAAGCTGCTGCCCATCTATAGTTTTATTACGCTCTATCGCCTCTTACGACATCCACGGGACGATATGGAGTGTGGAGTAATGGATATTCTTACACCGCCACTTCACTGTCAAGAGTTACGTCATAAACTTATAGTACTTATACCTATGCAAGCTCTCTCTAAGGTCATACATAAATCATAAAATGCATAGGTTTCAAATAAATAAATAAAATAATTAAATATTAATAAATGGCATAAACTTTTTCCATAGGCTACTCAACAACCTGCCGAATTCGTATGCGTTCACAAAGGCGCTCGCTGAAGCACTGGCTGTAGAAGCAATGAAACAGATCCCTGTTGTGATCCTTAGACCTTCTATTGGTAATATTTTCTATTTTTGGTATTTTAATCAAAAAATACATATAATATTGTTACGAGGTCAACAGCATAATATTGTTACGAGCTTGGGGTTTGAGACAATTAAAAACTGCCGAGTGAATTACCAAAATTGACACTTTAATTACAGAACACTAATTACAACTTAAAAGCACAATAATATCAAAACACAATTGTACTACTGATCACTTTAGTTCACAGTTGTATCGCTTCTAAGTATTCGCTTGTATCGCCAATTCAACACTGACCCGGGTCGCGGTCTATACCGGCCTTATATAGGGCCTCGGATAATTCCAGAACCTTCTACTGTAGAATCATCTAGAATGTTCGCCTAGTGTTGCCATGTACCAGGCATTAATTGTGGCGCGCAACAATATGTTATGTTTCTTATGGTGGGTCACTAGAACCGGAGACCATTTTATAGTAACCAGTCAATCCATCATAGACCTCAGGGGTGACAGCACCAAAGACTTCTATGTGTACTATTAGACCGACAATTTAGAACAAAAACTGTCACGTCACAAAATCTTCAACGATCTATTTAGAATATTTAATACGCAATCTTATTTGGTTATTTATAACGCAATCTTTCGGAAGTCGATTTTTTTAGCATTTCTCAGTTCCTGATATAGTTCAAATATCAACTGAATTTTTAACTGTTGAGTGGCATAATTTAAAGGGCGGCTAAAATCGACTTGGCGACTATAGTCCAATATCGGTTGGAAATTTTATGTACTACAAGAATCAATATTTTTAGATATATACTTATTATATTATATTAAATAATAATCAAGTAGTAATAACCTAGTGGAGTCTTTGGGATAGTTAAAACATGATAATATATTTTAAGATCTTTGTTCTGTATTTTTATAATTCAAAAGTTTGTTTATTAATAGAATTATTTTAAATATATTTATGTAAGCTTACACAATAAAAAGGCAGACACCAAATCGGATTGGATTTGGAACGATAGAGATGATCACTCTCAGGAATTGTGTATGAAAAACAAAATATAAAAATAACTTATCCCACACTGGACAGTTACAAAGTACCTTTATGAACAACGTCGCCGACTCTACTCTACTAAGTATACCGTTACCGTTACAACTTATTAAAGTCCACTACTGAAAATAGGCCTCCCCCATAGATTGCCTTATAGGGGAAAATTTTCCATAGTTGTCACGTTTGGCAAGCGGGTTGACAATCGCATTTATTATTTTTAGTCGTTATTAGGAAGACGCTGCATCTCCTGATTTGTTTCCTTTGTCGCCTCTTACGACACCCACGGGATGATATGGGGTAGTGTATACTAAGAAATGTCTTAATTTCTTTTTTTTAACACGTTCGCCACTTAAGGAATTTTTCCTTTTTAAAGGCGCGTAAACATAAATATAAACAATCCCTAAAAATCGGGACAATCGTTTACATTCCTTGTACATTGGAACTTGTCCCACGCAGTAATCAAACCCGCGACCCGCGCCGCAACAGTCAAGCGCTTAGCTACTTAGTTAAACATTTGAAATGTTCTAAAAGAAATAAAACATTTTTGTCTGTAGTCATACCTGTTTGGCGGGAGCCGCTGCCTGGTTGGACTGATAACATAAATGGACCAACCGGACTACTTATTGGTACGTATTAATTTAAATCATAATAATATGTAATTTTTTTATTTGTGGATGATAAAATTTATTGCATTCCCTATTACAAAAGAATACAATGCCATGAGGCATACCACGGATGAAGTAAAGGAATAACTTACTTCTGATGTCTCTGAGACATACGCTACTTCGCTAGGCGTAGCAATATACTGTGTAGTGATACAAGAGAAACAAACAGTGTCAATGGTCAGTTTTCCGCCCGCGGAAAAGTTCTTAAGCGCCTTATTCACGGTCCATCTTGCTGTACGTCCCGATAAGGTTATGCACGACGCGACGCAAAACGACAATGAATTTGAAATGCCTTGACGTACGTCAATAATTACGTATGTACGACATACAGCAAGATGGACCGTGAATAAGGCGCTTTTTACTCGATCGTCTTATAAAAAGAATAGACAAATTAAATTATTTTCATTGTTACAAAGGTGCTGGCAAAGGTGTCATACGTTCTATGTACTGCCGTAGTAACAGCTATGCTGATTATTTGCCCGTGGACATTTTCATAAACGGCATCATGGTGGTCGCTTGGAATTACCTTCGGCGCGGGTAAATATGTTATTTTAAGTTACAGAGATTAATGAAAATATTAAGTACCAGCCCTTAATCTGCCCTGGCTTCACTTGGGTGGTATCTATTAATGTTATTTATTTAATAGTTTAGATTTATTTTAAATCGTTTTCACAGAAAATCTCTGATAATTTGAAGCACAATATTACATTTTTTTAGACAAGGCAAAATATTGCGTCATAATAAAAGTATTAAATATAATTTAAAATGTGTTTTTTTTTAAATATAAAGTGACAAGGAAACGACGATTTACAACTTCACGAGCTCAGCTGAAGTGAAAATTACATGGACGGAGCTGATTGAAACTGGCAAGGAAATCATACTAAATAGAGTGCCCCTCAATGGAGTTGTATGGTATGTCAACTTATACAATTTTTCATTTACAATATACTATATTATGCATAAAAGTTACAGTCTATATACGTCTCACTGCTAGGCATAGGCCTCATATATGAATGGGCTTTAGGCCAAGAAAATGTCCGCTGCTCTGCCCCAATGCGTGTTGGCGTACTTCACATTTCTTTGAAATATTTTTCAAATTTTCAGACTGTTTGTCGCGATGTTTTCCTTAACAGCCGAGTACGTAAATCAGTACTTAAAATTGCAATTAACAATTTCATTGATGCCGCCGGGATCGAACTCGGTTTGCGCGCGTACTGTGAAATTTAAAATGTGCGCATAGCCTACCACTACATAATATGCCATCATCACATAATGACAGATCTATATTTTAATAAATCTTCTTCTATATTAGCCAGTAGACTCCCACTGCTGGATATTTGCCATTCTTATTGCATAACATGTATAGTCCTCCCGACTTGCCTTACCGTCAAGCTATGCAGGTGGATTAACGTTCGCAACTTGTTGTTAACACTAACAACTTCACTGAAACAAATTTACTGGACCAATTATGAAATGTATTAATTATTTCCTATTTATTGATTACTTGTTGACGTTTTGTTATTATAGACATCAATAATGGCTGATTAAGAAGATGTTTAATTACTGTGGCCATCTTCAGTGTACCTTCACCAGACGCAAATAAATATTTAATTTCATTTCATTTCGGAGTACTTCTCGCAGCTTTACGTAAACAAGATGGTTATACCGTCATCTTACGAAAGCCATACATGGTAGAGCCACGCTACAGCTATATTATGGTTGTAGCACGAATGTGTCGGCTCGACTGAGGAAAGAACTCACTCTCACAGAATAACATCGTAAAATAGCAGCTTAATGCTGCTGTGTGAGTGTTGAGTACGAGGCATTCAGCTAAGTCCTCAGGGTGACAACGCATCTGCATTTTGATTCTTAATTGAGGATAAATGTAGATGTCTATGTTTTTCATCTTTAAAAAAAACGTTACCCCCACACTAGGATTTTCTCCTGTATCGTAGAAGCAGTTTACAAACATAAATTTCACAACGACAAACATCCAGACCCGAAACAATCATTTGTAGACCATACAAATACTTGTTCCGTGCGGGATACGAACCCGCGGCCACCAGTGCTGTAACTCATTGCTAAGCCACTGCGCCACGGAGCCGTCAATTAAATATACGATTATTTCTTCAGGTACCCTGGCGGTTCGATGAAACACTCCCGTCTGTCACACAATATCTGCGCGATATTATTTCACTGGATACCCGCAATTTTAGTCGACACTTTGCTCTACATTCTGAGATTTGAACCAGTGTAAGTTACATATACTTGACATTTTTTTTAAATATTAAAAATTATAGAAGTATAATATGGGTCACCCTTCAGAATTGCTTAGGTACTTAAATGAGACTATATATATAGTGTATATATACCTAGGTACAAAAAAAAAAATATTAAAAAACTGAAGGTAGCCGGGCTAACTATGACATCGGGACGTCAAACACCCCCGTGACCATGGGTGCTGTAAAGCACCCGAAACGTCGGGAATTAAAAAGTTAAAATTAAACGCGATATAATCCGTAAAAATTAGTTTCATTTAATGTGTAGTCTTTGCGTAAATATAAGAAAACATTAAATATTAATGTCGTTGTTGTTTAATGAAACTGTCTAAATATCTATTAAAAATTAAAAAAATACAACACACCAGATGACATATTTTTATAGAATAAGGTTGACATGTACAAATTTAAAAAAAATTAAAATAACGGTCTCTATGTCAAAATAATAATATTCTGTGTCAAAGAGTATAAAAATTACTAAGTGTTTGCTATCTCTATCACTTTGAGTCAAGGAGTACGAGACTTAACAACATCTTAAAATTGAATACAATAGCATTTGAGTATTTAGCCATTGAATCGCTAAACACCCACCATCTCTAAGTTTCCATGAGGGTTATGGAACAGAAGTCTCTGCTACCATAGTGATTTTATACTCTTTGTTCTCAGTCATACTACTCGAATGTAAATGGGCGGACTTCTTCAACTATTTTAATATCTCAAACATGCAGCAGATTTTCTAGCGATATTTTTTCTTCACCACTGAGCACGTAAATCAGCTCTTAAAATTATGATTAGCATTTTTATGATAATTCATTGAAAATAATTGATACGTATTTGAACAATAACTCGAAAGAACCCTTTTAGGGTTCCGTACCCAAAGGGCAACCAACAGGACTCTATTACTAAGCCTACGCTGTCCGTCCGTCTGTCTGTTAGCGGGCTGTATCTCATGATCCGCAATAAGTAAACAGTTGAAATTTTCACAGAATGTGTATTTCTGTTGCGGCTATAACAACAAATAATAAAAATAAATTAAAAATTATAGGGGCTCCCCTAATAGAAACGTGTTATTTTACCTATATAGTACTAAATCTTGTACGATGGTACTGAACCCTTCATGCGCGAGTCCGACTCGCACTTTCCGGCCAGTTTTTACATGAAACGAGGCATTCCATCTTAGTCCTCAGGGGTGACAACGCATTTGCATATTAATTCTTAAATGAGGATAGATGTCTATGGGCCCTGCATCCATTTACCATCAGGTGGACTGTGTGCTCTTTTGTCACCCTTATTCTATAAAAAATATTTATTCTGTATAAAAAAATCGTCTTATATAATCACGTTTTTATCCAGTTTAATGCGAGTCCACCGTCGCATCAGTAAGGGTTTCGATGTTTTCGAATACTACACAAACAACCAATGGGACTTCCAATCGGAGGCCTGTCAGCGCCTGCGTGTGCACCTCAACGCGAGGGAAAAGGAGGACTACAAAATAGACGCCGTTGGTAAGTTTAAAAGATTTTTTTAATTTATAAGTTTACAAATTCATTTTCCTAAGTATAAGTGAAAAGATATTACCATCTAAGACTTCAGGGGTGAGAACGTATTTGTGATTGGCCTGTTTGCAGATTGAAGGTGTCTATGGGTTGCAGGAGCCACCTACCATTATCAGCACTCTAGATCAGAAAGGCATTTTAAATTCCTATTTATTTATTCTTTTTTTTAACTTATTATAAGCCAGTGCTTGACCACAATCCCACCTGGAGGTAAGTGGTGATGAAGCCTAGATGGTAAATCGCACTGACTGTTTTGTTAGCGTAAAAAAACCTATTCACTCTTGTCTTGAAGACGCTCAGATTGTATTCGGGCGGAAAGACAGACGCCGGCAAATTATTTCACACCTTTGCTGTACACATTACAAATAATTTAAAATAAAAATTTGTACTACTGACTTCAATTTAAATTATTAAGAATAACTCAAAACTATTGGTCAGACCTTGATCAAATTATTATGGGACCACATGAGAAGCACCTGCTTCCAAATAAAAAGAGAATCATCGAAATCGGTTCACCCAGAAAAGTTATGAGGTAACACACATAAAAAAAAGAAAAACATACAGTCGAATTGAGTACCTCCTCTTTTTGAAGTCGGTAGAAAACAAAGCAAACCTTTTGATTGTAATGCATGGAATATCGACAAGACACGGTTTGAAGACCATTTGTTGTCGATATTCCAGAAGAAGATTTTTCTACTTGGAGTGGTCACCACAAGAGTCACCGCCGAGTGTGTGGTAAATAAAGCAAAAATACTGCAATTAACGATTACATTGGCCTGCAATAATGGTGATGAACTCAGTTTGCCCGCGTATCGTGACATCTATGTAAATGTATCCGAATATAACTTAATGATTAAGGATGCGGACTGCAAACTTGTAAAGTTATTCTCGTGGATTTGAATCCGCCATTAGATACTTCGTAAACCACTCCTAAGACAAGCAATTTAAGCTTACTTGGAGTGGATAGCGTGAGTATTAGTAAGTGCGTTACTATGTAGTATTAAAAAAAACTAAGGCGAGCGCTAAGCCCCTAAGTTAGGCTGCGTTTCCACCAGATATGTGCGAGGTAGCTGGGCGGTGCGAGGATGTGTAGCGACGCTGTGAAACGGTGCGCAGATGAGTGGTGCGAGAATGTGTAGCAGGCCCGTTTTAGATGCGAGCGGGGTGAGGTGTGGTGGGAGCGGAGCGCGCGCGCCACTGCCCGCTACTTCTTGCGTCCTTCCCTTGCACACATCCCTCGCAACACATCCCTTGCACACATCCCTCGCAACACATCCCTCGCAACACATCCCTGCACACATCCCTCGCACACATCCCTCGCACACATCCCTCGCACACATCCCTCGCAACACATTCCTCGCACACATCCTTCCCTTGTTTTGTATATACAAAAACCTCGCTCCGCTGAGCCATTTCCACCAGAACTGCGCTGAGCGATGCTAGGTAAATGAAGTGATTCTATTGGTTCTTAACAAATACATCCCTCGCTACGCATCCTCACACATCTCTGGTGGAAACGCAGCCTTACAACGGCTTAAAATGACAAAAAAACATTCTCAAACTTGCTTGGAATGTTCTGATTCGTCATCAGAATGAACTAAAAATATATTATAAATCTATGGTTTACGTTCATTACCTCTTCATTTGTTAATAGTCAACTGACTGAAAAGTAGGTATAAAGTTTTTAAATAATTTTATTCTGTGCTGGCTTAATGTAGTAGTCTTGGGTACTGGAAGTAGGGATGGCAACACTGCGTGGCGTATTATTATATTTTAAAAAGTTTGAAAAATCTCCTGCAATTTGTTTTATACCTTTGACGCTTACTCCCCGATATTAGCTTAGTATCTATTTAATGGTCTGTTGTATTCAATATTATTGCATTTCGAAGTATCTGTACTGTATTTTCTTTAGTGGCTACTTAGATCATTTAATGTGACAATATAATGTAATTATTTATGAGTAACTATTAGAATACCCACGGTTATAAATGGGATTCTCTAACGACGCCATCACACTAAGTAAAAACAATTTTTTCATCAGACAATTAAAAAAAAAATTGTTACAGGTGTGGATATTCCAAAATACTTTGAAGACTGTGTACGAGCTGCCCGTGTCTACATACTCAAAGAAACTGACGACACAATACCAGCGGCGAAACGGCACTTGAAAATGTAAGCTTTTTACTGGTAACCCTGTTTCGTTAAATTAAGTGCTGTAAACGTGTGATGGCCCTTAGCACCACATCACTAAAATGTTATTTCTACACGTATTTACCCGAATGCTGGTTAATCAAATGTATAAATTCAGAAGGGTGAAGGGCAGTGTGGTCAGTCACGCACAGTTAGAATATGCCACGCTGTGTCATTTTTTTAACGGGAACAAAAGAAGAAGCTGTAAGCTGTAAATAACAGTTCAAAAACCTTCCAGAATGGCGCTAGCGTAGATATAGGGTATGGTGTGAATGTAGCAGTTGTAGATGGATTAAAGTGTGCCGAGTTAAAATTTAATATATTTGGTGACTAGACTAGTTAGTTACAGTACAGTATACAAAACTTCAACCATTCACGTAGTCCAAAAATATTTTTTTAAATATAACCTAAAATAACTGCTGTCAGAAAACGTGGAGAGTGATTTTTATTTTGTGAACTTCAAATACGTTTAGTATTTTTTTTAACTGTTATAAAACTTTTAAAATAGTCCAAATTAATTTTTCTGTTTTTAAAATTTACCCTGCTGCTATTGTAGCGCCACCACAGAGATAGTCCTCCTTACCTCTACCCTCCATAAATCGGGCGTATAGTTTTAGAGATCTCAGGGGTATTTCGCTTATATATACAACCTTCAATATGTCTTTATAAGGCGAAATTAGTCAGCAAGCTTACTCTTGAATCTAATAACAATATCGATCCAATGTCAATTTCAATCCAATGTAATTTCAATTATGACAAATTAGCGTACTCTCTGGTTAGAAATAAAATAAATATGAAACATTTTTTTTATTCTTTTTATATTTTGACTGATTACTTGAAAATTTCTTTAATAATGTTAAACAACTATAACGATATTAAGTACTAGTTTAGCAGAAATAATATTGTAACCACTAAAATACGTTTTACCAAGATTTGCTGGATTGTAATATTTAAACTGGAATATTATATCATCAAAATATATATTTGAATATAATTCCATTATATCTACATTACTTAAATATTATTTATAATAATAATATAATGAATTGCTTATCTTTTTTAACAGAATGCGAATTGTCGATCTCATAGTTCGATACGTTTTCATCGGTTTCATCTTGTGGATTCTGTCGAGATGGGCGTCTACAATATTAAGTGGAAAATCTGAACAATTACATGTTTTGTGACTTGCTCTCTTGTTAGATTTATTTTAGTTACATAATAAAGTATTACTCAACAGTTTGAATGTGTTTAATTAGTATCTTCATTTTGTTTTATTAGTCTTTGGCGAATGTTCCAAACTATCAATTCTCACCTAATTTTTTTCTTACATAATTAAATTTAATCGGTAGGCATGTGATAAATTTGTTTTACTGGTTTAAGGACAGCATTTTATTCGCTAGTTATCGCTCTTACATTTTACTCTACTAAATAAATCACAAGTGAATAGTAGGAAGCAATTATTACAAAAGCGACAGTGTATGTAAAATAAATAATACCTGAAACGTGTGCACATGTAAAGATTGGTAGGAAAATTGAAAGCATGAAAAGATGGAATAAGAAAGCTTGTTCTAAGGTGTGATCATATGCATCTATTAACACTTGTATGCAATTCCCCAGTTTTCATCTTTCTAGTTGTCCACTAGGGTTTCTCGATATGTGGACTCAGAGCACACAAAACTTTAGTCTATGCGGTAAAGTAGCAAAAATGCGGAAACGTAAACCGGTGAAGATAAATCGATATAATCGCAGCTACAAACTATTAAGAAGTTGATCGCAGCTGTTTGCTTGTATCGTAAACTTGTTTTTTAAAAACAATCATCCCTGACTAGGCTGTATGGACATATATTCTTTTGCCTTAAAAGCATTAAAAATGCTTAATTTCATTTAGGTCGATGTTGCAGAAACATCGAAGATGACATCGATGTTGGCATTGATAGCTCATGTTCGATGTTTATCCTACTCAAAACATCGATGTTTTTTGCACATGTATTTAATAGGTTAGAATTAGATAAATAAAAAAATAGTCATGTTGTTTATGGTTTATAATTAATGAAATAAAAGAAATTAATAAACAATGTAGTGTAAAACACTAATTAAAAAAAATTGGAAGAATTTCACAAATATCTATTATACAGTTCATTTTTATATAGTCCAATATTTTTGCCGATTGATTGAAGAAATAGTAATTTTGACAAATAAGTACCTTTCAATCTGTTTCTCTGTTGATAAAGAGTTGAGCCAGCTTTTGAAAATAATTAAAAATTAAAAATTTTGTACAACTTCAATATAAATTATTAAGGATAACTCAAAAACTATTGGTCAGACTTTGATCAAATTTATATGGAAGCACATGAGAAGCACCAGCTTTTAAATAAAAAAAGAATCATCGAAATCGGCTTACCCAGAAAAAAGTTATGAGGTAACACACATTAAAAAAAGAACATACAGTCGAATTGAGTACCTTCTCCTTTTTGAAGTCGGTAGATAACCGCTCAGATGGCGTTGATGTAGCGATTGTGGTCAAATATCTCACCGTAAGTTTTTTTTAATTTTAGATACGTCGAACCAATAACGTTGTTCTAAAAGTGCATTGGATCTTG
This sequence comes from Parnassius orleans, assembly GCA_029286625.1. Classification (NCBI taxonomy): domain Eukaryota; kingdom Metazoa; phylum Arthropoda; class Insecta; order Lepidoptera; family Papilionidae; genus Parnassius; species Parnassius orleans. The sequence continues at coordinate 8,010,920 of JAGSMP010000006.1, read as the reverse complement.
TTTAAGATCGACCATCAGATTTTAAAAAAAACAACCGACTAAGAAACAGACAACCAACAACGACACCACAGAATAACAAAGCGAAATCAGTGACAACTGCGACATTACAGTTGACATTCGACAGTTAAATTTGATACACTATAATGATATATTTTTAGGTTATCTTCTGAATTATTCAAAATTTTAAATATTTTAGAGGAGATGCAAGATTTAGTTGATATTGATTTCGCGAGTTCGCAGTGTTCGCAAGTTCCCAATAATCGATTATGGGTTTATTGACATCGATGTTTCGATGTTTGACATGTGGCAGCATCGATGTTAAAACATCGATGTTTTAATTTTTGACATCGATGATCATCGAGCATCCCTAATTTAATTTTCTTAAGTTGTCAATTTAAATTTAAAATGTAAGATATACAATCTATAAAATTATGACAAATGTTTTAATTTTTATTGATAAGATATGAATAAATTAAAATTAAAAACAAAGTATGCGGCGTAGTTTAGCCCCGAGCCAAATCGGCTCTAGTGACAATGTGTTTAAGAGCCCGCTGCTGAATTCTACTAAACGCAAAAAGCGGGAATGTACGAAGATACCACTAGCTCAAAAATCTCCTTCGCAATGTTTGTCCGCTACAGACCATGAGATACTTATACGACAGATTCTAAATAAACCTTTCAAGGTACCAATTCCAAATTATGTTTCGTCGTATTGTGGTAAAAGTTTAGGGTTAAAAAGAACTCAAGTTCGGCGCGCACTTCACGATCCCGATGAACCCAATGCTTTGGTTTTATTTCGCCCGCCATACATTCCCGAACATGAGAAAATGAAAATGAATGCTAATGATATTCAAGTTGCTGTCGTAGTTGACCCTGTACTTGGAAATATACTCAGACCACATCAGAGAGAAGGTGTCATGTTTATGTACGATTGTGTGACTGGGAAACAAATAGAGAATGCTTTTGGATGCATTATGGCTGACGAAATGGGCTTGGGCAAAACATTACAATGTATAACACTATTGTGGACACTACTCAGACAAAGTCCTTATTGTAAACCGACAATAACTAAAGCTATTATAGTGTGCCCAAGTAGCTTGGTAAAGAATTGGTACAATGAAATAGCAAAGTGGCTTGGTCAAAGAATAAATGCACTACCAATGGATGGTGGAAGTAAAGCTGATATAACATTAAAACTGCAGCAGTTTATGAACACTTTTACAGCAACTCGAGTTGCAACACCTGTGCTAATTATCTCTTATGAGACATTTAGGATATACTCAAATATTTTACATTCATCAGAAGTGGGATTGGTGCTATGTGATGAAGGTCATAGATTGAAGAATAGCGAAAATCAAACATACCAAGCTTTGATGGGTTTGAAGGCAAAAAGACGGATTCTTATTTCTGGTACACCGATACAAAATGATCTAACAGAATACTTCAGTTTAGTGCATTTTGTAAATGAGGGAATTTTAGGAACTGCACAAGAATTCAAGAAAAAATATGAGAATCCTATTCTTAAGGGTCAAGATGCCTTAGCCACTCCTCAAGAAAGAGAGAAAGCTCAGGAATGCCTACAAATTTTAACCTCAATAGTTAATAAGTGTATGATACGTAGAACAAGTAACTTACTCACTAAATATCTACCAGTCAAGTTTGAGCAAGTTATTTGTGTCAAAATGACACCACTCCAAACACAAATATACAAGAATTTCATTAATTCTGATGCAATTCGTAATAAATTTTCTGGCAATGGTGACAAAAACACTCTGAGTGCTCTATCTTGTATTACCACACTGAAAAAGCTCTGCAATCATCCAGATTTAGTGTATGATAAGATAATAGAGAGATCTGAAGGCTTTGAAAAGGCTAGGGACTTACTGCCAAGTAATTATGATATAAAGGATGTGAAACCTGAATACTCTGGCAAGCTGATGATCTTAGATTGCATTTTAGCAAATTTAAAGACCAATACCGATGATAAAATTGTCCTGGTATCGAACTATACACAGACACTTGATCTATTTGAAAAGTTGTGTCGTAAAAGATGCTACCAGTATGTTAGGCTAGACGGATCAATGACCATAAAGAAAAGAGCTAAAGTTGTAGAAAGTTTCAATGACAAAGATTCGAAGGAATGGATTTTTATGCTTAGTTCAAAAGCAGGTGGGTGTGGCTTAAATCTTATTGGAGCCAACCGTTTGATCATGTTTGATCCAGATTGGAATCCTGCTAATGATGACCAGGCTATGGCAAGGGTATGGCGAGATGGACAGAAGAAGCCATGCTATATATACAGATTATTAGCAACAGGAACAATTGAGGAAAAGATTTTCCAGCGTCAAGCTCATAAAAAGGCATTAAGTGATACTGTTGTTGATCAAAATGAGGAGTCCCTAAGACATTTTACTTCAGAAGATCTGAAAGATTTATTCCGTTTGGAGGAGAATACACTATCCGACACACATAGTAAGTTTAAGTGCAGGAGATGTGTAAACAATATCCAAGTAACATTACCACCTGAAAATTCTGACTGCACTTCCGATCTGTCTAACTGGTATCATTGTGCTGATAAGAAAAGCTTAGCTGATCTTGTTCTCAAACAATGCTGGGATCTTGCCAAGAGTATATCATTTGTTTTCCATCATCGCTCTGCAGAAACTGAAGCCAAGTTGGAAGAGAAAGAAGAAGACAAAGAGAATATACAAGAAAGAAAGAGAAGGAAGATTGAAATTGATGAAGATTATTCTGAGCCAGATGACAGTGCCGATGAAGATTATGAGTGATTCAGTAATCATGTTATATTTTCGGTATTATTGTTGTATAAGCAGGTCTTAGACCGGAGCACATAATAATGCAGGGGCGGAGCGTTACTGCATAGTGCCACATGGTGTAGCGTGGCAACTCAACAGCAGTTGTAGATTTAGTGTTTGAAGTTTAACCTGTATTGTGGACAATAAAGCACTAGATCTGACTCGAGAAGCGCTAAATTGACTTTGTTGCTGCACTTGTGTTGCATTGTGTCTACACCACAATGTTTTATGTGGATTTTTGTAAAATGTCGAACACCCTAACGGTACTGCTCAAACGTCGTGTTAACACTGCAAACCACCTTTAAATGATTTTGCTATTATAAGGAGAAATTAGGTTTTTTTATTTTTATATAATATGTATTATGATAAATTTAAGAACCTTAAATTATCAGGTATCAAAAATGTGATCAGGTATAAAAACGCAGTGTATAATGTTGGAAAAATATATTTTGTACAGACTATTTAACAGAATTATAACAGTGAAAAACAAAACAATTAAAATAATTCTAGGTACTTGTTTTATTATAAATTCATCTTAGTAATATTTAAATAACATTATTTGCATTCATATTATAATAACTCATACATTTATAACACAATAGCTTCAGAAGTCAGGAGCTAACACACGGTGGTGTATAGAAGAATTAAAACCCCAAAAAGTTACATTAAAAATTACATACATGTTTTTCTACCTTAAGGTAGAATATTTTATCCAAATTTATATAGGAACACTCCTGAAGTATAACCTATGTAATAAAAAAAGAGAATTAAAGATTTTTGCGTGGGAGAGGTGGATCTGTGATGTAGATTGATAGCGAAAAGTACACAAAGCCAATAATTGATTTGTTTTTTTCATGCTTTTTTTACGTTTGTAAACAAAATGTCAGGACTTTTGTATGGGAATCTGGTTATTTGTCAGGACTTTTTTTGCGTCCTAGCTAGTACAAAGAATATACAGTTTTCGAGTGGACGAGTAAAATGAGTTCATAGTCAGGAGTCTGATTATGAAAATCAGAAAAATTATAAAATTGGCTAAAAAACACGTTTCGACGTAGCAGCGGCGCAGAAATCTGTGCCGGCGCTACAACAAGGCGCAGATCAAGATAGACATAATATGTCTGCGTTTCACAGTTCACTACGTAAGCAGCTCTCACTATGTTCATGTGTTACAAAATCTACTCTGCTCTGCAATGCGTGGGTCTTAACATACGCTTAGCCTAAGTGTATATATTTTAAAATATAACAAATATATCTTATTTTGTTTAGCTTGAGCAACTTAGCTTCAGCCCAAATGACCAGCTGGGCGGCTGCGAGGAGTATCCCAGCTTCTCAGCCTCTTCGTTGACTTCATAAGGGTTTTTGAAAATCTCTAGCAGATGTCGCACCTACAACATAAGATTTTATTCACTTGTAATTTATGACTAAATAGCGATCTATTAATGAGGCGTTGTTTAAATTTAAGATAATCAAAAATTATTTATTTTCCGTCTTTTTTGAAGTGACTTCTTTAAAACCGTTGTGATTTAAAACTCGATGAAACGAAAAAGCAACACTAAAGAGACAAAATATACATCTATAGGATTTAGCCTGCGAGTATCGCGGTCTCCTTTTCTGAAGGTTTCAATTCTATTGCAGAGGAACTGCACACATGTTTTTATAACTACAGGTACTACTACAAAGTCAGTGTTTATGAAACAACAATTGTTTTTTTGAAAATGCCCAAGCTTTTCGGATAAATTATATTTGTTTTGTTGTGTCTTGTTGCTTGCTATCTGTTCGTGAAGTTTCATTACAATTGGTCCAGCCATTCCGATGATTAGCCCGGACAGACAGTAAAACAGACAAATTTTTTTAAAAATGGTTATTCTGACATAATGACATGCAAATAACCCCTCAGTTCAATATAAAGCAGATCGTTACCGTTGCAGCCTATTAAAGTCCACTGCTGAATATAGGCCTCCCCATAGATCGCCTCATAGGGGGGATATTTGCCATGGTTGCCCCGCAAAGCAAGCGGGTTGGCAACCGGTTTTTTATTTCAAGTCGTTACTAGGAAGACGCTGCTGCCCATCTCCTGATCGCCTCTTGCGACACCCACGGAATGATATGGGGTAGTAGATAATAGATATTCTTACACTGCCACTACACGGATAGCGTAGTGGCAGTGTAAGAATATCTATTATCTTACACTGCCACTAGTATTTAATGTATCTATTTTTCGTTTTTCGTTACAATCGGTTCAGCTATTCCGAGGATTAGCCCGGATAGACAGGCAGACTGACAAATTCTTTAAAAATGGTTACTCATGACATAATGCCATGCAAATAACACCCTCAGCTCAATATAAAGCAGCTGTTTCGATATTACAGACAGATACTTTAATTTTATTAAAATTTTAAATTATATGGAAACGTGTGAAAGTAACACTAGAATTTTCTCATGTATCATGGGGGCAGTTTACAAACATAAATTTCACAAGGACAAACATCCAAACCCGGAACTATTGTTTGTAGGCCATTAATACTTGTTTCGTGCGGGATTCAAACGTGGCCCTAAGCGCTGCAACTCATTGCTCAGCCACTGCGCCACGGAGCCGTCGTATATATGTAGATTTGGAACACCTAGTATTACCTACTAATATTTTACAAGGTTATTCATTGTATGCCGAAAAGGCTGAAACACGTCAAAATAAATTGAAGAAAAAAATGCTCAAAAAGTTAGCAACCCATTTTGTTATTATTACTCAATTTACCTTTCCAAAGTCATTCTTCTCAGCGTCAGCTATCGCCTCCTGCAGTATCCAGTTGCTCGGCACGTATAAGGGATTTAATTTGAGCATTCGTGTTCTTCTGTTTTTGTCACTCACTGGAAACAAAGGCAAAATTTTGTCTTAACAAAAGCCGTCTGACCGTGTTGTGGCGGTGTAAGAACATCCTCCCTTTGAGGCAATCTATTAGAGAATCATTAGAATCTATGTTCCGCAGTGGATTTTTATAGGCTGTAATGGATGGATGTATAGAAAATAATCTACCAGGAGCACATGACCCACTGAGAGGTGAAATTTTCAAATCAACAGTAACATTACAACTATGGCAAAATCCTCCCTTTGAGGCAATCTATGGGGGAGGCCTATGTTCAGCAGTGGACTTTTACAGGCTGTAATGGATGGATGTATAGAAGATAATCCACCAGGAGCACATGACCCACTGAGAGGTGAAATTTTCAAATCAACAGTAACATTACAACTATGGCAAAATCCTCCCTTTGAGGCAATCTATGGGGGAGGCCTATGTTCAGCAGTGGACTTTTATAGGCTGTAATGGATGGATGGATATATAGCAGTGAATCCGCTGTAGAGTTACATTAAAAATGTAAGGAATAAGTTTAATTAAAGGTTTAGAGGCATTTCATCTTAGTCCGCGGGGAAGACAAAGCACTTGTGACATTGTGTGTTTGAAGTTGGTTGCAGTTGTAGTGCTCTGCAGTTGCTGCTATCCATCTAGTTGTCATTCTAATTTCAGATTGTTACGCGTTGAATTTATTACGATTGGATTTCATAGGTTTTAATTTTATTGCACGGAACCCTAATCTTTGCAGGGTTCAATACTTGGTCCCACATTATTTGCAATATACACGGCCAACGTTACAAAAGCAATAACTCACTCGAAAATTCACTTATATGCAGATGACAGCCAAGTATATGTTCACACAATGCCAGTCGATGAGGAGGTTGCAGTTGCTATTTCCAAGTTAAACAAAGATCTAGATTTTATTTCGGAGTGGTCTTTGAGACATGGTCTGATACTCAACCCCTCAAAGAGTGTTACCATTACAATTAGAACAAAGCACCAGGTAAAAATGATTAATGAGCGGAAGCCTGCTGTTAAGATCTTTGACACCGTCATACCTTACGAGGGTTGTGTTCGCAGTTTAGGTCTCCTCATGGATGAGAATTTAAAATTTGAGCAACATGTTCAGACAAAAATCGGCAAATGCTAGGGTCCTTTAAAAAATTTGTATAAAATTCGCAAATTTCTAAAACGTGACATTAGACTGCTGCTTTGTAACAGTTTAGTACTATGCCACCTTCATTATTGTGATATTGTTTATGGTCCTTGCTTATTTAAAAAAAACTGCGAAGAATGTACAGAGAGTGCAGAACGTTTTTACGTGGTAGAGCCATGCTGCAACTATATTAATAGTATAATTGTAGCACGAATGGGTCGGTTCGACCGGGGAAGGACCACGCTCTCACAGAATACCAGCGTAAAATAGCAGCTTAATGCTGCTGTGTTTCGTATGGTGAGTGTAGAGAACCGGAGACCCTTTTTACTGGAAAAGAGGCATTCTATCTCAGTCCTCACGGCTTACAACGCATCTGCATTTAAATTCGCAAACGAAGATAAATGTAGATGTCTATGGGCCACAGCAACCACTTACCATCAGGTGGACGACTGTGTGCTCGTTTGTCAGCCTTATTCTATAAAAAAAAAACGCATGTATACATGCGTTTTTGTTTTAATATACCGAAAAAGCATAGGATTTCACCTTATTTAGACAGTAATGGCTGTTGAAAAAAAAAGTTTGCTCTCGGTCAGAGAAAAATGTCATCGGCTTCCACTAACCAGGATTAGACTCGCTGGAGCCAGGGGGTGTTTTAAATTCGCTGCTGCTAAAATCTGGAACGATTTGCCACCACCAGTCCGGTCTACCCTATCTATATAGAATAGCAGGAGTAATGGGTTTCCCGTTACAACTAAGTCACAGACCGTTTTGTCACAATTAATTATTAAGCTGTCTATTTAAATTTTAACATTGTATTGTTTTGTGGCAAATAAATACTTTTTATTTATTTATTTATTCTTTTTCTAAAATAAAAGTAGCCAAGTTACTTCTTATAATATCAGCTATATGCCAGTGAAAGTCCCGTCAAAATAGGTCCAGCCGTTTCGGAGATTAGCCGGAACAAACAGACAGACAGACAAAAATTTAAAAAAATTGTTTTTATTGTTATTAGTATCGTATATATTTACATATGCATTTAGTAAAACGCTGTTATTTTGACATTACAAACGGACACTTCAATTTTATTTATTTGTATAGATATATAGTTGCATTTTTATTTGGCCACAGGTATTTTATTTTAAGAAGTTTTTAAACATAAAGGTGGTGATAAATGGTCAATAAACTGTGCCTGTAAAATTTAAATAACCATTCTGCCACAGCATCCACTTACCATCAGGTGGACTGTGTGCTCACTTTTCACCTTACTCTATAAAAAAAAATACTAACCGTTTTCTTCTTCCAATCTGTCTCGATACTTCTGCACCCACTGCACCCACTGGGAGGCTTTGCTGACCTTCGCTAAAGACCACTTGCTCTCGAGCGTTTTTGCATCTGCTAGCTGTGACACTTCCACCTAAAATAAAAAGAATAATATTAATAATTATTACTATTACTAATAATAATAATTATTACTAAACAGTACTTGAATACAAATAAATACATTTTGGCCTTGGAACTACTAATATATTACAGGGCCGAATATTACAATTTTATGCAATAGTAAAATTCGTAGGCGTAACTTCCATCTGGTAAGTTTGCTATTCGGTTCATTAATGGAATTTAACCAGGCCAAAGTTACCGTGTAGTGGGCGGTGTAAGAATATCCACTACCCCATATCATCCCGTGGGTATCGTAAGAGGCGACAGATGGAAACAAATCAGGAGATGGGCAGCAGCGTCCTCTTAATAACGACTGAAAATAAAAAAACTGCGTTTGTCAACCAGCTTGCCAAGCGTGGCAACTATGGTAAATTTCCCCCTATGAGGCAATCTATGGGGGAGTCCTATGTTCAGCAGTGGACTTTAACATGCTTTAACGGTAACGGTCACCGCCACCAGTATATTTTAAAATTACATAAAGTCTACCTCAGCCAACTGTCTGAAGGTGGACGTGAAGTCAGCCATAGTCTGCTGCATCAGCTGCAGTAGTTCCTCCACCAATGCAGCGTCGCCGTTGTGGCACTGTTCAAGTCCGAGTTTATTGAGATACGTTTGCCTAAAATGTTTATAAAAGTAATATTATATTAGAATTCTAGCAATAGACATTTTGTGCAATTATACACAAAAACAAAATGACACTGCATCAACTACTACTTTAATGCTGCTGTGTTTCGTATGGTGAGTGTAGAGAACCGGAGACCATTTTTACGGGAGGCATTCCATCGTAGTCCTCAGGGGTGACAACGCATCTGCATTTCGATTCTTAATCGAGGATAAATGTAGATGGCTATAGGCCACAGCATCCACTTACCATAAAGTGGACTGTGTGCTCATTTGTCACCCTTATTCTATAACAAAAACTTCGATACAAACATACATATATAGAATGTCAAATACACCCTGTCTCTAAATAGTTGTAATCGATTAAAATATAGGTTGAAAGTGACAACCCTTGGCAAAACATGGCAAAGTAACCGTCACTCGTGGCATCACTAGTATGGTAACTTTGCCAAGTTAGTTTTATAGATAAATATTAAGACAAACATGTTAAAAACGATAGATAACATTTAATAACCATTAATATTACGTTACTACAAAGATATAGATACCTACATTCAGTATTTCAAACAATATCAACAAAAGTTCTGGAGCACTGAACAAAGAGGTTATTTCGCCGGCACAATTCCGCGTTAAAATAAAATGCCAAAACTAACTCTCATGTTGCCATATCGAAAGCAATGCTGTCAATTAAATATTGTATTTTTATCCAAAAAAATGGCATATTTCGAAAAACGTTACGTTTTCCATGTTAATCGTAATTTGATACCAGTACACCCCTGATGGCAAAGTTAACTTCCATTGGTAAAGTTGCCAGACTTGACTGTTGTCATGCACTGGCTTATTAAGTAAAAGGAGGGGTCAAATTTTCGCGCCCACGAGGCCGAATGGCTAAAGCCGGATTTGTACATATTTAGGATATTTCACCCTTAGCAAAAGCGTTCAATTAGATCATCATCATCATCACCATTACAACGCATCACAAGTCCACTGCTGAACATAAGCCAAGAAGTGCCACAAAGCACGATCACCCTGAGGACTAAGATGGAATGCCTCATTTCCAGTAATACAATACACAGCAGCATTAGACTGCTTTTTTACGCTGGTATTGTGTGAGAGCGTGGTCCTACCCCGGTCGAGCCGACCCTCTCGTGCTACAACCATAATATAGCTGCAGCGTGGCTCTACCACGTTTGTATGTTTCACCGTAGCAGCCCATTAGACAGATTTTAACAAATGAGTCGTCAATCAATTCATTTTTATCAAAAGTGAAGGAAAAGAAAAGAGAAATCTATTTTATTTTTACTGCGTTGTCGGGCGTTAATAATATTATTACTACTCAGTATTTTTCACAATTCCAACTTAGTATATTGATATTAATTTGCACCCAAAAAACAGTGCCATTTTTAATGTTTACGAATGTTTTGCTATTGTGGGAAAACAATATTTATATGTGATTACAATAATTGTTTTTTACCTATCATTTTATTACGGATCGTATGGTGATGACTAACAAAAAAACGAATACTTGTTAAAAATGATTGTGTCCATATTTTTTAAGCTTATTATTGCAACAATTTGATTTTAAATTTTGGACGAGAGTAATGTTGTTTGATACATTTTAGAGTTTTGCTTAAGAAATTATTGTGACAAGATTTAAATAAAAAAATGTAAATAAAGTACGTAATCAAAGATTTTTGACAACTCTGACACATATTTTCAAGTTTGTATGAAAAGTTGAAAAATGGGAGAGCAACTTTGCCAGCGTAAACTTTGCTATTTGCAACACAAATAAAGGAGGAAATCATAACTCTGAGTGTTGTGTATTATATTATGAGGTAAACTTACCTTCAAACTTGAAGTCAAATCGTATTATTTTCATTATAAACCCTAATGGCAAAGTTGCCACAAAGTAAGGTTAACTTTGCCATTTTTTATTTTTGAGTATTTTGTCTATTTAATGTTAAGTATTTGTTTAAATCGCTAATAAATACCAAATCTATGAAGAATATAATGTCACATTTAACATTGACGCCCAGTCTGACAATACATTTTTTGTTGGAAAATTGGTCCTAAACTTTTAATTCCTTCCAAAAATGGCAAAGTAGCCAGGTTTCATGGTACGATCCCAAATTTATTGATATGTTATTCCCATTTATAGTTTTCTATTAGCATTAACGTTAGTAGAGAGATAACTTGGCGTAGCCTACTAATAGAACAAACATGGGACGCGACCGACGAAAGTGGAAGGGGGCGATCGACGGAAGTGGGAGGGGGCGATCGGCGGAAGTGACGGCGGAGGTGGTGATCATCGGCAAACCTTCTGCGGCTTAATGTTTTTCTCTCTATGCCAACAAACAGTCATTAACAAAAAATTACATAAACTTAACATTACCTAAAAAAAACAAAGAGTGCCTAAACATTTCATACTTCTCTTACATTATAAGACTCCTAAATTTAAGACTTTCACTTGCTATGCTATACATACAAACATTATTTGCCGTATCATGGCTACATAAGAAAAGTTACTAGCACCCGCTCTCGTCCCGTGCATGTCGTAAGACCAGAAGCAGTATAACCCTATCGCATTTATACTAGAAATTCCTAGACCGGCGACCGGAAGCAGCATCATATAAAAATCATCCTATAAAATGATATGTTACTTACGTGACCTTCTCTCTAACGTAGTTTTCTAGAGGTGCTCTTATATCGTTTATCTTCTTCTTCTGATCGTCTGTTAATATTGGAGCGAGCGCTTCTGCGAACTTCTCCAGGTTCCAGAGGATTATCTAGAACAGTCGGTATCCGATATACGAAACTAGAAAAAACAGCGAAACAGCGAAATGTTGCCTTACTCACACACATGCACGCACACACACGCATGTTCTCTCTCTCCCTCTCTCTCTCTCACACACACACACACACACCCACACACTAGGAGTAGGCTGTAACAGGTAAAATCGCATATCTGTTCCGCCTATTCCAGTTCCACATAAATAACAATTCCAAAAACCTGTTACAAAATAGCAGTCTGTTACTACAGTCTTGGTAGGTACTTCTCTTTCTAAGGTGTTGAACTTATGCGAGAAAAGGACAGAGCTTGTGACAACTTAACAGGGTGTCACAGTGTAACAGTAACATTTTTTATCTTATTCTAAAAAAGGTAACTGCAATTCCGCTGGTGTTGTAGTTGTTCATAGGCGGCGGTAGTCACTTACCATCAGGTGAGCCGCATGCCCGTTTGCCACTTCTGCTATAAAAAAAATGATGGAAGGAAGGGATTCTAAAATGACTTTTCCTCAAAAGAAACGAAGAATATCATACATTATTAATAAGTTCGATTTAAAGAGTTAAGACTCTTAGCTCCCTGTATAATTTTTGACTGCCTATAATTCCTTGATCGGCTCACGATCACTAGTCCAACGAGTCCTTGTTTCGAATTTCCGCATTCATTCGGTCAAGCCATGATTATAATTTTAGTAGCGGCTAAGAGTCAGGAAGTTGGCAGTATTTCACCCTCCGAAAACACGTAAAGCCGGAATTCCTGCGCCAGATGTCTCTTATGTCGTGTCGGATTACCTTCTCATATATGTATAATAATATAATATGTATAAATAAACAAAAGCTTGCGTACTGTTGTATAATGAATTTTGCTATCCGCGGAGGAGGAGCTGTGTTTTGAATTTGTTTGTCACAGTTACAGTCTGCTATTTTAAGATAATTCCATAGGGTACTTCTCTTTCTAAGGTGTTGAACTTATGCGAGAAAAGGACAGAGCTTGTGACAACTTAACAGGGTGTCACAGTGTAACAGTAACATTTTTTATCTTATTCTAAAAAAGGTAACTGCAATTCCGCTGGTGTAGTAGTTGTTCATAGGCGGCGGTAGTCACTTACCATCAGGTGAGCCGCATGCCCGTTTGCCACTTCTGCTATAAAAAAAAAATGATGGAAGGAAGGGATTCTAAAATGACTTTTCCTCAAAAGAAACGAAGAATATCATACATTATTAATAAGTTCGATTTAAAGAGTTAAGACTCTTAGCTCCCTGTATAATTCTTTGACTGCCTATAATTCCTTGATCGGCTCACGATCACTAGTCCAACGAGTCCTTGTTTCTAATTGTCCGCATTCATTCGGTCAAGCCATGATTATAATTCTTAGTAGCGACTAAGAGTCAGGAAGTTGGCAGTATTTCACCCCCTCCGAAAACACGTCAAGCCGGAATTCCTGCGCCAGATGTCTCTTATGTCGTGTCGGATTACCTTCTCATATATAATAATATAATATGTATAAATAAACAAAAGCTTGCGTACTGTTGTATAATGAATTTTGCTATCCCGCGGAAGAGGAGCTGTTCTTTCAGTTTGTTTGTCACAGTTACAGTCTGCTATTTTAAGATACTTCCATAGGGTACTTCTCTTTATAACTAAAGTGTTGAACCTATGCGAGAAAAGGAAAGAGCTTGTGACGAGTAACAGGGTGTCACAGTAACATTTTTTATCTTATTCTAACAAAGGTAACTGTCCTATGAATAAAGAAAAACTTGTGATTTTCTTTTAGTGGATTTGTTATCTCGTGGAACAGGAGCTATTCTTTCAGCTTGTTTGTCACAGTTACAGTCTGCTATTTCAAAATACCTGTTTTTTTAATCTGTTACGATAAATACGCCTCACTCCTAACACACACACGTGCGCGCTCACGCATTCACACGCACGCACGCACGCTCTCTCTCTCTCTCTCTCCTTCTCTCGCGTGCGCACGCACATTTACACACACACACACACACACACACGCGCGCGCACACATTATTTTAATATAATTTTATTTAATTATTTACATAAATAAGTCAGACAATTGCTCAGTAAATATGAGAAACAGACAGTATAACAGCGCCGAGTCTGTGGCAACCCTGACAAAGCATTGTGCCAACTCAAACTGAGATGCCTTTTCGTTGCTACAACCCCCACTGTTTGTGTATTATTTTGCTTGTTGTTTTAATTTCTTTGTGCGTTATGCTGTGTGTAACGATTAAATCATTCATTCAATTGCTGTACAGAACTATTAATATTCTGTGTGAAGACAGAATTAACATTGCGTTTACGTGGTAGAACTGCAATTCCGCTGGTGTTGTAGTTGTTCATAGGCGGCGGTAGTCACTTACCATCAGGTGAGCCGCATGCCCGTTTGCCACTTCTGCTATAAAAAAAATGATGGAAGGAAGGGATTCTAAAATGACTTTTCCTCAAAAGAAACGAAGAATATCATACATTATTAATAAGTTCGATTTAAAGAGTTAAGACTCTTAGCTCCCTGTATAATTCTTTGACTGCCTATAATTCCTTGATCGGCTCACGATCACTAGTCCAACGAGTCCTTGTTTCGAATTTCCGCATTCATTCGGTCAAGCCATGATTATATTTCTGTCAAGAAATTCGTATAGTAGCGGCTAAGAGTCAGGAAGTTGGCAGTATTTCACCCCCTCCGAAAACACGTCAAGCCGGAATTCCTGCGCCAGATGTCTCTTATGTCGTGTCGGATTACCTTCTCATATATAATAATATAATATGTATAAATAAACAAAAGCTTGCGTACTGTTGTATAATGAATTTTGCTATCTTTGAGCTTTTCTTTCAATTTGTTTGTCACAGTTACAGTCTGCTATTTTAAGATAATTCCATAGGGTACTTTTCTTTCTAACTAAGGTGTTGAACCTATGCGAGAAAAGGAAAGAGCTTGTAGCGAGTAACAGGGTGTCACAGTAACATTTTTTATCTTATTCTAACAAAGGTATCTGTCCTATGAATAAAGAAAAACTTGTGATTTTCTTTTAGTGGATTTGTTATCTCGTGGAACAGGAGCTGTTCTTTCAGCTTGTTTGTCACAGTTACAGTCTGTTACGATAAATACGCCTCACTCCTAACACACACACGCGCGCTAACGCATTCACACGCACGCACGCTCTCTCTCTCTCCTTCTCTCGCGCGCGCACACACACACACACACGCGCGCTCGCGCACACATTATTTAATACATACATACATAAACACTCACGCCTGTCACCCAGAGGGTAGGCAGAGACTACGGACTTCACTTGGCACGATCCTGGCACACCTCTCTCGCCTCCTTTACATCCATATATCTACGCATACACGCTCGTCGGTTAAGGGTACTCCTAATCTGGCCCATTTCAATATATCGCCAATTTGGTCGATAAACCTTCGTCTAGGGCGTCCTTTCCGACTCTGCCGTTCACTTCTGCAGCATAAATTTGCTTTGTCACTTTTCTTCGTTCATTCTTTCTACGACCAAACCACCGAAGCATTCTTTCAATCCTGGTCACAACGTCATCTTGCAAACCACACTTTCTCTTATCACATTATTTCTCACCCTGTCATTCAGATTCAGCCCTAGCATACTCCTTAATGACCGCATTTCACAGCATTTATTCTACTCTCATGCTTCTTCTGCCAGACCCAACTTTCACTATACATTAAAGTAGGGACTAACACAGCATTGTGAATTGCCAAACGTGCCTTTTTGACACATTCTGACTCTTTACAATAGCGTGTAGAGCCCATTCACTCTATTTCCTGCGTTCACTCGTCGTTCTATATCCTTATCAAATCTACCATCCCTACTAAATAAACATCCCAAATATACAAACTCATCCACTTGCTCAATCAACTCCCTTCTATTCTTATTTCACATAACGTTTTACTTTCTTCTTTCAAAAACCATCACTTTCGTCTTACTTGCGTTCACTTTCATACCCTTTCTTTTAATGATCGGTTCATTAAAGTAACCATCATTTGCAACTCGGCCGCCGACGATGCAAATATGACTTGATCATCGGCGTACAAAAGGCATTTGACGGTTAACTCACCCATTCTCAACCCACATTATTCAACTTTCAAAGTTTGCAAACAACTGTCCATAAATAGGTTAAACAGCCAGGGGAAGCTACACAGCCCTGTCTGACACCTTTTTGGATGCCAAACCAGTCCGAGTAGACCCCGTTGATCCTGACACAAGCACTAGAGTCCCTATAAAGAGACTTCAATGCCTGTATCAAACCAGCGCTCAAACCAAATGAGTTAAGTGTTTGCCATAACATTCCTGTCCACTCTGTCATAAGCCTTTTCCAAGTCCATGAAAGCACAAAAACTTTCTGGTTTTGGCCAAAACTTCTCCGCATCATGCGCATGGAAAATACTTGATCCGTACACCCCATTCCCTTTCTAAATCCAGCTTGCACATCCCAAATTTTTCCATCAGTTTCTTCCATAACTTTCAATTAACACCTTAGCATACAGTTTACCCACAATGCTAAGCAAGCTGATACCACGGTAGTTTTACAGTCCTGCTGTGACCCTTTCCTTATATATTGGGACTATAACGGCTTTGCACCAGTCTTCCGGTACCCGCTTCAGTTCCCAGCATAAATTAAACAAGGTGTACAGCAGGGCTGCCCTCTCCCTCTCCAGCCCTTAGCATTTCGAGTGATACTCTATCATATCCGGCTGCCTTACCTGCTTTCATGCTTTTCATTGCTTTCATTATTTCATCTACACTTATCTCCCTACCTCTCTCACTTCTTTCGGAATTTCTTTTCACTTAATTCAGACGACCCTTCACCATAAACACGCTTTCAAAGTATTCTTCCATCTCTTTAAATTGAAACTTCATCATTCAGCATACAGCCATTCTCGTCTCGTATAGCATTCATTCTAGGCTGTTTTGAATTTCCCTAGCAGTTCTTACGAGTTTCCAGAACATTTTAATATTTGCCTGGAAGTTATCAGATATCCTTCTATCATTCTTATCCGTTCTTTCTTGCTTTTCCTTTCAACAACTTCTTTTACTCTCTTATTTATAAGTCTAAAGTCTGCCTTTTTCTTTCAATCTCATCATTCATACCGCCAGAATTACCAGCTTTGGTTGCCAGTAAATCTAGCCATGCTCTCTTCTTTGCTTCAACTTCCATCCGAATCTCATCATCCCACCACAACGTATTATTTTTCCTTTCATTCGTTCTCTTATTTACACCACATACTTCGGTGGCTGCATCCACCAAAACTTTCTTAACATTATTCCATACAGTCTTCAGGTCTAAATCATTCATACATATTTCATTCAAACCATTTATATTCTCCCTCAGTCTACATTTATACTTCTCTTTCACACCTTCATCTTGTAACCTCTCTGTTCTTATACGCTGTAACGCAGTGGTAGACACAGATGTCCGATGCCACCAACGCCTGAATAGACCATTAATTCGGCATAAGACCAGGTAATGATCCGTCCCTACGTTGGATCCCCGGTAAACTCTTGTATCTACCACTGCGCTCCGCATTCTTTCATCCACAATTATGAAATCTATCATGCTTCTATCATTACCTCTTTCCCATGTATACATGTGAATCCTCTTATGGCGAAAAGTATTCGTCACAAGATTCTTTTCCTCACATACGGCGAGGAGGTCTTCACCATTCTCATTTACACTTTCATCGCCAAACATTCCTAATATCCTTTCATAACCAGACCTCTTCACCCCAACCTTCCATTAAAATCTCCTAACATAATGATATTTTCATTTTCCTTACATTTCATCAACACCATCCTTACCATGTCCCAAAACTGCTCTCTGATATAAGTGGGCTTAGACATGTCTGGGGCGTACACCCTAGCACAAACAACTTCTTTAAGCCCACTTTCATTCGTATCCACAGCAGCCTTGGGCTTACACATTCATACTCTTTCACACATTGACCCATTCTTTCTGAAAGGACGACACCGACTCCTGGCATGCCCGCTCGGTCTCGTCTACACCAGACCAGTAAGCGGTATACATGCCATGTGCAGTGGCATCCTTTCCCTTCGTTTCGTCTCATTTACATAACATCTATTCCTCTATCATTCATCATTTCGCATATTTCATCCATCTTATCATTCATTGCTCCATACATTCAGCGTAGCCAGACGGGCCTCCGCAATCCACTTTCGCCCTCCGGGAGACATAACGTGACGGGTGGCGAAGCTCGTCGCCGGTTTTACTCTCGGAGATTCTTCGCACCCTGCCCCATTAAAGGGCGCCGGGAACTCAGGGCCATTCCTTTAATGTGTTGGCTCATGGTGCGATCTAAGGTGGTAGATTTTACGCCGCTACCATACGGCGAGGAGCCGAGTCTATCCTTTCGGCTTTGTCGCTCGTTTAGCACCACTCGGGGACACGTGTAGGGTGGGCCTAGGGTTAGGTGGTCGAAGCCTACGGACGCGAGCGACTCATCCCATTACAACATTATTTAAATATAATTTTATTTAATTATTTACATAAATAAGTCAGACAATTGCTCAGTAAATATGAGAAACAGACAGTATAACAGCGCCGAGTCTGTGGCAACCCTGACAAAGCATTGTGCCAACTCAAACTGAGATGCCTTTTCGTTGCTACAACCCCCACTGTTTGTGTATTATTTTGCTTGTTGTTTTAATTTCTTTGTGCGTTATGCTGTGTGTAACGATTAAATCATTCATTCAATTGCTGTACAGAACTATTAATATTCTGTGTGAAGACAGAATTAACATTGCGTTTACGTGGTAGAGCTGCACTTAAGCTTATGGTTGTAGCACGAATGGGTCGGCTCGACCGGGGAAGGACCACGCTCTCACAGAATAGCAGCTTATTGCTGCTGTGTTTCGTATGGTGAGTGTAGAGAGAATGCGGTAACGAGGCATTCCATCTTAGTCCTTAGGGGGTGACAACGCATCTGCATTTTGATTCTTAATCGAGGATAAATGTAGATGTCTATGGGCCACAGCATCCACTTACCATCAGATGGACTGTGTGTTCGTTGTCACCCTTATTTTATAAAAAAAAATAATACAAGAACAATACGTACATCGGGCTGCTTGTTGAAAGCGTACCTCCCCGCGTCATCGGACGTGTTGGGCACGTAATGTTCGTAGTAGTGCTGCACGAAACCGAACGGACCGTAGTCAATAGTCAAGCCCAACACGCTGACGTTGTCCGTATTTAACACTCCGTGCGTGAAGCCCAACCCTAAAACAATTTTATTGATGTCAAGTTAAATAAGTAATCCAGATATCGAGACAGAGATCCAGATGACATAAGTTGTCTTTGCTTCTGGTTTGTTAGTTGTTTAAGGATTTAAGAAATGCTTAAAGTTGCTCTCTCTCTCTCTTTCTCTAAATAACCATAGAAAGAAACAGGTATACAGATAATTAATCCTAATGGCCGATTTACCTACACTTCGACAAAACGGTTAAGTGGGCAGTACCGTTCAAATGTTTTCGTGGAGAGTTTAGTTAAAAACTGTACAATTTTATATTTTGAAGATCGAAAGCGAACACGTTGCGTTCTGTTAACTTATGCACTGAACTAAACTCGCTCGTTCACACGAGCGGCGAGCTTAGTTGCGGGTATCTATGTTATGATCTAGCTCCTGTCACTCATGTTAACCTTTACAGCATGTAAAAGGTTAACATGAGTGATTGTAACAATAAAGATTAATTCATTTTTCATTTACCTTGCCAAGTCGCGACCATATCTAGATTTCGATATGCCACTTCCGAATACCACTTGACATATTTGTCGGGGTCATCTGGCGCTACACCTGGGAAATTGTGCTGAAATAAACTTGAATATTATGCGATGTTAATTTCAATATTTAATCCTGTTATGTTCCGCTTGGGGGCTAACAAGAACATCGTCTAGTATGTCTGAAAAATTAAAAACATATTTCCAGGGGATGTAAAGTCCACAGCTGAACATAGGCTTCCTCGGTAGGGGGATTTTGGCGTAGTTTCAACGCTCGGCAGTAAGGTTGGCAACCGCAGCTTTCATAATTTTGAGATGTTGCCAGTAGATGCTGTTGTTTCAGTTTCCATCTGTCTCTTACGACATACACGGGACGATAATTATTTATTTAGATATTTATTTACAATTTAACTTAACATAATTTAAAATTAAAAAATTATACAACCTACTTCAATATAAATTATTAAGAATAACTCAAAAACTATTGGTCAGACCTTGATCAAATTTATATGGGATCACATGAGAAGCACCAGCTTTCAAATAAAGAAAGAATCATCGAAATCGGTTCACCCAGAAAAAAGTTATGAGGTAACACACATAAAAAAACATACAGTCGAATTAAGTACCTCGTCCTGTTTGAAGTTGGTAGAAAATGGCGTTGGTCAAAGATAGCGTAATAAAGTATATTATGCCTATGATTTAATTTATTTTTATTTTTAGAGGCTCCTACTGAGTATATCGATATAATTATATTATATATTTCTTTCCTTTTGGAATCGGTTAAAAACATAAAATATCCAAAACCGGTGACGACGATAAAAAAAAGTTAGAAATTTGCCAAACTTAAATCGCCAATATGTCTGTCAACTTGTCACTTTGAGGCAATGTTGGGACACGTAGACAAACAACACATCCAGAACTTGAAACACAACATATTATTATAATTGACTGCCTCGTTGGTCCCGGGTTCGAAAACCGGGTCGGGCCAAAAATCAGTTTAAGAAATTTTCAGTAGCAGCCCGGATTCGGGTAGTTGGCAGTGTTTCACCCTCGTGCCTCGGAAAGTACGTAAAGCTGTTGGTTCTGCGCGTAGTCTCTCTCCAGTCGTGTCGGTTTGCCGTCCCATCGAACAATGGAGGGAATAGAGAGTGCGCCTGTGCTTGCGCATACACTCGGGCACTATAATCCTGTCCTGCGCAGATGGCTAGTCTCAGTTGAGACTGGTCGCCGTGACCGAAATTCAGTCTGGAGGACATTATTATCACAATATTGACGCTGGCTAGTATTCGGTCAGACGCCCTCACAAAAAGTCACTACTACTGTATCTGAGTGAGAGAAAACCACTTGGCCGTCGGTTACCTTTATAACAAAATCAGCCAGTTGTTTCATAGTGTGGGGTTCGTTCCTCTTCAAGAGTATCTCGAAAGAGCCGAGGCGGTACCAAGCCGGTGCGAGTCGCATCACAACCGCGGCTCGTTCCTCTCGCATCGCGCCGCTGTATGCTTTGTCCCGCCACACTTTGTGATCGTCGCTCACTGTTCAGAACATTCGTAACACGGCTTGAATTTGCAACGCTTCAATTGGCACTTGTAACGTTTATTAAAATTTTGTTAATTATTATTATTGAAAAAGTCAGTCATATCTCTTACCCACCAAAGCAGCAGCCCGCGTGGTGGGGATGCCGAGGTAGTGGCACGCTTCTGAAGCAATCATCTCTCTAATAGATGAGCGAAGAACCGCACGGCCATCGCCAAAGCGGGAATATGGCGTTTCACCGGAACCCTTTAACTGCGGTTGCCATGATTCACCCTTGCTGAAAAAAAATAGATTATTTAGATAGATAGATTTTATTAGTTTCATCATCATCATCATTGCAGCCCTTCACAAGTCCACTGCTGAACATAGGCCTCCCCC
Organism: Parnassius orleans; assembly: GCA_029286625.1. Taxonomy (NCBI): domain Eukaryota; kingdom Metazoa; phylum Arthropoda; class Insecta; order Lepidoptera; family Papilionidae; genus Parnassius; species Parnassius orleans. Next base: position 7,989,567 of record JAGSMP010000006.1, on the reverse strand, counting down.
AAAGAATGCCACAAAGCACGGTCCTAAGCCAATTGCATCCATTAACCATCCATTAATATTTATGACAAGTGGTAAAATTAAAAATTTTGTACAACCGACTTCAATATAAATATAATTTATTGTAGATTTTTTTTAAATCGCTAGACCGATTTCGATAAAATTTAAATAGGACCACCCGGGGCGTATAATACCCTTTGAAACAAAAAAAGAATTTTGCAAATCGGTTCAGGCGTCTTCGAGTAATCGATGTACATACATAAAAAAAAGATTCCGACGAATTCTAAACCTCCTCCATTTTGAAGTTAGTTGAAAATGTAATGTATGTACATAAAAACATAAATAGCTTTGATAAGAATGAAGATGTTCATACTTTAAACACTAGGAACAAACATAAGCTTGTAATACCAGTTATTAAACTCCACAGAATTAGTAATTCATTGGGCAATGTAGCTTTTAATAAAAATTTCAGAAAATGTCTTTTGTACATTTTCTGAAATTTTGTTGTTATTATAATATAAAAGAATACATAAATGAAAATAACCCCTGAGAATGATGTGATCGCCACCATGCTGGTTCTATTAAAATTCATTTAAAAATTGTACAAACAAAATTATTGTAAAGTGAAATATGTTTTAAAAAAATCCCACTGGGTTTTTTTGCTGGTTCTTCCCAGGACAGAGGTATTTTCCGAACCAGTGGTAAATAATAAATGACGCTCAATAAATATTATGTAATAATCTATATTCAATAAAAATTATTCTATTCTATTATATTCTAACCCAATGCATATCTTACCAGGTCGTCACTCTATCTAGTGGGGCCGTCCTACACTGTTTACTGTATGGTATGCTACCACAAAAATAACCATTATTGTGGTAGCCACTGTGGCGGCGCTATTGTCGTGCCACAAGCGATACACACTGAAGCCTAAATCGCGCAATCAAAGTTTTTAAGTTATGGGGGCATATATAGAACAGCTCCGAAATAACACAGGGAGCGTTGGCCGCTCCCCGGGCTGAACACCTTGCCCGGCGGGAGATCTCCCCTTTTCCTTCCACGGCCAAACCACCACTTCTAACGCCAATCTGAGTTCAACATCGCAACTTATGATAAAGAAATTAGACCAAGATTATGGTGAGGATTTCCTATGTTAAAAGGCTTTTAGCGCTCTCTGCTCTGCTGCATGCATATTTGTTCAGCACAAAATAAGCGTGCGACATTTGGTGTTTTTATTTTATTTTAGTTATTTATTTATTTATTAATTTAACAATTTATGAACACACAAAGTAATGTTACAAAGAAAAATAAAAAAAAGATATTTTTTACAAAGGCACTGCTTATTTCATATTGAAATTTCTTTCAGGCCTGATACTGGATAGATTCAAAGAGAAGCGGATTTAGTGAGCACTCTCATAATAAATTTTATAATATTAATATACATAATATAAAATAAAGATAATAAATACATATACATACATCCCTAGATACAAACATACATATACTTATATACTATACTATATACATATATATATAATAAAATATATATAGATGCACATATATATACGAGAAGAGGTCAAAGAGTTCGCGGAATGGCGGGATTGGCGAGGGTGAGTTTACTCATCCAGGTAGACGCTAGTTTCATTGTTATTAGACTCATTGTTAGTATATATTCAAGTTTCGTTTCGTTGGGAGTCCCTACACAAAATAAATAAATAGTAAATCGACATAAATCAACTCAATTATAATATGAAAATGAATTTATACTTTGAATCATTTAGTATAATCATTTCTTAATTAGATTGTTTATCGTTTATGGCATTAGTGGTGAAAATTTAACATAAGTGTAACAGTATAGAAATATAAATAAATAAACAGGTGTGATATTTCATTAAATTAAATTACATAAAAGAATGTTGATATTTAGCTAAATTTAAACATTTTGCAGAGAAATAAATAATACTTATAATATTACTTCTATATACACATATACAAAAGTGTAATTAATATAAATATTTAGTGACATATCTGTGAACATATATATAATTAGATTAGTACATACATATTATAATAAATCCAAAGAATAGTTAAATTGTACCGTCCATAATATATTTTATTTATATACCTGAAAAACCTTTAATAGGCCTTACATTTAAGCTGTATACTTTAAGTCCTTAAAATTGTTAAATCGCTGTTGGTTTTTAAATAAATAGAAAAAGTTTCAGCCTAATCGGGTCATTAGCTTTTGAGTTATCAACGAGTAAACAAGTCAATCGGGAAGAAACTAGCCACTATGGAGAAAATTGAATATCGCGCCGTCATTAAGTTTCTCACCAAACAAGACACCTCAAACCATTTTTCAAGAGATTTCAGCTGTTTATGGGGACTCCGCTCCTGGAAAACCATGATTTATAAATGGCACGCCCTTTTCAAACAAGGAGGGACCCATTGAAGACGATCCCCGACCTGGACGGCCGATTGAGGCTACCACGCCAGAAATAATCGAAAAGTTGAAAACTTGTATCGGAAGATGCCCGGCTAAAGAAAAAACAGCTTGCAGCATTAGTTGAAGTATCAGAAACAACCATTTTAAAATCCTACACCTACCTTGGCATGACTAAAGTCTGTGCAAGATGGGTTCCGAGAATGCTTTCTGCGCATCAAAACACGAGCGCTTTTGGACCGCTGTGAAGAGCAAAGGAGGAAGTTATGGCCCGAATTGTAACTAGCGATGAAACTTGGGTTCACCATTATGAACCTGAGTCAAAGCAAGAGTTGAATACAGAAGATATCCTTTGATTGATTATAAGGAACGTGGTGTTTCCACAACGGGAGAATACTACGCTTCTTTACTAAATCAATTAAAAGAAGCTATTAAAGAAAAAAGGCGAGGAAAGCTTACAAAAGGCGTGCTCCTTTTGCACGACAATGCGCCCGTGCACAAGCCATGTTGCAACGGTTGCCATTCACCGGTGCGGTTTTGAACAACTGCGCCACCCACCCTACAGCCCAGACCTGACCCCAAGCGACTATTATTTGTTTCCAAAAATGAAGAAAGAACTGCGTGGGGAAAAATTTGGCGACGATGATGAAGTGAAGTCGGCAATTTCGGCCTATTTTGACGCCCAAGACAAATATTTTTTTTAGACGGTATTAATAAGTTATTTGACAGATCTAAGAAACGTATTAGAGTTAAGGAAGAATACATTGAAAAGGAAAAATAGTTTAATGTTTCATTTCATTATCCTTCCCTGTCATTCCGCGAACTTTTTGACCTCCCCTCGTACAAGTCATACATTAGATCATTGGGACGACAAAGAAAGATAGTGCTCTTTAACTCGCCTTTTAAACATTTCAGTGTTTAAAAGGCTGTTGAGCCTCACGAATTGCAGCAGGAATAGAATTCCATGACCTAACTGCATGTACTGTAAAAGAGTGAGAATAGAACTTAGTTCTGGAGGAAGGAAATTTAGGAGGGTTTATAAATGTGATCTGCAAACTGCATCGGGGAATGAGCAAAGCGGAATCGATCACGTAGATACGGTGGTGATGTTGGATTGTACGAGGGTGATCCAAAAGTAATGATAATGAAAATAAAACACGGTAATTAAAGTTAAAATAGTAATTTATTTTTCTACATAGTCTCCTAACAAATCAATACCTTTAGTCCATCTTTTTCTAAACCCAGGATTCCCTTTGAAAAAATTCTGTCTCTTGACCCTCCCAAAACGCTTCAACAGCGGCCATTACTTCGCTATCGTCTTCGAATTTCTTGCCTCGGAGACGTTCCTTGAGCCGAGGAAAGAGGTAGAAATCACTAGAGCTAGATCTGGCGAATAGGAGGGTGTTCGAGTAGTTCGAATCCCGTTTCTTGAATGGCAGCCATCGCAACTGCGGCTTTGTGAACCGGTGCGTTGTCTTGGTGAAACAGCACTCCAGCTCGCAGTTTGCCGCGTCTTTTTCCTTAATGGCCTCCTGTAATCTTCTTATTTGGTCTGCGTAGTAAGAGCCCGTAATAGTGGCCCTTTCCAAATATTCCACCATAATTATGCCTTGAGCGTCCCAAAAACAGATGCCATAATAACCTTTCCCGCCGAACTTGAAACTTTGAATTTCTTTGGCGTCGGTGAGGAGGCTCGCTTCCAAGTCATCGATTGTTGTTTCGTTTCAGGATCAAAATGGTGGATCCAGGTCTCGTCCATAGTCACAAAACGGAACAAAAATTTTCTTGATCTGCTTGGAACTTTTCGAGATTGACCCTCGAAATGTCAACTCGATTTTTCTTTTGCTCGTCGGTTAACATTCTGGGTACCCAACGCGCAGAGACCTTTTCATATGCAACTCGTTCGCAAGGATTCTTTGAACGATGCCATATGAGATCCCTGTGACCTCAGCTACATGCCTGATGGTCACTCTTCGATCTGCCAACACAACATCTTCGACTTTTTTCTCGTTGTCTTCAGTGAGGGACGTGGATGGGCGTCCTTCGCGATGTTCATCTTCAGTGGATGTTCTGCCCAGTTTAAACTCCTTGGCCCAGCGTGCAACTGTAGAATATGGAGGAGCAGAGTACCCCAATGTTTCCACTAAGTCACTGTGTATATCTTTTGAAGACATTTTTTCAAACAGAGGTACTTGATGACAGCTCTGATTTTGTTTTTCCATGTTGATGTTATCTCTTTGACAGTTCGTATTCAAATGAATGTATCTCCGGAAATCGTGATCTATTTATATGATTTTTTAGTCTGACGTAGTGAAACAGAAACAGAAACTTTTTATTCAATATAGATTATAAATAATACTTATTGAAAGTCACTTTTGTCTAATTACCACTGGTTCGAAAAACCTCTGTCCTGGGAAGAACCAGCAAGAAACCCAGCGGGACTTTTTTTAAATAACAGCTTACAATCATGTATATTACACAATTAACCACACAAAACAAATTAGAAACAGCCTGGCAGCGAACACCTCATTCCTAGGGTTATTATCATCCATAAATTCCTTAACATTATAATAACCCTTTTATACAAACTATGTTTAATAAAGTTTTGAATTTTGAGCAGGTCGAATTTTGTATATTTTCTGGGATTTTGTTGTAAAAGCGTATACATCGCCCCAAAAATGAATTACTGACTCGGTGGAGTCGAGTAACTGGTACTACTAGCTTGTGTTTGTTCCTAGTATTTACAGAATGAATATCACTTATTTTTGTATAACTACTTTTATTTTTGTGTACGTACATTACATTTTCATAAATGTATTGAGAGGCCAAAGTTAATATATTAATTTCCTTAAATTTTTTCGGAGCGACTCTTTAGGTTTTAAATCATAGATTGCTCTTATGGCCCTCTTCTGTAAAAGAAATATAATTTCAGTGTCAGTTGCGTGTCCCCATAGATAAATACCATACGACATTATGCTATGGAAACAGCTAAAGTAAACAAGTCTAGCTGTTTCCACACTGGTAAGATTTCTAATCTTTTTTACAGCATATGCTGCAGAACTAAGTCTGCTTGCTAACTTTGATATATGGGGGCTCCATTGAAGCTTCGCGTCTAGTGTTATTCCAAGAAAAATGGTGGTATCGACAAGACTCAGTTCTTCCCCATTTAAAATTACATTAGTATTTAATTGTCTGACATTTGGAGTCATGAACTTCATACATTTCGTTTTATTGCTATTTAAATGCAAGTTATTAACATTAAACCAATTTACTAATTTAGATATAGCATTATTTACTTCGTCATATTTTAATAATTGTCGTTTTATTTTGAAAATTAATGAAGTGTCATCATCAAATAATACTATATTATGGTTATCCCTACTATGTAAGGTAAGTCATTAATATATACAAGAAACAGAAAGGGCCGAGAACTGAGCCTTGAGGCACGCCCATTTGTACTATCGACCCGGAAGAGCTCATACTATTGATGACAACTTTTGAGTTCTGTTACTTAAATATGAAACAATTAATTTAAGAGCATTACTTACACCGTAGTGTTGTAGTTTCCTGATTAATGTTTCATGGTGAACACAATCGAAGGCTTTGGATAGGTCACAGAATATACCCAAAGCATCCTGTGAATTCTCCCATGCATTGAAAATATATTTAATCAGCTCAACACTAGCATCAGTTGTCGAGCGACCCTTGTGAAACTGAATTGATTTTTATGAAGTAAATTATTAACATTAAAAAATTAACATTTGATCAAGAATAATTTTTCAAAATTTTACTTAGTGTTGGCAGTACAAAAATGGGTCTAAAATTGGCGGGGTCTAATGTACTACCAGATTTAAATAAAGGTATTACTTTACTATGCTTCATCAAATCAGGAAACACACTATATTCGATACTAGTATTAAAAATAATAGCTAGTTGAGGCGCGATTATATCGATTATAGACGCAATAACTTTAACGGAAATCCCCCACAGATCCGCAGTTTTCTTAACATCAATAGTTTTAAAATATTTTACAATATCTTTTGATGATATTTTATGAAATGTAAAATTTTTGTACACGCATTTACATTTTGTTTAAGCAATGATTCGGCGACGGCAGGAGAAGAATTCAGTGACATAGTGGTTAAGATAATAATAAGGATATCCGATAAGGAATATCCGTAAAATACTTCTCAAAAACCATTGCAACATCCTGATCTGATTCCGTTAATTTGTTGTTAAAACTCAACCGGTAGTTTGAATTGCGAGAGTTGACCTTACCAGTTTCACTATTAATTATACTCACGTCATTTTAATTTTATTAGAAGCAAGTATATAAGCAAGCAAAAAATTTTTTTGGATTTTTATGACCTGAAGTAACTGATTATCATTACTTTTGGATCACCCTCGTATTATGGATGATGATATGTTAAAGAGGAGGCATAGGATTTGGGTATTCCTGCGAAGTCGGATTGGGAGCCACTTGAGCTGTTTGCGATAGGAGGGGACGTAGTCTTACTATTTTAGCCCAAAAATATAACGAATACATAAGTTTTGTAAGCGTTCAAGTTTGTTTAATTACTCCTTAGTCGCATCCAAATAACAGACATCAGCATTATCAAGAATCGGAAAAATAAGTGTTTGGACAAGACAAATTTTCGTTGAAAACTTTGAAGGCATTTTAAGGAATCAAAAGTATAATTGATTTTCCTGCTAATTTCTGTGATGTGTGCATTCCATGTCAACTTGCTATCCATGATGATGCCCAGGTTTTTAACAGTTTCGGAAATGCTTAGTGGAGTGCCATTAATTTGCAGTGTTGGGAGTGAAGTAAAATCAAGAAGTTTGAAGATATCACCTTGGTGATTCAGTTAATTAAGACGGAAAAGAGTAAAGGAGAAAGGACGCCACCTTGAGGTACACCCGTAGCTAGGTTGCACCACTTAGATAAAGTTTCATTTGAACGAATACACTGAGAACGGCCACGGAGGTAGGAATCAAACCATTGAATAGTTGAAGGAGACACATTAATAGTATGAAGAATGCTAAGAAGTATATCGAAATCAATAGAATTGAAGGCACTACTAAAATCTAGCAGCAAGAGTACCGTTAAGTATTTTTGGTTTATACCACACCGGATATCATCCGTAACCTTGAGGACAGCAGTAGTTGTACTGTGGTCAGACCTAAAACCAGATTGAAAAGTACTTAAGATGTGGACAATATGTTCAAGCACTTTTTTGAAAGCAATGGTAGAATAGAAATAGGCCGATAATGAGTTGTAGATGAAGGACTCGAAACTTTGGGTATAGGAATAATATGAGCTAACATCCATGACGACGAAAGCAACATGAAGATAAAGAGAAATTAAAGATATGAGTAAGAATAGGGAGGACAAAGGGAAGAATCAACGTAATAATTTTTGAGCAGATGTTATCATTTCCAATAGCAGTAGATGAAATTGCAAGGATGGATCGCTTAGTGAAATTAAACGAGGAATAATGAGGAATTGGGCATTTGGATAATTCAAGTAGGGTTCTGGCTTAAAAGTTACTAAATTTGACACGTTTTTAGTATCAGAGAATAAAGGATTTAGAAAAATATATAGCCGATTAAGAATATAATGCAATCAAATGTCTTTCATATTATCGAAAAATATAATATGATGATTACTTATATTTACGCGAACACTACACATTTAAATAAAACTAGTTTTACGGATTTTAACGCGTATATTAACTTATTTTATATTGCCGACGTTTCGAGCACTTTACAGCACCCATGGTCACGGGGGACTGAGGTGTTTGACGTCCCAATGTCATAGTTAACCATTTTAACCTCTCAGAACTTGACATTTTATTCGACAAACTTAGTCAGAACTATGGTCAAGCCAAAGAGTATAGTAGGTCAGGCCAAAGACAATTTTTAAATGATGGTAAATATAACTTAGAGTCATTACTATGTTCTTATCCGAAAATAAAAATTATCAACAATTAAAATATCGAATTATTTGTATGAAGGACAAGAGAGCGCTAGAGTAACGACGATTGCAAGACGATTTGTCGATAAATGAAATATTTTGAAAGATCATCAATTACCGTGTAGAGGCGTAGTTCATTTGGTTTGGTTAAATCAGTAACATGAGTAATGGAGAAAATAGTATGGTGGCGGCGCGAAGGAACAACGTTATTTTTAACTTTTCACCGTGATGTTATTTATCACTCATGTTTAGAGGCGACAGAGGATATTAATCAGGAGATGGGCGGCAGCGTCATCCTAATAACGACTAAAAAGAAAACTGTGGTTGCAACCCGCTTGCCAAGCGTGGCAACTATGACAAATATACCCGCTATGAGGCATATAGTGGAGGCCTATGTTCAGCAGGGTTTTATAGGCTTTAACGATTTTAAAAATATTGGAGGAAAAACAGACGAACATTTTACTAAATTTGATCTCGGTGGAACGCGGATGCTCCGTGCGATGTTTAGGCAGTGTTGCCGAGGTGGGCTATAGTTGTGGCAGTAAAATTTTATTTCCATGGCTATGGCCAGCAGTGGAAGGAAACTGTAAGGAGAGGAAAGTGGTAGTTTTATTATTTGAAAAATATTTTGTTATTAAACAAAAGTTGTGTAAACAAGGTCAATGGTTAAAACAGTTATAAATAACAAAACCAAACAAGTTTACTGAAAAGAAAAAATTCAAATATTATATGTCACTTCTACAACTAAGGCAAATCTGACGAATCCCCATATGTTAAAATTCAATATCTATATGTTAAAATCAAATAACTATGAAGAAAGAAAAAAGGACATAGAAACACTCGATTTTCATAAAGAAAAGAAATATATAATATAATTATATCGATATACTCAGTAGGAGCCTCTAAAAAATAAAAAATAAATTAAATCATAGGCATAATATACTTTATTACGCTATCTTTGACCAACGCCATTTTTCTACCAACTTCAAACAGGACGAGGTACTCAATTCGACTGTATGTTTTTTTTATGTGTGTTACCTCCTAACTTCTTTCTGGGTGAACCGATTTCGATGATTCTTTTTTTATTTGAAAACTGGTGCTTTACATGTGATCCCATATAAATTTGATCAAGGTCTGACTAATAGGTTTTGAGTTATTCTTAATAATTTATATTGAAGTCGGTTGTACAAAATTTTTAATTTTTAATTATTGTTGAAAACAACTTTGCCATAATGTTTACTATATATCGAAATTATAACATAAAACGTAATTTTCGCAAAATATTGGACTTTTTTGTGTTTTTACATGATTTATAGTGATAACTCACACTTTATATTTAATTTTCAGTTAATTCTGACTATTAAATATAAAGTGATACGACACAGTATTTTAAATGTAAATTTTATAGTGTATAAAATTGTTACGAAGAAAAATATAAGCAAATAACTTTTAATAACAGTGTAATTAAAAATACTAACTTTTATATAAAAACTAACAACAAACTTTCTTTTGTACCTACTTAATTTTTTATTTATTTATATTTGCCTCTTACACTCACGCGGCGAAGGAAATAGACTAAACTATGTGAAGTAAACGCGACGCGTAGATAAAAGGGACCTCGTAGAAAATAAGAAAGTTGTGTTTGTTCCAATAAATGACCATCGCTTGGAGAGGTTTAGAAGTAATATAATAAAAAGACTTCCATCACTTTCATTTAAAAATAGTGCTAATTATTTGTATGGTATGTTATTTAAAATTATAACTTGTGAATTTAGTACAATATTTACTTCTAAAACTTTTAACAGTCGCAAATCATTTAATGAATGGGCGACAGTAGGAATTTATAAAAGTAGGCGAAAGTTATATGAGCTTTATGATGAAAGATCATATAATACTAGTGTTATATTTAGAGATTATGTAAAAACATATTCTAAAATATTTAAAAAAGTGTGCTACACAGCTAAGGCTTTACATTTAAGTAACAAAATTAAAACTGCATCCAACAAAATTAAAATGACCTGGAGAATAATAAATAGTGAAACGGGCAAGGTCAAACCGCACAACTCGGATTTTCAATTGAATATTAACAACAGTTTAACTCGATCTGATCAAGAAGTTGCTATGGCTTTTGAGAAACATTTTACTGATGTTCCTTTTTTGACAACAAAATCATTAAATTCTTCTCCTACTGTCGCCGAATCATTGCTTAAACAAAATGTAAAGGCTTGTTCAAATACTTTTAAATTCCATAGAGTATTGCCAAAAGATATCGTTAAATATTTTAAAACAATTGATGTTAAGAAAACGGCAGACTTATGGGGGATTTCCGTTAAAGTTATTTTATCTATAATAGATATAATAGCACCTTATCTAGCCACTATATTTAATACAAGCGTCGAATCTGGTGTTTCCTGATTTAATGAAACATAGTAAAGTCATACCTTTATTTAAATCTGGTAGTACATTGGACCCCGCCAATTTTTGATCGATTTCTGTACTACCAACATTTAGTAAAATTTTGAAAAATAATTTTAGATCAGATCTTAAGTTTCTTTAATATTAATAAATTGCTACATAAAATCAATTCGGTTTTACAAGGGTCGCTCGACAACTGACGCTGGAGTTGAGCTTATTAAACATATTTTTGTGCATGGGAGAATACGGAGGATGCTTTGGGTATATTTTGTGACCTTTCCAAGGCCTTCGACTGTGTTCACCATGAGACATTAATCAGGAAGCTACAGTACTATGGTGTCAAGAACACAGCGCTTAAACTTATTATTTCATATTTAAGTAATAGAATGCAGAAAGTTATTATCAACGGTAAAGTTCTTCCGGGTCACCTGTACTAATGGTGTCCTCAGGGCTCGATTCTCGGCCCATTTCTATTTCTGGTATATATTAATGACTTACCTTCCTTGTAGGGATAATCAAAATATATTATTATTTGCTGATGATACTTCCTTGATTTTTAAACTTAAACGTCAATCATTTAAATGTGACGAAGTGAATAATGCTATATCAAAATTAGTGCATTGGTTTAACGTTAATAATCTACATTTAAACGGAAATAAAACTAAATGTATTAAATTTACAACAACGAATGTTAAAAATCTGGGTACCAATGTGTTTTAAATGGGAAGAACTGAGCCCTGTTGAATCCACTGTTTTTCTTGGCATCACTCTCGACGCAAAGCTTCAGTGGGGCCCCCATATATCCAAACTAGCAAGCAGACTAAGTTCTGCAGCCTATGCTGTAAAAAAGATTAGAGGTCTCACTAGTGTCGAGACAGCTAGACTAGTTTATTTCAGTTATTTCCATAGCATAATGTCTTATGGGATTTTGCTATGGGGAAATGCGGCTGATTCAGAAATTATTTTGTTTTACAGAAGAGGGCCATTAGAGCTATTTACAACCTAAAACCGAGAGAGTCTCTTAGAGATAAATTTAAAGAAATAAATATATTAACTTTGGCCTCTCAGTATATTTACGAAAATTTAATGTATGTTCACAAAAACAAAGGTAGTTTTAGTAAAAAGTGATATACATTCTGTAAACACTAGGAACAAGCACAAGCTAGTGATACCAGTTTCTCGACTCCACAGAGTCAGTAATTCATTCTTGGGGCAATGTATACGCTATTACAACAAGGTCCCGGAAAGTGTACAGGCTCTCTATTACCAAGTTTAAATGTTTTGTTAAGCTGAAACTGTATAAAAGGGTTATTATAGTATAAATGAATATATAATTGATAATAACCCTGGGAATGAGGTGGTCGCTTCAAGCAGTTTCTAAAATAAATTTTGTACTTAAATAGTTTGTACAACCATTAATGTAAAATTTACTTTAAAAAAGTCCGCTGGGTTTCTTGCTGGTTCTTCCCAGGACAGAGGTTTTTTTTCGAACCAGTGGTAAAGTAAAATGACTTTCAATAAGAATTACACATGTAATCTATATTGAATAAAAAATATTCTATTCTATTCTATTCTATTCGTCATTTGAAGTAAATTCTCTTAATTTAGAGAAGCGTAATTTAGTAACGAAACTAATTCTAATAAAATTTTTGTTGTATAATTGTTATAAATAACATTTAAAAAAGTATTGTTCTGAGCACTCTTAACTATGGTTCTGAATAAACGTAGTGATTATATACTCTTTGGTTCTGAGGGGTCCTTTCTAAATATTTACATACTCTTTGGAGCTTTCTACAAAGGTGACTTTGGACTCCCTCATGTGTATTTCAAAATGTTGACAGATTAATATGATAGTAGCCGTGGTTAACTGTCCTGAATTGAATCCGTAAAACTAGTTTTATTTAAATATAATATGGTTAACACTTAAAAAAACGAGCACTCAAAAGTTCAAAATTTTTCCTGGAAAATAAATTATATATTTCTTTTTTATCTCAATTAAGATAAAGTAGTTTAAAAATCCATTTTATTACGAATTAAATTGAGTATTTCATGTACTTATGCATATATTTTTCCGAGCATATACTATTTCTAGACATATCTATTCTAGAAGTAAATAATTCTATAATATATATTTTTTTGTCAATCCTGTCCTAAAAGATTAGAAACAGAAATAGATTTTTTTTTCAATATAGATTATAAATAATACTTATTTAAAGTCACTCTTGTTTAATTACAACTGGTTTGGAAAAAAACCGCTGTCGTGGGAAGAACCAGCAAGAAACACAGCGGGACATTAAAAAAATTTAGAAACAAAGAATAAAAAGAAATTAAACACCTTAAATTTATTTACCTGTTAATATACTCTCCAAGGATATGAGCTCTTCCATCACCTAGCTGATCTGCCCAATATCCAAACTGATATCCGCCATACCTGAAATATGAATAAAACTTATGAATTTACAAAAAAAACATGTTAGTCATAGGACTGTACATCAGAAGTAAAACTTCTTAGCTTGACAAACTTGTAAACATTATTTTCGTATATATGTGTCTGAGCGTGATGGTCACGCGAGTTCAGTGCTTTTCCCCCATCCCATAAGAGCTATATATTATATATATACACACACATATGTATATATGTATCTGAGCGTGACGGTCATGCGAGTTCAGTACTTTTCCCCATCCCAAAAGAGCTATATATCATATATACACACATATGTATATATGTATCTGAGCGTGAAGGTCACGCGAGTTCAGTGCTTTTTCCCCATCCCAAAAGTGCCCAACGTGCCTAAATGAGTTTTCACTTAAAATCTATTTCACAAAACACCTATCTTGTTTTGCTTTGTTGATAAAGTATTATAAATATCAGCTTTATTAACCCACAGTTGGATAAAGGTCCTTTTACAAATGCTTGCCAACAACACCTCGCATGCACAACTTGAAAGATTTTGGTGCTGCTTAATGTCAAACAAAATGGTTAAAAAGAATCGGCATAAAAAGTACATAATATATATATATATATGTCTTTGAACACCTCAGTCCCCTGTAACTATGGCTGCTACAAAGCTTAATAAATATTGACAATATGGCATAAGTAAAAAGAAAGATGACAATATACATTTTCATAATTTTATAGAAGATGAGACCGTCTTTGTAGGTATCACTTTCACATATTTCAGCAGCAGGTAAAAAAGCAGCAGGATAAATAGAATAAGGGTGACAAACGAGCACACAGTCCACCTGATAGTAAGTGGATGCTGCGGCCCATACACATCTACATCTATCCTCGATTAAGAATCAAAATGCAAATGAGTTGTCACCCCTGAGGACTAAAATGGAATGCCTTGTTGCCAGTAAAAAGGTTCTCAAAACTCACCATACGAAACACAGCAGTATTAAGCTGCTATTTCACGCTTGTTCTGTGAGACTGTGGTCCTTCTGGTCTGGTCGACCCATTCATGCTACAACCATATAGCTGCATTATGGCACTACCATGTAGAAAAAATGTTGAAAAAATTTTGTGTTCCAGTCTGAACGGTATAGAGAACCAGTATAATTACAGACTGTGAGGCATTACATCTTAGGCCCGTATTAATAAACGTTACACAGCTCAAGTACACGCACTTGAGTACAATCTTGAGGTTATGATCTTATTAATAAACATATCTCAAGATGCGATTTAGGTTTACAATATCAGCTGAGTGCCACATTGATTAATAAACGAAACTTGACTCTCAAGTGTGTATACTTTTTTTTGAGTGCAAGTCACAGAACAGTATTCCTAAGTACAACGTTTTGAGATACTGTTTTTATGTGTTTATTAATTAGCAACGATCTTGAGATGCTGATTTCGTAATGAGGGCGTATCAAATGATTACGCACTTGAGTTTGTCGTTGAGTAACGTTTATTAATACGGGCCTTAGTCCTCAATGGTGACTTCGCATCTGTAACCTTCTTGTTTTAAATTGGCTGCATATGTCTAATAGACTGCAGTAGTCGCTTGCCCTCATAAAATTTCATCCAGTAAATAAAATTTCATTCATTTGATAATTCTAAAATATAAAATATGCAAAAATACCTATGACAAACAGTGAGCCTCCATCAGGCAAATACTTCCCAGCGACAAAGTCAATAAACTCTTCAGTTTCCGCAACCTCTGGGTGTAAGTCTAAGATGTCTGTCATAGCATCTTCCGATGCACACACTAGGTGTAGTTTCCCAATAAGAGGTTCTGTTGGTACCTGTTAAAGATATTAATTGAAATTTAAAAAACTTAAATGTGATAAATATATAAAACAATTATTAATTAATAGAATCAGGCATTACTTTGGAAAAAAGTAAATATTTACAACTTTAAAACAATTATTTTCAAGCTTGCACATTAAGCAACAGTGAATAACCACATTTAATTACATAGGTCACTTTTTTCTGTGCGGGAGAAGATACTTCAGTGTTATAGAGTTATATAACTGACAGTCACATAATATTACCTGTTCAAACTTTTTAATAGTTATGAAATTTAATAGCGTATATAAAATGGTGGTGTAAAAATATCCAATATCTCATATCATCCCGTGGGTGTCGTAAGAGGCGACAGAGGAAACAAATCAGGAGATGGGCAGCAGCATTTTCCTAATAATGACTAGAAATAAAAAACTGCAGTTGCCAACCCGCTTGCCAAGCGTGGCAACTGTGGCAAATATCCCCCCTATGAGGCAAACTATGGGGGAGGCCTATGTTCTGCAGTGGATATTAATAGGCTGTAATGGTATATAAAATAAGTGTAAGAAATATTTTAGATTTGGGATAGCTCAATTTGTTAGCTCCACACTAACAAACTTGATGAAGGAATGGTATAATTTTTAACTGGCCTAAACTTTGATACTCACTTTAAAATTTTATTTCTAGGATGTTATCTTATAAACCCGATAAATCTTAAGTACTGCCAAAAATAAAAAATAAACATGTATGTCCTAATCTTATTCCAAATAATTGATATGATATGCTTAGTACCAATTCAATTTTTTTTAATTAAGAAAAATTATGGTTTGGAGGGAATGTCAGTTTAGGTTTCTGTAGTTTTTATGCCACTATGACTTAATAGTTAATCAAAATTTAATATTGGTCATTGATACTGAAATAAAAGAGAATCTTGATTTACATAGAAATGTGTTGGCTTTGGATATAAGAAAATAGTTTATAAAATAGCAACTGTTTCACCAGTAGAACTTATTAATTATTAATTTTCCTATCGAGAGCAATTTAAAATATCCTACTAATATTATAAATGTGAAAGTTTGTGAGGATATATGGATGTTTGTTACTCTTTCACGCAAAAACTACTGAATGGATTTTAATGAAACTTTACAATAATATAGCTCATACATCAGAATAACACATAAGCTATAATTCATAAAAATATTGTGTAAATTGGCCAAAATATAACGATAAATGTTAAGTAAGTCTGAAAAAATCTATCATCTGCAAGCTATTTTGGTGTGAACACGCATCACGCTAAAACCTGTGAACCGATTTGGATGGGACTTTCACTGGTAGATAGCAGATGTTATAAGGAGTAACATAAGCTACTTTTATGTTAGGATTCCGCGCAAAAAAATCCACACGGGCGAAGTCGCAGGGAAATGCTAGTAGAGCCATATTTGAGAAATTACATTACAAAAACTAAGAAAAATATATTTTACTTATTTATATTAGATATGTTTTAAAGCTTACGATTATCATATTATTACCAGACTGCCAAGGTCCACTCCTGGACACAGTCTTCTTCTTAGGCGCGACACGATTTATTATTAAAGGATATTATCATATGTGGCTTGGATTCAGCAGTAAGCTTAAATATGAAGATTTGAATATGATAATAACATAGGTCATGAATAATATTAAATAGTAGCTCAAAGACAAATAGTCGGCAGCAAAAACAATAAATTAAAATAAAATGCTTGCCTTAGAAAACACGGCATTTTTCACGGCAACAGGTACGTTATATTCTGGTTCATCACTAATAGGCAGTTCGGCATAAGTTGGAGGATAACGAAACTTCCACTGCTTTAGATCTCGTATCAGTTTTCTGTCACGGTCAACCATAATAAATCTCTTAACCTTTAACAATGAAACACAAATTGCACTACTCATGAGCAGAGGCGTTTATAAGTAATTTAATAACTAGAGTAGACCAATAATCATGAAAAACTATTCTGACAAGTAATCCTTTCTTGTAGAAATAGGAATCACAACATCATAAGGCGAATTACTCCTACGTTAGTATCTACTTCTTACTATTTTATGGATTTGTGCAAAAACCTAATATCACTAAATTACGTTGGTTTAACGTTTGCTTTTAACACTTTATTTAACGTTTCTATTACGATAACTTTGTGCAACTTTGTTGCTGTGTGGTGTTTTTATTTACTTCTGCTTTTGTCAAGTTTGTATTCTATGCTCGAAGGACATTTTTGACAAATGACTTTGAGTAGTGATCTCTTTGGTAGTGACATTATATATTATCATAGACTTAGAATATACTATTCTAAGTCTATGTATATTACTTTGATAGTATACAGCCTAGACTAGGCATGCGTCAGATATATCAAAACGAATCTAAAATCCGATTTCAAACACAAATCGAATCGTATCGATTTCTCAAACTAGATAATCCGATTTCAAAAATCGACCTAACTAAGCTACAATCTTACGATCTGTACCAACAAACGAATCCAAATCGACAAAAAAATCGAAATCGACAATATCCAAATCCAAACGCAAACTGATGAAACTGAAATCCGTTTTCTCAATTTCTCTCTTTTTAACCAAACACGACATAGCGGAATGAAAAGGATGCCGTGAATATTGCGATTCGGATTTCGGTTTGTCGGCTATGGAAGTCTATTGAAATATGCGATCAATATTATCCATACTGCTAAATACTTGAAGTCTATATTTGCTTTACGAGATTATGCGTTGATGAATTTTTGGTTCCGTGTTTGGGTGTTTGCTTACTAGAACCTTTGAAATATGCGATCAATTTCGTTCTTATTATTAAGTTGTTAAAGCTTATATTGGCGAGGTTGTGTGATGATTTATTTTGGTTTTTGGTTTAGTGTTTGTTTACTAGAAATAATCTTTTGTTTTCATGTTGTTTTCGTTTAGATGCAAATTTGACCTTGGTCACAAGTGCGCGCGTGCCGGTCAATCGTATCAGTGAATTACAGGATATTTACTGATGTTTATTGTCTGTTTGTTTAATAGAGTTTAGAGTATAAAATAAAATAAGTTAACTAACTGAATTGTGTATGAATATAACATTTAAATATTTTTGATTTTGACTATCAAGTTTTTTTCTTTGGATTTTGTTTGAACTGTTTTGATTTTCAAAATACCGCAAAAACCAAGTGAAGTATGGACTCATATAAAAAAAAAGAAAATGCTTCTCGTGTTGCAGTGTGTAAATATTGTAGTCAAAATATATCATATAAATCTACAACGGGTAATCTAGAAGCTCATTTAAAACGATCTCACGCTTAAATTTATTTGGGCCAAAAGACAAGTACCGATTTTAAAAATAAAAATAAAATATATTAGGAAAACATTTTAAATATGCCGATTTTAAAATACGCCGGAAAAGTTTTAATTTCAAACAAAACTTTTCTGCTAGTCCAAAGACTAGATTGAAACATAAAGGATAATCGCGCAAATCTGTATCTGTATTACATTCGCGTTTGCCGTTTTGTTAACTTATAAAAGGAAATCTAAATAAGCAAACGAATTGGCGTGGCTAAGCGCTACCGAAATCGAATTTTTAAAAACGGATTTTGAAATCGATTTTGAAATCTGAAATCGGATAAATATCGGTTTGCGTTCAAATCCAAAAACGCTCATGACTAGCCTTGACAGATATGTACACAGATCTCTATATATGGACTGGCTATACACCGTGACATAATGAGGCGATTTGATTTTCGCCATTTTGACGCTGAGAGCAGAAGTGAACGTCCACGGAACTAATAATGGAGATAAGACAGTGTGACAAAATATATCGATAAAATTTTTATACTCAGGCCTACCCGTAACGTCCATTCTATTTATGTATCATATTAATAAATGTATCAATTAATACCTAGGCCTTAGACGCAAGCTTTTTACCTTATATAAAACCTGCTGCGACGCTGCGTTGGTCTATCTATGTTTTTATTCGTAACTACAGAACGGATTTTGTTGCGGGTTTCAAATCAGGAAATGCCTACGCATACCTGCTTCGCACCTACTAAAACCTCATGGTGTTCCACCTCCGCCACACATTGGCAAGGCCACGGAAACGCTTTCAAACACATCAGCGGTCCCACCAGCAAGGACCCCTCCTTAGTTGAGGACTTCTCTTCCCCCTTTTCCTTCTCAGAAAAGGCGCACCAGCAACACAAGGCGCACTGCCCTTCGCGGCCTCTTACTCCACCTGCACAACGGACTCGCCGAGCCCGATATGTGGAGGCCATGGAGCCAGGAAAAAAGAGCACTCGGAAGCACCCAGTGGTACAGAGAGGACTCTCCTGTAGCCGCAGCCCACTAATAACAGTACAGAGAGGACTTTCCTCTAGCCGCAGCCCACTAACACACATCCAAGGGCTCGACAAACCCACTCAGAGTGGCCACCTTGGGCCAGCCCTCCACTGCGGGCCAACCATGTGAGTCGCCCTACGTTTACCATGGGTTACCAAGCCACGGCTACAACCCCCCCACCCCCCACCCCTAAACTCACGCAAACTCACTAAGGACATTAATAATTTTGCAGTCCCAATATAAATTTATTCCCTTGATATAATAAATTGGTCACATTTAAACAGATTTAACAAATTTACGTCTTGTAAACACAAAGTCATCATCAGGCGACCTTTCTACACTTGGCTATGGCCTTTGAGTCTGGGGGAAAACAAGGAGAGAAGAAAAAAAATCATTCGAAATAATAATCTAATACTTTTGTACTTACTGGTATTGGTACTACCAGAAAATATTGTGGGTTATACTGCACTTTTTCAAAGGGGTGCCTTTCTCATGTCCAATAAAACAGTCGTATGTCAAGTGTTTAGAACAAAGATAATCATTTTGTTTGGGACGCCAATTCCCAATTTTTGTGCTTTTTAGCCATAATTTTAGTCTAGGTTAAGTTGGAAACCTGTTAATTAATAAACATTTGATAATTATCTGTTGTCGGCGACTTTGGGTGTTAACAGATATGGGTAGAAAAGAACATCGATAAGTATTATAGACAAGGAACTCAACAACCCTATTGAATTTTATTGTTTATCAAAACTCAGTAATATAAAGCCAAACATGTTGGTAATTACAATAATAAAATTAGTAGGTAACAAATTTTTAAGTGCCTATATTATCAAATAGTTTTAATTTGTTTAATATTAGCTGTAAATTCACTTACTTGTGGAATGTTATCCCACTTTCCTTTTGGTAACGAGTTTTACATACTAAGCTCACTCATTATTACTAAAAATAATTCTTATTATGTAACTAAAATCAAATTAATCAAACCACATAAAATACTTTCATTTTTTAGTTTAAAAGTTCAAAATACAGAGATACGATTTAAATAACACAACAGACTTTGGCATATTATGTCAATTTTAGTTCCAGGTACGGACAATGAGGGCGCTTCAAATCGGCGTAAGCATTTTGTATGGTATAGCCACTCCAGCGTACTTGTATATATAGAGGTCAGTGGATATGTATGTTATTTTATTGACTAATTTCAATTACTAACGTAATTATTCTACCCTAAATGCTGAAGAGGGTCACAATGCGAAACTTTAGGGAGATTTCGATAATAAATTAACCCAACAAATAGTTAATGACGATATTCTAGTACCGTCCAAGCGGATTAAAATCTTTGTGAATTGTAGCACCATCGTTATACTAACATTTGTAACATTGTTTTCACTAATAGTTTGCATGTACAGACATTTGATTCACAACATTGCATCGATTTTACATATCAAAATCCACTTCAACCACACATAATAATAATAATAATCGTCCGCCGGTTTCTCTCCTTTCCCTAACCCTCGGCCGTTTGGTCTCCCTGCCGAGGGTTTCCATCTGGTTGGGTTTTATTTATTTATTTATTTATGTTAGTATATTAAATATATATTTATGTTTATTTATTATTTCCTTTAAAATATTTATTCAGCCCAACCAGATGAGAATACTATATAATAATAATAATAAGGCGTAGGAAGTGACGACCCCATCGCCCGCTGACGTAACAGTTATGACAAAACTGCTACGTCGGCGCAGTCAGTCAGCACCTGCCAAGAGGTGTGAGCGCCGTGCCTCGGCAGAATTGAGGGTGCAAAAGCCCGTTTGTGCTTACGGCCACACTATTAAACGGTGCCGGGCCTGGGCGTCTCCCGTTAATTGACGCCCATTTTTATGGATGATGGACAAGAATAGAAAGCGCATAGGGCCGCTGCCTGGGGGTCGCCGGGGCGCGTCTGGAGCTGGCGCTGGACGCGACAGCATGCGGGCCGCCAGCCGAGCGCGAGGTACTGCACGACCACCTAGCAGTCCCTCGCATCCATCATCCCCACCAGATGGCTTGGTGTCGGCAGGGTCCTCTCGGACTCGGCAAGCGGCACCCGCCGCTGGTGGAGTACGCCGCATGCGTTGGACAAAATATATGAACATAAACGCATTGCGGGCGTACTATAGGGCGAAAGGGGAAGAAACTGGAGGAACAGCGTATCGGGCTCGTATGCACCGCTTTTTTGCTGAGCTGGAGCCGTCTGTTCCCGTCACGGAGCAAAACCTGGCAGACCGAGTTCGGTACATCATACGCTCGAAAATATTTGATGATGCCGAACTCGAACGACTACGGCGTGAGGCTATTCCCTCATCGAATGAGCCAGCTATAGCTGGGGATGCGGCTCCTAAGGCCATAGACCAGCAGCCATATGTGGAAGCCGCCATGGATCTTCCCGCTTTGGTTGATTCAGGCGATGATGGAATGGTCACCCAAGAACTAGAGCAGATGAGGAGTAAATTGGAGGAGGCGATTGTGGAAACGCGCTGTACGCCTCTCGAAAATCGACCGCGACTCCCACGCATAACCCTAAGCAAGCGGAATCGGGATGTCGTGACGGCCTTGAACCCATTGCTGGCAACCTTTTGGAAAGCAGCCGGGACCTTTGCGATACGGACTCAATACTTTGGCGCCGCATTGGCAGTTTGCCGTATTGTTGGTGCCAAACTTCCCACGTCTGGACGTGCTACTGGGCAAAGTAGCGCTATCCCAGCCTGGCGAAGAAGGATTGAGGACCGTATCGCAAAGGCAAGGGCCTCATCGGCAGACTGATAAGCTTCAGGTCGGCAATAATAGGCCGAATTGTGCGCACCGTCAGGATGGCGTTTGCTGGGACAAATATCAGTTTGTCTCAGCCGGATATAACGCAAAAACTGACGGAGCGCATAGACGATCTGAAGCAGAATCGCTGCTTGGGGAAGCGGATTCGGCGATATACCGAGAGGTCTACACGGTTCAACCAGAATCGTCTCGTCCAGAGTGATCAGAAAAGGCTCTATGAATCACTGGAGCGGCCGATGGTACGTGGAACGGGCTCAGCACCGAATCAGGCCGACACTATCGCATTCTGGCGCGGCCTGTGGTCAGAGCCCGTAAACCACAGCGAGGGCCCTTGACGGAAGTTGTGGCGAGTCAGTGTGCGAGTGTTACGCCCATGGACCCCGTCATCATAACGCCGGATGACGTAGCTGAGGCGGTCCGTAGGGCCCCGAACTGGAAAAGTCCGGGACTCGACGGACTGCATCACTACTGGCTGAAGGGGTTCGTGGTGTGTCACGCTGTGCTCGCCTGAAAGTTTCAAGAGGCTCGACCAAAAGTCACCCCGAGTCTCTTCACTACTGGGATCACTCATTTGGTTCCTAAAGACCGATTCCACAGACCCGAGCAAATACCGCCCCATAACCTGTCTACCTACCATATACAAGACACTAACATCCATTTTGAGCGCGAGAATCACTCGTCACCTGAACGCAAATCAGGTGATGTCGCGCGCTCAAAATGGATGTCGGGGCGGTGGTCGGAACCAAGAACCACTTCTCATTGACGCGGTCATTGGCAAGGTGGTTAAACGTAACTGTCGGAACCTCTACGCCACCTGGATAGACTACAAAAGGCATTCGACTCGGTGCCTCATACATGGCTTAAGAGGGTCCTCGAGCTGTACAAGGTTGACTGTACAGTTCGAGACTTCCTCGGCAGTGTATGGGGCAGTGGAGTACGATCCTTGTCATCTAGGCGAGCGGATGACGGCTGCGGAGATCCACATAAGGATAAGAAGGGTATCTTCCAGGGCGATTGTTTGAGTCCAATCTGGTTTTGCCTCTCCTGAACCCTCTCAGTACCTTACTGGAGGACCTGGGAGGATTTCAGCTTCGGAAAGGAGGTACAAAAGTGACCCACCTTTTCTATATGGATGATCTCAAATTATTCGCCTCCAGTCGCTCCCATCTTATGAAATTGCTGAACATCACTTGTGAGTTTAGTAATTCTATTAGAATGGAGCTGGGACGGATAAGTGTGCGGTCCTCCATGTTGAAAGGAGAAGGTTGTTAACTCTGAGGGCATAGACTTATCTATGCCCATCAACATAAGGACCCTTTCTGAGGCTGAAACATACCGATACCTGGGTATGTCACAGAACATCGGTATCGATGAGGCGGGTATGAAGCAGTCAGTTTGCGATATGTTTTATGCACGCTTGACCAAAGTGCTTAACAGCCTTTTGTCCAGTGTGAATAAGACACACGCATATAACGGTTGGGTCATGCCTGTTCTCATATATACCTTTGGCATACTTAGGTGGACTCAAACTGAACTTAACGCCCTGGATAGAAAAGTCCGCACTACTATGACCTCCCATAGGATGCATCACCCGAGATCGTCGATTATGAGGCTGTACTTGCCGCGGAAACATGGTGGGCGTGGCTTTTAAGCGCTGAGAATTTTGATGGAAAAGCTCAATAACTGATTTTTTTGCCCGACCCGGGATTCGAACCCAGGACCTCATGATCAGCAGTCGCATTACTACAACCACTAGACCAACGAGGCAGTCATACCACACATATAAACACACCGAAGAAGCAGCTAAACGACGGCGGTCAAGTTCCGCCAAAACTCGTGACGGTTATAATTTATCATTCCATTTTTGTAGATTGTTTAGAGTCAAAGGGATTTAGTACCTATGCCCATATAGCCTAGTCTGACTGGAGTGTATTCTATTTTACTATCACCACTTTTTAGGTACTTATATTTCAACTATATATTTCAGATAACGTTCCGATTTTGTAAGAATAAGAACTTTTAAATAATTTTAGAAGTAAACTAGGCGAGAGCAATAGTGTGATTTTTTGTGACTGGTAACAAAGATCGTTATAAATAATAGTCACTACGTTTTATGCTATGGGAATCGCGGGTGCCTTCGTTTTGACCTTCGACGTTTACCTTTATAAATATGTAAATGTATTTTTTATAAACATACATATAACATAAACACTCACGCCTGTCACCCAGAGGGGTAGGCAGAGACGACGGACTTCCATTTGGCAAGGTCCTGACAGACTTCTCTCACCTCCTTTACATCCATATATCTACGCATACACGCTCGTCGGTTAAGGGTACTCCTAATCTGGCCCATTTTCAATATATCGCCAATTTGGTCGATAAACCTTCGTCTAGGGCGTCCTCTCCCGACTCTTCCGTTCACTTCTGCAGCATAAATTTGCTTTGTCACTCTTTCCTCGTTCATTCTTTCTACATGACCAAACCACCGAAGCATTCCTTTCTTAATCCTGGTCACAACGACATCTTGCAAACCACACTTTTCTCTTATCACACTATTTCTCACCCTGTCATTCAGATTCAGCCCTAGCATACTCCTTAATGACCGCATTTCTACAGCATTTATTCTACTCTCATGCTTCTTCTGCCACACCCAGCTTTCACTACCATACATTAAAGTAGGGACTAACACAGCATTATGAATTACCAAACGTGCCTTTTTTGACACATTCTGACTTTTCACAATAGCATGTAGAGCCCCATTCACTCTATTTCCTGCGTTCACTCGTCGTTCTATATCCTTATCATATCTACCATCCCTGCTAAATAAACAACCCAAATATACAAACTCATCCACTTGCTCAATCATCTCCCTTCTATTCTTATTTCACATAACGTTTTACTTACTTCTCTTTCAAAACCATCACTTTCGTCTTACTTGCGTTCACTTTCATACCCCTTTCTTTTAACGACCAGTTCATTAAACTAACCATCATTTACAACTCGGCCGCCAACGATGCAAATATGACTTGATCATCGGCGTACAAAAGGCATTTGACGGTTAACTCACCCATTCTCAACCCACATTCTTCAACCTTCAAAGTTTACAAACAACTGTCCATAAATAGGTTAAACAACCACGGGAAGCTACACAGCCCTGTCTGACACCTTTGAATGCCAAACCAGTCCGAATAGACCCCATTGATCCTGACACAAGCACTAGAGTCCCTATAAAGAGACCTTAATGCCTGTATCAAACCAGCGCTCAAACCAAATGAGTTAAGTGTTTGCCATAACACATTCCTGTCCACTCTATCATAAGCCTTTTCCAAGTCCATGAACGCACAAAAAACTTTCTGGTTTTTGGCCAAAAACTTCTCCGCAATCATGCGCATGGAAAAGACTTGATCCGTACACCCATCCCCTTTCTAAATCCAGCTTGCACATCCCAAATTTTTCCATCAGTTTCTTCCATAACTCTTTCAATTAACACCTTAGCATACAGTTTACCCACAATGCTAAGCAAGCTAATGCCACGGTAGTTTTTACAGTCCTGCTGTGACCCTTTTCCCTTATATATTGGGACTATAAAGGCTTTGCACGAGTCTTCCGGTACTGCTTCAGTTCCCAACATAAATTAAACAAGGTGTACAGCAGGCCTGCCACCACTCCCACTCCAGCATTTCGAGTGATACTCATCATATCCGGCTGCCTTACCTGCTTTCATGCTTTTCATTTATTCATTATTTCATTATTTCATCTACACTTATCTCCCTACCTCTCTCCACTTCTTTCGGAATTTCTATTTCACTATTAATATAATTACTAGACTCTTCACTCATAAACACGCTTTCAAAGTATTCCTTCCATCTCTTTAAATTAGAAACTTCATCATTCAGCATACAGCCATTCTCGTCTGTATAGCATTAATTCTAGGCTGTATTGAATTTCCACTGGCAGTTCTTACGAGTTTCCAGAACATTTTAATATTTGCCTGGAAGTTATCAGATATCCTTCTATCATTCTTATCCGTTCTTTCTTGCTTTTCCTTTCAACAACTTTTTACTCTCTTATTTATACGTCTAAAGTCTACCTTTTTTCTTTCAATCTCATCAATCATACCGCTAGAATTACCTACCAGCTTTGGTTGCTAGTAAATCTAGCCATGCTCTCTTCTTTGCTTCAACTTCCATCCGTACCTCATCAACCCACCACAACGTATTATTTTTCCTTTCATTCGTTCTCTTACTTACACCACATACTTCGGTGGCTGCATCCACCAAACCTTTCTTGACATTATACCACACAGTCCCCAAGTCTAAATCATTCATTCACAATTCATCCATGTCACTTATATTTTCTCTCAGTCTACATTTTAACTTCTCCTTCACACCTTCATCTTGTAACCTCTCTAATCTTATACGCTGTAACGCAGTGGTAGACACAGATGTCCGATGCCACCAACTCTTGAATAGACCATTAATTCGGCATAAGACCAAGTAATGATCCGTCCCTACGTTGAACCCCCGGTAAAGCCTTGTATCTACCACTGCGCTCCTCATTCTTTCATCCACAATTATGAAATCTATCATGCTTCTATCATCACCTCTTTCCCATGTATACATGTGAATCCTCTTATGGCGAAAGAAAGTGTTCGTCACAAAAGATTCTTTTCCACACATACGGTGAGGAGGTCTTCACCATTCTCATTTACACTTTCATCGCCAAACGTTCCTAATATCCTTTCATAACCAGACCTCTTCACCCCAACCCTTTCATTAAAATCTTCTGACATAACAATATTTTCATTTTCCTTACATTTCATCAACACCATCCTTACCATGTCCCAAAACTGCTCTCGGATATAAGTGGGCTTAGACATGTCTGGGGCGTACACCCATGGCACAAACAACTTCTTTAAGCCCACTTTCATTCGTATCCATAGCAGCCTTGGGCTTACACATTCATACTCTTTCACACATTGACCCATTCTTTCAGAAAGGTTGACACCGACTCCTGGCATGCCCGCTCGTTCTCGTCTACACCAGACCAGCAAGCGGTATACATGCCATGTGCAGTGGCATCCTTTCCTTTCGTTTCGTCTCATTTACATAACACATCTATTCCTCTATCATTCATCATTTCGCATACTTCATCCATCTTATCATTCATTGCCAATATCAATTATTAGGTTTTTCTGTCAAGAAATTTTTAGTGGCAACCCGGAGTCAGGAAGTTGGCAGTGTTCACCCTTGTCTCTGATCTCTCTCCAGTTGTGTCGGATTTCCGTTCGAATTTCCCATCGGACTATAATGATGAAGGAACAGTGATTGAACCTGTGCTTGTGCACACACTTCGAGCACTATAATCCTATTCTGCGCAGATGGCTAGTCTCCGTTGAGACTGGCCGCCTTGACCGAAATTCGGCCTTAAGGACATTATTATAATTATAAGCCTTTCAGTCCGCCCAAACACAATGAGCATCACCGATATGTTAAAATATTACTTTAGAATATATTTAATATCATTATTATCAGATATTAGAACATGAATCTCGCGGGTCAGTATGTTGCCAGGTGTTTTACGGCTGAAACATTTCCTTGCAATAACTTGGATAGAGTTGAACAATCGGCCCACGGTATACGAGGAGGAATGTAATTGTGCAATCTGTGATTAAATATTTATCAGAATCATTAAAAATTATCTATATTGCAACTTGGATTAGTGACTCAATTTCTTCATCAGCTTAAAAATATTTTTTTAGCACTTTAGAAGAACAATTAAATTTTAGGTCAAGAAGAGAAAGCTCCTGCTGCTATTGGATATGTGCAACCAAACCGAGACTGAACTGAATTATTATTACTAACTTTATTACGGATTAATAAGCTGAAGTGGCAATGGGCCTGCCATACAGGATTATTTTTCAAAGAGTAACCAAATTTTAAACTTAAGTTCAAATATATAAATAATGATATACCGTTATTGTCGTTTTTGAAAAATACGAGTAAATAAGGCTTCTAATTTTATTTGAAATTATCCCAAATTAAATGTGATTTATGGGCAACAACGTTTTTGCCAACCGATCGACCCTTACGAATGTGTGCGTGCGCACGTAAAATCAGTTAAAATAATGAATTACCACGCGTTTTGAATTTAAAAGATAAAAAGGAAAGAATGTTTGAGATTTTTCTTAATTAATTTTTTTGCACCATTTGCCTATATTACTTATTCTGTACCTTCTCTGAAAATTTAGTTAATGCAAAATAACCTTGTACCGGTCGACAAAGTATAGAGTGGCCCTCCACTAGATAGAGTGACGACCCAGAAGACATGCAGGAAGTCGATGGATGCATGTGGCTTAGAAACGTGCTTTGTTGCGTTCCTTGGCGGGGCCTATGTTCAGAAGTGGGCTTTTGAAGGGCTGTAATGATGATGATGATGATGATAAACTTTATTATTTAATTTTTTAAACACTTAGTAACTATAAGCCATTGAAGATCTGTTCGAGCCATGTGATCTAGAAATTTTGAATGATGATGATAACGTGGAGAATATCCCTAAGGATGTAGTTTCTGATGATTCTCGGGATGACACACGAGTGACTTCTTTGAAGTTTTCTAGGAAAGAAGACAATGAAAAATAGAAGATGTTTCATGGTATATCCACTTTACTCCAAAGAGCCGTCCTCGCCACAAATTCCCCCGTGAAAACCCATGAATAAAACTATATGCTACGAAAGTGTAACATTTTAGTTTTTTCATAAGCTCATAGAATAAGTACAAGAGCAACACGAGCGACAAGCGAACCAGAAGGGAATAGCTATAGCGTTTTTCCCGATACAGAACTGTCTGTCATTTTTTGCGGGTGGAAATCTGCCCACACAAAAACAATCGTCTGTCACCACGAAAATCATACATAACATTTAAAAAAATAAACTAACAATTTTACACACATGTGATACATTATAACAATATCGCTCGGTGACAGCGACAACTCTGATACAGACTCTCATCAGTTGCTCGACTGATCTGCATATTGTATTAGGGCCTGACTGCCTGTGTTGGTAAACAAATCTGAAACAACACCACCGTTATTACTGTAATTTTTAAGTTTAAAGAGACGGAAATGGCTACTCCCCTCCGGTTCGTCGGTGGCCAGTGTTGCTCTTTGAATAATTATATTAATATGAATTGCAGAATATTGTAAATATTAAACTCTTTGTTGTTATTTACTATTTATTTATCGTTGATTTTAATGTATGTAAATAAAATATTTCTTGGTAACAGAATTTTTTATCATCAACTAGAACAACTAATTTTCAAGGCATAAGCCCACTGCGGAGGTTGCGCTGAAAAGCCACGTCTCTCAGCCTCTGGTTGAACGACGTAAGGATTACGCATCACATCTAACAGGAATCTTACCTGAACAGACAAATTTTACAAAAGAAAGCTTAATTCTAATATCAATATTAATTGCTTTTAATTAACAACAAAAAATAAAAATATAGAAATGTATTTGAACAATAATTTCCTTGGTTTTTTATTTCGAATCTACGCAACCCTTGAATTCCATAATAGAAAATAGGCCTTATCAAGAATATACATTTTCCATTTCTTACATTTATAATACATCTTCTCCTTAATTAGAGGAACTTAGGTTCAGCATTTTCAAATAAAGCGTGTTAAAAACGACCAAATCTTCTAGTACGTAGTACATTTTATGTCAATGGATAAATTCCATTTTTATTGAAGTAAGAATGACAGACGAACACACAGAATAACTTTTGATAAATGTTTACTGTAACCTATAAGCACCTGCTATCTATCATTGAATAAGAATCAAGATGCGTTGTTACTTTCGAAGACTGTTACCAGTAAAAAGGGTGTACAGTTTTCGTCAATCAACTTGCCAAACAGCAGTATTATGCTGCTATTTCATACTGGTATTGTGTGCAAGCATGTTCCCCTGTTCAACCGACCCGTTCGTGCTGTAGCCATAATACATAATTTGCCGGTAGCCGGAGCTCTCTTCTTATGTTAGCAGGGAATAGAAGCCACAGGAGATGATGATATTTGGAGAAGTTGTTACATCCGTAGAGCAGGTAGAAGATAGCAAAGCGAATAATCTCGTATCAGTTATGCTGTTCTCTGACATTAGTCTGTGGTATTTAGACTCAGTATATTTGGTTGACAAGCTGCCTTGCGGTAGCGGTATAAGAGAATCATTCATCCCGTGGCTGTTGAAATATAAGGCGATTATAGAAAATTCTAGAAAATCTAATGGCTTCCGTTAGATGAAGGTATAACCCTATCAATTATGGCAAACGCAAAACAAGCAGATAATAAATATATTATGATCAATCTAAATAAGCAGATAATACATAGTAATAGTGAATGGTGTTGGTAAGAGTGTACCCGCGTGCAAATGACGTTGGTATTTAGAGAAATGATAGTAATTTCTCGTTTAATCCTCGTTGCTCCATTCTTTTTTTAAAAAACGTTACCGCTACACTAGGATTTTCTCCTGTATCGTGGAGGCAGCTTATAAACATAAATTGCACAAGGACAAACATCCAGACCCGGAACAATTATTTGTAGGCCATAGAAATACTTGTTCCGTGCGGGATTCAAACCCGCTGCCCCTAACGCAGTAACTCATAGCTAAGCCACTGCGCCACGGAGCCGTCAAATTCTAAATCATTGTACGATTCACTTATTCGATTTATGTAAGTCTTAGCGCTTAGGGTAAGAATATTTAAAATATAAACAGCGCACTAACTTTCCCAAAATCATTCATTTCAGCATCCTGTATAGCTTCATGCAGCAGCCAATTACGCGGCACGTATACTGGGTTAACGTTTAGCATGCGTCTGCGACGTTCATCCTCGAACGTACCTAAAGAGCCTGCATCTACTGAAAAAGTTGGACACAAATACAAATAGTTAATTACTTTAACTTAGACTAATACCACAAACAGTCCACCCGACGGTAAGTGGATGCTGATGCGTTGTCACCCCAAGGTGGAATGCCTCGTTTACACACAACTTACACACGAAACACAGCAGCATTAAGCTGCTATTTAAGGCTGGTATTCTGTGAGAGCGTGGTCCTACCCCGGTCGAGTCGACCCATTCGTGCTACAACCATAATATAGCTGCAGCGTGGCTCTACCACGTAAAAACACATAGTAGAAATAAACGACTTAAATTATAAAATAAAAAAAACTCTAAAATAAAATAAAAAATTGTAAAAAAAAACATGTGTGCAGTTCACACGCGGTAGAAGTGAAACCTTCAAATGAAATGAAATATAAAATAAAAACATTTCACGGCAAATGATTTATTTAATAAGATAATTTTCAACCACAATTGCGGCATAACATTTAAGACTAAAGGTTAATTTTATAGCAAATAAATGTTACGATTCTTATTTTTATACTTAATTAATGGTAATAAATCAAAATAATATTTTCTTTCGAATTTATGTTTTTTGTAATAGCGCCATCTATTTCATTCATAGGTAAAGTCATTTTATCGAACAAAAATTGATTGATTCTCAAAGTGGTACTTAGAATAGACGCTAGATGGCAGAATCACGAATAATTTAATATAAATCGGAAAGCTATGAAATCTTGGATTGTTATGAATGAATTGGATATGATAATTTTATTCAATATGTTTAATTTTATATCTTTAATAAATTTGTTAATTTTTTAACTGTTTATTTTAATGGTTAAAATGTATTAACCATCTTCACTCACACAGATTGTACAAAGAAGAGACCGAAATAATAGGAAACACTATTTTTTTAAATACTAGCAATGATATTAACATTACTAAAATTCCTTTTAACCACTATCGGTAAGCTTCAAAATAATCGAATACCGGATTCGAAGCCACAACCTTTTGTGTTCGCGGTCCGCAGGCAATGGCAGGGCCATTAGGCTACTGTCGCTTACTACACTGTATTCTATCTCATTCTCACGCAGGCTAAATCTTATAGATGTATACGTTTGTCTATTTAGTGTCGCTTTTTCGTTTCATCCAGTTTCAAATCACAACGATGCTAAAGATGTTTTCACTTCAATAACATTAAAGATAGACATAAATAGTACAATTTGTCCATTTTATACCTTACTTATCTTCACGCACAATCCCTGACGGGTAGCCAGAGAGAACAGATCGCCAAGTGTCACGATCCTTACATATCTCTTTCGCTTCTTTCAGATTCATAATCTTCTTCATTAGCAATATTTCTACATACAATAGTGTTGTTTGATTTATTTCTCCCACTAATATAAACTTTAGGTATACAAAATGTTTTATCAAACTCTCGATAATTTGAGAAATATAAGTATTAACTACAACCCATTACATATTTGTTCTATAGTAATCGATTTTCTGATAGCTAAAAATAGCGATGTAGTGATCGCACTTAAATACTTTCGTTTCTTTACATCCAAAGTTTTCTACAGTAATTAAAATAATCTTATAATAGCTAACCAGCTTCTTTGTCCAGTCGTTCTCTATATTGGTCAAGCCAACAGCCCCATGAAGCGTGCGAGGATAGTCGCTTCAGGGACCATTTCTGCTCCAATTTTATTTCGCTTACCATTTCGCTTGGTTCCAGCTGAAAGTAGAATAATGTTTTAATTCAAAAATCCAAGAGTTATTATAGAGAACATTATAACCTACCCTTATAACTGTTGAAGAAGGCACTGATTTTAAATGTTAACGTAGATATTTTACAGCACTATTTGCAGAAACAGAAACAGAAACAGAAACTTTTTATTCAATATAGATTATAAATAATACTTATTGAAAGTCACTCTTTTATTTAATTACCACTGGTTCGAAAAAAACCTCTGTCTTGGGAAGAACCAGCAAGAAACCCAGATATAGTTATAATATAGACTATGCCAGATTTTTCTTATGTAGCAGAGCCACACTGCAATTATGTTGCAGCTCGACCGGTCTAAGACCACGCTCCGCGGTATCCTGAACAATGAATTAAAATTCAAATGCGTTGTTAACCCTGAGGACTAAAATGGAATGTCTCGTTACCAGTCCAAATGGGGTCTCCAGTTCTCTACACTTTTCACACGAAACACAGCATTATTCTGCTATTTCCAGTTGTTTTTCTGTCCTACCACGTCGTGCTGAACCATTCATGCTGCAGCTGTGTATTGCTAGCATATAGGCTCAGAAACATAGGCTCTACCACCTAAGAAAATACGTTACAAATTCAAGAATTCATGACGCTCACAATTCCATAAAGACCGTGTAGTGGCGATATAAGCATATCCACTACCTCATATCGTGGGTGTCGTAAGAGGCGACAAAGGGAAACAAGCCAGGAGATGGGCAGCAGCGTCTTAATGAAAACAACTCAAAATTATAAAAAACTGCGGTTGCCAAACCGCCTGCCAAGCATGGCAACTATGGCAAAATACGCCTATCCCTACGAGGCAGTCTACGGGGGAGGCCTACGTCCCGCAGTGGACTTTTATAGTCTGTTATGAATGGATGGATGACAATTCCATGACAAAAAGGACAATTGCAACCGTTAGAAGGCAGCGGTGGCGGTACTTTCGCACAAGCAGTAGTACGAGTAAATGCACTTCTATGTGCCTATGTTAATGGTATAGAGAGCCAGTATGATTACATGCTGTAAGGCATTGCATCTTGGTCTTCGCCTCGGAGGTGACGAACACATCTGTATACTTCTTTGTTTGAAGTTAGCTGCAGATACCCATGAGCAGCAGAAGTCGCATACCAACAAATTCGACTGGACTGTAGTTCGTTTGTCACCTCATTTTTTTTTCAATGAAAAATATCTTATTGTAAGGTTCTGTTAATGTAATCAACAGTACATTTCTTTGTTTACTTCATTAAAAAATCACCACCAGTTTCAGTTAATGGGAATGAATCACAGATGAAAGTGAATACAAGTGGGTCCTCGTCTTAGAAAAAGTGCTAATATATTATGTTTTTTTTATATAATAAGAATGACAACAAGTACACAGTCCACCTGGTGGTAAGTGGAAGCTGTGGCCCATAGATATCTACATCCTCTACATCCTCGATTAAGAATCAAAATGCAGATGTGTTACCATCCCTGAGGACTAAGATGGAATGCTTCATTTCCAGTAAAAAGGGTCTCCGCTTGTCTAAACTCATCATACGAAACACAGCAGCATTGTGCTGCTATGTTTCGTATGATGCGATTTTTACGTTGGACATTCTGCGAGAGCGTGGTTCTTCCCCGGTCGAGCCGACTAATTCGCAGCTATAACCATAATATGAAGGGATGTTGCATCCCTTTACATTTTCCATCGCATCTACCACGGGGAGTGCTCTGAGGAATTGTTCGGATTAATTCCAGCCGCCAAATTTCACGAACGCACATCGCATTAAAACTCACTATACCATCCACACTAACTCGATGCTTGGCGGTCCAGCACTGTGCGTTTTACTAGGAGTTTTCTTCATCGTACAACCTCTCTGTGGAATTGTTTACCACCGGCGATTTTTCCTGACAGATATGACTTAGGGAGCTTCAAGAAAAGATCTTAGCTTAGAGTCACTTACCATCAGGTGAGCTGCATGCTAATTTGCCCCCCTCTTCTATAAAAAAAATATAGCTTCAGCATATCTCTACCGCGTTAAAATGTCAATTTGGAATCGTTAATGTTGAATATGTACAAGTATCTTTTGTGGAGAGAGAGCTTTGTTATGTATCGCTACCACGTAATGATTTACCTCAGAAAGTTGTCGAAACGTCAAGGTGAAGTCAGCGCCAGTTTGTTGCATCATGTCCAAAAGTTTCTCGACCAGCTGCTCGTCACCCCATCGCTCTTCTTTCAAACCGATTTTCATTAAAAACGTTTCTCTGCAATAATCGAATAATTTAATACCTATCATGTGTTCTATTGACATTTTCTTCGGAACGGAACGGAATTAGGATCAATTTTCCTTTGACCTATTTTCTCATAATGGTATTACTTGTTTTTGATTCAAATAAAAAAATCTCGATCGCCTAACGCCACGCGTAAAGCAGCCATGCTTTTTGTGTTTTACAGGATATATTTCAAATAGTGTGCGTAGGGATTACATGACTTAACTCACACCCTCTTCATTCCATCATCGGACCACCAGACGCACGGCTGGTCTCCAACCGTTTGTTGTTTCGAACCAAACGGCTTGCTTCGTCGTTCATAATGCGTACAGCAAATGATTTGCATAATTTACCAGCATCTGTCTTTCAATCCGATTATAATACAGATGTCTTCAAGGCAAGAGTGAATTGGCGTTTGTTTAACTAAATCACTACGCTAACAATCTTCGGCGGTATCACCACTTACCATCAAATGGGGTGACCAAGCACCGGCTTAGAATGAGTAGTTAAAAAAAATATTGCCAACCCATCCTGGTTGGTAATAAAACTTACAAGATTTTATTCTTGCAGTAGGAGTCTAAAGTCTTCAAAATATGCGACAAATGCACCTGCTGTGATGACGTCAAGAGAGGCTTTAATGCATTTGCCAACTGACCGATATTCCAAGTGACAATCTGTAAATCATTCAATTAACGAAATACGTAAAGATAACATAGCAATTCATTTTATCTAGGGATTTAAAATTATGATGTCTGGGTAATTATAGTGGTATATGCCCATTTTCGGCCTTTGTAAAACTGAATGGCGAATAGGGAAGGTGTACATATTATATAAATAAGACAGCTCCGTGGCGCAGTGGCTTAGCAATGAGTTGCAGCGCTGGGGGCCGCGGGTTCGAATACCGCACGGAACTAGTATTTGTATGGAATACGCATGGAATACGAATAATTGTTCCGGGTCTGGATGTTTGTCCTTGTGCAATTTATGTTTGTAAACTGCCTCCAAGATACAGGAGAAGATCCTAGTGTGGGGGTAACGTTTTTATAAAATAAAAGAAAAAAAAATTAAGTAAATAAATAAATATAAAAACACAAGATGATGACAGTTGAGGATAGGTATGATAGATACTACCCCACTAATATCCACTATTCCATATCATCCCGTGGGTGTAGTAAGAGGCGACAGAGGGAAATTGAAACCGGGAGATGGGCAGCAGCATCTTCCTGATAACTCAAAATAATAAAAAAACGTGGTTGACAACCCGCCTCCGTGGCAACTATGGCGAAATCCCTCTTATGAGGCAATCTAGGGGGAGGCCTTTTTTCAACAGTGGACTTTTATTATAGGCTGTAATGGAATGGAATGAATGACGGATACAATTAAGGACGGTAATTATGATAAGAAACATTAGAGCACCAAGTATTTAACTTTGAGTAGAGTTTTGAAGTAAAAAAGGGTCCAAGCACGTCGAATATACAGGGTTATTTTGCAATAATCGGCCAAATTTGAAGAGAAGGTTCAGAATAAGTAATATAGGCAAATGTTGAAGACAAATTAATTTAAAAAATCTCAAACATTCTGTCATTTTATCTTTTAAATTCAAAACGCGTTGTAATGCATTATTTTAACTGATTTTACTGCGCACTCACATATTCGTAAGGGTCGATCAGTAGGCAAAAACATTGTTGCCCATAAATCACATTTTTGGGATAATTTGAAACAAAAGTAGAAGCTTAGAGTATTTATAAGCAAGCTTGCTTATAAGTAATCTAAGAGTAGAAGCCTTATATACTCGTATTTTGAAAAGCTGCAATAACGGTATATCATTATTTATATATTTGAACTTAAGTTTAAAATTTGGCTACTCTTTGAAAAATAACCCTGTATAAAGGCAAGAAGTTCCACAAGCGTATTGCTGCAACCGAGAATGATTTATTGAAGGAGGATGAATGTGCTGGAATACGAAGCGAAAGACTGTTAGTGGAACGATCGTGAGAGGAGGAGATGAACTCAAAGCCGTCTCGAAGGTAAAGTGGAGTGGAGTGATGTGGCCACAGATGTTTTGATAAGAATACTTCTATTAACTACATTTTTTTTTCTGTATTTATTAAGTAAGTAATACGTTCTTTTTGGTAATTTTAAATACTTTGAGACTCGGCTGTTGAAACCAGGGACTGATTAAACAGTACACAGTTTCTTACAATACCTCCAAAAATACAACTAAATTTCCAATCAGTCATATAATATAGCTTAAGATCAGTTTTATTCACACATGGGCTGACGTCCAGTCTAGATAGAGACTTAATTTTTATTTTTATTTTATAAGTATAAGTACTGAATTAAGACACTAAAAAATAAGTCAGTGCTGTTTCATAAAAATTCGGCTTTACTACCCCTGTATAAATATGTATACACAGAGAAACTTGCTTGACCTAACTTAAACGTAACTGATACAACGCAATAATGAGATAATAGAATGTAAGTCCTCATTAATAGCTATAACTATACATCTATACATATAATACATCTGTAGTAAAATTATGTGTTCACGATTCACGCAAAAACTACTGGACAGATTTCCATGAAATTTTGTGTATAAACAATAAATGACCGTGTATAACATATAAGCAACTTTTTATCCGCTTACGGAAGAGTTAAAAAAAGGGTTATGTTTTCCTTTTTTTAGTTTATTGTCATTATGGCTACTGATGGTCCTATTAGTCCTAAAGAGGATTTAGCTATACGTATAATAAATCTATAGAGAAGTGTGTGTATGAAAATAAACTCATCGCGCCACCAACCAGAAAGGGCAGAATAACGTCTGCCGGGTCAGCTAGTTCATATAATAAATCTGTAGAAAAATTTTGTGTTCACGATTCACGCAAATACTAATGGACAGATTTCCCATGAAATTTTGTATGTAGACAATAATTGACCGTGTATAACATATAGGCAAGTTTTTATCCGCTTACGGAAGAGTAAAAAAAAAGAGATATGTTTTTCCTTTTTTTAGTTTTACTGTCATTATGGCTGCTGGTGGTTCTATTAATCCTAAAGAGGGTGTAGCTATACATATAACAAATCTATAGAAAAGAGTGTATGTGAAAATAAACTCATCGCCCCACCAACCAGAAAGGACAGAATAACATCTG
Organism: Parnassius orleans; assembly: GCA_029286625.1. Classification (NCBI taxonomy): domain Eukaryota; kingdom Metazoa; phylum Arthropoda; class Insecta; order Lepidoptera; family Papilionidae; genus Parnassius; species Parnassius orleans. The sequence continues at coordinate 7,951,303 of JAGSMP010000006.1, read as the reverse complement.
CCGGGCCAGCTAGTAACTAATAAGATTATCACATTATGTACTACATTCTGTCAATAAATAAAATTGAAAAAAAAATTGGACTAGAAAAATGTGCAAAAAGATTTAATTAGTATAAAATCACGCAAGTGACGTCGGCTTTGCTTGATACAGGGTCCTGAATTCATTTCCTCTGTTACGTAGTAAGTCTTATATTAATCTGTGCTTCACTAGTCTACTTTACTCAGGACAAAACAAAAACAATTATTTACGTCAGGCTGTTTAGCGAGAGCGTATCGTCCATCTCCGTCGCAACAGTTGGGCACAAATCCTCCATCGTAAGAGTCGACAAAACCAAATGGGCCGTAATCTAGTGTCAGACCAAGTAGACTCATATTGTCTGTATTCAAGAGGCCATGTGCGAAGCCCAACCCTGGAATAAATTTCATCTTAAACTATTGAAAACCATCCATGGTAAGCGTAATAAGCTATTTATCAAGAACTTTTTTGTTGTACTGCAATATATCAAGTAGAGATGGGACGGGTACCGTGTGGATCCGGTACCGAGCGTCCGCCAGTCGGCACGAACGCGCGAGGCGCGAACCGCTTGACTTGACCGTCAGTCGCGCCTAGGACAGTTATTATACTTTGGTCGCGCCCAAACAGGGAAGTGGAATGTACGTCTTTTCATGCTGGTAATTTTGCCGGTACCCGGCTACCGGCATAGCTTGCACCGGGTACTGGTTGCCGGGTACCCGGAAAAGTAGGATCCGGTGCATCTCTAATGTCAAGTCATATTCATATAGATTGAGCTATAAACATTTCGTTTATCCATCCTAGTGTAAGTCTCTAATCGAGAGGCACTAAACTCTTCGAAATATTTCTGTTATCTATGATAATCGATAATTCTTAATATTTGTTAGAAAGGGGGTACCTCAGCGGTGGTTGCATAAAAATTTGGTCAAGATCTGATGATGGGATCCATGAGAGAATTTTCAAACTCTTCAATTTGCAAAGGCCGAACTCTTCATATTGCAACTGCACCACTCTATACCATATCAATCGAATTCGATGATTTGATTGGTGATTTTTTAAAGTTATTTGAAGTTGGTTTTTACTTTTCTAAAAGTTTAATTAAGTACTTAATTAATTAATCATTAGCTTCGTGAATTCATGATACTATACGCGAATAGGTACTGTCAAGTTTTGGGGCAAGCGTTTATGACCTGAGCAACCACGGCTGTTTCGGTGCAACTTCCTTGGATGGTAATAATAAAAATATAATTTTACGTTTTTTAGTTGTTAATAAAAAATAATTTGCTTAGATCCGCGTAATAAAAAAAAATGTGTTTTACCTACTTTGTAGAGCACTTCTCGCCCGCCCTCAATTACGTGTACTATCCCCGTCACCACTAATCCCAGCACCACTACTCCTAACACCACGTTAGGAAATATACTACACCGTCGATAATGCGACACGTGTTTCGCCTCTACACGAGGCATCCTCAGTTGAAGTCGACTCTGCGCTGAAGTGATCCGCTTTTATTATTTTAACAACTTTAATATAATGGATTTCCGCAAAATAACGCCTGATTCCATTAATTATATTGCGCATTTTTTCTTTTACCTTGCCATTTAGCAACCAGGTCCAAGGTCTTATGCGCTACCTCCGAAAATAATCGTATGAATCGATTTTCATCCGTGGAATGTATCTCGGGAAAGTATTCCTGTAAATAATACAAAAAGTTGCTCAAAACGTAACATCAAACCACATAATATACTTTTTTTAAGTAGTAAGGGTGACAAACGAGCATACCTACAGATCACAAAGGTAGATATACGTTGTCACTCCTGAGAACTGATAGATTGTCTCGTTACCATTATAACGGGGTCTCCGTTTCTAGCGCTCTCCATACGAAACACAGCAGCATTGTGTATGTTGCTATCGCACGCTGGTATTGCGCGAGAGCGTGGTCCTGCCCCGGTCGAGCCGACCTATTTTTACTGAAGTTATGTATCGTTAGCATAGCTGCAGCGTGGCTATAAAGGTACTCTGTGCGCGTGGCTATAACCTCGTGAACATAGAATTATTACGTATAGAAGCGCAGTCTAGTACAAAACACGAGCGTTAAAGTGAAGCAAGGTCATTATTTTAGTGGGCGCGGGTCGAATGTGCCTACGCTCGTCACACGCACACATGCACGCCATTCAGTGATACCAGTTTCTGGCGTTTGCAATCAAATTGTGCAAATCACTATTTTATTGATTAATTTTAAATAATCGATATAATAAAGATTACGTATTGCGTACGAAGACGTATTTTATGAGAATAATAAATGGAATAAAATAAACACGATAATGATGGTACTAATATAACTTTATTATACATATTTTAATGGTACAAAAATGCAGACGTAATAAAATTTAAGAATATTATTAAACACAATTAATTTGCTCGAATACAATAAGCACATCGTGTAATGTTTAATTTTAACCGACTTCAAAAAAGGAGAAGGTTCTCAATTCGGTGTATTTTTTTAATGTTTTACCTCAGAATTCTGTTATTTCTAAACCGATTTAGATTTTTTTTTATTTGAAAGGATATACACACAGATTGATCCCATATACACGCTGAAATTTTAATGGTTGTTTTCCCGAAGTCAAATGATTTTGTCTTGGTAGTACAATAGATTTATTAATATAAAAATTATTAGGATGCAAAAATGGCAGATTTACAATAGAGAAAAACAAAACTCGAATGCGACCTCAAACCAATAGCAATATCTCGCGAGTAGGTTGGACATGCCGTATTACTACGCGTAAGAATTTATTTAGCTCTGAATATTTATTAAAAATAAGTCATTATTTGTTAAAGCAAGTGATATACCTCCTCCATCAATCGACATGACCCTGACCAACTTGTCCTAGATGTCATTCCTAGGCTCGTTAAATATAACAAAATTGTCTTAATACGAGTATGTGTAAAAATATTAAATAAAATACCTAAAGAATTTAAATTATTAAGCGAAAGATTATACAACCTGTGTAAAAGTATCGAATATGTCAATAAAAAGACCCGCGTAAAAGAGGTCGTTCTAATTTTTACTGCATGTTGGTAGCACTGTACTGATTTAGCGCGCAAAGTTTGAGCGGGATCTGTCATTTAATTTGTTTTAAACTACACTTTTGTTGGTCATAGTTTGAGTTATCGGCGATTTTTACAATGGAAAATATTGTTGAACAAAGAGTGCCTTAAATTTTGTGTTTCGAATGATATTTCATGGTGAATCACTAAAATGTTGCGAAATACCTACGGCGAATCGTGTATATCGAAAACAAGGGCTTATGAATGGTATAAGGCTTTAAAGAAGGCTGAGAAGTAGTAGTAGACTTGCCTCGTTCTGGTAGACCTTCAACCGCTACGACCAAAGAAAACATCGACAAAATCAAGAAGCTAGTGCTCGAAAATCGACGTATGAGTCTGAGAGAGTTGGCTAGTGAGGTGAACATATCTTTAAGTCCGTCCACAACATTCTCATTGACATTTTAGGTATGAAACGCGTCGCCGCTCGACTAGTTCCAAAAGAGCTCAATTTTGTTCAAAGAGCGCAGCGAAAGCATGTCGCTGAAGACATGGTTTCGAGCTTCTACGGATCCGACCTTATGAAACGTATAATAACTGGCGACGACATGGGTTTATGAGTACGACATGCAAACAAGCCAACAGTTCAGAATGGCGTCTCGAAAACGAGCCGAAACCAAAAAACCGCGGCAAAGTCGCTCCAAAATCAAGGTGATGCTGACAGTTTTTTGACTACCGTGGTGTGGTTCACCTGAATTCCTTCCAAAGGGAGAAACAGTGAATAAAGAATATTATTTAGGCGTCATGAAGGTTTGCGGAGAGTATCCGCCGAAAACGTCCAGATTTGTGGCAACACAACTCATGGATGCTGCACCATGATAATGCACCATCACACACAGCCATTATAGTGAAAGAGTTTTAGCGAAACATTCAACAAAAGTTCTCGACCAAGCACCGTATTCACCTGATATGGCTCTGTCTGACTTTTTTATTTCCCAAGTTAAAATTACCACTTCGAGGAAAACGTTTTGAGTCGATAGAAGCTATAACAAAAATTCGCTGAATGAGCTAAAGGCCATACCGCAAATAGCCTATGAAAATGTGTGGAAGACTGGGTGAAGCGTTGAGATGTTGTATTGCAAGCGATGGGGCCTACTTTGAAGGCGATAAAATAAATTTAGATGAATAATTTGTATTTTTGTTTTATTGACACCCTGATATTTAGTACACAGAATGTATAACAAATATTTGTATAATTGGTTGAAAATTGAATGCTTTATGATTTAAAAGATTTTTTAATAATTATTAAGATTATTTTTTAATTTTAAATAATTATCAATATTGTTATTATATACCAAACATTTTAAAATTATAATTTGCATTGAGTCAGGAATGGAAAACAACCACTAAAATTACAGCATGTATATACGAATTGATCTAGAATCGTCTTAGAAATCAGCGTACATACATAATTGATAACCTCCTTTTTGGGAGTCGGTTAAAATAGACTATGTTTGGGTGTAAACTGACATCTGCTTCGTAAAGGCGTTCTTATTAATAATCTCTTGATGTAGTAAATAAAAAGTTTTTATTCTATACTCTAAAACGTCGACTTGGTCAATGAAGAAAGCAATAAAATAAATTTAGTTGCTATAATAGTTGCGTTAAATGGCGTCGACGGATCGCGATCAGCTGATCACCCGTATTAGTTTTAAATAGGTTCCATTGTTAATATTATGTTAATACTTAGATTAAACGTTTTAAACACAAATAGAAAATAAATATTTTTAAAAGAAAATTGTGATTTTTTCCCACAACTAGCAACATTTGTATTATGATAGCTTGGGTAAGTATTTTTTAGTTTTACGTACTAATAATGAATTAAATATATGAACTTACCTGTGAAATGTAATACCATCACTTTTTATGTTTATCATCACTGTTGTGTCAATATTTTACAACACAAACGGTCATTTTACAATTTTTCGCGAGCTCTTCTCCGTAAGACGTGACGTTGCGCACTGATGCGTCGCTGAGTGAACTTACGCGGTTTCGCGTTAGTTTTACTTGCTTCACTTCGGTGCGCGTACTAGTATTCTATACGTAATAATTCTATGTTTTATTGGACTGATACAAAGAAAATACTATTTTCTAACGAGGGAACTTATGAGTCTGCGACAAAAATGTATTTTGTGTTGTTACGTTGGAGAAGATGTCAACTGTCTACGTTGCGTCCGAGCTGCCAAATGATAACAAAGATGCTCCAGTCTCCAGCACGCATTTATTCTAAGGCCGAGAGTCTTAGAGCACAGTGTAATGGTTTTCCGGTCGAGCCGACCCATTCATACTGGCTCTGCCTGCAGCGTGGCTCTACTACGTATTACTGCGTAATGCTATGTACTCGTAGGATTTGGATTCGATATTTTGGAACAAATTAATATTTAGTTACTAGTCGGCATAAAGATAAATTTTAAACTTAAATTCAAATATATAAATAATTATATACCGTTATTGCAGTTTTTAAAATACGAGTAAATAAGGCTTCTACTTTTATTTGAAATTATCCCAAATTTAATGTGATTTATGGACAACAACGTTTTTGCCTACCGATCGACCCTTACGAATGTTACGAATGTGTGTAAAATAATGCATTACCACGCATTTTGAATTGAACCTTCTCTGCAAATTTGGCCGGTTATTGCAAAATAACCCTGTATAAATAGGTCGGAGAAAAAGTTTTTTCGTATTTAATATACAAATTCAAGACATTTTTTACAAGTTTAATTACATTTAATTATAATATACAGGGTCTATACCAGTGATGCAGACTTATTAAGACTAGGGCCACTCAGGCAAATTATGAACTGATGGCGGGCCGCCAGAAGTATAGGTAATAAAGACAATAAAAATTGATAATAATGTATTAAAATTGAAAATAATTTATTAATTTGAATCGTGGCACTGCATAGTGCTTACAATCTTTTATATTTGGCTCAAATTTACTTGTAGCAACACGTAAAATTGCTTCCAAACTTTCATTTGCAAGGCGGTTTCGATTTTTGTTTTATTATTATTTAGTATTGAAAAGGTTTGTTCACATATATAGGTAGAACCAAATAAGCTGGCACATTTCAGAGCGTTTATGCGCAACTCTTTGTACGTATTTTTATCAATGCAGCGGTAAAAGTTCAGCAAGTCTCCTTCGTTGAATTTGTTGCGTAAATCTTGGTCGTTTTGAATGTCGATAATTTCTAACTGCATTGAGTCTGGCGCATTTTCAATTGAAATCGTGAAAGGATTGCTGAATATGTCCAACAGACGTTTCACTTTTTAAACTCCGAAAATCTGTCTTGAAAAGATTGAATCAAAATATCTAGCTTTTCTACATAACTGAAATTAATCACAGTTTTGTTGAATTTTTCAACCATTTTCTTATAATTCGGAAAATGATTGTAATTTCCAGAATTCAATTGCGATCTGAAAAGTGTCAGCTTGCATTGAAAGGATGATACATGAGCGTAGAGCTGATATCAGTTGATTTTTGCCTTGAAGCCGTGTGTTCAAGACATTCAAATGATTTGTAATACCAACTAAAAAGCCAAATCACACAACCAATCAGGATTTTAAGTTCCGGGACATCCCTTTACTTTTCCGCCAGAAATATTCCAATTTCTTCTATTAAATTTAGAAATCGTTCCAGTGTCAATCCACGACTTAGCCACCTTACTTCTGTATAATACAGTAAATCTCCATATTCGCTTTCGATGTCATCAAGGAATTGTTTGAATTGCCTGTGATTGAGTTCTCGTGATTTTATGAAATTTACAGTCGAAACTACCACTTTCATGACATTTTGAAATTCAATTTTTTAGAACAGAGGGCTTCTTGGCGTATAATGCAGTGAAACTGCATGAGATCTTCAGCGTTTATGTTTTTTCTTGCAGATGCTTTTTCAGCTAAGTAACTAGCCCAGAATTGACACCAATCATCGAAGGAGCACCGTCAGTCGCAACTCCCGATAATTTTGATAAGTCCAAATCAGTTTTTGAACACTCATCCAAAAGTACATTGAGTATATCAACCTCTGGTTTGACCTTTCAATGAACACATTCTAATAACTTTTCTAAGACTTCAAAATCTTGAGTAACACCTCGTATGAATATCAGAAGTTGAGCTGTGGAACTAATATCAGTGGATTCGTCGAGTGCTAATGAAAAAATTCAATGATCTTAGTTTTTCATTTAATTGTTCCGCAATATTACCTGACAAAGACATAATTCGTCTTTGGGTAGTCATACGATTCAGTTGAATTTTCTCAAACTTTTTGCTGCGTCTGGACACATTTTCTTAGCGGCAATTTCTATGCATTCTTTTAAAAATTCCCATCATTGAAGGGCGACTTCGCTTTGCTATCATTCGAGAAATTTCATAACTAACTTCTGTAGCTGTTTCTGAATCTTGAATGGGTTTTGTAAACATAGCTTGCTGACCAATAAGCTCCCGTTTTATAGACAACATTTTTGCTTCCTTAATTCGCCTGTAAACTTGGTAAAAGTAGTATGCTGCGTTTCATAGTGCCTTTTACATTATATTTTGCAATCGCAACAGAATTCTTGCAAATTAAACAAACGACTTTGTTATGCGACCATACAAAAAGTATTTTCAGTCCAAATTTCTTGAAACTGCTGATTTTCATCTTTAACCTTACGTTTTTACTAGGTCCTGGCTTGTCCATGTTGCGTTCTAATCCTGGCTAGGATTAACACAGCACCTAAAAGTGCACCTACAGTACCTACTTAAATTACCCATCCTTTTTTAAATTACCAAAAATAATTGATTAAATAGGTAGGGAAACACTTATTAATAACAGAGTTTTACTTACGATTTCACAACACAATTATACACGGCACTTGACGGGAAATCTACGTTGAATGTGGATCAAAATATATGACACCGGCTAGTCGAGTTAAAATCTACACTAGAACTATTGACACTTCACTCAAATTAAAACCGAACTGTCGGTCGCTGCGGTTAGCGTGGCTTTTATACCGCGCGTATAGAGTCGAAACTGTCTGGAGAAATCACGAAACCGACTCTGGAAGCTTCGTGTATCTACCTACGCGAGCAATCGGGAATTCGGGACTATTGCTATCTCGCTTGCTCTAACAATATAACCCGTGGATAAGCCGCCACCGCGCTGCCGTCGTCGCCGCGCCGCCGGCCGCGGCGGTTTCTCAAAAACGAATTTAACCGAGATCAGCACGAACATTACCGACCGCTGTTACCGACGCATGCACGGCGCACCGATAAGCGCACTTAAGAGCGCGAGATTCAAATTACTTTTCGAACATATTTTTTTGGTTTTATTCTGGAATATAATTCAATATTTTTGAATGTACGAGAGTATTATTTTGCTGTCGGCGGGCCACCAGTATTCGACCGGCGGGTTGCATGCGGCCCGCGGGCCGCGGTCTGTGCATCTACGGTCTATACTATAGAAGAAATAAAGTCCCGACTACAAAATGTGACATCATAAGCGTATATTATCACGAGCTAAGACATACCGTATAGAATCTATACGCTATGTATTAGCACGGACTTCAGAATATGATTTTTAAATATTTTTTTAGTTCCATGAAGTCGGTTTTTATTATAATTAAAAGTTAACTTTTAACCTTACAGAAACGGATATGAAGAAATGTTTTCATTATAGCATTATTTTAAAAATGGTGGTGCGATTCTTTTGTGCTTAGGAGGTTCGTCTGGGTAAGTACTACCCTCTTAAATATGTCTACCGCCAAACAGCAAGGCCTGCACTGCTGTGTTCCAGTCTGAAGAGTATAGTAATTACAGGCTGTGAGGTATTCCATCTTAGTCCTCAGAGGTCAGAGAATGCGACGTATCTGTAGCCTTCTTTATATGAAGTTAGCTACAAGTGTCCATGGGCCGTAGTAGCCACTTACCGTCAGATGGACTGTGACAGTTTATTTCAAAAACTAGCTGTTCCCCGCGACTTCGCCCGCGTGTAATTTAGGGTTATAATTATGTTGCGCGAAACCCTAATTCTTTTTCTAAAATATAAGCAGCCTAAGTTACTCCTTATAACATCAGCTATCTGCCAGTGAAATCGTCGAAATCGGTCCAGTCGTTTCGGAGATTAGCCGGAACAAACAGACACAGACAGACAGACAAACAAAAATTTTAAAAAAAATGTGTTTTTGTCATAAGTACCGTATATACTTTCATATGCATTTAGTAAAAAGCTGTTATTTTGACATTACAAACAGACACTCCAATTTTATTTATTTGTATAGATATTAAGCAATTTGATAACAGAAATGCTTTTACACTTGAATAGAAATAAGAGGAAACACAAACTAACCTTTATAGCAAATTCAGCAAGTAATCTTAGGACAGATATTTCTCCAGTCTTCGCCAATATCTCCAGAGAACCAAAACGAAACCAGCTGGGTGATAACCGGAGCAAAATGGCAGCGCGCTCGCGCCGTGGACACCCCGAGTAGAATTGGTCTCGTATTACGAAGTCGTCGCTTACTGATATCACAGTTTAAAGAGACTCTAAGTTTAAACTGTACTGATATTTAAAATTCATAATATACGTTTAAAATTCGACCGCATTAGCATTAGGGCGGGGCCTTTGATTTGAATTTATATAGTCCGTTACAGCCTGTTAAACATAGGCTTCCCTATAGATTGCCTCATGGGGATATTTGCCATATTTGCCACGCTTGGCAAGCGTGTTGGCAACCGCAGTTTTTATTTTTTATTTTTGGTCGTCATTAGAAAGACGCTGCTGATCTCCTGATTTGTTTTCCTCTGTCGCCTCTTACGACACCCACAGGATGATATGGAGTAGTGAATATTCTTACAAAGTCACTATACGGTAATTATTTCTATAGTACGTAATCATAATATATATGCAAAAATTGCTATTTCTTTGACGGCTTCGGATTCTTCGGATTTTTTGCCTTGACTAAAAAAAAAACATGAAAAAAAAGGCTAAGCTTTTCGCTACGGGCCGCTGCTACAAATATATTTTTCTGGGTGTGGATAAACGTTCATAATGGGTGTTCTACTGTAGTAAGTAAAGGAAATTATTGCAATTGTTTAATTTTTAATGTTTAGTTGTAGGGCAAAAGTTATTGGATTTAAATATATGAATTATGGTGTGAGAACTTTTTGGTATTATTTACCCTGTACAGTGTACTTAGTTCAGGAGGAATCGGCACATGAGTACCAAATATCACCTCAATTTTTTTATGCGATTCTCTTCAAATTACCCTACTGATGATACAAATGCATGTTGCCATGGGGCAATTCGGTGCCATATTGTTTAAGCCGATTTTTTTTTTCAATTGCAAGAAATTGTTATTTTGTAACGGAAAATATTTTTATATTTTTTCTGATGAAATACGAATAAAAAAGGTACTATGACTTTTTACCATAAAGTTAATATTTTCAGTTATGAATGTTTTAAAGGTTTAAAAAATCACAAACTCGGATACATTTGACCCATTAAAAATACATAAAGAAAAAGAATAAAAGATATTTTTTATACTTTTTTTGATGAAATACAAATAAAAAAGCTCTTGTTCCTATGACTTTTTACGATAAAGTTAATATTTTCGGAGTTGTGAATTTTGGCATGTTTGAAAAATCCCAAATTCGGATACTTTTGACTCATTAAAAATATATAAGAATCAAAATGCAGATGCGTTGTCAACCCTACAACTACAACTACGATGGAATGCCTCGTTTCCAGTAAAAAGGGTTCTCTACACTCACCATTAGGAACATAACAGCATTAAGTTGCTATTTTACGCTGGTATTCTGTGAGAGCGTGCTCTTACCCTGGTCAAACCGACCCATTCGTGGTGCTATTATAGCTGCAGCGCGGCTATATTATGGTTGTAACCACGTTGAAGATTTTCTTAAAAGTTAAAAAAAAAATATTAAAAAATGTTGTCAAGTTCTTACCAACTAAAGCGGCAGCTCTCGTTGTTGGTATGCCCAAATGGTAACACGACTCACTGGCCACCATTTCGCGAATACTCGAGCGTAGCACTGCCCGACCATCGTGCATACGAGCGTAAGGAGTTTGCCCGGAGCCCTTTAACTGTAATTGCCAGCGTTCGCCTTTTCTATTTAAAAAAGGTGTCGTTTTGATCCTATTGCCAATGTAAGACAATAAATTGAAAACTTGTACTTTTTTGGGGCTTTTATCTTTCATATAAATAAAAATGAAGTGTCTGTCTGTAATATCGAAATAACTGCCTTATATCGAGCTAAGGGGGCTATTTGCATGTCATTAATATATCCTATTCAGACCAAGCCAGAGCGGGTCGCTAGTTCTTACGGGCATCTATATAGTTTTCTCATCTGGTAGGGCTGTATAAATATATAATTGTAAATGAAAGATATATATATATATATATATATATATATCTCAATAAAATAAAATAAATACATAAAAAATACATAAATAAATAAAACCAACCAGATGGAAGCCCTCAACGAGAGACAAACGGCCGAGGGTTAGGGGGTAAAGGGAAAGAAATCGGCGGACGATGCGGTCGGTATCGAGGAGCACCGCCTTCTGCATTTGAGCCCCTGGAGCGGTCCGTCACGGAGTCCCAGTCGCCTCAGATGACCTGAGAGGCTGACCGGGATTAGCCCGTTCGCAGAAACGACCACAGGAATAATTTCGGTCAGCATACCACACCACATGTCGGTCACCTCGTGAGCCAGGTCCAGATATTTTGTCTGTTTATCTGTTTCGCTTTCACGAGGTTCTCGTCCTCAGGAATGGTAATGTCGAGCAAAAAAATCCTTGACTGTGCCCAGTCCATCAGCACAATATCAAGCTCACTTGCAAGAATAGCCCTGCCTATGATAGTTGCCCGGTCCCAGTAGAGCCTGGCGCGGTCATTTTCGAGCACGGCTTCCGGCATGTACTTATAATATGGCGGTTTCCGATCCACGATAGCGTACTTCAGAGCGAGCTCTGATGTAGAATCCTGGCTACTAGGTTGTGTCTGTGCAAATACTCAGAGTTAGAAAGCGCCGAACAAGGAGATGACATGCCTAAGTGACTCACCGGGATGGCGACAAGCTCGACAGATGTCGATGGCGCCATCCTTTAGGATGTATTTCCGATAATTATAAAAACCGATAATTATAAAACAAAACCCTCGGTTTCCCCAAACGTAGCCAGTGGAGGGAGGCGACTGTGTCTACGAAAGGCTCATGTAGAGCCTTGTAGAACCTCCCGTGGAGCTCTTTCTCCTTCCATACGGTCTCCCGGTCAGAAATGCACTGTACTGCTGGGTCTTGCCATTGCTCGTTGGCTAAGGATAGAGGGGTTAGCCCTTTATCACACGAAATGACGTCCCTGTAGAATGGATCATCCGATTTCGTCAGGAAGTAATTACGGAGGCTGCACACTTTCAATTATGCATGGTGAGAGCGCTTAAAAAGCCGCGTCCACCATGTTTCCGCGGCAAGTACAGCCTCATTACTGACGATCTCGGATGATGCATCCTGTGGGACGCCATAATAGTGCGGACTTTTCTATCCAGAGCGTTCAGTTCGGTCTGAGTCCACCTGAGTATGCCGAAGGTATACATGAGAACAGGCATGATCTTATTAACGCCCGACAAAAGACTGTTAAGCGCTTTTGTCAAGCGTGCATAAAACACACCGCAAACTCCGATACCTATGTTCTGTGACATACCCAGGTATCGGTATGTTTCAGCCTCAGATAGGGTCTTTATGTTGATGGGCATAGATAAGTCTATGCCCTCAGAGTTAGCAGCCCTACCCCTTTTGACATAGAGGACTGCACACTTATCCGTCCCCAGCTCCATTCTAATAGAATTGCTAAAATTACAAGTGATATTTAGCAATTCCATAAGATGGGAGCGACTGGAGGCGAATAACTTGAGATCATCCATATAGAAAAGGTGGGTCACTTTTGTGTTGAGGCAGAACCAGATTGGACTCAAACAATCGCCCTGGAAGATACCCCTTCTTATCCTTATCTGGTTCTCCGCAGCCGTCATCCGCTCGCCTAGATGACAAAGGATTGTACTCCACTGCCCCATACACTGCCCGAGGAAGTCTCTAACTATACAGTCAACCATGTACAGCTCGAGGACCCTCTTCAGCCATGTATGAGGCACAGAGTCGAATGCCTTTTTGTAGTCTATCCAGGCGGCGGAGAGGTTCCGACCTTGTTAATGACCGCGTCAATGAGGAGTGGTTCCTTGGTTCCACGACCACCGCCCCGACATCCATTTTGAGCACGCGACATCACCTGATTTAAATCTAGATGACGAATGATTCGCGTACTCAAAATGGATGTCAGTGTCTTATATATGGTGGGTAGACACGTAATGGAGCGGTATTTGCTCGGGTCTGTGGAATCCCGGTCTTTAGGAACCAAATGAGTGATCCCAGTAGTGAAGAGGCTCGGAAGTGACTTTTGGTCGAGAGCCACTTGAAACTGTCGGGCGAGCACAGCGTGACACACCACGAACCCCTTCAGCCAGTAGTGATGCAGTCCGTCGAGTCCCGGACTTTTCCAGTTCGGGGCCCTACGGACCGCCTCAGCTACGTCATCCGGCGTTATGATGACGGGGTCCATGGGCGTAACATTCGCACACTGACTCGCCACAACTTCCGTCCAAGGGCCCTCGCTGTGGTTTACGGGCTCTGACCACAGGCTGCGCCAGAATGCGACATTGTCGGCCTGATTCGGTGCTGGGCCCTTTCCGCGTACCATTGGCCGCTCCAATGATTTATAGAGCCTCTTTTGATCACTCTGGAAGAGACGATTCTGGTTGAACCATGTCGACCTCTCGGTATATCGCCGAATCCGCTTCCCCCAAGCAGCGATTCTCTGCTTCAGGTCGTCTATGCGCTCCGTCAGTTTTTGCGTTATATCCGGCTGGGACAAACTGATATTTGTCCCAGCAAACGCCATCCTGACGGTGCGACAATTTCGGCCTATTTATGCCTGACCTGAAGCTTATCAGTCTGCCGATGAGGGTTTCGCGCGATACGGTCCTCAATCCTCTTCTCTAGGCTGAGATAGTGCTACTTTGCCACAACAGTAGCACGTCCAGACGTGGGAAGTTTGGCACCAACAATGCGGCAAACCGCCAGCGGCGCCAAAGAGTATTGAGTCCGTATCGCAAAGGTCCCGGCTGGTTTTAAAAGGTTGCCAGCAATGGGTTCAGGGCCGTCACGACATCCCGATTCCACTTGCTTAGGGTTATGCGCGGAGTCGCGGTCGATTTTCGCGCGTACAGCGCGTTTCCACAATCGCCTCCTCCAATTTACTCCTCATATGCTCTAGTTCGTGGGTGACCATTCCATCATGGCCTGAATCAACCAGAGCGGGAAGATCCATGGCGGCTTCCACATGTGGCTGCTGGTCTATGGGCTTAGGAGCCGCATTCCCAGTTATAGCTGGTTCATTTTATGAGGGAATAGCCTCACGCCGTAGTCGTTCGAGTTCGGCATCATCAAATATTTTCGAGCGTATGATGTACCGAACTCGGTCTGCCAGGTTTTGCTCTGTGACGGGAACAGACGGCTCCAGCTCAGCAAAAAAGCGATGAATCCGGGCCCGATACGCTATCCCTCCAGTTTCTTCCTCTTTCGCCCTATAGTACGCCCGCAATGCGTTTGTGTTCATATTTTTTGTCCAACGCATGCGGCGTTCTCTACCAGCGGCGGTTGCCGCTTGCAGAGTCCGAGAGGACCCTGCCGACACCAAGCCATCTGGTGGGGATGATGGATGCGAGGGGCTGCTAGGTGGTCGTGCAGCACCTCGCGCTTGGCTGGCGGCCAGCATGCTGTCGCGTCCAGCGACATCTGATGTCGATGTCTTCTGATTTGACGCAAATAATATAAGTGAATATTTTTACCCGACTACGGCGAAACCAAATGGATGGATACGATTTTAGAAGGCTATGTATGTATGTATGTTCATCTGTTCCCTCAGATCTTCTAAATTACTCATCGTATTTTGACAAATTAGATATCTTTAGAAAATTTGTGCCTTGCTTTGCAGTGCGTTTCGCAGGTTTTAGGCGGCATGAAGTCACATAATAATTAACATGGCGGCTTATTGCGGACATATAAGTACTCCCAAAAATGAAATAAATATTGAAATATCGTGTCTGGTATCCAATAAAAGATGTAATTCGGAATGTTCTCGACATTCAGAAAATATTTGTTATAAAAATGTTAACTATATTAGTATCTATTAGTTAACGTTTTCTTTATAAAACTGAAGTAACCAACAAACTTACAGTCTACTTGATGATGGTAAGTGGCTATCAGCCAATGGACACTTGCAACTTCAAACAAAGAAGGCTACGTCGTTGTCACCTCTTAGAACCGAGATGGAATGCCTCACAGCCTACCCTCTTACCTAGGTACTAGGTAAGAGGGTGATACCTACCCAGACGAACTACCAGGCAGAAATGGGCTCCTATCACTTAGTTCATACATAAAACTTACAAATTGTTAATATAAAGTCGCTGAAAGAAATTATGTTCTTAAAAAAATTATATGCATGATATGACGTGTATATAAATTAAAAGTTAATAACTAAAACCAAACAGCGATAGGAAACTACTACTAAAAAGGTATTAAACAAGACTACGATGTCAATTTTTTAGAACATTGTGAAAAATATTCAAACCCTTGTCTATTGCTATAATTATAATAAAAATAAAAATGTGTATTCGTGTGTAGCCGTAGTTGCACGTTATCACTAAGATGTCCTGAAATATAGTTGGGTTTTAATTTTGAAATTTTCATTATGTTTTAGGAAATAAAAAGAAAATTACAACCAAAATTTGTTAGATTTATATTTTCTTCATAGAAAACTAATCTCTCCTTAATATTTTCTCCTTGATATTTTACTACATACTTTGTTCTAATAATAAAAATCAATAGGTAATTTTATTAATAAGTGTTTATGGTTGGATATGTTGCAGTTTTTCATGCGATAAAAAAATCATACGTTAAAAAAATCCTACGATAAGAAGAATAATATTTAGCTACGGAACCCCTTCAAATTAAAAAAATATATTACGAAGTTGAATAAGGCTGTATGCAAGGCATACCTTTGCCTGTTAGGGACATATCGATGTTTTCGATAGTGTTGAATTCTAAAAAGTGAGGTTAGAATTAGCAGGATTTCACGTATTTGTAATTCAATTCTTTGCATTTAGATCATTAATATTATAAAATGTGATAATTTTACCATCCATTTGTGTACAAATTATTTATACCTGTTCTTAAACACAGCATTTAGACGGCTAAACATTGCAATCGTGATACGGGTTAAACCTATAATAATGAGGGTTTTTTTCTGGGGCGAATTATATTTAGATACTACACTCGTAGTCATAATTAATTACGTCTATAAAACACTATTTTTCTCTTTAGAATCCGAGATTTCGCAAATACAAGCGGAATTTGTTTTTTTACGAATGACGCCAGGACGATACAGGCCGATAGCTTTTACGTGAATGGTCTCACCTATCTTTCTCGCTCTAACATACGCATACACTATGCTCTATCTCTTTTGCATTGCCAATCTTTTTTAACGTAAGTTTATAATTAACCTATCGTTTAGGCATAGATCCCTTTACCCTTAATTTTTTTAATGAATCGACGTTAAAAAAAAATACCAACAATCACTGACCTCTATTTTCTACAAGTACGCTGGACTGTCTATACAACGTCACATAATGAGGTGATTTGATTTTCGCCATTTAGGCGCTGATTGCAGACGTGAGCGTCCACGGAACTAATAATAAAGATAAGACAGTGTGAGAAAATATATCGATATAAATTTTATACCCAGGCCTACCCTAAATAGAATACTATTTATCTATCATCTATAATGCCATACAATAAATAAATGTATCAATTAATACTTATGTCTTAGACGCTGCGTTAGTCTATCTACGTTTTCCTTCGTAACTATAGAACGGGTTTTGTTCTGTGTTTTGGACATGTGTGGTTCATTCGAAAGGTTTAAAAAGGTCCAATGAGTAGGAAAAACTAGAGTAGGTACCACAAATAAAAAATTGTAAAGAATTTATTGTTAACTATTCATTTATTAAACGTACTAGAGATAATGAATAAGCTGCCAAAATATTATGCCTATTTCAACAATATTTTACAAACTTTAAATTACATTAAAGAATACCGGACCACATATCATTGACGCCATAATCTATTTGCTTCGGACGTCAATTCACAAGTTTTATGCTTTTTAGTCACAGTTTTAGTATAGAGTCAGTTGAAAACCTGTAAATTAATAAATATTTGATAATTATCATAATTATCTGTTGTCAGCGACTTTCATTGTTTTAAACAATAGGTACAAAAAAAAATCAATAAGTATTATCGACAAAGAACTCGTCAACCCTATTGAATTTTATTGTTTATGAAAATAGGTAATTTAAAACCATACATGTTAGTAATTACCTGAGGTAATTACATTTAATAAGATAAGTGACGGATTTTTAATAGCCTATATTATCAAATAGTTTTGATTTTTTAATATAAACTGTAAATCCATTGCATGAGAAATGTTACCACGCTTCCCCTTTCTGGTAAGGAATTTTACAAATGACGCATACTATCATTGTTACTAAAAATACTTTTTATTATATATCTAACATGAAACATAAGCGATATACACAACACACGCCCTTTTCTCGTTTAAAACTTCAAAATATTTTTATACGTGGTAGAGCCATGCTGCAGCTATATTAGTAGTATAGTTGTAGCACGAATGGGTCGGCTCGACTGGGGAAGGACCACGCTCTCACAGAATACCAGCGTAAAATAACAGCTTAACACTGCTGTGTTTCGTATGGTGAGTGTAGAGAACCGGAGACCCTTTTACTGAAACGAGGCATTCCATCTTAGTCCTCACGGGTGACAACGCATCTGCATTTTGATTCTTTATTGAGGATAGATGTAGATGTCTATGGGTCACAGCAACCACTTACCATCAGGTGGACTGTGTGCTCGTTTGTCACCCTATCCTATAAAAAATAATCTTAGACGTTTTGAGCACAACAACGGCTATTTGCTAATTATGTCAAATTTAGTTCCCGGTACACTTAATGGCGGCGCTTCAAATCGGCACAAACGTTTTGTAGGTATAGCCTATCCAACGTACTAGTATAGATGGAGTGGAGGTCAGTGCCAACAATACAAAAATACCTTTTTTAAGTTTGTTGTTGTGTTATTGCAATTGAGAATCTCTACGAAATCAAAAATCTAACGACTTTCATTTCCATTATGGACCCTGTAACCGTTCCCATGATGACCTTGGCTAGTCATCGAATCCCTTACCACAACGCTTTCCTTCGGCCAGTATCAATATTTTAATTAGAGGGCAAATTAAAAGCCGATTTAAAAGTATAAAATGTATTTTGTTTTTATGATATTTATCAATTACTAGCGATCCGCCCCGGCTTTGCACGGGTGATTTCTGGATCTCGACAACTGCTCCACCTACCGGATCTAATTGTAAATTTAAATCTAGGGGCCCACTCAAACACACACAAAAAATTCATCTGAATCGGCCGCGCCAGTTTCGAGTTTTAGCGTAAATTATGAAACTGGAATAGAATCCAATATAATCTTAGATTCTATCAATAATCCAAGAATACAATATTACTGTAATTGTAGGTATAATATTTTGTCGGGGAACAGTAAACTATTACTGTGCCCATGTAATAACCATTGCATGGTTCTTGGGTTGGCCAAGGTTTCAATCTTATATTTATCCACCAGCTTAGTTTCTAGATGACGTGATTGACTTATATTAAATGAAAACTGAAAAAAAACCTGACATCTATAATTGTCGTCGATCTTTGTATAAATTTTTCACCAAATTTTAGGTAAATAATAATTGTTGTTTCTTAATTTATTATGTCAACTCTAATGCCTACGGCAAGCAAAGATATTATAAATAAAATTTTATTTTACAATTTTTTTAAGAATTAAATACAATATCTTAACATATAATAACGCCCCAGACATGTCTAAGCCCACTCATATCCGAGAGCAGTTTTGGAAAATGGTAAAGATGGTGTTAATGAAATGTAAGGGAAATGAAAATATTGTTATATTAGGAGATTTTAATGGAAGGGTTGGGGTGAAGAGGCTTGGTTATGAAAGGATATTGGGAACGTTTGGTGATGAAAGTGGGCCATTTAAGATTTTGAATTTGAATCGGCTATAAAAAAAAACTAATGAATATTTTTTCAAAGTTATGAGTTTATTAGAAAGATTAAACCTTTACATTTAGGAATGGAAGACAACATCATTTAAATGACTGCCACGGCTAGCCTTACAATTCCCCATTCGATCTGTCCAATTTTTCAGTACATTTTCGATTGTTTGGGCCTCTGTTTCGTCAATGGCAACTTCGATTTCATGTTTCAAATCGTCAATCGTCTCTGGATGGTTAGCGTAAAAATTGTCCTTAACGGCTCCCCACAAAAAAAAGTCCAACGGAGTCAAATCGCAGCTTCGAGGTGGCCAATTGATATCAGCATTTCGACTGATTATCCGATTTTCGAAAACAGCGCGCAAAAGATCAATTGTTACGTTGGTTGTGTGCCACGTTGCGCCGACCTGTTGAAACCAAATGTCGTTTATGTCATCCTCTTCAAATTTTGGGAAACAAAAAATCGTTTAGCATGGCGCGGTAGCGATCGCCATTCACTGTAACGGCGTTCCTGCTAATTTTCGAAGAAAAATGGCATTGGTTTC
The DNA here is from genome assembly GCA_029286625.1 of Parnassius orleans. Classification (NCBI taxonomy): domain Eukaryota; kingdom Metazoa; phylum Arthropoda; class Insecta; order Lepidoptera; family Papilionidae; genus Parnassius; species Parnassius orleans. The sequence continues at coordinate 7,931,400 of JAGSMP010000006.1, read as the reverse complement.
TCCACGATGACGTGTGGATTTTCTGAGCTCCAGATACGACAATTTTAAAGTTGTTAAAAATTACCTTGCGTACATCCGCTCAATTTTGCTTAGTGACGTATCCTTCGAGGTGGAAATGCACTTCATCCGAAAAGATGATCATCATCATCATCATTACAGCCCTTCACAAATCCACTGCTGAACATAGGCCTCCCCCAAGGAATGCCACAAAGCACGGTCCTGAGCCACCTGCATCCATCGACTTCCTGCATGTCTTACCAGGTCATCACTCCATCTAGTGGGAAGTCGCCCTACACTTCGCCTACCGGTACGAGGCTGCCACTCGAGAAACTTTTTTCCCCATCGGTTGTCGGTTCTTCGAGCTGTATGGCCGGCCCATTGCCACTTCAGCTTACTAAACCGTTGGGCTATGTCGGTTACTCTGATTCTACTGCGGATATCCTCATTTCTAAGTTTATCACGCAGAGAAACCCCGAGCATAGCCCTCTCCATAGCTTGCTGAGCGACCTTGAGCGTCCTCATACGGCCAGCAGTGAAGGATCACGTCTCAGATCCATATGTCATCACTGGCAACACGCACTGGTTGTACAATCTCGTTTTCAGGTTTTGAGGTATACCTGACGAGAAGATGTGTCGTAATTTCCCAAACGCTGCCCAGCCGAGTTGAATCCGTCGATTGACCTCTCGGTCGAAGTTGGACTTACCTAGTCGGACTATTTGTCCCAGGTAAACATACTCGTCAACAACTTCGAGCTTAGTGCTCCCAACAACTACCGGCATAGGTGTGACATGGACATTAAACATGATCTTTGTTTTGTCCATGTTCATCTTAAGACCTATCCGTTGGGAGACACTGTTGAGGTCATTGAGCATAGTGCTTAGGTCCTCCAGCGATATTGTCATAAGGACTATATCGTCGGCAAATCGAAGGTGAGTGAGGTACTCACCATTGATGTTAATACCGTATCTTTTCCAGTCCAGTAGCTTGAAAACGTCTTCCAATGCAGCGGTGAAGAGTTTCGGGGATATAACGTCACCCTGTCTTACACCTCTCTGCAGTTGGATATGTTTCGTATTCTGATTCTGTACTCGGATGACCATTGTAGCCCTACTGTACAAACACTTCAGCACTTTGATATACCGACAGTCAACTTGGCACTGTTGAAGGGACTGTAGCACCGCCCAAATTTCGACGGAATTAAAGGCTTTCTCATAGTCCACATACGCAAGGCAAAGTTGCAGATTGTACTTGTGGTCTATGGTACTAAAGCCTCTTCAGAAACCGGCTTGTTCGGGAGGCTGGAAGTCGTCGAGTCTGCGTGCGAGACGATTCGTAATGACTCTCGAAAACAGCAAGTAGATGCGGCTCAGAACGGAAAAGATGATATTTCGGTAAAAATGCTCATCTTCGATCAAGCGGTCTTCGGCCCATTGAGCAAACCGAAAACGCATCGGATGGTCATGCGGCTTCAGCTCTTGCACTAACTGAACTTTGTACGCATTCATACCGAGATTTTTATGCAAAATTCTTCTCAAAGAAGTGCGTAAAATGTTCAATTCTTGAGGACGATGACGAGTTGATGTTGATGGTTGTTCACGCACACTCTGTGCAACAGCAGCGATGTTTTCGGTTGAGCGCACTGGACGAGTACGTACACGGATTGTTTTATCCAACAACGATCCAGATTCACGAACTCGCTTTACAAATTGATCCACAAACTGCGTTTTTGGCACATTTTTTTGTAGAAGACTCACCATTATGGAAATAAGTTTTTGACGTGACAACGTCTTATAAATTGGTTTGCCGGGTGACACTTCAAGAAACTGCGTTACGCTCCGCTCACGTTATGCGCTCACAATGAGAGCGAGTGAGAGGCACGCGTCCCTTCCACTCGGGCATGGTTAGCCCGCCTAAGAGCGAGAGAGACAGACATAATAAAATTATTTTACCACTCAAAGTCGTTGTCACGTAAAACTTTCGCCCGTATACCGACTTTACAGGCAACCAATTTTTAATATTTCCCAACTTTGTTAAAGCGAAAAGCGATCCATTTCATAAATGTCAAATGCATAAAACTAACTTTCTGTCTCATCGGAAATGTCATCAAACCTTCCAACCTCAAAATAACCTATAGTTCGAATTCCAAACGTTAGATGGCCTACCCTGTATAAATGAGAATGGTGAAAGCCTCCTCACTGTATGTGTGGAAAATAATCTTTTTATGACGAACGCTTTCTTTCGTCATAAGAAGCCTCACATACATACATGGGAAAGAGGTGATGATAGAAGCATGATAGATTTCATAATTGTGGATGAAAGAATGAGGAGCGCAGTTGTAGATACAAGGGTTTACCGGGGGTTTAACGTAGGCACGGATCATTACTTGGTTTTATGCCAAATTAATGGTCTATTCAGACGTTGGCGGCATCGGACATCTTTGTCTACCACTACGTTACAGCGTATAAGAACAGAGAGATTACAAGATGAAGGTGTAAAAGAGAAGTACAAATGTAGACTGAGAGAAAATATAAGTGGTTTGAATGAATTGTGTATGAATGATATAGACTTGGAGACTGTTTTGCATAATGTTAAGAAAGGTTTGGTGGATGCAGCTACAGAAGTATGTGGTGTAAGTAAGAGAAAGAATGAAGGGAAAAATAATACGTTATGGTGGGATGATGAGAATAGATGAAATAATGAAAGCAATGAAAAGCATGAAAGCAGGTAAGGCAGCCGGATATGATAGAGTATCACTCGAAATGCTAAAGGCTGGAGAGGGAGTGGTGGTAGGCCTGCTGAAAACATAACATTCCATGACATACATCATTACGCCGCGATTTACATCCTGGTGGGAGTGGCTGTGATAGCAGCTATATCCCTTGCCTGTAAACAACTACGGCAAAGAAGAAACATGGCTATCACTTCAACTATTAGCCTCGATAACATAACTATGGAAGGTCTAAGCTCCGTTCCTGTGGCTGCGGTGGCCGGCCCGAGAGCGCATCGCGCCGCTGCAGTGCCCGCCCCGAGAACGCAACCCGTCGCCGCCAGCGCCGAGCGTGCGTCCTCACCCGCGGTCCCGAACGCGTTCAACACTCAAGACCGAGCAACGTCTCCTATATTGCGAACCCTCATATTTAAACGCGATGAAGAATAATTTTATACTTAGCTTTTCTCAAATCATTTTACATTTTTTTAATGTATTTTTAGTTTATCCATCTTGCTGTGCGGGAAGATGTTCAGTTTACACCGAACACATTATGTACGCGTAGGCATTTTACTTTAAAGTTTTTATTTGAGTCAGTACATGTACGGACGCCAACACGGTCGCGTGTGCTAACATACCTAACATTTGTAAACATTGTAACAATAAACATTTTGTGCATAAACAGTGTTTTAAATAACATTTACATCAAAAGGTGTCGAATACCACAACAATGTATGTTTATGTATTTACAATATCTTTGACGACAAGTTTTATTCATGGACGCCATTTGGCCAAAACCTCCTTATTAAATGGGCATATCATCATTTATTGCATTTAGTAATACGTTGCGGCCGTTATTATTTAAAAATTTAACTGTATTTCTTCAAATATAATATTATGAGTTGTATGGGTTGTAGATTTTACCTGTTTACATATTCCCCCAAAATATGTGCTCTTCCATCTCCTAATTGGCCAATCCATAAACCATACTGATGTCCACCATATCTACAAAAATATGCATATTTTATTATGAAAAAGTTATGTAAATATATCATAAAAATGACATTTACAGAAAGTTAAATCACCGATGTGCGACAGGCAAAGCGCCGTACGGTAATTTCCGACCTGTGATAAATTCTAGAAACTCTTCTTGACAAGTTATACCTGGGTCCATATCCAAAATATTTCTAAGAACTTCGTCAGATGCGCAAACTAAACGGACGTTACGGTCTAGTGGACGTGGTATAACCTAAAACATGTGGGTTGGTTTATATAGAGAGAATAAAAAAAGATAAACATAAAATAAAATAAATAGTTACAAAAAGTTTTCCTGTAACTATTTTCATTAGACCCACCTCAGAAAATATAACATTCTTAACGTTCGCTCGAATTTGCTCGTGGTTTTCGTCTGTTGGCAGCAAAATATATTTCGGATATTGGTTGAACCTCCACTCTGTTAAATTTGTTTTTAATGACGTTGATTCCCCTTCCATTTTATTTATTGAAAGCCAAATTGATAAAAAATAAAATTTCTACAATAATATGCTATGTGTCTGAAATTAAAAATGTCCAACTGACAAGAGTCTTTAAAATTTTAACACTACAGAAATGCAGACGAATAAAGGTACTCTATGGACAAAACTTTATAAAGTTTACATTGACATTTAATTAACTATTATTGCCGTCTTGTGGAACGGTGAGAAGGTATGAAAACTTTAGCGAAAAAGACGACGATACATCGGTGTCGTGTCGGTAAGGTAAATGAAAAAGCATCATAGTTTTCTCCATATATTTCTGTGCGCCTATATCAGCGACTATAAAACATCGTTATCGTATAGAATTTTAAAACAAACGGGCAAACGGCGTCCCTACGTCCAACCTCAAGGATGTGTCGGCAGTGGCTACGCCACTTCCCACTAACACTAGACAGCCACGAAAGACAAAATAGTTTTGTAAAGTTGTAGCAAGGAAGGAACAGGAAGTTGTAACTTTTAATGGCTCCGCCACACCATGGTCCTCGCGCTGCTCACCGTTCTACCCCTCGCGCTGCCGCGATGTTGCCCTCTCTGCCCACACACTGCTCTACTCGACGCTCCGCATTAGGTTGCTTGCGTTTACAACATAATGGACGTTTTAACTGTGAGAGCGTGTGCGCTATACGAGATGCATAATATTTAGTATAGCTAATTATATCAATGTCATAAAAAGAAATATACGTCGTCATCCTCGCCAATAGAGATGGTGGAGAACATCTATTTATCACAATAGAACGACGCTTCCGCAACGAGCGCTCGATTCGGACTGCGTTCGCGCGATTATGTGCCCGGCCACTCGCGCTCATAATATTGCTAGTCTTTTGACTCACGCCCAAAAGACCGCCAAAACAGGGAGCGACGTGCATGACGAGGAGCATGACGTGCGGCATGACGAGTATTGTTGCCACACTTTGTCTCTGCCTCTTTTCCTCGCTACTTCCCATGCCACTTGACGAGTATGTGGCAGGGGAGTTAGTAATTTTCATGATTATTTCGAAGTCACATACAAACGTGTCTGCAGTATTTTTTGCCTGCATGTCTCTTAATTTATTTTAAAATTATTATATTTATATTTAGTTATAAAATTATATGCTAATCTTATATTAATTATATTTAAAACAGTTACCAAGGTGTACGAGTTACGAGTACGACGTTTTATTTATTTTAGAAATTGAGATCGCATTTGACACAATATTGATAAATTGAATTAAAAAAAAATATGTGTGCAGTTCATACGCGGCAGAAGCTTTGTAATAGCGCCATCTACTACATTCTATAGGTAAAGTCATTTTTTCGAACAAAAATTGATCGACTCTCAAGGTGGTACGTAGAATAGACGCTAGATGGCATAAACAAAAAAAAATAAAACTTTTCCTACACAACTGTACCTATCCACTAGATGACTGTAATAGTAATAACGGAGGCTGGTATCTCGAACAGTATTGTTAATTTATACACATTACCGGGCTATAATTTGCATGCACAACTATGTGAAAATAAGAAGGGAGGCGGAATTATAATTTACGTACGAAACCATCTAAAATTTACTACAATTAAACATAAATCTAAAACGTTTGTAAGTCTTTCGGGCATAATAAAACTTAACTCGTCACTAAATGTAGTTGTGTGTGCAGTTTATAGACCACCAAATAAAAACCTGTTTGTAAGTGAAATAAGCAACTACATTTCTAAGTTTTAACTCGTCACTAAACGTAGTTGTGTGTGCGGTTTATAGACCACCAAATAAAAACCTGTTTGTAAGTGAAATAAGCAACTACATTTCTAAGTTTGAATTGAAACGATCTGAAGACTTCAACTTTATACAAGGATGTATATTATGTAGGAGCACTCAGCAGGCACGGATTGATGTGTGGAATATCGGAATACACAAGAATTGAAACTAAACAAAATTGAATTACTAAATCTTGCTTAGACCACATTTTACCCGATTCCCTACACTACATCCGTTCTTGGCGGTGCTCGATGTAGTTAGTTGTACTGGCCGATCATCGAGGTATCATTTTTGCGTGCGTCGAACGTCGATGACGCACCTATAATTCTCAAGCGTTCACAGGTTGTAACAAAACGATTGATTTATTATGAGATTTTTTATAAGGAACTTAAAAACGTGGATTGCTCAAAGTCTAAAGATATGAATTCCCCAGACGAGATTCTAAATTTTATACAGGGTATTTTTGAAACGCTCCCCAAAACGAAGACAGATGATAGTACTAAGGATACCCTTGATGATGGGTCACAAAGAAATTCGATCCCGAGGAAAAAAAATCATCTTTTCACAACGTTTTATTAACTTTATTTACGCTCCATCATGTTACTACAGTTAATTGAAACGATATTTAACTAAAAAAAATCATGGAAATACTGAAACATAATACCAGCAGTGAAACTTAAAAAAGAAAATCAGCTGATAATAGGGCCAATATCCTCGCGGGCGCCGAACTCTTATCTAGATCGGTACGAAACAATGCATTAAGTATACTACTCACTCTACCCTTCCCTTTCACACACGCGCTGTCTCGTGTCGCCTCGCGCTGTGGAATTTACACATGATTCAAGGACGTTACAACGTGCGCATTTGTTTTGGCGGGATTGATTAATAATTTTAGTTTTTGAGACAGTTCCGTGTTGACTATCACGAGCAATTGTTTTGTTTATTAAATTATTGTCGTTATTACTTGTTATTTATTAATTAATGATATTGTTCTTGTTGTTACGTTTTGTGTTTTTTGTTTTGTTTTAATCATATCTAACGCGTAGGTACGTTTATAGTGCTCGTGAATACGGCAACATGTTAATGTGCCTTGGAGAATCTCATAAGGCCACGGAGGATCGGTAAGCTGTTTCATACCTAATTTTTTTTAAATAACTTAGTACTGAACTGATCTGAATAGGTCCATAACTGAATACATCAGAATAATAAACATACCTACACAATGGATAAAAAAGCATGACTCTAACCTTCTTAACATTTTATTTAAGTATTTTTTTCATTAGCGGCGAATCGAACCAGTTATTTGGTTTATTTAAACTGTGAATTCGAATTAAAGTGACTACGTGGAGACAAGCACAGTGGCAAAATAGTAGGTTAAGTAGATAAGTTAGGTATTTAGACAAGTGTTGTAAATTATTAGGTATTGTGGTACCATCGCTAGTTGCGGGCCGCGCGAATTCGGCGTTCGCGCGTACATTGACCCCTAGTCAGCTGATTGTAATTCAGTAATTCCTCTGCTGGTTTTATGTTTCAGTATTTTCATGATTTTTTTTAGTGAAATATCGTTTCAATTAACTGTAGTAACATGATGGAGCGTGAATAAAGTTAATAAAACGTTGTGAAAAGATGATTTTTTTTTCCTCGGGATCGAATTTTTTTGTGACCCATCATCATAGGTATCCTTAGTACTATCATCTGTCTTCGGTTTCGGGAGCGTTTCAAAAATACCCTGTATATAACTCTTTTCATACCGCAAAAAATTCCGCAATTAATATTAAAAGCTATAAATTACCTAGAAAGATCCCAAACGGTTTAATTTGCCCTGGATTGACGACAATATTACTCGTCTTTGTGATTAAAGGGACAAATTATATCGTAATTGGAAAAATAATCCAGATAACTCTAAGCTAAGACTAGAATATAATAAAATACGCAATAAAGTGCATAAAGTTCCCGAAACCAAAACGAATACATACTATATTAAGCAAATAAATAGTAATTTTAAGAATATTAATAAAGTTTATAATGTCGTAAATCAAATGTTATGGAGAATGACCTTGTCTATTGATGCGACATACTCAAGGCGTTCGATGAACAGGGACTCAACTCCAAAACTATTGCAGATAATTTCGCAAATTGCTTTGACAGAGCGGTAAAAAGTATAATTCCTAATTGTAAAATAAAATTAATAAACCGAAATGAAACATCTAAAATCTTAGACTCCAGTATTCTGTTTCGGAAAGCGACCCCCAGTAGTGTTCATAAAATTATTAAAAAAATTAAGTCAAGAAAGGCGCCATGTGCCGACAATATTACGATTTCTGACATTAAAATTATAGGGGAATACATTTCCCCGATCATATCTTACCTAATTAACAGTAGCATTAAAAGTGGTTTGTATCCTGATCAATTGAAAGAAGGCTGTGTCAGACCTGTACATAAGAAAGGAAAACGTGATGACTACTCAAATTATCGCCCAATTACATTACTTTCGTCAATTGTTAAAATTGTGGAAAAATTCATAGGCGAGCAAATACACAAATTTTATAAGAATAACACTGTAATAAGCCCGTATCAGTTTGATTTCTAATCAGGAAAAAGTACAACAGGTCTTATATCAAAATTCACTGATGAAGTCAATAGTCACCTAAATGAATAAAGACAGGTGCTATTATCGACTTCTCATGTGCTTTTGACACCATGTTACATGAACAGCTTGTGGACAGATTAGACAAATGTGGCGTACGTGGTCCATTGCTTAATTGGTACCATAATTACCTGAAGAACAGAAAATCTTTTGTGAAGATTGAAAATAACTACAGCGAGCTCATATTAGTGACGGAGGGTATGGCTCAAGGTTCGGTTCTAGGGCCCTTGCATTTTTTGTCCTACGTCAATGACGTGGGCAGCTGCATTGTCAATTGCACCAATTGCAGAAAAATCCCGTAATAATGTTTTCTTATATTTATGCGAAGACTACACATTAAATGAAACTAATTTTTACGGATTCTATCGCGTTTAATTTAACTTTTTAATTCCCGACGTTTCGGGTGCTTTACAGCACCCATGGTCACGGGGGGGACTGAGGTGTTTGACGTCCCGATGTCATAGTTAGCCCGGCTACCTTCAGTTTTTGAATATTAATTTTTGGTCCGATCTACGCAGAATGAGCTTACAGTATCTTGAAGTCTTGCAGTGGTATACTTGGGTTTGGATTAAATTTTATTAATTATAGGATCCCAAGCAGATGGCAGCACCCATCCATCTTCTCTATTGAAATTAGGATGTTTTTTTAATTTCAATAGCCTTACGAATCATCCTTGGTAGGAATCGGTGTTCTTTTGCGATGATTTGTGGTCTATCAAATCTAATGTAATGGCAGGGATGATCTTGAACATGTTGTCTGTGAATCTAATTATTTTTCTTTCTAAATATTATACTAAATATCTATTGATCAGGTATAGATTTTGATTCTATTCTGATTTTCAGAAGACCTGATATTTGCATCTGCTTTGTTCTGAGTAACGACATTATTTTTATTAGGGGTACCTTTTCATTGCGTTGGAGCACTTAATTAGCACTTAATTCCTTGCTATTAATATTTATCGTATATCTATTATTGTCACTGCGTTGCTAGCGATACGTTTTGGCAGCAGCGCAAATATCAACAGTTCGTTGCGGTGAAAATTTTAGACACAGCTAATGTAACTATTCGTTATATATATATATATTACACAATATTAATCAATTTTTAAAACCAATGATAGATAAAACTGTCACTGGCTTTTAAAATTATATAAACATTAAGTTTATTTGTTAAATTATGGGTAAATATAGTAATAATAAACAAAGTCCTAGCTTTATTATTATAATATCAACCTTTTCATCGATAATGCGTATTTGTCAATGTAGTTGCGTCACTTCCTTAGAGTAATTACGTACATACGAATGCATAGAGAGAACCTACAATTCTACATAAATTGAGTCAATATAATTTTCTCGCTTTTTCTAATTTAATTTTCAAATAAGGCAAAGAGAGAAATCTATTGAAAGAAGTTGCGTGTAATATATGCGTGGAAATAGAAATATCAAGTGGTCATCTATGGTAGTATTATAATATGTGACGTTACTTTACAAGACATGACGTTTTTAATCTATAGTGATTTCGTTCGCAATGTTAGCAACAATCGACATCGATATACTCGTTTTTGTTTAGTTATTTATTTTTATTACTTTTTTATATGTCTAAAAATATAGAGAAAATAAGACTAAAGTTACAATTATACGAACTATCATGTAAATTATTTTCTAAATCAAGTGATGATTATTATATTGCATTGCAAATATTGGTTTCGCAAACTTTAAAAACTAATAGTAAGGGAGGTATGAATACTAGGCCTTGACAGTCACACGGTGCATAAGCGAGTTGGATCGTATTTGTAATCCCAATAGGCTATTTGACTAATTTTGGAAAACCATTTTAAATGATTCTTTATTACATAATAAGCAAACTACATTGATATTTCCGCGAGATCTATTGTATTAACAATAAAAATCAAATTTAAAGTTTAAATTTCCAAAACCGCGCCAAAAACGCAGATTCTGTAATGGCGCTGGTCATGTGACATGTGTGACGTCAACACATGTAAACAAGTCAATAACCGTTATTAAACAGTGCAGCTGAAGTGAATTTTATCATTTTCTTTCAAATTTATTCGATAAAATGGTGTATAAATAGTGTGTATTGTCACAATGTACTATGACAAAGGATAGTAAATATACATATACTGTAATAAAGGATAGTAAATAGTAAAGATTGTGGTTGCGTACCTTATACTCAGAATCATGAAGCAAATACAAAGAGGAGACGGCATAAGCAACTGTGCACCGTGATTCTAAGTGGATCCTGACGTCATCATAGTGAGCGTGGCTTTAGTTAGTAAACTATCAGCATTCGTCCTGTGCGCTTATGTGTTAAAAATCGCAAATCGGTGTATTTTCGTAGTATTAAGAAGAAAAGGATGAAGTGTTGTGTTTTATCGTGTAAAAACTACTCAGATAGACGCTGGATGGATGGCATCACATTTCATTTGTAAGTAATTTTACACCTAATTTATTAAAATAGTTCTAGAAAAATCTCTTTGCGTCTGCTTTCAAATATAATTAAATATATTCGACACTAGATGGCGACACTTTGTGTCATGTGAACTAAAAATATAAAGGTACGTAGAGCTCAGTATTGGTAAAATAATCATACGAAGGTGCTGAAATTTGTTTTGCATTCAATCCTAAAGAATTTTTAATCGCCAAAATATTATTTCATAGTTTTTATAATCATTTTCCGAACAGGCCGCCATCTATCGTCAAGGTAGCTAAACTACATTGCAACATCGATATGGAACGATTCGAGTAGTTTTACTATTTATCGGTAGATGTAGATAGTAAAGTGGGCAGGGCTTAACATCCCCTCACCCAGCAAATTGTCACACGTTGTTACATAGTGAAATCTAATTACAACACCTACTCTTTGTATTTGCTTCATGCTCAGAATCACCAAAAGGTATTCGTTGAAGGTCACGCACCAACATCGGCACATCCCGATGAGGAGGTGGAGGAAATGTATGAGGGTATCTCTAAAGCCATGCATTCCTGAAAAACCCACTATACTGTGTTAATGAGAGACCTCAAGGCAAAACTAGGCACAAGAGAGAACGGTGAGCTGAAGGTAGGGTAATTCGGAATAGGGCAACGGAACCCAAGGGGCCGACTTCATGAGGAAAGAGGGACTCTTTATGATGAACTCTTTCTTTCAGAAGGGGCCCCACAGGAAGTGGACCTGGTCGAGCCCCGGTGGTTCGACAAAAAATGGGATTGACTTAATTATGACGACTAGACGGCAACTGTTCAGTGATGTCTCAGTGATCACGAGGGTGAAAACTGGTAGCGATCACCGAATGGTTAGAGGCACACTGAACCTAAACGTTAAGTTGGAGAGGTCTCGTCTAATGAAGTCAACGCGTCGTCCCCCTCGTGCTCTAATCCAAAGTCCCGAAACCTTTCAGCTCGAGTTACAAACCGTTTTCAGTGCCTAGAAGATTGCAATGCAGTGGACGATATGAATGACAAGCTTGTGGAAACTGTCCATGCGGTCGGAGCTAAGTTTTGCAAGACCCGCCGCAGAAGAAAATAAAAACTCTCCGATCACACTCTTAATCTCATGGCTGTTAGACGGGAAATGAAGCTGCAGTCTTCAGTAGATTTGACAGCATACAGGCAACTGACCAGACAGATCTCCTAATGCATGCGCTGGGACTTACACAACTTTAATTCTGCTCGTATTGAAGAAGCGAAAGAACCAAGGTTAAACAGTCTTTGCCAGAGATCTGTCTGCCAGAAAGAAAATGAAGACCGAGTATGGCAGCATCATTTCCAGGACACCTGAGATTTTGAGTGAGATTGAGAGATTCTATGGGCAGCTGTACACGTCATCGTTGGAGCCACACGCAAGTGTGAGTAACGATCCAAGAGCAAGTCTTATCCGACACTATTCCGATGACATCCCGCACGTCAGTCTGAGCGAGATTAGAATGGCTCTCCAGCACCTTAAAAACGGCAAGTCCCCGGGCGAGGATGGAATTACAGCGGAACTTCTGAAAGCGGGTAGAAAACCGGTACTAGTAGTCCTTCAGAAGCTCTATAATTCCGTCCTCCATGGTGGCACTACTCCGAAGGCGTGGAGCAGAAGTGCGGTGGTCTTGTTCTTCAAAAAAGGCGACAATGCTCTCTTGAAGAACTACAGACCGATTTCCCTTCTGAGCCGCGTCTACGTGCTGTTTCGAGAGTTATAACAAATCGTCTCGCACGCAGACTCAACGACTTCCAGCCTCCCGAACCAGCCGGTTTCCGAAAGGGCTTTAGCACCATAGACCACATACATACCCTTCGGCAAATTGTACAGTAGACCGAAGAGTACAATCTGCCACTTTGTCTTGCGTATGTGGACTATGAGAAAGCCTTTGATTCCGTCGAAATTTGGGCGGTGCTGCAGTCCTTTCAGCGGTGCCAAGTTGTCTGTCGGTATATCGAAGTACTGCAGTGTTTGTATAGTAGGGCTACGATGGCTATCCAAGTACAGAACCAGAGTACGAAACCTATCCAACTGCAGAGAGGACCTAAGCACTACGCTCAATGACCTCAATAGTGTCTCCCAACGGATTGGTCTTAAGGACGCGTTTGCAAAATTGATAGGTATAGAATCGAACTATTACATTGACACGGGTCACACACACAAGTGTACGCACGGTTAGCTGCGGGTGTGGGAATCGTAGTCAAGTAAAAACATTTTGATAATTTGAAAGATTGATTTTTTTTTTCATTTCTTATACCTACAAAAATATATTACATACGAAATACGAATAGCTTTTTTTTTTGCGGATGGAAAATCATCTAATGACGCCTTTCGCTGTGGGTGGAGCGGAAGGAGTGTCAGACTTTACTGACTAAAACCATCCGTGTTCCTTCAGTGCCCTTACGTTCCGGAGCCGCGGTATCTCTTTCGAACAGCCCGCAGCCCCGGCAGGCGTCGGCCCTTGCGGGCCCTTCACGCTGCTGACAGCTCTTTGAGGCGCGCGTGGAACAAAACGCGCCGTCGACACGGCCTGTCGTCGTTAGACGGACGGACGGCGAGCTACCATTGCTCGCCGTCCACAGGTCCGCGCCTACGGTGGTCAGGGGCCACGACGTAGCCCCCGACGCCCGGGCGTCTCCGCGGCGGCCGGGAAGGAAAGCTGTTGCTCTTTCCTTCTCCCGCTCCGCCACCTCCTTCGCTAGAATCACTGCTTCGCAGAAGGTGGTGACGGCATCCCATTCCGTCTCGCCCGGACCATGGCTTCGACCAGGCCGGACGCGAGTCGCCGCCGCCTATCGCCGCTACGAGTACGGCGGTGCTCCGCCCAAGCAGGGCACACCTCACGGTGTGCTCCACCGTGTCCTCCGGTCGATCCTCGCAGTGGGAGCACCGGGCGTTTCCTCCGCCCGATTCGGTGCAGGAACCTCCCGAACACACCGTGTCCGGTGAGGACCTGCGTCAGGCGGAAGGTGAGACACCGTGGCGTCTCTCAAGCCACTCCTCAAGAGGGTCTTATCGCCGCTATAGTGGCGTGCCCAGCACAGGGTTGCGACAGTCGCTCTCCATGTCGCCATGAGATCATGCCGGAAGTCTGTCCGCTGCGCGACGACTTGCCGCGGCAGCGGGTTTCCGGCATAGTGCCTCCGCGCCATTCGTGCAGGCGCGAGGACTATCGCCTCCAGATCCCATGGCGAAATACGAATAGCTGCTCCACAGACTGCTGGGCACTAGAAGCCCACTACTAGCAGTGAGATGGTGGCTGTGGACTTTGGGCTGGTTTTGTTAGTTATGATAAGACTTTAGCTTCGGACTTGGTGAAGTGACTTGAAGGTATACTTCGGTGACAGCTATTGGAACTCCTCGACGAGTAGTACTAGGTGTGCCGAGTTTGGGCGCGTTTTGTTAGTCATGATGAGAGCTTACCTCCGGACTTAATAGAGTGACCTGACGGTGTACTTCGGTGACTACTGCTGGAATTCCTGGACGAGTAGAACTAGGTGTGACGAGTTTGGGCTCGTTTTGTTAGTTATGATTAGACCTAACCTCCGGGCTTGATGGAGAGACCTGATGGTGTACTGTTGCAACCAATCACAGGGCGTTCCCGCCACAGATTAAAAATCCCAAAAATTATTATGTTTTATTTTCGTTTATTTTGCTTAAAATGTACATATTTTACTTTAAAATAAAGTGAAATATATTTTTTTACGTTATTATCTGGTAATATGACCACAATTTATAGTATATTTTGAAAGTTGTCAAATAGCCTATTTTATATGCTGACTAACGATAGGCCCTTCTAGATCTCGACAACAGCGCTACTTTTCACGATATATTTTAAATTATACAACGATAGTACGAAATTCCGCATTATTCAACTACGTTATTGTTGCAAAATATCAGAAAAAGCTTCCATAAAGTTTTATTGATACAAATAAGTATTAACCGGTCTAATAAAAATCCCAAATTTAACTAAGTAATAGACTAAATGAATTTATCGACTACATTTTTGTTTCGCTAATGGCACATCAATAGATGTATCTATGGATTGGAAAAACGGCAACAACCTTGTAAAAGAATGAAGGTGAGAATAATATAGCTATGTTTTGTACCTCTTTTATATCGAACTCTTTATACATATGACTATGTATAAACAGTTCAGCTATAGATAAACCACTTAATTGGCGGTTCACCCGCGCGGTGTGGAGGTAGGCAGGGGCGGGAATTGGCGCACTCGTAGTTAATTAACCCAAGATAGATCCCGCGATAACGTTCGGTAGATGGAATACGAAACAATCTTTATCTCGCTATGTAATTTTTTTAGTTTAAGCTTCTGCGGGCTGAAATATAAAATGGGTTTTATTTATAATATTTTATTTATTTATTGTATATAATTATAATACAATAATATAAAAAAAGAAACAATAAACTATGCCAGAACCGTTTCATATTAATAATAATAATAATATAAAAAATATTATTCTTCCTCGCTACTATCATTCTCACTTGAATTATCTTCACTTTCAGTGCAGCTTAATGAGCCAGAATCGTCTTGTAAATTAATTATCATTTGATCCATAACACTATCGAGTATTTGATCGTGTTGACAATATTCTTCTTCAATTTTCTGGACATTGCTATCACAGCTTTCCCATTTTTCTACAGAGAATTCGGCTAATAATTGCTCCAGTGCAATTTTTTTGTTATCCAAGTTGCTATCAAGTTCAATTCTTGCGAGTTGTCCCTTGATATCTCCCCATACCAACTCAATCGGGTTCAGGTCTGGGTGATATAGTGGAAGTCGTAAGACTTCGTGACCCGCAGCCTTTAAAACTTCGTCAATTTTATAAGCATTTTCAAATCTGTGTTGCTTGATCGATGTGAGTAAGTCACGTTTCCTTAAGGAAATATTAAAGTCCACGTTATGTCTTTGCAGCAGGTCCTGCACGTCGGGTTTTCTTGACGCCATCGTGGGCTTTCTATCCACTTGTACAGAATGATAAGCAGCGTTATCCATGATAATCACGGAATATGGTGGTAAATTTGGCAATAATTTTTCTTTTGTCCATTTATTAAAATTTTGAAAATTCATATCTTTATGATAATCTCCGGATTTACTTTTTAATTTAAAATTAAGCTCCATTGATAAATCCACCACGGCCTCCAGCATGGACAATAATTAAACGTGGCCCTTTGCCAATATGTGATAGCACTCCTCTTTCTTCTGTAGACTGCCAACACGGAGGAATTGACGTATGTTTCATCGAGGTAAACAATGTTCCTCTGATCTCTCCGATGCTTCTTTATCGCATTCAGACATCTCCATCGCCAAGATACTATATTTGATTGTTCAATAAGTAGCTTTCTTTTCGACTGACATTTCTTAAATCTAAAGCCAAGTTTGTGCCACAATATTCTCAAATATTCTCGACTGCAATTAATAATTCCGTCTTCTTTAAGATCAGTATTTAAAGTTTTTAATGTAGGAACCTTCTTGAAAATGGTATAATAAAATTGAGTTATCTTTCGTCTTATTATGCCTTCTGTAAAATTACATATTTCAATTTTTTTCTTTCGGATTTGTTTCTTTTTTACTGGCGATTTAAAAACCGCGCAATTTAGAATGCAATTTAGAGTTTACCGATCACTCACCCATATTACTTTATATTTCGCTGTCAGTAGTACAAAGGAAAAACCTCACATGCGAGAAAGTTGACATAAATCTAGAAAAAATTAAAAACGGGATCAAAGACATCTCCTGGGAAAATTACTATTAGTTAGGGGATTGTAATCATGCAGCAGAGTTTATAGTAAGCAATATACATAAAATAATATCGAAAAACACTTTTTGAAAACACACTAAGAAAAAGCAACCACTTAAACCATGGATAACCCTAGGATTATAAAAATGTATGCGAAAAAGGGATAAAATGCACAGAAAATTTAAGCGATCTCCTCATGATGAGAGTATTTTAAGCGAATACAAGCAATATAGAAACATAGGTATGCAATAATATTATAAAAACTCAAAAAAGAAATTATTTAAGAAATTTGTTAGAAAAAGACATGGTCAAAGGTACATGGGAAGTTATTCAAAATATCATCATCATCATCGTTACAGCCCTTCACAAGTCCACTGCTGAACATAGGCCTCCCCCAAGGAATGCCACAAACTCCATCTAGTGGGGGGACGCCCTACACTTCGTCCGCCGGTACGAGGCTGCCACTCGAAAACCTTTTTTTCCCATCGGTTATCGGTTCTTCGCGAGCTATATGGCCGGCCCTTTGCCACTTCAGCTTACTAATCCGTTGGGCTATGTCGGTCACTCTGGTTCTACTGCGGATATGCTCATTTCTAAGTTTGTCACGCAGAGAAAAACCAAGCATAGCCCTCTCCATAGCTCGCTGAGCGACCTTGAGCTTCCTCATCCGGCCAGCAGTGAAGGACCACGTTTCAGTTCCATAGGTCATCACTGGCAACACGCACTGGTTGTACAGTCTCGTTTTCAAGTTTTGAAGTATACCTGACGAGAAGATGTGCCGTAATTTCCCGAGAGAGCTGCCCAACCGAGTTGAATCCGTCGATTGAGCTCTCGGTCGAAGTTGGACTTACCTAGTCGGACTATTTGTCCCAGGTAAACATACTCGTCAACAACTTCGAGCTTAGTGCTCCCAACAACTACCGGCATAGGTGTGACATGGACATTAAACATGATCTTTGTTTTGTCCATGTTCATCTTAAGACCTATCCGTTGGGAGACACTGTTGAGGTCATTGAGCATAGTGCTTAGGTCCTCCAGAGATACTGCCATAAGGACTATATCGTCGGTAAATCGAAGGTGAGTGATGTATTCAAAATATAAACAACTTAAAAAAAGGTTAGCAATACACCCTTTGAATTAATCTGTTCTCGTGATGTGTCACCTAAAGAATCACTTAATGAACTGAATACATACTTTACGTCGATTGGCAAATCACTAGCTGAATCATCATTAAAGCTACTTGGTGAGACGGAAGGCTAGCAAGTAAGAGTATGCACAGTAAAAGCTGTGTCGACTCAATGATGTTCTTACCCACTGACCCATTAGAGATAAAGAAAATTGTACAACAGATGGTTGAGATAAGATTAGTGCAAAGATCATAAAACAATCAATAGATATTCTCGTTGATCCACTATGTTATTTATATAACCTGAGGCTGGAAACAGGGGTACCAGTTGTTTTCAAAAAAAGCGATTATAACCCCGATATTCAAAAGCTGAGAAAAACAATTAGCAAGTAATTATAGACCAATTGCACTTTTAAGCACGCTTTCTAAAATTCTGGAAAAAATAGTTAATACTAGACTTACGAAATTTCTTGACCAAAAAAATCTCATCTCGTCCAATCAGTATGGCTTTAGGAAGAACAAATGTACAGAAGATGCTGTTTTAAGACTTACTACACTAGTGGCAAATTATTTAGATAATAATAATCACTGTGTTGGGTACTTTTTGGACCTACGAAAGGCGTTTGATACTGTGTCGCCGAGGATACTTCTGAAGCGAATGGAGCGATTGGGTATATATGGGATTCCCTATGATTGGTTTAAAGATTACTTAAGTAATCAAAGCCAGCAGATTAAAGTTGGCACACACATTAGTGACGAAACAAACTGTGATTACGTAGTCCCACAAGTAAGCACTCTCGGACCAACTCTTTTCCTGCTGTACGTTAACGATCTCTGCAACATAGAATTAGAAGGAGCTGATTTATTAATGTACGCAGATGACACTGTCCTGATATTTCATCACCAGACTTGTGATGGTGTGCAAACTCTTACAGAAAGAGGACTGTGTGAAGTTTCGAAGGCTCTGGAAAATAGTTTGCTATCGTTAAACATAGAAAAGACGAAATATCTATGTTTCAGGATAACAGAGGCTACTAATCCCTCCAGCAGTTTTAAAGTCAAGATGCACACTTTCCCATGCAATACAATGCCCTTAATTCCTGGCAGACAATGTGATTGTAAAGAGCTAGAAATGGTTAAACACGTGCGACATCTAGGAGTGACAATTGACGAGAAACTAACTTGGAACCGTCATATTTCAAATGTCACGTGTAGAGTAAGAAAGATCATTTATATTTTTAAGAACCTAAGAGAAATTGCGAATTTGCCAATCTGTCGTAACGTATTGTATCGCAGTGTGGGGAGGTGCAGCAAAACTCATATGTTGGGACTGGAAAGGGCTCAAAGAGCCATTCTAAAAGTGCTATGTCTTCTCCCTTTTAAATATCCCTCACACGCTTTGTATCAACACTGTAGGGTTCTAACTGTGAGACAATTATACTACAAATCTATAGTTCTCAGGTACCATAGGGAAGTTGTACCGTCTTTGCCAACGTCTCAGCGAAGGAGAGAGACATGTCCCACGGTACGGACTCGTACGGAGTTTGCCAAGCGCCAATATTACGCGTTGACCTCTCGGGTGTATAATAAATTAGGTGATATTCAACAATTACGAAAATTCAATACCTATAAATTAAAGAAATATATAGAGGACTTCATGAATAAATTAAATTACAAAGATACAGAACAAATGATGGAAAGTTTAAAGTGAAACGCACACAAGCACACACACACTCACACACACACACACACACACACACACACACCATAGGAGTACACACACAATTATTGTACACTGAAAGTAATATATTATGTACAATATAGACAAGAGATATGAAGAGCATTGACTCCTGTACCACAGGCTTTCCTAGCACAGGAGTCAAAGATCACTGTTTGCACATTTCGTATTCTGTACCAAAAGTAATCAAATTGTAAAATTGTGATTTGTGTAACTTTTTCTTTATGTGTGTGTCAATAAATTATTATTATTTTGGGGTATTTATATAGTATTCTCATCTGGTTGGGCTGAATAAATATTTTAAAGGAAATAATAAATAAACATAAATATATATTTAATATACTAACATAAATAAATAAATAATACATAAATAAATAAAACCCAACCAGATGGAAACCCTCGGCAGGGAGACCAAACGGCCGAGGTTAGGGGAAAGGAAAGAAACCGGCGGACGATGCGGGCGGTATCGAGGAGCACCGCCTTCTGCATTTGAGCTTGGAGCGGTCCGTCACGGAGTCCCAGTCGCCTCAGATGACCCGCGAGGCTGACTGGGATTAACCCGTTCGCAGAGACGACTACAGGTATAATTTCGGTCGGCAGTCCACCCCACATGTCGGTCACCTCGTGAGCCAGGTCCAGATATTTTGTTCGCTTATCTGTTTCGGCTTTCACGAGGTTCTCGTCATACGGAATGGTGATGTTATTATTATTATTATTAATTCTGTTCACGTTTCAGATCGTTGCCTTCTTTAATAATTTTACTTACAGTAGACAATGACACGGTTGTGCAACAATTTTGTTCACGTTTACGTCTTGTAGATACTCTGTAGAACTTCGATCTTGTTTTCTAGCTTTAAAGAAAGAGTAAACGTTGTACGCCATATGTTTCGCTTGCCTGCTAAGTTTCTTACTAAAAATCTGAGGGCGATTCATCTTGGCATTGATCGTGGTACTTTAATCTCGTGTGCGTTTTTTTTCCAAGCGTCCGTGACAGATATAATCACTGCGAGATCCGCCAAACATGAAAATTGTTCCCTGCCGCCCGCCCCCGCCTGACTGCCCTGTAACGTACTCCCTCCCGCAAACTTCTTACGTCGAGGGCAATCCGACAATTAAGTGGTTTATCTATATAAGAATTTTGTTCTTTTTTAGGACTCTCTCTATGCTAATAATTACTCTGAGGTCACTTCATTTCACTGTTATGACGTAATATATCTGTGCGTGTGTGAAATTGTTAATGTATTATTTTAATTGTAATGTGTGAGTTTCGTAGTGACAGACGATTATTTTTGATTTGATTTGAGCCATATTTGAGTAGATTTCCCCCCGCAGCAAAAAATGACATACAGTTTGGTATCGGAAAATAATGCTATGGCTACTCCCCTCCTGTGTTGCTCTATGCACAAAAGCTGTACAAAGATGATAAAATAAATAAAAGACTAGAAATAATGAAATAATTATTATTTTGTTAATATTGATAAATAATAAATACCTTTATTTCCTTCTCCAAATTCTCTGTTATTAAACTTAACCCCAACAATACTTGTACCTACTCTCGGGAGTAATTCAAGGTAGAGCGTGGTTAATTTTTAAACATTTTATTCACGAACGATTAAAGTTAGTTTGTGGTTGTTTCAGTCCGATTTTTGGTAAGTTTGTATTGTATTAAGTTACTTAACACATATACACTATATTTATTTCAGTTTTGTTTATTTATCTTGTATTTTCTCCCCAATTTGGGGGGATTTCAATTTAAATTTTTAGTTTAGCAGTGTCACAGATTAAATTGGCGTGACTCCTATAAGTTAAAAATATAATTTAATTAAACATAATATGAACACTTCAAAAGATATTTTCATTAATTATAAGTATCAAGAGAATTGTTAAATTTTATAGCAATAAATGTAGTCCTTAAGCTTAGTTGAGTAGCGCCTAATTTGAACGTATTCCATTTTTATGCGTCATCTACTTCATTCTATACTCTATAGGGTATTTTATTGAACAAATTGGTTGATATTTGACCACTTAACTCTCAAGGCAACAGTAGTACGTAAAATAGATGCTAGATGGCCTAAACGCCAATAATATGATAAAATTCGGTAAGTCATTGGTGACGCCAGCGGTAACGTAAGTTTTTCGATAAGGTTGTGGACTGTATATGGTACATACAACAAGCAGAGCAAGGAAGGTGGATGAGAGTGGAATGCACGCACTGATCTTGTGAGGGACTGCCTCGCCTTCTGCTAACACAGCTCCGCCACGTGGCCCGGCGCACGCACTCTTGGAGCAGTTCTGGTTGTCACATTTATGGAGACGCGTCACCATTTATGGAATTACAAGGACACAATGTCCGGTAATAGCGGTTAATTAAAGCGGAGATTGCGAAGGACATAAGGCTGGCTTTTCACTATGGGATATAATATATATTATATCCCGAAATATAAATTATATCCCGCGATTGGCTTTCACTGTGAGATATATCTTTTAACCAGTGTGTGTGTTCGTCATTGGATTACCCCCCGTTACCCCGCACATAGTTCTGCGGCGGGGCGGAACGGTGTGCGGGGTACA
Source organism: Parnassius orleans (assembly GCA_029286625.1). Taxonomy (NCBI): domain Eukaryota; kingdom Metazoa; phylum Arthropoda; class Insecta; order Lepidoptera; family Papilionidae; genus Parnassius; species Parnassius orleans. Next base: position 7,909,103 of record JAGSMP010000006.1, on the reverse strand, counting down.
GGGGGCGAAATATAATATGAAAATATCGCTCGGTCGGTCGAAAAAATATTTATAGTTTGAGATGTAATATATATTATAGCTCAGTGTAAACGGTTCCATTTAAAAGTATGGTGAGCGATATTAACTTATATCTCGAGATGTAATATATATTATATTAAATCCCATAGTGAAAAGCGGGCTTTAAGTCTGTGCGATACGGTCGCTGGTTTATTACGACTGACGGCCGCTGCGTGGCGATTGCATCGCCCCCAACGGCTGTGCGTGCATATAGGAAAGATTATGGAAGGGAGGGATTAAAAATATGTACCAATTATCTTATTAGATTATAAATCGAATTGTTCACTGGCGTTACCATTTCCTCAGGGTCACCTTTAAAAGACAACCGTAAGATAAAGAAAAATAGTTTAGCGGTATATAGAATGAGTATATATAGTAAGCAAACATAGAGCGGTATGTAGAATAATAGAGTGCGCGAAATGCGAATATTTGATTTACTAAGCTTGCTTGGCAAGGAGAAGTGTATACATAGATTTAATATGGCGGTTTAATATTTTATAATATTACATATAACTTAATTGCTAATTTAAATAAGTAATTATAATTAAGATACTCGCGGTTTACTGTTTTGGGAGCGGACAAATACGAACAACCGGACGGAGGTAGATTCCCTTAGAAGTTCTCACGGTTACTACTCGAACTACGCCATCTTTCGAAGGATGAACAGACTCAACAATAGCTAATGGCCAAGCAAAGGGTGGTGCGTTATCATTAATCACAATTACAACCGTGCCTGGTGAGATAGGCGTAGACGGAGCGCTTCACCTCTGCCGAACTTGTAATCTACGAAGATATTCTATCCTCCACTGATCCCAAAACGACTGGACTAATCCATCAGTGATTATGTTTACTACACGATCACTGCGCGGAAGTACAATTAAATATTTTTGGTGTATAGATTACACTGCGGTTAAACAATTATGCGGTTTTCGAGAGGCCTACACGGATCAATCCGTTGTCGACGATAGGCCTTAAACGAATGAAAGCGGGTGATCAAGGTTTGTTATTTTTTAATATTTAAATATTCCGCTGCAAAGTGTTCTTTTTGCAGGGCGCGGAGCATTATAACCTCAGAGAAACTGAGATCAACAGCAGTCACTACATAAGTGCTGCGGCGGGGTAATAATTTAACAATCTAAATTAAGTTGCCAAAGCTGTTTTATTAACAACTTGGCGTACGCGACTGTGGGGGCAACGAAACCCATTATGTCCCACAGACGGGCGGTAGTGGATAAGATGGAGCGCTTAGGGCACGTCACATCAGCGGGAACAGATATCTTAAAATAAAATGCGTCACTATCGGTAGACCAATGCAAGCCCAATAATTTATGTTGCATTGATTTATCGAACTCTACTTCTCCTGTAATAGTTATTATAAAATCTATATTTTAATCCATTTTGTTGTAGGACATTACGTCATCAACTTCTAATTACAATTATATACTAAACTCTTATATTACATCCCTCATTTACATATATATTTAATTCTTGTATTCATAATTAATATCAACATAATATCCTTGAAATCATTTCCTTAGTTCACGCAATTTTCGGAAGTCCGCCGAATGGCTTGCTGAGCTAGCATGTTGCCTTTGATGCTATTTGTGACTAAACAGTTTCTCTGCTTTGTTTGTATATTATTTATTTCGCTGAACTTTCGTTCGCACTCAGCGTTCGTGAGGTAACGATAAAACCTGGAGCATAAAACGAGGCAGATAATGGTATTTATTATCTCCGTTGCTATCTTTGTTTTTTTTTTATAGGAGGAGATTTTTTTGAGACAACTGAAAAAAAAAATCTGTGAAATGTGTAAAGTTCTTAAATGTTAAAATTGTACCATTGTGCCAAAACACGTCTGCTGGTTGATTTGTATTCAAATGTAGTTCATTCGCAGTCAAAATTAAGTTTCTCCATTCGTCATCGTGCGTCTGTTGATCATTTATAGTTTGGGGTTTAAGTCTTGGCAGCACTGGGAACAGTGAAGACAAAGACGTCTATTATCAGATAAGCAAGAATCGGATCCAACTTTGCGATTGAGCTCAAAACTGGGTCATTCAAACTGTGTCTTTTCCGAATACCCACGCATGCTTTAACGATACATTTCAGGCATTTCTGTTTCATCACTGTAACTTATTCGGTACTTGCATGTAGCTCTGGGACAGCAACTTGATTAGCAACACCCAATCCCAGGTATATGTATATCATTCAGATTTATATAATTTTGACTATCAGTAGGATCAATTGCGTCGAGTGGGGTGTCCTTTAAATGATTCGGAGTTATGTATAAAGGAAAACAACATATATTGATGTCACTTATTGGGCCGATTTTACTATACCGATAATGCGGAGGCACAGAATAAATAATAGTTCTAGCGGAAGGTCAATCTGAGGTCGAGTGACGACGCACTGTCACGTAACACGGAAGATTGAAATATAGATTTTATATATTATATAGTAGATAGATTATATAGATTAATATACAATTATTGTTTTATAATGAATATTGTTGTCGCTTATCAATAAATAAAACAACTTCTCAATGAGGGCTAATAATTTTCTGCTCACCAGATGTCGCTAGTTGACACTGAGGTAAAGTTTTTTGTTACACATTGTTATTTAATTGAGAAATTAGTTTTTAATAAAAAATTATTAATTTCTAGAGTATTATATTAATACAGAAAACAATACTTCAGTGTTTTGCTCTTTAATTTTTAGCACATTAATAACTTTTTTTTAATTTTTCTACCTTTGTGAATATCTGTGGCTTGGTTTATTTATTTTTAATCTTATTATTACAAAATATAGCTAATAGTACAGAAAGAAACATTAACCTTAATATTTTCCGAACAAATTAACTTCCCCGCTATGAAATCTGTCAAATATCCTCACTTTTAAGTGGCGCCGCCCTGGTGGCAGAAAAAGTCGTGGATGCCCTCATTAACTTACATTGTGTAACAAAAAACTTTACCTCAGTGTCAACTAGCGACATCTGGTGAGCAGAAAATTATTAGCCCTTATTGTGTTCTGTGGTCATAGATAAATAAATATGTAGTGAGTTATCGGCGGGAACTTGACCGGCGGCGGTTTGCTGCTCCTGTATTATTATTTAAATAATGGTTTGAAGTGGATTTTGATATGTAAAAGTGGTGCGATTTTGTGTATTTAGTGTCTGCGCATGTGAATTATTAGTGGAAACGGTAAAACAAGTGCTCTGATGGTGATGTGATTCTCAAGATAAGGTGTCTGTCTGCTTAGGCGCCTTGAGATACCATCGCCAACTGTCAGCTGTCTGCCGGCTCAAGTTGCCGTCAAAATCTCCCAAGGGCTGCACAATGTGACGCATCAACATATTGTGAAGCAGTGTACTAATAAACTATGAAGGATAATTATACATTGTAACTTCAGGCTCAGAAGGCTAGAACCCAGAGCTGTAAAGCCAGTTACAAAAAAAATGTAGCAAGCTAGTGTCAGTGTCACTGTCAGTTGTCAGAAACGAAGTTCAACGTGTGATTTTACATTATTTTCGAAAAGGTAAATGAAATATTACTTTTTTATAGCGTTTTGTATCCAAAGCGTATAGAATGGTGTATACTGAGGAATATATAAAAGAAAAATTGATCAAGGAGTTGGACGCCGTTCACGTCGTAAGTACAATCTGTATCTGTCAAAGTTTTGACTAATTAAAACCGGCTAAAAGATAAATTATATGAACGGGCCTGTGACCTGTGCGTTAGATTGTAGTGTAGTGCCAAATCATCCGGTATGGGAAAGAAATCTGATTGGGAAAAAGTTGTTATTACAAAAAAGGTATTGTTACCTGGCGTATTTTTCGCGTTATTGGTACGATGGTGTGTTGCCGCATATCCTTATTCTGGTTATAAGACGCCGCCAATGTATGGCGATTTTGAAGCGCAACGACACTGGCAAGAAATAACTCTTCACACTCCGATCTCAACCTGGTATCAAAATACAACTCATAATGACCTTAATTATTGGGGTTTGGATTATCCTCCCATTACAGCATATCACTCGTATCTTCTAGCTGTAGTCGGAGAGTGGCTTCATCCGGAATCGGTGCGTCTTTTCGCTTCTAGAGGTTATGAGAATGAAGATCACAAAATATTCATGCGATGGACTGTGTTTCTCAGTGATATTTATTTTTATGTGACTGCTACAATATGTCTTTGTATTGATACAGAAAGGATTAAACCTAAAGAAGAAAAGAATGTATTCAAAAGAACTGATATAGCGTCAACCCTTTTTTTGCTGTATCCAGGAATAATTTTGATAGATCATGGTCACTTTCAGTATAATTGTGTATCACTAGGCTTATTCATGTGGGCAGTATTTTTTATTGTAGCCGTAGAAAATGATATATTAGCAACAAGCTTCTTTGTTCTTGCATTAAATTATAAACAAATGGAACTTTATCATTCATTACCATTCTTTTTTTACCTATTAAGAAAATGCTTTATCAATGTGCCTCCAAGAAGAAAATTATACCACGTTATGAGTGAGTTTAATAAATTGGCTATAGTCGTTGTGTGTAGTTTTATTATAATTTGGTGTCCATTTCTCAAGTCCTGGGATAATCTAACACAAGTAGTATACAGACTATTTCCATTAAAACGAGGTGTCTTTGAGGATAAAGTTTCAAATGTTTGGTGTTTCATTAATGTATTTATTAAGCTGAAATCATTCTATTCTAATGAGAAAATGGCCGAAATGTGCTTAATTACAACTGCATTTGCTGTGATACCATCATGCATGGATTTGTTTTTTAGAATAAATAAGAAAAAGTTTATATTGTCTCTCATAAATGTATCATTGGCATTCTTTTTGTTCTCATTTCAAGTTCATGAGAAGACCATTCTGCTAGTTGCTATTCCTGTAGCATTGCATTTACCAGAAGATCCTTACATGTGTTTCTGGTTTTTACTTGTGTCCAACTTTAGTATGCTACCGCTGCTTCTCAAAGATGGATTGTTAATCCCTTTCATATCTACCAGTTTCATTTATTTAGGTGTTTACAATATTGCTTTAAAGCTATCATTACCAAGTGCAGGGTTATTTACATTTTTAAATGCCAACAGAGTTTATAAAATGATACAAAAGAACAAGAGGCAAAATTCAGTTTTTCTTAAACTTGTCAGTTTATACTTCTTTGTTTCTCTCCTAGGTATGTTTGTTCTGACGTTCTGTATACTTTTTGTTAAACCACCAAAAAATTTACCAGATTTGTTTCCTCTGCTTATATCAGTTTACAGTTGTTCACATTTCTTACTATTCTTCCTTTATTTTAATTACCAACAGTTCTGCATTCCAAAATGTTTGCCGGAATTGCCAAAACTTAAAACCAAATAATCACTTTCAAAATGTTTGTTTAAATTTTATTATATTATATATGTAATAAAGTTGTCAAATATGAAAATGCGACTGGTGTTTTCATTTCTCGTTTACTTTGGTATTGCTATCCTATCATATTATTCAGTTAATAATTTGTATGTATCATTCTAAAGATATGTTATATGTTAACTCTGAAGTTGATTAATTCATTCATCTATGTATTTATTACAGTGTATTAAAAGTCCACTGCTGAACATAGGGCCTCTCACAAAGATTGCCGCATAAAGGTATGCCCTTATTTGTCACGCTTTTTGACAGATAGAATAGAATAGAAGAAAATAATTTTTATTGAATACTAGCTGATACCCGGCACATTGCTGCCGCAGAAGAAATAATTTTGGAAATATTGTTTTAAATTTGGAAGAGTTATATTGTTTAATTAGGAATTATGATACATTCATTGAAGTTGAGTGATGTATAAAATAAATTTGTCGCTACGATACGCGCGCTACCTATTGTAAGTTAGTTGTCATATGCCTATAACCTTCTCACAAATGCAAGCAATAAGTTGACAAAGTCTTAGCGCAATCTGATAAATGATATGGCAGCGCATAAAATACGAACAAACAACAATTTATTTTTTATATATTAGATATACTTATTGAATGTCATTTTTTTATTTACCACTGGTTCGGAAAATACTTCTGCCCTGGGAAGAATCAGCAAGAAACATAGCAGGATTTTTGTTTTACTTTACAATAATTTTGTACAATTTTTTAAATGAATTTTAATAGAACCAGCATGGTGGTGATCACCTAATTCCCAGGGGTTATTTTCATTCATGTATTTTTTGATATATTCCATGTATATATATAATGCACTCGGTGATATTATAATAACCCTTTTTGTACAATTTTTCTTTAAGAAAAAATTTAAACTTGTTTATAGACAAATTTTGTACATTTTCCGGGATTTTGTTGTAAAAGCATTAACAATTGCACCATAAATGAATTACTAATTCTGTGGAGTCTAGTAACTGGTATTACAAGCTCATGTTTGTTCCCAGTGTTTAAATTATGAACATCTTTATTTGTATCAAAGCTATTTATGTTTTTATGTACATACATTACATTTTCGTAAATACATATATTGCGATGCCAAAGTTAATATGTTTATTTCTTAAAAATTTCTCTGAGAGACTACAATTAAATTATAAATCGCCCGTACGGCTCATTTTTGCAATACAAATATGGCTTCAATGTTAGTCGCATTACCCCATAGCAAAATTCCATAAGACTAGTTACTAAAATAAACTAATCTAGCTGTCCCAACATTGGTGAGACTTCTAATCTTTCTTACAGCATATGCTGCATGTTGGTTGGCAACCGACAGGTTTTTATATTTTGAATTTTATGTTTCATCCCTCTTCTATTTAATTTCATCTGTCGACTCTTATGACACCCACAGGATAACTTGGGGTAGTGGATCATCTTATGCTGCCACAACACGGTGTTGTGATGAAGCTGAATTTGGTTACTTAAGTTTCAATGCATATTCTGTTGCCAGTAATGACTTACGGAACAGAAATGTGCTCCTTTGCTGCTGGCCTCATGAGGAAGCTTAAAGTCATTCAGCGTGAAATAGAAAGGGCTATGCTCGGTATTTCTACAGGATAGTTCCTAACGAGGATATCTACAGAAGAACAAGAGTAACGAACATAGCCCAACAGATCAGTAAGCTGAAGCGGCAATTGGCCAGCCATATAGCTCTAAGAACCGACAACCTATGGGAAGAAAGGTTCACAAGTGGCAACCTCCCCCCACTAGAAAGAGCGACGACCTGATGAAACATACAGGCAGCCGATGGATGCATGTGGCTCACGACTTACTTTGTGGCAATTTATGGGGAAGCCTATGTTCAGCTGTGGACTTGTGCTGTAGTAGTAATACACATTCTGAAGTAGTGGTATAAGTATCTCATATTTGGACCGTGTTATACAGAAATGTTTCAACACACAACAACACAAAGTTATTTAGATTTTATAGTTGGTAGTGCCATGCTGCAGTTATATTTGTAGTATAGTTGTAGCACGAATGGGTCGGCTCGACCGGGGAAGGACCACGCTCTCACAGAATACCAGCGTAAAACAGCAGTTTAACGCTGCTGTGTTTCGTATGGTGAGTGTAGAGAACCGGAGACCCTTTTTACTGGAAAGAGGCATTCCATCATAGACCTCACGGGTGACAACGCATCTGCATTTTGATTCTTTATTGAGGATAGATCTAGATGTCTATGGGTCACAGCAACCACTTACCATCAGGTGGACTGTGTGCTCGTATGTCACCCTATTCTATAAAAAAAAATGCATTTTTAGAAGCCATAATATATATCATTTTAAAGTTGTGTTATGTATATCATTTTAAAGAAAATTTATGTAGATTTTGGGATAATTAATATTTTCAAAAGTCTTTTACACTTGGAAATAAACTTGGAAAAGTGCCTCTGAATAATTTTTGTCCAGTTTTTGGGTTGGATCATTTCTGCATAATACGGTTTACGGTTTACCACATGGCCAATTCAAGACTGACAGTTGGAAGCATCGTCAAAGATCCAACACATCTGTTTCTAACCAATAGTTGGTAGTAGGACTCCTAGGAGTCTGTCTGAGTACTACCCTCTTACCTATTTCTAGTGCAAAAGAGTAGTGCCTGCACTGTGTTCTGGTCTGAAGTGCACAGAGAGCCAGCATCAGAGATAACAACGTATCTCTGACCTTCTTTGTTTCAAGTCGGTTCTTGGTATAGTGAGTGTAGAGAACCGGAAACGGGTTTTCTGGAAATGTGGCATTCTACCTTAGTCCTCAGAGGTTACAACAACAACTCATTTGGAGCATAGATGTTTTTTTTATAGGATAGGGTGACAAACGAGCACACAGTCCACCTGATGGTAAGTGGTTGCTGTGACCCATAGACATCTACATCTATCTTCAATAAAAAATCAAAATGCAGATGCGTTGTCACCCTTGAGGACTAAGATGGAATGCCTCTTTTCCAGTAAAAAGGGTCTCCGGTTCTCTACACTCACCATACGAAACACAGCAGTGTTAAGCTGCTATTTTACGCTGGTATTCTGTGAGAGCGTGGTCCTTCCCCGGTCGAGCCGACCCATTCGTACTACAACTATACTACTAATATAGCTGCAGCATGGCTCTACCATGTAAAAAAGTAGATGGCTATGGGCCACAGCATACATCAGTAGGACTGTAAGTTCGTTTGTCAAAAAAAAATCCTTCTACCATTGGAAAGTTTCATGTCCAAGAGTATCCCCCTTATGAGACTAATGGGTGGCTATGTTCAGCAGTGGGCTTTAATATGGATGGAAACCTTTCGTTTTAGATGCCTGATATGACTTGTAGGTAAAGTGGAATTGATCAGGTCAACTATTAGTGCCTGATCTAAAATCAGTTTTAAGCCAAACTAAACCATCAGCATGACAAACATCTAGACCCGCAATAATTATATGTAAGCTATGCAAATAATTTGCCTTTCCATCTAGTGGCGGGAAGTCGCCCTACACTGCACAGGAGCAGTCAAGAATCGTTCATCTCCATTAGTGTTTGATAGTTTATGGAATCAGGCGTTATTTTGCGGAAATCTATTACATATTATATTAAAGATAATAAGATCTGTGTATAAATAATATAAAATGATGAGCCTTAACTAGTTTGAAGAGCACCCCCCGCCCTACCTCAATTGCGTACACCATTCCCGTCACCACTTATTCCAACACCACTACACTACCACTCACCACCAGCGATAATACGATAAGTGTTTCGCCTCTAAACGAGAAATAGACTGCGATGGCTGACTGATGTTTGTTGTTTGTTGAGAGCAGTGGTGTTTTGGTTAAGTGGTGACGGAGAGAGTGCACGCAATTAAGGGAGGGCAGGAGATGTTCTTCAAACTAGGCAAGATATAATGATTTCTTATATTTACGTGAACACTACACACCGTGGTTTCGGGTGCTTTCCCGAATCCAAGCACCCGAAACGTCGGGAATCAAAATAGTAAAATTAAACGCGATAAAATCCGTAAAAATAGTTTTATTCAATAGGCAAGATATAATTTTTATTTTATTATATACGCGGAATTTAGCTTATTAATTTTTAACATTTTTAATTAGTGTGGGGATTCTACATGTGATATGGCCGAACTATTGCCCCTTTCTCAAATGGTCACATGAGTTACGATAGAAATCGATAAGTAATCACTAAAATACAACAATGAGAATATCGTTATAAATTTAATTTACCACTAGTTCGGAAAACATCTCTGTCGAGAAGGAATAACAAGAAACGCAGCGGGACGTTTTTTAAAAGAAACAGTTTATATGTATTGTCGTAAAGTAAAGAAAGTAAAGTTACAGCCTATATACGTACCACTTCTAGGCACAGGCCTTCTCTAATTTCTGAGAGGGTTTAGGGCAAGGAAATGTCCGCCGCGCTGCCCCAATGCGTGTTGGCGAACTACACGTGTCCTCGATTTTTTTCTTATTCCTCAGACATGCAGTTTTCCTCATGATGTTATCCTTCACCGCCGAGCACGCGGTAAATCAGCACTTAAAATTGCAATTAACAATTTCATTGGTGTCGGCGGGGATCGAATCCGTTACTCGCGTACTGCGAAATTTACAGCGAACGCTTAGCCCCTGAGCTGCCACGGCTCTCCAATTAAGTAATTATACAAATCAAATTAGAAAATACTTGGTAGCCAGCACCTCATTCCCAGGAGTTACTGACATTCATGTATTCCTTGCTCTATTAATAACCTTTTATTTAATATTTGTTTAATTGTTTGAACATTGCTATTGAGAAACTGTAAATTTTCTTTCATTGGTAAGCTGAAGTGGCAATGGGCCCTCCATATACATATAGCTCGAAGAACCGACAACCGATGGGGAAAAATGGTTCTCGAGTGGCGGCCTCGTACCGGTAGACGAAGTGTAGGAAGGCCCCCCACTAGACGGAGTGTCGATCTGGTAAGATGTAGGAAGTCGATGCGATGTAGGTGGCCCAGGACCGTGCTTTGTGGTGTTTTTTTTTTTATAGGAGAAGGGGCAAACGAGCATGCGGCTCACCTGATGGTAAGTGACTACCGCCGCCCATGTACAACTGCAACACCAGGGGATTGCAGATGCGTTGCCGGCCTTTTAAGGAGTAGGCTCTTTTCTTGAAGGTCCCTAAATCGTATCGGTCCGGAAAAATCGCTGGTGGTAATCGATTCCACAAGGAAGTTGTGCGAGGAAGAAAACTTCTTCTAAATCGCACAGTGGTGGACCGCCAATCATCCAGATGGTATGGATGGTATCTCGAGTTCTGTCGCGATGTGCGATAGTGAAATTGAGCGGCTAGAATTAGTCCGAACAATTCCTCAGAGCACTCCCCGTGATAGATGCGATAAAATACGCAAAGAGATGCAACATCTCTACGTAGTGCCAGTGAGTCCAGCCGATCGGAAAGAACTCGGTCGTCGACGTTTCGTGTTCCTTGTGGGAGGCCTATGTTCAGCAGTAGACTTGTGAAGGGCTGAAGGGATGTTGTTAAAGCGTATACATTGCCCCAAGAATGAATTACTGACTATGTGGAATCGAGTAACTGGTACTATTAGCTGGTGTCTGTTCCTACTTATGCTTTTTATGTAATCCCAACTGGATCCTATATTTGTGCAAATACATAAAATGTTGGTGTGCTCAAGATATAAATAGAAAATGCTCCAGTATACTGTTCTTTCGTTCTTTAAAAAATCGTAAAAAAATTCCGCTCTACATGGCCGCTTAGTCCGCTTACTGTTAAACCCGCTAATACCTGCATCCAAATCCAAACCGAGAGGAAAGAATCCCTGAGCTTACTTTGTACTTAGTTATTTTATGCAAGAAATGTCTAATGCCTAAATACTCAAACGCTGCTCAATTTTAAGACGCCTTTAAGTCTCGTGCTGTCTCTATCACTTTAAGTCAAAGTGACTTAACCACAAGAATTAACGACATCTTAAAATTGAGTAGTTACTCATGTGGTAGCGTTTGAGTATTTGGACATAAAACACTTTAAAAAAAAACATAATTTAGATAATATAATCTTTTCTTAAGTAGGTATGTTATATATTTTTGATATTTTAAGATTTTTCTCTGCGATACTGTTGGAGATACGGTTTAGCCCCCCTCCCCTCCTCCAAATTGCTTTTCTTCATCATCGGCCCGTAAAATTCCTCTGCTGAACATGGCCCTCATCCTGTAGTGAGGATTTGCCTTAATCGCCATGCTTAGCAGGCGGGTTAACGAACACAACACCAGCAGACACGTGGTAGAGTCCATAGTGCAGCTATATTATAGTAGTAGCACGAATGTGTCGGCTCGACCGGGGAAGGACCACGCTCTCACAGAATACTAGCGTAAAATAGCAGCTTAATACTGCTGTGTTTCGTGTGGTGAGTTGGTGAGTGTAGAGAACCGGAGATCCTTTTTACTGGAAACGAGGCATTCCATCTTAGTCCTCACGGGTGACAACGCATCTGCATTTTAATTTTTAATCGAGGATAAATTTGGATGTCTATGGGCCACAGCATCCACTTGCCATCAGGTGAACTGTGTTCATTTGTCACCCCCATTCAATAAAAAAGACATCACGCACCTTTGATGCTGCTGTCTGCCTTAAATAAAATGATTATACCGCCATCTCTCAGAAGCCTTTCGACTTTTCTGGCATTTTCCGTAGTCTCTTACGACACTCGCTGGATAAATGCGGTGATGGATTTTCTTATATCGCCTCCAGGCAGGAACTAACATGTCTTTTTTCACAGGAAGTGACGGATGAAAGCGACGGTTGTGGCGCTAAGTTCTCAGTCCTTATAGTCTCCGACAAGTTTCAGGGGAAGCCGCTGTTAGCGCGGCATAGGTACGTAGATACATTAAATTTTGCCTGTCAATATGCCCCACTTTTAGAGGGAAACTACCACTGCGCACACCGCCTACGATACGTCAATATATTCGTTCGAAACCAGTCGATGTTTTTTCGCCATTTTATTCTTTGAGTTTAATTTGCCTCAGCTCCTTCAATCGAATAAGATAAAAATAACTAAAGTTACAGCCTATACAGGGTTATTTTGCAATAGCCGGCCAAATTTGCAGAGAAGGTTCAGAATAAGTAATATAGGTAAATTATTATCATCATCATTACAGCCCATCACAAGTCCACTGCTGAACATAGGCCTCCCACAATCAATGCCACAATATATAATAAATATAGGCAAATGATGAAGAAAAATTAATTTAAAAATATCTCAAACATTCTGTCCTTTTTATCTTTTAAATTCAAAATGCGTGGTAACGCATTATTTTAACTGATTTTACTGCTTTCTTATATTTACGCGAAGACTACACATCAAATGAAACTAATTTTTACGGATTATATCGCGTTTAATTTTAACTTTTTAATTCCCGAGGTTGTATGAGTATACCACTGCTAGACTTCAAGATACTGTAAGCTCATTCTGCGTAGATCGAACCAAAAATTAATATTAAAAAACTGAAGGTAGCCGGGCTAACTGTGACATCGGGACGTCAAACACCTCAGTCCCCCTTAACCCCCCCATTAACGTGATTAATGGGCAAAAACGTTGTTGCCCATTAATCACGTTCAATTTAGGATAATTTCAAATAAAAGTAGAAGCTTTATTTACTCGTATTTTCAAAACGGTATGTACTGCAATAACGGTAGATATATCGTTATTGATATATTTGAACTTAAGTTTAAAATTTGGCTACTCTTTGAATAATAACCCTGTATAATATGTGCGTCCCAAATAGCTTTTTATAAGTGGTAGAACCGCGCTGCTGTACGAATGGGTCGGCTTGACCTCGGTGAAGTATGAAGCTTCGAATATCAGCGTATTCGTAACTTTGCTGTGTTTCGTATGATGAGTGACATGAACCTTTTTACTGGTAACGAGGCATTACATCTTAATCCTAGAAAAGTTTCTCCAATTGACAATTTTTTTGTGTACATTTCGCGATAATTTGGCCAATTTTAAAGCGATTTTAATGGTTATTTTTTTTATTAAATAAGCTATATCTCAAGGGTCTCCCTTTTAAATTTATGGAAAAATTTCCACCACTAAGCTTGGCGATTTGAGTAACATGTAGAATATGTTATATTGTACTTTGAAGTTGTGATTATGTTTAGACCACTTAAGTGAGTTGAGTGCACACTTTAAAAAACCCGACTCTAAAGAACTAAAAATAATAAAATAATTGCCAAATAATTTAAAAGCTTCTGAAGTCGGGGCCCTTACTGATTGCCTCGTTGGTCTAGTGGTCTTAAACGATCATGAGGTCCCGGGTTCGAATCCCGAGTCGGGCCTAAATCAGTTATTTTATAAGGTACACAAACAGACAGTTTTATACAGTTCTAAAATTAAAAGTATGATGGTGTTGATCTAAACTAAAATCCAAAAAAGTGTACACAGCATAATAATATAACTGCTGTAGAATAACAAAAATAAAGAAGGTAAAAAATACACAAAAAATTAAGAGAAACACGTAAATTCCTTTCAAATCTAACAAGGCTACTATCAAATATATCTAGATGTACGTTACTACGCTCAATCTCAAAGTTATTATTGTGTACGTCTAACCTAAATATTCTTTGAATACGTCGTATACCGGAATTGAAGTTAATTAGTCTTAGGCCCGTATTAATAAACGTTACTCAGCTCAAGTACACGCACTTGAGTACAATCTTGAGGTTATGATCTTATTAATAAACATATCTCAAGATGCGGTTTAGGTTTACGATATCAGCTGAGTGCCACACTGATTAATAAACGAAACTCGACTCTCAAATGTGTATACTTGAGTGCAAGTCACAGAACAGTATTCCTAAGTACAGCGTTTTGAGATACTGTTTTTATGTGTTTATTAATTAGCAACGATCTTGAGATGCTGATTTCGTAATGAGGGCGTATCAAATGATTACGCACTTGTGTTCGTCGTTGAGTAAAGTTTATTAATACGGGCCTTAGTAACTCTGGGCAATCTATATGAGAATGTACAATCTTGTGCAAAAAAACTTGTTCGACAAATAATTGTCTCCTCAAAGATAATCGTTGGACATTATTATTGTATATTTTATTGGGTTATTCTGTCAAGAAATTCTCAGTAGCCGCCCGGAGTCAGGAAGTTGGCGGTGTTTCACCCCCGTGCCTGGGAAAGCACGTAAAGCCGTTGGCCCTGCGCCTGATCTCTCTCCGGTCGTGTCTGATTGCCGTCCCATCGGGTTATGAGAGTGAGGGCATAAAGAGTGTAATTGTAGCTCGTCTCTGTAGAGACTGGTAGCCGTGACCGAAATTCGGTCTAGAGGACATTATTATTATTATTAATTTTCGATACATTGTCATTACACGGATCGGAAACTACTTTAAAAAAAAAGTTTAATTTTAATCTTAATTGAGGATGAGGATTGTTGTGGATATTTATGGACCATACCATCGTAGACAGTATGTTCGTTTGGCAACGTTACTTCTAGAAAAAAGAACCTCGTTTCATATCTGAGACCGAGAGCATTTCGGGCCAGGGAAGTGTTCGCCGCGCTGATCCAATGTGGACAAATCCGTGGCGTAGTGAGTTGCAGTGCTAAGGGTCGCGGGTTCGAATCCCGCACGGAACAAATATTTTTATGGGCTACAATTAATAATTGTTCCGGGTGTGGATGTTTGTCCTTGTGAAATTTATGTATGTAAACTGCCCCCACGATACAGGAGAAAATCCTAGTGTGGAGGTAACGTTTTTATAAAAATGTCTTCGCGAATTTTTTTTCAATTTCTCAGGCATGGTACCTAAATTAGTAATAATAATGATAAAAATATAAAAAATATATTTATTTGCTTAAAACATAGTATGAAAAAGATTTTACAAATATTATACAATCGAACAACATGTCTTGCTGCAGTAATACATAGCATGCAAACGTTTTTGTTTTTGTACATTAAGACATATCTATTTATTATATTTACCTGTACCTAAAACATTAACAATATTATTTGTGGTGCTGACGGAGATCGAACCTGTGTTACTCTCGTAAAATTTACAGCGAGTGCTTATTAGCTATAGAGTTATAGAGTACTTTTATCGGTCGCTAATTATTTCCTGAATTATTGTTATCAGGTCATTTGAAAAAAAAAAAACAAGACGCACATAAAATTATAACAATATGCTAATTACAATCGTAAATAAAATCGGATCCATCGTATTATTAATTTACGTAACAAAAACCCGTTATTTCCTTCGCAGACTCGTCAATTCAGTATTACAAGAGGAGTTGAAAACGATACACGCGTTCACACAAAAGACGCTGACAGTGGAACAGTGGAAGCAACAATGATATGTTTAAGTCATGATAATTACATTAGAATAGTATAGATTTTGTGTTTTTTTTTTAAACCTTCTCCGAGTCGCGAGTGTGTACAAAGCATTAGTAATGGAGGGGAAAGAGGTTAAAATATCGGCGCCAGGGAAAGTAATTCTTCACGGCGAACATTCCGTCTTGTATGGGAAGACGGCCCTAGCAGTCAGCTTAGGGTTACGGTCTACTGTTATCATCAAGGTAATCTATTTACATTTGTGCTGCAATACTAACAATAGAAAAACATACGTAAGAAATAACGAATAGCTTTTACTTGTATTATATTTAGATTGTTTAAGAAAATAAAACTGGAGGCGATATTAAGGCTTATTTATAGAACATTTAAAGAAATTAAATTGTCAAATCATAATTGTAACTTTTAACAAAAAATAAAAACCGACTTCAAATTGGTAAAAAAATATTATTTATATGCTTACCCTTAGGGCTGAAATCCAAATTATATGGGACCACCCTTGAGGTAAAGCCTATTTAATAAAAAAAGAATCATTAAAATCGGTTCACAATCTGCGAAGAAATCGCGTAACATACGTACAAAAAAAAAAACATACACTCTAATTGAAAACCTCCTACTTTTTGAAGTCGGTTAAAAGCTAAAGGCATGGCCAGTAACTACGGCGTCAGGACGTTGAAAACCCAGCTCTCGTGACAACATGTGCTGCAAAATACTAAAAGTAGGGAATTAAAAATAAGTTAAAATCAAACGCAACAAAAACTTAAAAATATTTTATGCAACATGTAAAGTAAGTAAAGTATCGACCTACATATTTTATTCGTGGTCGCTGCAGCTATATTATGGTTGTAGCACGAATGGTTCGGCTCGATTGGGGAATGACCACGCTGGATAGCAGCACAACGCTGCTGTGTTTCGTATGGTAAGTGTAGAGAACTGACGACCCTTTTTACTGGAAACGAGGCATTCCATTTTAGCTATCAGGGGTGACAACGCATCTGCATTTTGATTCTTAATCGAAGATAGATGTAGATGTCTATGGGCCACATAATCCACTTAACATCTGGTGGACAGTGTGCTCTTTAGTCACCCCATTCTTTAAAAAAAATGCTCCTTATCTAACATCTGTGGGACTTCCCTGAGTAGATTTATGTTTATCTTATGTTTTTGAGTCATATTTTATGAGTTTTAATTATATCGCTAAAAAACTTGTTAATTGTACTGTTTAAAATGTCCAATTAATATGAAAAGCTATGACAAATAATATATTTGAATTTAAACATTCAAAATTTAACATTTTAAAATTAAATTAAATTACTTTTAAGTTTTTTTTTATTAATTGATCTTTCTCCTCTTTGATTTCTTTATAACGGGTGGGCCATTTAAGATTTGGAATTTGAATCGGCTATAAAAATAATTTTTTTTCAAAGTTATCAGTTTATTAGAAAGATTGAACCTTTCCATTTAGGAATGGAAGACAATATATTCAAATGACTCACGCCTAGCCTTACAATACCCCATTCGATCAGTCCAATTTTTCAGTACATTTTCGATTGTTTGGGCCTCTATTTCGTCAATGGCAACTTCGATTTCATGTTTCAAGTCGTCAATCGTCTATGAATGGTTAGCGTAACACTTGTCCTTAACAGCTCCCCACAAAAATGTCCAACGGAGTCAAATCGCAGCTTCGAGGTGGCCAATTGATATCAGCATTTCGACTGATTATGCGATTTTCGAAAACAGTGCCCAAAAGATCGATTGTTACGGTGGCTGTGTGGCACGTTGCGCCGACCTGTTGAAACCAAATGTCGGCTATGTCATCCTCTTCAAATTTTGGGAAACAAAAAGCGCTTAGCATGGCGCGGTAACAATCGCCATTCACTATAACGGCGTTCCTTGCAAATTTTCGAAGAAAAATGGCCCAATAATGCCGCAACAGACAGTCACTCTTTGTGGATGCATTGGTTTCTCCACGATGACGTGTGGAGTTTCTGAGCCCCAGATACGATAATTTTGCTTATTGACGTATCCCCCGAGGTGGAAATGAGCTTCATCTGAAAAGATGATTGTTCGGTAAAAATGCTCATCTTCGATCAAGCGGCCTTCGGCCCATTGAGCAAACCGTAAACGCATGGTCATGCGGCTTCAGCTCTTGCACTAATTGAACTTGTACGCATTCATACCGAAATCTTTATGCAAAATTCTTCTCAAAGAAGTGCGTGAAATGTTCAATTCTTGAGAACGATGACGAGTTGATGTTGATGGTTGTTCACGCACACTCTGAGCAACAGCAGTGATGTTTTGGACGAGTACGTACACGGGTTGTTTTATCCAACAACGATCCAGTTTCACTAACTCGCTTCACAAATTGATCCACAAACTGCGTTTTTGGCACATCCTTTTTGTTAATTTTTTTTGTAGAAGACTCACCATTATGGAAATAAGTTTTTAATGTTTTCCAACTTTGTTCAAGCGAAAAGCGACCTATTTATTAATATGTCAAATGTTATAAAAATGTCAAATGCATAAAACTAACTTTCTGTCACATCGGAAATGTGGTCAAACCTTCCAACCTCAAAATAACCTATAGTTCCAATTCCAAACGTCAGATGGCCCACCCTGTACAAACGAACCTTTTCCTTGCTAGAAACAATAAAAACGTTAAATAGTTGCGTTAAACGTTTTCAAAATTACATCTCCAGTATTGGAAATCAGTTCCTGCATTGAAAACATTCCAATATTGCATGGTGATCATTCAGGATCACTCACAATGTTTTCCTTCGTAACCTTTTATGGGTATGGGTGTCTTAAAGTAAGCGCTTTTCCTTTTAATTATCACCTAATCTACCATGTCTAGGAAATGCTTTCTGCATTCTTTATGTGGAAGAGCCAGGCTGTAGAGTAATTATGGCTGAGGGGTTGGCTTAACCGGCTTAAGATTACGTTCTCTTATCAATGTTTCTTAGGGTAATGGGACTGAGGGGACTGTTTCGAAAGGAACTGGAGACCCTTTTCACACAGTTACCATCAAATGAATTGTGTGCTCGTCTGACCCACTTACTCCTATAAATAATAATTCAATATTTTATGGGTTTTCATGAGGAAGATTCTGTTGAGTATTTCCTGTTTCATTTCCCTCTGTCGTCTCTTACGACACCCACGATGGTAGTGGACCCTCTTACACCGCCACGAAACGACGTACCTACTGGTAAAATTAAAAATGACAAAAGTAATTAGCTAAAATTCTAATTAGAGTTTTAACAGCTAAGCGGTTAGCCATCGCAGAGCCTGTTTCTTACCGTGACGTCTCGTTCGAAAAATAAGTTTGTATTTCGTAGTGTAGGGGTTAGAGTGGTGTTGGAGATAGTGGTGGTGACATTGATAGGACATACGATTATGGAAGTGAGGAATATTCTCTTTAATCACCAGGTGCGATTGTGTAACCAAGCACTGGCTTACAAAGAGTAAAAATTTAGCTTTTAAATTAGAAAAAAAAAACAATACATTCGTACAGTGTAATGTATGTATTTTTTAAATTACCGAATTGAAAAATCACACGATTACATAATACGTAGGTCACTCAATAAGTTTTGAGATATGCAAAAAGTATTCTAGGTACTATTAATATTTATTTTACATCTTTTCAAAATATTCTCCATCATGCTCTATACAAAGTACAAAGTTCCATTCGCCTAAACCAACTCTGAAAACACTTTTGCCAGTCTTGATCTGACAGGTCGGAAATCGCTTCTTCGTAGGCAGCCACGGCTTCTTCGGCGCTTGAAAAAAATTTGCCTTTTATTTTTTCTTTGACTCTTGGGAACAAAAAAATCACAAGGAGCTAAGTCAGGGCTGTAGGGTGGGTGACTTAGACTTTAACACCAGATTCCTCAATAAATGCTTTTGTTCTAAGGGAGATATGTGAAGAGGCGTTATCGTGATGCAGCATGATTCCCCGAAGCCCGGTCTTTGGTCTTCTCTCCCGCACAGCTTGAAAAGCTTTGGGTAATGCAACTGTAGTATACCATTCAGAGTTGACTGACCTACAATTTTCCAGCATTAACGTCGACAAATGTCCGCTCCGCGAAAAAAAACTAGCCACCATTTTTTTGCCGACGTTGCGAGGTCTTTGCAGTATTGTCGGTAACTGTCCTTCTGAGTAGACCCGTACCGATGATTAATCTTTTATTTTCCGGATCATATAGATAGATCCATGTCTCGTCACCAGTAAAGATTTCTGAAACACGCCTAGATGTCCCGTTTTCAAAACGTAGACGCATTTCATGGCACCAATCCACACGAGTCTGTTTTTCGCTTTCGGAGAGCAAACGAGGGATCCATCGTCAACAAAGCTTCCTCACTCCAAGATGTTGATATAGGATGGTATGAATGCTCCCTGAACTAATGCCTACAATCTTTTCGATGTCCGTATATGTGATTCGTGGGTCTTCTCGCACCAACATTTCAGTAGTCCATACATTTTCTGCCGTTACTGCTGTTTGCGGGGCCCCGGTTCTTTGGTCATGTTTAAGATTCATTTTACCCCTTTTGAATTCAGCAAACCACCTAAAAATTGTTGCGCGTGATGGAGCTGAGTCCCCTAATGCTGATTGTAAACGTTGTAAACTTAATTGTTCGGTTAAACTAAATTTAAAATCATAATATATCATAGCGCGCAAATGTTCACGGTTAAGATCCATCGTTTTATTTGAAAAGCGCGGGAAGCGTTGCAGGAAAATTAATAGAACTTTGTTTTTTTTTTTTAATATTGAGCAATTGGCTTATGGAGTTCTATTTTTAAATAAATTTGCTTTTTAGAAACATATAACACGGGTGCGTTCCATTTTTAAATTTCGAACATCTCAAAACTTATTGAGTGACCTACGTAAATGACCTAACATTAATCACTTTATTAGATTTGTAACCATAATTAACTTTATCTTAATGAAACTTCTATTTATTTTTTTGTAGAATTACATTATAGTTTTTGTAAATATTTTTGGAACCATATTCTATCAGGTTTGTATGAAGGTCGTGTTGGAGGCGTTTGGTGATCAGCATGTTAACTGATGACCGTTCTTTGCATGTCCTACGACGTACAAAGCCAAATTAATTGATTTACTTACATTTTAGTTAAAACTATATACGTTTTGTTGCGTACTGCAATGGTTTGTGGCATAAAGTATTCCTTTTTCATTTTAATTTAAGTAGGTATTGTAAGGGTGCTAACACGAGGTGAACCCTTTGCTTCATCTAGAAGCTGGTAGAGTTGGGCGACACTCATAGAAAACCTGCATAAAATTGCAGAATAATGGTCACCATGTGAAATGCATCAGGTTTTTTTTTAAATTAAAGCGACAAATGTTCTTACAGTCCCTGATGATAAGCGGCTGCTGCAGCCCATTCGCTGCAGATGCGTTGGTCGCTCGTTTTAAGTACCTATTTGTATTCACAGTAAATATTTTAGATCATAGTGTTATTTACATCGATATATATGTACTACGCACTAGATTTAACATTCCGAACATTCACTATGTTCAAATGAACTGTACTGCAATCCGTACACCTTTAGTGTCATTTAGGTCCGTATTGATAAACGTTACTCAACGACGAACGATCATAACCTCAAGATTGTACTCAAGTGCGTGTACTTGAGCTGAGTAACGTTTATTAATACGGGCCTTATGTGGCCACAGACTAATATGATACTTACGCATAGTGTGGCTTCAATATTCTTAGGCCCGTATTAATAAACGTTACTCAACGACGAACTCAAGTGCGTAATCATTTGATACGCCCTCATTACGAAATCAGCATCTCAAGATCGTTGCTAATTAATAAACACATAAAATAGTATCTCAAAACGCTGTACTTAGGAATACTGTTCTGTGACTTGCACTCAAGTATACACACTTGAGAGTCGAGTTTCGTTCATTAATCAGTGTGGCTGATATCGTAAACCTAAACCGCATCTTGAGATATGTTTATTAATAAGATCATAGCCTCAAGATTGTACTCAAGTGTGTGTACTTGAGCTGAGTAACGTTTATTAATACGGGCCATAGAGTGTGGAGCTGCGCTAATAATACGAGATTTCAAATTAAAGTTTAATTAAACCTGAACGTAAATAATAATTCAGTAGTCAAATGAATAAATAGGTTTACAATAGAAAAAATAAATTTCTTCATTTAAATACCTACCTAATCTATTATGACAAAAACTGACCGCGCAGGCGCAACGCGCTTATATCAACTGCGCATGCGCGACTCTACTATCTCCCGCGCATGCGCGAAAACAGAGTAGTGCACATTTTTTGTTTGGAACAGCTTCTCTAGTACGTAGTACATATAACTCAATGGTTATTTATAACGACTGCCTCGTTGGCTTATTGGTCGTAAACGCGGATGATGATCATAAGGGTACGGATTCCGGGTCGGGTAAAAAAATCAATTATTAAGTTTTTCTGTCAAAATATTTTAAGTAGCAGCCTGGAGTCAGGCAGTTAGCGGTATTTCACTCCCGTGCCTCGGAAAGCAAAGCAGGAGGTTCTTCGTCTTGTCACCATTATTCTGTAAAAAAAATCTAATGACTCTCCGGTCGTGTCGGATTGCCTTTCCATCGGACTATGAGAGTGAGGGACCAGAGTTACCTGTGCTTGCGCACACGCTGGAGTACTAAATAATCTTGTCCTGCGCAAAAGGCTAATTAGTTTAGACATAAAATTTAAAAATATCCTTTTTAATTTCTTTCATGTAGGGTCATCATCATCATCATCATTACAGCCCTTCACAAGTCCACTGCCGAACATAGGCCTCCCCCAAGGGTTGCCACAAATCACGGTCCTGAGCCACCTGCATGTCTTACCAGGTCGTCACTCCATCTAGTCGGGGTCGCCCTACACTTCGCCTACCGATAGGAGGCTGCCACTCAAGAACCTTTTTTCCCCATCGGTTGTCGGTTCTTCGAGCTATATGGCCGGCCCATTGCCACTTCAGCTTACTAATCCGTTGGGCTATGTCGGTTACTCTGGTTCTACTTCGGATATCCTCATTTCTAATTATGCTTCATGTAGGCCGCCTGGTAGAAATTGCTGTGTAAGACCAATTTTCTTCGTATGTTAGTTTATTTTATTATGTGAATTGTTTTGTCTCTGGTGTGCAATAAAGAGTATTGTATTGTATACAGCATCTTAGTTTACTGCTCTTATCGCATATATACCTAAGCGTTATACCGGAAACGGATAGGTTATAACAAGTATAGCCTGGTTTAGCGCGTACATATGTAACACTATAATACAGCTTCATCAGCCGAAAAAGACCACTGCTGGACGTACGCCTATCCCGTTCCAAGAAGGATTTGCTTTAGTAGTCACGCTTGGCAGACGGACCGACATTCGCAGTACCAGATGTGAGCATATTCGTATACCTAAAGCATGGCTCTACCACGTAATCACAAAAAGAGCTTATAGCAACTTGAAGTCTTCCAGTTACTTTGATTTGGACTTAATTTTATTAATCCGTTACAGCGTATCAATAGCTCACCGCTGAACATGGCCTCTCCCATAGATAGCCTCATTGCGGGAATATTTGCCACAGACGACACGCTAGGCAGGGTTGGCAGCCGCAGTGTTTTTATTTTTAGTAGTAGTTAGGAAGATCGTGATGCCCAGTTGTTATAAGAAAGATGCAGCTGCCCATCTCCGAGTTTGTTTCCCTCTGTTGCCTCTTACGACACCCACCGGTCGATATGGGGTAGTATATATTCTTACACCGCCACTACACGGTTAATTAATTTTATTAATCATAGTATATACGTAATACCCAACTTTATATTAAAGTTAGATGTTTTTTTTTTTATTTAAATTGAGTCACGAGACACGACTCACCTTGATAAGAATCGATATCCTTTTGCGAGGATTTGTGGTCAATTTAATACAAATATATCCGTAATTGTGGATTGCATAAAATAAGTTTTAAATGCGTAAAAATAATTACATTTTAAATACAATAATATTTAATGAAATAATTTCCAGGAATTGGCTCCAACTGATAATCCTAAAATACGCGTTCACTTTCCAAACGTAGGCTTAGACGATACCTTGCCCTTAAGGCCAATCATTGAACAACTGTTCACGACCTCGATATCTAGAAAATGTTCCTGGAACGAACCCACAAGGATAGACCATGAGAGCCACCTGAAGAAGGTGGATGGACTTCTCCATATGATTAGACCAGGTTTCGACGATCTGCAGAGTAACCAGAGGAATTCTCTAAGATGCCTACTGTATGCCTTTGGTGGTATTTTCGGGAATTCAGGCTTAAATATTAGTGATTTCTCGATAAAACTGACGTCAGATCTTACGGTCGGTGCCGGAACAGGTAGCTCGGCTTCCTTCTCAGTCTGTATCTGCGCAGCTATGCTACAATTAGTGAAACTAAAGAATTCGGAAAACGTTGGCGATTTTAGTGTTAAAGAGAAAAATATTGTATCGGCGTGGGCTTACAACTGCGAGAAGATCACGCACGGAGCGCCATCTGGTAAGATTTTAATGTTTTCTTTTTTAATTTAGTTCAGCCAATAAGTGTTGTTTGTATTTTAAATTTTTGTATGTTCATTATACGACATAATTATTTCCATGCACACTATGGAATTCAACTCAAAGCGAATATTTTAAATCAATTTCATTTTATTAATGCGAAGCATGTTCTTTTTTATAAAATAAGGGTGACAAGCGAGCACACAGTTCACCTGATAGTAAGTGGATGCTGTGGCCCATAGACATCTACATTTATCCTCAACTAAATATCAGAATGCAGAAGCGTTGTCACCCCTGAGAACTGAGATGTAATGTCTAGTTTCCAGTAAAAAGTGTCTCCGGTCTCTATACTCACCATATGAAACAGCAGCAATAAGGTGTTATTTTACGCTGGAATACTATGAGAGCGTGGTCCTACCCGGTTGAGCCGACCCATTCGTGTTACAACCATAATATAGCTGCAGCATAGCTCTACCACGTAATTTGATTTACCCACACAATATAGATAATATACGTCATTTATTGTTTATTTTTCCAGGCATAGACAACACGACATGCACCCACGGATCTCTGGTGTCCTTCAAAAAGGGCGAGGATCCCCTTTTATTGGCCAGCCCCGAGCTTCGCGTATTATTAGTTGATACCCGAATTGGTAGGGAAACGAGTAGACTGGTGGCAGCTGTTAAAGATTTACGTGGCAGGAATGTGGCAGCAGTCGATCATATAATGGAGGCTATGAACCATGTGGCTCTTACGGCTGCTGAGGTATGAAGAAGAAACTTTTTTATTCAATATAGTTTATATAAATAATACTTATTGAAAGTCACACTCCTATGTTTAATTTGCCACTGGTTCGGAAAATACCTTTGTCATGGGAAGAACCAGACCTTATGTCATCGTTTATTCTAAATAGTCACTTTTTATTATTAGACTAGCTTTTACCCGTGACTTCATCCGCGTAGAACTTAACCTAACACTCATAGTTTTGTTGTAAAATTGTGTTTAATTAAAAAATGTTAAAAATCGATTTTACATTAAAACTTTAAGATTTGGAAAATAAAGTCCTTTTTTGTGTAATATTATATAATAAAAAAGTTTTATTCGAAAGTTATTTAAATATCTTATTAAGTTTATTAGATAGGTAATCATAAAAAAAACTTTTATTTCATCGGTTTTTTTATTTCTCAAAAAGATCAGCATGGTTTCCAGATACATGTAATGACACAACATTTTTATAAATTGTTATTCATGTCTAGCATGCAAATGACCGCCTGAATTTAATAAAAGCTAGTTATTTTGATATTACAGACAGACACTTCAATTTTATTTAAATGTATAAATAATAGGGCTCTTTTTCTGAGCAGTTTTCAGTAAGTTACATTCTTTAAAGTTCTACAACTCAGACACTCATTTTTTTTATTGAGATTTTGGGCTTGGATGCTTGTCTTTTAAGCCATGTCTTCATTTATCTCAGTATCAAGAAGTGATAATAATATTTTGTAGTACACTGCTTCACAATGTGTTGATGCGCGTCACATTGCGTAGGTTTTGGGAAATTTTGACGGCAACTTGAACCAGCAGACAGTTGGCGATAGTATCTCCAGGCGCCTAAGCAGAGATACACTTTATCTAGAGATTCACATCACCATCAGAGCACTTGTTTCACCGTTTCCACTAACAGTGCACATGCGGAGACATTTAATACACAAAATCGCTCTACTTTTACGTATCTAAATCTTCCTCAAACCATTATTTAAACAATAATACAGGAGCAGCAATTCGCCGATCAAATTCCCGCTAAAATTCCCAGACACACTCATCGTAAGCATCATATTAGCCTGTGATGTTGCCGGACTTGATTTGTGCTATAAATATTTTATTCAGTAGACGTGTTGGTTTCCTAGTTCTATCAGATGAGTGTTGATAAATCCATACTTATTTAATATTATAAATGCGAAAGTGTATTTGTTTGTTTGTTTGTTTGTTTGTCCTTCTTTCACGTCGCAACAGAGCGTCGGCATGGCATGCTTTTGTATGGGGATAGTTCGGTGGCTGTAGAGTGACATAGGCTACTTTTTCCGCGGAAAAACATCTCATTCCGTGGGAAAATCGAATATGTTGCACAAGTTTGTCCTTCTTTCACGTCGCAACAGAGCGTCGGCATGGCATGATTATTTGTATGGGGATAGTTCGGTGGCTGTAAAGTGACATAGGCTACTTTTTCAGCGGATAACATATCATTCCGTGGGAAAATCGAATATGTTGCAAAATTAAATTCAGCTAGGTGGCGCCACCGTGATTCTACAAGACGGACGACGGTACGATGGACGAACACAGAAGGTCAGAATATCTGGATTATTATGTCTTTTACCAAAATTCAGATAAAAATGTATGGATCTGTATTTTCCACAGGACCGGGAAGAGCGATAAAAACATAAAATTCACCAGCTGATTTTCTTCAAACGTTTTGGTGCATCGTAATTCACAGAATAGGCGATAACCTCGCAGACGATATTAAGTAATCCGTTGATGCTCTGCCTACCCGCAAGGGTTACAGGCGTGATTATAAGTATGGATCAGAAATACTATCACCACCTGTAACGCTTTCACCCTTAACTATTACTTAACAATGGTAGAAACAGTTCTTAGTAAGCCTTATTAATAAGCCTTAGTATTTTTTGAACGGAAATGAATACAGTTCTTATATGTGGTTATGAATGAATCGGTATTACAATAAGAAAAATTGTGCAAAATTATAAGAAAAATATTTTTTGAGAGTTCTTATTAACTAACGTATACATAGTTTAAATTGATTCCGCTAGATGTCGTTACTAGGTTTTTAAAACGCGGTAATGAAATGTTTCCTGACATGTACTTAACTCCCGCCGTTGAGCCGCGCGTCAACTTATAGTGCATACGGTACCTATACGCTTAAATTGTTTCTATTTCGTAGCTTATTCGACTACCTGCTTTCGATTTCGGTTGTTTGTTATTTGCTTTGTGATTTGGTTAAGGTTGAATGGATTTATATTGGCTTTCATTTTCGGATTTGTGTATTTTCTTGGATCGGTTTTGTTGATTTGGTTGGTATTCCTTTATACATATTTAGACTCTGGCTTTGATTTTGGATTTTGTTTATTCAGAATCGTGAATTGGTTTTCGTTGTCTTAGGTTGTTTAACAATATTTCAAAGGCATATTAATAGTATAGATAGTGTATACGGTACCTATACGCTTACTTCTTTTTGTTTATATTTATATTGACTACTGCTTTCGATTTCGGTTTTCTGCGATTTGTTTTGTGATTTGGTTTAAGTTGATTCGATTTTTTGGCTATCGTTTTCGGATTCGTGTTGTGTCTTGAATTGGTTTTGTTGTTTTGATTTTAAAATATTTAAACGGAATATTTATTCCTATTAGATATTTAGGATTTGCTTTTAAAAATATTTAAAAATTTAAATTCCTTTTAGGTATTTTAACGTTTTTTATAAATAGGTTTTTTACTTCATAATGCCTCGCAAACGTAAGTCCAGCCTTTCAAGAGTATCTTCTCAAAGACAAGCGAAAAGATTAGCTCGATCGCTAGAATCTTTAGAAGATGCTGAACTGAGAAGGCAAGAACAAGCAGAGCGTCAGGCTGCTTTTAGAGCATCTGAGACACCTTCTCAACGTCAGCAAGGCGTCTGGAACAGACAGAGCATCAGGCTGCTTTAAGAGCTTCCGAAACACCTTCTCAAAGTCAGGAAAGGCGTCTTGAACAGGCAGAGCGTCAAGCTACTTTAAGAGCTTCTGAAACACCTTCTCAAAGTCAGCAAGGCGTCTTGAACAGGCAGAGCGTCAAGCTACTTTAAGAGCTACTGAAACACCTGCTCAAAGTCAGCAAGGTGTCTTGAACAGGCAGAGCGTCAAGCTACTTTAAGAGCTACTGAAACACCTGATCAAAGTCAGCAAAAGCGTCTTGAACAGGCAGAGCCTCAATCTACTTTAAGAGCTACTGAAACATCTGCTCAAAGTCAGCAAAGGCTATTCGAACAAGCGGAACGTCAGGCCACCTTAAGAGCCGCGGAAACACCTGATGAAACTCAACACAGACTCATTGAGCAAGCTGAACGTCAATCTACTATAAGGGCATCTGAAACACCAGAACAGACACAGGCGCGAAGAGATGCAAATGCACAGCCCAAGCTAAACGCCGACAAAATTTTCAAAGAAACAATTGGTTGGTTTTAATGACGCAGCATTCAATTATGATCCGTTGATTGATTATAAAAATCACAGGTTAGTTGTTATCGGACTGATGGACAAGGCGTGTCGATTTTGCAGCGCTTTAAAATGGAAAGATGAGACCGCAGGCATGTGCTGTTCCAATGGCAAAGTGTCTCTTTCGTTACTTGGGGAACCAGAAGAACCTTTGAAAACTCTTTATATGATGCTAATGAGTCACGGCGCTTTTAAACAGGATCCGAAATATAACTCATGCTTTCAAATGACGTCCTTCGGAGTTGACCGGGAAATAATAATGCCGGGATTTTCGCCTACATTTACGGTGCAAGGCAAATTTATCATAGAATAGGTTCACTTTTTCCAGCTGAAAACGAACAGCATAAATTTTACAAGTATATTTTATGGGTGACGAAGAAATTGAGGTAGACCGTCGCTGCCAATTTATCCAGGAGTTGAGAGAGACACAGTGTTCAAAATTCAAAGATTCTTGCATGAACGTAACATTTTAGTCAAAACATTTAAAACTGCTTTAGAAAACCTACCTGAAGAGGATTATAAAGTCGTCATTCACGCAGATCGGACCCTCGAGGAGAGCATGAAAGGCGCTACAATGCACCTTTGATAAACGAAATAGCAGCCGTAATTAGTGGTGATCAATTTTCTTCACGAGACATTGTCTTGCGAGCACGTGATGATACGTTGCAACGGGTAGCCGATACACAAGTTTTATGACGCTCTGCAATACCCATTGATTTATTGCAAAGGACAAGAGGGTTATCATTTTCAAATTCCACTCATTAACCCGGTCACAAAGGAGCCTACTCCGAACAAAAAAGTATCATGTATGGATTTTAATGCGTATCATATGATGTTGCGAGAAAATGATTTTAACCTCTTAGCCCGGTGTAGACAATTATTTCATCAATTTTTGGTAGACATGTATGTGAAGGTAGAAAGTGAACGTCTCCGTTATATATCTTTAAATCAAAAAAAGCTGCGCGTTGAGAATTATATACATTTACAAGATGCAGTTTCTAGCGACGCCAATGTAAACCCCAGAGATTTAGGTAAAATGGTAATTATGTCCTCATCATTCGTTAACAGTCCCCGCTACCTACATGAGTACACACAAGACGCATTCGCCTATGTACGAACTTACGGAAGACCTGATCTTTTTGTTACTTTTACTTGCAATCCCACATGGAAAGAAATAACCGAGGAGCTAATGCCGGGCCAAAAAAGTACTGACAGACACGATTTAGTTGCTAGAGTATTTAGATTAAAAGTACAAAATTAATGTATGTAATTAACGAAGGAAAATTTTCGGAGAGGTGCAGTGCTTCATGTATTCAATTGAATGGTAAAAGAGGATTACCGCATGCCCACATTCTAATACGGCTTAAAGAGAAGTTGCGGCCCAGCCAAATAGACGACATAATAAGCGCCGAAATTCCGGATCCTGAGCAAGATAAAGACTTGTATGATACCATCGTCCGAAATATGATTCACGGTCCATGTGGAGCACGAAATTCAATATCGCCATGTATGAAAGAAGGAAAATGTACAAAGAAATTCTAAACAGCTATTAAAAGAAACAGTGCACAATGACAATGGCTACCCTTTATACAGACGCAGAGCTCCTGAAGATGGTGGCAGGAAAGTTACAATCAAATCTCGCTCTGGAGCGTTCGAAACCTTAGATAACAGCTGGATTGTTCCGTATTCACCCATTCTATGTAAAATGTTTAATGCCCACATTAATGTAGAAGCATGTAGCTCTGTCCGCGCAATCAAGTATATCTGTAAGTACATAAATAAAGGAAGCGACCAAGAAATATTTAATCTCAGGAGTGAAGGTGAGGCAAATCCCGTTAATGAAGTACAGACCTTTCAAGCAGGGCGTTATGTCAGCAGTAACGAGGCAGCGTGGCGTCTCCTTGGCTTCCCTTTACACGAAAGACACCCAACAGTTACTCACCTTGCTGTGCACTTAGAAAATGGAGAGCGTGTATATTTCACCGAAAGAAATTTCCAAGAAAGAATTGCATCACCGCCAAAAACTACACTAACAGCCTTCTTTCAACTTTGTCAAACCGACCCCTTTGCAAAAACGTTGTTATATTCTGAAGTCCCCCGCTATTATACTTGGAACACATCTAGGAAGGAGTGGAAACGCCGTATTCAAGGCGCGCCTGTTGCAAATTGGCCCGGTGTAAAGTCATCAGATGCCCTTGGTCGTGTATACCGTCCATGTAACTAATTTTCAATGTTTCTGTTTACGATTGCTGCTGCACCATGTTTGGGGTCCTACAGGATATAAAGACCTTAAAACTGTCAACGGTCAGGAATGCGCAACTTATAGAGAAGCTCTGCATCTTTTAGAAAACGATAATCACTGGGATGAAACCATGGAGGAAGCTGTGCAGTGCCAGTCACCAGCCAAAATTAGGGATCTTTATGCAACTCTCATATCATCTTGCGGGCTATCTAATGCACATAAATTGTGGGACAAATATAAAAGTACATGGCGGAAGATATTTTGCGAAGGTTACAGGCAGACACACGCGAACATGACATACAATGAACACATTTATAATGAAGCACTTGGAAAAATTGAAGATAAAGTAATGGCAATGGTAGGCAAAAATTAAGCGACTTTGGTATGATAAGCCCTCAGCGAACAACTGAAAATGAACTAAGTGATGAAATTATACGTGAAACAAACTACGATATACCAGCTTTGCAGCAGCAAGTAGCCGAATTTGTACCCGCTTGCTTCCCGAACAAAAACGAGTTTTTGACAAAGTATTGGGACAAATTGAATCTGGAAATGGTGCACTTTTCTTTTAGATGCCCCTGGAGGAACTAAAGACATTTTTGTTAAATTTATTATTAGCGCAAGTACGGAAAGATAAAAACATTGCTGTGGCCGTAGCTTCCTCCGGTATAGCCGCCACGCTGCTAAGCGGGGCCGCACTGCACATTCTGTTTAAAACTCCTCTAAATCTAGCCCAGGAAGAATCGCCGATCTGCAACTTTAACAAAAATAGTGCACGAGGTATAATGCTACGACAATGCAAACTTTTAGTGTGGGACGAAAGTACAATGTCGCATAAAAGCTGTAGAAGCACTAAATCGAACGCTCCAGGATTTGCGCAGCAATACCGATGTAATGGGAGGAATGGTGGTTTTACTGGCTGGTGATTTTCGCCAAACTTACCTGTCATACAAAAGGCACACCTGCAGATGAAATTAAAGCATGCCTCAAGTCGTCTATTTTATGGAACAAGGTGACAAAATTCAGTTTAACTACGAATATGAGAGTGCATTTTATAATGATATCAATGCTGGAAACTATGCTGACACACTATTAAAAATTGGCGATGGGCGGTTGGAAACGGATGCTGAGGGCTGCGTTAAATTGACGAGAGATTTTGTAATTTAGTACAGAGTCATTCCGAATTAATTGCGAGCGTTTATTCAGATTTAACGAACAACATGCATGAAGACAAATGGTTATGTGAAAGGGCGATTCTTGCACCAAAATGAGAGCGTTAACAAAATAAATTCAGATATATTAAGCTAAGTAGCAGGAGAAATAACAGAGTATTTGTCAGTAGACACAGTTATGGACACAGAACAGAGCACTTCATATCCCGTAGAGTTTCTAAATTCTCTAGAGTTGTCAGGTGTGCCTCACATAAGCTTCAATTAAAATTAGGCGTCCCAGTCACGCTAATGCGAAATTTAGATGCTCCTCGGTTATGTAACGGGACAAGGCTGCGTGTGACACATCTTGGACGGAACATAATCGGTGCTACATTTTGACAGGCGTAGGAAAAGGTGAAAATGTTATTATACCACGGATCCCTATAATTCCCACAGATCTTCCTTTTCAATTCAAAGGTTGCAGTTCCTATTAAGCTCAGTTTTGCAATGACAATTAATAAAGCGCAAGGGCAAACGTTACAGGTAGCGGGGTCAACTTAGAAAAACCGTGCTTCTCTCATGGTCAGCTGTATGTAGCATGTTCGCGTGTGTCAAATGCCCAGAATTCCACATTCTTTCCCCGAATGGAAAAACATATAACATTGTGTACAGTAGCGTCTTAAAATAGTGTTCAGTTAGTTTTTTCCAAAATTCCCACAATCAATTAATCAGAATTCCACAGATCTTCCCTTTCAATTCAAAATTTCCTATTTAGCTCAGTTTCTTTTCAATTCCAAATGCTGCACCTCTGACGGACCTATTAAGCTCAGTTTCCTTTCAACTCAAAAGGCTGCATCTCTGACGGATCTTTTATTTGGCTCAGTTTCCTTTCAATTCAGAAAACTGCATCTCTGACGAATCAATTTAGCTCAGTTTCTTTTCAAAAGTCTGCATCCCTGACGGATAATTATGCTCAGTTTCCTTTAATTAAAAAAATATCCCATTTCCATTTGGAATAAACAGGCTATTTTCATGCTTTCCTATACGCTGCGTTTCAAAATATTTAAATAGGCTGACGAATCAATTTTGCTCAGTTTCCTTTTAATGGCTGCATCTCTGACAAATCTATAAAACTCAGTTTTCTTTCAATTCAAAAAGCAATGGATAGTTCATTTCCCAGTGACCATGCGGGCGAAACCGCGGGTAACAGCTAGTATTACGAATATATTCGGGAATGGACATCAGAGGAGAACTACTTTCTATTTTTAACCCTGTCGAAAGCAAAATAAAAGATTAAAATATGCAACAACACTAAAATATTCCATCCATTGTCCCTTCCTTAACAGCCTATAAAATTCCACTGCTGAACATAAGCCTCTCCCAAACATTTCCTCTTAGGGGATTTTGCCATAGTTGCTACGCTTGACAGGCGGGCTTGCAATCGCAGTTTTTTTTATAATTTTTAGTTATAGTATAAGTTTTAGGGTAGTGGATATTCTTACACCGCCACTACACGGTCCGTCTAATAGGACGGAATATTTTAAGTAACCGTGTGAATTAAAATAGTCCGTCTAATAGGACGGAATATTTTAATTTAGCAAATTTCATTCCCCTGACGGTTATGTAACATTATGACGACCAGACAACTGTTCAGTGATGTCTCAGTGATCGCGAGGGTGAAAACCGGCAGCGATCACCGAATGGTGCGAGGGACACTGAACCTAAACGTTAAGTTGGAGGGTCACGTCTAATGAAGTCAACGCTCCGTCCCCTCGTGCTCTAATCTAAAGTCCCGAAACCTTTCAGCTCGAGCCACGAAACCGTTTTCAGTGCCTAGAAGATTGCAATGCAGTGGACGATATGAATGACAAGTTCGTGGAAACTGTCCATGCGGTCGGAGCTAAGTTTTGCAAGACCCGCCGCAGAAGAACAAAACTCTCCGATCACTCTTAATCTCATGGCTGTTAGACGGGATATGAGCTGCAGTCTTCAGTAGATTTGACAGCATACAGGCAACTGAACAGACAGATCTCCAAATGCATGCGGCGAGACTTTGCTAGAGATCTGTCTGCCAGAAAGAGCCAACTGTCGAAGCTGAAGACCGGTGTGGCAGCGTCGTTTCCGGGACACCTGAGATTTTGAGTGAGATTGAGAGGTTCTATGGGCAGCTGTATAAATTGTCGTTGGAGCCACACGCAAGTGTGGTAACGATCAAGAGCGAGTCTTTTCCGACACTATTCCGATGATATCCCGGACGTCAGTCTGACCGAGATTAGAATGGCTCTCCAGCACCTTAAAACGGCAAGGCCCCAGGCGAGGATGGTATTACAGCGGAGCTTCTGAAAGCGGGTGGAAAACCGGTACTTGAAGTCCTTCAGAAGCTCTTTAATTCCGTCCTCCATGGTGGCATTAAACCGAGGCGTGGAGCAGAAGTGCGGTGGTCTTGTTCTTCAAGAAGGCGACAACGCTCTTTGAAGAACTACAGACAGATTTCCTCCTAAGCCGCGTCTACGTTCTGTTTTCGAGAGTCATTACGAATCGTCTCGCATGCAGACTCGACGACTTCCAGCCTCCCGAACAAGCCGGTTTCCGAAAAGGCTTTAGCACCATAGACCACATACATACCTTTCGGCAAATTGTACAGAAGTCCGAGGAGTACAATTTGCCACTATGTCTGGCGTATGTGGACTATGAGAAAGCCTTTGATTCCGTCGAAATTTGGGCGGTGCTGCAGTCCCTTCAGCGGTGCCAAGTTGACTGTCGGTATATCGAGGTTCTGAAGTGCTTGTACAGTAGGGCTACGATGGCTACACACCAGAA
Organism: Parnassius orleans; assembly: GCA_029286625.1. Taxonomy (NCBI): domain Eukaryota; kingdom Metazoa; phylum Arthropoda; class Insecta; order Lepidoptera; family Papilionidae; genus Parnassius; species Parnassius orleans. The sequence continues at coordinate 7,874,268 of JAGSMP010000006.1, read as the reverse complement.
GGACTACGATGGCTACAGAACCAGAGTACGAAACCTATCCAACTGCAGAGAGGTGTAAGACAGGGTGACGTGATATCCCCGAAACTCTTCACCGCTGCATTGGAAGACGTTTTCAAGCTTCTGGACTGGAAAGGATACGGTATTAACATCAATGGCGAGTACATCACTCACCTTCGATTTGCCGACGATATAGTCCTTATGGCAGAATCGCTGGAGGACCTAAGCACTATGCTCAATGACCTCAATAGTGTCTCCCAACGGATAGGTCTTAAGATGAACATGGACAAAACAAAGATCATGTTTAATGTCCATGTCACACCTATGCCGGTAGTTGTTGGGAGCACTAAGCTCGAAGTTGTTGACGAATATGTTTACCTGGGACAAATAGTCCAACTAGGTAAGTCCAACTTCGACCGATAGGTCAATCGACGGATTCAACTCAGTTGGGCAGCGTTCGGGAAATTACGGCACATCTTCTCGTCAGGTATACCTAAAACTTAAAACCGAGACTGTACAACTAGTGCGTGTTGCCAGTAATGACCTATGGAAGTGAGACGTGGTCCTTCACTGCTGGCCGGATGAGGAAGTTCAAGGTCGCTCAGCGAGCTATAGAGAGGCTATGCTCGGAGTTTCTCTGCGTGATAAACTTAGAAATGAGGATATCCGCAGTAGAACCAGAGTGACCGACATAGCCCAACGGATTAGTAAGCTGAACTGGCAATGGCCCGGCCATATAGCTCGAAGAACCGACAACCGATGGGGAAAAGAGGTTCTCGAGTGGCAGCCTCGTACCGGCGGACGAAGTGTAGGATATCCCCACTAGATGGAGTGACGACCTGGTAAGATATGCAGGAAGTCGATGGACGCAAGTGGCTCTGGACCGTGCTTTGTGGCATTCCTTGGGGAGGCCTATGTTCAGCAGTGGACTTGTGAAGGGTTGTGATGATGATGATGATGATAGAATTTGAAGTTTGTAATAACAAATTGTGTGTCATCAACGCAAGTTTCAATAGACTTTTATTACGCTAAGGCAGTTTTGTTCCCCTGCAGGGCTAGCATGGGCAGGAGACAATTTTATCCCTGTGGAAAGGAGAAAATTTTATCCCTCGCTTAGTTTTATCCACCCTTCGAGCATGGGCACACCGGTAGATTTTTTTTTTTTATAGAATCGGGTGACAAACGAGCACAGTCCACCTGATGGTAAGTGGATACTGTGGCCCATAGACATCTATATTTATCCTCTATTAAGAATCAAAGCAGATGTGTTGTCACTCCTGAGGACTAAGATAGAATGCCTCGTTTCCAGTAAAAAGGGTCTCCGGTTCTCTACACTCACCATACGAAACACAGCAGCATTAAGCTGTTATTTCACGCTGGTATTCTGTGAGAGCGTGGTCCTTCCCCGGTCGAGCCGACCCATTCGTGCTACAACCATAATATAGCTGCAGCGTGGCTCTCCACGTAAAGAAACATTTATCTCCCATTTTATCTACAGTAGATAAAATGGGAGATAGACTGGACAAACGTGGGTTAAAGTTTATTCGTATGAATATAAACTTTAACCCACGTCCAATGAACTAGGATAAAATTGTCCCATTCAAATGTCAAAAAAAAACATAATTTTTTATCTTTCATTTGGCCCCATGCTACGGACGGGGGATATATGTCTACTCGTTATGTCAAACGGGGATATACTTCTCCCCGTTGCCGTGCTTTGGCATAAGGACAAGATAATTTTATCTCGTGTCAGTGGATATAATCGGGGGATAAATTTTTGTCCCCAGCCCATGCTAGCCGTGCTGGTGTTGCAGTTGTAGCGGGCGCGGTAGTTATTTACCAACAGGTGAGCCGTATGCTCGTTTGCCCCCTCTTATATAAAAAGTGTAATTTACTATCTAGGGCTTCATCAAAACATACCACTAGGTGGGATTGTAATCAACCACTGGCTTGTAGTTAGTGAAAAATGCCATCGTCGTGAAAGAATATCCTATCATATTCGGACTATCTGCTAAAGAGGATCTAGACGACTGCTTAGTTAAGGTTTTAGTCGTAACTCATGAGGCTTCTACCGTGCATCATTTAAAAGAAAACTATTTTTCTTACAGCTCCTCAAAAAATTATCGAATACGAAATCAGAGGAAGATATCGAAGCAATCTACAAACATTTACAAGTATGTATGCTGTAGTATTTTTTTTACACAACATTATCCTGAGTATTCATTTGTCTTACTTTTTTCATAGTAGATTTCTTTTCTTTTCTTCGGTATAAATAATATGTATGTATAGTAGTAAATATACACGTGGTAGGGTTATGCTGCAGCTATATTATGGTTGTAGCACGAATGGATCGGCTCGACCGGGGAAGGACCACGCTCTCACAGAATGCCAGCGTGAAAAAGTAGGTTAATTCTGCTCTGTTTCGTATAGCGAGTGTACAGAAACGGAAACCCTTTTTCTGAAATAAGTCTTATATATATATATATATATATATATATATATATATATATATATATATATATATATATATATATAGTCCTCAAGGGTGACAATGCATCTGCATTTTGATTCTCAATGGAAGATAGATGTAGATAGCTATGAGCTTTCCCTTTTTTTTCAGGAACTGTGGCAGATGAACCATTGCCTACTTGCATCTTTGGGGGTGTCCCATCCAGCACTAGAGGCCATACGAACAGCTGCACGAGATCACGGCTTGGCTTGCAAACTAACGGGAGCTGGCGGAGGGGGGTAAGTACTACATTTAAGGCTTGCTGTATAGATTTGCCGTGCAGTGGCTCCGTCAAAGAATCTACTACACCAATCATCCTGCGGTTGGCATAAGTGGCAGACAGAGGGAAACTGAAACTTAAGATAAGAGTTTTTAATTACACAAAGTAGGTAAGTGTTATTAAACAAATATATTCAAAATATGTAAAACGTTATTAAATAGAACGTATTAGGTCCTTACATATGAAATTAGCGTTTTGTCGTAATGACCACTTTATTCTGAAATATCTCCTCTTTGGTTAAGAATTCCAAATTCAAATTTATAAATTCATTTAGCTGGCACATTTGAGTTTTGAAAACAGTCATTCATTTGTTTTTTCCTCATTGTTTTTTTCTTTGACTTCGCTTATTACCGCACAATGGAAAATCAACGAACTACCTATGAGATGGCAAAAGTGTATAGATAACAACGGTGCATACTTTGATTAATTAAATATATTTTACAAAAAAAAATTGACTTTATATTCCTCCCGTACAAAACGCCAATTTCATATGTAAGGACCTAATATTAACTGATAAATAATACAAATTATTCAAAATTCAAGGTAATATTCACAGATATTCACGGTTGACCGTGCATTACAGTACGTATAGCTGGACGCTGCGCGCTCGCCGCTCTCGATCGCAAAAACGGTTGAGCGTATAACACAAATAAAATTTGTCGAAAATTTTATGCTCTACAGTTTTTATGATAGATGTTAACATCATTGGAGCAATAGACACCGAGATAATCGCGAAAAAAATGTTTTTTTTTTTGACCTTGAATAACTTACGACGCAGACACGAGATTTTATGAGACTTTTTAGACAACTTTTAAAACGCCAAAATGAAGGCATATACGAAAATTCAGCTTATTATCTCTCATTCCGAGGTTGATTGCTAATTTGACTGGACTATATGGTTTTGAAAGAGAAGAAAGAAACAATATGTTAAATAAGAATAGAAGGGGAATTGGTCGAGCAAGTAGATGAGTTTGTGTATTTGGGATGTGTATTTAGCAGGGATGGTAGGTATGATAAGGATATAGAACGACGAGTGAACGCAGGAAATAAAGTAAATGGGGCTCTACACTGTGTTGACCCTTGCAGAGGTGAACGGCAGAGTCGGGAAGGACGCCCTAGACGAAGGTTTATCGACCAAATTGGCGATATACTGAAAATGGGCCAAATTAAGAGTACCCTTAACCGGCGAGCGTGTATGCGTAGGTATATGGATGTGGAGGAGGAGAGAGGTGTGTCAGGATCGTGCCAAATGGAAGTCCATAGTCTCTGCCTACCCTCTGGGTGACAGGCGTGAGTGTTTATGTATGTATTAGAGAAGTGTAGAGATTATTTCTTTCTGAAATATTTATTTATTTATTAATTGCATTTTCATGTGATTTTGTGTGACACATTACAGCACATGCACCCAGCAAGGGTATAACAATATAAAATAAAGCTAGCCTTAATTTCTAATACCTTAATTCTAATACTAATATTTATATATTTTTTTTTACATTACAGGTATTATTATAGTAATTAGTATACGTTATATTACTATATTTATTTATTTAATTCATTTTACATAATATTCATCTAATTTATAGTAACATTTCTTAATCAAAAAGCTATTTAGCTATCACAAATTTCTTATATTCTTCCATCTCTCTTATATCTTATATAGTTATATTTTATATGAATTAGATTGAAATGGATAAACCAAACTACGGATATTCCTAAAAGTAGAAAAATCAAAAAGAGTAGATCAAAAAAAAATAAAAAACAAACCACTGAGTCATTTTTTGTGTATTTACATATATATAGTATGGGGGTAACGTCTTTTAAAAAGAAAAAAAAACACGAAAACGAGACGAAACATCGCTAATTCGAAGTCGCATGTTTTCGGAACAAATTAAACAAAGACGTAAATTATTACTAGCAACACTAGCCATAGATTGCGACATCTTGGTACTTTATGTATTTTTTTAATTTTTTGTCATTCCTGTTATTCTACGTCGTTCCTTACTAATTTAATTTACTTTAAAATATTTCTAGCTATGAATACAATAATATTTTTACTGACTTTAATGTCTTCTGTATAACTTCATTTTTTGTTTCTTTTACGATTGGCGAAGGACAATTCTAAAATGCCTTCTTTTACGTACATGAACAGCCTGAAAAGGAAGATAGGATATCGCATTACCGTTACCGTTACAGCCTATTAAAGTCCACTGCTGAACATAGGCCTCCCACAGATTGCTTCTTAGGGGCGATATTTGCAATAGTTGCCACGCTTGGCAAGCGGGTTGGCAACTGCAGTTTTTTTATTTTTAGTCGTTATTAGGAAGATGCTGCAGCACATCTCCAGATTTGTTTCCCTGTGTCGCCTCTTACGACACCCACGGGATGATATGGGGTATTGGATATTCTTACACCGCTACTACACGGTGTATGTTATCGCTTTATTTATTTTAATTTTTTTTCAGGAACTCCATTGTACTGATATCGCCATCTACAGAAGAATCTACTGTAAATGCATTAAAAACTAAACTGCTGAACAATGGTTTTCGTGTAACCGATACTCTAGTAGGCGGCAGCGGCATCGAAATCCACAAATGACTATCACTTTTATTTGATAGCTGTTATTTTTTATATTTTTGCATTCCATTAAATGTATTTTGTGCACGTTTTAGGATTTTATTGTATTTTAATTTTTTTGCGTTGTCAGGTAATTATTTCTCCTTATTTATCCATGGTGTATTAATAATTTAGATTTAAGTATGTAATATTAAAATGACGAACATAATTTAAATAAAATATTTTTAATTATCCTAATATATTTTTTTATTTACCGTATATCTAATTTTGAATAGACATAATTGAAATAAGTCTTGTTTTTTTTAAATACACCGACTAGTATCAGTACTGGTAACACTACTAATGCTCGCGTTACTCACTCCAACAAGGTTTAAAAAAAATGTGTGATACTGTGTGCTTACTTATCATAGCCTTATAATGAGTATGTAGGTACTTTAATATATTCTACAAGAAAAATATTATACAATTTTAGAAAATTTATCAAATTTCTACGTGGTAGAGCCATGCTGCAGCTATATTTATAATATAGTTGTAGCACGAATGGGTCGGCTCGACCGGGGAAGGACCACGCTCTCACAGAATACCAGCGTAAAATAGCAGCTTAATGCTGCTGTGTTTCGTATGTTGAGTGTAGAAACCGAGACCCTTTTTACTGGAAAAGAGGCATTCCTTCTTAGTCCTCATGGCTGACAACGCATCTGCATTTTGATTCACAAACGAGGATAGATGTAGATGTCTAGGGGCCACAGCAACCACTTACCATCAGGTGGACTGTATGCTCGTTTGTCACCCTATTTCTATTAAAAAAAATGCACCTCATATACTCTATTTCACACACAGGGTTCACTGAAAGAGAATGCCAACAGGCATTATGGTCGCGCTTTGCAATTTTTAACTGACAAGGTTTGCAATAAAGGACAAGTAACTAAACAAATATTAGTTTCATTTCTTTATTTTATTATGTTTGGACATTATGCTGGTAGTATAATAGTGTCAATAAATTAATAATTATTTAAAATAAATAGCTACATAATAAAGAAATATATTTTAATACTGTTACAAAATTAATTAGCTATAACACGAAATTACAAATAAATCCGTCAAAATTAAAAAAAATTGGCCATAAGTTCATGAATCAAGGAAATTACATTCTCGTTAAACATTTCATTACAGCAAATTGCAATTTGCAACAAACCCATGACTTGTACAAGGCACATCCGCTTATATTACCGACAAATAGCTACATTCACCAAAAAAGGTAGGTAGCTATACTATTTCCCATGCACTTGATGATAAATAATAAGTCCTGTGATGGTAACACCACTAAAAGACCGTTATGTGAAAAAAATGATTAAAATATATAGAAAATTAAATTAATATATAAGCAGTTAATAATTATAAACAGCTACAAGTTAGAAAACTAAGTAGGGGTACTAAGAAGGTGTCTATTGTTACACATTTAATCAATTAAAGAATCTATATTATGACGTCAGTCTAAAAAAAGTTGAATTCAGGCCAGAATGGAAAATCAAGTAATAACGGTTTTTTTTTAGATTTCGAACGGCACACTGGCGAGCAACTGTTTAGTTATTATAAACGAAAAAGAAATTCTACACCTATTTTTAAGAGTATGGAAGGAAAACGTCAACAAACTGATTACGAACTTCTTCGTGGCTAGCATTAATTTATTCGCAATGTCTTCCTCTCTCTTTAACCCTGCCTACCGTTTTCCATACTAGGGTAGTAGACACTCATGTTTTGAAACACTGAGCAGTCAAAATATATTATTTTTCATAGAAAAATTATATGGCAATGCCAGTGAATGACGGCATCGTTTCTCGTAGTCTAATGAACGTGTCATTTGGTTTACATAACATATCAAGTCCTAGTCAAATCAAGGTCCAAGTTTCAAGACCTACAATAGAAAGAACGTGTTTATATGTTAAAGTAATTTTTGACAAGTGGTAAAATTAAAAATTTTGTACAACCAACTTTAATATAAATAAAATGAGAACATCATCAATGTAGTCGAAGTCAATTAAATACGCATTATTAAGGATAACTCGAAAACTACTGGTTAGATCTTGATCAAATTTATATGGGACCACACGACAAGCACCAGCTTTCAAATAAAAAGAATCATCACAATCGGTTCACCTATATAAAAGTTCTGTAGTAACATATAAAAAAATACAGTCGAATTGAGTACCTCCTCCTTTTTAAGTCGGTTAAAAATGGTGTCAACTACCCTAATAGGGTCTATACTAATACCACTTTATACACTATATGGGGGAACTGGATTACAATAGGTCCCTACGTTGATCTACTACAATTTTAGCACACTAGGTATATTAAACTATTTATTTTTCAGACTACAATATTTGAATACAGACGGTCTTAAAAGTGCTATGGAAGAAAATTACTGGCAATTCAGAAAAACTACTGCCTTAAACGTGACAGTCTTATCTGATCATACCTTAACTTTTTAATAAAGCTGCGTAGCCATTTTATTGTAGGTAGGTACTTATCTTAAACTTTTGCAAAATATATTTCACCCACCTATTTGTTTACGAATTTATTAAGGCTAAAGGTATTTATCAGATAATATATTTAGCTAGAGGCCCTACAACATTATATTAATATCTACACTAACAAGTGGCGCGACTGACAAGTATAGGTTGTGTTATTTTTTAATATTTTTCTCATAAATTACCGAGTCCAATATGTAAACAAAAGCACCATTTAAGTTCTATACCTATGAGTAATTTAGCAAACGTATGAACATCTTACATAGGTATTTATTATTGTTCATTCTAAAGCATGGAAAATCGTGTAGGCATTAACAATTTCTATTTCCAGACCAATAAAGAAGACAGACGGAGCGCTGCGTACATTTTAAGTGATGCCGAAACCATGCTCCAGTTGACACGCACCCACGCACACATCTTTCTTTTTTCTTTCTTTAACTGCCCGTAAAACTGCTAGACAATCTAAAACCATGTTGTTGGCTGCAAATGATTTTAGGCCCGTATTAATAAACGTTACTCAGCTCAAGTACACGCACTTGAGTACAATCTTGAGGTTATGATCTTATTAATAAACATATCTCAAGATGCGGTTTAGGTTTACGATATCGGCTGAGTGCCACACTGATTAATAAACGAAACTCGACTCTCAAGTGTGTATACTTGAGTGCAAGTCACAGAACAGTATTCCTAAGTACAGCGTTTTGAGATACTGTTTTTATGTGTTTATTAAATATCGTAAATAACGTATCAAACGATTACGCACTTGAGTTCGTCGTTGAGTAACGTTTATTAATACGGGCCTTAGATGCATATGTGTACATGAGTGCGTGTTCTTACAGTAAGTTGAGCATGTTTTTGACTTGGTATTTGCGTCATTTGAAATGAACGCAGTGCTTCGTTTTCTTTCTTTCTTGGTCTGAGAAAGTAACATATTATATTATGTTTCCAGAATTCGGAATAGAATAATATATTAAAATGTTATAGGACTCAAATAAGGACTTGGGGGAAAAAAAGGATATTATATTATTTATATTGTATTATGAAATTTATGTATGTAAACTACTTCTACGATACAGAAGAAAATCCCAGTGTTTATCTGGTAACATTATTTAAAATAATAAAAAATAATATAAATTTGTTAATTTACGGTATAGTGGCTCGAGTAAAGCGAACGCTCAATGAATGCAAAGCGCACTCAGCCTTTAAAACTCACTCTTCTTTAAAGAAGTTTTCGATTCGACTTTGGCATTAATCCTATGACCACAAAATAAGCGTAAATAAAATAAAACATTCCCAAAATTATTTTAATATTTGATACTAATGTACCGATTCATCACGAGCGTAACGCGAATTGTGATTATACATATTATTTTAATCTTTTTAAGATAAAAGATTAGTTAATAAATTATATAAAAATAGATGTTGTTTATTGTTTCTATCTTCTGCATTGTTTGTTAATAAGTCAATAAATTAAATAAAAACTTTTTATACACTTCGTAATATAATATAAGTTAACTCCCTATAAACCACAATGAGGGTATCCATGACTTTTTTGCCACAAGGCGGCGCCACTTGTGAATAAAGTGAAATATTTGACAGATTAGATAGCATCAGATAGCGATGGAGTGTAATGTTCCGTTCTGAAATATTAGTTATATTTTATATTAATTACATTAGAAATGGATAAAACAAACTACGGATTTACTACTTCTGACTATGGAAATATTAAAAAAAAATTAAAATGTGTAAAAAGTTAAAGAACACAGCACTGATGCATTGTTTTGTGTATATACAGTATACACACACTAGAAATCTAAAAACTTTTATTTAAAACGAAACCTTTCAATGATGATGACACTGTGTGACCATTTGCGTAGGTAACGAATAAGTTCACCTTAGTCCCATGTAGCGACATCTGGTGAGCGTAAGATTATTAGCCCTCATTGATGACTAGGCTAGGCGCAACTTTTGTAATTTATTCGGTTGAATATAACCATTAATCAACTATATTTCATTAATAGTGTGTAGTAAAATATTTATATTTGAAACTTAACAAACACTATTAAATATTACAAATAAAATAATATAAACCAAAAATAAATTGTTACAATAAATTATCAAATCATTATTCGATATCACATTAACGTACTTATAATACTGTCGAAATATTCTGTTCGCGGAATGATATTATGTTGAAGTTACGAGTATTTTAAACCATAATTAGAAGTAAAAAGTAAGACTGTGGGATTGAACATACAACTATAGCTACATTAGCATTAGCAGTCTTTACGGGAAAATAACAACTTCTAGATATTTCTTTTGATGAAGTCTAAAATTAATGCTTGATTTCAGGGGTGTTTTTCTTTTTTACTTAAGATGTATATTAACTAGTGTCTGTTGAAGTTAAGGACACCGAGTCTTCTTCACCTGGATGCCTCGTGTAGAGGCGAAACACGTGTCGTATTAACGACGGTGGTGTATCTTTCCTAGTTCATTGGGAGGTATTCTTCAAATTAGGTAAGACACGTCATTTTATTTTATTACGCGGATCAAAGCAGGTTTATTTTCGACATCTTTAATATAATGGATATCCGCAAAGTAGCGGCTGATTCTATTACTTATAATATATTTTTATTAGCTTTGCTTTTGCTGATATAATTCAATAAGAATTTTCAGTTTACAGTTTTCATACAATTACTAACGTAATAAAATATTGTATGTCGTACTTTCTACTTCTACGTTTAAAATTCTACTTTAGACTTTTTTTAATGCGTTGTGAAAAAAAATTGTTTGTTATACATACTCACGCATCGTGCAACAATTGTTTTTTTTTAAATAACATTAAAATATAAAATTTAGCTGTAAAATTAAAAAGTAACAAAAATAATGGGGTAATTTAATCTTGTTGAATTAAAACTAAATCTACCACACAGACATAATACTTGATAATATTATGTCTGTGATCTACTATAATGCAGCACTTAATCATGTTTGATAAATAAATATTATAACTTTATTACACTTGTACATAAATACATGCAGAATATTTTATTTACAATTGTTCGATTTAGTTTTTTTTTAACAGATTAACAAGAGTAAAGTTTTGATTCCTAGGTGAAATAGTCTTATACTGTATTTTCTTCTTTACATTACATAGATAGTCTGTGAATATAACTTATTCTCCCTTAGTCTAAAAGGCGAACGCTTATCCACAATTGATAAATATTTTTACACTGTAGTAACGATCTAGTGTTTCTGTGTTCACCCCCAAAATACATATTTTAATATCATTATTCATTTATTACATTAGATTTATATTAATAGCAGAGCAACATAGACAGACAGAACACTAAGTAAAGTCCGCGCGCTTTATCTTTTCCGGGCTGAAGCAGGCCTCGTGTCACTCTTGCTACCTGCGTGAAATAATTACCTACAATCGCGAGGCGCCCCCGGGGCAGAACGCAGTCGGGGCTAGCGCATTCCAGGCGATTGAATGTTAAAGTTTATTAACGCTGTTTACGTAAATAATTTTTTGTAAATACTTGTTGAAATACTCGTCGAAATAGTTTTTGTTTAGTGTTTAGTATATTTAATTGTAGGATAAAATAGTCGAAAAAGTTTTAATGTAATTTAAGAATAATACAGGGTATTTTTGAAACGCTCCCGAAAACGAAGACAGACGACAGTACTAACTATATCTTAGATGATGGGTGAAATATAAAATCGATCCTGATGAAAAAAAAATCATCTTTTCACAACGTTTTATTAGCTTTATTCGCTCCATCGTGTTAGTATAAATCATCGTGTTAAATAAAACGTTAATTTCATTAAAATAAAACATGAAAATACTTAAACATAAAAGCAGCAGTGGAATTACTGAATTACAATCAGCTGACTAGGGGTCAATGTACGCGCGAACGCCGAATTCGCGCGGCCCGTAACTACGATGGTACCACAATACCTAATAATTTACAACACTTGTCTAAATACCTAACTTATCTACTTAACCTACTAATTTGCCACTGTGCTTGTCTCCACGTAGCCACTTTAATTCGAATTCACAGGTTAAATAAACCAAATAACTGGTTCGATTCCCGCTAATGAAAAAAAACTTAAATAAAATGTTAAAAAGGTTAGAGTCAGCTTTTTATCCATTATGTAGGTATGTTTATTATTCTGATGTATTCAGTTATGTACCTTTTCAGATCAGTTCAGTACTAAGTAATTTAAAAAATTAGGTATGAAACGGCTTACCGATCCTCCGTGGCCTTATGAGATTCTCAAGGCACATTAATATGTTGCCGTATTCACGAGCACTATAAACGTACGCGTTAGGCATTATTAAAACAAAAAGAAACACAAAACGTAACAACAAGAATAACACGTAATAACAAGTACGTAATACCAAGTAATAACAATAAGAATTTAATAAACAAAACCAATGAACTGTCGCTCGCGCATGCGTGTCCAAAGTCAGCGCGGAACTGTCTCAAAACTAAAATTAATAGTGAATCCTGCCAAAACTGAAGCCTACTGCGTCCTAACTCGTCCTTGCGGTAAACACTTTGAACATTCCCAGACCGTCAAATGTTATGACATTGCCAACTTTTATTTTATAAGTTTAGTTTCCATATGATCCTACGACTAGTCTTTCATATGGAATTTAGAATTATAGTTGTAATTTTTTAATACAATTAGACAATCAATTGTACCCTGACGAAACAAGCAGTTCGTTACTACAAAATGATATTGAAATTAATAAACGTACTTACTTGGGTTTGGTTATCTTTGATTTTGTACAAGAAAATAGAAATAAAATGGTATTGAATAATTTAATAGTTAAAATCAATTGCAATTATGATCGACAGTTAATTAATCTAAAAATAATTATTTTACTTTACTTTTATTGACTTTCCGTTTTAATCCTTCCAATACTTTGATTTGAAAACAGGTACATCAAAACTATTACAAATTACTTGCAAGTTTTATTGTAATTGCCGCCTCTAATTCTTATGTCGCTTGCAAACAAATCTTAGTAGGTAAATTTGAAATTCCCCATATGTTGGCGCTGACGCGAGGTGACACACAGTCGGCCAGGTGGCGGCAGCGCGTGGTACGAAGGGGCGCGACGGGGAATGCTCGCCAGTATTGTTGTGCGCGCACGCTATTGGTTCCTCATTCTTGCCGCGCTTTGAAAAAGCGATGTTTCCAATATACAGTCGCACACACAGCTTTCTATGCGACGCGCGACGATGTTTTAAAAAGGAAGGAAAGAAAAATTATTTATATCTATTGTTTTATGACTGAACTAGTGAACGAAAAGGTAAATAGAAGGTGAATGGGGAAAATTGTGCAGTAAGTTAAATGTATTGAGGAAGAATACGAAAAAATTACCATGTGGTCAACCTGATGACGGAAACATTTATCATTCGCATTGATGATGATGATTCTGATGAAGTAGCATCCAGTAACACCAACACACCATCGACATCCGGCTTCCATGTTCCATGTTCTAACGGTATAATGGACGGCGTGTCACCCTTAGCTTAAGTTTTCTTGTTACAAACTACTTTATTTTACGATTGAAATAAAAATAATGATCAAGCATACATTATCCATTTTAATTTCAACCTCTTCCAAAGTTCTAAGAAGCTAGTAAAGTAACTATTATGATTCTACAATAAAACCATTAATTACTATTATAATATTATAAAACAACAGCCTAGTACCATGTAGTACTTTAGAACGCGACTGTACCCATGCGCAGACACACCCTCCACTGTCGCTCAGCGTCGTGACGGGACCTATACGGAGCTAGATAAAAGAGTTTGGCTTCGACGCGGATATTGACCCTAGTCAGCTGATTTTATGATTTATTTATTTTAAATTCCACTGCTGGTTTAATATTTAAGTATTTTCATGATTCTTTTAATGAAATTAATGTTTTATTTAACTATATCAACACGATGGAGCGTGAATGAAGCTAATAAAACGTTGTGAAAAGATGATTTTTTCATCAGGATCGATTTTATATTTCACCCATCATCTAAGATATAGTTAGTACTGTCGTCTGTCTTCGTTTTCGGGAGCGTTTCAAAATACCCTGTATATATATATATATATATATATATATATATATATATATATATATATATATATATATATATATATATATATATATATATATATATGTATATATATGTATATTACGTATCTATTTGATAAATTATAATGGCAAAACGTCGTTCCTATTATAATTGTTGCGGGGATGGATGCTTAATGAGCAATTAAAAGGATTCAGATATATCATTTTTAAGTTACCGAAAGATAATGAAAGGTAAATTTATTTCATTTTTTGTTAGGTAGTACTTATAGCGAAAAAATAATTAAGTAATAATTTAACTACAGAAGTAATACCTAAGTACTTTATTACAAAACTTAGTTGAAATTTACTTCACTACCCAAGTACCTACCGATCGAAAGTCCCCCGAGGCGAAGCGAGGTTACATGAAGCGAATCGAAGTACCTCTCTACACTATTCTCCTCGTCCAACTTCGATCAATTTCGCGAGTAGTGTTGAGGGGCCATTAGGAACGAAATGGTCACAAGACGAGAAGGAGGGTGGGCGGTAACTAAAACTAGAGGTGCAAATACGCATATTGCGCGGTCACAATCACGTAAATAATCGATTATCGTTATTATCAATTATGATTCGATTTTATTTTATATTTTTATGGTTCATTGGTGTGTAAATTCAACATGTTGTTTTAAATACTGTGATAATCAGTGTGATCATGTGCATTACAGATTTTATTGAAAAATTTAAAGTTATATTATTTTGGGCTTACTGAAAGACTTTGTTGTCCCCGCTAATATCGTGTATTTACTATATGATCAGATCTGTTTCCTAAGCAATGATCTTTATCGACTAGCGTCTGTACATGCGCAAATGTCTCGGAAAGCCAACTTCAGCCCGGCCGAGATAGAACGCGCGGACATTATTATCTTGACACGCACACATCTTTATTCTTTTTTTCACTCTCTGTTACGCACACTATTGCGTCTAAGAGTGAAAAAAGGGACGAACAACTAGGAAACGTATGCACGTGCAACAAACCAGGTGCACGTGTTAGTGCACTGTGCACCTGGTTGGTTGCAAATTATGATTTTTGATACACATAATATTATATGTGTGCGTGGGAGCGTGTTCTTACAATAAGGTGAGAAAGGTTATCTTTCTTTGTTGGTCTGATGTTAAAAGCTAAAATGTACAATAATATCATTAGCTGCCTTTGCCTTAAAAATTTAACTACTAACAAATTTGAGAATTTGTTTCAAAAAATGTTGGCTATTGAATTACACGTTATACAATAAAGTTATTACTGATGGATTGAAGACATATGTGAAGCCAAGTACAGATCATGCCATAGTGACGCCCAAAGAGTAGAGTAATATACTGGAAAGTGGCGCCATCCATTTCACTTTTACTTTGCTGTCAATATGTAATCAAATAAATATGGAAACTTCGGGATTGTTGATGAATCTTGGCCAACAGGAGAATACAAGTATTAAATACTAAAATATTTTTTTAAATCATTTGAATTCTTTGATTGAATTGTACTTGATAAGTGTACAAACAACCAAACCGTAATCTCAGTAGTTAATAATTGGCTAAATTATTATTAAGTATTAAATAAACATTAAATTAATACTCGCTAAGCTAATATTAAAAAAATTGGTCAAGCTTTGCTTCATAGTTTTCTATCACAGATGTTATAATCGATAAAATATCAATATATTCTTACTAAGGCTGAAGCATTCTTAGGTTATGAGTTTTTATATTTTCTCCTAAATAATACAATTGCATCTAAAATTCATAATACTATGTTACCCGCGAGTCTATAAGTTTAAATTACTAATATATGTGATATTTTAAATAATAATTTCATGTTAACTCTTACTTAAACTCAAATATATTCATTCATGAAGCACTAGTATCGCATTTTAAATTTTATTTACACTTACGTCATTTTAAGGGTGGAAAAATTAATATTGAACGTTTAAAATATCAACATATAAAGTTTCAAATTATGTTGAAGTTTCGTACCAGCGTCAATGAAAATTTGTAAAGATTTCGAAAATAATATCTATATGTTATTGTGTGTGATTTAGCAGATATTCGTAAGAGTATTAAGTTTCCAAAATACACAGGTTTAAATCTAGAACTATTCCAAAGAACCAGAGACATAGAAAAAATAATAAATATTCTTTTTTTAATAATCCGCATAATATGTGCCATTCTGATGGAATTATCATCAAATTACGAAATAAAAAAATACGCGCCAATATGATGCGAAATTAGTGCTATCTCGCTTAACTCCCATGCTCGCGCCGTGATAGATAGAGATGGCAACAATATTATCAAATACCTAACGCGGCCTGGAGGGGCCTTCTGCTAACCTCGGAAACTCCAACACAAAGTAAAAAACTTGTTCGTCAGCGTGAACCAGTTTCATCATAAATTCTATACAATATATAAAAAACGTCCTGTCCGATTCGAAAGCGTCACATAGGTACTGCAATGACATTACCAAAAAAAAGTTGAAACATTATATTATTAATGAAAATAAAATGTTATTGTTATTTAAAATACATGTTTTTTTTTTACTGCAATTTGCTTAATTATCAGCAAATTTTTAAATCTGGCAACATCGTCGTCGGCGACGTTATCTTCGAACCTGTGGCGGTATTGTTACCCGACGGCAAATAAACAGAATCTTATAACGAAACCCAAAAGTACCCTCACGAATCGGACAGGTTTTTTTTTACAAATTATATATTGTCTAAAAATAACTTAAAATATAAAATCACTCAACCAGTGTATTATGGTTTATCATAATGATTTCAAAGCGTCCCATATAAAACCGAGTCTATTGTGTAACGCAAGTAGGATCATATCCTACAACTGATATCCTGTTCTCATTTGGTGATTGGTCTCGGCATCAGGCTGTTGGATGAGAGGAGGAGCGAGAGGATCCTCGCTTGAGGTCACCGTTGTGGATGGTGGTAGATCTGTAGATGAATAAAAGTTTATTTGGCGAACCAGGTCGTAGGACTCTTTTTCTGTCTGAGGCCCGTATTAATAAACGTTACTCAGCTCAAGTACACGCACTTGAGTACAATCTTGAGATTATGATCTTATTAATAAACATATCTCAAGATGCGGTTTAGGTTTACGATATCAGCTGAGTGCCACACTGATTAATAAACGAAACTCGACTCTCAAGAGTGTATACTTGAGTGCAAGTCACAGAACAGTATTCCTAAGTACAGCGTTTTGAGATACTGTTTTTATGTGTTTATTAATTAGCAACGATCTTGAGATGCTGATTTCGTAATGAGGGCGTATCAAATGATTACGCACTTGAGTTCGTCTTTGAGTAACGTTTATTAATACGGGCCTGAGAGTCCGTCAGGGTAGATACCAGCCTCTAACCTATATCTGCCGCCAAATAACAGTAAGTGCACTGTTGTGTTCCAGTCTGAAGGGTATAGAGGGCTAGTATAATTATAGGCTGTGAGCCATTTATCTGAGTCCTTAGAGGTGACGACGTTTTTGTTTGTAGCCTTCTTTGCTTGAAATAGGTTGCAGGTGTCCATGGGCTGCAGTATCCAGTTACCATCGGGTGGACTGTAGGTTCGTTTGTCACTTAAATTTAAAAAAAAACATAGTGGTTATATACTCTTTGTGGCGAACGGCAAGTACCAAGTTTTAAAATAAAGTTGTTAAAATATTCTCTACAACGTTAGTCCTGGGTTCGAATTCTATTATTTGTAAATAATTTATTTAATATTTGTAAATAAAACTATTAAGTACTTATACGTATGTACCTACAATAAGTGTTCAATAAATGGTAAATTAACAGATTCCGAAAAGTACTTAATTTTTTTTCCGGAAAAAATATGCCTAGAAAAATAACGTAATTTTTTTAATCTTCCTTCAATGTATACGTTGTGTAATGACTAAGTATTTATGATTCTTCAGATTTTTCTCAGCGTTACTTGTAAAGATACGGTAGGGGTAGCAATTTTAAATGATCATTAGAAAAAATTGCACCGACGCACAAATGTAAACCTTTTTATTCACGATGATGTAAAAAAAATCAGATTGGTTAAAACACGTATGCTGTGTGAGGAGTGATGACGGCGTAAGGTAATCCATCACCTCTTTTCGTCCTGTGAGTGTTGTAAGAGGCAACTTATAATGAATCCCCATTAAGTAAATAACAATGATTCTAGATTGTTCTCGAAAACCAATAACGATGTGTCCGAATCCCGACGCTCAATTGCTCTTCTCGAGACCGTCAAATCTTAATTAATAAATTATCGAGATGTTCTCAGAATCGACTTTAGTCATCTTGCCAATGCTTATCGCTACCTTTATTATAATAATAATTATTTTGACTGCCTAGTGGTTATAAGCGTGCTTACTGATTGATCAGTTATTGAGTTTTTTGTGGATATTCTTGTAATTTTGATTACCTTCACTTTCATCCTCCTCTGCCAACCACTTCTGTATCTCAGCTTGATACATACGTCTTTGCAACACTTCCTTTGTACGTGGCCTCGAGCCAATGAACGTTACTTCCACCTGCAAAACAAAAAATATATTTATTTCACTTACGCACTTTTAAATTTTTAATATTGTTAAATATGTTGTTGGGCTCTTAATTTCTTTTTCTAAACAATATTATTATATATGATTTTTATGAATATATCTGAAAATGTATACTTTCAGTGAATGGTTGATTCGTTATTTTTTTAAATGGAAAGTTAGCGCGCAATACAGAATCAATATTTATCAGGGCTCCGCTGAAAATCAGCGCTGCTGCAGTACCTGCCGTAGCATATGCTGAGACGGAATCCTTTTTGGCATCAAATCACTCACTCTTGCTGAGATTTATTTTTATTTATGTTTTCCATCTTGTACCCTGTATGTTTTTTATGTTTTATTTACTTCTAAATGTATATTTTGTGAGTGTATTGACGGTAATAAAACGTATGTATTGTGAACATAATGATAAAAAATAAATAGGAACGAATTAAATATAAAAGGCGATAGAAGTGCGGAAACATTGTGTGAACAAAACTGAAAGATATTAAATGGATGGCAAACGAGATAGATTAGTAGAAGAGTAGAGCTAAGTGCTTGTCGCATATTTTACAGTACACGAGCAAACCGAGTTTGATTCCCGCCAGCACCAACATGTCTTAGGATATTTTGAGCGCATGTGAAGTCCACCAACAAGCACTGGAGCGGCGCGATTTAATGGTTCTAAAACCCTCTCATAAATGAGTGGAGGTCTGTACCCAGCTGTGGGATGTATATAGCCTGTAACTTTACATTTATTTTGGTGTCAGAAACAAAGAAAATATTGGTAATAGTTAACTGTGTCACATATTATTACACAAACATGAAACTTACTCCCGGAGGTAAGAAAGGCCTCAGTTCATCGGCCAAATCCCCGCTGGCCCCCAGCCGCTGAGCTTCCTCCCAACTCGTGTGAACTTCTTCGTGAAGTAACTTCTCCTCTGTAACAATGGATTTTACATTAATAGACTATAAAGAGACCGCGGCAGAGGTACCAGTAAAAAGAGTCTCTGGTTCTCGGTTATTAACCACATGAAACGGCTCGGTAACATTGAGCTATTATGTACTACGTACTTACTTCAATGCTCGGTAACGGAATTATATTTTTATGTTTTAGTTATACATAATATATCAAAAGATTTAAGATAATGATTTCTTTACTTTACGTGAATACTACACGTGAAATAAAACTAATTTTACACTTAATTTAAACTTTTTTATTCTCAACGAGTCCCACGCTGGGTGCAGTAAAGCGTTCGAAACGTCAGGAACTAAAAAAATTAAAATAAAACGGGATAGAAACCATAGAATTAGTTTTATTCCACGATTCAAGATATTAATATTTTTGATTTAGTCGTTGAACACTCGGTTGGAACGAGGTTTTTATAAGATAGGGTGACAAACGAGCACAGTCCACCTGATGGTAAGTGGTTGCTGTGACCCATAGACATCTACATTTATACTCAATAAAGAATCAAAATGCAGATGCGTCGTCACCGGTGAGGACTAAGATGGAATGCCTCTTTTCCAGTAAAATGGGTCTCCGGTTCTCTACACTCACCATACGAAACACAGCAGTGTCAAGCTGCCATTTTACGCTGGTATTCTGTGAGAGCGTGGTCCTTCTGCGGTCGAGCATATTATTATTATAAACCTTTCGTAGTATATAATTATTGATAAATGTATTATATTATTGATTAACAAATACAAATAAATGAATTACTACGGTCGTGACGGAAAAATCTTACACTTTTTCTCGCCTAGCCTCCATCCGTCAAATTCGTACCGTGCGATAAGGACCTTCGTTCAAAAAAACAAATATCATTTAATATAATAGCTAAAACACTCACCATCTCTCTTAGTAGTGCTTCTCTTGTACTGTATCCTAAATCTAAACGCCTCCAGCACGCTGGCCACCACGATCGTCAATACGACCATCGTGAAAAGGTAGAACACCTATTGACAGAACAGATAAAAAATAAAAATAATTAAACAAATAACTAGTTAGAAACCTGCCGGCACCAAGGTGAGGAAACCTGTATGTCTGAGGAATATTTCGAAGACACGTGAATTCCACCAAATTGCACTAAAGCATCGCGGCAGACTAATAATTGCTGTCTAACGCTCTCAGAAATGAGTGGAGGCCTGTGGTGGGTGGTGGATGTGTATAGACTGTAACTTTACATTTACATTTTTACCTATTTTATTTTTTATTTTATAGAATAAGGGTGACAAACGAGCACACAGTCCACCTGATGGCAAGTGGATGCTGTGGCCCATGGACATCTAGATCTATCCTCAATTAAGAATCAAAATGCAGATGCGTGGCCACTCCTGAGGACTAAGATGGAATGCCTAATTTCCAGTAAAAAAGGTGTCCGGTTCTCTACACTCACCAAACGAAATACAGCAGCATTGAGCTGATATTTTACCTTTCAAGCCTTTAACATCAATGTCTGATAATTATCTTCTGTGAGTTGGATCCTTGTTGCATACCTACAGCCATTAATAAGCTTAAGAAAAACTAAATAAATTACAAAGATAATTTCTCACCATAAAATAAATCCTACTGAACTGCCCGGCGACAGTAGCGTAAGCGTTCATCAATATGAACCAGTTGTTAACTACCGTCAGCTCGAACAGGGTCACGCCGCTCGTCAGAATGTTCTCGAAATTGTTCAGATAGTAATAGCCTAGTGCAGTGGAGCTGTTCTCTGAGAACTTGTAGAAGTCCTCCACTGTTGTATTTCTGTAAGGAAAACGATAATTTCAATTGTAAACTGGAAACTTTAGCAACTCTGTGATCACGCCACAACAACGTAAACGGACAGAAAAAACAGAAGCCTCAATCACGCTATGGAATTTTCCGAACACTTTCCTTATAGGTACTGCTGACTTTTTTACCGTGAAGAATAAGCTTCGTACTACTAACATACGGCGTTGGCCGCTCTTAGGTCGAACACCTTGAATATACCTGGAACTTCCAATTCCAAATTCCAAAACAGAGTGAAATACCTATTTCCGTTTATCATACGCGGCGTATCCGCGTAAAATGGAATAGAGTAAAGGATTCTCTTTTTTTATAGAATAAGGATAGCAAATAAACACACAGTCATCCTGATGGTAAATTGATACTGTGGCCTATAGACATCTAAATCTATGGGGCCGTCCATTAATCACGTGAAGCTCGAAAGGGGGGGAAGGAGGTTTGGTAAAAATCACGAAATATCACAAGGGGGGAGGCGGGTGCAGTAAGATATCACGTGTATTTATTTTTTCGTCAAACGCGCGATTTTTAAACCGAAAAGCGGCGTGTAGTGTGTCCTTGAAAGAAAGTCTTGCTAATCCGTGGTCCGAGGACAATGCATTAAATGTGTTCATGTACTAGTAGGTACAACATATGTTTTTCGCATGATTACACCATTCCTTTAATATTATTTTTATGCCAGTCAAAACATCCTGCAACCTTTCTATCTAAACATTTTTATCATGGTCCTTAATTTCAAAATAAAATTAGATTATACTTTATACCTGTATTTAGAGATAATATTCTAAAATTTTAAGATTCTTTTGGTACTAAAAATACACGTGATTGGGATTAAAATTCCGATGCCTACGCCCCGAGGCAGCCCCGGATCTACGATTTTTTTGAACCGGGGCAAAAACTTGATAGTGGCGCCTCCTCTCTCCAGCGTTTGAGATAACTTGTTAAAAAAACTTGCACTCTTTATTACCTATTAGGTAATAACTTTTTCATTTGTGTGACGTAAAATTATATACATATAGTATAGAAAACACATAACCAGGAAAGACAACAGAAGAAAGCAGTTTCAGGGGCGCCGCCCCTGAAATTAGTATAATTTTATTAGATTATATATTCTTAGGTACCTATGGACTTATCTAGTAAAAGTAAACCGTAGATAATACTCTTTGTGGAACGTAGATAATTGGGATACGTTCAATATTTAATACTGCGTTCTGATAAGCAAAGTTATATTTTTTATTTCCCTAGCTTTTAAATTAAACTGATGATATTCATTAATTACATTACCAATGTTCTACACTATGGTGACAGTGTCATACCGGTAACAATTTATGTTTTTTCCTACTCCATAATGGTCATTGTTCTTTGAAATGTTATATACTGTAATGTTATATATTTAGTTTTACCATATTATATAAACTATATCTATAACTAAATCTCTAAATCTCTGTAAAGCTTACTTACACGCAACAGTTCTTGAGGTCGTAGCCGGCGAACAGCTCCATGCCGACGATGGCGAAGAAGTAGTACATGACGAGCATGACGCAGCCCGCGGACGACATCAGCGGCGACAGCAGCACCAGCGTGCCGAACACGTCGCGGTAGCGCTTCTTCAACTTGTATAGTCGCATTAACCTACAACAAAACACCATATTGGAACGAAGTTCCTTATCGCACGATACGAATTTGACGGATGGGGGCTAGGCGATAAAAAGTGTAAGATTTTTCCGTCACGACCCCCTTTCTATGGTGCGAGCGAGATGGAATAATATCCATCTCCCTCGGACTTTTTATTATCTTGCCAAATATTGTTTTAAATAAAGCTTAATTTTAATAGACGCTAGTAATTCATTTATTTGTATTTGTTAATTAATACAATAATATAATACGTTTATCAATGATAAAATACTAAGAAAGGAACTTCATTGCAACCGAGTGTTCCACGACACCCACGCAAGTTTTTTTTTAATAAAAAACAGTACAAATATGGCCGTCGTCGCATTGAAAAGATCCTGGCATCTCTGCCAGGATCGGTCAAAGCTCCATGTGGTAGGTATTTTTAGCGCGTTTTTACTAATTCGGTTCCTTCTCTGTTTGTCTGTTCTGCTCAAATACAATCGATTTTAATCGATGATCTAAAGAATTAAAACCTTATAAAACTTTCATTCATTCAGCCCTTCACAAGTCCACTGCTGAACATAGGCCTCCCCAAGGAATGCCACAAAGCACGGTTCTGAGCCACCTGCATCCATCGACTTCCTGCATGTCTTACCAGGTCCTCACCCATCTAGTGGGGACGCCCTACACTTCGTCCGCCGGTACAAGGCCGCCACTCGAGAACCTTTTTCGCCATCGGTTGTCGGTTCTTCGAGCTATATGGTCGGCCCATTGCCACTTCAGCTTACTAATCCTTTGGGCTATGTCGGTTACTCTGGTTCTACTGCGGATATCTTCATTTCGAAGTTTATCACGCAGAGAAACCCGAGCATAGCCCTCTCCATAGCTCGCTGAGCGACCTTGAGCTTCCTCATACGGCCAGCTATATATAAAAACTTTAAATATAGCTTTTTAGCTTTTAAATTAATGTTTAGGTATGACCACGATCTTGGTTAGAGGAGATAGTATTCCAGTTAGTTATTATAATAATTCCATTCTCATAACTGAATAAAAATACAATATAAAACACTTTTTTATGTGTATATTTATTTGTCTGTTCGGTATGTATTTTTGAATCGACTTTAAACTAATTTCCCGATTAAAAAATCATATAACGCAAGACAATGAAACAATATCAAATCACAATTTACCTTAAAGGTCTAAACATGACCACTATAAATAACTTCGGAGCAATGCTAAGCATGACCGCGCCGACGAGCGCCAGTAGCGTCACGCTCAGGTCAAACACGTTCCAGCCGCTCTCCAGGTACACTGTGAGACCTGATGCCATCATGCGTAGAGCCGCCTCCAGAAGGAATACTAAAAATTATAAGTTCCACTGAAACTTATTAAAGAAATGTTTATATTATTTGACATGTGTGGGCGGCGTAATCTCTTACGAGACGACGCGTAAGAGACGTCCGTAACGAGGATATCCGTATAGAACAGGAGACAGTCCATCGGATCAGTAAGCTGATGTGAAAATGGGACGGTCTTATAGCTCGAAAAACAGACAACAGGTAGGAAAGAAAGGTTCTCGTGGCAGCTTCGTACTGGTAATTGCAGTGTTGGGACACCCCCCACTAGATGGAGTGACGAACTCATAAAACACGCAGGTAGTCGATGTATGCAGGTGACTCAGGACCGTACTTTGTGGCAATCTTTGTGGAATCCTTTGTTTTGTCATAGACTTTGAGAAGGGCTGTAGTGGGGATTGTGTTGTTAGCAAACCAGTGTCCTTTAGCATCTAAGGTTATATTACCACTTACAATTTTGAAATGGCAGTAGGCTAAAAATGACGTTTTACAAACCGCACTTTGTGGTAATCTACAGGGGAGGCCTTCGGCAGCGGATTAGTAAAGGGCTACAGTGTAGTGTAAACTAAACCAATGCGCTTTAACGTCTAGGGCTGAATCAGCATTTACAATTTTGAAATGGCAGTGGACTAAAATGACGTTTGACAAACGGAATTTTAATTTCTTCAATATAAATATGTACGATATTCTGCTAGGATTGGCGATAACTCACAGGAATATGGCTGCGTTCAGGCTGAAAATAGTTGATCGCCAACCCAATTTAATAGAAATATAAAACTAAATGCTTTCTTTAAAATTTTAGTGCCTTATACTTATTATACGAAAGTTGTAACGAAGATAATAGTATTTATAGTTCGGCCGTTCAGAGAATGCGTTCCTGACACGTCGCGATTGAACTGACGACGTAACTTTGTAATGGCGTTGCAGTTACGATAAAATATTTTTGCTGGTTGTTTACCGTTTTAACAATTGATGAGCATTAAAACAACATTATTATATCAATAATCAATGAATGTTATAATTTTGTGCCAAACTGAGTGTCAAATAACTTGGTAAACAATATTTTCTAAATCTATACTGCGCTATTACAAGGTTATGTCAGCGCTTTATATTTGTAGTACTGTGCTAACAATAACAGGCAATAACAGTATCGTAATCTGTTCTTATACAGTTATACTTTATAAAATAATACGTTTTGCTTTTCTTTTTAAGAATTTGAAAATAATGGACTATAAGATAACTTTTATTAAATATAAAAATAAAACTACGACCAAACCGAACGCGCGAAAGAAAGTAGCATTTTATATTTAGGTTGAAAATGGTAACCCCAAATGGCGTTATGGGCCGCCATTTTGTGACGCTAAAACAGTCGTCTGTTGTCGTTTCGTGCGCATAGACCACGTTCTTCAAGTGTTTTCGATCTGTTTTATTTGATTACCCGGCTTTCGTTTAATGGACTGTTTCTGCTTTTCAAACTGACATCGGCGCTAAATCGGACTTCGATTGTGTTTTATATTGCGTTCTTTTTACTTTTGGTGCATAATAATGCCTAAACGTGGACAACATTGAAAAGTGAGCCCGTGAGTTAATCATCAAGCTGCAAGATTACTTTGAGCAGGAGCAGGAAAATGGGTAAGGGGCCTGTCTGATAATATGCCACGCAGGTTCTGCAAAATACGGCTTTGTGGAGAACGCGTTACTGGCATTTCAATCAAAACCACAAATGACTACCACGAGGAAGTGAATGCCACTACATTTAAAGTGGTTCCAGAACGTGCTTTTGCCCAGCCTACCAGAGCCTTCTGTAATATTCATGGATAATGCCTCCTATCACTCGGTTCAAATACAGAAACCACCTACCCAAGCTAATAAAAAGAAGAAATGGTGGCTTGGTTACAAGGAAAAGGCATTGACGCAAATATGCAAATGCTAAAACCAGAGCTAATTAAATTAGTTAAAGAAAATAAAGCGGCAAATGTGCGATACGAAATCGATGAACTGGCTCTGAGTACGGTCATCGCGTTATAAGAATTCCACCGTATCATTGCCAATATAACGCGATTGAGCTAATCTGGGCTCAAATAAAGGTTACGCCGCCCGCCACAATACTTCCCGCCATTCAGCACGAAAAGATGATGACCCTATTAAAAGAAGCCTGCGGGAAGTCACAAGAGATGACTGGGCAAAGGTTGTTGAGAAGACTAAAACCTGATTGTGGAACATTTTGACCGAGATATCAGGATTGATTCTGTTATTGATAATAATATAATTATACATGTAGGCGAAGATGATGATGAAGACACCACCTCCTCAAGCGAATCCGAGTTAATATTCTGTACGCACATTCAATTCAATGTACTTTATTGCATAGAAATACAGATTGTAACTTTGTAACAAAGAATAAATAAAACAATTTTATTATATTAATATTACCTTTTTGGTTTCCACTTAAATTACTAAAATGTAAATTTTAACTGATTCCGCCAATTTAAAACGAAAATAATCTTAAAATAACGCGGCGGTTCATTTTGGAGGAACGGTAACGAACTCAGTGTTATGTTGTGCCCATCACTAGTCGTGACTAACTGATAGTTGTCAGAACGCATTCTCTGAACGGCCGAACTATAAATATGATGTTCAGTACAAAATATATACTAATTATTTATATAAAAAAATACTAGGAGACTATAGTTACTTTTTACTTAATCAATGATCAATGTTTTCAATCAATGTTGACTTACGTGTGAGGAATAGCCAAGTATCCCAGGAGGCACACAGGAGCCGTGCGCTGTCTTGTAAGTCGCCCGCAGCTTCGCACACACGGAGTACCATCGACACGCCGTTACCGATGATCAGGGCATCTGGAAGTTATTGAATATTATATTTTTTTATAAATGTTTAATCTATATTGCTGTTCATTTACTTTGTTTACTCTCAGCTCTTGGTGGTGTCAATATATACTGAAACCTGTGAAAAATATAAAGCGACATTTATTGAGAAGTTTTAGCGAGAATTAGACCGTCGGCGGATTGCTGTTCCTGTTTTATCGTTTAAATAACGGCTTAAAGTAGGTTTTGATACATAAAAGTGATGCGATTTTGTGTATTAAATATTTGCGCATGTGAACTTTTCGTGGAAACGATGTAACAAGCTAACAAGTGCGCGATTTTGACATAAAATTCAGATCTTATAATCCACTTAGGGGCCTTGAGGTATTATCGTCATTAAATGTCCGCTGGGTTAGACTGTCGTCAAAATCTTTCAAGAACTTCGCAATGTGACGCATCAGCATATGGCAAAGATTTTTTGTTTACAAAATACAAATCAAACTAGGCGCTATGGTGTAAGACCTTTGCCTGCCTTAACACCAATAGGAAACATAGACCATAGACTTAGAATATTACGCCAGTATATTCTAAGTCTATGAATAGGAAATATTGACCCTTTGAATTCTTTCAGTAGTCTGTGCCCTTCGAGGTGGTTATGGAAGAAGAGAGATAGAGAGATAATAGAATATTATAAAATTTTATGTTGGTTTTATATGATTATGTTGATTTCATTTGGTTTTTCTTAGTCGACAATTTTAATGAATCTAGCGCTTTTTGTATAGTAGTAAGCGCTGAATGATATCTGGCAGCACTAGCAACAAGCGTGTACTCACAGACGAGGTGCTCGAAGTAGGGCCAGCGCACGGCGGCGGCGGCGGCGCGCGCGAGCGGCTCGAGCGGCGACGCGCCGTACCAGGGCGCGCGCGCGGACTGCGGCGCCCAGCGTAGCGCGAACACCTCGTACACGTTCGCGAACTCGCCGCGCGACAGCCCGCCCGACCCCGACACGTTCAGCTGCTTGAACATCAGGTACACGTCCAGCCCGCCTGCAGGGGGCAAATCTTAACTAAACATCCTTGGCTTTTTGTACTGAAAACTTCTTTAGAATCGGTGTGATTTTGGATTTTAAAGTCAATGAAACGAAAAGCGACCCTAAAGGGAGATAAACATATACATCTACAAGGTTTAGCCTGCGATAGATTTAGTGAATAGTTGCTAAGCGGGATAAGGTAGGACAGGATTTAAACACTGGAGAGTTAGGGTAGACAGTTGTTGAACGGAATGTGCGGTCAGTTTTATGTAATGTTATAGCATTTTCCGTCTATATCAATTAGCCTTAATTATTATAAAGTGTTAAGGAAATACCCTCAATTTTTTTGGTCCTTCGAGCATTTAGGACTTTCGTTCTTTTACCTTTCTTACTAATACATATCGCAGAATGTTCAACATATGTATTAGTTAGAAACTCACAAATGCGTGAAATGAAGAATGCAAAGAAGCTGAAACTATTTCCACCGATGACAAGGCATTCCATCTCAGTAAGAAATATACGTTTTAATTTTTCATTGATAATTTTATGTAGAAAGCATCTTTAGGCCATAGCATCTACTTATCATCAAGTGGACTGTGTGCTCGTTTGTCACCCTTCTCTTTTTTCTCTAGCCTGCAAAATTTCACTGCTGGACATGGGCCTCTCAATTTGCAAGGGGGATTTGTTTAATCACCACACTTGACAGGCGAATTGACGATTGCAGTAGTAGATGTCTCGCAAATTTAACGCTGTTGCCGATTTGTGTATTTTACATCGAGAACGTTATGCAGCCATCTATCAGAAGGCGTAAGATTTTCTGGACGTAAAAACCACACGGTGTTAGTCACCCTTACTTTTATAAAGAAATATAAAAGTACAGCAATTGAGCCGTTTAGTGGCGGCAGAAAAAAACCACTATTATACGAGTAGTCGATTTTTTACTATATTAGTAGTGGATTTTCTCATCCCGTGGGTGTCGTAAGAGGTGATAATGGGAAATGGAATATTAGATGGAAGCAGCATCATCCTGATAACAGCTCAAACTGCTGTTACCAACGCGCCAAACATGGCGGTCATGGCAAATATCCCCTATGAGTATATCTAGTACAATGTTGAACATGGAACCGTAGATAAATACTCTTTGTGGAACGTAGATGATTGGGATACGTTCAATAATAAGATATTTAATACTGCGTTCTGATAAGCAAAGTTATATTTTTTATTTCCCTAGCTTTTAAATTAAACTGATGATATTCATTAATTACATTACCAATGTTCTACACTATGGTGACAGTGTCATACCGGTAACAATTTATGTTTTTTCCTACTCCATAATGGTCATTGTTCTTTGTAATGTGACATGCAATAAATCATTTCATTTCGGCCTTTAGTTTTTACCATATTATATAAACTATATCTATAACTAAATCTCTAAATCTCTGTAAAGCTTACTTACACGCAACAGTTCTTGAGGTCGTAGCCGGCGAACAGCTCCATGCCGACGATGGCGAAGAAGTAGTACATGACGAGCATGACGCAGCCCGCGGACGACATCAGCGGCGACAGCAGCACCAGCGTGCCGAACACGTCGCGGTAGCGCTTCTTCAACTTGTATAGTCGCATTAACCTACAACAAAACACCATATTGGAACGAAGTTCCTTATCGCACGATACGAATTGACAGATGGGGCTGGCGATAAAAGTGTAAGATTTTTCCGTCGACCCCTTTCTATAGTGCGAGCGAGATGAATAATATCCATCTCCTCGGACTTTTATTATCTTGCCAAATATTGTTTTAAATGAAGCTTAATTTTAATAGACGCTAGTAATTCATTTATTTGTATTTGTTAATTAATACAATAATATAATACGTTTATCAATGATAATATACTACGAAACGAACTTCATTGCAACCGAGTGTTCCACGACACCCACGCAAGTTTTTTTAAATAAAAAAGAGTACAAATATGGCCGTCGTCGTCATTGGAAAAGAAAAGATGCCAGGGATCGGTCAAAGCTCCATGTGGTAGGTATTTTTAGCGCGTTTTTACTAATTCGGTTCCTTCTCTGTTTGTCTGTTCTGCTCAAATACAATCGATTTTAATCGATGATCTAAAGAATTAAAACCTTATAAAAACTTTAAATATAGCTTTTTTAGCTTTTTTAAAATAAAAATACAATATAAAACACTTTTTTATGTGTATATTTATTTGTCTGTTCGGTATGTATTTTTGAATCGACTTTAAACTAATTTCCCGATTAAAAATCATATAACGCAAGACAATGAAACAATATCAAATCACAATTTACCTTAAAGGTCTAAACATGACCACTATAATAACTGAGATGCTAAGCATGACCGCGCCGACGAGCGCCATAGTCATCAGGTCAAACGTTCCAGCCGCTCTCCAGGTACACTGTGAGACCTGATGCCATCATGCGTAGAGCCGCCTCCAGAAGGAATACTAAAAATTATAAGTTCCACTGAAACTTATTAAAGAAATGTTTATATTATTTGACATGTGTGGGCGGCGTAATCTCTTACGAGACGACGCGTAAGAGACGTCCGTAACGAGGATATCCGTATAGAACAGGAGACAGTCCATCGGATCAGTAAGCTGATGTGAAAATGGGACGGTCTTATAGCTCGAAAAACAGACAACAGGTAGGAAAGAAAGGTTCTCGTGGCAGCTTCGTACTGGTAATTGCAGTGTTGGGACACACCCCACTAGATGGAGTGACGAACTCATAAAACACGCAGGTAGTCGATAGATGCAGGTGACTCAGGACCGTACTTTGTGGCAATCTTTGTGGAATCCTTTGTTTTGTCGTAGACTTTGAGAAGGGCTGTAGTGGGGATTATGTTGTTAGCAAACCAGTGTCCTTTAGCATCTAAGGTTATATTACCACTTACAATTTTGAAATGGCAGTAGGCTAAAAATGACGTTTTACAAACCGTACTTTGTGGTAATCTACAGGGGAAGCCTTCGGCAGCGGATTAGTAAAGGGCTACAGTGTAGTGTAAGCTAAACCAATGCGCTTTAACGTCTAGGGCTGAATCAGCATTTACAATTTTGAAATGGCAGTGGACTAAAATGACGTTTGACAAACGGAATTTTAATTTCTTCAATATAAATATGTGCGATATTCTGCTAGGATTGGCGATAACTCACAGGAATATGGCTGCGTTCAGGCTGAAAACAGTTGATCGCCAACCCAATGAATTTCATAGAAATATAAAACTAAATGCTTTCTTTAAAATTTTAGTGCTTTATACTTATTATACGAAAGTTGTAACGAAGATTATAGTATTTAAATATTATGTTACAGTACGAAACATATACTAATTATTTATATTAAAAAAATACTAGGAGACTATAGTTACTTTTTACTTAATCAATGATCATTGTTTTCAATCAATGTTGACTTACGTGTGAGGAATAGCCAAGTATCCCAGGAGGCACACAGGAGCCGTGCGCTGTCTTGTAAGTCGCCCGCAGCTTCGCACACACGGAGTACCATCGACACGCCGTTACCGATGATCAGGGCATCTGGAGGTTAATGAATATTATATTTTTTATAAATGTTTAATCTATATTATTGTGCATTTACTTTGTTTACTCTCAGCTCTTGGTGGTGTCAATATATACTGAAACTTGTGAAAAATATAAATCGACATTTATTGAGAAGTTTTAGCGAAAATTGGACCGTCGGCGGATTGCTGTTCCTGTTTTATCGTTTAAATAGCGGCTTAAAGTAGGTTTTGATACATAAAAGTGATACAATTTTGTGTATTAAATATTTGCGCATGTAAACTTTTCATGGAAACGATGTAACAGGCTAACAAGTGCGCGATTTTGACATAAAATTCAGATCTTATAATCCAATTAGGGGCCTTGAGGTATTATCGTCATTAAATGTTCGCTGGGTTAAACTGGGTCAGACTGTCGTCAAAATCTTTCAAGAACTTCGCAATGTGACGCATCAGCATATGGCAAAGATTTTTTGTTTACAAAATACAAATCAAACTAGGCGCTATGGTGTAAGACCTTTGCCTGCCTTAACACCAATAGGAAACATAGACTTAGAATATACTGCCGTATAGCATAGACTTAGAATATACTGGCGTATAGACGACCTGACAGCCCGAAAACGCGTGACTAATTTTGATTTGTCATTGTGTGCGTTAGTTAGTGATGTACATTTTACTTACAAGGACTATCGAAAAATGATTGTTAAGGAAGCGGTAAAAAGATTTAAAAAAATTGTTTAATGCACGAAATTGAATAACTTCAAAAATTAACTGAATTTTTACCATGATAGTTCTAAAATAATTAAAAAATATTCATATAACATGTTCCTGGGAATAAGCTGAACCTACCTGCCTTTTGTTGGATTTTAATTCAAATGTATAAAATTCCAGGTATTCCGATAAACTTAAAATAACTCCCAAGAATCAGATTGGAAAGTTGTATTTTCGAGCTATATCTTTGGAGAAAAATATTTACTACCATGGACAGTTTCACCGGAATTTCCTTTTAACATATCGTTAATATAAATAGGTAGATACTGAAATAAGTATATACCTATTTATATTTTATATATTTAATAAAATGTTTTGATGGGGAAATAAAAAACGGGGACACTGAATATATAATGACTACTTTATTTTTCACATAAGTATTACTTTTGATAATTACAAACATTTAATAATTAATAATTAAATACATTATAGAAGTTTATTTTAACATTCGACTTAAATATGAAAATAATTTAATTAAGGAAACTTGTAGGAATCAGTGAAATAAGATTGCTCTGTTTAAAAGCCAATATGTTTATGAGGCTTCATCATGCTTCATGTTTATATTCTTTCATCTGTCCCTGAAAAGTATAAAGTAATAAACTTATTAACATTTTAGCTGCATGAATTTTAAAAACATTATAATCTTAACAGAGTAAAGTGCACCAAGTGTCTGAGGATACAGATGCACTCTCTATTCTGTCAATCTCGGTATGTTAAGAAAATGGTCACTCATTCATGGACTGACCGCGGCAAGTGCAACTTAATCTCGCAGATCTACTGATCCGCGCAGCTATTATTTAACCACGACATATTATTTCTCTACGACAAACGCTGTAGGCGATGAACCACGCTATTTAAGCCCTCGGCACAATGTCGTCGGCCATCAAGCATGAATCGGGCACCGACAGTTGTGAGTATCAAATAATATGGAATTTTTACTATCGCGTCTCATGCGCGGGCGTCTAGTGGGGCTTTAGAAGCATTACTAAATATCTATACCTGCTGGAATATAATCCGAAGCTCCGCTGAACCCCTTGGGGAAAATAGCGTGATGCTATGAATATTGTACTAGTGTGACCGTGAGGCTGTGCGGTTGGTTCAGTAGGGTTATACATTTATTTTGGTTGATAAATAGATACTTAGTTGGGTTCATAATGGCTTAAAGAGGATAATCTCAAGATTTTTTTATCTTTAATGTACAGTTTTATAATGTATAAAAATATGTCTCTATTTTTATCTAAAGTTTTGAAAGTTAAATTTTTGAAGTCTTATTATAACAATATTATACTTACTGGTACAAATAATGTAGAAATGACTCCTTTTAATAATAATTTTATTTATTTATATAATTTGCATGCCACAAGAAATACATCATACATCAAGTGACGCCCTGTAAAGTATAGTAAATTATAAGAGGGTAGTTTTTTTATAATACGAAATATTAACTACTGCATACTAAATACCAACTAACTTATTTCTTATCATTTACTAGTCTAACATATTTTTTTTTTATAATTATTACACATACATTTACTGTTTATTCGCATCTATAAAAAATTCACTTAAATTATAATAACTTTTATCAGTTAAGAATGACTCTAATTTTTTTATAAAAGACTTAGTGTTGTCTATATTTTTGAGGTTATTTGGAACATTATTATATGTATATTTTAATTACCATCGTATGGGGACCTGTTGTAAATAATTTCAATTTTGAGAATTGAATATTC
This sequence comes from Parnassius orleans, assembly GCA_029286625.1. Classification (NCBI taxonomy): domain Eukaryota; kingdom Metazoa; phylum Arthropoda; class Insecta; order Lepidoptera; family Papilionidae; genus Parnassius; species Parnassius orleans. Next base: position 7,840,102 of record JAGSMP010000006.1, on the reverse strand, counting down.
AATTTGTTTTGAGTTCGATTATTTCTTTTGACAGTGTTTACAGGATCATATAGATGTGGATGTTTTCTAACGAACTTACAACATTCAATAATGTAAATAGATGTAAGTGTGAGTATACCAAGTTTTCTAAAATGTGGTCTGCATGAGTCCGTTTTTTCTATATTTGTCAAGATTCTGATACATTTTTTTTGCAATTTGAAAATATTATCTATGTCAGTACAGTTGCCCCAGATGACTATTCAATTTATTTAATAATAATAATATGACTCAACTATATCAAAATTAATATCGATATTTATCTTGAATGTTTATATTGAATCGATAGACTTGTCCACACAACAAGAAAATAAATCCTCGGTTTGCGTTCTATAAATGTAATTTTATTTTGCCGTTTGACAAACAGATTCCCTCCGGATACTATAATTAAAAAAAAATGGTTAAGGTTAATTGGACGGGTTGGTTGGAATCCAAAGAAAAACTCAACAATTTGCAGCAAACATTTACGTGAAAAAGTAGAAGTAAGTTAACCCCAGTCCCAGTCACAATGATAAAACTTTTAGCGTAGTTAGATATAATATATTTAGTAATGCTCTTTAAACGCCACTAGACGCCCGCGCATGAGATGCGCTGTTCAATGTGCCAGGTTAGTATAAATTCCATAATATTTGATACTCACAAAGCTCGATGCCCGATTCATGCTTGATGGCCGACGACATTGTGCCGAGGGCTTAAAAAGCGTGGTTCACAGCGTTAGTTGTAGAGAAGAGGAACTCGTGGTTAAGTAATAGGTAGCTGCGCGAATCAATAGATCTGCGAGATTAAGTTGCACTTGCCGCGGTCAGTCCATGAATGAGTGACCATTTTTTTAACATACCGAGATTGAGAGAATAGAGAGTGCATCTGTATCCTGAGACACTTGGTGCACTTTACTCTGTTAAGATTATTATGTTTTTAAACTTCATGCAGCTAAAATGATAATAAGCTTATTATTACTTTATACTTTTCAGGGACAGATGAAAGAATATAAACATGAAGCATGATGAAGCCTCATAAACATATTGGCCTTTAAGCAGAGCAATCTTATTTAACTGATTCCTACAAGTTTTCTTACTTAAATTATTAAGTTTACATTCATAATTAAGTAGAATGTTAAAATAAACTTCTATAACGTATTTAATTGTTAATTATTGAATGTTTTTAATTATCAAAAGTAATACTTATATGAAAAATAAAGCAGCCATTATGTATTCCGTGTCCCCGTTTTTTATTTTCCCATCAAAACATTTTATAAAATATATATAGGTATATTCTTAGATAAGTATCTACCTATTTATATTAACAATATGTTAAAAAAGAAATTCCGGGGAAACTGACCATGGCAGTAAATATTTTTCTCCAAAGATCATAACTCGAAAATACATTTTTTCGATGTGATACCTGGGGAGTTTTTTTTAAGTTTATCGGTAGAGCCACCTGGGATATTTTACATTTGAATTAAAACCCAACAAAAGGCAGGTAGGTTCAGCTTATTCCCAGGAACATGTTATATGAATATTTTTTAATTATTTTAGAACTATCATGGTAGGTAGCAATTCAGTTAATTTTTGGAGTTATTTAATTTCGTGCTCTAAACAATTTTTTTAAATATTTTTACCGCTTCCTTAACAATCATTTTTCGATAGTCCTTGTAAGTAAAATGTACATCACTAGCTAACGCACACAATGACAAATCAAAATTAGTCACGCGTTTTCGGGCTGTCAGGTCGTCTATACGCCAGTATATTGATGAATAGGAAATATTGACCCTTTGAATTCTTCCAGTAGTCTGTGCCCTTCGAGGTGGTTATGGAAGAAGAGAGATAGAGAGATAATAGAATATTATAAAATTTTATGTTGGTTTTATATGATTATGTTGATTTCATTTGGTTTTTTCTTAGTCGACAATTTTAATGAATCTAGCGCTTTTTGTATAGTAGTAAGCGCTGAATGATATCTGGCAGCACTAGCAACAGGCGTGTACTCACAGACGAGGTGCTCGAAGTAGGGCCAGCGCACGGCGGCGGCGGCGGCGCGCGCGAGCGGCTCGAGCGGCGACGCGCCGTACCAGGGCGCGCGCGCGGACTGCGGCGCCCAGCGCAGCGCGAACACCTCGTACACGTTCGCGAACTCGCCGCGCAACAGCGCGCGACACTTCTCGCGCTCTATGCGAGTGAACGTTTCGTACACCACGGCCAACATCTGACCATAGACAATGAAAATTATTACAGTCTAAATAATGAATTATTTTAACAATTAAATTCTGATTCGGTACTTCTAAGAGGGCTTATATTTGATTTATTGATTTATATAAAGAACAATTAACTGGCGCAAATATGAGTCTCTGAGAGATGACTACATATTTGTGCCATTTGCTGTAGAGATAAGTAAGTAAGAGTCCTAAAGGAACTCCATCCGCGACTGGTCGTTGCTGCTAGTGATAAGAGGGCTGGTTATTTTCTCGCTCAAAGGCTAAGTATAGCCATTCCGCGAGGAAACGCAACCAGCGTTCTTGGCACGATACCACGGGGAGTAGGACTGTATGATAATTGTGTGTGTGGTAGAGCCACGCAGCAGCTTTGCTGTTGCACGTATGGGCCGGCTCGAGCCGGGTTAGTACCACGACCTCACAGAATACCGGCGTGAAGTGGAAGCTCTGCTTTCGTGTTTCGTCTGGTGAGTGCAGGTGACCGGAAGCCCAATTCTCCCCATCAACATGGTAGCGAATTAAATCTTAGACTACCCCAGGAGGGTACCAGCACCCTGGAGAATCCTCGCTGAGCATCCACGACCATGCTACTCACTCCTGAGCGTGGTGCTCAGGCTGCCCCGCGTATTCTGGGGGGGGCAAAATTCCGCTCAAAACAATAACTGCTCGGGGCAAACTGAGCAACAAGACCAAGGCGACCCCTGCCACGCTATCCGTGGATTTCTGCAACATCAGGGGACTTCACTCGAACCTAAACGCCGTCCACTACCATCTCGAGACGGCGAAGCCGGCCTTGCTCTTTCTGACCGAGACGCAGGTGTCCTCTCCGGCTGATACTTCGTATCTCCTACCCGGGGTACAAATTGGAACACTCCTTTGTGCCTCGGGCTGGAGTTTGCGTATACGTCGGAGGATATCTGTTCTCGACGCCTCGGCAGTCTTGAAGGTTCGGACCTGTCCATCCTTTGGCTACGCGTAGATAGCGACGACCATCCGCGCGTCTACGGGTGCCTCTATAGGTCCCATAGCGGTAATGCCGAAACAGACCGACTCATCGACCACGTCAAATGGCTACAGATTCCTTGCTACAACAGGTCCCATCCGCATAAATCGTGATCCTGGCGATTTTAACGCCCACCACGCCGAATGGCTCGGTTCGCGTTTAACCGATCATGCGGGGAGATCTGTTTATGACTTTGCCTTGGCATATGGTCTGACACAGCTGGTTACTTCGCCTACGCGGATTCCAGATGTGAAGGATCATACACCTTCCCTGTTGGACCTTCTGCTGACCTCTCATCCGGACGGATATCAGGTTTCCGTTGATGCCCCTCTCGGCTCTTCGGAACATTGTCTGATGCGGAGTGCGGTGCCACTCACGCTCCTCGCGGTTGCGTTCTGCAGGTTGCCGCCGTGTTTTACATTACAGGTCGGCGGATTGGGACGGAATGCGGTCTTTCTTTGCATCCTACCCATGGGGGCGGGTTTGCTTCTCGCCGGATGATCCCAGCGCTGTTGCTGACTCTGTCACTGATGTGGTGCTACAGGGAATGGAACTATTTATTCCATCATCTGTGGTACCCATCGAAGGCAGATCGCAGCCTTGGTTTGGTCGCTCTGTAAGACTGCATTACGCAGTAAGCAGGAGTGCTATCAGGCCTGGGCTAAGGCTTCGGCGGCTCGGGATGTAAACACCAGCATGCTTAAAAGAAGTATAACTTCGCCTCCAGGTCCTTCAAAGTGTTATTGCCAAGGCAAAGTCAGAGCACATAGGCAGAATTGGCAAGAAACTAGTTCGCCTTCCTTCGGGAACCCGTGCATTTGGTCTCTCGCCAAGGCTGTCCAAGGAATTTCTGTAAGCCATCACTACCATCCCTGCACAGGAGGACGACTCACTGGCCCACAACGCAAAAGAGAAAGCCGACCTTTTAGGCTCACTTTTTGCGTCCAACTCGACTCTTGATGACGGGGGGAACACACCGCCGACCATCCCGCGGTGTGAGTGCTCCATGCCGGATGTGCGGTTCTCACAGCGCTCGGTTCGCAAAGCACTCCTCTCCTGGACATCCACAAGTCAGTGGGCCTGACGGAATCCCCAATTGTGCTGAGGACGTGTGCTCCGGAGTTGGCACCGGTTCTAACGCGTCTTTTCCGGTACTCCTACTCCCTAGGCGTAGTCCCGAAATCATGGAAGACAGCTTTTGTCCAACCGATCCCTAAAAAAGGCGACCGCTTAGACCCGTCCAACTACAGGCCTATCGCCATCACCCCCTTGTTCTCCAAAATAATGGAGTCCGTTATAAACTGCCAGCTCATGCGGTACCTTGAGGATCACCAGCTGATTAGTGACCGCCAATACGGTTTTCGTCGGGGTCGATCAGCTGGTGATCTTCTGGTCTACCTGACTCATAGATGGGCGGAGGCAGTAGAGTCCAAGGGGGAGGCATTGGCCGTTAGTTTGGACATTGCGAAGGCTTTCGATCGGGTTTGGCACAAAGCGCTTCTTTCAGCTCCTTCCTATGGGCTTCCCGAGAAATTGTGCAATTGGATCACCAGCTTTCTTGCAGATCGGAGCATCAAGGTCGTTGTAGACGGTGCATGCTCCGACTACAATATTAACGCTGGTGTTCCACAAGGCTGCGTGCTATCATCAACGCTGTTTCTTCTGCATATCAATGATATGTTGCAAACCGGTAGCATTCATTGCTATGCGGATGATAGCACTGGTGATGCTCTATACGCCGGCCGTGCGAATATTTCCCGGGAAAACGTCGCCGAGTACCGGAACAAACTTGTGTCTGAAGTCAGTCTTTGCTGAACAAAGTCTCGGATTGGGGCGACTAAATCTAGTCCAGTTTAATCCTCAGAAGACACAAGTTTGCGCGTTTACCGCTAAAGAACCCTTTGTCGTATCTCCTCAGTTTCAAGGCACTTCCTTGTTGCCTCAGCCTGTATCGGAATCCTCGGCGTCGACATATCGAGTGACGTGCAGTTTCGCGGTCACTTGGAAGAGAAGGCCAATTGGCCTCTAAAAGCAGCGTGCTCAGCAAAGCGGAAAGTATTTCATGCCGGCACAACGCCTGCAACTTTACAAGGCGCAGGTTCGGCCTCACATGGAATACTGTTCCCATCTCTGGGCTGGGCTCCCCAGTGCCAGCTCCTTCCACTTGACCGCATCCAGCGCAGAGCGGCTCGAATCGTCGCTGACCGAGTCCTTTCCGATCGGCTCGATTCATTGGCGCTGCGAAGAGATGTTGCATCTCTTTGCATTTTCTTTCGCATTTACCACGGGAGTGCTCTGAGGAATTGTTCGGATTAATCCCAGCCGCCAATTTCACGAACGCACGTCGCGGCAGAACTCTCGATACCATCCACACCATCTGGATGATTGGCGGTCCACCACTGTGCGATTTAGAAGATGTTTTCTTCCTCGCACAACTTCCTTGTGGAATAGTTTACCACCAGCGATTTTTTCGGACCGATACGACTTAGGGACCTTCAAGAAAAGAGCCTACTCCTTTTTAAAAGGCCGGCAACGCATCTGCAATTCCTCTGGTTCCCTGGTGTTGCAGTTGTTCATGGGCGGCGGTAGTCACTTCCCATCAGGTGAGCCGCATGCTCGTTTGCCCTCTCCTATAAAAAAAATTAAGTCATTAGTTTTAGTTTTTTTTATTATAGTTTTTTAATATTGTATATACCTAATAAAATATTGTATGACAAATAAATCATCAAATTTTGAATATAATTAGTGGAAAATTTTAATATGAATAAATACATAAACTCTCATGCCTGTTACATCGAGGGGTAGGCATTTTATTTACGACATCCACGAGATCATACGTAGAGGATCTTTTTGGCTGTCACTACATGGTGACGAAAATACTTATAAGAAATCATTATATTAATAAAAGTACAAAACACTTACCAAATTCATTAGCACGTAGAGAACAGTGATGATGTAGAGAATGAAGAACAGCGCGTACCATTTGGACTTGGCGTACGAGGGCATCATAACATCGGGGAAGCTGGAAAATGAGGAAATAGCATTAGTGTGTCATAATTGTCGCAGCTCTGAGCAGTTCAAAAATTCAAATTTCACAGTACGCGATCGACCCAGGTTCGATTTCCGCCTTCACCAATGAAACTTAATTGTAATTTTATGTGCTGATTTACCACGTTATCAGCAGGAAACACATCGTGAGGAAATCTGCATTACAAATGAATAAAAATATTTAAACATATGTGAAGTCCGCTAACGTGCACTGGCGCGTCAGACTTATTGCTAACCCTATCAGAAATGAGAAGTGTCCAACCACTGTATTACTTTATAACTATTAATCACCGTAACTTAGGCGGATTGTCTATGTATCGATGTGGTTACTTTACGTCTGGTATGAACAAGATTGTATACCGCCATCTATTAAAAGACATAAGATCTTTCTGGTGTTTCCCATAGTCGACTACTAACGATATCCAATCACCCAAAAATAAGTAGGGTGAGGAATTCCTTATGCTGAACCACGACAGATGGACTGATGATGGTACTGTCTTTATATATATATATATATATATATAACTAGCAGTCGACCCGGCTTCGGACGGTGATTTCTGAATCTCGAGAACAGTGTCACCTACCGGGTCCAATTGTGAATATAGACCATCCACGGACCCACACAAACACACAAAATAAATTCATCATAATCAGTTGAGCCGTTTAGTGGCGGCAGAAAAAATCCACTATTATACGAGTAGTCGATTTTTTACTATACTAGTAGTGGATATTCTCATCCCGTGGGTGTCGTAAGAGGTGATAATGGGAAATGGAATATTAGATGGGCAGCAGCATCATCCTGATAACAGCTCAAACTGCTGTTACCAACCATGGCGGTCATGGCAAATATCCCCCCCATTAGTATATCTAGTACAATGTTGAACATGGAAACATAGAAATGCTAAATCTTTGGGGGAGGTCTAATGTTCAGCATTGTCGAGGATTTCCTCCCTTGTCCGCTGCATACATATCTATAGAAAGTTACATAATCTCTTCCAGATTTGTGTGCGACATCTCGTTGAATTATTTGGTACGGTACTCGTGTTTAGAGAGTGGCGAGACACTCACAAAATAATTTTTTAATTTTAATTGAATTCAAAATCGTGTCTAAAATACGATATTTAGTCCAACCTGGCCGTAAGCCACGACACCGAGTATATTAAAAACAGGTCTTACTATAGTGCGGCGCGTAGTGTCGCATGAGTCCCGCGAAGTGCCGCAAGCGCACCGCGTGCGGCGCGCGGCGCGACACCAGCAGCCGGAAGGCACGCCTCGCCGCCACACGTCTGTGCAGCAACAGCGCGCGACACTTCTCGCGCTCTATGCGAGTGAACGTTTCGTACACCACGGCCAACATCTGACCATAGACAATGAAAATTATTACAGTCCATGTGTGCATTATATTTCACAAAAAACATTACACTTTTCTAGTGCGGGAAGATAACATTGCATACAGCACCGTGTAGTAGTGGTGTAAATCCATTACACCATATCGTCCCGTGTATGTCGTAAGAGGCGACAGAGAAAATTCAAACAGGAGATGGGCAGCACAACTTAAAGTAATAAAAACTGAGGTTGCCAACCCGCCTGCCAAGTTGGGCAACTATGGCAGAATCCCACCTCTAAGGCATGGTTATGGCAGGCTTATGCTTAGTAGTAGACTATTATAGGCTGTAATGAAATGGAATGGTGGAAAATGGTGATTGATATTAGGCACAAAATAATGAATTATTTTGACAATTAAATTCTGATTCGGTACTTCTAAGAGGGCTTATATTTGATTTATTGATTTATAAAGAACAAGTAATTGGCGGAAATATGAGTCTCTGAGAGATGACTACATATTTGTGCCATTTCCTAAAGGAACTCCATCCGCGACTGGTCGTTGCTGCCGGTGATAAGAGGGCTGGTTATTTTCTCACTCAAAGGCTAAGTGTAGCCATTCCGCGAGGAAACGCAGCCAGCGTTCTTGGCACGATACGAGACGATAATACGATATGATAATTAAGTTATTACTTTTAGTTTTTTTTTTATTATAGTTTCTTAATATTGTACATAATAAAATATTGTATGACAAGTAAATCATCAAGTTTTGAATATAATTAGTGGAAATTTTTAATATGAATAAATACATCATGCCTGTTACATCGAAGGGTAGGCATTTTATTTACGACATCCACGACGTTATACGTGGAGGATCTTTTTCGCTGTCACTACATGGTGACGAAAATACTTATAAGATTTCAATCATTATATTAATAAAAGTACAAAACACTTACCAAATTCATTAGCACGTAGAGAACAGTGATGATGTAGAGAATGAAGAACAGCGCGTACCATTTGGACTTGGCGTACGAGGGCATCATAACATCGGGGAAGCTGTAAGTAATTCAAAAATTCAAATTTCACAGTACGCAATCGACCCTTGTTCGATTCCCGCCAACACCAATAAAATTGGTAATTGTAATTTTATGTGTTGATTTACCACTTTATCAGCAGGAAAACATCGCGAGGAAACCTGCATTACAGATGAATAAAATATTTAATAAATATGTGAAGTCCGCTAACGTGCACTGGCACGTCGGACTTATTGCTAACCCTACATAAGATCTTTCTGGTGTTTCCCATAGTTGACTACTAACGACATCCAATCACCCAAAAATAAGTAGGGTGAGGAATTCCCTTATGTTGAACCACACGACAGACGGACTGATGACGGTACTGTCGTTATATATATATATATATATATATATATATATATATATATATATATATATAACTAGCGATCGACCCGGGCTTCGGACAGGTGATTTCTGAATCTCGACAACAGTGTCACCTACCGGGTCCAATTGTGAATTTAGACCATCCACGGACCCACACAAACACACACAAAAAATTCATCATAATCGGTTCAGCCGTTTAGGAGTAGTTCAGTGACAAACACATGTACAGAAAATTCTTCTGCGACCACCCGTGCGAAGCCGGGGCGGATCGCTAGTGTTGATATAGAAAGCAACTCTCGCTGTAGTTACCATCAACTCACTTGGCTGTGGTTAGAAGAACGAACATGCTAACAAAAGAGTCGCTGATTGTCTTGAAGTGGCCGTTGTCTATGTGCTCGGAGAAAAGATAGTAACCCAGTAGAGAGTACGTCGCAACGAAAAACATTAGAAGACCTGGAAAACAGAAAGAAATCTCATTATTCGATAAACTTTATGACTAGCCAAACCATACAGTAGAGTCTTATATGCCGTGGCCCATAGACACCGACTGTAGTCCCCACAATTTTTTTAATATTTTTGAGTTGTTGTATACGCTGTGCTTAAATATGAAAGTACAGATTAAATATGAATTTTCTGGACACCTACATCTATTATCGATTAAGAATCACCCCTTGAGGTCTAAGATAGAATATTTCGCTATCAGAAAAATGGTCGCCGGTTTTCGTCATTCGCCATACGAAACGCAGCAGTTATAAGCTGCTATTTTACTCTAGTATTCTGGAAGAGAGTGATCTGAATATTTTTGTCGAGTCAAGCCATAATTCAACTACAATGTAGCTCTGCCACATTAATTGTATGAAATGAAGAATGAATTGAAACGAATAAATATAATCAAACATACCTAACATGTCTAATATAGGTGGCAGTGACTGCAATATCTGCCTGATGAATCGCCGCACACCACCACAGTGCCGCGTGTCCACGAGGAATATAGGGCGGAGTGCGCGCGTCACTCTGAAATGCGACGACTGACGGCAGAGGACCACCACAGCCTCCAGCACCATAATTAGTAATGTGACGCCCTGAAAATAAAACATAAATTTTGTTTTCTCATTCTTTTGCAACTCTGTTGCAAAAGTTGGTCTTTTTCACAATCTTGTTGATAATTTAGAGTTTAAAAACAAAGTTCACAATGAAAAATTTATACATGATGTGTTTATTTACCTATTTATATTATATAATATATTACATCCACACTCCATTTTATTTTAAAAAATCTTAATTTACTATAAGTGCATTTTTTTATCTTTAATTTAAATTTTCTGACATCAAGAGCGAATGTGCACTTAGCCTCTCGAGCTGCCTTGGGGCTCGGGGTATGGGCTGGACTGAAAACCAGTGCTATCACTGAGACCGGTCCATTTCGTTGTTTCATGCTGCAGCCCGGGCCTGATTTACCTACCAGGCTAACCAGGCTGGAGCCTAGGCCGCAAGGTTCGAGGGGCTCTGGGCTATCACTACTTGGGGCCTACCAATTTAATGTCGCTGCGTACGTAACGTGTTTTATTGCGGACGGAGCGGGACCTCAAATTTTGGAAATATTGCGACGATGTTTACCCGTCCCGCCACGCGTGCGCCACGTTCCGTCCATGGTTCCGCTACGGATGCACAGTCACTACGTTGAATTCTTCAAATGAAATTTTAAATTCAAAATCCAAAACAGCTTCACCAACGCTGTTTCAGGCATATCAATGATATGTTGCAAACTGGTGACGACAGCACTGGTGATGCTTTATACACCGGCCGTGCCAATATTTCCCGGGAAAACGTCGCCGAGTACCGGAAACAAACTTGTGTCTGAAGTGGAGACTTTGTTAAAAAAATTCTCGGATTAGGGGTGAATAAATCTAGTCCAGTTCAATCCCCAGAAGACACAAATTTGCTCTTGACTAATGACATAATTAACTTGTTGCCTTCAAATATCCTCTCTAAAATTTCTTCCCAAAAATAGTATCGAGTTTCGCCACTTTTATTAAATAAATTTCGTGCCTCTTTTCGAAAATTAACTTTCTCATCCTCATTTCTACTAAAACTTATGAAATTTTCTGAAATTTTACTTGAGTTTATTTACTTTTGGTACAAAACAAATAAATATATTATAAAAACGAGACTTTGAATTATTTGGTACCTTTCGTCTTTCCTTGACTGACTGGATGTGATTCAAAGGTTTTAAACTGCTCAAGCTTCTCTACCTTTAATTTTGTTAAGGTATTTTGCCAATGCTGTCCAAGGGAACTTCTGTCAGCCATCGGTTCCATCTATGCACAGGGAAAACGACTCACTGGCCCACTTCACAAAGGAGAAAGTCGATATTTTAGATTCTCTTTTTGAGTCCAACTCGACTCTCGATGACGAGGGGTACAAACCGCCAACCATCCCGCGATGTGATTGCTCCATTCTGGATGTGCAGTTTACACAGCGCTCAGTGTGGAAAGCACTCCTCTCCCTGAATGTCAACAAATCGAGTTGACCTGATGGAGTCCCTCCTATTGTACCGAAGACGAGTGCTCCGGAATTAGCACCGGTTCTAATGCGTCTTTTCCGGTACTCCTACTTCCTAGGCGTAATCCTGAACTTGTGGAAGACAGCTTTAGTGCACTAAATCTCTAAAAAGGTGACCGATCAGACCCGTCCAACTACAGGATTATCACCATCGCCTCCGTATTCTCCAATTAATTAAATCCATTAATTCATTAACTGTCAGTTCATAAGGTACCTTGAGGACCACCAGCTGATTACTCGACTCATAGATAAGCGGAAGCAGTAGATTCCAAGAGGAAGGCCTTGGTCGTTATTTTGGACATAGCGAAGGCTTTCGATGGCTTTGGCACAAAGCGCTTCTTTAGAAGCTTTTTCTTATGAGCTTCCCGAGAAATTGTGCAATTGGATCATCAGTTTTCTTGCACATCAGAGCATCAAGGTCGTAGCAGTCGATGCATACTCCGACTACGAGCCTATTAATGCTAGTGTTCCACAGGGCTGCGTGCTATCACCTACGCTGTTTCTTCTGTATATCAATTATATGTTGCTGTTACTGGTTGTAACACTGGTGATGCTTTTTACACCGACCGTGCTAATATTTCTCGGGAACACATCATCTAGTATCGGAACAAAATTGTGTCTGAAGTCGAGTCTTTAATAAACAAAATCTCGGATTGGGGACGACTCTAGTCCACCTTAAAATTCAGAAGTAACAGGTTTGCAAGTTTACCGCTAAAAAGAACCCCTTTGTTGTATCTCTTTAATTTCAGGGCACTCCCCATGCTGCCTCAGTCAGCATCAGAATCCTCGGCATCGACGTATCGCATGACGTTCAGTTTCACGGTCACTTGGAAGGGAAGGCTAAATTGGCCTCTAAAAAGCTTGGCGTGCTCAACAGAGTAGGACAGTACCAGGCCAGCAGGCAGACAGGCAGGCCAGCACACCGTTAGCAACTTTACAAGGCGCAAGTTCGCCCTTACATGGAGTACTATTCTCATCTCTGAACCGGGGCATCCCAGTACCAGCTCCTTCCACTTGACCGCATCCAGCGAACAGTGACTCGAATCATCGACGACCGAGTTCTTTCTGATCGGCTCGATTCACTGGCATTTTCTATCGCATTTTCCACGGGGAGTACTTAGACAAATTGTTCGGATTAATTCTAGCCGCCAAATTCCACCAACGCACATCGGGACAAAACTCACCATCGACACAATTTGAATGTTTGGTGGTACACCATGACTGTGCGATTTACTGGTTTTTTTCTTCGCAAGATTTCTTTGTGGAATTATCTACCGCCGGCGATTTTTCCAAACCGATACGACTTAGAGACCTTTAAGAATCGAGCTTACTCCTTTTAAAAGGCTGGTAACGTACCTGCAATTTCCCTGGCGTTTCATTTTTTCATGGGCGATGGACACTTACTATTAGGTAAATTTGATTTAATGTGGGATAAACCGCGGGGTGGAAAGCTGGTAAAATATAAAAATCTAGTAAATATATTCGTGGGCTGGGCAGGCACAGACAGAACAGGCCGGTGGGGGCGCATATTCATAGTTAGCCTAGGGCTGTCGCAACTCTAAATCAGGCACTGGCTGCAGCATAGGGTCTTTTTAAAGCATATTTACTTAAATTTATAATGTTGTTAATACTTCGTTTTTTTTAAATCTTTCCCTATTATTAATTCTTACATTTTGTGCTGCATGCTTTACCTGGAATAAACGTGTTTCTTTGTTTCTATCTTACAACATACACGGATTTATAATACTTCGTATACTCAAAATTTGATATGTAACAATGTCCATTGGTTTGACCTCCATCTATCGGAAGAGACAGGATTTTCTGGCATATCCCATCGTCGCCTCTTAGCCTCTTACGAAATAGGAAGAAATGGGTTCAGGGATCTCTTATACCGCCACTATGTAGTAACTTATACGAAACTAAATTGTTGTATTATATTAAAACCAATTTATTACCTTAATCATGGTCCTCTTGTGTTTGAGTATGGTAGTCCAGCCGATCCATTTCAGCTTGAGGTGCAGTTCCACACCGATCACTGCCAGTGCCAATAATTCTATTGTACCGTGTGCCCACACTGGTAGCTACAAGAGAGTGAAAATTTAGTCTTTATTTATGGTTGTAAAATCTCAAGAATACGTTGTCATGCATAAGGGATCAAATCTTAAAAGCTACCCGTAAGATATTGACGTTAGAAGTTTCGCGTTGTAGTCAAACTATTAGTGATTTGTTTTTGTTCATCGTTATCTTACAGAAATGGAAAAAATATCATACTTATGATAATTTATCCAAGTTGACCGCTTAAACTTTCTAGCAGTCTCAAAGTGAAACTCCCAATAAAATATTTTTGTCACGTGGTAGAACCATGCTGCAGCTATATTACTGGTATAGTTGTAGCACGAATGGATCGGCTTGACCGGGGAAGGATCACGCTCTCACAGAATACCAGCGTAAAATAGCAGCTTACCGCTGCTGTGTTTCGTATGGACCCTTTTTACCGGAAACGAGGCATTCCATCTTAGTCCTCAGTCCTCACTCAGTAATCGAGGATAGATGTAGATGTCTATGGGCCACAGCAACCACTTACCATCAGGTGGACTGTGTGCTCGTTTGTCACGCTTATCCTATAAAAAAAAACTATCATTGATATTATGAAACATACCATTAAGAAGGTTTAAACTTAGAATTATAGATTAATCTGCTATTGATATTATGGGCCTAATGCCCAAATGACGAATGCCTAATGCCGAAATGAGATGTCGTTAAGTCTCGTGGTGTCGCAGTCACTTTGACTTAAAGTAATAGAGACAGCACGAGACTTAACGGCATCTTATAATCGAGCAGCGTTTGAGTATTTGGCCATTAGACTTTTAAGACTTGGGTACTTTAAATTACTTCTCTGCGCTTGCGGTTATTTGATTTTTATTCGTTACAACTCTATGGTCCCTAAAATACAGAAATCTAAAATCGTAAAGACTCGGCCTTATGCATGCGATTACACTCAGCCTAAGGGTACCTAACTGCACGCTCGGCGTCTTGCGTCTTCATTCTCCAGGTCATCAGCTCTCGTCAGAGAGTAATATATTTCTCGCCCACCAGTACCCTTTATATACAACTTGGTCTATGCGCACCAGTCAGTTTAGCTACGCGACACCGAGAGGCTGCCCGTCTTGCTCCTCGCTAATGCTTACGCAATACGCTTAGATTTAATTTAATTTCAACTCTCTGGGCCGGGGCTCCCCAGTGCCAGCTCAGAGGGTTCGAACCATCGGCACCGAACTCTTTCTGATCGGCTTGACTCACTGGCGCTGCGAAGAGATGTTGCATCTCTTTGCGTATTTTATCGTATCTACCATGGGGAGTGTTAAAGGAATTGTTGCTCAATTTCACCATCGCACATCGCGACAGAACTCGAGATACCATCCATACCATCTGGATGATTGGCGGTCCACTACTGTGCGATTTAGAAGAAGTTTTCTTCCTCGCACAACTTCCTTGTGGAACCGAATACCACCAGCAATTTTTTCGGACCGATACAACTTAGGAATCTTCAATAAAAGAGCCTACTCTTTTTTAAAAGGCCGGCAACGCATCTACAATTCCCCTGGTGTTGCAGTTGTTCATGGGCGGCGGTAGTCACTTACCATCAGGTGAGCCGTATGATCGTTTGCCTCCTCTCATATAAAAAAATATATATTTTTATGTGTGTCTTTCATACCTATCTATGCTTACTCTTGTAATTTTATATTTCTCGCTATTGAAGTGTAAATACTATCTTTATTACTCCTTCGTGTTTCCTTCTACTCTTATGTGTATTTGTAATAAACTATTAACTTGTATTATGCGGTTTATTTCCCCACCCGTCACAATATGAGTCCCAAAAACCAACGCTAAAATTACTCTACGACTTACCTCAAAAGCAGGTACAGCAGGGTCCTCAGTAAAAGCTAATAGAATAAGAACGAGCGAAGCGAGTAGGTCCAGCCCGTGGTACCAAGGGTTGTGGACGCGAAGGTAAGCCGGTAGCTCCTCGGGACTTGATGGGTGGGAGTCGAACTTCTCATTATTTAAGCCTTCCTGGAAGCAATTAACGATCACAATATCAAATTCCTTGTCCTCTAATCCATGAATGTCCTAATATTTATCACCATGTCATTACAGCTTACAGCTCACTATAAGCTTATACGTTTATACGTGGAGCCACGCTCTCACAGAATATTAAGATAATAAATAGATAAAAAATTGTGAGTGTAGAGAACCGGAGGCCCTTTTTACTGGAAACGAGGCATTCCATCTTAGTCCTCAAGGGTGACAACGCATCTGCATTTTGATTCTTAATCGAGGGTAAATGTAGATGTCTATAGGCCACAGCATCCACTTAACATCAGTTGGACTGTGTGCTCGTTTGTCACCCTTATTCTATAAAAAAAGAGTCCACTGCTGAACATATCTCCCTTGGATTGGCACAAAGCACGGTACTGTATATATTCTTTCTTTCTTTTTAATAAAAACGGTACCCCACTAAGATTTTTCCTATATCGTGGAGGCAGTTTACATAAATAAATTTCACGAGGACAACCATCCAGATCAACCAACGACTCCCTGTATGTTTCATCAGGTTGTCACGCCATCTAGTAGTCACCTAATACTGTCTACGCTTGCCATTTTGTGGCTTCCACTCGAGAACTTTTCTTCTCCAACAGTTGTCAGTTCTTCGAGTTATGGGCGATCTACGTAAGATGAACATAACCCAAAAACATGAACCTCTTTCTAGGGCGGGCGAAAGAAAAGTCATTCTTATAAAACATACAAGTACATTAACCGTATAGTGGCGGCATAAGAATATCCACTACCCCATATTATCCCATGGGTCTCGTAAGAGGCGAGAGAGGCAAACGAAACAGAAGATGGGCAGCAGCATCTTACTGATAAAAAACCCAAAATAGTGAAAAACTGCGGTTGCCAACCCGCCTGCACTATAGTGGCACTATGGCAAATATAAGGCAATCTATGCGCGATGCATACCTAATATGTTCAGCAGTGTACTTCTGATAAGCTGTAATGATGATGATGATAATGATGGATAAAATACACAGACCGTTGACAGGCGGACAGAAGCAAATATATCGTCACGCTTAAGATGCGCCACCTATGTTATCCCCCAATTCAGGAAAGATTTTTGGCCGTGGAAGAAAAAGGGGAGATCTCCCGCCGGGCAAGGTGTTCTGCCCGGGGAGCGGCCAACGCTCCGAATGGTAGTTTGCAGCTAATCTTTAAATACTGCTTTCCTTCAGATCTTCGATAGCGCGATTTAGGCTTCGATGTGTTTCGCTTGTGACGCGACGACAGCGCCGCCAGAGATTTGAATCCAGCAATAGACTTTATAACTGTCGATAGCAACAACAGCCATTGTTGCCTTAATACGTACCTCCAAATATATGGCTGCCTCGTGGTAATTCATCTCCCAATGCTCGTCTTCGGACATCTGCAGGCCAGTATGCAGCGACGACCGGCTGCCCATGTCTAGCGTGCCCGTGTCGCCTGCGCCATCTGCGCCGGTGCGTGTATCTAAACGGTTTTTTATTGTTTCACTACTCCACAACAAACAACTTCATATAGATAGATACCTACGGCTCTTGTAAAACCAGGCCTTACATTTCATAAGACATGAGTAACCTAATTCTGCTTTATATTTATATCTATAGTTTTAAATTCAAAAGATAGAATTACATCAGAACAAATATTAATTGCAATTTCAAGTACTGATACCAACATTAGCGTTTATCGGAGGGTGACCGGTTGGTCCGTATCCACCCCAAAATTATCTGGTGTCTACCCCAGAATGGTGAATTACCAATGCAAAATTCTAGGGCGGGCACTGTAAAAATAACACACAAATACACTATTATTTAATATTTTTGAAATTAATAATGTATGTATATAGTTTAGCGCACAAAAAAAACACGGAAAAACAGATAACAGGAAGAAAAACATACGAGATAAGTACAATGAGGCGATCTATAAATAGATTATCTACAGCCGTAGAATTCACATTGGTTATTTAATAGTGTAAATTGGGTTTCGGTTTCGTCGATCATCTCTTTTCAGGTGCCAGGCCTCTCCTGTGAAATATCTAACCATAGATACGCCATATTTCCGGCGAAAATAATACGAAATGAAGATAAGCAAGCAATCAACGACTATTATTGTCCATACTTTTCCGGTTTAGATAGTGTATTTAAATGTGAATTTATATCTGATTCCGTGTCTTTACCACTGCTTCCGAAATTATCCCTATTATATTGCCATAAATGAATAAATGTTCATCAGATTCGAAAAGGCGAGTGCCTGTCTGTTTGCACTTTACAATGCCGTATGGGAATATTACGAGAATGTCCAGTTATCCAGCGTAATTTACTTGTAATACGGTTCGAATTTCAAATTTTATCATGTCTTGCCAGACGTATTATGAAATAAAATAAAAATAATAAACAATTATAGCTGGCAAGCAAATTATCCGCGTGGAATTTATTACGACTGGATTTCATGGGTTTTAATTTTTTTTTGCGCGGAGCCCTAATTCTTTTTCTAAAACAAAAGTAACTTAAGTTGCTCCTCATAACATAAGCTATCTGCCAGTGATGCCCGGATGAGCCCAGATGATGATGAGCCGGAACAAACTGACAGATAGACAACAATTTTAAAAACTGTTTTTTTTTTATTATAAGTACATTAGTTAAAAAACGCTGTTATTTTGACATTACAAACAGACACTTCGATTTTATTAATTAGTTTAGATGTATAGACTACCAAAATTATAAACATTAACATATGAGTAAAGAAACCGACATTAATTTCATGATATTGACGTTTCGACAATAGAATAACCACCTACACAACGGTTTCAATCTGTTTCAATCCAAGGTTTCAAAGAGTAAATGTGTTCTGTGGTTTCAATAATCTGATTTCAAAACGACATTAAATTATGAATATGCTTTTATTAGCTTGACCTGTATTTATTATATTCTTTTAGTAAGTTTTGATCCACTTCCGGACGTGTGAATAATCTGACATTTTGCACACTCATTAATAACTGATGACCGCCGATGACAAAACAAAAATTTCATGACCATGACATAGTTTCTTACTAATGTCACCACAGTTCATGCTCAAAGCGTGTTATTGGAGCATTTGTAGCAGAATTTAAAAAGAGGGGAAATTTACAGATCGACTGTATGTTCTTTTTTCTTTTTGTATACAAAAGAGGAAAAAGAACATACAGTCGAATTGTAGGTAAATCTCCCCCTTGTATGTTACGGGATATCTTGCGATTCCGATTTTGATGATTCTTTTTTGTTATTTTTTTAATATAGGTATTTTTTATTATTTTTTATTTTTTCTATACACTATTGTGTTAGCCCCAACTTCAGAATGTGTAATTATTTCAATCTTTTTAGTTCTTTGTAGTCTGCTTTTACTTTTTAACAAAAGTTATTTTTTTACAACTCTATATGATTAATGCGTGGCAGAGCCATGCCCAGCTATATTCATAGTATTAGTTGTAGCACGAATGGGTCAGCTGGAACAGGGAAGGACCACGCTCTCACAGAATACCAGCGTAAAATAGCAGCTTAGCAGTGTTTCGTATGGTGAGTGTAGAGAACCGGAGACCCTTTTTACTGAAAAAGAGGCATACCGACTTATTCCTCACAGGTGACAACGCATCTGCATTTTGATTCTTTATTGAGGATAGATGTAGATGTCTATGGGTCACAGCAACCACTTACCATCAGGTGGACTGTGTGCTCGTTTGTCACCCTATCCTATAAAAAAAAGATAGATATATTATAATATAGCTATCGCTACAATTTATTTATTAATAAGTTTGTGCCAATGGATCAATATACAAGGGCAGAATACCAGCCGATAACCGCCCGCATCGCTGTGCGAAAATTGAAAGTGTATCACGTGTACATACATACAAACAGGCCAAGCAAATAAAATCGTGTTAGTAAAAATACCCATCAAATCGGTGAAAGTTGAATAAACCCTTTCGGGGACTGCACTTTTAACTGTATACAAAAGATTATCGAAGCGGCGCATCATCTGACACTTTTTTGAATTGCTCTTATCAAAATAAAAAGTTATAACTACTTTAACTGTTATTTTAGCACCACTTACAGGAACACTAATGTCGCACCCAACAAAATATAAGCGGATGCTGCAATAGATAACCGGTACCATCGGCAGAAACAGCGGAGTTAATAGTACTAAATAACCTTATATTTTCACACATATAAAACTATCGTATTAATAAT
Organism: Parnassius orleans; assembly: GCA_029286625.1. Lineage (NCBI taxonomy): Eukaryota > Metazoa > Arthropoda > Insecta > Lepidoptera > Papilionidae > Parnassius > Parnassius orleans. The sequence goes on along the minus strand of JAGSMP010000006.1, from coordinate 7,820,206 downwards.
TCTTTGCCATCAAATCACTGTGTCAATTAATAGCGTCTATGTTTTAAATTTTGAAACTAATTGATAGATTTTGATTTGTCACCATCATAAAGAGAATTTCTTTTCTCTTTTTTCTCTTATAAGATAATCTATACAAATAAACAAAATTTAAGTGTCTGTTTGTAATATCAAAATAACAGCTTTTTACTAAATGCATATGAAAGTATATAGGTACGGTACATATAACAAAAACACAATTTTTGTCTGTCTGTCTGTTTGTTCCAGCTAATCTCCAAAACGGCTTGACCAATTTTGACGGGACTTACACTGGCAGATAGCTGATGTTATAAGGAGAAACTTAGGTTCTTTAATTTTAGAAAAAGAATTAGGGTTCCGCGCAAAACAATTAATACCCATGAAATGCAAACGTAATAAATTCCACACGGAAGTCGCGCGGAACAGCTAATAATAAATAAATGTCAACAATTTGTGATAAAATCGAAAAAGATATAAACTACGCAAGTGAATCGCACCGATACGAAATCGGATCGAGTCTCTAATTGTTTTTTATACACATTCCAATGTAATTTGAAGTAGCTATATGTTTATAATTAATACCAATTAACACCTATTTATTAGCGCTTAAGAATAGACTAGAGATACTTCACGTCATGTTGGGTAAATAATATAGCATAGCAACACCTAAAAGTGCATTGCAGAAGCGAATATGCATCATATTAGTCTGTGACGTAAGTTGTTCATGGTGATGATAACATGATTTTTTTAATACGATGTGATATTATCATATAATATTTGCTAATTTCGAAGGATGCATGTGGCTCAGGATCGTGCTTTGTGGCATTCTTTTATGCAGGCCTATGATCAGCAGTGGACTTGTATAACCGTAATGAACGCCTGAATAATATTTTTTTTCCAATTTGCATAGATTAAAGTTTCTAACAAAATTGCACGAACATTTAATATAAAAAAAACAACACAGCAGTGAATTTTATATGAGTATGAACCAAAAACTTAGTCAAGTGGACAGCAAAAAGTTAACATGAAGCAACCTTGCGTGATGTCATTCGTATATCTGTCATAACTTTTTAATATTTAAATATACTTTTAACATGGAATACTCGACCGCTTACATAAAACGGTTTAAAAAAACACATTCCTTATAACTGGGTCGCCTAAGTAATTGTTAGATTCTTTTAGTTTTTAAATTAACGATAAGTTAACCAGTTCACAGCTGGACATGAAGTCTTATCTAGTAGGAAGGATTATTCATAATCGCTATGCTTGGCTGGTGGATTACTTTGAAGCTGACTGCCTCATTGGTCTAGTGGTTGTAAACGCGACTGCCAATCATGAGGTCCCGGGCTCTAATCCCGGGCCGGGCAAAAAAATCAGTTATTGAGTGTTTCCGTCAAGTTTGGCGGTGTCTCACTCCCGTGCCTCTTTAAGATGTAGGTACATAAGCTATTTGACAGTTATCACAGCCAAAATATTCTTAAATATTTTTTTCAAATTCAATATATTTATTGTAAGTTAATTGTTACATTTGGCATTAATTTAAAATAGGATGTATCTAACAACAACCACCATTTTCGGGTATTACAATAATAGTCTGTGACTTACATAACTATATTGATCATAATTAATTAAAATTATAAAAGAAATTAAATTACGTAACTTAGCTATTATAAAATTCTAAATAACAAATTGGTTTGGTTGTAGCTAAATACTCGTTGAAACACAAAGCGCGCAAAGAAGGAACGAATCGCGCTCTTACTCTTTTGCTGGCTCAATTGATCCGTTTATGTACAGCAGCCACTGACCTCTATATATACAAAACAGCAGCCCAAACTCGACTTAGGGAGATCCAACTCGAGTTAACTCGAGTTAAACGCAACTCGAGTTAACTGGAGTTGACCCATCACTACTATGAGAGTAAGGGAATAGAAAGTACACCTGTGTTTGCGCATACACTTGGGCACTATAATCCTGTCCTGCGCCGATGGCTAGTCTCCGTTGAGACTGGCCGCCGTGACCGGAATTCGGTCTGGAGGACATTATTATTATTATTTACCTTTGGCACTGCTTTCCGTCATCAGTCTGGGTATTTTATATCTTGCATAAAATAAATTTACCGTATGGTGGCGGTGTAAAAGAATTTATCACCTTATGTCGTCTTGTAAGTTTCTATGGGAATTGCCAGAAAAATCTTATTATTATAACCATCCCAGTAAGTGTCAATGGTGGGCGACATCTGGTACTCCAATAGTCAATCAACGGAAGAAGCCCATGACGAGCAGTGCACTATATACGTGATAGAGGCATGCTGCAGCTATATTATAGTTGCAGCGCGAATAGGTCGGCTCGACCGGAGAAAGATCACGCTCTCACTGATTACCAGTGTATAATAGTAGCTTAATACTGCTGTGTTTCGTATGGTGAGTGTAGAGAACCGGAGATCCTTTTTACTGGAAACGAGGCATTCCATCTCAGTCTTCAGTAGTGACAACGCGTCTACATTTTGATTCTTAATCGATGATAGATGTAGGTGTCTATGGGCCATTGCTTCCACTTACCATCAGGTGGACTGTGTGCTTGTTTGTCACCCGTAATGTATAAGAAAAAATCATAAGAAATACGATTCTTTTTTTTCCGACCCTACATCAGCTACATTCACAGATCTTATCAATTCTGTAAACATTTAACTTAGATATATAGGTATTACTTTGCATCTTTGTACCTTCGTAATTGGAGTCAAGGTTTCCAGTAGTCTTGTTGCGATACACGCATTCAGCGGTGAAGAAAAGAATCGTGAGAAAGTCTACATTCTGAGAAATTAAAGAAATATATTTCAAAGATGTGAAGTCAGCCAAAAACATTTACAGAAATAAAGCGAAGCCGATGCCCACTAATAATATTAATATATTGTATACAGTAGGGAAAAAAAATAAACGAATAAAATAAATTTTCACATAAGAGCTTCTGAAGTTGGGGCTTTTCATCTTCGATACACAATGTCTTAGCACTGACTTCGGGAGCTCTTTCTATCTATGTGGCATACAATTCATTCTTATTAGTTTTTAAACCGTTTAAAAAAAAGTATATTTTTTACCCTTTTGAGTGGTCTAATATTACAAGTTCAAGGTAGCAACCAAAATGTCGTCTAAATAGTAATATTTAAATTTTCAACCCGTGTTTTTCCACCCTTAGGGAAGGAATTTTGGAACGAAGTTCCTTATCGCACGGTACGAATTTGGCGGATGGGGCTAGGCGAGAAAAAGTGTAAGATTTTTCCGTCACGACCCCCTTTCTATAGTGCGAGCGAGATGGTCATGAAAGAAATATTATTTTAAATGACGCTTCATTTTAATAGACGATAGTAATTCGTTTATTTGTATTTGTTAATCAATAATATTATAATACGTTTATTCAAAAATAATATACTACGAAAGGAACTTCGTTCCAACCGAGTGTTCCACGAAACTCACGCATGTTTTTTTCTTCAAATTTATTTGGAACCACCCTAAAGTACAACCTATTTAATAAACAAGCTTTACGGTTAAAACAGTAATTAAAAAACCCCGACTGCATTAAAAAGATCACTGAAAAAACCTTCCCCTCCTTTTTTGTATTTGCAGATGCAATATATAAATATTATATAGTCTATGTCACTCCCATTATTAAGACGAATCTAACGATACAATCATCCATCAATCAAGCCGTTTAGGCTACAGAGCGTGCCAAACAAATAGAAATACATAAATACATCCTTTCGAAAAACATTAATCTCCTTCTGGTACAGTCGGGTAAAAAGAATCATTGAAATCGGTTCAGCTATTTCCGAGAAATCGGTGAACATACATAAATAACATAGTCATCGAATATGGTGTTCAAAATTCAAAAAAAAATGTTTATTCTATTTTTAAACTTCTTTTATAAGTTCTTTTTGTTTTTAAGTGCTGACTGCTAATTTACTACGTGCTTGGCGGGGAGAAAGAAAGAAAACATCACAAAGAAACCCGTATGTCTAAGAAATAAAATATTGAGGACATGTCGTAGAGTCAGTAAACATGTAATGTGTTGTAATGCGTGTTTACGCGGCAAACTAATTGTTCCATAACCCAGTAGTGGGACTTATAAAAACTGTAACATTACTTTAACATAATATTTAGTATTTATTTTATTAAAGAATATGGGTGACAAACGACCACATAGTCTACTTGGTGGTAAGTGGATGCTGTGGCCAATAGACATCTACATTTATCCTCGATCAAGCATCGAAATGCAGATGCGTTGTCACCCCGAGGACTAAGATGGAATGCCTCGTTTCCAGTAAAGGGTCTCCGGTTCTCTACATTCTATACGAAATACAGCAGCATAAAGCTGCTATTTTACACTGGTATTCTGTGAGAGCGTGGTCCTACCACTGTCGAGCCGATCCATTCGTGCTACAACCATAATATAGCTGCAGCGTGGCTCTAGCACGTAAAATAAAAGAGTAATTAGAAGAAATTATTGAAAGTGACCAATGTCTAGTAAAGTCCAAATAATAATTTAAATAACTATGACTACTTTCTATACAATAAAAGACTGTACATAAGTAGGCGATGTTTTTAAGATTTTGACATAATGTTTGAAATAATGTTTAAATTATGGTATTTTTGTAAATTGTTATTTTCTATTTTATTTAATGTTGACATGATGACTCAGTAATAATTATTAATTTTTATTGTATTCTGGACCCATGGAAAATTAATTAATTCATTGACTCTGTGTACCTATGATATTAATTAGCATAGCACAAACGGTGAAATGTGTTCGGCTACATTGTACTCATTTACCATCTCCTGTTAGGTTTCTGGCAAATAAAAATGTTTATTGTTTACTGTTATGTACCTAACTTTGTCAAAATACGAATGCACCTATCAAGTATTATCAACGGCAGAAGGTTAAGCGGCCATTTAATATTACATAAATTATTTAGTTTGAACACAAAAAGCATCATGTGTAATTCTTAGTAAGCCCAGGTAAGACCTAGATTTATTTCTTCTGGCATTATCCGTACCAGGAATAAATTGATTACACCTAAGTCTAAAACCGGCTAAGTCTAGTTTATATTTTAATTAAAAAAATCAACTCACAAAAAGCATGGATTATTCCTAGTAAACCAAGGTAAAATCTAGGTTTATTTCTTCTGGCATTTTCCGTACCACGAATATATTGATTACACCTAAGTCCAACACCGGCTAAGTCTAGTTTAAATTTTTAATTTAAAAATTTAACTTCTTTTCTTTTACTATTGGTACGGTATTTCATTGTCGCGTCGGTCGTAAAAGCCCACCGCATTTTCGATCTCACATCTGTATTTGAGAATTTGCATTTTATAACTACATAATATGTCAAGTCTGTATCCTCTACTACTCTACTATTAGGTAGGTATAGAAAAAATATTTATATTTTAAAGTATACAGTAAGAATAATGTAAGTATAACGAATAACGGAAGTTAAACAATAACGACTTTATTTTTTAGATTATATAAATTATGTCTGTTTCCGATTTCTCTAAAATCGTGAACTCATTCCGAATATAGATACCTATTGATTAGTCGTAACAAGAGGTAACTCGAAAAGTCCGCATTGATATGGCTTCATGTATTGTTTGATATATTTGTATAGGCTTGTAAGGGTTAGCTTTATCGAAAGAGTTTTAAATGGAAAGTGTATCAGGAACTTTCTGTGGCTGTCGTGAAACGTGACAAATGGATATAAAATCTGACTAATGACTATGGTCAGGGCGGCGCGACTTAAAAATAAGGTGTAATTAATTTGTTAATTTGTTCGAAAAATGTAATGGTTAATGTTTCTTTCTGTACTATTAATTATATTTTAGATTAATTAGATTAAATAAACCAAAACACACATATCATAAAAGTAGAAAAATTAAAAAAAAATATTAAAGACCAAACCACTGAGGCATTATTTTGTGTATTAATACTCTATAACTAACACTATATAATACTCTTAAAACTGATCAATTTTATTTAAAACTATCTTCTCAATTAAATGACATTATGTTAAAAAAAAACTTCACTTCAGTGTCAACTAGCGACATCTAGTGAGCGGAAGATTATTAGCCTTCATTGGCCATCGCTCGCGCGATGATGCGATGCGAATTTATTGTGCGATGAAATCATAAAACTGCTCGTACCACGCAGAAAGATCGAATATATCTATGTCTTAATAAAAAAAAACGTAAACTAACAGGTAAACCAACCGTGTAGTGGCAGTGTATGATAATCCACTACCCCATACCGTGGTTGTCGTTATATGCGATAGATAAATGAAACAGGAGATGGTCAGCAGCATCTTCCTATCAGGAATCTCAATGATAACAAAAAACTGCGGTAGCCAGCCCGCCTGCGTGCGTGGCAGCTACGGAAACTATCACCTCGCTGTGGTTAGTGTAAGGAACCGGAGACCCTTTTACTGGAAACGTGCATTCCATCTTAGTCCTCAGGTGTGACAACGTATCTGCGTTTTGATTCTTCAATAGATGAAGATGTCTATGGGCCACAACATCCACTTACCATCACTGTACTGTGTCGGTGTACTGTGTGCTTGTTTGTCACCCTTATTCTATAAATAATGAGTCAATGTCTGGTAGCCGAGCAGGCCAGCTCGGCAAATAACCGGTGTCGGTCCACATCAGAGGCTCTCACCCTCGATAGGTTCGATTGCTTAAAAATAAATTTGTGGTACAAAGAACTTTAAATTTTCTTAAAGTTTCTGCATTAGCACCGCTAATGTTCTCTTTCATTCAAGATCAAGAGTAAAAATTGTTTTCATTATCCAACAAAGTGGTGCTAAATGGAAAATGATTTAATAATTTAGTTATTTTCTTTTTGTTTTTAGATTAGGCGTAAAATGATATTAAAAAATATTATATTCCGTATAAAAAGAAATTCGTCATGGATCTCATAAACTCATAATACACAACTTTGTTTTTCACCCTTCCAATTGTTAGGTAATAAGCACTGATTAATATAATAGTTACGTAATAGTTAGATATGATTCATGCCATTATTAAAAAAAGAGAATATGATAATTACAAATTATCGTAATCATTTCAAACAATAACTTTTTCACGCCTCACTTTATAAATTCAAGGATGGTTAAGTATAATGTGTTACGGCTAAGAGCTAAAGAACGGATGGAATACACCTAGGTGCAGCCGACTACGGTTATTTAAATTTAAGTATATCCCTATACAGGGTTATTTTGCAATAAGCGGCCAAATTTGCACAGTAGGTTCAGAATAAGTAATATAGGCAAATGGTAAAGAAAAATTTATTAAAAAAATCTCAAACATTGTCCTTTTTATCTTTTAAATTCAAAATGCGTGGTAATGCATTTTTAACTAATTTTACTGCGCAAGCACACGTTCGTGTGTTCCCATAAATCACATTCAAATTGGAATAATTTCATATAAAAGTAGAATCCTTATTTACTCGTATTTTCAAAACTGCAATAACGGTAGATCATTATTTATATATTTGAACTTAAATTTAAAATTTGGCTACTCTTTGAAAAATAACCCTGTATATAAAAATCAATTGCCGTCTGTTAGTCTCGCTAAAACTCAAAACGGCTTGATCGATTTTGATGAAATTTTGTGTGTGTGTTTGAATAGATAGATAGTTTAGATTCACATTTGGAACGGGTGGGTGGCGCTGTTGTCGGGATCCAGAAATCACCCGTGCGAAGCCGGGGCGGATCGCTAGTCCTTTATTATTTAGAAATTTAAGAAATGTTCTTAATATGTAGGTATATCCGGAAATACTATGAGTCACTTTTAAATGATTATGACCAAGCACGGGTGCAAAATGCGTACATAATTTTATTGACCTCTTATAGATTTTGATGAAATATAAAATTGATGTTTCTTAATTCAATATCAGACAAAGAAACAAGTGGTGACATTAAAAATTTGCACAACTAACTTCAATATAAATAAAATGAGAACATCATCAATGTAGTCGAAGTCAATTAAATACGCATTATTAAGGATAACTCTAAAACTGCTTGTCCCATATAAATTAGATCTTTATCAAATTTATATGAGACCATATGAGAAGCACCAGCATTACAAAAAAAATGAACTAATGAGGTAACACACATAAAAAAACATACAGTCGAATTGAGTTCCTCCTCCTTTTTTTGAAGTCTGTTAAAAAATAAATATTTAATACCTACAGCTTAGATTTTGTAAGTACTACTCAGTGAATGTAATAAAGACTGCGTGATTTAGTTTATGGCTGACTACGGATTCGTCAGTCCTTGAATCATGTCGCATCAGCGAATCACCTGTACGTGACGTCAATAACATGAACGAATGGTGATGTAAGTGTGCTATGTTCTTTTACTTTTGGGCATACTGAGTATCCGGCATAGCTTACTCATTTACAATAATTAGAGGGTTAATCTCTAATTATTGTCATAGCTTAGCTATTGACAATAATTAAAGGGTTGCCATGGCAAAATACAAAATTAAAATTTTGCTATTAATGTATTAATATTTTTACTCCTAAGGATTGAGATAGAATGGCTCGTTACAAATAAAGAGGATCTTCGGTCTTTTGTACAGTCCTTAAAGTAAAAAGTATATTTGTATATACATATTTATATGTACATCATTTGTTAGAGTCACTTAATTTCATTTGTTAAGCCACTGCGCCACGGACGGCTCCGTGGCGCAGTGGCTTAGCAATGAGTTACTGCGCTGGGGGCCGCGGGTTCGAATCCCGCACGGAACAAGTATTTGTATGGCCTGCAAATAATTGTTCCGGGTCTGGATGTTTGTCCTCGTGCAATTTATGTTTGTAAACTGCCTCCACGATACAGGAGAAAATCCTAGTGTGGAGGTAACGTTTTTTTTAAAAAAAAAAAAAAAAAAAAAAAAACAAATTATGAGAACACTGAGTTGCTTTTACATCCAGTAAAATAGTACACACACACACACAAACACACACACACACACACACACACGCGCGCGCGCACGCACACACACACACACGTACGCACGCACAAGCATGCATGCACAAATATCATAAAGAGAGAAAAAAAACTGTAAATACTGCCTTTTAGTCTGTAAGTTATTCTTTATAAGTATATAATATAATATACAGATATAGATATGGAAGAGCGGAGTCACCTGCTACAGGCATTATTTGCTTATAAGGAGACTTCGGCCACTAATGATTGTAAACCAAATCTTTTTACTGAAATAAATTTTATTATTATTATTTTTGACTTATATATGTCTAGTTGAATATAATGTGGTTACATATACATATGTACAACTGCTTGACACAATAAGCCTCCTCTCATTTATGAGGGTTATGTACCAAATAGTTCCCCATTACCTCATTAGTTTCTTCGTTTAAAAACATTTTAAACTTTGAATTTGGTATACATTGTTCCATGAATAAATTACTAACTCTGCGGAGTTGAGTAAACTATATATTTATTTCTCTATTACTTTTTTACTTTATAAAACCATGAAATTCAACAATAATTTGTCAAAACTAAATTAACTTTAATTATGAATGAATTGTAAAGATTAAAATGTAATTAACTCGGATAGATGTAAATGTCTATGGGCCACAGCAACCACTTACCATCAGGTGGACTGTGCGCTCGTTTGTCACCCTATCCTATTAAAAAAAAACTCAATTCTGATTGCAAGACAATTTACTTTTCAAAAGGATACATCGTTGCGTTGCTAAGCGTATGATATAAATGCAATTCTGAAACTCACTTATTCACGTGTTCCTGTAGCATGTTATATCTATGCCAAATTTTAACCATTTCAGTACATCCAATAGACTTTGGAGAATTCAAAAAAAATCCTTTGACAAACAGGCATAGAGACACAACCTCCGAGGTGACTCAATTTTGATAATTTTGGGACGGAACAGTATAAATGATGTTCCTAAATTGAATCACACGCGAGTGAAGCCACGGGTAAAAAGTTAGTAATAGAATAAATTATTATAATATACGCGCCGATCTTCATAGAATTACTAGTTGGCCAGGCAGACGTTGTTCTGCCCTTTCCGACGACCCTTCCTATAAAATATACTTAAATTCGCAATAAAAAAAATATTGAGCGTCATTTATTGGGATAAAACTATCCTATCACTCAAGTTGGACCAAACTACACAGTTTCAGTAAAATCAGTTCAGTAGTTAGGAGTTCATCGCAGACAAACAATGTGACACGTTAATTTATAAATATATACATATTTTTCAAGTTAAATATATAGTATATTATTTTCAAGACTACAGCCCGTATTTACGCAATCATCATTCGCACGGCCTTGTTTCTGACTTTCAAATGATTTCCTTTACATTCAATCCTCGTCGTGCGCTGTCAAACTAACCTACAATAACACGTTACACAATAACAGTAAGAGCCCAGGGTTCTGGACTATTAATTTATTGCGCGTGTATGTGTTAAATAAATATGTATGAACATTCACAGTACTTGCACTAGATGTTTGCTCAAACAAAATTAGTCGTTATGCGTGAGTATTCAGTAAATAGACCACGAACAAAATAAATATAGAGACGGAACAATGTTTAATTGTTGGTTTATCAAAAAAAATTATAGTATACCTCCTATCTAGTAATTAATGAATGCTATACGCTTTAAAGGTATTTTTTAAGTGAAAACTACTTCAGAATCGTTGTGGTTGAAACTCGATGAAACCAAAAAGCGACACTAAAAAGAGACAAACATGCGTGCGAGAGAATGAGATAGAATACAGTATACAGTGTTTCCTATTATATATAATATTATGTTTAATATAATTTTTAAACCTGGTAACAATATTATAATAAATAAACCCTACAATTATCCTACTCCTGATACTCTGCATTTGTCTCATTCTCTCGAAGTTTAGTTTTCTGAAGGTTTCATTTCTACCGCGTGTGAACTGCACACATGTTTTTTTTATGTGAAAACTTCTTTATGCTGGGGCCACAGTAAGAACATCCACTACTCTATATCGTCCCGTCCCGAGGGTGTCGTAAGAGGCGACAGAGGGAAAATGAAAATGAAATAATAAAAAACTGCGGCTGCCAACACGTTGAAAAGCGTGACAACTGTGACAACCCCCCCCCCCCCGCACCCCATGAGGTAATGTATGAGGGAGGCCAATGTTCAGCAGTGGACTTTTATACACTGAAATGGAATGGATGAATGGATCTTTTTTGAAGTGGACTAAAAATATCCAAGCCGGTGACGGAAAGGAGCGTCAAGGCTACAGTGAACGTCTGCTGCAAAGCTGCAATCGCCCATCTTCCTGCCACGCGCGGCGTTAAAGGCAAATCTTTCGGGAGAATCCTATATCTTGTTTAAAGAACTGGACTAATTATGAATTAAAATTAAGAAAGTATTATGAATGATGTAAATAAAAATAGCTATAATTATAACTACAGCTATAACTACAACCTCGACTTGGGTACTGGTTTGACAAATTAAATTTAACGGTAAATTAAACGGAGGTAAATTGATTTTATCGCATTTGAACTTTAAAAGATTCTTTAAACGTACATTGTAATACATTTAAAACGGTATATTTTACAACGACCAAGTTAATAATGCAAATAAAAATTTCTGTAGGAGGTATCAACGTGAATGCCTCGCCATACTACACGCATAAGCATCATATTTGACGGCTCCGTGGCGCAGTGGCTTAGCAAGTAGTTACGGCGCTGAGGACCACTGGTTCGAATCCCGCACGGAATAAGTATTTATATGGCCTTAGTAAAGACAAGTACGAGTAACACAGACAAAAGACAAGTAATTCTTCCGGGTCTGGATGTTTGTCCTTGTGCAATTTATGTTTGTAAACTGCCTCCACGATACTGGAGAATATCCTATTGTTTTAAAACGTTTTTACAAGAAAAAAAATAGTCTGTTTTACGCGTCTCTATTTGTTGCACGCAATCATTGACAATTCTTTTTTTTTCTACCGACTTCAAAAAGGAGGAGGTACTCAATTCGACTGTATGGTCTTTTTTGTGTATCGGTTCACCAAGAAAAAAAGTTATGATGTACATAACTTTTTTCCTCGATGAACCGATTTCGATTATACTTTTTTATTTGAAAGCTGGTGCTTCTCATGTGGTCCCATATAAATTTGATCAAGTTCTGACCAATAGTTTTTGAGTTATCCTTAATAATTTTTATTGTAGTCGGTTGTACAAAATTTTTTATTATTGATTAAGAAAAGTTCTGAATACAGATAATAAAAGTAATTATTAATAACGATCACGACGGTAATTTAAGTTTATTATCGTAGTTATTGCCTTTACAGTTCACATGTAGTAATAATTAGCACAAACATTTGCACGCAATTGTCAAAACTAGACTAACCGATTTCACAAAACCGCAACATATAACAATTTTACACTACGCGAGCAATCCGGGTTCGATCCCCGCCGGCACTAATAAATTGTTAATTGCAATTTTAGTTGATAATTTGCCAAATGCTCGGCGGTGAAGGAAAGCATCGTGAAAATACCTGCATGTTTGAGGAATTTGAAAAAGATTTCCTTCGTAATTTTCAAATAAGGAACCCGCCAACACATATACACAAGACGCGGCAGACACAATTCCTTCCCTAAACCGGCTTAATGAGAGGGCTTGGCCCAGCAGTGGGCCGTATATAACTGTAACTTTACTTCGGTATAATATAACAGCAAAACTAAATCAACCTCGCCAAAACTCGATCGACAAACGCATACGGAACTAAGTAACAACCGGTACGAATCCAATTTCATCCAACTCTAACCGCGCAAACAAACCAATGTAATTAACTTCCTCTCTTTCTAACTAAACGAGCGTTTTGCGAAGTGTAAAAGATGATGACGTTCTTACTACACTGAATAGATATGGATTTCCTCGGTTTCTTGAATGAAGGAATCGGATATAGACACATGGAACTAAAACTGAGAACCTACACTTTTAATAAAATACAAGTGGTAAAATTAAAAATTTTGTACAACCGACTTCAATATAAATAAAATGAGAACATCATCAATGTAGTCGAAGTCAATTAAATAAGCTTATATTATATGGGACCACATGAGAAGCACCAGCTTTCAAACAAAAAAAAGAATCATTTAACCGACTTCAAAAAGGAAGTACTCAATTCGACTGTATGTTTTTTTATGTGTGTTACCTCAAACTTTTTTCTAAGTGAACCGATTTTGATGATTCTTTTTTTATTTGAAAGCTGGTGCTTCTCATGTGGTCCCATATAAATTTGATCAAGGTCTGAGTGGTCTAAGTAGTTTTTGAGTTATTCTTAATAATTTATATTGAAATCTGTTGTACAACATTTTTAATTTTACCACTTGTTTTGAAGTCTGTTGAAAAAGTGTAACACAACTAACTAGAGATGAGCCGAGTACTCGGTTACTACTCAGTACTCGGCATATTCGGTGTTTTTTTTTATACTCGTACTCGGTCGAATAACTCGGTTACTTGGTCGAATAACTCGGTTCAAGTGATGAGTACTCTGTTTATGAGATATTATAAAAACAACCTTATTTATTAGTCAAGTAAGGAGCATTTATTAATTCAAAAATACAGGTAAGCATTTAAAAAAAGATACAATTATAAGTTAGATAACAAAATACAAATAAGTAAGTATTTAAAAAAGAAACAATTAATATTTGAAATTTAGCAAGGGTAAGTTATGTTATTATGCAGGAATACAAGGCTCTCTGCGCGTTCTGGTAACAGCCTATTCAGTTTTTCTTCATAAACATTGCCTGCCTCAGAAAATAAACGCTTGCTGTACGCAGTGCTCTTACAGGTGCACACAAAAATACTCGTGCTAGATATGCCATTTGTAAATATCTTGTTTTATGTCTTGCCCACCACTCAAAAGGACTCTGGTCTCGAGACAACAAACCTTCGTTTACATATTGGTCTAATTCTAGAGCGATGGGGCTTTTAGGATCATTGCGCTCCGGTGCTTTAGTAGAAGCTAGTTCTTCGAAGCAACTCCAAAAAGTTGCACGAGCATCTTGGGATTGTCCTAATCTGCTACGATTAGGGTTCAACTCGTTTTCATCACTGCTGCTGGCACTATCTGTAGTGTCACTTCTGCTAATGGATTCTAAAAATAGCATCTTCCTTGTCAGTTCACATTTTTCTGCATTAAAAAATCTCATTCTGAATCTATGATCCATTAAAGTAGCCAAACAGTAATATTTGTCATCTTTTAATTCTTGAAATTTGTTTTCGCAGCTCATAGCGTTTGTATTGAACCGAGTAACTCGGCCGAGTACTCCGTTCGACAAACATTAAACCGAGTAGTACTCGGCTACTCGGTAAAATTAGTACTCGGCGCATCTCTACAACTAACGTTGAAATTATAAGTTTGATGATGTTGGCTAATAAAACCAAAACTATCGATCGACACTTATGGCAAGGCGCTCCAGAAATCGATTTCTAATAACGGAATCTGACATCAATATGAAAATACAAAATCGGATATTATAACCGTAAAATCCGAAAACGTAAAATTTACGAAACGAATAAACGAAAAATTACGATGCACGAATAATCACAATATTCCTGCCCACACGCAAAATACACGCTAAGCGCGGAGTTGCGGAAAATAGCCCGTCAGAAACTAAACTTATATAAAAAAATATAGCTTTATCTCCCCATTTTTTATTTCGTAAAGAATGATTAAAAAGAAAAAGTCATAGCACTCCTAGTTTTATCCTAGCACGAGCAGGTCAATAAATATTAACTATTACAATTAACAGGTCATTTAATTATGATTTAACCCTTGGCCCTATGGTGGCAGTGGTACCTTATAATATCTATTACATTTCAGCCATAGGTTTAGTAAGAGGTGACTGTAAGAAACGCGAGTAAATATCACATTGCCGGGGCTGTCCAACCTCCATAGTAACAATGACAGATTGGCTGACGTGCAGCTTAATATAATTTGACAGAGAAATGAAAAGAAACGAAAACCCAATCTGTAATAAAAAAAATTGTGCCATTAAAAAGACAATTGGACCAAATGTAACATTTCATTTCTTTGGAAGACAACAAAACCAGACCATTCACTACATATATATATATATACAAGATATATAAAATCCTCCCCACAACAGCAAAGACCAGAGACCCAAAAACAGCATTCTTATGTTACAGATTATGAACAAAAATATAGTATGTCCTTCTTCGATTTAATCAAAATTTAATATTTGATCCATTATTTAATTATAATTAATTATAGGGAGAATCTATTTCTCCCGTTCTTCAGTCTAAGTCAGCCCAAAGTTCAATAAAAAAGAAAGCACAAAATACATGATTTATTATGATAAGTAAAGACATTTTTGTGTTGGTAGAGTCATAAGTTAAAGTTACAGCCTATATACGTCCCACTGCTGGGCACAGGCCTCCTCTCATTCTCTGAGAGGGTTTTAGGGCAAGGAAGTGTCCGCCGCGCTGTCCCAATGCGTGTTGGCGAACATCACATGATTGTCTTCGAAATTGTTTTTTCTTATTTCTCAGACATGAAGGTTTCCTCACGATGTTTTCCTTCACCGCCGAGTATGTGGTAAATCAGCACATAATATGGCAATTAACAATTTGATTGGTGCCGGCGGGGATCGAACCCGGGTTGCTCGCATACTGTGAAATTTACCGCAAGCGCTAACCATCTGAGCTACCACGGCTCTCGTTGGTAGATTCATAGTATATTGTCTAGTAAAACTGATATGATTTCTTTTATAGAGAATATTTATAGAGGTAAGTGGATGGTGCGGCCCATAGACACCTACATTTATCATCAATAAAAATACATACATACATATATATCATAAATGAGAGGAGGCTTATTGTGTCAAGCAGTTGTACATATGTATATATATAACCACATTATATTCAACTAGACATATATTATAAGTCATATAATAATAATAATAAAATTTATTTCAGTAAAAATATTTGGTTTACAATCATTAGTGGCCGAAGTCTCCTTTTAAGCAAATAACGCCTGTAACAGGTGACTCCGCTCTTCCATATCTACATACATACATAAACACTCACGCCTCTCACCCAGAGGGTAGGCAGAGACTACGGACTTCCATTTGGCACGATCCTGGCACACTTCTCTCGCCTCCTTTACATCCATATATCTACGCATACACGCTCGTCGGTTAAGGGTACTCTAATCTGGCCTTTTTCAATATAACGCCAATTTGGTCGATAAACCTTCATCTAGGGCGTCCCTTTCCGACTCTGCCGTTCACTTCTGCAGCATAAATTTGCTTTGTCACTCTTTCTTCGTTCATTCTTTCTACATGACCAAACCACCGAAGCATTCCTTTCTTAATCCTGGTCACAACGTCATCTTGCAAAGCATACTTTTCTGTTATCACACTATTTCTCACCCTGTCAGCCGATTCAGCCCTAGCATACTCCTTAATGACCGCATTTCTACAGCATTTATTCTACTCTCATGCTTCTTCTGCCAGACCCAACTTTCACTACCATATATTAAAGTAGGGACTAACACAGCATTATGAATTGCCAAACGTGCCTTTTTTGACACATTCTGACTCTTCACAATAGCGTGTAGAGCCCCATTCACTCTATTTCCTGCGTTCATTCGTCGTTCTATATCCTTATCATATCTACCATTCCTGCTAAATAAACATTCCAAATATACAAACTCATCCACTTGCTCAATCAACTCCCCTTCTATTCTTATTTCACATAACGTTTTACTTTCTTCTCTTTCAAAACCATCACTTACGTCTTACTTATGTTCACTTTCATACCCCTTTCTTTTAATGACCAGTTCATTAAAGTAACCATCATTGCAACTCGGCCGCCGACGATGCAAATATGACTTGATCATCGGCGTACAAAAGGCATTTGACGGTTAACTCACCCATTCTCAACCCACATTCTTCAACTTTCAAAGTTTGCAAACAACTGTCCATAAATAGGTTAAACAGCCATGGGGAAGCTACACAGCCTCGTCTGACACCTTTTTGGATGCCAAACCAGTCCTAGTAGACCCCGTTGATCCTGACACAAGCAGTAGAGTCCCTATAAAGAGACCTTAATGCCTGCATCAAACCAGCGCTCAACCCAAATGAGTTCAGTGTTTGCCATAACACATTCCTGTCCACTCTGTCATAAGCCTTTTCCAAGTCCATGAACGCACAAAAAACTTTCTGGTTTTTGGCCAAAAACTTCTCTGCAATCATGCGCATGGAAAAGACTTGATCCGTACACCCCATCCCCTTACTAAATCCAGCTTGCACATCCCAAATTTTTCTATCAGTTTCTTCCATAACTCTTTCAATTAACACCTTAGCATACAGTTTACCCACAATACTAAGCAAGCTGATACCACGGTAGTTTTTACAGTCCTGATGTGATCCTTTTCCCTTATATATTGGAACTATAACGGCTTTGCACCAGTCTTCCGGTACCCGCTTCAGTTCCCAACATAAATTAAACAAGGTGTACAGCAGGCCTGCCACCACTCCCTCTCCAGCCCTTAGCATTTCGAGTGATACTCTATCATATCCGGCTGCCTTACTTGCTTTCATGCTTTTCATTGCTTTCATTATTTCATCAACACTTATCTCCCTACCTCTCTCCACTTCTTTCGGAGTTTCTATTTCACTTAATTCAGACGACTCTTCACTCATAAACACGCTTTCAAAGTATTCCTTCCATCTTTTTAAATTCGAAACTTCATCATTCAGCATACAGCCATTCTCGTCTCGTATAGCATTCATTGTAGGCTGTTGTGAATTTCCCCTGGCAGTTCTTACGAGTTTCCAGAACATAAAAAAACAATAAAAATAAAATATGTAAATAAATGTGTTGTCACCCCTGAAGATTTCTTAATCTTCAGGGGTGACAACACATCTATTCTTTTCTAGTATGCCTCATTATGAGAAAAAAGGGTCACCAGTGCTCAAAACTTTTATGCTGCTATTTTACGCCAGTATTCTTTGAGAGGGTGAGCCAACCCATTTATGCATGTAAGTGAATGGTATGAGAAAAGATATCTCAAACCTCCATTATGGATTAATATTATTATTAGTATTAAATCATAATGTCCAAAGGAAGCACTCTCATTGCCAGGTTTTTAATTTTCTTGTCATGACATAGGTACATTATGTTACAACGCTATAAAAATTAGGTTCCAAAAATAGAATTAATTTCTACTACTCACATGATTTCAACTGATACCATTTATCCTTAAAATGATCAATAAACGTATTTGATGCATGCACAATTTTAGACATTTTATTAAATACATTAATAGCAAATGAACAGGGTTAACTTAGTGATACAAAGCACAATGAGTAGGAAATACAAGCCAGTAAAATAATCTCATTATATCAATGAGTATTAATATGTTTTATCTTACAAAATACATAGATAGGAAGCTATAGGATGATTTCTGATTCTATCTATTCTACTATCAAAGCAAAATGTACTTTGTGTACTTTTAAAATTAAAGTTTTTTTTGTTTATATGCATATTATATATAATTTACATTAAAATATACCTAGTAGAAACTTACAAACCTTGTAAGATTTTTCATCATTTTGCACTATTGTTACCTTCTTTTAAACAGTAGTGTGCTGGTAGAAAAAATATGATTAAACATAACATAAACTTTTATACTTAGTCATACTTTTTAGCTAAGAAAATGAGAATAATAATACCATCAATTTTAAAA
Organism: Parnassius orleans; assembly: GCA_029286625.1. Classification (NCBI taxonomy): domain Eukaryota; kingdom Metazoa; phylum Arthropoda; class Insecta; order Lepidoptera; family Papilionidae; genus Parnassius; species Parnassius orleans. The sequence continues at coordinate 7,801,395 of JAGSMP010000006.1, read as the reverse complement.
TATCAGTCTTGTTTTTACATTTACAATTGAATTTAAACTGATGTCAAATTTTAATCTAATATTGAAACAATATACACTTGTGAATGAATTGCTTTTATCTGGGATGCAGGTCCTCCGTTAATTTGCCGTATGAATACACATATTTTAATAATTATAAAACTAACAAATAGGTATTTTTTTTAATATCTTCAAAAATTATTTACAAAAGTGTAACAGTTATCATTATATCTACATATGAATTATACTACGCACTTATTTTTTTATTCCTTGCATGTTATCAAACATCAAGCTTTAGAAAACTTTTAGGATTCTATCTATGAACAGTTTTTATTTTAAACACAGGATATAAATAATGGTGCAAATACTAATTATAGCAACATGCATAGCAAATAACTAGGGTCATGCAGAAATCGCTGATTAGTACTTATAACGGTATAAGATGAATTGGGTCGAGCTCGTCAATGTATTGTTTAGTATATTTATATAGGTTACTGTTATAGTCATTAATGACTCACATACGGTGTCACTTAACCTTTTAAGGATTAAGTTTATATGATAGTTATTGATTTTATTGTACATACAAATGATATACCACGGCAATACTTACAGGTTGAAAAATTAAACAAAATTGTTAAATGCGCAAAATGTATTGTTAAAATAACAAAAGCGTACAAATATCTTGCGGCTACAGTGCACAGAAAAATCATAGCTTCTCTTTTACTTGTAACATTTGAGCCGTAATTGTTGACGCTGGTGTTTGCAAATTCATCACTAAACCTTTTATAACCATCGGACGGCGAAGACGGGCTCCTCAAAGAAGCCATTTTTCGAACTAACTGCTGGAAGTCAGGAACTGTCTGACTGACATGTGACAGTGACACTCATAGATAAATAAATATGTAGCAAGCTAGTGTTTTTTTTGGAGTTTATGGCCTGGTATCTAGACCTTTAGGCCAAGTCTTAGGTATTTTTATTCGGTTTATTATAATTTTCTTCATAGTACACTGCTTCACAATATGTTGATGCGTCACATTGTGTAGCCCTTGGGAGATTTTGACGGCAACTTGAGTCAGCAGACAGCTGACAGTTGGCGATGGTATCTCAAGGCGCCTAAGCAGATAGAACACCTTATCTTGAGAATCACATCACCATCAGAGCACTTGTATCACCGTTTCCACTAATAGTTCACATGCGTAGACACTTAATACACAAAATCGCACCACTTTTACATATCAAAATCCACTTCAAACCATTATTCAAACAATAATACAGGAGCAGCAAACCGCCGCCGATCAAGTTCCCGCCAAAACTCCAGCAAGCTAGTGACACTGATCACCGGTGTTGCCAACAGCTAGCTTTACCGAGTTGCTAGAATTTTTTTTTTGGAGTTTATTACCGAGTTGCTAGACATTTTCCAAAATGTTGCTAGATTGTCAGTTTTTTGTACCCCAAAAATTTGTTAGAAGTAGCTAAATGTTACAGTAGGTAGGTAGATTACAATAAAATGTCAATTTCTGACAATCATTTTTAATTTCCAACAAGAGAGTTAAAAATGTCTTGTGTACAGTCACGAGCAATAATATGTAAACAACATAGGACTATATTATATTATATTTATTGTCGACTTTTGTGGCACAGATAGTTTTGTTTCGGAACGCTTAATGTGACAAAGTTCTATGTTGTTTACATATTATTGCTCGTGACTGTACGTTATTGAATAAAAAAATAAGTTTAAAATTAATCAATCAAAGAAGATGTCGATGGTTGGGGTTCAGTGTCTTTCGTCGTTAATTCCGAATATTTTTCAGCGGTGCCCACTTTATGCAGTACATCTTTAGGCAAAACACAATTATAGCAGCATTTACCATTTTTCCTGAGGGAGTCTCTAATGCATGAGTAAGTAGATTGAGTTCAGAGTTATCAAACTCAACCAACCTGTAAATTCGTCCATATTTTCCCACTCCGGTCTAAATTTCTATGCGTACTGTTATACGGGTTCCTCGGTAGGGTTTTTAAAAAGACTTTTAAATGAGCTGCACAAATAAACGTTTAATTACGAAATATGAACTAGAATTATGAACTGGCAGACACAAAAGCAAGAGATGGTAACGATTCGGCGTTTGAGATCGGACTGTCGCTCCCCAGGAGCGCTGGGCATAACATTCCTAAATGCTGACACCGCGGTTTTGATGAGACACTTACCTAATCACCTTAAGATGATTATTAAGCATTTTACTTAACATTGGCAATCTATAATAGCCCCGATTTAGTGTAAACTACACCTTTCTTTAAGTGGGTTTACCTATTTTAAAATAAATGAATTATATTCTAGCCAATTCTAAGAGAGGTCCCGTATTGATGTTTGAAGTGCTAATTTCATCTAATTCGTGGTTATCATTTTCAGGAGTATTATTTTCTTTAGATTTCCTTAGTCTTTTGTGTATGCCAGTTTTATACAACATAGGTAATAAACAATACGATAAAGATTACAATTACAATCATAATGCTAGAATAATACCTTTGATACAGAACAATATGTGGTTTTTCAATAATATTATTAAGGCTTTTCAGAATTTCAGGATTATCATAAGCTAGCGAATCTAAATTTACATTCTTAAGGTTAACAACAGGTAAGTTTGATACAATATTATTATATGCTATGACATTACAACAAGAGTCGTTTAAAATATTAAAATTAGAGACAATAGTTTTCATTTGGATTTCACGGTTTTCATGAGGTATTAAACGAGTATCTTTACAATAGGCGATACATTCAGCAGGTAAGTATAGTAAACCATTTCCATTAATTTCCATTTCGTTAGATTGAGAGTTATTACATTCAATGCTTATTTTAGTTTTTTCAGATATTACAAATAACCATCTATTATGGCGTAGTGGCTGCCAAATGCTGACGTGGCCGTGAATGAATTTAGTTTTACAAATCGGCGGTATCGAGGTAAGTACCTTTGTAATAATTTCCGTTTCACAGGAAGGTGTAGCAGAGGAGGAGTACAATATTGATGTTTCAAAGGTAATGATTATTATTAATTATTCTACAGTAATCTAGCTTATCTAATTTACAATACATTGACTTATCTTTACTTATACCTATGTACTTAGAAGATGGGATGATGGTCGAATACGACCTTGGATTATTTTATCATGAGGAACCAGAAGGTAGGTTATGATATACATTTAATTGTAAAGGATTAATTAGAGGAATTTTTACTATAAACACTAATTTTTCTTTATTGAAGTAACTAGATATTTCAGATATATTCAAAATAGTATGAATGTTATCAAGATTTAAAGGAACCGGAAGTTGTTTGGATTCAGGTAAGAATCTGTAATTATCTACCAGTTCGGTGTAGAGTTCTTTAGGTGTTAAGATAGTGGGATATAGGATGTTAGATTTACTAAACATGATAGAGTTAATTATGTCTTCAACCTTGAAAGATAAGGCTAGTAGGCTATTTTCTATCATAGACGTTAATTCTAGCATGCGAGACCTAATACCTAATTCTCTTGAGACGTATGTCAGATTTAGAATATCTTGAGATATCGCGTCAATTGCATTTTCAGGTGTTTTCATTTTCTTTGATTGTGGATAGAGTTTCATTAACCGATTTAAGTAAAGAGGTGGTGACCAATATATTTTCCTTCATTAAAAGGCTAGATTCTTTTGGTCTGTTTCTACCTCATTAATGGCATTGTCATATCGAATGGTATCGTCTTCATCCATAGTGCCAAATAGTTTTTAGATAGAGTGCCTACAGAAACCTAGAAGTGCAGATCTTCTCGACTGGCGAGATGTAAGGTAAAAAATAGCTTCGTTATCGTGAGCTATATCATTGAAACGCGTATTTAATGGTTCAAAAGATTTGTACATTCTAAATAATCGAAAATTTTATCATTATCACATACTTGTTTAGATTTATCAAGAATTTGACGGATATTTATAATATGTGGGTTAATAAAGGAAATATCATATGGGATAACTATACTAAGGTGACTATCAACTAAACTTAAGGAACCTAGAGGGTCAAGTAGATGCCAGAACTAGAAGGAAGTGACTTGATAAAGTCCTGGTGTGCGTTGTTCAATGTGCTGAAATAGAATGAACGAGGTTAGATAAATATATTACTGATTGATACTTTCTATAACTAGTATTACTGCGATACAAGATCTCTGACTCCCGCTGTTTTAATTTCATCGAAGTGGTGCGTCACGTGACGTCTATTAATTAAGAGTGTGGCTGTATTATTATTATTTACCTTTATAATTTTATATGGCCCTTTCCAAACAGGTGATAAGGCCTTCTTGAGTCTCAGATGATTTTTAAGGTAGACGTAATCACCATCCTTGTATTGTGGTGGTGATCTGGTGTGAGAATCATAATAGGATTTAGAAGATTCTTTGGATTTTAGTATGTTTTCTAGGGCTTGTTCTCTAGTATATTTGAATTTATGTTGTAACATTCTTATGTAATCAGTATGTTGCGCTAGGTTCCTTTCGTATATAGAGTTGGGAATAAAGGTTTGTGACCGCAGACTAGTTCGTAAGGAGTGAATTTCGTGGTAGAATGCGTTGTTGTGTTATATGTTAGCATAGCTGTATATACATAGGTAGGCCAGTTATCTTGGTTTTGATTAACAAATGATTTTAAATATTCCTTGAGAGTTGAATGACTTCGTTCAAGGGCTCCTTGTGTCTGAGGATGATAAGGCGATGACCAAAGTTGTTTAATCTTGAGGAACTGACACGTTGTTTTGAATAAGTCGGATGTGAAGTTGGTACCTTGATCGGTAAGAATAGACTTAGGAATTCCAAAGAGAAATAAAGTGGATAAGACAGTCACAAGATTCTTCAGCAGTTGTACTGCGTATAGGATAAACAGTTGAATATTTCGTTAGGTCATCTTGTAAGGTTAGAATATATTTGAGTTTGGCGGTGCCGGATTCAGGTAAGGGTCCTACTATATCTAGTGCCACCCTTTGAAACGGTGATGTGGATGTAGTTGTGATTTCCATAGGGGTTTTGTTTAATTTTCTTAGTGCTTTATTTTCTTGACAAAGTTTACATTTCTTGACATAGTCGTCTATGTCGCTTCTCATGCCGTTCAATAAAATTGTTCTCGAATTCTGTTATACATCCGTACACATCCCAAATGTCCAGATGCAGGGATATCGTGGTTTTCACGCAATATTTTAGGTCTTTCACTTAAGGTAGGATATATTATTTTATTTAGGTAAACATGAATTTGAATTTTTGTATTATTAAAAATATGAGTAAGAATATTGTAAATTTTAGTATATGAATGATGATCAAACGGATTTCTGAAGTCGGAAATGGCAATCTCAGTTGTTTGTTCTGATTTCAAGATTTCGTCTCTTACTTGTTTGAGAGTATCGAAAATAGCAGGATAGGATGATTCATCAAAATGATGAACTTTAGTGAAGATGAGGTAAACCGTCTTATTTTCGTAATTAGTTTTAGAAATCGGTGTAATTCTTTTCAGAGCTATAAATTTCATCAACGTTTTCGGAGAAGGGATTATATCAGAAATATAGGGATTGGATTCGTCTAAGTCTATAGATGTAGGAATTAATATAATTTTGCAATTTGTTTTCAAAAGGTTTTCGTTATGTTCCTTTAGGATTGTATTGTTGCTTCCTTTATTCGGATTTGTTTTCAGAAATTGCGAGTAGTTGTCGTTGTTTAGATTTGGTTGCGTTTCTGGCGAAGGGATCTGGAATGAGTCGAAGTCAAGGTTGAGGTCTGCGCTGTCAGGACTGAGGTCAAGATAAGGTAAGTCGGGTTCTAGGTCAAGCAGTTCTGGAGATAATGTCGGTTGTGCAGGATTCGGTGGATTAGTAGGTATAGTATTAGAATCAGTGTTAAGATTCTGGTTGAGCAGGTCTTCGTTTTCAAAGGAGAATGGAATGGGAGAAGGTAAGTTTAACAGAGGGTCTTGTAAGAGATTTTCAAGTTCAGGTCGATGTTTTGTTGGAGAGTCAGGAATTGTAGGAGGTTCATCTTGAATAGGATTAACTGGAAATCGAGACAGAGCATCTGCATTCGTATTTATTTTTTCTTTCTTATGTATGATTTCATAGTCGAACTCTTCTAATTTGAGTCGCCAGCGAATTAGTCTGGATCCAGGGTCTTTACAGTTGAAAAGCCATTGTAAGGGCTTGTGGTCTGTAACTATTGTGAATCGATTCCCATAAAGGTAGGGATGAAAAGCTTTAGTTCCAAAGACGATAGCTAAGCATTCTTTCTCGGTAACACTGTAGTTACATTCAGCTTTATTAAGGGTTCGTGACGCATATGCAATTGGACGGTCTTTTCCTATAGGACCTTGTGATAGAATAGCAGAAACAGCGAAGTTTGAGGCGTCACAAGTGAGGATGAAGGGTTTGGTAAAATCAGGGTAAGCAAGGACAGGTGACGTTACTAGTTTTTCTGTAACGTTTCGAAAGCAAGTTGCTCTTCGTTTTTCCAATTAAAGGTGTATCCTTTTCAGGAGAGAAGTTAGTGGTTTCGCTAGTTTGGAAAAGTCTGGAATAAAGCGTCTATAGTAGGATGTGAGTCCGAGAAAAGATTTAATGTCTTTGGGACATTTTGGTACGGAAATTCCGTGATGGCTACGATCTTTTTGGATCTGCTTGTACACCGTCTTTGTTAATGACGTGACCAAGATAAGCGACTTCTTTGCAGAAATTCACACTTATCTGGTTGGAGTTTAAGGTTATAATCTCTGAGTCTATTGAACACACAGGATAAATTTTGGATGTGACTTGGAAGGTCAGGTGAGTACACGACGATATCGTCTGAGTATACAAAGCAGCGTGAGCCTTGTAGTCCACATAGGCATGTATTCATGAGTTTCTGAAAAGTTGACGGGGCATTTTTAGCCCAAACGGCATTCTCGTGAATTGGAAATGCCCTTGAGGTACGGAGAAAGCAGTTTTAGGGCGTCTTGCTCAGATACTAGAATTTGATGGAAGCCTGAGGCCAAATCTAAAGTTGTGAAATATTGACTTTTCCCCAATTGATCTAGAATTTCTGTAATTTGTGGGATAGGATAAGTTTCTCCGATTGTAATGTCGTTGAGTTTTCTGTAATCTATAACGACTCCATTTTCGCTTTCCTGAAGCATCTAATTTTTTAGGCACGACCCAAATGGGTGATGACCAGGGTGAATTTGAAGGTATCACTATTTTTTGTTCCAACATCTTATTTAATTGATTTTCTACTTCCTTTTTGTGGCATTCAGGGAATCTATAGGATTTGGTTTGAATAGGAATGTCTGTGGTCGTTCTTATGTTATGTTCAGTGGCTTTAGTATAGGTAAGTTGTTCATCTGGAAGGTGGAAGATGTCGGAGAAGTCTTTACAAATTTGTAGTAAGGCATTGGATTCCTCTTCATTGAGGTGAGATACTCTAAGTTGTTCGAGGACCTTTTTAGTTCGCGTAGTAGCGTTAAGTTGAGGCTTTGGTTCATCGTGATTAGGATAATTTTGACTATTTAAAGGTTCTATTGCTAGGTTAAGGTTAGATTGAAGGACGACGGGATTTTCGGAAATGTTTACAACTGTAATGTTGACACGATTATTATCTTTTACTTTAACAATGCAATTTGCGATTAGTAACGAGGCAGAGATGTGTTGGTCTAGTATAACACCTTCTTTTATATTAGGATTATTTACAGTGCACTCAATAACGGTTTCCGAACGAGGCGGGATATTGTATAAAGGTTCAGCGAATTTTAATTTAATACAGTTCTCGTCTGTTTGCAGCACTCCTGGTGATAGTCTATTTGACAACCTAGGTTTTTAACAGATCGGTACCTATAATACCGTCATAACTGAGGCTAATATTTTTACAACGTGGAATTTGTGACTGTAAGGTTTGTTAGATTTTGAAATATTTGTAGTTTAAAACTCCTAATGTTGAGGTTGTTTCACTTCCAGGGTCGATTCCTTTAAGGAGTATTATTTCATCACTTAATTCCGGGATAGTGGTCATGGAATCTAATTTTAGGAGGCTTACGCAAGAACCAGTGTCAACTAGGAAGGACAGAGGTCTGTCGGCTACTGAAGTTTGGATAATGACATAAGGTAAGTACTTTTTCAGTATTCTTATTAATTTTATATAATTTCATATTTTTTATTTTTCAGGTTTTGTAAGGAGTTGGAGAAGAATCGTCTGGATTTGGAACTGGGATGGAAGCAGTGGATTTAGAAGATTTAGTATAAGGTTTTTGCGATAGAGTGGATTTGGTAGATTTAGTAATTGGATCTGTGGATTTAGTAGATTTGGTATGTGATGCAGAGGGTTCAGTGGGTTTTTTAATTGATTTAGGAGATTCAGTGGAAACAGTGGATTTAGTAATTGATTTAGGAGATTCAGTGGAAACAATGGATTTAGTAATTGATTTAGGAGATTCGGTGGAAACAGTGGGTTTGGTAAGTTTAGTAGTAATAGAGGCATCGTCTTTGAAATAGTAGGAATAATTTCCGTGCGACGCATATCGGGAAATTTTACCGTTTAAATCGTTGCGATCAACTTCGTCAACGCCCTCTTCGTTATCTAGGTTTACGTTAAGGACCTTGCGCGTTGGGTTTGAATTAGGATTTTGGGCAAGGTTTGGTTGGCGACCGTAGGAGTTGGAAGCAGAGGGCTGATTTCTGCTATTGTTATTTTGTCTTTTGCGACAATTTTCAATACTGTGTCCTATATTTTACAATAACGACAGATCATGTCGTTGGTATTGATTGGTTTGGAATAGTCAGGACGATAATTGCGTGAAATTGGTTGAGATTCGCGGCGAGTTTGTATTTTTGTTTTATCATTGTAAAGTTCACGTTCGGGTTTGACCTTCTTTGTATGCTGGAAATAATTTTTTCTTCTTCTACCGCGAAACTTACAGCAGAGTTCAGTGAGTCAGGGTTACGACATCTGACTACTTGTGAGATGCGAGGATTGAGTCCTGTTATAAAAGTGTGGAGAGAGAGATCCTGTATGGCAGCGACACGTCCTGCTAGTTCTGTTTTCCTTTTGGTTGGTATAGAAATATTTATTTCCGTTAGTAATTTTGCTAGGCACGTTTCAATTTTTAGTGCAAACTGATTAACTGTCTCGGTCGGGCTCTGTTTACAGTCTTGGAGATTTCTAATTTGGGGCCTTTAGAGCCGCTAGCGCCATCTTCAGATTTAGAAGTCATGGTTTAGTAACACAGAAAACAAAACAACAAAACAAAAACACAAAAAAGAATAAGAGTGATATACAAAAGGTCAGGTCCTCCTTATGCTAGCTTATACACTATAGACGTTTGTGGTGAGTCGCCGCAGCGCGTAGTCAAAACAAAGTCGAGCGCGAGTCTTATCAGCTCTAAGTTGGACGCGCAATGAGATAGTTTGGTATTCGCACAAGGGAATAGTAGGTTGTTTTTAATCACTCACAGGAACGTAGCTGCTATGATGATGATCAGCATCGTTTCCACAGATCACTGTGGACTGCGGACCGTGGAACAGTGGTTGCTGGAGACCTCCGTTTCAACGGAGGATGGAGAGATGGTAATTAATGATTTTGTACAAACACTTAGCACTTTGGCACTTTAGCACTTTTGTTGTACTTTAATTTTGGCACTTCACTTTAGGAACGCTATTATGACGTAGTAAGTTCTTCGGAGCGTAGTTGGGTAGGGGATTTTCGTATCCCACCGCTGCCACCAAATGTTATACGGGTTCCCTCGGTAGGGTTTTTAAAAAAAGACTTTTAAATGAGCTGCACAAATAAACGTTTAATTACGAAATATGAACTAGAATTATGAACTGGCAGACACAAAAGCAAGAGATGGTAACGATTCGGCGTTTGAGATCGGACTGTCGCTCCCCAGGAGCGCTGGGCAGCATTCTTAAATGCTGACACCGCGGTTTTGATGAGACACTTACCTAATCACCTTAAGATGATTATTAAGCATTTTACTTAACATTGGCAATCTATAACAGTACGCTTTTTTTTCGAAGATAAATCCATTTTTAAATAAAATTAAAACTAATGCTCACTGCATTAGCTTTATATGGATAAAACAAAACAACACAAGGTAGAATACGAGTAGCGCGTACTATTTTGGTTTAGTAAGTAATCTGTCGTAGCGCAACAGGAAACAGGGAATTCCCAGCCATCGCCGACCTGTACCTGCCATAGCATCTATGACCATAGATTTGCGTTTAGTTTTTTTCTTCTTTCGAGACTCGGTACCTTACTTTACGAATCTCGATAGCCTCACGTCTCATGATGAAATGAAAAGTTGCTAGAAAAAGTAACTAATAAGTTTAGCTACAAATTTCATTAAATTGTAGCTGTCTGTCACCAAATAATAGCTAGATCTAGCTATAAAGTTGCTAAGTTGGCATCACTACTGATCACTGACAATGACAATGACAAATGTCCAGGGTGACAAGGTCACAAGCTGACAAGTGACAAATGACATGGAATTTTTTCTCCTCTCTTTTTAGCATACTGATTAAATGGAATTTTTTTTCTCCACTCTTTTTAGCGTTTGACGGCTCCATGGCGCAGTGGCTCAGCAATGAGTTGCTGCGCTAAGGGCCGCGTCACAATGATAAAACTTTTAGCGTAGTTCAGTATATATATTTAGTAATACTGCTGAAGCGCCGTTAGACGCCCGCGCATGAGACACGCGGTTCTGTATGAGAGGATAGTATAAATTCCATAGTATTTGATACTCACAACGCTCGATGCCCGATTCATGCTTGATGCCAGACGACAATGTGCCGAGGGTTTGTTAGCGTGGTTCATCGCCTACAGCGTTAGTTTTAGAGAAGAGGAACTCGTGGTTAATTAACAGCTGCGCGGGATTAAGCTGCAATTGTAGCGGTCAATCCATGGATGAGTGGCCGTTTTGTGATCGAGATTGAGAGAATAGAGAGTGCATCTGTATCCTCAGAATCTAGGCGCACTTTAATATCTCCTGCACATTTGGCTAGTTTCTATTATAATCATTATGTTTTTAAAATTCATGCCACTAAAATGATAATAAGTTTATTATTACTATATATTTTTCAAGGACAGATGAAAGAGAGAGTAGCCTTATAAAACATATTGGCCTTTAAACAGAGCAATCTTCTTTAATTGATTCCTACAAGTTTCCTTACATAAATTATTAAGTTTAGGTTCAAATTTAAATCGAATGTTAAAATAAACTTCTAATTTTCTAATTTAATTATAAATGTTTGTAATTATTAAAAGTAATACTTATATGAAAAATAAAGCAGCCATTATGTACTTCGTGTCCCCTTTTTTATTTCAACAGCAAAAAAAATTCAAAGGAAAATTGTTTAAGTTTATCGGTAGATTAGGATTTTGTACATTTTGAATTAAAATCCAACAAAAAGCAGGTAAGTGCAGCTTATTCCGGAGAACATATTATTTGAATATTTTTAATTATTTTACGATTATCATGGTAAAAATTCAGTTAATTTTGGAAGTTATTCAGTTTCGTGAACCAAACTATTTTTTTAAATCTTTTTATTGCTTCCTTAACAATCATTTTTCGATAGTCCTTGTAAGTAAAATGTACATCACTAGCTAACACACACAATGACTAATCAAAATTAGTCTCGCGTTTTCGGGCTGTCAGGTCGTCTATACGCCAGTATATTCTATGTCTTTGTATTACATACTAATATTTTTTTATAACTTTATAAATACATTAAGGATGTATGAGAGCCATAGTTACCTTAAGATATAATAGGTCACGTAAAAAAGAGGATCGGTCATGGAGTGGACACAAAAAGAAAATGTGAAAAAAAGTCGACAGTGTCGGTGCCGTAATCGCATAGATCTTGGCTTTTAAGCAGAAATTACTAAAAACTCGAAATTAGAACTAAACAGTGATAAAGTAAAAAAAATAATACGGGTATGTGATAGTGATAAGCGCCTTATTTACGGTCCAAACGCGAAACGACAATGAGTAGGCTTGACGTACGTCAATAATTACGTACATCAAGCCTACTCATTGTCGTTTTGAGTCGTACGTCGTGCAAGATATTGGCGGGACTTACAGCACGATGGAACGTGAATAAGGCGATTTAGTGCGCTTTGCTATCTTCAGCTTCATCACCACTTACCATCAGGTGGGAAAGTAGTCAAGTACTGGCTTAGAATAGTCGAAAAAATTAAAAAAATTCAAGTTTACCAGCGTTCATTATTTTTCTAGTAGTCAATTCGTGGCCCTGTCGCATTACTTAATTCAAGTATTACTTGCAATTGCAAAGAAAATCTCTTCGTGCGTGCTAATCTAACGGAATGAGTCACTAAACGTTGTTTATCCGTACATTTAATACATATGTTGCATTGTTATTTATGTCAAAAGCGGTTGTTTATTTTCAAGTACATTATATTATATTCTATGTAATAGCGATGGGCGATTGTTGCAAAAAAAACAATCGAATGAATCGAAAATTATACTACTGCGCATTCGATTGTCGATTTAGTAGTTCCTCACCATGATTATTCGAATAACAATCGACAAACTACTAATTGTACGAATATCGCACATCGGGGCGGTGCGTGCGGGACAGTGTTGAATGCGTCGATTGTTTTTAAGTATTATATAATACATATTTTAATTTGTTTACTTTAGTTGGTTAATGAATATTGACTTTCTTAGAGAAAGGTCACGCGCGGGTTATGAATAACCGGCTTGACGCGATGCCTAAAAATCATAATATGATTTAAATATTGAATTAACAAATTTGTAAATACGCTTAGCTTAATAAGAAAGACTTTTAATACTAGAGAGTCATGTACCTATTAAAGAATGAAGAAATGTTTATTGTATTTCATGCGTAAAATTTAAGTAATAAAATTAACATCAACAATTTAAAATAATAATTCAATACAAAAGTAAGTAATATTTTTAACTGTTAATTTTATCTGTTAAAAATTACAAATCACTTTTAACAAATTAATAAATTTAACCATTAACATCATGTCTTGAATGAATGTTCCTCATTCAATGGTTTGATTACAATACAAAACAGACAATTGAATAATCTATTCGTGAGAATCGAATAACTAATTAATAACTACAGTCGTAACGTAAGTAGTGGCGCAGTCTTAGCGCAGCGCATGCCCGCCGCACCATCTTTTGTAACTAGTTATTTAGTAGTACGTATCGTTATACGTACGAATAAATAAGTAGTTAGCGGTGCGCTGCGCTACAAATTAGTAGTTAAAGTTGACACGGTAACCGTATCAGTCATTGCCGCCCGCCACACGCCGTTAGTCGATAACAATCGACTAACATGGATTGTGATCGAATTTTATCGACTAAACTGAACAATCGACTAATTCGATTAGTTTTAGTAATAATCGCCCATCGCTACTATGTAACAGACAAATCTTTGCTTAGTAACAGATTCATTTTTCAATATTACCGTATTTTGCACAACACTACCGTACTTAACCATAGACATTTTCATCAGTGTCAATTTCTTTTTCTTGATCCCGGTTCTAATGTGAGTTGGTGTTGTTTTCGTTGTAAATATATCCAAAGAAATAGACCTGGAATTAGAAAGATTTTAATAACTCACGTATGATATAAAATCTCCTTTTGCTTATATGTGATTGCATGGCATATTTCTTGGTAAATTTGGGATTTGGAGTTAAAACTTTTGAATTAAAAGTTTGACATTCAACTATGTGATAGTGATATTTCAGTGAAATTTGAAACATTCCTGTTTACTGTTTTAAATTAATTAGGATTTTCCTTAGTGACGACCCTTCCCTTTTTTATTTCCAAAATAATTAAAATACTCGTGTAACCTATCTAAAAAGTCTGGTGCTATTATGTTGTTTTTGAGGTTGTTTGTCGTGTGTGCAGATTCTACATGGCTCCACCGAAGCCTAAGGAGGTGGCTAAAGCCCCCGCGGCTCCTGCAGGCGGAGTCACAAAAGCCAAAGTTGGAAGACCGAGGAATTATGATTTAGGCAATGGAGTAGTCCGTTTCTCCAAAACCAAAATGTTTCATAAGAAGGTGTGTATTCACTTCGTTATAGTTCTATAGTACTAGTTATTTTAAAATGTTGAGAAAATTTTGATACTAAAAGAAATAATTTATATTCCTAAGCTCGCTGTAACAATTCAATAACATTAAATGTAACATGCTTTCATATACATATTTCCAACATTTATTGTAGTTTGACCCCTTTATTTAACAGGCCAAGTACAAGTTCGTTGGTAAGAAGAACCCCAAGGCGGAAAAGCCCAAAAAGCCCACAGTTGTGGTAAAGCAAATTGGTGGTGAGAAGAATGGAGGTACCCGTACAGTACTTTTGCGCCGAAGGAAGTCTTTCTATCCAACTCAAGACAAGTGAGTATTATGAAATATTTATTATGGATTTCAGAATCTGTTAATGAAAACCAGAATATCATAGGAAAGAAAGTACCTACATGTTTAAGTATGGATGGACAACATAAAATAATTATAATATAAAGATAATACCATTATAATTATTTTTAATTAATAAATTACATTTTATAAATTATAAAATGAGGAAAGACAAATAACTTAAAAGAAGTAATTTTAACTAACACCTGCAATAACTTCTATTACTGACAACAATATTGGTTAACATAATGGATGATGAGTAATAACAAATTAAACAAAACATTAAGTTAAAGTGAAGCTAAGACTGCAAATTCAAATTTCAACCATTCACACTTAATTAAGAACTTGTTTCTCATCATACAGGGTGACAGTGATGTGAATAATGTGTGAGTGAGGTGGCACCTAATAGGGCACCATTTATGGCTATATTTATTGTCACTTAATATAACAATGATTGAAATAACATGGAGCTTGCCATTATTTCACATGTTCAATGCTACATGCAAGATTGCCTCTAGAAAATCTAGTTTGCAAGTATTATGGTGTTTCTTTATAAACTGTACTTTTCTCCTGTATCATGGGGGCAGTTTAGGTACATGAATTTCATAAGGACACACAACCAGACCCTGAACAATTATTTGTAGGCCATATAAATAGTTGTTCCATGCGGGATTCAAACCCGAGGCCCTTTGTGATGCAACTTATTGCTAAGTGATTGCACCACAGAGCTTTTGTGTTAGTAAAAGTTTTAAGCAAGAAAATACAAAGATAAGTACTCTATAATATTAAACAGAGTTCATCTCATTATTATTTTCAGAACCGCATGAATCAGGCTAACTTTCAGTTATTTATATTCGTGTTATTATATAAGTTTTCACAATTTTAATTAGTAAACAGCTGCTCTTAAATGCAATAAAGTTATTGCACAGATGTTTGATGATAATAATTGATAAAATGAGTCACTGATATATCACCATACTGTTCCATGTGACTTCGCCTGTGTCATTTATTACGATTGGATTTCATGTGTTTTAATTTTTTTTGCGTGGTACCCTATTTCTTTTCTAAAATAAAAATAGCCTAAGTTGCTCCTTATAACATCATCTGTCTGCCAGTGAAAGTACCATCGTAATAGGTCCAAACATTTCGGAGATTAGCCAGAACAAACGAACAGATAAAATTTTTAAAAATTGTGTTTTTGTTATAAGTACCATATATAGTTTCATATGCATTTAGTAAAAAGCTGTTATTTAAACATTACAAAACAGATGCTTCAATTTTATTTATTTGTATAAATAAAATAATGTATATGAAAATACTTGATGAAATATGATTCTAGGAATAAACTATTTTTAATTAGTAAAGCCTTTTAGTGGTGGCATAAGAGAATACACTAACTACCCTATATCATGCCAATCCCGTGGGTGTTGTAAGAGTCAACAGAAGAAAATGAAACAGGAGATGGGTAGCAGCACCTTTGTGATAACAACTAAAGTTAATAAAAAACTGCCATAGCTAACATGCCTGTCAAACATAACAACTATGGCAAATATATCTTCTATGAGGCAAATCTATGGGAGGCCTATTTTCAGCAGTGAACTTTTGATAGGCTGAAATGAATGTAAGTTAGCGATAACCATTATACAAGGGATTGAATTCAAGTTTACAGAATAGTGTATGTTTTTGGTTCACGGTAAATATGGTGGGGGATTTCCGTTAAAGTTATTGCATCTATAATCGATACAATTGTGCCTCATCTAGCTATTATTTTTAATAATAGTATAGAATCTGGTGTGTTTCCTGATTTAATGAAGCATAGTAAAGTAATACCTTTATTTAAATCTGGTAGTACATTAGACCCCACCAATTTTAGACCTATTTCTGTACTACCAACACTTAGTAAGATTTTGGAAAAAATTATTCTTGATCAAATGTTAAATTTCTTTAATATAAATAATTTACCTCATAAAATCAATTTGGTTTCACAAGGGGTCGCTCGACAACTGATGCCGGTGTTGAGCTGATTAAATATATCTTTAATGCATGGGAGAATTCACAGGATGCTTTGGGTATATTCTGTGACCTATAAGTGATGCTCTTAAATTAATTATTTCATATTTAAGTAACAGAACTCAAAAAGTTGTCATTAACAGTATGAGCTCTTCAGGGTCGATGGTACAAATGGGCGTGCCTCAAGGTTCAATTCTCGGCCCCTTTCTCTTTCTTGTATATATTAATGACTTACCTTACATAGTAGGGGATAACCATAATATAGTATTATTTGCTGATGACACTTCTTTAATTTTCAAATTAAGACGACAATTAATAAAATATGACGGAGTAAATAATGCTATATCTAAATTAGTAAATTGGTTCAATGTTAATAATTTGCATTTAAATGGCACTAAAACGAAATGTATAAAATTCATGACTCCAAATGTCAAACAATTAAATACTAATGTGATTTTAAATGGGGAGGAACGTAATCTTGTAGATACCACCATTTTTTTTGGATCACACTAGACGCGAAGCTTCAATGGAGCCCCCATATATCAAAACTAGCAAGTAGACTTAGTTCTGCAGCATATGCTGTAAAAAAGATTAGAAATCTTACCAGTGTTGAAACAGCTAGACTAGTTTACTTTAGCTATTTCCATAGCATAGTGTCGTATGGTATTTTGCTATGGGGACACGCAGCTGACACTGAAATTATATTTGTTTTACAGAAGAGGGCCATAAGAGCAATTTATGATTTAAAGCCTAAAGAGTCGCTGCAACAAAAATTTAAGGAAATTAATATATTAACTTTGGCTTCTCAATACATTTATGAAAATGTAATGTATGTACACAAAAATAAAAGTAGTTTTACAAAAATAAGTGATATTCTGTAAATACTAGGAACAGACACAAGCTAATAGTACCAGTTATTCGACTCCATCAAGTCAGTAATTCATTCTTGGGGTGATGTATACGCTTTTAGAACAAAATCCCAGAAAATATGCAAAATTTGACCTGCTCAAAGTTCAAAAACTTTATTAAACAAAGTTTGTATAAAAAGGGTTATTATAATATTAAGGAATTTATGGATGATAATAACCCCTGGGAATGAGGTGATTGCTATCAAGCTATTTCTAATTTGTTTTGTGTTGTTAATTGTGTAACATACATGATTGTAAGCTATTTGAAAAAAAAGTTCCGCTGGGTTTCTTGCTGGTTCTTCCCAGGACAGAGGTTTTTTTTCGAACCAATGGTAATTAAACAAAAGAGTGACTTTCAATAAGTATTATTTATAATCTATATTGAATATAAAAGTTTCTGTTTCTGTTTATGACTTACCAAATATGTCTAATCCCGCAGTTGTAATAATTAAAAAAAAAATTAAGTAATATTGGATGAAAGTTTTTATTATTGTCTGGAAAAAATCACTTTTAGCTATAAGACTGCCCTGCTTGTATAGCATTTCTTTTTGCTCCTTTTTGGGGTTCCATACCCAAAGAGTAACCAACGGGACCCTATTACTTAGCCTCCTCTCTCCGTCTGTCTGTCTATCAGCGGGCTGTATCTCATGATCCATAATAGGTAGACAGTTGAAATTTTCACAGAATGTGTATTTCTGTTGCCACTATAACAATAAATAATAAAAATAAATTAAAAATTAAAGGTGGCTCCCCTACTAAAAATGTGTTTTACGATGGTACAGAACCATTCATGCGCGAGTCCGACTTGCACTTGGCCAGCTTATTTTTTGTTCATATATAATTTTATTTTTGTAGTACGAAAAAGTTTTATAGATAACATCTACCATCTATCTAATTGACAAAAAATATGATGTATTCTTATATTCATAATTTGGTTACATCGTTTTGATCAAACTTAAACATAAGTTATTTTATACGTGGTAGAGCCATTCTGCAGCTATATTAGTAGTAAAGTTGTAGCACAAATGGATTGACTCGACCGGGGAAGGACCACGCTCTCACAGAATACCAGCGTAAAATTGCAGCTTAACACTGCTGTGTTTCATATGGTGAGTGTACAGAACCGGAGACCCTTTTTACTGGAAAAGAGGCATTCTATCTTAGTCCTCACGGGTGATAACGCATCTGCATTTTGATTCTTTATTGAGGATAGATGTAGATGTCTGTGGGTCACAGCAACCACTTACCATCAGGTGGACTGTGTGCTCATTTGTCACCCTATCCTATAAAAAAAATAAAGATCATTTTGACTTTTGTATTTATTAGCATTCTTATGTTTTTGATAATAAACAATTCATTATTATAATAACATCCAGCGCATTAATACTCTAACACCTCATCATCTAATATAGCCAAATATAAAATACTATCTGGTGCTAAATATGCAAATATACATGCTTTTGTAACATAATGTGTTATTTTTTACAGGATGGTCACCCGTTCTCACCACAAGACTTTCAGCAAACATGTGCGTAGAACTAGGCCCAACTTGACAGTTGGCACTGTGTGCATTCTACTTGCGGGCAGGCACGCAGGCAAGCGTGTTGTGCTTGTTGGAGTGCTGCCAAGTGGTCTGCTGCTCGTAACAGGACCTTTTGCTGTAAGTTGATACTAAAAACTAGATTTCCAGGATGTTTTGTTGTTACAATACAGATGAGTAAGAAGAGATGTTGCATCTCTTTGCGTATTTTATCGCATTTACCACGGGAAGTGCTCTGAGGAATTGTTCGGACTAATTCCAGCCGCACAATTTCACCATCGCACATCGCGACAAAACTCGCGATACCATCCATACCATCTGGATGACTGGCGGTCCACCACTGTGCGATTTAAAAGAAGTTTTCTTCCTCGCACAACTTCCTTGTGGAATCGACTACCACCAGTGATTTTTCTGGACCGATATGACTTAGGGACCTTCAAGAAAAGAGCACACTCCTTTTTAAAAGGCCGGCAACGTATCTGCAATTCCCTTGGAGTTGCAGTTGTTCATGGGCGGGCAAAAATTCATATGTCCTAGAAACAGAAGGACACTATAGGATATGATAAAGAGATGCCCATCATTTGTAAAATTGACATTAGGAATGCAGGGAGTTCTTATACCAAATACAAAAACTACTAATCACATGTTTAACAAGAGAGAAAGACTGATTTTATGTTAGAAAATTACTTTGTCCAAAGGTTGATCATTACATTGGACACAGTCTTGGAATCTGACTTCAGCATACTGAGCAACTCACTGAACTTTTTCATTATGTTGATCAGTATACTGAAGTCAGGACTGTTTCAGGTAAACCATTAACTCCACAAACAATATTTTCCTTTGGTGCTCTCACTGGATTTGTTTTCTAAACTTTACTCTTGTAGTATCCCACACAAAAATATCCATGGGGACTGGAGAACTTGGTGCCTAGGGAATATCACCGACATGGCTTATCAATTTGTTGGGGAAGAAATCGCGTAGAAGCGTTATGGTCTTACCTAATTCATGGTGCCATCTTGCTTAAACCTGAATTAGAGCTTATGCAAACTGAAGGCAGGATGTGCGCTCAATGTTAGTAGAAAATAATAGTTGAGCATCAATAAGGAACACAGTCCACAGTAATTGCATGCCCTTAAAAATTTTCGAAAAAAGAGGGTCTGTTTATACCTCTGCTCGGTAATATACACCAAATTGAGACTTTGGGACTGTGAAATTGCTTTTGGTGTTTTGAACGTGGATTGCAACCTTACCAACCAATAATGGCAATTCTGCTTATTTACATCCATTTAAATGAAAGTGGGCTTCATCACTCCAAATCGTTTGAAATCTCGATAATCATAGTCTTGCAGATGTTTCTATGCAAATAGTGATCAAATGGTTATAAGTGATCGCACAGTTTGAATCTCAAAGGGGTGAATATGTACATCCCTTTTTAATATTTCGTGCTTAATTATTTTTAGTAGCCCTGTCGCGGGTTGTTTGCCGCCAAACTTGTTGCCCAGAACCACTGCATTCTCAATCGAATCAAATTTTTACTTGGAGCATCATGTAAAGTGCCAGATATTGTATTGTGAAAAATGAACATACCTGCAAAAAAGAAATCGAATTATATTCAATTTCCCACCCTAAGTTTTTACTTTTATAATATTGGCAAATAAAATCCTGATTCTGCTACAAGACATACTGTATTTATTATTTAATTTTTTAATATTTAATTACAGTTCAATTCGTGTCCACTACGCCGCATTTCCCAGCGCTATGTTATCGGCACGTCGACCAAGGTGGACCTTGGTGACTTCAAGCTGCCTAAGCACTTGAATGATGACTACTTCAAGAAGAACAAGAAAAGTACCAAGCGCAGCGTAAAACGCAAACAGGGCGAGGACATTTTTGCCAGCAAAAAAGAGGTACAAATTAATATATTAGGCCCTGTATCAAATATTGTGGTTATAAATAATTAATGTGCAAA
Organism: Parnassius orleans; assembly: GCA_029286625.1. Taxonomy (NCBI): domain Eukaryota; kingdom Metazoa; phylum Arthropoda; class Insecta; order Lepidoptera; family Papilionidae; genus Parnassius; species Parnassius orleans. The sequence continues at coordinate 7,780,542 of JAGSMP010000006.1, read as the reverse complement.
GGTAGCAATAGTTTATTCCATCATATATTATACAGGCTGGGCCAGAATAAAGTTCAATTTTGAAACATATATAGAAAAAGACTGATAAAGAGAGTTTATTCCATGTAACTTAATCTAAAATTAATGTTATTTACTGTTCCCCGTCTCGACGCAAGCACTCTTCTAAGCGGAACTTAGATTTACAAAAACGCGCCGCCACGTTGCTGTCTATATAGCCGCCATTTCCGCTCAAAAGTTCGCTTTTAAGGCAGTAATTGTCCTCGTTTTATTGGATCCCTATTCTTGAAGAGTCCCCACAAAAAGACATCCGGTGAAGACAAGTCTGGGCTTTGTGGTGGCCACTCTATGTTACCTCTCTTTGAGATGACTTTATTGGGGAACAGCTCCTGTGCGACCTGCATGCTGGCATTAGACGTGTGGCAGGTCTCCCCTTCCTGCTGGAACCTGGTCAAGGAGTTGTACTCTTGCAGCAGCCCAACAAGGATTGGCCTTAAAAACTCTTGAAGTATTTCCACATAACAGTCTGTATTAACTGCTATTGCGTAGCCTCGAGAATATTCGAAGAAATAAGGCCCAAAGAGCCCTTTGGCTGAAATGGCAGTCCAAACCGACACTTTCTGGCAGTGGAGTGGCTTTTGATGCTTGCGCGAAGGCTGTTCAGCACTCCAAAAATGGCAATTCTGCTTGTTGACAAATCCGTTTAGGTGAAAGTGTGCTTTGAGAAAAGGATGTTCCCAAAGTTGGAAAATCGCTCTAACATCAATGTGGAAAAGGACGCCCTTTTTGTACGGTCATCATGGGTAAGTTCTTGTACCAACTGGATCTTATAAGGATGAAGGTTCAAATCCCCAAAGTCGCTGAACGTCGCCGCGTAGAGAGATCCGCATTTTATTGAACAGATCGATTAACCTCCCGAATCGCTTGCTCCGTGCGTGAAGTACGATAGTGAACTTGACATTCTCATTGGTAGCGTCGAACCAGTTTCTTGGTACCTCTTCAGCCATTGTTTAAGTAACTGAGTGCTAGGACACTGCCGGATACTTCGTAAATTGAATTTATCTCTGAACATACGCCGCACAATAATGTAAGAATGGACGGCTCCGTGGCGCAGTGGCTTAGCAGTGAGTTGTTGCGCTGGGGCCGCGGGTTCGAATCCCGCACGGAACAAGTATTTATATGGCCTACAAATAATTGTTCCGGGTCTCGATGTTTGTCCTCGTGCAATTTATGTTTGTAAACTGCCTCCACGATACAGGAGAAAATCCTAGTGCGGGGGTAACGTTTTATAAAAAAAAAAACTCGAACAGCGAACGCGCGATGCTCTCCCGTGAACTGACTCATAGCGACTAAAATTGCGAGAGACGCGTGACCCGATCACACCCCGTGGCCAACGATCTATTTGCCAAGGAAAAGTGAACTTTATTCTGGCCCACCTGTATATAGTTTTTTTTTAAATAAAACATATGAACTTAACACCTGTAGCCAACTTAAACAAAGAAGGCTACAGATGCGTTACCACTTCTGAGGACTAAGGTGGATTCCTCAGAGCCTAACTATACTGGTACCCTTCAGACTGGAACACAGTAGTTCAAGCACTGCTATTTGGCGGCAGTAATAGTTAAGAAACTTGTACCAAACCAGACAAACTCCTTGGTGTGTAGATATAAGCTCTATGTATTCCTAATCATATGATGGCCTTGTAGTGGCGTCGTCAGAAAATCCCCTACCCCATATCATTATTTGGGTGTCAGAGGGTCATAAAACAGGAGATGGGCAGCAGCATCTTCCTAATAACAACTTGAAATAATAAAAAACTGGTTGACAATTTGCCTGCCAAGCGTGGTAATTATGGCAACTATCCCTCCTTTGGGGGAGGGCCAATGTTCAAGTGTAATTAATAGGCTATTATGAATAAATGATGATTAATGAATCATGTGGTTTACCTTTTTACCTCACTGTCCCAGAAAGAGGAATTTTGTTTTCGGGTGTATGCATGTTTACATCCAATCTGTAAAAATAATCATCAAAAACCTGTCCAACATTTTTAATGGATCTTTCTAATATGCATAATGTAATATTATAAATGCATGTCCTTTCTGTTATTTTTGAATAGTACAAGGTTCATAATATGATAGATAGAAAATTCTTTATTGCACTCATAAAACAATTAAGTACAAATGCGGATTTAATACCGAAAAGGCATTTTCAACAAGCTAAACTTTGGTAGCGTGGCGAGAGCTATGGGTAGAATTGCAACCGGAAAAAAATATAAAATAAAAATAATATATATTAATAACTTGTCTCTTTCAGAAATACGTTCCATCCGAGCAGCGCAAAACTGACCAGAAGACAGTCGACGAGGCGGTGATCAAGGCTATCGGTCAGCGCGACGACAAGAAGGTGCTTCGCGGCTACCTCAAGTCGACGTTCGGCCTCCGCTCCAGCCAATTCCCGCACAGAATGCGCTTCTAGTTTTAAGCATCAATAAAATCTTGACAAAATGTGTTCTATTTTATTTCATACATGTTTTCATCATTATCATCGTCATTACATCAACTAAGTATGAGATAGATTGTCTCATAGGGTGAATACGTGCTATAGTTGCCACGCTTAGCAGGCAGGTTGGCAACCGCAATTTTTTATTATCTGCTGCTATTTCCTATTCGCATCTAAATTTAATCAGTACTAACAATTCAGGCATAGAAATAATCTGTGTAAAGCTTACTAACTGTAAATATGTAGAAAATATCCTATCTGTTTACTGTCCATCGTCTGTGCACCTTACCTGCAGACTGGGATTAATTATTTTCGTATTTTAGAACGAAAACAATTTGCAGGTGACTTTAATGGACACCACTCTGATTGGTCGACGCGAACTGATACGCGAGGCATACAAATCAGGGATGCAGCTATGGAAAAAGGTTTTGTGGCGCTTACCAATAGTACGGCCACCAGGCTAAAAATGTTCAATGGTATTGTACAAATTTCTTCACCTGATGTATCTTTTGTTTCTATGGACGTAGGGATCGAATTTGATTGGTCAATGAGTAACGAAACTTTAGGTAGTGATCATTTAGTACTTAAAATGTCTAGATATTCCTAATAACTTTTACAAGGTAAAGAAATGGGACATTAAAAAAGCCAAGTGGATTAGTTATAAGAAAGAACTTTCCGAAAGCTTTTCTAACATGGAAGATAGATTTTGAAACGACTCAAGAAATGTATAATTTATTTCTTAGTCAAATTAACAAATCAGCTGATAATCATTTATCCCTTTTTATAATGTTTGTTATAAGCCTAAAAAATATTGGTCCCGGAATTATCTAGTCAGCACAACGCAGTTTAGTAAATTTTCGTCGAAACCCCACTCCAGAAAATCTTAAACTGGAGGAGAAAATTCGGGAATCTCTTAGATTAATAAAACAGGCAAAATCATTATATTGGCAGCAATTTTGTGACAGCATAAATGGCACTATTTCAGTTACTGACATGTGGTGCCGCTTAAAGTGGGTCAAAGAATATATAAACAAAAAAACATGTACTTCAAATAGAAAAACAAAAACAATTATTACATTCCCTAACTCCGTATTACGTTGTAAATGAAAAGCCTCTGTTTTTGTCCAAAAATCTTTTATTGGAATCTAATTTTTCTATTCATGAGCTAGATAGTTGTTTAAAAAAGATAAACACGTCGCCAGGTGAAGATAGGGTAACTTATTCCATGATTTATCATTTACCCGATAACGTTAAATTATTTTTGCTTAAAATATATAATAAAATTTTTGATCATGGATAATATGTTCCTTGGCAATGGCGTAATATTCAAATCCTTCCTATACCTAAAGTTGTAACAATAATGATTTGGATGTAAACATTGAGTTCTATGTACTACGTACTAGAGAAGCTATTCCAAACAAAAAATGTGCACTACTCTGTTTTCGCGCATGCGCGGGAGATAATAAATTTTAGTCTATGATTGTAGATAGCGTAGCGTAATTTATTTTTTCTATTGTAATATTATTACCTATTTATTCACTTGAACAACAAATAATTTTACTTATTTGACTACTGAATTATTAATTACGTTCAGGTTTAAACTTTAATTTGAAATCTCTTATTATTAGCGCAGCTCCACACTCTATGAATGTTGAAGCCACACTAAATGACACTAAAGGTGTACGGATTGCAGTACAGTTCATTTGAACATAATGAATGTTCGGAATGCCAAATCTAGTACGTAGTACATATATATCGATGGATGTAAAGCTCGGACCTATTTCATTGTTATCGTGTCTGTGTAAAATATTTCTTGTAATATTAGCCAGATTTGGAATGGTATTGCAAAAGAGAAAAAATTCTCTCGCCTTTTACGGTAGGACATTCAAATTGGATTCTCGAATAATATCCCCACATTGGCCTGTTTAAATACAGTTTAAGGTCAATTTCTTGGTCCAACAACATAACCACCAAACTTATTGAACTGAAATTTCTCTGTGAAAAAAATTATTGGGTTAAGAAAAAAAAACGCTACTTGTCACAGTGTGTAATGACTAAGTGAAGTTGTTACTAATTCTTCGTCGATTCTAAAGACATTTGAATTGGATATTTGGGTAACAGGCATAGACGTTAAAAATGTTATTAAATTAAGCCTAAAAAGCGTAAATTCGTGTAAAAATAGTTATGAACCTAATTTGTTAATTAATAGTGTTATTTCTGAACTTAACATAGGGTATTTGGCGTTGCATAAAATATACACTGACGGCTCTTAAAATAAAAATGGCGTAGAAGCTGGTGTCTTTGATCAATATTTAGGATACAGGGGTAAATTTAAGCTAAATGTTGATGTGTCAATAATGACGTTGGAGCTCATTGCAATTTTTCAAACTTTGATGTATACACATAAAAACAAAATTAATAAAATAGTTATTTTTTGCGATAGCAAAAGTGCTTTACAGCATTAGCTCGGTGTGCCGGTAGCTTATGATATTCTGAAATTTGTTAATATTTATAATAAACGGACTATTCCGTTAATATTGCAATGGGTCCCGGGTCATTCATATAGGCCTTAAGGGCAACGGAGAGGCTGATCGCTTATCTAAGCTAACTGCAGTAGAGGGTGACATCATTAATTTTATACCAGAACCGACTGAATGTGTCTCAAAATTTAAAAGTGTATGTTACCAAAATTGGAAAAGCTATTTTGAAGAGAAATCTAAAACGAAAGGCATCTGGTATAGAACTATACAAAGCGAGTATTATCGTGTACCTTGGTTTAATGATTGTGATCGCAGCAGAAATTTTGTTAAGTTAGCCCTAAGGCTTCGTTCTGGTCATATTCCATCAGCAAAGTTCGCTTTCTTAATGGGAAAAAATATTCACCGAATTGTGATGTATACAACAAAATTTAAGATGTTTACCATTTGTTGATGGAGTGTGTCAAGAACGAAAAAGATAGACAGGCTGTGCTGAAAGAATTTAACGCAAATGTTTTGAGAAGAAAAAAAAAAACATACGATTACTATGCAAGCACTGGCTTAAGATACCTGTCATACTTAGGCGATCTTAACACAAGTCCCCCCTTAGATTGCCTCATAAGGCTGCTGCCCATCCTGGTTTGTTTTACTATGTCGCCTTTTACGACACCCACGGGACGAGGGTATATCGTCAATATATCATGCCAGGCAGAACTAGAAGAATATGTAGCTTAAAGAAAAAATCTATTTGATTTTGCGGCTTAGCTTTTTATTGCTTCATGTGTGTGTAATAAGAGCAAAACAGTCAATCAAATCCAATCGACAACTGTTGCTCGAAGTCGGAATCGCTATGCATTCTTTGTTTATTGATTTGATTTTATAACACATCCGAAATTTTGAGGTTTTATATCCTTCCATGTCTTATATTAATATAAAAATACAGCGTCAGATATTTTTTAATTCGTATGTATTCATTTAGGTATAACATCGGGTAGGATCATTATTTATACTTTGCAGCCGCCGGACGCGCACGTGCCGAAACTGTGTTGCGGGAACGGGGTGCATACTTTTCGCGCCATTCTGCTTCTAAGCGCGCGTAAACTCCCCCTACAACGTACAACAATAACAGGGAAAAAAAATATTAGCAGCCAGCTATAAAAACGTAGCAGTTTTTAGAGATATCCTTTTTACTGGAAATGAGGCATTCCATCGTAGTGCTCAGGGGTGACAATGCATCTTCATTTTGATACTTGATCGAGGTTAAATTTAGATATCTATAAGCCACAGTATCCACTTAACATCAGGTGGACTGTGTGCTCGTTTGTCAACTCAATTCTATTAAAAAAAAATCCATGCAGAGCAAAGGATTAGAATTCCATATCTGTCAAACAACTACACAAAATTATGGTAGAAAGGTCTCTTCAAGGGCCCGTAGAAAGGGTTCCACTCCGCCTCCGCTTGGCAGGTATAGCTTGCTTGCACATTACCGAAATTTTTCGTCTGGTGTAAACAAGATGGTATGCCGCCATATATCGGAAGCCAGATTTTTTGTTGTATCCCAAAGTCGCCTCTTTCGACAGCCAGGGACGAAATGAGGTGATGGATTCTCTTACGGCGATACCACAGAGTCCAATGCCACCACACGACATGAATCTCACTAATTTGAATTAAAAAAATATAAGTTTTATGATTTTACAAAGGCACATGGGGCACGAGCGCCAGCAATTCTTCTGGTCCTACGAGCCGGATGGCCGTTTTTACCGAAATCAAGCCGTTCCATCTCAATCATCAGTAGTAACAACAAATTATACTCAGGTTATCTCTTGCTTAGATTTAATTGCGACTTTAAGTACTGATTTACCACGTGCTCGACGGTGAAGGAAAACGTGAGGAAACTTGCATGTCTGAGAAATAAGAAAGAAAAAAATATATTTCAAAGACATGTGAAGTTCGCCAACACGCATTGGGGCAGCGCGGCGAAAATTTCCTTGCCCTAAAACCCTCTCAGAAATTAGAGGAGGCCTGTGCCTATATAGGCTGTAACTTTAATTGTTTTACTCACCAGGTGTAGGCTTTACACGAACTTGAGGCGCGTGGCGACGCGCGAGAGCCGCTCGCATCTGAGCGGCAGCGCGCTCTTCAAAGCGACGCTGCCCGTCCTGGTTGCTTCGCGCTGACAGAGACGCTATCCACTGACGACCGACAACTCGGCTCCTCCTTTATTGCCGTGAATACGTCTTTAAATATGTTTCCATAGTGGGAGGCAAAAAGAAAACCGATGATAACAAATACGGGGATACAGTTTCGTCTTGCAGCTACATATCTATCATCTATATCCAATGTTTAATTACACCACTCCATAATTAAAGGATCAAAGAATTCGTTACGTTGAGTGAGGACTGTAACACATCGCGCGCGGCGGAGGTGGGAGCGCCGCCATTTTGTGGTCGTTTCGTTACGTACACAAATTCACCTAAAACACACGAGTGTTTGTCAATGAGATTTAAAGTTTATTTTAGATAAGTATTATAACTTTATAACATATTTGCCTAAAGACAGTAAAGCTGTCGTAAATGAAAATACAACTGCGTGGTATAAGTGCCGTGCCACCTCCGCCCAGTCGGCGTGTGCGCCCGTTTGTTCTGAATTACCGGTCCAGTGATATACATTAATCGCCTTTGATTAATGGAGTTATTATTTTACTTGCCCTAAAACCCTCTCAGTAATGAGAGAAGGCCTGTGCCCAGCTGTGGGACGTATACAGGGTGTTTGTGAAACGCTCCCGAAAACGAAGACAGACGATAGTACTAACGATACCTTTGATGATGTGTCAGAAAGAAAATCGATCCCGAGGAAAAAAAATCATCTTTTCACAACGTTTTATTAGCTTTATTCACGCTCCATCATGTTAGTACAGATAAATGAAACGATAATTTCATTAAAAAAAATAATGAAAATACTTAAACATAAAACCAGCAGTGGAATTTAAATCAGCTGACTAGGGTTCAATATACGCGCGGAGCCGAACTCGCGCGGCCCGCAGCTAGCGATCGTACCACCAATACCTAATAATTTACAACATTTGTCTAAATACCTAACTTATCTACTTAACCTATTACTTTGCCACTGTGCTTGTCTCCACCTAACCACTTTAATTCGAATTCAAAGGTTAAATAAACCAAATACCTGGTTCGATTCCCCGCTAATGAAAAAATTACTTAAATGAAATGTTAACAACGATAAAGTCATGCTTTTTTATCCATCGTGTAGGTATGTTTACTATTCTGATGTATTCGGTTATGTACCTATGCAGATCAGTACAGTACTAAGTTATTTAAAAAAAAATAGGTATGAAACAGCATACCGATCTAAATCCTCCGTGGCCGTATGAGATTCTACTAGGCACATTAACATGTTGCCGTAATCACGAGCACTATAAACGTACGTACGCGTTAGGCATTATTAAAACAAAACAAGAAACACTAAAAGTAACAACAAGAATGATAACAACAAGAATTTAATAAACAAAACGATTGAACTGTCGCTCACGCGCACGTGATAGTCAACACGGAACTATCTCAAGAACTAAAATCTAAAATGAATAATCAATCCCGCCAAAACAAATGCCTCGTGCGTCGTAACGTCCTTGCGGTAAGCACTTTGATCATTTCACAGATCATTAAACCGTTACGACATTATTTTATTTATAACGTTTATTTTATTTATAAGTTTAGTTATCCCTACGACTAGTCTTCATATGGAATTTAGAAGTTATGGTTGTCATTTTTTTATACAATTACACAATCAATTGTACCCTGACGCAACAAGCAGTTCTTTACTACAAAATGATATTGAAATTAATAAACGTACCTAATTGGGTCTTTGATTTTGTACAAGAAAATAGAAATGAAAAGGTATTAAATAATTTAATAGTTAAAATCAATTGCAATTATGATCGACTGGTAATTAATCTATCAGAATTAATCTAAAAAATAATTCTTTTACTTTATTTTAATTGACTTTCCGTATTTAATCCGACCAATACTTTGAATTTAAAAAGAGGTACGTCAAAACTATTAAAAATTAATTGCAAGTTTTATAGTGATTGCAGCCTCTAATTCTTATGTCGCCGGCAAACAAATCTTAGTAGGTAAATTTCGGTGCAACATGGTCATGTGTAAATTCCACAGCGCGAGGCAAAACGAGTTTGCCGGGCGGCGCTAGCGCGTGTGTGAAAGGGAAGGGTAGAGTGAGTAGTAATAGGTAATGCATTGTTTCGTACCGAGCTAGATAAGAGTTTGGCGTCCGCAAGAATATTGAACCTATTGTCAGCTGATTTTATTTTAAGTTTTACTGCTGGTTTTATGTTTAAGTATTTTCATGATTTTTTTATGAAATTATAGTTTCATTTAGCTGTACTAACATGATGGAGCGTGAATAAAGCTGATAAAACGTTGTGAAAAGATGATTTTTTTTCCTCGGGATCGATTTTCTTTCTGACACATCATCAAAGGTATCGTTAGTACTATCGTCTGTCTTCGTTTTCGGGAGCGGTTCACAAACACCCGGTATAGGCTGTAACTTTAACTTACTTAGTTCTTAATGGCGGCGGTGGCGCCACTCTCTGCACTCGGCGGCGCGGTGCGGAGTCTTCATCACTTCGCGTGCTGTCACTGCTGTCAGAGCTCTGTTCACTATCGCCTTCGCTGTCTCGCTCTGGCTCGGCCGTAGCGTCTCCACACCCTGACGCGCCTTGCTTCGTACGACAAGAAAGCTTTGAGACAGGATATATCCTTTTTCAAAGTTTACTTCACAAACCCAGTATTTTTCATATTAAAATACTCCGAAAAGGCTAATTTGTCCGTGGAATAATATTTTCTTTATGAATCGCAGCTTTACTCGTAGTTTATTTTCAATTAATAATTTTAATAAATATTTTTGTAAATAACTAGTTTTTTAAAACTAGTTTTTATTTTTAAATTAAGTGACTAAAGCCAACAGTACAATAGAGGCAATAGTATCTAAACTTGGACATTGCAACCAACTGGTCAATTACAGAATCTAGAAATTACTCTAATAACAAAATTTTATCAAAACTGATAGAAGTTTCGTACACCACGGCCAACATCTGACCATAAACAATGAAAATTATTACAGTCCATGTGTGCGTTATGTTACACAAAAACATTAAACTTGTTCTAGGGCAGGCGGATAAATTTCGTATCTATAAAATACACAATACATTGCACACACCACCGTGTAGTAGTGGTGTAAATCCATTACACCATATCGTCCCGTGGATGTCGTAAGAAGCGACAGAGCGAAACCAGATAATGACCATCCGCATCTTCCTAATAGCAAGTAGAAAATAAAAAACTTGGCATGGCAACTATGACAAAAATCTCCCATATGAAGCAATCTATGGGAAGGCCTACGTTCAGCAGTGGACTTTGATAGACTGTAATGAATGAATACTACTAAGATTTTTTTCCACTGACGCTTTAGGTATATAAGTTTTAGGCTGAATACGTCCTACTGTGCACACATGGAACAGAACATCTCTCGTTTCTGATAGGGCTATGGACTGGTGCGTGTTCGTGGAGTTCATAATATGTCCTCTCAATATTTTATTCTTCAGTTATACAGGTTTCTTCACTATGTTTTCCTTCGCCGCCAAGCATATTGTAAAACCGCACTTAAAATTGCAATCAACAATTTCATTAGTACTGGCGAGGATCGAACTCAGGTTGCTGGCGTATTGTAAATCTTATGGTGAGCATTACCTCTTAGCCTTTGAGCTACCACTACACTTTAGGTACTTACGTGAATTTATTCATTATAATCTGTGAGAATTTAGTCATTATAATAATAGGCTGTAACAACGGTAACGGTAATATGTGAGAACTGTCTGTATTAGTAAAGATCATAAAAATATCATCAGAGGTTATTAACTCCTAGTTCCAAGTTGACTATTATTTTGTTCACCAATTTTTTCCGGCTACTTATAATAAATATTTGTAATAACTAATCTATGTCAAGTCTAAAACTATCTAAAATACATCAATCTATTATTATAATAAATCCTATAGGTACCACTACCAACATTAAGTGTATATTAATTACTATTAATAAGTTGCTACTTTCTAATAATGGTATAACCTTAAAGTATAAATAAGCAAGCTAGCTTATGTATACTCTAAGTCTAATGGTACAACGCTATGGTGTGGTTTTTGAAAACATTGATTGATAAATAAAGCTATTCTTATGAAACTAATTTTATTCTCATACATATTGTTGTAATGAAATTTGTAAACAACGATACGGAATAGATAGAGCTTAGAATATTTAGAGTGCGTTTTTTGTCTATGGTTTTATGGTAAATTCCACTGACAATGTAAATATTATGTATGTGGTAATTTCTATGATATACTACACTATCCATTAATTATGGTATGCCAAAATCTATGTACTACCTATAAAGCTACAGTCATTTTAAATTATGATATCTGTGTACTAAGCCCATTATAACGTAACGTAAACTCTATTCCTAATGCCGAGAAACATATTCATTATGCCTTATTTTAAAGAATAGAACTTCCAATCTTAGACGACAATTTCGCTATACTTACCTTGTTCTTTGGGCTACCCTCGTTTACTGGAACATTTTTTGTTTGCTTCAATTCACGACGCTCTGGCGAGGGACACGTTCCAGTCGAACAGGTACCGGAGACCTGCGCTGGTTGAAGAATTCCGGGAGCGGGCGAACCGGGACGAGCACTTGCTACATGGGCGCCAAATTGGTTTCCATAGTGATACAAAAAGGGCGGAGGTGACAAAAATGTTTATCACCCTATTTCACGATGACGCCTCCTAGCTTATTTCAACTAAGGTGACAGATACCGAATAGGAATATTACTATAATACAAGATAATTATAGTGATATTGTCTTTAGCCTTATTTGTTTTATTATTTTATTTTATCTATTTCGTTTCTTGTTCGTTGTGTTCTTGTCCTAATGTAAGGTTCTAAGTTACTACATATGGTTATATAGAGCTACCTGTACCCATCATATTTTGTAGGAATGGCGAAAAGGCTCTTAAGCTTGAGGTTTACGGCAATTGTCTAGCAACAGGTTGTTTATAAGATCATTAATTCACTTTCCACCTTCGGACAACTAGACGCTGTATGTCTCCCCCCTTTTTCTCCACATTCTACGCATTCGAACAAAACGGTTTGGTTTGCTTCGTCTTTCCTTATGCTTAATTGCAGCAAAGGACTGGAATAATTCACCAGCGTCTAACTTTCCAATTACAATGTGGATGTCTTCAAGGCAAAAGTACCTAAATAGGTAGACTTTATTGCGTTAGGATAGTGTGATTTACCATCTAAGTCTTCATTACCCGGTGGGATTAGAGTACGCTAGCTCTAACACTAGCTTAACGAGAAAAAATAAATTAATAATGTTACTGGCCACTTGTAAGGCTTATTTTAAATTCAGTTAACTCTTCCAAATAAATTGCAGACAACTTTCATCATTGCCGCCCAACACGAATCAATTGATGAATATAAGCTAGTTTCAAAGCACGGTCATGGAATGGTCAAAGATAGTCAATCTTTCTTTCTCAAGAGTTAGCTTACTGTTTCGCATCTACTTTGCATAGTAGTTATATACTATAGGTTTGTTAAAACAAATGTATTTTCATAAGACTTGCAACGAATATTCAGCTATTATATTCGGCTACTTTTATCCTATTCGGTCGAATACTATTCGGCTGAATACTGAATACTTAAGTAAAACGTTTTGTTGTAGGCACAAATAATTGCTAAAATGAAAATATTGATTTATTTTCTAATAATGTCATTTTCTTGTAATCATTAAAGTAGTCATAGGTACACAATTAACTTCCGAATTCAAAAAATTAACTAAAAATCTATCAAATAAATGTCTATGCATTTGAGTCGTAATTAAAATTTAGAAGTGGAAGATATAGGTAGGAAAGAATAACTGCATTAACATTTTATACAATGTAAGATGACATACTTTCGGCGAGCAGTCTATTAGTTTAAACCATTAGACACAGATACGTGGGAGCTCAGAACAGTTCAGCTAACGAAGATGTAATGACTAGACTCGAGGATCATAGTTATTAGAAAAAGTTTTTTCTTATCTCAGTTGGGATCAAATAATACGAATTTAAATATAATAAGCAATACGATAGATATTGTTGCCGCATTCAGAACTTTAGTGTAATATCTCGACAACAGAATTCAGACCTACCTTGTCCAATAGTAGACAACGCATAAAGTCACTTTTTTACTGATTCGTAAGTAGTTTTTTTTGTCTAGGCAATATATTCTTATTTCTCTTAGTTTCATAATTGTTTACGTCAAAATAGTCTCATATCCATGATAAATTAGAACGATATATACCAAAGAATATATATTATACTACTACTATGTAATAAATAATAATACAGTGTCTTTTAAAATCTTATGATCCTAAATTAATTAAAATGATTATTTTGTTGGAATGCGATTTTTTTAAACATGATTACTTTTTTGATTTAATGACACGAAGGCGTTTTATGCAAATTTTTGTAATTTTCAATATTTAATAGCTCAAACAAAGAAAGGTTTATTGATAAAGCTAGCACGTCATCGCAGGGAACTATGAGCTAAATTATAAAGAAATCTCACGGTTGAATTTGTTGTTGCTTGTATAGAGCTTCCCAAGCAAGCCGAGGGGCTGACGTGGTGGCACTAACTGAATGCCTTCCCACCAGAATACTTCTTTACACTGCAAGCGGCCACTGCTGTCTTCTCCTGGCTCTGTCAACGATGATGGGATTTTTTCATGAAAAAAGAGTCTGTTTTTAAGTCCACGGTTGAATACAGGCTTATTTTAGACGTGTTATGTGGTCACTAAACCGTCAAGCCTTAATCATCAGCAGGAACCAGAAAGAACCATCCGTAAAATATGTCAATAAATAAAATAATTAAAACACGTTAGCTTAAAACGTCGAAGGCCATTAATTCTTCGATACACTATGTCGTATCTCCGACTTCAGAAGCTATTATGTGGTAATGGAGGTATTTTATCTTTTTAGTTTTAAAGTCAATTATTACTTTTTATAAAAAAAAAAAGTAAATCTTTTGAGTAGACCAGTAGGTAATATCCTTAGCTTAAGGCTAGAATGTGGTCTTAAACCTTAATAGTTACAGAAATAACCTTCATCCCCCTTTTCCCCCCACGCTCAGGGGCTTAGCCTTGAGGTATTTACCTTTACAAAAGTGAGGGCCTTTACAAAAATAATTATTTAAATCGGTTCAGCTGTTTCCGAGAAATCAGTGAACGTATCTACATAAAAAACATACGCGTCGATTATAAAACCTCGTTCTTTTTTGGATTCGGTTAAAAATATACAACGTTTGTTTATTTCAACAAATTTATTTATGTTTGATAAAGAAAAGAAACTCATACAACGTCTTTAATCTTCATACGTTGGGCTTTTTGGTAGAGTAGCGATATCATTTTGAAATGGCGAACTAAGCGACACCTTGACTTCTATTTCGCTATTCTTTTGTTCTGACGAATTTGAAAGTACTTCATCTTCATCGATAACCTCTTCATTTACTTCTTCCATTTCTAATGTGAAGAGTACATCACTTATACGCTGCTGTGCTAATATTCTGTTACGCGGGCGAAGCTTTCGAAGTTTATGGGCGATGAATTCACCGAACAAGCCGTATTCGTCTTTATACGAGTCGCCAAGTGGTTTGTGTAAGTTAAAAGCCTCATTATCGCTTAGTTCATGACGCGCTTGATGAATCGTTTTACTGTTTGTAACAGGTTGTAAAATGTTATTTAATTTATCTTCGTCGAGTACTACCTCCGCTTCTAACTCCTGTAAAACAACGCCGAAAACTTCTTTATTTAATTAGTTCATATTATTCATATTTATCATCATCATCATTACAGCCCTTCACAAGTAACAAAACACGCTCCTGAGTCACAAAACAGGCTTCTGAGCTACGTGCATCCATCGACTTCCAAAATGCCTTACCAGCTCGTCACCATCTAGCGGGGGGCCGCCCTACACCTCGCTTACCGGTACGAGACTGCCATTCGATATCAATAGTTTTTCTTCCGCATCTACGAGCTATATGCCATTTGTCTCTCACCACTCCATAGATTGACTGGTAGAGAATGCCTCATGGCATTAAGTCTTCTCTTTGTATTCTTTTGTAATAGGGAATGCAATAAATAATAATGAAATAAATATGCCCGGCCCATTGCACTTCAGCTTACGTACTGATTCGTTGGGCTATGTCGATTACTCTGGCTCTACTGCGGATATCTTCATTTCAAATTCTGTTTAATTCATAATTAATTACTTTAAATTTATAAACAACAGTATATATATACAAATTGTGTGTGTGGTAGCTGGTAGATAACTGGTTATACATTGGAAAACAATTGTCAAAAATAGATTAGGTACAATAAAATAAATGATAGGTCGGGGAAAAAGTTTCTTCGTATTTTATATACAAATTCAAGACATTTTCTCAACGTTTAATTACATTTAATTATAATATATATGTGCCCTTTTGTTCAATAACTTGTTGCCATCTTTTGGGTAGTATAATCCCGTTGCTGTAGAAAACTTGGGATTTTTGATCAAAAAAATGCGACAAGTAGTTTTGACAGTCCACTCTTGATGTTAACCTAACACTACCCAAAGAATTGTGAAGAGACCGAAACAGGTGAAAATCTGAGGCTGCAAGATCAGGACTCTGGGATTAAGTAAGAACAAACTGCGTATTTTGGCAAGAGCCCTGACTGGACATTCTGTTTAAAATCTGTTTAAAACCACATGGCTATCTTGACACTAAGCAAATCTATCATGTGCCGATTCTGTTTCTTAACGGAAGAAACTTCCTAAATTCAAATCTAATACAAAATCTTTTGCCATATCCGCCTTAAATGATGTACCACCCGATAACCTCTTACACTGCACTTTTCATATAGAAGGCAAATCAGTCATATTTCTCATAGACACCGGAGCGGGGATCTCGGTTATAAAAAGGGATAAAATAGGTTTTTCCCCCTAAAATAAAGGTGGATGCATTATCACTTCCCAATCAAGCTCTCTCTATTTTTGCTGAGTGGCCAAAGATGTGTGTGGTCTGGCGTAATCATGATGAAAGACAACTCCTTTTCTGTTGATCAATTCCGGCCGTTTTTTCTCAATTTCTTGCTTGAGTCTCATTAGTTGTTGGCAATAGAGATCCAAATCGATGATTTTGCCCATGATATTTAGCTCATAATAAATGATCCCCTTCCAATCCCACCATACACTACCCTTTGACCATGATCTTTTTCGCACGTTCTTGTCGTAGGTGATCCACTTTTCATCACCAGTGATCAATCTTTTCAAAAATGGTTCGGTTTCATTACGTTTCAATAGAGAATCGCAAATGAGTACACGATTCATTAGGTTTCTTTCAGTGAGCTCGTGTGGTACCCAAATATCGAGCTTTTTTGTATAGACAGACATGGGTCAAAACTGTTTTGTGGTCAATCCTCGATTCCTCGGCTATATCGTAACTACTAATATGCCGATATTGCTCCACTTTTTCAATAATGGCATCGGCTTTATCCGTATGAGGGCGACCAGAGCGAGCTGCATCTTTGACATCAAAATTCCCGGACTGAAAACGCTTGAACCAACTTTGTGCTACTGTTACTGACACTGCATGGACCTATCATAAACGTCTCAATTTTTTTTCACGCCTTGAGTCGCATTTTTACCTTTTTTGTAATAAAACTTCAGAGTGTATCGAATTTCTTCGTTCTGATTTTGGCGGACAGGAACTGAAAAATGGCGGGAAAGTGTTTTTTACTTTTTATTTTTATTTTTCTATATGTATTGATACTAAAAACAGCCAACCATGAGTACAACCAAAGAGATTTTACTTCAATTTTATAAAAACACAAACTACAAAGAAACTTTTTCCCTGAATCTATCTGCTTCATTACGGCATTTGATATAAAAAATAATATACTTGTTTCTTATTTCTCTTCACATGGTGACATGGGCCTCTACTAGGGCCTCTGTA
Source organism: Parnassius orleans (assembly GCA_029286625.1). Taxonomy (NCBI): domain Eukaryota; kingdom Metazoa; phylum Arthropoda; class Insecta; order Lepidoptera; family Papilionidae; genus Parnassius; species Parnassius orleans. The sequence goes on along the minus strand of JAGSMP010000006.1, from coordinate 7,763,449 downwards.
GGAAAATTTGCCTTAATCATCACGTTTAGCAGATGGATTGATGATACCCAGTACCTACCAAATGTTTCATATCTTTGACACTGGCTTTCCGTTGCTGGTGCCGTCTTAGCTAACATTCTACAATTGTTGACGCTAATAGGAAACTACGAAAATGAATGAAATCAACGTTAAATCACTTTTTTCTACGTTAAGTCACGCGAGAATGACACATTATTTCAATAAGAGCATCCACGACTTCTGCCACTGAGGCATGAACGTACAGTACGTCCATGCACTGAGGCCACTTAAAAATTAGGTGAATGAAATATTTGACAGATTTCATAGCAAGGGGGAATTTAATTTCTTAGAAAAGTGTAGAAATTAATGTTTCCTTCTGAAAGATTAGATATATTTTATATTAATTTAGCTTATAAATGGATAAACGAAACTACGTATACCTATTCCTAAAAGTAGAAGCATGAAAAAAATGCAAAAGATGTGAAAAAATTCAAAGAATACAGCACGAGGCATTGTTTAATGTATATACATACGCTAGAAATCCAAAAAATTGTAATTAAATCGCAACTTTTTAATGATGATGACACTGTGTGACCATCTGCGTAACAAATAAGTTCACCTCTGTCCCAACTAGCGGTGTCTGGAGGCCTCATTCAATTCATTTTTAGGGTTTCGTACCCAAAGGATATCCAACGGGACTCTGTCCGTCCGTCCGTCTGTCTGTCAGCGGGCTGATTTTCATGATCCGTAATAGGTAGACAGTTGAAAGTCACAGAATGTGTATTTCTGTTGCCGCTTAACAACAAATAATAAAATAAATTAAAAATTAAAAGGCGCTCCCCTACTAGAAACGTGTATTACGATAGTACGGAACCCTTCATGCGCGAGTCCGACTCGCACTTCGCCGGTTATTATTGATTTATATTAGCGTTAACGATTGTAGAAAGTCAACTTAGTTAACCACGGGCTGTTTACGCCTGGTGTAAACGAGTTGGTTATACTGAAATCTATCGGAAGGCATTAGCACCTTCTAACTCTAACGTAGCTTATAGTCGTTTTGCAAGTTAGTGTATCTACGGATTTTTTATGAAAGATAAATATCAAAGTCTATAAAATAAAAAATCATGGTCTAAAAATGCCTACCTTATTTACTATTCTGCTAAACAAAACATTTTTTTATAGGATAAGGGTGACAAACAAACACACAGTCCACCTGATGGTAAGTGGTTGCTGTGGCCCATAGACATCTACATCTATCCTCGATTACGAATCAAAATGCAGATGCGTTGTCACCCGTGAGGACTAAGATGGAATGCCTCGTTTCCTTTACTGGAAGGGTCTCCGGTTCTCTACACTCACCATACGAAACACAGCAGCATTAAGCTGCTATTTTACGCTGGTATTCTGTGAGAGCGTGGTCCTCCCGGTCGAGCCGACCCATTCGTGCTACATCGATATGAGATATATAGCTGCAGCATGGCTCTACCATGTATAAAAAAAACACAACAAGCAAACATGTAATTACTCTCCTATAATAAACCATGTTAAAATATTTTTTTTTGTACTTTCACGATCTTAGATTATATAAAATGTTCACGATATTATGTGAAATTACGATAAAATTCATTAGTAACTTACCTCACCGTCATCGTCGCAAGATTCGTCGCTATTTTCAACTAGCTCGTCAATTCTCAGCTTCTTTGGTGAAGCATTGATTAAAAATAAAAGATGTTTATAGGCAAACCAAGAAGAACGATATATTTCTCCTTCAGTTTTTCTTACCACTTTTTGATATTCTTTTGAAAAGTAAGATCTCAAACTTTTTATTTTGTTTTTTATAAATCTCAAATTCATATTATATTTGATACCCAATTCCGTTAATGCAACGATTCGTTTCTTTTTATTATTGTAGTCCTTATGTCTTGAATCCCATAATACTTGGTGTTTTTTGTAATCTCTTATAAATTGCAACGTTTTTGCTTTATCTTCTGACATTTTTTGTTCAATGTATTATATAATCAATGGCGTGCGTCAATGAATGCGCCGTCATTTGCACTAGTTTGTGGCATTCAATAGCTATGTTTACACCAGTGCGTTACCCTGTTCATCTTGCGTCTTTCTAACGCATGCCTGAGCAACCATAGCGGTAGCGCATGCGCTAAAACTAGTTCGACAACAGCGCAAGCCTCTAGCAAACGCTAATCCGTCACAGGTGGGTTCGCATGCGATACTTCGTGCATTTTAGTAAACAAAATGGCGAAAGACAAAGTTAAAACATTAGATAATGAGAGTTATGTTTCGTAATTTTGGCTCCACTATTTTCAAAAGCTTGTAGAGAGTGGCTAAGTCATTCGTGTGAAATTTTTAAAAAGAATGTCATTGTTTAGCTCTAAATCTTTCAATATTGTGTTGTTCCGTTTCTTCAAATAATCTTTCATCCAGATTCTCCTTTTCTTGCGTTTTTTCCTTGCACTTAACACAATACATGCCGCGCTGATAGCTATTAGCAGGGGTATGAAAATGAAAGTTCTCATCTCATAGTCATTAAAAGTACTATTTTACCTAATATTTTTACACACTTTATTAAAAAGATGGCACCACTGCTGGTATTTATTATTTATACCGAAGCCTTAATCATGCTATCGAAGTTTTGAAATACTGCGGTATATATATAAAATAATTCTATAAGATGAAACGAAGCAGTTTTTACATTCCGCCAAAACAATGCCATGAGGTTTACCTTAGTTACTTAAATATGTTACAAAATAAGTTGCTTGACGAGAATACTAGTGTAACAGATTATTTTATTGTTGGTGACTTTAATTTACCTGACTTAATTTGGATGAATAATGAATCCTATGGGCAATATCCTTGTATCAGCGATCTTAACCAATCTCACATACAAATAAATAATTTTATGGCGGTATTAAATTGCTATCAATTAAACTCCTTAAGAAATGACAAAGACCGTATTTTGGATCTTTTTTTCACTAATAAAACAGACTGTGAGTTGTCACCGATATCTAATGCGTTAGTTCCTGCGGATAAACATCACCCACCTTTTTGTGTGTCGGTTACGTATGATGCAAATCATGGATACATCCGGCTTAAACCATATCTCAGCTACTGTTACAGAAACGCGGACTATAATAAAATTATTAAAAAATTAGCGAATATTGATTGGGATGCCTTATTTTTAAATAAAAGTGAAAAAACTTACAGTATTATTGATTTACATGTACCCAAAAAATATATTAGGTCTTCTTCGTATCCTGCCTGGTTTACTCCTGAATTAATAAATCTATTTAATAAAAAAAATCGAGCTTGGGTTAAAATGAAAAAATATAACAATAATTCTAATTATAATATATTTTCAATATATAGAAAAAATGTAAAACATTATCAGAAAAATGCTACAAAATATACATGGCGAAGGTTGAAAATAGCATAAAATATAACATTAAATACTTTTGAAGTTCATATCTCAACGCCGTAACATTTCAGAGATCCCAAGTAGTATACAATATAAGGTTCAATGCTCATAGTCCAAAAGAGTCCTGTGATCTATTTAGCAAGTTCTTTCAATCTGTGTTTCAACGATCATCTGTATCAGATGATTTCGATATTGATGACATTTGCATATCACTCGAAAATACATCTGACTTTACTATTCATAACATCAAAGTGACTAGATTTCAGGTACGTAAAGCCCTGCAAATGTTAGATATATCGAAGGGCGCTGGGATAGATAACATACCAGGTGTTTTCTTCAAGGAAACTGCATCTGTAATCGATCTTCCTTTATGTTATCTTTACAATAAATGCTTATCCGATGGAATATTTCCTGACATTTGGAAAAGTGCCAGAATAGTCCCAGTTTTCAAGGATGGATCAAAAAGTGACGTTATGAATTATCGACCAATATCAATACTGCCCATTCTTTCTAAAGTCTTTGAGCGTTTGGTGCATGATGCTATTTACCCCCTCTTTCATAATGTTATCTTAGATGAACAACACGGTTTTGTCAAACGGCGATCCACAATAACTAATCTTATCACTTACACATCGGATTTGTTTAACGCGCTTGACACCAATACACAAACTGACAGTATTTATACTGATTTCCGGAAAGCATTTGACACTGTTGATCATAAAATACTATTGGAGAAGATTGCTTTCAATGGTATACGCGGTAATCTCTGGCGGTGGTTTAAGTCGTATGTCTCTAATAGAACGCAGAGGGTTGTTATTAAAGGCTCAGAGTCCGATGTTGCTAATGTCACTTCTGGCGTCCCACAGGGCTCCATTTTGGGTCCTCTCTTGTTTGTGATTTTCATAAATGATGTTAAAAATTGCTTTAAAAATAGTCGGTTCCTTTTATATGCTGATGATCTCAAAATATATCAATGCATCGATAGGATAGAGGATCACTATTTGCTTCAAGAAGACCTTGACAGATTTAACAATTACTGTGCTCTTAATAATTTACGACTCAATTTAAATAAATGTAAAGTAATCACTTTCACAAAAAAACGGAATATAAGCCACTTTAACTATTCTCTTAAAGGTACAGATATTGTAAGGGTGAATAATATAAGGGATTTGGGTGTGACTTTTGATAGCAAATTACATTTTGATATTCATATACAAAACATAATTAGTAAAGCTTTTAAAATGTACGGACTTGTTATGCGTTCTTCTACTGAATTTAGAAACCCCACCACTTTAATCTATCTTTTTAAATCTTTGGTCAGGCCTCAATTGAGTACAGGTGCCTGTATGGAACCCACTTTATAAAAATATAATCACAGCATTGAAATGGTACAAAAAGTTCTTGCGTCGCGTTAATTACAAATATCACCGTAAGCGTTTATCGTATGTGCTCCTTTTAACAAAATATAAACTCTTAGACTTAGGTCTAGACGCACTCAACTTGAGGCAAGATTACTTTATGATCTGTGCAATAACAAGTATGATTGCACAGATATAATTAATCGTATTAGTTACTCTGTACCACCTCGCGTACGTATGCGTTCTTTGCGTCCTCACTCACTCTTTGCTGTGTCAAGATCTCGGACAAACGCCGGTATCCGATCGCCCCTTCATCGTATGGTTGACACATACAACAAAAAATTTAATTCGGTAGATTTATTTTCTTGCAGTACCAGATCATACAATAGACAGCTAGTTAACTTGCTGTTAAACATAATGTCTCTCTTTACCAATGACTATATATGTACATGCATAGACACACACATACGCGCGCGCACGCATTTTACCACACATCAACTCACAAACACACAAAATTTTAACCTCTAATACATGTTAAATAATATTTTAGAAATTAAGGTACTTTATTTTTACAAAATTAGGTCCCTCACATAATTATTCTATGTTTTATACTCTATGTGTGACCATCGTCGTTGAGTTTATGATAAGTAATAAATTGTAATAGAACATAAGCTTTAGCATAAGATATATTGTAAACTTGTTTGTGGTTCTCTAAATAAATAAATAAAAAAAAAAAAAAGCAATTCTTACCATGGTCTTCTAAAACAAACCGAATGAAGAGTCATTTATAATAATTAAATTAATAATTAAAAGCATTTCTTTTACATTTTTATATTGAACCTAGTTGATGGCGCCCTATAGTGTATTTTTCAGTAATTTATAATCCCAACGCCATCTATAAAAGCGCAGAAGAAACTTCCCTCATTTCGTCACCTAATAATTTGTCAGAGTCTCATCTATGCCCTATATAAATTTAGTACGATTTCATAGGTTTTAATTTTTTTGCGCGGAACCCTAATTCTTTTTCTAAAATAAAACTTACTCCTTATAACATCAGCTATCTGCCAGTGCAAGTCCCGTTAAAATCGGTCCAGCCGTTTCGGAAATTAGCCGGAACAAACAGACAGACAGACAGACAAAAAATTTAAGCATTGTTTTTTTTGTTATTAGTACCCTATATACTTTCATATGCATTTAGTAAAAAGCTGTTATTTTAAGATTACAAACAGACACTTCAATTATATTTATTTGTATAGATAAGGATTAATACCAAGGTAAGGTACGAATAATGTGGCCTAGTTTGTATCGGATCGTTACTATTGCATATTTTAACATGAAAAAGTAGTTATTATGACATAACTGTAATAGTTAGATATATGGTATCGCGGACTTTTTTGTAGATATTGATGTCCTCTATAAAACTGTAGCACATCACTTTGCTCTATTGTCAATAGTTTCCCCAGCGTACGCGATAAATAAGGATTTTTTTTGGTATTTTTACACCTTGGGTTACATTAACGAAGTTTTCATACAGATCCCTAACTTTTGAAAATATTATTTCGCCTATGTTCATCAGGGATAATGTAGGATTCTAATGCTGAAAGAATTTTTCAAATCGGTCCCGTAGTTTCGGAACCTTTTCAATTAAAAAAAAATCAAGTGTTAGAGTTGATAAATAAGAGCTAAAAATCTTCGAAAATATTATTAGGTCCTTACATATGAAATTGGCGTTTTGTACGGGAGGAATATAGCTTTTTTTTTTGTAAAATATATTTAATTAATCAAAGTATGCACCGTTGTTATCTATGCACTTTTGCCATCTCATAGGTAGTTCATTGATCCCTTTACTAAAAAAACCATGGGGCGAGAATCAATAAACTCTTTGGAGGCGGTTTGGACTGCCGCATCGGAGTTGAATTTTTTTCCTTGTAAGAAGTTGTCCAAATTCCGGAAAAAATGGCAATCTGTTGGAGCAAGGTCCGGGGAGTACGGTGGATGTCGCAGACATTCCAATTGTAGCTCATCTAACTTAGTGGTTGTTTGTTGTCTTGCGTTGTCGTTAAGCAGTAGTGGCCTAGAGCGATTGACCAATCTCGGTTGTTTAGCAGCTAGTTCTTCCTTCATGGTTTGCAGTTGCTGATAATAGATATCTGCCGTAATCGTTAGGACAGATTTTAGAAAGCTGTAGTGAACGGCAACGGCGCTAGTTCACCAAACACTCACAAGTAACTTTTTCTGACTCAATTTTCGTTTAGGGCAGGATTTGGCTGGTTCTCCAGGGTTCAGCCATTGCGACGAGCGCTTCCGATTATCGTACAGTATCCACTTTTCATCACAAGTAATGATTCGATTTAAAATCCCTTCATTATTGTGTCGGTTGAGCAAAGTAACACAGCAGTCGACGCGTGTTTGCAAGTTCGATTCACTCAATTCATGAGGTACCCATCGTCCAAGTTTTTTGACGTGACAACGTCTTATAAATTGGTTTGCCGGGTGACACTTCAAGAAACTGCGTTACGCTCCGCTCACGTTATGCGCTCACAATGAGAGCGAGTGAGAGGCACGCGTCCCTTCCACTCGGGCATGGTTAGCCCGCCTAAGAGCGAGAGAGACAGACATAATAAAATTATTTTACCACTCAAAGTCGTTGTCACGTAAAACTTTCGCCCGTATACCGACTTTACAGGCAACCAGTTTTTTTACTTTCCCGATTTGCTTCAAATGGATTAATATAGTTTTATCATTTACCCCGAAGCCTGCAGCTATCTCCGAAGTGTTTTGTGATGGATCCGCTTCTACAATAGCCTTTAATTCTTCATTTTCCACTTTGGTCTCCGGCTATCCACGGGGTTGGTTCTGAAGGTCGAAATTTCCAGAACGAAAACGTTGAAACCAAAAACGTACCGTGCTTTCTTTTGCGACACCAGCGCCGTACACATCATTAATCCTTCGAGCTGTTTCTGCAGCACTGGTGCCACGGTAGAAGGTTTCCATTGTGCGGTAATAAGCGACGCCAAAGAAAAAAACAATGAGGATAAAACAAATGAATGACTGTTTTCAAAAGTCAAATGTACAAGCTAAATGAATTTATAAATTTGAATTTGGAATTCTTAACCAAAGAGGAGATATTTCAGATCAAAGTGGTCAGTACGACAAAACGCTAATTTCATATGTAAGGACCTAATAGTAGAAGCATAAAAGTTTTCTTAAACACACATATATGGCACTGAAGATGGAGTTTACATAACATACATAAACACTCACGCCTGTCACCCAGAGGGGTAGGCAGAGACTACGGACTTCCACTTGGCACGATCCTGGCACACCTCTCTCGCCTCCTTTACATCCATATATCTACGCATACACGCTCGTCGGTTAAGGGTACTCCTAATCTGGCCCATTTCCAATATATCGCCAATTTGGTCGATAAACCTTCATCTAGGGCGTCCCTTCCCGACTCTGCCGTTCACTTCTGCAACATAAATTTGCTTTGTCACTCTTTCCTCGTTCATTGTTTCTACATGACCAAACTACCGAAGCATTCCTTTCTTAATCCTGGTCACAACGTCATCTTGCAAACCATATTTTTCTCTTATCACACTATTTCTCCCCTGTCATTCAGATTCAGCCCTAACATACCGCATTTCTACAGCATTTATTCTACTCTCATGCTTCTTCTGCCAGACCCAACTTTCACTACCATACATTAAAGTAGGGACTAACACAGCATTGTGAATTGCCAAACGTGCCTTTTTTGACACATTCTGACTCTTCACAATAGCGTGTAGAGCCCCACTCACTCTATTTCCTGCGTTCACTCGTCGTTCTATATCCTTATCATATCTACCATCCCTACTAAATAAACATCCCAAATATACAAACTCATCCACTTGCTCAATCAACTCCTTCTATTCTTATTTCACATAACGTTTTACTTTCTTCTCTTTCAAAACCATCACTTTCGTCTTACTTGCGTTCACTTTCATACCTCTTTCTTTTAATGATCGGTTCATTAAAGTAACCATCATTGCAACTCGGCCGCCGACGATGCAAATATGACTTGATCATCGGCGTACAAAGGCATTTGACGGTTAACTCACCCATTCTCAACCCACATTCTTCAACTTTCAAAGTTTGCAAACAACTGTCCATAAATAGGTTAAACAGCCAGGGGAAGCTACACAGCCCTGTCTGACACCTTTTTGGATGCCAAACCAGTCCGAGTAGACCCCGTTGATCCTGACACAAGCACTAGAGTCCCTATAAAGAGACTTCAATGCCTGTATCAAACCAGCGCTCAAACCAAATGAGTTAAGTGTTTGCCATAACACATTCCTGTCCACTCTGTCATAAGTCTTTTCCAAGTCCATGAAAGCACAAAAACTTTCTGGTTTTGGCCAAAACTTCTCCGCAATCATGCGCATGGAAAATACTTGATCCGTACACCCATTCCTTTTCTAAATCCAGCTTGCACATCCCAAATTTTTCCATCAGTTTCTTCCATAACTCTTTCAATTAACTTATAGCATACAGTTTACCCACAATGCTAAGCAAGCTGATACCACGGTAGTTTTATAGTCCTGTTGTGACCCTTTTCCTTTATATATTGGGACTATAACGGCTTTGCACCAGTCTTCTGGTACCGCTTCAGTTCCCAACATAAATTAAACAAGGTGTACAGCAGGCCACCACTCCCTCTCCAGCCCTTAGCATTTCAGGTGATACTCTATCATATCCGGCTGCCTTACCTGCTTTCATGCTTTTCATTGCTTTCATTATTTCATCTACACTTATCTCCTACCTCTCTCCACTTCTTTCGGAATTTCTTTTCACTAATTCAGACGACCCTTCACTCATAAACACGCTTTCAAAGTATTCCTTCCATCTCTTTAAATTCGAAACTTCATCATTCAGCATACAGCCATTCTCGTCTCGTATAGTATTCATTCTAGGCTGTTTTGAATTTCCCTAGCAGTTCTTACGAGTTTCCAGAACATTTTAATATTTGCCTGGAAGTTATCAGATATCCTTCTATCATTCTTATCCGTTCTTTCTTGCTTTTTCCTTTCAACAACTTCTTTTACTCTTTTATTTATAAGTCTAAAGTCTGCCTTTTTTCTTTCAATCTCATCATTCATACCGCCAGAATTACCTGCTTTGGTTGCCAGTAAATCTAGCCATCTTTTTTGCTTCAACTTCCATCCGAATCTCATCATCCCACCACAACGTATTATTTTTCCTTTCATTCGTTCTCTTACTTACACCACATACTTCGCTGGCTGCATCCACCAAAACTTTCTTAACATTATTCCATACAGTCTTCAGGTCTAAATCATTCATACATATTTCATTCAAACCATTTATATTCTCCCTCAGTCTACATTTATACTTCTCTTTCACACCTTCATCTTGTAATCTCTCTGTTCTTATACGCTGTAACGCAGTGGTAGACACAGATGTCCGATGCCGCCAACGCCTGAATAGACCATTAATTCGGCATAAGACCAGGTAATGATCCGTCCCTACGTTGGATCCCCGGTAAACTCTTGTATCCGCTCTCATTGCTCCGCATTCTTTCATCCACAATTATGAAATCTATCATGCTTCTATCATTACCTCTTTCCCATGTATACGTGTGAATCCTCTTATGGTGAAAGAAAGTATTAGTCACAAAAAGATTCTTTTCCTCACAAACGGCGAGGAGGTCTTCACCATTCTCATTTACACTTTCATCGCCAAACATTCCTAAAGTATGCACCGTTGTTATCTATGCACTTTTGCTATCTCATAGGTAGTTCATTGATCCCTTTACTAAAAAAAACCATGGGGGCGAGAATCAATAAGCTATTTGAAGGCGGTTTGGACTGCCGCATCGGAGTTGAATTTTTTTCCTTGTAAGAAGTTGTCCAAATTCCGGAAAAAATGGTAATCTGTTGGAACAAGGTCCGGGGAGTACGGTGGATGTCGCAGACATTCCAATTGTAGCTCATCTAACTTAGTAGTTGTTTGTTGTCTTGCGTTGTCGTTAAGCAGCAGTGGCCTAGAGCGATTGACCAATCTCGGTTGTTTAGCAGCTAGTTCTTCCTTCATGGTTTGCAGTTGCTGACAATAGATATCTGCCGTAATCGTTAGGCCAGATTTTAGAAAGCTGTAGTGAACGACACCGGCGCTAGTCCACCAAACACTCACAAGTAACTTTTTCTGACTCAATTTTCGTTTAGGGCAGGATTTGGCTGGGTCTCTAGGGTTCAGCCATTGCGACGAGCGCTTCAGATTATCGTACAGAATCCACTTTTCATCACAATTAATGATTCGATTTAAAATCCCTTCATTATTGTGTCGGTTGAGCAAAGTAACACAGCAGTCGACGCGTGTTTGCAAGTTCGATTCACTCAATTCATGAGGTACCCATCGTCCAAGTTTTTTTTTTACTTTCCCGATTTGCTTCAAATGGATTAATATAGTTTTATCATTTACCCCGAAGCCTGCAGCTATCTCCGAAGTGCTTTATGATGGATCCGCTTCCACAATAGCCTTTAATTCTTCATTTTCCACTTTGGTCTCCGGCTGTCCACGGGGTTGGTTCTGAAGGTCGAAATTTCCAGAACGAAAACGTTGAAACCAAAAACGTACCGTGCTTTCTTTTGCGACACCAGCGCCGTACACATCATTAATCCTTCGAGCTGTTTCTGCAGCACTGGTGCCACGTTAGAACTCGTACTCGTAAATATATCGATATTTCATGTTTTCCATTGTGCGGTAATAAGCGACGCAAAAGAAAAAAATAATGAGGAAAAAACAAATGAATGACTGTTTTCAAAAGTCAAATGTACAAGCTAAATGAATTTATAAATTTGAATTTGGAATTCTTAACCAAAGAGGAGATATTTCAGATCAAAGTGGTCAGTACGACAAAACGCTAATTTCATATGTAAGGACCTAATAGTAGAAGCGTAAAAGTTTTCTTAGACACACATATATGGCACTGAAGATGGAGTTTATATTATTTAATGTTGTTGTTATTATAAATATTAATTATATTTCTGTAATAGAGCATAAAAAATCCCTTTTAAATTTTTTTCACAACATCCCTTCAGCTAATTCAGGGGTACCCAAAGTGTGCGCCGCGGCGCCCTGGTGCGCCGTAGAGAGCAAAGAGGGGTGCCGTCAAGCGCTCTTGTTTAACATTATCCGGAAATTAAACTTAGGTATTTGCGGGTACAAAATAAACAATACAAATCGCATGCGCTGCATGCGTCATTCACTCGCCGATAGGTACTTACGCACGGAAACGGGTTCAAAATGAATATCCAACTTTCAAAAGTTCTAAGAATTGTTATTCCCTTTGCAAATTCTTATCAACATTTTGTGGATATTTAAATTTTTGTACCTATCTACCATGTATCATTGTACCCTTTTTCGACTAGATAAGGCGCCGAGACAAAATAGTAAACCTGGAAGTGCGCCGCGAACAGAAAAGTTTGGGAACCCCTGAGCTAATCTCAAAGCATAAGACAATAATAAATTATCTTATTATATTGCCTGTACCACTGCCTGTGCCAGCATATGAATATGTTGTAAAATTTTGTAAAAACTTAGTAAACATAATTATAGTAGTTTTGTATAATTTTATATTATATAAAAATATTCTACATTATATACAAATTACATCATATATACATTTGATATTATTTAAAATTAATATAGTATTTATATCTCAATTATTTTTGGATACAATACCGTGGCCTCACAGTGTCTTAGCCCAATGTTTAGCTACTGCGCTACTGAACCAAGAAACAAAAGGTGTATTTTCGATCTCTCTATCTTCCTTCCTAGAAGGAATAGAGCAAGAAATTGTTCTCTTCCAAAAAGGGCCAACAAGGAGTGGCTGGCACTGATCGGGCTGCGAATGATGTGTGCGAAAGAGATCCCTGAGGCGCTGCCGAGTTACCTCAAAGATGAAACAGCGTGGGGTTCTAGACGATGCAAGTCCGACATGTGACATAACCTACTTTTGGTCTCTCGAGGCGGGTATGTATAATAAAGTATATTCTATATACCCGCCTCGTATAAGCATGAATATATAATAAAGTATATGCTCTAACCTCTAGCAACAAGTCGCGTCAGTCGCTCGGGGAACACGAGATGAGGCGGGCGCATAGCGATGAGGTCGCGGAAGCGCGTGTACAGCGCAGCCGCCGCCGCCTCACCAGCTGTGTGCTCTTCGGGTACGTGCTCACGGAACTGGCACCCTGGGGCAATTGTGGGCATTAGCCCATTTATTTTATTAGCCTAATTATTAAACTATTACATGGAGAGTTTTGGCGAGAACTTGACTATCCTCAATTAAGAATCCAAATGCAAATACTAATAGTTACTAAGTTGGAATGCCTCCTATCCAGTAAAAATGGTCTTCGGTTCTCAACACTCACTATACGAAACACAGCAGCATTGAACTGCTATTTTACGCCGGTACTGTGTGAGAACGTGATCCTAACCCCGGTCAATCCGATCCATTCGTGCTACAACCATAATAAAATAGTTGTGCTATGCATGTTACTTTACTACTACCACAGAATAAATAATAGTACTACTACTAGTTCCTAAATTAAATTCGACTTTAGTTTTCGGCTACCGTGTTGCGCGGGAGAGTCTCGAAGCGGTAGGCGCGCTGTCCGCAGCACGGGTAACGGCCCGCCGCAGCGTCGCCCGCCACCAGCGCGCTGCTCTGCTCGTGGTGGGAACACCACTCCATCTGTTTACACACCAATATAATAACTTTTTGAAGTGACAACTTCTTTAGAACCGTTGTGATTTGACACTAAAAAGATTATACATCTATAGGGTTTAGCCTACGAGAGAATGAGATAGAATACAGTATACAGTGCTTTTCTGAAGGTTTCACCTCTACCGCGTGTGAACTACACGCATTTTTTTTTTCATTGTAAAAGATAACATAATAATATAAACTCTCACGACTGTTACCCAGAGGCGCAGGCAGAGACTACGGACTTCCAATGAAGGCTTCAGGAGGATCCACGAATTCAGAAATGAGGAATGAGGTGAAATATTTGACAGATTTCTTGGCAAAGAAAATGAATTTGTTGGAAAAGTGTTAATGATTGTTTCTGAAATATTCAATTCAATTCAATTTATTTGGTATTCTTGTTGTACATTTGGTCTTAATTTAAAAAAATTGTCTTAATTTTAAAGTATTGGAAATACTATATATTATTATTTGAAATGTTTTATATTAGAAATATTTTATATTTCATCACAAATGGATAAACCAAACTACGAATATTCCTAAAAGTAGGAGAATAAAAAATAGTTAAAAATGTAAAAAAATAACTAAGGTATACAGCACTGAGGAATTGTTTTGTGCATATACATACATTAGAAATCGAAAAACTAATAATTGAATCGCAACTTTTCAATGATGATGAATGACGTCTATCTGTGTTTTCGCTGAAATCGGATGCGGGTTTCACAATAATTTGAAAAACAAATAAGGAAAGTTTTCGTGTGTTATATTATAGTAGATAACTATTGGAGTTTTATAATTCAGTCGTAGATAACTCGATCGATCGAAGATAACACCTCATTTGTGAATCCCACTCGTGCGAACCCGATGCCATTCGCTGTTATTTGTAATAATCATGGTCTGAGAATGACATTTTTTACATTTATCGAAAAAATTATAAGATAAGTGTGTTTGTTAATGTTATTAATTCATAATACAATATGCGTCATACGACTACGCTTTTCAAATGTTACATTTTTGAAAGGCTTGGATTAAAATATTTATAAAAAGATGAGAAGGAGAAGCAACACGCCAGGGTTGCACACTTTTCAACCGACTTCAAAAAGGAGGAGGTTCTCAATTCGTCGGAATCTTTTTTAAATGTATGTTCACCGATCACTCGAAGACGCCTGAACCGATTTGGAAAATTTTTTTTTGTTTCAAAGGGTATACTTACCAGGTGGTCCCATTTAAATTTTTATCGAAATCGGTCGTGCTGTTTTAAAAAAATCATCAATAAATTATTTATACTGAAGTCGGTTGTACAAAAATTTAAATTTTACCACTTGTGATTAAAACTAATAGTAAGTAAGTTTTGAGCTACAGAAATAGATATGCCAGCAAAAAAGTTTGGTCAAATCCTCAAAGCAGTATGGTGCCACCTATAGTCTGAGCATTCCTGGCCGCCTCCAGTTTTATTAAGCGATTTAGAACTGCTAATAGTGTTGTAATTATACCTGGTAGACCGGGAAATATGTGTCACATAACTGACAGCGTAGAAAATGACAGTCTGCCCATAGCCGCCAATACACGCGCCGCCATGAGCGCAGTTCTCCGTACAACCACGTGATATACTCGTTCAAGCTCCACGATAGATCTCTGCATTTAAACTTTACTTTTTAAATTTAATAAAAGGCCGTTAAGAGACATACAGGCATTTTTAGTTGTAAGCAAAATGAATTATTTTTTTGTGGATTGACAACTGCAGTAGACACTGTTTTGAAACACATACTCTTGAGCTTTTAAAATTTCCAAAAGTTTAATTTTTAATTTTTTGTCGCCTAACCCAATGTATATAACATGGTAGAGCTATACATGTGCGAATAGGTCGGCTCGACCGAGGTAGGACCACGCTCTCACAGAATACCAGCGTGAAACAGCAGAATAATGCTGTGTTTCGTATGGTGAGTTTGGTGAGTGTAGAGAACTGGAGATCCTTTTTACTGTTAACAAAGCATTCCATCTTAGTCCTCAAGGGTGACAACGCATCTTTCTTTGATTCTTAATCGATGATAGTTGTAGGTGTCCATGGGCCATAGCATCCACTTACCATCCATCAGGTGGGACTGTGTATTCGCTTGTCACCCTTATTCTTTAAAATATTTCTTCACCTGACGGTATTTTAGATACGGTGGAGAATGTTTCATTTGCCTAGTGGTCATAAGAGCGACTGCTAATTATGAGATACCGTGTCGGGCCAAAAATTTGTTATTGTGTTTTTTTGTCAAGTAACTCTGCTACTGAGAGCCCGGTGTCAGGAAGTTGGCGGTGTTGCACGCCCGTCCCTCGGAAAGCACGTAAAGCTATGATCTTGCGCCTGATCTCTCTCCGGTCGTGTCAGATTGCCGTCCCATCGGACTATGAGAGGGAGGGATTAGAGAGCGCACCTGTGCTTGCACGTACACTTTGGCACTATAATCCTGTCATGCGCAGATGACTATTCTCAGTTGAGACTAGCCGCCGAAACCGAAATTCGGTCTGAAGGACATAATAATATGGTGGTCTTTTTAAGTAATTTATATTTTTTTTAAATATTACTGTAGTATAAAATAATTACATATCGTCTCGTCTGTAATATCCTAGGGGGCCGGCAGAGTCCAAAAATCACCTCCGACTATGTTTAGCCAAAAATATGGTTTAAGATGGAAAATAGTGAAAGAAGTAGAGCAACATGCTGCAGCTATATTAATATTATAGTTGTAGCACGAATGGGTCGGCTCGACCGGGGAAGGACCACGCTCTCACAGAATACCAGCGTAAAATAGCAGCTTAATGCTGCTGTGTTTCGTATGGTGAGTGTAGAGAACCGGAGACCCTTTTTACTGGATAAGAGGCATTCTATCTTAGTCCTCACGGCTGACAACGCATCTGCATTTAAATTCGCAAACGAAGATAGATGTAGATGTCTATGTGCCACAGCAACCACTTACCATCAGGTGGATTGTGTGCTCGTTTGTCACCCTTATTCTATAAAAAAAGTGATATATGTAGCTAGCCAATCGCCTATATAATCAAAAACCCAATATCCCATTCATCGCCTTTTAGGACACGCTAGGCAAGTAACACCGTTGGTACTTGGTACATTATTTTTTGCTATAAGTTGCACATAAACTTGGGTCCTGTAAGTCCTAGACTAACATGGACATAATAAAATTAATAACTACAAAAAACGCTAAACTGTTACTTTCATTTAACACGCCGATGTCCGAGATGTGAATCTGAGGTGTAAATCTTGTAATTATTTACGAACCATTTTATATACTGGAATAGAACCATTTTTATTCAATAAATATTTACAAGAATATTTATTGAAAGTCATTTAAACTTTACCTACAACTGATTCGGAAAAGATCTGTCCTGGGAATTTTCCGTTTAAATTTGTACTAGCTAGCTAGATGTGCACGTAGTACGTATTGTTGGAATACTGCACACTTACTTGGTGTGTGAGGATATAACATTCCCACGTCTGTCGATTCTCATGCTGGAAGGCTGGCACGGCACTTGTTCAGCAACGTGACGTCCAAGGAGCTTGTTGCATCTACAAAAAGATTAGATACTAATATCGATTGTTTTTTTTTAAATATAGGATAAAGGTGACAAGCGAGCACATAGTCCACCTGATGGTAAGTGGTTGCTGTGGCCCATAGACACCATCTATCCTCGTTTGCAAATCAAAATGTAGATGCGTTGTCAGCCGTGAGGACTAAGAATGATTCAAATAACTCTTTTCCAGTAATAAGGGTCTCCGGTTCTCTACACTCACCATACGAAACACAGCAGCATTAAGCTGCTATTTGTCGCTGGTATCCTGTAAGAGCGTGGTCCTTCCCCGGTCGATTTGACTCATTCGTGCTACAACCATACAATTAATGTAGCTGCAGCATGGCTCTACCACGTTGTAGTGGTAGAATCCAATACCCTAAATTATTGCAGCTATTGAAACAGCAAGAAAGATCTCATGGTTTCTGACAGATAACAGAATAACCTTGTTTACGCCAGAGGAAAAATTGCGAGACCGGTGAAGTCAATCATACAAGAGAATCACAGAAATAGAGTGCATCTCATTGTTGAAATATATTTATATGGTCCACTCTTAAAGTTAAAGTTATAGCCTATATATGTACGTCACACTGTTGGGGACAGGCCTCCTCTCATTTCTGAGAGGGTTTTAGGGCAAGGAAATGTCCGCCGCGCTGACCCAGTGTTATCACATGTGTTATATATATTTTTCTTCTTATTTCTCAAACAAGCAGTTTCCTCACGATGTTTTCCTTCACCGCCGAGCACGTGGTAAATCAACACTTAAAATTGCAATTAACAATTTCATTGGTGCCGGCGTTGCTCGCGTTCTGTGAAATTTACAGCGAGCGCTTGGTCCCTAAGCTACCACGGCTCTATAAACTGTAACTTGAAAACTCTTGAAGTATAACCTATTAAACAAAAAAGAATAATTTAAATTGGTTTAGCCGTTTCTGAGAAAACGCTGAATTAGAACCCCCCCCTTATTTAAAGACGGGTCAAAAGGGCCGCTGCTGAACATGCCATGAAATGCTACAAAACACGGTCCTGAGCCATCCTTCGACTTTCTGCATGTCTTCAGTCCGTCATTCCATTTAGTTAGTACGACTGGGATAATAATGATTTAATGTCATCAAAAACATAACTTGTAAAAAAAACAAGTTTCGCAACTCAGTTCTTCTACCGTAAAAAGTTGTGAGATCCATGTAATACCAAGTCGGTTAATTTATTCAGTCCCTACTTAAGGGTCCTTCTGTCTTAAGTTATTACGTAATTAACTAACCTCACAACGTCTTATAGTGACCATATAAATATTAAAATCTTTTATGTTTTAAATAAATATATTTACTTGGCAATCGCACTAAACAATCTAATTTAATATAATAATTATGTATTACTTGAGAGATACATTGTGTTTTCATGCGATGATCAGACAATGTGATATAATAAAATTTCCAAGAATAAACAAATTTTGCATGTCTTCATTAGGGACTTAGTATGTAATTCATAGTATTTAATAGTATCTCATGTAACATATGTACAAATTAAAAAGCAAATAAATAAATAATGAACTGTAAATAATAAAGTGTAAATTGTGGCATTCCTTTGGGGAGGCCTATGTTCAGCAGTGGACTTGTGATGGGCTGTAATGACGATGATGATGATGATGATGATGAAGTGTAAATCAGTATTAATCACGTAGCCCGATTTGACTTGTCATTATTCATATTACCCGGGCATTATAAATAGTGGCCTGATTGATCACTTGGTCCATAACACATATGTTACTAACTTGGTACATTTAAACAGTGTTGCCAGTGTAGCGTAGTGCCCGCGCAGGGTCTCCGGTACGGGTTCAGCGAGCGACAGGATTAGCTTGCAGTACAGCCGCGATTGTATCTTGTCGCGTCGATCCCGCACCGCCTCGAGCTCTGCGTTCGTGTACATTGCTGCAAGTCTGTTGATGTAATTATTTATTTGGAATAATCCGGAGTACGATATGAGCCTCTTTCATTGTAGTAAGGATTTGCCGAAATTCACACGCTTGGGCAGATTGGCGATTACAGTACCAAATGTCTTGCACCTTTGACGATGCTCGTCTGAGAATTCTTACATCTCACGTTACCGCCTTACTAGGATTTTTTCCTGTATCGTAGAGGCAGTTTACATACAGAAATTTCATAAGAACAAACATCCAGACCATTTGTAGGTCATACAAAGCCTACATGTCTGAAATTAACTAAAATCGAGGACTTGTTATATATGCCAATTAGTAAGAAACACTCAGACATGAGGCCCGTGTCCATCAGTGGAATGAATTAAGGCTGTTACTTTATTTATATTTAAAAAAAAAGTATATAAATAATAAGTTATTTTTTACCGCGTACCTCGTTAGTAGAGTGTCACTCAAGCAAGCAAGGTTGGTAGACGTCTTCACGATATCGTTCATGTGAGCGTGACAGTATATCAAACAGTCGTGTAACAGCGGCTCCATCTTTATGGGAAAATTAATAAAACAATATTTTCGATTTATAAGAATATAAAGCAACAGTCTATGTAAAATAATAGGTCTCTCTTACATAGGACAAACAAAAAAAGTCAATGAAAACCCTCATAAAAGATCATATTATAGCTGAGGTGAAGCACCGACGCTCCGGGAAGTCTGCAGTCTGTGAACATATTCAAGATCGTCCCCTCCATTATAATTATCAGATTCGATAAACCACCATTGTTAATTTGAATAGTGAATACTGTACACATCACCAGAATTCCTTCACTGGAGCCCAAAACCACAGTTAACACGAATATGTTTCTCCCTATGAGGCATAATCGAGTGTTAGGTACTTCTTTTGTGTTACTTGTGTTACTTCCTTTGCAAAATGATTATCTGTTATTTAGTAAATGACGAATGACGAATTAGATTTAGCCTTAATAATCCTAGTCTGTTTGTGAGTATATTCAAATTTTACCGCTTCGATGCTCTCTTTCGCTCGCTTGCTCGCTGATCATTCCCTTTTAGTCCTTAAGAGTATATCTACCTTCTTAGAATTAATTGTTTGCTAGTGTTCAACACGTTTACCATGTGCTCGGCGGTGAAGCAAAACATCGCGAAGAAGCCTTTTTTCAAATATCGGGCAACAGGGGCAAACGAGCATGCGGCTCACACAACGAATTCGTGCGAGGAAGAAAACTTTTAGTAAATCACGGTGGTCACGCATCCAGATGGTGTGGATGGTGATATTTGGCGGCTGGAATTAATCCGAACAATTCCTCTGAGCACTTCCCTTGGTAAATACGACAGAAAATGGAAAAGGATACAACACCTCTTTGCAACGCCAGTGGATTGAACCGATCAGAAAGTACTCAGTCGTCGACGATTCGGGCCACTCTTCGCTGGATGCGGTCAAATGGAAGGAGCTGGCACTAGGGTGCAGCGGTCCAGAGATGAAAACAGAATTCCATGTGGGCCGAATTTCCCCCTTTTTAAAATTGTAAGCTATGTACCGGTATGAAGCACTATCCCGTTCTAACGAGTACGCTAAATCTTTAAGAGTCTTATTGTAGTACTTAACGTCACTCTACATGCCGATACTCGATAGAGTAAGGGGAGTGCCCTGAAATTGAGGAGATAATACGACAAAGACTTATTTTTATCAGAAAACGCGTTAATCTAAAGTTTGTATGACAAAAAACAAAACATATTTTGAAGACATGTAAAATCCGCCAATACACATTGAGGGTTGGGGCAGATCCGTGGTCGCTTCCTTGCCCTAAAACTCGCTCAGTAAGGAGAGCAGGCCCGTGCCCAGCCATGGGAGGTATATAGGTTATAACTCACCAACTAATTGTTCAAAGACTGTCGTGGTAACCACAATATATTAGTTATAACATTCGTAGGTGCAACTACTGCTAGTTCTTTCCTCACTCTGTTGTCAAAAAACCTACCTGAAGGAATGAAGCCGAAACCAGGATAGGCACTACGTTGTGAGGGTCCAGCAGCGGCCAATCAGCAACCAGGATGGTCTCACGTTTCACCCATCTCATCAGCCAATCAAAGATCTGTATATAAGAATCATCGACTGCTGTATTCTCCATTTATTATTCTATTAAGAAATTTTGGAAACTTAAGGTCGTGCAGTAAACAACTTAAATTACCTTAAGCTCTATATTAATTTTATGAAAAATAGGAGGATAAAGTTTATATTTCAAGCATTTAAACGACATTCTAGTTAAATAATTAAAAATTTAAAATTTTGTACAACCGACTTCAATATATATAATTACGGATAACTCAAAAACTATTGGTTAGACCTTGATCAAATATGGGACCACATGAGAAGCACCAGCTTTCAAATAAAAAAAGTTTTTTTTTTATAGGATAAAGGTGACAAACGAGCACACAGTCCACATGATGGTAAGTGGTTGCTGTGGCCCATAGACATCTACATCTTTCCTCGAAGACAAATCAAAATGCAGATGCGTTGTCACCGTGAGGACTAAGATGGAATGCCTCGTTTCCAGTAAAACGGGTCTCCGGTTCTCTACACTCACCATACGAAACACAGCAGCGTTAAGCTGCTATTTGACGCTGGTATTCTGTGAGAGCGTGGTCCTTCCCCGGTCGAGCCGACCCATTCGTGCTACAACTATACCAGTAATATAGCTGCAGCATGGCTCTACCACGTAAAAAAATTATCGAAATCGGTTCACGTAGAAAAAAGTTATAACACATAAAAAAAACATACAGTCGAATTGAGTACCT
This sequence comes from Parnassius orleans, assembly GCA_029286625.1. Lineage (NCBI taxonomy): Eukaryota > Metazoa > Arthropoda > Insecta > Lepidoptera > Papilionidae > Parnassius > Parnassius orleans. Next base: position 7,741,577 of record JAGSMP010000006.1, on the reverse strand, counting down.
CTTCCTTTTTGAAGTCGGTAGAAAAGGGTAAAAATTAACTTTTAATAAAAGTAAAAACTAACTACCCATTCGTCAGCGACGAAGTATGCGCGCACTCACAACCTTACACTCCATTCTGATGTCTCCTACTCCCCCCTCTTACTTAACTTCTCATTTTCAGTACCTTTGCTCTAGCCATGACAGAAACCTGCGTTCTTCGAATAACCTTTTACTAAAGTGTCCCTCTCATAAATCTGGCTTCCTGCATTCTTCCTTCACTGTACAGTCTATTCTCCTCTGGAATGCACTCCCTCTTGAAATTAGAACGGTTAATAATCGTTATGCATTCAAGAAGAAAGTTCGCGAACATTATTTAAATAAACTGGCAGAATTATCTCATTAGTAGTATATTTATTTATGTATTTATATAAATATATAATTATATATCGTATGTAATTTATTTATTTTTATGTACATAATTTATATATAATACTATGCATGTATTTAATAATTTTTGATATGTAAGTTTATGTATTGGTATATGTATTTTTTATATATTTATATACTTTAATTTACTATATTGTACTTTAATATATATACCTGTCTTTTAGCGTTTCACACACCTACTTCATATTTTTATCTCTGCGTCACCCAAAGGTTGACTGGTAGAAAATACCTCATATTGTATGTAGTTTAAATAAATAAATAAATAACTTGAAACATTAAAAAATAACACTTTATTGAATTTGCTACAATGTCTTAGCACCGACGTCGGATACTATCATCTACGTGGAAAATATTTTATTACCTTTAGTTTTCTAGTAAGTTGGGTCTTAATTTTTTAAGTTTAATTTTTACTAGTAATGAGGCATTCCTTCTTATAATTAGTTCTAAGAAATACATCTACATTTTGATTCTTAAATAAGGATAGATGTAGGTGTCTATAGTCCATAGCATCCAATTGTCGTCAGGTTGACCCCATATACAAGGTTATTTTGCAAAGTATGTCCAAATTTACAGAGGAGGTTCAAAATAAGTAATATAGGCGAATGGTAAAAAAAAATCTCAGACATTCTGTCCTTTCTATCTTTTAAATTCAGAATGCGTGGTAATGTATTATTTTAACTGATTGTCATTTATAAATATCTAACGCTAACGTTACTATTACTCTTTGAGGATGACTGTGTTATCGATTCTCGTTTTGTCACCCTCATTTCTGAATAAACCTACCTGTATATCACAATGTACGGAAATATCCATATCTTCAAGCCTCTGACCCGCTGTCACGTCTGCGAAATAGCCCATTTTTGACACAAGTAATTTCTGAGGACATCGAAAATCCTTTTTCAAGCCCTTTACTTCATCACAAACATGGATTTCAACTTCACCGCTGAAAATAAAATAAAAAAGACAGGCTTTCCGATACCGGGAATCGAACCCGAGCCTCCTGGGTGAGAGCCAGGTATCCTAGCCACTAGACCATATCGGATGTTACATATTTGTTAAAATTATTATTCAAGTTAATGTTTACATATTATGTATCTAGAATGAAGCTATGTTTCTTAGCTAATTGCCCAAAAACGGAAGGAAGTTTGTATGTCAATGTTAGACTAATACTATTATTAATTTGAAACAACTTGTTTTAACAGGTTGTCATGACGTAATCCTCCCACATTCTAAGTAGGATTTACCGATCACCTCGCTTCGCTTCGTTGTGATTATAATGTTCTTTGGCAATCGATCGCAGTTGCACCAGTACCAGATTTAGTACCAGATTTTACTGGCTTGAAAATGGATGGATTACGCCCAATAACACAGCATTTATTTTCCTTTTATTTTTATAGTTGTATTCTTTAATAACGCCATCTATTGTTTGAATTATAAAATAGACATAAAAAAACTATAAATATGTAGGTATCTCATATGGAAATTATACAAATAAACAAGTTAAAATGTAAAATGAAATGGCATTTTGAATTTTAAATTATATTATAAACATAGTCTAACTTACTCTTGCTTTTGGTTACATCGTTCTTGAGCTGTTATCACAGAAGATTTACGTCTCCCCAATCGATCTTTCGATTCTTTTTCATTGATGAAACCTAAAATATTTTTTTTTTGATATTTTACTATGAGTTAATGTTTTGTTCTATTATCTGAGCGTTAAACAATAGAATAATACTACCTCCGAAACTAGCCGGTTTTTCACTTCGTTTACATTGGTAGAAGGAATCTTTTTAATAATAGGCATGTAAGCACTTGTTGTCTTTGAGGGTTTTTTATATTCAACAAGATATGGCAAAATAGAATCCAAAATTCCTTCATTAATTACCTGTAAACAATTATTAAATAAATGAATAATCACGCCATCTAGCGAAGTAGACAGTAAATATGTTATCATAATGGCAGGTTTAGATGACCGCGGGAACAAATTTTTGATTAACAAATTATTGATAAATTTTAATTCACGCGCTACCACGTGATTATACGACCTTGGGCTAAAGATTTTTCTTTTTTTGTTAAGTTAATTAACCAAAAGAGAAAGATTAATTTAGCAACCTACATCATTTAATTTGCAGTTAAGATTAGCTTCAGTCCAAGCTCCAAGCATCTCCACTTTAAATTCTGCGGGCAGTGAACGTCTAAGGCCTTTACCTAAAAAAATAAAAAATTCTCTTTTACTGTCGATAATAACATCTATTAAACGTAGCTTATTTTCCGATAAAAGCTTACATTCAATTTCGCTGTAACTAAGACGCTTTTCTACTCGAACTAATTCGCTATTTTTCTTTTCAAGTGCTGTATCGCTTTTGCTAATTATTGGTTTTTGTTCTGTAAAAGCTGTTTGATAAAGAAGATCTCTCTCTTGTTTCTCAATGACATGATTTATAACAGTCAATTTAGTTAATTCTTCCCAATTTATTTTACATCCTTCCTCTTCGTTGCCTTCTAAATGCTCATAGACTTGATAAGCTGTTTTCATGAAGTCGAAAAAGTCTTTAACTGTAATAATTTCCATCGGTTTGTTTGTTTTGGTAGTAGAATTTTTTCTTGCTAATTCTGACCCTATAGGACTTTCTGGGCTTTTGCTGTCGCCTTTCGGCATGAACATTGAAGCTGAATAATTTTCTGGGGTAGCCATAACGATGATTGAGTAATAACACAGTGCGATAAAACCTTATCGATTTAATTTATTCCTTGGAAACAGTATCCATCATTGTATTCATTATAGTATGGTAAGTACCAACAAAAAAGTCATAATACTTTGGAACTACTCTTAAATAATTTTTAGTCTGATAGTAATAAAATAAAAATACTTTTTGAACCTTATAAAATTAATATTTACATAAACAAACTAGCCAAGGTGTTATGAGTTGTCAACTTATGACATTTGATTTTAAGTCGTTGTGATTTTTGCAACATTTGCCAAATTAATTTGAAGTGCAGTTAGTATTTTGTGTATTTTTTATGTTTCACTTTAAAAACAGTTTATTAGTTTTGTCGTTTATAACTTTTTTTTTAACAAAGTTAAATCGAAAATACAGAATAAAAATTAATAATATGGAATTGTCTATGGTATAAGTCATTATCATTAATGTCAATTTGTCAAAGTCAAATGTCAATGTCACATCAAACATTCTCTGATTATTTTGTTGTTCAGTAAAGTTTCTTATAATGTTTCTGATCATATTTTATTATGGAAAGTTACCAAGCCGAATATGACAAGAACTGTATTTTATCTGATACGTTTTGGAGGACACCACAACGCGCAATCCCAGGAAGACCACTACAGAGGGTTGAAAAGAACGAGGTTATGTCGGGGTCATCGTATCAGCAATTCCAGGCATCCGTAAACGATGCTTGGGATCTTGGCGACGACGACATTATATCCGGCATCGCAGAGACAAAGATATCGAAGGCCATATCAGAAACTGCAGCTTTAAACGTTATAAATTCTCACAGAAACAGCACTAAGAACGTAAACAAAAGTGACGTCAAAGTTGAAAGTGTAAATTTGAAGCCTAAAGAAGAGGCGTTGGCTGTGCGTAAAAATGAAATAAAAAGGACTGGAGCAGGTGTCGGCAGCAGTTCTGGGCTTATAAGGCATTATCCAGGTCGTCCACGTCCTGTCAGACTATCTGCATTAGCTTCGCGAGAAGAGAGTAGCGAGTCCAAATTAGAAAGATTCCAGCAACTACTTGAGAATCCTGTGTTAGACTTAGATGAACTGAAGCAGCTGAGCTGGTCTGGCATTCCGACCAAAGTGAGTTAATGTTTATTTTTTGTTAGTAAATGTGAAAGTATATGTGATAGTAGTAAAAAGTGTTTATATGAGTTTATAGTTTATATGAGTGTTTATTGACACATTGGTAAAACTATAGACATCTGGTACTCGCGTATGGGGGTCGGAGGGGTATGGGGGAGGGAGAGGGTTCAGGGGAAGCCCTGGGTACCCTCCCCTGTTGCGGAAATGTATAGTTAATGAGTAATGATTTTTTTTTTGTAAAATTATAACCTTATTTTATTACACAGGAATATTGACTCGAAAGTTACTTCTGCAACGGTTTCGGCGCTGCGGGAAGTGCAGCCCCTTCGCCCTTGCGTAGCAAATCACAGGCGTCCATGCTCACCTCCGCAGCTTAGGCTTATTGGTTGCCTTCAGCGACCAGCCTCAGCCGCTACGGCTCACACAGGTGCCTGCGATTCGCTACAGCGGGCGGGGTTGCTCTCCCTCCGCGCCTACGGCTTTACAAAAATACACTAGGGGTAGGGCAGACAAGACTACGTGGAGTTAGGGCGTTCTGATTCGGTTTTAGTACAGATTCGACCTATCTTATCCTTAAGTCAGGTTGCTCTAAACTCTGCTATGATAATGGTAAATGAAATAATGTAATGTGAATTGTTATAATTTTATTTTCTGAAAAACCTCTTTGACTGCTCTCCACTGCGACTCAATTCGTTGTGTATGAGTCCTATCTTCAGCCACAAATGGATTGTCTGGGTCCGAGTAAGTAACCTTTTTATGGGTGACCCGTTTCGTTATATGCAATTTTTAGTTAGTGAAATTTATTTTTATCGTAATTAATTTAAAACACATTTCCATAATTCAAAAACAGTATAAAAGGTTCTAGCTTAACCCCGACAAACCTCCTATACTGAAAACATAATTAAAATCAAGTGCTTGACGTTACTTCATATTACTTGACCAAATGACATATTTGCGTTTCGTTATATGCAATTTTTAGTGAAATTTATATTTATCGTAATTAATTCAAAACCCATTTCCGACATTCAAATACAGTGTAAAAGTTTCAAACTTAACCCTGACAAGCCTCCTAAATTGAAAACATAATTAAAATCAAGTACCGGAAGCCTACTTCATAATATTAGACCAAATTGACATATTTGCGTTTTGTTATACGTAATTTTTAGTGAAATTTATTTTTATCGTAAATAATTCAAAACGCATTTCCGACATCCAAAACAGTGTAAAAGGTTCAAGCTTAACCCTAACAAACCTCCTAAACTGAACACAATTAAAATCAAGTACCGGACGTCTATAGCCAACCCGACACATTTGTACTTGTAAGACAGTCTTGGAAGAGCCTAGTTTAGCCTTATGTAAAAGACATTGAATACCAATATGCTGTATTTTTACAAAGTATGGGAAATTTAATATATTATGTTATTTAGATGTCTTAAAAGAACAGTGAAAAACTCCTTGTGCGGTTAGGTTAACGATTTGACTGAGTTAAAGACATCAACAGAAAATATCATATCAGCATTATTACAACAGCAAATTACTCTGTCTATTTAGATGAATAGAAATAGAAAAAAAAATCTCTTGCATTACATTAAGAAATGTAATAAATTGACAGTTAATAATTGATTTTGACTGTAAAACCCAGGCCAACAAAGGAAGAAAGACGGGCGCTGTGTGCCAAGCTGAAGTTATGTTCAACTTATTGTAAGAATAAGTACGCACACATATGCTGCTACTAAAACATTTGCAACCCACAACATGATTTTTGGTGCATAATGTGCATCCAGCATAAACTTTTACAAGCTAATAAATAAAGAAAAAATAAAAGATGTGTGCTTGAGTTCTTGCACAGAAAATTTGAGCATGGTTTTGGTATCTATTAAACAATGTATTGGTCATCATTACTTGACAAAACCCAAAATATTTTATGTTTTTCAACCGATTTCGAAAAAAGGAGGAGGTTCTCAATTCGACTGTATTTTTTTTTAATGTGATGATTCTTTTTTTTATTTGAAAGCTGGTGCTTCTCATGTGGTCCCATATAAATTTGATCAAGATCTGACCAGTAGTTTTTGAGTTATCCTTAATAATGCGTATTTAATTGACTTTGACTACATTGATGATGTTCTCATTTTATTTATATTGAAGTCGGTTGTACAAAATTTTTAATTTTACCACTTGTTTATTATTTCTTTTATCATTATTGTTCATAAAATAATATGGTGGTCAAGTATTTATCTTTTTAAAACTGTTTAGGTGAATTATTAAAGAAAGAGGTTTTTATATGATGTCATGTTTCAATATATTAGTAAATTAATAAAAACACAACATGGTTAGATTTTGTTAAGCCCCTCAAATCAAACACTCTCAAATCATAAAGATTATAAAGATACTTTATTCCATAACTATTACATTTTCATAAATCAATAGATGTGCCTGGCAAGCGTTTCAAAGCCCTTTATTGTCCGAAACATTTGCTGGCATGCACTAAAGTTTCATGGCAATCGGAGAAATGGTATAGGAATGCATAGAAAACCAACAAACACATAAACAAATATCCGTTTATGTCACACACAACTCACCAAAGTTTTATCATGCATAGTATAGGAACAAACGGGATAAACAAAAAGAGATTAATTTTATCTATATACTAGCTTTTATTCACCTGGACTTTGTTTTTACCAACCAAAAATCTGGTAGTGTGTCTGTCTGTCATAAAAATTCTTCTTAGAGATTTGAAAACAATAATTCATTTGTAAATTTTCCTATTGGGTCCAGATTTTTTGATTTTCTTTTTTGGCACTAAACCAACATAATATATTACATTACATTACCTCACATAATACCAGTGTAAAATAGAAGCTTAATGCTGCTGTGTTTCTTATAGTGAGTGTAGAAAACCGGAGACCGCTTTTTACTGGAAATGAGGCATTCCATCTTAGTCCTCAGGGGTGACAATACATTTAGATTTAGGCATTTTAATTCTTAATCGAGGATAGATCCAGATGTCCATGGACCACAACATCCACTTTTTCCATCAGGTGGACTGTGTGCTCTTTTGTCACTCTTATTCTATAAAAAAAAACTTATTGTAAATATGAGTCATTTTGGTCCATAAATATGTGGCGACACTGACATCGCGCCACAAGCGAAACGCACCGGAGCCTGAATCGCGCTATCAAAGTTCCGAAGTTACCGCGCTATATATAGAACAGCTCTGAAATAACACATGGAGCGTTGGCAACTTACTGGGCTGAACACCTTGTCCGGCGGGATATCTCCCTTTTCCTTCCACGGCCAAAAATATATAATTCCTTTTATAATTTTACTACAGCACCACCCTTCTAATCCTAGCATAGCTCTGGACCATCGACTTGATAAAAATATATATAGGGTGAAAATTACCTCTATTAGTCAAGTTTTTAAGAAGTTACACAATCAGTAACTACATTTTTAAATACCCATAACTTTGTGTTCAACATGTACATAATAGTCATTATCTGTTCTGGATCAATAATGCTAATGGTTGAAGGACATAAAAGACACTTGTGGTAAAATTACCTGTATAAGTACGGAAATAATTTTATGTTGACATCTAAGTTATTTAGCACATGCATAGCATAACATTGTTTGTTTGTGAAATTCAAGTTAGAAAAGAAGAAAGATAATGTAGGTATACCTATTTAATTATATATTTATCTTTATTATCTATATATATTAATCTTTCTTACATATATAAATCTTTAAAATTATTATTATTCTAAGTGGTAGGACTTCTTATCTTCATAGAATTCCAGGCACCACTCTAACCTATTTTTGCCACCAAATTACAGTGCTTTCACTGCAGTGCTATCACTGCGGCTTGTTTGGGAGGCTGGAAGTCGTCGAGTCTGCGTGCGCGACGATTCGTAATGACTCTCGAAAACACCACGTATACGCGGCTCAGAAGGCAAATCGGTCTGTAGTGCTTCAAGAGAGCGTTGTCGCCTTTCTTGAAGAACAAGACGACCTAATTTCTGCTTCACGCCTCCGCAGTAGTGCCCCATGGAGTACGGAAGAGTTTCTGAAAGACTACAAGTACCAATTTTCCAGCCGCTTTCAGAAGCTCCGCTGTAGTTCCATCCTGGCCCGTCAACGTGCCGTTTTTAAGGTGCTGGAGAGCCATTCTAATCTCGCTCAGATTGACGACCGGAACATGATCGGAATAGTGTCGGATACGACTTACTCTTGTATCGTCACTCACACTTGCACGTGGCTCCAACGGCGACGTGTACAGCTGCCATAGAACCTTTCAATCTTACTCAAAATCTCAGGTGTCCTGGAAACGATGCTGCCACATTCGATCTTCAGCTTCGACAGTCGGCTCTTTCTGGCAAAGACTTTGGTGCCCTGGTTCCGCTCGATCGCTTCTTCATTACGAGCTGTGTTGAAGTTGAGTAAGTTCCGCATGCATTTGGAGATCTGTCTGTTCAGTTGCCTGTATGCTGTCATATCTGCTGAAAACTTCAGCTTCATTTCCCGTCTAACAGCCATGAGATTAAGTCTTGCAGAACTTAGCTGCGACCGCATGGACAGTTTCCACTAGCTTGCCATTCATATCGTTCACTTCCTTGCAGTCTTCTAGGCACTGAAAACGATTTTGTAACTCGAGCCTCTCTTGTGCCTAGTTTTGCGTTGAAGTCTCCAGAGACATAGCTTTAGAGATATCCTCATACATTTCCTCCACCTCCTCATCAGGATGTGCCGAGGTTGGTGCGTAAACCTGTATGACCTTCAGCGAATACCGTTTGGTGATTTTGAGTATAAGGTACGCAACCCTCGTCGACACACTCCCAATCTTTACAACGTTAGTAACGAGAGACTTGTGGACGATAAATCCGACACCTCCTTGGACAGATGGTCGCCTTCCGGTGATAGAACAAGTTGGCGGATTTGAGGATTACCGTGTCTTCCTCCTCACTTCGGACCTCAGATAATCCTATAATATTCCAGCGCAACTTGTCTATTCTTCTTCCAGCTCCAGGACCTTCTCGTCAGTCCTCAGGGTCGTGCGTTATATGTTGCCAGGTCGAGTCGTCTTAGGTGGCAACAGAACCTCCACCGGAGATTCTTAGCACCCCCTGCCCCGCCGTTACCATGGTCGCTACCGTAGTCAGGAAAAGCGGGGCCGCCGGGGACTGGTGGCCGTCTCTTTGTAACCCTCGTATGTAGTATGATTACATTCTATCAGATATCCTATCTTAGTCCTCAGAGCCAACAAAACATCTGTAGCCTTCTTTGGTTGCAAGCGACTGAAAGTTTGTATTTCACACTAAAAAAACAAATTGTTTCTCTAGATTTTATTTGAACAATTTCACCTTTATCACTAGTACAAATTCGTTTCACATTCGGTAAAATCCAAAATTTGTCAACTTTACCGAAGTTTCATATTCAGCGGAATTGTTTTCATTTATCAAACATTCTATAACATAAATTAACATGTTTGACAAAAATGGAAACCTGCCAAATATTGCCGATTTTGCCTGGTTTGGGCACCGCATATTTTACAACAATTACCATTAATCAACTGTATTTATTGATGATTTTCCTTAAAAATAAACTCATTTTGTATCATAACATAAATACCCTGTCCATTTATTAACATATTATTGTAAGATATGTTAAGAAAAACAATCTAGACTACTTTTTTAAATATTGTTCAAACAATTTAAAAAGCAGTCTAGATTACTAACAGGCAAATATAGGATAAACTTGCATTTAAGTAACTATTAAAAATACATAATATTTATTTTTAATTAGTAGGGTAATTTTAACCACTAGCCCATATCGCCCCATGGGTGTTGTGAGGCGATAGAGGGAAACTGAGATAGTAGATGGGCAGCAGCATCTTCCTGATACAACTCAAAATTATGAAAAATTGCGGTTGCCAACCTGCCTGCCAAGCGTGGTAATTATGGCAAAATCCCCCCAATGAGGCCTATGTAGACTTGCAGGCTATAATGGATGTAATGATGAATATGTATTTACGATTAACATATCAATTAAACTTCAAATTTAAATTCAAACATTTATTGTATTATGTTATGTGTTACATTTTATTTACATTTGTTAATTTAAAATATGATGTATCTTATGTACCTATCTTCAATAATTAATAACTAAGATTCGGCTGAGCTTTGCATTCGGCGCATTATTTAACCGAAGCTTCGGCAGAACTCGACACTCGACAATCGTTATCACTAATGTTATTATGAAGGACATATTAAATCTTCTTTAATCATTGATATATATATGTACTACGCACTAGATTTCGCATTCCGAACATTCACTATGTTCAACTGAACTGTACTGCAATCCGTACCCTTACTTTAGTGTCATTTACTGTGGCTTCAATATTCATGCAGTGTGGAGCGGCGATAGTAATACGAGATTTCAAATTAAAGTTTAAACCTTACGTAAATAACAATTCAGTAGTCAAGTAAGTAAATTTTTTTGTTGTTCAAGTGAATAAATAGGTAATAATATCGTAATATTTTACTATCTACCGCGCATGCGCGAAGACATAGAGTAGCGCACATTTTTTGTTTGGAATAGCTTCTCTAGTACGTAGTACATATAACTCAATGTCTTTAATGTGTTTTCCTAATCTATAGTGTTCAGTCAAAGTGCTGATTCCCTACATGCCCGGTGGTGACGGAAAACATGAGAACACCTGCATATCTGAGTAACAAGACATTCAGATACACAGATACAACGGTATAAGTAGTAGAGTCTCACTGCAGCTATATTATGGTTGTAGCACCAATTTGGTTGGCAATCGACAAGCACCAAAAAGAATCCGCTTCTATAATATTCCTCTGATCCTCGGTCAACTTTTCAAGGGGAAAATTGTCGAGCTCCTTTCCCTGGCGCGGTCTCTCGGAGGAATACCATGAAAAACGGAGTCACCATATCGTTAATGCCTTGAACGTAGCCCGATGCCGGGTGAAGTATTGTCCATAATATATAAAGGATACGTTCATATACATCACCTGAAAATTACAAATTCGCTATTATTATATGCTGGAGTGACGCGTCATCTGGACATGAGCATCTTCTGAATTCTCAGAGGCCCATGCCCAGCAGTGGACTGTTGATATTCTCATCATGACGATTATATATGTGGTAGAGCCACGTTGCAGCTATATTAATTGTAGAACGAATTAGTCGGCTCGAACGGGTTAGCTCACAGAATACCAACGTAAAATAGCAGCTTAATGCTGCTGTGTTTCATATGGTGAGTGTAGAGAATCGGGACCCTTATTACTAGAAATGAGGCATTCCATCTTAGTTCTCAAGGGTGACAACGCATCTGCATTTTGATTCTTAATTGAAGATATATTTGCCACAGCATCCACTTACCATCAGGTGGACTGTGTGGTCGTTTGTCACTCTAATTGCTGTATATCCCTCTCAGAAGTGGGAGGTGGTCTGTGCCAAGCTGTGGTATGTATATAGGCTGTAACTTTACTCTGTTAATTTAGTATCAAGTAAGCACATCAGAGGTGACTTAAGACTATTTTCAGGCTAGAGCTGTGACATGGAGACTTCTCGCCGGTTATTTACCGGCGAATGCGGAACGACGCACGGAGACCCTCGAGCGCAAACGTGCCGATTACAAGCACCTCGTGAAACAGTACTACGACTCTGAGCGAGAGGAGGACACGTACAGACAGATACATATCGATATACCGCGGATGAGCCCGCTTGTGGCCTTGTTCCAGCAGAGCACTGTACAGGTAAATCCATCGGCATTATCTATACATCTATACATATAAATAAAATTGAAGTGTCTGTCTGTAATATTGAAATAACTGGTTTGTATTAAGCTCAGGGAGTTATTTGCATGCTTAAGGCATAAATAACGATTTTAAAATTTTTGTCTGTCTGTCTGTCTGGACTAATCTTGGAATTGGCTGAATCAATTGTGATGAAAACTTTACGAACAGATAGAAAGCAATACCAGGATTGTTCAAGGCTATATTTATCCGCAAAACTTGAAGATTCTTTTAACGAAACGGAAACGGACAAAAACGACAAATTAATAAAAATATTTTATAGTCTTTGATTATCTTGTATCGAAATAACGTCACATTAATGGATTCTATACAAGCGAAGCCGGTGCGCTACTTATTAATATAATTATAATTAAAATAACTTAAGGACTTTAAATCATCGATACAATATGTCTTAGCACCAACTTCAGAAGCTACGTGGTAGAGCCAAGCTGCAGCTATATTATGGTTGTAGCACGAATGGGTCGGCTCGACCTGGGTAGGACCACGCTTTCACAGAACAACAGCGTAAAATATCAGTACTGCTGTGTTTTGTATGGTGAGTGTAGAGAACCGGAGACCCTTTTTAGGGTTTCGTACCCGAAGGGAAATCAACGGGATTATGGGATCTTATTACTAAGCCTCCGCTGTCTGTCCGTCTGTCTGTCAGCGGGCTGTATCTCATGATCCGTAATAGGTAGAGAGTTGAAATTATCACAGAATGTGTATATCTGTTGCCGCTATAACAACAAATAATAAAAATAAAAATAAATTAATAATTAAAGGGGCTCCCCTACTAGAAACGTGTATTACGATGGTACGGAACCCTTCATGCGCGAGTCCGACTCGCATTTGGCCGGTTTTTATTATATTGGTAACGAGGCATTCCATCTTATTCCTCAGGGGTGGCAACGCATCTGTATTTTGATTCTTAATCGAGGCTAGATGTAGATGTATATGGGTCACAGCATCCACTTACCATCAGGTGAACTGTATGGTCATTAGTCACCCTTATTTTATAAAAAAGCTGGTGGAAATTATTTTATTGTTATTATTTTTTGAAAAAGATTTTTACTTTTTGTAAAATTTATTTTCTTGCTGTGTTCGTATAAGGAAAAGTTATTAATGGCCCTCTATAGAATCGTACACGAATTGAATATTCAGTAGGCGCTTGACGTAGTTCACTGACATTGACGGAATTCCAAGTTCAATGGAGGTCGCAGAATCGGGGTCAACCATTGAGGCAATATGTAGTACACACTAGAAAAGACGCCGAGATTTGGTTGTTTGCAATACGCTTTCGAACCCACTGGCTCAAACTTACGTCTTCGCTATAAAAAGGTAACTGTGCCTGCTTCCACTCGCCCCGCACTGCTGCGCAGATTTTTTCGCGGTGTCTTTTCTAGTATGTAGTATACAGGGTTATTTTGCAATAACCGGCCAAAATTGAAGAGAAGTTTTAGTTATATGGCCAAATAATGAAGAAAACTTAATTTAAAAAATTTCAAACATTCTGTACTTTTTATCTTTTAAATTCAAAATGCGTGGTAATGCATTATTTTACTACGCACGCACACATTCGTAAAAGTCGATCGGTTGGCAAAAACGTTGTGATTGAATTGCACACAGAGGAGCGCGCGTATGTGTAGTTATTGCCCATAAATCACATTCAATTTGAGATAATTTCAAATTAAAGTAGAAGCCTTATTTACTCGTATTTTCAAAAACTACAATAACGGTATATCATTATTTATATATTTGAACTTAAGTTTAAAATTTGGCTACTCTTTGAAAAATGACCCTTCAACACTATTTATGCCAACTATTTCACTATGACTGTGTTATCCTGTTTTTGGTCTCACTAGGTAATTTGTAAGACGCAAATTATTGTGGCAAGTCCGAAAATTGGCCTTTAAGAATTCAACACAAAAATAAATAAATTAATGCATAGATAATTAAAATAACAATTACTGAAGATTTGCTTTTCAAAAGGTGAAATTGAATTTTGTTCTATTTTCAAAGGGGTGGGTAAACTATGATATAACATAGTATTACCACATGAGTAAAGAAACCGTACCGTACAGAGGCAAAGCTTCATACAACCGCGCTATGATAGCTACACTACTACAAGCTTGAGGTGCGTGTGTGTGTGAGCACTGGCGGCTCGTCACGTACAGAGAGAAACTGCTTTAAACCGGTTCGGCCAGCGCTCAAACTTAGGGCTATGTAAAAAATAATAACTTTCAAGAAAAATTCGTATCAAATGAAAAATAAAAAAGTGTAAATATGGTTTATTAATACCTACGTAGATTTAAATGTTATCGAGGTTGCCGCAAGAGATACCGTTGATTTAATTAATAAAATTAATAATTTGTTTGATTTATTAAACTCAAGTACACTGCGATCTCCTAATAATTATAAAACAGCTTTTCGATGTTATCAAACTGAGTTTTAGAAGAAATGCGAACATTTTTCAGGAACTTAAATTAATTAGAAGTGATAGGCGGAAAGACGTTACAAACAGCATGAATTTCATTCACGGATTTCAAGTGTCTATAAAATCTTTAATAAAACTTCATGCAGAATTAAAATCAGAAGAAATTAAATTAATTTATATTTACGAGACGTCTCAATTAAGATTGTCGCGAAAATTTCTTTAGCAACTGCCAGGAACCAACATGTCGACAAGTTAGTATTGCCTTCAATAAGATGTTCATAACTAATATCTTAATGAAACCTCAAAATACTAATTGCGAACACGATTTCGACATGTTACATACGAAACCAGACGATTGTCGTATTTTTAATACACCGTCATCGCAACCTGACGATGTTACTGCCCCTGTGTTAACAGTAGGAACAAATGATTATGCATAATAATTATTTACCAGAAATGGTTTAGTCTGTGTCGGGATATTTGTATAGAAAATGTTGTCTCAAACACCACAAATGTGAGAAAATTAATAGATCTGAACAACCTATAAATATGGGAAAAGATTATTTTTTCATCCATTACAAGGATTCTAATAAAGATAGTGTTCAATCGGGTTTTTTATAATACTTCCTGATAATTTTATTGCGTTTGTTGAATTGCTTGAGCAAAAATTTCGCGAATATTTTGACCTCGATAGAAACATTGCCTGTTTTGGTCTCACTAGGTAATTTGTAAGACGCAAATTATTGTAGCAAGTCCGAAAATTGGCCTTTAAGAATTCAAAACAATAAATAAATAAATTATTGCATAGATAATTAAAAATAACAATTACTGAAGATTTGATTTTCAAAACTTGAAATTGAATTTTGTTCTATTTTCAAAAAAAAGAGTAGGTAAACTATCATATAACATAGTATTACCACATGAGTAAAGAAACCGTACCGTACATAGGCAAAGCTTCATACAACCGCGCTATGATAGGTACACTACTACAAGCTTGAGGTGCGTGTGTGTGTGAGCACTGGCGGCTCGTCACGTACAGAGAGAAACTGCTTTAAACCGGTTCGGCCAGCGCTCAAACTTAGGGCTATGTAAAAAATAATAACTTTCAAGAAAATTCTTAATTTTTCTTAATTATTAAGACATAAATAACCTTTTTTTTTTAATTTTGTCTGTATGTCTTTCTGTCCGGGCTAATCTTTGGAATGGCTGAACTGATTGTGATGAAATTTTACGAGTAGATAGAGAGCAGGAGAGTCTATATTTTATGCGAAATACTTGAAGATTTTATGTAAATGTGATAAAACCAGTTAAACTATGTGTACCGTGCAGTGGCGGTGTAAGAATATCCATTACCCCATATCATCCCGTAGGTGTCGTAAGAGGCGACCACCGCGAGATCAAACGCTATCTTAGTTCTCAGGGTTCACAACTATTCTTAATTTAGGATAGATCACAGTCACAGCATCAATTTCAACCGCCATACTTGCAGCGGAAGCTACTTGGAAGCGAAGCTTGATCCAGTAAACTCGATCGTGAATGGCATGGCATGTACTACTCGTATAAATGTTCAATAGTCTTATATATTTTTAAATTCATCATTCAGATTTCATCATTAATCTATTCGTAAGAATCGTAACAAATTTAAACCATAGCAACAGTCCCAAGTTCTGTCAAGGAAGCGGATCAAAATACAATTAAAGTCACATAACGATAAGATCAATTTCAAACCGCAAGCTGTAGCGGTTATCGCTAAACATTATATTGATTACATGATTTGCAACATTCAACCCGATTAGTATTGCCAATTAATGTATTTTTTTTTTATTTGAGTTAAGATGGCAAAAATGCACATAGCCTATTTGATAAGTGGCCATTGCATTAGTTTTATAGCGTTCTATTTTATCTGTTTTAAATTTTGAACACTACATTGTACACAGCAGTGTGTCAGCCAATTTCGGAAAATAAAAGGGCGGCGCACCCTTTTTAACCGACTTCAAAAAAGGAGGAGGAGATTCTCAATTCGTCTGAATCTTTTTTTTATGTATGTTCACAGATTACTCGAAGACGCCTTAACCGATTTGGAGAATTCTTTTTTTTGTTTCAAAGGGTATATTTTCCAGGTGGTCCCATTTAAATTTTATAACTTATTTTATTTATATTGAAGTCGGTTTTACAAAATTTTTAATTTAACCACTTGTCTTTTCCGAACTTGCAGTGTGTGTAATATATTTACACGTATAATTTCGATCCACTTTCGAATCCCCCAAAACTCAAAAACTATTAAACCAGCACACTTGTTATTTGGCAGTAAGGGTACCTAGATACCAAGTGTTTTGGCCAAGGCAAAAATTTGGGCCAAGATCCCTAGCACTTCCATCAGTACATTCTACATCTACATCCTTTGATATAAAAGACTGCTATGAGCTCGGCAGTTTAGCTCTTAACTCTTTTATGCGAAGCCGAAAATCCTGAACGTCGTTCGAAGTTTGATCCTCTTTTTACATTTATGTTTTTTGGTGGGATAATATTAGTATACTCAGGGATGTTTCTTTATAAAATCAGGGTGACAAACAAGCACGCAGTCCACCTAATGCTAATGGTAAATGGATGCTGTGGACCATAGACATCTACATTTTTTAGAATAAGAGAGACAAGGCCCCGTAAACACCTACATCTATCCTGGATTAAGAATCAAAATGCAGATGCGTTGTCACCCCTGAGGACTAAGATGGTATGCCTCTTTTCTCGCCCAGTAAAAGGGTCTTTGGTTCTCTACACTCACCATATGAAACACTGCAGCCTTAAGCTGCTATTTGAAGCTGGTATTCTGTAAGAGCGTGGTCCTACCCCGTTCGAGCCGACCCTTTCGTGCTACAACTAGTATAGCTGCAGCGTGGCTCAGTTTAGTCAGTATCAGTACTCCACTGCTGGGAATGAGCCTCTAAGAACTCAGAAGATGCTGGATATGGCGCGCCACTCTAACATATAATAATAGCGAATTTGTAATTTGCAGGTGATGTTTGAACGTATACTTTATATATGGGCTATACGTCACCCGGCATCGGGCTACGTTCAAGGCATTAACGACCTGGTGACTCCATTTTTTATGGTTTTCCTCCAAGAGGCCGCGCCGGGGAAGGAGCTCGACAACTTTCCACTTGACAAGTTGACTGAGGAGCAGAGAAATATTATAGAAGCTGATTCCTTCTGGTGCTTGTCAAAGTTCCTGGACAGTATACAGGATAATTATATATTTGCACAACTTGGTATACAGTATAAGGTAAGTGGAAACTATTTTTATGTGCTCAGCTCTATCTTTGTCTTTGTTTTTTTTTTGTAGAAGTGAGGGTAAACGAGCAATCTGTTTTTTTTTATAGAAGTGTCGGTAAACGAGCATGCTGTTCATTGATGGTAAGCAATGGTAATTGATTGCCCTCGTCCATGAACATGTGCACCACCAACCGATCTACGCAGAATGAATTTATAGTATCTTAAAGTATTACAGTGGTGTGCTTCAATTTGGATTTAATTTTAGGACCTTATAGTGTAAGGCTGTAAGGATTGAGAGAGCGAACGAAACACACAAATTCCGGTATATATGTTATTATATGTGCATTGGTGAACCTTATGAGTAGCATATACAGTACAACTCCTAGTAGATTGTAGCACGCAGCTGTCTTCTCTATTGAATTTTTTTTTAATAGCATCAGTAATCATTCTTGACCAAGACTTCAAGATAATCGGTCTCACTCTCAGGCTTAGAATCTTGTTTCAATTAAGAAGTCGCGTGGAAAATATGAAATGTAAAGTATGGAATTTGATAGCATATGTCAAATTTTATAAAGACTGTGTTGCCACGACTGAGCTTCTTTAGGGACAAAGACTCTTCTTTAAGACCGAGGCTATCAATAAACCATGTTTAGTAATGAGACCATCTGAGTATATTCTGCGTAGATCGAAATTACTATTTAAAAAGGTAGCCCGAATTAAATAAGACCTCAGGACGTGGAACACCTTAGTGATAACGCATCTACATTTTGATTCTTAATCGAAGACAGACGTAGATGTCTATGGGCTACAGCATCCACTTACGATCGGGTGGACTGTGTGCTCGTTTATCACTTTTTCTAGAAAAAAGAATAAAATTAGTTACATTCAATATTCACGCAAATATAAGTAATCAATTTTTAAACAATTCTTCCATCCATTACAGACTATAAAAGTCCACTGCTGAACTTAGGCCTCTCCCATGGAGTGCCTCATAGGGAGGAGTTTGCCATAGCTGCCATGCTTGTCAGGTGGGCTGGCAACCGCAGTTTTTTATAATTTTGATTTGTTATTAGGAAGATGCTGCTGCCCATCCCCTGTTTCAGTTTCCGTCAGTCGCCTCTTACGACACCCTCGGACTATATGAGGTAGTCGATATTCTGACACCGCCACTACGCCGTTAATTCTTACGCAAACTTTTTTGTTTCCAGGTAAATCAGTTAAAAGAGCTGATACGACGCATAGATCTGCCACTGCACGAGCACCTACAAACACACGGTGTGGACTACCTTCAGTTCTCCTTTCGCTGGATGAATAACCTTCTCACAAGGGAAATACCTTTGCCCTGCACTATTCGTCTATGGGACACGTATTTAGCGGAGTCGGATGGTTTCGCCATCTTCCAATTATACGTTTGCGCGGCGTTCCTCCTCCATTGGCGCGAGAAATTAATGCTCGAAAAGGACTTTCAAGGCTTGATGATATTACTCCAGAATGTTCCGACACAAAATTGGACGGACTCGAATATAAGTGTTTTGGTAGCGGAGGCGTATAGGCTGAAATTCGCTTTCGCTGATGCTCCAAATCATTTGCACAACGCGGGAAAGTCAGACAGATGACGTGCGGCTGACATTTGATATAGCCAAGCGATTATCGCCTTAAAATCAAAGGCGTCACCTTCTATTTTGGTATAAGCGACATGTCGGGGATTATAATATTGTATGTCAAACGCCTTTAAAGTGTGAATGGACTGAAGAGGGCAGGGTATTCAAAATGCAACTTTATTACGTTGCGTTTTGATTCCGATTTGAATAGTTCGTTAGCTTTGTATAATGAAGAAGGCCTAATTTAAATGGATTTCAAGTTTAACCTTATATAAGGGTTTACACCCGTTGTGTAAAAAGCGTCACGTCCCTTTGGTTTATTTTAATATTTTTTGAGTCCTTTGTGTATTATTTGATTTTATTATTATGTTATTTTACTTAGATTATTATAGCACAGTACGTTAATAACTTGTTTTATTATGTTCTTCCAAATGTCATGAACTCTAGAATTCTAGATAGCACTCTTTTGGGAATATCACAATTTGTATTATTGTACAAGTTGACTTTCTACAGTCTTTAACGCTAATAGAAAATATAAAAATGAATGGCATTGCGAACGACGAAGCAAATCGTTTGATTGAAATGCATGGAAGTCGACACATAGGGTTGGACACCCGCCGAGCGTCTGGTTCTTTTTGCTTTTTCGGATTCATTCTGTTGTAATTGCAAAACCTGTTTCTGTTATCTTTTTTAATCAATAGAAGGCTAACATTTGACCAAGATCCCTTATAGTGCTACGTTAGTCATCTATGTTAGGTAATGATGACTTGACTCCATCTTTGGTATTGTGGTCGTAAGCGCGCTTCCTGATGACGATGTCCCGGGTTCGATTCCTGGGTCGGGCCAAAATTAGTTATTGGATTTTTCAGTTAAGAAATTTTCAGTAACATCCCTTATTCAGGTATTTGACGATGTTTCACCGCCGTACCTCTGAAAGCACTTAAAGGCCCAGGTCCAACGTGCTGATCTCTCTCCGGTCACGTCGGATTGCCGTCCCATCGGGCTCCGAGTGTGAGATAATTGAGAGTACACCTGTTAGAGAGAACAGAGACTGACCGCCGCGAAGTTCGGTCTAGGAGACGTTATTCTATAATGTTTTCTTATATTTACGCGAAGACTACACATTAAATGAAACTAATTCTTAAAAAGAGCGGGTTTAAAAAAAAAGATCTAAAAAAAAAGATTAATAAAAACCCGCGTAAAAGAACATATAGCTGACTTGAAGCACCGACGTATCGGGAAGTCTGCAGTTTGTGAACATTTTTAAGATCGTCCCCGCCATTACATTAGATTTGATAGACCACAAATCCTCGCAAAAGAACACCGATTCCTACCAAGGATGATTCGCGAGGCTATTGAAATTAAAAAACATCCTAATTTCAATAGAGAAGATGGATGGGTGCTGCCATCTGCTTGGGATCCTATAATTAATAAAATTAAATCCAAACCCAAGTATACCACTGCTAGACTTCAAGATACTGTAAGCTCATTCTGCGTAGATCGAACCAAAAATTAATATTAAAAAACTGAAGGTAGCCGGGCTAACTATGACATCGGGACGTCAAACACCTCAGTCCCCCCGTGACTCGGCGACGGGTGACTCCCGACGTTTCGGGTGCTTTACAGCAATTAAAAAGTTAAAATTAAACGCGATATAATCCGTAAAAATTAGTTTCATTTGACGTTATTCTATGTTAATACATTACCATAGTAAAAGCTTGTTCATTTTGGCCTTGAGAAGTCCCTGATTGTAGTGATCTATAAACTTACGCAGGTATCAAATCGTATGTCGCGTCAAGGCTCTTGATAGCAAAATGGGGATATATTTATTTATTTTAACTAAAAGCAACTACAACTGGTAAGTCTGGTTGTATGTATGATGAAATAAAAAGGCAAGAAAGGATGGACAAGAATGATAGAAGGATATCCTTCTCATAATATCCAGGAAAATATCAAAAAGTTCTGGAAACTCATTGCAACTACCAGGGGAAAGTCAGACTAGCCTAGATTTATTGTTAGATGAGAAAGGCTTTATTTTGAACGACGAAAATTCGTGTTGAAGAAGATGGAAGCAATACTTTAGTAAAGGCATCTGAAGTAAATGAACCAGAAACTCTGAAAAAAAAAAAGATAAGTATGAATGAAATAACGATAGCAATAAGAGCAGGTAACGCAGTAGGGTATGACAAATTATCATTAGAAATGCTAACAGCTGGAGAGGGAGTGGGGTAGTAAGTCTGATGTACACATTCTTTATATTAAGCTGGAATCTTAAGCGTGTACCGGGAGACTGGTGCAAAAACGTTATAGCTCCACTGTATAGAGGAAAAGGGTCACAGCAGGATTATAAAAACTACCGTAGAATCGGCATGCATAGCATAGAGTGAAAACTAGTTTTATTGGTGTTGATTTTGAAAGAAATTGACAGGGGTTTTTAGGATATGTATGTCGGATTTAGAAAGGTGAAGAGTATATATCAGGTCTTTTTTATGCGCGTGATTACGGAGAAGTTTTAGGTCATAAACTAAAGAGTATTCTTTTTATTTTTAGACTTGGAAAAGGCCTATGACAAGAGTGAACAAAGTGCCTTATGGCAAATTCTGACCTCGTTTGGGTTAAGCGCTGGGCTTATACAGACATTAAAGTCTATGACTGCCTCGTTGTCTAGTAGTCTGAAATGCGACTCCTCGTCATGAGGTCCCGAGCTCAAATCTCGGGTCGGGTAAAAGAAAAATTAGTTATTGATTTTTTTTGTAGCAGCTCAGTAGGAATTAGGAATTTGTCGGTGTTTCACCTCCATGCCTCGGAAAGCATGTAAAGCCGTTAGTCCTGCGCCTGATCTCTTTCCGGTCGTGTTAGCTTGTCGTACCATCGGACTGTGAGAGTGAGGGAATAGAGAAAGCAACTGCGCCTGCGTATACGCTCGTGCACTATAATCCTGTCATGCGCAAATGGCTAGTTACCGTTGAGACTGGCCGCCGTGACCGAAATTCGTTATGGAGGACATTAAACTCTCTTTATAGGGACTTTAGTGCTTGTGTAAGGATTAACATATCACTCTAAAAGTGATCTATTCAGACAACCTTTGCGTAGAGAACAAAAAAAAAAACAAACAAATATTAAAGTAGAGGGGAGATGTGGGACCCAGTTATTGTAACACTTGCACACACTCCCTGAAATGTTATCTGTAGAACACCATTGAACTGGCAACTCTGTTGAATAAGAGAGTTCGCAACTGGACATCCAAAAATGAAAATTACGTACCTACTATAAAATAAATAGTCTCGCATGTCTTTCCACGAAGTCCATGACAGCCACTTAATACGCACAATGCGACCAACACAAATATTTTTAAGTAAATAATAAGAAAATGTGAATTGCACGTACATTTACATTTTTTCTCAATGAAGGATCATAATAAAGATATATTGTCACCCATGAGGATTAACATGGTAAGCTCGCTACCTTCAGTGCTACAAACAGCATGTTACTATTTTACGCTGGCTATTCTGCGAATTCTGTAAACCACATAAAGTCGTTATTTATTCACACTAATTAGGATCAGTACTCGAGCAGTAGGGCGGGTTCGTTACATTTTCGGACCCTCAGTTAGTCAAGTAACGACAGCCTTTGTGACTAGACGTTTTAATTGCGAATTCGTGTTTATTTCAGATGTTCTTTTTTATTGAGTTGAGCCTAGCCCTAGGCTATGTGCTCCTTCACTGTTCTCTGGCTATTTGTGTGAGCAATCAACTATGGCTGTTTTTACTAATGAAGAATATGCTGATATTGTCTTCATGTATGACAGAGCTGAAGGTAATGGATCTTTGGCACGGCGAATGTACCAAGAGCGATATCCGAATCGAAGATTACCAAATGTCAGAGTATTTTAAAGCGTGGGTTCTACCTCGGTCGAGCCGACCCATTTGTGCTGCAGTCTTAATATGTTGCAACGCAGTTCCAACGCGTGCAAATATGGCAACAATACTCCATACATCCAATAACGACCCGATGTAAAAAAAAACTCTTGTATTCTCAGTGTTGCATTTTGTGTTTTGTACAACAAGTTTGTATATAACAATATATATAATTAACAATATATATATATATATATTGATCTATTTTATCTCAGTACAGATCTTTCGCCCAACCCAAATACTTTTTGATAACAGATAATTAGCGTACGCGGGCATGGAGGTTAAAATTATCGACCGGCTTATGTATCCACGACTTTTTCTGCCACCAGGGCGCCACTTAAAAATGATATACCAGGTAAAATAGCAGCTTAATGCTGCTGTGTTTCGTATGGTGAGTGTAGAGAACCGGAGACCCTACTTACTGGAAAAGAGGCATTCTATCTTAGTACTCACGGCTGACAACGCATCTGCATTTTAATTCGCAAACGAAGATAGATGTAGATGTCTATGGGCCACAGCAACCACTTACCATCAGGTGGAATGTGTGCTCGTTTGTCACCCTTATTCTATAAAAAAAGAAAAAAAAATTTGACAGATTCCATAGCGGAAAAGTTAATTTGTTCGAAAAATGTAATGGTTAATGTTTCTTTCTGTACTATTAGCTAGATTTTATCTTAATTAGATTAAAAATAAATAAACAAAACCACAAAATGTTCATAAAAGTAGAAAAATTTAAAATAGATTTAGAAATGTGCAAAAAATTAAACAGCAAACCACTGAGGAATTGTTTTGTGTATTAATATAACACTCTAGAAAGTGATAAACTTTTATTTAAAATTAACTTTCAATTAAATTACATTGTGTAACAAAAAAACTTCACCTGAGTGTCAACTAGCGACATCTGGTCAGCGGAAGATTATTAGCCCTCATTAAATGGGCTGTTTTTAAAATCTGTGACGAGACACAATTCTGATCTGAACGACTAGTCTTTTACGCAGTATTTTGGCGTGTTTTTGACGCATTTTAAGTAGAAGAGCACACGTCAAATCTATATTATACTGATCCAACCGGCCGCTAAAAATCGTTCAATACGCGCTTGAGTTGACCCGACGAAACAAATGTTCCACGCGCGACCAATTTCAGAACCAGCCGTTCACAACTAGCCAACGACATTGCCAAAGATATTATACTGATACAGTGTTGCCGTATAAAGAAAAAAAGATGCACCAAACCCTTATCAAAATTGCGCTATATTTTACGAAAATCCCTTTCTAAAATGCATTAAATTCCACTAAGTTGTATGCTGTAAATGTATAAGGAAGTAAGAGAAAATATGATTATTTAAGAAATCGTAATTTATTTAACTAATATTAGGTACTAAAGCCGTGGTAGCTCAGATGGTTAGCGCTCGCTGTAAGTTTCACAGTACGCGAGCAACCCGGGTTCGATCCCCGCCGGCACCAATGAAATTGTTAATTGCAATTTTAAGTGCTAATTTACCACGTGCTCGGCAACAAGACATGTGAAGTTCGCCAACACGCATTGGGGCAACGCGGCGGACATTTTCCTTGCCCAAAAACCCTCTCAGAAAATGAGAGGAGGCCTGTGCCCAGCAGTGGGACGTATATAGGTAACTTTACTTTTTTAACTTTAGGTACTAAAATCAACTAAATTAAACAATTCCACTACGTCTTCATTTTGTCAAGGCCATTTCAGGTAAGTCATAAATGTGGCAGCTTCACTTAAGATTTTTTTATTTATGACCTATCATTAAATTTGAGTTCACTGTTTCAGCTGACATACGGTAACGTAGCTTACTTTTAACAATGTTCATAACGCTGAAAATTCGCTATACTTCGGCATTTGAATGTGAAAGCGACAGCACGCTGTTAGATAGGATGTAGAAATATATTATAGAAAGGCATTCATCCTAGCCGTATTTTTGTATCTGGAGATTTAGGCCCAAAATTTCACTGTAACATCACCATTACTTTCTTATTTTACCAATTGAATTCCATGCCATTTGCTCCCACTTAGATCTATATTTCTAGCTATAAACTTTCTTCCTCGGTGGCACCTTCATTTAAAATTTTCACGAAACGAACAAAACTGAGCTAAAAGTCTAACACGAGACTCCAAAGTGAGAAATACCAGTTCTTCTCAGGTATTAAAGCTTAGACGATTAATATATAACATTTCGGTCGGGGAATACCCGAACGATGCCAATTAATATCAAATTTTCCGCCAGATTCCACTAGATTTTTTAGCGCTTAGTTATTTAAAAAAAAGCGCTATAAACCCTACAATTGCACTAGATCCAGCGTCAAATGCGCTAAAACGGCAACACTGTCTGATATACGTTGCTTCCATGCGGGTGTAGCATAAGAGAAAGGACATAAGTCCATGCTCTTAAAGATAGTTATTATCACAGAACACAATTACTCTCTACCAAGAGGTCATTATTATTTGAACGCCATTGTATTAAAATAGATGGCGCTGTTAATTTTAAATTTTATTACAAATTGACACATTATCACCTTAATCATTAAAATTGAAAATGTAACATAATTATGTTGACTTGTTTGATAAAATGTTTTCTTTAATATTAAATATATATTCATATAAGATGCACGCTTTAACTTATATTGTTTGGTTTACTTTTCCTTCTATTCTACATCCTATAGCATGTTGGATATAGGCTTCTGTCACTGTGGCACTGCTTCCCGTTGCCAGACTGAGTTTTGCATTTAGTCAAGCATTTCATACATCTATCGAAGACCACTAGGTCTTCGAGTATTTCCCTTAGTCTCTAAGAAACGTAGAACAATAATTCTCTACCGAGAGCTTACAACACCTTCGAACAAGATGGGACTGATCATGACTCCCTGTGATCATGGTGCCGCAAAGTACTTGAAACGTCAGAAATACAAAATAAATAATAATTTAACGCTATAAAATTTGTGAAAACATTGTTGAAAAAATAATTCTCACTTAGCTATACGATACGTATGAAGGCAGGGCTTTGTGTATTTAGCAGCGTCAGTCATTGTGCTGAACACAAGCCTCTACCATAGATCGGTCGGTCGGTGTGGTGAGAGAGAATTGTATCACCCCTTTTCGTCCCGTGGGTTTCGAGTATGTGTATGTGCGAAATGGCAGAAAATTCTTATAGGTTCCGACAGAAAGCGGTACAACCATCTCATAACATTTTCACTGTCCGATTTTAAGACACAATAGTAAGACAATTGCAATGACCT
The DNA here is from genome assembly GCA_029286625.1 of Parnassius orleans. Classification (NCBI taxonomy): domain Eukaryota; kingdom Metazoa; phylum Arthropoda; class Insecta; order Lepidoptera; family Papilionidae; genus Parnassius; species Parnassius orleans. The sequence continues at coordinate 7,715,038 of JAGSMP010000006.1, read as the reverse complement.
ATATGTAGTGCACGGGACAGCGCAAGGGTTAACCCTTTCGCTGGCCCGTGCACTTGTACACGTGTAGCGTCAAATATTTTCGAATATATAAAAATGAATGTTTGTATGTTCGTATTTTATGCGCTGCCATACCGTTCATTAGATTGCGCTAAAACTTTGTCAACTTATTGCTTGCATTTGCGCGAAGGTTATAGGCATAGTACAATTAACATACTGTAGATGGCGCGCGTATCGTACCGACAAATTTATTTGTAAGTTTAATATATCATTCAATTTCAATGCATGTATTATAATTTCTAATTCAACAATATAAATCTTCCAAATTTTAAACGATATTTCTACAATTATTACCTCTGCGACAGTAACGCGCCGGGATCAGCTAGTATACTGATAAATTATAAATACCAGACGTAATGCACACGTCACGTACGCTTGGATTGACGATTCATGCCAAGAGTGATGATTAAGACTAATCCTTCCTAGCAGCTTGGATTCGGGAAGTTGGTTGTGTTTCACCCCGTGCCTCAAAAAGATCGTGAAAGCGTTGGTCCTGCTCCTGATCTCTCCCGCCATGTCGGATTGCTGTCCCATCAGACTATAAGACCGAGGAAATTATTATTGACACTGATGCCACCGGGGACACCCGGGTTGCTCGCTTGCTGAAAAATTTACACCCAGCACTTAGCCTTTAACCTACCACGGCTTTTTAGGCGAGCTGCAACTCGGCAAAGTGATATTTAGACAAATTGTAGCTTAAACTAATCACTTTCTACTAAAAGTTTTCTGAAAAATTTTCTAAGGCCATATTAACTCATATTTACGTAGTACCTAACTATCGTAATATTAATCTGTGCTCATTCTTACCCAATTTCCGTAAATAAAGGGCACTGTAACGCGGAAGTCAAATAAAAAAATGGATACTTAAATTATGATAATTTATAATTCTGTTACAACAGTTTACTGTTCGTAGTGTACCAAAAACTCCTATTATTTTTTAATAAATAAATCTCTTAAACATATTTTGCGATAATTTTTTTGATAGGCGCTTGGCAACATTGGCCTCTGTTTTGCACTTGCGCAGAACCAATTCGACCTTGACCAAGTCACTGTTGGCAGCTGATCGACCTTCGTAAACAAATTTTTCTCATTGGAAACATTCCGTTCTTTGGAAATCCAAGATCAGTGAGAATTTAACAATATTGAAGCATAGTGTGCGTGTGATGTTTTTCGAGTGAGACAATTTGCTGAACACAATAATATAATATCAGTAAGTTCTCGCACTCTTTATTCGTCTAGCTTGTGATTCTCTTGCGGAAAAGCACAATCGATTCAGCTGCCCTGGACATAGTAACCTTGAACTAGAAAGGTAAGTAATAACAAGGTAAGTATAACAACACAAGAAATTTCTGTTTTTAAGTTCTATTTGTGCGATTTTTGCAGATTTTGTTTTTAAATTATAATGTATGTCGGAAAGATAACGGAAATTCATCAGAGGATCCCAATTTTAACCTCGGAAATACATCAGGATAGCATTAATTATTAATAATAGTAAAAGTGTGAGAACGGATGTTCAACTTGCTCTCTTGCTTACGCAATTAATCATTATCAGTAATAAGACAGCGTAATGCACTATACATTCAGTATAGAGAAATTACAGTTCGACCACACCGTAACACGTCCCCGCCACGATCACACACCTGTGTAACGTGAGGTACGTAATTACATGATAACATCAAAGTATGCAAACCAACAGCAACACTACTCATCTCAGTGTAACTCAGGGCAGTCTCTCAGCAACACCATCCTCCTTGCCTGCACCAAAAGAATTACTAAAATGAACAGAACCACAACACTGTCTTAATTATCAACACTGTATTATTAATAATAATCTTAGTACTCGTAGCATGAATTCACTCGTAGAATGACTCAAGCGGAATCTCCTTCGCACGGCGCCTACAGTGAACTTTATACTGCACAAACAATTGAGGGTTTCTCGATATACCCTCAATTCCACCTCGATCCAACCGATATTTTATAGACGCTCTGACATGTACGTATATTTAAAAATGTATAAAAGATATATGTAGTATGTTTTTATTTACACTTTTACATTAAGCCCCATTTACTAGGTGGTCAGGTATACCTCAAAACTTTAAAACAAGATTGTACAACCAGTGCGTGTTGCCAGTGATGACTTGTGGATCTGAGATTTTATACGTGGTAGGGCCATGCTGCAGCTATATTAGTAGTATAGTTGTAGCACGAATGGGTCGGCTCGACCGGGGAAGGACCACGCTCTCACAGAATACCAGCGTAAAATAGTAGCTTAACACTGCTGTGTTTCATATGGTGAGTGTAGAGAACCGGAGACCCATTTTACTGGAAAAGAAGCATTCCATCTTAGTCGTCACGGGTGACAACGCATCTGCATTTTTGATTATTTATTGAAGATAGATGTAGATGTCTATGGGTCACATCAACCACTTACCATAAGGTGGACTGTGTGCTCGTTTCTCGTTTGTCACCCTAACCTCAGCGAGCTATGGAGAGGGCTACGCTCGGTGTTTCTCTGCGTGATAAACTTAGAAATGAGGACATCCGCAGTAGAACCTACACTGGTTCTACTGCCCGACCGACATAGCCCAACAGATTAGTAAGCTGAAATGGCAATGGACTGGCCATAAATGTAGCTCGAAGAATCGACAACCATCGTCGTTGCAAATTAAAAATCTCCCATGTGTAAAAAGTAACTTATCGAGAAAAACGCAAAAAACTTCCTCCTGAAAATTTTTCTTTGAAAACATTTTAGTTCCATTGGTTATTTAGTAGAAACAAGAAATTGAAATGTAAATGAAGAATCGACAACCGATGGGGAAATAGGATTCTCGCGTGGCAGCCTCGTACCGGTAGGCGAAGTGTGGGGTGGCCCCCACCTAAATGGAGTGACGACCTGGTAAGACATGCAGGAAGTCGATGGAAGCAAGTGGCTCAGGACCGTGCTTTGTGGCATTAGGCCTATGTTTGGTAGTGGACCTGTAATGATAATGATGATACTGTGTTGTAGGTCCTTTGTTGAATAGGCGCTAGGAGTCCGTCTGGGTGGGTACCACTACTTTAGCTATTCGTATTTCTGCGACCAAGCAGCAAGTGCGTGTACTGCTGTGTTCCTGTCTGAACAGATAGAGAGCTAAGTATTATTTACGGTTTGTCACCCCTGAGGACTAAGATGGAATGCCTCGTTTCTAGTAAAAAGATTCTCCGGTTCTCTACACTCACCAAACGAAACACGGCAGCATTAAGCTGCTATTTGACGCTGATATTCTGTGAGAGTGTGGTCCTTCCCGGTCGAGCCGACCCATTCGTGTTACAACCATGATATATCATGGCGCTATCACATGAAACTGCTGCACGTAGGCCTCTCCCAAGGCCTTACTTTGGCTTCACGCAATCGGTTGCTGCCAGCCGCCTAGCGCAGATCGTCGCTGCATCCAGCCAGGGGGGGCGTCCCACACTAGGTTTACCTAAGCGTAGTCTCCACTCTATGACACGTCTACATCAACGTTTCTATGTGTTTATATTATAACTTCCGCGATAGATTTAACCAGCACATTGCCACTTCAGCTTGCAAATCGTCGTTGCAAATTAAAAATCTCCCATGTGTAAAAAGTAACTTATCGAGAAAAACGCAAAAAACTTCCCCCTGAAAATTTTTCTTTGAAAACATTTTAGTTCCATTGGTTATTTAGTAGAAACAAGAAATTGAAATGTAAATGAAGAGGAATTGTTTTGTATTAATAAGTAAAGCTGACGATAAAGCCTATTTAATTTTTTTTTACACATGGGAGATTTTGATTGCAAGATTTTTGTCACATAGTAGTTTTCGAAAGGACATTAATTAAAATAAAAGTTAATATTCTTGTTGTGTTTAATAAATCAATGAGGTATTGATGTTTCATATTTTGACAAAATACAAATTTAAGATATTTTATACTTAACTAAATAACAATAAATGTAGACTAAGTTCCCGGGATGAATGAAATTGAATCATGAAATGGATGTTAATTCTTATCAATTATAATTCTGTTGGACGATATGAATGACAAGCTCGTGGAAACTGTCCATGCGGTCGGAGCTAAGTTTTGCAAGACCCGACGCAGAAGAAGACAAACAAACTTCGATCACACTCTTAATCTCATGGCTGTTAGACGGGAAATGAAGCTGCAGTCTTCAGCAGATTTGACAGCGTACAGGCAACTGAACAGACAAATTTCCAAATGCATGCGGCGCGACTTACGCAACTTCAATACAGCTGGTATTGAAGAAGCGTCCGAGCGGAACCAGGGCTCCAAAGTCTTTGCTGGAGATCTGTCTGCCAGAAAAAGCCAACTGTCGAAGCTGAAGACCGAGTGCGGCAGCATCGTTTCCGGGCCACCTAAGATTTTGAGTGAGATTGAGAGGTTCTATGGTTCTATTCAAGTGTGAGTAACGATGCAAGAGCAAGTCTTATACGACACTATTCTGATATATTCCGGACGTTAGTCTGAGCGAGATTAGAATGGCTCTCCAGCACCTTAAAACGGCAAGGCCCCAGGCAAGGATGGAATTACAGCGGAGTTTCTGAAAGCAGGTGGAAAACCGGTACTTGAAGTCCTTCAGAAGCTTTTTAATTCCGTCTTCCACCATGGAGGACTACACCGGAGGCGTGGAGCAGAAGTGCGGTGGTCTTGTTCTTCAAGAAAGGCGACAACGCTCTCTTAAAGAAGTACAGACGGATTTCCCTTCTGAGCCGCGTCTACGTGCTGATTTCGAAAGTCATTATGAATCGTCTCGCATGCAGACTCGACGACTTCAAGCCTCCTGAACAAGGCGGTTTCTGAAAAGGCTTTAGCGCCATAGACCACATACATACCCTTCGGCAAATTGTACAGAAGTCCGAGGAGTACAATTTGCCACTACGTCTGGCGTATGTGGACTATGAGAAAGCCTTTGATTCCGTCGAAATTTGGGCGGTGCTGCAGTCCCTTCAGCGGTGCCAAGTTGACTGTCGGTATATCGAAGTGCTGAAGTGTTTGTACAGTAGGGCTACGATGGCTATCCGAGTACAGAACCAGAGTACGAAACCTATCCAACTGCAGAGAGGTGTAAGGGTGACGTTATATCCCCGAAACTCTTCACCGCTGCATTGGAAGACGTTTTCAAGCTACTGGACTGGAAAGGATACGGTGTTAACATCGACGGTAAGTATATCACTCACCTTCGATTTTCCGACGACATATTACTTATGGCAGAATCGCTGGAGGACCTAAGCACTATGCTCAATGACCTCAATAGTGTCTCCCAACGGATAGGTCTTAAGATGAACATGGACAAAACAAAGATCATGTATAACGTCCATGTCACACCTATGCCGGTAGTTGTTGGGAGCACTAAGCTCGAAGTTGTTGACGAGTATGTTTACTTGGGACAAATAGTCCGACTAGGTAAGTCCAACTTCGACTTCGGGCAGCGTTCGGGAAATTACGGCACATCTTCTCGTCAGGTATACCTCAAAACTTGAAAACGACACTGTACAACCACAGTGCGTTGCCGGTGATGACCTATGGAACTGAGACGTGGTCCTTCACTGCTCGCCGTATGAGGAAGCTCAAGGTTGCTCAGCGAGCTATGGAGAGGGTAAGCTCGGGGTTTCTTTGCGTGATAAACTTAGAAATGAGGATATCCGCAGTAGAACCAGAGTGACATAGCCCAACAGATTAGTAAGACAACCGATGGGGAAAAAAGGTTCTCGAGTGGCGGCCTCGTACCGGCGGGCGAAGTGTAGGGCGTCCCCCCAATAGATGGAGTGATGACCTGGTAAGATATGCAGGAAGTCGATGGATGCAAGTGGTTTAGGACCGTGCTTTGTGGCATTCCTTGGGGGAGGCCTATGTTCAGCAGTGGACTTGTGAAGGGCTGTAATGATGAACTCATGTTTTAACACTAAATTTACCATTAGGTATCCTAGGTATCCCCGATGAATACTTTTCAGATATAATTAACATTATTCAATCACAGTCTCTTATTAAGTTCGTAACAACTCTAGTATAATAGAAAAAAAACTGATGGTCTGTGTTAGCGCGCGACAAGTTGTAGCTGCACTGATGTCAAATGACGTGTAGCCTTGCCCTCTATTTATTACCCATCTTACCATAATGCGTAAATGATGTAATATTGTACTCTCTTTCTAAGAAATAGACGCAAATTTGGCAGAACGAAGCGTCGAGTACCACATAGGAGATTACATTTTTTTGAAAAATAACTGTAACTAAAACATTTTATGTGTGCATCAGGCACATAGGAGATTTTGGTGAACAACTAAATACGGGCTATCACTTGAGATATTTTATAAATGAGACGTCCTTCAGTGAAGCAATAAGATATTCACATAGGAGTTTTTACAAACGGCAGCTATTCAAAATAGCTTTTTAAAAATTTGTAAATCTCATTTTCAAAGAAAATGACACATAGGAGATTATAAATTTGCAACGACGAAATACGGAAGGATATTTCGGTAACCTTGATTCTCCGGCGGATTCGTTCGTTACAAATCTTGCCCACAAGAGAAACTCCGAACATAGCTCTTTCCATCACTCGCTTTTCGACTATTTAGTCCACGTTTCGGCACCATAAGTGAGTACTGTCAGGACGCACTGTAAGACTTCCCAGGGTAAGTTATTGTAATGGGTATGGTTTTTTATTTATTTATTTTACTTTTAAACTCCAGAATCAGATTCTATGGTCTTTAGGAGAATGTTGTCTGTGTGTGTATATATATATATATATATATACGTACGTCTTTAATTTTCACCTGGCATATCCCAAGAAGAAATGACCATGCTGGGCGATGGGCGATATACAGGGTTATTTTTCAAAGAGTAGCCAAATTTTAAACTTAAGTTCAAATATATAAATAATGACATACCGATATTACAATTTATGAAAATACGAGTAAATAAGGATTCTACTTTTATTTGAAATTATCCCAAATTGAATATGGTTTATGGGCAACAACGTTTTTGCCTACCGATCGACTCTTACGAATGTGTGCGTGCGCAGTAAAAAAAGTTAAAATAATGCATTACCACGCATTTTGAATTTAAAAGATGAAAAGGACGGAATGTTTGAGATTTTTTTAAATTAATTTTTCTTCATCATTTGCCTATATTACTCTGAACTTTCTCTGCAAATTTGGCCGGTTATTGCAATATAACCCTATATACTTTAAACTGAGGACGCTAAATTACAAAACGAAATAATTTAATTTAGGGTTGATGTTTCAATCGTCAGATTTTTCCATGATATCAATTATAACCTGAACGAATATAAAATTGAAACAATCGAATTATTCATACAACTGTACCTAATTCTTATTTTTTTTTATGTAGGTTTGTTTATGAAGGTTTGTTTATTTTACTCTATGAATAACTTTATCTTATAATTAAAAATCTGCTCTTAGTCAAAAAATATTATTTATAAGAAAATAGAAATCCAAAAAATCGTCTCGCTTAATAATAAGTATCAGAATATTCGTAATTTACAGACATACATACATCCATACTCAATTAACAGGGAAAACCGCAAATTCGTAATTGTGACCGAAATATACCTAGGTATTCATTATTATCTGAACAAACATGTACAATAGATGATAATGATGTTCGCCCTTTACGTTATTATTTTCCAGGCTGTTAAAATTTTAGTCATAAATTTAAAATAATAATATGCAGTTTTTAACTTATTTGTGAGTGGTTAACGTAACATTTTTTTAATTGAAAGAAAAAATACCATAGTAATATCCTCCAGTAGGGCTAGCATGGGCAGTAGATAATTTTATCCCCGGGGAAAGGAGAAAATGTTTATCCCCTCGTTTAGTTTTATCCACCCTTCGAGCATGGGCACACTCCGGTGGATATAATATCCACAGTAGATAAAATGGGAGATAGACTTAGACTTAGATAGATTTTTTGTATGAATATAAACTTAAACCCACGTCCAATGAACTAGGATAAAATTGTCCCTTTCAAATGTCAAAAAAGCATAATTTTTTATCTTTCATTTGGCTCCATGCTACGGACGGGGGATATATCGTTATATCAAACGGAGATATACTTCTCCCCGTTTGACATAACAAGATAATTTTATTTCTTGTCAGTGGATATAATCGGGGGATAAATTTTTTGTCCCCAGCCCATGCTAGCCGTGCAGACAGATTATGCCACTCTTATTAAAGAAAAGATAAAAAAGCAAGAAAAATAATATCTTAGTGTTTTTAATTGTTATTTTTATATTACTCAAATATTTCGTGACTAACTGACTGACAATATATTTAGGTAGGGTAAACTATGGTAGGTTAGTAGGCTCTCCTACAATGATTGGCACTTTGAATTTGAAATCCCAATACCTACTAAAATCAGTTACATCTAAAATTGCGTTAAAGTATATATATTTTTGGTATTCTGCATAGTATAGTTTATTGAATGTAAAAAGTGGATTTCAGAAAATGTTACCTGATAACTCATAAAAAAATAAAACAATACACGTGGCCATGTTCGATAGTTGCTACGTTCAGATTTTAACTAAATCTGATTCATTACGTTGGCTAATTCAGGTTTATTCTGACCTAAAATTACTCATTGTGTTTATGCATTTCATACCCTACATTGTTTAGACTTTACTGGATATATAAAATATGTAATTATTATTAATAATAAATATATGTTTGTAGTTGTCTACTAATTCAATAAAAAATATTGTATCTACAAAATTTAAAATAAGTTTGTAATTATAATCAAACTAGCGATCCGCCCGTGGCTCCGCCCGCGTAATCAGCATAACATAAATTATACAATATCGTTATAAATTATAGCCTATGTGTTATTCTGATGTATAAGCTATATTACTGTAAAGTTTCATCAAAATCCGTTCAGAAGTTTTTGCGTTGGAGAGTAACAAACATCCATCCATACATCCTAACACCTTACAAACTTTCACGTTTAATAACATTAGTAGGATATAAAAGGGCGCCAAAGAATCACTAGCCCGGGTCGCTTAGATTGTTAGGGCCAGCCCTGACCTCTTGCCTATTGACGCCTAATAACGGTGCCTGCACTGCTGTATTCCGGTCTGAAGGAAATAGAGAGCCAGTGTATTTACAGTGACAACGCATCTGTAGCCTTCTTTGCCTGCTACTCTCATGGACTGCAGTAGCCACTTACCATCTTATTTAATTCAGTAAAATAGAAAAATAAAAAACCTGCAGGTTGTTAGCTATTTCATCTTATTCCTTAAGGGTGGCAACGCATCCGAGCCTGACTGTTTGAAGTGGGCTGTAAGCGTCCGTGGGTTACAGTAGACAATTACTAGATAGTAGACTGTAATAGTTTTGAGGACCTTTTGAACAGTATTTGTGATTCGAAAACCGAGTTTCTTCTCAAGTTTTAAAGTTCACATTTGTATGAATTGCAATAACTTGAAATTATTCCTGCTCCCCGATCACGCCATAGCTCGTTAGTCGCTCTAATCAGGCGAGGATTCTAGATAATAGATTCTTGATAGTTAAATTTTGGAGGGGGTCAGAGACTTAAGTTTTACTCGCGCCATCACGTCACGTGTTGATAGGCATGATACTCTACGATTATTAAGCACTCGACGTGAATTTCGCAGTAAGTGAGCAACCTTGTGATCGTGGGTTCAATTTCCGACAGCACAAATGAAATTGTCACCTAGATAATTATAATTTTAAGTGCTGACATATAACGTGCTCGACGATGAAGGAAAAAATCACGAGGAAACCTGCATGTCTAAAGGAATACAATATTTGGAGGACATGTGAAGTCAGTCAATACGTGCGTGCTCTCCGAGGCACGGAAATGAAACACCGCCAACTTCATGACTCCGGGCTGCTACGCTACTGAGAATTTCCTTACAGAAAACCCAATAAATTATTTTGTCCCGCCCCGGGATTCGTACCCGGAACCTCATGATCAGCAATCGCGTCTACAACCACTAGACCACCTAGCCACCTATCATAACTATGAACCATCGTCATGACAAAATAAATAAACTATTCGAATATGACCTCAATCGGTCAAGTCACGTAGTAAGTAGTCAAGTCTAAAGAAGACGCACCAATGATTATATTATACCCAATTTATAAAAATTTAGGCATGGGTTTAAACGGCGAATAAGGGTGACCAAAGAGCACACAGTCCACCCGATGGTAAGTGGATGTTCTGGCCCATAGACATCTAAAATCCTCTATTAAGAATCAAACTGCAGATGCGTTATCACCTCTGAGGAGTAAGATGGAATGCCTCGCTTCCAGTAAAAAGGTTTTCCGTTTCTCTACACTCACTATACGAAACACAGCAGCCCTACCCCGGTCGAGCCGACCCATTAGTGCTACAACCATAACATAGCAGCAGCTTGGCTCTATGTATAAATAAACAGCTTTGTAGGTCAGTGTAGAGGCAGCTTACTATAACGGCAATATATGAAAATTTATTCTGTTGCCTGGTCTTGTGTATGGATGTAGGAAAAAATCAAGAATTCAATAATGATATCGTTTATAATTTGTTTCATGACCCTTGTTATGGAAGTTAATTCTTATCCTCACTGTCCATATCATCGTTTGTAATTAGTTTAAAGTATGTAGGAACAAGTGTACATAATTATGATGTTAAAATGCTATCGGCTTGCGGCTGGAGACCACTTCTTCCGGCCGAGTTTCCTGCGTCATTCGATAACAAAAATATTATATTTATATTAGTGATGAGCTGATGAGCCTAAACATAATATTTGTTTCGTATTCGATATTATTAAATATTTTTATTTTTAATATAATTTTATGAAGTCGATGGATGCAAGGCTCAAGATCGTCACAATCTTGTGACAATCTATGGGGAAGTCTATGTTCAGCAGGAGACCTGTGACGGGCTGTCATGATTTATGATGATGTTGATTTAATTTTGATTATCAGTTTTTCAACTTATTTCCTTTTAAATTAGCTATGGCAATTAATTTATAAATATAAAATTAAAACATGATAAAAATTTCATTATAAACTTTTTTATTTTATGATGAGTACATGACAAACTCAAGATAATTTTTTTATTAAATCATATACAGCAGGTAATAATTTGCTTAATGTAGGGTGTTAAACGTAGTAGAGCCATGCTGCAGCTGTAATATCGTTTTAGGATGAATGGGTCGGCTTAACCGGGGAAGGACTACGCTCTCACAAAATACCAGCTTAAAATAGCACTTTAATGCTGTTGTGTTTCGTATGGTTAGTGTAGATGTAGAGAACCGGAGACCCTTTTTACCGGAAACGAGGCATTCCATTTTATTTCGCAGGGCAACGCATCTGCATTTTGATTATTTATCGAGTATAGATGCAGATAGATGTCTATGGGCCACAACATCTACTTACTTATTCTTTAACAAGTGGTAAAATTAAAAATTTGTACAGCCGACTTCAATATAAATACAATGAGAACATTATCAATTTAGTCGAAGTCAATTAAATACGTATTATTAAGGATAACTCAAAGACAACTGGTCAGATCTTGATCGAATTTATATGGGACCACATCAGAAGTACCAGCTTTCAAATAAAAAAAGGATCATCAAAATTGCTTCACCTAGAAAGAAGTTCTGAGGTAACACATATAAAAAATACAGTCGGATTGAGTACCTCCTCCTTTTTTGAAGTCGGTTAAAAAAGGCCGTATTAGCACTTGTTTAAATACTTTACCTTCTTTATCAGCCCGTAAAGAGTCCGCGCTGAATTTGGACATTTCCCACGATTCGACACGCTGACAGTAAGAGATGTTTCGCACGTTTGACGCTTCCCGTCGCTGATCTTTCTTTCGATCGATCGATTTTTAAGAAACGTTATACTTTAATAAGGTGATGATGATGATACCTTAATGAGAGATGGTTACATCGCCATCTTCTTTTTCCCTCTTCCCGAATCTCCTCTTCTGGGGTTTTTTTTAATCGCAGACTGGCTAATCTTTCCACTTATTTACCTTTTAGCCAACTTTGAAAAAGGAGGTGGTTCACAATTCGACTGTATGTTTTTTCGTATGTTGCGCGATATCTTCGTCAATTATTGTGAACTGATTTTGACGATTCTTTTTTTATTAATACCAATTTAAGAATGTACACTATCCCGTATTGTCCCGAGGGTGTCGTAAGAGGCGACTGAGGGAAAATGAAACAGGCGATGGGCAGCAGCATCCTTTTGATAACAACTCAAAATAATTAAAAAAAAAACTGCGATTGCCAACCCGCTTGCCAAGTGTGGCAACTAATAAGGAGGAACAACAAGGAGGCTAATGTTCAGCAGTGGACTTTTATAGGCTGTAATGGAATAGATGGTTGGGTGGCAAAATATGGGATTAAATTTTAATGTAATTATTTAGATGACATTGCGATTGTGATATTGCGTAGTCCATTAAAAAAAAAATAAGTAAAAGCCGACTTCAAAGAACTGAAAATAATAAAATAATTTTATATTTTGAAAACGGGGCTTTAATAGTTCTATACACTGTCTTAGCACTCCTTAGATTTTCTCCTGTATCGCGGGGGCAGTTTATATACATAGATTTCACAAGGACAAACATCCAGACCCAGAACAATTATTTGTAGGCCATACAAATACTTGTTCCGTGCGGGATTCGAACCTGCGGCCCTAAGCGCTGCAACTCATTATTAAGCCACTGCGGCACGGAGCCGTCATATTTGAAACTAGCTGTTCCCCGCGACTTCGCCCGTAATTTAGGGTTTTAATTATGTTGCGAGGAACTCTAATTATTTTTCTAAAATATAAGTAGCCTAAGTTACTCCTTATAACATCAGCTATCTGCCAGTGAAAGTCCCGTCGAAATCGGTCCAACCGCTTCGGAGATTAGCCGGAACAAACAGACAGACAGACAGACAGACAAAAAATTTAAAAATTGTGTTTTTGTTATAAGTACCGTATATACTTCCATATGCATTTAGTAAAAAGCTGTCATTTTGACATTACAAACAGACACTTCAATTTTATTTATTTGTATAGATTATTTTATTATTTTCAGTTCTTTGAAGTCGGGTTTTACTTATTATTTAGGGTTTTTTTTTAAATGCACTAAGCAATATCACAATCGCAATGTCATCTAAATAATTACATTAAAATTTATTAGTTTTTTGAAGTAAGCTTTTACTTTTTTTTAAAGTTATTTTTTAGTGGGCAGGTACACTGGCCATTAAATACTTTTCTTTTAAAATAATACTATATGATCGTCGTCATTTTTAGAGTATAATATATATTTTAAATACGCACATATAATACTCCATTTTCTATCGTGTACATCACTAAGAAAAACAAAATGGTTGCACATAACAAAATGGCGTCTAACGGACTCGACGGGCTGCCTAATTAGCAGCTTTGTATAAACTCGCGGCTTTCCTCGTAGATAAGCTGAATTTATAATAGTACGACAACGCAGTCGCCAGTCAATTGTGTTTTTGTGATTTTGTTGCATCGTTGCGTTCTAACATTGAGTGTGCGCTAAGGCAATTAAAAAGGTAAGTATGTAGGCACCTTGTCTGTGCGTTAAGAACGTACTGCGGCTAGAAAATAAAGACAAATATTTAAAACTATTATTGTTTTAGGTTTGCTGCAAACTCCCTTGGATAACTTTAATTAACGTAAAAAATCTAGTAGAGTTTTTAGTAGAAAGCATTCGTTGGGGTATTTTTGTTATTTAAAATAGTTTTTAACTATAATTCCAATGAGTTTGTCATACAGAGTTATTTTTTAAAGAGTAGCCAAATTTTAAACTTAAGTTCAAATATATAAATAATGATATACCGTTAATGTAGTTTTTGAAAATACGAGTAAATAAGGCTTCTACTTTTATTTGAAATTATCCTAAATATAATGTGATTTATGGGCAACAATATTTATTTTTTGCCTACCGATCGACCCTTACAAATGTGTGCGTGCGCAGTAAAATAATGTATTATCACACATTTTGAATTTAAAAGATAAAAAGGACGGAATGTATGAGATTTTTTTAATTAATTTTTTTCACCATTTGCCTATATTACTTACTAGCTTTTACCCGCGGCTTTGCTCGCGTGGCCTTTAATTTAGAAACATCAATGCTATATGCCAAATTTAGCAAAATTGGATCCCTTTTAGAGTCACTTCGGTGTCTGTGTATCTATGTCAGTTTGTCAAAGAATTTTTTTAATTCCCAAAGGCTATTGGACCTAGATGATTGATAATTTGCATATATATAATATGCTACAGGAAAACGTGAATAAGTTTTTCAGAATTGCATAAATATCATATGTCTAGAAACATCTACAATTTTTTATATTGGACGTGTTTTCCGATGCATCCATAAGAAAGATAAATTGTCTTGGAATCAAAATTTACTATTTTTATTAACCGACCTCATATTTCATGCACAATAATAAAACGTGTCCATTGAAATGGACGCTGGGTCTGAAGGGTTAAGGATAACTCAAAACAAGTGATCAGATCTTGATCAAATTTATATGGGACCACATCAGAAGTACCAGCTTTCAAATAAAAAAAGGATCATCAAAATTTTTTCACCTAGAAAGAAGTTCTGAGGTAACACACATAAAAATACAGTCAATTAGTACCTCCTCCTTTTTGAAGTCGGTTAAAAAGGCCGTATTAGCACTTTTAAATACACCTTCTTTATCAGCCCGTAAAGTCCGCGCTGAATTTGGACATTTCCCACGATTCGACACGCTGACAGTAAGAGATGTTTCGCACGTTTGACGCTTCCCGTCGCTGATCTTTCTTTCGATCGATCGTTTTTTAACAAACATTATTAAAGTGTAATAATGTTTGTTAATAAAATATAATAAATAAGGTGATGATGATGATACCTTAATCTCCTCTTCTGGGGTTTTTTTAATCACAGACTGGCTAATCTTTCCACTTATTTACCTTTTAGCCAACTTTGAAAAAGGAGGTGGTTCACAATTCGACTGTATGTTTTATTCGTATGTTGCGCGATATCTTCGTCAATTGTGATATACCAATTTAAGAATGTACACTATCTCGTATTGTACCGAGGGTGTCGTAAGAGGCTACTGAGGGAAAATGAAACAGGCGATGGGCAGCAGCATCTTTTTGATAACAACTCAAAATAATTAAAAAGCTGCGATTGCCAACCCGCTTGACAAGTGTGGCAACTAATAAGGAGGAACAACAAGGAGGCTAATGTTCAGCAGTGAACTTTTATGGGCTGTAATGTATATACTTCCATATGCATTTAGTAAAAAGCTGTTATTTTGACATTACAAACATATACTTCAATTTTATTTATTTGTATGGATTATTTTATTATTTTCAGTTCTTTGAAGTCGGCTTTTACTTATTATTTTGGGTTATTTTTTTAAATGCACTAAGCAATATCACAATCGCAATATCATCTAAATAATTACATTAAAATTTATTAGTTTTTTGTAGTCAGCTTTTACTTTTTTTTAAAGTTATTTTTTAGTGGGCAGGTACACTGGCCATTAAATACTTTTCTTTTAAAATAATACTATATGATCGTCGTCATTTTTAGAGTATAATATATATTTTAAATACGCACATATAATACTCCATTTTCTATCGTGTACATCACTAAGAAAAACAAAATGGTTGCACATAACAAAATGGCGTCTAACGGACTCGACGGGCTGCCTAATTAGCAGCTTTGTATAAACTCGCGGCTTTCCTCGTAGATAAGCTGAATTTATAATAGTACGACAACGCAGTCGCCAGTCAATTGTGTTTTTGTGATTTTGTTGCATCGTTGCGTTCTAACATTGAGTGTGCGCTAAGGCAATTAAAAAGGTAAGTATGTAGGCACCTTGTCTGTGCATTAAGAACGTACTGCGGCTAGAAAATAAAGACAAATATTTAAAACTATTATTGTTTTAGGTTTGCTGCAAACTCCCTTGGATAACATTAATTAACGCAAAAATCTAGTAAAGTTTTTAGTAGAAAGCATTCGTTGGGGTGTTTTTGTTATTTAAAATAGTTTTAATTATAATGCCAATGAGTTTGCTATACAGGGTCTTAAAGAGTAGCCAAATCTTAAACTTAAGTTCATATATAAATAATGATATACCGTTGATGTAGTTTATGAAAATACGAGTAAATAAGGCTTCTACTTTTATTTGAAATTATCCTAAATATAATGTGATTTATGGGCAACAATATCTATTTTTTACCTACCGATCGACCCTTACAAAAGTGTGCGTGCGCAGTAAAATAATGCATTATCACACATTTTGAATTTAAAAGATAAAAAGGACGGAATGTATGAGATTTTTTTAATTAATTTTTTTCACCATTTGCCTATATTACTTACTAGCTTTTACCCGCGGCATTGCTCGCGTGGCCTTCAATTTAGAAACATCAATGCTAATCCGCGCCAAATTTAGCAAAATTGGATCCCTTTTAGAGTCACTTCGGTGTCTGTGTATCTATGTCAGTTTCTCAAAGAATTTTTTTAATTCCCAAAGGCTATTGGACCTAGATGATTGATAATTTGCATATATATAATATGCTACAGGAAAACGTGAATAAGTTTTTCAGAATTGCATTAATATCATATGTCTAGAAACATCTACAATTTTTTATATTGGACGTGTTTTCCGATGCATCCATAAGAAAGATAAATTGTCTTGGAATAAAAATTTACTATTATTGTTTACTCTTTACATTCATTCATAATTAAAGTTAATTTAGTTTTTAACAAAATAATGATGAATTTATGGCCTTATATTATGCGATATATGATTCATATCATTGTTCCCATTTAATATTGATTGGCACCATAAAATAGATTCTGATATTTTTTCTACGTTCGACTAGACTTCAAAATGTCATAAATGCAGTTCTGATAATGATGAATACTACACATGTAATAAAACAAATTGTCATAAGTCACGTTACATTTTAACTTCTATTTAAGCGAGTTGTACAAAACAGATCTTTGGAAGAGAAGTTCCATAAAAATTTGCGTAAAAGAACATATTGCTGATGTGAAGCACCGACGCTCCGAGAAGGCTGAAGTATGTCAAAATGTCAGTATCGTCCCAACCATTATATTAGATCTGATAGACAACAAATCCTCGCAATAGAACACCGATTCCTACCAAGGATGATTCCCGAGGCTATTGAAATTAAAAATATACTGTAAGCTCGTCCTGCGTAGATCGGACCAAACATTAATAGTTAAAAGTTGATTGATAGTCTTCGTAAACTGACATCAGGACGTTAAACAACATATTACATAACAACATTAAATTATTTTACCAAGGCTATAACTATATTTTAATCTTTATTTATAAATATGGTATTTATTTGAAAAACACCAGTCACCGCCTATAACTAAGATATAATAGAAAATTAACATCTAATGTAAGGAAAATACTTAACCAAAACTAGCCTATAAGTTGTCCCGAGTTACTAACTACCTACATACACAATTTCATGTAAATCGGTCCAGTATTTTTTGCGTGAATCCGGAATACACAGACAGACAGACAGACAGACAGACAGACAGACAGACAGAAAGACAAACAGACAGACAGACAAAAATTCTAAAAAACCACTAATTTGGCTTCAGTACCCCTTATTTAGTCCCCATGACTTGTTTTTTCAAGAGTATATTAGAATTACAGACACGACTTTTCTACAGATTTATTATATGTATAGATTCTGAACCTTCTCTGCAAATTTGACCGGTTATTGCAAAATAACCCTGTATAGTGCATATATTGCATGCTATTCCGATAGTTCAATTTTTCTCCATTTTAGTGGCATTTGAAGAATAGAAAAAATGAAAATGGCACAGAGGTGAACAGTTAAAACTCGTGTCAGTTGCGGCTCATCGTATGGCAGTTTGCTTGATAATATTGCCAGCTGCCTAGCGAAGGGCAACAAAAGACAGAGTTAACAACGATTGCAGCAGTATGGAAGAAGGAAGAACAAATATTAAAGAAGATAAAAAGATTGAAGACTAAACTTTGGGACTTTTCGTGGCATTTTATAATATATAGTTTATTTTCAGGAATGTGATTTAAAAATTATAACGAGTTGGTAAGTCTTTAGCATAGATGGGTACAGATCTCCTTTCATTAATACTATCACTGTCCGGTTTTCAGACACAATAGTAAGACAATAGCAATGACTTATATGTAGTGCACGCACTGATACTTGTTTAAATAGAGGTCAGTGAATCCAAGCTGAATGTCTGGTACCTGGGTGACGGTATCTTACTCATATTTTTCAAAACTTTAAAAATAATCGGTCTTGAACCAAATAGCAATAAATGTGAAATATTTATTTCCAATAAATTATCTAGTTCTAACAGAGATACTTTAATTCAAAATTTCAAACATATTTGTCCAGGAATAAAAACTGTCAGCGCGGAATCGCTATACCTGCTAGGTGCCCCGTTGTTTTTCGATAGTATTAAACCTGTTTTAAAAACAAAATTTGATCAGTTTTTAAGTTGTATATCTTAAACCACGTTGATAAATTGTATATCTTATGCCCCACATTTCTCTTACTATTTTAAAATATTGTCTTCTTGTACCTAAATTTAAATACTTACTACGTTCGAGTCCAGTCTAGAAATGTTCGGATATTTTAAAAGATATTAATAATAATCATAAAATAGCTTTAGAAAAAATTCTAAATTTAAATTTAAATACAACAGCCTGGAATCAAGCTACGTTACCTATAAAATTTGGTGGTATAGGTGTAAGAAATCTTTCTAGAGTTGCATTGCCAGCTTTCCTTGCTTCCGTGCATAGTGACTTGTGTAACATAATTTTAAATAATAAAGTAGACCTGTACTTTGCTGCGGAGACAAGGCAAACATTGCTAAAGGTCTGTTAGGCGAAAATGTTCCACTGAAAGTTAACCAACAAAAACAGTGGGATATTCCGTTAGTACGGAGTGTGCAGAAATGTTTGTTTCACAGTTTCCACAGTGACCGAGAACAGGCCCGCCTTCTTTTTCGACTAAGGAATCTAGTCACTGGTTACACGCTTTATCATCAAGTGATCTCGGCACATTGCTTGATGGGGAAAGCTTGCGCATCGCTGTAGGAATCCGTCTAGGAGCGGCAATTTGTCAACCTTACCAGTTCCCCTGTGGTAGCAGCGTCGACGAGTTTGGGCTCCACGTACTTTCATCTAAGAAAAGTGCAGGTAGGTTTTCCCGTCACGGTCCTTTGAACGAAGTCATCCGAAGAGCTCTTGTCTCTATAAATGTTCCCTCGGTTTTAGAACCTTGTGGAATATTTAGAGACGATGGCAAGAGACCCGACGGTAGGACTTTGGTCCCTTGGAAGAGAGGTAAAGCCCTAGTGTGGGATGCTACTTGCGTAGACCTTTGGCGACCTCTCATGCCAAGGGTACCTCGTTTAGAGCCGGGGCAGCATCAGAGGCAGCTGAATTAAGTAAGTTA
Source organism: Parnassius orleans (assembly GCA_029286625.1). NCBI lineage: Eukaryota > Metazoa > Arthropoda > Insecta > Lepidoptera > Papilionidae > Parnassius > Parnassius orleans. The sequence continues at coordinate 7,695,486 of JAGSMP010000006.1, read as the reverse complement.
AAATATGAGTCTCTGAGAGATGACTACATATTGTGCCTATCTGTCCGTGGGTTGTGCGGTGAAGTTCCTAAATGAACTGTATCCGGACTGGTCGTCGCTGCTGGTGATAAGAGGGCTGGATCTTTTCAAGAGCTGCACGAAATCATTCCTTGGTGAGGTATTTCTTGGGGGAGGCCTATGCTCAGCAGTGGACTTGTGGTGGGCTATAATGATGATGATGGTGATAATTAAAATATATTATTTAATGATTTCTTATATTTACGCGAACACTACAAATTGAATAAAACTATATTTGTCATCCGAAATCCTGATAATACTATTGGTCACACTGTGTATAGGAAAAAGACCCATACCAACCGATTTAAATGGTGAATCGCACCATCATCAATCACAGTTAGCTACCGTGGGAAAATCTTAGTTTCAGAGAGCACGAGGGATCTGTGACAGAAAACATCTGGCCGCCGAGCTTCAGCACGTCGAGCAAGTATTGCAAGTGCAAGACAACAAGCTTCGGGTCCCGCGCTTACGTCACAGTGACCGAGTGAAGCCGGCCACAGTCGAGCGTGTGCCTGCTGTACTACCGATGTCAAAGGTCACAGACAAGGTTGAGTACATCTTGAAGCGAGCTTCCATTAAAAATACTTCAAGCCGCCGAAGAAGATTAGTAAATTTTACTATCCGTCAAGTGTCATATCCTCTACAAGATGCAGGGTGTACAAGCTGGATTGTGAATGTGGTTTCTCTTACAAGGACAAACAAAAGATCTATAAAATCCCGAGTAAAAGGACATATAGCTGAGTTGAAGCACCGACGTTCCGGAAAGCCTGCAGTTTGTGAACATGTACAAGATCGTCCCTGCCATTACATTAGTTTTGATAGACCACAAATCATCGCAAAAGAACAGCGATTCCTACCAAGGATGATTCGCGAGGCTATTGAAATTAAAAACATCCTAATTTCAATAGAAGATGGATGGGAGCTGCCATCTGATCGGACCAAAATTAATATTCAAAACTGAAGGTAGCCGGGCTAACTATGACATCGGGACGTCAAACACTTCAGTCCCCGTGACCACGGGTGCTGTAAAGCACCCGAAACGTTTTCATTTTTCATTCATTACAGTCCTTCACAAGTCCACTGCTGAACATAGGCCTCCCCCACGGAATGCCACAAAGCACGGTCCCGAGCCACCTGCATCCATTGACTTCCTGCATGTCTTACCAGGTCGTCACTCCATCTAGTGGGGGGACGCCCTACACTTCGCCTGCCGGTACGAGGCTGCCACTCGAGAACCTTTCTTCCCCATCGGTTGTCGGTTCTTCGAGCTATATGGCCGGCCCATTGCCACTTCAGCTTACTAATCCTTTGGGCTATGTCGGTTACTCTGGTTTTACTGCGGATATCCTCATTTCTAAGTTTATCACGCAGAGAAACCCCGAGCATAGCCCTCTCCATAGCTCGCTGAGCGACCTTGAGCTTCCTCATACGGCCAGCAGTAAGGACCACGTCTCAGTTCCGTATGTCATCACTGGCAACACGCACTGGTTGTACAATTTCGTTTGGAGGTTTTGAGGTATGCCTGACGAGAAGATGGGTCGTAATCTCCCGAACGCTGCCCAGCCGAGTTGAACCCGTCGATTGACCTCTCGGTCGAGTTGGACTTACCTAGTCGGACTATTTGTCCCAGGTAAACATATTCGTCAACAACTTCGAGCTTAGTGCTCCAACAACTACCGGCATAGGTGTGACATGGACATTAAACATGATTTTGTTTTGTCCATGTTCATCTTGAACCTATCCGTTGGCAGACACTATTGAGGTCATTGAGCATAGTGCTTAGATCCTCAGCGATTCTGCCATAAGGACTATATCGTCGGCAAATCGAAGGTGAGTGATGTACTTGCCATTGATGTTAATACCGTATCCTTTCCAGTCCAGTAGCTTGAAAACGTCTTCCAATGCAGCGGTGAAGAGTTTCGGGGATATTACGTCACCCTGTCTTACACCTCTCTGCAGTTGGATAGGTTTCGTACTCTGGTTCTGTACTCGGATAGCCATCGTAGCCCTACTGTACAAACACTTCAGCACCTCGATATACCGACAGTGCACTTGGCACCGCTGAAGGGACTGCAGCACCGCCCAAATTTCGACGGAATCAAGGCTTTCTCATAGTCCACATACGCAAGATTGTACTCGTCGGTCTTCTGTACAATTTGCCGAAGAGTATGTATGTGGTCTATGGTGCTAAAGCCTTTCGGAAACCGGCTTGTTCGGGAGGCTGGAAGTCGTCGAGTCTGCATGCGAGACGATTCGTAATGACTCTCGAAAACAGCACGTAGACGCGGCTCAGAAGGCAAATCGATCTGTAGTTCTTCAAGAGAGCGTTGTCGCCTTTCTTGAAGAACAAGACCACCGCACTTCTGCTCCACGCCTCCGGTGTAGTGCCACCATGGAGGACGGAATTAAAGAGCGTCTGAAGGACTTCAAGTACTGCTTTTCCACCCGCTTCCGGAAGCTCCGCTGTAATTCCATCCTCACCCGGGGACTTGCCGTTTTTAAAGTGCTGGAGAGCCATTCTAATCTCGCTGAGACTGACGTCCGGAATATCATCGTAATAGTGTCGGATAAGACTTACTCTTGGATCGTTACTTACACTTGCGTGTGGATCCAACGATGACGTGTACAGCTGCCCATAGAACCTCTCAATCTCACTCAAAATCTTAGGTGTCCCGGAAACGATGCTGCCACACTCGGTCTTCAGCTTCGACAGTTGGCTCTTTCTGGCAGACAGATCTCTGGCAAAGCCTTTGGAGCCCTGGTTCCGCTCGATCCTTCTTCAATACAGAGCTGTATTGAAGTTGCAAATCCCGCCACATGCATAATGTAATTTTATACTTTCTGGTAATATTAATCCCAATTTCATTCCCTACTTATATGGGGCAAGATTATGCCTTCAAAAAGGATAACGGTATTGGTCCTATTGCCGTTGGTTCCACGATTCGACGCTTAACTAAAATTACATACTCTCTAAACATAAGACAAAATTTCAGACTTTTCAACTAGGCTTTGGCACTAAGGGTGGCTGTGAGGCGGCGGTACATTCAGTGCGTACTTTTAACAAATTCTAATGCAGATGTTCTTATGAAGGTTGACCTTAGGAATGCTTTTAACTCTATCGATAGGGTAACCCTGCTGAAAAGAGTGGTTAACAATACCCCCGAAATTTATCATTACGTTTGGCAATGTTACAGTCAAAATTCGAACTTGTTTTATGAAAACAATATTATTGATACTGCTGTCGGTGTTCAGCAGGGTCCCACTAGGTCCAGCTCTTTTCAGTTTGAGAAATCAACCCATTATTTAAAATTTGAAATCCAAGCTGAATGTCTGGTACCTGGGCGACGGTATCTTACTCATATTTTTCAAAACTTTAAAAATAATCTGTCTTGAACCAAATAGCAATAAATGTGAAATATTTATTTCCAATAAATTATCTAGTTCTAACAGAGATACTTTAATTCAAAATTTCAAACATATTTGTCCAGGAATAAAAACTGTCAGCGCGGAATCGCTATACCTGCTAGGTGCCCCGTTGTTTTTCGATAGTATTAAACCTGTTTTAAAAACAAAATTTGATCAGTTTTTAAGTTGTATATCTTAAACCACGTTGATAAATTGTATATCTTATGTCCCCACATTTCTCTTACTATTTTAAAATATTGTCTTCTTGTACCTAAATTTAAATACTTACTACGTTCGAGTCCAGTCTAGAAATGTTCGGATATATTTTATTTTTTTATAGGAGAGGGCAAACGAGCCTGCGGTTCACCTGATGTTAAGTGACTACCGCCGCCCATGAACAACTGCAACACCAGGGGAATTGCAGATGCGTTGCCAGCCTTTAAAAGATATTGATAATAATCTTGAAATAGCTTTAGAAAAAATTCTAAATTTAACTTTAAATACAACAGCCTGGAATCAAGCTACATTACCTATAAAATTTGGTGGTATAGGTGTGAGAAATCTTTCTAGAGTTGCATTGCCTGCTTTCCTTGCTTCCGTGCATAGTGTCAATGACTTATGTAACATAATTTTAAATAATAAAGTAGACCTGTACTTTGCTGCGGAGACAAGGCAAACATTGCTAAAGGTCTGTTAGGCGAAAATGTTCCACTGAAAGTTAACTAACAAAAACAGTGGGATATCCCGTTAGTACGGAGTGTGCAGAAATGTTTGTTTCACAGTTTCCACAGTGACCGAGATCAGGCCCGCCTTCTTTTTCGACTAAGGAATCTAGTCACTGGTTACACGCTTTATCATCAAGTGATCTCGGCACATTGCTTGATGGGGAAAGCTTGCGCATCGCCGTAGGAATCCGTCTAGGAGCGGCAATTTGTCAACCTTACCAGTTCTCCTGTGGTTGCAGCGTCGACAAGTTTGGGCTCCACGTACTTTCATCTAAGAAAAGTGCTGGTAGGTTTTCCCGTCACGGTCCTTTGAACGAAGTCATCCGAAGGGCTCTTGTCTCTATAAATATTCCCTCGGTTTTAGAACCTTGTGGAATATTTAGAGACGATGGCAAGAGACCCGACGATAGGACTTTGGTCCCTTGGAAGAGAGGTAAAGCCCTAGTGTGGGATGCTACTTGCGTATACCTTTGGCGACCTCTCATGTCAAGGGTACCTCGTTTAGAGCCGGGGCGGCATCAGAGGCAGCTGAATTAAGTAAGTGGCGCAAATATGAGTCTCTGAGAGATGACTACATATTTGTGCCTATCGGTCCGTGGGTTGTGCGGTGAAGTTCCTAAATGAACTGTATCCGGGACTGGTCGTCGCTGCTGGTGATAAGAGGGCTGGTTCTTTTCAAGAGCTGCACGAAATCATTCCTTGGTGAGGTATTTCTTGGGGGAGGCCTATGCTCAGCAGTGGGCTTGTGGTGGGCTATAATGATGATGATGGTGATAAGTAAAATATATTATTTAATGATTTCTTATATTTACGCGAACACTACCAATTGAATAAAACTATATTTGTCATCCGAAATCCTGATAATACTATTGGTCACACTGTGTATAGGAAAAAGACCCATACCAACCGATTTAAATGGTGAATCGCACCATCATCAATCACAGTTAGCTACCGTGGGAAAATCTTAGTTTCAGAGAGCACGAGGGATCTGTGATAGAAAACATCTGGCCGCCGAGCTTCAGCACGTCGAGCAAGTATTGCAAGTGCGAGACAACAAGCTTCGGGTCCCGCGCTTACGTCACAGTGACCGAGTGAAGCCGATCACAGTCGAGCGTGTGCCTGCTGTACTACCCGATGTAAAAGGAGTCACAGACAAGGTTGGCTACATCTTGAAGCGAGCTTCCATTAAAAAATACTTCAAGCCGCCGAAGAAGATTAGTAAATTTTTACCATCCGTCAAGTGCCATATCTCTCTACAAGATGCAGGAGTGTACAAGCTGGATTGTGAATGTAGTCTCTCTTACATAGGACAAACAAAAAGATCTATAAAAACCCGCGTAAAAGAACATATAGCTGAGTTGAAGCACCGACGTTCCGGGAAGTCTGCAGTTTGTGAACATGTTCAAGATAGTCCCCGCCATTACATTAGTTTTGATAGACCACAAATCCTCGCAAAAGAACAGCGATTCCTACCAAGGATGATTCGCGAGGCTATTGAAATTAAAAAACATCCTAATTTCAATAGAGAAGATGGATGGGTGCTGCCATCTGATCGGACCAAAAATTAATATTCAAAAACTGAAGGTAGCCGGGCTAACTATGACATCGGGACGTCAAACACTTCAGGCCCCTCCGTGACCACGGGTGCTGTAAAGCACCCAAAACGTAGGGAATTAAAATAAAATAAGTATATTAAACGCGATAAAATCTTAGTTATTTAACTTATTTTCGTAATATATTGATAATTTACATATATTTTTTAATTTTATATTCAATAAAAATTACAAGTATTACTCATTGAAAGTAATTTAATACTTTTAACACTGATTCGAAAAAACCTTATCCAAGGAAGAGCCAGCAGGACTCTTTTTTAAACAGTAATTTACAATATTATAAAAATAGCCTATCCACATTACTGGGAGCATTGTACTAGCGCTTTTTAATCAGTGTCCTTGTGACCACTGCACTACACTGTACTCTCCCGCCCCATCGTTTCTCACAGAGGACATATTTATTATGAAGAATATCGACTATCATGTGAAACCAGTTAAAAATATAAGAAGTATTTGAAAGTAAAGCAATTGAAACATTTCATTTTCCTCCAGAATATATAGATTTGCCAATGATTTATGATGTAATTTAATTACAACAGATAAACATATTATATTAGATAGTCAATAGATAAATAAACCATTAGACATAATGAGATAATACATCAACTAATAATATAATAATAGATTAGATAATAAATACGCAAATTGTCTTGTTCCCGCCTTGTTAATTATTTTTATATCTTAAAAAAAAGCGTCACATACGAGCAAACGGTATATGATGGTAAGACGATGCTGTGGTCCACAGACACTTACATCTATACTGGATTAAGAATCAAAATGCAAGTGCCTTGCCACCCGAATGCCTCGTTACCAGTACAGAAGGTTTCTATTATAGTTCTTGTTACTAATCGTACGAAACACAGCAGCTACTGTACGCCGGTATTTTGTAAGGGCGTAGTTCGTCCCTGGTCGAGCCGATTTGTTCGTGATGCAGCCATGGTACAGCTGCAGAGAGGCTCTACTGCGTAAATATTAATAACACATGGGGCATTCCATCTTAGTCCTCAGAGATGACAGCGCATTTGTAGCCTTATTTGTTTTAACGCTTTCACTGTTCGATTTGCAGACACAGTAGTAAGACAATAGCAATGACCCATATGTGGGTCACGGGACAGGAAAAGGGTGAAGTTGGCTCCAAGTGTCCTTGAACTGCTGTGGCCGCTTACCATCAGGTGAACTGTAAGTTCGCTTGTCACTAGTTTTATTAATAAAACATGACACGGTCTACTCGTAATAATCGAAAGTCGGTTAAAATAGTTAAGTTCACTCTTAATTATTTTTTCCGTATCGATTGTCGAAATTTCTTGCGTTTAAACACTAATATGCGTATGTCGGAGTATGTGGTATATACTATGAAGTTAAACCGTAAGTTTCGTATTCGGTGGATTGACCGCGGAACATCTTCAACTGACGTCCTTGATAATCCGGTTATCGTAAATACGCGTGGTATTTGTTCGTGTAAAAATAAATATGTCCTACAACGGAATTAAGCTGCGTAGTTCCTACAACTGTACTTCATTCCAGGCGAAATAGTACATTTGGCATTTGAGGTTCTAAGGACGTATGAGATATAGGTTAAAAAAGTTATAATCATTTATTTACGTAACATTGAAATATATACAATATATAATGAAGTAACTAAAGCTAATAACTTAAATTATCATACAGTCCCACTCCCCGAGATATCGTGCCAAGAACGCTGGCTGCGTTTCCTCGCTGAATGACTATACTTAACATTTGAGCGAGAAAAGAGCCAGCCCTCTTATCACCAGCAGCGACGACCAGTCGCGGATACAGTTCTTTTAGAAACTTCCCCGCACGTGGACCCCACGGACCGATAGTCTCTACAGCAAATGGCACAGATATGTAATAATCTTTCAGAGTTACTTACTTAGTTCAGCTACCTCTGATGTCGCCCCAGCTCTAAACGAGGAAGAGGTTCCCCTGAGATGAGAGGCTGCCAAATGGTAGAGCCATGCTGCAGCTCTATTAATTGTACAGTTGTAGCACGAATGGGTAGCTCGACCGGTGAGGGACCACGGTCTTACAGAATACCAGCGTAAAATAGCAGCTTATTGCTGCTTTGTTTGGTATGGTGAGTGTAGAGAACCGAAGACCCTTTTTACTGGAAAAGAGGTATTCCATCTTAGTCCTCACGGCTGACAACGCATCTGCATTTTGATTCGCAAACGAGGATAGATGTATATGTCTAGGGGCCACAGCGACCACTTTCCATCAGGTGGACTGTGTGCTCGCTTGTCACCCTTATCTGTTCTACTCCTAGGGTCACGTTAAAGGTAAATACTATCTATTTCTGCCGCCAAGTAGCAGGGCACCTATTGCATAGCTACTCCGTTACCGTTATCGTTAGAGCCTTTTAAAGTCCACTGCTGAACGCAGACCTCCCTCATAGATTGCCTCATAGGGGAGATATATACCACGCTTGGCAAGCGGGTTGGAGACCACAGTTTTTTCCCCTCTGTCGCCATTTGTTTCCCTCTGTCGCCTCTTACTACCGACACCCAAGGAATGATATAGGGTAGTGGATATCCTTACACCGCCACTACACGGTAAATTAATCCAGCATTTATTAAGCATTTTTTTATTTAAAAAATATGAGAAAAAGTTTTAATTAATATACATCCGTGAAGGCTCAGAAGCACTATAATACATCATATTCGAGGGTTCGAATATCGACCCTGTTCTGTTGTACCTTAAAACATGTTTCGAACAGCCGTGGTAACCCAGGCGCTAAGTGCTCGCAGTAAATTTTACAGTACGCGAACAACCCGCTTTTGATTCCTGTCGATACCAATGAAATTGCTAATTGCGATTTGAAGTGCTAATTTACTACGTTCGGCGGTGAAGTAACATCGTTATTCTGCATGCTATGTAATTATAAATATATCTTTCGAGGACTTGTCAAGTCTACCAACATATATAGGGACAGCACAGCGGACTCTTCCCTACTCCATAAACCTAGGTGCACGTAGAACATAACAATAGAATCTAATAAAACCGCGCATTAAAATCATTTTAAAATTTCAAGTACGCGAGCAAACCCAGTTCGTTCCGCGTTGGCAATATTAGTACTTAATGTTCAGTCTAACTATATGAGCACATAATAAAAGCAATTCTTTGATCTTCTTTTTTTTAATTTAGAATAAGGGTAACAAACGAGCTAACAGTCCACCTCGTGGTAAATGGATACCGTGGCCCATAGACATCTACATTTATCCTCGATTAAGAATCAAAATGCAGATGCGTTGTCACCCTGAGGACTACGATGGAACGCCTCGCATCCAGTAAAAGGGTCTCCATTTCTCTACACTCACCATACGAAACACAGCACAGCATTAAGCTGCTTTTTTATGCTGGTATCCTGTGAGAGCGTGGCTCGACCGGGGAAGGATCCCCGGTCCCGACCCATTGGTGCAACAACTATAATATGTACCTGCAGCATGGCTCTACCACGTATATGTATATCTAATTAAAAAATTCTAATGTAATAAATATTATCATTTTTATATACATCATTACAAATCCAATTTATAAACAAGATTTTGTTAAATCAAATCTGCACGCAGTCGAGATCATTGTCCGTTTAAGAAAGTAAATGAACAGGAAATTTTAATCAGAAATTTATATTGGAGCATTAATTATGTAATTTGTTATTTTTTTACTATATACATCAATAGTGTCGATGACATGGATGGTATGTCTGTTGGCCGCTGGCCATAAAAATACGATGAGCCTTGTGCCAGACAGAACTATTTTTATTTACGACTTCGACCACGGTCGTCCGGTGTCCGTCGGGAAAAATGGGCACATTGAAGGTCAGCGGAAGGGAGGCGGAAAGTTTTTTTAGCTGGATGTTATTCTGCCGTCCAGCAGTAGTGTGATGCATCTCTATTTATTTTGCAAATGCATGCACTGCTATGTTCCGGTATGAAGTTTTATAAAGAGGATGTAATGCGTCACAGCCTGTATTTATACTCACTGTAATTTTAAAAGCTGTGGAGCATTATATCTTAGGCCGGTATATAAAGACAATCTCGAGGTTAAACTCAAATTGTACAACGTCAAGATTTAGGGCTAGCTCACACCGAGATGCGACGCAATACGACACGGCACGCACTTTTAAAAATAGTGATACAAAATATAACTTTATTTACTACACAAAAAGATACATCGTTTTATTGATATAATTCTAAAATGCCTCGCGGCGTCGCGCTGCGCCTCGAGATGCTTGCGGCGTAGCTAGGTACTTCGTCCGTAGGCGTAACAAATATTGTTCCAGGTCCAGATGTTTGTCTAGCAAAATTTTGTTTGTAAAACGATTCCAGAATACAGGAGAAAATCTAGTGAAAATCAAAGTAGCGAATAATGAAGAAGAGTTATGGGGCAGCCATATAGCTCGAAAACCGATCACCGACGGGGAAGAAAGGTTATTAAGGTAGTTAAGGTAAATATTAAGGTAGGCGAGTGGCAGCCTCACATCGATAAGCGAAGTGTAGGGTGACCTCCCACTAGATGGAGACGACCTGGTAAGATATGCAGGAAGTCTATGTATGCACGTGGCTCAGGACTGTGCTTTGAGGGAATTCCTTGGGAAAGGCCAATGTTCAGCAGTGGAATAGTGAAGGGTTGTAGTGACGATGATGAAGAACAGTTTATTGTGCGTGATGGCGGCGAATGAGAAGCCTGTTTCATCCCGCGGGTTTAGTAAGACGCGACTATGAGAGAAGCCAGAAGGATCTCGAGGCTCCGTTAGGCGGAAATACCGTCGCGTATGTATATCCAGGCTGATGATGGGGAGGACAAAACGTCAGAGATGCGAGGCACCTGGTACTGCAACCGACAACCCGCCTGACGAGCGTGGCAATGAGGGCTAATAATCTTACGCCCACCAGATGTCGCTAGTTGGGACTACCGTTACCGTTACAGCCTTTTAAAGTCCACTGCTGAACATAGGCCTCCCCCATAGATTGCCTCATAGGGGGGATATTTGCCATAGTTCCCACGCTTGCTTATTAGAGTGACGCTGCTGCTCATCTCGCGATTTTGTTTCCCTCTGTCGCCTCTTACGACACCCACGGGATGATATAGAGTAGTGGATATTCTTACACTACATCGCCACTACACGGTTCTGGTAGTTGGGACTAAGGTGAACTAAATTGTCAAGCAGATAGCCACGTATCGTCATCATCATTGAAAAGTTGCGATTTAATTATAAGTTTTCGGTTTCTACGGTATGAATTTAGCTTTTTTGAATTCTTCTACTTTTAGGAATATCCGTAGTTTGGTTTATCCATTTCTAATACATTTATTAAAATATACAGGGTTATTTTGCAATAACTGGCCAAATTTGCAGAGTAGTTTCAGAATAAGTAAGATGGGCAAAAGGTGAAGAAAAATTAATTAAAAAAAACTCAAATATTCTGTCCTTTTTATCTTTTAAATTCAAAATGTGTGGTAATGCATGTAATTTTAATTAATTTTACTGCGCACTTACACATTCATAAGAGTCGATCAGTAGCCAAAAACGTTATTGCCCATAAATCACATTCAATTTGGGATAATTTCAAATAAAATTACAAGCCATATTTATTCGTATTATCAAAAACTGCAATAACGGTATATCATTATTAATTTATTTGAACTTAAGTTTAAAATTTGGCTTCTATTTTAAAAATAACCCTGTATAACTAATATTTCAGAAAGAAAAATTAATCTCTACACTTTTATAACAAATTAACTTTCCCCGCTATGAATCTGTCAAATATTTCATCTCATTCCTAAATGGCGCCGCCCTGATAGCAGAAAATATCGTGGATGCCCTCATTACTACAAATCCTTTGTACTATCCAGGAGTGAACTATACAAGTTAATGAAGAAGAAAAAAATACTTTAACATTATTGTTACCATGAACTAGAGGTAAGTATTTTTTAATTTATAACTGTCCGTCAAAGGCCACAACTGAATTAAGGAGGCTGTAGTTGCCACGCTTGGCAGGCGAGTTGGCAACCGCAGCTTTAATAATATCATTGTTTTTTATTATCAGGGAAATGTTGTTTTACATCTCCTGTTTCAGATTCCCTCTACTTATTCTTTACGAGCCGTGGTAGGTCAGTGGCTAAGCACTCGCTGTAAATTTCACGGTACGATAGCAACAAGGGTTCGATCCCCGCCGGCACCAATGAAATTGTTAATTGCAATTTAAAGTGCTGGTTTACCACGTGCTCGGCGGCGAAGTAAAACATCGTGAGGAAACCGGCATATCTGAGAAATAAGAAAAAAAAGTATTTCTTAGATGTGAAGTTCGCCAACACACATTGAGGCAGCGTGGCGGACATTTCCTTTCCCTAAAACCCTCTCAGAAATGAGAGGAGGCCTGTACCCAGCAGTAGAGCGTATATAGGCTGTAACTTTAACTTTAACTCTTACGTAAACCCTCGTGATGATATAGAGTGAGGGATTTTCTTACACTACCATTACACGGCAAATATTTCAAATACATTATGGGTTTCCTGTTATTATTTACTATGTATGTTTGAATCAATATGTATCAAAATGAATTAATCATTAGAATTGATAGCAGTTATTTAAAAAATAAATCGAATAGTAACGTATTAACAGCTGTCTCAAAGCTGGTCATTGTCCTCGTCATAAATTTTAATAATGAAGAACACGCCGCTCTGCAGGTCGGCGGAGTTAAAACGTCCACTAAATAACTGTTTTGTGTTTAGTCTGTCACAGAGGTTGTTCTCCGTAGATAAATTAAATTTGGCAAGCTTAGTTGTAAAATTGGTAATTCAGATACAAACGTGAAAAAATTGAGTTAGTTTTGGCGGGAAGAAAGTTAAAAACTATTTTGAGATTATCGTATTTAAAAGGCCGTTGAAGCACCATTCCAACAATACATTAATCATAATTTTTTTCTACCGACTTCAACAGGAGGAGGTATTCAATTCGGCTGTATGTTTTTTTTTATGTGTGTTACCTCATAACTTTTTACTGGGTGAACCGATTTCGATAATTCTTTTTTGTTTGAAAGCTGATGCCTCACATTTGGTCACATGTAAATTTGATCAAAGTCTGACCAATAGTTTTTGAGTTATTCTTAATAATTTACATTGAAGTCGGTTATACAAAATTTTAAATTTTAAGTTATTATTTAATTAATGTTTAATATTTTCCCGAATAGAAGCCTAAAATTTGCTGTCACCAACAATAACACTAAAACTACTTTTGCTATGGCAATAGTAAATAAATGTATAATATGTAATTTATAAATCACATATTATACGTTAATAAACTTATGTATACATTGAATAAAACTACTTTTACGAATTCTATCGCGTTTAATTAACTTATTTTTACTAATTCCCGACGTTTTAGGTGTTTTACAGCACCACGGTTAATAAAAATAAGTTAACTAAATGCGATAGAATCCGTAAAAGTAGTTTTATTCAATGTGTAGTGTTCGCGTAAATATAAGAAATCATTAAACTTATGTATAATTAACGAGTAGTGGCGGTGTAAGAATATCCACTTCCACTTATCATCCCATGGGTGTCGTAAGCGGCGACAGAGGGAAACAAATAAGGAAATGGGCTAATGACGACTAAAAATAAAAATAAACTTACGATAGTACGGAACCCTTCATGCGCGAGTCCGACTCGCACTTGGCCGGTTATTTCACCCTATGGGTGGAAAAAAGAGGGAATGAAGGTTTTAATGTACATTTTAGGTCGACATTCTAGTTGATGCCTTTAAAGTTGTTATATTCCTAAGTCCACTTAAAACGCAAAACAAAAATTGTAAATTAAATGTCGATATATCGTTTTATAATTTATAATTTATCAAACCACTCAAAGGTTTCTATCGTTGTGATTGCTGTGCTATCATCATGTATTTTTACGCAAAAGTGCCACACTTCAGCGTGGCTGGACGGGCTGCGGCACTAATGGATAAGCTCAAAGAACCACGCTTGGACAGAATACCAAAGTGAAATAGCAGAACCGAAAACCACTTTTTGCTGGTAACGAGGCATTCCATCTTAGACCTTTTTTGATTCTAGATCGAGGATGGATGTAGGTGTTGATGGGCCACAGCATCCACTTATCATCAGGGGAACTGTGCGCTTGTTTCTCACTTATGCTCCTTTAAAGAAACACTACATTATGTTTGTCGATATCACAGCATCGATTTAATGATTGAGAACTCCAAGTACATATAAAATAACGGCATTAGTTAACTTATAGGGCCATTCACTACAAAACCGTTTTGCGTTGGATAGAAGCCAGCAGTATACGTAAATAGATACATATTGGAATACAATTGAAATAAGTCGTGATGTACATTCTTATGCATAATATATGAAATTTCGTGAGCTGCTTACCGCTATTAAGAAGCGACATAGAAGATTTTAGAGTAATCTTATTTTTTATACGAGAGTGGTACACTTACATTTATTCTCAATTAAGAACCAAAATGTGCCCTGTCAACCTTGAGGATTGCCACGTTTCCAGTAAAAAGTGCCTTCTGTTCACGTCACTCACTAAACGAAACATATCAGTATAAGGGTGTAATTTTACGTTAGAATTTTTTGGGATCCGGTCTTTTCTAGTCAAGCCAGCCCACTGATGTTTCAGCTAAAATACAACTTTAGTGTGACTCTACCAAGTAAAGATTACTTTACATTTCATATTGTAGATGTCGCAACAGAGGACTAGATATCATATTATTTTTTGTCTTGGAGCTTAATGGTTTTTAACTTCTTGAGGAACCTTCAATAGTAATAGCTTAATACAAAGTTAAAATTACAGCTTATCTTATATACCACTCCTGGGCACAGGCCGCCTCTTATTTCTGAGAGAGTTATAGGATAAGTAAGTGTCCACCGCGCTGCTCCAATTCGTGTTGGCGGCTTCACATGTATTCGAAATTCGAACTTTTTAAATTTCTAAGACATGCAGGTTTATTAACAATGTTTTCCTCTACCACCGAGCATGTGCTCAATCATCACTTAAAATTGCAATTAAAAATTTCATTGGTGTATATGTGTACTGTGTATATTTATAGCCAGTGCAAATCCCCTAAGCTATATATCCAAGATTATATTATATTATTTTACCCGTACTTTTAGAAACAATCCAACTGTAGTAGTAACATTGTAATTGGTAGATTTCTTTGGGCATACTTGCATTTTATTTAATAAATTTTATTTTTATTTTTTTGCAGTGAATATCGTAAAATTTTCTCCCTATGCATTGACTTTTTAAATAATCTTGCCGTTATTAAACAATTTTATCGATGTAGCTCGTTGATGTCTTTTATTAGAACAAAATACATATTTTGGCTTTATAATAGACTCTACATCTCTGACGAACACGTATCACTTGTTGATGTGTTTATATGAATGTCGAGGTGGTTCGTCCGTGAATCTTAGGTTTGAATCTCCGACAAGGATACTATGCTGCATGCTGCACATAAATCAATTATGGTTTTTAAGTGTTAGCATATTTGAACGTTTACGTTACGTATTTGTAATCCATTCATCCACTTGTCCGTGCGAGAAGCAAACCCGCGGCCTCGCCGTGCCGTTGCCAAATGCTTAGCCATTGCACTACTCAGCGGTCAGTTACAAAGTGGTATAGCCAGCTGCTTAATGACGGCGTAAAAATCCACATAATCCACACTATCTATAACTAATCATATCATCCCATGGATATCGTAAAGGTCGATAGAAGGAAATGAACTAGGGGATGGGCCAGCATATTCCTGATAATAAATCAATAGAAAATAAAAAAAACTGCGGTTGGCAACCTACTTCATAAGTATGGCAACTATGGCAAATATCTCCCTATGAGGCATTCTTTGGGGGTAGCCTATGTTCAGCAGTGGATTTTTGATAGTCTGTAATGATGGTGATAAAGATGTTGAATCATAAAACACGTGTCGATTACGACGGTATGTAAAAAAAGTAGTTTTATTTAAAATTATGTACGCTTTAAAAGCCTAATGGCGTAATAAAGAAATTCTTTGAATTTCTGTAGCAAGACACATTACACCCTATTTAGGAATTAATTAAAAATAATTATTTTATAATCAATCTAATATTGAATGTTATTAAAATAAAATAAACAAAAGCACAACCTCTATTACTCGGCAGCCTAAATCTTTGTCTGTGGGTGAGCCGAATGCACGTTTGGTCCCACCTCTATACCTATAAAAATGTCTGTTAGATTGATTTTATTGTTATGGGAAATAGTGAAAGAAATGATAGGTGGTTAGCCCACTGCCTACATAATCACAAACCCAATATCTTATTAGTCTCCTTTTGCGACATCATCATCATCATCATTACAAGCCTTCACAAGTCCACTGCTGAACATAGGCCTCCCCCAAGGAATGCCACAAAGTACGGTCCTGAGCAACCAGCATCCATCGACTTCCTGCATGTCTTAGTAGGTCGTTACTCCATCTAGTGGGGGATGACCCTACACTTCGCCTACCGGTACGAGGCTGCCACTCGAGAACCTTTTTCCCCAACCGTTGTCGGTTCTTCGAGCTATATGGCCGGCCCATTGCCACTTCAGCTTACAAATCCGTTGGACTATGTCGGTCACTCTAGTCCTACTGCGGATATCCTCATTTCTAAGTTTATCACGCAAAGAAACCCCGAGCATAGCCCTCTCCATAGCTCGCTGAGCGACCTTGAGCGCCCTCATACATAATTGCGACATGCTAAGCAATTAACACAGGAGACGCACTAGTTTTTGTTATAAATCTCGTACAAACATAGGACCTATAAGTCCCAGCCCAACATAAATAAACGTGGCTTAGTTAAACGTGGTCTGAGTAGCTTGCTCTTTTAACTATTATAAACCAGAGCTTATAATAGTTAAAAGAGCAACCTACTCATAGTTCTTGATCCTGATGATAAGTGGTGATGCAACCGAAGATGTAAAGGCGCACTGATGCATATTTTAATCGGATAGAAAGAGAGGTGCTGGCAAATTGTTCAACTCCTTTGTTGTATGCATTATGAACAACGAAGCAAACGATTGGTGCGAATATCGGTTGCTGCTTTTTGGACTCTACCTACACCCTCTTGGATAATGGGCGTGACGTTATCTGTAGGTGGCATGGCACGTGGTAGAACCATGCTGCAGGTATTTTAGTAGTACAGTTGTAGCACGAATGAGTCGTCTCGACCGGGGAAGGACCACGCTCTCACAGAATACCAGCGTAATAGCAGCTTAATGCTGCTGTGTTTCGTATGGTGAGTGTAGAGAACCGGACACCCTTTTTACTGGAAACGAGACATTCCATCTTAGTCCTCACGGGTGACAACGCATCTGCATTTTAATTTGTAATCGAGGATAAATGTAGATGTCTATGGGCCACAGTAACCACTTACCATCAGGTGGACTGTGTGATCGTTTGTCACCCTTATCCTATAAAAAAAATCTTTGTATGTACGTATGTTTTGTTAAGTTATCGTAGTTTTCAATATGTATTAAATAAAGGATGTTCATCCCAGAAACAATAAAAGGCTATCCTTAAAAACAGACCAACAATAATCACAGTATAGTGACGTGTAAGATATCCACTACACCATATCGTGCCAGGGGTGTCGTAAGAGGCGACAGCGGAAAACGGACACGGCGAAAACGGAGGGAAAGAAACCAGAAGATGGGCAGCAGCGTCTTCCTAATACAACTAGAAAATTAAAAAACCCGCCAACTGGTCTGTCAAGCAACTTTGATGAATGAATTAACAAATGAATTTTCAAATTCTTTTTATGATGTTAATATTATTAAAATATTTAACCTTCAAAACTATAGGCACGTTTTCCATTACGTAAGTCTGGTAACGTCTGTTTTTTCTCAAAGAATTAACATCATCGTAACTTTGCCGGTGTCGTGGTCAATTGTTCCAAGTGTATGATTTCCTTGCGGTAGATTCTCACCGCGAACAACACAATAAATAATTCCTCTTCACAAACAAATTATACTACGATACGAGTAAACTAGCCTTTTTGATGATTTTACAATGAAAATATTTTATGAATAATGCAATTAATTATAAATATACAAACTAAATTAAAGTGATTTATTAAAATATTCTAGTACAAATGCTCATACTATGTACCCATGTAAAAAATTAATAATTAAACAAATTAATTACTCATGTGCACAAAAACCGTACAATAAAATAAAATTACATCTTTTGCATGTTACACTTCCTCATTGAACACATTGTTACAATCATATAATTTAAGTCTAATTTAAGCAACCCATATGTTCTGACAGTCATAAAAATTTCTTACTAATTATTCGTAGACAACACTCCCACACCACCACACTGTCTTCCCGCCAATACTCGAACGCAGTTGTGTACCGTTGGTCGAGAAAAAAACAGCGTCGACAACTTTACGTGTTTTTTTCGTATTGCCATTTTGTATCGTCTAGATTCTTTATAAGTGGAGGATCCTTCAACCCCGAGCCTGTGTCTAAAGATTCTTCCCGAGAAAACGCCGGCATCGAAATGTTCCGGTTAGTGATCCATTTTTCTATTCATTATCGCGCTAAGTAGCTTGTTGATTATGTGTTTTAAGGTCTTGTTTTAATGTGTTTTATTTATAACTAATTTTAATTATTTGAAGTGTTATTATTATCTTTACAGTGTTGTGAATTATTTTATAGTAAATTTATAGTTTCCATAATATACTAAATATAGTACTTAAATCAATTTATCCTAAATTATAACAATAGTTTCGTTCCTATAAATGTTTAAATTTTGGAAAAAATTATCTTTCATTTAATTCATAACAAGATTACGTTTTTAATAATTAATATAACCAATACATTTTTTACACGTGGTAGAGCTGCACTGCAGCTTTGATTTGATCGCAGCATGAATAGGTGGGCTTGATAAACCCTCATGGCACAGAGGCTGGCAGCTCGTACAAAGTAATTTAATATAGAAGTTCGCCGTTAATTTTGAAGTACATGAATAATCCAAGTTTGGTCCCTGGTGTTGCTTACTGGCATCGCTGAAATTGTTAGTTGATTTGTCCCGGTGTTCAACGGTTATGCGTGCTCAGCGAGGCGCAGGTAGGCCACACATGGAATACTGTTCCCATCTCTGAGCCGGGGCTCCTCAGTGCCAGCTCCTTCCATTTCATCGCATCCAGCGCAGAGCGATTCAAATCGTTGGCGACCAAGCTCCTCTGATCGGCTTGACTCACTGGCGCTGCGAAGAGATGTTGAACCACGGGAGTGCTCTGAGTAATTGTTCGGACTAATTCCAGCCGCTTAATTTCACCATCGCACATCGCGATAAAACTCACGAAACCATCCATACCATTTGGATGATTGGCGGTCCACCACTGTGCGATTTTCAAGAAGTTTTCTTCCTCGCACTCCTCCTCCTTGTGGAATCGACTCCCACCAGCGATTTTTTCGGACCGATACGACTTAGATACCTAAAAGAAGAGATTCCCCTGGTGTTGCAGTTGTTCATGGGCGGCGGTCAACACTTACCATCAGGTGAGCCGCATGCGCGTTTGCCACCTCTTCTATAAAAAAAAATCGATGAAATGAAAACTTTAATTGCAAAATTAGTTTATCGTACTATCAGCCTTCTTAAATTATTATAATTAATTTGTTCTTAATAGAAGTTTGGTTAGCCAAGAATATTTCATTCCTTAACTACGGTTATTTTTTTCTGAAAGAATAAAAACATTATATTGCATCTTGTTCTATATTGGCTTTCTTTGATACTTAACACCATTAACATTTTTTATAAGTCAAGTTATAAAATCAAAATTTTAATTCAAAGCAAAAACCGAATTTAAGGAGCTAAAAAGAACATAATAGTTTTAGACAGAATTTACCCAAGAGACAAGAAGAATTACAGGACATCAGAAGCTATTGGGCAGCAATTATTCTATTCTTTTTATCCGACTTCGAAAAAGGATGAGGTTCTATGTTCGAATGTTTGTATTTTTTTATGTATGTTCACCGATTTCGCCGTCAATTTTCGATCTATTTTGAATTTTTAGAACGAAGTTCTTTATCGGACGGTACGGATTTGACGGATGGGGGCTAGGCGGCAAAAAGTGTAAGATTTTTCCGTCACGACCCCTTCTGACGTAGTGTAGACGGCCTTGGCGGCTATAAGGAAGCGAGATGGAATAGTATCCATCTCCCTCGCACTTTTTCTTATCTTGCAATGAAAGAAATATTATATTATTTTAAATGACGCTTCTTTTTAATAGTCGCTAGTAATTCATTTATTTGTATTTGTTAATCAGTAATATAATACGTTTATCAATAATAATATACCACGAAATGAACTTCGTTCCAACCGAGTGTTCCACGACATTCACGCATGTTTTTTTAAATTAAATATGTTCAGGGTTAAAGCCATAAAAATTTGAGAAGAAATTCCACCCCTAAGGGTGGGAAAAATAGGGGATGAATTTTTTTACAGTTTCCTTAGTTCACTCACGAGGGTAAAAAAATATTTTAACGAAAAGTAAAGTAAAGAATTGAACTGAATTCATGATTCGGGGCTTTAATTCTTATTTATACTATATCTTGGCACCGACTTCAGAATGTGAAATGCTTTTATTCTTTTCAGTTCTTTGAAGTCGGTTTTTTTTCGACTCTATGATTTTTCTAAAATAACTTTTTGTTATAAGTTATTTTAGAAAAACTTTTAACAAAAAGTTATTTTAGAAAAATTATAGAGTCGAATTGAAAGCCCCCAAAAACCAAAATTTTACTTCATATTTTTATGTATAATCGGGTGATTGCGAGCCCTAAGAGCCTCCTGGCTAGCGGCACAATCATCTTCGTAAAATCACTCTATGTCTGTGCTAAATTTCAAGCAAGGTTTAATTATTATTTTCAAATTTAAGTGACATTTTTTGCAAAAACATTAATTAATAAATATTGAAATGTGAAATGTACTTATACATTCAGATTATTTATTCATTTATACTTTATTGTAAAATAGTTTACTAATTAATAATAGGATTACAAAGGGCTGGCCTTTTGAAATTTTCCTATAATACATACATATATACATAAATATATATGTTCAGTTTGTTTATTCGTTACTTGCCTCCTAAGAAATCTCGAAGGTTTCTCTTATATAGTTCCTGTCGTCAGTTCAATGGACAATTGAAACAATCACATCCTCTCTATCAACTTTTTATTCAAATGTGCATGTTTGAGTTTTGAATGTGTTGTTCGTTAGAATTAATACTGAAAATAGATTTACCTATGTTTTTATACAAATGGCAGAATTTTCGAGATTGCGTATGATCTGATAGTTGTTGTTTAGCTATATTAAATGAAATATGTTAAAGAACATGATCCACAAGACTATAAATAGCTTACTTCATAAAAACCCCTTTTAATATTTTATTTACCGTTATACTAATCATTTATTTTTATTTTTTTAATAAATGTAACCCTCACGAAGGTGAATGAAGTGAAGGAAAATTAAGTGAAGGCAGTTTACATACATAAACAAACAAACAAACTAGACCCGGGGAAATGGTGTAGGCCATACATGTACTTGTTCCGTGCGGGATTCAAACCCGCGGTCCCCAGTGCCGCAGTTCAATGCTAAGGCACTGCGCCACGGTGTTATCAATCGTCAATCGACATTAACCGTGTAGTGGCGGTGTAAGAATATCTACTACCCCACATACCCGTGGGTGCCGAGGTGACAGAGGAAAATAAACCAGATAATAACAGAAAATAAGAAATTGCGGTTACGGCCAACCTGCCTACCAAGAATGACAACTTTGGCAACTAAGGCCTATGTTCAGCAGTAGACCTTGATAGGCTGTAATGAATTAATGAGAGATGATGAGTCATTTATAGGAACATCTATTGTTTTAAATTTGTAAACACCACTTAGAAAATTAATAAGGACGGTGAAGCCTTGTCACAGAAAGAAAATATTTAATCATCTCAGTCAACGTTCAATATACTTATCAGTGTGCGTTCACTTAGTGACCGGCACTACGTTTCCCTCCGCACAGCATTGTTTTGATTACAATGAAGTGTTTTATGAATGCAATTTATTTAAGCAACGGACACATTAGCGGATAATATGCACATAATGTAGCACTACTGCAGCTGTTTTAAAATATAATTATAAACTACGCAACTTAATATTATTTGGCCGTCAAATAAATTAAAAAATGTCGGTATGACTCCAGCAGGTGTCCTTTACGATTTACCATTGTCAATTCTATCTGATAAATTGCAATAAATGTCTTACTTCCAAAGTAAGCGAACATCTATTTAGAGTTACATAAAACTCTTTCGTGAAGAAATCCTCATTGTTTACCTTCCGTTCCGCTGAGGGGTAACGGAAAATTTATGCCGGACTTAATTATTTTATTAAAAAACGAATACTATTCCTACTCAACAAGTGCTGCTATAGTATAAAATAATATTTTAATGATAAATTACTGTTCTAAATATGATGCCGAAACCCGGGATTAATGATCTAAAAATAATTAATGAAATATAAATATGTAATGCAATAAATAATGACTATACTGACCTATTTTAAATGTAAAATTAAGAGTGACAATTTTTTCACTATGTATATTATATATATATATATATATATATATATATATATATATAATATTATTATTGATAAACATTTTTTCAATATGTTTATCAATAATAATATACTACGAAAGGAACTTCGTTCCAACCGAGTGTTCCACGACACTCACACATGTTTTTTGTATTGTATATCGTGTTACGATCTCCTCTACAAATATGGTTGTGTCCGACATAGTTGATCCCATGCACTATTTTTATGATTTGTAAGCACTTAAGATAGTATTGAGTATTACGGTATATCAGCGTATACGAGGGGTCTCTGAATTGCCGTTCAAAACGCGTCAAATAAATTGAAAACATTGGTATGGCTCTAGCGACTGTCCTTTGCGCTTTACCATTGTCTTAACTAGTGAATAGCAAAGAATATCTCACTTCCGAACTAAGCGAACAATTTAAAGTTACATAAACCTAAGCTGAGCAGTAGGTATTGTCTTGCGTTTGTGTCGATGGACTGATAACAACAGTTATAATTTTGTAATGCTGCATAAAATGTAATTATTTTAATTGGACAACATGCGAGGAATTAGCAGTGGAGTAGCGTTACGGTCTTTGAGGTAATCGTGATGTTTCCTTGCAGTAGACTTTAATTATAAAAAAAAATATAAAATAAATTTTAATGACTTACCTTACATAGTAGGGGATAACCATAATATAGTATTATTTGCTGATGACACTTCATTAATTTTCAAATTAAAACGACAATTATTAAAATATGACGAAATAAATAATGCTATATCTAAATTAGTAAATTGGTTTAATGTTAATAACTTGCATTTAAATAGCACTAAAACGAAATGTATCAAGTTCATGACTCCAAATGTCAGACAATTAAATACTAATGTAATTTTAAATGGGAGGAACTGAGTCTTGTCGATACCACCATTTTCTTGAATAACACTAGACGCGAAGCTTCAATCGAGCCCCATATATCAAAGTTAGCAAGCAGACTTAGTTCTGCAGCATATGCTGTAAAAAAGATTAGAAATCTTACCAGTGTGGAAACAGCTAGACTTGTTTACTTTAGCTATTTCCATAGCATAATGTCGTATGGTATTTTGCTATGGGGACATGCGACTGACACTGAAATTATATTTGTTTTACAGAAGAGGGCCATAAGAGCAATCTATGATTTAAAACCTAAAGAGTCGCTCCGACAAAAATTTGAGGAAATTAATATATTAACTTTGGCCTCTCAATACATTTATGAAAATGTAATGTACGTACACAAAAATAAAAGTAGTTATACAAAAATAAGTGATATTCATTCTGTAAATACTAGGAACAAACACAAGCTAGTAGTACCAGTTACTCGACTCCACCGAGTCAGTAATTCATTCTTGGGGTGATGTATACGCTTTTACAACAAAATCCCAGAAAATATACACAATTGGATCTGCTCAAAATTCAAAAACTTTATTAAACATAGTTTGTATAAAAAGGGTTACTATAATAATAAGGAATTTATGGATGATAATAACTTCCTTTAATGTGGTAGCGAACACCTCATTCCCAGAATGAGGTGTTCGCTACCAAGCTATTTCTAATTTGTTTTGTATGGTTAATTGTGTAACATACATGATTGTAAGCTGTTATTTTTTTAAAAAAGTCCCGCTGGGTTTCTTGCTGGTTCTTATCAGGACAGAGGTTTTTTTTGGAACCAGTGGTAATTAAACAAAAGAGTGACTTTCAATAAGTATTATTTATAATCTATATTGAATAAAAAAGTTTCTGTTTCTGTGTCTGTTTCTGTTTCCTGTATAGTTGTGCAGTCCGTTTCTAAGTATTTGGAAAGAGACAACTGAAAATTACCGTGTAGTGGCCATGTAAGAATGTCCACTAGACCATATCGTTCCGTGGGTGTAAGAGGCGACAGAAGAAAAATGAAACAGGTAATGGGCAACAGCATCTTCCTGATAACAACTAAAAATAATATAAAAACTGCGGTAATAACCTGCCAAGCTTGGCAACTGGCAAAATCCCCCTCTTTGGGGCAATCTATGGGGAAGGCCTATGTTCAGCAGTGGATTTTTAAAAGCTGTAATGGCTGGATAAACTGAAAATTAAGAGATTGGTGTCAACTAATGTACCTACTTACTTCACATGTTGGTATTTTGGTGATTACAAACATAAGAATGACTCAAATACCATGGAGCTTTACGTTCGGAACTATTGTTAACAAGCGTACCGTTTGATTTGTCGACGACAATAATCCGAAGGGATCCATTTAAAATTGCCTTCACGATTGAAGCACAAGGGATTTGCAACAGTAAACACCTGACCGCCGAACTCCAGCACGCCAACAAGTATTGCGCGATCACGACAACACACTGTATTGCTTTTGTATCCTGCCGCATGAGAAGGGGGTGACAGGAAGGGAGTGATCCTCCTATTGCACTTCCAATCCCGCGAAAACTTAGTTTTTGGAACGAAGTTCCTTATCGGACGGTACGAATTTGGCGGATGGGGGCTGATGGGAGAAAAGGTGTAAGATTTTTCCGTCACGACCCCTTCTGACGTAGTGTAGACGGCTTTAGCGTGTAGGAAGCGAGATGGAATAATATCCATCTCCCTCGCACTTTTTCTTATCTTGCCATGAAAGAAATATTATTTTATTTTAAATGGCGCTTCATTTTAATAGACGCTAGTAATTCATTTATTTGTATTTGTTAATCAATAATATAATACGTTCATCAATAATAATATACTACGAAAGGAACTTCGTTCCAACCGAGTATTCCACGACACTCACGCATGTTTTTAAAAGCATTTTTGAAAATATCATCGTAATGAAAATTTCGAGATGTTATATACATTTTAGTCATCGATTCATCGTAAATGCTTCTCCGTCCCCTTTTTAATTGAGCAAACCGTTTTTATTGCTTGCTCAGTCTGTCAAAAATTCAAATATTCTTGAGGTTTTATTTAAACCTTCTTTATAGTCTTTTCTATGACTAATAGAAAAGACTATATATAGTCATAGCGCTTACATCACGTCAACTAAGCTCCATTGCTGCGAGTCTCCGCCAATATTTCACGAAAGAAAGCAACCAAAAAAAAAATTTTAATAAAAATTAAAAGCCAACTTCAAAGAACTAAAAAATTTAACTTTCAAAGCCGGCTATTACTTTTATTAATAGTGAAATTTTGTTATCCTTTTTAGTGGGGTAGTGAATAATGTCGTTTAAATAGTTACATTTAAAACTTTACCCTTATTTACCACTCTTAGGGGTGGAATATTTTATTCAAAATTTATATGGGACTACCTGTGAAGTATAACCTATTTTATCAATATGGAATCGCCAAAATCGGTTCACAAATGACCGAGATATCGCTTAAGAAACATACAATACAGTCGAATTGTAAACCTCCTCCTTTTTGAACCCGATAAAAAATAACAATATTTTAAATAGGTAATAAGTGTTCAATTTTTACATTTAAATTGAAGAAAAATCTCTTAGGTTGTACTGTTGTATCAGGATAGTTTTAATATCAATACATATAGGACATTAGAAAAAAGAAAAATTAAAATTAAAAAACACTTTCCTGCCATTTTCAATTGTTTTTCTGTCCGCCAAAATAAGTGAATCTAACGAAGAAATTCGATACAATCTGACGTTTTATTACAAAAAAGGGAAAAATGTGACTCAAGCCGCGAAAAAAATTGTGACATTTATGGACCTAATGCAGTGTCAGTAAGAGCAGTACAAAGTTGGTTCAAGCGTTTTCAGTCCGGTAATTTTGATGTCAAAGATGCAGCTCGCTCTGGTCACACGGATAAAGTCGATGCCATTTTTGAAAAAGTGGAGCAAGATCGGCATATTAGTAGTTACAACATAGCCAAGGAATTCAGGATTGACCACAAAACAGTTTTGACTCATTTGAAAAAGTCTGGCTATACGAAAAAGCTCGATATTTGGGTACCTCACGAGCTTACTGAAAGAAACCTAATGAATCGTGAACTCATTTGCGATTCTCTATTGAAACGTAATAAAAACGAACCATTTTTGAAAAGATTGATCACTGGTAATGAAAAGTGGACAACCTACGACAAGAACGTGCAAAAAAAGATCATGGTCAAAGGGTAGTCAAGCTCCACAAACTATAGTGAAAACCGAATTAACACGCAATAAGGTTTATTATGAACTTTTACTGCCGGGCAAAACCATCGATTCGGATCTCTACTGTCAATAACTAATGAGACTCAAGCAAGAAATTGAGAAAAAACGGCCGGAATTGATCAACAGAAAAGGAGTGGAGTTTCATCATGATAACGCCAGACCACATACATATTTGGCCACTCAGCAAAAATTGAGAGAGCTTGGTTGGGAAGTGTTAGGAAGTGTATGCATCCACCATTATAGTCCTGACCTTGCACCTCAGATTTTTACCTGTTTCGGTCTCTTCAGAATTCTTTGGGTAGTGTTAGGTAAACATCAAGAGAGGACTGTCAAAAATACATGTCGCATTTTATTGATCAAAAATCCCAAGATTTCTACAGCAACGGGATTATGGCACTACCTACAAGATGGCAACAAGTTATCGAACAAAATGGCACATATACAATGTGTTAATTTTACACTTGATCAAACGAAATGTGCGGATACTAGATAAAAAATTATCGGTAAAAATCGAAAAAAATTTTTTTTATGTAAACTATTTAAAAAATAAAAGCATTTTAATTTTTTTTTTTTGTAAAATTCCCATCCTTCGGTTTTAAATTATTTTCTTTAAGTAAACGGTGTATTTTTCAAAGTAGTTTTATTTGAAAGTTAGAAAGATTAACTAGCAATTAAAATTAAAAACCTACGATATCAAGCAGGAAATTTGTCAAAAATAATAATATGCATAAATTGCATGTAATTAAACTTTGAAAAAAAAAATGTCTTGAGTTTGTATATAAAATACGAAGAAAATTTTGCTCCGACCTTATACGTAGTATCATAGAAAAAATAATAATAGTACGAGTACAATGACTTGAGTAGTTATGGATTTAGCTAGTAGTAGCTGACAGAGGTCGCTTTAGTCCATGGCGGTCAAGAGAAAATACTTCAAAAGAGAATTGCGTTATTGTCTAGTGTCTAAGTCGTATATTTATTACATTACGTGACATTGTAACTCATATTGTTTTGGATGTAGCATTGTAAAAAATATATTTTCCCATGACTCGCGGGACTTACGCAATTTGATAATGAAATTGATGCACAAATGTTTTTGTAGCGATAGTGTTCCAATGGTGGAAGCACTCATCATCATCGTCATAATTACAGCCCTTCATAAGCCCACTGCTGAACATAGGCCTCCCCCAAGGAATGCCAAAAGTACGGTCCTTAGCCACCTGCATCCATGGACTTCCTGCATGTCTTATCAGGTCGTCACTTCATCTAGTGTGGGGTTGCCATACACTTCGCCTACCGGTACGAGGCTGCCACTCGAGAACCTTTTTTCCCCATCGGTTGTCGGTTCTTCGAGCTATATGGCCGGCCTAATGTCACTTCAGCTTACTAATCCGTTGGGCTATGTCGGTTACTCTGGTTCTACTGCGGATATCTTCATTTCTAAATTTATCACGCAGAGAAACCCCAAGCATAGCCCTCTCCATAGCTCGCTGGGCGGCCTTGGGCTTCCTCATACAGCTATCAGTGAAGGACCACGTCTCAGATCCATAAGTCATCACTGGCAACACGCAGTGGTTGTAAAATTTCGTTTTCAAGTTTGAGGTATACCTGACGAGAATATGTGTCGTAATTTTCCGAACGCTACCCAGCCGAGTTGAATCCGTCGATTGACCTCTCGGTCGAAGTTGGACTTACCTACTCGGACTATTTGTCCCAGATAAACAACTTCGAGCTTAGTGCTCCCAACAACTACCGGCATAGTTGTGACGTGAACGTTATACATAATCTTTGTTTTGTCCATGTTCATCTTAAGACCTATCCGTTGGGAGGCACTATTGAACACATTGAGCATTGTGCTTAGGTCGTCAAGCGATTCTGCCATAAGGAGTATATCGTCGGCAAATCGAAGGTGAATGGTGTCCAGTAGCTTGAAAACGTCTTCCAATGCAGCGGTGATGAGTTTCGGGGATATTACGTCACCCTGTCTTACACCTCTTTGCACTTGGATAGGTTTCGTACTCTGGTTATGTACTCGGAAAGCCATCGTAGCCCTACTGTACAAATATTTCAGCACCTCGATATACCGACAGTCCACTTGGCACCGCTAAAGGGACTGCAGCACCGCCCAAATTTCGACGGAATCAAAGGCAGCACGTAGACGCGGCTCAGAAGGCAAATCGATCTGTAGTTCTTCAAGAGAGCGTTGTCGCCTTTCTTGAAGAACAAGACCACCGCACTTCTGCTCCACACCTCCGGTGTAGTGCCACCATGGAGGACGGAATTAAAGAGCGTCTGAAGGACTTCAAGTACTTCTTTTCCACCCGCTTCCGGAAGCTCCGCTGTAATTCCATCCTCACCCGGGGACTTGCCGTTTTTAAAGTGCTGGAGAGCCATTCTAATCTCGCTGAGACTGACGTCCGGAATATCATCGTAATAGTGTCGGATAAGACTTACTCTTGGATCGTTACTTACACTTGCGTGTGGATCCAACGATGACGTGTACAGCTGCCCATAGAACCTCTCAATCTCACTCAAAATATTAGGTGTCCCGGAAACGATGCTGCCACACTCGGTCTTCAGCTTCGACAGTTGGCTCTTTCTGGCAGACAGATCTCTGGCAAAGCCTTTGGAGCCATGGTTCCGCACGATCGCTTCTTCAATACGAGTTGTATTGAAGTTGCGTAAGTCCCGCCGCATGTATTTAGAGATCTGTCTGTTCAGTTGCCTGTATGCTGTCAAATCTGCTGAAGACTGCAGCTTCATTTCCCGTCTAATAGCCATGAGAATTTTTATGTTCTTATGCGGCGGGTCTTGCAAAACTTAGCTAGCTAAGACACGAGCTTTCCACGAGCTTGTCATTCATATCGTCCACTGCATTGCAATCTTCTAGGTCCTGAAAACGATTTTGTAACTCGAGCTGAAAGTTTTCGGGACTTTGGACGAGGGGGACGGAGCGTTGACTTCATTAGATCACACGTTATCATACAGTAATGACCTATACGTGGTAGAGCCACGCTGCAGCTATGTTAAGGTTGTAGCACGAATGGGTCGGCTTTACCGGGCTAGGACCCCGCTCTCACAGAATACCACCGTAAAATAACAGCTTCATACTGCTGTGTTTTGTATGTTGAGTGTAGAGAACCGGAGACCCTTTTTACTAGATAAGAGATATTGCATCTTATTCCTCAGGGGTGACAACGCATCTACATTTTAATTCTTAATTGAGGATAAATGTTGATGCTTATGGGTTACAGATTCCACTTACTATCAGATGGACTGTGTGCTCGTTTGTTACCTTTTTACTATAAAAAAATCAGGGGTGTTCAAACTTTTTAGCCTAAGGGTCACTTCTTTTCCACGAAGTCCCAAAGGCCAAAAACTATCCTGCTCATCAAAATGAAGATGCCGTCCAGACCGCATTTCAGTCGCGGCAGCCAGTCACATCAGAGACTAGCCACCTTCGCAGGACAGGTTTATAATGCATGAGTGTGTACGCAAGCACAGGTGCACTCTATTACCTCACTATCATAGG
Organism: Parnassius orleans; assembly: GCA_029286625.1. Classification (NCBI taxonomy): domain Eukaryota; kingdom Metazoa; phylum Arthropoda; class Insecta; order Lepidoptera; family Papilionidae; genus Parnassius; species Parnassius orleans. Next base: position 7,665,362 of record JAGSMP010000006.1, on the reverse strand, counting down.
TAATCCGACACGACTAGAGAGAGATCGGGCGTTGGACCTACGGCTTTACGTGCTTTCCGAGGCGCGTGGGTGAAAACACCGCAACTTCTCGCTGCTACTGAGAATTTCTTGACAGAAAAACCCAGTAACTGATTTTGACCCGACCCGGGATTCGAACCCAGGACCTCATGATCAGCAGTCGTGATTACGACCACTACACCAACAAGGCAGTCAAAGTTAGCTCATCATACCGTCATACTGTAGTTTTGTATATCTTATTGCAGTGCTCACCCGTAGGTCATAGTTTGGAGAACTCTATCTATACTATACAAATCCTTTTGCAGAGGTCAGGCTAGACCGGACCTACAACATTAAAGTAATATAAAAATACTACGTACTAGAACAGACGCCACGAACAAAACAGTGCGGGATGTGTGGAACCTTTTTATGGCACACACTAATTAAGTTTGAGCCCGCGAGTTTTAACGCGTGTTGGAAACAATCAAATCTGTGCGTTTCTTACGGTACGTAGTACATATTACTTAACTGTAATTATTTACAAGTTCATAACAAATGTTGCGTCCCTCCAGACGCTAAAGCGGAGCAAGCACCGCTGAGCATCGGAAATTATGAAAAATTTACTGCTCGTAATAATATTATACAAAAGAGTTAAAACGCGAAACGTTTAGGAATCACGTTTTAGTTTTTACGTGCAAGCGCACGGCTTATCAAGAAGTTTCCGTTAATTAATTAATTAACAATACCTTGATGCTTGAATGCTTTCCCTTCTACATTAGTTCCTCCTATTCTGTAAGCATTGCGTGTTTAGATGACATCAACCAATAAATTTGATATTCCTGTTAAACAAGTGGTAAAATTAAACATTTTGTACAACCGACTTCAATATAAATTATTAAGGATAACTCAAATACTACTGGTCATACCTTGATCAAATTTATATGAGACCACATGAGAAGCACCAGATTTTAAATAAAAAATAATCATCGAAATCGGTTCACCTAGGAGAAAGTTATGAAGTAACACACATAAAAAAAACACAGTCAAATTGAGTATCCTCCTTTTTGAAGTCGGTTAAAAAAAGACTAAGTGAAAGTAGGACTATATTTACTTTTAAAGGATGCATTAGCGCATAGATACCTATAACCATCCTCGATTAAGAATCAAAATGCAGGTGCCGTTGTCACAACTAAGGATTAGGATTGAATGCCTTGTTACTGGTACAAAGGGTTTAAGGTTCCCGGCACCCACGAACACAGCATATATGCTGCTATTTCACGATGGTATTCGACCGAAGTACAACGGAAGCTTAGAATCATATATATATCGAGCGACAGACTAACTAATGTATCAGAACAGCGTCACTTCACAGAACATATTTTATTTTATTTTATAGGATAGGCTGACAAATGAGCACAATGTCCACCTGATGGTAAGTGGTTACTGTAACCCATAGACATCTACATCTATCCTCAATAAAGAATCAAAATGCAGATGCGTTGTTACCTGTGAGGACTAAGATGGAATGCCTCTTTTCCAGTGAAAAGGGTCTCCGGTTCTCAACATTCACCATACGAAACACAGCAGTGTTAAGCTGCTATTTTACGCTGGTATTCTGTGAGAGGGTGGTCCTTCCACGGTCGAGCCGACCCATTCATGCTACAACTATACTAAATTTAAGTCTAACATCGAACTCGAAGAAATTATATTATCGTAAAATATCTATGATATGATGCACTGAATTCGAGTAAAATATATAATATTTCTACTTTGACTCTTCATAACTATTAATCAATACTTAGATATAACAATATTTATCTATATATCTAAGCAAACCAAATCCATCAAAATTCGCGTATCGCCGTGTAGTACTAAATACTGACTTCTTACAGAATTCCAGAATAATGTATACATTTAGGTATCAACCGATATATATATATATAGAAATATATAAATTCAATATCAGCTATTCTAATTCAATACATAGATACGATTTGATATAGGTTAAGAATGGTATTACCAATGCTTAATTTAATAATATATAACAAGCTCCGCACGTCGCTTTCGGGCAGAACACCTTACCCAGCGGAAGATCTCTCCTTTTTACCACGTTTTCAACCGACTTCAAAAAGGAGGAGAGGTTTATAAGTCGTCGGATTTTTTTTAATTTATGTGCACCGATTACTCGAAGACGCCTGAACCGATTTGGAAAATTCTTTTTTTGTTTCAAAGGGTATACTTCCCAGGTGGTTCCATTTAAATTTTATCGAAATCGGTCGAGCGGTTTTAAAAAAATCAACAATAAATTATATTTATATTGAAGTCGGTTGTACAAAATTTTTAATTTTAACACTTGTTATTAACTCGCTTTTTCTACCGACTTCAGAAAGAAGGAGGTACTCAATTCGACTGTATGTTTTTTTATGTGTGTTACCTCATAACTTTTTTCTGGGTGAACCGATTTCGATAATTCTTTTTTTATTTGAAAGCTGGTGCTTCTCATGTGGTCCCATATAAATAAGATCAAGGTCTGACCAATAGTTTTTGAGTTATTCTTAATAATTTATATTGAAGTCGGTTGTACAAAATTTTTAATTTTTAATTATTATGTGTATATATCTGTTCAGGTCGCATTATATAATTGATTTTAAACTAACTTCCTGATGAACTAGAGACTTGAAATTTGAACATAACTCAGAATCGGATGACATTGTAAGAATATGGACAAAAATGTGGTATATTAAAAAATACATTTTTTTTTTAATTTCACTTGTCTACCCAAGTAAGTTGTGTCTTTAATACAAGGAAAACTACAACACAACCATGCATGAATTATAACATTTTGCAGCAGATGTCATAAGAGCTTCCGATAGACGGCGGTATAACATCCAGCATCTGGCGGCAGCAGCGTCAAAGATGCATCTGGTACTGCGGTCTTTAATCGTTCTGCCAAGCGTAAAGACTAAGGCAAATCCTCACAAAAGGACACAAATCCTTATAAAGGAAAACAGGTCCATGTAGAGCAGTGGACTTTTATCAAAAAACTTTGTTCGGGCTGAGATTCTTTTTATGCACACCTTGAACACGAAGCAATTTTATTTATTTAGGGCTTTTATCTGGAACGGATATATCAGCCCCATCATACCCTAAAGGGGTGAGATTCTAGTCGTAGACACGTTAAATAACTGCCGGGTATTACAAGGTTACGTGTTTAAAGAATCATGCTATAAATGTTAAATAATATAAGTAAATACGTTTTTAATTTTTTGTTCCAATAACGTCCGGTAATTAAAAAGGAAGTGTTTGATTGCGTAGAAAAAAATTCTAGTAGAAACTGTAACGTAATTTAATTTATTATATGTACATAATACATATGAAAACTCGCACAGCAAAACAGGTGAATATTGCAATCGCCGAATAAATAGAATACCAAATTATAACATAGGTTACGAAATTTTTGACGCACATAACGTGCACTGTATCTTACGAATGCGTGTAGTTTGAGGGTACATCCCCGAGACTAGATACAAATTTTAGATGATTATGTTTGTGCTGGTTCAGAAAAATTATAATCCCACCAAAAATTTTCATATAAAATGTTGCCAAGACGAGACCATATAGCTCGCACTGTCAAAAAGTTATCAAATATCATGTAGAGCCAAGCTTCTAACTCTACAGTCTACACGCCCTAACTCTACAAGCTCTACACCTTAGTCAAAGTATGTGGCTTAGCCGTTTCGTTACTACCGGCTGCCGATGCTGTAGATGTTGACTGCTGGTGAGATGGACTACTGCTGCTGGCACTACTACTGGTGTAGAGTTTGTGAAGTTAGGGCTTGTAGAGTTAGGGCGTGTAGAGTTAGAAGCTTGGCTCTACATAAGATCTGAAACTTTTTGACAGTGTGAGCCATATGGTCTCGTCATGGCAACATTTTACATGAAAATGTTTTTGGATCTTCAAACATAATAGCATATTAATATTAATTATTATATTATTTATGGATAGTGGGATCGAAGCCAATTTGAAGCCAATATTTATGAATCTGACTGTGAGGTATTCCATCATACAGTTCTCAGAGGTTAACGTATTTATTGCCTTTTTCCTTTAGAAGTATAGTTGACTGGCTACTGCATCTATGGACACTTGCAACAGTAGTCACTTACCATTTGGTGAACTGTAGTTCACCTAACACCTTTTTTCCTTTCTTTCTTTTCTTTTTCTCTCTTTCCTGCCTTAATCTGTCGGATGGTACCTATAAACGGATAAAGTTTTGAAAGGTGAATTGTCGTTAGATTCTACTTAATCCTCGGTGTGTATGAGGTTACATCTTTTAATAATTATACCATCTGTGGATATGAATGTAACTTGTACTTTAAATATGATGTCTGTGACCCGTGTATAGCAGAGACAATAAAATCGTTATTTCGAAAAGCACATAGCACAAATAAGGTAATAAGATAAACGTATTGTTTCATAAGTTTAGTTTTAAGTTTTAAGTTAGAAAAGTCATGGTAAGCAGTAGATAATTGGGTCGAGGCGAGGTTGCCTTATCCAAATATAATTTAGACGAATGATGTCGCTCGCAACGCCATACATAAGCAGTTATGCGATTTTGTTTGCGTTTATCAAATATCATAGAAAATGGAAAAAAACGAGACCTCTTGTTGTATCATCATTATGGTCATAGAATACTATTGCACATTGATTATAAACCTGTGAACAGTTCAACGTTGGACGTAGATTTCTTGACGCGGAAAAATTAAAAATCTAAAATAAAATATTGTTAAAAAATTAACCGATACACCGTTAGTGTCAATGTCAAAGGCATACACAATTGACACGCGACCTCCCGCCAAAAATTGTTTATAACATTTGAAATTCAAACATTTATGAGCGTCCACGAGCGTTTGCCCTATGTATCTATAGTTCTCGAGCTCGAGTGTACGTGTATATTATATACACGTATACGCACAGTAATAAAAATATGATATATTTTTATTACTCTGCCCAATAAGTAACGGATTTTATTCATAAAGCCCGGTAAATTTTATTATTTCAATAGTTTTTGTCATATTGCCTACTCATATAGGGCGTTTTTCAAACTGTCGGACTGGACTGGAGAATTCATTATCAATATGAATAAAATTGAAATATCTGTCTGTACTATCGAAAATTATTTTATGTTAATTATATACTATATTAAAAACTATAATAAAAAAAAACTAAAACTAGTAATTTAATTATCAAACAGTCCTACTCCACGCGGTATCGTGCCAAGAACGCTGACTGCGTTTCCCCGCTGAATGGCGAGAAAAGAGCCAGCCCTCTTATCACCAGCAGCAACGACCAGCCGCGAATGGAGTTCCTTTAAGAACCCCACGGACCGATAGTCTCTACAGCAAATGGCACAAATATGTAGTCATCTCTCAGAGACTCATATTTGCGCCACTTACTCAGTTCAGCTGCCTCTGATGCCGCCCCGGCTCTAAACGAGGTACCCTGAGATGAGAGGCCGCCAAAGTGTCTACGCAAGTAGCATCCCACACTAGGGCTTTACCTATCTCCCAGGGACCAATGTCATACCGTCGGGTCTCTTGTCATCGTCTGTAAATATTCCACAAGGCTCTAAAACCGAGGGAACATTTATAGAGACAAGAGCCCTTCGGATGACATCGTTCAAAGAACCGTTCCGTGAAAACCTACCAGCACCTTTCTTACAAGAAAGTCCGTGGAGCACAAAGGCTACCTACCACAAGGGCACTGATGTAGTTGACAAATCGCCGCCCTAGGCGGATTCCTACAGCGATGCGCAAGCTTTCCCCATCAAGTAATGTGCCGAGATTACTTGATGGTAAAGCGTGTAACCAGTGACTAGATTCCTTAGTCGAGACAGCTAGAAGGCGTCATCTTGGTCACTATGGAAATTATGAAACAAATCTTTTGCACCCTCTGTACCAACGGAATATCCCACTGTTTTGTTGGTTAACTTCCAGTGGAACATTTTCGCCGGGACAGAGCGTTTGCCATGTCTCTGTAAAGCACAGGTCTACTTTATTATTTAAAATTATGTTACATAAATTACTTACACTGTGCACGGAAGCAAGCAAAAGCAGGCAATGCAACGCTAGAAAGATTTCTCACACCAATACCACCAAATTTTATAGGTAAAGTAGCTCGAGTCCAGGGGTCCATGTCTATTGAGGTATTTAAAGTTAAATTTAGAATTTTTCTATAGCTATTTTAAGATTATCAATATCTTTTAAAATATCCGAACATTTCCAGACTGGACTCGAGCGGAGTAAGTATGTAAATCTAGGTACAAGGAGACAATATTTTAAGATATTAAGCGCAATGTGGGGCTTAATTTATACAATTTATCAACGTGGTTTAAAACTGATCAAATGTTGTTTTTAAAACAGGTTTAATACTATCGGAAAACAACGGGCACCTAGCAGGTATAGTGATTCCGTACTGATAATTTTATTCCTGGAGAAATGTGATTGAAATTTTGAATTAAAGTGTCTCTGTGAGAAGTAGATAAATTATTGGAAAAAATATTTCACATTTATTGCTATTTGGTTCAAGACCAATATTTTTAAAATTTCGAAAAATATAAGTAAAATATTGTAATTTTATATATTGAAACGAAGTTCTTATCGGACGGTACGAATTTGACGGATGGGGGCTAGGCGAGAAAAAGTGTAAAAATTTTCCGTCACGACCCCTTTTGACGTAGTGTGGACGGCCTTGACGGCTATAAGAAAGCGAGATGGAATAATATCCATCTCCCTCGCACCTTTTCTTATCTTGCCATGAAAAAAATATTGTTTTATTTTAAATGACGCTTCATTTTAATAGACGCTAGTTATTCATTTATTTGTATTTGTTAATCAATAATATAATACGTTCATCAATAATAATATACTACGAAAGGAACTTCGTTCCAACCGAGTGTTCCACGACACTCACGCATGTCTTTTTCTGTTTAATAAATGTTACCCACACGCCTTGTTTTTCCTGTATTGTGGATGCATTTCACCGTGTAGTGGCGTTGTAAGAATATCCACTACCCCATATCATCCCGTGGGTGGCGTAAGAGGCGACAGAGGTAAACAAACCAGGAGATGAGCAGCAGCGTCTTCACTAGTTAGTTTGTACCAGTTCTGGCTCACTGAGCCAGAAACTCAGCCCACATCGGCTGACGGTGGGTCGACGGATCCTAAAAAAAGAAAGGTTTTGGTATGCTCGGATCACGAATCTGCGGTCCGTTTTTACGTACTAACTATAACTACCATGCTATTCTGAATCATCAATAAAACACATTCCTTAATTTTGTTACAATTTTTATTTCCAACATGTTATTGCTTATTATCTATAAAATAGGACCGAAACATCTCATCCACTAAAATATCGTTGTACAGTGTGTTCCCTGTAAATATGCTCGTAAAACTATGCATTGAATATCCCTGAAACTTATATAGCAAATACATTAAGCAATATTCACCACAAACTGAAGTCCACTCATTCTGAATCCTATCAACATTCCAGTCTCATCTTTTACAATTCCTTTTTAAAAATTCTAGATGATATCGTACAGGTGATCGTCCATATGAATCAAAATATTGACCGATGCCATTCGTATCGATGTATAAAGCTATCCAATGTGACCCTGGTTTATCATCTATATCCAAATTGCATATTATATACGTTGGTAAGAGGGTATACATACATGGGCAGTCTATTAGCAGCATAAACATAATTTTCTAGACTGGGATGAATCTTTTTCAGATGTTGTTGTACATCTAGTGTATCCATGATATTACTACTATTAGTAGATTATTACAGTACCAATCTATTCAATGGTTAACATAGGAATGATCAATTATAGTGATTTGTAAATATTAAATCGCATTCTTTTGTTATGATTTGTGGGACTCATCGGTGTAGCAACAAGCTTATCTCGCATTCTTTCGGGTGAAAAAATGCGAGATAAGCTTGTTGACTCATAAAGTTACTGTCAGTTTCACTGCGGAATGCTTTAGATTAGATATAACTTACTGGTTCTATATAAGACCGAGCAGCTGCAGTCATGGAGTCAGTGTATGGTGGTCGTTTGACCTCAGTGGATCTACCAATACTACGTTTGTGTTACTTCAACGCATCAATGGTCATGGACGTAAGTGTTTATTCTATTGACAAAGTTACTTTTCTTTCTGTTGTTTTCTTACACTTCTTACACACACAAACATGTGTGTGTGTGTGTGTGTGTGTGTGTGTGTGTGTGTGTGTGTGTGTGTGCATTGTCTTTACTTTTAATGGATCGATTCTCCTCCAACAAAGATTCAGCATCAACTAAAGTTTTAGATCTCTATCTTTATTTTTAAAATCAATTTTAGACTCATTTGAATCTTTATTAGATGTATCAGAATAAATTGGTAATCTGAGTGGTTGACGATCCTCTTCGGTAAAATGAAGGTATCTTTGTAGTGTTTGGAAATATAACATCCACTTCTTTCGGTCGTCCGTCTTACTATTCATAATATTTTGCATTTCAATATCTAATCGAGACAAATTACTATTAACCTTATTTTCTTGTTTTAATTTTTCAATCAATCCAGGTTCGATAAGTATCATTTTCTTTGCATTTTCCATGTTAGCTGACTAATCCACTCAATATTGCACCTAATATTATTGGTAAGAAAGCCCCTCCTTTTTGTATAATTATATTTTTTCTTAGTTTATGTTTACACTTACGCACCAGTTTACGGAGTATATTTTTGTGTTTATTCAATTTTTGTTTATCTTGATCTTTAAGAGGTACCTTTCCTTGTAAAACGTTATGAATACATTTACAAATACAATTTATTTCTTCTTCATCACACGTTTTAAGTAATGCTCTTTGATATTTTGGTTTAACGTGCAATGCGTTTAGCAAATTTTTATGCGTTGTGAGTCGACGATGCATCATTTAGAAATGATTTGAATTGTTTGATTCTTGGTGTATTTAAACTCTTTTGTGGGGACGTAGACTGTACAGAAACCATTAAATGGGAAGACATTTGTCTTGATACGACAAAAATCATTGGTATTCTGTTTTAAATATACCATTAAATATCCATGCGCCTCTAGAGTTGCATCCCTGTAGGCATCTTCTATGAATTTTGGGTTATCTGGTGACACTTGTCGTGCTAAATATCTTATCTGAGTTTTATCTCGAGGGTTTTTAAAATATATTATATAACTTGAGTTTAAAGAAATGTCTCTTTGACCTTTACCCTGATGAAATAAATTTTGTGTTAAATACAATACACTAAAATTCCTGTGATGACTACCTTTTGTAAATATATCCACAATTCTTCCATCAGACTCTCTCATTAGATCATCAATAATAACAAGATGTGGGTTTTCACCAACAAATATATTAAGATTTGGAATTCCTTGATGATAGTTAACATTTGGTAAATATATAAAGGTTGCATTTCATCAAAGCACCATGTCATCATCATCATTACAGCCCTTCACAAGTCCACTGCTGAACACTCTTTTACTAATCCAAGTGCACTTTATAAGTTGGTCAACTATTACTCGTTAACTTCTTCATTCTACTTAGCTGTGATAGTTTTCCTTTTAACTTCATTATATATACTACTATCGTGTATACTTTTCACATTTCCAAAACAGCGGTTTAGTTGGTAGTGGGGTGGGGGCCTCCCCACGGAATGCCACAAAGCACGGTCCCGAGCCACCTGCATCCATTGACTTCCTGCATGTTTTACCAGGTCATCACTCCATCTAGTGGGGACGCCCTACACTTCGGCTGCCGGTACGAGGCTGCCACTCGAGAACCTTTCTTCCCCATCGGTTGTCGGTTCTTCGAGCTATATGGCCGGCCCATTGCCACTTCAGCTTACTAATCCTTTGGCTATGTCGGTTACTCTGGTTCTACTGCGGATATCCTCATTTCTAAGTTTATCACGCAGAGAAACCCCGAGCATAGCCCTCTCCATAGCTCGCTGAGCGACCTTGAGCTTCCTCATACGGCCAGCAGTGAAGGACCACGTCTCAGTTCCATATGTCATCACTGGCAACACGCACTGGTTGTACAATTTAGTTTTGAGGTTTTGAGGTATGCCTGACGAGAAGATGGGTCGTAATCTCCCGAACGCTGCCCAGCCGAGTTGAATCCGTCGATTGACCTCTCGGTCGAAGTTGGACTTACCTAGTCGGACTATTTGTCCCAGGTAAACATATTCGTCAACAACTTGAGCTTAGTGCTCCCAACAACTACCGGCATAGGTGTGACATGGACATTAAACATGATTTTGTTTTGTCCATGTTCATCTTGAGACCTATCCGTTGGGAGACACTATTGAGGTCATTGAGCAGAGTGCTTAGGTCCTCCAGCGATTCTGCCATAAGGACTATATCGTCGGCAAATCGAAGGTGAGTGATGTACTCGCCATTGATGTTAATACCGTATCCTTTCCAGTCCAGTAGCTTGAAAACGTCTTCCAATGCAGAGGTGAAGAGTTTCGGGATATTACGTCACCCTGTCTTACACCTCTGCAGTTGGATAGGTTTCACTCTGGTTCTGTACTCGGATAGCCATCGTAGCCCTACTGTACAAACACTTCAGCACCTCGATATACCGACAGTCCACTTGGCACCGCTGAAGGACTGCAGCACCGCCCAAATTTCGACGGATTCAAAGGCTTTCTCATAGTCCACATACGCAAGGCAAAGTGGCAGATTATACTCGTCGGTCTTCTGTACAATTTGCCGAAGGGTATGTATGTGGTCTATGGTGCTAAAGCCTTTTGAACTATCGCTCGTGATAGTCAACACGGAACTGTCTCAAAACTAAAATTATTAATCAATCCCGCCAAAACAAATGCGCATGAGGTAACGTCCTTGAAGCATGTAAATTCCACAGCGCGAGGCGACACGAGGCAGCGTGTGTGTGAACTTTACTCCTTAGTATTTCGTACCGATCTAGATAAGAGTTCGAGCCCGCGAGGATATTGACCCTATTGTCAGGTGATTTTCTTTTTTAAGTTTCACTGCTGGTTTTATGTTTAAGTATTTTCACGATTTTTTAAATGAAATATCGTTTCAAGTTTGTGAAAAGATGATTTTTTTTCCTCGGGATCGAATTTCTTTGTGACCCATCATCATAGGTATCCTTAGTACTATCATCTGTCTTCGTTTGCGGGAGTGTTTCACAAACACCCGGTATAATAACCAAAGCTATGCACTTCATGTTTCTGAATATTATGTGTGAAAGGTTTAGATGGATCGTTAGAATATGATTCTATTGGTTTTAAAAATGCTTCAAAATCGGCACGAATGGTATCTTTAACTTTTTTCGATAACTATCAAATTTAATTTTATCATTTGAAATAGGTTGACCAAACCAATTCTTTTTAAAGTTTCACTGTTTGGTAATTCTGTACAAATGTGGGCACAATCGTATTGTTCATGATTGTTTAACATTTCCTGAGATGGAAAATGAAGTAGACATGCTTCGCAAATGTACATGACGTGACCGTCTTTTGAAATTTATTTACTAACTAACCGCGATAAATTTTTTATGTAACAATAATGATTTTTCGTATCCTTGGAAAAAATATTAAATTGATATGTCTATCTTTACGACACTTTGTTAAAAATAATGGACCTACTATAGAATTAAATCGTTTTTCTTTATTATATTCTAACCCAAAAACTTTAATACTAATATCATTTAATTTCTTTACTTTTGCTATGTCAGAAATTTTAACTGGAAAGGAAATACCATCAAATTTCAGTTTTTTGCATGTTTAGCAAAATCAGCATGCAATATGAAATTTACTTTAAAAATTATGTGTTGATGAATACACTTTTGTATTAAAAATAAAATATCATCTTTCATAGAATTTAAAAATAGTTCAGGAGTTTAAAAATTTACCCGTGTCGAACGATCTACTCTACTGTTGATTTTATAAGTTATTTGAAATCCTATTTCCAAAAGCAGATTTAATAACACTAACGTTTGACAAAGAATTATGTGAATTTAAAAGATTATTTTTGTGAACATTACTTTTAAAATGATTAGCTAAATACCTTTCTTGATAAATATATGACACGTTAGATATTCCACTTGATCACCTTTACCGACACCGTTCCCTGCAGAGGTAGACGCTTCTTCTTCCGTTCTCGGTTTCTTTGATGATCTTGGGTTCTTCGCTGCTCATTCGCTTCATTCCTCTCCCTTGGAAGTTAAAATGTTGACTGTTAAAATGTTTAAATTTATTAAAAAACGATATAAGACAATGTGTAAATTGTGATCGAAATTTATGTTTATTTTACTTAATTAAACTGTGTTTCAACCATCGTGCAGTGATTATACAACTCATCATCATATGATGAATCGAACAGTTCACGCTTGTCCATTTCATCACAAACTTTAGATCACTTTGTTTTCAAAACACCATTTCTTAATACATAAAACATTTTCAACGCACAGATTTTCTTATGAGTAAAACTGTTATACAGTAAAGTATCTTTACAATAAAGTTCACAAGGAGTATTTAAATTGGGAGCTCCTAAGCAATTTATATCTATGATAGTATTATTTTCATCACAAAGATCTTGTAACCATTTTAGTTTTTCACATCCTTTTAAAAAAATCTTTTTAACTTTCAAATATGTCTTGATAATTCTGTGAAACGCTCTATAATCAACAAAGCCCTCACTCCATCGCACAGAACACAATTACTCTCTACCAAGAGCTCCATCGATACCATCTGTGCTTAGTTATTATATTCTCTTTGTCTGTGCTTTTCAATCCAGCGAATTTGTTTTTTGTCTTCAAGAGTTAGTGAAGTGAACGGGTAAGGAGGTTTAATTAGGAATATTTTGGTGTACTCTAGAGTGGCTATAGCAAATTCTTTTACTATAAATTCATTTTTGCTATTTTTGAATCCTTGAAGATCTACGATTATTGTATTGCTATTCATGATATTTTCTTAACGATATTACTCATATTAATGACGATGTCATCACTCTTTTCTTGAGGGGAGAGTGGCGAGTAGTAATACTGTTTATAGGTATTTTCATCGAAGCTGAATGATTTCTGCAACAACACAGTTATCATGTTAATATCAATTTGTTTACACTTAATCACACACACACACATACACGCGCGGGCGCGTGCGATAGCGCGCGCGTGTGTGTGTGTGTGTGTAAGAAGTGTAAGAAAACAACAGAAAGAAAAGTAACTTTGTCAATAGAATAAACACTTACGTCCATGACCATTGATGCGTTGAAGTAACACAAACGCGGTCAAACGACCATACACTGACTCCATGACTGCAGCTGCTCGGTCTTATATAGCACCAGTAAGTTATATCTAATCTAAAGCATTTCCGCAGTGAAACTGATAGTAACTTTATGAGTCAACAAGCTTATCTCGCATTTTTTCACCCGAAAGAATGCGAGATAAGCTTGTTGCTACACCGATGAGTCCCACAAATCATAACAAAAGAATGCGATTTAATATTTACAAATCACTATAATTCTAATCTAAAGCATTTCGCAGTGAAACTGATAGTAACTTTATGAGTCAACAAGCTTATCTCGCATTCTTTCGTGTTGGGACTTGCGCTACACCGATGACAAAAATGATGAAATCATCACAAAAGAATGCGATTTAATATTTACAAATCACTATAATTGATCATTCCTATGTTAACCATTGAATAGATTGGTACTGTAATAATCTACTAATAGTAGTAATATCATGGATACACTAGATGTACAACAACATCTGAAAAAGATTCATCCCAGTCTAGAAAATTATGTTTATGCTGCTAATAGACTGCCCATGTATATCCACGTACCAACGTATATAATATGCAATTTGGATATAGATGATAAACCAGGCTCACATTGGATAGCTTTATACATCGATACGAATGGCATCGGTCAATATTTTGATTCATATGGACGATCACCTGTACGATTTCATCTAGAATTTTTTTAAAGGAATTGTAAAAGATGGGACTGGAATGTTGATAGTATAATGTATTTGCTATATAAGTTTCAGGGATGTTCAATGCATAGTTTTACGAGCATATTTACAGGGAACACACTGTACAACGATATTTAAGTGGATGAGATGTTTTGGTCCTATTATATAGATAATAAGCAATAACATGTTGGAAATAAAAAATGTAACAAAATTATGGAATGTGTTTGTGTGAATCGATGATTCAGAATAGCATGGTAGTTATGAACAAAGATACAATAGCACTGCTAAGCACGAGTAATAGATAAGAGCGGCAATGACGGTGTTCAAGGAACAATAGATAAGAGGAAAGAGTGAGCAATGGAACGCGAATGAGGGTGCAGGCTCACCGGATATCAATTAGATATTAGTTAATTGATTTGCACATCTCCGGAACCGCGCATCCTACGCAAAGACGGATCGCAGATTCGTGATCAGAGCATGCCAAAACCTTTTTTAAACCAGAACTGGTACAAAGTAACTACTGTCTTCCTAATATCAACTAAAAATATAAAACCCGCCTATGGTATCCGCAAGCGTGGAAATTATGGCGGATGTCCTCCTATGAGGCAGTGTATGGGGAGGCCTCTGCTCAGCAGCGGACTTTTCATAGGCTGTAACGGAAGCATTTCAAAAACATATATATTGCAAATGGACAAGCATGCAAACCCGAAACGATTATACGTAATGTATGCCTACACACACTTGAGGAATCGAATCGTGCGGGAATCAAACTCTCGACCCAGTGGCATTGACACTTAGTCACAACGATACCGAACCGTCCTTCATTATGGATTATCTTATTTCTGTCTGTACTGTCGTCACAGTTGGATAAATAAACATTGGTGGTGTTGAGAGGGGTGGTGCTGGAATTGGTGATAACGAGGATAGTGCACGCAATTTAGGGAGGGTGAGAGGTGCTCTTCAAACTGGGCAGAACACATCAATTTATTTCATTAGGCGGAAATAAGCAAATTAAGTTCTAACAACTTCAATATAATGGATTTCCGCGAAGTAACGCCCGATTCTATTAATTAAACATTATTATCACAACGGCTTGTTTTATTCGTTAGTCAATAATACTATGTATAGTACTATTATATACAGGGAAATAGTACTATTATATAAAGCCAAATTTGCAGAGAAGGTTCAGAATATGTAATATAGGTAAATAGGGAAGCAAAAATTAATAAAAAAAATCTCAAACATTCTGTCCTTTTTATCTAAATTCAAAATGCTTGATAATGCTAATGCATTACCACGCATTTTGAATTTAGTAAACTCAGTCAAAATAATTTTTGACTGAGTTTACTACGCACGCACACATTCGTAAGGGTCGATCAGTAGGCAAAAGCGTTGTTGCCCATAAATCACATTCAATATGGGATAATTTCAAATAAAAGTAGATGCCTTATTTACTCGTATTTTCAAAAACTGCAATAAAGGTGTATCATTATTTATATATTTGAACTTAAGTTTAAAATTTGGATAATCTTTGAAAAATAACCCTGTATATTCTGTGGTAGTACGATAACAAATAATCATTTTATTCAGCATTGATTATAATTTCTTTTAATATTTGATCTCTTTCAATAATTTATTTACATAACATAATATACAATATTTTATTATATACAATGTTAAAACTATAATAAAAAAAACTAAAAAACTAAAACTAATAACTTACCTATCATACAGTCCTACTCCCGTGGTATCGTGCCAAGAACGCTGGCTGCGTTTCCTCGCTGAATGGCTATACTTAGCTTTTGAGCGAGAAAAGAACCAGCCCTCTTATCACCAGCAGCAACGACTAGTCGCGGGTAGAGTTCATTTAGGAACTTCACCGCACGTGGACCCCACGGACCGATAGTATCTGCAGCAAATAGTACAAATATGTAGGCACAAATATGTAGTCATCTCTCAGAGACTCATATTTGCGCTACTTACTCAGTTCAGCTGCCTCTTATGCCGCCCCAGCTCTAAGCGAGGTACTCTGAGATGAGAGGCCGCCAAAATGTCTACGCCAGTAGCACCTCACACTAGGGCTTAACCTCTCTCCCAAGGAACCAACGTCATACCGTCGGGTCTCCTGCCATCGTCTCTAAATATTCCACAAGGCTCTAAAACTGAGAGAATATTTATAGAGACAAGAGCCCTTCGGATAACATCGTTCAAAGAACCGTGCCGTGAAAATCTACCAGCACTTTTCTTACATGAAAGTCCGTGGAGCCCAAACTCGTCGACGCTGCTAGTGCCCCACTGATGGGGTTGACAAATCACCGCTCCTAGTCGGCTTCCTACGGCGATGCGCAAGCTTTCCCCATCAAGTAATGTGCCGAGATTACTTGATAGTAAAGCGTGTAACCAGTGACTAGATTCCTTAGTCGAACCAGCTAGAAGGCGTGCCTGATCTTGGTCACTATGGAAATTATGAACAAATCTTTCTGCACACTCCGTACCAACGGAATATCCCACTGTTTTTGTTGGTTAACTTCCAGTGGAACATTCTCGACGAGACAGAGCATTCGCCATGTCTGCCCTGACTCCGTAGCAAAGCACAGGTCTACTTTATTATTTAAAATTATGTTACATAAATCACTGACACTATACACGGATGCAAGGAAAGCACGCAGTGCAACGCTAGAAAGATTTCTCACACCAATACCACCAAATTTTATAGGTAAAGTAGCTTGAGTCCAGGCTGTTGTATTTAAAGTTAAATTTAGAATTTTTTCTATAGCTATTTTAAGATTATTATCAATATCTTTTAAAATATCCGAACATTTCCACACTGGACTCGAGCGGAGTAAGGATGTAAATCTAGGTACAAGAAGACAATATTTTAAAATAGTAAGAGCAAAGTGGGGGTTTAAGTTATACAATTTATCAATGTGGTTTAAAAACTGATCTATTTTTTACCAAATTTTTTGTTTAAAAACAGGTTTAATACTATCGATAAACAACGGGGCACCTAGCAGGTATAGCGATTCCGTACTAACGGTTTTTATTCCTGGAGAAATATGATTGAAATTTTGAATTAAAGTGTCTCTGTGAGAAGTAGATAAATTATTGGAAAAAAATATTTCACATTTATTGCTATTTGGTTCAAGACCAATATTTTTAAAATTTCGAAAAATATGAGTAAGATCACTGAGGTTGTCATCTGCTCTACCTCCCAGTGTACCGTCGTCCAGGTATCAAACATTCAGCTTGGATTTCAAATTTGAAATAATGGGTTGAATTCCCAAACTGAAAAGTGCTGGTCCTAGTGGGTCACCCTGCTGAACACCGACAGCAGAATCAATAATATGGTTTTCGTAAAACAAGTTAGTATTTTGACTGTAAAATTGTCAAACGTAATGATAAATTTCGGGGGTATTGTGAGCCACTTATTTCAGCAGGCTTACCCTATACTATCTATAGAGTTAAAAGCATTCCTTAGGTCAACCTTCACAAGAACATCTGCATCAGAGTTTATTAAAAATTTACGCACTGAATGTACCGCCGCCTCACAGCCATCTCAAGTGCCAAAGCCTAGTTGAGTAGGCTGAAATTTTGTCTTAAGGTTAGAGATTATGTGCCTGCAAGCTAATTTTGAAGTTAAGTTTTGAAATGTGGATCCAACGGCTATAGTACGGATACCGTTATCCTCTTTTTTGAAGGCACATAATCTTGCCCCATATAAGTAGGGAATGAAATTTGGATTAACATTACCAGAAAGCATAAAAATACATCATTTTGTAATGTCATTAGAAGTACTCCACCGGCGTCACTGGAAGAAGCACTTACAAGATCTTTAAGATGTTGAGGCGTAATTCCGTCAGTGCCGCCAGCAGAGCCATTCGAGAATGACATAATTGCTTCTAAAGTGTCTTTTTCAGAAATTTTTAAAGGTTGCATAGAAGTCTTGAGAGGCAGCGGTAAACTTTGAGAAGGATTGACCGAAGGATGCTTCTGACGAAGGCCTTCAAGAGTTTGGACATTACGAGGAGCCAGGATGTCGTCTGAGAATAAAATACGGGATGCTTTTTTTTTATTTTTTAAGTTGTTATCCATTACTATTATATAAAATAAATAAAGCTTAATGAAAATTCGTTTTATACTTTTATCAATGGTTTGAAAAAAAAATATCTGTCCTAGTACGAACCAGCATGCAGCCCAGAAGTGCCAGTCATTTTTTAGGGTTCCATGCTCAAAAGGAAATTGAAACCCTATTAAAGTCACTCGCTGTCGCTCTGTCTGTATGTCCGTCAGTCAGTCCGTATGTCACGAATCTTTGACTCTCAGACGTAATGAGTTACAGAAATTTGGATATTTTATATTGATCCAAAACCGTATATTTGAAATATTACGCTAAATTAAATTTGTGTATGCATTCGTAAAAAAAAAGTTTTATTCAACGAAATTTTTGTTTCAGAACACTGCTTTTACTGTTTCTATGCACCGGGAGATCATCTACCGCACCGCAGCAAAGCAGTATTGAAACAATTGCCGACGTTAAACCAACGATATTCGACTTACCATCTACGGTCTACGACAGTGCACCTCTACTAGGTTCTCCTAGTGAATCTAGGATTACAAATGCAGAAACGAGCCCTAGCCTAGATTTGAGTTCAGATAATATTCAAAACGATATTACAACTGAGAAGAATGAAGGCGAAACTACAGAATACGCTGATGAAGTGACAGACAGAAGCGAGCGAGTTACAGAATTTATTTCACCAATGGTTGAGAATGATTCCAGAAAGAAAACGCCAAGTCCGAGATATTATTCGAAACTCAGCTATTTTGTCAAACCGAGCTATAAAGTCCCCCAAAAGGACGATCCTTCAACAATTAACTTAATTGAAAGGGCCGGTAGGAGGAATTATAGATCCAAATGTAGGTGTGAGAAAATATGGAATTGTCCAAAATTACAAATTACGGTGGCCAGGTGTCCCGACGAGTATTTTATGTGTTGTTTCTGATATCAATAATTAATAATTAAGACCAGAAGACAATAAATGCAACAATTTAGCAGAAACAAATTAGCTTTAAATTAGGGTATTAAATCAGGGATAAATTTTATGTATATTTGTAATAAATGGATGAATGAATGTTCTATATAAAATATAAGTTTAAAGTTTTTTTTTATTTATCTTTATCAAATTCGAATTTAAGATATCTTTTGATTAGCACAGATAGCAACCTTAAAAATACTAGCAATGCTATCATCGTTACTATAATATTACTATTAACCACTCCAGGTAAACTCTAGGTAATGCTCGCCATAGAAGTGATACACGACAGTAAACGAATGGCGCATTCGAATTCGAACCCACGACTTTTTGAATTCGCGGCTCGTAGGCTACCCATTATAGCCTGGGAAAATTAAGGAAATCAGACCAAATAATTCATGTAGTTTTGAAAGTTGGTAAAGTTATTCCTTAAGGTGTCCACTAAAAGTCCCCGAAAGGTCTCTTTTTCAAGTTTTTTGCTCGTGACTCGAAAACTATTTATAATATCTCTTTAGTGATTTCTACATTACGAGTAATTATCTACATTAATTTTCCTATAAATTATGTCTAAACATTTTTACTGTACGATCAACATTTTAGGAGATACAGAGTATTAAAGGTTATAAAAATAATAAACAAAATCGTTATACAAATTTTAATTCTAAATAATTATACGTAATTATGAGTATGCCGACTTATCAATCAAATTGTGTTTCATCTTCGTCATCTTCATCATCAACATCGATGGGGGCTCCATTAGTACAAGCTCCTAGGCAGCCGTTACAGCTTGATAATTGATGTGTAGTCTTACGAGTATCTGTAACTGCTGCCTAGGAGCTTGTGCAAATGGAGCCCCCATCGATGTCAATGATGAAGATGACGAAGATGAAACACAATTTGATTGATAAGTCGGCATACTCATAATTACGTATAATTATTTAGAATTAAAATTAGTACAACGATTTGGTTTATTATTTTTATAACCTTTAATACTCTGTATCTCCTAAAGTGTTGATCTTACAGTAAAAATGTTTAGACATAATTTATAGGAAATTTAATGTAGATAATTAATGTAGAAGTCAAAGAGATATTATAAATAGTTTTCGAGTCACAAGCAAAAAACTTGAAAAAGAGACCTTCCTCCTCCCCCCTTCCCCACCGCCGACTTGTGTCCCTCCCTCGGGGACTTTTAGTATATTCATCTGGACACCTTAAGGAATAACTGTACCAACTTTCAAAACTGCATGAATTATTTGGTCTAATCGACGATTTTGAAGCTAATTTTCTTTTACTATTAGGCTACGAGTACTATCGCTTAAAAAGTAGTTACGAAGTTTAAATTGGTCATGTGCTTCTAAGCACAATTAGTGTTCGTTGTCACCATAATTACATCAAATCAAAACTACGCTATTTGATTACAAATAATAGTGAAAATCAGAGAATTATGCTCGATTTTTTTCCAACTTACTGATTTAGCTCATGATAATTTATTTCACCCATGTGCCCGTGATAAATATGCATTCAAAATTGCAATGGTATCCGGATTGGGGAATTGAGGAGCGGTTATTTAAGTGCCCAAAGCTTACAGTATCTTGAATTGTAGGTATATTTGTTCATCTAATTGTGTAAATTATTTATTTTAAGAATTATTATGAAAATATACTTTAATTAGCATCAAGGCTTTTTCTTTAAGTTTTCATGGGCGGTGGCAGCTACTTACCATCAGGTAAGCCGCATGCCCATTTGTTCCCTCTTCTATGAAAAAGGAAGTTATGTCCATTACCATTACAACCTATAAAAGTCCACTGCTGAACATAGGCTTACCTCATAGATTGCCTCATGGGGGGATTTTGCCATAGTTGCCAAACTTGGCAACAGCAGTATTTTGAGGTGTTATCAGGGAGATGCTGCTGTCCATCTTCTGTTTCATTCTCCTCGGTACCTCGGGACGATATGGGGTAGTGGACATTCTTACACCGCCACTAGACATAAATTATATAAAGAATACAAATGCTTGTTCCGTGCGGGAATCAATCTCGCGATGCGTATTTCCCTTTACGTGTTTAATTCAAGACACCGGATGCGTGAAATCACGCATTTATAGCACGGTCCGTGCCCATCAAATCCGTGCTCAGATTGCGCCATTTAACACAGTTTTAATAGACTAACCTTGTCTTGTTTTTGTAAAACAGTAACTAAATTAAACACTAATTTAAAAAGCTATCTGTTACAAATAGGCTTTTTAAAAATACGCTCCATAAGTGTTTACTGATTAGAAGGGGAGGGTAACCCGTTGCTTGAAATAATCTATTAATCTAAAGATCCGGTAACAAGACGACTAATATATTTTATGTTTCCAATTAGGCTTGCGTAAAAAATATCGATATGTCGATATTTACTCACAAAATTATCGATATTTATCGTCAATATTTTCGATATTCGATATTTATTTTAGAGTATCGAATTCCTATCAATTTCGCTATATTTTAAAATTATATATTTATTTTATAATGTAATAGACAATGTAATTTATCAGACAAAACAATTCGTCGCCTACGCCGCAAAGGGGCGAACCTCATTTTTTTTTAAATTGTAGAAGAGCAAGAAAACGTTTATTTTTCCCCGATTACTAGCTTATTTTCATCAGAAAATTTAAAATATTGATTTTAATGGACTACTACTATTACGACCCTATTGTATGATAATAGAATTAGACGATGAATACAGCTTTAATGTATTACAGTCCTGAAATTACTATAAAAAAGCTCTGTAAAAAAACCCTTATCGCTCAGGCTCTCTTTTTATCCATTGTTCTCTTAGAGTTACGCACTTTTACTACCTACATATAGAATAATATAAATTGTAACTTTGGCATTAAAATGTTACTACGTGATTACTGAAGTCGTCATACTTAGGCTCAGTGCGACTGGTGATGGTCCAAGAGGTCCTGGGTTCAAATCCCTGGTCGGGCCAAAAAATCAGTTAATGGTTTTTTCCGTCAAGAAATGCTCAGTAGCTGACCGGAGTCAGGAAGTTGGCGGTGTCTTATCCCTGTGCCTTGGAAAGCACATAAAGTCCTAATGAGAGTGAGGGAATAGAGAGTGCACCTGTGCTTGAGTATATACTTGGGCACTATAATCCTGTTCTGCGCCGATGGCTTGACCGAAATTCGGTCTGGAGGACATTAGGTATTTTAATTAGAGAATTATTGAATGGATTTAAAGGTTGCTGTAAGAATTTAGAATGCATTCTCTTGACTGTAATATACCTGTACCTACGAAACATGAGTGTAATGTTTTAAATAGACGTTACTTTGTCTACTCTAAACTCTACTACTTATGTGCAGTTAATGGAAGTACCAGATTTATTGTCTTTCCGTAGACTTAGCATCTTTATATTTTGAGATAACTCTTTGTAGTCTTTAAATTCAAAGTATTGTAAATGTTGAACGGGCGTGAAGATCTTGCCATTTGGATGTGTTATACCACTGAGATGGACTGACTTATGCGCAGAGTCACCTTCATTCTGACCGTGGTTTGGAGCAAGTAATCTAAGGGTGACGTTTTGCAAATGTCACATTATCAATACAGTATAGTTAAACAGAAGCGACAATAGATTTTTTATTTTTTTTATAGTATAGGGTGACAAACGAGCACACAGTCCACCTGATGGTAAGTGGTTGCTGTCACCCATAGACATCTACATTTATCCTCAATAAAGAATCAAAATGCAGATGCGTCGTCACTCGTGAGGATTAAGATGGAATGCCTCTTTTCCAGTAAAATGGGTCTCCGGTTCTCTACACTCACCATACGAAACACAGCAGTGTTAAGCTGCTATTTTACGCTGGTATTCTGTGAGAGCGTGGTCCTTCCTCGGTTGAGCCGACCCATTCGTGCTACAACTATAGTACTAATATAGCTGCAGCATGGCTCTACCACGTATAAAAAGATTTTTTATTTCGTCCTGCACATTCATTACCATACAAGCTGATTGATTTAGTAGTCTCTCCGTCATGCTTATTTAAGATGATAGATACAGCTAAGGCAATTTCTGTCGACCTACGTCTACTTTCTATTTCAAGCCACGTGAAACAATAACAGTCCACCTGATGGTAAATGGATGCTATGGCCCATATACGTCTACATCTATTCTCAATCAGGAATTAAAACAAAGATGTGTTGTCACGCCTAAAGATTGAGATGGAATGTCTCGTTCCCAGTAAACTTCCGGTTATCTACACTCACCGTATGAAACACAGCAAGCACTATTAAGTAAAATATCAATTTTACTCTAGTATTCTGAGGGTGCGGTCCTACCCTGGTCGAGTTGACCAATTCGTGCTGCAGTCATAATATAGCTGAAGCGTGGCTATACCACCTAAAAGTATCTGTGTTTGAGACTTTCTATACGACCACCTCAATTTTCTTGATGCATGATTCCTGAATGACTAGAAATAACCAAAAAAATACGAACAAAGTTTTCAGACATAGCAAACGTGCTCAAAAAGAAAGTACTGCACACCTGGTATTTTTGGCCTTCAAGAGATAGGTAATATTTAAGTGATCTTTTACGCCTTAAAATTTTGCCTCCCGGTAGTAGCGTTCGCTGTTTTGACCCACATTCAGTAATATGTCGTAAACTCTTTTTTTCAAATACACATCACATGTGCCATGAAATTCGGTGTAAATAACTTCGCGGTCAATATCTATAAAACGTTAACAGTGACGATTTTTCTCTTTACAATTTGCTACACTACAGTATGCACCAACAGCTTTTGTGGGCATGATTTTCTGTTGTGTGTAATATTATATTGTTAACAAACGATTACGAGTCGCAACAAAAGGGCGCATGCTTAGTTAGGACCAATTTTGTTACTAATTTGTGACACTGCGCAAAGGCGATCTACGAGCTTCGTCTTATCGTAAAATCTCACACGAAGTGTTTTTGACATACGCCGTCACTTTAAATTCGTTATTTTTGTACTTAGACCTTAGCCCGATTGAGACGACATAGATCTCGAATAATGGAGCAATTTTGTATATTTAACTCATTTTTGACTGTTTGTTTGAGGTTCACCCCTTTACGGCGCAGCGTAGGTAACGAATTAAGCAACAAAAGTAACTACAAAAGTATTTATCTGCTGTTGTTTTTTTTTCATCGTGTCGTATCGGTTTGTCCAGTAATAAAATTTTGGCCCTCATCTTACTACATCATGCAAAACATGACAATATATCGATATTTATCACGCGATAATTATCGATACTGTTTAAATTATCGATGTTTTTTTTTCACTTGTCCATCCCTATTTCCGATTATTAAATCGATTTATTAGATAATTTTATGGCTCATAAAATTAGGTATAGCCGGGTACTTTCGACATATTGTTAGTCTGGTAAAGTCAAATAATAAAAAATAATCTTTAAAGTAACTATGAGTTCTGTTAACTTTGTCAAAAATACGACTGTAATCTAGTGTAAAAGTTTTATTTGATTTAAATGCAATACGTAACGCATGGGTTTTAATAGGCTGTAACGATAACGGTAACGGCAATACGTACCTAATATGATTTTTTTGTGAAGTTTGTGGTTATTAAAAATTAATTAATAATTAGTGTATGAGTTATTGTTGAACTGTACTTAGGGTAAGTCAGAAGAACAAATAAAAATGAATTCCGATACACCTTAGGGTGGATAAACGGAATAAGCCCGGGTAACTAGTTATAAATTATTTGGACTTTATAAATTAAGTGCAGCCGATTGTGGTTAGTAAAACTTAGGTGTATTCGATTGATTCATAGTATGGGTAATGCCACTTACTACCCATGTCAATTACAAATACCACCATTGATATTATAAGTGCTGATTTACCACTTGCTCGATGGTGAAGTAAAAGTTGTGAAGATACCTGCATGCCTGGACAATTAAAAATGTATCGAGGAATGTGAACTGCGAACACGAATTGGAGCAGCAAGGCGGACCTCCCTCAAATACTTACTTGCTTGCTTTAAAACCCATTTAGAAATAACAGGAGGCCTGTATCCAGCAGTGGGACGCTTATAGACTATTACATTGTTTACTTCACAATTAAAATAAGGATAAAGAAAATAAAATAATGCGAATGGATAATATTGGTTTATTTGTTTTTTTTTTTTAAGAAAATATATAACAACATTAAGAGACGGTCGATTTTTAATCTTTGGATAAACTCCACTCCACTAATCCAACTTCTCAAGTCTTCGTCGACACCAGAAAACACATCGACTATATTTTAATTAATGACGAATATCTCGTAATATAAAGATCCGTACACATAATCGCATAACCGTGTATAGTCTTTGCGTATAGCATGGTGCGGGTGACAGCTCACGCCTATGAAGCTTCGTATTTTTTAGATAAACTGTCATACAGATATTGTTGTACTTCATAGATGGGTACCGCCCACTTACGACAGTGAAGTGCCACGCTAAACTATGCCATGCCATAACGAACAAAAAGAGAATATCATAACTCATGGCGGCCAAAATGGCTACAAAAAAACCTATTTTTTATTATTATTTCATTAGATTTATAAACCAAATTCTCGATTATTTTTAACTTCCGTCCCAATATTTGGCCCATTGGACATGGCAACAATAATACACATATAGCGAAAGGCGCTAGCACTCGTAGGTGAAAAGCTACGAGTGCTAGCGCCTTGAAAAGCTGCCGGTGCAGTCAACGCCGTACTGAAAATAACAGATGCTGGCAGCTATTTTATTTGTTTAAATGTCAATATGATTGTTGCAATAAACATAAATTAGAAGATGATTTTTATTTTCAAATTAATACATAGAATAATCTATACATTGAAGTGTCTGTTTGTAATATCAAAATAACAGCCTTTTACTAAATACATATGAAAGTATATTCCGGTATTTATAGCAAAAAGACAAAAACAATTTTTAAAATGTTTGTCTTACTGTATGTTTGTTCCGGCTTATAGCTGGCACTGACAGATAGCTGATGTTTTATGGAGTAACACAGGCTAATTTTATTTGAGAAAAAAAATTAGGATGCCGCGCAAAAAAATTAAAACCCATGAAATCCAATCGTAATAAATACCAAGCGGGCGAGGTCCGGGAACAGCTATTATGTAACTATTATGTCATAATTTGTATTAAACTTTAACTTAATTTTACATACATTGTAGTTTATAAAGAAATGTATGTTTCGGTTTTAATTTTTATATCGATAGCTGATCGATAATTTTTGCTTTGCTTTGTGTATCGTTAATCGCCTTTTTTAAATCGATTTAACAATGTTCCATCTCTAGACACGCCAAAAGTGTAAGCTGTCACCCGCACCATGCTATAACGCAAAGACTATAGTGTCGGTGTAAGAATATGCACTAACCCCTATCATCCCGTGGGTGTCGTAAGAGGCGACAGAGGGAAACTGAACCAAAATGGGCAGCTTTTAGCACAGAATTCAGAGACAAAATTTGTAAATACCCTGGTCTAGACTCAAGATTGTCTCTGAATAACGACAACACTTTCACTGTCCGATTTTCAGACACTAGTAGGACAATAGCAATGACCTACACATATGTAGTACACGGGACAGCGAAAGGGTTACAGTATTATCACTAGAAGTAGGTACAGATCAAGTGAGATCATGAGAATAATATCTATTATCCCTTGACAAGTTCTTCGGATATCGGTTATGAACGCTTACATTTATATTTCGTTTATATTGACATTTACGTATACATAGACAATGATATATTTTTAAATGTTTGAATCATTATAATGGCTTATACCTATTAAATTTAGTCGCACTTCTTTGTATAATCGCACTGTGGCGATATAAAGTGTATAGATCTCGCAATTCACGAAGTCAAGCGGGCTTTACTTGTGGTAAACACGTATCTGTAGACGTGTCAAAGTGTGCGTGAGACCTAAAGCGGGTATGATTAGCGACGGCACGTTCGCTCTGACTCCAAACGTAACGGAAAGTCTCCGGAGGCAACGTTTTAATTGAATCCCGAGCTCCGCTAGATACCGACGACCCAAATGTCGCCGGCCTGTCAACATCAACACTACACACTCACCTAGTGTCACAAACACCGTTAGGACCACGGATGGGACGCAGCGAGTCCACAGACGGGCGCGCCGCACACCCCTCCACACCGCGTACACACCGTACACCCGCGTCCCAGAACATCGAACGTTACGAGTTAGACGTCATAGCCGGGGCCCGCCACCCCCTGTTCGGACGGCCGTTAGATAACTCATCTATGTGCACTTTAAACTGTCGTAGGTGAACATCGTTACGCAAGTAACATTGGGAATAATATAAAATCACCCTTTTTACTGAAATAGTTGTATAGTAGTAAAAGAAACTTTATAAAAAATTTATAATATATTCTATAACCGATATAAACAAAACAAATCAACCGTGGTAGAGCCATGCTGCAGCTATATTAATTGTATAATTGTAACACGAATGGGTCGTATGGTGAGTGTAGAGAACCGGAGACCCTTTTTACTGGAAAAGAGGCATTCCATCTTAGTCCTCATGGCTAACAAAGCATTTGCATTTTGATTCGCAAACGAGGATAGATGTTCTTTTTTTTTAATGGATAAGGGTGAAAAACGAGCACACAGATCACCTGATGGTAAGTTACGAAACACAGCAGCGTTAAGCTGCTATTTTACGCTAGTATTCTGTGAGAGCGTGGTCTTCCCCGGTCGAGCCGACCCATTCGTGCTACAACTATACTCCTAATATAACTGCAGCATGGCTCTACCACGTTGAGAAAGATGTAGATGTTTATGGGCCACAGTAACCATTTACCATGAGATGGACTGTGTACTCGCTTGTCACACCCTTATCCTATTAAAAAGAACTGTTTTCTTAAGCAATCTTAGGAGCGAATATGAAGTGGCACATCTCGGAAGGCCGCCATGGTTGGATTTCGTACATGCGCGAATGTCTTGAAGAGCCGACTTCAGTCCGGCCAAGATAGAAAGCGCGGACTTTACACGTTCAACCACGAGAAAGCCCGCTCGATTTCGTGAATTGAATTACACAATAAAATTATAAAATAAAAGCAAAATAATAAGTGCGCCTCCGGGTGTACCGACACTATCTTAGTGAACAGACTATATCTGTTTTCTAGATATCCTAGTCGTATCTAAACTGGTCTGAATCACTTTAAAAAATTACCCCCTAATGGAATTTCTATAGATTCTATGGAGCAACCTGTGTTCGATTTTCGGCGCTGGCACAATGAAAATAGTTCAATGCAATTGGCGCTAATAATCTTACGCTCACCAGGTGTCGCTAGTTGGGACTGAGATGATTTCATTTGTCACGGAAATGTTCACACAATAATATCATCATCATGGAAAAGTAGCGTTTTAAATAAAAGCTTTTCGGTTTCTAGTGTAAATACCTACATATATACACACAATAACGCCTCAGTGTTGTGTTCTTTAACTTTTAACACATTTTTAACTTTTATTTAATTCTTCTACTTTTAGGAATATCCGTAGTTTAGATTATCCATTTCTAATCTAATTAACATATAACTAATATTTCAGAAATAAACATCTCTACACTTTTCTAACAAATTACGTGCCCCCGCAATGAAATCTGTCAAATATTATAGCTCATTGCAAAATGGCGCCGCTCTGGTGGCAGAAAAAGTTATGCATAATGACGTTTACCACGTACGGAAAAGTTTGTAAGGAAACTTTAGTTTGTAAGGACTTGTCTAAATAATAATAAAAATGATATATGAAGTCTGCAAGCATGCACTAGAATAGCATGGCAGGTTTGTCTTACATTTATAATAATGGGAGGTTAGAATAATAGGTTAAGGCTCTGAATAGTGGGAGGAAAAGTTTGTAAAGTTACAACCAACATACGTCCCACTTCTGGGCACCGGCCTTCACTCATTTCCGAGAGGGTCATTTGCGGACTTGCATGCATTCGAAATATGTTTCTTCACGATGTTTTCCTTCAACTGTAAGTGAGTGTAGCAAGTAAGTTAAGTGGTAAATCAGCACTTAAAATAACAATTAACAATTTCATTGGTGCCAGCGGGGATCGAACCTGGGTTGATCGTGTACTGTGAAACTTACAGAGAGTGCATAGCTCCTGAACTACCACGACACTTGTGTAAATTCTAAAACAAAACGCAAATTAAGTTTTTGGCCGCTGTACTTTAGGACTTTGACAGCGTGATTTAGGTTTTGGTGCGATTCACTTGCGGCGCGACGACAGAGCCGCCACAAGTTCTTAATCATTTTCATTTATTTATTTAAATTCCATCTTATTTGATAGTAAACGATATTACAAGAAACTACAAAAAAAAAATTACAAACTGTTTGCGTATTCTTAAATCGGAATCAATAGTTGTTATAATTTCTGTAAGTTTCTAAAGTTAAATTCATAGATTTCGGACCAAAATTACTTAAGCCTTTGACTGTACTCTCAATGCCTTTAAAAATAGCCTTTAAATTTAAAAATGGCGAGCGAAATAAAGTTTATCTAATAGAACAATACCTGTATCTTACAAAGATATGCAGTAACAAATCAATATTTATATAGGCTTTTAAAATCACATTTTATTTTAATATTTCTCGGCGTTTGAATTGGCCATGGAGAAAATGTCCCTGCAATCCGAAATTTATTGTTTTATACAAAAATTATTAAATTTACTTGCATTACATGCTACAGTTATATATTATAAGATATTATACAGAATTATTTTTCAAAGAGTAGCCAAGTTTTTAAGTTTAGTTCAAATATATAAATAATGGTATACCGTTATAGCGGTTTTTGAAAATACGAGTAAATAAGGCTTCTACTTTCATTTGAAATTATCCCAAATTGAATGTGATTTATGGGCAACCACATTTTTGCCTACCGATCGACCCTTACGAATGTGTGCGTGCACAGTAAAATCAATTAAAATAATGCATTACCAAGCATTTTGAATTTAAAATATAAAAAGGACAGAATGTTTGAGATTTTTTTTAAATAAATTTTTCTTAACTTTTTGCCTATATTACTTATTCTGAACCTTCTCTGCAAATTTGGCCGGTTATTGCAAAATAACCCTGTATAATGGTATTTTTCTATGACTAACATATTACACTAACATCAATATTATAGATTATAATCATTGAGTAGATCAGATATAAAGTCAAAATTATTGTATATTTTGAGCACTATAGTTCCACTAAAGAAATTAAATTTGGTACTGAAGGAACAACTTTTATAAACAAGGCAATATTACCAGATAGCAAAATATAACATTTCTTCTTAGTCTTTATGAGGAAGACAGAATTCAGTCGGGGAAGAATAAGTTGGCTTCCCTGCCGCAGCGCTCCTGCAACAGAAAATGATTATTTAATCTATACATCTAAACATATAAATAAAATTGAATTGTTTGTCTGAAATACAATATATTGAGCTGCGGGGGTTATTTGCATTTTTTGCCAATAAGACATGAATAACCATTTTTAAAATTTTTGTCAATCTGTCTGTCTATCCGGGCTAATCTTCGGAAAGGCTGAATCGATTGTAAGTAACTTGACACACAGATAGAAAAGCTTGGAGATTTTTTTGAAAAAATCCAAAAATACACAAAGTAAATGGTCTTTGAATATCTGAAATCTAAATAACGCCACACACATTATTAGATCCTATCCAGGCGAAGCCAGGATGGGTAGCTAGTATTACAATAAAAGCGGTGTTCCCGAGACCCGCCAGCACCATTAAAATTGTATAAAACAATTTTGTGGTTAATGAGCAAATAAAAAAATGTTAAACTAGGATTTAGATGTCGATGAACACAAACATATTATGTCATAAAATCCTTCGTCATACAAAACTTCGGGCTGTTATTGAGAATTTCTCGACAGAAAAACCCAATAACTTATTTTTTGGCCGACCCGGGGTTCGTCAGTCGAGCAGTCGCGCTTACCACACACACAAACACCAAAAAAAAACACAATAACTACTAAATCGAGGGTACATTATATAATAATTATATATAATAAAATGGGATGAGGCGCTCGCGTCCGTAGGCTTCGACCACCTAACCCTAGGCCCACACTAGAAGTGTCCCCCGGGTGGTGCTAAACGAGCTCCTCGCCGTATGGTAGCGGCATAAAATCTACGACCCCTTAGTTCGCACCATGAGCCAGCAAACAAAAGAAATGGCCCCGAGTTCCAGGCGCCCCTTTAATGGGGCAGGGTTGCGAAGAATCTTGGCGAGAAAAACCGGCGACGAGGTTCGCCACCCGTCACGTTCTGTCTCCCGGAGGGGCGAAAAGTGGATTGCGGAGGCCCGTCTGGCTACGCTGAATGTATGTGGAGCAATGAATGATAAGATGGATGAAGTATGCGAAATGATGAATGATAGAGGAATAGATGTGTTATGTGTAAATGAGACGAAACGAAAGGGAAAGGATGCCACTGCACATGGCATGTATACCGCTTACTGGTCTGGTGTAGACGAGACCGAGCGGGCATGCCAGGGAGTCGGTGTCATCCTTTCAGAAAGAATGAGCCAATGTGTGAAAGAGTATGAATGTGTAAGCCCAAGGCTGCTATGGATACGAATGAAAGTGGGCTTAAAGAAGTTGTTTGTGCTAGGGTGTACGCCCCAGACATGTCTAAGCCCACTTATATCCGAGAGCAGTTTTGGGACATGGTAAGGATGGTGTTGATGAAATGTAATGGAAATGAGAATATTATTATGTTAGGAGATTTTAATGGAAGGGTTGGGGTGAAGAGGTCTGGTTATGAAAGGATATTAGGAACGTTTGGCGATGAAAGTATAAATGAGAATGGTGAAGACCTCCTCACATAATAGTGGATAAAAGAATGAGGAGCGCAATGGTAGATACAAGGGTTTACCGGGGGTCCAACGTAGGGACGGATCATTACTTGGTGTTATGCCGAATTAATGGTCTATTCAGGCGTTGGCGGCATCGGACATCTGTGTCTACCACTGCGTTACAGCGTATAAGAATAGAGAGGTTACAAGATGAAGGTGTGAAAGAGAAGTATAAATGTAGACTGAGGGAAAATATAAGTGGTTTGAATGAATTATGTACGAGTGATTTAGACTTGAAGACTGTATGGAATAATGTTAAGAAAGTTTTGGTGGATGCAGCCACCGAAGTATGTGGTGTAAGTAAGAGAACGAATGAAAGGAAAAATAATACGTTGTGGTGGGATGATGAGGTACGGATGGAAGTTGAAGCAAAGAAGAGAGCATGGCTAGATTTACTAGCAACCAAAGCTGGTAATTCTGGCGGTATGAATGATGAGATTGAAAGAAAAAAGGCAGACTTTAGACGTATAAATAAGAGAGTAAAAGAAGTTGTTGAAAGGAAAAAGAAAGAAAGGATAAGAATGATAGAAGGATATCTGATAACTTCCAGGCAAATATTAAAATGTTCTGGAAACTCGTAAGAACTGCCAGGGGAAATTCAAAACAGCCTAAAATTAATGCTATACGAAACGAGAATGGCTGTATGCTGAATGATGAAGTTTCAATTTAAAAAGATGGAAGGAATACTTTGAAAGCGTGTTTATGAGTGAAGAGTCTGAATTAAGTGAAATAGAAACTCCGAAAGAAGTGGAGGGAGGTAGGGAGATAAGTGTAGATGAAATAATGAAAGCAATGAAAAGCATAAAAGCAGGTAAGGCAGCCGGATATGATAGAGTATCACTCGAAATGCTAAGAGCTGGAGAGGGAGTGGTGGCACGCCTGCTTTACACCTTGTTTAATTTATGTTGGGAACTGAAGCGGGTACCGGAATACTGGTGCAAAGCCGTTATAGTTCCAATATATAAAGGGGAAAGGGTCACAGCAGGACTGTAAAAACTACCGTGGTATCAGCTTGCTTAGTATTGTGGGTAAACTGTATGCTAAGGTGTTAATTGAAAGAGTTATGGAAGAAACTGATGGAAAAATTTGGGATGTACAAGCTGGATTTAGAAAGGGGATGGGGTGTACGGATCAAGTATTTTCCATGCGCATGATTGCGGAGAAGTTTTTGGATAAAAACCAGAAAGTTTTTTGTGCGTTCATGGGCTAGGAAAAGGCTTATGACAGAGTGGACAGGAATGTGTTATGGCAAACACTGAATTCATTTGGGTTGAGCGCAAAGAAAATAGGAGGCACGACCGACAAGCGGTTATGACAACTCAGGATAAGCCCAAGTCGAATAACTCGTAACTGTGTTATATGTATCAAAGAACACTCTATAGAGAATTGTTATAAATTTAAAAATATGGATAACCGTGAAAAATGGGAAGCGGTTAAGAAGGCGAATATATGCTTTCAATGTCTAGCGCCTTACCATAGGCGGTCAAAGTTTAGGGCGACGAAATGTGGTGTAGATGGATGTCAGATGGGGCATCATCGTGTTCTACACAGACGCCCCAATAAAGAGGTATCGCCGCAAGAGGGCGATAGGGGTAAAGACGCACATATTACGACTGTATTCACACAGTAAATGCACTGGCATATGCATACTTAAAACTTATACCAGTCGAGTTGTATGGACCTAGAGGAAAGGTTAAGACCATGGCTCTTCTGGATGAAGGTTCAACCATGACGCTCATAGAGGAGCATATAGATAAGAATTTAGCACCCCGCGGGCCCAAAGAGGAATTACGCCTTAATACGCATAAGGGGCAAGCGAATTAACGACAGTAGTTCGTATCGCTTGAACGTTAAGATTAAGGGAATGTTCACGCGTGACTTAGAGGGACTTATAGGGACTTTAGTGCTTGTGTCAGGATCAACGGGGTCTACTCGGACTGGTTTGGCATCCAAAAAGGTGTTAGACAGGGCTGTGTAGCTTCCCCGTGGCTGTTTAACCTATTTATGGACAGTCGTTTGCAAACTTTGAAAGTTGAAGAATGTGGGTTGAGAATGGGTGAGTTAACCGTCAAATGCCTTTTGTACGCCGATTATCAAATCATATTTGCATCGTCGGTGGCTGAGTTGCAAATGATGGTTACTATAATGAACTGGTCATTAAAAGAAAGGGGTATGAAAGTGAACATAAGTAAGACAAAATGATAGTTTTGAAAGAGAAGTAAGTAAAACGTTATGTGAAATAAGAATAGAAGGAAGTTGATTGTGCAAGTGGATGAGTTTGTATATTTGGGATGTTTATTTAGCAGGATGGTAGATATGATAAGGATATAGAAAGACAGTGAACGCAGCAAATAGAGTGAATGGGGCTCTACACGCTATTGTGAAGAGTCAGAATGTGTCAAAAAGGCACGTTTGGCAATTCATAATGCTGTGTTAGTCCCTACTTTAATGTATGGTATTGAAAGTTGGGTCTGGCAGAAGAAGCATGAGAGTAGAATAAATGCTGTAGAAATGCGATCGTTAAGGAGTATGCTAGGGCTGAATCTGAATGACAGGGTGAGATATAGTGTGATAAGAGAAAAGTGGTTTGCAAGATGACGTTGTAATCAGGATTAAGAAAGGAATGCTTCGGTGGTTTGGTCATGTAGAAAGAATGAACGGGGAAAGAGTGACAAAGCAAATTTATGTTGCAGAAGTGAACGGCAGAGTCGGGAAGGGACGCCCTAGACGAAGGTTTATCGACCAAATTAGCGTTATATTGAAAAAAGGCCAGATTAGGAGTACCCTTAACCGACGAGCGTGTATGCGTAGATATATGGATGTAAAGGAGGCGAGAGAGGTAAGCCAGGATCGTGCCAAATGGAAGTCCGTAGTCTCTGCCTACCCCTCTGGGTGACAGACGTGAGTGTTTATGTATGTATATATATAATATGCAACGATGTGTCAAACGTATTGTATGTGCCCAAGCTCCACTGACCTCTATTTAAACAAGTACGCTGGACTGGCTATGTCATACAAAATGCTTATGCCGATTTGAAGCGCCCTCATTGTCCGTCGCGGGAACTAAAATTGACATAATATGCCAAAGTCTGTTGTATTATTTAAATCGTATCTCTGTATTTTGAATTTTTAAACTAAAAAATGTTTTATGTGGTTTGATTATGTTTGATTTTAGTTACATAATAAGAATTATTTTTAGTAATAATGAGTGTGCGTAATATGTAAAACTCGTAACCAAAAGGAAAGTGGGATAACATTCCACAAGTAAGTTAATTTACAGCTAATATTAAACAAATTAAAACTATTTGATAATATATGTACTTATAAATTTGTTTCTAATCTTAATATTATAATTACCAACATGTTTGGCTTTATATTACTGAGTTTTGATAAACAATAAAATTCAATAGGGTTGTCGAGTTCCTTGTCTATAATACTTATCGATGTTCTTTTCTACCCACATCTGTTAATAACCAAAGTCACCGACAACAGATTATTATCAAATGTTTATTAATTAACAGGTTTCCAACTGAACCTAGACTAAAATTATGGCTAAAAAGCACAAAAATTGTGAATTGGCGTCCGAAACAAAATGATTATCTTTGTTCTAAACACTTCACAGACGACTGTTTTATTGGACATGAGAAACGCACCACTTTAAAAAGTGCAATATACCCACAATATTTTCTGGTAGTACCAGTACCAGTAAGTATAAAAGTATTAGATTATTATTACGAATGTTTTTTATTTCTTCTCTCCTTATTTCCCCAGACTCAAGGGCCATAACCAAGTGTAGAAAGGTCGCCTGATGATGGATGACTTTGTGTTTACAAGACGTAAGTTTGTTAAATCTGTATAATTATTATGACCAATTTATTGTATCAAGGGAATAAATTTATATTGGAACTGCAAAATTATTAATGTCCTTAGTGAGTTTGCGTGAGTTTAGGTGAGAAATAACTCCTCCCTGAACGGGTTCCCGCCTTGTCGTGGCGGGGGAGGGGGGGTTAGTAGCCGTGGCTTGGTAACCCATGGTAAACGTAGGGCGACTCACATGGCTGGCCCGAAGTGAAGGGTGGCCACTCTGAGTGGGCTTGTCGAGCCCTTGGATGTGTGTTAGTGAGCTGCGGCTAGAGGAGAGTCCTCTCTATATCGCTGCAGCCGAGGTGGAGTCGCAAGGGAAGAGGATTGTTGGTATGGTAATGCGCCACTCGACTATCCTCCGCGACTTTGGCGGGACTGTACCACTTGGTGCTTCCGAGTGCTCGTTTTTCTGGCTCCATGGCTTCCACATATCGGGATCGGGAAGTCGGGAGGAAGTCCGCAACTAAGGAGGGTCCTCGCTGGTGGGGCCGCGGATGCTTGAAAGCGTTTCCGTGGCCCAGTCAATGTGGTGAAGGTGGAACATCATGGGTTTTTTAGTCGGTGCAAGTCCGACATAATCCGTTCTTGCCCCGCAATGCAAGTATGCGTAGGCATTTTCTCATTTGAAACCCGAAACAAAATTCGTTCTGTAGTTACGAATAAAAACGTAGATAGATCAACGCAGCGTCATATTAATTGATACATTTATTTATTGTATGGCATTGTATTAATATGAATTAATATGGAATGGACGTTACGGGTAGGCCTGGGTATAGAATTTTTATCGATATATTTTTTCACTCTGTCTTATCTCTATTATTAGTTACGTGGACGTTCACTTCTGCTGTCAGCGCCAATATGGCGAAAATCAAATCGCCTCATTATGTCACGGTGTATATGTATAGGCAGTCTATATATAGAGGTCAGTGCCAAGCTCCCATCGCAAAAACTTATCTTACAAGTGCTAAAATTAAAATTTTTGTAGATCCGACTTCAATATAAATTATTAAGGATAACTCAAAAACTACTGGTCAGACCTTGATCAAATTTATATGGGACTACATGAGAAGCACCAGCTTTCAAATAAAAAGGATTATAGTAATAAATATTTACTACACATTCTTGTAATTTTATGGACAGTTTATTGATGATTTAGAAGTGAATCGATGAACTCTTTATATGCGTTTTTTATTGCTTCTTCGGAAGTTTCCCATACATAAGTTCTTTACCTATGAAATTGTATTTTTGTATGAGAAATCCTCGTGGTCATCGAATAATTTTTATAAAAAAAAACTCTATCGTCAAAAATATTTACTACACATTCTTGTCATTTTATGGGCAGGTTGTTGATGTCCTTGCTATAGAAGTCTGCTGCACTTGAATCGGTCAACTCTTTATTTGCGTTTTTAATGCTTCTTCGGAATCGATATTTGCCTGACAAAACGTTATCTAAACTTCTAAAAAAGTGAAAGTCTGTTGGGGCAAGGTCTATATCTATAGAATATGGTGTGTGAGGAAGCTTACGCTCTGCTAACTTTGCTAACGACTGTCGTTAACAGTGCGTCACTCAGTTCGTGAGGTAACCGTTTGTCAAGCTTCTTTATTTTACTGACTAATTATCTACTATTTTTTACACTAACACTCAGGCCAACTACAAAAGAAAGACGGAGCGCTGCGTACATTTCAAATGACGCACAAGCCAAGCCAAAACCATCTCTCAACTTAATGTAAGAACACATACTCACGTACACATTTGCATCTGAAGTCATTTACAAATAACAACATGGTTTTAGGTGCATAATATGTGTGCTTCCAGTAGTGAACTTTTACGGTAAGAAACTGATAAAAAACGAAAGATGAAAGATGCGTGCGTGAGTGCGTGTCATGAAATTGAGCATGGTTTCGGCATCGCTTGAAATGTGCAAAGCGCACCGTCTTTTATTTGTTAGTCTCCGATTTTTCGACGCTCAGAATGAATAAATCAATCTCTATATATAAAGATTAATTGCTGTCCGTTAAATCTCGCTAAAACTCGTAAACTGGCTCGACCGACTCTGATGAAATTTTTTGTGTCTGTTTGAGTGGGTAGGGCCAGGATAGTTTAGATTCACAATTTTACCCAGTAGGTGGAGCTGTTGTCGAGATCCAGAAATCTCTAGTTTTAAAAGTTTAACGAAGAAAGATTGTTTAACAAACAAAGGTAAGCCGTAGTCGCGTGCATACGGTAAGACCGTCCGTTGTAGAAGAGCGGATGCTTGGGCTCGGTATTCTGTATGGCCACCGAAACTCCCTGCAAACTCCGCAGTCTTCGACTGTACGACAACAGAGATTTATTTTTATCAAATCTAATTTGTATCAATTATCAATTCATTAATTCATTATCAAATATTGTTTCGAGTTTTGACACTTACATCAACAGCTGGCGCTAGCTCAACCATCGCGTTTAGGCGCTAGCTCAACCATCGCGTTTAGGCGCTAGCTCAACCATCGCGTTTAGGCGCTAGCTCAACCATCGCGTTTAGGCGCTAGCTCAACCATCGCGTTTAGGCGCTAGCTCAACCATCGCGTTTAGGCGCTAGCTATACCATCGCGTTTAGGCGCTCAGCTCAACCATCGCGTTTGGGCGCTAGCTCAACCATCGCGTTTAGGCGCTAGCTCAACCATCGCGTTTGGCGCTGGCTCAACCATCGCGTTTAGGCGCTAGCTCAACCATCGCGTTTAGGCGCTCAGCTCAACCATCGCGTTTGGGCGCTAGCTCAACCATCGCGTTTAGGCGCTGGCTCAACCATCGCGTTTGGGCGCTAGCTCAACCATCGCGTTTAGGCGCTAAGCTCAACCATCGCGTTTAGGCGCTAGCTCAACCATCGCGTTTGGGCGCTAGCTCAACCATCGCGTTTGGGCGCTAGCTCAACCATCGCGTTTGGCGCCAGCTCAACCATCGCGTTTGGGCGCTGGCTCAACCATCGCGTTTGGCGCTAGCTCAACCATCGCGTTTAGGCGCTAGCTCAACCATCGCGTTTGGGCGCTAGCTCAGCCATCGCGTTTGGGCGCTAGCTCAACCATCGCGTTTAGGCGCTGGCTCAACCATCGCGTTTAGGCGCTCAGCTCAACCATCGCGTTTAGGCGCTAAGCTCAACCATCGCGTTTGGGCGCTGGCTCAACCATCGCGTTTAGGCGCTAAGCTCAACCATCGCGTTTGGCGCTGGCTCAACCATCGCGTTTGGCGCTAGCTCAACCATCGCGTTTGGCGCCAGCTCAACCATCGCGTTTAGGCGCTGGCTCAACCATCGCGTTTGGGCGCTGGCTCAGCCATCGCGTTTGGGCGCTGGCTCAACCATCGCGTTTGGGCGCTGGCTCAACCATCGCGTTTGGGCGCTAGCTCAACCATCGCGTTTAGGCGCTAGCTCAACCATCGCGTTTAGGCGCTCAGCTCAACCATCGCGTTTGGGCGCTGGCTCAACCATCGCGTTTAGGCGCTGGCTCAACCATCGCGTTTGGGCGCTGGCTCAACCATCGCGTTTAGGCGCTAGCTCAACCATCGCGTTTGGCGCTGGCTCAACCATTGCGTTTGGGCGCTGGCTCAACCATCGCGTTTGGGCGCTGGCTCAACCATCGCGTTTGGGCGCTAGCTCAGCCATCGCGTTTAGGCGCTGGCTCAACCATTGCGTTTGGGCGCTGGCTCAACCATCGCGTTTAGGCGCCAGCTCAACCATCGCGTTTAGGCGCTAGCTCAACCATCGCGTTTAGGCGCTAGCTCAACCATCGCGTTTAGGCGCTCAGCTCAACCATCGCGTTTAGGCGCTAGCTCAACCATCGCGTTTAGGCGCTAGCTCAACCATCGCGTTTAGGCGCTAGCTCAACCATCGCGTTTAGGCGCTAGCTCAACCATCGCGTTTAGGCGCTAGCTCAACCATCGCGTTTAGGCGCTAGCTCAACCATCGCGTTTAGGCGCTAGCTCAACCATCGCGTTTAGGCGCTAGCTCAACCATCGCGTTTAGGCGCTAGCTCAACCATCGCGTTTAGGCGCTAGCTCAACCATCGCGTTTAGCGCTAGCTCAACCATCGCGTTTAGGCGCTAAGCTCAACCATCGCGTTTGGCGCCAGCTCAACCATCGCGTTTAGGCGCTCAACCATCGCGTTTAGGCGCTAGCTCAACCATCGCGTTTGGCGCTGGCTCAACCATCGCGTTTAGGCGCTCAACCATCGCGTTTAGGCGCCAGCTCAACCATCGCGTTTAGGCGCCAGCTCAACCATCGCGTTTAGGCGCTAGCTCAACCATCGCGTTTAGGCGCCAGCTCAACCATCGCGTTTAGGCGCTAGCTCAACCATCGCGTTTAGGCGCCAGCTCAACCATCGCGTTTAGGCGCCAGCTCAACCATCGCGTTTAGGCGCTAGCTCAACCATCGCGTTTAGGCGCTAGCTCAACCATCGCGCGTTTAGGCGCCAGCTCAACCATCGCGTTTAGGCGCCAGCTCAACCATCGCGTTTAGGCGCCAGCTCAACCATCGCGTTTAGGCGCCAGCTCAACCATCGCGTTTAGGCGCCAGCTCAACCATCGCGTTTAGGCGCTAGCTCA
Source organism: Parnassius orleans (assembly GCA_029286625.1). NCBI lineage: Eukaryota > Metazoa > Arthropoda > Insecta > Lepidoptera > Papilionidae > Parnassius > Parnassius orleans. The sequence continues at coordinate 7,624,983 of JAGSMP010000006.1, read as the reverse complement.
ACCATCGCGTTTAGGCGCCAGCTCAACCATCGCGTTTAGGCGCCAGCTCAACCATCGCGTTTGGCGCCAGCTCAACCATCGCGTTTAGGCGCCAGCTCAACCATCGCGTTTAGGCGCCAGCTCAACCATCGCGTTTAGGCGCTAGCTCAACCATCGCGTTAGGCGCCAGCTCAACCATCGCGTTTAGGCGCCAGCTCAACCATCGCGTTTAGGCGCCAGCTCAACCATCGCGTTTGGCGCCAGCTCAACCATCGCGTTTAGGCGCCAGCTCAACCATCGCGTTTAGGCGCCAGCTCAACCATCGCGTTTAGGCGCTAGCTCAACCATCGCGTTTAGGCGCCAGCTCAACCATCGCGTTTAGGCGCCAGCTCAACCATCGCGTTTAGGCGCCAGCTCAACCATCGCGTTTAGGCGCCAGCTCAACCATCGCGTTTACGCGCCAGCTCAACCATCGCGTTTGGCGCCAGCTCAACCATCGCGTTTAGGCGCCAGCTCAACCATCGCGTTTAGGCGCCAGCTCAACCATCGCGTTTAGGCGCCAGCTCAACCATCGCGTTTAGGCGCCAGCTCAACCATCGCGTTTGGCGCCAGCTCAACCATCGCGTTTAGGCGCCAGCTCAACCATCGCGTTTAGGCGCCAGCTCAACCATCGCGTTTAGGCGCCAGCTCAACCATCGCGTTTAGGCGCTAGCTCAACCATCGCGTTTAGGCGCAGCTCAACCATCGCGTTTAGGCGCTCAACCATCGCGTTTAGGCGCCAGCTCAACCATCGCGTTTAGGCGCCAGCTCAACCATCGCGTTTAGGCGCTAGCTCAACCATCGCGTTTAGGCGCTAGCTCAACCATCGCGTTTAGGCGCTAGCTCAACCATCGCGTTTAGGCGCTAGCTCAACCATCGCGTTTAGGCGCTAGCTCAACCATCGCGTTTAGGCGCTAGCTCAACCATCGCGTTTAGTTTGTCACTATCAACCTTCTTCTCCACGAGGTTTATTTTGAGATCAAAACCCGAAAGAAAGCCGACTATAAACGCACAGTTCGTTTTATTGCGTACCGTATGTACTTTTCCACATCGGATCTCATAATCGAAATTAACACGAACTTTCTGAGTCCGTGGTTACTATTAGCGATATTACAAAAAAAAATGTATTAAATATAAAATTTATTTGAATTTATAAGTCCACGTCAAACCATAGCCATTAAAATTGAAAGTGGCCAGTTCAACAAAATGACAATTGTATAGGTTTTATTTCATGCGTTTCATTTGAACGATCAAGGGTCTTACATTGATAAATGAATTAATAGGCCTAACAACGATATCAGTAAATATTCTTATAGTTCATGGTCTATTGTAAAAATAATTTACGAACGTCCACGCGAGCGAATACGCGGGTACAGCTAGTAAATGAGTAATATTACAAAAAGGTTACCTGATGTTGGCTAATGAGGTTGAGAGGCAGGGATTCTGCGCAGAACTCACAGGGGATCACGGGTTGGATGTGCGCGTTGTCCAGCGGAGGTGACGGCCGCCGAGCAGGGCGGAACTGAGCCAAGTCCGGTCTGCAGCCAGTCTGCAAGAAACAAAACCTGGTAATAGCACCAAGATGATAATGTCGTAGCAGATTTCGACCACGGCAACACATAAAGGTTTAGATATTTACTACTTTTATTGATTTCGTTCACGTAGAACTTAAACATGAATGTGGTTATTTCATCTATAGTTCAACTATGGAAAAAACAAAAAAAAAATAAGAATTGTCTGTCAAGAAATTCTCAGTAACAGCTCGGAGTCAGGAAGTTGGAGGTATTTCACCCCCGATGCCTCGGAAAACACGCTGATGCACGTTTCAGTTTCCTTCTTCCCCCTGTCTCCTCAAACCCACAACACCCACGGCATGATATGGGATACTCGTAGGGATGTGGAAAAATAATCGATTTTCATATTAATCGATTATTTTTTCTTATAATCGGTTTTGAAAAGTCGATTTCTTTGATAATAACAATCGATTTTTAATAAATCGATTATGTAAATTACACGTTTTAATCGATTTTTGTAAACAGCGTCATCTGTGCGATGGACCGATGGTTGTAAAAACGTGAAATAAGTTTTTTTTTTTTATAGGAGAGGGGGCACTCTCACTAACATGAATAAGTCGATCAAAAGACGGCGCCATCTGTATGTATCTCTATGTATGTAAAACAGTTTTGTAACTTTTCAACAGTTTTCTTTTGTTGTTAAAGGTTTGTTGTAAAAGGTTGTTATTTTATTTTTTGTACTAAACGTGTCGTTTCTTTTTATTTTGGTTCTAATAATATGTTAAATGGCACTGAACATTTCTCGCAGTAATTATTTTTAGTTTTTTATTCTTTAAAGTTATAGGTTAAAAAAATTGTTTTACAGTTTAGTTTTGACACCAAATCAGAAGATAATTAATAGAATCAGGCGTTACTTTGCGGAAATCCATTATATTGAAGTTGGTAAAATTACCTTGCGTACATCCGCTCGATAAAATAAAATGATACGTCTTACCTAGTTTGAAGAGTAGCTGACCGGTAAGATGTAGACTCTGCGGTGACTGACTTAGCGGTCAGCCACCGCAGAGTCTACATCACCTGAAGATGCATCGTGTTTCACACGTGTCATATTGTCGTCAGTGGTGTGTCTTTCCTAGTGTAGTGGTGTTGGGAATAGTGGTGCTGGGACCTGGGATTAGTGGTGACGGGGATAGTGCACGCAATTGAATGAGGGCGGGAGGTGCTCTTCAAACTAGGTAAGACACATCATTTTATTTTATCGAGTACATCCGCAAGGTATTTTTTACCAACTTTAACAAATCAGAAGGTTGTCATTCTGTTTATTTTTTATACTTATCATTTTATTTGATTTTTATTCTGATAACTTATTAATACTATACTAATCTTAGTTTAGTTTTATTACTATATAGGAAAGCAGGCATTTTTTCGAATAATAGATTTTTTTTCGCAAAATCGATTATTTCTTCTAACAAAAATCGATTTTTAAGTAATCGATTTTTTTAAACTCAATGTCACATCCGTAAATACTGGTAGTAAGACAATTACTATGCTGCCACTACACGGCAATGTGGTGTTTGTTACGGCTTCTGTTTTCTATCTAGATATTTGTCCATTTGCAATTCATATTATACCAGCTCCACAATACCACAGTTTAAAGACCTTACAGTTGGGAAACGAATGTCCGACCGACAATGCATGCGGTTGACGCGAGCGTGTTTTATAGTACTTATTTAAATAATTTCGAAAAATATAATATCTATAATGGTGAATTACTGTTATAGTAATATCAGTTACTAAGTAAAATTGAATTCAAATGATGGCCATGCTTATGTTTCTCTCTTTTTTTTTTTGATAAAATTGTTTATCCGAATGCGAATACACTACATAATTAAATTTAACAATCGAAAACTGAAAACATCTATAAAAAGAAAGTGTCAAGGCGTTTCACAACTGTAAGGTCTAAACTGTGATAATACTGAAGAAAATTATACTGTAGGGGTAACGTTATTTTAAAGAGAAAATAATATTACCTGATGTTGCACCAAATCCTCGGCGATTATGGGTACTCCGCAGAACTCACAAGGCAGCTGCACATTTTGCAACTCCTCCACTCCCCCAGCTGCTTCATCATCTTCCGATTCGTCTTCATCTCTGTCGTCGTCTGAACTATCTCTTGCTTCTAGTTCATCTCTTATACTTTGCTGCAATCTGTCGTAACCTCTTTCATTGTCACTACAAAATAAATATTCAAAATATGAATACCCACTACTAAACACAGGCCTCCACATAGATTGCCTAATAGGGGAGATATTTGCCATAGTTGACACGCTTGGCAGGATGGATAGCAACCGCAGTTTTTTATTTTTTAGTTTTCATTCGGAAGACACTGCTAACTATCTCCTGTTTCAGTTTACCTCTACGAGTCGACTCTTACTACACCCACGGGTCGATATGGAGTAGTAGATAATAATCTTATACTGCCACTAAAAATATGAATAGACAGCTTTAAAACCCCACTGCAGAGAGCAGAGAGAGACAAGAGAATTCCCCTTATTTTTGCAAAGAAACGGAGCTTAAAAGGCCTACGAAACTTCTTCATATTATGTCCTATTTCCTCGAAAATATATTTTTATGTGTGTAAAGGCACGCTTAAGAGAATCCATTACGCCATATCATTCCGTAAGAGGCGACAGAGATACTGGAGATAGGCAGCATCATCTACCTAAAAACAACTCAAAATAATAACAAAACTATGGTTGGCAACAACAGTTTTTTATGGCTCCAAAGAACAGTTACTTAAAAAACATAAATTTGATCCAAGAACAACCCTTTTTTTACATGGGGAAATGCCTATGCATAACCACCTCGCGGAGACAAGGACGTGTTATGTCGGACTCGCACCGACTAAAACCCCGTGGTGTTCCACCTTCGTCGCATATTGGCAGGGTCACGTGAACGCATTCGCACACATCCGCGGGCCCACCAGCCCCTCCCCCATCTCTTTCTCAGGTAAGACCAGAACACATGTCGCACCTTCCTCCGTGGCCTCCAACTTCACCTGCGCAACGGACGCCCCCGTATCCGATGCGCGAAGGCCATGGGGCCAGGAAAAATGAGCACTCCGAAGCACTAGCCTTCCTGACCCCAGCGGCGGATCTGGTCTATGGCTCCGCCGCCAACCAAGATTCGGCTGCGGAGGGTAGGGAGGGCGGCGCCTCGCAATGCCGACAATCCTCTCCCCCCGCGGCCCCACCACCACCGCATCAACGGTGCGGCCCTGTCAGAGTCGCGGAGGATAGGGCGAGTGGCGCATCGCCATACCAACACTCCTTTTCCCCCGCGACTCCACCTCGGCTGCAACGGAAGGGGGAGAGGATACCCCTCTCGTCGCAGCCCACCAATACATCCGAAGTAGGCTCGCCAAGCCCACTAGGAGTGACCACCTAGGGCCGGCCCTACACCTCAGGCCAGCCATATGGGTTCCTCTTTGTTCACCGCGGGTGACCAAGCCACGGCTACTAAGCCCCCCCGCCACGACAAGTCGGGAACCCGTTCGGGGGGACCAACCTAGAACAGAAAAAAGATTCTTTAATAATCCGGAGACACACCGGATAATTCCGGCGAATCCCGGTCCTGGTATGTACTTCTGGGTTAAATACAAAGGCCAATATGTCCAGACCTAAAGGCAATATAAATCAACGTTTAATTGCTGTCAAAGGGAACTAAAATCGGCCGAGACTTCTTTGAGCGTTTTACGCTTTTCCCAATAATAACGGATAAATATCGTTAAATTTTTTAAATGTACGTTATTTAGGTTATACGCAAGGAATTAAAAGAAATACTTACTTATTATTATTATTATTGTTCATATTTACGTTGTATGGGGCTGTCACCTGCAAATCACAACACATATGTAGTTATGAACAATATTATTAAAGAAACATTTATATATCAATACGTGAAGAGAAAACTTTGTATCCCTTTTAAGCATATTGCGCGCCCGGAGGTGTGTGAGATTTGGCATAGTTAAAGATTATATGAAGAAGGAGTGCAAATACATTTCTTTTTGTAATAACTGGCTTTACGGCTCTGGGTCTAGCCCTTCTAAGCTTGGAGTTACAATGTATAATTATCCTTCATAGTACACGGCTTCACAATATGTTGATGCGTCACATTGTGCAGCCCTTAGATTTTGACGGCAACTTGAGCCAGCAGACAGCTAACAGTTGGCGATGGTATCTCAAGGCGCCTAGGCAGACAGGCACCTTATCTTGAGAATCACATCACCATCAGAGCACTTGTTTCACCGTTTCCACTAATAGTTCACATGCGCAGACACTTAATACACAAAATCGCACCACTTTTACATATCAAAATCCACTTCAAACCATTATTTAAACAATAATACAGGAGTAGCAAACCGCCGCCGGTCAAGTTCCCGCTAAAACTCAGTGCAAATATATTAAATAAAATAGAACATTTATTGTTTATTTGTTCATACTGCCAATGTCAAACACCTAATAGTCTGTAGTCAAACAGTCGGATCAAAGGGTATCACTACGTTTTAAGCCACACGGAGTAGAGATTGTCGCCAAAGAATTTTAAAATAACAAATAATTACTGACTGATTGACTGAGTGAACTGTGAATTTTGTGTGAACAATGTTTTCAAAAGGAAGGATACGCCCATCTAAACATTTTTCTTATACCTTCTTCATACAAGCAAAAGTAGCACCATCTGTCATAACACATACGAACTACATGAGTGCTGCGTTGCATTGGTCGACGACGTAACCAGGGCTGGATTTTGAAGTATAATAATTATTCATAGGGTGTAGTATGTAGTATCTATGTAATACTATTTAATTAGTGGTGAAACAACCCCAGAGAGTAATTTAGTACCTCATTTTAGGGTGTTTCGCTCATACCCTGGTGCTTAACATTTATACTGTACTATGCCACTATACTATGCGAAAATACCATAATTTTATCTTATTACCGACCGACTTGTATTATTGGTGGGTCCTTTTACTTTTTAACATTTACCCTACTATATCGAGAATTTCTGTATATTCGGCAACACCAAATCAGGCAACGACAGGGTAGGCGAGGATTCCTCATGTGATGTTTTACTAATTTTTTGCTATGAACATGATATCGTAATTAAATTTTATTTCAATTCAAGAAGCATGACGCGAAAGCCCCGGCGCATGGGAAAAAACATGAAACGTCAAAATTGGTATAATTTTGGACAAATAGTAAGTATAATTTTATTTTCCATGTGCAATATTTTTGAGGGTCTGAATTCAACCCTGGCGTAACCTAGTCGCGTTGGTCCTAAACTGTCATTTTAGGGCCAACGCATTGATGTCATTTAGTAGCGCGATTGACCCGATCCTTACGCTAGTAATATATAAGTCAATGTATTTTAAATGTTCCTTTTTCAATAGTCTATGGAGTGTATGTCAAGGCAAAGAAGCTTTTGTTTTATGTTTTGTATATTAGATAGCTGTGATTGTAGTTCATACATCCTAATATGTAGATGTGTAGATTTTATATATTAATGTACAGTTGAAAGTGACAGTGATAGTGATATCGAAAGAAGAGTGAATGCAGGAAACATGGTGAATGGAGCTTTGCACTCCTTTATGAGCAGTCGGAAGTTGTCTAACAAGGCTCGTTTGGCTGTGCATGAGGGGGTGTTGGTTCCGACACTCATGTACGGAAGTGAAAGTTGGGTATGGCAAAAGAAACTTGAAAGCAGAATAAATGCAGTTGAGATGAGAGCGTTAAGAAGTATGATAGGAGTTAAATTGAGTGACAGGATAAGAAATAGTGAGATAAGGAAACGTTGTGATTTGAAAGAAGATGTAGTGACAAAAATTGAGAAAGGTATGCTGAGATGGTTTGGCCATGTCGAGAGAATGAATGAAGAACGATTGACGAAAAAAGTGTATAAGGCGAGTGTGAATGAAAGTGTTGGAAGGGGTAGACCTAGGAGGACGTTTCTCGACCAAATCAGGGACGTCTTGAAAAAAGGCCAGGTCAAGAGTACCCTAAACCGAAGAGCATGTATGAAGGGAATAATGAAAGTGGACGAAGCGAAACAAGTATGTAAGGATCGTAGCAAGTGGAAAGAAGTTGTCTCTGCCTACCCCTACGGGAAAGAGGCGTGATTATATGTATGTATGTATGTATGTATGTATGTATGTATGTATGTATGAAAGTGACATACAGCTTGCAATTAATATTTTTTTAAGATGATATATATATTTAAAAAATTATGAATTATGGTCGTATTTCGATCCCTGGGCGCCCACTAGTATATTTTATTTTATATAATTGCCGTAATCAAAATTTCCCAAGAGTAAAAGGAGGAAAAGTATTTACCTCATTTAAACCTCTCCTCAATTCCTTTAAAGAGGACTTAATTTCACTGAACCTATCTCCCCTATCATCTCTGATTGGCTCTCCACCATCTCTAGAATTCCTTCCAAACTGCAGCTCTTGAAACCTGTTCATAAACTCTTCCGGTGTCATAGGTTTGAGATTTCTGAAGTCGTCCCGTCTATCCACTTCTACATCTTGTGGCACATTTATATTTTTACTTTGTGAGTAACCAAGCACGTGACCTATATTATTTTGCGCTGGACGTGCCCATCCTTGGAGAGCTTTCTTCTGATTCGGATCTGGTATTTCCCGGTTGTATAATGCGTCCATTTTACGAAGCCTTTCTAACTTTTCCGCAGGGTTAAGAACAGGAGGCAATCCTGTTAAAAGGAAGACATAATAACTAAAAAATAAATTAATCATCATCATAATATCATCATTACAGCCCATCATATCAGCTGAACATAGGGGTTCCAAGGCATGCCACAAAGCAAGGTCCTGAGCCACCTGCGTCCATCGACATGCTGCATCTCTTAACAGGTCGTCACTCCATCTAGGGCTGCATTTTTTTATCGCTGCGAAACCTCCATGGATACCGTCGGCTAGGATTACGCCGGGCTCCTACGGGCTAAAGCCCAACAATGGTCACCATCAAACATGGTGGTCATCATCATTCGGAACGCAATCGTGGTCGCCTTCACGCTTTTCTTTATTGGAAGCACGTCCCGGAGGCAATACTTACTGCCCCCAACAGACTTGCAATGCCATCACGATGTCTCAAGACCACTTTCGAGGCATCGTCCTCCTCAGGGGTTACATTGGTGGGCGTTCAAGGCCCCCGACCCAAGTGTCCACAACCCTAGAGCTCCCGTTTCTGGTAGGGGAACAGGGAACACCATCACCAAGGGTAGGGCCGTGACGAACGCCTTGCCGACGTCGTCTCCGAGCTGAATCTGTCCTTTCATGACACCGCTCAGAACAAAACAGTTCACTCGCTACTACTTGATGATAGAAATAGGAAAGAGGGTGGCACATATCAAGACCGACTCTTAGACAGAAAAGGAGTCTTATCACCTAGTAGTCGTATATATAGTACGAAGTTTGTGTACATATATTAAGTGGTAAGTATTTAAAAATATATGTCAGGAAAAATAAATTATATACCATCAAGCAGCACTAGGTCAGAAGCAGTGCCAGAAGCAAGAGTGCAAAAATAGAATAGCGCATAGAGCCACACTGCAGCTATTTTAAAGCTGCAGCACGAATGGGTCGGCTCGAGCAGACCGAGTCTGGTCCGACCGGTCGGTCGGACCGAGGTAAGATCACGCTCTCACTGAATACCAGCGTAAAACAGCAGAATAATGCTGTGTTTCGTATGGTGAGTCTAGAGAACTGGAGACTTTTTTTTTGTTATGATGTTATTCCATCTTAGCTTTCAGGGGTGACAACGCATCTGCGTTTTGATTCTTAATTGAGGATGGATGTAGATGTCTATGGACCACAGCATCCACTTACCATCAGGTGTGCTGGCTTGTCACCATTATTCATTTTGGGTTTTTGTCAATGTACAATTATGTCCATTAAACACCTCCACCACACCAGAGAAATTCATACAGTTAGAGTAGTTTTTAAGGAAAAAAAATACATACCAACGGACAAGTTGTAAGCGTTAATTTCTTTGAGGCGTTTCTCTTCTTCCTGTTTGCGTCGCAAAGCACTTTGGTAGGCCAAGTCCCTTTCTGTTGGGACTGCTCGGGAACCACCAAAAGGTGTAGCATTTGAGACTCTACTTTGGGCTGTAGAAGAGCCTCCGAAGGTTCTTTGCGGTGAACCGGTGAATGCAGTAGTTGTTGTTGAAATGTTGGTTGCAGTTGAAGTTACACTAGGAGTTGATGCAGATAATACACTAGGGCCAGGAGATGAGAATGCACTTGAAGCCGCAACTGAAGACTTAGAGGCAGTTGTAGAAGTAAAGGGACTGGTAGATGCTGTAGCAGATGAGCTACTGCAACCAGCAGTTGAAGATGAATTGGTTGCTGATGGGTTTGTGCAAGGAGGCATGGGTGCTGGACGCTTCTTAACTGCACCGCAGGATGAAGGCCTGAAACAAAACCCGAATCACTTTAAGATCAAAAAACAGCCTAAGTCTGGTATTTGAAAACAATTTCGATTTCAATTCAAACTTCACAGTGACAAAATTTGTGTTAGTAGTATCGCCTGGACTCCAATTTTGCAAAAAAGCAAAATAATATAGAGGAATATTATACTGTGAAGAAAATAGAAATTAGAAAAAGCAGCTTAGTATGGCATAATGGTCAAGTGCTGGCCATTGACTCCCATCCAGCACTAAGCACTGGCTACTGAAAATCTTGACTAATAAGAGAAATAATTGCTCTCATAAGTACAGAGGTCACACATATGTTCTAAGAAATCAAGGTATGAATTTTCAAAACCATTAAAATGGGAAATGCTAGTAGGTGCCTGGTATTTTTAATAGTGTTACGACGGCTAGTTGCGTATTGCATCACATGGCACGAGAATATTCCCGACGATAAGGTGGCCTTTGTCAAGTAATAAAATGTGTAGGCATAAAAATTGATAACACTCACACTATTAAAGCAAGCAAGAAGCTACCTTATGCCAACGAATATAAATCCTTTTCTCCTTTGAATAATGTTATCGTTATGTTATCGCGAGTGTTCTAGTACTTTCCGATCGAAAGAGTGAAATGACCTGGATTGGCCTAGAAAGTTCTATATTCATTTTATAGAGTATAAAAGCGTATGTCGGGGATCGGAGAGTTAGTTCTTTCAGGAACGCGAAAGTGAAGTCTACTCCGGGAAGCGCCTACGAGAATTCGACCTACGACATCTGCGACTATTAAGGACCTCACTGAAAAAGCTTAGCAATTTTGGACGACGTAATTATAAACTTGCTGTGTGTGTGGAGAAATATATCCATTTTTCATCCTAATCGGCATTTTTACTAACCCGCACGTAACAATATTCCAAAAAAAAGTATCTAAAATGCTTTTCTTTTGAGAGGGGACAAAAATGCATGCGGCTTATCACAACTGCAAACACCAGGGGAATAAAGGGTGGCGTTGCCGGACTTTTAAAAAAAGAGTAGTTTATTTTTTTGAAGGTCCCTAATTCATATAAGTCCGGAAAAATCGCTGGTGGTAGCCGATTCCACAAACAAGTTGTGTGAGGAATAAAACTTCTAGTAAATCACAGTGGTGAACCGCCAATCATGTAGATTGTAGGTTCCCAAATTGGTCCGGGTGAAACCCCAGGGGTCCATAGGAGACCACACGGGGGTCCACGTAGACTTGAAAAGAAAACAGGGGTTCACAAGTTGTAAGTGGGGGTCCACGAAAAATTTTCTGGTTTTCATAATAAAGAACAAAAATTTTGGCTTGGATTTACCTATCAACGTAGGCAGTTAGTAATTTCTCACCACGCCATGGGTTGACTGGCAGAGAATGCTAAATGACATTAAGTTCGCCCTTTGTAACCCTTATGGTTAGTACAATAGTTTTTAAAATTAAAATAAAATTAATAGATATAGTCATTTAATATACAAGTAATTAAAAGTTTGATTCAATTTAAAGTTTGGTCCAGTTGACAGGCGACACTTTTGATAGGCTTTATGGGTGCCGTTTTATTTTTATCCAATCACTAACAACTGAAACTGAAAGAACAATGAGTCAATCAGACAGTGGGGTGTTGCCGGACCAATCTTTTGAAGGCCATCTTATTTAGTGCTTTCCTAATGTCTAATAATGGTACATTGAGGGCGCTTCAAATCGGCAGAAGCATTTTGTATGGTATAGCTAGTCCAGCGTACTTGTATATATAGAGGTCAGTGATATATATATAGTCAGTTCGACCGGATAAGGACCATACTCTCAAAGAATACCAAAGTCAAAGTCAAATATTTTTATTCAAAATTGGCTTTTACTTACTACTTTCACTTTTTGAATAAAAATATTTGACTTTGGTATTCTGTGGACCAGCGTGTTTTGCACGGTGATTGTAGAGAAGCAAAAACCCTTTTTACTGGTAAGAAGGCATTCTATCTTAGTGCTCAGGAGTGAAAACGCATCTATATTTTGACTCCAATTGAGGGTAGATGTAGTATAGCTTGCCTCATAGGAGGAATATTTGTTATAGTTGCGATGCTTGGCAGGCGGGTTAGCAGATTTTCATTATTTTGAATTGTTATCAGGAACATGCTGCTGTTCATCTATTTCAGTTTCCCTCTGTCGCCTCTTACGATACCTACGGAGTGATATATGGTTGGAATTCTCTTGAGACGTCACTAAATGGAACAGACTGTTAAATACTTACAAATTTTTAATAACATTCTTTTCCATCGGCATCACGTTTCCTTGTGGTTCATTATTATACCTTTTTGACTGCAATTTAACATTCATATTGCCTTGAGGTCTGGACATATTAGCATCTGTGTTTAACCCAGAAGTACCAGGAGCGGGATTCTCCGTTGTGGTAGGATTATTGAAGTATCTTATTTCGGTTCTAGGTTGGTCTTGAGTCAAATTTATGTTTTTTAGATAACCATTATTCGGAGCCCTGTCGTTGTAAACTTTGCTTGTAGATGGACTGGGTCTGTTGAAGGCGTTACTGGGTGTCGGCAGTTTGGGCCAGTCTCCCAGTTTGGGTACGTTTGTGGTCTTCGCTGTTTCTCGTTTGGGTACTGGGATGGGGTCTGTAAAATAAAGGAGCATTTAAAGCTTTTTGCTTAAAAAACTTTTCCCATTAAAAATCAAAACTAATGTTATTTAATGTTAGAATCTAAACAAAATATTATACTAGTGAATGTTTTGAAGCAGGGATATGCCTATGTTCAAGCAGTGGACTTTAATTGATTATAATCTATCTATTATTTTTTACTATAATAAAACTCTAACACGACGTCTGTTTGAACACGCATCACGCAAAAACCTGTGAACCGATTTGGATGGGAGTTTCACTGGTAGATAGCTGATGTTATAAGGAGTAACTTAGGCTACTTTTATTTTAGGAAAAGAATTAAGGTTCCGCGCAAAAAATTAAAACCCATGAAATCCAATCGCAATAAATTCCACGCGGGCGAAGTCGCGGGGTACATCTAGTTTTAATTATAAATTTAACTAATGGTAATGGATTATATCGTTACTTTTTACAGATTTCAATTAGCATTAATAATTGCAAAAAGTCAATTTCGCTTACCCCACTTGTTAGTGAAATCAAAGATTATATTGCGATAAAGCATTCCTTATTGGCGAAAATATTCAGAGAGCTATATCAGTAGTATAGTTGTAGCACGAATGGGTCGGCTCGACCTGGGAAGGACCACTCTCTCACAGAATACCAGCGTAAAATAGCCGCTTAACGCTGGTGTGTTTCGTATGATGAGTGTAGAGAACCGAAAACCCTTTTACTGGAAACGAGGCATTCTATCTTAGTCCTCACAGTTGACAACGCATCTGCATTATGATTCGTAGTTGAGGATGGATGTAGATGTCTATGGGCCATAGCAACTAATTACCATCAGATGGACTGTGTGCTCGTTTGTCACCCTTATCCTATAAAAAAATAATGGAAGTCAACCAGGAAAACTTAAAAACAAAAATTTACATAGACATACCATCGTCGAGCCGCAGAAACCCATGGTTTGAGTCGATGTGCAACTGTCTGTACTTGAGCATGACCCACTCTTTGCAGTCTGGACACTGTTCGGTCCTGGCGCCGCAGTAACCCTCGTGAAGAGGAAGCTCGCGACGTGACAGCTCCAACTCGCAGAACCTGAGCAGCAAAGGTTAAAGTGGATTTCGGAAGAGATCCCTTAAGCTGTAAGAGATAAGATGTGACTTTATTAAACTATTGACGTAGAGAAAACATGGTGGGATTAATAAAAAAGCCTAATGAATTGCATAAATAAAGGTCGTAGGTTCGTATTAGCCATTCGACTTCTATCCTGAACCAATCCTAGAACAATCAGTACAATAGTGGTTAACGTATATTAGCAATAGGATTTGTTAGGAGCTCAATAAAACTTGAACTCGATGGGATAATGATATAATATCCAAAAAATACAGCGATGTCTTGCCAAATTTTAAGTTTTGGTATTGAATTAATTAAATTTAAAAACGATATTAAAAAAATATGTGGGTGTACACGCAAACGAAAGCGTCAGTCATTTCTTTTTTTTTCTTTTTCACAAAGACTTCTAAGTACTAGACGGGTACTACGGTACTAATATATTGCGCACTAAGTTACGGTGCATTCTTCGTAACTTCTTTAGTAGAATACGAGCGGGCGAGATGACTAATTCTTGGTTTTGTAAACCGCGTTTTGTAGATACGATAGAATACGCAAAGAAATGCAACATCTCTTCGCAGCGCTAGTGAGTCAAGCCGATCAGAAAGAGCTCGGTCGCCGACTATTCGAACCACTCTGCGCTGGATGTGATCAAATGGAAGGAACTGACACTGGGGAGCCCCGGCCCAGAAATGGGAACAGTATTCCATGTGCGGCCGAACCTGCGTCTTGTAAAGTTGCAGGCGGTGTGCCGGAAATACTGTCCTGCTCTACTGAGGACGTCAAGCTTTTTAGACGCCAATTTGGCCTTCTCTTCCAAGTGACCACGAAACTGCACGTCATTCGATATGTCGACGCCAAGGATTCGGATACTGGCTGAGGCAACAAGGTAAGTGCCCTGAAACTGAGGAGACACGACAAAGGGGTTCTTTTTAGCGGTAAACGCGCAAACTTGTGTCTTCTGGGGATTGAACTAGACTAGATTTAGTCGCCCCCAATCTGAGACTTTGTTCAACCCCAATCTGAGACTTTGTTCAACAAAGTCTCGAACTTCAGACACAAGTTTGTTCCGATACTCTGCGACGTTTTCGTACGACGGCGACAAAAATTTAAGGAAATTAATATATTAACTTTGGCCTCTCAATACATTTATGAAAATGTAATGTACGTACACAAAAATTAAAGGATTTATACAAAAATAAGTGATATTCATTCTGTAAATACTAGGAACAGACACAAGCTAGTATTACCAGTTACTCGACTCCACTGAGTCAGTAATTCATTCTTGGGCGATGTATATACGCTTACAACAAAACCCCAGAAAATATAAAAATTTGACCTGCTCAAAATTCAAAAACTTTATTAAACAAAGTTTGTATAGAAAGGGTTATTATATTAGGTCCTTACATATGAAATTATCGTTTTGTCGTACTTTGATCTGAAATATCACTTTGATCTGAAATATCTCCTCTTTGGTTAAGAATTCCAAATTCAAATTTATAAATTCATTTAGCTGTGGTAGAGCCACGCGGCAGCTTGTGCTGTCGCACGGATGGGCCGGCTCGAACCGGGTTGGTACCACGACCTCACAGAATACCAGCGTGAAGTAGAGGTTTACCTCTGCGTTTCGCTTGGTGAGTGCAGGTGGCCAGAGGCCCAATTAAACGAAAGACTACCCCAGGAGGGTACCAGCACCCCTGGAGAATCCCTCGCTGAGCATCCACGACCAAGCTACTCCACTCCTGAGCGTGGGTGCTCAGGCTGCCCCGCGTATTCTGGGGCAAAATTCCGCTCGCGACTAATACTGCTCGGGGCAAGCGGAGCAATATGACCAAGGCGACCCCGTCACGCTATCCGTGAATTTTGCAACATCAGGACTTCATTCCAACCTTAACGCTGTCCACTTCCATCTAGAGACGGCGAAGGCGGCCTCGCTCTTTTTAACCGAGACTCGAGACTCAGGTGTCCTCTCCGGCTGATACTTCATATCTCTCCTACCCGGGGTACAAATTAGAACACTCCTTTGTGCCCCGGGCTGGAGTTTGCGTATACGTCAGAGAGGACATCTGTTTTCGACGCCTCGGCAGTCTTGAAGGTAAGGACCTGTCCATCCTATGGCTGCGCGTAGACAGCGACGACCATCCCCGCGTCTACGGGTGCCTCTATAGGTCCCATAGCGGTAATGCCGAAACAGACCGACTCATCGACCACGTCCAAATGGCTACAGATTCCTTGTTACAGCAGATCTCATCCGCAGAGATCGTGATCCTTGGCGATTTTAACGCCCACCACGCCGAATGGCTCGGTTCACGTTCAACCGATCATGCGGGAGATCTGTTTATGACTTTGCTTTGGCATATGGTCTTACACAGCTGGTTACTTCGCCTACGCGGATTCCAGATGTGGAAGATCATGAACCTTCCTGTTGGACCTTCTGCTGACCTCCCATCGACGGATATCCGATTTCCGTCGACGCCCTTTAGGCTCGTCGGACCATTCTCTTGTCCGGAGTGTGGTGCCATCACACTAACGTCGTGGTTGCATTCTGCAGACCACCGCCGTTTGGCACTATAGGTCGGCCAATTGGGATAGGATGCGGTCTTCTTTGCATCCTACCCTTGGGGCGGGTTTGCTTCTCGCCGGAAGATCCCAGGTTGTTGCTGATTCTGTTGCTGATGTGGTACTTCAGGGTATGGAACTTTTATTCCACCCTCTGTGGTGCCCATCGGAGGCAGATCCCAGCCATGGTTTGGTCGCTCCTGTAAAATAGCATCACGCTATAAGCAGGAGTGCTACCGGGCCTGGGCTGACGCATCAACGTCTCGGGATGTAAACACCAGCGCTCTTAAAGAGTATAATTCCGCCTCCAGGTCCTTCAAAGAGTCATTGCCAAGGCAAGGTTTGAGCACATCGGCAGAATTGACGAGAAGCTAGTTCACCTTCCTTCGGGAACCCGTGCATTCTGGTCTCTCGCCAAGGCTGTCCAGGGAACTTCTGTCAGCCATCTCTTCCATCTCTGAACAAAGAGGACGACTCACTGGCCCATGCCGCAAAGGAGAAAGCCTATCTGTAAGGCTCTCTATGCGTCCACTTCGACTCTCGATGATGGGGGAACACACCGCCGACCATCCCGCGGTGTGAGTGCTCCATGCCAGATGTGCGGTTTACACAGCGCTCGGTTCGCAAAGCACTCCTCTCCCTGGACGTCAGCAAGTCGAGTGGGCCTGATGGAGTCCCTCCCATTGTGCTGAAGACGTGTGCTCCGGAGTTGGCACCGGTTTTAACGCGTCTTTTCCGGTACTCCTACTCCCAAGGCGTAGTCCCGAATTCATGGAAGACAGCTTTGGTCCACCCGATCCCTAAAAAAGGCGACCGCTCAGACCCGTCCAACTACAGGCCTATCGCCATCACCTCCTTGTTCTCTAAAATAATGGAGTCCATTATAAACTGCCAGCTCATGAGGTAGCTTGAGGATCACCAGATGATTAGTGACCGCCAATACGGTTTTCGAGGGGGTCGATCAGCTGATGATCGTCTGGTCTATCTGACTGATCGGCGGAGGCAGTAGAGCCCAAGGGGGAGGCATTGCCCGTTAGTTTGGACACAGCGAAGGCCTTCGATCGGGTCTGGCACAAAGCGCTTCTATCGAAGCTCCCTTCCTATGGGCTTGCCGAGAAATTGTGCAATTGGATTACCAGTTTCCTTGCTGATCGGAGCATCAAAGTCATAGTAGACGGTGCATGCTCTGATTACAAGCCTATTAACGTTGGTGTTCCACAAGGCTGCGTGCTATCACCAACGCTGTTTCTTCTGCATATCAATGATATGTTGCAAACTGGTAACATTCATTGCTATGCAGACGACAGCACTGGTGATGCCTTATATACCGGCCGTGCAAATATTTCTCGGGAAAACGTCGCTGAGTACCGGGACAAACTTGTGTCTGAAGTCGAGTCTTTGCTGAACAAAGTCTGGGATTGGGGTCCAGCTCAATCTCCAGAAGACACAAGTTTGCGCGTTTACCGCTAAAAGAACCCTTTGTCGTATCTCCTCAGTTTCAAGGCACTCCCCTTGTTGCTTCAGCCAGTATTGGAATCCTCGGTGTCGACATATCGAGTGATGTGCAGTTTCGTGGTCATTTGGAAGAAGGCCAAATTGGCCTCTTAAGAAGCTTAGCGTGCTCAGCAGAGCGGGACAGTATTTCATGCCGGTACACCGCTTGCAACTTTACAAGGCGCAGGTTCGACCCCACATGGAATACTGTTCCCATCTCTGGGCAGGCTCCCCAGTGCCAGCTCCTTCCACTTGACCGTATCCAGCGCAGAGCGGTTCGAATCGTCGACGACCGAGTTCTTTCCGATCGGCTTGACTCACTGCCACTGCGTAGAGATGTTGTATCTCTTTGCGTATTTTATCGCATGTACACGGGAGTGCTCTGAGAAATTGTTCGGACTAATTCCAGCCGCTCAATTATACCATCGCACATTGCGACAAAACTCGCGATACCATCCATACCACCTGGATGATTGGCGGTCCACCACTGTGCGATTTAGAAGAAGTTTTCTTCCTCGCACAACTTCCTTGTGAATCGATTACCACCAGCGATTTTTCCGGACAGATACGACTTAGGGACCTTCAAGAAAAGAGCCTACTCCTTTCTAAAAGGCCGGCAACGCATCTGCAATTCCCTGGTGTTGCGGTTGTTCATGGGCGGCTGTAGTCACTACCATCAGGAGAGCCACATGCTCGTTTGCCCCTCTCCTATAAAAAAAGCTGGTACATTTGAGTTTTGAAAACAGTCATTCATTTGTTTTTCCTCATTATTTTATTCTTTGGCGTCGCTTATTACCGCACAATGGAAAACATGAAATATCGGTATATTTACGAGTACGAGTTCTACCGTGGCACCAGTGCTGCAGAAACAGCTCGAAGGATTAATGATGTGTACGGCGCTGGTGTCGCAAAAGCACAGTAGGTACGTTTTTGGTTTCAACGTTTTCGTTCTGGAAATTTCGACCTTCAGAACCAACCCCGTGGACGGCCGGAGACCAAAGTGGAAAATGAAGAATTAAAGGCTATTGTGGAAGCGGATCCATCACAAAGCACTTCAGAGATAGCTGCAAGCTTCGGGATAAGTGATAAAACTGTATTAATCCACTTGCAGCAAATCGGAAAGTAAAAAACTTGAACGATGGCAACCTCATGAATTGAGTGAATCGAACTTGCAAACACGCGTCGACTGCTGTATTACTTTGCTCAACCGACACAATAATGAAGGATTTTAAATCGAATCATTACTTGTGATGAAAAGTGGATACTGTACGATAATCGAAGCGCTCGTCGCAATGGCTGAACCCTGGAGACACAGCCAAATCCTGCCCTAAACGAAAATTGACTCAGAAAAGTTACTTGTGAGTGTTTGGTGGACTAGCGCCGGTGTCGTTCACTACAGCTTTCTAAAATCTGGCCAAACGATTACGGCAGATATCTATCGATATATTGTCAGCAACTGCAAACCATGAAGGAAGAATTAGCTGCTAAACAACCGAGATTGGTCAATCGCTCTAGGCCACTGCTGCTTCACGACAACGCAAGACCATACACTGCACAACAAACAACCACTAAGTTAGATGAGCTACAATTGGAATGTCTGCGACATCCACCGTACTCCCGGACCTTGCTCTAACAGATTACCATTTTTCTGGAATTTGGACAACTTCTTACAAGGAAAAAATTCAACTCTGATGCGGCAGTCCAAACCGCATTAAAAGTTTATTGATTATCGCCCCATGGTTTTTTAGTAAAGGGATCAATGAATGAGATGGCAAAAGTGCATAGATAATAACGGTGCATACTTTGATTAATTAAATATATTTTACAAAAAACTTGACTTTATATTCCTCCCGTACAAAACGCCAATTTCATATGTAAGGACCTAATAATATTAAGGAATGTATGGATGAAAATAACCCCTGGGAATGAGGAGATCGCTACGAGGCTATTTCTAATTTGTTTTGTGTGGATAATTGTGTAACATACATATTTTTTTATAGGATAAGGGGAAAAACGAGCACACAGACCACCTGATGGTAAGTGGTTGCTGCGGCTCATAGACATCTAAATCAAACAAAATGCAGATGCGTTGTCACCCGTGAGGATTAAGATGGAATGCCTCATTTCCAGTAAAAAGGGTCTCCGGTTCTCTACACTCACCATACGAAACACAGCAGCATTAAGCTGCTATTCTACGCTGGTATTCTGTGAGATCGTGGTCCTACCCCGGTCGAGCCGACCCATTCGTGCTACAAACACATTATAGCTGCAGCGTGGCTCTACCACGTTCACTTCTGGCATTTTTGAAATTGCTTCCCGTAACTGGAGTGTTTTCATCTAATATGTACTAGACAGTTGTTGGAGCCAATGAGAAGAAAGATCTAATCCTGCTAGTCTCAACAACGTTACACTTAACGACGTCGCGGGACGTGTCTTCTTATGCCGCCACGAATCGGGGAACATTTTTTTAAATAAAAATACTGGCAATGCATCAGCATAAGTTATGGGAATATTAATTCCCTTTTTACTAATATTCCCTTGAACCACTCCTGGTAACCTTAAAATGCTTGCGTCAGGAGTGGTTCACAACAGTACTTGAATGGCGGATTCTAAACCACTAGCTTTTGAGTCGCGGCAAGCCACTAGGCTACTGTCGCCACGTTATTTTATAGTCGATCTTAACGCTGTCTCCATTGTTTTTAAAATGACCGCGCCTTACAAAATAATTTACAACTCCTATGTAATATAAACAAGTCTATTTATTTCTCGTTTTCCTACACAAAATATATTTCTGTTGAGGTAATTTCACCGCAGATTTGGCAGCGCACTCGCTACTGTACCGCAAGAAACAATTAGTTTGTAAAATACACATTGTGTTTTATTTCTACGAGGGTGGATTGAAAAGTACTCGGCCTAACACAGATCCATTCAATTCTAAAATCAAATCTACCCACATTATTTAGTTCAGTTCAGACTAGTTCATTGTGTGAAGTTCGAAACGTGTGCGATAATTAGTTGTGATTTTATAAATTTATTAACAAAGTAATCGGACATAATTTCCGCGAATGGAGCAAATCGAGCAGCGTGCCGTCATTAAGTACCTCCATAAGAAGGGCTATCATCAAAAGCCATCCATGATGACATGGTCAGTACATTAGGCGATTGTGCTCTGTCATATTCATCCGTCAAAAATGGATAGCAGAATTTAAGCGTGGTAGAGAGTGTGAAAGATGAACCCCGCTCTGAAGGCCTTCGACGTCAACTACTGACGAAAATATTAAAAAGTACTTGATTTAATAATGGGAGACCGCAGATTAAAAATTAGAGATAGCCGAGATTATAGGCATCTCTTATGAACGAACTCAAAACATCATTGTCAACGAGTTGGGTTTCCACAAGGTGTCTGCGAAGTGGGTTCCGCGACTGCTTTCAGTTGAACAAAAAGGACGCGATTGACTATTTCACGCGACTGTTTGGAGTTATTTGAAGCCGATGCAGATGATTTTTGAATCGTTTTGTTACTATGGACGAAACATGGGTTCATTACTGTACACCGGAAACAAAACAACAATCAAAACAGTGGAGAAGACCTGGTTCACCACCCCTAAAAGGCTAAGTCGATTTTGTCGGCAAATAAGGTGATGACTTCAGTATTCTGGGACTCGAAAGGTGTGATTATGATTGATTATCTTGAAAGGGTCAGACTATAAACTCTGATTACTACTGCACCTTACTACGTCGTTTACGAGAGGAAATAAAAGAAAACGTCGAGGAATGCTCAGAAGAAAAGTCCTGTTTCATCAAGATAACGCCCGTGTTCACACGTCAGTACAGTCAATGGCTGAAATTCACAACTGTGGCTTTGAACTGTTACCGCATCCGCCGTATTCACCTGATCTGGCACCATCAGACTTCTTTCTGTTCCCTAACCTAAAAAGCACTTGGGAGGTCAAAGATTTTCGACAAACGACGAGGTCAAAACAGCTGTAGACGCATATTTTGACTCTAAGGAAGAATCATTTTTTTCAACGGTCTAAATGCTTGGAAGGAGGTGGCAAAAGTGTATTGAACTTGATGGTGATTATGTAGAAAAATAAAAATATTACTGATTTAGTATGTGTTTATTTTCTTGGTTAGGCCGAGTACTTTTCAATCCACCTCGTATTTAAAGCACACCCAAGATTGCTGTGAAAATTTAATTAGAAGTAACAACAACAGTATTTATGATAGGTGAAAGCAGGTACTTAAGAAATAAAAATAAATATTCTAAAAATATTATATATTAATATATTATATAATGTATAAAAAAAAATTTGCATGCTATGTATAACCGTAGCAAAACATGCTGATCGTAACGTCATGTAAAATCTTTTATACATATACCATGTTTTGTGCAAATAAAATATTATTATTATTATTATGAATCGATATATTTCACAACACATTACAAAATATGTATGTTGTACTATACACGGTTATTTTTCAAAGAGTAGCCAAATTTTAAACTTAAGTTCAAATATATAAATAATGATATACGGTTACTGCAGTTTTTGAAAATACGAGTAAATAAGGCTTCTACTTTTATTTGAAATTATCCCAAATATAATACTACGCGTACGCGCGCTCCTCTGTGTGAGATTAAATTCACAATGTTTTTGCCGACCGATCTACCCTTACGAATGTGTGCGTGTGTAGTAAAATAGTAGGCGTTAGATATTTATGATAGACAGTCGGTTAAAATAATGCATTACCACGTATTTTTAATTCAAAAGAAAAAGACAGAAAGTTTGAGATTTTTTAATTAATTTTTCTTCACCATTTGCCTATATTACTTATTCTGAACCTTCTCTGCAAATTTGGCCATATATTGCAAAATAACCCTGTATGTAGTATGCATATGTACCAAAAAAACACACCGTTACTGTTACAACATATCTAAAGTCCACAGCTGAACAAAGGCCTCCTCCATAAATTGCCTCATACTGGGATATATGTCATAGTTGCCACTCTTGGCAGGCGGATTGGTAACCGCAGTTAATTTTTTATTTTTTAGCTGTTGTTAGGAAGACACTGCTGCCCATCTCCTGGTTCAGCTTCCCTCTGTCGCCTCTAACGACACCCGCGGACGATATGGGGTAGTGGATATTCTTACACCGCCACTTCACGGTTGCAAAGAACACACATACAAAACTTTTTTTTATAGGTAAAGGGTGACAAACGAGCACACATTCCACCTGATGGTAAGTGGTTGCTGTGGCCCATAGACATCTACATCTATCCTCGATGACGAATCAAAATGCAGATGCGTTGTCACTCGTGAGGACTAAGATGGAATGCCTCGTTTACAGTAAAACGGGTCTCCGATTACTGCTATTTTACGCTTGTATTCCGGGAGAGCGTGGTCCTTCCCCGGTCGAGCCGACCCATTCGTGCTACAACTATACCAGTAATATAGCTGCAGCATGGCTCTAACACGTAAAAAAATGTTACTTAATACTACTGTTAATAAAAGATATATAAAAACATATATAATAAAAGCAAAATACAGTTACAGCCAATATATTATGTCCCACAGCTGGGCACTGGCCTCCTCTCCTATTTTTAAGAAGGTTCTAGATTCCGTCGCGCTGATGCAGTACGTTATCGGACTTCACATGTCCTCGAAATACTCTTAGACATGCATGTTTCCTCACGATGTTTTCCTTCACCGCTGAGCACGTGTATATCAGCAATTACACCGGAAATTAACATGGAATTTCATGGCACTCGCTCTAGCTTGCTCTCATTCCTATTACTCGAGTAGCTCGCGTACAATGCGTAAGTTCATCTTTATATACCTACATATATAATTCTTCTGTCCGTGTGTATGTGACTGAACTCCTGCTAAACGGCTGGATCGATTTTGATGAAATTTTGTGTGTGTGATTAAGTTGATTCGAGAAGACTTTAGATTCACAATTGGACCCGGTAGGTGACGCTGTTATCGAGATCCAGAAATCACCCGTGCAAAGCCGGAGCGGATCGCTACCGTGTACAAGGAAATGCCAGAAAGATATATAGCAGTGTGAACATGGCTTCCAAAACATAGCATTGTGAACATCTCGTTTAAACCAGGTATAAAATATATTACAGTGGGAAATGTCTATGACCAGCCGTAGACTTCAACAGGCTGATGAATAAAATAAAGAATTACCTGCATGATTTAACTGTGTGGGCACACGAATCCCTTATGTGATCCTCCATGTCAGTCCCGCATATTTTCTCTCCGCACTGCTTACAGGGCACTGACAAAAATATGATACTTGTAAAGGCAATTAAAAATCTGTATAATTCACTTATAGGGATAAAAGATTAAGGATTACAAGATTCTTTGTGGTCAAAATATTTAAACATAATGTTAAGTTCTAATAAACGGCAAAGCCAAGCCGCAGCGCATTATAGCTGCAACACGAAAGGGTCTACTGGCGTACGTGAGGGTAATATGGTCACATTCTTATAACTAAAAACAAAACAGCCTTGTTTGCATAGATGGCTCTATAATACGATAGCTCTTCATCAGTCATCAATCAAATAATTAAAAGTCAAAAGGGCGCTGCTTTATCGACGCCATTTTGACAGTTGACAGTATAGTAAATATGGTCATTAGCTGTTTTTTTTTAAGTTGATTTTTCGAAGTGTTCCTAATTATTGCCAAAACTTGTTCGCTATTTTTTTCTTAACCTCGTAACGCCTAGGCTATTTTTACAAAACATTAGCTTGCAGCTCAGATGCCTTTTAAAAGGTTCACATGGTGCGGAGCCAGAGGTCATAATATTAAAAAAAAGTGTCATAAGATCTCCGTATGAACGTGGGATTTTTTCTGCATGTAAATGTATAACAGTTAAAGGTTTTGTGACACTAAATAAGCCCAAATTCGATATCCTTTATTTAGGCATATGGGCTTCATTATATACAAATGCCGCTACGGGGCATATTTTATATTACAAAAAACAATGAACAAAGATATTTGGAACTAAACATGTCTTCCAAAATTTTAATGACCAAAAAAATATCTAACACTAACAACATGAGAAGAAAATATCAATTCTTGAACAAAATGTTCATTGTTTTGTGTACTATTTATTTTAAAAGGCTCGTTTATCACGTGTTTTATGAGTTCAATCAGAAGCATTCCGCGTCGAACGAAGAACAGAAGCATAAATTTACAAGTTTCTGAATTATGACCTAAAAACACTAGCGGCCCTTATGCCTTTTAAAATCAATACGCTAGAAAATAGACATATTTATATAGAATCATTGAAGAATTTTGTGATTACGAGTAGGTAGGTATTTAATGAGGAATAGGGTTTGAAATGAAACATTGAATATACTGAAAGAATCAAATCGTTTACTGTATATATCCGACTATGCTTAATCAACATCATAAGAAACAAATAAGTATCAAAGTTACATGATTGCAACATATATTATTTGAACTTATATAACTAATATGGATAAATTAAACATATTGTTGTGTTAAACACCTCAATACAACATCAGACTCAGAATAAGTCTTCAAGTTCAGTAAAAAACTAAATTATACCTACGTACCTAACATAATTGGTCGAATAATTTGAATATCTTTGGACGAAATAATCATTTTAGTTTCTACCAGATACCAGTCTTGTTAGATTTATTTGCGTACCTAATTATAATATTAATTTAAATCACAAAGTAGCACAGATCATGCCCGTACAAAGAGTAACAAAATAATAGGTAACTACCGACAATAACAAAATTAAAGGTATTTCCAATCCTACTAATCAAATCACTTACAATCTAAATAATCAAGTCTCAAGTCTCAAAATCATACCCGTACAAAGAGTAACGAAAATATAGGTAACAATCGACAGTAACAAAAATATAGGTATCTCCAATCCTATTAATAAAATAACTTAAAATCTAAATAAAAATGTCCCAAAAAAGTAATATTTTGTACCAAAACTAGTATCTGCTAGGCACCTAACTATGCTGACTGTGAAATTTTTGAAAGCAGTTGCGATCGTGAGTAAGACATAAATTAATTTGGCATGATATGCACCTTATTTTGGTCTTCTTTTTACATACACCACGACGACAAAGTTTTTGCTCTTCACCAACTTCAGGCAAATGCACCGCTCCTTCATAACGTTCCTTATCTGATGGAATAGGAACAGGTTAAGAACCTTTTCTAAATTTAGAGCGCTCTTGCAAATCTTCTTCCTGTGATTCTTCTACCTGTGACTCTTCTTCCTGTGACTCTCCTTCCTGTGACTCTTCTTCCTATGACTCTCCTTCCTGTGACTCTTCTTCCTGTGACTCTGCTTCTTGTGATTCTTCCCTCGGTCCTTCAACGGCATCTTAAAGCATTGTTTTGGCAATATCTAATTTAAACGGCCGAAGCTGTTGAATTGATTTCAGTCTTTTACCTTTATTGAGTTCATCTTGACGGTATAAGATCCAGGAATTGGTCACGGGCAAATCAAGAAAGTGGGCAATAATTCGGTGTGTCCATTTCTTTGTTCTGTAGCGATTCGGGCATACTGATAACATCCTATCTGCTAAATCGACGCCGCACATGTTCTTGTTGTAAATAAAAGTAATGTACCTTCTTTCCTTTTTTGACCAGCGTTCGCAGGAATCTATGGTTTTATCAGCATGTATGTTTGACATAAAAGTCACGGGCTTGCTGTCCACCCATTTTGTTATAACCATTTTTTTTTTGCCTTGTTTACAGCTGTTTGCCATGATCCCCTTGTTTTCTTTTTCATAACTTTATCGTCGGGTAAAATGTGTCGGGCAGATTGCGGAACCCTATTTTTCATCAGACTCCCTGTACACATCAGTCCTTTATCCTTAAATACCATGAGAAGTTTTTCAGACGTAAAATACCGATCGCAATATATAATATGACCCGGTACTTTAAAGTCAGTACAGCTTTTTCACCTAGACCATATGATGAGCCTTCAAGATCTGGATAAGTCGTGTTGCCTTGATAAATGTGGTAATTACAGACAAGCCCGTTTGGCGTCGCAAGCACGAAGGCTTACAACCCTACACAGTTGGGCTTTCCTGGACAGTACTGCTTCAAACCACATGTTCCTTGGAAAGGTATCATAATCTCATCGATTGAAAGGTCTTTAGTCTTTTCCTGGATGTGGCAACCTTTCAAAACAGCGTCAATCAGTGGTCGTACCTTCCATAATTTATCTGCTTGTTGTTCTTCAGTACTGACGTCTTCATCTAATACCAATTTTATTGAGTTTCTGAGAAGCAAGAAACGATCTCTTGGCATATTGTTGGCAATTATTGGTATTCTAAATTCCTTTGACCAGTACATCTTGAGCGTTGGATAGTTTATACAAGACATTATCATCTGGATAGCTATGTAAGATTGCATTCATCACAAGTTAAGTTTAATGACTGCGTGTTTCTAGAAAAATAGCTCCAGTTAAACTTTTCTACGATATTTTCGATAACTGTGTCATCAATATACTGGTAAAAGTAATCCATTTTACTAAAATGATCTCTTTGTATAGGCAAATAAGCTGGTTGTATTAGTGGAACGGTTTCTGGATCAAAATCGCAATCTTCCCATTCGGAATCTTCAGAAACTCCAACATTTTCGGTTGCATTTAATTCATCACCTGGACGCAAGATTGATCGCTCCCGAACCCGACTGCGACTTGCACGAGATCTACGAGCATTTTGGACCTGTCGTCGCGATCGTGTTGGTTTACGGCACCGACCTCTATCCCTTTGAACTGATGGTACTTCATATTCAGATTCTTCAGAACTGGAGGAGCTTTCTTGGTTTTGGTTAATGTTGAAATCCTCGTCTGCAACATCATCATTCTCTCCAAATGGCTCATACTCTTCTAGATATATAGAATTGACTGAAAAGGATAGGTATTAATAAGTAAAAGTACCGGTAATTCTAACAATATCTGTAACTAAATTTCATCGTGAAGAAGAAACCGGTCAAAATCATAATTTGCAAAAATAAATCCAATTAATTAGTGGTACCAATCCACGTACCTTTTAAAATCTAAGAATATGTAAATACCTTTTAAGAGGTGATCGGATCGTGCGAGGTTATTTTACATGCAAATTATTTATTTGCATGTAAAATACATCACATCTAAAATCATGGATTTACTTACCGAGTCGCCTACGTCTCGCCATCCTGACTGAGAATTCGCCGAAAATGACTGATATTTTATTTTCTATTGGCACTATTGCTTAACCACAGACAAAAAAATACTTTCCAGTAGCCGGTTACAAACCATTTATTAGATTTGGCGCGTAATTTAAAATGTTATGGCGCATTCAAATTACATGCCTTTTAAAAGGTACTTGGGCGTTTATTTCATGAAATTGGATAACATCTTCGGCCCGTACCACTATCGAGTAGCATACCTTTTAAAAGGCAACTCGGCGTTACGAGATTAATATATAAGTTATAGTGTACGACTTTCGTGTGGTTTTTCTCTGTCCTCCTCCTAGTTTTGGTCTACAGGGCGTCTACAAAGCTTAAGGTGACCATATTACCCTCACGTACCTTAGACTGTGGAAGGTACACGTTCGCACAGAACACAAGCGCGAATCATTTATACATCTTAACAACTTCCCTGTCCGAGAAATAGACACAATAGTTAAACAATTGAAATGTTCATATATGACTCATGGGACAGTGAAATGGTTAACATACATGCTGTTAGGGTGTTCGCCAATAATGAGTGTACACGTGGATAAAATAGCAAGTGAAACAAATAATCATTTTCACATGTTGTACTTTATTTTTTAGCTTAGAAAAATAAATATAGGTGCTTTATTTGCTCATAAACGAGGTGGCAACCTTGCTTATAAATACTCTAAGGTGGCAACCCTAATACACGGTACATATAGGTACTTACGACACTATAATATCTCCTGCTAGCTTCCGTCAGCATTCAGAAGTTATCAAAATAATATTGATCAAAAGAAACATATTGATCAAATGAACATCATCGTCATTAGCCAGGTATTCCAACCATTGCAGTTATCCACTTGCATCACACTAAAATATAACAATATAATTTTAAAAAAAACATACGTAGTTTGTGCATTTTGTCATGATGGTTTTCCAGTTTCGCGAGCGGCACGGGCTCCTTACAGACGGGACACATCCGGAAATTGCGCGCACAGTGCACAGAGTGGATTGTATAGTTCACCGCCGGAATCTCGCGCTTACTGCAACAATAAACAATAGAATTAAAAATAAATTGAAATTAAACGTGAATAATTCAAATTAAAAACTTTGTACAACCGACTTCAATATAAATTATTAAGGATACCTCAAAAACTACTGGTCAGACCTTGAATCATTTATATGGGACCACATGAGAAGCACCAGCTTTCAAATAAAAAAAGAATCATCGAAATCGGTTCACCAAGAAAAAAGTTATGAGGTAACACACATAAAAAACATACAGTCGAATTGAATACCTCCTCCTTTTTGAAGTCGGTAGAAAAATCCATAAAACTATTCAAATAGTAAGTCCATGGTCAGCTGAGGAGCAAAGCGTGGTGGTAGCTTGGTGGTTAGCTCCTAAGCTACCATGCGTATCCTATGACTCCCAACCTGCTCATATACAAAATATAATGAGCGAAGTCGAACAATTACATCGTAAAAGATCACAAGCATCCAATTATTCCGTTCATCCTCAGAAAAGATTAATCACAAATCAATCGCAACCTATTCAGTCCTCATATTACCCATCCTGTCTTCGCAGAAAAATAAACATAAATATTCCAATGAGAACAATGCGCACTTTATATGTAGTTCATGTAATAAAAAAACCATTGCAAGAATCCTGATCTGTTTTTGTTAATATTTAATTGGTAGTTTGAATTACGAGATACCTTACGCATAAAATCCAGACATCGCAACATGCGAATTCTTTATTCTCCCAAAAATCAATGATTTGATAAGAGGTTTGACATTTAGGGAGCCAGAAGAGGCCGTAATAGCTTTCAACCAAGGTTTTCAAAAATGGTTTGAAGAAATGAAAGTGTTTAAAATGTAATGGAGAATACTTTGAAACGCAGTAAATATATTAGTTTACATAAAAAATTGTTTTATTTGTGAGTTACGCAAAACATACAGAGTGCCCCACATTTTGGTATCCTTATATTTCAAGTTCTATTTTTTAAACTTGTATAGGAGGAAAGGCGACAATCGTTTTTGGGCCTACTAGAAATTTTAACGACCCTCAAGGTTATTATACAAAAAAAAAGCACCAGAAGGAAGTTAGCGTAGAACATTTTTTTTGAAATAAACTGTATCCCAATTAATTGCTCCTTAAATGCTCCAGTAGAATCCGTAATTGCTCCAGGTCTATTACTATTAGTTAATTTATAATAAATTTTTTAACAATTTAATTATCTAAAATTTAATTTTGCTATAAAACATAAAATATACACTTTTTTAAATTAAACTGTATCCCATTTAATTGCTCCTTAAATGCTCCAGTGGAATCCGTAATTGCTCCAGGTCTAGTAATATTAGTTAATTTATAATTTTTTTTTAAATTTAATTATCAAAAATTTAATTTTGCTATAAAACATAAAATATATACTTTTTAAATTAAACTGAATACCAATTAATTGCTCCTTAAATGCTACAGTAGAATGCGTAATTGCTCCAGGTCTATTACTATTTATTATATTAAAATTAACTTTTCGATCGATGACAATTTTCTTCAGGATAATGCTGGATAGGCAGGGTAATTCTTGGAATGATAATGCTGCTTAACACTGAATGATTTTGTATCGGAGAAGAGCAAACAATTTATATCTCGACTATAGATTGATGACAATTTTCTTCAGGATAATGCTGGATAGGCAGGGTAATTCTTGGAATGATAATGCTGCTTAACACTGAATGATTTTGTATCGGAGAAGAGCAAACAATTTATATCTCGACTATAGATCGATGACAATTTTCTTCAGGATAATTCTGGATAGGCAGGGTAATTCTTGGAATGATAATGCTGCTTAACGCTGAAATATTTTGTATCGGAGAAGAGCAAACAATTTATATCTCGAGTATAGATCGATGACAATTTTCTTCAGGATAATTCTGGATAGGCAGGGTAATTCTTGGAATGATAATGCTGCTTAACGCTGAAATATTTTGTATCGGAGAAGAGCAAACAATTTATATCTCGAGTATAGATTGATGACAATTTTCTTCAGGATAATGCTGGATAGGCAGGGTAATTCTTGGAATGATAATGCTGCTTAATGGTGAAATATTTTGTATCGGAGAAGAGCAAACAATTTATATTTCGACTATAGATTGATGACAATTTTCTTCAGGATAATGCTGGATAGGCAGGGTAATTCTTGGAATAATAATACTGCTTAATGCTGAAATACTTTGTATCGGAGAAGAGCAAACAATTTATATATCGACTATAGATTGATGACAATTTTCTTCAGGATAATGCTGGATAGGCAGGGTAATTCTTGGAATGATAATGCTGTTTAACACTGAATGATTTTGTATCGGAGAAGAGCAAACAATTTATATATCGACTATAGATTGATGACAATTTTCTTCAGGATAATGCTGGATAGGCAGGGTAATTCTTGGAATGATAATGCTGTTTAACACTGAATGATTTTGTATCGGAGAAGAGCAAACAATTTATATTTCGACTATAGATCGATGACTATTTTCTTCAGGATAATGCTGGATAGGCGGGATAATTGTTGGAATGATAATGATAATGCTGTTTTAATTTCTGGAAGCTAAAAGAAGAATAAGTCGTTTAGAGGTTGTAAATGACACTGCTGAAGGAGCTGTCAAATTAATGCAAGATTTTCACGGACTTATCACAGCTGAAGAAGAGCAAAAACAATTCCTGTTGCACTGTGTCCAGGAACATAGAAATTTGCATCCGGGCTGTAAAAGACATATGGGTGAATATACAAAAGTTGGGTAACTCGATGTCATCAGTCAATAAATACGACATTTTATTACATTTTGTTATTGTTTCATTTTATTATAAAAGAATTAAAAGCTGTTTATTTGATTACTCAATTTAAGGTATTTATTTTAAAAACAAGTTTGTGAAACAACACGAGAAATCCTCAAAACGTCAGTACTTTGGCATGTCACAATCCCAAAAACGGGCATTCAAATGGCTGTATATTATATACTACCATTAATTTAGGACTACTTAATATTTCACTACAATCTGTAATGTACTTAATAATGTCTAACAAAACTTTCATCATGTAATGCTCTAAGTGTTATTTTTTGAAAATTAAGAATCTCTGTGTTCAGTTTCATTTATCATTCAAATTTGAAATTCTCGCAAAATAATGCCTACTCAAGGTCAAATCCTTGTTAAATTTTGAATGTTAGTAGTGAATTTACCTGTAGACCCTACCATTTGACGGCCGCCTTTGCTGTGCCAGAGTTAGGGTCGTGGTTATCGCGTGTACACGTGCCGAACCAGTCAAAATTTCAGTACTGTGGCAAGTCGTTATTTGAATAAAACTACTTTTACGATAGACGTTAATTCGATAATATCTGCGTGTGCCAAACCACCGAAGTTGTATGGGTTACCAAAAATACACAAACCGAACGCTCCATTACGTCCAATAGTGAGTCAGATCGATTCGCCAACTTACAGATTGGCTCAATTCTTAGCAAAAACACTATCACCACTCAGAGGACACACAAGAGCACACACTAAGGATTCATATCATTTTGTTAGTGAGATTAAAGACCTATGTCTTACTGACAATGAAACCATGGTCAGTTTTGATGTTCAGTCTCTATTTACATGCCTACCTGTTGAATATTGTAACTAGGAAACTAGAGGAAAACAACATGCCAGCAGAATATGCAGTATTACTTAGACATTGCCTTACATCTGGCTATCTATTGTGGAAGGAAGAGTTTTACAAGCAAGTAGATGGTGTTGCAAAGGGCTCACCGGTATCTCCCATTGTCGCCGATATTTTCATGGAGGACTTTGAGGAGAAAGCCCTGCTTACTGCACCAGTAACTTCAAGGTTCTACAAGCGGTACGTAGACGATACTTTCACAATTTTACCATCAGACAAAGTAACTGCATTTTTAGAACATCTTAATTCCATAAACTCTAAAATTCAATTTACTATGGAGTTAGAGGCAAATAATCTTTAGCTTTCCTAATGTGTTAGTCATTCGAAATCCTAACAACACCATAGGTCACACTGTGTATAGAAAAAAGACCCATACAAACCGATATTTAAATGGTGAATCCCACCATCATCCTTCACAATTAGCTACCGTGGGCAAATCTTTGTTACAGAGAGCACGAGGGATCTGTGACAGCAAACACCTGGCCGCCGAGCTTCAGCACGTCAAGCAGGTTTTGCACGACAACAAGCTTCGGGTCCTGCGCCTACGTCACAGTGACCAAGTGAAGCCGGCCACAGTCAAGCGTGTGCCTGCTGTACTACCATATGTCAGAGGTGTCACAGACAAGATTGGCTACATCTTGAAGCGAGCTTCTATTAGAACATTCTTCAAGCCGCCGAAGAAGATTAGTCAGTTCTTACCATCCGTCAAGTGCAATATTCCTCTACAAGATGCAGGAGTGTACAAGCTTGATTGTGAATGTGGTCTCTCATATATAGGGAAACAAAACGATCTATCAAAACCCGCGTAAAAGAACACATAGCTGACGTGAAGCACCAACGTTCCGGGAAGTCTGCAGTTTGTGATCATATCCTAGAGGGCCCCCGCCATTACATTAGATTTGATAAACCACAAATTCTCGCGAAAGAACATCGAATCCTGCCATGGATGATACGTGAGGCTATTGAAATTAAAAAACATCCTAATTTC
The DNA here is from genome assembly GCA_029286625.1 of Parnassius orleans. Classification (NCBI taxonomy): domain Eukaryota; kingdom Metazoa; phylum Arthropoda; class Insecta; order Lepidoptera; family Papilionidae; genus Parnassius; species Parnassius orleans. Next base: position 7,591,274 of record JAGSMP010000006.1, on the reverse strand, counting down.
AATAGGGAGAGAGGCTGGGTACTACCACCTGCTTGGGATCCTGTAATTAATAAAATTAAAAGTAAACCCAAGCATACCACTGCAAGACTTCAAGACACAGTTCATTCTGCGTAGATCGGACCAAAATTAATAATTAAAAAAGCTGAAGGTACTCCGGATTAACTCTGACATCGGGACGTCAATCACCTCAGTCCCTTTGACCATGGGTGCTGTAAAGCACCCGAAACGTCGGGAATTAATAAAAATAAGTTAAATAAACGCGATATAATCCGTAAAAGTAGTTTTATTCAATGTGCAGTGTTCGCGTAAATATAAGAAATCATTAAAGTCGTTATTTCCTTGTATACCTGTATTTTATTTCGATTCGTACATAGTTTACTATGATTTGTTAAAATGCTTGTGACTATTCGAGAATACCGAAAGAAACATTAATTCCTTTTGTAAACTCAAATTTATGTCCTTTTCATCAGTACTTTGGCGTCAGTCCCATGCCTGATATTGCATCAGAGGACTGACGTGTTTCCAGAGTACTGATTTTTATATTGTTTTAGATCACTTTTATCTCAACTGTTACCGTGTGTAAGCATTTCTTTTACTTATTTCAGTCCAAAAACATCATGTCGCCTTCTAAAAAAATAAAATTTGTCTAGGGGAGATAAATTAAGAAAGAAAAGAGAAGTCGAAATAAAGAAATTACACCACGGGAGCAACAAATAACCAAAAAGGGAAAGAAAATTCATCAAAATCATCATCATCATCATCATCATTACAGCCCTTCACAAGTCCTCTGCTGAAAAGATAGCCCTGAGGCACCTGCATCCATGAACTTCCTGCATGTCTTACCAGGTCGTTATTCCATCTAGTGGAGGGACGCCCTACCCTTCGCTTACCGGTACGAGGTTGCCACTCGAGAATCTTTTTTTCTTATGGTTTATCAGTTTTTCAAGCTATAAGAACGGCCCGTTGCCACTTCAGCTTATTATTCCATTAGGCTATGTCGGTTACTCTGTTTCTACTGCGGATATCCTAATTTTTAAGTCTATGACGCAGTGAAACCTGGAGCTTAGCTCTCTCCATACCTCGCTGAGTGCCTTGATTTCCTCATACGGCCAGCAGTAAAGGACTACGACTCAATTCCATAAATCATCACTGGTAAAACGCACTGGTTGTACAATCTAGTTTTCAAGTGTTGAGGTAAATCTGACGAGAAGATGTGTCGTAATTTCCCGAACGCTGCCCAGATGAGTTGAATCCGTCGATTGACCTCTCGGTCGAAGTTGGACTTACCTAGTCGGACTATTTGTCCCAGGTAAACATATTTGTCAACAACTTCGAGCTTAGTGCTCCCAACAACTGTTCATCTTAAGACCTATCCGTTGGGAGACACTATTGAGGTCATTGAGCATAGTGCTTAGGTCCTCCAGCGATTCTGCCATAAGGACTATATCGTCGGCAAATCGAAGGTGAGTGATGTACTCGCCATTGATGTTAATACCGTATCCTTTCCAGTCCAGCAGCTTGAAAACGTCTTCCAATGCAGCGGTGAAGAGTTTCGGGGATATAACGCCACCCTGTCTTACACCTCTCTGCAGTTGGATAGGTTTCGTACTCTGATTCTGTACTCGGATAGCCATCGTAGCCCTACTGTACAAACACTTCAGCACTTCGATATACCGACAGTCAACTTGGCACCGCTGAAGGGACTGTAGCACCGCCAAATTTCGACGGAATCAAAGGCTTTCTCATAGTCCACATACGCAAGGCAAAGTGGCAGATTGTACTCTTTGGTCTTCTGCACAATTTGCCGAATGGTGTGTATGTGGTCTATGGTACTAAAGCCTTTTCGGAAACCGGCTTGTTCGGGAGGCTGGAAGTCGTCGAGTCTGCGTGTGAGACGATTCGTAATGAATCTCGAAAACAGCACGTAGACGCGGCTCAGAAGCGAAATCGGTCTATAGTTATCGCCTTTCTTGAAGAACAAGACCACCGCACTTCTGCTCCACGCCTCCGGAGTAGTGCCACCATGGAGGACGGAATTAAAGAGCTTCTGAAGGACTTCAAGTACCGGTTTTCCACCCGCTTTCAGAAGCTCCGCTGTAATTCCATCCTCATCTGGGGCCTTGCCGTTTTTAAGGTGCTGGAGAGCCATTCTAATCTCGCTCAGACTAACGGCCGGGATATATTCTGAATAGTGTCGGATAAGACTCGCTCTTGGATCGTTACTCACACTTGCGTATGGCTCCAACGATGACGTGTACAGCTGCCCATAGAACCTCTCAATCTCACTCAAAATCTCAGGTGTCCCGGAAACGATGCTGCCACACTCGGTCTTCAGCTTTGACAGTTGGCTCTTTCTGGCAGACAGATCTCTGGCAAAGACTTTGGAGCCTTGGTTCCGCTCGATCGCTTCTTCAATACAAGCTGTATTGAAGTTGCGTAAGTCCCGCCGCATGCATTTGTGAAGACATAACTAAAAAGAAGGAATTAGTAAAGAAGGCCCTTTTCGGCGAAATTATTAAAATACAATTAGAAGAAAACTAAACTAAAATAAAGACTCATGAAGAAAAAAAATGTATCTGCAGCAGACAATTACGAACTATGGAGATTTAAATGAATAGTTATTGTTAATAGTTACTTAATTATTTTAATATTTAAAAGATTTTTTATATTGTGTTGTGTTATTATGCGTGCCATTATTAGATTCAAAGAAATTGGCTCAAAGTGTTAATAAATTTCCTATATTTCTTATGAAATTGTGTATTTAATCAGTTCTATGTAACCCTCGTCAGTCCCCTGGCAGTCAAATTCACAAAAATAGAAATATCTCAAAACCTACTTAAAAAAGTGACTGGCCCGATTTAGATCAATATATTCATTACATTATATATCTTAAATACCCAAATTTATAGAAATTTGACTTGAAAAGTATGATAAACAAAATATCCCTGAAAGTTACCCAACTTCTGTATATTCACCCATATCCTTAAGAGAAGTTACCCTGGTTGATTGTTGTTATTTTATTTGTTTAGAAAAAGGTAAATATTTCTCTAATTTGTAGGACTAACCAAATATTAGGACAAAACACGATTTTTGATGAACTTTGTGGTGGCTCAGTCGGCACGGGTTGTAATCATGCTAGAAAGAAAGTATGGTTTTGCATTTATAAAAGATATAGAGGGTATGCATTTTAAAATTCGGAAAAAAAATTGTCATGTAAGGGACACCCCTACCCCACTTATGCATATATTGTTCTTAGGGACCTCAAAATCTCTTCACCAACAATTGATAGATTCCCTATTCCTTTATTACTAGCAGTGAATCTACTAAAATTCAACTTAATAACAAAACTGAGAACCAAAAGAGTGAGAATGAGAGCAAAATACTATATTGTTATGATTGAGGGTAGAAAATACTGTAATATTACGAGGTTGAATTAAACACGAGCGCTTGATCAAAGTTTATTCATGACTGACTCTACATAAATCAGTAACTTAACATATACTAGCACTGTAATACTACTTCACCTCGGGGTGGATAAAAAAGAAAAAAAAAGTTCAGCATACTTAATACATAAGCACAAACTAATATTTTATAAAATATTTTTTAAAACATTGCTTACTCAACGAACCTTTTGTTCTATCCTTATGCACTATATCTACTTTATTATTTCTGTAAATCTTAACATTTGTTCCTAAATCTTCTAAGACTTTAAAGGTCCATCAAAATACAATCTAATTTACGAGCACATTCATTTTTTAATTAAAATAAGTTCATCCTTATCATAGAATACAGGATTACATGTTTTATCATATTTGTTTTCTTATTTCTTTACAAGCTATTAAATTATGTCTTGCATCTCTTAAAGCTACCTGTAACTTATATTTTAAATCTAAACAATAATTATCAGAATTATAAAGTGGTTCCACCACGTCTTGTTTCAAATTATTAGGCAAACGACATGGCCTGCCAAATACAAGTTCGAATGGTGTGTATTTTGTTTGAGTGTTTACACAAGTATTATAACTAAAACACCAGAATGGAATCCAATGAGACCATGAATAGCCATATTGGTGCTATAAGTTCTTAAAATGACCCTAAATGCTTATGAGCAATCTCAAGCGAACCAATTGATTGATGGTGATATGCAGTTGACGTCAACTTTTCTATATTTAATAAGCTACACCTGTTCCATCACTTGAAAACAAATTCAGTTCCCTATCAGTAGCTAAGGAACTAGGTATACCGAATCTTAGGATAAAATTATTTACAAAGCTTTTGCCACAGTAAGTGTTTCTTTATTGGGTAATGGGTATGCCTCTATATATTTTGTTAATTCACATTGGAGCGTTAAAATATAGCAATTACCGTACTCATCCTTGTCCAAGGGACCCACAAGATCAAGAAAAACTTTCTCAAACGCAGTCGACGCCGTAGTAGTTATAGTCATTGGTTGTTTGGTATACCTACTATATTTCATTTTCTGACACATTTTACATTCACTTATAAATTTTCGAACATCGGCATCTAATCCTGGCCAATAATATCTCCTTTTTATGTTATTAGCCATCCTATTCATTCAACATGCCCACTGGTAGGTAGCAAATGATAATCATTCAAAATGAATTGTTTTCTTTATTGTCGTAAATTCTTTTAATTCCTTTCAGAACACATATTCGAGGACCGGTCCACTCATTTAATGTCTTAATTTCACTACATAAACCTTTTATAAATTCTTCATTTTTATCATCTTTTACTATGCATAGTTCTTTTACTTTTATTATCTCACAAAACTCTTTTAATTTAGTTGCAAATTCGGCTCATGAGAAGAGCAATCTAAATTCAAGGTTTATACACAATAACATTTTGCTTGGCACAAAATTAAAACAATCTCGTTCTTCCTTGACTAAGTCTCTTTTTAAATCCTTTTATAATATCTCCTTTCACAAGTTTCATTTCAATAGAATCATACAGTTGTCTTAATAATTCCACGACTCGTGGTTGATCAGGCCACCCGTCAGTGTCATTATTAATCACAACCCTTTCCTGTTTACATCCTCTTCCATTCTTCTCTTTGCGCTCTAGTTGTCACAGCTAAGACTTGTTCTTTCATATTCTTTAACTCACTCGACGTTATACAAATTCTAGACAGTGCATCCGCCACAACATTGTCTTTACCCTTCACATAACATATTTTAAAATCATATTCTTCTAGAATTAATCGAAACTTTATCAACCGACTAGACGGATCTTTCATTCCAAATAAGTAAATCAAAGGTTTGTGGTCTGTCATTATGGTAAGTTTCGTGTAAATAGGATTGATGTTATCTTTCAGTTGTATAGTTTGTTCACAAATATTTGTAGTTTCTAACTTATCGTTGGGTAAAAAGAAAATGTCTGAATATTTAGTGCAAATTTTTTCTATAGATTGCTTTTCTTCTTCATTCAAATGCTTCAATTCTAATAAAGATAATAAGATATCACATCTTTCTGAACTACTTTTGTTTTGGCAAAATTTGAAAGCGTTAAAATCATCTAAAAGTTCTACGTTTAATATGAAATCATTCAAAGTTACTTCTTCTTCCCTGGTATTTAAAATCTTTAATGGTACTCTTTTATTTTTGGTCGAACAATAGTACTTGCTAAAAAAACGTCCTTCATTACTTCCTTCGCGCTAACAAAACAAACGTCTTTTGCTTCCGTATTCAAGTACACAAAATGAATTGATTCACTTTGAGGCGTTATTAATAATGAATTACTGTAATCAGGTTTGTTATAAATTGGCAATACACAATTCTCTCGTCCTATCCGTAACGTTAGCAAATTTTTGTTTAAGTCAATATTGGCTCCGTACTTGTTCATAAAGTCTAATCCTAATATTCCATCGACGGTTATAGGTAGATTTTTGAAAATGTAAAATTTGTTATGGAATTTATTGTCCCTAGAAGCATAAATGTCGATCTCTACATATCCGGAAGAACATATCTTGCCTCCAATTCCATTAACAACAAATTATCTTTAAGAACACATGCTGATCTTGGAAGTACTTCTTCCTTAATAACCGAAATGGATGCTCAGTATCTATCAATAACACAAGTTTCATACCATGAATGTGAAAATTTACAAACTTAGAGTTACCTCTACATGAAAAAATGAAATTATTGAGAACGAAAAAACTGATTGTTGTCTATCTCATTAGGTTTTTGCTCCATATTTTCACCAGCTCGTTCTTTGTTGTCGTTACTTCGAGCTGCAAAACATTTTATTGTAAAATCCTGGTTGCCACGTCTATTATAATGATAATTTGATCTGTAGGACTGTCCTCTACCACGCGGCGAATATTGAAAAGGCCTTGAAAATCTCTGATATCTATTTGAATAATTACTATAATTATTTTGATAATTACTCCTACTGGTGCCGTAATTTAGACGCCCACGGCCCCTGTTTTGTCCTTGAGATCTAGAAAAACGGTTAACGAACCTACCTCTAGTCATCTTCATCACCTCAGCAGACCCGGAACTGGACGACGATGGTGTGGACTCGTCCTTGGCCGCCTGGATCGCGTCCTTGAGCAAGGAGTAGTTGCGGGCTGCGATGATTGTGCTGAGCTTTTCACTTTTAAGACCATCTGTAAACTTTTTAATGACCATTTTTTCATTAATAGGTTTAAGGACTGCGCATTTTGTTGCGTCGCCCTCAGCCTGTGAAATAGTTAACTCTGTTAGCAGTCTTTCGAGTTGAGACCCGTATTCATCAACTGATCTAAATCCCTGGTTCAAGGACTGAATTTGTTTATGTATAGCCGTGTAAGAAACTTTTGTCAATAGTTTTCCTAAAATCTTTAATCATACTACTAACTGACACATAATTATCAGCAACGTAGCTTAGCGTTTTCTGATAATCTCCTTTTAAAACAAATTTAATTAATAAATTTTTTCCTGCCTCGTTAAGCATATCTGCATACATTTCCACTGCATCAATCAGTCGTTTCGTAGTATCCTCCTTATTATCTAAAATAGGTATCAACCACACGCTGTTTTAATATCAAAATCCATTGTTTCTAAACTTATTTTACAACTAGGCAAAGTACACAATTGAGATATTTCAGAATATAAAGAGCAAACTTTTTTATATGTACTAGTAATTAAATTAATTTCCGATTGTTTACCTTGACGACTTAAATTAGAAAATAATAGCTCGCTATCTTTTAACAATGTTTCGGCCTCTAGTAATTTTTGGACGCAACTGACCCTTTATATCTGCTCTGGCCTTTTTTTGTTAGATATTGACGTATTTTTAATAAATTTTCATATAATTCTATTAACTTTTCGGCCATAATACACGCAACGAAATATGTAACACCGCGTCATATTTCATTCACTTCGTTTTAATTTTATTATAAATCGAAACACTGTCATACGACCGAGCACATAAAACTGAGTTGCACCCAATGGTTGCACATGGGCCGTAATTCCACGAATCGTGTGTTCGATATTACATTGATTTACTTATATTTTTATTTTAGTTTAAACAATTATTTATTGATAGATAAAATTCATATTTCTAATTCTAAAACTATCGTTAATGTCTATATTATATATATTTTAAACTAAAATAACACTGCAGCACAGAACACGTACTTCACATATAGCACATATTTATTACCAGCTCACGAACACTTAAACGACTCCTTCTTCACGCACTGGTTCCTGCTCCCAGCGCCCAGACAAACGGCTTCGTACTTTTCTCAAAATTCGTAATTCACTCGCTGTTCTATCCACTTCTTATGCCTCTCCTGAGTTTTAGGTAAATGATTGTAAGTATGGCAATCGCCATCAACACCAAAAACGTAGTAATCAGTATATTGTTTATCTTGACGTGATTTTCTTGTTCGAGTAACTTGCACTATTATTTCCTCCTGATGCATTTTGAGATATAATAATTCCTTATCTTCAGTTTTGAGTATGATTTTCCCATGATTATAACTTTCAAAACTCGCCAGCACAGTAAGCGTCAGTCCAAATAATATATTCACGACAAACATTTTAGCTAACTTGAAGCACCGAGGCACACAGGAATTCGCCCGGTCTGCACTTCTCGCCCGCTACGCTATCAGTTCCCGGAACGCGCCTGGCAGGGTCGCCATGTAATATTACGAGGTTGAATTAAACACGAGCGCTTGATCAAGAAGTTTATTCATGACTGACTCTACATAAATCAGTAACTTAACTTATATACTAGCACTGTAATACTACTTCAATACAACAAAATGAAGGTAATGATTTCTTATATTTACGCGAACACTACATATTGAATAAAACTATGTTTTCATTTAAATTAAACATGATATAATCTGTAAACATAGTTTTATTCAAAATGAGGGTAAGACGCGAAATTCCCACTCAGCCATCACAGAAGTCCCATCAGTATTGTGATTTTGTCCTTTGTGTGATTCTAAATAGGTTATGTTGCGGAGGCAGTGTTGCTGTTGGTTTAAATACTTTATCTTTTTAAGTGTAGTGTGCAGCACACAGCAGCATTAAACTACTATTTGCCACTGGTATTTACATCTAGCTGCTTACCGTTATCGTTAAAGCATACTAAAGTCCACTGCTGAATATAGACCTCCCCCATAAATTGCCTCACTGGGGTGATGTTTGCCATAGTCGCCACACTTTGTAAGTGGGTTATTACATAAATGTTTTATAATTAAAGGTTTTACTGAGATATACCTACTTTTTAACTACAAACATTATATAGCTGCAGCACAGCTCTACAACATGAAAAAAGCTATAGCAAATGTAGAGAACCGGTGCACAGCAGCATTAAGCTACTATTTTCCACTGGTATTCGTGAGAGTTAGGTCCTTTCTCAGACGAGCTAGCCCATTTGAGCTATAACCATAATATAGCTGGTAAAACCAGATGGCTCACTTAGAGAAAGCAGACTTATTTGCTTCTCTTTTTGCTTGCAATTCGCATTTGGACAGTAGCAACAGCGTACCATCTCACGGTACCTCTATGTCACAGGTCCGTATCACCAACAAGGAGGTTCTTAAAACCTTGCGATGTCTAGACATGAACAAAGCTAGTGGACCTGATGGTATACCAGCTATAGTTCTAAAGGTCTGTGCACCTGAGTTGTCTCCTGTGTTGACGCGCTTGTTCCGCCTCTCATTCAGCCTAAAAAAGGTACCCATACCGACCCTGCCAATTTCAATTACCTATCAGCCAATTTCAATTACCTCCATACTCTGCAAGATTATGGAGCGTATATTGAACGCCACCTCATGGCATACCTAGAGCAGAATGATCCCATCAGCAGTGACCGCCAGTACGGGTTTCGCAGAAATCGATCAACTGGGGACCTTCTAGCGTATGCCACTCACATATGGGGCGAAGCCCTCGAGAACAGTGGTGAAGCACTTGCTGTTTCCCTCGATGTTTTGAAGGCCTTTGACAGGGTTTAGCATGCTAGTCTATTAGGCAAGCTCTCAGCGTACGGCTTATCCCCTGGCCTGATTGACTAGGTAAAGGACTTTCGGGTTGGGTTTAGATTCGAGTCGCCTGAATTTTGAGGAGTCTGTCACTGTGGCTCATCAAGGGGGCTTATCTCAATCACCCCCATGCAATTTTAGCTGCCGGAGCTCCTAAAATTGCAATATTTAAAATTATTTTTTTTAAATATTTATAAATCACTAATTAATACCCGAAACGGAACTTAAATTACTCTATATTCTTACTTTTTTAAGTTTTTAAGTTGACATTGCCAGTGACAGATATACTCGACTTCGCGACGCGCGTCATAAGCGTTATTCCGTTGCTTCCGAGTTTACTTCTGTTTTTCGACAACTTCGCGACCTCTTTGGACACCGATTGCTTGCTATTTTACAACGACTTTGCTACGCTTTTGGACACCGCTTGCTTGCTATTTTACGACGACTTTGCTACGCTTTTGGACACCGATTGGATTGCTTCTCTGGACGACCTTGGCTTACTCATTGGACATTGAGTATAATTATTTGCAAGCAATGGCGGCAAATGACCGAGATTCGGAATCCGGGCCATCTATGAGCTCAGGATTTGGTGGAGCTGCGACTGAATCGACGGTTCCTAGCCACGATTTCTTCGCGGACGACGGGCCCTTTGTCGATCGACGATTACATGCGGAAGACATTATTAAAATGTGGAGTTTGACAAAAGTAATAAAACAACTTGGTACTAACGAACAATGTGTTGCATTTGCTGAAGCCAATGGCATGATTCACTCTTTTATTACATGTCGCATGCACCGCACACCTATGCGATTGGCTAAATCAACCAACAAATCGTTTTGTTCTTGGTTTTGCACGAAAGGTCAATGTAAACAAAAAGGCAAAGTATAGAGGACGAGTGGAACATTTTTTGAAAATGTAAACATACAGTTGGTGCATGTGTTTTACCTTATTTATGCCTATGCTCACAAATGGAGCTATGAAATGATCATGAACGAGGATCCCTACAAAGAAGAGAGGGACCAATGCTTAAGCAGAGCCACGATTTGCGATTGGTTCAGCTATTGTCGCGAATCAGTGGTTATATATCACCTAGAAAAAACAAATTACGTTGGAAAAATTGGAGTTTTAAAAAAAATATAATTACAATAATCCTGAAAATTTTGGTGATGCAATTGTGGAGTACTTGTGGAGGCGAAACGTTATGAAATATAATATCCATTTTAAGAAATGGTGGAAGTAATAAAATATGTTTATTTATTAAAGTAATTATAAAAGTTAACATTTTGGTGTTTTATTTGGAATGCAAGGCGAAATGAGCTAAATTACTGAGGGCACCCGACTCGGACAGGTTAGGTTAGAAGTTATTTTTTTATAGACCATCCAGAAATAGGAGCTCCGCAAAGCAAGGCTCCGTCGACCGAGCTTCCCTTGACTGCGCCACGTTGAGTGGCGTTGGGCTACTCTCCCCCCACAATTCAGGTTTATATTGTCAAAAACATTACGAAATCATAACCTCAAAATGAGATTTTTAAAAATTTATAAAAAAAACCAAGCACGTCCGGCAGGAAATGGAAGTGGGGGGTGACTCTACAACTCCTCTCCCCCTCCCCCCACCACCCCCAAATTCAGGCAACTTGAAGTAAACCTTACCCGGACTTTCTGAATGAACAATTTCTCGTCATCAATGGCTGCTCGTCCTGTCCTATCGCGATAAACGCCGGAGTTCCTCAGGGGTCCGTTCTCTCCGCAACACTCTTCTTGCTGCATATAAATGATCTGCTAATTCCCGGTATCTATGGGTATGCAGACGACAGCACAGTTGTGGAGAGATACCTACCAAGTGCCCAGGCCAGTCGGGATCAAATCCAGTCCGAAAGAGAGGCGTATTAGAACCAAACGATTTGGTTAGTCTTATGTAATGCGTACAGCAAAGGAGTGGAATAATTTGCCGGCGTCTATCTTTCCATCCCAATACAATTTGCATCTTCAAGGCAAGAATGAATAGGCTTTTGTTGCACTAAGACAGTGCGATTTACCATCTAAGGCTGCATCACCACTTAGCACCTGGTGGGATTGTGGTCAAGCACTGGCATATAATAGGTAAAAAAGCTGCAAATGTCTCTACCACATATAAAACATAATTTTTATATAAAACTAAGTGTTGTTTAAAGTTTCTGTAGATAAAGAAAATTTATTTACTCAACTCAAAATAAAAAGTAAAGGATTTTTTTTAAACCTAAAAAAGCTTGATTCGGTATTCAATCATAACATATATTCTAATTACGCGTTTGCACAAAGACTCACGAATTGGTAAAGATATTAAATTAAATACTAAATATATTTTATTTGTAAACAAAGTCAGTTTTTCTCAAACAATTCAGCGTAAGATAAACAACTCTACGGAGAATTAACAGCGTCCAACAGACGTAAAATCTGCTCCATTTATCTAAAAATAAACGGAGATGTACAAAGATATAAATAGGATAAATATTGACACAACATCAACTACATTTAGACTGTGATCTTAGCTTACCAGTTTTGGCATGTTTTAGTCTCTCCTTCATCCATTCTTGAAGCAAAGATTTAAAATTCAACACTACGATATTCTCGCAGTAACATACGGCAATTGAAATATTTAACTGAGAGCACCGTTTTAATATTTAATTCTAACTTGTATCACGAACACGATGTATGTTATTTTAAAAGCGCTATTTTCTTTTATCACGTATTGGAAAAATCGTAATACAAATTAAAAATACAAAATTGATTAGGTAAATCCCGGTCAGTCTTAATCGTAAACCATAAACATTGGTTAAATTTTGTTTTGAGATAAAGCGTATATACTAGAACAGATATAGGCACTAGGTATTAAACGAGACTAGGAAAATACCTGTTCCAACTTTTAAAATACTTGATCAAATCCTAGTCTCACTGTGCCTACGCGTCACACGGCACCGGCGCGGCCGCCCGCTCGAATCGAAGAAGTAGAAGTACCGGCGCGGAAAAGCGAGATAGCATTTTGCTGCCATAGTTACTAGCACAGTCTATAAATCTATACAGTCGTCCGACGAAGATGTCTAGACGGCGCAATCGTGCGTGGTGTGAGGGGTGAGACGCGGGAAGGACGAGCCCGATCTGCTTATGCCAATCGTATTAGTAGCTCGGGACACGACTTTCAGGGTTAACGCGCGCTTGCTTTTATTATTTTTAAATTTTGTGTTGATAATTATAATTAAAATGGTTCATACGACGTGTGCTGTGAGAGATTGCAAGTCGTCATCTCGCATAAATAAAGATCTGCGATTTCACCAAATTCCGCACACGGAAGAAAGACAAATAAATATTGTTATTATTTTTTACATTATGTATATTTTGTCATGTCATGCCAAATAGCCAACGTAAAAGAAATGGCGGACGTAAAAAATAGGTACTAGTCGCTGGGCATTACTGATTTTTCTTCATCTAAATCGTGTGGTTGGACAGGCTAAGGTTTTAGACCATACTATAGTGCCTCGTCTTCGGTCTTTCGAAGTTTTTTTTATAAAATATTAAGACTTAGGGGTCAGTTTTTAAGTTTGTCGGTGTGCTAATTACGAAAATAGCATTTATTTTTAAATCCAAGATGGCGGTCATTTTTGTATATTTGTAGGATATGGATGTCAATTTCAAGGTTTATTGGGGTAATGATTACGAAAACGCCATCCATTTTTATATCCAAGATGGCGGACATTTTTTTAATAATATGATATGAGTATCAATTTCGAGGTTCTTGGAGTGCTTATTACGAAACCAGCATCCATTTTCATATCCAAGATGGCAGATATTTTTTTAATAATATGATATGGGTATCAATTACGGGGTTTCTTGGGGTGCTTATTACGAAACTGGCATCCATTTTCATATCCAAGATGGCGGACATTTTTTTAATAATATGATATGGGTATCAATTTCGGGGTTTCTTGGGGTGCTTATTACGAAACTGGCATCCATTTTCATATCCAAGATGGCTGACATTTTTTTAATAATGGGTATCAATTTCGAGGTTTCTTGAAAAATGCACGCCTCATGAGCATTTCATTTAATTTTTATGAAAAAAATAAATAACTTTTAAAAGGTGTTCAGTTCAATAGCAAAAATCAATAAATCAAATAATCAAATCATCCTTAGAATATATGGAATCTTATTTAATACTATATATCTCAATCTATTGCTTACATTTCTATTAAACGAGAAGACTCACAGACGCATAGACAAACGTGTTTGCCTAAATCATTCGTGTGTCAGTCATTTGAATTTGAACTATATTTCAATGTGTATAAAAGTAACATGACGCGCACTCGTGTGCAAGAATATATTCTGTCCTTTTTTAACTACACAATTCCGCAGTCTTCCTATCTTTGTCTGTCAATACTCGAGACTAGTTGGGACTAGTCCCGGGGACTTCAACCAAATACTAGGTAGATTTTATACACCAGCTACTTGTAAATACTCGATGCGAATGGAGACCATATGATACAGTCGAGTGTCTAGTACGGAATCATGCGAATATGATATCGGCAACGTATTGAATGATACCTACTCGACTTATTTAGCACTAGGTTTTCGTAACGAAGTTTTATTATGTGGTTAAAGAACTTTCGATTTATTTTTTATTTAGATATTAAAGTGTTTATTGTTTTAAAAAAAATTGCAGCAGTGTCGCTTGGGATCATTTTACGGACAAAGGCCAACAAATAGTTGAGTGTAACATTTGTAAAATATAATTTAGTTTTAAAAACTCTTAAGACTGATTTTTTACGCGTATATAAAAAAAACAATGATTGTAGATAGGCAATTAAAAAAACGAAACAAAAATAATAACCGAAAAAAGACTAAAATCGGATTACTCTTAAATAAAAAATGAATTTAAATCTTTTAAATACGCCAACAATCTAGAATGTACATAAATCTTAACGTTGACAGTGATTTATTACTATTCATTACCTTGACGTATCGGCTATACGTAAAGACTAAGCATACTTTAAAGTGTAAGCTATTCCAACCATACCAAACTTTATACGTACTTCATGGACTCCTCCTAAACAGGTATTTTGATCGAGTATTTGTACGGAATTGGACTAAGTGCACCTAGTACGACTCATCGCTAATTTTGTTGTCAGTTTCACGATCGATTTTAAGTGATTATATTCTCTTTGGTCACGATCACGATTCGCGAATTAAAGCAGGCAAAGGTTTTACACTTTACAGCATTGTCTATGGGTATTATTTTCACAAAATTTTTACAATATTCTGATACGTCATGATTTTTCGCCTTTTAGGCTATTTTGATATTATTGTGTCAGTGCGACAGAAAATTGCGAATGGCGACTTTGAAGCTACTACGAAAAAAAAATTAATCTCTCTTTAATTAAGTCTCATAATATAGTGTAAAAATGCGTGTAATGAAACGGATGTTTTATCACAGAGAAATGTCAAAGAAAACTAGATTTAAAGGTATATTCAAAAATATAATTTAATGGTAGTGCCATAAAGACCAAAACAAATAGATGTATTTTGCATTATATGCCCTCGCCGCCGCCGCCACGCCGGGTATTCCCCTCCCCTTTCCTGTCCACTACATATTCTATTGTTCGTTGATTTCGTTTGTTTTACTGTGTTGCCGTTTTAGCGCATTTGGCGCTAGATCTATTACATTTGCAATTACAGGGTCTATAGCACTTTTTTTTTTAAATTTAAGCGCTAAAAAGTATCTAGTGAAATCTGGTGCAAATTTTTATATTAGTTGGCAACCCAATGTGTGATAAAAAAATAGCGAGTCGATTGTTTAAGTATTCCCCGACCAAAATGTTGCTGATGCGTTAATTGTTTGATCTTCCTTTTGCATTATGGTATTATGTAGCTATTTTGATTTTCTTTTCATAATATCTATTCGTCTAAGCTTTAATACCAGAGAAGAGCAGATTTTTTCACTTTGGAGTTTCGTGTTAGTCTTTAAGCTCAGTTTTGTTTGTTTCGTGAAAATTTTAAATTGAGGTGCCACAGAGGGATAAGGCTTATAGCCAGAAATATAGATCTGAGTGGAAGCAATTGGCATGGAATTCAATTGGTCAAATAAGAAGGTGATGGTGATGATTTAGTGAAATTTTGGTCTCAAGTCTCCAGATACAAAAATGCAGCTAGGATGAATGCCTTTCAGTAATTAGTGGACTTAGCTATCAGCGTGTTGTCGCTTCTACATTCAAACCGTATTTTCGGCGTTAACGTTATGAACATTGTCAAAAGTAAGCTACGTAACCGGATGTCAGCTGAAACAGTGAACTCAAATGTAATGATACGTCATGAAAAAAAAATCCTAAGCAAAGCTGCCATACATTTGGACTTAGGGAGAGGGGACAAGACGGACACTTAACGTTTGAAGTTTAATAAAACTAATATTTTCGAGTCTATATTATGTTTCATTTTAATTTTAATAATCATCTTTGGTAATCAGTCTTCTTTGATCAAGTCTAATTATAAACATAATATGATACGTAATTAAATATAAAATTGACAAAGAGTGGAAAAGTCAGATCTCCCCATCTTGCCCCTCCCTCGAGTAAGATGGGGTATGCATAAGGGGCAAGATGGGGTTTGCAAAAATCTGTTTATTTTTGTTGACAAAATTCGCAAGCAAACGTCGCATCTTCATCTTCGTCATCTATACCAGCACAGCTACAGTGAGCCTATTTGCCGCATGCAAAACATGCAGCCCAGCTTTCATTTGACTCCAAATAACAACCGTTACAATACAAACATGCTGTATTTTCAACCTAACTATCGCTGCTCTGTATTGATGAGCTAACCTTTTACTTACTTTTTTCTTTTTGGTCATACTTTTTTTATTAACCGCAGATTTTCTTTCGGTTTTCTTTAGTTCTCTTATGCCTTTTTTCTTTTGCTTATCTTCCTCTGCCAGCTTCTTTATTTTAATCGTCTCTTCTAATTCCTTTTTATATGACGATGAAGTTATAACAGGGCTTTTCCTCGTTTTCTTCTTCCTTCACTTTTCTTTCTACAGGCACCTATTTTGTCTTGTATCATAGAGTCCAACGCATTTCTCATGCTCTCTTCTGACCAATTGCCTCCATTTGTTTTACTTTTATAAGTTTTCGCCATTCTACAATGATAAAAAAAACACTAATAGTATCTTACAAATCATTAACTTTTACTGACATAGCAAAATAAACTTTAAAACCATTTTAGTGCAGCAAGATGGCGTACACCATACCCCGTCTTGCCCTCTCATGCCCAATTTAATTAAAAAAATAACCTCTAAAAACAATGATCTCAACACAAATAAACAAGAGCTTACCTGCAAGCGTAATCGTTGACACGTACAAATAACGTTATTTGTATTTTGAATTGCTGTTATTTATAGAACAGAACAAACACGTTTCAAATAAAATGAAGAAACTTTAACAAAATCGCCAAAAACAGATTTTTCCATTTTATAAATAAAGAACGCGATGTCGTCGCTCAGTGACTTCGCTCACTATAAAACTGCTATGCCGGCGCAGTGTCATGTGCAAAAACGATCGTGATTAGTCAATTGGTTTCTGATTTAAGACAGGTACCCTATCTTGCAACCCCTCCCCCCCCTTTCCCCTACCTGTTCTCGACAAAATTACCAAAACTGTAAAAAAGGGAACAGCAGCAGGTGTAGGCTCATCATCGGCATCTGGAGGTGATGATGACCATGAAGACTTAGTAGAATTGTTTAATTTAGTTGATTTTAGTACCTAATGTTAATTAAATAAATGAATTATAATGACTTATACATTTACTGCATACAATTTAGCGGAATTTAGTGGATTTTAGAAAGCGGAATTTCGTAAGATATAGCGCAATTTTGATACGGGTTTAGTGACTTTAGTGCAAATTTTTTCTTCATACGGCAACAATGTTTACAGATTGCGCTTTGCGCAACCAGATGCAGTTGCAATAGACGTACCCGAGTTTTCATGGATGTCAGAAAATGTTTTCATGTATATCCTAAATACCACAGACTTGACGCTCAATGTTATTACACCCGTTACTGGTCTCTCTAGCTCATCATTAAGAAATGATGAAGATGGAGGCATTTTAGAAGAGGTTCTTCTATTGACGAATGACGAATAAATTATGATCCGTGTAGTGGCGGGTAAGAATACTCACTACCCATATCTTCCCGTGGGTGTCGTAAGAGGCGACAGAGGGAAACTGAGGCAGAGGATGGGCAGCAGCATCTTTCTGATTACAGCAAAACAACAATAAAAAAACTGCGGTTGCCAACCCGCTCGCCAAGCGTGGCAACTATGGCAATATACCCCCCATGATAGTAACGAAGAGACGGCTCCCAGTCCCCGGCGGCCCCGCTATTCCTGGCTACGGTGGCGACCATGGTAACGGCGGGGCAGGGGGTGCTAAGAATCTCCGGTGGAGGTTCGGTTGCCACCTACGACGACTCGACCTGGCAACTTATAACGCACGCACCCTGAATACTGACGGGAAGATCCTGGAGCTGGAAGGAGATGGACAAGTTGCGCTAGAATATTATAGGATTATCCGAGGTCCGAAGAGAGGGGGAGGACACGGTAATCCTCGAATCCGGCAACTTGTTCTATCACCGGGAGGGC
Organism: Parnassius orleans; assembly: GCA_029286625.1. Lineage (NCBI taxonomy): Eukaryota > Metazoa > Arthropoda > Insecta > Lepidoptera > Papilionidae > Parnassius > Parnassius orleans. Next base: position 7,573,127 of record JAGSMP010000006.1, on the reverse strand, counting down.
GACTATCTGTCCCAAGGAGGTGTCGGATTTATCGTTCACAAGTCTCTTGTTAACAACGTTGTAAAGATTGGGAGTGTGTCGACGAGGGTTGCGTACCTTATACTCAGAATCACCAAATGGTATTCGTTGAAGGTCATACAGGTTCACGCACCAACCTTGGCACATCCCGATGAGGAGGTGGAGGAAATGTATGAGGATATCTCTATAGCCACGCATTTTTCCAAAACCCACTATACGGTGTTAATGGGAGACTTCAACGCAAAACTAGGCACAAGAGAGAACGGTGAGCTGAAAGTAGGGAAATTCGGAATAGGGCAACGGAACCCAGGGGGCCAGCAGCTGGCCGACTTCATGGAGAAAGAGGGATTCTTTATGATGAAGCGGCCCACAGGAAGTTGACCTGGTCGAGCCCTGACGGTTCGACAAAAAATGAGATTGACTTCATTATGACGACCAGACGAAAACTGTTCAGTGATGTCTCAGTGATCGCGAGGGTGAAAACCGTCAGCGATCACCGAATGGTGAGAGGCACACTGAACCTAAACGTTAAGTTGGAAAGGTCACCTCTAATGAAGTCAACGCTCCGTCTCCCTCGTGCTCTAATCCAAAGTCCCGAAACCTTTTAGCTCGAGCTACGAAACCGTTTTCAGTGCCTAGAAGATTGCAATGCAGTGAACGATATGAATGACAAGCTCGTGGAAACTGTCCATGCGGTCGGAGCTAAGTTTTGCAAGACCCGCCGCAGAAGAACACAAAAACTCTCCGATCACACTCTTAATCTCATGGCTGTTAGACGGGATATGAAGCTACAGTCTTCAGAAGATTTGACAGCATACAGGCAACTGAACAGACAGATCTCCAAATGCATGCGGCGAGACTTACGCAACTTTAATACTGCTCGTATTGAAGAAGCGATCGTGCGGAACCAGGGCTCCAAAGTCTTTGCTAGAGATCTACCTGCCAGAAAGAGCCAACTGTCGAAGCTGAAGACCGAGTGTGGCAGCGTCGTTTCCGGGACACCTGAGATTTTGAGTGACATTGAGAGGTTCTATGGGCAGCTGTACACATCATCGTTGGAGCCACACGCAAATGTGAGTAACGATCCAAGAGCGAGTCTTTTCCGACACTATTCCGACGATATCCCGGACGTCAGTCTGAGCGAGATTAGAATGGCTCTCCAGCACCTTAAAAACGGCAAGGCCCCAGGCGAGGATGGTATTACAGCGGAGCTTCTGAAAACGGGTGGAAAATCGGTACTTGAAGTCCTTCAGAAGCTCTTTAATTCCGTCCTCCATGGTGGCATTACACCGGAGGCGTGAAGCAGAATTGCGGTGGTCTTGTTCTTCAAGAAAGGCGACAACGCTCTCTTGAAGAACTACAGACCGATTTCCCTTCTGAGCCGCGTCTACGTGCTGTTTTCGAGAGTCATTACGAATCGTCTCGCACGCAGACTTGACGACTTCCAGCTTCCCGAACAAGCCGGTTTCCGAAAAGGCTTTAGCACCATAGAGCCGTGGTAGCTCAGATGGTTAGCGCTCGCTGTAAGTTTCACAATACGCGAGCGACCCGGGTTCGATCCCCGCCGGCACCAATGAAATTGTTAATTGCAATTTTAAGTGCTGATTTACCACGTGCTCGGCGGTGAAGGAAAACATCGTGAGGAAACCTGCATGTCTGAGAAATCAAAAAAAAAATATTTCGAAGACATGTGAAGTTCGCCAACACGCATTGGGGCAGCGCGGCGGACATTTCCTAGCCCTAAAACCCTCTCAGAAATGAGAGGAGGCCTGTGCCCAGCAGTGGGACGTATATAGGCTGTAACTTTTTACCATAGACCACATACATACCCTTCGGCAAATTGTACAGAAGTCCGAGAAGTACAATTTGCCACTATGTCTGGCGTATGTGGATTATGAGAAAGCCTTTGATTCCGTCGAAATTTGGGCGATGCTGCAGTCCCTTCAGCGGTGCCAAGTTGACTGTCGGTATATCGAGGTGCTGAAGTGCGTGTACAGTAGGGCTACGATGGCTATCCGATTACAGAACCGGAGTACGAAACCTATCCAACTGCAGAGAGGTGTAAGACAGGGTGACGTGATATCCCCGAAACTCTTCACCGCTGCATTGGAAGACGTTTTCAAGCTTCTGGACTGGAAAGGATACGGTATTAACATCAATGGCGAGTACATCACTCACCTTCGATTTGCAGACGATATAGTCCTTATGGCAGAATCGCTGGAGGACCTAAGCACTATGCTCAATGACCTCTGTAGTGTCTCCCAACGGATAGGTCTTAAGATGAACATGGACAAAACGAAGATCATGTTTAATGTCCATGTCAGATCTATGCCGGTAGTTGTTGGGAGCACTAAGCTCGAAGTTGTTGACGAATATGTTTACCTGGGACAAATAGTCCGACTAGGTAAGTCCAACTTCGACCGAGAGGTCAATCGACGGATTCAACTCGGTTGGGCAGCGTTCGGGAAATTACGGCACATCTTCTCGTCAGGTATACTTCAAAACTTAAAAACGAGACTGTACAACTAGTGCGTGTTGCCAGTGATGACCTATGGAACTGAGACGTGGTCCTTCACTGTTGGCCGGATGAGGAAGCTCAAGGTCGCTCAGCGAGCTATGGAGAGGGCTATGCTCGGAGTTTCTTTGCGTGATAAACTTAGAAATGAGGATATCCGCAGTAGAACCAGAGTGACCGACATAGCCCAACGGATTAGTAAGCTGAAGTGGCAATGGGCCGGCCATATAGCTCGAAGAACCGACAACCGATGGGGAAAAAACGTTCTCGAGTGGCAGTCTCGTACCGGCGGACGAAGTTAGGGCGTCCCCACTAGATGGAGTGACGACATGGTAAGATATGCAGGAAGTCAATGGATGCAGGTGACTCAGGACCGTGCTTTGTGGAATTCCTTGAAGGAGGCCTATGTTCAGCAGTGGACTTTTGAAGGGCTGTGATGATGATGATGATGAATAAATTATGTTCTACGTCGTTAATCTCTTTAGTTGTAGGTAAAATATTTCGTTTCAATTTGTGTAATAATTGTAATAATTTATGTAATAATTTGAACTGGCCATGATCACGTAAGCGCTGATACGTCCGTAATATTAAATCAGTGCTAGGAATTTGAGGAGCAGGGATACCGCCCCTGCGCAACGATTGTAGGTGTTCTTCTTCTGCGTACTTTCGTCTTATACCGTCTAAGTTTTCACCAGACAAGACAAAATGTCACGATTGCTAGGTACTCGACATTAGAGTATTCTTGTTACATGTTTACGATAACTATCAGCGGGCGGCCGATACACACGCGGAAACACAAACAATACGACGTCACGCCGTATCTAATCGCAGGTGACTGAAAACTGATATGAGAGTGCGGGGCGCAGGCGGGTATGCGCGGGCAGCTAGCATCAAAGAGACCTACGGTGGGTGTGTCGAGTTTCGGTTGTTTTCAATGAATAGCATCATAATATTAATACTTTAAGAGTAAGAAATCAGCAAGTGCGAAAGGTCTGTGAGACCCCATGTCCACAGTTAAAAGTTAACATAGGCAACAGTATTACATCGTGCTCAGAAAAAAAAACTTTAATTTCATATATAAATAATGATTTATAATGAACGTATAACTGTAACAAAGTATTACCTGTTTACGCCTGGCTGCGGAGAGGTTGCAGCCAAGTGCGCTACTGCAACCAAACCTTTCCAAGTTCTTTACATATCGATAGTCTAGATAGTTTTACGTGGTAGAGTCATGCTGCAGCTATATTAGTAGTATAGTTGTAGCACGAATGGTCGGCTCGACCGGGAAGGACCACGCTCTCACAGAATACCAGCGTAAAATAGCAGTTTAACGCTGCTGTGTTTCGTATGGCGAGTGTAGAGAACCGGAGACCCTTTTTACTGGAAATGAGGCAATCCATCTTAGTCCTCACGGGTGACAACGCATCTGCATTTTGATTTGTAATTGAGGACAGATGTAGATGTCTATGGGCCGCAGCAACCACTTACCACCAGGTGGAATGTGCTCGTTTCTCACCCTTATCCTATAAAAAAAAAGACAAACGTGCTAAATGCAAAATTTTGTGGTTGACACTTTATGCCAAACATTCTAAATAAATAGGCCACATCTTCTGCACTTATCGGAAAGCCATAATTCCATCTCTTTCGGTGTAAACCGAACCTGTACTATAATGAAGTTGAGATAATGATGACAATCGATGGCGGTGAGAAAACGAAAAAATTCTTACTTACGAACTTCTATACATGTCCGTGACGTCGAAAAGGTTAAGAAAGTAGGATCTGCAAATATATGTAAAAATATTAAAAGATATTTTGTACAGTATAACTTCTGAAATTTGAACAGTTTTTTTTATAGGATAGGGTGACAAACGAGCACACAGTCCACCTGATGGTAAGTGGTTGCTGTGACCCATAGACATCTACATCTATCTTCAATAAATAATCAAAATGCAGATGCGTTGTCACCCGTGAGGACTAAGATCGAATGCCTCTTTTCCAGTAAAAAGGGTCTCCGGTTCTCTACACTCACCATACGAAACACAGCAGTGTTAAGCTGCTATTTTACGCTGGTATTCTGTGAGAGCGTGGTCCTTCCCCGGTCGAGCCGACCCATTCGTACTACAACTATACTACTAATTTTTGTTAGTTGTTTTTTATATATTTACATATTAGGAAAGAAAGTACAATAATATGACACTATTGGACGTAAAACAATTTTTCTCTGGGATCATTTATAAAATAATAAAAGGGGGAGTAAATTAAATTTTTTTTGAGGTAATTCTAAAATATTTATTAACGACATTTAAATAAAAGTTATAATCATTGCAACAAATACAAAAATTATTGAGCCAGTTTTACATTGGGGCAACATTTTGCTACACTGAAGCCATGTGACATGTGAATCATGTGGCCGCTGCTTGTGCACATGCAAGGGATGCTGTGTGTCAAGTTCAAATAAATTAAGTCTGCCTCATGCCGCATAGGTCTTTCAAAGGGTTTTTAGATCAACAATTGTAACATAATGTTGCCCTGACGTCAATCTGTCTTTACCGTCCTAAAAGATGAACAAACACTTATACAACTTACAAACAAACACAATGATTATTCTTTTTACTGAAAGATATCACACAAGGTAGAGTCTCTGTCTCGGTAATAAAATAATTAAACACTAAATGCATTCACATTATATATACACAGTATCTTGAGATTTTAGTTGCGTTTTTTGGTTATTTTGGTGATATTATATAGGTTTTTTAACAATTTGAAATACCAATCTAAAAATCCGCACAGCACAAAGGTGATTTTTTTTATCGTGTTTTCTTCTTAAATTCCTGAGTATATCATATTTTTTGGTTTTATTAATAAAGATACAAATCAAAATTTTGCTTTTCACCATCATTAGATGGTGTGATAATCTTGGCAGTGATTTTCTTTTTTAATTTAAAGTTATATGTAAATTTGCACACAAGCTGTGTTTTGGCCTTTTATCTAAAATCCAATTTCCTAGATCATGTCATTCATTCTCTTTCTCTAGCTTTGCAACAAACAATATTATAAATCTGCTAAATATTTAACATTCTATTTCACATCTTTAGTTTCACAAACTACCGAAGCTAACTCATGTCCCGCACAACCAAATATGTCTTCGTCTATCAACCTGGTGAAAGTTAAATAATTTCTGTTATTTTGGCATTCATTTTCACCTTATTTCTTGTATTATCGCTCACTTGAAGATTTTAGAACTGGCCGCGTTGAAAACCTAGACCGACGCCGCGCATTGTATGTGTAGTCGCCCGTGCGACTTCATACTGTGCTTGCATTGCCTGAAATAACTCCTCTTGTTTCTTGTTAGGGTCTGCGGATGCGTCGGGTGCTGATGGCTTGAGCGCCGCTGTTAATAAAATAATAACATTTATTATATTTGGCAAGCACACAGTAAATATCTTTAAATATTATTGTAGTTGATATATATAGGAGAAAACCTAAATATTTATCTGTTGTCCAAGCGTAAATTGAAGCATACGAATTAACAAATTACCAGTGTTTTATTGTAAGTAATACCACAAATACAACAACTATATAATCATTGGAGTGCCTCTTAGTGATGATGTAATTTAGACGGCGCAGTGGCACAGTGGCTTAGCATTGAATTGATACGTTGAGGGCCGAGAGTTAAAATCCCGCACGGAACAAGTACTCATTAAAACAGTAATTACGCGTTTGTCTGTGAGGCCGGTGGGTTCAAATCCTGTATGAAATAAGTCTATCACCTTCCTAGTGTAGGGATAACGTTTAATAAAACGAAATTCTAAAATACTCAATATACCTGGCTCTTTAATACCCATCAGACGCATGAACTTGGACACTTGCTTGCCGTCTGAGTCCTGCGCAAAACGGGTCCCGCTCCATTTAGCGGCTTCTTCCGCCTCCGATTTATTCTTGTTTGACCATAACAGTTTGCGCTTCTGTACCTGAAAACGAAAAACACTTACTTTATACACCCATATTTTGTAATTAGCAAAAAAAAATAAGTGCCTTCAGTGTCTGTTATTGATCACATTTGGGTAAAAAAAAACTTAAAATAATTGATTAAAAAAATATCTCAATAAAAGGATAATAATTAGTTACTCGTTTATTATAGTAGTTACGTATAATAGGAGAGGATCGACTTGATCCGTTCATAAATCGCTTGACGTCCCGCTCACGCGCCGGCCGGCATTCGTTTCGTGAGCCGTTGAAGTAAGCGAGAGCGACGAGTGAGAAAGGAGCTGTGACGTACCCTACTGTACTAATGGTGGGAGATGGAACGGGAGCGTCTTATGAATGGAGTGCGTAAGTTATTGACTAGTGTAGTACAGTAGAACCTTGATAACTTAAACGTCGCATAAAAATAAATTATTTTACCCCAAATGCAGCTCTAGATTTTATGCAAACAGTGCTCCTATGATGGCTATTAAAATATATAATAAATTACCCAATAACTTAAAAGACATGCCTTTGAATAAATTTAAAATTGAGATTAATAAATGGCTTCTTGACAAGTGTTATTATAGTGTTAAGGAATATTTTAATTGATTACAATATTATTTAATGTTGACGGCTCCGTGGCTCCGTGGCGCAGTGGCTTAGCAATGAGTTACTGCGCTGGGGGCCGCGGGTTCGAATCCCGCACGGAACAAGTATTTGTATGGTCTGCAAATAATTGTTCCGGGTCTGGATGTTTGTCCTTGTGCAATTTATGTTTGTAAACTGCCTCCACGATACAGGAGAAAATCCTAGTGTGGGGGTAACGTTTTTTATAAGATTAAAAAAAAAAAGATTAAAAAAAAATGTATTATGTAATTTATTCAAGCTTTTAACATTAACATTATGTACAATTTAATTTGATTATTTTAAGATATATTTGCACACCGGTACAACTCCCGGTAGAATATTATTGAGACTTACTCTAATACTAAATACCTGTATTACCTAAACATTTTATTCTGCAAATAAAGACTGACTTTGACTCGACAACTTAATAACCCCTATAAATTTTGTGTTCCCTTCCACTCGGAGTCCAAAACCTCTTTTACTTAAAATACAAACCATCTATAACTCAAACGAATAATTTGGGCATTGCACCTCAGTAACTCAAAGTTGTAACGAAGACGACCTTTGTAACTTCAATCATCTATCAATGAGTCATTTTAAATGAATGTGCAAACAATAAAGGTTCCCTGTAGACCATTGTTATTGCTTACATGTGTTTAGCAAATGGCTTTAAATGTAAACAATAGACTAAGGTCTACGTACAGTAACTTAATTGTATCATTAGCTTTTATCAGCCTTCGTTCCGAGAGCGTTAGTTTGAAACAAAAAAATTACCGACTTTTTTATGTAGAATAAAATAAACTTGAATAAATGTATCTTTAAACCTAAAATAAAGTACGTACGTAGACATGTATTAACATTTAAAAGTTTCATTTGCATTTAACCTAGCTCTTCTATCTGTGTATATAATTCCTAAACGAACCTCTGTAAGTACAAACATAAACCAATAAAAACTCCTTAACTTAAACCCTTAGTAAGTAAAAACGACTAAATTAAACGTTTCCCTTGTTCTTTATCTTATCGAGGTTCTACTGTATTTTCTAGTACTGTGCCAATAAAATTACGCCAGTTTTTGGATAAAAACAAACCTCCACAACATTGTGATAGATAAATAATAAAACATTCTGACAGTGCCATTATCAATAGTAGCATCTGCTGCAACTGTCCTTTAATTTTTTTTGGTACTTACAATATAGTAGTGTATACTATATAAGAGCAAAGAATCGTCATTCGCATTTACTTAGTTCCAGCAGGTCTAACTACCGATCCTGTTCGCTACACTAACCTGGTCCATGATTTTGTTTGTGGTCATAGAGCCAGAGTTGAAGTAGGTAGGTAGACCGCTGTGAGCAGGAGTCTCGCTTGCGGCCGCGCGCAGCTGCTGCGCTGTAGCCATCGAACCATCTGGAGTCTTGATCTGGAGTCCTGCAAATGAAATATGTTTCACAATTAACCCTTCCTTGGCAGTCGGATAAATATAAATAAAGGAGACGACAATCGTTTTTGGGCCCACTAGAAACTTTAACGTAACATGTTTAACAAAATGTAACAGGAATCATAAAATCTGAAAAAAAAGTTCTTTTCATATTCGTGAATTGGCTAATGTAATATGAAAAAATAATTGGTTGCCTGTAAAGTCGGTATACGGGCGAAAGTTTTACGTGACAACGACTTTGAGTGGTAAAATAATTTTATTATGTCTGTCTCTCTCGCTCTTAGGCGGGCTAACCATGCCCGAGTGGAAGGGACGCGTGCCTCTCACTCGCTCTCATTGTGAGCGCATAACGTGAGCGGAGCGTAACGCAGTTTCTTGAAGTGTCACCCGGCAAACCAATTTATAAGACGTTGTCACGTCAAAATGTGTATAAAGAGGAACGAACTACTAAAAAAAATTTCCATCAACCTTAAAGTACCTATAAATGCTGAATGTACCTACAACTTTCTTTTATACTATTAATTATTGACCAGAGCACTATTTTAACTTATAATACCAATGAAAACTATATATTCATATTTTAATTGTTAATTTCTCAGTATCCCCGTTAGATACGGTAAAACTAATATTACTATTGCAATCTATTAGTTATAAGGAATAAATCGACATGTGTTTCATTAAGTTACGCCCGGTTACGGTGGTAGGCCCATTCTCAATACAAAAAGAAATTGTCCCATTTATAATAAAAACTGTATACTGTATTCTATCTCATTCTAACGCAGGCTTAATTCTATAGATGTATATGTTTGTCTCTTTTTAGTTTCATAAAGTTTCAAATAACAATTATTCTAAAGAAGTTATCACTTCAAAAAAACTTTGTCATAATCACTACACTCTGCAGGATAAGTGCAGTGTCAGATGTGTCTCACCTTTGACAAGGCTACTTAATGCTTGTCTGGGCATTTTTTATCTAGCATATTATATCAGATGAGTGTGCCACCATTTATCGGAGGCTGTAAGGTCATTTTAATATTTCGAATATAACCTCTTATGCTGTGTACAGACTTACGCAAAATAACATGCAATGTAACATGAAAGGAGTATTTTATCAGTGTGGACGCAGCGCGCGTACGAACCGAACTTGTACCTACTCGCATCTGTTCCCGGCGTGCGCGCGAATATAGCGTCAATCTGCTGAAAACACGCGAAGAGAACGGCGTATGACGACAAACTGGTGACTCTGAGGTCTGAACTCTTAAAAAAAACGCCGAAGACCTCGACGTTGGTGGCGTACAGAGTTGTACGGACAGAGAGCTGGTACAAAATTAACTGACATGAGATTTCAGCACGTGTTCAGTTCATGTTCGCGCGCGTCTTAACATTACCGCGCGCCGCTTTGTGTTCGTTCGAAAAACCGAAAAATCATGGATCGCTTCGAGCGCGACTTGTAATGCTCGTAGCGTGCTCATGAAATGCACGGTTCGCGCGAGCAAGGCGTCCACACTATGAAAATTTGTTACAGAGTGTGTTACATTAAATGATAGATTACATTAATGTGGACAATTTAATCTGATGTGGCAAATTCTTTCATTTCATGTGTAGCATTTTACACCAGCAAATCGCCGCCACAGCAAAACATTAGATTCATGGTAGAAATAATTAAAAAAAGATCGTACCCATTTTCTCCATAACCTCCAACTTCTTATTGACTTTATATGAGGAAGGTCTGTAATCACCCGACGGAGGCGACCCGCGCCTTTCGCTAGAAAAAAACGGTAAAGGTTTAAATATTATAAACTAAAATTAGACAAACTACAGCAAAACACATTTTAATTATAAAAATATTGAGGAACATTTCTATTTATTTTTTATAAAACAGAAGTGACAAACGAACTACTAAATTCTAACTACATTCCACATGATGTTAAGTGGATATTGCAGTCCATGGACACCTGCAGCCAACTTGAAACGAAGAAGGCTTCAGATGCGTTGTAACCTCTTAGAACTAAGATAGAATTCTTCACAGCCCGTGCAGGCCACTAATATTTGACAAGGAGTGCTACGAGCTAGTATATTTATAAATATAAAATAGGTTTAAAACTTTAAAAGAAACACACTTAGAATGTGAAGGAGGCGGCGGATAGGCAGCACCCCGAGATCTCGATCTATGCTCTCCATGCCTGTGCCCTGAAGACCTGTGCAAAACAACACACATTTTAGATAATATGATCATATTTATGCAATAAAGATATTCAAAAATAAAATTTATTGATCATCTTAATAAATCTTTTAACAGTGGCAGAGCCACGCGGTAGCTTTTGCTGTCGCGCGGATGGGCCGGCTCAAACCGGGGTGATACCACGACCTCACAGAATGCCAGCGTGAAGTAGAGGTTTACCTCTGCGTTTCGCTTGGTGAGTGCAGGTGGCCGGAGGCTAATCCCCCATCAACATGGTAGGCGGAATTAGCGGCTCGCGACTAAACCTGCTCGGGGCAAGCGGAGCAATAACATGTCTAATTTTGCATGGCTTAAGAGATATCCTCATACATTTCCTTATCAGATTCTGAGTGATAAGGTACGCAACCCTCGTCGACACGCTCACAATCTTTACTACGTTGTTAACAAGAGACTTGTGGACGTTAAATCCGACACCTCCTTGAGACAGATGGTCGCGCTCCCGGTGACAGAACAAGTTGCCGGATTCGAGGATTACCGTGTCCTCCCCCTCTCTTCGGACATCAGATAATCCTATAATATCCCAGCGCAACTTGTCTATCTCTTCTTTCAGCTCCAGGATCTTCTCGTCAGTCCTCAAGGTGTCAAATACACAAAACAAAACAATGTTTCAATGCTGTGTCTTTAATTTTTTTACACATTTTTAACTTTTTTTAAAATAATTTTATCTATTTCTAATGTAATTAATATAAAATGTAACTAATATTTCAGAAATAATCATTAATCTCTACACTTTTCTAACGAATTAACTTTCATTGCCATGAAATCTGTCAAATATTTCACCTAGTAGCGCCACCCTGATGGTAGAAAAAGTCGTGGATTACGTGGCCCTCATTACAACTCAACTTGTAACTGATCAATGTAAAAGTCCTCACCTTCGCTCCTCAGAGCGTCGGCTGTGCCTCTCCTTGTCGCGTTCGCGTTCACGATCGCGATCGCGGTCTCGGTCGCGGTCGCGGTCGCGGTCACGGCGGTCGCGATCGACAAATCTGCACAGAAACAACACTATTAACAAATAAATTATATGTTCCTGTAGAACTAGCTCTTCATCAAAGTGAAATAAAGTGATGTAATTTTTTAATCTTAAAGTAATTTGAAGTACAGACCCATACAGATAGATATTTAAACGGTGATTCTCACCACCATCCTTCACAGTTAGCTACCGTGGGTAAATATTTGTTTCGGAGAGCACGAGGGATCTGTGACAGTTAACACCTGGCCGCCGAGCTCCAACACGTCAAGCAAGTTTTGCAACACTACAAGCTTCGGGCACCGCGCCTCCGTCACAGTGAACAAGTGAAGCTGGCCACAGTCGAGCGAGTGCCTGCTGTACTGCCATATGTCAGAGGTGTCACTGACAAGATTGACTACATCTTGAATGTAAAATCAAAATCCCATGTATTATATAGGCATTAATACTAGTAGAGTACCGTGCAGTGAAAACTGAAACAGATGGGCAGCAGCATCTTTCTAATAACAACTCAACATAATAAAAAACTATGTTTGTCAAGCCGCCTACCAAGCGTGGCAACTATGGCAAAATCTCTCCTAGGAAGCAATCTATGAATGAGGCCTATGTTCAGCAGTGGACTTTTTTAACAGATGAATGGATGAAAAAGAGGTATAACTAATATGGTTGGTTGAACCAATATGCATCCACTAGTCACTGAGATAAATCATCCTTTGCACTTACCTAGGTGAAACGGCGTCTCTTGCATCTTGTGATTTTCCAAAACCTGGTGGGGGTTCATCCCCGAATGGCTTCAGATCCATCAACGCTGGTACCTGTCACCAATAATTAGTTTAAATGAAACACTCAATCACTCAACACTCAAACACAGCTGGTTACAAGCCAAAGCTCTGGTCTGGGTAGGAACCACTCCCTTATCCATTAGTGCATCCAATATTCGAATCTAAGTGTATGGTGAATTAGTATATAACCCCTGGGAATGAGGTGATCGCTTTCTAAATGTTTTCATAACAATTGTGTAAATATTATATTGTAGATTATGCTTTTTAAGTCCCGCTGGGTTTCTTGCTGGTTCTTCCCAGGGCAGGCTTTTTCCGAACCAGTGGTAAAAGTAAAAAATGACTTTCAATCAGAATTTCATGATGTAATCTACATTGAATAAAAATGATTATTTTCTATTCTATTCTATAATTACAAGCTGTAAGGTATTTCATGCTCGGGGATGAACCCATAACTAAAACCTTGATTTTTTGTTGGTTGGTTGTAAGTCTTGGCTGCAGTAGCCATTTACTATCAAGATGTAAATGGACAAGAAGTACATGTAGAAGGACTGTGCTTGTTTGTCCCTTTTATCATGTATGTTATGAAAAATCCCCTTACAAGATAGAATAAACTGCAATAGGGCACTTTACAGCATAATTGGTGACAGTATGTTGGTAGTACTAGATGTCTTGCCGTATAGATTTAATGAAATAAAGAATTGGATCTGAGTTTGAAGAGGCTTCCTATAACATACCAAGAAATTTAATATTATCCAAACTTGTTAGATCCTATAAGAAAGTATTTCTATTCTTTATATTCAGGTACTTAATTAATTTTTTTTGAGGTAGAACAAGTTTTCTGTACCCAGACACCATTGTTAGTAAAGTACTAGCTGATCTCCGCGACTTCGCCCGCGTAGAATTTGTAACGATTGGATTTCATGGGTTTTAATTTTTTTCCGCGGAACCCTAATTCTTTAACTAAATTAAAAGTAGCCTAAGTTACTCCTTATAACATTAGCTATCTGCCAGTGAAAATCCCGTCAAAATAGGTCCAGCCATTTCGGAGATTAGCCAGAACAAACAGACAGACAGACAGACAAAAATTTAAAAAATTGTTTTTTTTTTTGGTTATAAGTGCTGTATATACTTTCATATGCATTTAGTAAAAAGCTGTTATTTTGACATTACAAACAGACACTTCAATTTTTTTTTTTTTTTTTTTTGGAGTTTATGGCCTGGTATCTAGACCTTTAGGCCAAGTCTTGGGTATTTTTATTCGGTTTATTATAATTTCCCCAAATGTTTATTCATCCTTCCTAGTACACTGCTTCACAATATGTTGATGCGTCACATTGTGCAACCCTTTGCAGATTTTGACGGCAACTTGAATCAGCAGACAGCTGACAGTTGGCGATGGTATCTCAAGGCGTCTAAGCAGATAGACACCTCATCTTGAGAATCACATCACCATCAGAGCACTTGTTTCACCGTTTCCACTAATAGTTTACATGCGCAGACACTTAATACACAAAATCGCACCACTTTTACATATCAAAATCCACTTCAAACCATTATTCAAACAATAATACAGGAGCAGCAAACCGCCGCCGATCAAGTTCCCGCCAAAACTCTTCAATTTTATTTATTTGTATGGATGTATAGAGATAATGCAAAAATTGCAATTAATTTTTAAGTGACAAATTAATAATAGAGTTTTTTATGAAATAATATAGCTAATCGTATCCATCAACTGTATGTAAAGTCTGGTTAGTTTATATAGCTTACCTTACTGTCACTGCTCCTTTCATCAGGCCGATCTCCAAGTAGACCTCGACGTGATGAACCTTCGTGAGTGCCGCGGCTTCGTTCAGGTCTATCAGCTCTGCAAATATAATATATCATTTACTTAATTTTGCATTGCCTTGTGATCTGAGTATCTGGCTACTACTGTAAAGTTTTATGCTAAAGCTTTTTTATATAAAAGCGAACGCAGTTTATTTAAATTAATTATTAACAAGGAAAAATTATCAGCAAGGAAATTAAGTTAAATGTTACATCGACAGCTAACAAGGCCGCTACTTTTTTCGACCGGTGTCTAGAATAATATAGAAGCAGAATATATTTGATAAGTATATGAATAGAGTTGACCGTCAGATCAGATAATGACAACTGGCCTTGGAGTAGTAAAGCTATAGTAAATCCTTTAATTTCTCGTAGAAAACTTCGACTACTCTTATTTCGCTTATGTCTTAAAGCAACTGAAGCAGTGCACGGCAAAAATTAATAATTTACCTATGGTACCGGTCCTCCCTTCGCGGCGAGCGATCCTTATCACGTTCTTCGCGATCTCGATCGGATCGAGGCCGAGGCGGTGAGTCGCGCCGTCGGTCTCTGCGGTCCTGATCACGATTGCGTTCGCGGTCACGGTCGTGGTCACGTTCGCGTTCGCGATCTCGCTCACGGCTGTCATCTGTTTGAATAAAAACTTAATAGTGAAGAGAAATTGAGGGCAAAAGTTTCTACTTTATATGAAACAACTCCTTCATCATCATCATCATTACAGCCCTTCTCAAGTCCACTGCTGAACATAGGCCTACCCCAAGGAATGCCACAAAGCACGGTCCTGAGCCACCTACATTCATCGACTTCTTGCATGTCTTATCAGGTCGTCACTCCATCTAGTGGGGGACGCCCTACACTTCGCCTGCCGGTAAGAGGCTGCCACTTGAAAACCTCTTTCCATCGGTTATCGGTTCTTCGATCTATATGGCCGGCCTATTGCCACTTCAGCTTACTAATCCGTTAAGCTATGTCGCTTACTCTGGTTCTACTGCGGATATCCTCGTTTTTAGTCTATGATATATATGACCTTGAGCTTCCTCATACGGTCAGCAGCGAAGGACCACGTTTCAGATCCATAGGTCATCACTGGCAACAGGCACTAGCTGTAGAATCTAGTTTTCAGGTTTTGAGATACTCCTAAAAGTAGAAAAATTAAAAAATACTTGAAATTGTAAAAAAATAAAAATGCAAACCACCGAGGCATTGCTTTGTGTATTAATATAATACTCTAGAAACGGTGTAAGCGTTTATTTAAAACTAACTACTCAATTAAACGACATGGTGTAACAAATAACTTCGCCTCAGTCCCAACTAGCGACATCTGGTGAGCGCAAGATTATTAGCCTTCATTGAGAACCTCCTTCATTTTATAAGTTGATTAAATATTTTCAAAGAAGTGTGTATTTACCTGAGTTTGATCGATCGGGATAATCCTGGCGATTTGGACGTTTTAGGCGTTCGGGACGCTCGGGACAACGCCGCGCTGCTGAGGACTCTGCGGGCGGCAGCTCCGGCTCCGACTCGGCACCCTGAGAGTCCTGCGACAAGATACATTTACCTAAATTTAATAACACTCTTTCCCTCGAATATAATTGCAATTTTATTTCCTTAACTTAGCTATTTATATATTTGCAATGTATTGCAAAATCAAGCAGTAAAAGAATCTGAATGATATGAGGAAAATTTGATTACATTTTCAATTTCAATTAAAAATTATTGTAGTTATGTAGTCACCCATTAATTAAATTTTTCCAGTGGAAATCAATTTCCAATGGAACATGTTTGATTTCAGTGCAATCAAGAATTTTCAATGAATATTTTTTTTTAGTTGAAGGAAAAAACAAACTTACAGTCCACGTGATGGTAAGTGGCTACTGCAGTCTATGGACGATTGCAGCCAACTTCAAACAAAGAACGCTACAGATGCGTTGTCACCTCTAAGACTAAGATAGAATAGCTAACAGCCATAGATTTAGTATATACTTCCTATTAGATTTAGTATATATCTATGCTAACAGTCTAAAATCATAACACTCTCTATACCCTTCAGACTGCTATTTGACAGCAGAAATAGATAAGACGGTGGTGCCCAGACAGACTCCTGCTCAGAAAAGGCCTCAAAATTGAAGAAATACAGTTTTACACTATCAAAATTTAGAAAAATATAAACAAGATTACTGTTAACAAATATAATAAATGTACATTATGATACATTTTTTATGTTTCGAAAATGTTTATAAATGTTATGTGTGAAATTCCTTATTTTTAAGTTAAAAGATACAATAAAATCAAGTGTTAGCTATACCTGCACAAGTAATGTTAAATTATTTTAATAATTCTGGCTCACAGCAACCTTACCCTTACCCCTTTATTAATAAAACATGATAACTTTACGCCTAGGAATAGTGTTGGACTAACTTACACAACAAGTGATAAGGTTTATATTTTAACGTAATTTACACTAGTCCAAAGGTGTTCCTTGTCATAAAATATTACATGTATATTAATAAGGGTGACAATGTCTTTCTGTTCATGATTATTTTAACAGTTTTCATAACAATACTTTTGACGATAATGGTGAAGGACAATTTTTATTTTTTAAACACATTAAATGTTGAATATCTTGTTTAAATAACCTTTTTATTTCATTGTTTTACCATTTACTTCATAATCATTACATATTCTCTTGCACTTTTCAAACTTGTCGCTGGCAGATAATAAAAACTTGTAACCATAATAAAAATAAACTTTTCATGAACCCCTAAACTATACACTTATTTTTTTTAATATACCTATTTATCGCCGTAAACTAGCACCCACAATCAATTTCCAGCTTTGTATTATAGCAATTTATTTAATTTTAAATTTCAAATAGTAAAATTAAATAAATTTTGAGAAAATCGCCATTAGCAGACGGAAAAACAGACTACTAAAGTGATCCCTAAGTCATAATTCAAAAATTCTGACATGTAACACTAATATATTATCTCATTGAGAACAAATAAAGGTATCCATTTATCAATGTAATATTTATTGAAAATGTAAACTTTAATTTCACATATTAAAAAGCAGAACAATTAAAGTGTTCTTTGGCACTCTCTCTAGTCTAGTATAGTGAACGAGTGTATGTGCAAGCACAGGTGCACTCTTTATACGCTCACTCTCTAAGTACGATGGGAAAGCAATCCAACATGAACAGAGAGAGATCAGGCACAAGACCAACTAATTTACGTGCAATCCGAGGCATGGGTATGCAACGAATCAACCAACTCCAGGCTGCTACTGAGAATTTCTTAACAGCAAACCCATGGCCCGACCCGGGATTCTAACCCGGAAATAAGTGTTCAGCAGTCGCCCTTGCGACCATTAGCCCAACAAGGCAGTCATTGTGTCATCCGATAAATTTGTTTATATAATTTAAACATTAAATATAATTGTTGCACACATTCAAGTGAAGGTTTTAACTGTAGTAGTTCTATAATAATTGCATTATTTACTATAAAACATAAAAATTGCTTGTTTTATGTTACAATTAATGAAATATAATCTTCATTGTTTGGTCTTATAACTATGTACTCACATGTCGGAGTGACTAGGGAGGTCGATGCGTTACCGCCGCTCATCTTGAGGCCACGTCGCGAGTGGTATTTGACTTTTGTTTTGTGTCAATTTACAAATGGGTAACATATAAAATAATAAAAGTGTTAATATCATCGTTGAAAAGAGCACAACGAATTATTATTCATATTATATTTTGTTATTTCATTTAAATGAATGCTACAATTTTTTAACCCATTAGTTAATATATTTTTTAAATTTGGTTATTATTTATTTCCATTTGTTAAGACAAGTTCTATTTAGTAAAAAAAATTTAATTATACATCTGAATTTAAAAATACATTTTAATTTGAAATCCCTCTAATTCCCCGGAGTAATACCATAGATAGCTAATTTTATAGACTTCTAGTTTTTAATAGTCTTAATAGAATAAGTCTGAGCTAGTGTATTATTTAATGATATATACTCAAAGCCTATCACAAAATCAGGACTATTAAAAAATCGTAATTACCTCACTCAAGTCCATGTTCACATCATCATAGTTGGTGTCATCATCACGACGGCGGCTTCCATGCTGACTCCATGTACCTTGACCCACCTAGAATATCAGTCTATTGTCAAGCAGAGAATTGTATTAATATCAGCGAATAAAAAAAATAGATAATAAGTTAAATAATGATTGTAACACGAATGGGTCGGCCCGACCGGGGAAGGACCGCGCTCTCACAGAATACCAGCTTAAAATAACAGCATAATGCTGCTGTATTTCGTATGGTGAGTGTAGAGAACCGGAGACACTTTTTACTGGAAACGAGGCACTCCATCTTAGTCCTCAGGGGTGACAACGCATCTGCATTTTGATTCTTATTCAAGGATAGATGTAGATGTCTATGGGTGGATGCCACAGCACCCACTTACCACCAGGTGAACTGTGTGCTTGATTGCCACTCTTATACTATGTCTATATCTGTATCTTACACTATACCAGGTAATAGAGACCTAAAAGAGCATCTATCACACAAATTTGTCCCAGGTCTATTTATACAAGAAAAGATAAAAAACAAGGGCACAGTCTACCTAAAGGTAAGTTGATGCTGTGGCCCATTGACACATACATTAATCCTAGTTAAAAAATCTAAATAAAGATGCATTGTCAACCTTCTGTTGGACTAAGACTGAATACCGTGTTGCCAGTAAAAAGGGTCTAAAGTCATCAACATTACCACCTACCAAAACGGACAGAACAAAATTTGCCTGGCCAACTAGTCAAAGTAATGTCATTCTTTTAATATTGCTAAAGGTATTAAACAAGATTAGTTTTCTTTTCTGATGGTAAATGAAAATTTAGTTTAAAATATAAAAATAAATCATTGTAAGTTTTTAGTTAAACATATTAGCATTATTCTTCCCTGATGGCCTGTGATGGCCATGTAAGCCCTATTATTTTTGTAACTGTTATTGTGTTTTGATATATTCTGATATAGAGAGATATAAATAATTTATATTTATTTCCCAAAAATAATAGTTAAAAATCCCATCCTTAGAAACGGTAGCGAAGCCTCCATAGAGGCCGAAAAGCCGGGCTTGCGCTATCAAACTGCTCAATCAATAATATCAACGAATAAAATAACTCGTAAACTATTTCAAATTTCCCGCGCGTCTCTGTCGCTGTCGCTACACAGGCCATAGATTACTGTATATACACAGGCCTTATAACGTCAACACGAGGCAAAACTGCGCGATTAGGTTGTCATAAAAATTAGTAGTCTCTCTCGCACGTGTGGGCTTTACCGGGCTTTCGAGAAGACGATCGCTCCCTTTCTAACTTGTGGTAAAATGTTCTATAATGAAATATAACTACGACTGTTTATATAGCAATTTGTACGTAGCGAAAAGCCCGGCTTTTAGTGTGAAGTTAGTCATTAGTCAAGCGCGGGCGATACCTTTGCAAGTTCACTTCACATTTCAATGTTTACTCTGTGTGTTTACTTGAGCGAATAAATATTGCGAGTTGAAAATTTATGCTTTTTTATAGATTTTTAGTGAAAATGAAGGATAATAGAGTTCCTTGTGATAAATTGAAGTGTGTTAAAGTGCTAATCGGCGGGGAAAAGGTAAAATCGAAAAAGAGAAAAGGTAAATTTTTATAAAACTGCTAAAAACAACAAAACCATATCTTGGGCTTGCCCTAGTTTGGAGCCCTAGCTTCGCCACTGCTTAGACAATTTAGCATACTGTGAAGTATTTTCCATCGGTCCATAGGTATTTTTTTGGATTCATTCATGTTTGACTATACACCCTGTTGTGTGTGTAGATATTGTGTGTTCTGCATAAACAAGACTGAATATAAAAGTGAACCATTTGAACCATACAACTGAATTTTTCAATTTATTTCTGTTGTATGTTACCTATAAATGAAAAATCGACCCATAGTGTTATCTATATCTACACTTATAAATAAACTTTAAGTTTATGCCTGTAATATTTAAATAACTGGCTTCTATTAAGTTCAGGGGGTTACTTGCATGCTATTAAGACATAAATAACCATTTTCAAAATTTTTGTCTGTCTGTCCAGTCTAATCTTCGGAATGGCTGAACTGTTTGTGATAAAACTTTATGAACAGACAGGGAGTAATGCCAAAAAAAAACGAAAAATTGATGAAATAAATGGTCTTTCATCATCTTAAATCTAAATATATCTTATACAGGCAAATCCGGGGCTGTTCGCTAGTATATTATAATTTAATCTATTGCATGAAATATTTACACTAAAAATTTTAGCTGCACCATTAGTGATTTGCATAACATATTTTTGCACGCCTCATAACGCGAACCGTTATTAGGTAGTGCTTTACTCTCGACACGTTAAGGTCAAGCAATTTTCTGTTCTTAAAATGCCTCTTATATATATATATATATTATCATAACCATATTGCACTTATACGATAATATGAGTAGCCGTATTACAAAAAAACACTCTTTAATCCATCTTATATTTAAAAAAAATCATTTTATATTGCTACTTTGAAAAAAAAACGGCTTTAATTTTTTTTTACGTAGACTATGTGTTGATTCCGTTTTTTTTTATTAGCTTCAGAATTACATCAACTGGTTCCTATTTCATATCAATAGCCTAAGTACGCTTAGTTTGTTAATAAAATGATTTTCAACTTTTATAAGTTTTATTGGTATTAAAAATTCAAAGGCGCTTTCATATTTTTTAAGCCCCAAAGGATAAATATACCATACAACCTAGTCAAGATTACAGGAACGTAAAATGATTTTTAAAAACTATTTAAAATCTATTTATTTCTTAATTACAATTAAAATTATAACTACTTAATTAATACGTCTTGACAGAAGTCGATGTCAGAACGAAGTGTCCGCTCCATGAGCTCTGCCTGATATCTCATGCAACCAAAAGCGCTGACTCTACAGTTACTGGATACTGTCTAATGCTTATGCAGCCTCTCTAAATCCGAACCGTAACAACCCTATGGTCTTGTGGTTGCATAACTCCTCCCTCTCCAAGAGCGGAATTATCGGCTGCAGTGTTTTCAGCTGTTGTCCGATGATTCCGCCATCTATTAACTAAATTACTTTTACATTTTCTTAAAACACTAAGGAAAATAACAATAGGTAAAATGACATACAGTAATAAAGTAGCTAAGCTAACACCTCTGACCCTTATCACACTATTATCACTTTGATCACTATATTCACTGCCACTGAATTTAAGATTTTGGTTCAACACGTATGCTAGATGTTTCAGGTCGTCTAAGGCTAAGCCTTCAGGTTAACTGCTCCAGTATCCGTCAGGTTCAGGTGATCCAGTCTTGGTAAGTTTAATACTGGGGTCACTCTATAGCCCAGTTCCTTAGCAAAGTATAGGCGGTAACAATTTATAATTATCTATGAAGGTCTCACAATCCTCACTAATTTTTATGATGTATGTGCCCAAAAGTGATTCTTTAGTTATGTCATCCTGGCATTTATTTGTTAATATTATTCTATGGTTGGCGTATATAATCCAATTTACAGGCCGATAGACTGATTTTGACATCCTCAAGATCAACGAGCTGAGGTTCGCATAGTGTGAGATTGTTTTGGAATTTCATCAGTTGTTCAGCACATGTGTTCTAGGATAGGATAATGTTGGAGCTCCACACAGGAATTCATCCGCCGCTATCTCGGTGCACGGCCGGGAGACCGGTATTGTAGAACCTTTCACCAAAATGTAAGGATACTTGGGAATTATTACAGACGTTCTGTTTCTAAGTGCATCGAATACAGGTAATGGGTATAATTTGTAATAATTGTAATTAAAACTATCAGTAAGTGGAACTTCCATCAAGTACGTAATCTGGTTTGCTTTCATGTAAGCTTTTATAACAATAGTTCTTTCAATTTTCACCAAATTTCTACATTTACAGGGTACACTAGGTTATCGACTTTGGCAATATCATTAGGTATCACTACAGTTCAGATGAATTAATAATTGATTGGTGTAATACTGAAACTTTACTGAAAGCTAAAGCAGTTTCTATTTCACTAAGTTTAAGGTAAATACTACGAAAGTTACTAATAAACATATTATACATGCCTAAAATATACGTGTTATAAATTGAATTATTTTCTTTGGTAGCAATGTATTTTACTATTCGTTCAATTCTTTTTAAGCGTTCATCTAATATTAGTTCATTTTCATGTAAAGTTTCTGTACTATTTGCCAAGCTATTCAGCATTTTAGAAAAACGGTGATTTTACTATCAATACTTAATTGGTTGTTTTTAACTTAGATATAACGGAATCGTATCTAAGAGCATCTTCGTGATCTAAATTGCCGGTGATTGCTTTAATGGCTGATCCTAGGGGTCTATGAGACCCCTTTAAATCTATTGGATGGTACAAGTTGCTTAAATTTTTCAATAGTTAAATCGCAAGAATAGTCAGCTTGGTCTTCATGGCTTGGAATTCATAAGCATATGGTTTATTAATATCAACTAATCTACTAAAATCTTTAAACTTAATAATATTTAAATCTAAATTTTCCTTAATTCTAATAAGTTCACTTTAACTATAAGCCACCTGCTTGTTTGCTCAAAGGCTTTCTTTTACAGGAGCAGGCCCGGTTGCTGTCAATTTTTGAAGTTGAAGACTGGGTCCAAAGTATGTGAGCCATAGTCAGGATGACCACGCACCACCTGTGGAGGTCGTTTGAAATTTTAATAGGGACCTTTGTATCCTGTTCACCTATTTTAACGGGAACGATATTACGTTCTTCAGGACCTTGAATAACAGCTTTCCTGTACCTAGGTTTGTCCTTACTTTTCCTAATATTGATGTCCTTTACGTACGCTATTTGCCCTTTGTTGAGTACTACTTTGTTTCTCCTCCTTTCCGTTCCTAGCCTTTTCCTTTTGTTCAATCATTCGATCAGAAATGTACTTATATAAATATTTAGTGCGTTTTGGTGGTCTTTAACAGCTGTTGGGTATAGGCCCTATCGAAATCGTTATCAAAAACCTTTCCAGAATCAGTGTGCCCAAAGCAGACTTCAAACGGAGTTAAACCAGTAGTTGAATGTATTGTGTGGTTATAAGCCATTATAGCGTAAGTCATAATAGAAGCTGCATCTGTAAATTTCTGCTCATACTTAGCAATACGATATATTTCAATTATTGTCGAATGAAAACGTTCTATAATACCTGTGGAATTATGATTATTGGGTGTTGTGATGTGAAGGTCTATTTTATACATATTTGTAAGTTCTCGCATTAGCTCATTGTTAAACTCTTTCCAGGATCGTGTTATCTTTTAGGTACGCCAGAATGAAAAGTTTTATAAGGGCTCGAACTACCTCAGGTGTGGATCTATTTGATTTCAAATGCTTGACCTAATTTACTAAAAGCATCGATTAAGGAAGAAAAATATTTTTTTTAGAAAAGATCTATGAAAACTTCCTGAAAAGGAGAATGCTGGGTCTGTGTTAGTTGCAAAACCGGTTTAATTGGTTTTCTGTCATATTTTGAAATTTTGCAGGTATGGTATTATTAATTACAGCCGAAACCGTTTCTGCATATTATCCCAAAAGTAGTTCCTACGTATGCTTACTATGGTTTCCTTTATACCACGGTGACATGTTACCCTCGTGATGTTTTAGAATTATTTCCTCTGTTCGGCCTCGTCTTCTACATATACGACACGCTCTGTACACTGAAGAATTCTACAGTGCCCTTTTAAATAGTTCTATGATAATTTTGGAAAATTGTTTTCTATGTGATTCGTCCTCAAAGTAAATGAAATATTTAATCTTTGGTTTTACATACTCTTTAAAATTGTTTAATTAAGTTTTCGTTATTTATAGGTAAGAAAACTTCTAAAATTTTGTGCTTTTTATTTGAAATATCTTTGACCTGCATTTCATTCCTAAACCAAGTGAATATAAGTATTTGATTGTTTAGTATCTACAGCTTCCTCAATATAGATATACCTGTTGATTCTAATTCTAAAGCTGAGTGTACTGTTTCTAAAGCAGATGGTACGGGATAAGTTTGTTCGGTTAAATCTATTGGATCAGATGCTGAAAGAGTAGCTGATAGGTCAGACACGGTTATTGTATCGGAGTTCTCATTTGGTTTGTTAAGTTTTGCTATGCGGTAAATTTCGTCGGTCAAGCTGTCTACATAGTTTTTAGGTTTTGTCTGTATCGGATACGTTCACTTGCATCGAATCATTGTCATCGTCGGAATCTAATGCGTTTAGTTTGATACGAGATAGGGCGTCAGCGTTAGTGTTCTGCTTTCCATTTTGTAGATTACCTCAAAATCAAATTCTTGTAAACGTAGTCGCCATCTTGTTAATTTACTATTTGGTTCTTTGAGTGCATAGAGCCAGGCAAGGGTCGGTGATCAGTATATACGTAAAATTTTGTCCGTACAGATAAGGTCGGAAATATTTAACTGCCCATATAATGGCTAGGAGTTCACGTTCGATTGTGCTATACTTTGTTTCAGTGTCACTTAGTGTGCGACTGGCATATGCGACTGGTTTTCAGAACCAATTGCCCTTGTGACAACACGGCGCCTAATGCGACAGATGACGCATCTGTTGTTAGTATGTAGGGTTTAGATGGGTCTGGGTATTGTAAAAGAGGTGCATTAATAAGTAATTCTTTGCATTTCTCAAATGCTTCTATATATGATCGATAACAATTTTATTTCTTCTTCAGCAGGAAGTTAGTTGAGTTATTTTCATGAAATCCCTAATGAAACGACGGTAATAACCTATGAGTCCTAAGAAACTTTTTATTTCAGTGGTAGTTTTCGAAGTGGGTAATTAATTATTGCTTTTACTTTGTCGTCGTTCGGTTTAAGTCCATTTTGGTAATACTGTGACCTAGGTAGAGGACTCTTTCCGCAAAACTCAGATTTATCAAGTTGCACCTTGAGGTTAGTCTGTCGTAGTCTGTCAAAAATCATGCGTAACTTTTCAATATGTTCTTGAGACTTTGAGATGCCACAATTATGTCATCTAAGTAGACTAAACAGTGGATCCTTTGCAGGCCTCTTAGAATGTTGTCCATTGCGCGTTGGAAGGTTGCCGGCGCTGTCTTTAAGCCGAACGGCATCCTTAAGAACTCGTAATGGCCAAACTCGGTACTAAACGCAGTTTTTGTCGGTCACTTTCGTTGACTTCAATTTGATGATAACCGTGCAAGATCTAAGGTCGAGAAGTATGTACATTTGCCTAATTTATCAAATATGTCGTTTATATTTGGTAGAGGATATTTGTTCTCTATAGTCACTTCGTTAAGTCGCCTATAGTCGATCACCATACGAAATTTACGTCCCCAGACGCGTCGACCTTTTTGGTACTAAATGAACTGGGCACTCAGAGAGAGAAAGATTCTTGAATGACATTGTCTTCCAAGAGTTTCTTCTTCCTCTTTATTTCCTGAGCTTGAGCAGGTGGTTGTCTGTACGCTTTAGTATAAATGGGTCTTCATTAACGGTACGGATAAAATGTTTCACTTGATTGGTGAACGTCAAGGGCAATTTGTCACAGTAAAAGATGTCTTTGTATTCCGTACAGAGCGCAAAAATAGCTTTACGCTCTTCCTCATTCATGTGTCTAGTCTTAATTTACCTAAATTTTGTAATAGGAGTTGGTCAATGTCGGTATCAGTTTTATCTACAAGGAATTAACTAGGGTTTCTCACATTAAAAGTCTCAGTTTGAAGGTCGTCACGGTCAGGGTCATTTCCTGTTCGAGAGTATTTTGATAACTGGAAGCATATCCGTTATTGCACGTCACAATAGCACTTGCATTCTAACCCTTCACAAAACTGCTTATAATTTAATATGGCTTCGCCTGAATGTACATCGGTTGGTAGTTTAACACGTAATTCCGATCTAGGAGGTAAAATAAAAATGTGATTTTCAAAATTATGTATAATAGGGATACTTGTAAATTTTGTCGAAAGTATATGACGCTTTAAATCGATGACAGCCTCTAATTGTTTTAATAAGTCATTACCTATGAGGCCATCATAACGCGAATCTACATTATATATATAGAACTTATGATATTCGGGGCTTTTAAATGTGGGTGGTAACGGAATAACTATGACCTGATTATGGCTACTTGTAGCATGTGTACTAATGACCTCGAAGGGTTCATTAAAAATGTCGTTTTTAAAATATTGGTATGCTTTGCGTGGGCTTATAAATGAACGTGTGCTACCGGTGTCCAGCATAAATTTGGAATCTAACTGGGATATATATAAGGTAATTTTAAATTAGAGTCACAATTTAGTTCTATGGTTTCAGGGTTTGGTTGAGGCGCTTATGCGAAAATTTTCAATATTTTCTGTCGTCTTAATGTCATTTGTGTCTGCCGCGTTGGTCTCCGTTTCCGCGGTTACAGTTTCTTCAGATTGATATTCGGGGTAATAGTAAGAAGCGTCATTAGGATATTGATCGAAATAATCTGGGTTTTCGTAGTAATACATGTCGTCGCTAGTCATTCTCATTTAATTCTAATTCGTTTAACCTAAACCTTGTTGTGGTCAGCTACAGGTGCTGTGCGCATCGACACATCTGTATTAATTCGCGGTTGGTTATGCTGAGGGACATTATTATTATTGTTGTATCGCTGTTGCATACCGAACTGTTGAGGACGCATCGAAGGTAAGGGCTGAAGGCCTACAGGTTTATAGCCAAATTGAGGTGGACGATATCCGAATTTCATTTGTTATTATTAGGTTGTGGTGGTCGATAATAATTTCCGAAATTGTTAAATTGTCGCTGCTGACCTTGAGTGGGAAGCGCATCTGCACTGCTTATTCGGTGGGATGCCAAAATTATATCTAGGTGGTTGGTTCATTGGCATAGGCTTAAAACTAGAAAAATGTTGAGGTTGAGTATTATTATTACCGAATTTAAATGATGGGGATGCGTTATGCGATTGTGAATGAGATGCGAGATTAGATCCAGACATTTTGTTTCTCATTTGGTACTGACTATGGAAGTTAATCTCTTTCAATACAGTGGAGAGCGCATCCTCTAATGAATTTGGGGCCTTTAGACGCACTACTCGAACTAAATGTTCCGGTAAATTGTACAGAAAACGTTTAATGATGTATTTTCATAAATGGCCTTTTTACTACAGCGCATATTTGAGTCAGACAACCGATTAACTTTGCTTATTAAAATTGATCTCAAAGATTGAATTGACAGCAAAAATCTAAATAACTTTCTCTCCGGGTTTAATTCTTAAAGTCTCAAGTTCGATATTTAAACACTCTCACTACGCGAGTCTCCAAAATGCTGAATTAATAATTGCTTAAACTCATCCCACGTTTCGATATCATCGCGCTCCTGACTAATGCAGCTGCATTGCCGATAAGGCGGCTTGTTATTGTATTCATCACGTACAAATTCTGTTCCGTCGTGCCAGTAAATTTAGCTATAACATATTCACACTCTAAAAATAGATTTAAATGACGTTTATCTCCATCAAACGTAGGGATGATTTTAATCATTTCACCGGGAATAAGTCTGATATTCTCCATAATTATGTATTAATTTACACACAAACAATAAAAATAAAATGAAATGTAAAAGAAACCTAAATATCACACGAAATTATTAAGAAATAAAATGTATATGCTTAATAAAACTATTTCTTTGTAAAACTATAATTTGTTTATAATTTAAATTATAAAATAGGTAAAACTCAAATTGTTTATTACATACAATTATTTATTTAATTTTAAACTATTTAACCAGAATACGTTAAAATGAGAGAAGTTCGATCTCAAGATAACAGAACGTCGAGGTAGTGGAAAGGATGGTAGAAAAGTTCTACTCACCAGCCAGCTGCTCATGGTTCAGGATCAGCCCGCTTCCTTGACAAATTTTTGGTTCGAGGATCGTCTCGTTTTCTCGCGCCGCGGACCTCCGATTACGACAGAGTTTTATATCGAATTCGCGAAGGACGCAACGCTACCGAAGTGTGACGATCCTACCGGCTGCGCCAGTCAAGATTACGGGAACGTAAAATGATTTTTAAAAACTATTTAAAATCTATTTATTTCTTAATTACAATTAAAATTATAACTACTTAATTAATACGTCTTGACAGAAGTCGATGTCAGAACGAAGTGTCCGCTCCCATGAGCTCTGCCTGATATCTCATGCAACCAAAAGCGCTGACTTACAGTTACTGGATACTGCTCCAATGCTTATAGCCCTCTCTAAATCCGAACCGTAACAACCCTATGGTCTTGTGGTTGCATAACTACCTATATCGATTTTATACTTTGTGTAATCAATTTATTTTGGTAAACATTATTCATTTTTTTCCTGTAGGTGACACTACCTGTTAAAATAATAGAGCGCTAAATTTAAAACACGTAAATAATATATTTTAAGGGTAAGGAATACAATTTCTTTTTTCATCAAAATTAAATTAAACGCTGATGAGGCGTGCACTTTTGGGTTTTCCAAACTATTTTCAACAACTGTAAAACACAAACATTATACAAAATATATAAATCTATACATATAAATAATATTGAAGTGTCAGTCTGTAAAATTGAAATAACTGTCTTAAGTTGAGGGGTTTACTTGCATGCCATGAAAACATGAATAATTATTTTTAAAATTTTAGTCTGACTACCGGTCTGTCTGTCTGTTCGGGCTAATCTTCAGAATGGCTGATGTCTGGTTTCTGAAGTTCCCAGTTACATTCCCATTAGCTATTGATTTATTAAAGTTATCTATAGGATAAATGTCGGTTAACTGTCACTGTGTTTCTACCGTGCAGTGGCAGTGTAAGAATATCCAATACCCCATAATATCATCCTTAGGGTGTCATAAGAGGCGATAGAGGGAAACAAATCAGAAGTTCGGCAGCAGCGTCTTCTTTATAACAACTAAAATAA
Organism: Parnassius orleans; assembly: GCA_029286625.1. Taxonomy (NCBI): domain Eukaryota; kingdom Metazoa; phylum Arthropoda; class Insecta; order Lepidoptera; family Papilionidae; genus Parnassius; species Parnassius orleans. The sequence goes on along the minus strand of JAGSMP010000006.1, from coordinate 7,543,745 downwards.
AAAAAACTGCGGTTGCCAACCCACTTGCAAAGCGTGGCAACTATGGCAAATATCCCCCCTATGAGGTAATCTATGAAGGAGGCCTATCTTCAGCAGTGGACTTTAAGAGGCTGTAACAGTAACAATGTTTCTGAATACACAACAAATCGCTTAACAACTATGAAACTGATAACAAGTTCAATAATTTGCCGCTAGATGGGTCTGTTCAAGAGATCAAGGTTAAAATTGATTTTATTATTTCCATTCTTCATTACAAGTTTATTTATAATATTTTTTTCAAGTCTAATTTTTTTTATAATTTACTTGAATAAGCACTGTTTAAGTAATAAATTATGATAATTCTATTTATGAGCAACTGTATAAACAACATCATAGTCAAATTAAAAAAGAAAAGAAAACGTCAAACTCATATTTTTTGTTTCGCACTTTGGAATGTAGTTATATCTTTCTGTGTGATTTGAAGTTAAGTGGTCCTTACTATCGTTTGTGTTTTATCCTTATATTATCTAGCTCCATATTGTTTCTTTTATAAATTAGCAGTATAGTTAATGTCATCACCAATTACTAGTTGGAAAATACCTGTAGCATAACATCGTAATGCTATGAATTTTTTTACAACACAGACAACACAGTTATTCGCTCCCCGAGAAGATCACCTTGGGAGATCTCCCCTTTTCTTTCCATGGCCAAAATGGTGACCCCGACTTGATTTGAATACGCTATCAACAACCTTCGGAAATTACAACTTCAAGTCTTCATCATTATCCTCAAGAACCCCTACAATTCACACCCAAAAGTCGTCTTCTGCTGTCTTCAGGTCCTGCAAGCCAGTCAGCCAGCAGGGAGGTGATGTGACGGCGCTGTCGTCGCGTCACAAGCGAAAACGCACCGAAGCCTAAATCGAAGTTAAAGTCGAAATTCTGAAGTTACTGCGCTACATCTAGAACAGCTCTGTACTAACACACGGAGCGTTGGTCACTCCCCGCGCTGAACACCTTGCCCGGTGGGAGATCTTCCCTTTTCTTACCACATCCACAGCCAAAACCATTCAATGGCAATTTTTTTTAATAATAACACATTATAAGCTAACAGTTGATGAAGTTTGAATAAAATGTCAAATAAAGTTATATCAAATAAACCTAAGTTTAAATGGAGTTTATCTTACATTGCGATGTTTGGAAAAGCACTTTCTTAGATTATCAAACCAATGACACTAACAGAAAGATAAAACACCGAAAAAAGTACCTCAGAAGCCTAGCATGAATCTTGTAATGTAACTTCACAAACTAATAAAGAGCAATGTTAGGAGTGATCTAAGCTATATTTCATCCAAAAACTTTCGTAATTTAAAAAAAAAAACGAAAAATTGGTCTTTGATTATCTTAAATCTAAATAATGCCTAAAACCCTCTCAGAAATGTGTAACTAACTTTAAATATAGCCACATTACTGTATTTTACCCAGGTGAAACCAGGGCAAGTCGCTAGTAAATAAATAAAATAACATAATTAAGTGTGTGCAGTGTGTTCTTATGAAACAATGTAGCACACAGTCCACCTGATGGTTAGTGGTTGCTGTAGTCCATAGACATCTACATCTATCTTCGTTTGCGAATTTAAATGCAGATGCGTTGTCAGCCGTGAGGACTAAGATAGAATGCCTCTTTTCCAATAAAAAGGGTCTCCGGTTCTCTACACTCACCTTACGAAACACAGCAGCATTAAGCTGCTATTTTACGCTCGTATTCTGTGAGAGCGTGATCCTTCCCCGATCGAGCAGACCCATTCGTGCTACAACTATACTATTAATATAGCTGCAGCATGGCTCTACCACGTAAAAATAATACCATGTAAAAAAATGATACTTTTACACAATAAAACTACAACAGAAACTATAGTAACAGTGTTGTCAGGAATTTTACAATGTTTTTATAACATTTTCAATTTATAATGTGTTAAATCGTATTTAATTATGTGTTTTCTGCACTGCATTTTTCAATTCAGAATTTGTTACCAAATTTTTATTTATCAAGAGGAACTATAATTTCCTCTATATTAGAGAATTTTACAAATACAATGTTTTATAACATTTACAATTCAGAATTTTTTACCACATATTGAGTTTACAATGTGTTAAACAATCAGAACCCCCGACGCAAAAAGAGGGGTGTTATAAGTTGACCATTATGTGTCCGTCTATCTGTCTGTCTGTGGCACCGTAGCTCAAAAACAAGTGAACCAATTTGGGTGTGGTTTTTTTTAATTTAAAAGCAGGTTTTCTAGCGGTGGTTCTTAGACATGTTTTATCAAAATCGGTTCAGCCGTTTCAAGGTCATCAGCTTGTTTTGTTAGCTGCAGTAGGGTTCTTTTCGGTAGTTTTTAAAATTTTCAATTTAAGTTATATGTTTTAACGCCTAACTCTAATACTGACTTAGTTTTATCAGGCCTTAGTATGCACTAGCTAGCATGCTTTACTCTGAAGATTTGCCTATAAACTCATCACATTAGTCGGCTCTGTGCTCAAGACAAAGTTGATACCCTCTCGCTGGTATAATATAATGGTAATGAAACTCCCTAAGTTTTAGACATTCCGAATCGATATTCCGATTCGGAATTCCGAACGCAGAGTCCATATAAAATCTATGACCCGTCACACACGTACGGTAGTTTTCCGTTCGAAATTTTGCGGGCAAAACGGGATTCCGTATGTGTAGCCGACCCGCTCGGAATTCCGAAACGGAATCCCGAAATGGAATTCCGTATGTATGTGGCCGGCCTTAGAATGGACTTTCAGCATCAGAACCTCGTCCGTTTATCATTCTTTATATAACTAATTAACCACGGAATATGAAACATATTAAATAAAACTTACGTCTAGGTAGATAGATAGGTAGGTAGGTAGTATTGTTAACGTGTTAGCAAGGATCTCCTTTTTTATTTAGGATTAGACGATTATATTTTATAGAAAAAATGGTATATATGCAAAAGGCTTTACTTACCGAGGTGTGATGGCTGGAACGTTCAGTTTCGTTGTCATCATCGCTTCCGTATCCAACGAGAGAATCCATTATATATGAACAGTAAACACAAATGTGTAATATCTACACAAGCTTAAGTAAAAAGCAGGACAATACTAAAGTATTTTAAAAAAACCTAGAAGCTTAGAAGTAAGAAGCAGAACATTGGAAAATAACAATTGTTAGCTTTAATTAATTTTTCTTCTTACTATACTAATATGGCGACGGATAAAGCCATAGAGATATTTTGTTGTTGTTACGATTCGCCAATTATGGTAGCAAAGGTCTTAAATCATACGACCTCAAACGATTAAATTTATTTTGTTCACAAAACTCTTCACAAAATACTGATGCGAAGAATTTGACGACAGCTTAACCCAACGGACAGTTGATGTCGATATTGTGTCAAAGTCCATAAGCGAATAAAAACCTGAGATTTATATCACCACTGAAGCATATATTACTTCGTTTCTACCAATAGTTTAAGCACGTAGACGTTTAATACACAAAATCGCACCACTTCTATGTATTGAAATTCACTTCAAACCATTATTAAAACTCAGCAATTGTAATAATCAAATAGTTATATTCAACGCCACTAAAATACAATGTTTGTCTTGTACATTGTAAAAAAATAATTTTACGGATTTGACTACGTTTTTTTGAAACTTCTTCTTCGACCATGTGTCTCAAGGAGATGTCGGATTTATCGTCCACAAGTCTCTCGTTAACAACGTTGTAAAAATTGTGAATCACCAAACGGTATTCGTTGAAGGTCATACAGGTTTACGCACCAACCTCGGCACGTCCCGATGAGGAGGTGGAGGAAATGTATGAGGATATCTCTAAAGCCATGTTTTCTTCCAAAACCCAGTATACGGTGTCAATGGGAGACTGCAATGCAAAACTAGGCACAAGAGAGAACGGTGAGCTGAAGGTAGGGAAATTTGGAATAGGGCAACGTAACCCAAGGGACCAGCAGCTGGCCGACTTCATGGAGAAAAGGGGACTCTTTATGATGAACTCTATCTTCCAGAAGCGGCCCTACAGGAAGTGGACTTGGTCGAGCCCCGACGATTCGACAAAAAATGAGATTTACTTCAATATGACGACCAGACGACAACTATGTCTCAGTGATTGCGAAAACTGGTAGTGATCAACGAATGGTGAGAGGCACACTGAACCTAAACGTTAAGTTGGAGGGGTCTCGTCTAATGAAGTCAACGCTCCGTCCCCCTCGTGTTCTAATCCAGAATCCCGAAACCTTTCAGCTCGAGCTACAAAACCGTTTTCAGTGCCTAGAAGATTATAAAGCAGTGGACGATATAAATGACAAGCTCGTGAAAACTGTCCATGCGGTCGGAGCTAAGGTCTGCAAGACGCGCCGCAGAAGAACACAAAAACTCTCCGATCACACTCTTAATCTCATGGCTGTTAGACGGGAAATGAAGCTGCAATCTTCAACAGATTTGACAGCATACAGGCAACTGAACAGACAGATGAATCAGATAAGACAGATAAGCTCGAATTGAAGAAGCGATTGAGCGGAACCAAGGCTCCAAAGTCTTTGCCAGAGATATGTCTGCCAGAAAAAGCCAACTGTCAAAGCTGAAGACCGAGTATGGCAGCATAGTTTCTGGAACACCTGAGATTTTGATTGAGATTGAGATGTTCTATTGGCTCTATACTAGTCATCGTTGGAGCCACGCGCAAGTGTGAGTAACGATCCAAGAGAAAATCTTATCCGATACTATTCCGATGATATCTCCGACGTCAGTCTGAGCGAGATTAGAATGGCTCTCCAGCACTTTAAAAACGGCAAGGCCCCAGGCGAGGATGGAATTACAGCGGAGCTTCTGAAAGCGGGTAGAAAACCGGTACTTGAAGTCCTTCAGAAGTTCTTTAATTCCGTGGTGGAACTACTCCGTAGGCGTGGAGCAGAAGTGCGGTGGTCTTGTTTTTCAGGAAAGGCGGCAACGCTCTATTGAAGAACTACAGACCGATTTCCCTTCTGAGTCGCGTCTACATGCTGTTTTCGAGAGTCATTACGAATTGTCTCGCACGCAGACTTAACGACTTCCAGCCTCCCTAACAAGCCGGTTTCCGAAAAGGCTTTAGAACCATAGGCCACATACATACACTTCGGGATATTGTACAGAAGACCCAAGAGTACAATCTGCCACTTTGCCTTGCGTATGTGGACTATGCGAAAGTCTTTGATTCTACAGCTATATGCTACAGTCCCTTCAGCGGTGCCAAGTTGACTGTCGGTATATCGAAGTGCTGAAGTGTTTGTACGGTAGGGCTACGATGGCTATCCGAGTACAGTTTAACCAGAGTACGAAACCTATCCAACTGCAGAGAGGTGTACGACAGGGTGATATTATATCCCCGAAACTCCTCACCGCTGTATTGGAAGACGTTTTCAAGCTACTGGACTGGAAAGGATACGGTTTTAACATCAGTGGCGAATACATCACTCACCTTCGATTTGCCGACGATATAGTCCTTATGGCAGAATCGCTGGAGGACCTAAGCACTATGCTCAATGACCTCAATAGTGTCTCCCAAAGTATAGGTCTTAAGATGAACATGGACAAAACAAAGATCATGTTTAATGTCCATGTCACACCTATGCCGGTAGTTGTTGGGAGCACTAAGCTCGAAGTTGTTGACGAGTATGTTTACCTGGGACAAATAGTCCGACTAGGTAAGTCGAACTTCGAACGACAGGTCAATCGACGGATTCAGCTCGGCTGGGCAGCGTTCGGGAAATTACGACACATCTTCTCGTCAGGTATACCTCAAAACCTGAAAACGAGATTGTACAACCAGTGCGTGTTGCCAGTGATGACTTATGGATCTGAGACGTGGTCCTTTACTGCTGGCAGCTAGCTATGGAGAGGGCTATGCTCGGGGTTTCTCTGCGTGATAAACTTAGGAATGAGGATATCCGCAGTAGAACCACAGTGACCGACATAGCCCAACGGATTAGTAACTGAAGTGGCAATTGGCCAGCCATATAGCTCGAAGAACCGACAACCGATGGAGAAAAAAGGTTCTCAAGTGGCATCCTCGTACCGGTAGGCGAAGTGTAGAGAGACCCCCCACTAGATGGAGTGACGACCTGGTAAAACATGCAGGAAGTCGATGGATGCAAGTTGCTCAGGACAGTGCTTTGTGGCATTCCTTGGGGGAGTTCTATGTTCAGCAGTGGACTTGTGAAGGGCTGTAATAATGATGATGATGATGATGATTTGAAACTTCTAAATTTCTGATGCGTAAATTTCAGAAAATGTTATAATAACGGAGGGGACTTTATTAACATTATGTCTATTTATCGCTGAAATTGACTTTTAATAAAAAGTAAAAACCGACTTTAAAGAATAAAATGATTTTAAAATTGTATTAAAACTGTTACACATTCTGAATTTGGTGCTAAAACATAATTTATAAAATTACAGAGAGTGTAATTTTTAGTTCTTTTAAGTTGGCTCTCTCTTCAAATAAATGAATTTGAATTTGAATTTTTGAATTTGAATTTGAAAGTCATCTATATAGTTACATTCAAAACTTCATACCCTATTTTGCCACATTATGGGCGGATTTTTTTAAATTAAATTTGCATGGGAACGCCGTTGATGTATAACCTATTTAATAAAAAAGGATCATCAAAAGCAGTTCAAAATCAAAATTAATAAAAATATCGTGTATCATAGAACATACAATAAAAACAGAATACAACAACCTTCTTATTTTATAATCTATCAATCTCCTGCTGCTTTTTCTGTCATTTCACGTTTTTTAAACCAATATTTAACGTATAATTCATGAATGTAATGTTTGCTTAAATATTTCCAAGAATACGATTAACCATCATTTTATTTAGAATGTTCTTTTCATTTAATTTATGATTTCATTTTGAAGTTTCATGTTGTATTGAAAGCATTTGTGAAAATATCCGAACGTAAAATAGTGCAGAAAGAATTCTTTTCTTCTTTTCTCCTTTTCTCTTTGGATTTAGATTATTTTTTTAATATGGCGGATCATTGGCCGCCGTCGGGTTGTCTGATTATTTCATAAGTGCAATTTGAGAATTTTACGCGATTCATCCGCGATTGTGATGATAAAAGAAATATAAATAATTGTGTACACATACTCACTGCTGAGTAACAGACCTCAAACATCTTTAAGTGTTAATTCACTCCTAAAAATGGTAATGATAGTTTTTTGTTTTGATACTTTTTTACAAACTTAACATTTGTGAAAATTTCAGTTTTCGACTTATCCTGTTTGAATTTCTTTAAATTCTAGCGCTAAGTGTGTTCGAATAAGAGTATGTATTAAATAAGGTTTACAAAAGTCGTATTTTTCAGCATTTTTTTCTTTGTTTTCAAGTTTTCTAACCAAAAAAATCATGAGCTGGATGGCATCCTCACATGTGATAATTTACATGCATTTTGCTTACAATTCCGAAAGTCTTGAAATGATTAAGGTATTAATTATGCAAGTGGGGTGTGGCTGTATTGATTTTCTTAGAAGGTTCTAGGTATAGTATTAGGATACGTCTTAATAACTGCACTAGGTCTACGCGAACCACACCAGTGCAATGCGGTAGTGCGCTGTGAATGTTTTGTCAAATATCATGATATTTCTTTCTCAATATTTAGATAATTTCAATTGTATGAATGTACAATTACTTTACGTTTACATATGGATTAGATAATTTCGTCTTGCCCATCAAATTGATGCTGCAACATGAGTATGAATGTGGGTGTTAGTTATTTCATGTTACAAAATGTAAAAAGATTTTCATGGCCCATAAAAAAAAATTTAACGATTTTCTTATCAGTTATGTAATTTCGTCCATAAACTTGAAAAATTGGCAGCTGCAAAAATGTAACATAATGTGTTTAGTGTACAATTTCTATAAAAACATTTGAATTTTCGTTATATCGTTTATGATTTTTTTTAAGTACTCCAATAGTATCTCTATTAAAGAACTTTAAAAAAATCATAGATATATATATATATTGTTTTATAATAATTTCCTAGTAATAATGTGTGCTTAAAATTAGTTTTTAGTCGTTCATCAGTTAGATTATTAAAAGAAATAGTATGTAATGGTTAAGGGTGTGGACTGCATACTTGGAAAGTTGTAGGCTCAAATTCGCCAATCAATTATTGTTGTGAACCACTCCTAACACAAGCATTTTAAGCACATTGCAGACCATCTGATAGTAAGTAGATATTATGGCTCATAGTCATCTACATTTATCCTCATTTAAAAATCAAAATGTAGATGCATCCCTGAGAAGTGGTTAACAGGAATATTATTAATGTTATTATTGTTACTAGCATTCTGTTTAAAAATCTTTTTAATACTATATATAAAGAATTTTTATTTTCTTGTTATAGTTGTTAAATACTATTAATAGTATTTTAAATTTTTAGTCTAAACGGGCTGCATATGGTGATGATGAAGACAATCCACCTACTCCATCTGATGATTCTGACTTTGATGATGATGAGGACCCAGATAATTTGGAAGTGCCAGGTACAAACACGATTCAATTAAATGTACAATATTATTATCTGTAATTTGTCATAGAGAAGGAGTTGCATAAAATTATGTTAATTCACAATCTCGTAAAATGGCAATTGTGGTTAGTGACATTTTACTCTCTATACCCTGTTCACTTTTGCATTAGATTTTATATAAATAAGAATATACTTAACCTTAGAACAGATAACTAATTCCATTGTTATAGGCTATCAAGTAATGATGATGCACATATAGCATATGAATAATTTAAGTGCAGGTAGAAGTTGTTCACATTTTTTACAGAATAAGGGTGACAAAGAAGCATACAGAAGGTCCATAGACATCTACATAAATCCTCGATTAAGAATCAAAATGTAAATGCCAACCCTGAGGACTAAGATGGAATGCATCGTTTTCAGTAAAAAGGGTCTCTGGTTCTCTATATGTTCTCTACATGAAATCTATTGCTAAACTGAACAGGTTGAACAAATTTGGAGGTCTTGCTCTCTAGTGGTGCCTTAAGAGAATCCACTACCCCATATCATCCCTTTGTGTAATAGTTTAAGTATTTGTGTATCAGCTTTATAAGAATATCCACTACCCCATATGGTCTTGTGGGTGTCATAAGGGGCAACAGAGGGGAATCTGAAACACGAGAGGAAGCAGCATCTACCTGATAACAACTAAACGTAATAACAAATGATGTTTAGTTATATGTCAGAAACTAAGCGAGATACTGAAAAATTTTATTCTTATTTTTTGGCGTATCTTGTCAAGATCTATGCAAATCTGCTTTCAAATCATGGCGCCGTAAGAACCGTAGTCGTTGCCAATATGTGGAAATAGAAATAGACACTTTTTTATTCAATATAGGTAATAAATAATACTTATTGAAAGACATTATTAAGAACCTAGTTTCACGGAATGTAAACACAACTTTTTATAATTAAATTTTGTTTTTATGTACATACATTCAATTTTCGTTAATATTCTTTGCGGCCATGGTTTAGATATTTATTTCTAATTTTTTTTCTTTTGAGATGGTTTTTTTACAACACTTAAGTGACAAACAAACTTACAATGTCCACATGGTCGAAAGCGGCTACTTAAAATAAAGAAGACTATACAGATGTGTTGTCTCCTCTACAGGGCTAGCATGGGCAGGAGACAATTTTATCCCCGGGGAAAGGAGAAAATGTTTATCCCCTCGCTTAGTTTTATCCAACCTTAGCGCATGGGCACACCAGTGGATATAATATCCACAGTAGATAAAATGGGAGATAGACTTAAACTTAGATAGATTTTTTTGTATGAATATAAACTTCAACCCACGTCCAATGAACTAGGATAAAATTGTCCCTTTCAAATGTTAAAAAAGCATAAATTTATATCTTTCATTTGTCTCCATGCTACGGACGGGGGATATATGGCTACTCGTTATGTCAAACGGGGATATACTTCTCCCCGTTTGACATAACAAAATAATTTTATTCTTGTCAGTGGATATAATCTGGAGATAAATCTTTTGTCCCCAGCCCATGCTAGCCGTGCTGAGGACTAGGATGGAATGTCTCACAGTCTGTAATTATACTGGTGGTATGTACCTTTCAGACTGCACCACTATTAATGTTGTGTACAGTGAGTGTATGTCAGTCTAAATATTCACTACCCCATATTGCCCCGTGGGTGTAGTAAGAGGCGACAGCGAGAAACAAATCGGAAGATGTCAGCGTCTTACTAATAAGAAGAAAAAAAAAACCTGCAGTTGCCAACCGGCCTGCCAAGTGTGGTAACTCTGGCAATCATCCCATTTATGAGACAATCTTTGGGGAGGCCTATGTTCAGCAATGCAAAACAAAAATGTTACCAAATCAGATAAGTTTTACATTGCAAGATTCCAAAAAACATTATGCTATAATAAACTAATCCAACAGTTTTCACATTAGTGACATTTCTTATCTCTTTTACAGCATAGTTTACTGCTTGTTATTTCATTACTTATACTTTTTTTGTTTCTTGTCCTTAGGTGGTGGAAAAACATTGGCAGCGGCTGCACGAATGGGAGTTAAGGCGAAGGTTACTGCGGCGCCACAAACCATTACCGTCAGACCCACCACAAACCCATTAGCTGGTAAATTACAGCATTGTAATCATTGTACATAATCCACAATTGGCGGCCCTCTTCTAGATGGGGTGACGATCTGGTAAGAGATGTTGGAAGTTAACAGATGCTGGTGGCTCAGGATTGTGCTTAGTGACATTTCTTGAGAGAAGCTTATGTTTAAAAGTAGACTTGTGAAGGAAGAGCTGTAATGATGATGATGATAAATTAACATCACACTACCAGCTCACCTTTAAGACATGTATGAAAAATAAGAAAATTAAAAATAATATGAGCTCATATGTAGACTTTCCTTATTTATATATATAATTATATGATAAGATGAGCGTAATAAGGTAAGTAGTCATTGCAACAATATCAAACATAGAAGATTTAGATTCAGTAAAAAGAGTCTTCACATCTCTTCAATTACCATATGAAACACAGCAGCATTAAACTGCTATTTCACGCTGGTGTTCTATGAGAGTGTGCTTTATCCTCGATTGAGCCGAACCATTCCAGGTAGAGCTTAAGTCCTACAGAATAGTTAGGTACCTTACAAAAAACCAGATACTACACTATACAAGTGTGGGTGTTAAGTCTCAACCTTTACTTCATTTCATTTTCTTTGCATTGTCTCTGGTATGAATAATTCAATTTGTTTCAGCTCCATCAGGGCTAGCATTTGGCCAGGCATCGAATATTAAACCTATTAAAATTCAAGCCAGTTCTTTGACAAAACCATTAAGTCTGGGCATTGGACGAGGAGGTGGTGAGTGTCTTATGTTTAGTATATTCAGTGTTAAGTTATTGCTTATTTATTATACACATTTTTAACTACTACCATGTTTAAGTCAATTGTTTTTGCTACTTTAATAGGATTTTTTTTGTTATTTATAGAATAAGGGTGACAAACGAGCACACAGTCCACCTGATGGTAAGTGGATGCTGTGATCCATAGACATCTACATTTATCCTCAATTAAGAATCAAAATGCAGATGCATTGTCACCCCTGAGTACTAAAATGGAGTGCCTCGTTTCCACTAAAAAGGGTCTCCGGTTCTCTATACTCACCATAGGAAACAGCAGCATTGAGCTGCTATTTTATGCTGGTATTCTGTTAGAGCGTGGTCCTACCCCGGTCGAGCCGACCCATTTGTGCTACAACTATACTAATAATATAGCTGCAGCATGACTCTACCACATATAAAATGGATAGGATAGGATAGGATGCTTAAAGTGAATATATTCTGTTTATTTACAAAAAGTAGTTTATAATAATTACTCTCAGGTAGAAACTATTTTGTTTCAATAAAGAAGTCCCGAGGAAAAGCTGCAAACTAAAATGTAATACTGTCAATAGTCACTTTGGGTTCCTCGGTCTTGACTACGTCGTTCGTCTGCCGCACGATGTTATATATGTGGAAGAAAAATTGCACAAACATTTACGAAACGCAAGAAGTAACTTACAAGCCTTCGACACTCATCTTTATAGACAAAGGAATAACACAAGGCAGAGGCCAAATAACTTATTACAGTTGTCAGGGTGTATATGTTGAGACCCAATAATTTAATCAGCTAGTTAAGATGGGGCTATACCTTACATAATATATAACATACAGAAATTAGTGGAGCTACTAAAGTGGCAGAGCAATAGTTTCAATGGGATAGGAAAAATTTAAAATGTTGTGCCCTCCTTAGATCATAGATAAATGACTAGATTAAAAATGAAATATCAATAAAGGCAATCTTTTCAAATAGCTCAGCTTTAATTAAATTTCCTATGTGTTTCTAAAGTAGTCTGAAAATGAAATGCAAAAATTGGTGCATACATATGTTTTTAAGTTGAAAGTACAGCGATTCTATAATTGCTAATAAAGGCACTTTTACATAGTGCCAGCTGTCAGGCCGGTCGCATCTTTCGCCGGTGCCGGCTCGTCGGCCGCGTACAACGCCGCTTCACTACTCGCTCAGAGTGAGTAACTTCATGGTATACCATCAATGTGTCACGTAGTTGGGGGTTGTCAGATTTGTTTTATTAAATTGTCTAAAACAGTAATTGAACTAAAAAAAAATTGTTTCTTACTGAGTTTTCTTGCTAATCTTTTTCAGATTTTGTTTAAGTGTACTTTGTGTATTTTTATCAGGTTTGCTACCTGCTTTATTTAAAAAAAATTGTAAACACTTGAGATTTTTAAAATGACTATCAAACCTGGCAACCCTGTTGGCACTCTGATAATATTACTGCATTATAGAACTATATTTAATTGTATCATTAATTAGTGTTATCCTGCACTATTTTATTGTTGCATTTCAACTTGCACCCAACTCATCTTTATGGTATTTATTTTATTTTCTTAATTTTGTTCAGTGTTTTAGACTGCTTCCAGTAGAAAGTTATGCCCTTTAACACCTAACTATTTAAGCTTTATTAATAAATGCATTTTTCTTACAATCTTCCTGTAAACTTATTTATTGTCAACTTCATAGTTTTTTCAATTCAAGGTAGGAGAGACACTGCTTATTCTTCCTTCGTTTCAAATTTTAAATTATTCTATTATTTAGTGGGATACTAGATACTCACCTAGATTTTGTTGCACAGTATGTAATCAGTGTAATGCAATTCTATTAGGTTTGGTCATAAAATGTCAACATTAATTTCTCTAATATGCTTGTATTTATAAATTTTAAATGATCGCAAAAATCTCCGTGTATTGGCGGATTAAGAATCTGTTACCAACTATTATGAATAATTTTTATCTGATGATTGGAAATCTCATGGGAGGAGGCAGAGTCCAAAGTGCCACTCGGACCACATTTAGCAAAGAAAAAATGGTTTAGATTGAAAATTGTGAATGAAGTGAAAGGTGCCTGCAATACTAAACCAATACTAAAATAATACAAAATCAATATTCCATTAATTGCCTTTATAGCAAGCTAGGCAAGTAACACAGTTGGCACATTCTTCTTTTTTATAAGTCTCACTTAAACATAGGACCTATAAGTTCTAGACCAACACGACGGTCCGATACGACTTAGGGACCTTCAAGAAAAGAGCCTACTCTTTTTTAAACCGGCAACGTATCTGCAATTCCCCTAGTGTTGCAGTTGTTTATTGTCGGCGGTAGTCGCTTACCATCAGGTGAGCCGCATGCTCGTTTGCCCCCTCTGCTATAAAAAAACATGGGACAATAAAATAATAACCGTCAATGAAAAACGAGCTAATTAAATTATTAACCTTGCAGCTAGCAATGTGCAGCCATTTCTTTCTTCGCTCGTCAATGCTGACGATTTCGACAGTTTACATTTCTTATGAGAACTTAGATTCATATACCTGTGCAATTTTTTTAAAGTGTTATATACTAATTAACTACCCTGCATGTGCTGTCGTAAATATAAATTGCGCAAAAATTTTCATCGCAATTTTATTTTTCTAGGGGAATATTTAGAAGGGAAATTTGCATTTCGAATGCGCATATCTCCTCATATATAAATTATTTTCTGTCGGTTTAGGTGAATGACAATAATTTGTGACCTCGTAGATTTCGAATCATGTAGTAGTCGGCAACTATACAGGAATTTTGGGTGCTGATCTGGTGCAGTGATATCTTATCTGCCCATCACTATAAAGTACAATAGTGAACCTTGCATTGGATTTTTTAATTTATTTGTATGGATGTTAAATACAAAATAGAATGTGAAAACTGTTTTAATTGAAAATTAGTTTCACACAAAACTGATTATAATTGATCTTCCATTATATTTTCGCAATAAAACATGTCTACCATGTATCCTTTTATCCATTATGAACTTTATCATCAGTTTGAATTTATTTTTCACTAGCTGATACTCGCGACTTCGTCCGCGTTTCTTGATATATTAACAAAGATCACTGAACATGTAGTGCTTATAAAAGTCGTTGTTTCTTAAAACTTTAATAACTTTATATTAAACGAATATATCGCAATAATTTTTTTAGAAAAGGGCTAAGTGTCTAAAACTTAGAAAACCTAATTGAAATATATCCAGTAGTTTTTACGTGATGCGCGCACAACTGCAAACCTCTATCATTTTATTTATATAGATTATTATCGGTATTCAAAAAAGTCTTGTATTTTTAAGATGTGTAAATAATTTTGTAAAACTAAAACGAACTTGCATCATATGAAAGCATTGAGAAATAATTTTTATTGCATATTCGTATTTGAAGTTTTATGAACTATGTAGGATGTAGAAATATTGGTTACATAGTATATTGGTTTTTACAATTTTGTAACATAAAATGACTTTATGTTACAAAATTGTAGTATTTTACTTTATGAAAAATGCTTTCAAACATTTAAATATGCATGATATGATATGCTTAAATAATTAATATCTTTGAATTCCCAAAAATATTTCGAAAACTTTCCTGCATTTGCATGTTCTTTTGTACATTGCCGTTGATATGAAATAGAAAAGTTTGCAAACCTCTTGCTTTATGTAATTGATACTTATGTAAAAAAATTACAAAGACATAAATTACTTTTACCACGAATAATGAGCGATAGATATCCCAAAAAAAATTAAATAACGAGTCTGTGAAAAAGTTAAATTCTTGTGTATAGGTCCACACTCAAAAGTAAAATTACGGTCTAAACTCGTCCCACTGCTGTACACAGGCCTCCTCTCATTTTTCAGAGGGTTTTATTTTAGGGCAAGGCGTGGGATCGAACCCGGGTTGCTAGCGTACTGTGGAATTTACAGTGAACGCTTAGCCTAGTAAAAGGGTCTCCGGTTCTCTAAACTCACAATACGAAACAGCAGTGTTAAGCTGCTATTTTACGCTAATATTCTGTGAGAGCGTGGTCCTTCCCCGGTCGAGCCGGCCCATTCGTGCTACAGCTATACTACTAATATAGCTGCAGCATGGCTCTACCACGTATAAAACTAATAATTCCTTAAATAATTTCTTGTTCAACTTTTCTTTGTGGAATTGTTTACCACCGGCGATTTTTCCGGACCGATACGACTTAAGGACCTTCAAAAAAAGAGCTTACTCCTTTCTAAAAGGCCGGCAACGCACCCAACTTTCATAATATGTATTTAGTAAAAATCTGTTATTTTGACATTACAAACAGATACTTCAATTTCATTTATTTAAATAGATTTAATTCCATATTCGTAAAGTATGAAAGGTTGTAAAAAATTCCAAAGCGATCACTATATTATTTTGATCTTGAGGCGTGAGAAAACTTGGTTGCACTTTTAATCATTCTCTTTTATAATTCAATACAAGATCGTAAATATCAATGTGATTTATACTGTTGAGTATCTAGTTAATTGGGAGTTATTAATAATTACTGTTAGTAAATGACAGGAATTTTCAGTATATGTATTTGGTGACAGTCGACAGTAGCTGTTACCGAAGTACACCTTCAAGTCCGGAGCCAAAGTCTTATCATAACTAACAAAACCAGCCCAAAGTCCACAGCCACCATCTCACTGCTAGTAGAGGGCTTCTAGTGCCTAGCAGTCTGGAGCAGCTATTCGTATTTCGTATCTAAGTATATTTTTGTAGGTATAACAAATGAGAAAAAAATCAATCTTTCAAATTATCAAAATGTTTTTACTTGATTACGATTCCGCACCCGCAGCTAACCGTGCGTACACTTGTGTGTGTGACCCGTGTCAATGTAAAAGTTCGATTCTATACCTATCAATTTTGCAAACGCGTCCTTAAGGCAGCGCGGTGGACATTTCCTTTCGCCAAACAGAAGGCCTGTGCCTAGTTGTGGGACGTAGACTGTCTAGAATAATAAGAGAGAAACCAGCAATAATTTTCCATTGGAATATTATGTTACATTATGCGATGGAAAAATAAATTCTGATTTTTGCTTGCAATATTTGTCGTGAAACTATTTGCCAGGTTTTCCAAACATTTAGTATTTGAGCCTAGAACTAGAATACTTCAGTTATTAGACGGGTATGTTAACCACTAAACCACCGGCCGTGGATTCTTATGGTATTCGTAAAATAAACGTTGTATCGAAGAAGTAACAAAAATTAAATTAAATTATTTTCCTTCAACGTGACTGAAGCCATATGCGCGCAAAACGTGAACAGCTATTGTCCTTAAAGAATTTAAAATTGCAAGCTTTCCACAATAGCAGCCATGTAAAGTTAGCGAAAGGTAACTTTCTTTTGATAAACTTCTCCAAAGAAATTCGTCTATATTTATGTCAAATATAGACAAATTTCTTTCAGAAGTTTCATATAAATATTATTTATATAACGTAAATGCACAAAACGGTTTCCTCGCGAAATTTTCTTCACCACATAGTGTCTAAATCAGGGCCGACTTCGATTTATTTGACGAAGAGAATGCATATTATACATGTATATTACTTTGAACCTATTGGTAGCTCAGATGGTTAGCGCTCGCTGTAAGTTACACAGTACGCGAGCAACCCGGGTTCGATTCCCGCCGGCACCAATGAAATTGTTAATTGCAATTTTAAGTGCTGATTTACCACGTGCTCGGCGGTGAAGGAAAACATCGTGAGGAAACCTGCATGTCTGGGAAATCAAAAAATATTTCGAAGACATGTGAAGTTCGCCAACACGCATTGGGGCAGCGCGGCGGACATTTCCTTGCCCTAAAATCCTCTCAGAAATGAGAGAGGAGGCCTGTGCCCAGCAGTGGGACGTATATAAGCTGTAACTTTACTTAAACTTTTTATTCCTTATTTTACAATCTTTCAGCGTGCATATACGATTTCGTAGGTAGCTCGTAGGTCCGCAATTGTATGTGGATATACACTACACAAATTTATTTATTTACACTTAATTATATTAAAGACCCTACTAAAGAGAATTACAAAGGGCAGGTTTAACAAAGGGAACCTGTAGAGATAATTTGTTAAGTGCCAAAACTAAAAAGAATATTTAGTTAGATAAGTAATACAAAAACACTATTACGTGCTAAACCAGTATCTAAAAAAAACTATGACTAATAATCTTAAGGGCAGATTTTTCAATCCTTAGATAAAATTTATTTACAGGATAAAAGACGACATAAATAAAAATTACAGTTGGATGATTAAAAAAGTTCAATGGATAACTTTTATTTGATGATAGAAAAATCAGTTCTCTTAGTAGTGTAAAAATCTTTTCATGTTTGTAACGCTATGAGCGTTTGATTGTTTTTATGGGAATGTCTTTTAGTTTACGATTTATATAAATTTGCTAGTGCTTTCTTTAATTAATAGCTTCAAGGTCTTTTTTGTTACAATGTTAGTTACAGTGATGGTTACTAATTTTATTCTAAAGGTGTCTGATTTCTGCATAATTATCCATTTTCTATTTTAAAATTGAATGCGAATCCAAATTGACAATAAAATAATGATTTGACAGTGGAGTTGGTGGGAGTTCAGGGCGTGAACCCGTACCTCCTGCAGAACTTAAACCAGATTCTCGTGTCCGGGATGGGCAGCATGCTGGGCCAGTACGGACAGATGCCGCCCTGGGCACAGCCTAAGCCCGGCATGTGGCCGCAAGACAAGGTATAGAACAATGTTGACTTTTAGTGCATAATTAGTTGCATTGCATAACAGTTGACCTAAATTGTATTTATTTAACACTTCTTTTATATTGTTATTTTCTTTTTAACACTACAGACAAAAATATTCTTTGTATAATAAAAAAATATTAATATAAAACCTTCGTCGTACATCCAATTTAAAGTAGATTTCTTTAGTTTTTGTAACTTAATAAAAATATCTACACCTACAATTAGTTTAAAAAAGAAATCATTGATACTTTATAAGCTTTATTATATTTTATTAGCTAACTTAATTCGGGGTTTTTCATTAACTAAATAATAGTAATAACCCCAAACCAAGTTATGACACTATTATTGACGACGCGATGTGACTTATATGGGTATAGAACTCATAGTATACATTTTGACGTAGTTTTTTTTCATTTGACGTAGTTTTCCCTTTTATTTTTACAACTTGTGTACCAAGAAAATAAAAATACATCATACATAGTTTATTTTTATTTTCTTTGTACCCAAAGAAAATAAAAATAAACGAATCCTTATTAAAATATTTCAGATGCCAGGCGATGAAGAGGAAGTAGACGATGAAGAGATGGGCGTCGCAGAGACATACGCGGATTATATGCCTACAAAGTGTAAGTTGACAATGATCGAAAATTATTATCTTAAGTTCATAACTAAGTAATAAAAACAGTAAAAAACTAATATTTTAACATCAGTTGTGAAAGAAGCGAGAGGTGTGTCAGGATTGTGCCAAATGGAAGTATGTAGTCCCCGTCTGCCCCTCTAGGTGACAGGCTTGAGAGCTTATGTATTATTATTATGTATGTATTATATGTCGTGAGGTAGTGGCGGAGGAGAACCCACTACACCTCATATCATCCCGTGGGTGTTGCAAGAAGAAACAGAGAGAAACTAAAACAGGAGATGGACAGCGATTTCTTTCTGATAACAACTCAATTAAGTAAATGCGGTCGCCAATCCGCCCGCCAAGCAAAGAACATCGGTCACGGCCCATACATGCTGCGACCTGGCTATAAAATATCCCGTACATGACTAGTGTATGGATTAATCCGTTCCCCTAGACACAATCTCAATCCTAAATTGAAAATATATTATTTAAAAGCCGAGGATCACAGAACGTTACCCTTATGTATTTCGTCACTTTTGAGGTTATGATGTAATAAGTCTGCAACCATGACTACAACCTCAGCTAAAACCATTGATATGAAAACTATGCAGTAATATATACTTAACTATATAAGTCAATGGCTAAAACCACTAAAATGAATCAATAGCCTTTCTAATCTTTTCACTGTTATATGTATCTAAGACACCTTTGACATTTTGTGTTTTTTATTACTACTGGCAAAGGTATCTCAGCCTATACAGTCTAACTGGAAGTGGCTTATTTTATAAAATTATTTACAATATGTTGATGCGTCACATGCTAACTTTTTAGGATTTTGAAGACAGCTTAAAAGACAAAAGACATCTAAAAATGATGTTATTGATAATACACTACAAAAATAAATAAAAAAACTACAATAAAATCTAATATTTTAAAAAGTAAATGCATAATGGTAGTGTTATGATGATAAAACCCGTTTGTACCACAGATAAAAACGGGACGGGTTTAGATGCATTCAAAACCTATAAAAAGTAGTAAGGAATGAGGTTTTTATTACAAAGCTAAATTATTTTACCGGCTCCAATAAAATAAGCTGGACCCCGTTATTTAATAAACACAAAGAAAATATACAAAAAGTCACTGTGGTCGTTTCATATTTTGGTCAGGTCCTATTTGACCGATGTTCTTTTGCCCTTATGACGCTATCTGTTGGGAGATATGGGCCTATTTTCAGCGGTGGATTATTGATGGGCTGTAATGAATGGATCGATGAAATTATATGCAGGTTTGAATGTATTTTTATATGGTTTTATTTCCTTGCGTGTGTATAGCTACTATGTTGATTCTGTTAACTTCTGACAATAATGTCTATAAACATAAAATCAACAATAAAATTCACCTTTCTTCAGTGTGCAGCTATAGATGAATTTTAGTTCCATATGCAAGATGACGACTTGCAGTCTCCCACAGCACTTGTCGTTTGCACCATTTTAAACAAAACACTAAATGCTTGTCACCCCTGAAATATGTGTCCCGAACGTCCTAACACAGTGGGGTAACATTGAGTAACTCGTGCTCCTGACCTCCCCGTCTCGCTCTGCACGTTTGTTTTGATTAGACGTCTCTGTTGTACGACTGGATTTTTTGATTTAGACTGTAACTTCAGTGTAGATTTGTCCCGCAGTGAAGCTGGGCCGCAAGCATCCGGACCCGGTGGTGGAGACGGCGTCCCTCTCGTCCGTGGAGCCGGTGGACGTGACGTACTCGCTGAGCCTGCCCGACGACACGATCCGCGCGGGGCTGCTGTCCGCGCTGCAGCTGGAGGCCGTGGTGTACGCGTCCCAAGCGCACGAGCACATGCTGCCCGACGGCACGCGCGCCGGCTTCCTCATTGGTGAGCCACTTGCAGCCCGGGATCTTCGCTGGCTGACGGCACTTGCGCTAGCTTCCTTGTCGGTGAACCACTGGTCGCTCGGTGGTTAGGTTAGCTGTAACTTGTAGCCGATTGGTCACGTTGGTTGACGACCTCATTCATAAGCAACTTGCACTTCATTAGTGACCGACTTTTAGATCAGTTGTGAGCAACTTACAACTTCGGTAGCCTTACTGAATGACTGAACTTACGTTGTTGGCTTGCTCCTCGGTGAGCCACTGGCTACAAAGTGGTTGGCAACTTGTACCTGAGTAGTTACGTTAGTTGACAACACGCGCATCGGCTTCCCCATTGATAAGCAACTTCATTAATGAGTGACTTGCAGCTCATTGGTGAACCACTTGCTCCAGTGGCAACGCTGGTTGGCGGAACTTGCGTTGTCTTCCGAAGCCGAAGACACGTGCGCTGGTTCCCTAATTTATAAGCCACTTAGCCACGTACACCTCTGTGGTGAGCAACTTGCAACTACAAGATCCGATGGCATGGATAAAATTTAAAGAATAACATCATCCTATGGTCTTATGATTTAGTCATACATATTTCTGTCTTAGGTGTTGTTAAAGGTATAATGTCGCGATGCCTTAATTGCTATCTCTCGAAAGCTAATGAGGGCATCCACGACTTTTTCTGCCACCAGGGCGGCGCCACTTAAAAGTGAGGTATAATATTTGACAGATTTCATAGCGGAGAAGTTAATTTGTTCGGAAAATGTAAAGGTTAATGTTTCTTTCTCTACTTTTCACTATATTTTATATTAATAAGATTAAAAATAAATAAATAAATAAAATTAAAGTAAAAAAATTAAAAAAAGTTAAAAATGTGCAAAAAATTAAGAGCAAACCACTGACGCATTGTTTTATGTATTGTTACGAGCTTGGGGTTCGAGACAATTAAAACTGCCGATTGAATTACCAAAATTGACACTTTAATTATACAACACTAATTACAACTTTAAACCACACTAATAACAAAATACAATTTTACTACAGATCGCTTAAGTTCGTAGTTGTATCGCTTCGAAGTCCTCGCTTGTATCGCCAATTCAATACTGCCTCCGTCGTGGTCTATACCGGCCTTATATAGCGCCTCCGATACTTTCCAGAACCTTCTACTGTGAAACATCTAGAATGTTCGAGTACATATCGGTCCCGAAATTTCTAGAAAGATCTTGACTCTCCTAGTTCTGCTACTCGATACTAGAGGCGCTAGTGGCTAGTGTTGCCATGTAAAAGACATTAATAGTGGCGCGCAACACTGCCCCCTCCTAAGACATGCTCGTCCCGAGCATTATTGGCCCCATAATAACGCGCCAGTCGATCCACATGGACGATCTTAGGAGTACCTCTTGCACCTTTCTGTATCCGGTAGGTTACGTCATTGATCCTTGTCACAATCCGGTACGGTCCGTCCCATTTAGCTTGAAGCTTAGGAGATTTCCCTTTGCTGCGAACTGGATTGTGTAACCACACTAGTGAACCTTCGTCAAACCCTTTGTTGTTCATTTTGCGGTCATACCGTGTTTTCATCTTCTCAGACGTTTGCTGGCCCGACTGTCTGACGTGCTCATAAATGTCATTCATTTTGTCCCGCAAGTCGTTTGCATAATCGGTTATACTGCGTGGGGCATCAGGTGGTATTCCGGTGATCAGGTCTGCAGGCAGCCGTAATTCTCTCCCAAAATTTGCTAAAGCTGGTGTCACTGATGTACTTTCGTGAACAGCGCTTCGATATGACAACAAAAACGGTTGTATGTGCCTGTCCCAGTCTCGTTGCCGTTTTCCACAACTTTGCTAGGTACCTCTCCAATGTCTGATTAAATCTTTCACCATTCCATCAGATTGTGGGTGGTAAGAAGTTGTTCTTGTTTTATGAGTACCCATAACTCAGCAAGTTTCCTGGAATATTTGAGACTCAAAATTCCTTCCTTGATCGCTGTGAATCTCTAAAGGTACTCCAAAACGACAGAAGACTTCATGAACTAGTTTATCTGCAACTGTTGAAGCTTCTTGATTTGGAATGGCGAAGACTTCTGGCCCATAGTGAAGTAATCCATCACAACCATGAAATACTTGTTACCACTTTCACTTTCCGGAAACGGCCCCACAACGTCAACAGCTATCCTCTCCATGGTGCACCAACATTGTACAATTTCAATGCACCTCTACTACGAGTTTGAGGTCCCTTTACAGCCGCACAACTTGTACATTTGCGACACCAGTCCTCGACATCGTTACGACAGTGGACCCAGTAAAACCGTTCTCGGATCTTCAGTAGAGTTCGTTTAACTCCCAGGTGACCTCCTGAACAACCATTATGGTACAGCTGTAGAACATCCGGTACTTTAGCTTTAGGGACAACCATTTGCAAATGACAACTGTCTCCCGGCCATTTTCCATTTACGGCACAGGACTCCATCCTGAATCAGCAAGCTGTCCCATTGGGCCCAATAGCTTTTCGTGGTCGAACTCATCGCTGAGACGTCGATCCACTTGGGCTTAGGAGCACTGGCCTTCATCCATTCCAGTGCGTAGGCTGTCCTTCCACTCATTGCTGAGCTGGTCTGTCCTGAGCATCCTCACTACCACTTCTTTACCCTTTTGCCTAGTACAATGCTTGCGATCTTCAGGACAAGGTCTTCTTGACAATACATCTGCGTTGTCATGAGATTTCCGCTGCGATGTTCGATCACAAAATCGTATTCCTGTAGTAGCTCAATCCATCTCGCAACTTGTCCTTCTGGATTTTTGAACTGCAATAGCCATTTCAGTGCAGCATGGTCAGTTCGTAAGAGAAATTTCCGCCCCAGAAGATATTTGCTAAAATGCTGCAAGGACTTTACCACAGCAAGCAATTCCGTCTTGTGACACAATAGTTCCTTTCCGGCTTTGACAAAGACTTGCTGAAGTACGCTATCACAACCTCTTGATCACCATTCCTTTGAGACAACACACCGCCAAGTCCTATATCACTTGCGTCTGTGTCAACTATAAATTCCTTGCTCGCATCAGGGTACCCCAAAATAGGTGTTTTGCACAGACGGTCCTTGAGCTCCTGGAATGCGATATCGCAACTTTCATCCCAGCAGAAATGTCGCTTCTCCTCGGTTAGCTTGTGCAGAGGTTTGGCTATATCTGCAAAGTTCTTTACAAATCGCCGATAATAGGAGCACAATCCCAAAATGCTCTAACCTGCGTCTTGTCTTTTGGGACCGGCCAATCCTTGACAGCGGCAATTTTCTCGGATCCGTGCGGATACCTTCCGACACTACATACCCCAAAAGCTAACCTGCCGTTTGAATAGTGCACATTTCTTCGGACTCAACTTGAGGTTGGCACTCTGAATCTTCATGAGCACGCGTTCCAGGTTTTGAAGGTGTTCCTCAAACGTACGGCCTACGATGATGATGTCATCCAAGTAGACCAGACAGGCATCGCCAATTAACCCGGTAAGTACAAGCTCCATCAACCTTTCAAACGTTGCTGGAGCATTGCACAATCCAAACGGCATAACTTTAAATTGCCACAGACCCTTTCCTGTGGAGAATGCAGTTTTCTCCTTGTCCTTAGGGTCTATTTCAACCTGCCAGTAGCCACTTTTCAGGTCCAGCGTACTAAACCACTTTACGCCTGTAAGCATGTCCAGCGTGTCATCAATTCTTGGCAAGGGATAGCTGTCCTTCTTCGTAACGTCGTTCAGACGGCGGTAGTCAACACAAAACCGCATGCTACCGTCCTTCTTCTTTACCAGCACCACAGGTGAACACCATGGACTAGATGAAGGTTCAATAACACCATCCTTCACCATTCCCTCAATCATGGTTTCCACTTCCTTTTCACGTGCTACCGGCAATCTTCTTGGGCGCTGACGGATAGGCAATTCTTCTCCTGTGTTTATTTTGTGTTGAACTAAGCCAGTCTTTCCTATGTCAGCATCGTTTGACGAGAAAACATCGGCGTACTTGAGTAACAACTTCTTCGCCTTGACCACTTCATTCGGGGAGAGAACGCTGCGACAGTCTTCTAAAAGTGTGGTCACCCTCGTTTGCATCCTTGCTGGGGTCCCAGTCGATGGGTATTGGCACCTACGCAACCAATCCACTTCCTCACAAGTACCAACCAGTGTGCCTTTTCCATAATCTGTTCCTGATCACAAGGTTCAGCACACGTACTCCTGAGATGTCGGTGGTTCTGACCAAGTTCGAGCCACTTTCCACGGAAGGTCATTGTCCACCCTTTCCACGAGTACACAACGATGAGCTTGCCCAGGATTCCGAGGAAGACTAACCGGCACAATCGTTTCCGATCTCGGCAGCAGAACAATCTTCTTAAGGCTGTACACATTCCCGGTATCGCTCCTTCCACGAAAAGTTCCTCATGTCACATTTCAAAACACCTTGCTTAACATCGATCTCACAACAATTCTTCCTCATGAAGTCTAGGCCCAGGATGCAGTCGTCCATTATATCAGCCACGATGACATTATGCAGGTAGATCATGTTGCCTAGCTTCAACTCCATCTCCTTCTCTCCACGGACGGGTATGCGCTGACCGGTGGCTGTTACCAAATTAATGCGCTCTCAGTTTGTATGCAGGTCCCAAGGAACTGACTTATAAGTTGGGAACTGACAACCGTGCGAGAGGCTCCAGTGTCTATGGTCAGTTTACACGGCGTTCCGTTGACCTCGCCTGATGATTAGGCTGTTCCCATCATGGGTTTGTGAGATCGAAATCCTTGGGGCTCTTTTAACATCAGCCAGCACCCGCCCCGCAGTCCTGGCTTTACTCGTTTCCTGCTGCTGCTGGGCGGTGCTGTTAGCCGCACTACCCTCTCGAGATCGATCACCTCCCTTTCTACAGTTCGCTTAGGGCAGCTGGATCGAAGATGGCCCTTTCCCCACAGCCGTAGCACCTAGGGCTGTATCCTATTGTGATCGCGAACTGCAGCTGCTGCAACCTCCTGACGCGATGGGATCGATGATCCTGCCGTACGGCTTCCACCTCCAGTGCATGGGCTAACGCGTCCTTAAGCGTCTCGTGGTGCCGAGCCTCACAGTAGCTCTGACTTCAAGGTCGCGGATGCCGTCGATGAATGTCTGCACCAGGTTCCTACAATGAGCGCAGGTACAGACTGGTATGCTTTTCAGACCAGCTTTTCCACCTCAAGGGCCCACTGCTGTAGGTTTTCGTTGCTGCGTTGCACGCGATCTTTGAGCTGCGCACGAAAGACGTGTTCCAGGTGAGCGTCGCCATATCTCGCCTCCAATGCCTCAGGCTGCTCGTAAGTCACTTCCTTACCGAGAGCTTCCAGAACAGTTAAGGCCTGGTCGCGCAGGCCTGGGGTGAGCAGTCATGGCCTGACTTTTATTCCAGCCGTTCGCCTTCATGACAGCCTCGAACTGGATTCTGTACGCCGACCAGGAAGAAGTCCCGTCGAACGGCGGCACTTTGAATCCACGTAGCGAAGGTGTTGTAGCTACCACGGGGCTGTAACTCCATCCCCAAGTTTGAGGTCGTCCAGCGTTTTCTTCACGTCAGCAATCACGTTGTCAACCCGATTGTTCCTTGGTTGATTCGGGTTTCAGCTTCCGACAGGCGGTTGTCATGTTGAGCAACCTATCCTTCACCTCCTTATCTCTTTCCCGAAGGTAGCGTGAAGGTCCTTCATGAGAGCATCTGCTCTTCCTGTTGGCGGACCTGTTCCTCCTGTCCACGCTGCAGCTGCTCTTCCAACCGACGGGCCTGTTCCTCCTGTCGACGGGCCTGTTCCTCCTGTCGGCGGGCCTGTTCCTCCTGTCGGCGGGCCTGTTCCTCCTGTCGGCGGGCCTGTTCCTCCTGTCGGCGAGCCTGCTCCTGCAGCATCATCATCAGAGCACCTAAGTCAGGTGCTGCAGATGCAGGAGCTGCTGACGGGCCGGCCTCCGTGGTCGGCAGCTGGCCCTCCGACGTTTGCGGCGTTGCATTACCAAATCGTCTCTGGTCCGTCTCTTGCTGGCGTTGACTTCGGGTACGGATACCCTCCGTGTCTTCCTTTGGTAAAATCGGCATGATCTGATCCACTTCTGACACAATTGTTACGAGCTTGGGGTTCGAGACAATTAAAACTGCCGATTGAATTACCAAATTGACACTTTAATTATACAACACTAATTACAACTTTAAACCACACTAATAACAAAATACATTTTACTACAGATCGCTTAAGTTCGTAGTTGTATCGCTTCAGTCCTCGCTTGTATCGCCAATTCAATACTGCCTCCGTCGTGGTCTATACCGGCCTTATATAGCGCCTCCGATACTTTCAGAACCTTCTACTGTGGAAACATCTAGAATGTTCAGTACATATCGGTCCCGAAATTTCTAGAAAGATCTTGACTCTCCTAGTTCTGCTACTCGATACTAGAGGGCGCTGGTGGCTAGTGTTGCCATGTAAAAGACATTAATAGTGGCGCGCAACAGTATTAATATAATAGTCTAGAAACTGATAAACTTTTATTAAAAACTTAACTTCTCAATTAACCACTCAAGCCCCGACATTTTATGGGACCAACTTAGTCAGAGCTACGTATAATTTTTTTTTTTAGATAAATGTAAAAATAACGTAGTCATTTTGCCAATTAATTTTACTATGTTTTATCTTAAAATAAAAAAAAAATATCAACAATTTAAATATTGAAGTAAAATTAACGTAGAGTCATTTTGCCAATTAATTTTACTATGTTTTATCTTAAAATAAAAAAATATCAACAATTAAAATATTGAATTATTTGTATGAAGGTCAAGTGAGCGCTAGAGAATCGACGATTGCAAGACGTTGTCGATAAATAAAACGTTTTCAGAAATTATCAATTACCTTGTAGTGGCGGTGCATGAATATCCATATCATCTCGTGGACGCCGTAAGAGACTTGGGGGAAAGGGTTACTTTTAAATAATCGCGAACATCGTTCCGGTTACGAAAAAGTCACAGTGAAAATCATCGTGACGTTTTCACGTTAGATAATAGAAACAGAAACAGAAACTTTTTATTCAACATAGATTATAAATAATACTTATTGAAAGTCACTCTTTTGTTTAATTACCACTGGTTCGAAAAAAACCTCTGTCCTGGGAAGAACCAGCAAGAAACCCAGCGGGACTTTTTTTAAATAACAGCTTACAATCATGTATATTACACAATTAACCACACAAAACAAATTAGAAACAGCCTGGCAGCGAACACCTCATTCCAGGGGTTATTATCATCCATAAATTCCTTAACATTATAATAACCCTTTTATACAAACTATGTTTAATAAAGTTTTGAATTTTGAGCAGGTCGAATTTTTTTTAAATTATTTGTAACATTAGAACTACTCATAACGTGACTTTATATATGCATTTTAGATTTATTTACAAGTTAAAGTTACAGCCTATTATACGTCCCACAGCTGGGCACAGGCCTCCTCTCATTTTTGAGAGGGTTTTAGGGCAAGGAAATGTGTTGGCGAACTTCACGTGTCTCTAAATATTTTTTTTCTTATTTCTTAGACATGCAGGTTTCCTCACGATGTTTTCCTTCACCGCCGAGCACGTGGTAAATCAGCACTTAAAATTGCAATTAACAATAATTTCATTGGTGCCGGCGGGTATCGAACCCGGGTTCCTCGCATACTGTGAAATTTACAGCGAGCGCTAACCATCTGAGTTACCACGGTTCAGTATTAACTTTTATTTTTAGCCGATTTTTTATTTCCTTCCTTACTATTATTTTTGAAATATACGAATTTCATCTAACCTAACCGATTAGTCGGTCGGGATGGCGGTTTTTCTAAAAAAGAACGATTTTCATATGGATTTGAATCGAAATCTGATTCTCAAATAAATCGAGATTTAAAAGATCGATTAAAATTGATCTTCTTTAATTTACTTTTCGAGTTTGTATTTACACTACCAACAAAATACGACAAAGCGATAACAAACGTAATTTTTTTTTATTCATTAATTCATTAAGAAGAGGCGAAAGAAATTGAGCACACAGTCATTTCGCCAGTTTTGTGTAATTTTTTTACGTGTTTGGACACACTCGGCTAATTGTAAATAATTTTATGGTTCTTATCAAAACAGAAAAAATCTAATCTCGATTTCTAGGGTGAAATATCGATTCACTGCTAAATATCGATATAAAATCGATCTTTTTGGAACAAGAAATCGATTAATCGATTTCAGATCGTCATGCCTAGTCGGTGTACTATTCTAGTACACGGTACACGTACCTTGTTACATAGTGGCAGTTATGGCAAATATACCCCTATGAGTCAATATATGGGGAAGGCCTATGTTTAGCAGTGGACTTAAAATAGGCTGTAACGGTACAATACGGCCGACGTATCTTGGCGAGTCTGAATATAGGCTCTGCGAAGTTTAGCGCATGAACACTCGTGAAGAAAACTGTTATTGTCATTTTTATATATACCAATGTACAAATAAAATTTCCTAATACAGTGACCAAAAATATCAAAACACTTTGGAGACATTATAAATTAAAGATTCAATTTTGATACCTCACCTTTCGATAGGGCAGATTTTATCACAAACACATACAATATTATTTACATTTAATACTTTTTATTTATTTACACTTATTATTATTTAATCACTGTCGCTGAGGGGGGAAATTCCTAACATAAAGTCGTCGGCCCCTTGTGTACCATGTGAGGTACTTGGCATAGGTTCATCTTCGTAATCGTCGCTCTCACTTTCAGACTCACTTTCTGAATCTGAAGCTGTATTAATGATGAATAATTGATCCGTCATTTCGTCAATAATATGGTCGCTCTTCCTATAGTCATGTTCGACCTCTTGCACTTTTCTGCATAAAGCACTCCATTCATTCTGACCCATTAAATTTACTTTTTCTTGTATGAGCTCCATTGTCCGGGTTACGTTCCAGTCGACGTTTTTAGCGGCTACGTGCCCTTTAATGGCAGCCCACACCATCTCGATGGGGTTTAAATCGGGATGATATGGGGGTAAACGAAGGACATCGTGGTTGTTTTGTTTAAACATTTCATCTATTACGTATTTTTATTCACGTCTTTGTTTTTTTTATTAGATCGTAAAGTTGTGGTTTACGCATGTCCTTTTCATATGGTATACCCTTTTCTAATAACCACGATTCCATTTTTGCCTTCTTGTCATTAGATGTAGGGGCAGGATCCATTAATTTGTTGTGGTACGGAGCATTATCGATAACCACCACCGAGTTAGGGCTCAAATTTGGAATCAGTTGGGTCCGTAACCATTTCTCATAATTTTTGAAATTCATGTCATCATGATAGTCTCCGGTTTTGCTGCCAGATTTGAACATTAGTAGCGCGTTCGGAACAAACCCTGCTTCTGACCCAGCGTGTACCATCACTATCCGCTGACCTTTTGATATCGGGCGCTTTAGTCCTTGAGCGGAACCATCTGACCACGCCTTACCTTTTGTATGTGATGAGTGGGCATACGACTCGTCAGTGAATACAATTGGTCGCCCTTCGTCCCTGTATTTTTTCATTGCCTTCAAGTACAAGATCCTTTTCAGGCGAATGTCGGTCTTCTATAAGAACCATTCTATTGGTTTCGGTCTTTCGCCACTTGAAACCCAAGTTTTGATAATTGTCTTTAAGCTCGTTTTACCACCTTGAAAATTTATATCCCGTTTGAGTTTCGCTAGTAATTTGTTTATCGTCGGCATTTCTTTTTCAGTTTTGTGGAAGTTGTGTATGCATCTTTTTACTACTCCCTGGTCAAAATTATCCATATCAGTAATAGGTTTTGATCTAGACCTTTTTTTACCAGGCGTGCGGAATACTGAAAGTAAGCCCGAAATATTGCCTTCAGTTGCGATCCGCTGTACTGTGCGTTGGGACACACCAGTTGCGTTAGCAACTCTTAAATAAACTTTATCGACATCTTTTACGCCTTCTTCTTTTCTTTTTCATATATTGCGGTAAATCGTAAATAATTTTTCTCGCCTGGCGATTTAACACACTGTTATGTTTTGGTGGCATGTTTGGCGAATAATATAAGTGCTAACTGACACTTGCAAATAAAACAAATAAAACAAACAAAACAAACTTAACACTATTAATAAAACAAACAACAATAACAACGAAAACTTTTGTAACCGACTGTGCTCAAGACAGAGATAGCGACACGAACACGACACCAATGCTAACGTGTGACTGAGAAATATTACCGTGTACCGAGCATTGCCGAATAAGCACGAAGCTTTACGAAGTAACCAGAAAGGGATGTCCAACACGCGTGCCTGAGGGTGTTGTTTAATCGATTTTTATTCAAATCGATTAAAATTAAAATATAAAATATATTTATTTGCAATTTATAAGGAGGTTCTAAATTTTCTCAAATAGTCGTTACTCAAGAAGACGTTAATAGATAATTGATATTTAAGTACATTATGTCTTTCAGCTGAGAAAATAATATGTTTTTAGTTTTTTTTTTATTTAAGTCGAAATCTTGTTTATTATCAACAAAATTCACTATATTTGTAAATCTATTTCGTTTAATATCTTATATAAACAAAAATCAACCTAAATAAAACTAATCGATTGCGATATTTTATGACTAAAGGGTCGATTGTGTTTACTTATGGTCAATCTCTAGCCTAGACCACCGCCCCCGTACGTCGCCTCATGCCACCATTTTGTTCCTTAAAAGCTATTGCGCAACCTTCTGCGCGAGGTCGGACTCGCCAAGATACGTCGGCCGTATTGTAAGTGTTTGTTGTAAAAGTAATAAGATAAATGTAATAGTAGGAGGAAAAAAGACGGAATATTTTTTTTAAGTTTATCTCGGCGGAACGCGTTTTCTCCATGCGATGTTTAGGGCAGCGTTGCTGAGGTGAGCGATATTTGCGTAAATAAATAAAATTTCAATCATAGGTATATACTTTATTACGCTATCTTATCTTTGACCAACGCCATTTTTATTGAAAACAACTTTGCCATAATATTCACGATATATCGAAATTATAACATAAAACATAATTTTCGCACATTGGACTTTGTGGAATATGAAAATTTGTTTTTTTACATGATTTATAGTGATAACTCACACTTTATACTTCATCATTTTTAGTTCCTTCTAATTACTTTATTTCATACGTGAACGAAATGTATAAAATTTTTACGAGACAAAATATAAGCAAATAACTTTTAAAAACAGTGTAATTATTTACCTTTTATATAAAAAACTAATCAAAAAACTTTATTTTTTACCTACTTAATTTTTTAAAATTGAAGTTGCCTCTTGGACTCGCGCGCGACGAAGGAAATAGACTTAAGTATATGAAGTAAACGGGACGGACGGTAAAGGCGCAAACTCGCCATTTGAAGTACATTCTCTTAATTTAGAGAAGCGTAATTTAGTAATGAATCGAATACAATTGCAATAACTTTTTTTTAACGAAACTAATTCTAATAAAATTTAATAAAAACGAAACTAATTCAACTAAAATTCTAAATAAATTTTAGAATTTTAATTGTATAATTCTTGTATATAACATGTAAAAAAGAATTGTTCTTAGCACTCTTATCTATTATTCTGAGTAAACGTAGTGATTATATACTCTTTGGTTCTGAGGGGTTCCTTCTAAATTTTACCTTCTTTGGTGGGGTCTACAAAATTATCACGGGGGAGACCGATGTGGACCGCTGGGACTTGACAGATTAATATTCTTTAGTACCTTCTGCCAACCCAAATTCATGGCTAATTTTAGAAAATATTTTTAACAAGGTGATGGAGCTGGTGTGGGCAAAGGTCGAACGATCGCTGGCATCATCTTTGAGAATTATCTGAAGGGCCGCAAACGTGCTATTTGGGTCTCCGTGTCCAATGATCTCAAGTACGACGCGGAACGGGATCTCAGAGATATTGGCGCTGGCAAGATTGAGGTTTACCCGCTCAATAAGGTAAAATTATTTTTTAAATGCTTATAATTTTGCAACATTATAACATAATTAGGTAGATGTCACCGTTTTTATAAGTTTACTGCATCATATAATTTGAATTTGGTACTTGATTTTGTCTTAAATTTTGGTCTGTCCATTTTGAGTTTTTCACCCTAAAATATAGAGGTTCATGTCCAGCTTTGACTTATACAGGTTAAAATAACATATAAAGAAGAAATTTAACCAAAATTATTAGTCAAATTTGCGATTGTGTTGAGTACAAACTGCTGCAATAAATTTGGACTTTTTGTGTGTCCGATTTCTGTTTGCGAAAGCATTACTAATTTGAAAATATCAAAGCTGCTTCCTTTGCTAAGAAAAAAACATAGCCAATGTTTTTTCTAACTGGATAGAAGCTTGAGCTCTCCATACTAAGCTATACCTTATAAAGTCGGGCCTTATAGCAATTAACACAATATAACGTTGTTTGATTTCTTTATATAGCACCCGAGCGAAGTCGCGGGTATTAGTACGGGTAATAGTTTGTTTGCTTACGAGTGTCGATTGGTTAGTTCAAGTACGCAAAGATCTCGTCGGCGGTGAACGGCAACGTGAAAAGGGCGTGGTGTTCTGCACATACTCGGCGCTGATCGGCGAGACGCAGTCCTCCAGCACCAAGTACCGCTCGCGACTCAAGCAGCTGCTGCAGTGGTGCGGCGAGGACTTCGACGGATGCGTATCCTTTGTGACATCACCACATTATCCATATTATATTAATACGCGAAGATAAAATTTTGTACCCCTTTTAAAACATATTGCGCCCCCGGAGGAGTGTGAGATTTGGCATAGTTAAAGTTTATACAGAAATTTAAAATTTATATATATATATGTATTACAAATACATCAAATAAAATAAAACATTTATTGTTTACGTTCATACTGTCAATTATCAAATACATAATAGTCTGTGGTCAAACAGTCGCACAGAGTAGCGATTGTCGCCGAGGAATTTGAAAATGTTTTATTATTCCTTACTCTGTGCTTGTACTATGCGCGCTCGATTTGTCACTGTTAAAATGACATTTCGTTTTGCTTTGCGCACTAACTTCAAGTGCTTAGCAAGATGGATAAAACATTTAATAATGGTTTATTTTTATTGAAATTGTTAGTAATTTTAACTTTTACATACCTAAATCTTTCTTGTATTTATGGATTTTGACAAATGAGAAGTGAAAAGAATCTGGGATTCGATTGAACCACCTTTATATATCTATATAGTTGAATTTGTAAAAAAATTCTGACGTCCTTTTGTATTGCTTTAAGAAATAAGACCTTAATTATAAATTAGATCGTGTTTGATGAGTGTCACAAAGCGAAGAATCTGTGCCCGGTGGGTTCCGGCAAGGCCACAAAGACCGGGCTAACGGCTCTCGAACTGCAGAACAAGTTACCAAAAGCGCGTGTCGTTTACGCCTCAGCCACTGGAGCCTCGGAGCCACGCAATATGGCGTATATGGTGCGCCTCGGTATATGGGGAGAGGGGACGCCCTTCCCTACGTTCATGGACTTTATTAACGCTGTGGAAAAAAGGTGTGTTTATCATAGAGTTTTCTTACGGTCAAAATATATGGTCTGAAAATCTCGTACTGAGTCACGACTGTCCTATATGGCAATTTGTGGTGGACCAATTTAGCTTTAAGGTGTCTGCCCAGTATACCGCACCATACCATGACCGTCCTATGAACGTAGCAGGCACGGAAAGCAACACGATACGCTCTACTATGCCTACTGCAACGGATCGACGGCGTTCTGTGCCCGTATGCACCCCGTATGATGCCCGTATGCAACATCCATCAAAACCGATAGGAATCCGTTCAATAACGTGCAGCACGGGTTCATTCTCACATGCCTATCAGTGTTGCGTGGACGTCTTGAAGTGCTTTCAAGTTTTTTAAATAATAAAATAGGTATGGTTATTAGAAAATTAACTGTTAGACAACTGGCAACGATTGCCATGATTTTAGATGAGGAAGAAGAAGAAAACCGTTGAACTGGCAACAGATTACTAAATAAAGGCAACGCGTTTACAGCCCTTCTATAACGGTCATCATAGGCAGTTACAACCCGTACACTCACCGTTTTGCCGCCTGCGCGCAGCGGTTTGGCAACGTCGCGCGCCATGCACGGGACGTGTCAGCACCAGCAAAATATTCTCGTCGACAATTGTTGACGGTGACGGAACGGCCTAGTGGGAATAGTGTCATACTTTTTAATACATAGAATTTTTTGCCAGACACAATCCTAGCACGGTCATGGTGTGATACGGTATAGTGGGCATCCTTAAGACTTGTGTTGTGCTATAACGATGATAACAAATGTCACCAACATTCCTCACAGGAAATCACGGATAGTTTTTAAAGTGAACAATATTGAAAACATACAATTTCTTTTTGTGTATGTATTAAGGCACTGCTATTTTTTTTATAGAATAAGGTGACAAACGATTATACAGTCCACCTGATGGTAACTGAATGATGTGGCTCATAGATATTTATATTTATCTTCAATAGGAATTTACACCATGTAAAAAAAAAATATATATTTATGATAGATTTTGTAAAAAGTAAACGAGAAATATTGATTTCTATTTATAAAATGCATTATAAATTTTATATTTCAATTTTAAGAATATTTTTTTTATATGTGTCTCAAATCTGCAAAACGCTGTCCGCCATATTAGATACCGTCGTGACGTCACTGGTGAAGAGAACTATATTATTATTATAGCTAATGTGCTGTGTTATTTCGAAATTTTTCAAGTTATCATTACAATTGTTGAGTTTTATTCCGAATTTTATTGAAAAGGCATGATGCCGGAAGACGCATTCGTAAAAGCAGAAAGTACTAATCTTTGTTCTATTAATTCGAATTCGTTTCACAGAACCCATAATCTTATATTGTGTGTAATTTTCCATGTCATTTGCAATAATCTTTATGACATTTGAAATTAAAGTGAGTTTATTACTTCGCTTTTACCGCTAATGTTATAGATATTATAATATAAGCTTAGGTGAGAAAAACTTTTTGTTATATTTTTTTTGTACAAACCATGTCATTATCCTCATATAATAGAAGAAAACACGAATTAAGTAAAACACTGCACTGCACTTGCAAGGGCTGTCAAAATGGCCCACGAAGGGTGGGACAGACGAGTGATTAACCTAATCTATTACAAAATTTGACTTGCAATAGGTCATGCACGCATCATGATGTTTTGTTTTGTATAAACGATAGTTAAATATAAGTCATAGTTACTTCAAAGTGATCTTCACAGAAGTATAGTTTAGATTTTGTAGACAATGCCTTCGGGTCTCTTCTTGTCAGTTCTAACCAAGTATTTGTCATATTTAAATCAGTTGGCACTTTAATCCATAACTTCCCCGGTGTTCATATGTCGTATTTTTTTGCATTCAGGCACAACACAACAATGATATAGATAATAACTCATTATTAAACATCCAAAAGTATCTTTCCTCTACAAAATATGCAAAATTCTAGGACAGTGACGTCACGAGTTGAACAGCATGGCGGCTATCGTTTTCACGCGAAAATTTAAAACGATAGATTAAAAGTAATTTTTATGGCACTATTCGGTTTTAAAAAATTTATATAAAAATTATAGTGGTTCATTATCACTCTAGGATTCATTTAAAACACCTTTCAAAATGGGTGTAATACCCTATTAAGAAAAAATTGCAGATGTGTTGTACCCCTGAGGACTAAGATGGAATGCCTCATTTCCAGTAAAATGAGTCTCCGGTTCTCTACACTCACCATAAACGCCATTTACGCTGGTATTCTGTGAGAGCGTAGTTCTACCCCGGTCGAGCCGACCCATTCGTGCTACAACTATTATAGCTGCAGCATGGCTCTACCACGTACATTCTGAACCTTTATTTGCAAATTTGGGCAAACATTACAAAATAACCCCGTATATTTACTGGTTTGTGGTCGCGTATCGGGTTTTTGCGCTCGAGTCCATCAACCATTAGTGCTATAACCATAATATAGCTGCAAAATGCGCTTGACTTAATGTGACCACAGGTTTCGCCATAATCGTCACACACAGTCTGATCTCATAGACTTTGGAATGCTTCCCATTGCTGGTTCGTTTTCTATTACACAGGTGTACAAAATTATCCCGACATTGTTATTAATTGACTCAGTGCGTTCCTGGATTGTAGTAGTGTCAACTATTATAAAAATATTTTATAAAAGTTTGGTTATGAAACATCTGG
The DNA here is from genome assembly GCA_029286625.1 of Parnassius orleans. NCBI lineage: Eukaryota > Metazoa > Arthropoda > Insecta > Lepidoptera > Papilionidae > Parnassius > Parnassius orleans. The sequence continues at coordinate 7,506,744 of JAGSMP010000006.1, read as the reverse complement.
TACTGCGATCGTCAATCTGGATGCCAAGCTTGGCATTTATGGCAAATCCTTACAACGGGAGATGCCTATGTTCAGTAGTGGACTTCTACGTTCTGATGTTGAAGAAGTAGATGAATAATAGAAAAAGTAATAATAAAGATCAATTTGATATTTGCCAACAGAGGAGTAGGTGCCATGGAGATAGTGGCTATGGACATGAAACTACGGGGCATGTACATCGCGCGCCAGCTCTCCTTCCACGGCGTCAGCTTCAAGATCGAAGAAGTGCCGCTCTCCGACGCCTTCAAGGAGACCTACGATAAGGCTGTCGCTTTGGTGAGTCCGCTTAGAAATTACTATTACATAACACAGTCCTAAAATGACACAATAGCTAAATTTGCGATTTACAGCATTCGTTAAAAAGTAATATAATATATTCAGAAATATTGTAGCTTGCAATAAACTAGTTACATTCAACCGACATCACTGGCGATGTTTTATACACCGGCCATTCTAATATTTTTCGGAAACACGTCGTCGACTGCCGGAACAAACTTGTATCTGAAGTCGAATCTTTGTTAAACAAAGTTTCGGATTGGGAGAGACTAATCTAGTTAAACCCTAAAAGACAGGTTTGCGCACTTACCGCAAAAAAGAACCCCTTTGTTGTATCTTCTCAATTTCAGAGCACTCTTCTTGCTGCCTCAGCCAGCGTAGTAATCCTTATCGTTGACATTTCGTGAGACGTGTAGTTTCGCAGTTACTTGGAAGGGAAGGTTAAACTAGATCAGTAGTTTGCAGCTTTATAAACCGCAGATTTGACCTCATATGGAATACTGTTCACATCTCTGCGCCGGGGCACCACAGTACCAGTTCCTTTCACTTAACCGTATTCAACGGAGAGCAGACGGAATCATCGACGATCAAGTTATCTCCGTTCGGTTTGATCTACTGACCTTGCAAAGACGCGTTGCATCTCTGTGCATCTTCTACCGCATATACCACGGGGTTAGCTCAGAGGAATTGTTCAGATTAATTGTAGCTGCTGAATTCCACCATCGTATACAGGACAGAACTCAAAATTTCATTCTCATCATCACATCAGTCCATTACTAGTGGGACCACCTTGTGGAATTTACCGTCGACAGCGGTTTTTCCGGACCGATACGGAAAAACCCTTCTAAACAATACAGCTAATTCCCCCGGTGTTACAGATGTTCACTTACCATCCGGTGAGCCATTTGCTCATTTGCCTTCTCTTCCATAAAAAATAATAATCAAAATGTTTCACCATGGTCATAGTTATCATAGTGTGGGCTTAAAACTAATATTTCTTAATAATTTTAAAATTAATTCTTCTGCCTAAGTTTGAACAACATTTAAAGTTATGGTCCTTTCTATGTTTATTTTATCAAAAATTAATATTAATTATTAAGGAAGTTTACATGCAAAATTGCACAAGGAATACCCAGCCCTGGAACAATTATTTGTAGGCCATACAAATATATTGCTGTTTGTATGGCCTACAAATAATTGTTCCAGGTAATATTGTGCAAATCAATCGTTTTGATTATTTTAATAATGCTTGTGAGATAATAAGAATATTGTTTTTAGTGGGTAGAAGCAATGCAGCGATTCACGGAGGCGGCTGAGTTGATCGACGCGGAGTCGCGCATGAAGAAAACCATGTGGGGGCAGTTCTGGTCTGCGCATCAGCGTTTCTTCAAGTACCTCTGTATTGCAGCTAAGGTTTGTTAGTTAATGGGCATCTCTAAATTTATATTTAGGATAGCAAAAAGAAAACCGCAAATAAGTGTTCAAAATAACTGCAACAGTAAAAATAATAAAATTATTGGAAAATATTTTTTTAAACAAATATCCATAATTGGATAAATATAATATTATTTTGAATTGAAAGAAATTATTATGAAGAATTACTGTTTATCTAACTTTTATAATATGGCTAAGCCGCCTGTCAATTATGGCAACTATGGTAAATATGGTATATATTGAATGTGTCACACTCTAAAAGTGTTTCCTGTAACGTCAGCTTGCGAACTTTAAATTAAAAATAATTATGCATTCACGTAAATAAAAAGAAGATATGGTATGTCCGAACATTATAATAATATAATCGAAAACGAGACTTAAATAACAAAAACAAGACACACTATGACCGTCATACTGCTTAATGTAAAATACAAAGAAACCTACGGCTCTAATAGGTAATCAAAGCATGTTAAGTTAAAGCTTATAAATGTGTTGCAAACGCCGTTACCGTTACGGTTACAGCCTATTAAAGTCCACTGCTGAACATAGGCCTCTCATAGATTGCCTCATAGGGCAAGGCTAAAAAATAACCCTTATTTGTCATAGTTGCCACGCTTGACCAGCGGGTTCGTAATCACAGATTTTTATTTTTAGTCGTTATTATCAAGTCGGTGCTGCCCGTCTTCTGATTTGTTTCCCTCTGTAGCTTCTTACAACACCTACGGGATGATATGGGATAGTGTATATTCTTACACACAAACATACAAAGGCATGTTATCATAATTAAATAAGGCTGGTTTAAAGCTCTTGTAAACGTAAAAATCTACACCGGTTCGCCTAAACAAGACCTTTTCAGAGAAGAACCGGCAAGTAACTCTGGGATCTTTTTCAAGCCGTGTGTACGATTTATCCGTACACGTATATAAAACATTATTTTGTTTGTGAACTTAGCTTAAATTTTTGCGTCTTTTTGTCATACGCGTACAAATTCTATCATACAATTAAGTAAATAATAAATCAGTGCAGTGCAATTATATTTATTATCATACCATTTACCGTCGATATCATTTAGCATTAATTATTATAAAATGTTGGAAAACACCCTACATTTTTTGGTCCTTCGAGCCGGATGCAAAAAAAACCCACAGCGTGTTTAAAATTGAATTTACGATAGTTACACCTTATAATACAATGTCATAGGTACCGAAAAATACTTAATGCGTTATTCCGTTGGTTCGCAGGTGAACCACGCGGTGGTGACGGCGCGCGAGGCGGTGAAGTGCGGCAAGTGCGTGGTGATCGGGCTGCAGAGCACGGGCGAGGCGCGCACGCTCGACCAGCTCGAGCGCGACGACGGCGAGCTCAGCGACTTCGTCTCCACCGCCAAGTGAGTGCCCCCCCGCACCCCCAGTCTCAATGGAGACTAGCCATTTGTGCAAGACAGTTTATAGTGCACTCTATGTTAGTCCTCACGGCTGACAACGCATCTGCATTTAAATTCGCAAACGAAGATAGATGTAGATGTCTATGAGCCACAGCAACCACTTACAATCAGGTGGACTGTGTGCTCGTTTGTCAGCCTTATTCTATATAAAAACCTCATGATCAACAGCCGCATCACTGTTAATGTTATTCTCACAGAATATTATCATTCAAAAGCAGCATTATGTTGTTGTGTTCGTTCATAAGTGTAAAGAACTGGAGGTTTTACTAGTTCATTGCATCTAAGGTCTCCACGGTGATAACATATCTTAATCGATGGTGGATGTCCTTAGACCATAGTATCTATTTACCGTCAGTGGACTGTGCCCGTTTGTCACCCTATATCAAAATGCTCTCTTTGTATGATAAACCATACAGTATAATTATGATGCTTCTCATCAACATTAGCAAGTAAACAGTCGGTTTGTTACGTCTAGCTAGTTTTTTGCTTATACTTCCATCTATCAATATATTTAAAAGATTTTACTTTCATTTCCTAGTTTATTTTTACTGCACCCATTAAAACGGGACGGTGTATAGTTTACACTTTTCAAAAAGGTTAACATTTTGTTGACAGGGGCGTATTCCAGACACTGGTGGAGAAGCACTTCCCCGCGCCGGACCGCGCACGCATCAACCGGCTGCTGGGCCTGGAGCACAGCAAGCCCGCGCCCGCGCCCGCGCCCGCGCCCACGCCCACCTTTACACACAACGGACGCAACGGTGGCGAAGCAAACACGTCTAAGAGGAAGTGTAAGTTTAATCAAATAAATAAATAAATCTTTATTTTTCATTTACTTAAGTCTAAAAATACATGTTTTGCTATGTTTGGAGATTCCTATTAATTTAAATAAATTTCTTGTCCCAGAAAACTCCGCTCTTCCGAAAACAGTTTTACACTACCGTCACTAGGAGTTATCATAAAATTCAGACACAGGTCTCGTAAATAGTATATTTTGAAATGCGCGTATTTACTTCTTTAGTATCTCTACATTGGTTTAATCAACACATAGTCATTTATGTTTATTCATATCAATTAGTGGTCGAATTTTGACCGTAATTTATAAAATGTTGACGTTTGTATATTAAGCAAGTTGTATTTTGCTTTTAACTGCACATTAAAGCAGAAATATCTTATATACAACATACGGAGTGTATGATTATGATACAGAGTATTGAAAATGAAAGATTCTTCTCAAAAATCTCCAAAATACTCTGTGCTATGTTTGACTACATACTATTGTGTTTGATATTTGGTATTAATGTACATATTTGTAATACATATTTTATTAATTTTTGGCTTCTTGCACTCCTCCATATAAACTCTAATTATACCAAATCTCACAGTCCTCTCTGCGTGCAATACGCTTGATAAGTACAAGTGATGTAGATATTAGGTTGAGGAAAAAATTTCTTCGTATTTTATATACAAATTCAAGACATTTTTTTCAAAGTTTAATTATATTTAATTATATAAGTGCCATTTTGTTCGATAACTTGTTGCCATATTGTAGGTAGTAACATAATCCCGTGGCTGTAGAAATCTTGGGGTTTTTGTCAAAAAAATGTGTGTGGTCTGGCGTTGTCATGATGAAAGACAATTCCTTTTCTGTTGATTAATTCCGGCCGTTTTTTCTCAATTTCTTGCTTTAGTCTCATTAGTTGTTGGCAGTAGAGTTCCGATTCGATGGTTTTGCCCAGCGGTAAAAGCTCATAATAAAAGATGCCCTTCTAATCCCACCATAAACATAGCAAGTGTTTTTCTTTTTCTTTTTTTAACGCCCTATATGTATTGATATTAAAACAACAAATTTTTCTTCAATGTTATACAAACAAAATACGAAGAAAGTTTTTCCCGAGCTATCCTATAATATATATTATAATATAGTTGAGCGTGTGTTGTGGTTTGCAGTGACGGCGCGGCAGCAGGCGAACGCGGCGGCGAAGCGCGCGCGCGGTGGCTCGTCGTCGGACGAGTTCGTGCGCGGCTCGGACGCCGAGCCCGACGCCGACGCCGACGACGAAGAGCGCGCGGCCGACGCGCGCGACGACTCGGACGACGAGCGCCGCCGCGCCTCCGACTCCGACCTCAGCGACTTCAACCCTTCCACGCCGGCAGCGACAGCGACGACGGTAACTTCACACCTATTATTTTCATAATCGACACGATTATTTTCATAATCGATTATTAACAGGTTATAACGATAATCGATTATATTCATAATGGATTCATAATAACATTTATAATCGATAATGTTCACAATCGATCACCGTTAGATCCTATTAAAAATCTACTACTGAAGAAAGGCCTCCATAGAATGGAGGATATTTACAATATTTGCCACACTTAGCAGGCGGGTTGGAAACCGCTTTTTTTTATAATTTTGAGTTACTATCAGGAGACGCTGCTATCGATCTCCAGTTGCAGTATCCCTCTGTCGCTTTTTCCAACACCCACGGGATGTAGAGTAGTAAATATTTTACCACTACATAGTAGTAACTAGTCATGTTGGTAATCAATTATTTTTATAATCGATTGTTAATCATTTATCCTTAATTCTATAAAAGTATAATGTCCTCCAAACTAAATTTCGGTCATAGCGGCCAGTCTCAACGGAGACTACCCATCTACGCAACACAAGACAGGCTCATAGTCCGATGGGACAGCAATCCGAACCGAGCGCAAAGGGATGACGCGTATGACCAACGGCTTTACGTGCTTTTTAAGGCACGTTAGTGAAACACTGTCAAATTCCTGATTCTGGGCTGCTATTAAGAATTTCTCGACCAAAAACCCAATCTGATTCCGGCCCGACTCGGGATTCAAAACCGGGACCCCATGATCACCAGTAGCGCGCGCACTAGTCCAACGAGACAGTCAATAAGACTATATATAAAACTATATTCAAGGTTTGGTCAAAACGTTGTAAATTGGACCAATTCAAATCAAAAAATCAACATCACTTACTACAATCATGTCATTTCAGGAGTTTTGGCGAGAACTTGACCGCGGGTATATTGCTGCTTCTGCTTCTGTTTATGATTTGAACTGGATTTTAATATGATGCGATACATATAAACTATTAATGAAAACTATGAAACAAGTGCTTTGGCGTTTATATAAACCTCAAGTTATTTTATCCCCACGCGCCTTGAGTACTTGGGATACTTTTTTTTATATTATCATAACTCGGCGCTTAACTACAATCCCATCTGATGGTACTGTCATTATTGACTGTCTGCTGGCTGAAGCTGCCATCAAAATCTCACAAAAACAAAATTTGTTGAATATTTTGTTAACATGTTTTTATTGTGTAAAATGTATTACACGGCTTGATATATTTTTTTGGTTGGAGGCCTTGAAGTCAATGCTACAATAAATGAAAAATAAATAAATAGTCATCTCATAAATCTACTTCAGCCTGTAAAGACACACGATTGCCATCGCGCAAAATCATTGAATATTGTTTTGAGAATTAAAAAAAAATAGAAGAACCCATTTAACTTTTCAGATCCATGGGTTGGACGGAAAAAGAAGCCGATGAAAAAGAAGAAAGCAGCGTCTCCCAAGAAGAAGGCATCAAGCACACAGGACAAAATAGAGACAATGTTCGAGAAGAAGAACAGCACAGTACCAAACACAGTTACCGTCACGACGGCCGGCGGACACAGTTTGACCGGAACACCAGTAGGGACAAATGGACTTTATCTTGGTAAGTGATTTTATTGTTTTAATATATTTTTTTTTAAATTAATAACAAAGAAGTTGCTTTTGGTTTGGTAAAGACTTAATTTAGGTTACTAAAACTACTTTATATTGCCACTGCAATGTCACAACAATAAAAATTATAAATGCAAATTGCAACCTTTGCTTTTTATACATTATGGGTTCTTTTTCTAAATCAACCTATAAATACTCCATTGTTAGATAAGCACTTTTACATTTTTTTAATCTATAAGCAGATTTATACGTGGTAGAGCCATGCTGCAGCTATATTAGTAGTATAGTTTTAGCACGATTGGGTCGGCTCGACCGGGAAGGACCACGCTCTCACAGAATACCAGCGTAAAATAGCAGCTTAACACTGCTGAGTTTCGTATGGTGAGTATAGAGAACCGGAGACCCTTTTTACTGGAAAAGAGGCATTCCATGTAGTCCTCACGGGTGACAACGCATCGGTAACACGCAATTTTGATTCTTTATTGAAGATTCAAATATGCTCGTTTTTCACTGTATCCTATAAAAGAAAGATAAACTTTTGTGCATATCCATAGTCAACTTGAAGTAGTATTTTTCAAACATGAGAGGGTTTGCTATTACTCAGCGTTTTTCCATCAAAGTACCACTCGTTTATTACCATATGCTATGATACTGGTCATTGGTTGAAAATGTGTTAGAGGTTCAGTGACTATAGCTACAGCACGAATGGGTCGAGCGACCGTTGTGGACCACGCTCTCACGCCATCAATATCTATACAAATAAATAAAATTGAAGTGTCTGTTTGTAATGTCAAAATAACAGCTTTTTACTAAATGCATATGAAAGTATATACGGTACTTATAACAAAAACACAATTTTTTAAATTTTTGTCTGTCTGTCTGTCTGTTTGTTCCAGCCAATTTTCGAAATGGCAGTACAGTAGAACCTTGATAACTTAAACCTCGACAACGTAATAACCTCTATAAATTCATAAAATTTTGTGTTCCCTTCCACTCGGAGTCCAAAACCTCTTTTACTTAAAATACAAACCATCTATAACTTAAACGAATAATTTGGGCATTGCACCTCAGTAACTCAAAGTTGTAATGAAGACGACCTTTGTAACTTCAATCATCTATCAATGAGTCATTTTAAATGAATGTGCAAACAATAAAGTTTCCCTGTAGACCATTGTTATTGCTTATACGTGTTTAGCAAATGGCTTCAAATGTAAACAATAGGCTAAGGTCTAAGTACAGTAACTTATTTGTATCATTAGCTTTTAGCCTTCGTTCCGGGAGCGTTAGTTTGAAACAAAAAACAATTGAATAAAACTACTTTTACGGATTATATCGCGTTTAATAACTTATTTTTCTTAATTCCCGACGTTTCGGGTGCTTCACAGCACCCATGGTCACGGGGGACTGAGGTGATTGACGTCCCGATGTCAGAGTTAACCCGGAGTACCTTCAGCTTTTTTAATTATTAATTTTGGTCCGATCTACGCAGAATGAACTTACTTGGGTTTAATTTTAATTTTATTAATTACAAGATCCTAAGCAGGTGGTAGTACCCAGCCTCCCTCTCTATTGAAATTAGGATGTTTTTTAATTTCAATATCCTCACGTATCATCCTTGGCAGGAATCGATGTTCTTTCGCGAGAATTTGTGGTTTATCAAATCTAATGTAATGGTGTGGGCCATCTAGGATATGATCATAAACTGCAGACTTCCAGGAACGTAGGGAATTAATAAAAATATGTTATTAAACGCGATGTAATCCGTAAAAGTAGTTTTATTCAATGTGTAGTGTTCGCGTAAATATAAGAAATCATTACAAAAAAAAATACCGACTTTTTTATGTAGAATAAAATAAACTTGAATAAATGTATATTTAAACCTAAAATAAAGCACGTATGTACATATGTATTAACATTTAAAAGTTTCATTTGCATTTAACCTAGCTTGTCTATCTATGTATATAATTCCTAAGCAAAGCTTATAAACGAACCTCTGTAAGTACAATATCTTATGGCCCTCTTCTGTAAAACAAATATAATTTCAGTGTCAGTCGCGTGTCCCCGTAGTAAAATACCATACGACATTATGCTATGAAAATAGCTAAAGTAAACAAGTCTAGCTGTTTCCACACTGGTAAGATTTCTAATCTTTTTTACAGCATATGCTGCAGAACTAAGTCTGCTTGCTAACTTTGATATATGGGGGCTCGATTGAAGCTTCGCGTCTAGTGTTATTCCAAGAAAAATGGTGGTATCGACAAGACTCAGTTCCTCCCCATTTAAAATTACATTAGTATTTAATTGTCTGACATTTGGAGTCATGAACTTACCTTACACCTTACATACATAAACCTGGTTTAATGTTAATAACTTGCCTTTAAATGGCACTAAAACGAAATGTATGAAGTTCATGACTCCAAATGTCAGACAATTAAATACTAATGTAGTTTTAAATGGGGAGGAACTGAGTCTTGTCGATACCACCATTTTTCTTGGAATAACACTAGACGCGAAGCTTCAATCGAGCCCCCATATACTAATTTAGATATAGCATTATTTATTTCGTCATATTTTAATAATTGTCGTTTAAATTTGAAATATAATGAAGTGTCATCAGCAAATTATACTATATTATGGTTATCCCCTACTATGTAAGGTAAGTCATTAATATATACAAGAAACAGAAAGGGGCCGAGAATTGAGCCTTGAGGCACGCCCGGAGAGTTGACTTGAGGTACTTCCGGGAGAGGTACAAATCCGGTGCTTTATAAAGCTGTCAATGAGGGCATTCAAGACCTTTGGCCACCAGGGCGGCGACACTTTTTAACAGGATAAGGGCGACAAACGAGCACACCTGATGGTAAGTGGTTGCTGCCGCCCACAGACATCTACATCTATCCTCGATTACGAACCAAAATGCAGGTGCGTTGTCACCCGTGAGGACTAAGATGGATCATTTCCAGTAAAAAGGGTCTCCGGTTCTCTACACTCACCATACGAAACACAGCAGCGTTAAGCTGCTATTTTACGTTGGTATTCTGTGAGAGCGTGGTCCTTCCCTGGTCGAACCGACCCATTCGCGCTACAACTATACTACTATTATAGCTGCAGCATGGCTCTACCAAGTAAAAAAAGTTAGTTGGTTGCGAGTCGACATAATATGTCGCTTCTACAGAATTTGAGCTGTAAGATTATGCTGAATCAGTGGCCTTTTGGTTGACGCAATCCATATTTTTTTTCAATTATTTAGTCAAGCTTTTTTATTTTTTGTAAAAGTAATGTTTTTTAAAAGTTAATTGCAGCAATTAATAAATATGTTATTTCTTTCTTCTTTTCTCTTAAATAACTTCACCTCAGTCCCAACTAGCGACATCAGTTGAGCGGGAAACTTAGTAATCCTGATTTCCCTCATGGCGCCGAAGTCGAAGAGTGAGCTGTGATCGTTTGTGTTTGTGTTTCAGGTCCGTCGCGCAGCCAGCCGCCGCCGCGGTCCGCCATCGAACGCGCGTGCAGCATGAAGGAGGAGCTGCTGGCCGCCATCGAGCGGCTCGGCAGACGTCTGCCGCCCAACACGCTCGACCAGCTCGTCGACGAGCTCGGCGGCACCGAGAACGTGGCCGAGGTACCGCACCACTGCACCAGCTCGCACTTGCACACTCACGCTCACACACTGTCTCACCCATATCGTTTAGCACCTTATTACACCCGCTTTAGTACTGTAACACACATTCACACTCGCCAGAAAATAACCACACCTACCTAAAAATAGTCTGATATTCACCTACCCTGCTAGCAACTGACCACATCCGTTCTAATGCGTTAACACCCGCCAGAAAATATTTTTATATTTTTACTATACCTGATAGCACCTGACCACACCCGCAAAATGCCATCCTTGAAGCCTAATATCCATCTTATCCATGTATCATAGTCTGTGATTATTTCGGATCCTTTAACTCAAAAACCAGAACATAACAATTGATGCCTTACGTGGTAGAGCCAAGCTGCAGCTATATTGTAGTTGTAGCACGAATTAGTCGGCTCGACCGGTGAAAGACCACGCTTTCACAGTATACCAGCGTAAAATAGCAGCTTAATGCTGCTGTGTTTCGTATGGCGAGTGTAGAGAACCGGAGACACTTTTTATTGGAAACGAGGATTCCATCTTAGTCCTCATGGGTGACAAAACACCTGCATTTTTAATCTTAACCGCGGATGTCTATGGGTCTGGTCACATGACCCACTTACCATCAGGTGGACTGTGTTCGTTTGTCACCCTTATTCTATAAAAAAATTCTATTAACACCTAACCACATCTGCTCAAATACGCTAACACCCACCCACAACCACCAGCACATAACCACACCCGCCCTAAAATACTCTGATACTCACCTACTGCTTAGCTAACACCCGACTACACCTGCTCACATTCGCTCTCATACACATAACATGCTCACAACCACCTCACATAATCTTATTGCCCACATTTTGGCTATGTAATATGTAACTTAAGTATTCGATTATCCTCAGATGACGGGTCGCAAGGGGCGAGTTGTGCAAACGGAAGACGGGCAGATATTATACGAGAGTCGGTCAGAAGCGGACGTGCCTCTCGAGACCCTCAACCTTACCGAGAAGCAGCGATTCATGGACGGCGAGAAAGATGTGGCCATCATATCTGAAGCAGCTTCCAGTGGTATCTCATTACAAAGTGATAGGAGGTAATACTATAATACAATACGGCCGACGTATCTTGGCGAGTCCGACCTTCGCGCAGAAGGTTGCGCAATAGCTTTTAAGGAACAAAATGGTGGCATGAGGCGACGTACGGGGCGGTGGTCTAGGCTAGAGATTGACCATAAGTAAACACAATCGACCCTTTAGTCATAAAATATCGCAATCGATTAGTTTTATTTAGAAGTTATTGATTTTTGTTTATATAAGATATTAAACGAAATAGATTTACAAATATAGTGAATTTTGTTGATAATAAACAAGATTTCGACTTAAATAAAAAAAAAACTAAAAACATATTATTTTCTCAGCTGAAAGACATAATGTACTTAAATATCAATTATCTATTAACGTCTTCTTGAGTAACGACTATTTGAGAAAATTTAGAACCTCCTTATAAATTGCAAATAAATATATTTTTATGTCTTAATTTTAATCGATTTGAATAAAAATCGATTAAACAACACCCTCAGGCACGCGTGTTGGACATCCCTTTCTGGTTACTTCGTAAAGCTTCGTGCTTATTCGGCAATGCTCGGTACACGGTAATATTTCTCAGTCACACGTTAGCATTGGTGTCGTGTTCGTGTCGCTATCTCTGTCTTGAGCACAGTCGGTTACAAAAGTTTTCGTTGTTATTGTTGTTTGTTTTTATTAATAGTGTTAAGTTTGTTTTGTTTGTTTTATTTGTTTTATTTGTTTTATTTGCAAGTGTCAGTTAGCACTTATATTATGTTAGGAATTTCCCCCCTCAGCGACAGTGATTAAATAATAATAAGTGTAAATAAATAAAAAGTATTAAATGTAAATAATATTGTATGTGTTTGTGATAAAATCTGCCCCTATCGAAAGGTGAGGTATCAAAATTGAATCTTTAATTTATAATGTCTCCAAAGTGTTTTGATATTTTGGTCACTGTATTAGGAAATTTTATTTGTACATTGGTATATATAAAAATTACAATAACAGTTTTCTTCACGAGTGTTCATGCGCCAAACTCGCAGAGCCTATATTCAGACTCGCCAAGATACGTCGGCCGTATTGTACTATGTTTAAAAATATGTCTTGTGTTAGAATGTTCTATAAATTTTTGTAGAGATTATATCAAAACAGAAGGATGGGTTGTTAAAACTAAATTTGCTTATTTCTGTTTATTATTATATAAGTGTTTTTAAAACATACTGTCATCTATTTTGCACAATTAAGGTGACAAACACGCTGTACACTTATGGAAATAGGATGCCGTGGGCATAGATGGTATTGTGGTGTACGTTTATTTATCCTTGCTTAGTAATTAAAATGCAGATACATTTAAATAAAACTAGTTTTTTACGGATTTTATCGCGTATATTAACTTATTTTATATTCCCGACGTTTCGAGTACTTTACAGCACCCATGGTTACGGGGGGGACTGAGGTATTTGACGTCCCAATGTCATAGTTAACCACGGTTACCTCCGATGCGTAGATCGGAACAAAAATTAATATTTTTTTAATCTGGATTATCGACTTATCGATTAATCGACATTATCACTCCTGAGGACTCAGATAGAATGCTTAGTTACCAGTAAAAAGTATCTTCAGTTCTGTACCAGTACTCAGTACCAGTACCCAGTACCAGTACTCAGTACCAGTACCGGTACTGGTATTGGGTACTGGTACTACTTCAGTACCCACAACACAAAACTGCAACATTATGCTGGTATTTTTTTTATTTGAGAGGGGGCAAACGAGCATGCGGCGCACCTGATGGTAAGTGACTACCGCCGACAATAAACAACTGCAACACCAGGGGAATTGCAGATACGTTGCCGGCATGTTAAAAAAGAGTAGGCTCTTTTCTTGAAAGTCCCTAAGTCGTGTTGGTCCGGAAAAATCGCTGGTGGGTATTTACGGCTGCACTGTGGCTTTACTCCGTTAACGTCGTCGTTTGTATTTATCGCCAGGGCACGGAATCAAAGGCGGAGGGTGCATATAACGCTGGAATTGCCGTGGTCAGCGGATAGAGCTATACAACAGTTTGGTAAGTGGAATTTGTCTTTAGTAATTCAGTCAAGTTCATAAATGAACTCCAAATCCGTTTATATAAATGTGTATTTGTACATACAGGTCGCACGCATCGATCCAACCAGGTGAACGCGCCGGAATACATCTTCCTGATCTCAGATTTAGCGGGAGAGCGGCGCTTTGCTTCCACGGTGGCCAAGCGGTTGGAGTCGCTCGGTGCGCTTACGCACGGCGACCGGCGCGCTACCGAGACGCGCGACCTCAGCCAGTTCAACATCGACAATAAGTACGGTGAGTGAGTGAGTGAGTGAGAGCCGCACGTGGACTCGACGCGGCCAGGTGGCTGGTGTCGCTTGACGCGCCACCGAGACGCGATCTAAGCCAGTTCAACATCGACAATAAGTACGGTGAGTGAGTGAGAGCCGCACGTGGACTCGACGCGGCCAGGTGGCTGGTGTCGCTTGACGCGCCACCGAGACGCGATCTAAGCCAGTTCAACATCGACAATAAGTACGGTGAGTGAGTGAGTGAGTGAGAGCCGCACGTGGACTCGACGCGGCCAGGTGGCTGGTGTCGCTTGACGCGCCACCGAGACGCGATCTAAGCCAGTTCAACATCGACAACAAGTTCGGTGGTGGTGGTGAGTGAGAGCCGCACGTGGACTCGACGCGGCCAGGTGGCTGGTGTCGCTTGACGCGCCACCGAGACGCGATCTAAGCCAGTTCAACATCGACAATAAGTACGGTGAGTGAGTGAGAGCCGCACGTGGACTCGACGCGGCCAGGTGGCTGGTGTCGCTTGACGCGCCACCGAGACGCGATCTAAGCCAGTTCAACATCGACAACAAGTACAGTGGGTGAGAGAGTGAGTTTACTGAGTGAGAGCTACTCGTGTACTTAACGCAGCTAGCGCCTCCTCAGTCAGTTCAACATTAACAACAAGTGCATTGATTGAGTGAGAGCTGCACGTAGGCTCGACGCTACCAGGCGTAAATTATAGCTCGGCACACTAGACGCGCAACCTCAGTCAGTTCAACAGTCCGAGCCCTGCGATGTGATGATGATGTATTTTATTGTTCGACGACAGGTCGCAGTGCGCTGGAGGCGGTGATGAAGGCGATCATGAAGTACGAAACGCCGCTGGTGGCGCCGCCGCGCGACTACGCCGGGGACTTCTTCCAGGACGTGGCCAGCGCGCTCGTGGGCGTCGGACTCATAGTCAATAGTGAGAGCTCGCCCGGAGTACTGTCGCTCGACAAGGTACAGCGCCTCTACTCTAACTTGTGCTCGATGTGGGCTAATAATCTTACGCACACCAGATGTCGCTAGTTGGGACTGAGGTGATTTTATTTATAAGGGAATTAGTCACACAGTGTCATCATCATTGAAAAGTTGCGTTATGAATAAAGGGTTTTCGGTCTCTGGTGTATAATACCCCTTATGTGTATAAATACACCTTTTTCAATTTTTCTACTTTTAAGATATTCCCAGTAGTAGTATGATTTATCAATTTTTAATCGAATTAATATAAAAAATGTATATCTAATACCTCCGAAAGAAACTACACTTTTCTAACAAATTAACTTTCCCTGCTTTGAATTTTTTTATCCACTTATTTTTATTTGTGTTAGTGTTATTTAAGGACGCGTTTGCAAAATTGATAGGTATAGAATCGCACTATTACATTGCCACGGGTCACACACACAAGTGTACACACGGTTAGCTGCGGGTGTGGAATCGTAATCAAGTAAAACATTTTGATAATTTGAAATATTGATTTTTTTCTCATTTCTTATACCTACAAAAATATATTACATACGAAATACGAATAGCTGCTCCAGAGACTGCTAGGCACTAGAAGCCCACTACTAGCAGTGAGATGGTGGCTGTGGACTTTGGGCTGGTTTTGTTAGTTATGATAAGACTTTAGCTTCGGACTTGGTGAAGTGACTTGAAGGTATACTTCGGTGACAGCTACTGGAACTCCTCGACGAGTAGTACTAGGTGTGCCGAGTTTGGGCTCGTTTTGTTAGATATTATGAGACCTAACGTCCAGGCTTGATGGAGAGACTTGATGGTGTACTTCGGTGACTACTGCTGGAATTCCTGAACGAGTAGAACTAGGTGTGCCGAGTTTGGGCTCGTTTTGTTAGTCATGATGAGCTTACCTCCGGACTTGATAGAGTGACCTGATGGTGTACTTCGGTGACTACTGCTGGAATTCCTGGAAGAGTAGAACTAGGTGTGCTGAGTTTGGGCTCGTTTTGTTAGTTATTATGAGACCTAACGTCCAGGCTTGATGGAGAGACTTGATGGTGTACTTCAGTGACTACTGCTGGAATTCCTGGACGAGTAGAACTTGGTGTGCCGAGTTTGGGCTCGTTTTCTTAGTTATTATGATACCTAACCTCCAGGCTTGATGGAGAGACTTGATGGTGTACTTAGGTGCTTACTGCTGGAACTCCTGGACGTACTCCTGGTAAAGTCTCATCATAACTAACAAAACGAGCCCAAACTGGCACACCTAGTTCTACTCGTCCAGGAGTTCCAGTAATGGTCACCGAAGTACACCATCAGGTCTCCATCAAGTCCGGAGGTAAAGTCTCATCATAACTATCAAAACGAGCCCAAACTTGGCACACCTAGTTCTACTCGTCCAGAGTTCCAGTAATGGTCACCGAAGTACACCATCAGGTCTCTCCATCAAGTCCGGAGGTAAAGTCTCATCTTAACTAACAAAACGAGCCCAAACTTGGCACACCTAGTTCTACTCGTCCAGAGTTCCAGTAATGGTCACCGAAGTACCATCAGGTCTCTCCATCAAGTCCGAGGTAAAGTCTCATCATAACTATCAAAACGAGCCCAAACTGGCACACCTAGTTCTACTCGTCCAGGAGGTCCAGTAATGGTCACCGAAGTACACCATCAGTCTCTCCATCAAGTCCGGAGGTAAAGTCTCATTATAACTAACAAAACGAGCCCAAGCTCGGCACATCTAGTTCTACTCGACTAGGAGTTCCAGTAGCAGTCACCGATAAACACTTTCAGATCACTCCATAAAGTCCAAGACGAATAGGCATTTATATAATTATTTATATAGGTATATAAATCCCACTTACTTTCAGCGAAACAAAATATTATAACAAAATGTGTGATTATAAAAATAATAATATCATTTGTTTTTCTTGTTTGCCTTGTCGGCACCTATGTATCAAATTCGAATATTTTGTGTATGTACAGCGATCTTTTTCCTCTGCTGCAATCAGGCAGGCGATACAGTATCCACTCATGACGGCGACCGAGCGCGGACGGAGGTTTCATCGAAATTTTGTACAATAAATCAAAACAGGCACCAAAAATAAAATAACCCTTATTGCAATCCATTATGATTCATCCGTATTAGCAAAATATGGGAAAAATAAGCATCAGTTTTATTTTTTTACGATTATTTGTCACATTTTGATAAAAAGTAAACACCACTATTTTTTATTGAATATGTCTGCCTACTTATAGTATTTTAGAAATCTTAATATATGTTGATAATAGAACAAAATGTACCTAAACATGAGCCGGTATCGTTAATTTTGTAGAAAATGGCTAGGAAGATCGTATTTACAATATAAAAACAATTATTTTCAACAAAAAGTCACCACCATTTGAAGATGAAGAACCATTTTACGTGGTAGCAATTAGCTATGTTTGATTTGGTTTAGTTTTGTCACAAAATGTACCGAAAAACAGCATAATTTCGCCTGATTTGCAAATGCACCCTTAAACAATAATTTTCTTTGTTTCCACACCACAGGATTACAACAACATGTCGAAGTTCCTTAACAGGATATTGGGCATGCCAGTCGATCTGCAGAACAGGCTCTTTAAATACTTCACAGACACATTGGCAGCGGTCATGGAGCAGGGTAAGAAATTATTTTACGATATTTTAATGTTTCATAATTAAATTATGTCAATCTATATCTATACTATACTAATATTATAAAGAGGTAAAGTTTGTAAGTTTGTGAGATTGTTTGTAGGAAGTAATCTCTGGAACTACTGAACCGATTTAAAAAAATTCTTTCAGCAATAGAAAGTTACATTATTCCTGAGTGACATAGGCTATATTTGATTGTGATTGATAATATTTTTTTAATATGAAATAACAATATTTGTCAATCAATTCCGAAAATAAATCCTAAACACTCAGTACGAAGAACTACACAAGATAATTTCATCACAAGTAAAATGTTTGACGCCCACCAAAGTGGGCACGAGTCAGCTAGTAGATAATAAAAATGGTGTTCTAAGAAAAAATGTGCGTCTGTATTTTCTTTAAGTCATAGCATCCACTCAACATCAGATTGGCTTTGAGCTCGCTTGTTACTCTTTCTTATTGTGTAATGTTTGGCGGGATTGCATTATACTCGTAGCTCGATTAAAAGGGCAGTATCACGCCCCGTTCTTTACCTTTGCGGTGAGACTCCTTTCCTAATGCTTTTTTGGTACCAATAGGACGTATTTTAAGCTTAGCTTATTTGTTATTTGATATGTCATGTCGAGAGATCTACCCTATATACTACCATAGGTTATTCGGTTTTTGACTTTGACTGTTAATTCGTGTTATTTTTTCTAGACTGTTCGTTTATGCACATAAGAAGAAAAATAAAATATCCAGAAATTAGTCTTGCTGAATGTTTTCGTGAAGCAGACAAATTCAATTTAAATTTTAATACTTTATCCTTGTATTTATGATAGTTATGGAGTTGAGTCCTTCTAATGCCGGGTTTCTATATTTAAAAACGCTTCGTTTTTTAAATGAAGTGCATCAAAAGTTTTTTTTTAAAACAAAATTGTAATGTAAACTGTTTTTACATGTACACCTAGTATGTAATAAAACGGGTCGCTTGGGAGATAGTTTCTTAAATATAGGAATCAGACACAGTAGCTTTCAATGTGGTATCTTTACCGTAATTTTACTCCTATCATTTTTAACAATCGCCCCCACTAGATGGACTGCCGACCTGGTAAGACATGCAGGAAGTCATGGATGCAGGTGGCTCAGGACCGTGCTTTGTGACATTCCTTGGGGGAGGCCTATGTTCAGCAGTGGACTTGTGATGGGCTGTAATGATGATAATGATTTTTAACAACATAGAATTGCGTTTGAAGGAGTGAGTTTTCAAGTGTAATTTTGTCGTTAATATAATGTTTATTTATTGTGTGTTGTGTTTTAGCAAAACGCAGCGGGCGTTTCGACCTGGGCATCCTGGACCTGGGCAGCGCGGGCGAGAGCGTGCGGCGCGTGCACTGCGTGCGCTTCCTGCGCCGCCACGCCACCGGCCGCGCGCCCGTCGAGCTGCACACCGTGCAGACAGAGGTGCTCACTTCCATACTTCCCACACCTCACACTCACTTCCCATACTTCACTCACTTCCACACCTCACACTCACTTCCATACTTCCCACTCACTTCCACACTTCTCACTCGCTTGCCCATTCAGCCACACACTTCTTACTCTCTTGCCCTTCCAGCCACACACTTCCCCTTACTTGCCCATTCAGTCAAACACTTCCCACTCATTTATTCAGCCACGCATTTCTCACTCACTTGTCCATTCAGTCGCGCACTTCCCACTCGCTTGCCTATTTAGTTACACACTATTATTCATCCCGTCTTATCTTAAGACACATATGCCCTAGCTAATTTACTGTCACTGTATCGGCAAACATAAGTCATCATACAAATCTTTAGTCAGTAAATAGGTTTTTTTTTAATAGTTACACTTGGCAAACAAATCAATGATAACACTAACTGGTGTCCTGTCTTCGTCTAGTGGTTGCAAGCGTGACTGCTGATCACGTAGTCCCCATCAGGCGTTGACTGTGAATAACGGGTCGGGCCCTTGCCGTTTTGTTTCCTTTTCTGTTTTAAAAAATAAACAATTATTTTCTTTTCAGCGTGGCATGGACTGGATGGAAGCGCTGGAAAAGGAGTCGGAACTGTCCGGGCCTAAAGAAGGCTTCTACCTGTCGCAGCAGGCGCGCAACAACAAGTACACGGCCGTGCTATGTGTCGCCGCTCACACCAACAACAGGAAAGAGAAACTCACTAAGAAAGAGATCATGTTCCAGATATACAGGTAGTCTGTGGTTTACGGAAAGAACATGCATTAGCAATAATATCTTACCTCCCTGTATTTTATGACCATAGAAGTGTATTTTCATTTTAACAAGCCGTCATTATTTTGTCATTGCATGACGATATACCTGAAAAATAATAAATTATATTTCTTCTGTTTATTGACAAATACATGGTCTCTTGAGCCAGATTAAATAAAATACAATATTATTTTTGGTCATATCAAATTCTTATGCGTATGGTTACCAAGTTATAACTGGTTTAAGGAATAGGGTAACACCATTATTGTATCTTAATCGCTACAGTAGGTGTTGGGGCTCCCTTTCTGTGTAGGATTTTTACCACTCAGTAGCAGCTACAGCTCTTACATTCAAATAACATCACACAATAGCCTTTTTAAGTCCAACGCTAGACATAATATGCCTTTCCAACTGGTATGTACCAGTTACCAGTTGGCCAACATGGCTAGGAAAATTTCCCGATAAATAGAACGTTTGGTAAGTAGGCTGGAGAGTTGAGTTGACACTCGTACAAAGTACAGTTGACGTACTGGTTATGCTGCGATCAGCTACATATGACAAGAAATAATCAATTTAAATGAAGAAAAATAAAAAGAGTTGCGTGTTAAAGAACAAGTAACTCCCTAGGAGTCGAGTGTTGTCTGAGGGGCGAGCCGGCACATAATGGCATGAATTTCTAGCATCTCAGTGCGGCGTAATCAACTTGTGCACTAAGGCGTTAGCTAATCTCATAAGCTACAGCGGTAATCACATTGGGGCGATTGAAGGTGAAGTGGAAGTTGGAGAAAAAGCTGGCATATTCCAATTTTACCTCTAATTCAATCAAATACTTGCCTCTAATGTTGTCTATCTATTCCAGACCGAACACAGGCCTCCAACTTCGGCTTGAATCGTTAGCGGATATTGAGAAAAAGTACAAAAAAGTAACCAGTACAGAGGCGGAGGGACCTTGGAAGGCACAATATGAGGCCTCTCTACGCGTTTGCAGTCACGCCTACTGGCGAGCGGCGTGTAGGAATGCGAGCGAGTGTGAGGTGAGCACTCATATGTTCTCCATTAAGTTCATTGATGCAAATAATTTTAAATATTCTATAGTAATTCCTATGATCTAAGCTACCTTGCCGACATTAATATCTGTTAAAAATTAGGTAACCGTAACTGTGTCATTATCATGACTATTCCTACTACATTTTGGGATACGTCACACTAAGAAATGTCCGTATTTCAAGGTAATTATTTTGTTTTTCTTTTTTAAGGGTACAATATTTATAGTTCAAAACACGGTACTATACGCGCGCCGTCTACTGTAAGTTAATTGTACTATGCCTATAACCCTCGCGCAAGTGCAAGCAATAAGTTATCAAAGGTTTAGCGTAATCTGATGAACGGTATTGCAGCGCATAAAATACGAACAAACAAACATAAATTTTTATATATTAGATTACATTTTTTATCACAATCTTAATCTCATGGGTGTCAGTGGACTTGTGAAGGGCTGTAATGATGATGATGATGAGATTAGATTTACCCTAAAATTAAATATTACAATAAAAATATAATTTAATTCGTGGACACAAAATGCAACTTAGTGGAAAGTCCCACGGAGTTAAGTATTTTTTGTGAAATTTTTGAATTTGTTTAAATTGAAACAATAGTGATTTATTTACTAGTAACACAACACGCGAGGTTTCAACCATTTTGAATAAAATTACAAGTCTGTTTAAAAAAAAAACACTGTCTTAGGACTCGTTAGATGTTTCATATTTGTTTTCCACTGACTGACGGAGTTTTCGATGGTAAGTTGCATGTTTAAAATAGTAAGTTAATAACTATTTTGTTAATTAATATTGTTCAGATATTGGACGAATGTTCAATAATAATTCAAAGTTTATGTCAAAACCTAGCTACGTTTGTTGTGCGAAAGGCTGCGATGAATCTCCCTTTGAAATACCACCTAACATGATCATAGAATAAATAATCCATAGGTCGCTGGTTCAAATCCGGCTCGAAGGACCAAAAATGTTTGCGTATTGGACGAATGTTCAATAATAATTTAAAGTTTATATCAAAACCGTTTATTAAACGAGTAAAAAATATAAGATTAAAATATATTAAATAATTGTTAAAACTACTTTTACGGATTTTATCGCGTTTAATTATATTTATTTTTAATTCCCGACGTTTCCGGTGCTTTATAGCACCCATGGTCACGGGGGACTGAGGTGATTGACGTCCCGATGTCAGAGTTAACCCGGAGTACCTTCAGCTTTTTAATTATTACTTTTGGTCCGATCTACGCAGAATGAATTTATTGTGTCTTGAAGTCTTGCAGTAGTATGTTGGGCTTAGTTTTAATTTTATTAATTACAGGATCCCAAGCAGCTCGTAGTTCTCAGCCTCCTTCTCTATTGAAATTAGGATGTTTTTTTTTATTTCAATAGCCTCACGTATCATCCTTGGCAGGAATCGATGACCTTTCGCGAAGATTTGTGGTTTATTAAATCTGATATAATGGCAGGGGCCGTCTAAGATATGATCACAAACTGCAGACTTCCCGGAGAGAGATATTACACTTTACGGATGGTTAGAACTGACTAATCTTATTTTGTCTGTTGGTAAAATTGTGAAAGTATCGTCTACGTACCGTTTGTAGAACCTTGGAGTTACAGGTGCAGTAAGGAGGGCTTTCTCCTCAAAGTCCTTCATGAATATATCGGCGACAATAGGAGATACAGGTGAGCCCATCGCAACACCATATGTGTAATAAATACTAATAGTGAATCAACTCGGTGACTAGACGGAGCAACGATGGGGCGCGCTACGGAGGAGAGCGGAGTCTCCCCCTGCCCGCGACGTTGCGGTACTACCGGTCGGCTTTGCTTGCAAACCGGTACGCCCGTTTAGTAGTGTCACGTACACGGAATCAGTTCACGCGTTTGGTGTTCACCCAGCAACATAATATTAGTCAGTATTACTTTATTATTTATTTAACTTGTTTGAAAATATTGGGAAAAGATTGTATGACGCCTTAATTAAAATTGAATTCTTACAACCATGTGATGCTTTCCATCACGATTTTCAATTGAATTATATATAAGGATGAGAATTCATTATATCATTAAATCAACAAAAGACATTTAAAAAAAACAATAATTAATGTCGTAAATATTTGTCGGTTGCACATTTGTAACGAGGCGGCATGCGTATATTTACGTATAATTTTAACCTGTTTTATTTATTCTGTTCAACCCCCTATCCAATATTTTAAGCGGAGTACCTGAAATACTGCTATATAGGTAAAATATAGTAAAATTAGGTAGGTACCTACCTGCACAAGCACAATTTGTTTCCATCTCGACGAAGCAGGTGAAGCTGCGGGCCGCAACTAGTTTTGTAAAGTCGTAATTACTTTGTATCTTTGTATAGAAAAATGAATTATTACGAGGAATACGGTTATCTAAGGAAATGTTTTTGTGACAACCTTGCATATTTTTAGCGACGACAGTCTTGTAGGTATTTTGCGGTATAACAAAGGAGTTGACTCACTATTAGTATTTATTACACATATGGCAACATCATTTATGCTTGTAAAACTCTTCCTTCCACAATAGATAGCCAGATGTAAGGCAATGTCTGAGTAATACTGCATATTCTGCTAGCCTGTTGTTTTCCTCTAGTTTCCTAGTTACAATTGAGATGTAGTCTTCAACAGGTAGGTAAGTAAATAGAGACTGAACATTAAAACTGATCATGGTTTCATTGTCAGTAAAGCGTAGGTCTTTTATCTCACTGACAAAATGGTATGAATCCTTAGTGTGTCTTCTGTGTGGTGATAGTATTTGTGCTATGTTTTGACCCAATCTATAAGTAAGCGAATCGATCTGACTCAGTATTGGAAGTAATGGAGCGTTCGGTTTGTGTATTTTTGATAACCCATACAATTTCGGTGGTTTGGCAGATTCAATTTATCGGAGTATTTCTTTATTAGATCGCTAGTTGTTTTAATCGTATAAGTTGTAGGTTCTGTTTTGACCTTTCTGTACGTACTTTCATCCGATAAAAGTTGTTGTATTTTAAAATTGTAATCCGACGTATCCATTATAACCGTAGCATTATCTTTATCTGTGCGGAGAATCGTGAGCGCTGATCTGTTGCGTAAGTTATTCAATGCATTAAATTTATCTTTGTGAAGATTTAATTTCGGCGCTGAGCTTCGACGTAACATAGACGAAATGTCTTGACGTATGGCCTCTAAATCTTCATTACCAATATTATTTTTATACAGACAGTCATAGGGTCAGTAATACGGGATTCTTCGCGGTGTTATGGCGAAATTCATACCTTACTTTATTGTCGCGTCGTCCAGAATTTGTTTTGACGTGTTATAGACTGCGCGTTGTTTATTACTCGCGTCTGTGGTCAACGGTTGCGTTTCGTTCTTACATTGACATTTGATTTGGTTGTTAGTTTTTGGTATTCGTTAAAACTGTCTTTTATTCACTGGACGATTGTCTATGGTTTTATTTATGAAACATAGATCGGTACATTTTTGCTGAATCACCGTTATTAACAATTTTTTACTTGCCTGATTTAAGATCTTAGCGCTTCCTCGAATGTCTTTTTTAGTAGATATCTTGACACACGTAGGAATGAGATTATGGTCTCTGCATCTCTTCAAGAAATTTAAAGATGTTACGTATCTTGTGCGTTTGGTCTTGAAATCTTCTAATCGGCGTATATTTTATTTGCTAATATCAGTCTGTACTGGTTTACATAATGATTATGATTGTGAAGAAAATGTATCGGCAGATCATCTAAATACGATCAGATACATGAACAAGATCTGCGTTATAAAATTATAAAAATTATTTGGAGAGAGTCACCGGAACAACTTTTGCAATCATATCAACTTAGCACAG
Organism: Parnassius orleans; assembly: GCA_029286625.1. Lineage (NCBI taxonomy): Eukaryota > Metazoa > Arthropoda > Insecta > Lepidoptera > Papilionidae > Parnassius > Parnassius orleans. The sequence continues at coordinate 7,481,978 of JAGSMP010000006.1, read as the reverse complement.
TTACATATGGCACAAAGGCTGCACCATTTTTAGCAATGATGACGATAAAACAGCTAGCAGAAGACGAACAGGCCACCTACCCGGAAGCATCAACGGTTTTCAAAGAGGCTTTTTATATGGACGATCTCGTTCATGGAGCCCACAGCATTCAACAAGGTAGAAAGTTGGTTAACGACTTATACGAATTATTACAATTGGGAGAATTCACTTTAAGAAAATGGCCGTTGAATAACAACGTAATACTTCGCAGCTTAGGAAAAGGTCAGATCAAAGAAGAAAAAATAATTTTTAATTTTAAAACGGAACACTAAGGACTCTCGGAATCTGTTGTCTACTCAAGAAATTAAGCCCACAAAAAGATGTTTGCTTTCAGAAATTTCAAAATTATACGACCCATTAGGCTGGTTAGCACCTATTTCAACAAAAATAAAAATGTTGTCGGGAATGAGCAAATGAAGGTATAACGGTAATCTCTCACATGTTCTAGCAGTATAATGTATCGCGCAGGCGACTGGGAGGCATGAGTCGGTAATTCTACGAGTCTCACTGTCATAGTAACGACATATGCTAATTTCACAATTACATAGCATGTTTATAGGCTACATTGTCCTGCAGCTACTTCTTGTCTGACTACTTTTCGTACACGCTGTATACACTTCTTGTATATTATATAGACGATGGCCATTATGATTGCTATGACCACGATAAATATCGAGGTTCCATATTTCTCCATTTGTTACTCGAAATGCGAATGTGTAGCATCATTCGCGCCATTTTGAGCGATAATGACTTCTTCATTTCTCTTCTCAGTGCTGTATGTTTTACCCTTTATGAACAGTAATTAATTCACAGGTTCTATGTTTACGTTACGATAACTAAGTAAGTTATGTACTAAAACTAAACTTAATTAACGAGTTTTTATTTTGTTAACTCAACATGCGTCATTCATTGGCCTGATTACCAATTGCAACGTGACAATATTGTAAGTTATACTAATGTTTGATACATACTACTTATTTCACGCGACTCCGCTTGTTACATTTTAATAATATTATAATCTATCATTCATTTTTGTTTAATATTTCAATTACATTTGTATAAACTATTTATTACCTTAAGTTAGTTAAAATATGATTTATAACATAATAATATGTAACTAAGAGAATCTGACAGGGGGTTTTATGACCCTGCCACTTCTAGATTTCTTAATACATGATTTTATATTATTTTCTTCTGCGGAAGGTACACTTTCTTGTAAAATATACTCAGGTTTTAACCTATTCATTGAAACAACTAATTGTCTATCCGGAAGTTGCAACTTATAGGCTTTATCGCATCTCTCTAATATGTTATATGGACCTTGGTACGGACAAGTTAATTATTTTTTTATCATGTAATTTCTTACAAATGCATGTGAATTTTTTTTTAATTCAGGGTCAACGAAGAATGAGTTTGAGTATTTATTATTATTAATATCTTTCTTAATGGGTCTCAGTTTCTTTATAGTTTCATTAATATTCTTTACAATCGTATAAGGTTCATATAATGTATTTCCAGTTCCTGAAAAAAATTCACCTGACATTCGTAAGGATCCTCCGTAAACCATTTGAGCGGCACTTATACCTGTGTCCGACTTACTTGCAGCACGGAGTCCTAGCATTACTGTTGGAAGTTCCTGTGCCCAGTTTTTACTGCCGTCTAGGCGTGCCATCAGCGATGCCTTTACACAACGGTGCCATCTTTCTATAGCTCCGTTACTTTGCGGATGGTATGGAGTTGTTCTTATCTTTTGTATACCTAAATATGATATTAAAATTGAAAATAACTTACTCTCAAATTGCCTACCCTGGTCGCTCGTGAGCTTAACAGGGCAGCCAAACCTACAAATCCAACCCTCATACAAGGTTTTTGCTACAACATCAGCTGTTATCTCTTTTAATGGAAATGCCTCTGGCCAGCCAGTGCCCCTATCTATAACTGTTAAACAATACCTATAATCATCTGCAGTAATAGGCAGTGGTCCTATCAAGTCTATATGGATAAGGTCAAATCTATCAACTTGAGAAAATTTACCGTAGCTACGAGGGTGACACTGAAAGTTCTTAGAAAATCAAAAACTGAACAAACTAGCAAGTTATTAGTTTTATTATATCTTTTCAAAATAGTGTCCATTAACATCAATACATCGCTGCATCCGATGGAACCACTGAGAACAGCACTTTGCCCACTCGTCCTTAGAGGTCTTTTCGACGGCATTTTGAAACGCAGCCACTGCTTCCTCGGCGTCCATAAAACGTTTTCCTCGAAGTTTTTCTTTTATTTTCGAAACTAAATAAAAATCGCAAGGTGCGAGGTCGGGGCTTTAGGACGGGTGACCCAGTAATTCCACGTTTGACGTCGCCAAGTAGTCGATTATTTGCTTGGCGGTGTGCGACGAGGCGTTGTCATGGTGAAGGAGGATCCTACTGCAGGGTCGTTTCTCCCGAACTTTTTCCAAGACAAGTGTTAAACAATTGTTAGTGTACCACTCTGCAGTAACTGTTTTTTGATCCTCTAAAACAATTGTTGCGTAATGACCTGTCCTTCCGAAGTACGAGCGCCACCATCTTTTTTCCCACGCTTCGACCTCTCTTCACTTTAGTTGGCAACTCCTCGGAAGGAAACACCCAGACAGCAAACTGTCTCTTAGTTTCAGGATCATAACAATAAATCCAGCTTTCGTCACCCGTAAGTATGTCGAACACAGCATTTGAGTCACCTCTGTTAAATCTTTGGACCATTTCACGACACCAATCAACACGATGGAGTTTTTGTATCCACCGGGCACAAAGCTTCCTGACCGCTAAATTTTCATAGAGGATTTTGTGCACTTGACTCATACCGATGCCTAAGCTTGTCCGAATCTGCTGATAAGTCACTGTTTTGTCAGTCTCTATCATATCTTCAGTCGTCGCCGTAGAAGGCCGTCCCTCACGCAGATCATCGGTGAGATTAGTGCGACCAGGTTTAAACTCATTAAACCAGTTGTAAACAGGGGCACGAGATGGGACTCCATCGTAAAAGGCCAATCGAAGTCTATCATAACTTTCTTGTTGACTTAAATGACATCGAAATTCATAAAAAAACCATTGTACGAAAATTTTCTCGCGTTAAATTCATGCTGACGTGACACAGACAATTTTCAATTTGCCGCCAAATCGTAAGCAAATGACAAATTAATAAAATACATACACAATAATATTGGCAAAGACTTCCATTTTCAAAATTTGAACTTATTTTTTTATTATATCGTTAAACTTAAAACTTTCAGTGTCGCCCTCGTAGAAATTGTGTGTCTATTTATCTTAGCTTTTTGACAATTAATGCAAGTTTTACTCGATAAGCCTATATCCCTGTTCATGTTTGGCCAAAAAATCTATCTTTAATAATTTGCCGTGACGTACGCAAACCTGGATGACTAAGGTTATGGATAGCGTTAAAAACATATTTTCTAAATTTTTCTGTAAGATAGGGTCTTGCAATTCCCGTCGAAATTTCACAATAAATAGCCTTTGGTATTAATATTTATTTTAATTGGTTTTTAGAATTGTTTAAATACATTTTGAGTTCCTTATCAGAACTTTGATCTTCTGCTAATTTTTCAAAATTGATAACGCTTGAAGTGCATTCTATAGTATCCACTCGGGATAATGCGTCTGCGACAATGTTATCTTGCCCGCTTACATCCGAATATCCATGGTAAAATCGCTTATAAATAATGACTGTCTGACCCGCCTCGGGCTCTCTTTGTTATTATTTTTACATAATTTAGAAAAAGCGAATGTTAATGGCTTATGGTCTGTGAAAATGATCAATTCTTTACCTTCGAATAAGCATCTAAAATGTTCCATGGCCAAAAAATTGCGAGTAACTCTCTATCGTACGTGCTATATTTTTTTGTGTCTCGTTCAATTTGCGTGAAAAATATCCTAGCGGATGCCATTAGCCGTCAACATATTGTGGCAAAACGGCTCCCACGCAACTATTCGACGCGTCAGCGAAAAGGGCATATGGCGCGTCAATAGACGGATATGACAACGTGACTGCCTCCATGAGTTTATTTTTGCACTCCGAGAATGCTTGATCGGCATCCGGTGTCCAACAAATTAATGTTTTGTCATTCTTTTTAGTGTTACAAGTGAAACTATCTAATATTTTTAAGTATTCGGCAGCTGTAGGTAAGTGATTCCTATAAAAATTAACCATGCCTAAAAACTTTCGTAAATGACTTACATTTTGAGGTTTCGGATATTCTAAAATTGCTTTAACTTTGCTTTCTAATGGTCTAATACCTTTCACTGTGACTTCATAACCCAAAAATTCTATACTCGTTGCCTTGAATGTACATTTCTCTAAATTTATACTAATTTATACCGTATTCATCCAACCGTTTGAATATTTGTTCTAAGTGCTCATTGTGTTCTATCATTTGCTGACGCAATCAAAATATCGTCGCAGTAACAGTACACGAAGTCTAAACCTGATAACACTGAGCTAGTCATGAAACGTTGAAACGTTTGGGAAGCGTTTCTCAAACCATAGGACATGTCTTCAAATTCATAAAATCCGAATGGTGTCGTAATGGCTGTTTTCACGGAATATAAAATTCAAGAGGAAGCCCAAAGTGGGCGGGGCAGGCGAGTCATAATTAGTGACAGTGGAGCGTAATTGACTGTCAGTCGCAGGCTCAAATTGTTGCGAGCTGACGGATCGCTGCTTAAGTGATATATGCGAAAATATGCCGTTTTGGGCAATATTGGAGTATAAAAACGAAATTAAAAAGAGAGTATTTTGAATGGAGGTGTTTCGTTACTAAAGGCACGTGTAATTTTTTTCATTTTTGGATAGAAACTTGACTAAACATGGACAAAATATCAAATTGTCTTTATTACAAGTAATATTCAACCTTATTTCGTTATACTAAGGTTTATCTGTAAATACATTTTGAATAAAAATAACTGCGATAGTGTTGTGACTACGCCGATATTAAAGTTTTCGATAAAATTTTATCACAGTCCTGTTCATTCACTAACATTTTAAGGAAAATTTGCAAATACTGGATGTCTATGAAAATATACGTAATTATAGGGTGATACCCTATGAATGAACTTTTGATAGGGTTGCTAAGCCAGAGAAGTAAGTAAGTAGTGTAATACTCACGACTTTTGGAAATAACTGAAATAAAAGTGATCTTAATATCATGATCTACATTAGTATCTGAATTAATTATCGTCTAAACTTTAATATAAAAGTGTGAAAACGATAATTTTTAAGAAATATGTGTTATTTCAATGACAATAGACAATTGCAAAATTATTGTTTTTTAATATTTTTGTTTCCATTTCATAAATGATAATTTAGCTAACAATCAATAAATTTCCGTTAAGGACAATTAATTATATTAATTCAAAATTAATTCCCCCGTAATTCATATGCCGGCTATATGAATTACGGGGATATATATATACATCAAGACAATTTCTATAAATTTTGCAATTTTACTCATTTTATCATATTTTATTGCAATTTTGTTTCTTCAGTCAATACATTTCATATACATGATAAAAATCATATACTGAATATCGATATAAGCCAGATCACTTTCAGGGAGAGTAACTACATCACTAACATCATTCACGTAGCAGTATAGGTTAGATAGGGCAATGTCAACGTTATATCTATTGTCATTGTGTCTATAATAGCGTGAATTTATTATTGCGACATCTAACGTTAAGAAGCTAAATTTGCTCATTAATTCTAGAAACTTCGTTGGTGAAAAGTAATATGATCTCTATTTGTAAGACCATATGGTTCGTACTCAAGTGAATGGTGAGTAACATAATGCCTTTCTCTTTTATTTTTTAATAGCCAATCACGCAAGAAATATTGAAATGGTACACAATTGTCGGTAGACATTTCTTTCTTGCGTATGTGTGAGTTTGGCGACAGTGGTTCTGCTACAAAATATGCGTTTTGCTACTTCCTCTTGTTTTTATATTATGTGGCTGTTTTGGGTATATCTTCCGGATTAATTAATATTAGGTCCTTACATATGAAATTAGCGTTTTGTCGTACTGACCACTTTGATTTGAAATATCTCCCATTTGGTTAAGAATTCCAAATTCAAATTTATAAATTCATTTAGGTGGTACATTTGAGTTTTGAAAACAGTCATTCATTTGTTTTTTCCTCATTATTTTATTCTTTGGCGTCGCTTATTACCGCACAATGGAAAACATGAAATATGGGTATATTTACGAGTACGAGTTCTACCGTGGCACCAGTGCTGCAGAAACAGCTCGAAGGATTAATGATGTGTACGGTGCTGGTTTCGCAAAAGAAAGCACGGTACGTTTTTGGTTTCAACGTTTTCGTTCTGGAAATTTCGACCTTCAGAAAAGCGGATCCATCACAAAGCACTTCAGAGATAGCTGCAGGCTTCGGGGTAAGTGATAAAACTGTATTAATCCACTTGAAGCAAATCGAGAAAGTAAAAAAACTTGAACGATGGGTACCTCATGAATTGAGTGAATCGAACTTACAAACACGCGTCCACTGCTGTGTTACTTTGCTCAACCGACACAATAATAAAGTGATCTTAATATCATGATCTACATTAGTATCTGAATTAATTATCGTCTAAACTTTAATATAAAAGTGTGAAAACGATAATTTTTAAGAAATATGTGTTATTTCAATGACAATAGACAATTGCAAAATTATTGTTTTTTATTATTTTTCTTGTTTCCATTTCATAAATGATAATTTAGCTAACAATCAATAAATTTCCATTAAAGACAATTAATTATATGCCGGCTATATGAATTACGGGGATATACATCAAGACAATTTCTAATAAATTTTGCAAGTTTACTCATTTTATCGTATTTTATTGCAATTTTTTTTTTATAGGAGAGGGGGCAAACGAGCATGCGGCCCACCTGATGGTAAGTGACTACCGCCGCCCATAAACAACTGCAACACCAGGGAACCAGAGGAATTGCAGATGCGTTGCCGGCCTTTTAAAAGGAGTAGGCTCTTTTGAAGGTCCTAAGTCGTATCGGTCGGAAAAATCGCTGGTGGTAAACTATTCCACAAGAAAGTTGTGCGAGGAAGAAAACATCTTCTAAATCGCACAGTGGTGGACCGCCAATCATCCAGATGGTGTGTGGATGGTATCGGGAGTTCTGCCGCGATGTGCGTTCGTGAAATTTGGCGGCTGGGATTAATCCGAACAATTCCTCAGAGCACTCCCCGTGGTAAATGCGAAAGAAAATGCAAAGAGATGCAACATCTCTTCGCAGCGCCAATGAATCGAGCCGATCGGAAAGGACTCGGTCGTCGACGATTCGAGCCGCTCTGCGCTGGATGCGGTCAAGTGGAAGGAGCTGGCACTGGTGAGCCCCAGCCCAGAGATGGGAACAGTATTCCATGTGAGGCCGAACCTGTGCCTTGTAAAGTTGCAGGCGTTGTGCCGGCATGAAATACTGTCCCGCTCTGCTGAGCACGCCAAGCTTTTGAGGCCAATTTGGCCTTCTCTTCAAGTGACCGCGAAACTGCACGTCTCGATATGTCGACGCCGAGTTCCGATACTGGCTGAGGCAACAAGAGTACCTTGAAACTGAGGAGATACGACAAAGGGTTCTTTTAGCGGTAAACGCGCAAACTTGTGTCTTCTGAGGATTAAACTGGACTAGATTTAGTCGCCCCCAATCCGAGACTTTGTTCAGCAAAGACTCGACTTCGAACACAAAGTTTGTTCCGGTACTCGGCGACGTTTTCCCGAGAAATATTCCACGGCCGGCGTATAGAGCATCACCAGTGCTATCATCCGCATAGCAATGAATGCTACCGGTTTGCAACATATCATTGATATGCAGAAGAAACAGCGTTGGTGATAGCACGCAGCCTTGTGGAACACCAGCGTTAATAGGATTGTAGTCGGAGCATGCACCGTCTACAACGACCTTGATGCTCCGATCTGCAAGAAAGCTGGTGATCCAATTGCACAATTTCTCGGGAAGCCCATAGGAAGGGAGCTTCGAAAGAAGCGCTTTGTGCCAAACCCGATCGAAATCTCCCCCTTGGACTCTACTGCCTCCGCCCATCTATGAGTCAGGTAGACCAGAAGATCACCAGCTGATCGACCCCGACGAAAACCGTATTGGCGGTCACTAATCAGCTGGTGATCCTCAAGGTACCGCATGAGCTGGCAGTTTATAACGGACTCCATTATTTTGGAGAACAAGGGGGTGATGGCGATAGGCCTGTAGTTGGACGGGTCTGAACGGTCGCCTTTTTTAGGGATCGGTTGGACAAAAGCTGTCTTCCATGATTCCGGGACTACGCCTAGGAGGTAGGAGTACCGGAAAAGACGCGTTAGAACCGGTGCCAACTCCGGAGCACACGTCCTCAGCACAATTGGGGGGATTCACATGATAATAATCATATACTGAATATCGATATAAGCCAGATCACTTTCAGGGAGAGTAACTACATCACTAACATCATTCACGTAGCAGTATAGGTTAGGCAGGGCAATGTCAGCGTTATATCTATTGTGATTGTGTCTATAATAGCGTGAATTTATTATTGCGACATCCAACGTTAAGAAGCTAAATTTGCTCATTAATTCTAGAAACTTCGTTGGTGAAAAGTAATATGATCTCTATTTGTAAGATCATATGGTTCGTACTCAAGTGAATGGTGAGTAACATGATGCCTTTCTCTTTTATTTTTTAATAGCCAATCACGCAAAAAATATTGAAATGGTACACAATTGTCGGTACACATTTCTTTCTTGCGTATGTGTGAGTTTGGCGACAGTGGTTCTGCTACAAAATATGCGTTTTGCGACTTCCTCTTGCTTTTATATTCCGTGGCTGTTTTGGGTATATCGTCCGGATTAATTAATGTTAGGTCCTTACATATGAAATTAGCGTTTTGTCGTACTGACCACTGATCTGAAATATCTCCTCTTTGGTTAAGAATTCCAAATTCAAATTTATAAATTCATTTAGGTGGTACATTTGAGTTTTGGAAACAGTCATTCATTTGTTTTTTCCTCATTATTTTATTCTTTGGCGTCGCTTATTACCGCACGATGGAAAACATGAAATATCGGTATATTTACAGTACAGTTCTACCGTGGCACCAGTGCTGCAGAAACAGCTCGAAGGATTAATGATGTGTACGGCGCTGGTGTCGCTAAACAACCGAGATTGGTCAATCGCTCTAGGCCACTGCTGCTTCACGATAACGCAAGACCACACACTGCACAACAAACGACCACTAAGTTAGATCAGCTACAATTGGAATGTCTGCGACATCCACCGTACTCCGCGGACCTTGTTCCAACAGATTACCATTTTTTCCGGAATTTGGACAACTTCTTACAAGGAAAAAAATTCAACTCCGATGCGGCAGTCCAAACCGCCTTCAAAAAGTTTATTGATTCTCGCCCCCATGTTTTTTTTAGTAAAGGGATCAATGAACTACCTATGAGATGGCAAAAGTGCATAGATAACAACGGTGCATACTTTGATTAATTAAATATATTTTACAAAAAAAAAATGACATATTCCTCCCGTACAAAACGCTAATTTCATATGTAAGGACCTAATATATTGTAGTACGCTTTTTTTGTGTCAATCTGTTTTTCCATTAAGTAAATATGTAAAATCTTGAACTCTCGGGATAGGATACCTATCAGGCTTAGTGATGGCATTCAAAGCACAAGGGCGAATTCGACCATCTTTTTTGGGAACTAAATGCAAGGGACTAGCCCATGGCGACTTATTATATATAACATATTTTCGAATTCTTCTCTAGCTAATTTATAACGATTGGGTGGTAACGGTCTAGGTTTGCAAAATACAGGTGGAGCTGTAGTTTCTATATAGTAAAAAACTGAATGCTTAGGCGCCTCTTTGAATGACATAGGTTTGAGAACCTCTGGATATCGCTTCATTATGTCATATACCGGGTGATCGCTTCGTAAGGTCGAAATAGCCAACTCAGAATTGATTACGATCGATCCATACACTGGAAAAGTAGTTATTTTATCTAATAAACAACGGCCATTAATATCAATGATTAACCTATGGATAGTTAAGGAAATCTACCCCTAAAATAGGTTGTTTGACGTCACATATTATGAAAATCCATTTGAATGGACTCCTCAAATTTAGGTCAAGCGTGAGCGTCTTGGTTCCGTAAGTTTTTATTTCGGAGCCGTTTGCTGCGACCAATTTAAAGTTTGAGTTATGACATAGTTCCTGTTTATGTTTAATTACTGATCTTGGCAAAACGGCTACATGAGCACCTAAATCGATTTAAAATCTTATGCGAGAAATTCTGTCACTTACAATTAGGCGGTAATCCTTGATCGTGTAGCCTCCCGCCGTCTGCTGCACCTCATCTAGTTTCCCAATGACGTTGGTGGCGGCTGGTTAGTTTCCATAATTTTGTTTTCCGCAAGGCGTTCGAGCACAGACGCGAGCAACGCGTATTCTATCGGGGTCACCACATATAGAGGAGGCGGAGTGAAGCGACTGTTCACTTTTGAGTCAGAAGCGCAACTGTTTATTGTAATATCAGCATGTCCCCTACAAGTAAAAGCCAAATATGAGGACTAATTTATAGACTTTCTTTGAATATTAGGCGTTCAGGTCCTAAATTATGACGTTCTGTAGGAAATAAAACTACTTTATATATTTTTTGAAATTTTGGAAAATGAGACAAAATACAGAAATGCCCGATTGCGATACGAATTAGATGTAAAAGAAAATTCATGTTCAGAGGTTGATTACAAGTTCTAACAGCATTTGTGCTTTTTTCTTTCATTGCAGCCTACCATAGTCCACCGCTGAATATAGGCCTCCCTCTGTCTCATAAGGGGAATACTTGCCGTAGTAGTGACCACTCTTGGAAGGCGGGTTGGCAACCGCAGTTTTTTATTTTCTAGATCTAGTTCCTACTAGGAAGACGCTAATGCCCATCTTCTGGCTCGTTTCCCTCCGTCGCTTCACGACACCCCACGAGACGATATAAGGTAGTGGATGTTCTTACACCGCCACTACACGGAGTGAAGACAACGTATGCTGTAACAGATTTTTCCATAACATAAGTTATTGTAATTGTATCTGTAATAAGCTGTGTAATAGTCCGTTGTCAGTTGGTGTGTTGTGTGTGCAGGTGGGTCTGCGCGTGCGCACGCACTACGTGCTGGCGGGGTCGGTGCTGGCGGTGTGGGCGCGCATGGAGGCGGCGCTGGCGGCGCGCGCCGCGCTGCACAAGATGCAGGTCGTGCGCATCAAGACCGACGACGGACGCAAGATCGTCGGTACGTACGTACACTCGCGCGCATGTACACACGCACGCACTACGTGCTGGCGGTGTGGATGTGACATATTTTGGTGCACTCTCTATTCCCTCACTGTCATAGTCCGATGAGACGGAAATCCGATACGACGACGGGAGAGATCCGTCTACATTATCAGTAATCACCGCTAACATCATCAGCAACCACGTTTACGACTACTAAACCAACGGGGGAGTCATATAATTTTTTTTATAAATTTGTAGTAACGAAATGAACCGAACTTACACCTGAAAAGTACGAGGTCGACACTGAAAGTTTTTAGAACTGGCCACTTGTAAACGATATAATAAAAAAATAAGTTCAAATTTTGAAAATGGAACTCTGCCAATATTATTGTGTATGTATTTTATTAATTTGTCATTTGTTTACGATTTGGCAGCAAATTGAAAATTGTCTGTGTCACGTCAGCATGAATTTAACGCGAGAAAATTTTCGTACAATGATTTTTTATGACTTTCGATATCATTTAAGTCGACAAGAAAGTTATGATAGACTTCGATTGGCCTTTCACGATGAAACCCCATCTCATGCCACTGTTTACAACTGGTTTAATGAGTTTAAACGTGGTCGCACTAATCTCACCGATGATCTGCGTGAGGGATGGCCTTCTACGGCGACGACTGAAAATATGTTAGAGACTGACAAAACAGTGACTTATCAGCAGATTCGGACAAGCTTAGGCATCGGTATAAGTCAAGTGCACAAAATCCTCCATGAACATTTAGCGGTCAGGAAGCTTTGTGCCCGGTGGATAGCTCATAATCTGACAGAGGCCCAAAACTTCCATCGTGTTGATTGGTGTCGTGAAATGGTTCAAAGATTTAACGGAGGTGACTCAAATGCTGTGTTCGACATACTCACGGGTGACGAAAGCTGGATTTATTGTTATGATCCTGAAACTAAGAGACAGTCTGCTGTCTGGGTGTTTCCTTCCGAGGAGTTGCCAACTAAAGTGAAGAGAGGTCGAAGCGTGGGAAAAAAGATGGTGGCCTCGTACTTCGGGAGGAGAGGTCATTACGCAACAATTGTCTTGAAAAAAGTTCGGGAGAAACGACTTCGCAGTAGGATCCTCCTTCACCACGACAACGCCTCGTCGCACACCGCCAAGCAAACAACCGACTACTTGGCGACGTCAGACGTGGAATTACTGGGTCACCCGCCCTATAGCCCCGACCTCGCACCTTGCGATTTTTATTTATTTCCGAAAATAAAAGAAAAACTTCGAGGAAAACGTTTTATGGACGCCGAGGAAGCAGTGGCTGCGTTTCAAAATGCCGTCGAAGAGACCTCTAAGGACGAGTGGGCAAAGTGCTTTTCTCAGTCCATCGGATGCGGCGATGTATTAATGTAAATGGACACTATTTTGAAAAGATATAATAAAACTAATTACTTGCTAGTTTGTTCAGTTTTTGATTTTCTAAGAACTTTCAGTGTCACCCTCGTAAGTAGTGAAATTAAGTGACCACTAAAGCTACAGATACGTTGTCACCTCATATGCAAGCTTTACAATTTGCCGGCCTGTATAGGTAAGAGGATGGTACACTATATGGTACACACACACATATATATATATATATATATATGTGTGTGTGTGTGTGTGTGTGTGTGTGTGTGTGTGTGTGTGTCCGGGTGTTTGTGTAACGCTCCCGAAAACGAAGACGGACGATAGTACGAGGGGTGATCCAAAAGTAATGATAATGAAAATAAAACACTGTAATTAAAGTTAAAATAATAATTTATTTTTCTACATAGTCTCCTAACAAATTAATACATTTAGTCCATCTTTTTTCTAAACCCAAGATTCCCTTTGAAAAAAATTCTTTGTCTTGACCCTCCCAAAACGCTTCAACAGCGGCCATTACTTCGCTATCGTCTTCGAATTTCTTGCCTCGGAGGCGTTCCTTGAGCCGAGGAAAGAGGTAGAAATCACTAGGAGCTAGATCTGGCGAATAGGGAGGATGTTCGAGCAGTTCGAATCCCGTTTCTTGAATGGCAGCCATCGCAACTGCGGCTTTGTGAGCCGGTGCGTTGTCTTGGTGAAACAGCACTCCAGCTCGCAGTTTGCCGCGTCTTTTTTCCTTAATAGCCTCCCGTAATCTTCTTATTTGGTCTGCGTAGTAAGAGCCCGTAATAGTGGCTCCCTTTTCCAAATATTTCACCATAATTATGCCTTGAGCATCCCAAAAAACAGATGCCATAACCTTTCCCGCCGAACTTGAAACTTTGAATTTCTTTGGCGTCGGTGAGGAGGCTCGCTTCCAAGTCATCGATTGTTGTTTCGCTTCAGGATCAAAATGGTGGATCCAGGTCTCGTCCATAGTCACAAAACGGAACAAAAAATTTTCTTGATCTGCTTGGAACTTTTCGAGATTGACCCTCGAAATGTCAACTCGATTTTTCTTTTGCTCGTCGGTTAACATTCTGGGTACCCAACGCGCAGAGACCTTTTTCATATGCAACTCGTTCGCAAGGATTCTTTGAACGCTGCCATATGAGATCCCTGTGACCTCAGGTACATGCCTGATGGTCACTCTTCGATCTGCCAACACAACATCTTCAACTTTTTTCACGTTGTCTTCAGTGAGGGACGTGGATGGGCGTCCTTCGCGATGTTCAGTTTAAACTCCTTGGCCCAGCGTGCAACTGTAGAATATGGAGGAGCAGAGTCCCCCAATGTTTCCACTAAGTCACTGTGTATGTCTTGTGAAGACATTTTTTTCAAACAGAGGTACTTGATGACAGCTCTCATTTCGTTTTTCTCCATGTTGATGTTATCTCTTTGACAGTTCATATTCAAATGAATGTATCTCCCGGAAATCGTGATCTATTTATATGATTTTTTTAGGCTGACGTAGTGAGTATATAAGCAAGCAAAAAATATTTTTTTTGGATTTTTATGCGGACCTGAAGTAACCGATTAACATTACTTTTGGATCACCCCTCGTACTATGGATACCTTTGATGATGGGTCACAAAGAAATTCGATCCCGAGGAAAAAAAATCGTGTTTTCACAACGTTTTATTATATATATATATATATATATATATATGTCCCGAAAACGAAGACAGACGAGACTACTAACTATATGGGTGGTGGGTGAAATATAAAATCGATCCTGATGAAAAAAAAAATCTTTTCACAACCTTTTATTAGATTTATTCACGCTCCATCGTGTTAGTATAGTTAAATAAAACGTTAATTTCATTAAAAAAAAACATGAAAATACTTAAACATAAAACCAGCAGTGGAATTACTGAATTACAATCGCAACTAGCGATGGTACCACAATACCTAATAATTTACAACACTTGTCTAAATACCTAACTTATCTACTTAACCTACTATTTTGCCACTGTGCTTGTCTCCACCTAGCCACTTTATTCACAGGTTAAATTTTAAGGTTAAAACCAAATACCCGGTTCGATTCCCCGCTAATAAAAAAATTATTTAAATGAAATGTTAACAAGGTTAGAGTTATGCTTTTTTATCCATCGTGTAGGTATGTTTATTATTATGATGTATTCAGTTATGTACTTATTCAGATGAGTTTAGTACTAAGTTTAAAAAAAAATAGGTATTAAACAGCTTACCGATCTAAATCCTAAGTGGCCTTATGCGATTCTCCAAGGCACATTAACATGTTGCCGTATTCACGAGCACTATAAACGCGTTAGGCATTATTAAAACAAAACAAGAAAAACAAAACGTAACAACAAGTAATAACAACAAGAATGTAATAAACAAAACGATTGAACTGTCGCTCACGCGCACGCGATAGTCAACACGGAACTGTCTCAAAAACTAAAATTAATAATCAATCCCGCCAAAACAAATGTGCACGAGGCATTCGTATTGTCCTTGAATCACTGAGCACTTTCACAGACCGTTAAACCGTTACGACATTACCAACGTTTATTTTATTTATAAGTTTAGTTATACCTATGACTTCATATGGAATTTAGAAGTTATGGTTGTCATTTTTAATAGAATTACACAATCAATTGTACCCTGACGCAACAAGCAGTTCTTTACAACAAAAATTATATTGAAATTAATAAACGTACCTAATTGGGTACTCAGTACTCACACAATTATAAACACTATTTCATTGTTATCTTTGATTTTGTATAAGAAAATAGAAATGATATGGTACTGAATAATTTTATAGTTAAAATCATTGAATTTAAACGTTTTCATTTTACGTCAAAATTATTAAAAATTACTTGTAAGTTTTATAGTGATTGCAACCTCTAATTCTTATGTCGCCGGCAAACTAAATTTTGGGTGCAACATTGCAGCGTTGCCAACACCAATTTGTCAAATTCCCCGAAAATTCATGTCAAATTCCCTAATTTAAGGACAAAACTTCAACAGATTCCCCACAAATTCCCCTCAATTTAATTTTAAGAAATGTATCAATTTTCAACTAATTTTATAAGATTTACTTTTTAACTAACAGTTTTTTCTTTAAAATTAAAAAATAAAGAAATGAAAAGCATTAAATGATACACAAAAGTTGCCGAAATAAATCCGAAAATAAAATGTGGTGCAATGAAGATAATTAAAAAAAGGGTCATTCGATATTTATAAGTAACCTAACAAAATGTTTAGATAAGTATTTAGATTTCTTGAAAAAAGATTCTGACTTGGCCCTGGCTATCGATTTTCAAAATCCCGTATTTTCCCCGCATAATACCAATTCCCATAAAATCCCCAACCAACTTTAAATTCCCCGCAATTTTGGGAATTCCCCACATGTTGGCAAAGCTGACATGTGTAAATTTCACAGCGCGAGGCGACACGAGCCGGCCCGGCGGCGGTAGCGCGTGTGTGAAAGGGAAGGGTAGAGTGAGTAGGCATTGTTTCGCACCGAGCTAGATAAGAGTTCGCCCACCCCGAGAATATTGACCCTATTGTCAGCTGATTTTATTTTAAGTTTCACTGCTGGTTTTATGTTTAAGTATTTTCATGATTTTTTATGAAATTATCGTTTCATTTAGCTATAATGACATGATGGAGCGTGAATAAACTTAATAAAACGTTGTGAATAGATGATTTTTTTTCCTCGGGATCGAATTTCTTTGTGACCCATCATCAATGGTATCCTTAGTACTATCGTCTGTCTTCGTTTTCGGGAGCGTTTCACAAACATCCGGTATATACATTAATCATGTAGATTTAAACATTGTTGTGCTTATTTTCTTTATTAACATTACTCGCGAAAATACATGATCAGGACAATAGACAGTTCGTTACAAACTTTCCTTTGTTGCTTTATTTAAGACTACATACGAATATTGCTCTGTTTTCTCCCTGAAAATCGCTTAAAGTCCTTCTCTATCTTTTTATTAAAAGGCAATAGTAAGAAACACGTACAGAAATAATTAATACCTATAGTCTTTGCGTTATAGCATGGTGCGGGTGACAGGTTGACAGGTCACTAGAACGTAACTTGCGTGCGTTTGCAAGATTGAAGAAATTGATTGAGAAAATAACACTGAATTTGTTTTTTTTATTTTTTTTCTATTCTGTTATGACTATTAACTTAACATTAACTTAAAAATTGCTCTTAATATAGTTTTTTTATTAATAAAATTATAAAAGTATCATTTATTTCACTTGCGTGCGCAGTTACATTTAAGCAAACTAGCAGTAATTTTTTTTTATTATGAGAGATGTGCCTCATAATCGGACGTAAAAACTGTCAAACGAATATAATCGCTGAAAATAAGTAAGATAATTCTATTTTATATGTGTGGTGCAATACTGTCATATTCATGTATACTAAATTTAATTAACATACGTTTCATGTACTACAATAAAGAAATAAATAGAGAAAGTGGTGAGGTTAAGAAAAAGGAAAATTTATTCCGTCATTTTGTGGATTTCGCTTTGACTCGCCTAAACAATGTTTTTGTTCGTTTTGACATTTTAAATAAACATACTCAACAAATAGCAATAATTAACTTTACAAAACACAACAATAAACTCAATAATCGAAACTAAAAGCATTATAAACTCAACTGGAAATTACAAAACGGCCGATAGGAAACTTCTTACAAAGCGCTAGGCGCTAGCATAGATTATACACATTAGTGTTGCCAGGTGTCCCGATTTTCAGGGGTTTGGTGAAACGTCCCGATTCACCCTTGATCGGGACGCGAAATGTCCCAATTTTTTACTTCCCCATAATTATGACAGCAAAATGAATATATCTGTAAGCTGTTACTGTGGCTCACCAAACTCGTACTAAATAGTCAACATCAAAGTTTTAAATTTTACGCGTATTGTGTTGGCGAGATACAGATATAATTCATGCTGTTTCGTTTTTTCTCTCACCGAGTAATGCCACCCGCCCAGCCACGGCATGCATCGACGTCGTCAATTCGACCGTTAGTTTGAAGTGTATGCGTTCTGAGTTCATAAGATTTATTACTTTTTCAGAATAACATAAAATGAGTTATTCAGAAAATTCAGAGTCTGCAACGATAACTAATCGTTCAACAAGTTCTGATTTGCCAAAAAAGAACAACGCACATAGACGATATGCAGTTTTTCCGATGTTTGGACGATAAATTATTCGTTCATTAGCTCGGTCCCAAAAAATAATTTTAAAGCACATTGCGCACTGTATCAAAAAGACTAGTATAACTCATGGCGTCCAAAATGGCTACTAAAAACCTGTTTTTTCTTATTAGATTTGTAAACCAAATTCTCGATTATTTTTATCTTCCGTCCCGATATTGGACCTACCGGACCTGGCAAAACTTATACACATTTATAGCGAAAGGGCTAGCACTCGTATCTTGAAAAGCTGCAGGTATAGTCAACGCCTTACTAGAAATCACAGGTGCTGGCAGTCATTTTATTTCTTTTAATGTTAAGAAAAATGTTGCAATTGATATAAAATGAAAGATCATTTTTATTTTCAAATTAATACATAGTATAATATGTAACTATAATGTCATAATTTGTATTAAACTAACTAAAATTTACATGCATTGTAATTTATTTATAAAGAAATATATATTTCGGTTATAATTTTTTTATTGATAGCTAATCGATAATTTTTGTTTTGCTTTGTGTATCGTTAATCGCCTTTTTTAATCGATATAACATTGTTCCATCTCTAGACACGCTTAATTGTAAGTTGTCACCCACACCATGCTATAACGCAAAGACTATAATTTAAATACGCAATAATCAACGATTATAATATGTAAGGCCACCTATGATTAGTACATAAAGAGAAATTAATTATGAAATTAATATTAAAAATGTCTGTAAATATATAATTATCTTTTAAGTTAAAAAAATAATAAAAAACACTTTTTTTAACATACGTATAAATTTAGTAATGCATTGGAATGGCTTTGTCTATTTTTGGAAGAGAATTACGATAGTTCCCTAATGGCCCCAGTTTTCAGTAAAACTGCTAATTTGTTAATGACTACTGAGTGAAATGTGTTTACATTTTTTTTCTGTTCTGTGATGATTTATGTATATTGTGTATTTTAAATCAATTTTTAACATTTATAAAACAAGTTGTAATTTAATGAAAATTAATGTTTTGTTTATTACACAGGTACAGTTATCCCAAAGAATTGCGTGGAGTCATTGAAGGAAGCTCTGGCATCGGATGCTGTCTCAGTAACTGAGCAAAACTTTGAGACTTCAGATGCGCTAAAATGAGCTCTGTATGTCTAGAAATTAAGACTAGATTAGCGCGGACCCCACTCACAGTTCCTCTATCTCTCTTTATTTAAATATACTTAGTTCGGGACCATAAGAGTTGTGTGGTCCTCCATAGGAGGTACTTGTGGGAAAGTGGATGAGTGGCCTTAGCCTTCTTGGAGAGGCAGACCCGGGTCTCGGACGTAGTCAATTACGGGCGATATGACGGTACGACTGATTTAATTTTGCCTCCCTCCCTCGATTCCGAATGTATCAAATCGCAATAATTCAGATATTCGAATGAAAATTATCTTAGTATGTTTTGATTAAGATTATTATAACTTATTGATATTTGTAGATTAACTTCTATTTATATTATTGTAATAGATGTTCGGATGAGGGTAAGCCAGTTAGGTTAATGAGGTTTCGTTTCCTAGATTTGTTTTGTGATAAGTCTTCTAAAAGTGGTGATGTATGTAAGAAAATGTGTTCATGTAAACATTCTCTTGTATTCTGCTTTATATGTTTAAAAACATTTATGTATGAAATAAAGCCTTGCGCATTCAATTCTGAATTAATTTATACATACATTATCTGACAATTAGTGTATACGGTTGATATAAAAACAACTTTTATAAAGTAGTTGGTAATAATAGCAAGTTGGCAGTACTACGTACAAAAATTGTTTGGTCTAATACCTACTTTATGTGACCTTATGAAAAATTAAAACAAAAATTGGCACTAGTCGATCAATAATCTCCTTATTATAAAACAAGACAATATCTCTCTGATTGTTTTAAAGTCCGATTTTTCTGCGAATACAAACAATGTTTATCCTACTGTTAATATGAAATATTTTAAACACCTATTTCAACGCAAAATTTCTTCAAATAACTATATATTTTACATCATTTTAAAATTATTTTTATAAATATATATATGACTTATAAATAAGAGTACGTAAAATATTGTTTACATTCTTGGAAAATTTAAGTTGGAACAGACTGAGGGAATATTTTGTGACAAATATTAATATTATTTTTTAGTGGCTGTGTAGCATTTTGGATATTCTGATTAACTAATAATTATAATTTATAAATCACACGAATTATATTTAAGTTTATACTGATGTATAAACGAATTTCTAAGCCAAACATATTTTATTTTTAAAGAGGTAATATTGATTATTGTAATTAAAACATAATTTCATAACTTAATATGATTTTTAATTAACATACAGATGCACATTTTTAGACATTAGCAAAGAGTGATTTTAAATCATAATACATCTGAAAAAAGAAAGGAAAAATAGAAATGTCTGGTGTGATTTCAGATGGTGTTTTGCTCACTTTTACAGATCAGTGTATTTCCTGATTTTTAGCTTAATTTCGAGTGTAACAAACGTTCAGTTTAGTGGGCTGCTGTGTACAATTTTCTCCGTCAGAATAATTATTGAAGAATAGTTTGTTCGAAGAAATAATTTTATTGGGAGGTACAGGTAGAAATTGATTTATAATAAATGCCGTTTATAATTAAACAAAGTGTCACATCTCAAATTATTGTCTGGTCTTCTGTGTATAAAGACAAATAAATGTATATTAATGACTTTTTTCTTTTACCATCCCTGAATTTTTAAATTTCTATTTATAAGTACAGTTGCGGGCTACAGCTAAGGCTGCCAACTTTAAAGCTAATTTTTCCTTGCAAACTACCTTATATTTACAGTAGAAATTAAAAAAAAAAATTTAGGTATTTAACATGCTTTAAAATATGGCTAATAATTCAGAACTATATATTTAGTATGTTAGTGGCATTTAAAAAATACTGCTTCTCGTTTTCTGTTTCAGTTTCCCTCTGTTGCCACCTAGGGCACATGGGGACATGTGGTGGTAGATTCCCTTACGCCACTATACGGCATCCATATTAAAATAAAAAGAATTTAAATACTTAAAGAAGGTACAACAGGCGGACTTATCACTGGAAGCTATTTATAAAACGTGATTATATGCTCTTTAGGCTACATTTCCAGACAACCTTCTATAATAATTACAATAATACAGAGAGCAACAAGGGCCTTCGGCGAACTAGAGGGGAATGGCCATAGCGTTTTTCTTTGATACAGAGCTGTCTGTCACTTTTTGCGGGGGGAAGTCTGAGCATACTAAAGCAATAGTCTTATCACTACGAAACATAACAAAACAAGAAACTAACAGTTTCACACATATAACACAAATACATTATAACAGTATCGCTCGGTGACATCGATAACTCTGATACAGAAAGTGATCAGTCACCCGACAAACCTGCATATTGTATGAGGGCGAGCGATCTGTATTGGTAAACAAATCCCAAACAACGCGACTATCATTATTGTAATTTTGAGTTTAAAAAGGAGTAAATAGAAATAATGTGACTAAAATTACTTATATATTATGAAAGGTAACGCCATGTTTTTGTAAATTTGATGTGGCAGATGTCTTTGTAGCAAAAAACTGAACAATTCGGCATTTTTGTACGACGTCGATTCATCCGCGAAATTAGATTTAGTCTAATGAGTAGTGCTGATGCAACTAGTTTTATTGTACGCATAATGTCCTCCAGACCGAATTTCGGTCACGGCGGCCAGCCTCATTGGAGACCCAATGGAGTGCCCAAGTGTATGCGCAAGCACAGGTGCACTCCCTATTCCCTCACTCTCATAGTCCAATGGGACGGTACACCGACACGACCGGAGAGAGATCAGGCGCATGACCAACGGCTAACGTGCTTTCCGTGGCACTGGGTTGAGACACCGCCAACTTCCTGACTCCGGGCAGCTACTGAGAATTTCTTGATGGAATAGCTCAATAACTGATTTTTTTTGCCCGACCCGGGATTCGAACCCAGGACCTCATGATCAGCAGTCGCACTACTTCAACCACTAGACCAACGAGGCAGTCACTGTACTCATAGGACCGCGTGGACTTCGATCCACCGGTAGCCTGTGTTACTCTGTGACAATAATATAAAAATATAAATGTTTTTTTTTTTTGAAGAAGTTTCGGTATATTTTATTTTAAAGATGCAACCAAGTCGAAACCAGCTTAATTTACCGATTTGAAAAAGGAAGGTGTAATCACTCTTGATTCGAGATTATACCTCTGAGCTACAACTACGGCTCATATTACTTGAACTATAATAATACTTCTATTATGTTTTGATGTGACTTGTTCGTCGTGATGGAAACAAAGACTTGTGCAGGTAGGTACCTACCTAATTTTACTATATTTTACCTATATAGCAGTAACTCAGGTATTCCGCTTAAAATATTGGATAGGGGGTTGAACAGAATAAATAATACAGGCTAAAATTATACGTTGGTTCTGTTTATTCAACGCATGCCGCCTAGTTACAAAAGTGCAACCGACAAATATTTACGATATTTATTATTGTTTTTTTTTTTTAATTGTCTTTTGTTGAATTTAATGATATAATAAATTCTCATCCTTACATATAATTCAATTGAAAATCGTGCTGGAAAGCATCACATGGTTGTAAGAATAAAATTTTACTTATAGCGTCATACAATCTTTTTCCAATCTTTTCAAACAAGTTAAAGAAATAATAAAAATAATACAGAGTAATGTCGTCTTGCTGGGTGAACATCAAACGCGTGAAGTGATTCCGTTCCGTGTGCGTGACAATCCTAAGCGGGCAGGAGAGGGACTCCGCTCTCTTTCATACCGCGCCCCATCGTTGCTTCGTCTCGTCGCCGAGTACTACAATACTGTAGTGATGGGTCAACTCGAGTTTCTAACAACTTTCTCGAGTTGGATCTCCCTAACACCAGTTTGGGCTGCTGTACATGTACGGATCAAGTGAGCCAGCAAAAGAGTAAGAGTGCGATTCGTTCGTTGTGTGCGCGCTTTGTGTTTCAAAATTATTTTGTTACAACCAAAACAATTTGTTATTTAGAATTTTATTATAGCTAAGTTATGTAATTTAATTTCTTTTATAATTTTGATTAATTATGATCAATATAGTTATATAAGTCACAGACCTATTATTGTAATACCCGAAAAGGGTGGTTAAGTTGTAACCTTTTTTATTTCAATCCTACATAATAAGTTTGGTAATTATAGCTATCCCAACACACCAAAGAGCTAGATAGAAAAACAAAGCAGACAATTTATTTTTGTGTGGAGAATGGGCCCACCACAAATTGTGGCGTAACTTAATGAAATACATGTCGATTTATTCCTTATAAACGCAACCTATAAATTACAAAAATTATATTAGTTGTACCGTATCTAACGGGAATACTGAAAAATTAACAATTAAAATATGAATATCACAATAACCTAAAAACAAACTAAAAACGATTGTCTAGTAGTTTTCATCGGTATTTTAAGTTAAAATAGTGCACTGGTCAATAATTAATAGTGTTAAATAAAGTTGTAGGTACATTCCTTTTTTTTTGTTTCAGATTTCATGATTCCGGTTAGATTTTCATAAAATCTTTAGGCCGTTTACTATAATAAATTGGTATCTTCTTTTATGTGTAATAAAATTAAGTTACGTTAAAATTTCTAGTGGGCCCAAAAACGATTGTCTTCTTTATAAACAAGGAATTTGTAAGAAATCATTTACTCTGTTTCGTACTGCTAACTCGATTTGCGTAACTCGAGTTGCATGAATTTCAACTCGAGTTGTAATTTTTCTGAGTTGGCACATCTATACAATAATGTAATATAAACAAACTTGCAATATTATATCTATTAATCTGTGATATAAACTTCTAGTTATCGTGTTCTTTTTGACATCATATATTGACTTGAGATACACTATCCATCCATCAATCTTTCATATACTACATTGACCCAAGTAATTGACTGTCTGCTGGGTCTTCTTCGCAATTCTTCGCAAAGCATCAACGTATTATTATAAAAAAATGATAAACAAAATATACGTCAGACTATGTTGTATGGGCATAGATTTCTTTGCCTTTATAAAATTAAAAAAACAAGTGTCAGTGGCAATTTCATATAAAAATGGTCGGCTTACTTCCCGATTTTTTTCATTTATTTTTTAAAATTTTCTAAGTAAAGTAATTTTATTGTAATGACAAATATGACCGAGAAGGAGGTGACAATGGAGGAATTGGAAGAAACGGTAAACTACACTAATATTTTCTTAAGTAGATATAGGTAGAGCTAACTGGATTTTATTTAGGTCAGTAAGCCGCTTATTTAAACATACATTAGTATTGAGTTAAACAAAAAAGCTAGAACGACTGTGGGACTTTGTGGTACATGTATGCGTCTTGTGTTTTGCTTTCAACCTAGATTGACTTCTTAGCAGAAAAAGAAATACTACCACCAAGTATACATAGCCACATTTTTTTTTTAAATAAGTCCCTAAGATGGGTAGCATTTACCAATTTATTTTTATTGTTAAATTTTTATCTTATCTAACAGATTTTCACTAATAAGACTTTTAATTTGTTTCATTATTTTAGTTAAAAAATCAAACAGTACATGATTAAATTTTTTAACATCTGTATGGGAAGATTATTCTAGTTTATTATGAAATATTAGAGTTTCCAACTTTAGTCTTTTTAAGTTACTTGTTTAAATTTAAAAAAATCTTCAATCTTTTTGAGTCCCCTGCTGGACTTATAATTCAAATTAAAAATTTAAAAAACCCCTGATAAAAACAGATTATGACCTTGAAACGCCTGAAACGATTTTGATAAAACATGTCTAAGAACCACCGCTAGAAAACCTGCTTTTAAATACAAGAAAACGCACCCAAATCGGTCCACCCGTTTAAAAGTTACGGTGCCACAGACAGACACATGTAGCGGTCAAACTTATAACACCCATCTTTTTGCATCGGGGGATAAAAAGGATGTAAATTATTATGTTATTGTTGTTAAATCTTTTGGATTTGGTAATATTATGGGTAAAAATATTACAATGTTTTGAAATGAACATATTCTTGCCTTGGAAAAGATGCTTAACTGAAGATTTAACCATTGTGAATCCGTTGCAACTCTACTTTGTTTGCAATATTTGTTTTGCCGAAGAAGCCATAAGAGCTATTTACAACCTTAAACCAAGAGTCACTCAGAGAATTTTTTTAAGAAATAAATATATTAATTTTGGCCCCTTAATATGTTTACAAAAACAAAAATAGTTTTAATAAAACAACTGATATACACACTAAACACCAGGAACAAACAAGCTAGTGACACCAGTTTGTCAACTCCAAAAGTTAGTAATTCTTTCATGGGGCAATCTATACACTATTAGAACTAAGTCTCAGAAAATAGACAAGGTCTATCTTTTTTTATGGCTTTTGGGGTGACATATATTACCAAACAAAATTTATTACAATATAAATTAGTACATGGTTGATAATAACTCCTGGGAATGAGGTGGTCGCTTTTACCAAGCTGTTACTTAAATAAGTTTGGTAAGTAGTTTGTACAACCTGTGTACATATTATTACTATTAGAACTAAGTCTCAGAAAATAGACAAGGTCTATCTTTTTTTTATGGATTGAGGGGTGACATATATTACCAAACAAAAGGTTATTACAATATGAATTAGTACATGGTTGATAATAACTCCCGGGAATGAGGTGGTCGCTTTTACCAAGCTGTTACTTAAATAAGTTTGGTAAGTAGTTTGTACAACCTGTGTTGCTATTGTAAAATTTTACTTAGATAAAAGTTCCACTGGGTGTCTTGCTGGTTCCTCCCAGGACAGAGTTTATTTTATAATTTAGTCAGTGGTAAAAGTAAAAATGTCTTTCAATAATTGACTTGTAATCTATATTGAATAAAATATAATTCTATTCTATTCTATTTGTCTTTTTGTTGTCTGCAAAACGACATTCTTAAAATTACGAGGAGGATGAGCAAGTGTTTAATCAACTTTTACAAATGGAACTAACACTTATTTGTGCTGGTGCGGCATTTTTTATATTTGCCATAAACTGATAACATTTTTGTCATTATGGTAAGGAGGTAACCTTACCACTGTGATGCTTTTTTCTTTTGCCATCTCGTCGGTGACGTAACTGATAGTTATCTTTAACTGCCTTTATTTTTTCCATTGTGGGTCTTTGTGTCCGAGGCACGTATGCGATCTGTTTAGATTCTAGCCATTCTGCATATTTTGTTTCCGCCAAGACATTGTTGGGGTTTTTTCTAAACGTTGGAGTGGTAACTAGCGTTATCCATAACTATGACATCGCCGCTTTGCAGTTTTTCTATTACTTTTCTAAACCAGTCCTCGAAATGGAGAGCGTCCACACTCTCATGGTAGTCACCAGTAGATGATGATTCAAATACCCAATCACATCCCTCCAGCCATTTTCATTGCCACGTGTACAACTATTAATCGCTTTACCCGAAGGGGCTGTTACAGAGTAAGTAGCCTTCTAACCGTGATTGACGAGAAGATTCAATTGTGGTGTCTCCTCCACCTTTCCCATAGTATGACCTGCGTTAATCCATGTTTCGTCAAGGTAAAAATGTTACGTCCCTCGTTTTTAATATTTGTATCTCTCAATATCTGGTACGCACAGAACTATCTCAAGGGCGATCTATTAGACCACTTTTTCTGTTTCTTTATATATTTGAATTTTAAATGGCGCAACACACGTCGCAGGGAAGTTTTGCTCAAGTTGGCAACTGGTCATCTTGATTTATACTGAGCAAAATTTTGTCTAAAGTCGGTAATTCTCCTGCAAGAAAGAACTGATGCACTTTCGCTCTTATAGCCGATTTATCAAAATCGTCCAACTTGTCAATTACAGACTTTTCTTTTATTAATTATTCCCTTTCTGGTATTTTATGGAATCTCTATACACGCTTAATACGCGATATATAGTGCTCTTGCTGACTCTGAGATCTCCGAAACCTTTTCACCATATTAACGTTTTTGAAGGATACGTCTTCGGGCCAGGTGTTTTGACATATTTGTATACATTAATGATAATCTCTTGTTCCCGACCGACAAAGTGGTAGGTTTCTCTTTTTACTGGTGACGTTAAAGGTGCTCCAGAAGATGGGCCTGTAAATAAATGACAAAATATACTACCATAGTACTACATCACATAAATACATATTGTTTTAGAAAATAAATACCATGGTCACATAAAAGAGCGCTTAAGAAATAGAAAGGCTACGTCGTCGCATTTGTACCTATTTGTACGTACCGCTATGTTTATTATGGGTCGGACGCGTCTCTTTCCACTTGATGTTGAAGGACCTTCACCAAATTCTCCTGAACTCATGTCGATTTAGTAACGACCGTCACAGTAAAACTAATATAACAGATTCAAAAAACAAAAACTTAACGATATAACAAATTTAACAGTAAAACTCAACTAAAATAATGCAATGAATGCTATGAATTACCTGAGACGTACACGCAAGCGCTATCCGAACACGAATGAAAACAAAATGGCGGACCGGCCAAAAAGGTGACGCATCTCTGGCTGCCATTGTCACTCTTTTAGAACGAACTGACGTAACGCGCGTTTTGTTTATTTTAAAGGATGAATTTGCAAAAGCTCAATATGGTGATTATATTGCTTCAAATATTTTTTAATATGAAACTGTTATTAAATGAATTGCTGCGTTACTTACCATAAATTGAAATATAAATATAACACATTTTTCATGATGTACCGTAAGATTTTACTATGTTTATAGGAACCACAGACAATATTATTTAAGAAACAAAAAACAAAAATATGTGCTGACCTAGAAGTGGGAATAATATCAATATTTAAATATTGTTATCACATCTAAATTGAGATTTTGTAAGTTACGCCTTGACACTCGGCTCATATCTGAGGTCATTGTCCGTTTTTCTCAATCGATATGGCACATACTATATAATGTAATATAAACAAACTTGCAATATTATATCTATTAATCTGTGATATAAACTTCTAGTTATCGTGTTCTTTTTGACATCATATATTGACTTGAGATACACTATCCATCCATCAATCTTTCATATACTACATTGACCCAAGTAATTGACTGTCTGCTGGGTCTTCTTCGCAATTCTTCGCAAAGCATCAACGTATTATTATAAAAAAATGATAAACAAAATATACGTCAGACTATGTTGTATGGGCATAGATTTCTTTGCCTTTATAAAATTAATAAAACAAGTGTCAGTGGCAATTTACATAGCTTGCTACATATCTATTTATCTATGATTTCATATAAAATGGTCGGCTTACTTCCCGATTTTTTTCATTTATTTTTTAAAATTTTCTAAGTAAAGTAATTTTATTGTAATGACAAATATGACCGAGAAGGAGGTGACAATGGAGGAATTGGAAGAAACGGTAAACTACACTAATATTTTCTTAAGTAGATATAGGTAGAGCTAACTGGATTTTATTTAGGTCAGTAAGCCGCTTATTTAAACATACATTAGTATTGAGTTAAACAAAAAAGCTAGAACGACTGTGGGACTTTGTGGTACATGTATGCGTCTTGTGTTTTGCTTTCAACCTAGATTGACTTCTTAGCAGAAAAAGAAATACTACCACCAAGTATACATAGCCACATTTTTTTTTTAAATAAGTCCCTAAGATGGGTAGCATTTACCAATTTATTTTTATTGTTAAATTTTTATCTTATCTAACAGATTTTCACTAATAAGACTTTTAATTTGTTTCATTATTTTAGTTAAAAAATCAAACAGTACATGATTAAATTTTTTAACATCTGTATGGGAAGATTATTCTAGTTTATTATGAAATATTAGAGTTTCCAACTTTAGTCTTTTTAAGTTACTTGTTTAAATTAAAAAAAATCTTCAATCTTTTTGAGTCCCCTGTTGACTTATAATTCAAATTAAAATTTAAAACCCTGATAAAAACAGATTATGACCTTGAAACGCCTGAAACGATTTTGATAAAACATGTCTAAGAACCACCGCTAGAAAACCTGCTTTTAAATACAAGAAAACGCACCCAAATCGGTCCACCCGTTTAAAAGTTACGGTGCCACAGACAGACACATGTAGCGGTCAAACTTATAACACCCATCTTTTTGCATCGGGGGATAAAAAGGATGTAAATTATTATGTTATTGTTGTTAAATCTTTTGGATTTGGTAATATTATGGGTAAAAATATTACAATGTTTTGAAATGAACATATTCTTGCCTTGGAAAAGATGCTTAACTGAAGATTTAACCATTGTGAAGTCAAGCAACTCTACTTTGTTTGCAATATTTGTTTTGCCGAAGAAGCCATAAGAGCTATTTACAACCTTAAACCAAGAGTCACTCAGAGAATTTTTTTAAGAAATAAATATATTAATTTTGGCCCCTTAATATGTTTACAAAAACAAAAATAGTTTTAATAAAACAACTGATATACACACTAAACACCAGGAACAAACAAGCTAGTGACACCAGTTTGTCAACTCCAAAAGTTAGTAATTCTTTCATGGGGCAATCTATACACTATTAGAACTAAGTCTCAGAAAATAGACAAGGTCTATCTTTTTTTTATGGATTGAGGGGTGACATATATTACCAAACAAAAGGTTATTACAATATGAATTAGTACATGGTTGATAATAACTCCTGGAATGAGGTGGTCGCTTTTACCAAGCTGTTACTTAAATAAGTTTGCTAAGTAGTTTGTACAACCTGTGTACATATTATTACTATTAGAACTAAGTCTCAGAAAATAGACAAGGTCTATCTTTTTTATGGATTGAGGGTGACATATATTACCAAACAAAAGGTTATTACAATATGCATTAGTACATGGTTGATAATAACTCCTGGAATGAGGTGGTCGCTTACCAAGCTGTTACTTAACCCATTTACGCCCAAATAAAACTCATTTGTATTTATTTATATATTTCTTTATTTATGGAATGCCTAGGCCTATATTACACGTAGCTAGTAGTTAGAATTAAGAAAAAAATAAAATAGGTGGTTTTCAGGTGTACTATTTAAAGTACAATGGGCACTTATGAGTGATAATTTTCGAAACATTCTTTATCAATGCACGGAGTTTTCTGACACCGTATACATTGCCACTTTATGCGAGTATGGCGTATAACACATCGTAATTGTTTAGGTAGTTTTCCTGGATTATGTCCATTGTTACTTGGGCTTAGACCACCTATGGTTGAACCAGAACTGCGACTTTTGTTGCAGTTACGAAGTTGAAGATATGTCTTCATGAAAAACGCCAAATTGAGAGAATTTTTGCATCAACATATCACAAAATGGCCTCACTTTGAACATTTTGTCTTGTGAAGCAGTAGCTAAACTATTGTCTAGCAAATGGAGATTTCTTTTTATATCCAAAAATCGATTTCGCGAGATAGAATTTGTCACAAGTGGTATTCCAAGGTCTTCGTCATAGCTCCAATACTGCCGTTCTCTTGGTAGTTTATGATATCCAGATACGCACTCCTAAAAATCGGCGCATATCTTTATCAATTTCGAACCCATGTCTACTTTTCTGTCCTGCATATAATAACGTATTACGTATAATCATAGCGTAAATCTCGTCATCAGTTCGGTTTGTTACCTGGCTTTTTCGGGACGAATATGTATTGTCAGGTAATTGAGATGAAGTTGAGTAAGATGGCGTACATTGTCTCCACTTAGGCACTAAATCACGTGAGTCTTGGCGACTCCGCTTGTTAGACATAAGTTCATCATCACTGTCGTCCCATTCAGAAGAGTCGTGACGTCGACGCATTACCTCCAACATTCCTGGTACTTCTCTAGGTAAATACGATGGCTTCAAGTCATCTTCGCCTTCTTCTTCGTCAGTAACAATATCTGGATCTGGCGGTAAAATCACCACATCATATTCTTGGTCGCTCTCTTCTTGCGCTATAGCATTGACAGCAGCTTCTTCTAGGCCAATAAAATTTTTACAAGCTCGAAACACTGACATTTTATCATGTAAGATCTGCATAAAGAGAAAACAAAATTATATCGCGTGTGCCCATTGTACTAAAAAAACGACAGTCAACTAAATCAATCAGTAAATCTTAGGAATGGCGAAAAAATATACAGCATTTTAAGATTTAATTAACGTTAGATTATTATTTATTCATATGGCATAAAATTGTGTCAAAAAACATAGTAAATCCATGAAAAAATAAAAATAAAAGCACTTACCTCTTTACGAAAATTAATTTATCTGATAAATGTCAAAAAATGGCGGCAATGTCATAGGCAATAGACTTTTTTTTCAATTAATATTGTTAATAGTGACATCTGTCAGTAATTATGTAGATTAATTCATCAATTGATAAAGTGGTATTTTTGAAATTAGGATTTGAAGAGGTGTCGTTTATTTGGTACAGAGGGCGCAAATGGGTTAAATAAGTTTGGTAAGTAGTTTGTACAACCTGTGTTGCTATTGTAAAATTTTACTTAGATAAAAGTTCCACTGGGTGTCTTGCTGGTTCCTCCCAGGACAGAGTTTATTTTATAATTTAGTCAGTGGTAAAAGTAAAAAATGGCTTTCAATAATTGACTGACTTGTAATCTATATTGAATAAAATATAATTCTATTCTATTCTATTTGTCTTTTTGTTGTCTGCAAAACGACATTCTTAAAATTACGAGGAGGATGAGCAAGTGTTTAATCAACTTTTACAAATGGAACTAACACTTATTTGTGCTGGTGCGGCATTATTTATATTTGCCATAAACTGATAACATTTTTTGTCACTATGGTAAGAAGGTAACAATATTCTTTTCTAAATGTATTTATATGAAAATACTGTTATTTAACATTATTTTTATGGGATCAGGTAACATTATCAAGCCAACAGAGCTTGATATATAACTAATGTGTTGTTGATAGCTTCCTTTCTTTTGGGATGTGAGTGAAGAAACCACAAGCTAGTTTTATAATCAAGAGAATGGCTATTATTCTTTAAACAGTGTAAACACACAGATAAACTTTAAACAGTGTAAACACACAGATAAACTTTAAACAGTGTAAACACACAGATAAACTTTTAAGGTTTTGTTACTAGCCCAAAACGGTCCTTGTCTATACAAGTACTTTTACCAATATAATATGAATTTGTAGTAATCACCACACTTAGCTCACAGATTGGTTAGCTGATTATATAGCTTATTGGCATTACTAGATTGTGGCACCTAATTTTGCTATCGGTTGACCGAACATTATCACAGAGGTCTGGTTTGGAGTCTATGAGATAGTTTTTCAGTCTATTTTATACTATTATATTTATTGATAGGCATTTACCAATTCTATACTTGAGATGAAATAGAATGATGAATTCTAATTCATCTAAAATGTTGTTTGGTGCCAGCATAAGAAAATCCATCACTCTGTTTCATGCTGTGGGTGAAGCACAAGGCAACTATAGCAAATGTCAGAAAAGTCTTATGGATTACAATTAATAGTGGTATACCCATTTCGTTTAGGTCAAACATAGAATGCACCCAGACCAGCGACATGCAGCAGCATCAAATGTGCAAATTGTCTGGTACTGCAGTTATCAATCCATTCTTTATATTTTTAGACATATAATAAAATAATAAAAATAAATAACAAAATGAAAACGAGTATATCAATGTCGATTGTTGCTAACATTGTGAACGAAATCACTATAGATTAAAGACACAAACTAATAAGATTAAAGACATCATGTCTTGTAAAGTAACCTCCCATATAATACTAGTACAATAGGGATGTCATTTTTTAGTAAATCAAGATACTCATATTTGGCATAGTAAAAGGAGATCAAAGATGACCACTTGATATTTCTATTTCCACGCATGAATTACATGCTTGCATATGGTGCCATATATTGACTTGAGATACCATATCCATCCATCAATCTTTCATATACAATATTTGTGTGCCAAGTGTGACAATTATGTCAAATTCGCCCTACTACAGGACACGTCCAACTGTAGACTTTTACAGGCTGATGAAGATTTCTCATCTATGAATATTATTTTGAATCCCTGTTTTACAGTTTTAGGGTTCCGAACCCGAAGGGTAACCAACGGGACCCTACTAATAAGCCTCCGCTGTCCATCCATCCGTCTGTCTGTCTGTCAGCGGGCTGTATCGAAATTTTCACAGAATGTGTATATCTGTAATAAAATTAAAAATAATTCAATTTTTTCACTTTATTGATTTATGCAGGTGAAGTGCACTGATCAGCAGTTGGACATGATGGAGTGGAAGATGGACAATGTGGAGAAACAGTTGGCAGAGCCCATAAATAATCAAGAAGTGTGTGTCATGAATTTGCTGAAATCTGTATCAGAGGTAAGTATTCATTTTTATTAAAGTAAAATAAGATGAATCATCTTGAATTTGCTAATACATAATTAATTCTAATTTAATTCTTAAAATTGCTAAACTAAAAATTAAAATAATGACCAATAGTAAGGAGGCCAACATTGTGATGATCCCATATGAGTGGCATTTTTATTGTTTCTTCGTTTGAATTTAGAATATTATTGAAGTTTTTCACAGTTTTACAGTTGCCTGTTAATAATAACAGAAAATACACATAATGTTTTAATTTAAAGTTATTGTTTTACAGTACCCACATAGAATGCGCGACAAATAGGAAGCTTTTCAAGCTTCCTATTTGTATCTTCTTCACATTTTTGGACAAATTTGTTAATTATTACAATGGTGACACATGGAATTCCACAGAGTCTGAGACAGTTGGCCACCTTCTTCATTATTACTATTTGACGTTTTACGAGCCTATAACATTTGTATAACTTTTTATGACTGTATAGACACTGTTTTTGAGCGAGATTATTTATTAATTCTACCCGGCTGATTTGAGGATGCTGTCTTCGATTGTTAGAAAATGACGTCAGAGGCGGAAGTACTAGTACAGTTGATGACGATGTTATGATGACGATGTATCATCATCATCATAATTACAGCCCTTCACAAGTCCACTGCTGAACAAAGGCCTCCCCAAGGAATGCATCCATCAGCTTCCTGCATATCTTACCAGGTCGTCACTTCATCTAGTGGGGGCTACACTTCGCTTACTACCACTTGAGAACCTTTCTTTCCCATCAGTTGTCAGTTCTTCGAGCTATATAGCTAGTCCATTGCCACTTCAGATAACCAATCTATGTAGATCAATAATTTATCGAAGGTGAAACCATAACAAATTGCTTGTATTGATGTTTTTTTTAAATATAATTATAATTATAAATTAAATATAATAATTATTTTTATTGAAAAATATTACAAAAAATTTAAAAAATAGTAAACTAACTATATAACAATACATAAATAACGATTGTAAGTTTGAGACAACATGGACAGAAGCTTACTATATAATGGGTAGCATTGCTAACAGTACTAGCCAGGCTGGTTTGAAGTGCTGGACGAGAGAGAGTGAAAGGAGCAAATGGCGTTCTCAGAACAGATATATACGAGCTAATAAATATTATAATGGATTGCCTAATAGTTTTAATAGATTTATCAGTCAAAAGTAATAATTGAATATTTATTTTATTATTATATTTAGTATATCCTTGAACATCTTATAAAATAAATATTGTAATTATAAATGTTGAAAAAATAATTTTAGCTGATATCTGTTCTGTGCAGTAAAAATATTTGTTTGAGAGCCTTATATTTGCAACTTTAAAGTATTGTGTTTGTTTTTCAGCCCCTTGCATTATAGGGTTGAATTGAAGGTCAGAAAATGTTAATGTACCAGTGTCATGTTGCTCACGGCTTGATGCTTTTCATTTACACTTAATATTTTCCATTATAATATAAAAAAATTGTTTGAAATAAAAATGGGAATGGTGATGACTTGGACCACATTAATTTTACTTAGATAAATATGGTTTCAAAAGGATTTGGATAGCACATGTTATATAAGCAGAAGTCTACCTTGGGGTGATACGGAGATAGATGAAGAAAGTCTAAGAAAAAAAAATTGATATAAGAATACAAAACTAAAATAAATATTTTATTTTAATTTGTATATTGTGTGTCCCAGAATAGTACATGTATCAGGCGCTCAAATAAAGATACAAAAAAAAAATTCTTTTTGCATCTTAGGTTAAATAAAATTATGTATTATACCATTTTGTAAACTGTATTTATTAACTGCGCATATTCTTGAAATAGTTGGCCACTTAGGTCTTCATACTTTATTTTTTCACGAATAGCTCTCAAACTTTTGTCAAAATTATTTTTTATAAAATTTCATTCTAAAAATTGAATTTTTTTTGCAAAAAAGTACAATAGATACTCATACTCTTTACTGCATTTCTAATAGAATAGTCTGTGAGGAATAAAAGAACACCAAAAACTCAACGAATTTCATTAATTTGCGGCAGTGGTGTACATGAAAGTACAGTAAGGTCAATAAAAACATTTTTTTTAAAACCTTCATATTTTTGGCACCACTTGGAATATATTTTTTTTGTAGTTTTATTGGAGCGCCTGATACCTGTACTATTAGGCGATCCAGGATTATCCATTCTTTTTGGGGGACGCTATTTTACATTTTTGGAATGAAGTTTTTTTAGAGAATCCCAACTACATATTTAAAAGTAATCGAAAAATAAAACTATATACTAAATTGCTTAGCTTACTAATTTAAATTATGTAACCAAATATATATATATTTGGTTACATAATTTAAATACATCATTAGTCTTCTGTCCATAGCCGAACTATCATAATTTTTTAAATATATTATAATAGGTCCACCAGTAGTTGTTTTCAATATAACTTTTATATTTCTAAGCATAAATCTTAAAAGTAAACATTTAAAGCTAGACATCTAAACATAACCAAATAAAAGAGAGAAAAGGATTAAAAATATATGACCGTATTTCTCGAATTCTCGTATCCTGAGTACAGTTCTTTCAAGTGGTGTACACAATGGTGTGATTTGAGTTCTTGGAATTCTGGGAGAATGAGTAGTCTAAATAAACCTATCAACTGTAGACAATAAAACAACTTAACACTGAGTACTTACTTAAAAAAAAACTTAGTAGACAAGAAAAACAGTGTTTTTCTTGTCTACTAAGTTTTTATAGAATAAGGGTGACAAACGAGCACACAGTCCACCTGATGGTAAGTGGTTGCTGTGGCCCATACACATCTACATCTATCTTCGTTTGCGAATTTATATGCAGATGCGTTGTCAGCCGTGAGGACTAAGATAGAATGCCTCTTTTCCAGTAAAAAGGGTCTCCGGTTCTCTACACTCACCATACGAAACATAGCAGCATTAAGCTGCTATTTTACGCTGGTATTCTGTGAGAGCGTGGTCCTTCCCCGGTCGAGCCGACCCATTCGTGCTACAACTATACTATTAATATAGCTGCAGCATGGCTCTACCACGTAAAAAAGTATTCAATACAAACAAATGTTACAGACTAAACTGTTGTACTATAATATTGTATGTCATCCCCATATTAGAAAAGATCAGAAAATTAAATATGATGTGGCAGATCAATAAACAAATTGAAAAGGATGGGACTCAACTGACACCCCTGAGAAACGCCTGGGGCATTATTTCGAGCGCTGGAGAGAAAGCCATTTATCTCTTCATAAAACCCTCTTTCAGAGAGGTAGGATGCTAGCCAATTTAAAAAGGACGCTGTAATTCCGTAAGGTGACAATTTTAGGATCAGAATATCATGTGGGAGTCTGTTGAAAGCTTTACTGAGATCTGTATTGATAACATCCACTTGTTTACCAGCGTCAACAGCTTTTATCAGATACTCAGTGAAAGTGATAAGATTGTTGATGTAGACTTAGAACCCGCAAACCCATGTTGGTAATCACTTAGATACAATCGAAAATGTCTTTGAAGATACAGATAGTGATTACTTAATATGGCTACAGCTCACTCCATTCCCATTTTGATCATAATTTGTTAAAATTATTTCGAAAGTAGGAACTTTACTAGTTTTATCATATAGAGAAATGAAAAGCCTCAAGTTGCAGCTGTCATGCTTATTGAAGTAGACAGACAGGCTTAAATGTGGTACAAAATTTAAGCCAATTATATTGAAAATCCTTTTTGACAGGGCCTACAGTTTCAACATGCTTCATCAATAAGGCTTAAGCAATATTTGTGGCAGGAGCGACTATACGAAAAATTAAAAGTCAGACAGTTGTAATAGATTCTCTTGGTGTCATAATATTTTCTATATGCATATAAACATAATTGTTGTGTCTGTTCTAACACACGTTCTGAGCTTGATCATAGCATTCTTTTGAAACTTTTTTACTTCTTCTCTTCTTCGTCACATCATCCAAATGACTTAGAACGCAGGGTAGCTTTTCGTGTGCTTTGCGCCTCAAATTGCGTATTTTTGAAAAATAAATTTTATTAAAAAAGGACTAATTCCCATTTTTTTTTTAAATTTTAAGTGTCAGTTCAAATTAGGCAGTGAATTTAAATGTTTTACCTTATAAGTTTCAAAAGAGTTGAACTAATTGAAAACATACAAAAATTAATTTGCTTTTTGGCAAATTATCTTGTATAATACTTAAGTCTGTTGATATTGAATAAGGACGATTTAACCAGTTATTACTAGGAGAATCCCCGAGCAGTTCTGCGCCTAATTTGTGCTGCCTCTAATGCATGTAAAGCCCAAATACTCTGCTTGTCGACTTCATTTAACTGTTTCAAAATAGTGCTGATAGTATTTTTATTTAGTCCGTTTTTTAAATACAAATGTTTTTATTTCGAATATTAATCATCCATTCATACTATTTTTTATACAACAGACACAACAACTGTACTGCGTGACATAAATTTAGTTTGACCTATTTTTTTGAACCATGTTTCTCATTTGATACTTCAAGTGGTACTACCATATTCATTTTTTAATTTTTAAGAACAATGATAGAGGAAGTTTTGCTTGGTCAACTTTACTATTTATGACCAGATTTCTTTGCCTCAACGTGTGTAATAATTATGGAATAAGGATATTTTTTTCTGATGTGTATGGATTATTGAACAATAATAATGAAAACAAAATTTGATTCTCTCATATTATGGATATATACGGAATTATATATTTTTTGTCTATAATTATGTATACAAACAGAGAAAACAAACAAACAAAGAAATATCACGAATGTTATGCCCGGGGAGATTTTATGTGTAAACAAACAACGTTGTCATCTCATCAAAACAAACGCTTTGATCTCGACACCCAAGGTTTTTAATTAAAAAGAAGAGCTTCAAGCGAAGCCGGCATTCATAGAATTATTTTTGCTGCATGTTGTAAAATATTTTAATGACACGTAAAAAGAAATTCAAAGAGAACGTCAAGTATGAAAACCACCTTTTTATATTTATTTATATAAAAATCAATTGCTGTCCGTTTGTCTCCCAAAAACTCGAAAATGACTGGACCGATTTTGATTTGAATTTTTTTGTGTGTGTGGGTCCTTGGATGGTTTAGATTTACAATTGGACCCGGTAGGTGGCGCTGTTATCGAGATCCAGAAATCACCGTGCGAAGCCGGGACGGTTCACTAGTTTATTTATAAAAACAACTTATAATACTTACTTACAATACTTCACAATAAATAAATCTAATTTTTACGAATTATTAGCGCCTTCCCACCCCCAGGAATGCCAGAAAGCACAGTCCTGAGCCACCAGCATTAATCGACTTCCTGGTTCTCTCACCAGATCATCACTCCACCTAGCAGGGGGCCACTCTACACTTCGTTTACCTTCGTTTACGAGGCTTACCGTACGAGGTCATCTGTTTGAGATCCCATAATTAATAAAATTAAATCCAAGCCAAGCATGCAACTGCAAGTCTTTAAGATTTAATTCTGCTTAGATCGTACCAAAAATAAGCAATTAGGAGTTTAAGGCAGTCGAGGCCTGACATCAGGACCTTAAACATCTCAGTCTCTCTCGTGACCATGTGCGCTACGACACACGAAACATCGAGAATATAAATTACATATAAAAGAAGTAAAATTGAATTAAACGTGATAGCATCGTAAAAGTTAGTTTAATAAAATTAAAATAAAACTAGCAATGGAATAACATTACGAGTATTCCCACTGACCATTGACCGTGACCATTCTAAAGGTTTAAAATGCTTGTGGCAAGAGATGGACAGTAAAAAAAAAAGAAAAATGAAATGGCGTATACAAACCAACTTACATATTTTAGTGCCGTCAGTTCCCTACATAGTAGTACATTCTGTCAGGTCGAAATTTATTATTATAAACGTCGTAATTTGTCTCATCTATATTCCTTTTAATTATTTTTAAGTTACTAATGCAAGAAACAAAAAAAAATAAGAATTATTTACTTTTATTTATTATTTTTAATTAATAATCAAGATTGGACAATAATTCATACACTATATAATATCTTATTATCTTAAACAAAATAATTATGTACAAACTAGTTTACTACTTTGAAAAATGATGTGCTGGAAAAAGTAGCTTTATTAGAGTTATACGAGACAAGTAATGAAGTTATGTTTCAAATAGGTGCGCTCAGATTACCAGCAGCTGCGACGGGAACTGATGGAGGTGCAGGCGCTCCAACGCGAGTTGTCCTCACGTCTACGTACCCAGCTCCGGGTCGTGCACTGCAAGTTCGCGCGTCTGCGACAGCGAATCGCTGCGGCCTCACCGCCGCGTTAAAACTGACATAGACAACGTAGCTAGTATAAATTGTTCTACAAGAAAACTCGAATTCTAAAAGATAAAGTTCTATTTGCATGCTAGTTACGTCTGTGTCAGCTTTCTTCCAATTTGCGTACGAAGAGCAGGTAAAATAATGCATAACAAAGGAAGGACTCGAATTGTGTAATTTTTATCTTATACGTAGTCATTTTTAACAATTTTTAACACTTATCTAAAAAATGGAAAATGGGCTACCTAGTACCTAATCTTCGAAAATCCTTTTTTTTTCTTAAAAACAAGTAAATTTTTTTGTGAAAACACTCAACATGAAAAAAAATTCTAAGTTGAAATAAGTTATCGGGGCCTTAAATAACTAAAAATAAAAAAATTTGTTGCATTTGTTTGACATTGACACAGTAACCTAGGTTATTTTTTAGGGGGACCTATAATCTCAAAAATATTCGAGTTCGTGTCATGAATGACAATCTCGCTCTAAAACACAAACACCCACTTATTAGTGCCAAAAAATAGGAGTTTAACTCCCGTTTTGTAATTCTATAAAAGCTTGTATTCATAAAAATTAAATAATATAAAATATTTAATAATATTTAATAGCACTATCATTATATTATCGTATAATGGCACATCTCATCACATTTTCGAACGAAAGTAGAATTAAGATAAATTAGAACACGAACAATCGAACACGTGCCAATATCTCATAGATATAATTAATTTTAAGGCACATTTACGATGATCTCGTTGCTGTTTAAAATTTTAGTGTAGTGTATGTTCCCATAACCCCACACGCAGCCATTTCAGCTGACTTCGAATAAGGAGGAGGTCCTCAATTTTACAGTTTTTTTTTGTGTGAACTGATAATTGCACAGTTAATTTTATATTTAAAAAAAATTAATTCAGTTACTTATTTACAAATCTGAAAACTACATTGTATGCATTACATAGCTTCTGATATATCGATACAATACACAAAATAATTATTACGTAACATTTTATATCTGCATTTTAAATCTATAAACGAAGATGCCTTGTTTATTGACACTATTTTTTTTGAGTTTGTGTAAAGCCTAATTCGCACGAGAGTTAAAAAAATTGTTGCGTTAAAACCCAACGTTGGCGCTTTTAAAACGTTCTCGATGTGATTGTTCAAACGAACGCTTTAAAATCACTCTTGTCTCGTTTCTCGCTTCTGTAAGAAGTGGAAATGGTTGCTGCTAAATTACTAGCAATAGCGATTTGTGTTTCTAGAAGACGAAAGAGAAAACAAAAGGCAATCTGGGTACATCTTCTGAATGAACAGAGATACTTAAAAGGACAGTTTGTGACACTGTACGAAGATTTGAGGCAATACCCCGGTAATTTTTGAAGTTACACTTCTTTTGGGGCGTTTGGGAAAAATGATGAGAGTGAATTTTTAGGACGCCTGAGCGACAACTTCAGTTGGTAATTGTCTCTGAAGTTTTTTTTTGTTTTGTTACGCTAAAGAAGTATAACTTCCTACGTGTGTACATAAGTACACACACACTTTGTTTTAATTATTTTCGAATGTCTATAGCAACATTTGACGAACTGTTGAAAATAGTGGGGCCTCGAATAACATTTCAAGATACTAACATGCGTTTGGCGATACCACCTGTACAACGACTGGCTGTTACACTGAGGTAAGTAAAACAATAATAACAAAATTAGGTACAAAGCAAATTTTATTTATTAAAAACTTAATTAAATTTAACAATCATCTGGAGACAAGTAAAATTCTTCTGGTGAACTTATATTGATCGGGTTCTGAACCGTTGTTGGATTGATAGGTCAGTATTCGATGGAGATGGGCAAATATTTGGGTTGAAAGTGGTAAAAGTTTGTGCTGAGTGTGGCCTAACACTTTGTGCAGTTGAATTAGCGGGGCTATGTTGACGATTCTCTAAAATCTCAATTGGATGTACAGGATTAACGGATGAGGATTGATGCAAGGACGGTGTTGGGTGTGACTCTGAGTGCTGCTGATACATATCACGGGCTTGAGTGAATGTTGGCTGTGAGTGCTGTTGTGGGGTCTGAGTATAGATGAACGTGATCCCCGACTGTGAGTGCTGCTATGTGCTATGTGCTATGTATATTACGTTTAATATTTCGATTTTGTCTAACATTTTGTTATCATCGTCCATTTTTTTAAGTGATGGAACAAGTGATAAACAGAATGTTTTATCCTCATCCATTTCAGACATTTCATTTTTGAGGGCCTTTAGAACGTCATCCTCAAAGGATGATGTAGTTTTCTTTTTCTTCTTTGGAGTCTCTGAAACATTACGAGTGGCCGTTGAAGGTCCAACGGGTGAATTTTCAATATTCGGTGTTGACGGGCCTTCAGTATTTTGCTCTGATGCATTTTTTGGAGTGCTGTAGTTTCCAGAAGTTTTGGCATCTTTGACGTGTGGAGCAAGATATAGTAATTCGTCGTAATATCTCTGTATTTTTTTTTTCTTTTTTGCACCTTGTCCTGATGTAACATCTTTTTGGGCTTGATACTCACGCCGGAAGTTTTCCCTTAAGTGATTCCACTTTGCTTGTATGTCTTTGCCTGTAAAAAATATCATTAACCCATTAGTGCATAAAGTTATTTGGATGTTGTGAAGTTAATGGATTCTGTATCATGTTTATTGAAAATCATTATGATTTAGGATGAGCTTGAAGGATTAACCCTACATAACTAAACTATATTTTGGGGTTACATTATAACTAATCTTTCGTCGAATTGACTACGCAAATAAAAACACATATTACAACGACATTATTTAATATTTATACAAAATATTCAAATAGCGCAAAAGGTAAGTTAAACAGCAAGTAATAAAAAATAATAATTAACGTTTACATTTTTCGGCACAGTTGCTACACATGTCCACATTATGAGGTCCGCAAATTGCATTTTTGTACTTAATGCATCGGTGTTTTGACATTCTTCGAGCCTTTGAGGGGCATAAGTAACAAATTTTGCGCACATTCGATGTAGGAGGAGTTGGTGCTTCTGCGTCAGGTACAACACCTAGTATATCTTGTATCATATTTTTGATATTACGCCTCAAAGTTACCGTTTGCAGTCGCTGCTTTAGCCAGGGCTCTACGAGTTGGTCTCCCATTTTCATGACAAAATCACGTCGGTTTAGTTTGAATGTGCGATTCCTTACATTGTTATAAAGGTAAATGACATAGGAATTGATAATTGAAAGATTTAGCATATTATAAAAAAATACATAGTGGCCATCTTTTAGTTTTTCTGTTGGTACAGGACAGCTCCCTTTGTACTGTTATAAAAATGAATAATTTCTGGTTTTCCTGTAGTTTCAATGATGATAGGTTGGTCGTGGATTGTTGACAATAGGAAAACAACTTTGTTCGATTTAGGCTTGAAAGAGACTAGAGTCATTTTATCGTCGAAACAGAACATCGAAGTACCGATGCGGCGCGTCTTTGAATTTTTTAATTGCTCGGGTATATCACGCTTGTTACTTCTCAAAGTCCCGACTAAAGTTAAGTTATATGGTAATTTCAACAGCTCCTCAGCCAAAGACACAGAGGTA
The DNA here is from genome assembly GCA_029286625.1 of Parnassius orleans. Taxonomy (NCBI): domain Eukaryota; kingdom Metazoa; phylum Arthropoda; class Insecta; order Lepidoptera; family Papilionidae; genus Parnassius; species Parnassius orleans. The sequence goes on along the minus strand of JAGSMP010000006.1, from coordinate 7,438,609 downwards.
AACCAATTATCAATTGCGATTAGAGTAGACACGACGTTAATGGTTAAATTTATTTATTTGTTAAAAGTTATTTGTTAATTTTTTTAACAGATAAAATTAACAGTTAAAAATATTACTTACTTTTGTATTGAATTTTTATTTTTAATCGGTTGTGTTATGTCCTTTTATTGCTTACATTTTACGCATGAAATTTTAATTCAATAAACATTTCTTCATACTTTAATAGTATATATAATAATAAACAATAATTTGCAATAAATTGTTTATTGTTTACAATGATTATTAGGTAATTAGTATTTACACTTAATATAAATGTTTTATATTTTTTCCTTTAATATTATTTTTCTTTTATTCTTTTATTAAGTAGACAAGATTACATATTAATTATATAAGTTCAGAAACATTATTTGTGCCACTTTAGCCGTGGTTAGTCTTGTCCTTCGATCATTTATAATGTACCCAGCTTTCGAAAAAACACGTTCACAGAGAACTGAAGTGACCATAATATTACATCAAGTTTTAAAAATTTGATACAAAACAGGGTATATATATTTATGCGTCCGCCACCATGTCAATCGACATGCTGTCCTTGAAATAACCGTTTCTTTTAAAAACATGTCAAGTTCCTCCATGGCTTTGGTCCTGGCTGTTTTAGGCGCAGTTGAGCGTTTGATTTTCAAATCAAATTCACCCCATATTGATAGATTTTGAGATTCTATTTGCTCATTTTCACTCGCTGTAGCACTTAAATCGTCGTTTGGCTGTATATTTTGCATTAATGTCAATACGTGCCTTTTTGTGTTTGTTAGAGCCACATCGTCCGAAAACGCTATATCTTTATACCGTGGATCTAAAAGTGTACACATTGCTATCGCCGTATTATGATGAATACCGCCAAGCCTTTGAACCAATCCTTCCTTTAATTTGCATAACATAGCGAGGACGGGAGGGTACAAATTTCTACCCGATAGATTGTCACATATGGACATCAAACTTGAAGACAGCACTAGGGCAGTGCTCGCGGTTAAGTAGTTATCTCCGCTCATAACAGTGCTTACTTCATAAAAAGGATTTTAAAACCCAGCACATTTGCTCAATGCATTCCCATTCCTCGTTATTAGGATTACAGGCAGCGAAACATTGATTGTGGCAATTGTTGCTTGAAGGGTTTCCTTTAGGGCGTGAAATCTTTCCAACATTAAAAAAGTAGAATACCACCTATTGGGAACTGCTTTTACGACCGTTTTAGGCTGTTGAATATTTTGGTTGTTAAATTGATATTTTAATAGTTTTTCTTTTGCGTTACAACTTTTTTTGAAAAAAGTAACAGTTTTAGTTACTTTCTCCAAGGTTTCTTTATTTGTGTTTAAGGCATCCTGTACAACTAAATTTAATTTATGTTCGTAGCAGCCAAAATGGTCCCAATTTAATAATGTACACGCTCTTAACATATTGGAGGCATTATCCGGTACATTAAAAATTTTTTTTGAGATATTCCCCACTCTTCTCCTATTGCCTCTAACTCTTGTGCAATCCTTGCTCCCGTATGGTTCCCATCAAGGATATCGCATTGCAATAAAATAGATTTAATTTCTAATTCCTTCGAAAAGAAGTGTGCTGTAACGCCCATATACTGGTCCAAAGTTCTGGATGACCAGCAGTCAATCGTTAAGCATACACTTTCCGCGTTTTCTTTAACATAATTTTTAAAATATTGCCTTCGTTCTTCATAAAATGCTGGCAATATTGAAGAAGATATTGACTTCCTGCTTGGCAGTTCATATGATGGATTTAAAGCACGTACAAAATCTCTAAATCCAAGGTCATCTACGATTGAAAATGGTTGACAATCGTAAGCTATTAATTTTATGAGACACTTATCAATCATTTTGTTATCACCTGGTCGAAGTTTCTTGGGTAGGTACGATGACATCATGCGTTGAACCTTATTTGCCGGCTCATTAGCTGATGAAATATCCACACCAGCAACACCGATATTACCACCACCACCATCTTCAGTACCACCACCTTCCCCAGTATTTCCACATACGCCACTACCACCAGGTACACTACCATCCCCAACAACATTTCTACTACCATCGGTAATAACAGTTCTCAAAATTCCTTCACCGTAACCACTTTCACCAACTGTTCCAAGCGTTAACCCTTGTTAACCCAACTGGAATCGCTATTTCAATCAACGTAACTGGAATCGTCATTTTGGACCCAAAAATAAAAAGTCATATATTTCATAAATTACTTCAGGTAACAACCTAAACGGGTCAGCATAGTAATGAAACAGGTCTATTAAAGAATATCAAACAACATTTATTACCAAAGTTATTAAAATTAACATGTTTTTCAAATTTAACACTTAGGCGCTATATTTGGTAGGAATTTTTGAATATCACTTTGACATCACATAAAACTATAAAAAAATACTTAAAATTAAAAAAAAAACTTTCACGGGGTTTATGTATCTTCCCCTTAATTAAGACACTAATTTTCTTAGAAATTATTGTATAACAAAAAAAATGACATCCTATCAAAAAACAACAAAAAATCGTCAATCAGTCTTTGAAATCTATGTATGGCACTTGAGGCATAACAATTTTTTTGTGCATGATGTTTGCAGATGTATTTAGAACATTTGTCACACTTTTGTGACTGTTTTTTTTTTGGAGCACATAAAAAGCATCTTCTCCTTTTTCGTGTTCCAGTTTGAGAGGAAGAGGCATTTTCTTGTAGCAAGTTATGTTGCTCTTCAACTGGCGCTAAGAAATTGTCAATCCTACTCTTCAAATCTATTGAAAAAGATTGATACTCCGCCTTCCTCTCCACAATGAATGGCTTGATCAAATCCAGTCCTATTTGTTTTACGTACTGATTACGTTTCATTCGTTTACCATGATTTTAAGCTTTCCACAAAACAAATCCGTTCGTACTTGCAATATTCAGAATGGCTGAAAATATTACGCATGGCCATCGTTGAGTTCTTCTGGAAACGGTATAGTTGACGCATTTTTTATCTAAAGCATCAACGCCACCTTTCGTGCTGTTATAAAATTCAATTATTTCTTGTTTTCCACTTACTTCATTGATAGATTTGTCGTGATGCATTGATGAGATCATTACTACGCTTTGATTATTTTTTGGGACATATGATGCCAAAGTTTTATGTTTCACGAATCCAAATAATGTCGAGCCTATCTCTCTCTGTCGATTAGGTAAAAAATCAGGTGGTATCTCTCTTTTATTTTTGCGCTTTGTCCCAACATAAGTCAAGCCCTTTTCGATAAGTTTGTCAATCAGTTCAATTGAAGAATACCAATTGTCAGCAGTTATATTTCTGTTTGTTCCAAATAACGGCTCTGCCAACTGTAGCACATTTTGTGTTGGAATTGAAACTTGGTTTCTTTGGTTAGAATCTGACTTTCCCGTGTAAATAAAAACATTATACAAATAATGCGTTTTAGCATCACAAAGGCACATAATTTTTATGCCATATTTGGCAGGCTTGGATTTCATATAAATTCTGAAGAAACACCTCCCTCTAAAAGGACAAAGCATTTCATCAATTGTGTGACAATTCTCAATGAAATTGCCAAATATTTCAGAGATAAGAGCAGCCCGATCATTTATTCTTCTTTCTTCTCTAGAATTGATATCATTTATTCTTCTTTCTTCTCTAGAATTGATATCATCAAATCTCAAAGCAGACAAGAGGAACATAAACCGTTTCACATTCATTGTTATTCTGAATATTTCTCTCCTGTTCCATCTGTTGCCCATAAACTTTCAATATCTTCATGACCAGATTTGAATACACCTGATAAAATCAGTAAACCAATGAATGCTTTCATTTCCACAATGCTCACGTGATTAGTGTAAGTTGCGTCGGTCCGATACTTTTCAGAATATTCTGTTATTTTTTGATTCGTATGAGTGCATATGGTGTCGATCATCTCATTTGATATCAGTAGCTGAAATGAGTCAATTGGTGACATATTCTGTTTTTCACGGGCAGGACCGACAATACCAGGCAGGTGTGATATGATGTTGTGACTTTTGACTCTGGAGCTACTTGAGGATTTTTGTACCACTTGAATCTATTTTTACCTCGGTAATACGTACCACTTGATGGTTGAGCATCTTCATGTTCCTCTTTGCCTAATATATCGCTGTCAGATAATGAATCACTTGAGTTGGATGAAATTTCAGGCTGTGGAACTTCGTTGTCGCTTATGTTTTCATCATCACATGTTTGAAAATCGCTCAAAAATTCTGGTTCCGAATCAATTTCGTCTAATAATAATTCGCTTACATCATTATCATTTAAATTACGCGCCATTATTCAAACAAAATGCCTGAAACAATGCAAAATTTAAAAGTATACAATTAGAGAAATAGTTACGTAACTGGAATCGTGGGTCCAATTGGACCCAGCGAAAGCACTTACCACCACTTCCAGTAAACTTTAAGAGCCGAACGTCCGGCCCTCGGCGCACTTCGCGATTTCATCGATTTTTTGGTCCAAATAGACCCCTGATTCCGGTTAAGGGTTAAATTTGAATACACGCTAATATGTTTTAACTTTAAGTGTGTCTTTAGATTGCTGGTTGAGCCTTTATACGATAAAGTTTTTTTACAATAGTTACATGTTGCAATTTTTTCGCCTCCGACACATTTTTCAAAATAGTCCCACAGCTGTGTGTGACGTCTCGGCATGATAAAAGGTGAAAATTAACTTAAACTAAAATAAAATCTTACACTACACTAAATAATAAAAAACTAATGTCACTAAATCTTAACTAACTTCCCTAATATTTATTTTTACAACTTTTTATATAACCCTTGATATATTAATATTTCAAATCGTATTGACCTCTCTCCTCCTTTTTGAATTCTTTTACGTCTTTGAGCGTACAGTTTTCAGTACGATTAGCTTAATAGCGTAATAGCCGAGTTCTTTTAGGTGTCTCATCAGACTCAAAGACGTAAAATAATTGTCAAAGTACAATTTCACTCCATTATTAGGTGGAAGTTTACCCAGGGCAATAAGGCTTAGCACTACGTCACCGCCCAGTCCAAAATCTTTCTTATCGATGCTTTTCCCAGTATACAAACTGAAAGATACCATATATTGAGTACTTGCACACATTGCCCAGTTCTTGAAACCGAATCTTATCGGTTTTCCAAGTATAAACTGCTTAGCGTAGTGTTTTCCATAATACGATATCATGCTTTCATCGACACTGTAGTTTTGGTCCAATCCATAATGTTTTTGAAACGATTCACCTAGACTGTCGAAAAGAGAACGTAATTTATATAAACGATCGGATGAAACTCCAAGCTCACTGTTACATCTAACGCTTTTTTGAAATATTTTAGGAACGTCATTATCTTTGGAAAAATGTAGCCTCTTATTCGGTAACTTTAGATATCCTGATAACAACATAGCACCTAAAATTACATATATTTCATTTTCGGTAACCATCAGAGGTTTGTTTTTCTGTAGAGCGTAGATATTGGTTTGCTGGGAGATATGTTTTATTAGATTTTCGTGAAAAATAATTGAAAATACTGTAATGGATCTTTACAAGTTTTGCTTTGTAATGATGTTTGCTGTGAGACAAAATCACTGCAAGAAAAGGTAGGCTCTTCTTTCTTCCACACCGTAGTTCTCTTCTTTTTAGCCGGAGGAGCAGACTTCGTTGGCTTATTGCGAGATGAAAGAGAAGAAAGGGGCTCGTCATCTTCGCTACCAGAACTACTCAATAAACAATCCTGTAATGAAACTGTAATATTTGAACCATTGCCCATAGATGTAGAAGGATGACCATCATCTTCATCAGCTCGTCGTACCCGTTGTAGTTCACACCTACTTTGAAGCAATCTGCGTCCTAAATGGTTTAGATTAGGTTCGTGTTCTTCCTCTGATCTATCACTATCTTCGTCAATAAGACCGTCTTCGATCGGGGCTCCACATAACTATGATTTTCTACATAATCACTCTCTTCATCACATTCTAAAGCAGATAGAATTTCATCCACCGTCAAACAGCAAAATAATAAAAAACACCACATGCAATGTCCGCTGTGCATAGCGTCCGATAAATCTTACGGCCTAAAAATCGCAAGCTTAGCGGTTACTATAACGCCAATATTGTGAAAAATCACTTATATTTAGTTAGTCTGTTAGTTTATCAATACAAATGTCTATTTTATAATGTTTCAATTTATGAATAAATAATAAAAATAGTAATAGTAATAAGTAACTTACCCTTGCCATGACACAGTATTCTTGCGCGCCGCCATTTTAGAAATTGACAATTGACGCGCGGATAACTTCATTGACTCCAATAAATTAGTGTTGCCGTTGTATGAAAAATATTAAACTTCTATTTTAGTAGTATTTCAACTATAAATATATTTTATTTGCCTTTCAAATGTTGGATTAATTGAGGTCCGATTTATAGGACATTATGCTCTAATGGGTTAATGCGCCAATAAATCTCATTTGTTACAGATTTCTAGCATCAAGCAACAATTTTCATGATTTACATTACCAGTTTCTACTTGGAGTATTACATTATTAACCATTTCACTGTCCCATGAGTCATATATGAACATTTCAATTGTTTAACTATTGTGTCTATTTCTCGGACAGGGAAGTTGTTAAACAAGTCTGTGACGCAATATGGAATTGTTTAAGGCCTGTGTATATGCCAGAAAATACAAAGGATGACTTTAAAAAAAATCAGAAGAATTTTATCACCGCACTAATTTTCCCTATGTGATCGGGGCAGTCGATGGCAAACACATTGAAATAGCAGAGCCCTATCAAAGCGGTTCACTGTACTAAAATTATAAAAAATACTTTTCTATAATTTTAATGGCAATTTGTGATGCAAACTATTGTTTTACTTGCATTGAAGTAGGAGCATATGGCGGTTCCACTGACTCAAACGTATTTAAAAACACATCATTTAACAGGCAATTAGAATCGGGCCAAATCGATTTACCAGAATCGAAAACGCTATCAAATGATCCGAATGGGAAAATTATGCCATTTGTATTAATTGGCGATGAAGCCTTTGCCCTATCCAAACATGTTTTAAGACTATATCCGAACCGCAACTTGACTGTGCAGCAACGTGTTTATAATTATCGACTAACACGAGCACAAACAATGATTGAATGTAGTTTTGGTATTCTATCAAACAAGTGGAGAATTTTAACAAGAGCTATGATCTTCTTTTCTACCGATCGCACGATATCAGTAGTTAAAACATGTTGCGTCCTACACAATTTTGTAAGAACTAAAGATGGATTGCAATTTGATGATACTTTATTGGACAGTCCAGTACAAGGTCTACAACCGACAGGTCTAAGAAGTAACCACATGGGTCTGGAAATACGTGATTATTTTGCTAAATATTTTACATTGCCACAAGGTTCTATCCCATGGCAATACCAAGTTATCAATAGACAGTATGGTGAGTAAAGAGAAATAATTATATAGCTATTTGATTAAAATAAATAAAGTACATTATTTACTTACATCAATAATTTTTTCCTCATTGGTGAGGGTTTCCCAGTCCTCTGAGAGGTTTTTGGTTATGTCCTCCCAGGCATTATTCTTCATTATTTTATTTGAGTAATCTGGCAATGTTTTTGCATAAAGATGTGGACGAGACTCCACCTCTATAATTAGCACTTCGGGATCTACAACCCAGGACATCGTATCGACGTTCTGATGACATAAACACGAACAAAAACGTTCGACTGCTGAACGAGGGCGCGGCGCACTGAATGCAGCGCTGGCCGCTGGCGCTTTTTTAGCGCTCGTGTGAATAATAATAAGAAGTTTCATATGGTCTATCCCTTTTAACGCCCAACGCCCAGCGCTGAAAATACAACACTGCTCGATATCGAGCGAGATCGAAAGCGTCGCGTTTTAAAAGCGCTTACGTGTGAACATTTACTTGGCAATGCATTTGTTCTATTTGAACGCTTTTTTAACGGACGTTTAAAAAGCTCCCGTGCGAATAAGGTCTAAGGCCTCATTCGCACGAGAGCTAAAAAAACGTTGCGTCAAAACTCGGCGTTGGCGCTTTTAAAACGTTTACGATGTGATTGTTCATACGAACGCTTTAAAATCACTATTGTTTCGGCTTTCGCTTCATAAGATGTGAAAATGGTTTCTACTAAATTACTAGCAATAGCAATTTGTGCCGCTAGACGGCGAAAAAAAAACAAAAGGCATTCTGGGTACATCCTCTGAATGAACAGAGATACTTAAAAGGACAGTTTGTGACAATATACGAAGAGTTGAGGCAATACCCGGCTAAATTTTTCAATTATTTTCGAATGTCTATAACAACGTTTGACGAATTGTTGGAAATAGTGAGGCCTCAAATAACACTTCAAGATACTAACATGCGTTTGTCGATACCACCTGTACAACGACTGGCTGTTACACTGAGGTAAGTAAAATAAAAATAACAAAATTACAAAGCAATTTTTATTTAAGTAACAAAAGACATATTTATTAGTTTGAACAATCATTCGGAGACAAGTCTTCTGGTGAATTTATATTATTAATTAATGGGCTTTGAGCAGTTGTTGAGCTTGACAGGTCAGTGTCCGATGGAGATGGGCAAATATTTGGGTTGAAAGTCGTAAGAAAGCTCTGAGCAGATTGTGGCCTAGAACTTTGTGCAAAATTAGCGGGGCGGTATTGACGATTCTCTAAAATCTTAACTTTTGATGGATGTTCGGGATCGGATGAGGTTGATGCAAGGTCAGAGTTGGTTGTGACTCTAAATGCTGCTGCTGATACATATTACTGGCTTGAGTGAACTTTGTCTGTGAGTACTGCTGCTGTGGGGTCTGAGTATAAATGAACGGGGTGTCAGACTGTGAGTACTGCTGATACACATTACGAGTTTGAGCTGATGTTGGTTGTGAGTTGGTATGAGTTATGGGTGTTGGTTGAGGTGAAAAGTTAAAACTTTGGTGACTGAAATATGGCTCAATGTTTGTTCTGTTAAACGGTGTTTGGGTAGGCTGTCTGACTGGCTGGCTGTATGTATTTTGCGTCCTGTTTGTGAAAGTGCGAAGTACTTTTAATATTTCTATTTTAGCTAACATTTTGCTATCATCGTCCATCTTTTTTAGTGATTGAACCAATGATAAACAGAATGTTTTATCCTCGTCCATTCCAGACTCATTTTTGATGGCCTTCAAAATTTCACTTTCAAAGGATGATGTAGTTTTCTTTTTCTTTTTTGGAGTCTCTGTAACATTACAAGTGGCAATCGAAGGTCCAGCGGGTGAATTTTCAGTATTAAATGTTGATGGGCTTCCAGTATTTTGCTCTGGTACATTTGTGGGAATGCTGTAGTTTCCAGAAGTTTTTGCATCTTTGACGTGTGGAACTAAAAATAGTAATTCGTCGTAATATCTGTATTTTTTTCTCTTTTTTACACCTTGTCCTGACGTCACATCTTTTTGCGCTTGATATTCACGCCGGAAGTTGTCCCTTAAGTGTTTCCACTTTGCTTGTATTTCTTTGCCTGAAAAGTAAAAATCATTAATGTGCCATAAAATTTGATTTCTTACAGATTTCTAGCATCAGGCAACAGTTTTCATGACTTACATTACCAGTTTTTACTTGGAGTGTCTACCATACATTATATTATTAAACAAGTCTGCGACGCAATATGGAATTCTTTAAAACCTATGTATATGCCAGAAAAAACAAAGGAAGACTTTGAAAAAATATCAGAAGAGTTTTATCACCGTACTAATTTTCCCAATGTGATAGGGGCTGTCGATGGCAAACATATTGAAATAGCACAGCCCGATCAGAGCGGTTCATTGTACTATAATTATAAAAATTATTTTTCAATAATTTTAATGGCAATTTGTGATGCAAACTATTGTTTCACTTGCATTGAAGTAGGAGCATACGGCGGTTCTTCTGACTCAAACGTATTTAAAAATACAGCATTCAACAGGCAGTTAGAATCGGGCCGAATCGATTTACCAGAACCGAAAACGCTACCGAATGATCCGAGTGGGAAACCTATGCCGTTTGTTTTTATTGGCGACGAGGCTTTTGCCCTATCTGAACATGTTTTGCGACCATATCCGAGCCGCAACTTGACCGTGCAACAACGTGTTTATAATTATCGATTAACACGAGCACGAAGAATGATTGAATGCAGTTTTGGTATTCTATCAAACAAGTGGAGAATTTTAACACGAGCTATAGATCTTCAACCTGATCGCACTATATCAGTAGTTAAAGCATGTTGCGTTCTACACAATCTTGTAAGAACTAAAGATGGATTTCAATTTGATGATACTTTATTTGACACTACAATACAAGGTCTACAACCGACAGGTCTCAGAAGTAACCACACGGGTCTACAAATACGTGATTATTTTACTAAATATTTCACATCGCCACAAGGTTCTATTCCATGGCAATACCAAGTTATCAATAGACAGAACGGTGACTAAATATAAATAACTATATACCTACCTATCTATTTGAATTTTTAAATAAATAAAGGTACATTATTTACTTACATCGACTATTTTTTTCATCATTGTTGAGGGTTTCCCAGTCCTCTGAGAGTTTTTTGGTTATGTCCTCCCAGGCATTATTCTTTATAATTTTATTTGAGTATTCTGGCAATGTCTTTGCATATAGAAATGGCCGAGCCTCCACCTCTATTATAAGCACTTCAGGATCTACAACCCACGACATCGTATCGAATTTCAAATTACGTAAACGTCCGACTGCTAAGCGAGAGCGCGGTACACTGAATGCAGCGCCGGCGCTTTTTTAGCGCTCGTGTGAATAATAATAAGAAGTTTCATATGATCTATTTCTTTTAACGCCCAACGCCCAGCGTTGAAAATACAACACTGCTCGATAAAAAAGCGCCGCGTTTAAAAAGCGCTTATGTGTGAACATATACTTGGGAATGCATTTGTTCTATTTGAACGCTTTTTTAACGGACGTTAAAAAAGCTCTCGTGCGAATGAGGCCTAATGGTTGTAAACCCGATAGTCGCGTGTGGGGTAAATGTTTAAATCTAATACTCGTAATAGTACCATAGACTTAACATTGTTTATCAACTTTATATTACTATACTCTATGAACTAGTCCACCTGCTCATGAACTGTTTACTTAGTGATGTCTATATTTTAGAGTTAACGTAAACTTTTCATTATTACGAAATTAGTAGTAAGTGTTGGTGCTAAAGGAGTGTGTTGAAGGGCGAAGATAGGTAATTTTTAACTACTGTTTTTTGTTCGCATATGATATAATATGAACTGATTACATCACTTCATATAACAATGAAAGATTTAATTTAATATTAATAACTATTAATTTAAACTTTTACGTCAGCAATTCGACGTCAATTTACAAATGCTGACGAATATAAATCGAATTTAGAACAAACTGCTAAAATGAGTAGTGATTTTTTTAAATTAAATATACTATTGAAGTGATATACTAATGTTTTCGATAGATAGTGATTCAATACGCGAGCAATGAATAACAAGTAAATATTTATTGTTGACAAAGTTATAATTTTTTTAAATTTACAATGAATGGAGAAGATTGAGTAAGCCTTTAGTACTGCGGGCGTGTCATGTTTTCCTACGTTATAAGAATATTTTTTAAAAAAAACGAAGTACTTATAGGCTAGTTGTGCAAATTAAATTAATAGTACCTAATTTTTCGATATATAAACGATTCCTTTTTTTGAAGAGACTGTGTGTAACTTATTTTATTTGAGGCTATATTTTCAAATATTTTTAATCGGTCGCATTTGTTACTTAGAAGAAATTTCCCTATGTAGTTTTTATAGATTTATTAATTTGCATTTTTTTTTAAATTAAGTATTTAGTTTTTTATGCTTCATATTAAATTACATTGTACTCTGTTACGGTCCATATTTATTGCACATATCGTATATTGCATGCATTCATATGTAGGTATATTTGGTGGGTTAAATGAGGCAAAAGCTATCTGAAATTTGCGAAAGAATATCGTAGCCCACATTGTGTTTGATTTGTCTAAAATAAGTTAAAAAGGGTTCGATAATAATTGGAGAGTTTTCATATTTATCATATACAGTGGGTGTTCAATTTATTATACTCAAACCATGAAATTAGATTTTTTAAGTTTAAATTTCTTTAAGTAATAAATTTAATCTCATAACTGGTATTATTTTTTTATGAAAATAATTAAACATGTTTTTGGTGTAAAAAGTTAATTTAATTCAAGTTTTTTTTACAAATTAATATTTCGTAAAACCACCCTTTTGTGCAATAACTTCTTGAAGTCGACGAGGCATGCTGTCTATGCAATTTTTTGATATTGTTTTTAATTCTGGGGTGTTAAACCAAGCTTTGATTATCTTCTCAATCAGTTCTTGTTTATTAGTTATGACTTTTCTTTAGCTATTTCCTTTTTAATGCAGCCCACACATTTTCTATGGGGTTTAGATCTGAGAGTTACCAGGCCATTCCAACACCTTTATCTGATGGTCATTTAGGAATTTTGTCACTTTTTTGCTTTATGACATGGGGCTGAGTCGCATAAACAGGAAATCCTTATTAGGAAACCATTCTGATGTCTGTGGGATCAGTTTTTCTGACAGAACTTTAATGTACTGATCCTGCCGCATGGTGTTTTCCACTATGTAGAGGCGTCCGTTAACCTTTGCACTGATAACTCCCCAGATCATTATGGATAGTGGATGCTTCACTCTCTCTACTATACAGTCTTCTTTGAATTTCTCATTTGGTCTCCTACGAACAAACTGCGTATGGTCTTGCAAGATCTGGATACTGACTCATCAGAGAAGCAAACCTAGAATCCCAAACATGATCAATTCACATTAGTAAAGACATGTCCATACAGTGATACAATACAAAATACGTTTAAAATACAATATATTACCTTATGCCAGTCTTCTGCAGTCCAGTGTTTATATTTTTTTGCAAACTCTAGGCGTTTCAGACGCATGACAGGAGTCAATTTCGGCTTTTCAATGGTCGACGGCAGGAAAAGTTTTGTTCCTTCCATCTTCTACGACGTCATGTCGGACAGAGTCACTCCAGCCTCTTCGAGAATATCTCTAATGACTTTTCTGGGTTTATTCCGATTTTCTATGGTTATTTGCCGAATTTTTCGCTCATCTCGAGGCGTAGTGATGCGTTTGCGTCCACATTTTCCGGAACGTTTCGGCGTCATGGACTCCCCTTGTTGCACAGCTTTACTGATATTACGCACTGTTGATTGAGAAACCTTGCACATTTCTGCTATTTTCCTTTGAGAATATTTACAGTGTTGTAGCAAAGTCTTAATTTCAGTTTTCTTTTTTGGAGACACGTCAGAACGCTTTCCCATCTTCAAATCTATTGAAAGTGAGGTTATGTTGATGAAAAAGACGAATTTTAAAATAAAATATGTATTAGACAGCAAAAAACAGCGAAATGCAAGAAGAATAATAACTAATTACAAAGTAAAACCAATAAAACATACCTTTTACTGAATAAATCCTTCACTTAGTTATAATAAAGACACAGAGAGCACGTGCTTACAGAAATGCAAAATTGACAACAAAACAAAATGGCGGCTATTACAGTGTTGCCCAGTTAAAAGTAGACAATTTTAGTGTTGTAAACTATAAAGCATAAAATTATTAATCATTTTCAATTTATTTGATTTAACTAAAACCGTCGTTGTAAAGTATAATTGGTTTTAAGTACTAAATAAACGGAATAAATATGTTGAGTATAATAATTTGAACACCCACTGTACTTCAATGATGCGCTTAGATCAGAAAGAAACGCAGGAATAGAGTCAAAACAAAAAAGTAACAACACACTCAAAGAAATTATTTACGGACCCTGGAGCCAAGTCCTACCCCGGTCGAGTCGACCTGACATGCTGCAGCTATATTGTGGTTGTAGCACGAATAGGTCGGCTCTCCCAGGGAGCGACCATACTCTCACGGAATATCGGCATAAAATATAGCAGCTTAATGCTGCTGTGTTTCGTATGGTGAATGTATAGAACCGGAGACCCTTTTTACTAGAAACGAGGCACTCCATCTTAGTCTTCAGGGGTGGCAATTTTTTTTTCAATTTTTATTCTTAATCGAGGATAAATGTAGACGTCTATGGGCCATAGCATCCACTTACCATCATGAACTGTGTGCTCGTTTGTCACCCTTAAAAAATTATTAATCACCGAGTTATTCTTAAAAGTAGAAATTAACCTTTTTTTTTAAATGTTACATAATGACGCAATGCCTCATTTTGCCGCCGATCATCGTAGTGGTAAGGAAAATACATGTCTGAAACTATGTTTAAGTCGTAATCACTAAATAACCACGTATACCTGATTTACTAAGACTAGATTAGTTCATTAGTTGATACCCTCGATGTTTTTTGATATAATTTTACACTAGCGCTCTACGTGGCTGTTTGACTTTACCTAGCCCAGAATTTGGTCAAAGTCAAGTATTTGAAAGGATTTATGTGATTAAAACGTGTAGGTACCTTACTTACGTTGTAAATTACTTAAAATTACGAAAAGTAAATGTGCAATTATTTATCTATTTTATAGTAATATAGGATCAATAATTGAATATTATAGCACTTGAAAATAGATCTCTATTTGAATAATCCAGTGCACTCAAATTAATATGTAATTCGCTAACTTTTTATGCATGTACCTGCCCTCTATTCAATACATGTACATAAATATTTAAAAAAAAAAGCACGTCCATATCTATGGCACAAATTATATGCAGTTGTATCAAAGTTATTAATTTTAATATGGTGCTTTGTTTTAATTTCTTTATGCTGTCTGCGCTGCCAGTTTCTTGGAAAACATTATGAGATTTTTTATCCTTACCATTTACAGCAGGAGAGGGAAACGCAAAGCTTAGGCTCAAGTTTTATGGGGTAAAATAAAAATATATATTTTTTGTAACTGGTTTGTGTAATTGCCTTTGTATGTATATGCATATTATATACATTAACTTTTACGCCTGTCACCCGAAGGAGTAGACAGACTACGGACTTCCATTAGGCACGATCCTGACATATCTCTTGTTTTTACATTTAATAGCTACTCATACATGCCTTCGCATTTAGGTATTGTACAAATTATTTTATGATGTCTTTATATCTATGAAATTTTATTTTATTTTAGCAAGGATTCCTGCTTTTTTTATTAAGCACGGAACTTCAAATGTCCAATTATGACAATACTGCACTACTCTGTATTCCTATCTATAAAGTAGCTAGATCTGATATTAGGTTCAAAAAATTGTATTTTGTCAGAACGGTATGTTATATTATTTCAGACGAATGTATATTTTCTATTTTTATTTATTTGTAATTAGAATGAAAACGAAACAACTGAAACGATCTGACCCTGACGGTAAATCTTTTTTTTTTGTAATTGTATATTTAAATAAACAATATTTTATGGTTGATATGGTTTTATTAATTCACGTGGTAAGGCCACCCCGCCCCAGTTGTTATTTAGCATGAGTTGGTCAGCTCAGCCAAGATAATGCATTCTACCACTCTATCAATTAGCAACATAATGCTGCTGTTTGCTGTTGTTTGCTAAGTGCAGAGAACTGTACACACTTAACCCAGTAACGAGTATTAATTCTCAGTAAAGAGCATCCTTATCCTCAGGGGTAGGTAACAACGCATCTGCATTTTGATTCTTAATATAAATTGATGTGCGACAAGTGCATTTTGCCTGTGATGACATATGAATCTTCGAGAAATGCGGATATCCGTAGTAGAACCAGAGAAAGAGCTTAACGGATCAGTAACGTGAAGTGGTAATAAGCTGGCCGTATAGCTCAAGGAACCGGCAACCGATGGGGAAGGAAGGTTCTCGAGATCAGTAAGCGAAGTTTAAGGCGACCCCCCACTTAGTACTAGTGTAATCATAGAAAACTATAATACATTGCGCATTATAGTATAGTTACGATACAGTTTAGTTTAAGTAAAATTTTGTATGGGAATTCGAACAGCGCTCCGTGATCGTATTTGGAACTAAAATTTAGAAGCACGAATATCTAACGCTGCATAATGGCTGATTTACACAGGGACAGTAACTGGCTCCAAATTCGAGGCAAGTCAGTGCTGACCCGCTACTGGCATAATGTAAATTGATTTGGAGTCGGTACTACAGCACTATCGCGCCAGTGCTGACTTCAATATTCCTGTTTGAATATTTTGAAGTCAGTCGACTTTCCCCGCCACCCGCGCAAGTGGTATTAACCTTGTCTAGTCGCTGGCGCTGCATTGTAGGGTGACGTCACGACAACAACAAAGCAGAACCTCCAGTTTCTTTTCTGTCGTCTATTCATTTTCTTACCAAAAGTCGTTTCTTTTTAAATATCTCTTCTAACATTTCCGTAAACTCTTTCAACAGCAAATAGGAAATTTTTTTCTCAATAAATATTTCAATCGTAAATTCTGCCGTTTCCGTGAATTCATTTTTCCCATGGACTTCAATAACGTGCGTACACCCTAAAGAAGTTACCACGACTACTGACTGTGTGTAAACAGTGTGAGTCAGTCTTCGGCGCCAGCACTGGCGCCTGTTACTGACCCCGTGTAAAACAGCCTTTATGCATAGCTATCGTATAGTAATCGTAAGACGCAAAATGTGTGGGTTTCGGCAGCACGAATCTATTTTTGACGTATGTTATCGTCTATCCAATGTAGAGAACTACGAAAGTGTTCTCACCGACATTTTTACAGCGAGAACGCTATCGAGAAGTCTTAGTTTTAAGTTTCTCTGGGTTTTTCGATGATGTAAGTTTAAAATATTTTTATTAAAAATAAATAGGATGAGATCCACGGCTTTTTATTATTTTGCGTGGCGTTTGGCAGTCGAGGCAAGAAAGCTATATTAAAGTATTACTAATTAGTATGTTATATAAATACCCTTACCTTAATTATTTAATCGATTAATATTTATTTTATTTTAATAGCTGTTTAAATTAAATATATCTAAATCATTCCAGTGGTATGACTCAACGGGTTTTTTCTTCGGCGAACTGAAGAACTTATGGATATTTCTGTATTGAAATTTCAAAAACATACAGATTAAGTAAAAATGCATTTAAATTCCTTTGCCTTGAACTTCGCTCTAAAACAAACTTGAGAGGGAATAAAAGAATAAGCTTAGATAGAGCTTAAGGTATAAAAAAATAATGCTCAGAATTAATTTACCCGCTGTAGTTATTATGTACCTAACCTCAGATTTTTTTCATTTATGTTTTAGGTTATTTGTGCGTTATCATTTTACGCAACAGGCTCTTTTAGTCGGTATGGGTAAGAATTTGGGCCAAACAAGTGTGAGCAAATGTGTCTGTCAAGTTACGGAGGCACTTAATAGCCAATAAATAATAACCAATACCTTTATCAGGTTCCCCACTTCAAGGGCTGAGAGAGACGTCATAAAGCAAAAGTACTTGCATGCTTACAATATTTTATTTGTAGCTTTGTTTATGAATGAAAAATAGGTAGAGATGCGTAAACAGGGATCGCACTCTGCATTACAAACCCGAAAAATACGCCAAAATAATTAATTATAGCTTGTTGTGTCCTACATAACATAGCTATGCAATTTGGCGTACCAGACCCACAGGCAGATGTGTACGGTAACAATTTAAGTGACCACATGAGCAACCTGCTTTATGTATTATAAGAGGTGACAGTAGTCAGGGTTAATAAGAGGTCATACTATGAGAGGAATTCTTGAAGAGATAGACTTAGAGCAGTGTAGTTGTTATGTATGTAATTTGTGTTTATGCCCAGATGTAATTTTTATATTAATAATAATATAACAATGATTTATTTATTCCTTTATTCATAATTTAAATTAAATATTTTAACAAATTTTGTCCACTGCCAAGTTCAAAAAAATATTATGCAAATATGAATGTTTTATTATGCAAATGCGAATGATGTATTAAGGAATTTATGAATGGCAATAACCCCTGGGAATGAGGTAGTTGCTACTAAGTTATTTCTAATATAATTTGTATATTTATTTAATTGTGTAACATAATACACAGGTATTTTCCGAACCAGTGGTAACTTAAACATAAGAATGACTTTAAATAGGTACTATTAATAATGTATACTGAACAAGAAGAAACCCATTTCTATTTCTATTGAGTCCAAAATTTTTATAATTAATTTCATTTTCTATTATGTTGTATATCTACATAGTTTGAATAATGTTTTGATTTGTTTTTGTTATTGCGACTTTAGATTTTAAGTGTTATCTATTTTTACCGGTATTAATATAAAGTTCAAATAAAAAAGTACATCAAAAATTTCAATGAGACGTTTTATTAAAAACATGTACAATTATTATTTTACATATTATTACACTGAGCTTGCAACTATCTCAGTATCATGTTGACGAAGGTCAATGTCTCTGTCGAATCCTCTCTCGTTCTAATTATACAAACACCCTTTCTTTCCTTGTTATCATTCCTTATATTCTTCTCACTCAAAAAAAATCTAATGATCTAAGTGGTTTCTTTTTGGCTTGGCAGCGCTGAAATGGAGGTTGTGGGGTGGGTTGCCTGTGGAGGACAGTTGGAGATTTCGGCGGTGTGGTAGATTTTGGAGGTAGGTGTGGTAGATTTGGTGTAGGGTGTTAGGGATCTGGGATTGGATGGAGGTATAAGTACTGGATCCTTGCTGCAGCCAAGTGTTCCAGTCCTCATCATCTGAAAAGATCAATTGAAAAACTTGACCTTTCTATATTGCTTTCACAGTTATTTCTTTTTTATATTGATGAAAATATTTGAAAGTTAAAAGATGTAATGACTAATTTGAATTATAAGTACTTTATTATTATTTATTTAATTTATCAAATAAACAGGACTCATGATAACACACTACTATTACTTACATCATGAAATTATAATAATTATTTTTAATATTTAATAATTGTAGTAGTTAATATATTATACAAGATTAGTTGAAGACGTACCTATAGCAGGAATTTCAGATGGTACAATTATTAAATCTTCTGTTTGTGGCTTCGCTACTGCGAAACTGTTTTATTAATTTCGGCAGATTATTCCTTACCTTTTATACCTGTAAAATAAAAAGATCTACATATAAGTGAAAGGTCACAGCCGTCGCTCGGCGTCAATCCTTCAACTGAAAGGTCTTCCTTCGGCTGGATTCTCAGTCCGGCCGTGAAGATCCCACTGAAAGGGTCCAATCAGACAGGGATTAGTATTTCATAGACGTTCTATCCCGAAACTGAAACCACACCACGTTGGGTTCGGAGCAACGAGGTGGATGCGACCCCGTGAAGGTGTCACACAATGACGGTCGCTGCCCTTTTTGAGAAGAAAGGTTAGACGACTAAGATTACGGGTCCTCTTGTAGCGGTCCCGGTCCTGACGTCACGTAGTGGACTGTATTTCTTCTTAGGTGGAAGATACTTTAGGAAATGAAACAGCAATTATCTTCAAAATTTCCATAAGAGAGCAACATTAACTTTCACTAATTTCTATCACTTCCTATGCGTTTTTTCTTCTTGATTAAACATAAACTGGTAGCTGGTCCCGAACTGTCCCGAACGAATTGACCGTCTCCGTCTCCGTTGTCCTCGCAGGTGCTAGCACCTGTCAGGTTTCAGGCCTCGGGGTGTCCCCATTACAGGTTCTCCTCGCGGTACATCACTATGTACCGGTCATGGGAGCCATCATGGCATTGTCAATGTCGCTAGCGAGCCGGGGTTCGGTTCCCCGGTCGCTGCAAATTGGTTTCAATTGGCGGCTAATTTGGCCTATAGGTGTCTAATACGGCCTATATAGGCGTCTAACTTGGCCTATAGGCGGTTAATTTGGCCTCTTTAGGCGTCTAAGATGGCCTATCTGCGGCATTGTGGGTTGTTACTCGACTCTCTAATCGCTATAGAGGAGTTCTTAGTAGAGGTCGCCCGTCCGGAGGCCGAGCATGTAAAGGTGCTAAGTTATTGAGGTGTTCATGTGGCCCGTTGTCTGTGCGGTCGAACATGCCGCGCGCCAGTCGGGCCACGAATTCATGGATGCTTCCACCCTCAGGTTGGCCGCGATGACGTCATTCCGGACGTAGCGACCTGCACCGACGATGGTCCGTAATGAATAGTTCTGCTGAACCTGCAACCGCTGCCTCTGCCGTTCGCTTAGGAGTGCGTACCAGGCCGGAGCGGCGTAGGTAATTTTCGGTCTAATATACATCTTGTAGATTTTAATTGAAATTGGTTTTATTGAACGCTTGGATGCCAGGACT
This sequence comes from Parnassius orleans, assembly GCA_029286625.1. NCBI lineage: Eukaryota > Metazoa > Arthropoda > Insecta > Lepidoptera > Papilionidae > Parnassius > Parnassius orleans. The sequence continues at coordinate 7,418,222 of JAGSMP010000006.1, read as the reverse complement.
GGACGGAGCATCGCCCGCGCACATCTGGTATTGCGGACAACGATGACGACGTGCGCGGTCGCGCAGCATCCTGTCTATCCGGCATCCAAGGTAGGTCACGGCCTTCTCGTACGCAATCTCCTGGCCTCTTAGCGTCAACGGGGCGGAAAGTTTTGTATCGGCGGGTGAGGCGGCCGTCTTCCCAACATTTACGGCCATCCTCCACTCATCCAGCCACGGTGGCAGCAGGTCCAGCAGGCGCTGCATCTTGGCGGCGGCGAGATGGGCTCTTCTGGACGAGGTGAAGTAGGCGCTATCGTATAGTAATCGTAAGACGCAAAATGTGTGGGTTTCGGCAGCACGAATCTATTTTTGACGTATGTTATCGTCTATCCAATGTATAGAACTACGAAAGTGTTCTCACCGACATTTTTACAGCGAGAACGCTATCGAGAAGTCTTAGTTTTAAGTTTCTCTGGGTTTTTCGTTGATGTAAGTTTAAAATAGTTTTATTAAAAATAAATAGGATGAGATCCACGGCTTTTTATTATTTTGCGTGGCGTTTGGCAGTCGAGGCAAGAAAGCAAAGACTTAGTGCAGTGTAGTTCTTATGTATGTAATTTGTGTTTATGCCCAGATTTAATTTTTATATTAATAATAATATAACAATGATTTATTTATTACTTTATTCATAATTTAAATTAAATTTCTTAACAAATTTTGTCCACTGCCAAGTTCAAAAAAATATTATGCAAATATGAATGTTTTATTATGCAAATGTGAATGATGTATTAAGTAAATGTGTATTAAGGAATTTATGAATGGCAATAACCCCTGGTAATGAGGTAGTTGCTACTAAGTTATTTCTCATATAATTTGTATATGTATTTAATTGTGAAATATAATACACAGGTATTTTCCGAACCAGTGGTAAATTAAACATAAGAATGACTTTAAATAAGTACTATTAATAATGTATACTGAACAAGAAAAAACCCATTTCTATTTCTATTGAGTCCAAAAATTTTGTAATTAATTTGATTCTCTATTGTGTTGTATATCTACATAGTTTGAATAATGTTTTGATTTGTTTTTGTTATTACGACTTTAGATTTTAAGTGTTATCTATTTTTACCGGTATTAATATAAAGTTCAAATAAAAAAGTACATCAAAAATTTCAATGAGACGTTTTATTAAAAACATGTACTATTATTATTTTACATATTGTTACGAGCTTGGGGTTCGAGACGATTAAAAACTGCCGAGTGAATTACCAAAATTGACACTAATTACACAACACTAATTACAACTTTAAACCACACTAATAACAGAACACAATTTTACTACAGATCGCTTTAGTTCGCAGTTGTATCGCTTCGAAGTCTTCGCTTGTATCGCCAATTCAATACTGACTCGGTCGTGGTCTATACCGGCCTTATATAGCGCCTCAGATACTTTCCAGAGCCTTCTACTGTAGAAACATCTAGAATATTCGAGTACATATCGGTCCCGAAATTTCTAGAAGGATCTTGACTTAGTTCTGCTACTGATACCAGAGGGCGCTAGTGGTAACTAGTGTTGCCATGTGCAAGACATTAATAGTGGCGCGCAACACTGCCCCTCCTAAGACATGCTCGTCCCGAGCATTATTGGCCCATAATAACGCGCCAGTCGATCCATGGACGATCTTAGAGTACCTTTGCACCTTTCTGTATCCGGTAGGTTACGTCATTGATCCTGTCACAATCCGGTACGGTCCGTCCCATTTAGCTTGAAGCTTAGAGATTTCCTTTGCGAACTGGATTGTGTAACCACACTAGTGAACCTTCGTCAAACCCTTTGTTGTTCATTTTGCGGTCATACCGTGTTTTCATCTTTTCAGACGTTTGCTGTCCCGATTGTCTGACGTGCTCATAAATGTCATTCATTTTGTTCCGCAAGTCATTTGCATAATCGGTTATACTGCGTGGGGCATCAGGTGGTATTCCGGTGATCAGGTCCGCAGGCAGCCGTAATTCTCTCACAAAGTTTGCGAAAGCTGGTGTCACTGATGTACTTTCGTGAACAGCGCTTCGATATGACAACAAAAACAGTTGTATGTGCCTGTCCCAGTCTCGTTGCCGTTTTTCCACAACTTTTGCTAGGTACCTCTCCAATGTCTGATTAAATCGATCTACCATTCCATCAGATTGTGGGTGGTAAGAAGTTGTTCTTGTTTTATGAGTACCCATAACTCGGCAAGTTTCCTGGAATATTTGAAACTCAAACTTCCTTCCTTGATCGCTGTGAATCTCTAAAGGCGACAGAAGACTTCATGAACTAGTTTATCTGCATGAGCTTCTTGATTTGGAATGGCGAAGACTTCTTGCCATTTAGTGAAGTAATCCATCACAACCATGAAATACTTGTTACCACTTTCACTTTCCGGAAACGGCCCCGCAACGTCAATGGCTATCCTCTCCCATGGTGCACCAACATTGTACAATTTCAATGCACCTCTACTACGAGTTTGAGGTCCCTTTACAGCCGCACAACTTGTACATTTGCGACACCAGTCCTCGACATCGTCACGACAGTGGACCCAGTAAAACCGTTCTCGAATCTTCAGTAGAGTTCGTTTAACTCCCAGGTGGCCTCCTGAACAACCATTATGGTACAGCTGTAGAACATCCGGTACTTTAGCTTTAGGGACAACCATTTGCAAATGACAACTGTCTCCCCGACCATTTTCCCATTTACGGCACGGGACTCCATCCTGAATCAGCAAGCTGTCCCATTGGGCCCAATAGCTTTTCGTGGTCGAACTCATCGCTGAGACGTCGCTCCACTTGGGCTTAGGAGCATTGGCCTTTATCCATTCCAGAATCGGCTTGATGTCTGAATCTTCCTGCTGTGCATGTTGTAGGCTGTCCTTCCACTCATTGCTGAGCTGGTCTGTCCTGAGCATCCTCACAGATACCACTTCCTTACCCTCTTGCCTAGTACAATGCTTGCAATCTTCAGGGCAAGGTCTTCTTGACAATGCATCTGCATTGCCATCAGATTTCCCGCTGCGATGTTCGATCACAAAGTCGTATTCCTGCAGTAGTTCAATCCATCTCGCGACTTGTCCTTCCGGATTTTTTAAACTGCAATAGCCATTTCAGTGCAGCACGGTCAGTTCGCAAGTGAAATTTCCGCCCCAGAAGATATTTGCTAAAATGCTGCAAGGACTTTACCACAGCAAGAAATTCCCGTCTTGTGACACAATAGTTCCTTTCTGGCTTTGACAACGACTTGCTGAAGTACGCTATCACAACCTCTTGATCACCATTCCGTTGTGACAACACACCGCCAAGTCCTATATCACTTGCGTCTGTGTCAACTATAAATTCCTTGCCCGAATCAGGGTGCCCTAAAATAGGTGTTTTGCACAGACGGTCCTTGAGCTCCTGGAATGCGATATCGCAACTTTCATCCCAGCAGAAATGTCGCTTCTCCTCGGTTAGCTTGTGCAGAGGTTTGGCTATATCTGCAAAGTTCTTCACAAATCGCCGATAATAGGAGCACAAACCCGAAAATGCTCTAACCTGTGTCTTGTCTTTTGAAACCGGCCAATCCTTGACAGCGGCAATTTTCTCTGGATCCGTGCGGATACCTTCTTCCGACACAACATACCCCAAAAAGCTAACTTGCCGTTTGAATAGTGAACATTTCTTCGGACTCAACTTGAGGTTGGCACTCTGAATCTTCATGAGCACGCGTTCCAGGTTTTGAAGGTGTTACTCAAACGTACGGCCTACGATGATGATGTCATCCAAGTAGACCAGACAGGCATCGCCAATTAACCCGGTAAGTACAAGCTCCATAAATTTTAAACGTTGCTGGAGCATTGCACGATCCAAACGGCATAACTTTAAATTTCCACAAACCCTTTCCTGTCGAGAATGCAGTTTTCTCCTTGTCCTTAGGGTCAATTTCAACCTGCCAGTAGCCACTTTTTAGGTCCAGTGTGCTAAACCACTTTACGCCTGTAAGCATGTCCAGCGTGTCATCAATTCTTGGCAAGGGATAGCTGTCCTTCTTTGTAACGTCGTTCAGACGGCGTAGTCAACACAAAACCGCATGCTGCCGTCCTTCTTCTTTACCAGCACCACAGGTGAACACCATGGACTAGATGAAGGTTCAAGAACACCATCCTTCACCATTCCCTCTTCTAAAAGTGTGGTCACCCTCGTTTGTGCATCCTTGCTGGTGGTCCCAGTCGATGGATATTGGCACCTACGCAACCAATCCACTTCCTCACAAATACCAACCAGTGTGCCTTTTTCCATAATCTGTTCCTGATCACAAAGGTTCAGCACACGTACTCCTGAGATGTGTGTGAAGCGTAGGCTTTGGTCCTTTCCCAGCTGGGCTTTCTTCGTCTTCCGACCCGGACGAGGAGGATGACGATGATGATGATGAAGATGATGAAAGTCCGACGCATTGCTTCTTCTCAAAGAGCGATGCATCGGTTTCCGGTGGTGTATGTCTGCGCGCAGTTTTCTTACCCGCTGTGGTAGGGGTCGCTTCCCGTTCACTCGTGCGCTCAGGCACGGTGGGCGTGAGCGCGGCGCTCGTTGCGGGTTCCTTGATCGGCGACACAGGTTTCCTTGTTGGTATATGGCTGAAGGCTCCTACGATCCTGGAGCGCTCCGGGTTCGATAGGTCCTTAACCAATAACGGACGATCCAAAACCCCTGGTCTATCCGGGGGTTTCCTAACGCGCGGGGTGGGGGGGGCTCCTCCTTCCCCTTACCCGTCATGGATGTTGATGTTCCTACTTAGTCCCTACTTGTAATGATACAATGCAATGTGTCCTATCTGTTACCTTACCTACGAGCCGACAGCGATGAAGCGCGACGCGAATGGTAGGTTGAGGGTGGTGTAAGGTGATGGCTGCAACACTTAGGCGCACTGCCTACCCCTTTCTAACGAAAGGGTTGGGGGAAGTGCTTAGGTGGCACACTAGAACGCGACTAGACACTTAGGGCACGAGAACGCTCTAGAGTGCCTAAGAATCTGCCTAAGGGCCGGTGACCTCGACGCCTCTCGGAGTATGCGGACTCAACCACTGCTAATCCACAAACAACACACACTTAGGAGATTCTGACGAATTGACCAGTAACCAGTTTACTGAGCTACTTCAAAGCTATACGCGAAAGAGAACCGTGCACCGCCGGCTTGGCAAAATTTTTCATCGATTTTTGCTATTGCTCTCTTACATTTTTCATAAAAAACATATGATCATACAATTTGTACACAACAAAAGCACAAAAAGTCTTAATATTATTACGTACATCAAAAATAATCTCAAGTGCTACATATTGCATTCGTATTGCACAGCTGATTACTATGTAATACATGACTCTAAATTAATAAATAATCTTAATTTATCTTTAGATTTACATACTTACTTCGCTCGAGTCCAGTCTGGAAATGTTCGGATATTTTAAAAGATATTGATAATAATCTTAAAATAGCTATAGAAAAAATTCTAAATTTAACTTTAAATACAACAGCCTGGACTCAAGCTACTTTACCTATAAAATTTGGTGGTATTGGTGTGAGAAATCTTTCTAGCGTTGCATTGCCTGCTTTCCTTGCTTCCGTGCATAGTGTCAGTAATTTATGTAACATAATTTTAAATAATAAAGTAGACCTGTGCTTTGCTACGGAGGCAGGGCAGACATGGCGAACGCTCTGTCCCGGCGAAAATGTTCCACTGGAAGTTAACCAACAAAACCAGTGGGATATTCCGTTGGTCCAGAGGGTGCAGAAAGATTTGTTTCTTATTTCCATAGCGACCAAGATAAGGCACGCCTTCTAGCTGTTTCGACTAAGGAATCTAGTCACTGGTTACGCTTTAACATCAAGTAATCTCGGCACATTACTTGATGGAAAGCTGCGCATCGCTGTAGGAATCCGACTAGGAGCGGCGATTTGTCAACCCCATCAGTGCCCCTGTGGTAGCAGCGTCGACAAGTTTGGGCTCCACGGACTTTTGTAAGAAAAGTGCTGGTAGGTTTCACGGCACGGTTGTTTGAACGATGTCATCCGAAGGCTCTTGTCTCAATAAATGTTCCCTCGGTTTTAGAGCCTTGTGGAATATTTAGAGACGATGGCAGAGACCCGACGGTATGACATTGGTCCCTTGGGAGAGGTAAAGCCCTAGTGTGGGATGCTACTTGCGTAGACACTTTGGCGGCCTCATCTCAGGGTACCTCGTTTACAGCCGGGGCGGCATCCGAGGCAGCTGAACTGAGTAAGTGGCGCAAATAGGAGTCTCTGAGAGATGACTACATATTTGTGCCATTTGCTGTAGAGACTATCGGTCCGTGGGGTCCACGTGCGGTGAAGTTCTTAAGGAACTCCATCCGCGGCTGGTCGTTGCTGCTGGTGATAAGAGGGCTGGCTCTGTCTCGCTCAAAGGCTAAGTATAGCCATTCAGCGGGGAAACGCAGCCAGCGTTCTTGGCACGATACCGCGTAGAGTAGGACTGTTTGATAATTAAATTACTAGATCAACCGGGAATTGAACCCGAACTTTCGTTCGATATTTTATTGAATATATTTACTTCTAACATAAATTAAGTGCCTGTCATAATTAAATATATTTTACCAGCCTTTAACTTTGTTTATTATTTTTCACAGGAATTTAAGTTAACAATTTTTTAGGCGCGTCGCCAACAATAAGTCTTATTCTAATGTTATTTATATTCATATACATTAATATCTTCTAAATAATATATTTCCATGGAGCAACTACGAGTATGTGTTACTCATATTAGGATGTTAAAATTAAAGTGTGTACAGTGATTCTTACTAGTTCTATTTATGTTAAAGCACCCTGTTCTCTAAGTACGTGAGACATATTTTTTCATATTAAATAATTTTTTAATTTTTCTCGCAATCTATTTAATTTTTGCCCACTTCCTTTTTAAATCACTCCACATTTTATGCAAACCAAATAAAACGATAATAAACTCAAAATTCTCACTATATGAAATGAGCCATGCATTTAAAACTCAAACTAAAGATATTGCAGGTTTAAGAAAAATAAGACTAGCACTTACTTTTCGCCAATTTTCTTCACTGCGAGACTCCGATTCCTTGGCTGTTAAGCAAATCACATAGTTCCTTGCACTTTTTATTACACCACTATCGTCATTGCGGCAAATTCTGTGGTTTCGATAAGTCACCATTCCTTGGAAATAAACAATATTTATTATTTAACAGAATAAATCAGTATCAATCAATATACAATGAATATACAGACTAAAAGGTAATCAAAACTTTTGTTACAATATAGTGACTTACTTTTCCATGAACTCTACCATTATTGTAAACTGTGTGTGGCTAGTTCTTGACGACATCATTATAAATTTTAGCAGAAATTAACTAAAACAAATTCAAAACACAAAACTACTAAAACAATACGAAGCGGATCGAAGTAAAGTGTTTACAAAGAGTAAGAGTAACTGTCCAATATAGAGTGTTTATCTTAAGAAATCCGCGTTCGGAAATCACAATTCATAAGACGTGAAACATGGTTTTATAAACATAACAAAATGTTTCTCCATATATAATTATATAAATAGCGTTTTGTCAGGCTGTTTTACATTAATTAACACACTATTGTTAATAAGTTTCATCACGTTTTCTTATTTTTATGCACAATAAAAGACAACAAATACAATAATAGCAATTTATAAACGTATCATTCGTTTTAATATTGAGTTCTAAGGTTTGTTTACATATAGTTACATTACAGTATTGAGTACACGTGAATAAAAGATAAGCGTTCGTGGTGCCGACGACTTTAGTCGCGCTTTGGTAAAAGTTTTCGCATAGTTTACTCTATACGAATTCTTGACGCAATTATTTATTATTCGTGCTCGGGGTACTGGTTAGAGTTGCAGGAAGTCGATGGATGCAGGTGACTTCGGACCGTGCTTTGTGGCGTCCCTTGGGATTGGCCTATTGCCTATTCAGCAGTGAAGTGTAAACTTATGGATGGGCTGTAATGATAATGACGTATTTATGGTCCACAACATCTACTTACCACCAGCTGGATTGAGTACTAATCGCTTTACGCTTATACCTTAATAAAATGTTTCGCTTAGTACCTTAATAAAAAGTAATAAATAAAAGTATTATTTATATAATATCATTTATTCCTTTGTACTTATAAACAAATATAATTATATAAAGACGTCTGGAATGCACGAAGACGGAAAAAACTCGATACAATGGTTAAACATTTTGGACTGAATTTTAACCGAACAACGTGTTCAATACTAATACAGGAGCACATCTGTAGGCACCTTGTGTAACGCAAAGGCTAAGAGAAAGAGACAAACAACATGCTATTTCTTTCTAATAGCTAGAGCGGTAATTACCACCTGGTTGTTTTGAGTAAACAATTACTGCGTTGCCAAACTGCTTTACTATATTTATGATTATATTGGCACAGCAGATTGTAACTGCGGAGTCCACGCGAATTACGATTTTGTGCACTAGTCACAGAGTCGAAATTCGTGTGATCGTTGCCGCTTTACAGATCTATTACAAACTGATAGTTAGTTCTATAAATTCAAAGATAAGTTTATGAGCTACTATAAAAAAAAATTGTTACTGATAAATATGTTCGGGTTATTCCGTTTATCCACCCTAGGGTGGATGGATACTCGGAAACGCATGTTCGTTTATCCACCCTAGACGGGGTGGAATTCAGTCGGAATTCACTTTTTGATTGTTGTTCCGCCTTTCCACAATATATTCATACTTTAATATATTATTGATTAATTTTTAACAACCACAAACTTAAACAAAATCATATTACGTATTGCATTTAAACCAAATTGAACTTCCACGTTTTAAATAATAATAAAAAAATTATAAATTCTGCAATATGTCCAGGAAATGTCCAACACTAATTTCATTATTGAGTAGACGTAATTGTATATCCTGTATGAATTCGTTCCTTTACGTATTAATGTAATTACTCTAAGCTTTTAATGTACATTTGCAATCGTTTTCTAAATTTCTTCATTACAACAGATGTACTAGCAAAAAATTGGGCGATTTTTTGCAAGCAATCCAAAAACTTTACTAAATTCGGATGTTTGTCTTTAATTTCATTTGATATTGTTTTATGCCAAGATTCCAATTAATATGTAGTTCTGTGAGACACTCCGAATTAATTTCAAACAGCCACATCATTTTCGTCCTTGAGCCGTGTCTTTTCACAATAACGCCATCATATTACCATCATTATTCAATCACGTACATTATGTCACATCGAATGATATGTAACTGAACAATTAAAAGTATTTCAGTTTTGACCTTTAAACAAGAAATATGTATGTATTTTTATAAGTTTGCTAATGTCTACTAAGTAATCTTAGGCCAGTTTCTATCATGTTTTTATAAACGACAGCCGAGGGAGAAAATCGGAAGAAAAATAACATACGAATTCCGATTATCCACCCCGTGTAGGGTGGATTAACGAACACGCGTTTCCGACTATCCACCTTAGGGTGGATTTCTTAGGGTGGAATAACCGATATGTTCAAATATTTCGTACAGGGGAATCGAACAAACTGAATACGCCAACACAGAGCTCAGGTTAGTCAACTTTGTAGTTAGAGGTAAAATAACTGAATGACTACTTATCCAGGACTCATTACTAGCTTTATTAGTAGGTATATTATTTAGAGATATGTGTCATTCTTTGACATTTCCAGATTAGTTATGATATAGAATTTAAGTTTCGAATTTTACCGAACTACGCGATCGTCGGTGACAGTGGGAACAAATTTACAAAAATAAACTCCTGGTAGAATCAATCTAGAAGAAACAGCATTATAAAATCTCGTAACACGTTACACGTACACAAGGCTACCTAAACCGGAATGCTTTAAGAATCCTAATTTAAACTAATGAAAATCCTATAATACTTGTTATTGCAACATTTTACAAACAAAATGTATCACAGATAGACAAAACATGAGCACGAACTGTCGTCACACGGAACATAATGTTAATCAATAATCGTTAAATGAGATTAAGTTTACTTAAAAATTAATAAAAATAAAATTTTCTTATTTGCTTTAATCGAAATCCGGCTAGTCATAATTTTTGGCAGATTTCGATTAAGGCACTGTTTACAAAATCTCTAAAAAATACAAAATGGCACCCTGTGTCACAAAAGAATATTCAGACTTAAAATATCTAACTAGGTAAAACTAAGCACAGAGTTAATAAATTAATAAAGTTAATAATATCATTCCAAATTAATTACTCAACTTAAGACTAAACAAATTTTACAATTAGAAAATAATGGGTATCGATTATATATTCGAGCATTTAAGAAAATATAATGGCACTAATAAAATCTATGAATAGAGACATGTTTTATATATCGCAAGACTTTTATCGTATATCTGGAGAGAAAAGTATAAAATAGACATTCCATTATAATATTATTTTAGCCTTTAATATGTGCAAAAACGACCCTAAATAACATTTTACTATTGCTCTATGATTACATAATAATGTGTTATAAAAACTGTAAAAGTAACGTGTGTACACAGCATAATACAAACATTTTGTATAAATTGTATATAGGCGCCTTAACTTCAAATAAAGTATGCACTATAATGTAGGCAATTTTGGGACTATTAAAACTAAGATTTCATATAATTTTGAAACTATAAATACACTCGACGGTATTTCAATTTGAAATAAATTTATATTTTTAGAAAAGGCGGTCTGTGTTTCAATGGCAGTAACACAGAAATATATAAGCTTTGAGGTAGGATATAAACATTATTGAAAGTTTATTTAGGTGTCACTACTTTCTTGACAAAAGCTGACCAGCACGCAGTCTTTGACAAAGGCACTGTCATGAATGGTTGCTTATAAATACATATCTTTGCGTGTTATAAGAGATATTAAAAATAGAATATTACACTCAGTATTAGTGCTTTTACAAATTCTAATTCTTTTGTTTAAGTATATTTTATTGGAAAAAAATAAATTTGTCTATTACTTATTTTCAAAAGTTCATTTAACGAAAAATATCCATGTGTTGCATTCTCAGGTTTAATCTATTTAGGTTAGTTATAGCATAGTGACAACACTGTTCCCATAATTCGCTATTAGGCGTAAGAAGTAGTTGTAAGAATGTGCAATTAGGCATACAAAGTATGCGTGATAGCCCATTCAATGACGATGGCATCTTTAAAAAACACTCGATATTCTATTCTATTGTTAATATCTCCATTAAAGACTCAAAATTATTTTTTTGCAACCTGAAATGACATTTTTATCTTAAAATCTTTAACAACACCTATTCTATTGTAATATTGATCAAAATCGAATGTATAGATAATGAAACCCTAAAGCGAGGGTAAAAATTGAATTCATGAACACTGCTATTTTGAAATTTCAATTTTCTACAGTCTAATTTTGGCACAGTCTATAATACTTTTTCTACGATTTCAAGATCTCTCCGGACGTATTTATATATAAATATAAAATGGAGTTTTACATAAATGTTTCCAGATGAAAATATTATATATTTTGATTTAAACGATCTATTACATTTCAATATATTATCAGAATAAGAAATTATAATATTTTATTTTATTTAAAGCGTATGGCTGTGATTGTAATGTATAATTAGTATAATATTATAAATAGGGCTTTGAACCCTTAAAATGTCGGTGGTAAGCAGTATTCATGAATTCTATGACAATTTACTTGAAAACAGTAACTTCATACACTCCTAACTTGCTACCGCTGAGGCTAAATGTCAATACAACGCGTATAAGTACATAACAAATCAACAAATGTATATCAAGTACAATGTAATATGGCAAGAGTCTGAAATAAGAAACAGATTGCTCCCCCAAGGTTGTCAAATTTACGTATATAGCTTTATATTCAGATTTTAATCGACATCTCAATGTGGAATTAATACGAACAGATGTCTTTATTATACAGGCATTACTAAACATAGAAGTAGGAAGAAGACCCCTGTGCAGCGAATCGGCCGACAATACTTTATCTGACACCTAAGGCCTATCTCACGGTGAGATTTTTACTCGTGCCCGCCGCGATAAGGGAACTGCTATTTTATTTCAAAAGTCACACGACCGCAGAATTGATTGGATTCGTGTTCGCCGTGGAGGCGGTAAAATTCGCAAACTTGGCAGGAGATGATCGGAAGTCGGGCGAAAGCAAGGCGGGTTATTTGCGATGGGTCAGTTTTCAGTAACGTCCATAGAACGCGGGCGCGATGTACACACCGAATACGAGCTGTTGGTATATCTCCCTTACAGAAGAATGACAAGAAATAGGCATAAAAGGGTCTAGTATATATCATATATAGTTCTGTTTATACGTGATTATCTTTGAATTTGCTTAATTATTTTAATTGTAGATAAAATGGAGATGCTCCTCGACGAACAATCGTCGTAATTTCAGAGAGCAGCGAGGATGAAAATCTATCAGATGATGACGATCACAGTACTCAAGATCCTTTACATATAAATGAAGAAAAAGAAACCTCTTCCTCAGACGAAGTAGATGAAGGAGAACAGGAACTGGACCAGCTATTTCCTGAGTGCACTGAAGAGCATGTGGAGACGTTAGAAAATTTTACAGACAATCAACCTTCTACTTCACAGGCAGCTTCTTCAAGTAACAAAAAAAAAGAAAGATGTTGTATGGTCGGATGACAATCTTCAGTATGATGAATCCAATTGCTTTTTTGGGATCTGAAACTCTTCCAGATGAAATAATGCAGCTAAATACTCCAATGGAGTTTTTCAAATTTCTTTTTTCGTCATCTGTTGCAAATTTAATTGAGGAAGAATGCAACGTATACGCAGCACAAATTTAACCCGAAAACTTGCATTCAGTGACACATAAAGATATCTATAAATTTATTGGTGTTATTATCTACACCTGCCAACTAATCGTCATTACTGTAAGGAGGGCAGGCACATATGTTGAAAAAGTTGCAAATATTATACGTGCAATAAATTCGAAGAGATTAAAAGATTTCTGCATTAATTCGACAAAACAAAAGAACTAAAACCAAATGACCCGCAGTTTGACAGGCTTCAGAAAATACGCCCACTTATGAAAATCCAACGCGAAAGACTGCTAAAAGTGCCGAAAGAGGATTTTTGTCAATCGACTAACAGATGGTCTCTACTAAGGCCCGAACTTCAGGCAATTAAATCAGACAGTACAATGCGAAAAAACCCCATAAGTGGGGTTATTTGAATTACGTATTAAGCGGAGTCAGTGTATTTAGTTACGACTTTAAATTATTCGGAGGAAAATACCCTGATCCGCCTGAATACCGTTCCGATCTTGGAGTGCCAGGAAATGTGGTTCAAAGACTATTGGAGACTGTCTCAGACAATTTGATCCACAAGATTTTTGTCGATAACTGGTACACAAGTTTGCAGCTAATGGCAAACTTGCACAAAAGAGGTATTCTGCCATTAGGCACAATACAACTGAGAAGAGCTCCAAATATAAATATAAATAAAAAAGCTTTAAAAAGAAAGGACGAGGTTATTGCCCCGAAAAAAGTGTTGCTGTTGATGACGTTAAGCTATCAGTTACCAATTGGGTCGACAATAAAGCAGTCAGTTTGTGTTCATCCTACGTAGGCAAAAGGAACCAATGGGAGTTGTGAAAAGATATTCCAAAAAACATAAGTGTAGAGTTGATGTTCCTTGACCAAAAGCAGTAACTATTTATAACAAATACATGGGCGGTGTCGATTTACTAGATGCCATGTTAGGCTTCTATTGGATCAAAATCCGCAGTAAAAAATGGTACCACCGCCTGTTCTTCCATTTCATTGATCTCTGTAGCGTGAATAGTTGGCTATTATGGCGGAGAGTCATGAAACAGAAGGGTATTTACATTCCATTGCTTGACTTCAAATTAACCATAGCAGATGTATTGATGCACAAAGACTCAAAAGTATATACTCCGACTACACGCAAACGAGGACGACCACTGAATCAAGATGTTGAAGCAATTAAAAAGGGGCGATCAAGGCGACGCATAGAACTGCCTCCAATGGAAGTAGCTGGAGACGGGTTCAACCACAAAGTGTGGGATGTGGGTGTTATCTTTGTTTGAACAAAGATCGCAACTGTTTTAAAAACTTTCACACATATATTTTTTTTAATTAAATACTTATGCATAGCTTCACGTTGTTTCTTTTATTTTTATAAAATTCTATTTCAATTATACATAATTAGATCACACCGCATGTAGTACCAAATATGGAACGTCTAAGTTATAGAACTAGAACGCATGGCGTTCCATATTTGGAACAATTACTTTTACCTATTTATCTTTTTTAAATAGTCTTCTATATTTGAATATTTTTTGGGGCCCTATAGTGACATATTTTTTTCCAAAGGATTTAAAAAATCCATGCGGTATAGGGTTAAATTACCATTGTTTTCATTCATTCGTAATACGAGGGCGACACGGAAAGTTTTTAGAACTGGCCACTTGTAAACGATATAATAAAAAAATAAGTTCAAATTATGAAAATGGAACTCTTTGCCAATATTATTGTGTATGTATTTTATTAATTTGTCATTTGTTTACGATTTGGTGGCAAATTGAAAATTGTCTGTGTCACGTCAGCATGAATTTAACGCGAGAAAATTTTCGTACAATGATTTTGTATGACTTTCGATGTCATTTAAGTCAACAAGAAAGTTATGATAGACTTCGATTGGCCTTTCACGATGAAGCTCCATCTCGTGCCACTGTTTACTACTGGTTTAACGAGTTTAAACGTGGTCGCAGTAATCTCACCGATGATCTGCGTGAGGGACGGCCTTCTACGGCGACGACTAAAGATATGATAGACACTGACAAAACAGTGACTTATCAGCAGATTCGGACAAGCTTAGGCATTGGTATAAGTCAAGTGCACAAAATCCGCCATGAACATTTAGCGGTCAGGAAGCTTTGTGCCCGGTGGATACCTCATGTGGAGGCCCAAAAACTCCGTCGTGTTGATTGGTGTCGTGAAATGGTTCAAAGATTTAACGGATGTGACTCAAATGCTGTGTTCGACATACTTACGGGTGACGAAAGCTGGATTTATTGCTATGATCCTGAAACTAATAGACAGTCTGCTGTCTGGGTGTTTCCTTCCGAGGAGTTGCCAACTAAAGTGAAGAGAGGTCGAAGCGTGGGAAAAAAGATGGTGGCGCTCGTACTTCGGAAGGACAGGTCATTACGCAACAAATGTTTTAGAAGATCGAAAAACAGTTACTGCAGAGTGGTACACTAACAATTGTTTGCCACTTGTCTTGGAAAAAGTTCGGGAGAAACGACCTCGCAGTAGGATCCTCCTTCACCACGACAACGCCTCGTCGCACACCGCCAAGCAAACAATCGACTACTTGGCGACGTCAGACGTGGAATTACTGGGTCACCCGCCCTATAGCCCCGACCTCGCACCTTGCGATTTTTATTTATTTCCGAAAATAAAAGAAAAACTTCGAGGAAAACGTTTTATGGACCCCTAAGGACGAGTGGGCAAATTGCTTTTCTCAGTGGTTCCATCGGATGCAGCGATGTATTGATGTAAATGGACACTATTTTGAAAAGATATAATAAAACTAATAACTTGCTAGTTTGTTCAGTTTTTGATTTTCTAAGAACTTTCAGTGTCACCCTCGTAAATGTGTGGTTTGTAAGTTAGAACAAACGTTGGTATTATCAACCGATATTGACGACGATATAGCAACATTGATTTTTCGTTTGAAAATCCGACATGCCTTCCCTAAATATCTGCAAACGGAAACCACTCGAATACATTCTAATTGTCCTATATACATCCTACTCCTATGTTACCAAATTATAAAACAAACTCGAGCCTTCTAGCAAATTAAGAGCTCTGTGGATACATAAATTGAAAAATATAAACTACAGTTATTTAAAACCTAATTTTCCAAAAAAAGTTGTATCATCACCATCTCATGCCCACAGAACTTAAATTTGTCTCTTATGTTTCTTTCTATTTTAAATCTTTTAAACTTGTTAAGAGCACTTTGAAATTTATACACTGCTGCTACCTTAAAAGGTTTCAATCTGTTTCTTAATAATATATTTCGACGTTGGCTGTCCATAACTCTCCCAATATTCAAATATAACCATTAAAATAGCAACATATCGTTCAGTGTTGCCATCAAACTTGTGAAAAACATTTATCAATCGTAGAACTATTGGTCTATCGAGCACTGATTATAAGCGCGTTAAATGCGTCTGAAATCTGACTTGGCTATTGTATTTTTTCATATTTGGAGAAGCAATGATCAATTATTGAAGAATCATAACATGTTAAGGGCCTATACTACCACAAATGGCTTAGCATGATCCTCCGTTATGCTGAAAATACTGCAGCATTTATTTTGAAATAAATATATGGTGAAGTTGAGGATTAATGTTAAGTACTATGTTAGACGAAAACACAGGTCCTCTAGATACGTCTGGAGGGAAGAGCAGCTACTAGGCCGGTGCACCCTGGGCGCGGCGGTAATCTTCCTCGAGAAATGAGAAGAAATTCTTACTCCTTGGGGAAGGTTACTGCCGCGGCTAATTATTCTGACATGGGTGGGGTTCGTCCCGGACCAACGGCGCGTTCCACTGCGTGACCCTCTGATCAGCAGAGGGCATAGCAGAGGAGTGAGGGCGGGCTCGGTGAGCACTTACCCTGCCTCCGGGCAGACTGTGAAGGATTCATCCTTTGCTGTCACCGCCGGTCTCGTAATCCCAGTATCGAAGTGTCGTGGATCATGTCTCGCGGCTTTGATTGGGACCGAGGGTCTTGGCTTAACCGCCCGGACCGCGAGGGAGAAAACCTCTATAAAAGTTACGAATCTCAAGCGGCGACGCACCGCGAGGGGATGGATGGCTGACGGGGTTCTACGAACAAATCAGTCGATAGTGCGCTCCTCGCCAGGGTACCTGCAGACCCCCTGGCGAGTAATAAATCCTCTAAATCTGCTTACCTTGGTAAGGGGTCACTGCCAAGGTGGACCTTTAATTACTCCCATACTCGTGGGTACAAATATGGAAAATAAAGGAAAAGAAAAACAAAAACAAAAAACCAAAACCGCCGACAACGGCAACATAGAGGAGAGGAGGAACGATACGGGGACAGAGTCCGACGCCGCATCGAGCAGCGTGGGAGGCTCAGAGAGCTCCCGACGCGTGGAGCCTGGGACCGCGGAGACCAGTAAGTTCCTCCGCAAGCGGTCCAGGCGGGATGGCGACCAGGGGTCGTCAGCCGGTGAAGAGGAGGCTTCGGCCCGGAAAATCCCCACCAACAGGCGGGGCGGGCTGAGAGGCAAGGGGAGGGGGCCCTCTGACAATCAGAGGGCCGAACAAGCGGCAAAGAATGCCGAGGAGGGGCGCCACCCGGGCGATACGGCTCGGGTATCAGGCGAAGAGACGGATGCGACTGGCGGCTCCGAGGTGGAGCGTAAGGCCAGATTCGTAAAGGAGGTGGAGGCCGCGATCAAGGTCGTGGCCCACAAGCAAAAGCCTCCTCAAAGTTAAAGGCCATCCCGCGGCCTCCGCCTCCATCATGGCGGCTGCAGGCCAACTTTGTTGGGGCCGAGCCTAATGCAAACGAGGTAGCGGAGCTGCGGGCGGATGTGGCCCGCCTGACGTCCGCCATGGAGACTCTCCAGAAGGAGAATGAGAAGCTCCGCGCAGACCTGGCCAGTCTACGTGAGCCTGCCTCTCGTGCGGCGCCAAGCCAGCCCGTGCCGATGGAGAACCAGGTTCTGAACCTGGTCCGGCAGGAGCTGGCTGCCCTCCAGCACCGGTTCTCCGTGCTGGAGGGCATCGTCCTGCCCCCTGGGGCAAATAAGACGGCGGCGAGGCCGGCAACGGTCTCGTACGCGGCGGCCACAGCTGCCGCATCCAAGCCGGGGCCGTCCAGCCAGCCTTCGGGCGGGGCTGCAGTTGCCCCTCCTCCCCCTGAAAAGCCGGCTCCGGCAAAACCGGTACCGGCTGAACCGGCTCCGGCTAAGCCGGCAACGGGAAGGAGAGGCAAGGCGAAGGCAAAAAAGGGCAAAGCGGCAGCACAGGTGGTGGCTGCGCCAGCCCCAGTGCCTGCGGCGAATGTGCCAGCGCCAGCGGCAAGCCAGCTGCCGCCGCCGCCACCGCCCCCTCAGCTCCCTACACCTCCCGCGGCTGAAGCCGGTTGGCAGGTGGTCGGGGACAAAAATAAGGGAAAAGGCAGCCAAAAGGCCAAAGAGCAGGAGCAGCAGCGCCAGTTCAAACGCGCAAGATCGCGGCTGGGCTCCGCGCCCGAAGACCGCAGCTGTAGTGATTACACTACAGCCGGACGCGAAAAGAAGGGCGTTACCTACCGCGATCTGCTCGCGAAAACGAAAGAGGCGGTGGATCTCGGGAGCTCAGGATCACCGGGGCCTCCGGCTCAAAGTCACCAGACGGGGCCCGTATGCTGGAGATCCCCGGGGAATCCAGTGGCGCGACCGCGGACGCTCTGGCTGCGAAGCTCAGAGCGTCCCTGGACGCGGACGAGGCCCGAGTGTCCAGGCCCGTCAGATGCGCAGACCTGCGCATCATGGGTCTGGACGACTCGGTATCGGAGGAGGAGTTGGTGGCCGCCGTCGCCAGGTCCGGGGGGTGCACTACTGACCAGATCAGGTCAGGCGCCATACGCCCGGACCAACAGGGTATGCATGCCGCCACGGTGTGCTGCCCTGTTACGGCAGCCAAAACCATAGTGGAGCCGAAAGCTTCTGGTGGGCTGGGTCTCAGCGCAGGTTAAGCTGCTGGAGCCCAGACCTCTGAGGTGCTACCGCTGTCTCGTGGGGCACCACGTATCTGTGAAATGCGCCTCGGAGGTTGACCGCAGTGGCCTTTGCTTCCGCTGCTGTCAGCCCGGACACATATCGGCGACCTGCTGCGTCACGCCGCACTGTGATGCATGTGCGGCGGCCGGCAAACCAGCAGATCACCGGGCCGGAAGCAGGGCCTGCGTGCCACCCGCCAAGGCCAAGGCCGCGGGTAGGGAGGGCCTCCGCCGCCACCGCCTCTGTGGCCACCGCCGCGGTCGCGACTGCCGCCGCCGCCGCTGTCGCTGTCGCTGCCGCCGCCGCCGCGACACCGACGCCCGCAGAGGCGCCCGTGGAAAGCTGAAATGGAATGCCTATAACGGCCCCATTAAGCTTCCTCCAGGCGAATATCAACCACTGCGCCTGCGCTCAGGATCTGTTGCTCCAGAGCATGGCGCGGTGGTCGATCTTATCGCTGTGGTCGCTGAGCCGTATTTTGTCTGGCCTAGGGAGGACTGGGTGGCGGACCTTAACGGCTCAGTGGCCATCATTTCTTCAGCCGCCGCCGGTACCCCGACCCTTGAAGGTGTCAGGAGGGGTCAGGGTGCGTGGCGGCACAGTTCGGGAGTTCGTCATTGTGGGGTGTACTTCTCCCCGAACCGATCTCTCGCCGAGTTTCACAACTCTCTTGCAGAGCTGAGAGCAGTCGTCGTCAGGCTATCCCTCCCGTACTTGTCCTCAGGGACTTCAATGCCAAGAACTTGGCTTGGGGTTCTCGTCGTACAGATGTGCGGGGTAGGATGGTGGAAGACTGGGCTCTGGAGACAGGCCTGGTCGTCCTAAATCAGGGTTCTGTCCCCACGTGTGTGCGGATGCAGGGCGAGTCGGTGGTGGACATTTCGTTCGCTAGCCCGCTCTGTCGCCGCGTGCCATTGACTGGCGGGTCATGGAGGGTGGAGACCTACTCCGACCACCGGTACATCCGGTTTGACGTCTCCACCCAGCCCTCGAGCGCCAGTCCTACAGGCCGAGTGGTCCGCGTTGGGCGCTGAAGCAGCTGGACCGGGGCTCCTCCTGGAAGCCTCGATCGTGCAGGCCTGGGTGTCATCACCGGACAGGCCTGCCGACGTCAATGATGAGGCAGGGTGGTTCCAGGAGGCCATGTCCGAGATATGTGACGTGGCAATGCCCGCGTCCGGCCAGGAAGTGCCCGGCGTCAGGTGTATTGGTGGTCGCGTGAGCTGACTTCTCTGCGCGAGGCGTGTGTCGCCGCGCGGCACCTGTACGCCAGGCATCGCAGGCTCCGCATTCGTTCACCGAATGCGGCAGCCATTGAGGCGGAGCTGTACGGGGATACAGAGCGGCGAAGACCGCCCTCCGGGAGGCTGTCCTGCGGGCCGGGATCAGGCCCGTGAGAAATGCTGGAGACTCTCAATAGAGATCCGTGGGGCGCCCTTACAAGATGGTGCGGGATAAACTCCGCACCTGGGCCCCGCTGACGCAAGTCTCCGGCCTCAGCTCGTGGAGGATGTGGTGAGCGCTCTGTTCCTGCGCGCGGGAACATCCGCCCCGCCTGGCTCCGCCACCTGCGGTGCCGGGCGGACCACCAGGACGACGACGACGACATCCGGAAGGGACCGGGTGAACCTGAGGTGGCGGTACGTAGGCTCAAGGCCAGGAATACCGCCCCAGGACCCGATGGCTTGCCTGGCAAAGCCTGGGTTCTGGCCTCGGAGGCTCTCAGGCCCCGACTGGAGGGCTCCTAAGCGCATGCTTGGAGAGGCCAATTCCGCTTCGTTGGAAGACGGGAAGCTGGTCCTCATTCGGAAGCCGGGCGCCCTGCGGACTCTCCGTCCGCATACCGGCCCGTGGTGCTGCTCGACGAGGTGGGCAAGCTCTTTGAAAGAGTAATTGCAAACCGCCTCGCCGAGCACCTTGCGAGGCAGGGCCGGATCTTGCGGAACACCAGTTTGGTTTCCGCAGAGGCGCTCTACGGTGGACGCCATCATGCGCGTGAGCCCTCACGACGGGGATGCAGTGGCCAGGGGGGGGGTTGTATTGGCGGTGTCTATCGACATCGCCAACGCCTTCAACTCCATGCCCTGGAGCTGCATTAGGGAGGCACTCCGGTATCACCGGGTGCCGACCTATCTCCGTCGTATAGTCGGGGACTATCTGACGGACAGGGCCGTCATCTACCCCAGTCGAAACGGTGAGTGGAACCGGCGAGAGATGTCGTGCGGTGTCCCACAGGTTCGGTTCTGGGGCCGCCTGTGGAACATCGGTTACGACTGGGTGCTGCGCCGACCTCCTGCCGGCGTCAGCGTGGTTTGCTACGCTGACGACACGCTGGTACTGGCACAGGGGGGGTCGTACGAGGCGGCGGCGGAAACTATGACACGCGGGGCTGCGATAGTCGTTGAGAGGATCCGGCAACTGGGTCTCGAGGTGGCTCTGCACAAGTCCGAGGCCATGCACTTCCATGGTCCTCGGAACAGGCCACCACTGGGATCCTCAGTGATGGTGGGAGGGGTATCCATCGGCGTCGAGTCGACGTTGAAGCACCTAGGACTCGTCCTCGACGGCCGATGGAACTTCGTTGAGCACTTCCGACGTTTGGCTCCCAAACTGGAACGGACCGGCGCTGCCTTCAAGCGGCTCCTGCCGAACCTGGGGGGGCCAAACGCCTCCTGCCGGAGGCTCTACGCGGGGATCGTGAGGTCCATGGCCCTTTACGGGGCCCCGGTGTGGGCGCGTGGTTTGGCGCGGCTTGCCGTCCACCACCTAAACGCGCCCCAAAGGGTGGTTGCCGTAAAGATGGTTCGCGGCTACCGCACGATCTCCCTCGAGGCGGCGAGCCTCCTTGCTGGATTGCCGCCATGGGATCTGGAGGCGATAGTCCTCGCGCGCCTGCACGAATGGCGCGCGGAGGCACTATGCCGGGGGGAAACCCCGCTGCCGCGGCAAGTTGTCGCGCAGCGGACAGACTTCCAGCATGATCTCATGGCGACATGGAGAGCGACTGTCGCAACCCGTGCTGGGCACGCCACTATAGCGGCGATAAGACCCTCTTTGAGGTGGCGAGAGACGCCACGGTGTCCTCACCTTCCGCCTGACGCAGGTCCTCACCGGACACGGTGTGTTCGGGAGGTTCCTGCACCGAATCGGGCGGGAGGAAACGCCAGGTGCTCCTGCGAGGATCGACCGGAGGACACGGTGGAGCACACCGTGGAGTGTGCCCTGCTTGGGCGGAGCACCGCCGTGTACTCGTAGCGGCGATAGGCGGCGGCGACCTCTCGCGTCCGGCCTGGTCGAAGCCATGGTCCGGAGCGAGACGGAATGGGATGCTGTCACCACCTTCTGCGAAGCAGTGATGCTAGCGAAGGAGGTGGCGGAGCGGGAGAAGGAAGAGCAACAGCTTTCCTTCCCGGCCGCCGCGGAGACGCCCGGGCGTCGGGGGCTACGTCGTGGCCCCTGACCACCGTAGGCGCGGACCTGTGGACGGCGAGCAATGGGTAGCTCGCCGTCCGTCCGTCTAACGACGACAGGCCGTGTCGACGGCGCGTTTTGTTCCACGCGCGCCTCAAAGAGCTGTCAGCAGCGTGAAGGGGCCCGCAAGGGCCGACGCCTGCCGGGGCTGCGGGCTGTTCGAAGAGATACCGCGGCTCCGGAACGTAAGGCACTGAAGGAACACGGATGGTTTTAGTCAGTAAAGTCTGCACTCTCTTCCGCTCCACCCACAGCGAAGGCGTCATTAGATGATTTTCCATCCAAAAAAAAAAAAAAAGGGCTTATGCTTTTACTTTTTAATTATCATTATTTTCATCGTAAAAAATTACCTAAACTATCGTCGTTTTAAAGCTTGTTCCTGCCGCCCGACACCACCGCTCACTCTCGCTTCGGCTTTCGAACAGGAGGCTGTGTCGCTTGCGCTCAGAACACACATTACGCAACAGGACGACTTAAAATTAAAATATTGAAATAGATACTTAGGTTTATAGTGTTGGCGCAATGGAAATAAGCGTAATAAAATAAGATGCGACTGGGTTGGCGTAAAGAAACGTATGATAAACGTAATGAAGTAGTATCTACCGACCTATCTACTTACAGTATTAGTGATTACAAATATGTAGAAATTTAGCATATGACACGTTTGGTGCAGTGGCTAAGCGATTGGTTGCTGCGCTACTAGTCACAGGTGTTTCTGTATGTGAAGATTTGTGTTTGTAAACACACCGTTCACGATTCAGGAGAAATCCTGGAGTAGGGCAACTTTTATAAAAAATAAAAAGATAAAATGTTACCTAAATAGGTTTGTTTTTGTTTTGACAATATACAACAAAATATAGGTATCTATGTAGTAATTGTTTTTATAACGTTGCCCTACTCCAGAGATTTCTCCTGAATCGAGACAATGCGATTACAAACACAAATTTTCGCAACTATCTGTAGGCCATAAAAATATTTGTTCCGTATGGAATCGAACCCGCGACCCGAAGTGCAGAAGCCAAGAACTTGGTAATAAAAATATAAGTATGTTCGGTAGTACCTACCTATCTAACTATAAAGAAATAAAACTGTAACTTACTTATCCGTCCTTACGTTATCGTTACCGTGGCGCACAGGCAGCAATGAGTTGCTGCGCTGGAGTCCGTGGGTTCGAATCCACGGAACAAGTATCTGGATGTTTGTCCTTGTGCAATTTATATTTGTAAACTGCCACCATAATACAGGAAAATCCTAGTGTGGGGTAACGTTTTAAAAAAAAACTTATCCGACTATAGTGCTATCTACTACATACATAAAAATTATGAACCTATTGAGTACTGACGTACCTTGATATTTTAGCTTTAGCTAAATTATTATAGGTTATTATAATATAAAGGAATATATAAATGAAAATAACCCCTGGGAATTAGGTGATCGCCACCATGCTGGTTCTATAAAAATTCATTCAAAAATTGTAACATAATAAATTTATTGTAAATTTAAATATGTTTAAAAAAAAGTCCCGCTGGGTTTCTTGCTGGTTCTTCCCAGCACAGAGGTTTTTTTTTGCGAATGAGTGGTTAATTAAAAAATGACTTTCAATAAGTATTATACAATAATCTATAATGAATAAAAAATCATTCATTTCATTTCATTCATACCTATCTACCTACCCTACCAGACCTACCTATCCTACTTACCTACGTACGTACCTACCTACCTACCTACGTACATACCTACCTATCTACCTACATACCTACCTATCCATCTTATATTTATACAAACCTTGTCCTAAAAATCACGATTCATTTATATATATATATATATATATATATATATATATATATATTATATATATATTCTTTTATTGCTTTATAAATATATATATATAAAACAATAAAAAAGTGCCTATACTAGAATTATTTTGTCCGTGCAGTTTGGGTCATAAATCATCGGAGTATTTCGCTCTCTCTCCCACTCACGGGCCTTAGGGGTGAGCATAGTGATGCGTATTATTGTTGTCGATAAGCGTTATCGATAGTGTATTTAGTTTTGTCATTATGTGGGTTAGTGATAAAAATGATAAAAAATAGATAAAACAACGTATTTATTAAAGAAATTGAAGTGAAAAATGTTAAAACATTGTTGATAACAACACGTGCTTGTGCTGGTATATTGGTGCCAACAGGCAAAATATTATTTTGAATAAATTCTGCCGTTTTGGTACAAAACAAAGGAGTAGCCATTGTGTCACTAAAGAAATTCATAGAGCGAATGCGCAAAAACAAATTTCTCTTCGATATATGTACTAAATTATCATTGCACTAATTTGCAGGTATTAGGCGGGGGTAATAAAGGAAAACAAATGACTCATAACATAACAATGTCGCACCACCCTTTGTATACCGCACCGCCGCCGTGTACCTGCCTTTGATGATTCATTTGTTGTTATCGATAATGGCGTTGCGCCCGCGCAACATGCTCACCGCCCTAGCCGGGCTGAGGCCGAGCTATGATTTATGACCCCAACTGCACGGACATAATAATTTTACTATAGTATGTAATACAAGGCGAAAACTATATTGTTATAAGTTTATAAGATTGTAAAATGCAAAGCGTAAACTTACTACCAAGCCAATTTACCTACCTACAGAACTTTCAGTGCAATGGTGATTCGCTCTTGACTAGTTTTTTGTAGCAGTAGAATTTATGCAGTGGTTTAGAATCTGTTTGCAAAATTTCCTATAGGTATGTATATGTAGGTACTTGCATAGACCTACTACCAACATAATTACATACGTAAACGGCTGTCACATTACATACATACACGGCGAAAATTATAAAACTCAAGCTTACTACTAAACCAACAATGGGCGGATCTTTTCACTATAAGAGGACTTTTCCAGTATAAGCTGATCTCACATTGTATAGGCTTTCCGTACAATGAAGGGTCAACTTATACTAGATCTGTAGCTTTATGAGAATACAGCTAAAGTTCTAGTACAATGAAATTAAATCTGCGACATATAATTTTATGTTCATTTAATGACAAGTTAATATTAAATTATGACTGAAAATTTTATTACTTAGTGCTCGTCCGATAATAGTTTATTTTACTCTAACAAAATCGCTTTGACCTCGTGTTCCCGCGTGACCGCGAGCCGTAGTTTGCGAACGAGTGGCGCGGGGAAGTGGGGGCGAAATTAGAATTTGAGCTGAGGTAATATAGACCCTTAATGTATTTATGTTTCTATTATAACAAAGACGGCAATTATTCGTTAGCAGAGCTTTTTAAAATTGGTCTATTTTAGTAAATGGAGATCATATTTCCTACGGTAGGTATGTTTTTTTTTCGAAAATTCTTTATTCAACGTTTAACTATCGTCAAGCAAAATTTACTTCATAAGCGATAATAGAAAAATAATTTCCTTAAAATAATAAGGACCTTAAAATTTTGCTACAATTTGTACTCACATGTCACACCGACAGTGCCCAATAGACCAACACCTATATCTAAATAACTCGTTCTACTGGCGAGTTTCCGCTTAAAGAACCCTTTGGCTTCTCTTTTACATCACTCCCTAATTCCTTCTTACTGTTAATTTTTAAATTTGCCAGACTTACATAATTACTCCTGGATATACCTAACTCCCGCCTTTTTGGGACATATTTATCTTCCTTTCCTTCCGTTTCCACAGCTTTATCCTTTTTTTCAGGTACAGGGGTTAAAGCAGAAACTTTATTAGTCTGAGTATTGCGTGTTAAAGGCGTCAAATTGTTTTCGATCGCACTGACGGGGGCTTTAATCTTATTTCTACCAATTTCTACCAATTTCTCTTCTGTCTTTGGACCCCTATTCCGTCGATCTCTATAGCTAAATCTACCGTCAGCGAAATCCGGTTTTTCTGAGGGTAGATGCCTTCGGAATATAGGAGTCATTGGTTTTCCCATACTCGCTAATTTCAGATCACTTTTGAGAACATCGTTCACGTTTGCTTTTCTTTCATCTTCAACAGGTCTGACTCTATACGACGACCGAACAACACCAGGTGAGGCCGGTTTTTGAACGAAGAAGTGACTTCTTGATTTTTCTTCTTTAGCGTCAGTAGCGTCGTGCTTATTCCGAACCACCTCTCCGCTGTTAGGTTTAAATAACCTGCTCAATTTTGGCGAGAGAAGTTTCTTTGCGAAGAAATTTGGTTTCTCCGCTGGTTTAGATACATTTAAAGTCTTTGGAATGTTATTACTACAGTCCGTCGCAAGTGACGGTTTATTTAAGCCTATATCAAAATTTTTACAATCTTTCTCTGCAATCTTCTTTCCATATTTCAAATACTCATTATTTTTAGCGGTGGTATCTGTGACATCATAACTAGATTTCTTGGATAAAATACTTTCGCCTTTCTTGACGATGCCAGCAAGTATGTTTTTCGATTGGTCAACTTCCATATTGATTTTCTTGAATGACGTAACATTTTTGTACCAATCGCTGATGTCAGTCAGATCATCGTCTGAGGAGTCGCTATCATCTGCTTCGTCTTTTGTTTCGCAATTGTCAGGGATGCTGTAATGTCTGCAGAATGGCAAAGGCGCATCCACATCGTGTTTAGACTTAGACTCCAGACCCTCAACAGATTGGTTCCTTAAAAAGGAGGGGAGGTTACCATCAGGCTCATCCGAGTCTTCGACTCTTCTGGTTTTGTGTTGTTCAGTGAGAATATTATTGAGTTGACAGTCAGGACTAGTACGTTTTAAAGGTTGTGGCGGTTCCAGCCATTCCGTGATGTCATCCACCTTGAAAAAATATTATTAACATTAAATAAAATATTAGAGGGAAATAGAGACTGCGCAATGTACATCATTTATTACGCATAAAACGTAAGACGGTCGCTCAGCATTTCAGTCTGTACTGAGTTGCGGGCCGTCAGCTCGCATATTTCCCGTGTAGTGACGGTATTAGAAATTCCACTACCTCATATCGTCCCGTGGGTGTCGTAAGAGGCAACAGAGGGAAACAAACCAGAAGATGGGCAGCAGCGAGTTCCTAATAACAACTAAAAATAAAAAACTGCGGTAGCCAACACGCTTGCCAAGCGTGGCAAAAATGGTAACTATCCGCAATATGTGGCTATTTATGGCAGCGGCCTGTGTTCAGCGGTGTACTCAGGCAGTAACGCTTACGTGCTGCAGACAATGAAGGGTTTCATTTGGCACTGGAAGCTAGATACATTAGACTAGAAGGTAGTTTTTGCTAGATTTATTGAAAGTGGTAAAGCTGCGCCTATTACTATTATGGTTGTATCACGAATGGGTCGGCTTGAAAGGAGGAAGGTCATGATGCAATCTATGGGAGAGGCCTATGTTTAGCGACAGATTTTTCAGGCTACAGAAGCTGCTAATTTTCAGGGAACAGAAATATATTAGATAAATATAATAGAATTCGATCTTTCATAGGATTCATACATTTGTGTCCATTCAACTTATAGTCATTAGAGATGTCTAGTAGTACGAGGGGCGTTCAATGTATTCTCGGTATTAGGGTGATTTGCTAATAATGTGGGTAATTAAAAAAATCATTAGCTAACGACACCACCTGAGGGTATAAATATGAAATTTCGTCTTGATAACTTCATTACTTCTTATGTAACCTTCAGTCATAGACGACGGGAATGACTGACTCGAAAATATTGAAAAAAATCGAACATCGTGCAGTGATTAAATTCCTGACTAAACAAGGAAAAACTAAAAAAAAACATCTATGAAGAAATGGTGGCCGTTTACCAAGACTGCTCCTTCAATGTCAACCGTACAGAAGTGTCAAGTGAATTCAAAAGAGGCAGGGAAATCATCGAAGATGACCTCCGCCCGGGTGGGCCAATCACAGCGGCTACAGAAGAAAATGTGAAAATTATTGAAAAACTTGTATTAGAAGAGGCACGAGTAAGAATTAAGATGTTAGCAGAAATGACTAACATATCCGTTGGTACCATACACACCATATTGCATGACTATCTCAACCTCACAAAAGTCAGTGCAATATGGGTGCCGCGAATGCGTGCATGCTTTGAAGCGCAGTGAGCACTTCAATAGCAGGCGCGGGTTGACTGTTGTAGGGAGTTTTTAAAACAGTGTGGTGACGACCCAACAAGTGTTTTCGATAGGTTAGTTACAGGAGATGAAACAGGAGTCTGTGCAATGGCATAAAAAGGTATCAGACTCCCCCACGAAGTTCAAAGTCACTCCATCGGTCAGTAAAATCATGGCCACAGTGTTTAGGGATTTCAACGAAATACTATTTGATCGAGTACACAAAAAAAGGTGAAACCATCAACGCAGACAAATACTCAGCCACTTTATGCTGTTTGAAAGAAGCAATAAAAGAAAAGAGAAGAGGAAAGTTGACCAAGGGAGTGCTGCTTTTTCATGACAACGCACATTTACGGGTGACGAAAGCTGGATTTATTGTTATGATCCTGAAACTAAGAGACAGTCTGCTGTCTGGGTGTTTCCTTCCGAGGAGTTGCCAACTAAAGTGAAGAGAGGTCGAAGCGTGGAAAAAAAAGGTGGCCTCGTTCTTCGGAAGGACAGGTCATTATGCAGCAATTGTTTTATAGGATCGAAAAACAGTTACTGCAGAGTGGTACACTAACAATTGTTTGCCACTTGTCTTGGAAAAAGTTCGGGAGAAACGACCTCGCAGTAGGAGCCTCCTTCACCACGACAATGCCTCGTCGCACACCGCTAAGCAAACAATCGACTACTTGGCGACGGCAGACGTGGAATTAGTGGGTCACCCGCCCTATAGCCCCGACCTCGCACCTTGCGATTTATATTTATTTCCGAAAATAAAAGAAAAACTTCGAGGAAAACGTTTTAAGGACGCCGAGGAAGCAGTGGCTGCGTTTCAAAATGCCGTCGAAGAGACCCCTAAGGACGAGTGGGCAAAGTGCTTTTCTCAGTGGTTCCATCGGATGCAGCGATGTATTGATGTAAATGGACACTATTTCGAAAATATATAATAAAATAAAACTAATAACTTGCTAGTTTGTTCAGTTTTTGATTTTCTAAGAACTTTCAGTATCACCCTCGTACATTTATCCTCAATTAAGAATTAAAATGCAGATGCGTTGTCACCCCTGAGGACTAAGATGGAACGTCCCGTTTCCAATAAAAAGGACCTCTGGTTCTCTACACTCACCATACGAAACACAGCAGAATCAAGCCGCTGTTTGACGCTGGTATTGTGTGAGAGCGTGGTCCTACCCCGATCAAGTCGACCCATTCGTGCTACAACCATAAGATAGCTGCAGCGTGGCTCTACCATGCATATAGGATTGTGTAAGGCGATGCAATAAAAGCGGTAGCGAAGCCTCCATAGAAGCCGAGAAGCCGGGCTTTCCTATCAAACTGCTCAATCAATAATATCAACTAATAAAATAACTCGTAAACTGTTTCAAACTATTTCAAATTTACCGCGCGCTCCTCTGTTCTACACAGGTCATGACCTCGTAGCCTTATTAACCCTTTCGCTGTCCCGTGTACTACATATAGGTCATTGCTATTGTCTTACTATTGTGTCTGAAAACCGGACAGTGAAAGTGTTAACCTGTGGCAAAATGTTCTATAACGAAATATAACTACGATTGTTTATATAGCAATTAGTATGGAGCGTTAAGCTGGGCTTTAGGTGTGAAGTTAGTCGAGCGCGGGAGCGCGCGGGCGATACGTTTGCAAGTTCACTTCACATTTCAATGTTTACTCTGTGTGTTTAAGAAAGCGAGCGAATGAATATTGCGAGTTGAAAATTAATGCTTTTTTAAAGATTTTTAGTGAAAATGGAGGATAATAGTGTTCCTTGTGATGAATTGAAGTGTGTTAAAGTGCTAATCGGCAAAAAAAGGTAAAATCTTTAATCTTTCCTTAAGAAAGAGAGACGATTCGATTTAGAATATAATTTTTTTTTTAATTTAGTACATAGTTTGTTTGTACTTTGTTCATGCTTTTCTTTCGTTCATGTATTGTATTGTATGTAAATATCTTTATCTTTCGCTTAAGCAAACCCAAACGGCTTTTTTCAAAGCCACCGAAGGTATGCAATTGCTGATATGTCATACAATCTATCTAGCAGTAGTATGCCTTCTATGTGCTTTGTTAAACACGTCCTCGACAGCACTGAATATGATACTGAAGAGTGGAGACAGATAAAGTTTGGTGTATTTTTATAAAATTGCTAAAAACAACAAAACCATATCTTGGGCTGGCCCTAGTTTGGAGCCCTAGCTTCGCCACTGAATAAAAGCATACCTGCGTGATGTTGATGCCGCGTGCGTCGGTGCGCAGTATGTAGCCGGGCGCGAGCGCGTGGTGCGAGTGCGAGCGCGCGGCGCTGCGAGCCCAAGTGACCACGCGCGGCGCCAGGTGGCTCGCCGACACGCACTTGCCCAACGCACATACCTGCGTGATGTTGATGCCGCGTGCGTCGGTGCGCAGTATGTAGCCGGGCGCGAGCGCGTGGTGCGAGTGCGAGCGCGCGGCGCTGCGAGCCCAAGTGACCACGCGCGGCGCCAGGTGGCTCGCCGACACGCACTTGCCCAACGCACATACCTGCGTGATGTTGATGCCGCGTGCGTCGGTGCGCAGTATGTAGCCGGGCGCGAGCGCGTGGTGCGAGTGCGAGCGCGCGGCGCTGCGAGCCCAAGTGACCACGCGCGGCGCCAGGTGGCTCGCCGACACGCACTTGCCCAACGCACATACCTGCGTGATGTTGATGCCGCGTGCGTCGGTGCGCAGTATAGCCGGGCGCGAGCGCGTGGTGCGGTGCGAGCGCGCGCGGCGCTGCGAGCCTGCGACCACGCGCGGCGCCAGGTGGCTCGCCGACACGCACTTGCCCAACGCACATACCTGCGTGATGTTGATGCGTGCGTCGGTGCGCAGTATAGCCGGGCGCGAGCGCGTGGTGCGAGTGCGAGCGCGCGCGGCGCTGCGAGCCCGTGACCACGCGCGCGCCAGGTGGCTCGCCGACACGCACTTGCCCAACGCACATACCTGCGTGATGTTGATGCCGCGCGTCGGTGCGCAGTATAGCCGGGCGCGAGCGCGTGGTGCAGTGCGAGCGCGCGCGGCGCTGCGAGCCCGTGACCACGCGCGGCGCCAGGTGGCTCGCCGACACGCACTTGCCCAACGCACATACCTGCGTGATGTTGATGCCGCGTGCGTCGGTGCGCAGTATGTAGCCGGGCGCGAGCGCGTGGTGCGAGTGCGAGCGCGCGGCGCTGCGAGCCCAAGTGACCACGCGCGGCGCCAGGTGGCTCGCCGACACGCACTTGCCCAACGCCCGCCCGCCCCCTCCCGCACCGCTCGCACCACCCGCACCGCCCGCCGACACACACTCCAGTGTGGCGTTCGACTGCGACTGCGGAAAAAACCGCGTTGTGTACCTCCGATAATAGTCACTATTGTAAGCAGGAAAAATGAATAAAACTGTTGAGTGAGGGTAAAAAAAAAAAGAAAATACGAACAAATGAAGGTAGAATGGTAATCTTCCACTTGTTTTAGCAGTATAAAGTATTATACTAGTGTAGGCAAAGAAGGTCGTGTTGGTTAGAGACTGCCCTGTATTACATTGAGATGGGCAATGATGCTGTTGGTTTGCATACTTTGGTGTTATCATGTAATCGGGGTTATGCTAGTAAGCAGGGTTGTTCTTTTATTTAAATACTTTTGAGAATAATTTCTAACATCAGAAGTGGACTTACACTATATTAATAATGTCCAAATACTCAAACGCTACTCAATTTTAAAATGTCTCGTGATGTCACAAAGTGATCAAGTGATTTAAAGTGATCAAGACAGCACAGACAATTAAGTTAAGAAATATTTTAAGGGCATCTTAAAATATTTGGACATAAGTCATGTCTGTTGCAAAGGACTTCGTTGTTCAAACGTAACAAATATCACCTGCTCCTTGTGAAATACCATTTCATAAAATATTAATAACGAGATATAGTAAAATATTTACAAACTATTAACTAATACTAAAGAAAACGCAGATACATATAGGCTTTTCGTTTAAATGATATAATCGGGCACCAATTTGCAATTTTTTCAATACCTAGTAACAACCTAATAGTACATTGCGTTATGAAAATAACACAAACAATAGTGCGATTCCATCTATCCAAAAATTTTCCATGCATATGATTAATAAGTTTGTAATATTTTACTATATCTCCTAATTCTAATTGATGAAACGCCAGACTTCCAGACGTCTTTTGTACAGACATTTACATTGCACATGAGTAATAACTAGACGACAGTATGGGAGAAATCAATGAATTGTAATTAAGACCAAAATCTTGGTAAAATATTACCCAAGAGTCATTGTAACGTCTTGATCTGATTTAGTAGAATTATTGTTAAACTTAAATTGAAAATCTAAGTTGTGTTGTTTCATCTTGCCAGTACCGTTTTTAGGGTTCCGTAGTTAAACAACAAGAGACCCTTATAGTTTCGCCGTATCCGTCTGTCCGTCCGCGGTTTTATTCAAAGACCCATGCTACAAAGCTGTAATTCAGAGCATTGTAATATATATTAATCACGCCTACAAAGTATTTTTTATTTTGGACACCTCCCATACAAATAAAGGAGGGAATGATTTTCTTTTACCCGTCTGTTCCATCGTGTGGGATGTCGTTGGATAGGTTTTGCAAAAATATTGCGGGTCAAAAATTCAGGGGTCCGTTTGGGAAATATTTAGCTTTATAGTGGTATTTCTTGTTGGAGTCATATGTCATTACTTAATATGCTCATAGTATCAAGAAGGCCCCTTCTAACTTCACGTATTATGACGGGCAACTACGGAACCCTAACACTACGTTGTGCGTGGCCTGACACGCACTTGGGCGGATTTTATTAATGATTTCTTATATTTACGCAAAAACCACACATTTGAATGAAACTACTTTTTACAGATCGTGTTTATTCCCGAAGTTTCGAGTACTGCACTGTCATGGGGGGACTGTCTCTCATTATGATTATTGATTATGATAGATGTGTCGTCTATGATCCATTGCATCCCCTTACCATCAGGTAAACTGTGAGGTGATCGCTACCAAGCTATTTCTAATTTTTTTCAAAAATAAGTCCCGCAGGCCCTCTTGTTGGTTCTTCCCATGACAGAGGTTTTTTTTCCGAACTAAATAACGTAAATTAAACAAAAGAGTGACTTTCAATAGGTATTATTTATAATCTATATTGAAAAATTATATTAAACAAGTTTCTGGTTCTGCTCTCGTTTGGCCGCTACTCTAATCACTAGGTCACGTTGTCGTCAATAAGAAAAAATTAGCACAAAGTACCTTAATAACACCCTCTGTGAAGTCGAGATTTGGAGCACCGCTGGGGGAGCGTTGATGCCGCTGGCCGGAACCGCAACTGTGACAACTGTGGCAGCTGTGGCAACTGTCGCGGTTCGCGCAGAATATGCCCGAGTCGTTCTGCGGACAGCTCTCCGGAGTGGCGTGGCCACGTCCAGGGACACCCGCGTCCTGTTGCGTCGCGCGCGCGTACTGCTCTATGTCCGCCAGCAACGTGGCCGGTAATGGGCCTGGGTTGGATAGATGGAGGACTAGGCTCTCTAACCATATCTCCATAACTTCGAATGGTGGCCTGATTAAATAAATTAAAATAAGTTAAAATTGTTTTTCATTGTTTAAATAACGTAATTTAAGCTTTATAGCGTTCTTATTATCGGTTTACCATTACAGCGTAAAATAGCAGCTTAATGCTGCTGTGTTTCGTATGGTGAGTGTAGATAACAAGAGACCTTTGAAAAGAGGCATTCCACCTTAGTCTTCACGGCTGACAAAGCATCTTCATTTTGATTCGCAAACGAGGATAGATGTAGATGTCTATCGGCCAAAGCAACCACTTACCCATTAGGTGGACTGTGTGCTCGCTTGTCATCCTTATCCTATAAAAAATAACAGCCTATAAAAGTCTACTGCTGAACATAGGCCACCTTTAAGAAAGCCTCATAGGGGGATTTTGCCACAGTTGCCAGGCTTGACAAGCGGGTTGGCAACCGCAGTATTTTTTTTAACTATTTTGGGTTGTTTTCAAGTAGATGCTGCTTGGTTTCTTTACCTCTGTCGCCTTTTACGATATGGAGTAGTGGATATTCTTACACCGCTTCATACTATCGTATATTGTAATTTTATAAATTTATACATTATCAGTTTGTGTTGTTATAAACAATTTTGGTATATTTAATGAAATGCTGTATAATTTAAAAAAAAGGATTAAGGAGACCTGGTGTCAGGATCAAGATGGCAGGCGAGGAATGCGACTCTGTAGAAGGGTTCCGGGCAAGCGGAGGGCTTGCAGAATTTCTCCATAAACAAAGCCTCGTTCAGTCCGAAGTCGCTGCGACGCGGCAGGAAGTCTGGATCGGCTGACACGCGACCGATTATCTACAAATGACGTCAATAAAAATTAAGTAATGTTACCGAGTAGTGGCGGTGTAAGAATATCTACCGCCCCATATCATCCCGTGGGTGTCGTAAAATGCGAAAGAGAA
This sequence comes from Parnassius orleans, assembly GCA_029286625.1. Lineage (NCBI taxonomy): Eukaryota > Metazoa > Arthropoda > Insecta > Lepidoptera > Papilionidae > Parnassius > Parnassius orleans. The sequence continues at coordinate 7,383,275 of JAGSMP010000006.1, read as the reverse complement.
AAACAAATCATGAGATGGGTCTTCTTAATACAACTTTAAAAAAAATATGTGCAGTTCATATGCGATAAAAGTGAAACATTTAAAAGAAATGAAATATAGAACAAAAATATTTCACAGCAAATGATTTATTTAATTTGATAATTTTCAACCACAGGTGCGGCATAAAATATAAGATAAAAGTTTAATTTTATAACAAATAAATGTTACAACTTATAATCCTTATAACATTTATTTGCTATGATTGCTTTGTAATAGCGACGTCTATTTCTTTCGTAAGGTAAAATCATTTTATCGAACAAAAATTTATTGAGTCTCAAGGTGGTAAGTAAAATAGACACTAGATGGCCTAATCACGACAAATTTTATATAAATCGGTGAGATATGAAATCGTCGATTGTTAAGAATGGTTTGGTTATGATAATTTAATTCAATATAATTAATTTTATTTATTTGATAATAAATTTTTATTTTTTTAGTTCTTTATTTTAAAAGTTATATTAACCATTTTTAAAGCACCATATGCAGAGGAGACCGAGATAATAGAAAACACTATACTGATCTAGCTGTTCCCCGCGGTATCACCCGCGTATTACGTGTCTGAGCCGCGCGACATGAAACCTTAGCGCGACACACCTCGCAGAGGCGTTCACTGCTGGATTCTCTGTTCTCATCGGGTGGGCAGGCGTCGTTCACGCGCCAAGCCGAGTGTTGAATTATTTTAATTTTTTATTATCTCTTAAACTAAGCGTCCAAATAACATGCTATAAAGAGCAAAGTTAATCTTCATAAAATTGTCTTGATGGTCAAGTAACTTTCATTCGTAAGGATTAATATGCTATGCCTAATAATAATCATTATAATCACTTTTTAATTTTCAATGTTTTTGTAACAAAATACCTATGTGGCTTATGTATAAGAAATAGGCCTATGGTATCATGGACTTATATATGACAGAGGAAGGATCAATATTTTTGTAGAACATTGTATTTACGTATCACTAACCATTACACCAGCGCACGCGGATAAAGCAGTTCGGAAACGCTATCTCTTCTGACTTGCTTAACAAAATCAATATTTAAGGCTAGCTGAGAGGTGTAGGCTAATGCTAGATAGCCTATACTTTCCTCGTGAATCTGGCTATCATATAAAAAATAATTAATCAAATCGGACTGGTAGTTCCAAAGATTAGCGTGTTTAAACAAACAGAAAACCTCTTCAGCTTTATTATATTAGTAATATATCTCATTCTCTTTTCAGTGTCGCTTTTTTGTTTCATTGAGTTTCAAATTACAACGATACTAAAGAAGTATTCACTTCAAAAACTGCGATTGCCAATCCGCTTGCCAAGCATGGCAACTATGGCAAATATTTATTTATTTATATAATTTGTATGCCACAAGAAATACATCATACATCAAGTGACACCCCGTAGGGGCATAGCAATTTATAAGAGGGTAGTTTTTTTTTTATAATACTGAATATTAACTACTGCATACTAAATACCAACTAACTTATTTCTTATCATTTACTAGACTAACACATTTTTTTATAATTATTACACATACATTTACTATTTATTCGCTTCTATAGAAAATTCACTTAAATTATAATAACTTTTATCAGTTAAGAATGAATTTAATTTTTTTATAAAAGACTTAGTGTTGTCTATATTTTTGAGGTTATTTGGAACATTATTATATATTTTAATTACCATCGTATGGGGACCTGTTGTAAATAATTTCAATTTTGAGAATTGAATATTCAATTTATTTTGAGTTCGATTATTTCTTTTGACAGTGTTTTTGATAAGTTTTAAACAGGATTAATTTAGTTTTATTAAAGTTTAGTTCTAAATTATGTAATTCTAACCAGTCGTGTATTTTAGTGAGTGATGTATTTAAGTTTTCGTTTAATTCGCAATTGTCTGTAGATGGAAGCAAGATAGACACATCGTCTGCAAAAATAATACATTCTTTTTGTAATTGTTGTGGGAGGTTGTTTATATATATAAGAAACCATATCATATCCCACTATGAGGTAATCTACGGGAGGTCTATATTCAGCAGTGGACATTAATAGGCTGTAACGGTAACGGTAATGTTATGACAAAGTAAGAAAATCCATCAACCCATTACGTCCCGTGGATGTCGAAACAGTCGGCCATGGAATGTCAGGAATATGTTATGATTATGTCCCGTGGGAGTGGTAAGGGAATCTATTGGAAAAATTATCACCATCGCTTTACGCCAGGTGTAAAATACCCTAATGTGGTATTGCGATCGTCAACAATAACCGTAGACATCTACATCTATCCTTAATAAAAAGTCAACAGGCAGATGTGTTTTCACTCCCGAGGTCTAAGATGGAATGCCTTGTTTCCAGTAAAAACTGCCACCGGTTCTCTACATTCACCATTAAAAAGACAGCTGAATTGAGCTGCTAATTTACGCCGGCATTCTGTGAGAGCGTGGTCGTTCCCTGGGAGAGCCGACCCATTCGTGCTACAACCATAATAAAGCTGCAGCGTGGCTCTACTACGTAAAGCGAATCTATACAAATAAATAAAATTGAAACGGTACTTATAAAAAAAAACCAATTTTTTTAAATTTTGTCTGTTTGTCTGTCTGTTTGTTCCAGTTAATCTCCGAAAGGGCTGGACCGATTTTGACGGCACTTCCACTGGCAGATAGCTATGTAATATAAGGAGTAACTTAGGCTACTTTTATTTCGGAAATACACGCGGGCGAAGTCGCGGGGAACAGCTAGTTTTATTATAATTTATGACACAAAATTGAATGGCACAAATATTAGTATTAGTTATGCGTCAACGGTGGTAAGGCGTGGTCAATCAAGTGCTTAAACTATACCTACCTCACATAGTATGATGCCAAAGGAGAACACATCCACCTTCTCATCATATACATTTCCATTCATCATTTCCGGAGCCATCCAGTAAGGGTTGCCCACCACCTTTGGAAATTAATATTTTTTTATTAAAAAAAAACAGTACAACTATAATTCGTACTTAAAGTGCAACACATTTAAAAATATGTTAAAATAATAATACATAAACTACTCTTTCATCATTTCTATAATAAGCTTCCAGATAATATACAAGTTTTATCCAGCATGATTAATTATTATTAAATAACGTGGCTTGTTTCGTGATTCCAACAACCCAAAATAATAAGAAACTGCAGTTGTCAGCCCACCTGCCAAGCGTGGCAACAATGGTAATATCCATCACAAATTGATATGATGCAATCTATGGGGGAGGCCTATGCTCAGCAGTGCACTTTTATAGGCTGTATTGGATTGGTTAATTTCTGGGATTGAGGTTATCCCTGCCAAGTTGTTTCCAAAACGATTTTTATAATCAACTGTACAATATACACTATTGTAAACTATTTCTATGAAAAAAAAAAAACCTCGGTTAGTTTCTAGCTGTGTGTGGGCGCGTTTTGGATGCGTGTGTGTATATTAAATGAGCCGAAATAAGAAAATTCAATCTGTGCATTGCATGAATAGTCGTTTTATGTGTTCAATATTTTAGGTACATAGATTTATTATTGGGCTATGTATGTAGTCATGAAGTGTGTGAAGACATCGGGAACCGTATCGAGTCTAAGACAGACAACTGCCTAATACAAGAGGCAGGTAAACATAGTGTATGAGTGAGTGAGATAGGTATGGTGTATCGGGGTGGGTTGCGAGCGAGACAAGCACTGTGTATGAGCGAGTGAGACAGGTACGGTATATCGGGGTGAGGTACGAGCGAGGCAAGTATAGTGTATGAGCGATTGCCTTGTTGGTCTAGTAGTTGTAAACGCGTTTGCTGATCATAAGGTCCCGTTTTTTTAATACGGGGTCAGGGTAAAACTAGTTATTGGATTTTTCTGTGCCTGTGGGTTTTTCCGACATCCCGTGCCTCGGGAAGCACGTAAAACTGTTGAGCCTGCGCCTGATCTCTTTCCGGTCATGTCGGATTGCAGTCCCATCGGACTACGAGAGTGACGGAATAAAGAGTACACCTGTGTTTGCGCACATACTCGGGCACTATAATTCTATTCTTGGCAGATGCTAATTTCCGTTGACATTTCGAAATTCGGTCCGGAGGGCATTTATTATCATTATGAGCGAGTCAGACTTCTACGGTGTATCGGGGCGAAGTGCGAATGAGATAAGCGCAATGTATGAGCGATTGAGACAGATAAGGTGTATAGGGGTGAGGTATGAGCGAGGCAAGCACTGTGTATGAGCGAATAAGACATATACTGTGTATCAGGGTGAGGTGCGAGCGGGACAGGGACAGTGGTGGTGCGTGCGTGCGAGCGGGACGGTACCGTGTAACGCTAGCGGCGCAGCGAGTCGTGCGCGTGCGGCGCGCGCTGCAGCGAGCTGCTGGTGGTGCGCTGCACGATGCGTGCCTATATCGAGGTGGGTGGTGTGCGAGTGGGACAGGGACAGTGGTGGTGCGTGCGTGCGGGCGGGACGGTACCGTTTAGCGCTTGCAGCGCAGCGAGGCGTGCGCGTGCGACGCGCGCTGCAACGAGCTGCTGACGGTGCGCTGCACGATGCGCGCCTATATCGAGGTGGGTGGTGTGCGGGCGGGACAGGGACAGTGGTGGTGCGTGCGTGCGAGCGGGACGGTACCGTGTAGCGCTTGCGGCGCAGCGAGGCGTGCGCGTGCGGCGCGCGCTGCAGCGAGCTGCTGGCTGTGCGCTGCACGATGCGCGCCAGCCCGAAGTCCGCCACGATCACTGTCTGGTCCTAAGCAATTTTTAACACATTTAAAAAAAAATCAAAAGTCCTTTACTATGCGGTAGGACTCCTTTTCTGCCTAGGAATCCGCCTGGGTAGGTACTCTTACCTATTTCTGCCGTCAAATAGCAATGCTCGCGTTGCATATTTACGGGCTGTAAGGCATTTCATCTTAGTAACAATGGGGGTGACAAATGGATAATCAAGTGGTGACAATATAAGCTTTTATTTTTAAGTGGACTGTACATTCGTTTGTTAATTCATTTTTATTAAAAAAAACCCTATTGTACAAGTTTTTTTTAATATATCATATTATGATATAATATGATTTTTAACGTGATAAGGGTGGAGCGGCACGATCAAGGTAGGATCAAGCTGCCACAGTATACAGCCTAAAAAAGCAACTTTATACTGCTGTGTTTCGTAAGGCGAGTGTAGGGAACCGAAGAACCTATATTACTGTAAAGAAGCATTTCATCTTATTCCTCAGGAGTGGCAACGCATTTACATCTAGATTCTTAACCTTAGGTTCACACATCCGGAATGCCTCTCTGAATTCATAATCTAAATTCATATTATTAGCACAGAATAAATAATAGTACTACGTACAGAAGTTGCACTCCTTTGATGTTGACTGCAAAATAAAACTTTATCGCTGCGCGCGAGTGTCCGTATTACTTTGCATCTTTTCCCCTTTCTACGTCACGACGGACTTTCCGTGATTAGTAAGGGCTGTTAATAGAGTAAAAAAATACATTGTGAAATGGTAAGTAAGTTACTTAGGTAAAATACCTATTCTGACTATGATCGACCATATTTCCGCTACTATGTGAGTTCTGTGATAATATATTCTACTTAGTTAAAAATCTTGTAAACAAAATTTTAATTTCAGTATTTTGTGTTATTATAACTTAAAATATTTTAATTACAAAAGACAAGTATAGATATGTAAGTAGGTACTTGGATAGTGAAGTAAATTTCAACTAACTTTTGTAATAAAGTACTTAGGTATTACTTCTGTAGTTAAATTAATACTTAATACTTTTTTCGCTATTAGTACCTATCTAACAAAAAAAATTTAATATATTCAACTTTCATTATCCTTCGGTAACTTAAAAAATGATAAGTTGCATAAAGAATATACATTTGTTTTAAAAGAAAGGGATCAACTTCAGAGAACAGTCGATGAGTTTGACCAATGCAGCAAGGAATATGAGGAATCCCTCAGATTAATTGCTGCATTGCAGTTACAGTTAAGTGAGGCTAATGAGCAAATTGTGCAATTAAAACAATAGATAGATAACATGAAAGAGTCCCAAACTCAAAGTCTGTTCAATGAGCTCATAGAATGTGAATCTTCTAAAGCATTGCAACCCTCCACAACAATCGATTTGACTGGTGACGATTATGTCACATCAAGAACAGCAGCAAGGACTACCTGCAGTAGAAGAAAATTAAAGAAATACATAAAAAATAATAAATATATTAGAAAACTGCAAAAGTTAATTAAAACTAAAATTAATATTAAAAATTATATAAATGTATGTAAGGAAAAGCCAGAACTAATTCATAAACTTAAATTATATTCAATTGAGATGGAAAATATGAATAACTGTTATGAGACTGATAATAATAATCCTCGACCGATTTCGGCCACGGCGACCTCTTCAACTCCGATCCTGTCGTTGGTGTGCTCGTGCATGGCTAACGTAGCCGATCTTATTTACAAATGTTCGCGCGCAATGCGGGCAGGTGAGCACACCATTACAGAAATTATAGTTAATCGCACAAGGTGGGCGTACTTTGAGTTCATCACGTCGGGCATCCAATTCAGAGCAGCGATTCTCCTCAAACATTTTGACCTTGGCTTTCACCAAAGACCCCCACTCCGGTCGTCGGGCGGCTGCTTGCTCCCACTCTGAAAGCTCAATGTCGCACTTCTTCATGTGACGCTTAAGTACCTCTTTGTACCTGAGGAGCTGTCCGCCATGTTTACGCTTGCCCTTCTCAAGTTCAGAGAAAAAGATGCACTTTGCCGTAAGCTGATCTGACATTCGCGATAAGTGTCTACACCAACGGAGTTGTCGCCCCATAAGGTAGGCCTCAATCCCCATGGTATAGGCTCTACGCAGCACTTCTGATTGCGATCAGACCAACGAATGTTGAGAATTTTGCGCAGACATTGCAAGTGGAAGCGATCCAGCGTCCGTATATGACGGCGGTAAACTGTCCATGACTCTGAAGAGTACAATATGTTAGGCAGCACTACCGCCTTATAAATGTCAATTTCGGTAGCCAGCTTTAGGTCATGTGAGCCAAAGACCTTAAGATCCAGTTTACCGAATACCGCAGCAGCGGCAACGATCCGACTGTTGATTTCAGCATCAAAGTCACACTTTGATGTTATCGTGCTCCCCAGATAACGAAATGTATTGATCTGCTTAAGTATATCATTACCGAGTTTGATGGCCAGTGTCTCTTGACCGTAGATCATCTAAATGGTGACCGATTAATCTAAAGACATCACTTCCGTCTTTTTAACACTTATCTTCAGACAAAAACTACGGCACGACTCATGAAAGGTGGTCACAAGCTGATGCAGGCCAGCTGGGGAATCGGTCACAAAACATAGATCATCTGCGTAGACGATCTCTGTAATAAGTGCGTAAGACACTTTCGTACGGGCCTTAAGTCTGTCTAAGCTGAAAAGATTGCCATCATTTTGGAAACGAATGCGGATTCCTTCAGGGGTAGTTTTTAAGACTTCCTGAACTACAACTGCAAAGTATAACGCGAAAAGTGTGGGTGCAAGGACACACCCTTGTTTTACCCCACAGGTAACGGGAAAAAATTCTGACTGATCAGCGTTTACTGCGACGTTGCTCAGCTTGTCGTCATGCAGGAGTCTCAGAAGTCTCACAAACTTCTCCGTGCATCCAATTCGCAGCACTATTCAGAGGGCTTCTCGCGGTACACTATCGAATGCCTTCTCAAGGTCTACAAAACAGAGATACATATTACGACCCTGTTCTCTGCTTTTTTCCTGCAGTTGACGCAATGAGAAAATTGCCTCACAGGTACCACGATCAGGTCGGAAGCCAAACTGGGATTCCGGCAAAATCCTTTCAGAAAGTTTCCTGAGGCGGTTTAATAGAAGTCTGGCGAAGACTTTTCCAGGCACTGAAAGTAGAGAAATGCCACGGTAAGAATTGCAGTTCGACCGGTCACCCTTGCCTTTATATAGGGCTCGTATGAGGGATACCTTAAAAGTATTAGGGACTTGTTTTTTTTCCCACATACCGACAAAAAGTTCCCATATCGCCGAATACAAAGCCCCACCGCCATACTTCAATAATTCACCCGGTATGCATCAACACCAACCGCGCGTTTATTTTGCTGTTGCTTAATGGCAAGAGCAACCTCGTCAGGCGAGACTGGCTCATCGAGCTCAAGGGCGAAAGTTTGTTGAGGTAGGCAGCGAACGTGGTCTAGGTCAACAAAATGATCCACGTTAAGTAGGGTGTTGAAATGCTCCGCCCATCGCTCGAGTATTTCTTCCCTGCTTTTAAAAAGTGCTTCACCACTAGTTGAATTCAGTGGAACTTTCGCCATAGAGGACGTACCGAGTAGATGTCGCACCTCAGCATAAAACTCACCGAGCTGGTTGGTATCAGCGAACCACTGCATCTGACGAGCCTTCTCCTGCCACAATTATCTTTCGCTTGTCGTGCGAGTTTAAGCAGCTCCAGATCACTATGACGCAACTCCATAACACCTCCACTCTGATGAGTTCTACTGTGCTGCTTTAGGAGCCTACGTCCGTAAGTACCCCATCATGAGACTGATATAGTGTCTAAATTCCACAATTTTATCACTTAAAAACTCCCTACAAATTGTATCAAATAAATATGCATCGGCTCAGGATGAGATAAAAGAACACATATTGGCCATGACTGATCTGATAAAGTCATGTAAATATTAATGAGGAGCGCTTTGACTCCTTAATAAAGCATCAGAGTGAGTATCAGCGCTCCATACCAGGTTCATCGGGGACAATATGTGTAAATAATAATGTAAACAGTAAGGACTTTTCATCTACACTCTATGAAAGTGCTATGTCAAAGAATATAAACTTAAAAAGTAATTTAAATATTAAAATAAATAAAGTTATTATGTATTGTATGTTATTATGTATATATAAAAATTTGGGCATGATGTTAATTAACTGTTTAAAAGGACATCTGATCAGTAATTATTGCATGCCTGGAGCATTCTTTAGTTATATAATGAATAAAGTTTTTGCTAGTAAATTTTGCCCTAATAGCACATTAATAATTCTTGTTGGGAGAAGAGGCAATGTAAACAAAAATCAATTATTAAAATATATTGATAATCTAAATACTTTAAATGTACATAAAATTATCTTGTTTACATTGCCTTACATATAGTGTTGGCCACAAGAAAATAAAATAAGATATGATTTAAATTTATTAATGAATAACTTTTCATGTAATAATAACTTAAACTTGACATTTAATTGTTATAATTATAATAATAGAATTAATTTAATAGACATAAATAATTTAATTAAGAAATTTTGACTAGAGATAAGTATTACCTATCCAAATATAATTTAAGACAGATAGCAAATGTGCTATCTTATTATTTATATATTAACTCAGCCAAGGACTTGGCTACACAGACATCTGCTTCTATTGAGCAGTATAATGACTTACTATGTAATTTGGAATCAGTTCCAAGTAATTTCAATTAGAAAATGAGACAATAGAGGTAATCTCTAGCAGTTATAATAATTTAAATAATTTAGAATGAAGCTTACAAATATTTAATTGTATGACTCCACAATGTGATAATAAAAATTGTTTACACCTGGTGCATCAAAATATACAAGGCATGATAGGCAAAGAGCTAGAAATTGAATTGTTCTAAAATAGCAACAATATTCATATTTTATGTATTACTGAACATTGGTTAAAAGTATGGATGCCACGATACGCCTTTTTGCCGATACGATACCGATACCGATGCCCTTATAAAAATATCGGCGATGCCGTTGCCGATACGCTTATTGAATTCAAAAATGTAGGTAAAATAAATAAAACATAAGTCAGGTTATTTTTTAAATTAATATAAAAAGAACAAATAACAGTACAAACTAAATAAAACCGTTTAAAACTATAGACAGGTTGAGATTAGTTAATAGTTTTAGTAATTAAAATTAACATTGATGAGATTTTTGTTTAAAAAACAAAGTATTCTTAAGTTTTGCGGAGAACGGCGATTTCGCAAATCTGTTTGCATAAGACATGCGGTGGAAAATAGTCTCTCAGATACGACAGAACTCATTTGGAAACTAAAAGTACTTCTTCGCCATTTTTTTTAAGTTGGTATAAGACGTCATTGCGCCAGAAAACGAACGAATCTGCGCCTCTCGATATATTATGAGACTTTAGGTATCTCTCGACTTCTTCTTTGAAAGAATTACAGCTCAGAGTAGACAGGGGCTCATCTTCCTCGGACTCTCTAATAATATTTTCACAAACGCTCCAATGCCCGTCACTCGTAGGCATCTCAGAACTTACAGTTACAGTACTAGATGTAAGTGTGACAGTGTCTGAAATAGTTTCGGAATGCAGTGCTACATTAAGATCAAGTAACTGAACAAGACGCTTTTTTGCCATAGTAATAGTAGACTGTAATTGAAATATTCGTTCTTTGTAACGAGGATCAAGCATTGTCGCTAAACAAGACACTGAATAAAGCGAGGGGTTTCCCCGAGCATAGTTAGTTCGTACCTCATTTGTACGACGAGAGAAGAGACGAGACAACACCCGCGTTTACATTACATTTTTAAAGCGCGAAATTTGAAAAGTATCGTTGAATCGGTCATAAAAATATCGCCGATGCCGATATATCAGCAAACTTCGAGTATCGCCGATATATCGGCATCGGTAGCGGTATCGGATGCATCCCTAGTTAAAAGCTTATAACTTAATGTTTAACTTCAGTAATCACCAGGTGGTCAGTTCTTTCAATAGAGAAACGGTTTTAAGAGGTGGCTCCTTAATATTAGCTAGTAAATTATTATCATGTAAAGAACGTAAAGATATTTTGAGCCTCTCTGTTGAGCGAACTGTAGAAATGGCATGTGTTGAGTTTGAGCACCTCATTGTTGTGAGCGTCTAGAGACCCCCACGTTCTAAAGGGTCCGCCATCTAACTTTTTTTTTTTCAACTATTGCTTATTTCGTGAATGGCAACACTTAGCTCATGTCTAATTTGACAGATAATTAGTTTTATCCTTCCGCTGAACGAATATGGTTGTGTATACGCTTGAACAATGCTGGGAAATATTGCAATGTTGAAATTCATGAAAATCATGGTAATGTTGCAGAATGTGTGCGAAAATTGCGTACGAATTTTGGAAGAAATGAAGCACCGTCAGCTCCGTATGTTCGTTACCTTGTGAAAAAAGTGAAAGAAACTGGCATCCTCATCGATAAACCAACGCGTGAAAAGCCAAAAACAGTGCGTACACCCGAGAATATTGCTGCTGTGGCCGAAAGTGTGCGTGAAACGCCATCAACATCAGTTCACCGTCGTTCTCAACAATTGGACATTTCGGAGACATCATTGAGACGAATTTTGCGTAAAGACCTTGGTATGACGCCGTACAAAATCCAATTGGTTCAGAAGTTGAAGCCAACTGACCATCCAATGCGTTTTCGCTTCGCTAAGTGGGCCTGCGATCGACTTGCAGAAGATGCGGATTTTGCCAAAAAAATCATCTTTTCAGATGAAGCTCATTTCGAACTTGGCGGGTATGTAAACAAGCAGATTTGTCGCATTTGCAAAACCCGCACGCATTCATCGAAAAGCCGGTGCACCCAAAACGAGTCACTGTTTGGTGCGGATTTTGGTCCAGAGGCATAATTGGGCCATTTTTCTTCGAAAATGAGCAAGGTGTGGCCGTTACAGTCAATGGCGATCGTTATCGGGCCATGTTGAACGAATTTTTGTTCACAGAAATTGAAGAGGAGGATATTGGCAACATTTGGTTTCAACAGGACGGCGCAACGTGCCACACAGCCGACGCTACACTTGATGTTTTGCGCCCTGTTTTTGAAAATCGCATTATCAGCCGCAGAGCTGATGTCGTTTGGCCACCTCGGAGCTGCGATTTGACACCGTTGGACTATTATTTGTGGGGTGCCGTCAAAGATAAGTGTTACGCCGACAAGCCAGAGACAATTGACGCTTTAAAGGACAATATTCGTGAAGCCATTGGTGAAATACAGCTGCACACAATCGATAATGTACTCAAAAATTGGACCGATCGTGTAGGCTACTGCATGGCCAGCCGAGGCAGCCATTTGAATGAAATTATTTTCCATCATTAACCGGAAGGATTGTACTTTCAAATAAAAAAAGAAATTTGAAAAAATATTTAGTAGTTTTTTTTTTAATAGCATATTTTTAAAAAAAAAAAGTTATTTGGCGGACCCATTATATACGATACTTTTGAAAAAATTATGGAGGAAGTTTTTGTTAAGCTTAATAAACAGAATAAATCTGTTGTAATATGTGGAGACTAAAATCTCCTAGAAGCTTCCTCCACCAATATTAAATTTAGATCATTGTTTAAATCATATGATCTTTTTAATTTATTTTTAGGGCCAACGCGTATTGCTCTATCTAGTGCAACATGTATAGATAAAATTTTTACAAATGTTAAGCCGTTGCATAAATGTATAATTCAAAAATTAAGTTCTGATCACTGTGGACAATTAGTTTCGTTACCTTATGTTCACAAAAAGCAAGTAGATGAAAAAGTTGTGTTTGTTCCAGTAAATGCACGTCGCTTGGAGAAGTTTAGAAGTAACATAGTGAAAAAACTTCCATCACTTTCATACCAAAATGATCCTAATTTTTTGTATGGAACATTGTTTAAGCTTATTTGCAATGAATTTGATAATACTTTTACTTCTAAAATATTCTCCTTGAACAGTCGGAAGGCATTCAATGAATGGGCGACAGTAGGAGTCCATAAGAGCAGACAAAGGTTATATGATCTTTAGCATGAAAGGTCATATAATCCTAGAGTCGAATTTAGGGAATATGTAAAAAAATATTTAAAATATTTAAAAGAGTGTGCTCTGCAGCCAAGTCTTTGCATTTGAGCAACAAATTTAAAACGGCTTATAATAAAATTAAAATGACATGGAGTATAATTAATAGCGAAACTGGTAAGATCAACTCTCGCAATTCAAACTACCAGTTAAGTGTTAACAACAAATTAACTGAATCAGATCAGAACGTTGCAATTTTTTTGAGAAATATTTTACTGATATTACGATCTTAACCAATAAATCACTGAATTCTTCTCCTGCCGTCGCCGAATCATTACTTAAACAAAATGTAAATGCGTGTACAAAGAAATTTACAATTCATAGTATCATCAAAAGATATTGTAAAATATTTTAAAACTATTGATATTAAGAAAACTGCAGATCTGTGGGGGATTTTCGTTAAAGTTATTGCGTCTATAATAGATACAATCGCGCCTCATCTAGCTATCGAATCTGGTTTGTTTCCTGATTTAATGTAGCATAGTAAAGTAATACCTTTATTTAAATCTGGTAGTACATTAGACCCCGCCAATTTTAGACCTATTTCTGTACTACCATCCTACCATCATCTGGTAGAGCCATGCTGCAGCTATATTAGTAGTATAGTTATAGCACGAATGGGTCGGCTCGACCGGGGAAGGACCACGCTCTCACAGAATACCAGCATAAAATAGCAGCTTGACGCTGCTGTGTTTCGTATGGTGAGTGTAGAGAACCGGAGACCTTTTTTACTGGAAATGAGGCATTCCATCTTAGTCCTCACGGGTGACAACGCATCTGCATTTTGATTCTTTATTGAAGATAGATGTAGATGTCTATGGGCCGCAGCAACCACTTACCTGATGGTACTGTGTGCTCGTTTGTCACCCTTATCCTATATAAAAAAAAAACTACCAACACTTAGTAAGATTTTTGAAAAAGTTATTCTTTCAAATGTTAAATTTCTTTAATATAAATAATTTACTTCATAAAAATGAATTTGGTTTCACTAGGGGTCGCTCGACAACTGATGCCTGAATTTTATATGAAATTTATATATTAACTTTAGCCTCTCAATACATTTATGAAAATGTAATGTACGTACACAAAAATAAAAGTAGTTTTACAAAAATAAGTGATATTCATTCTGTAAATACTAGGAATAGACACAAGGTAGTAGTACGTTACTCGACTCCATCGAGTCAGTAATTAATTTTTTGGGCGATGTATACGCTTTTACAACAAAATTCTAGAATATATACAAAATTTGACCTGCTCAAAGTTCAAAAATTTTATAAAACTAAGTTTGTATAAAAAAGGTTATTATAATATTAAGGAATTTATGGATGATAATAACCCCTGGGAATGAGGTGATCGCTACCAAGCTATTTCTAATTTGTTTTGTGTGGTTAATTGTGTAACATACATGATTGTAAGCTGTTATTTAAAAAAAAAGTTCCGCTGGATTTCTTGCTGGTTCTTCCCAGGACAGAGGTTTTTTTTTCGAACCGGTGGTAATTAAACAAAAGAGTGACTTTCAATAAGTATTATTTGTAATCTATATTGAATAAAAAAGTTTCTGTTTCTGTTTCTGATATATCTGAATCCCTTTGTTTGCTCATTAAGTATCCATCCACGCAACAATTATAGTAGGAACGACGTTTTGCCATTATAATTTATCAAATAGATAGATATATATTATTATATAATTATATATTATTCTTAAATTACATTAAAACTTTATAAACAATTTATCCTACAATTAAATATACTAAACACAAAACAAAAACTATTTCGACGAGTATTTCAACAAGTATTTACAAAAACTATTTACGTAAACAGCGTTAAAAAACTTTAAGATTCAATCGCCTAGAACGCGCTAGCCCCGACTGCGTTCTATCCCGGGGCCCCTCGCGATTGTAGGTAATTATTTCACGCAAGTAGCAAGAGTGACAGAGGCCTGTTATTAGTTAAGAAAGCCCGAATTGCATACAATTTAACGATGCTCCACACACATTCTGATTTTTTCAGATTATGATTTTCTCAGATCGATCTGTAAGAATGAAACTGACGAGCGTTATGAATTCCGGATCGGAATATTTAAGATTATGATTTCATAACGCGCGGTTTTCTATACATTTGAACACGCTTGCACACACACACCGAAATAAGATTATGAATTATTTAATTTGACACTGCGAGCGGTAACGGCTAGACGTGTTGCGACTTGTGAAGTTGTAATGTAGAACTGTCTTTCCCTTACTCTGTTCACATTAAGATGATAAATCCAGTGTATTCGTTTGCGTCTCTTTTTTAGGGTTCCGTACCCGAACGGTAACCAACGGGACCCTATTACTAAGCCTCCGCTGTCCGTTCGTCTGTCTGTCAGCGAGCCGTATATCATGATCCGTAATAGGTAGACAGTTGAAATTTTCACAGAATGTGTATTTCTGTTGCCGCTATAACAAAATAACTTAAAAATCAAAGGGGGATCCCCTACTAGGAACGTGTATTACGATGGTACGGAACCCTTCATGCGCGAGTTCGACTCGCACTTGGCCGATTATTTTATTATTTAAAGCTAAAAGTAGCGCGATGAGTATTATTATATATTCCTCTTCTATATCCGAGACGTGTGCCTGAGCCGAGAAACACGAGACTACTGATTTATCTGAATTTTTAAGATATGTGTGAGGCAGCTTGCCGGAATTCATAATTTAAATTTCGACTCTGAATTCAGAGAGGCATTCCGGATGTGTGAGTAAAGCCTTAATCGGATTTAATGTTGGTGTCTATGGACCATAACATCTATTTACCATTAGGTGATCTGTGTGCTCACTGTGTGTGTTTGTCAGCCTAATTCTATAAAAAAAAATAAGATAGGCGGCTCACGTCGGTAGCGAAGCCTCCATAGAAGCCGAGAAGCCGGGCTTGCCCTATCAAACTGCTCAATCAATAATATCAACTAATAAAATAACTCGTAAACTGTTTCAAACTATTTCAAATTTCCCGCGCGCTTCTCTGTCGCTGTCGCTGACCTGTTCTACACAGGCCATAGATTACTGTATATACACAGGCCTTATAACGTCAACACGCGGCAAAACCGCGCGATTAGGTTGTCATAAAAATTAGTCGTCTCTCTCTCGCACGCGTGGGCTTTTACCGGGCTTTCGAGAAGACGATCGCTCCCTTTCTAACCTGTGGTAAAATGTTCTATAATGAAATATAACTACGATTGTTTATATAGCAATTTGTTCGTATCGAAAAGCCCGGCTTTTAGTGTGAAGTTAGTCATTAGTCAAGCACGGGCGATACTTTTGCAAGTTCACTTCACATTTCAATGTTTGCTCTGTGTGTTTACTTGAGCGAATAAATATTGCGAGTTGAAAATTTATGCTTTTTTATAGATTTTTAGTGAAAATGGAGGATAATAGTGTTTCTTGTGATAAATTGAAGTGTGTTAAAATGCTAATCGGCGAGGAAATGGTAAAATCGAAAAAGAGAAAAGGTAAATTTTTATAAAACTGCTAAAAACAACAAAACCATATCTTGGGCTTGCCCTAGTTTGGAGCCCTAGCTTCGCCACTGGCTCACGTGATCATGGGTGCTGAAAAATTAGTTTATTTATTTTATATTTTGGATGCATATAGCGAAAATATATGTATCCTTATATAAATTTCATAGTTAAATTTAAATACTTACGCCAGTTACGTAAATTGTGTAGTGGAGGCGTAAGAATATACACAACTCTATACCGCCAGTGGGTGTCGTAAGAGAGAAACAGACAAGAAAATGGGTAGCAGCGTCTTCTCAAAAAATAAAAAACTGAGGTTGCCAACCTGCCTGTCAAGTGTTGCAACTATGGCAAGTATTAACGTTATGAACCGCCACTACATTATTAAAAATATTAAATTATAAGATTTACATGTGCGATATGTAAAGGTTGTACATCAGTTAACACTTTTCTCCGAGAATTCGAACGAGGGCACATGAGTGAAATTGCTTGTAATTAAAGTTTAATTCATAAAGCTGACCTCTCGGACGAGGCAGTTGTGCGAGTTGAGGTCGCGGTGTATGACGTTCATGCGGTGCAGGTAGCCCACGCCCGCCGCCACGTCGCGCGCCAGCGCCGCACGCCGCGCCCAGCCCAGCGGACGCCGACTGTCCTGCAAGTGGAAGCGACATCAACATCATATTGTTACGACACCCGGTTACTTATAGCATCATGCTCGATGAATGTACCCGATGATAAGGGTTAACGGCCTCTGTCAAGTAATAAAATGTATATGCATAAATTTAGATAACGTTCAAACTATTGATGCAAGCAAGATCCGTCGCAGGAGGATTTGTAGAAAATACAACTAATACAAAAGGGATGACTGGGCCAAATTTATAGAGAAAACAAAGAAAATTGTTATGGACGACTATGAAAGTGATTTGATAGTAGATTTATAAAATTGAAAACAAAATATCTCATCAGTTTTCGCCATGACAGTACTCAAGACATATACGAACGTCTAATAGTGGAAGCTACAGACCAAAAGCTGTATAGAGACGAGGCCTCCTGACAGCATTGGCCTATTGCCGACTGTGTCTTTGAACTGTTCACATTACCCGACTCAAAGAGGTCTATATAAATTTTATATTTAAACATTACTAATATTACTATTAACCACTCCAGGTAAGCTTCAAATGCTTGTTATTATACCAGCTCCTCATAGCTCTAAAACCGGAATATGCTTGGTGCCAGAAATTTATGAGATGGTACAAACACGGACGAAAAGTAATATAGTCAGTCACCTTATAAAAAGTGAAACTGCATAAATAAACTAAAGATTTTCCTGAATGTTACTTAAAGGATCTCGGTTACCCTCAGGGCGTGCCTAAAGATTATATATATAAAATAAGGGTGACAAACGAGCACAAAGTCCACCTGTGACCTGTGACTCCTAGACATCTACATCCATTCGCGATTAATAATCAAAATGCAGAATGCGTTGACATTCCTGAGGACTAAGATGGAATGCCTCGTTACTAATTAAAATCGTCTCCAGTTTTCTAAATTCACCATACGAAACAGCGCAGCAGTATTTAACTACTATTTCACGCTGGTATTCTTTGAGCGCGTGGTTTTTCCCCGGTCAAACCGATTCATTCGTGCTACAACCATAATATAGCAGCGGCATAGCTGTACTATATATGTTTTACTTAAAACATTAACGCAACTAACTTGTAATAACTGATGCAGTGTACCGCCAGCGACGTACTCCGTGACGAGATGTAGACGTTTGTCCTTATACAGCACGCCCACGAAGCGGAGCACGTTGGGATGCTGCAGCGACCTCAGTACCGCCACCTGGACATGGGAGTCACAATAAATGACACCTATCAGATTGTCCGAATGGGTCACACCAACATGTGATAATTTAACAATAAAACATATATAGCTTTAAAGCTATGTTTATGAAAATAACAGTAGTTTTTGTTTCATCCAAATTGGTGCAGAAATATGAAAGCTATAACGTTTTGAAGTTTCACAATTTTTTATAATTTTTTACCCGCTCGTTCACTGTGACGTGACGTCACAATTCGACAGAGCGAGCGCGCAGTAGGTACTTGCTTAAGTTCAGCGCGCTCGGAAAAATACGGTCGTTTACATACATATCATATTGTATGTCAGAGTTAATGTCCGGTTGACTGTATTTTACATGACATATAATAAACCCAACAGCTAATAATTTTGAACTAATAATTTATGAATAATCTAATCTAATATGAATAATCTAATCCAATGTAATAAATATTATTTAAGATGAATAATTTAATCTAATCTATTATTATGAATAATGTAATCAATGAACTATTAATAATATTTGACATTTGTATGCCCATGAGGCTGATCACAGACTGAACTTTATTTGTATTTAAATAAGGCCTTTTTGTAACCTGTGAATCACAAATAAACTATTTGATTTGATTTATAAACTAACGTATTGAACATTTAGCTTTTATATCCTCTCCCTCTGGACCTCCGCTAGGAGTAGACGTATACAGAAACTTTATAATTTGTTATTCAAAAATATTTATTCAAAATTAATTAAATCAACACGAAATATTAGGAGTGTATAAGGACAAAGAAGCGTCAACATAACCTGCGCAGCGCCGAGTAAAATCTGGGACCCTGGTACAATGCTTGCAAGGTACCGTGAGACCTTTTGTTTAACTTCAACTAAACAGCGCTTGCGAGGTCAACGACATCTTGCCCTTGCAATTGTAGCCCCGCCCACCGATGAATCGACGCGCGCGCAGCCGAGGACTTCTTTACCTGCGCTCGGCCATCCCCTGCTTACTTACTTGGCCCCGCCTCATATTAGTGGCGTTCGATTTAAGGCTCAGCGCACACTGCTACACAAATGGAAGCTAATCTATTGAATAAATCTCACTCCGAATCACATCTAGACCTGACAGGACATCATTTGGATAGTAGCTTTATTGCCCAGCGCTGCAAAAGAAAGTACCCGGAGGACGATATTGAACCTGATAGTTTTGATGTGTTTAGAGAGGAAATGAGGACCATGATAAACACTATGTTTAAAGTACAAGAACGTGAAATTAATAAAATTACCCCGACGCTTTTAGAAATTAAGGACACAAATTCTAGCATAGAAAAGACAATATCGTTCCTAGCAACGCAAAATGAAGATCTCAAAAAAAAAACTGGAACATCTCGAAAGCCAAAACAAAAAGGATAAACAACAAATAGCTATTTTAGAGCAAAAATTGGAAGATATGCAGCGCGAAGGCCGTAAGGCCAACTTTGAGATTAAGAACGTACCCAAAACAACCGAAGAAACAAGAGGAAACTTGATAGGAATGGTGATGACATTGTCAAAAACTGTCGGATGCAAGCTTAATGAAGGACATATCATGGACATCTTTCGAGTAAAAGGAAAAAAGGGCGCGAAGGGTGACTCACCAATCTCCTCCTATCCGAGGACTCTTGGCTATGTGTAAGGCCTTCAATAGGAAAAATAAACAAAAGCTCTGTGCCAAACATCTTGGCTTTAAGAGGAATGAAGATACGCCTATTTTCGTGTCGGAGCAGCTAACCGCCAAAGGGGCTCGTCTGTACTTTTTAGCACGGGAACTCGCCAAAGCAAATACCTTCAAGTATTGTTGGACTGCGTATGGCCAAGTGTACCTGCGAGAGCATGACACGTCCCCCGTAATAACGGTTAAAAGTGAAGCCCACATAAATGGCTTGATGCAGAAAACATGACTATACGTTGAGATTTATACGGTAGGCATTAGACATTTCTCTTTGTTGTTCAATATTAGTTATATTCCATTATTTGCTTTGACTAAGTTAATTTGCTCCATATTCGGGCAAAACCCACTATGTGAAAGTATACACAAATACATAACACACAACACAAACACACACAGACAATGCACATACCTACAATATTTATGTACTTTCCTTACCAAATTATAAGTAAATCAAAAGAAATCGTAATATTAATAAAAGTAAATCAATTCCTAATGGTACGTAAAATCAGCCTTATATAAGAAAACAAAAATGGATAGTTCTCTCATTAATCTGGGAGTAATAGATAAAATCCAAGTTGCACAGTCAAAAGTAGAATCAATTCATAACTTCTCGAAAATATTGCATTACGTAAAAAACACTGACTTCACATAATCGCACAAAATATCCGAAGCATATTTAAAAAATTTGACGACTTTTACATTTCTCTATCGAACTTTAACTTTGAGGTTGACTTGTTGGTATTAAGTGAATGTAGACTTGACGGTAATGAAGCAATACCACAGTTGAATAATTATACCTCTTTCTCGACTGAAAATTATATTAATCAGTGTGATGGGGTTGTCGTTTATGTAAAAACACACTTAAAAGCAATCTAAAAGAAATTAAATTAATACATGCGTCATGCGTGCAAGTTGTATTATCCAGCTATACAATTCTTTGCATTTATCGGTCGCCTTCAATTAACTTTTTATAAACTCATTGAGCAGACATTTAGACACTATAAAGGACATAAAAATGTTATTACTGGTGATATTAATATTAATATTATCAATAAAACCATTGAACAATCACACGAACGTACAACACACACACGCACGCGCGTACGCACACACACACACACACACACACACACACACACACACACACACACACACACACACACACACACACACACAAATAAATATTTTGAAATATTGTAAATCCTTTGTGTATCATGTAACATTTGTTGAGAAAGCATATATTTTTATCTACTCTAATCTGTCTGTTGTGGAGCAACTTTAAAAATCAAAATTAAAAATATGTTTTTAGATTAAGTATTGAAGTAAGTAGGTATCACATTAGTATTCGTTAATCAATGTTACGGAGAGGGGGATTTCTAACACAAGTATTTATTTACTTAAAAGAAATTCTCAATCATAACACTGCTATGTAAAAACTCTGATACTGAATAAATTATTTGATTCGATTTGATTTGATTATATATTTATATGTATAGTCACATTGTGTAGTGCTGTAAAAAGAAAATGGAAGCGGGCTTTGAAAAAGGACAGTCAGATAATCTGTCAAAAGTGGATATTTTTATGGTTGCGCAGTATTTTTCAGAAAATAATGATTTTTTATCATCAGAAATGCGTGGAATAAAGCTCCAAAGGTAAGTTACTAATAAAAGATTACGAAAAGTATACAGCTTTACCATTGATTAGTAGGTAGGCAGTAATACATAGGTAAGTATTAACTGACCGAACCACGAAGTTGCACATGATTTACAACGACATAACATGAAAAAACTTACTTAAACTTACTAATGCAATGAGTATTAATCAACTCGTACTATTATTTAGTACCTAGAGACACGTGAAGAAATTTTGTTGGTTACGTAGTTCGTCAGTGGTTGCAAACATTTGGTCCTAGTTTTACTTTCACTTACTTTTGAATAAACTGATTGCGGTATTACGTTGGTAGTTGGTACCTATTGTGTTTTAAAATGCAGTGGTCGCAAACATTCATGCGTGCAATACTAAACTGATTTGGATGAAATTTTGCATAAAGATATAACACGATCTACAGGATTTTATCATCTCATATCGGACTTTTATTCCTAAATTTGAACGTGTTCCTTAAGGAGCGTGATATGACAGAAATTTAAAAAAAAACATAAAATAAAGGTTACTGATAAATAAATAACATTACAAGAAACAAAAATTTTGATAAAAAATAATATGGAAAGTGGGACTCGAATCCACGATCTCGACGATTTTTATGGCTGTTCGACACGAAAACCCGTTTGGGTTTATAGTGTGTCGTCCGGCAAGTTAATACATAGTATTGTTACTTAACTTAAACGTATTGCTATTGTATGCAGGTTAACAAAGAGCCAAAGGTTCGCTATCCCTCACTTTACTGTCGATTTTATTCTTGGATTTATTTTAACACATACTGTCACAGCAGTTTGAAGTAAGAAGCTAAAGGTTTGTCATCCCTGATCAATCGCACTCGTCTTATCAGCGCTCGTACCACACGCAAACAGGCGCGCTACGCTGTGTTGCATATCGATCTTGACCTTGCAAATAGCGATACGAACGTATTATGCTTTAAGCTTACACGGCACACGCATCTATTAGCATACCTTTACGTACCTTTACAGACCTTTACGTACCTTTACGTACCTTTACATACCTTTACGCACGCATCTATTAGCAATGCTAAAGGTATATTACGATACTTTACACACACATACCAAGATAAGTAGGTAAAGTTGTAGGTATAGGTTGTGCCGAGAGTTATGTATAAGTTATGAGCGCTGACCTTGACTTGAATACGCAGAGTAACAATTTAGGTAATTTTGTGCCTTATACAAACGGCGTAAGATGGGCAGACACCTCGACCACTTAGCCGAGCGCTCCTGTTTCATGAACAGGTAAGTAGGCATATAAAACCCAAATAGTTATTAACACTGGTGTGTTGTGTGGTCTGTGGCTGGTAAACATTTTGTAGGTAACAATAGGTATATATATTATGTAAACAAACAATAATGAAACTTACATCAAAATGATCTTCACAACAATAAACACTACTGGTGGCTTTGACGTGTCGAATTGTGACGTCACATCGCGGTGCGGAGCAAAGCGGTCGCCCATACCGTAAAACACCACTTTACTCATCAATATTTTAGTCATTTTTAAAGGTAGAAAAAAATAAAAATACCGTTAAATTCGTAATTTTTATAAAATTTTTTGATACCCTTAACAAAATTGGGTGGTCAGACCCATTTAGCTGATTTAATTAACCTTACTAAAAACATTAGCAACACGATATCTTTGTGGTTATTTAACTGATTTTGCTGATTGATCAAAAGAGTATATAAAGACACAGAGAAAGAGGGAGAGAGAGAGAGAGAGAGAGATAGAGAGAGACAGAGAGATAGAGACAGAGAGCATGAGAAAGAGAAGGAGAGAAGGGGCAGGGCAGAAAGATCGCAGGAGGCGTAAGATATTTCTCTTTTCTTTTGCCTGGTGCTATAAGTAACTCTACCTAAAGAAATCAAGTGTACTTCAAAATGTTTACAACATAATAATTCACCTCTTTTAAAAAGTTTCTCTGCGCGTCTTCATCGACTCGGTAAAGTTGCTTGAGCACCATCACTTCGTTCGTGTCGCGGTGGGTCACCTTATACACCTGTCCGAAGAACCCGGAGCCCAGAAGCTCGCCCTGTTGAACGATGTTGATTTATAAATAATAAACAATTCTTGTACATACAGGGTCATGGCAAATCAGAGGCATTCGAACTAAATGGAATATAAATGACTTGTGACTGTAGAGAAAAAAATGTATTCATGACTGTTCAGGCTTTGCCTGGGTAGGATCTATTAATGTGGCTATATTAAAATTTAATCATTTATTTTAGGAATTTTTAGATTTTTCAAAAAAATCTCCAAGTTTAAGTCTTTTGAGTTCGCGAATCCTGGATTAAGCATCAAAATACAGATTGGTTGTTAGTCCTGATGGCTTAGACGGAATACCATATTATAAATGGGGTCTCCAATTCTCGTCACTTACCATAATTTTTATATTTTTCAAAAAAAATCTCCAAGTTTAAGTAAGTCTTTTGGAGTTCGCGAATCCGGGATTAAGAATCACTTTTTTGTCTTAGGCAAAGAGCTGCAAGTATAACGGCTGCTCACCTGCAACAAGTCTGAGGCGCGGAACACCTTCTGTCCTTGTGCGGGCCCGGCGCGGAACGAGCGCGCGCGGCTCAAGTCGCACAACACTCCGCTCGTCTCCACACCGTCCACGTTACTGGATGCAATGAATTTCATTTGAAGCCAGTTTGGATAAAAATATCGTATTTTATATGTAAGTTGGCGGTGTTTTCACCCGCGTGCTTCGGAAAGCACGGAAGTCCTGCGCCTGATCTCTCGTTGGTTTGCCATCCCATTGGACTATGAGAGCGAAGGAATAGAGTGCATATCTGCTTGCGCAGACACTCGTGCACTATAATCTTATCCTGTGCAGATGGCTAATCTCCGTTGAGAGTTGAAATGCGGTCTGGAGGACATTATTTATTTTAGACACGATTTTGATGGTCGAGAATTCCAAAAATCCTAAATCTTGTAATAGTATATGCTCGGAAAAAAATATGCGCATACATAAAATACGCAATTAAATTCTTAACGCATTATACGCACTTATATGCACTATACGCAATTAATTTCATCGAGATTTAAAAAAATATAATTTAATCACCGGAAATAAACTTGACATATATTTTTCGATAATATGAAAGGCATATTATGTTATTGAATTAGATTCTTAATAGCTAGTGAGAAGACTTCTAATAGTTCCATTCCATCTATCCATTACAGCCTACGAAAGCCTATTGCTGAACATAGGCCTCCCCTGCAGATTGTCTCATATATGTTGTTTTTGTAGTTGGCACGCTTGGCAATCGGGCTGTCAACCGCAGTTTTTATAATTTTGAATAGTTATCAGGAAGATGCTGCTGCCCATCTCCTATTTCGGTTTCCCTCTGTCGCCCAGGGAACGGACACCCACGGAACGATTAAAAATAATGGATATTCTTACACCGCCACAAAACGGTTAAAAGTATAAAATTATTTTTACTTACACATCTAGCAATTTCGACATGCTACTGCTTCGTTCTTTATCTCCCAAGAGCGGTGAGGACGGCGTCTGCCGCCTTTTGATTACTCTCTTCCCACCATCTTCCCCTTTCCTCTTAAACAGTCTTTCTTTCTTAACTACACCCTCTTCAGAGTCTCTCTTATCATTTCTTTGGTCCCCAGTGTCGTTGGAATGTCTGTTAGGAATGTGTTTCTTTAAGTCTTCTTTGTAAATTTTCCTCTCTATCGGTGACTTGCCTTCAAGTTTAGGTCGATCGTCGCATTCCGTTTGTCTATCGGTTTGTATTTTCGCTGATGGACCTCGCTTCATATTTAATGTATCCGGATTGTGTTCTATTGTTAACTGTGGATAGAATACTTAATAGTTTCAAAATGTAAATTCAATTAGATTCTTCTTCGTTTTTTTACTATTCTAAGCGAGCGCTTGACTGCTATCCCACCTAATGGTAGGTGGTGCTGCAGTTGAAAATGGTGAAGCCCACTGACACAAAAGCCCATTTACTTTTGCCTTGAAGACACCCACATTGAGATCGGATGGAAAGAGAAATGCTGACGACTTATTCCAGTCCTTTGCTGTACGCATGACGAACGATAGATAAAATCATTCTTCTTTAGATAGCCTTTCTCTTACCCATTAAACCGAAACCCAACAGTGGATGTGTTCCTACTTCAAATAAGGGAGTATAACCATCTAGAAGAAATTCTTCTAAAATTAGAAACACCTTTACCGATCAATAGTGGTTGAGATCTTGAATGCAGCTCACAAGCGTGATGTCTTTAAGGCAAAGCTTCCAGATAAGTCTCTAGGTAGGCTGCTGACTAATTTAACTAAGGGATAATTTATCAGGCAATTTACGTCCCAATTGCTGAACATAGGTCTTCTCTCATTTCTGAGGGTTGTGGAGCAATTAATCTGCTGTGTGGTCCAGTTTTATTTTTATAGAATAAGGGTCAGAAACGAGCACACAGTCCACCTGATGGTATACATAGACATCTACATTTATCCTCGATTAAGAATTAAAATGTAGTTGTCACCCCTGAGACTAAGATGGAATGCCTCGTTTCCAGTAAAAAGGGTACGACACACACCATACGAAACACAGCAGCGTTAAGCTGTTATTTTACGCTGGTATTCTGTGAGAGCGTGGTCCTTTCCGGTCGAGCCGACCCATTCGTGCTACAATCATAATATAGCTGCATCATAGCTCTACCACGTAAAAAAGCCCAGTGCGTGATGCTGGACTTCACATGTATTCTGAATGTTTATATTCCTCGTTTTCTTTCATCGCCGAGCAATAAATATTCCGACCAAAAATAATTCGACTGTCATATTATATAAAAAGCGAGTACCTGCACGACAGTGTCGGGATCGAAGTCGACAAGCGTTCGTCCACGGACCGGCGAGCCGTTGATCTCCAGCACCTTGTCGCCGATGTGCAGCGTCAGCATGCCGCAGCTCGAGTCGATTCTGTGGACCAATGTTGCTTGTGACGGTGACGACGCAAAGCTACTTAACGCGATATTTTCTTCTACAAAAAAAGTCACACTAGAAATCTCTTCAATATTGTAAGAGCCCTTTTATGTACGTTATTTGTAAGAAGACAATTTTATTTTATATTTAGTTTTCCTTTTCAAGACTTTAAAATATGTACGCGTAACATGATTTAAAGATCAAGCACATGGCCGGTTACCTGCCTAAGTTAGGTACGGTCGGTACTTATTCATAGCTAAAATTTGTGCTGAAACAAATTATTGATTTTTTAGCTTGTTGAATCGATGAAATAGGTCGGATATATATTGTATACTTGCGATATACATTTTGATGATGATGCTGATGGTGACGAAACTTCCTTTGATTTAAAAAAAGAAATCTGTTCATATTTCTATAAACATAAACACTCAAGCCTGTCACCCAGAGGGGTAGGCAGAGACTATGGCTTCCATTTGGCACGATCCTGACACACCTCTCTCGCCTCCTCCACATCCATATACCTACGCATACACGCTCGTCGGTTAAGGGTACTCTTAATTTGGCCCATTTTCAATATATCGCCAATTTGGTAGATAAATTTTCGCCTAGGGCGTCCCTTCCAGACTCTGCCACATAAATTTACTTTGTCACTCTTTCCTCATTCATTCTTTCTACATGACCAAACCACCGAAGCATTCCTTTCTTAATCCTGGTCACAACATCATCTTGCAAACCACACTCTTCTCTTATCACACAATTTCACTCTGTCATTTAGATTCAGCCTAACATACTCCTTAATGACCGCATTTCTACAGCATTTATTCTACTCGTGATTCTTCTGCCACACCCAACTTTCACTACCATACAATAAAGTAGGGACTAACACAGCATTGTGAATTGCCATACTTGCCTTTTGGACACATTCTGACTTTCCACAACAGTGTAGAGCCCCATTTACTCTATTTCCTACGTTCACTCGTCGTTCTATATCCTTATCATATCTACCATCCCTGCTAAATACACAAACTCATCTACTTGCTCGACCACCCCTTCTTCTTATTTCACATATAGTTTTACTTTCTCTTTCAAAACCATAACTTTCGTCTTACTTGCGTTCACTTTCATTCCCCTGTCTTTTAATGACCTGTTCATTAATGTAACCATCATTTGCAACTCGGCCGCCGACGACGCAAGTATGACTTGATCATCGGCGTACAAAAGGCATTATTTGACGGTTAACTCACCCATTCTTAACCCGCATTCTTCAACTTTCAAATTTTTCAAACAACTGTCCATAAATAGGTTGAACAGCCACGGGGAAGCCACAGCCTTGTCTGACACCTTTATGGATGCCAAACCAGTCCGAGTAGGCCCCGTTGATCCTGACACAAGCACTTGAGTCCCTATACAGAGACTTCAATGCCTGTATCAACCCAGCGCTCAACCCAAATGAGTTCAGTTTTTGCCATAACACATCCCTGTCCACTCTGTCATAAGCCTTTTCCAAGTCCACGAACACACAAAAAACCTTTTGGTTTTGGCCAAAAACTTCTCCGCGATCATGCGCATGGAAAAGACCTGATCCGTACACCCCATTCCCTTTCTAAATCCCGCTTGCACATCCCAAATTTTTCCATCAGTATCTTTCATAACTCTTTAATTAGCACCTTAGCACACAGTTTTCCCACAATGCTAAGAAGGCTGATACCACGGTAGTTTTTACAGTCCTGCTGCGATCCTTTTCCCTTATAAATTGAGACTATCACGGCTTTGCACCAGTCTCCCGGTACCCGCTTAAGTTCCCAACACAAATTAAACAAGGTGTACAGCAGGTCTGCCACCACTCCCTCTCCAGCCCTTAGCATTTCGAGTGGTACTCTATCATATCCGGCTGCCTTACCTGCTTTCATACTTTTCATTGCTTTCATTATTTCATCTATACCTATCTCTCTATCTCTTTCCTCTTCTTTCGGAATTTCTATTTCATTTAATTCAAACGTCTCATCACTCATAAACACGTTTTCAAAGTATTCCTTCCATCTCCTTAAACTCGAAACTTCGTCATTCAGAATACAGCCATTCTGGTCTCGTATAGCATTCATTCTAGGCTGTTTTGAATGTCCCCTGGCAGTTCTTACGAGTTTCCAGAACATTTTAATATTTGCTTGGAAGTTATCCGATATTCTTCTATCATTCTTATCCGTTCTTTCTTGCTTTTTCCTTTCAACTACTTCTTTTACTCTCTTATTTAGATGTCTAAAGACTGCTTTTTTCTTTCAATATCATCATTCATACCGCTAGAATGACTAGCCTTGGTTGCTAGTAAATCTGGCCATGCTCTCTTCTTTGCTTCAACTTCCATCTGTAATATTTCTATAATTATTTTAAATCGATTCTAATATATGAAAATAAAACATTATACATAAATAAAACTACATAAATGAGCTTTTATGTTTAGTTTTTTTTTTCAAAAATTCTAAAACCTATATCCAAACATAAATACGACAGCAATAATATATCCTTCTAAAACATCAAAACCTAAAATCTCCCTCCAACATCCATTTTTTTGTCAAGGCAAAAATTATTTTTGAAACAAAAAAATAAAGTATCAACAAAACTGTTACTACTACAAACAATTAGTATACACAATAACAAAATTTAATAGCAAAATATCGGAAATTAAAAAAAATGCCTTAATGTGGTTTACATTAATTAGCATTTACGATAAAAAACCAATTCAACAAGGCCATACCATATGATACAATACCTGCCTCGCACATGCTGAAGTCCAAAAATAGATCGATTAGCCTACAATAGCATAACAATAGATATATTTTCTACCAAAGCGATATTTAACATTTACATAAAGTATCCGCTACACATGCAGGGTATAACAATAAATACTTGTATAAGGGGCAGTCAAAGTTGCACAAGCTAGTTACAACAGTTACTCTACTCCAAAGAGTCAGTAATTCCTTCATGGCGCAATGTATATGCGTTTACAACAAAGTCCCAGAAAATATGCAGGACCTATCTATAAAATATTTAAAAAAATTATTAAGCATTTTTTAATAAGAGTTATTATAGTACTAAAGAGTATATTCTATATTGATAATAACCCCTGGAAATGAGGTGATCGCTAACAAGCTGTCTTGTTTCATACTTAATAGCATAAAATATTATATTGTAAATTAATATATAAAAAAGTCCCACTGGGTTTCTTTCTTGTTCTTCCCATAACAGAGGGTTTTTTTCATACCAGTGGTTAATCTTAAATGACATTCAATAAGTTAATATTCTTGTTATCTATATTGACTAAAAAAATATTCTATTTTATTTAAACAAGTAAAGTGCAAAAGAACCGTGAGAGCAAAATTTTAAATAGTACTTCTCATTTGAAGTCGGTCGCGCGAAGATTTAATGGGAATGATAAGCTGTGAAAATGTAGGTCGTTGAGAAACGTCATTTAATGCCCCATTAATATGCTACATTTTTGTCCATTCCTATTCAAAATTTTATTAAAAATACTATCGTGATAATATTAGAGTTAAATAAGAACCAATTTGCGACAAGTAATCGTTCAAAATAAACGTTAAAAAGATCTAAACTACAATGAAATCCAAACTGTACATAGTCGTCCACAGCTAAAAAATGCAATGTCTAAAAAGCAAAAATATTTCAGCTCAAACGCACAGTCCAATCAAGCAGCAAACCATGCAACACCTGTAACGTTCTAGATCCGTCTAGAACAAGTTAGTACCTATGGCAGGTGAGCTGTATGCAGACGGAGACGGCAGCCCGGAGTAAAGCGCGCACCAACGCGGACAGCTTGCTGACGCAGCGACCTCTATGCATCCAATTGTTAATAATGGGGTGTTATTTACCAGTGTCATAGATAATGATGTGCTTTGCTTTGAACAAATATGTACGATTCACAAATGGCGAATTATAAATGTGTAAGAGGCGTAATACAGGATAATTTATTGTTATAGGTCATATTTTGTCACACTATATTATAGACAAGGTGCCAGAATTCCTTTTCTGCCAAGGAGTTCGTGTGGATAGGCTTTCTTACTTTATCTGCCGCTAAATAGAAGCTCTTGCAGCGCTGTGTTCGAATCTGAAGGGTATAGAGAGCCATTATCTAGACTGTGAGGCATTCCATCTTAGTCCTCAGAGGTGACAACGCGTCTGTAGCTGTAGTCTGCAGTGAAGTTGGCTGCAGATGTCCATTTTTTTATGGTTTACGTTGACAAATGTGCACACAGTCCACCTGATGGTAAGTGGAAGAGAGAATCAAAATGCAGATGCGTTGTCACCCCTGAGAACTGAGATGGAATGCCTCGATTCCAGTAAAAAGGGTCTCCGGTACTCTACACTTAAGCTGCTATTTTACGCTGGTATTCTGTGAGAGCGTGGTCCAACCCCGGTCGAGCCGACCCATTCGTGCTACAACCATAATATAGCTGCAGCGTGCCTTTACCACGCAAAAAATGTTGACCATTACGATCAGGTGGACGTTAAGTTCGTATATCACTTCCGTTTTATGGAAAAAAAATGCGGCGCCTTTTTTATTATTCGTAAGAGAGTTCACAACCCCATATCATCCCGTGGGTGTCGTAAGAGAAAACTAAAACAGGAGATGGGCAGCAGCTTCTTCTAAGCGTGGAAACTATGGCATATATCTTTATTATGAAACAACCTATGGGGAAGGCCTATGTTCAGCAGTGGACTTTTGGTGGGTTTTAATGAATGAGGAATGAATCATCTGATATTGTAAAGAATGTGATGTTAGGTCATAGGTAGAACTTTGTTTATATATTTATTGTAATATTTATTGTCTAAAATTGTTAGTTACACGCCCTTTCGAATCGTGAGGAAGCGTGTTGCTCAGAGGGAAAGTAAAATACATTAAATTGAATTCGACCATATAAATACTTTTATTCAATTATATTTAAGTTAAATACATTCCGTTGGACGATATAACATTTCTCCAAATATGAATCGTACATAAATAATACAAAAGTAATTAATAATGTAAAATGATCACAGGAATGATTTAATATTGGTGAAGCTGTAAAAGAGACAAATGGTTACCCAAAGTTAATAAAGATAAAATTATTTAAAAACGATAGTAATAATTATTTCAATAAAATGAATGTCATATAGGTACAGTATACATGAGTTCGGAAGGTCGTTGCAAAACCTTGAGGTGGGGACAGGTCACCTCGTGGGGCACATTTTTGAGCAGGTTACCCTAACTAGTCTTAGAATTTCTAGTTATTGTGAAAATTATAATTTTTGGCAAGTTAAAGTGACTAAGTAAAAAATTTCTAACTCTTCAGCATGTCCAATTTAGTCAATGATATGGGTACAGATTATGGTATTGGTGTTTGTCGATTGAATACACAATATGGTAAGATAAAAACGAGTTTTTATGTACTGATTGTAGCCTGTTTAATCAAATTAAATACCAAATTTTGGGATATTTGCCAAGAATCATAATTTTTACGATTACTAGAAATTCTAAGACATTAGTTAGGGTAACCTGCTCAAAAATGTGCCCCAGAGGTGACCTGTCCCCCCTCCCCTCAAAACTTTGCATCGAGTTTCCGAACAGCCTGTATGTTACCAGGCCTGTCTCACTCCGCGCTTTAGGCATGAAAATATACCTACATTGCGCGGCCCCGAATGCGGGGCTAACTCCGTGAGGTTGGCACGCGCGCGCTCGAACTGACGCGCGCCTTACGTTAACAGTACGTTAAAAGTATTTTTCTCTTTTTCGATTCGACCACAGCTTCGCAGTTTTCGATTTTTTCGCGTATAATGCCAATGACCTTAAAAAATCGTTCAGTGTAAGTAGACCTCCCAGTACTAATGCAATAACGAGTATGTGCTGATCTTGCATTACTAGTGTAATGCAAGATCAGCACATACTCGTTATTAGTTTAACATTTGGTCGATAAAAGAAAGAGATTGAAAATAGCAGCAAAGCAAAAATAATACCGTCGCGTGTCGCATGTTTGTAAATAGCAAAAAATGTGAAACAGACAAGTGACGGCTCCGTGGCGCAATGGTTTAGTAATGAATTGCAGGGCTAAGGGCCGCAGGTAGTAAGCCGCTTGTAGGGGACCACGCAGCGTAGGTATATTTTCATGCCTAAAACACGAAATGAGACAGTCTTGATAGGACTGAGGTTTTTTCCAAATCAGTAATAAAAGCATAAATGATTTTATTATTGATTTATTTTTGTAATGTCAATTATTGAAATAATTGATAGTATGTACTCAGTGATCGAGCGGGAGCAAGCGGTGTGCGGTGTGCGGGAGCGAGGGGAAGGGTTTGTGTGTGTGGGTGTGTGTGTGTGCGTGTGTGTGTACTCACTGTGCGAGCGAGAGCTGTGCGCCGGGCCCGAGAGCGAGGGGAAGGGTTTGTGTGTGTGGGTGTGCGTGTGTGTGTGTACTCACTGTGCGAGCGAGAGCTGTGCGCCGGGGCCGGGCGCGAGGCGCAGCGCGCGCGCCGGCAGCCGCAGCACGCGGATGGCGTGCGCACCGCGGTGTGTGTGTGTGTACTCACTGTGCGAGCGAGAGCTGTGCGCCGGGGCCGGGCGCGAGGCGCAGCGCGCGCGCCGGCAGCCGCAGCACGCGGATGGCGTGCGCACCGCGCGTGCTGCGCATCGCAGCCCCACAACACGCGCCGCTGCACAACGACACGTATATACACATCGTATAATTTACAGCCTACGACTTTTGTTACATTTTTACTTATTTAAAGTAACATAAAATCAAGTACTCACTGTTGGCATTCAGAATTGAAGTATAAGGAAGACATTATAATGAAACATTAATTAATACTTAACTCGGACAAAGTACGGCCAGACCACAATTACATGCGAAGGTGCGCGCCTTTTTAATAAGATACACACGGAAATAAAAAATGTAGATTCGTTCAATGTATTCAAAAAGCGACTAGCAAATCATATATATAATCACAAACATATCTATCTGAATGCGTTGGACGGGTTTGTTCCTGGTCTTGGTTTATGTTGTGGTGCTAAGGTGATAGTGAATCCCAGAATTTGTCATTTTATAACTATTCTTTTATTTGTATAGATTTTTCCCGTCGATAGCTGTTTTTGATGTTTATTTTTCAACAACATAGGTACGACAACGAATTTTGTTATTTAGATTTACTTTTATCTATGTTCTCATGTAAGTGGCGTATATAATGTCTTTATGAGAATAAATGTCTTTAAACCTAAACCTAAATAAAGTTAAGCAAACTAAGAGAAATTTAATTTTAGTAGGTATTTGCAAATGGCTTCGCATTTGAGATTTTTGTATGCAATAATCATCATTGTACCATTTTTTAAAGCAACATAATTGAACGACGAGTTACCAAAAGAAATTAAAAAAAACATTACAGCACTCACCAATACAATTTGGAGCGTTCAAGCAACGCGTAAGGCTCGCCGTCCTCTACGTGTGCGCCACACGCAGTGCACGCGAAACACTCGGGGTGAAAACGGTGCTCGCCCGCCGCCATCACCGGACCCGTTATCACCTGCAATGTTTCCAACGTTGTGAATCAATATTAACCCTTCAAGCGTCAGCAGTATCCGTATGGCGATCTGCTTGTCAAAGTTATAGACCCCGCCAAAGAGTATGTAATAATTAGAAGGGACCCCTTAGAACAATAGATAAGAGTGTTCAGAACTTAGAGTACAAATAAGCAAGGTATAGAGCGCGCGTATCGCTCAATGCCCATTATGTCAAGCGTAACCAGATGTTCTATAGATATTGATACATAGTTGAGAGTGGTTGATTAGTGCTGCGCCAAGATTGACGCCTATGCGTTATTACATAATACATAAACACTCACACCTGTCACCCAGAGGGGTAGGCAGAGACTATGGACTTCCATTTGGCACGATCCTGACACACCTCTCTCGCCTCCTCCACATCCATATACCTACGCATACACGCTCGTCGGTTAAGGGTACTCATAATTTGGCCCATTTTCAATATATCGCCAATTTGGTCGATAAATTTTCGCCTAGGGCGTCCCTTCCCGACTCAGCCGTTCACCTCTGCCACATAAATTTGCTTTGTCACTCTTTCCTCATTCATTCTTTCTACATGACCAAACCACCGAAGCATTCCTTTCTTAATCCTGGTCGCAACATCATCTTGCAAACCACACTCTTTACGTGTTATTGTACTTAAGTTATTAATTTGATTATGTAAGTATTTATAAATATTAGGTAAGCGATAACTATAAGGTATATTTTAGTTCAATAAAACATAGGTACGAATTTATGAAACGATGTTTATTAATCAAACACAAAAATCTAATAAATTTACTCCCCCTTAAAAACCATATTATACAGGGTTACTGGGAACTCGACAACTTCTTGGCAGGGCATGATAGTCAAAATGCTACAAATTTGACCCACCATATGTATGGCCGAAAATGAACAGGTCTTGAGATATACGGATTTTAAAGTTTTTTCAATAATCACCCAGAATTTAGTGTTAAATTGTAAATAAAAATAAAACCTTTTTTTTTAATGCTTTCTTTTAAGTTTATTTATTTTCTTGAAGCTTCAACCAAGCGAATACAATCATAAAAAGTAAAAAAGTATTCAAAATAAAAAATTATGGGTTTTAATAAAAAAAAAAAAACTATTTTTACTCTTTATGTATCATAAAATGTGATGTACTTCAAAAAATTACTATGACATGAGACATAAAAATATTTTAAAAAATATGCCCATTTAATCAGCTATCCAAAAAGGTAATAATATCCCGGTGAAATTAATGAATAATAATAATAAAAGGGTCTTTTACTTAACGCAGGTAGAGAACGGCAAAGAATGATTGCTCTTAGGAACGAACTTGCACACTTTTAGTCACTTGGCGTCTGATTGGTTGTTGACAACTATTCAGAAAGCCGACGGCCATTTTAAATTGAGTCGTAGCGACGCTCGTTAGTTAGTTTCTACTAGAGGTTTGCACCGGAGCGGAATTTTCACAACCGATTGAATTCACCGGTTATTAGGCAATCTCCGGTGATTCACCGGTAATAACCGGAGAATAAAGAGCTACTTGCTCAAATGACTTGACAACACGATTCCCTAGGAAACATATGTACCATGTATGTTGTAATAGATTATATTATGATGTAAACAAACACTCTTTTTTTATTCATTCAAAATTTTATTAAATACATATGTTTTACAGAGATAATAAATGCTGATTTTGATTGAGAAAACACAACATGTTAATAGCATCATAGCGCAACATATTTCTTCTGTTATTGAGTATGTGACCTGTCGTTGAAAATACTCTCTCTGATCGAACAGATGTTGCATAGCTAGGTATTTAAAAGCTATTTCGTCCAAAGGTTTTAAATGTCTATTAAATTTCCAAAATTGCACCACATCATCCCAGTTATGACTTTTTTCTGGAAATTGTGTTTCTGTATACATTTTTAATAAATTTATTGCCGTAGCTGACGTCATATCTGCATTATTGGTATTCGTTTTTTAGAAATCCTAGCAAATCCGGGCGACCTATTTCGCTTGTACTTAACTCACTTAAAGTGACTTCTTCTGTGATTTGAGGTATGTTTCTGACCTGGTTAATGTTGTTAATTTCTGCCTTTACAGCTTCTTTAGCAGCCAATTTATTTTTCAATTGTCTAAAGCTATTCCTGAAAACGGGATGCAGTATGGTGGAAATTCGGCAAACAGTTCGAGATTCGTAATCCAATAAGCGATCGTTCATACTTTTTTTAAGTGTTTGCAAAAATATATCTTCAACCGTTGTAGAGATTCTGGGGCCCAAAATTTGAATATTATCGAACAGCCCATAAATAATAGGTATTATTAAACTGGATGTTGGGTATTGGTCTCCGCTTATCATTTGAGTGGCTTGCTCAAATACATCTAGCAAAAGCAGATGTATTTGAGCAAGATCATTCGTCATTGGTTAATATATCAATCAGTTGATTTACTAACGACTAAGTGATTTAATATTCGTATTTCATATTGTTTACCAATATTAAGAATTTACTTGTCTTTTAAGATGGAAACTCAAGGTAAGCTAAATTAGTTTACGATTTTAATTTCATCGGTATGTAGTTTTCATACGTATGATACAATCCACCTTTTTAAAATTTAATGAACTTTTTTTCTATTTAGATCTATTTGAAGAATATGCGCAAAGGATGACTATATTTTCAGATGAAGAACAAGAGGGTTGGTGTCTTACAAATATTACAAAAAAGCAACAAACATTACTTGTAACAAAAAATGAAACAGGAACTCAAACTGAAAATAAAGAAAATGTTAATGCACATTACAACGAACTCTTTGGAAAGCTAGTATCAAGTGAAATTAATCACATAAACGGACAAGAACGCTTTGAGTTAATGACCGAAATAATTAGTCTCATTCGAAAGAAGCAAATTAGTAAATAGATGTAATAAATGTAGTTAAATATTTAAAACATTGATTAATGAATCTTTCTTTTATTTGTGTAATGGTCATTACATTAAAAGATTATTTTAAGATGTAGTACGATCTCCGGAGTTTCACCGATTAATCTCCGATTGTTTCAATCGAATACTTTTACCGGTAAATCACCGGTGATTCTCCGGTACTCACTGCTCCGGTGCAAACCACTAGTTTCTACTATCGCTGCGCAAGCACGTGTTTAAACTTCCTTCTAATAAACTCTCATCGCGTTAATTCATTTGTTATTGTTTTCAGTCGTTAAAGTTATTGTTATTATTGCTGTTACCGTTATCTGTGACTGACTGTACATTGTTACTGTTTTTGTGCGTCGAAGTTAAAACGGCGTCATATTCTAATAAAGAATATGCCCACATCATGTACTGTTATGTTTTTGCTGACGGCAACGTTGCTGGGGCTCGTAGAGAATATCAACGTTACTTTCCTGATCGCCGGCTTCCCCACGTTTCTGTCTTCGGAGCTACCTATCGACGATTAAGTGAAAGCGGCACTATTCACAGAAATCAAGTGGATACTGGCAGACCTGTTTCGACTTCCCTCTGTCGCTTCTTACCATACCAAAACTCTCCTATGAGGCAATCTATGGGGGAGGCCTATGTTCAGCAGTAGACTTTTATAGGCTGTAATAGATGGATGGATGGATGGCATTGAGTTATATGTACTACGTACTAGAGAAGCTATTCCAAACAAAAAATGTGCGCTACTCTATGTCTTCGCGCATGCGCGGTAGATAGTAAAATATTACGATATTATTACCTATTTATTCACTTGAACAACAAAAAATGTTTACTTACTTGACTACTGAATTGTTATTTACGTAAGGTTTAAACTTTAATTTGAAATCTCGTATTATTATCGCCGCTCCACACTGCATGAATATTGAAGCCACAGTAAATGACACTAAAGTAAGGTGTACGGATTGCAGTACAGTTCAGTTGAACATAGTGAATGTTCGGAATGCGAAATCTAGTGCGTAGTACATATATATCAATGATGGATGGATATAT
Source organism: Parnassius orleans (assembly GCA_029286625.1). Taxonomy (NCBI): domain Eukaryota; kingdom Metazoa; phylum Arthropoda; class Insecta; order Lepidoptera; family Papilionidae; genus Parnassius; species Parnassius orleans. The sequence continues at coordinate 7,345,179 of JAGSMP010000006.1, read as the reverse complement.
CGATGCTGGTTAAAAATATCGATACTATATGTATATATATTTTTTTTTCTCTTGCTCATCAATAGCTGGGCGAACTAATAACATTAGTTTCTAAACATGTAGGCTAGGTATGGGAACCATCAATTCAGTCTAAATCTCTAGGCCAGAATTAAATAGAATACACACAAATATTTGTAGGAAAATATTCTATTAACAATTGCTGTATTTGTTTAATGGTACCTAAATTAGACAGAACAAAGATAAATATTTTGATTTATGTTTATTTTTGTATTCGTATCGGTATTTTTGCATAATATGTCCCGTTCGTACTGTCGGATTTCGCTGTCATAGACGTTGGACATCAATACAATTTTCTAAAAGTAAAATTAGTTATTCAACTAACTTATATCTACCTTGTTACAGTACACTGACTGATCGCCTAGGTTAGGTGAAATTCTTATATTTCAGAAATAATTATTAGATAGGTACTTATAACATAGGCACGTAGCTTAGGTAAGGAAGGTAATAAAAAAATCGACTACTGAAATAAAACCTAATACTAAATCTAAAATGCATATATAAAGTCACGTTATAAGTCGTTCTAATATCCCAAGTAGTTATCAACGTGATCACGTTGATAAAGTTGGATAACTACTCCAACTTTATCAACATGATCACGTGTCACGATGATTTTTCATTGTGATTTTTGGTAACCGGAACGACGGTGACGGTAATTTAAAAATAACACTTTTCTAGCCTTCTATTCGCCTCTTACGAGACCCACGGGGTGATATGGATATTCATACACCGCCACAACACGGTAATTGATAACTTCTCAAACATTTTATTTATGGACAACGTCTTGCAATCGTCGTTTCTCTAGCGCTCACTTGACCTTCATACAAATAATGCGATATTTTAATTGTTGATATTTTTTTGGATAAGAACATAGTAATGACTAAGTTATATTTATATTCATTTAAAAAAATTGTCTTTGGCCTGACCTACTATACTCTTTGGCTTGACCATAGGTTTAACTAAGTTGGTGGTGGTTAATGTCGACGCCTGAGTGGTTATAATATATCTGATAATATTACTAAAGACAATAGCTAAATAACTGCCAAATTCTAACAATGACAGAATTTACAAAGTAGGACAGCGCTATACAAAAGAAAGTGACAGCAATATCTATCATTTCATATATTTAACAAATATTTGGGTAGACTTTTACTATATATTGTTAAACCTATAATGTTTATAATAATGAAGAAAGATACATACAATTTTTATTGACTATTCTTTTGGCAACTTACGACAACTTAACATCAGCTTATAAGCAGATACAAAGGATTTTTCATGCACTTTTTGCATCGTAGAACTGTTTGTACAGGAAAACTAAACGTTTTTTAAATATATAATATACCATCAGATCTTTTTTAATACCATGTTTAAACTTCATTTATAAATTGCACTGCAGTTCCTTTATAGCCACTTTAAAAATCGTTAAATCATCTAGCAGCTGAACGCAAGTTATTATGCAACAAATAATGCTTGGAACGCACCTGGGCGCACTGTTGACAGTTATCGCCATACCGCGCCCAGTAGTCGTTCTGACAGAATAGAAGCCCCGCTTTCTCGAAGTACCATGTCGATAGCGCCGCGTCACACACCGAGCACCTGCACATAGATGGGTATTTATTTTTCATCATTAGACCATAAAAGAAAATGAGCCTGTCCCATTGTATTTTTTTTATAGGATAAGAGTGACAAGCGAGCACACAGTCCACCGGGTGGTGAGTGGTTGCTATGGCCCATAGACATCTACATCTATCATCGTTTGCGAATCAAAATGCAGATGCGTTGTCAGCCGTGAGCACTAAGATGGAATGCCTCGTATCCAGTAAAAAGGGTCTCCGGTTCTCTACACTCACCATACGAAACACAGCAGCATTCATCTGCTATTTTTATCTACGTGGTACTCTGTGAGATTACGCTAGTATTCTGTGAGAGCGTGGTTTTTCCCCGGTCGAGCCGACCCATTCGTGCTACAACTATACAATTAATATAGCTGCAGCATGGCTCTACCACGTAAATGTATATGTAATGAGGATAATATGTCACAGTATCAGACATCTCGCACTCTAGACATTGATACGCGTCGCGTTCTGGGAATTTTAGGTCTGGCATATACGAAATGGTATACCGTCAACTATCTGAAGCCATGACATTTTTCTTTTCAAGTTTTTCATTACACATAGTCAAGTTTAGACACCGAGCGGACGAAATGAGGATGGATTCCCTTACGCCGCCACCACACGTTCCAGTTATTTATTCACTACTAGCGATCCGCCCCGGCTTTGCACGGTTGATTTCTGGATCTCAATAGCAACGCCACCTACCGGGTCCAATTGTGAATCTAAAACACTCTCTAATCAATTTAATCACACACACAAAATTTCATCCAAATCGGTCCAGCTGTTTAGGAGTTCGGTTACATACTCATGGATAGATAAGTGTATAGAAATATTAAAGACTAGAATGTATTATGTGGAAATTATTTTACCTTTTTTAGTTATCTACTTTCACTTGTTATTAGAAGTCTATTTTTTTAACAATTTTGAATGGACTAAGGAATATCAGAGCCATCATAGGCCTTACTCACTAAAAATATTAAAACAATTCTGTTACTTCACATTCACAAATAAAACACTAAAGTTCATATATCTTCAACTAACTGAGAATGAGTATTCTTGTGATCTATATTGAATAAAAATATTCAATTCAAACGATGCATTTTCTAAATCAGTGCTCTGATAACTGGGCCCTGTTTTTGTCATCATCAAATATAAATATTTGTGGATGAACAAAATGAAATACTTAACTCTAATTCCTTTCAAAATTACCTAAAGCAGTCTTTGTGCCAATCTTGTCCCAACGCCGATATATAGTCATCTTCACCAATGTCATTAAGGCACCCTGCACAGCTGAGGGATTCTGAAAAAAATAAACGACATGTTATAATATGTATACTCTAGCCTAGTAGGATCTATTAATGTGGCTTTATTAAGATTTAAGAGTATTAAAGACCATTATTCTATAAATTTTTCAGTTTTTGAAAAAAATCTTCGTTTTTCGGATAACTTAAATGTTATACCTATTAGCCTAAATACCTCCTGCAGGGCTAGCATGGGTAGGAGACAATTTTATCCCCGGGGAAAGGAGAAAATGTTTATCCCCTCGCTTAGTTTTATCCACCCTTCGAGCATGGGCACACCGGTAGATATAATATCCACAGTAGATAAAATAGGAGATAGATTTAGAGTTAGATAGATTTTTTGTATGAATATAAACTTAAACCCATGTCCAATGAACCAGGATAAAATTGTTCCATTCAAATGTCAAAAAAGCATAAGTTTTTATCTTTCATTTGGCTCCATGCTACGGACGGGGGATATATGTCTACTCGTTATGTCAAACGGGGATATACTTCTCCCCGTTGCCGTGCTTTGGCATAAGGACAAGATAATTTTATCTCTTGTCAGTGGATATAATCGGGGGATAAATTTTTTGTCCCCAACCCATGCTAGCCATGCATTCCCCGTCCGTAGCATGAGGCCAAATGAAAGACAAAATATTATGCTTTTTTGACATTTGAAAGGAACAATTTTATCCCATTTCATTGGATGTGGGTTAAAGTTTATATTCATACAAAAATCTATCTAAGTCTATCTCCCATTTTAAATACTGTGGATATTATATCCACCGGTGTGCCCATGCTCGAAGGGTGGATAAAACTAAGCGAGGGGATAAACATTTTCTCCTTTCCCCGGGGATAAAATTGTCTCCTGCCCATGCTAGCCTGCTGGTATTGCTCTCTATCTGTTCGTAAAGTTTCAACACAATTGGTTCAACTATTCGAAAGGTTGGACCGGGCAGTAATATCCGACCGAAGGTCGAATTCTGGCTGAAGCCTAAGCTGAAGCCGATTAATCGGCTATCGCCAAAAACTTTTTACGTGGTGGAGCCACGCTGCAGCTATATTATGGTTGTAGCACGAATGGGTCGGCTGACCGTGGTAGGCCCACGCTCTCACAGAATACCAGCGTAAAATAGCAGCTTAAAGCTGCTGTGTTTCGTATGGTGAGTGTAGAGAACCGGATACCCTTTTTACTGGACACGCGGCATTCTATATCAGTCCTCAGGGGTGACAACGCATCTGCAGTTTAATTCTTAATTTAGGATAAATGTAGATGTTTATGGGCCACAGCATCCACTTACCATCAGGTGGATTGTGTGGTCGTTTGTCACCCTTATACTAATAAAAAGTAGTACAAACATTCAGCTGTGGTGTGGAAACTTTGTTTATGTAAAAAAAAAACTGGCCAAGTGCGTGTCGGGTCACACACAATGTAGAGGTAGGCTTCCGAAGTTGCCCGTCTCAATACTTGGGATTCTTGACAATGAGCATAATAAGTAAGTTTGCGGTTTGACCACAATAACGACTAAAAATGGGCCCAAATAGGAAGATTGTAACTGATGGACTTATTTTCAAATCAGACTTATAGGGAGTTGTGTTCAAAAAAGATTAAAAAAACTTTTCGATTTTGAAAATAATACCCAATCTATCTCGCAAATGAAAAAGTAAAGCTAATAGTAGTAATGCATATAAGTCGTTTTCTTCATGAAATGTTTATTTTTAATAGTTTACAATATCATTACAAAGTTATAATGCAGCTAGTTTTAGGTCATTTTCTATGGAATTGTAACGAAATTTTTACTAATCCAAGTGCATTTTATAACTTGGTCGACTATTACTCCTTAACCTCTTAATTTTATGTAGTTGTGATAGTTTTCCTTTTAACTTCATTATATATACTACTATTGTGTATACTTCTCACTATTGTGTATATTTCCATATACAGCGGTTTAGTTGGTAGAGGGGACACATGACTCTAATGAAAAATACCACTTTAAAGCTAAATATTTCGCAAACGGACCCCTGAACCGAAAAGACGTTGTTCCACACCCCCAGTGATTTTGAAAGACCTATCCAACGATGCCACATATGATGTAATAGACTGGTAAAAAAAATTTGGATAGTACCCAAAATAAAAATGCTTTTTAAGATTTTATTTCACAGTTTCCTAGGCGTGATTAATATCTATAACTATGCCAAATTACAGATTTGTAGCACCTAGGGTCTCTGAGCAAAACCGCGGACGGGCGGACGGACGGACATGGCGAAACTATAAGGGTTTCTTGTTGTGTTACTACGGAACCCTAAAAATGACCACACAGCAGATTAATTGCTCCATAACCCTCAGAAATGAGAGAAGACCTGTGCTCAGCAATGGGACGTAAATGCCTGATGAATTATCCATTAGTTAAATAAGTCACCAGCCTACCTAGAGGCTTACCTGGAGGCTTTGCCTTAAAGACATCACACTTGTCAGCTGCACTCAAGATCTCAAGTACTATGGATCGGCAAAGGTATTTCTAATTTTGGAAGAATTTCTTCTAGATCGTTATACTCCCTTATTTGAAGTAGGAACACATCCACTGTTGGGTTTCGGTCTAAAGAGTAAGAGAAAGGCTGTCTAAAGAAGAACGGTTTTATTTATCATTCGTCATGCATATAGCAAAGGACTGGAATAAGTTGTCAGCTTCTCTTTCCATCCGATTACAATGTGGGTGTCTTCAAGGCAAAAGTAAATGGGCTTTTGTGTCAGTGGGCTTTACCATCTTCAACTTCAGCACCACTTACCATTAGGTGGGATAGCAGTCAAGCGCTCGCTTAGAATAGTAAAAAAACGAAGAGAATATAAATATTATATAAGTATTATATCCACAGTTAAAATAGAACACAATTCAGACACATTAAATATGAAGCAAGGAGCTAAAACACAAACCTATAGAGAAACTGAATGCGACAATCAACCTAAACTTGAAGGCAGGTGGACCGCATACTCGTTTGTCACCTTTCTTCTATAAAAAAAAAACCTTCGGACGAAGCCGAAGACTTAAAAACTCTAAAAAACCCTACAGTTGAAGATTGGCTAAAATTAATAATATAAACTTTTAAATAAAGGGTTTATATTGAGTGTATAATACATATAAAAAGGTCATTCTAATCATCTCTAGAAGTTAATTGATAAAATGATAAAAATTACCTTGCAACTTGTAAAAAATAATAACATTTCGAAATAATGTATATTTATTAGAGTTGTAACGAATATTCGGCTATTATTCGGTATTCGGCCTATTCGGCTATTTTTATCCTATTCGGCCGAATACCGAATACTTAAGGAAGAGGTTTTATTGTAGTCAGATAATGGTAAAATGAAAATATTAATTTATTTTATAATTAATTTTTTCTTGTAATGATTAAATTAATCATAGGTACATAATCAACTTCCATATTATAAAAATAAAAATAAAAATAACTAAATGTCTATGCACTCGAATTATCGTAATTACAGTGGAAATAATGGTGCAGAAAGAATAATTTTTCTTAATTTTCAGGCAGTAGTTTACTCCTTTTCTTCTCGTAGACAATCCCAGCTTCAGAGAATAGACGCTCTGAAGAATAAACACTACATCCTTCCTGGCATTTGCCTAATATTCGGCTATTCGGCCAGAAAGTCTGCAGAATATTCATTAATCGGCGTGTGGCCGAATATACTATTGCAAGTCTAATATTTAGACATTTATTTATATAATTTATAGTAATTAAACAATAATAATCAGATCAATCAGTCTATGTATTTCTCGACTAGTGCGAAACTAGACTACAAAATAAACACTATTTTCTTAATAAACTTTAGTCGATTTAATGCACAGTTATGAAAATTTTAGAGAATAAAAAATAAAAATTACAATAATTATAAAAATCAGGTAATGTCTGTATTACCAACAACGAGTTATAATTATAATTTTTTATCATTAGATCACATTATGTCATGTCGCCAAAGAAAATATACACTACGCGAAACATCGCCACGTCCATCGCGCTCACGATCATTCGTAACAGTTCGTTCGATTTCGGCGCTTACTAAAACCTTCGGCTTCGGTCAAAACTTCGGCCCATTATGGCCGAAGCCGAAGGTTTCGCCGAAGATGATTTTTTTGGCCAAATGTGGCCGAAACCGAAGCTTAGGTCGGACACTACTGGACAGACAAAAATTATGAAAATGCTTATTTTTATTTATGTCTTAATAGCATGCAATATGCCCTCTCAGCTTAATATAAGTCAGTCATTTCAATATTACAGACAGATACTTTAATTTTATTTATATATATAGATAATAACCTGTAGGTACAGGTGCGGCCCCAAAGCCGATAACATTTATATAATATATAAGTTATTTGGCCAAATATGTAAAAGCAATTAAAAATGAACATTATGTCCAATATAAGTATACAATCAAAACTAAACCTTTGTTTAGCCAGCTAATCTTAAGTTTATTTTTATACTAAGATTAGCTGTAACATATATAATATTTTTATATTTATATACACATACACCCAGGAATGCAGAAATAATGGGACAAGTAATATTCAAATAATGTTACTGTTATTTTAGCAACTATTTCATCACAACATTTCAAAGTATGTGCTTTTGATAGTGACTAAGTGATTTAGTAATAACAGTGAGACATTACAAATATTATTACAGCCATATTACATTTTTAACACATAAATATTGATTAATAACTTCTATAGAAATATTCATTATTAAATATTACGTAAGTATGTAAGTATATGTTTTAAAGATTCTATTACTGGGTATTGTATATAATTTTAAAAATATATTTTTTAATGTTATATATTATGCCACTGGGCTTCTTGTTATACAAACATTTATTTTCTACAAATTAATAAATAAAAAAATGACATTCATTTATAACATCAATATAAGTAAACAATACTAGGGTATTGTTTACTTATATTATAACATTTCATAAATACGTTTCAATAAACGTGCTTTTCATTTTAAACAAAATAAATGTTGTTTTCTTGGTGACTTATCCTATTACCTATTTTATGACTTTGTATTAGCCTGATTACACCTACCGAGTAGAGTGGCGAGACAGTGCCCTCTCGCACGGTATTTGTAAACACGTAGCCGAGTGCTCGGCCGAGCGCTCGGCCTAGCGCCAGGCCGAGACAGCCACTCGGACCCCATTCTATTTACTAGGCCGAGTACCCACCCTCCGGCGTCTCCGCGCTGTCTCGTTCGCTCACTCGGTGAATCTGAACACCGGCACCCGGCAGTTCGGTCACTCGGCAACTACTCGCCACTCGGTCAGTACACGTCATTTGTTCCCGTGAATTTTGCTCTCATGTATTTTAGTTGGAATTCAAAAACGTAAAAAATGTCTGTGAAATGGGATTTTACTATTCTATTCTAATTGCCACTTGAGACTATCACACAGCAATCTATTAACTTCCTTATGTATGTAAGAATTGCAATTTAAAATTTTATATTGCAATTATATAGGTTATTAGGAGATCCAAAGATTACATATATTTATAAAGCGTTTGCATGCATCATTTCATTTAGTGTGGCCTGTTCTATTTCTTCCAAACAGTTGAAACTAATGGTGCATGTTGGGTTATTGACAAATTGTAGTAAAAAAGTAAGCTGCAAGCAAATTAATACAATTAGATCTAAAAGAATTTATTAGTGATGATCAGTGACAGTGACAGGGTTTGGGGATATAATATATCGGAGATATATCATATTTAAGGCTTGATATAGCATCATTTATACATATCCAATTTTTTGTCACCTTATAACTAATAGTCAAATAATAACGAAAGATTATTATTTTTATATTATAGCCATGTAAATTATTTTTCTTCTTTAGGGGTCCGTTAAAACCCATGGCTATGATACTCTTCCATTGTAGGTAGGCTTTGATCATATTTGGCAGTCAGATTTATCAGATTGCCCAGACGCCTTACACCACACAAAAGAAAATTCTCTTCTGTGTGTTGCACTTTTTGACAGAAATACCTAGACTAGTGACAGTTGCCTGTCACTAGTCTAGGTATTTTACGTCTCAAATATACAAGATAATTATAGCACCATCATCAAAAGTCATAAGGTTTTAATGGCATTTCCCATAGTAAAAGATATCAAAAATTAATTTGCTAAGATCCGCATAATAAAATTAAATTATGTGTCTTACCTAGATTGAAGAGCATCTCCCGTCCTACCTCAATTGTGTGCAGTATCCCCGTCACCACTAATCCTAGCACCACTACATTAGGTAAGATACACCACCTTCGTTTTGCCTCTACACAAGGCATCCTCAGGTGGTAGTGCAGTGGTGTGTGTTTTTATGTGGAACCCATAATTGTTTTGAATTGTAAAATGAATATGGTTAATATTCTTAAAAGGGCATTCTATATGACAGTTTAAAAAGATTATATTGCTGCTGTCTTATATGAGAACTAATATCTAAGTAAGGTCAGAAATAATGTTGCATGCTAACAATTGCAGAGGCATTGTAGTATGACAACTGCATTGTTTACATAATTTAAGTTTTAATAATATGGCTAAAAATGCACTGCTAATGAATATAATAATGAAACAGAAAATATTTACCGTAGCCAATAAATTCAATCTGGTATTGTATGAGCAGCATTTAACAATAAAAACGCGGAAGTAATGTCATTACCTCATAAAGAGGGAACTTATTTGTTGTCTAAATTACAGAATTAAAGTTTCATCTAACAGCATGTTTTGCAACATTAATTACGCTGTAGATTTATCAAAATAGGCAAGTCAAGTCTAAACAAAAGGTAATTCTCATTCTCAACATAAAACAAGTATCGCCCACTCAAAATATTATCTGATAAATTCATACAAACAATCACATTTTATACGTATTAAATATCTATAACAAAAGACTAAGAAGACTACTGTGCTTACCTTTTACATTCGATCCCTCCATCTCATTTCAAAAACTCGGTTTAATAAAAAAATATGAAAAATTAAACAAAATCCTCTTCCATGATTTACGCTTACGCGAATGACGCATAGAGTAGGGTAATATAATGATGGAATGACGTGAATCACAGACTAATATTATATGAGTGAATTAGTGATAAGACTCGAGCCGATTTTTACTCGAGTCACTCGAGTAGCTTTTATTTTACTCGCACTCAGTATTATTTATGACTACTCGGATTACGAGTGACTCGAGTCAACTCCAATGACTCGGACCACTCGAGTGGCCTGTAGCGACTCGAGTGAGAAATTCAAGTTAAGACACGTTTAGCCGATGTATCTTCCATTTGAAATTAAGTACAAATTTGTTTGAGTTAGTTGTTTGTTTTTAGTAATATGTATGTTTATTTAAGACTGTTTGCTATTATTACGTGTTCGAAATGAGTGATAGATAACTTTTTTGGAACTTTTTACGACAGAAATGTTTAACGAAAACAGTTATTTGTAAGTTGTGCAAGAAAGTTACAAAGACTTTGGGAATACTACCAACTTGATTTCTCATAATATGAAGAATAAACATCAGATTCAGTATAGGGATATTATTGGTGAGTGAAGTTTATCTCATGCGTGTTCTTAAACTACTGAAAGTGAGAGTTCTGCTTCCACTTCTGCTAATTCCAATTCTACATATATGAAACGGCGTTTTCAGCAACTACAGCTTGCAAGACATAATGTATCGCTTACTAAGCAGAAACAAAAAAAACTTAAGCTCTAACCAAAATGATTTGTCAAGACATAACCTTTACAAATCGTGGAAAAAAATAGTGTTATTAGTTTTTGACAGGCAAGTAACTCGAGTGAAAAAAAAGTCACTCGGGTTTTATCTTCATTCGAATGGCAATCGAGTGACTAGCCTCACTAGAGAGAATTGAATCAAAAAGAAAAGAAGAATCTTAACTTTTATTTTGACGTTTAACGCATAGATAAAACCAAAAAGTATAGTGTATTGGAACCACAAACAAATAAGAAGTATTAGCGCAAAATGGACCGTCAGATTATCGGATGAACAACTAGCAGTTACTCGTTGACGAGTGCGAGGCGACGCGTTTACATATTCGTCTGTATTCATTCAACGTAGATTTTTTAAACATGGATGACGTCTCGTTGCTACGACATTGTATCTACTTAACTTTTATAGACTCACTAATATTTTAAATGAAAAAAAAAAAAGAAAATGGTGGGATATACAATCCTTTGGCAGGAAGTAAGGTATTGTATTTGGTAGAGGTTTGGTCGCTGATTATAACAATACAACTTGCATTAAAAGGTAATGCATAGTTTTCGAGAAAATAATAAAAAACTATTATGATCTATAAATGGGTAAAACATAGAAAAACGAATGCAATATTACTGTCAAAGCTGGATAGCATAAATCATTTTGTGTGAGTGCGACAAGGACGTAAGACCATGTCAAAGACTAGTGTCACATTAATATAGTTTATTATACTCTCTTAATAAATTATGTTTACAAACATTAAAGTATGAATGAATGAAATGAATGAAATATACTTTATTGTACACCAGAAATACATATGGGAGAAAAAAGAACATTATTTAAAGGTACAATTGGCGGCCTTATCGCTTAGAATCGATCTCTACCAGGCAACCATTGCAGAGGATAAAGTGACCTGTGAGAAAGGGTAAGGGTGTATGTAGGTTGTTGGAAAATACACACGACATATAATAATATAATCGATAAATATATACATACTATAATAAATAAATACATTTTAAATATAAAAATATAGACAAACATATACGAGAGCAGAAAGGATTAAAAAAGTAAGTGAAATCAAAGCCTTAACGTAAGGAAAGCCAGAGCCTAACAGCTTCAATAGAAAAGGATTTAGAATAGAAGGAACTGTTATGGGATGGAATTTTAGGGTGAGGTTTTTATCAGAGTGAAGAGAGCGACAGTGAGTGTCACCAATAAACTCAAACCGCTTTCTAAGGTAAGCAGGGGAAGTGGGATTGAATAGAACACAATATAAAAGAGAACGAATGTGAGTATTCCTGCGAAGACGGATCGGAAGCCACTTGAGTTTTTCGCGATATTGGGAAACACGGTAATATTTTCGAAGTCCAAATATGAACCGTATGCAAAGGTTCTGAATGCGCTCAAGTTTATTAAGCTACTCCTCATTTAAATTCAGATAACACGTGTCAGCATAATCGAAAATCGGTAAAAGGAGTGATTGTGCAAGCGCAATTTTGGTAGGTATTGGTAGGAAATTGCTTAATCTACGGAGAGATCCGACCGACGCAAAACCCATCCTACTCACCTCGCTTACCTGCGGAGCCCAAGATAAAAATTTGTCAAAAGTAACACCTAGATTTTTAACGGTGTCACTATATGGCACAGTGTCAAAAACAATACCAGCTAGGGAAGAAAAATCTATAAAAGTAACCAATTTTTGACTGCCTATAATTATTGCTTTTGTTTTTGATGGATTTTCTTTAAAACCGTATGACTTACTCCAATCCACAATTAAGTCAAGATCTTTGTTTAATAAGCCTATAGTATTGGGTAAATCCATCAATTTGGCATGTACATATACTTGGAGATCATCTGCATACAGGTGGTAGCGAGAAAATAATTGGAGCGTAATCGATATTATGAAGATTGAAAAGAGGAGAGGAGACAACACGCCACCTTGCGGTACACCGGCATTAATCATACACCAGTTGGAGAAAGAGTCATCTACACGTGTCCGTTGCCGGCGATCAAACAAGTAACTATGAAACCAGTCAATCACTTCAGGAGATATGTTAAGAGAAGCTAAGATAACTAACAGTAGATCGAAATCCACATTGTTAAATGCATTGCTAAAGGCAAGTAAAGTCAACAAACACTATTACGTACTGTTTATCCATACTAAGACGAATATTCTTTGTAATCTTGACTAAGCACGGAAACCGGATTGGAAAGAATTGAAAAGACTCCACCTAGATAAGTAGAGGCTCAATTGTCGATGAACTATACGCTCAAAAACGGAATGGAATTATGGATATGGGGTGGTAGTCAGAGAAACTGGAGGGATTTGCTTTTTTGGGTATAGGAGTAATCTGGGCTTCTTTTCAGGAAGAGGGAAAATTTCCAGACGAAATGGAATAATCAAAGATGGATTTTATAACAGGAGTCAAGATATCGATAATAGGAATTATCATTTTACGACTAATGCGGTTTGTACCAATGGCATCAGAATTGACCTCAACAATGCTTTTCTTAACATCATTATCAGTGATTTGAGTAAAAATAAAAGCAGGATTTTCAGATTTGGGTAAAACTGAAATTTGAGTTATGGTTTATATTTTTGTGACATCATCTAAGGCACAAGAAGAAGAGAAATGCTGATTTAGCTGGTTTAAGTCAATATTTTTGGGGCTACTACTTTGACTCGCTTTCCCTACTCCAAGAGACTTAAGAAATTTCCATACTCTGCCGGAATCATCTTCATCGAGTATAGATTTATGAATATAGCGTCGTTGTTTATCTCTACACAACCTGTTGCAGTGATTACGAATATTTTTATATTTATCTCTATTGGTATCAGAGTTATCAAATTTATACCTAGCTTTAGCAAAAATTTTCTTACGCTGCGAATTTTTGATCTCCTGAGTAAGCCAGGGAGCAGGCAAATGCTTAATCCGGACCGGCCAAATTGGAGCATGAACGTTGTAGAGTTGTGTCAAAAGAGAATTAAAGCTATCGACCCTTTCGTCAATGTTAGCTCCAGTAAGAACAACATTCCAGTCGATCATCGCAGCATCATCTCTCAGATGATCTAAATCCATACCATCAAAATTACGCAGCAGAAGGATTCTCGATTTAGGTTTAAGTGGTCGTAATTTGTATGATAAGTAAATCAAGTCGTGATATGAAAATGCATTAGCAGGACACTGCCCATGTTTATCAACATGATTAATGGAAGAAACAAGAATAAGATCCAGAAGAGATGGGGAACAATTTGGAAAAAGTGAGTAGCAGAAAGAGGGAGAATATGTAAGTTAGCTACTTGATATAGTTCAAGCAGCTAACTTACATATTCTCCCTCTTTTCAATCGAAAGGAGCGCGAGTCACTTTTTAGAAGGCACGTGTTAAAATCACCCATGATTGTAGAGTGATGATACAGTGGAATATATTTGTCTAAGAGGCTTTCAAACGTAGAAAAGTAGTCAACTGTAAGGCTAGGATTGTAAAACACGCCAAGTAGTAGCTTGGAACCAGAAAAAAAACTTCGATAGTTAAATGTTCAGCTCCTGAAGTGCCCTGGTCAGTTGATATACTTATATTTGTAAATGGTAAGTGTGAGCGAAGGTAGATAGCAACACCTCCACCAACCCGAGTAATACGATCATTCCTTATTGGAAGAGCATATGATGTGGAGGACAAACAGGACTTAAGTCAAGATTCGGAGATCAAAATAGCATGTTGTATGTTTTTGTTATCAAATGAGGAGAGCATGTCTGTATAATGTGCTGGAATACTCTGGGCATTAATATGGATAATGTTGAAATTTTTCAGCATTAACCATATTAATGCCCAGATGTATATAAATGTAATGGGTGTAAAGTATATAATAATAGTAATGATTATTATATACTCTACACCCAGAAATCCTTCCACTTGGGTTAGGTTAGAAGTTTCGTCGTTATTTTTTTTTTACCGCCCAGAAATACTTGAGCAACCAGAAATCCTTTCAGTTGAGTTAGGTTAAAAGGCTGAAACGGGAGCTAAGCGCAGCGCAGTTCCTGCCACAGCCTTCTTGGTTATTTTTTTGTATCGCCCTGAAATAAATCAGTACCCAGAAATCCTTACAGTTGTTATAGGAGACAACCCCGCTCCCTCCTCCCCTCCCCCGCCAGTCAGAGAGAGATAAATTTCTTAGTAGTACGTAGTTCTATCACTGCCCTAAGATTGACTGGCAGAGAATGCTTTAAGCATTAAGCCCATTTAAATAAATAAATAAATGTTATCATTTTAAGGTTATGGGATTTTCTTTTTAATTTCTTTCAAGAACGGTGTACTTTTTCAAGAACCTTTTCATGGGAGTAGTGTCGGGGTAAAGGGGACACTCCCCTCTACCCCCGCTCTCCCTCCCCCCTACTGCAAAACGATTCTAAATTACCGAAGAAAAGACTACAGAAGTAGAAATAGTTAGTATTAAGTAGAATTTATAAAAATAGTTTCGCTCTTGTGAAATTCTTAATTTCGGCTGAACCGAAAACATACCTAATTTATTTTAATATATTTTGTCAACGAAAACTATTAGAGAAAATTATAACGGTAGATTGACCGAATAAATTATAATGATAGTTCACGAGTCAAGCGAATAATGACGAGTATGTAAACACCGATACGGATACACACGAGTGCACACGAGAATTCCTGTGACTCGTGCTAAAAAAAACCGACATCAAGTCGAAAGAACAGGTGAATAATCGGGCAGAGTAGCGAGAAAACCCGAACAAGGAGTTAATATTCGTACTAGTGCCTATTCGTCTGTGCTCGGCGAGTATCTAAACTAGACTTAGAATATACCATAGACTTAGAATATTACGCCAGTATATTCTAAGTCTATGGAATATACCGCCAGTATATTCTAAGTCTATGATCTAAATGTTGCATTATATGCTCTCAGTAGAGAGTAATTGTGTTCTGTGATTATATGCTTGCTCCATATTTATTTATCTATGACTTAATCCTTGAATCGCGCGCGTATGTGCCAGGCCCAGGACAACCGGGTACGTTCCGGCCCACAAATATTAAAATTATGAAAAAAAAATCTCATTTTATAGATCTTTATTTGCCCTGTCGACCTACGTTAATTATTTTATAATAAATTAAATAACCCCGCTGAAATATGGAACAGCAGTGAGTTGGAGTACTTATTGGACAGTTTACAAAACAGTAGAGATAAACGCCTTGGGAATACAAATTAATAATAAAATAAATATATGCAACAAAATTAATACAATTATAACAGAAAATAGTCTAGAAAAAGAACTATTAGTTATACAAAAACAAATAGATTGGTTAGTGAAAGTAGTTCAGGACAAATACGATCAAATAAGTCCTAGCCATAAAAGAAAAAGAGCCATTATGAGTCCTTTGGGGTCCATAATAAAAATTAATTATATATTTTCCGGTTCTCCTACTCCCTAGGCGTAGTCCCGAAATCATGGAAGACAGCTTTTGTCCGACCGATCCCTAAAAAAGGCGACCGCTCAGACCCGTCCAACTACAGGCCTATCGCCATCACCCCCTTGTTCTCCAAAATAATGGAATCCATTATAAACTGCCAGCTCATGCGGTACCTTGAGGATCACCAGCTGATTAGTGACCACCAATACGGTTTTCGTCGGGGTCGATCAGCTGGTGATCTTCTGGTCTACCTGACTCATAGATGGGCGGAGGCAGTAGAGTCCAAAGGGGAGGCATTGGCCGTTAGTTTGGACATTGCGAAGGCTTTCGATCAGGTTTGGCACAGCGCTTCACGGCTCCCTTCCTATGAGCTTCCCGAGAAATTGTGCAATTGGATCACCAGCTTTATTGCAGATCGGAGCATCAAGGTCGTTGTAGACGGTATGCTCCGACAAAAGCCTATTAACGCTGGTGTTCCACAAGGTTGCGTGCTATCACCAACGCTGTTTCTTCTGCATATCAATGATATGTTGCAAACCGGTAGCATTCATTGCTATGCGGATGATAGCACTGGTGATGCTCTATACGCCGGCCGTGCGAATATTTCTCGGGAAAACGTCGCCGAGTACCGAACAAACTTGTGTTCAGTCGAGTCCCTGAACAAAGTCTCGGATTGGGGCGACTAAATCTAGTCCAGTTTAATCCTCAGATGACACAAGTTTGCGCGTTTACCGCTAAAAAGAACCCCTTTGTCGTATCTCCTCAGTTTCAAGGCACTCCCCTTGTTGCCTCAGCCAGTATCGGAATCCTCAGCGTCGACATATCGAGTGACGTGCAGTTTCGCGGTCACTTGGAAGAGAAGGCCAAATTGGCCTCTAAAAAGCTTGGCGTGCTCAGCAGAGCGGGACAGTATTTCATGCCGGCACAACGCCTGCAACTTAACAAGGCGCAGGTTCGGCCTCACATGGAACATGGTGTGAATAGTTTACCACCAGCGATTTTTCCGGACCGATACGACTTAGGGACCTTCAAGAAAAGAGCCTACTCCTTTTTAAAAGGCCGGCTACGCATCTGCAATTCCTCTGGTTCCCCTGGTGTTGCAGTTGTTCATGGGCGGCGGTAGTCACTTACCATCAGGTGAGCCGCATGCTCGTTTGCCCCCTCTCCTATAAAAAAAAAACTTAGCAGAACGTAAAATATCGTCAATGCAAAAAGCGTTTGACGCGTTAACCAATGTATCTGAGGTTATCAATAGTAACATTGAAAACTTGCACTTTAAGTTTAAACAAGTTGACAAACTGGAGTCAAAAACTGACAATCTCATTCGCACAATGAATAGCCTTTATCAAATTCTTAATAATTTTCGTTATATTTATGAAAATATCCAAGAAATAGAAACAGCCATAGCATTCAGTAAATTACGCACCCTACATCAATCCATCCTTAATTTTACAGAATTACTAAACGTTTTTAAAACAATAGAACAAAATGCACACACTATTTACCCAGTAATAAGAAATAACTCATTAAAATTAGAACGTAACATTATCCTAAAAAGTTATATAGATAAACTAGTTTTTATTTTAGAAATACCAATAATAGAAAAAGAAACGTATAACTATTACAAGATTATTCCCATCCCTATAAAAAAATTGACCAACACCTATACTATAATTCCTAAATAACCCTACCTATTAGTGAATGGTTTGAAATACAGAAACGTAGTAAATCAACGTAGTAAATTCGCGCGCCAAAACTTAACTACTTTGAAGCGCGGTAAAAAACCGACACCAGATGGAGCGGCCCGCTCCACGTTTGAAGCTCGCTTTTCACTATGAGATATAATGTAATGTATATTATATCTCGACATATAAATTAATACCGCTCACCGTACTTTTTAATGGAACCGTTTACACTGAGATGTAATATAATATATTATATTACATCTCATACTATAAATATTTTTTCGATCGACCGAGCGATATTTTCATATTATATTTCGCCCCCTGTACCCCGCAAACCACCGCACACCGTTCCGCGCCGCCGCTACGGCCTCAAGTTCGTGTCTGTCATTACCTGAATGAACTTTTGCATAGTGCGTATATACTCATTTGTAATCGTAATTTTTCTTAATAGAATTCATTAAAAGGTCTAAATTCACCATATTCCTCTCTAAACTTTATATGATTTGATATCCAGTATCGACGCTCCCTGTTTTTACTTAAAAGTAACACACATAAACTGAATTCTGCATCATCTCCCTCTGATGAACTGTCGAGGCTATCAAGCAAATGTATCAAGCGATGTAAATGTAATCCAATGACGAACCCACAATGGTTAAAAGATATATCTCACAGTGTGAAAGCCAATCGCGGGATATAATTTATATCTCGGGATATTATATATATTATATCCCATAGTGAAAAGCGAGCTTGAGCGTTCCAACGAACAATTTGGCGCGCGTTCCAAAGCGGTATCCATTTCGCGCGGCTGGAGCACATGAGTAAAGAAACCTTACCGGCTGGAGCGCGCGCCAATGTTCGACCTACAGATGTGCCAACTCGGAAAAATCACAACTCGAGTTGAAATTCACGCAACTCGAGTTAGCAGTACGAAACAGAGTAAATGATTTGTTACAAATTACTTTTTTATAAATTTGTTTTTCTATGTAGCTCTTTGGTGGGTTGGGATAACTATATTTACCAAACTTATTATGTAAGTTTGAAATAAAAAGGTATAATTAGTATATATCACATACGTATGTATTTTTGGTTTTAATGTTAGTTATAGTAAGTACCTGTATTTAACAACAAAACTAGCTATATAGCAGTCTTCACGAAATAATATTAGTCAAGATTTAAGATGTAGGCACATAAGCTATTAATAGTTTAATTATCACAGTCAAAATATTCTTAAATAAATTCAATTTTTTTTAATTCAGATACATTTGATTTAAGATACATTTGACATAAATTTAAAATATGATGTATCTTACAACTCAACCACCCTTTTCAGGTATTATATTACAATAACAGGTCTGTGACTTACATAACTATATTGATCATAATTAATCAAAATTATAAAAGAAATTAAATTACATAACTTAGCTATTATAAAATTCTAAATAACAAATTGTTTTGGTTGTAGCTAAATACTCTTTGAAACACAAAGCGCGCACACAACGAACGAATCGCGCTCTTACTCTTTTGCTGGCTCACTTAATCCGTTCATGTACAGCAGCCCAAACTCGAGTTAACTCGAGTTAAGCGCAACTCGAGTTAACTCGAGTTAGTAACTCGAGTTGATCCATCACTAGTTCGGCCTCTTGGAGCGCATAATCGATACGCGGCTTAATGTGGAACCATCGCACTCCTTTCGCGCATTATTTCCCGATTTTTATCGGTTTTTTGGTACGCGTCAAAAGAAGTGCGAAATTGCAAGGCACTACGCGCCGTTTAGTGTAGTATAAGGATTCATAAACAAACCCTATATTAATCTATTTAATAACATACTTTCAGTTACTTTTTTAATATTATTATTAAAAGCTTTTATTTAACTTCACTTGTATGTATGTCTTGGAATTTTGCAATCAATATTTCACCCACTTCTACTGATGTTATCGGGCTATTTGGCACACACGTTTGGTTCTCGTGAGCTCGTAACAATGCACGATTACTTAAATGCCGCTATTTTTAACCCAAAATGGCCGTCTTTACAAATTTCCACAGCAACCCCTATGATATGGGTACCAAGTGAAAGGGTTGGATAAGCGAAATAAAATAAGTAAAGTGACGTTATTATAAACCCAATATGGCAGAAACCCAAAGGTCTGCCATATTGAACGGACTATGTTTTTATGCACCCTATGATATGGATAAAAATAAAAGGGTTTGCTGAGAAGAATATGAATAAAATGATGTACGCGTTCATCTTTTCGAGGAGATGGTGTATTACTGCTCGGCTAAACGGTAAGACTTAGCGGAGTAATCTCTTAACTAATATCGACCCACACCTAGGCAAATTCTGGCGGTAGTGAAAAAAAAATCAAAATGGCGAAAACAAAATGGAATCCATACCAAAAATGAGAACGAGTTATAACTCAGCAAAAGTCATGGATGGCTTGGTGCTCGAACAAATGTTGTAGGGACTGACAAGGGTCAACTGCTGGCGATAAAAAAATTGAAGATGGCGGATCTAAGATGGCGACTAAAAGCCCAAAAACCAACAATTACGCATTTGAAAATGAACGCAAATGAAGTGAACACACTTAGAAACATGTCCAGCGATAAATAAAAAATAATAATAGTAAAAACATTTTTAAAAACAAGAATTTGTTTATATGCTCTATAAAAGAAGAAAATGAACTTTAAATTAAATCAAACCCATCAATTTATTACATTACACAATTTACATGATATAAAAGCTTGTCTTTTTTTATAGAAGAGGGGCAAACGAGTCTGCGGCTCACCTGATGGTAAGTGACTACCGCCGTCCATGAACAACCGCAACACCAGGGGAATTGCAGGTGCGTTGCAGACCATTTAGAAAGGAGTAAGCTCATTTCTTGAAGGTCCCTAAGTCGTATCGGTCAGGAAAAATCGCCGGTGGTAAACAATTCCACGGAGAAGTTGTACGAGGAAGAAAACTCCTAGTAAAACGCACAGTCACAGTATATATATTTATACTGTGGCACAGTGGTGGACCGCCAAGCATCCAGGTGGTGAGGATGGTATCGTGAATTTTGACGCGATGTGCGTTCGTGAAATTTGGCGGCTGGAATTAATCCGAACAATTCCTCAGAGCACTCCCCGTGGTAGATGCGATAGAAAATGTAAGGGGATGCAACATCCCTACGCAGCGCCAGTGAATCGAGCCGATCAGAAAGAACTCGGTCGTCGCCGATTCGAACCGCTCTGCGCTGATGCGCTGGTTGTCGTGAGATTTACTTGTGTAGGTACATAAACAAGAATTCAATATGTAACTTGATATTAACATAAGTAGGTAATTCTCGTAAATCTCGCGACAAGCTTTTATATCATATAAATTGTGTAATGTAATAAATTGATGGGTTTGATTTAATTTCGAATTTATTTTTTCTTTTAAAGTACATAAATAAAAAGCTTGTTTATTAAAAATATTTTTTTACTATTAATTTGTTATTCAAAGTTATTCAGACAATTTTCTATATTAGGTACATTCAGAAAGAATTTATATATTATAATTATGACTTACTTTATTTGCAAACATGATTCACTTTATTTTATTTTATTCTCTAATCCACGTAGATATGCAGCCAGCATATACACGAAAAGTGTCCATATTTTATTATATACAATATTAAAAACAAAATATATACTAGAACAATGAACCTAAAACTAAAAACCTTAAAAAAATATTATAATAACTAAAATATATTATTAAAAAGGATGCCCTTTAGGCAAGGTTCCGAAGATACTGGCAACGTTCCCCCTTTGAATAGCTAGACTAATTCTTTGTCCGAGGTAGCTGCCAGCTCTTCGGTCTCCTGTGACGTCGACTAACCTTTTTGCTATTTCCTTAAAAAACCTTATAGCGCTAGGACCCCACGGACCAAGGGTCTCGACACCGAATGGGACAAAAACAAATTCGGAGCCTAGACCCCTGTATGCTTTATCTTTTTCAGCCGCTTCACAAGCCGCACCAGCTCTGTTGTTGGTTCCATGTAGATGGGAAGGGGCTAGCGTGTCTGAACAGGTTGCATCCCATACCAGCACCCGGCCCATTTTCCATGGAATCAAACTCATACAGTCCGGTCTCTTGCCATTGTCTCTTGCGATACCAGACGGCTCAAGTAGACTTGGCACGTTGACGGTGGCAAGGGACCGGCGTATGATATCGTTAAGTGCTGCATGTCTCGAGAAGCGGCCTGCACTTTTTTAGCATGATAGTCCGTGATGTCCTAGCTTGTCGACGTCACTGCCACACGGACATTTATGAGGAGCGCAGACCGGAACCCCAAGCCGTAGACAGGTTGCAATTCGGAGCATGTCAGGTTCAAGAAATGTTCCTGTATTTGACGAAGGGTACGTGTGAAGCCAGTAGCCAGCCTCATGCGTACCCACGGCCAAAAGCCTAGCACGCGTCGAACCTGTACTAAAGCTCAAAAGATTGTCATAAGTCAATGTCAAAAAAAGTGCAGTTTATGTCGTCCCAGCTCCTTTGTGAATTTGGAGAAACTGGAAAATTTTGACCTGGGCTTGCAATTAAGAAAGCGTTTCTAGCTTCTTCCAGGCCAGCAATCTCAAAGTTTGAAGGGGATGCCCTTAAAATTTTACTTATAAGATTTGCTGAACTATGGACAGAAGATAGGAAGGCTGGTAAAGAGACACTGAAATTTTGCGAATCCCTAAACCACCATAACGGATGGGTAGGGATGCTTGGGTCCAAGATTGCTCGTTCTGGTGCATATTAAGAATCGATTCTAAATTAATTTTGATTAAGTTGTCGACTTGTGTCAAGAGTTCTGGGTGATTCAAAGGAGCAGAAACGGAGCACATACGTAAATTTTGGGACGAAAAGACAGAATTTTAAGATGCAAAGTGCATAATGTGGACTAATTTCAAGGAGACGGTCAGCGGAATTTTGAAATTTAGTAATTGAATTATTAATATATTCAGAAATAGATTCATTAAAAATTGGAAAAAGGTTAAAGGGAATTACTGTTAACTATTTTAATATTTGGAGAAAAAATATTAAATTTTTGTTTAACGTCATTTAAATTTAAGTTGTAGTTATTTATAAAAGTTCGCATTTATAAAATTAAGCTCTAAACCAATGGCTTCAAATTTATTTTGATTAAAAAGGTCCGAAAACACAGTATCCATATCACCTCTTAGGGTTCCGTCGTTCAAATACCAAACTTTGAATTTAGAATTTAAATTTTTGACTATCGGATTTATAGCCAAACTAAAAATTGCTGGCCCAAGGGGATCACCTTGTTGACAACCTACTTCCGAGGACAGTTCATTAGAACAATATAACAATTTTGTTGGGTCAGAAAAAGATAATTGTATATTTCCGGTATATGTTGTTTTATTTCCGACAGCATAGTATCCCTATTTACCGAATTGAAAGCATTTTTGACATCAATTTTGAGCAACACGTCAGGATGTCCGTAAGTTAGGAAAGAGCGTAGGGCATGGACGGCTGCCTCACACCCCCCTTTTACACCGAAGCCCAGTTAGGGTACGGGTTCAAATTCCGAATTTAATTTTGGTAAAATATGTCGAACAGCAAATTTGGAGGCCAGGCGTCGTAGTGTTGATCCAACAGCAATTGGTCTCACCCCTCCGTCCTTTTTGGTGAGGGCAATGAGGTTCGCGCCGAAAAGAATGGGAACAATTTCTGGATTGACATTACCGGAATACATAAAGTTGATTAATTTAGTGATCGAATTTACAAGTTGCTCACCTGCATCACCCACAGAATGCGATGTTAAGTCTTTCAAATGTTGGGGTGAAATTCCATCCAAACCTGCAGCCGAAACTGGTTTAAAAGATAAAATGGCATCCGTAATATCTTTGTTTTGAATTTGAAGGCATGCTTGCCCTGCTGTTGGTCAGTCGAGAAAATATGGGTTTACTGGAGCTGGAGGATGTTTTGTCCGTAAGGCCTGAAGGGTGTCAGGGGTATCTGGTGATAGCACGTCGTTGGAGAACAAAAGGCGAGCGGCACCTTTGAGATTTCCGTCACAGATTTTGTTTTCGATGAGTTTGTTGCGATTACGAGGGGCATCATGTTTGATTAGAGGTGCGGGAGAAGGTGAGGAGCTGACAGCACAGTTATTTTTAATCTTTTGTGTCAAGGATAAATTTGGTTTATCAGTTTTTATTATATGTAGTGTGCTGTATGAAAATAAAAATAGGTTCTGCCAGTTATGTAACATTTCTGAATTACTTGTGACAAATGTGTAGCAACGGTTATTCGAGCTCCTCGAGGGATTCTTTTAACTATCGGTATACTATTTTTCAAATGGCTAAGATATGTGTGGAAAGGAGTTGGATCGTTGGCTACAAAAGTAGGCGCACTCGGAATAATGGGGTGGATGTCTAAAGGTGAACTGTTTTGGCTACTACATTTCCTGTGTGTTTTTGTAGTGTGTATGTTGAGGCCTTTGAAAGATTTGAATGACTTGCTGCACTGTGTACATGTATGGGTCGCGTTCGAAGTGCCATCACAAGATTGGGTCACGGACTGCATTCACAACAATTAAATACAATCACAAAAAAGAATAACTTAAAACAAATTTAAAAACACAATAAAGTAACTTAAAAATTACACTGAAAATATAAAAAAGTCAAAGTCAAAATATGACGGCTGCTTGTTTTGGAAAACAAGATGCATGCGTCGTTAAGTAGGTGCGCCACAGGTCGGTCCCGCAATTGAACGCTGCAGTGGAAGAGATCCAGCGACGCATATGTCGTCGCTAGGACAAACGATGGCGGCCTTAGCAACCGTGTCTTGAAATTATCACACACGGACTAGAAGTTTTCAAAGACTGAACAGGCACAGGCAGTGGTGGGAGCAACAACAAAATCCCCATGCGCACATATGAAAAATATCCCGACAAACTCTTATATGCAGGTCTGAGCAGTCAGGAAATTAAACTGGCTTAAAAAAGAGTTTAAGAGACCCGAGCCTGCTTGTCACTTTTGTTTTTATATAAACTATAGCCTTGTTTGCATAGATGGCTTTGCGATACGATAGCTCTTCATCAGTCAATCAAATATTATAATATATTTCAAAAATCCTTTGTTGCGAAATGTTTCGTTACATTTGGCATATGTCACCATCTTGAAATATTTTTATATCTCGTAGTTGATTTCAGATATATAAACCACTGTTATACTATTTATATCTATGTCAACAATAAACGTTTCATTTGTACACTAAAATTTTACATTTAAAATGTATAGTTATTCTTCTTCTTCTTATTTTAAATTATGGCTTCTCTTGATAGAATTCTGCCAGTATCAAGTCAGTATAGTTATTCTTATTAAAATATTTAGACAAAATAAACACAGTTGTCACCTGTCACTTTTATTTTATTTTTTTATAATTATTCATTTAGATTTTAGAAATTATAAACCTGCCTAATTAAATACTATCTTTATTTAGTTTTTATCTAAAACTGTTTTAGGACTCCTTTTCTGCCTTGGAGTCCGTCTATACCCAGAACCAGCACCATCTTCTTACCTATTTCTGCCGCCAAATAGAAGTGCTTGCACTACTGTGTTCCGGTCTCAAGGGTAAAGAGAGCTACTATAATTACAGCCTGTTAGGCATTCCCCCTAGAGGTGACAACGCGCTTGTAGCCTTCTTTGTTTAAAGTCTTTAATAATAATTAAGGTTGCAACCGAACCTCCACCGGAGATTCTTAGCTCTCCCTGCCCCGCCGTTACCATGGTCGCCATCGTATATCTAGGCTGCCGGGAAGTGGGGGCCGTTTCTTGTACATTGGGATGTATGTTGCCAGAGTTGCCACGCTTGGCAAGCAGGTTGGCAACCGCAGTTTCTTTTTATTATGACTTTGCTGTTATCAGAAAAATGCTGCTCTCCATCTTTTAGCTTGTTTCCTTCTGTCGCCCCTTACGGAACCCACGGGACGTAATGGGGTAGTGGATATTCTTACACCGCCACTCCACGGTCAATCATTACCATATATTGCACCTTCGTAATGTGTATGTGAGCGGTGGCGAAGCTAGGGCTCCAAACTAGGGCAAGCCCAAGATATGGTTTTGTTGTTTTTAGCTGTTTTATAAAAATACACCAATCTTGATCTGTCTCCACTCTTCAGTTTCATATTCAGTGCTGTCGAGGACGTGTTTAACAAATCACGCAGAAGGCATACTACTACTAGATAGATTGTATGACATATCAGCAATTGCATACCTTCGGTGGCTTTGAAAAAAGCCGTTTGGGTTTGCTTGAGCGAAAGAAAAAGATATTTACATACAATACAATACATGAACAAAAGAAAAGCATGAACAAAGTACAAACAAACTATGTACAAAATTAAAAAAACAAATTATTTATATTCTAAATCGAATCGTCTCTCTTTCTTAAGGAAAGATTTGATTACGTCCGCGTAAAATGTTGGTGAACGTTTTAATTGTACCAATAACTGTTTTTCAATTGCGATAATTGATAAAGTCTGAAAGACGCTCTTGACCTTGTGTATTTCTCAAATAATTATGGATGCGCTTCAGAGATGAGAAAGCACGTTCCGCGGAGGAACTTGTGGCTGGAATAGATACGACAAGATAAGCTAACTTTAAAAGCTGGGGAAAGGCCTCTTCCAGACTATTTTCGTTTATAAAGTCAATGAGTTCGAAAACATTGCGGTCTTTTAATTCAGGGGAGGAATACAATGAAATCAATTGGTTTTTCAATGTTTGTTTATCAAAATGGTTTGCGTAATTTTCAAATAATGAATCTAATGCCTCTAAAGGAAAATCTGAACGATATTTTTCGAATAGTTTGTTGTTGAACAATTGGAAAAATTTTAATTTGAAAATTTCAGAATACCGGCCATTAATTTCTGAAGATATGTTATCAATTATTTCAACAAAAAGTCGTTTGTATTCCGTCTGAGCACAGCGCACATTGCGTCTCAAACGAGGAGCAATGTGTTTTCATAAATGTGATCAAAATCTGACTGAAATTCAGTACGTAACCATGTCTGAAACTCAATTTATTACCTATATAAAATATTATATATATCTAAAACTCTTTATTTTATTACTGCAATAACCGACATCAACTTATGATTTTTGTAAAATATTGTACAATAGTCGGTCGGTAGCAATCGGTTTTTTCAAATACCCGGTGGAAAATTGAAAGAAAAAAATTGAAATTAAATGAACGCAATGTGTTTTCAAAATTCTCGGCGGCCAAGATCGTATCGCCGTCCCAGTTCGTCCACAATTGCTCTCTGCGACTAACATCGAGAGTTTCGTCAATAATAATTGAAACGAATTTTGACAACTATATACAAAATTAAAAAAACAAATTATTTATATTCTAAATCGAATCGTCTCTCTTTCTTAAGGAAAGATTAAAGATTTTACCTTTAAAGATTTTACCTTTTCCTTGCCGATAAGCACTTTAACACAATTCAATTCTTCACAAGAAACACTATTATCCTCCATTTTCACTAAAATTCTTTAAAAGCATAAATTTTCAACTCGCAATATTCATTCGCTCAAGTGAAGTGAACTTGCAAACGTATCGCCCGCGCCCCCCCCCCCCGCGCTCGACTAACTTCACACCGAAAGCCCAGCTTATCGCTCCATACTAATTGCTATATAAACAATCGTAGTTATATTTCATTATAGAACATATTGCCACAGGTTAGAAAGGGAGCGATCGTCTTCTCGAAAGCCTGTTAAAAAGCCCACGCATGCGAGAGAGACGACTAATCGCTCAACTCAACTCCTTTTTTATGACAGCAGTGTCGCGCAGTTTTGCCGCGACCGGGGTCCATCCATATTGCTTTGCTTTTATTAATTTTGACAGTCCATTGCGTGTTCGCTTTGAGACAGAGAGAACACGAATCAGTGTATTTCGAATTGAAAGCAATCTGCCAAGTGTTGACGTTACATAATAAGGCGACGAGGTCATGACCTGTGTAGAACAGAGGAGCGCGCGGGAAATTTGAAATAGTTTGAAACAGTTTACGAGTTATTTTATTAGTTGATATTATTGATTGAGTAGTTTGATAGGACAAGCCCGGCTTCTCGGCTTCTATGGAGGCTTCCCTAATATGAGTTCAATTTACGAAATTAAGGAGCCATGCTGCAGCTATATTACTAGTATACTTGTAGCACGAATAGATCGGCGCGACCAGGGAAGGACCACGCTCTCACAGAATACCAGCGTAAAATAGCAGCTTAATGCTGCTGTCTTTCGTGTGGTGAGTGTAGAGAACCGGAGACCCTTTTTACTGGAAAAGAGGCATTCTATCTTAGTCCTCACGGCTGACAACGTATTTAAATTCGCAAACGAAGATAGATGTAGATGTCTATGTGCCACAGCAACCACTTACCATAAGGTGGACTGTGTGCTCGTTTGTCACCCTTATTCTATAAAAAAATATTAATTTTTTTTTTAAAGTTTTATTCTGTATGGTGGTAAAATACAATAAATAAGTATAATTACGCACTTTGCACTTTACACTTACAAATGTCAATGTGCAAAGTGTGGGCATATTGTTCACGATGTAAGTCCTGATGCATTCTTGGTAAGGCTTCTGGTAACAGTGGATTCAAAAGGCTGCTAAGTAATTAAGTACTTACGAAAGTACTGAAATATAAGTAACTCTAAAAAGTAACATTATTTTGCCTAAGTAAACTTTGTTTAAAAAGTAAACTTTAACGACGCATCCTTATTTGTTTACTTCGAAGTCGCGAGGTACAGCTAGGTTGTATATTATATTATTAAATGAATACCAGAAATCAGATGTCAGAAATATTTATTTGCCATAATATAACAATCGTTACAGGCAAGTCATTGGTTACAACAAGTTTTTAAATGCATAAGGTTAAATACAGTATACTACTTATATATAGCTTAATTTAGTTACATTAACGCTTTACATTATAGAATTGGATAAATTATCTTGTTTGCACTTTACACAAGTAAGGCATTATAGCAGATTTAGTAATTGCATAATTTCAAGACGTAAAAATGTGAAACTTATTGTCACTCAAAATCGTAATCGTATCGTTTTTGTTTTCTGTTGTGTTACAATCCTGAAATAAATAAGTTAATTAACAGTAGCATGCCAACTTCTTATAATTTTTTAATGATTCCAACAGCAATTTATGGAATTCAAAATTAATATTATAATTTAAACAATATCAACTATTTATTATTGAAAAATATTATACAAATGCCAATATTTATTAAAAATCGACCTTGTGTTCGTGTTCATGTTTCATCTCATTCTTGCTAAGTTTGACCTTAACTTTAACCTTAACCTCTAATCTCTTCATCAGCTCAGAAAGCTCCGGGTCTTCCTCTGAAGAAGAGGAGTCAGATTCATCTTCTTTATCTGATTCTTCGCTTCCTGGTTGTTCCGTCGTTGGGGCACTAGTTGAGGTAGTCGTGTTTGGTGCCGCAGTTGTTGAGGTAGTCGTAGTTGGTGCCGCAGTTGTTGAGGTGGTCGTGTTTGGTGCCGCAGTTGTTGAGGTGGTCGTAGTTGGTGCCGCAGTAGTTGAGGTGGTCGTGTTTGGTGCCGCACTTGTTGA
Organism: Parnassius orleans; assembly: GCA_029286625.1. NCBI lineage: Eukaryota > Metazoa > Arthropoda > Insecta > Lepidoptera > Papilionidae > Parnassius > Parnassius orleans. Next base: position 7,315,747 of record JAGSMP010000006.1, on the reverse strand, counting down.
AGTGGTCGTGTTTGGTGCCGCAGTTGAGGTGGTCGTAGTTGGTGCCGCAGTTGTTGAGGTGGTCGTGTTTGGTGCTGCAGTTGTAGAGGTTGTCGTAGTTGGTGCCGCAGTTGTTGAGGTGGTCGTGTTTGGTGCCGCAGTTGTTGAGGTGGTCGTAGTTGGTGCCGCAGTAGTTGAGGTGGTCGTGTTTGGTGGCGCGCTAGTTGAGTTGGTCGTGGTTGGTGGCACACTAGTCGTGGTTGTCGATGTCGTTGACGTACTGGTTGTGGTAGATTCCGTAGTGGTACTAGTAGTTACATCTTCCTCCTCCTCCTCTAGTCCATCAAAGTTTATTCCGGTGACTTCATAGAACCAATTATGGAACGCCCCAGGACGGATGAAACCTGTGAATTCATTCGTGTTAGATACACATCACTTTTTGATTCATAATTCCTATATAAAAAAATATTTAAATAGATAATAACAACATTATTTTCGCCTGTTCCGATCAGAGCAGTGGTGGTGAAGCAGGCTGTAAATTTCACAGTACGCGAGCAAAAGAATAATTTTATCAAATATAGATTACAAGTAATTCGTATTGAAAGTCTATTTTCTAAACTGGTTTAGAAAAATCCTTTGCCGTGGGAAGAACCAGCAAGAAACCCAGCGGGACTTTTATTTTCAAAGTAAAATATAGATTAAAAACACAGGTTGTACGAATTAAATATAATTTATGTTTAAATTAAACTTGGATATAGAGAGACCTTGTAAATTTTGCAGGATATTTGATTTCCCATGAATGAATTACTGACTCTGTGGAATCCAGTAACTGGTATCATTAGCATGTTTGTTGCTATTGTTTACACAATGTATAACACTTTTTTATTAAACTAGCTGTTCCCCGCGACTTCGCCCGGTTTTAATTATGTTACGCGGAACTCTAATTGTTTTTCTAAAATATAAGTTGCCTAAGTTACTCCTTATAACATCAGCTATCTGCCAGTGAAAGTCCCGTCGAAATCGGTCCAGCCGTATCGGAGATTAGCCGGAACAAACAGACAGACAGACAGACAAAAATTTTAAAAATTGTATTTTTGTTATAAGTACCGTATATACTTTCAAAACTTACAAACAGACACTTCAATTTTATTTATTTGTATAGATGTAAAGATATAGATAGATTTACTTTTGTTTTTGGGAACATACATTAAATTTTCGTTAATATACAAATTTAGCAAAATTCGATTACTTTTAGAGTCTGTAAAAGATTTTTTGAATTCTAAAAGACTATTAGACGTAGATGAATTGTATTTGGCACAGATATAATAGCTACAGGAACACGTGCATATATATGTCTAGAAACACCTACTATTTTTATATCGGGCGTGTCTTCCGATGTATCCACAAGAAAGGTAAATTGTCTTGGAATCAAAATGTATTATTATTATTTTACTCTTTACATACATTCACAATTAAAGTCAATTTAGTTTTAACAAAATAATGATGAATTTCATGGCCTTCTATCAATTTACGGTATAATGTTTATTTGAAATATTTTATTCATATCATTCGTCCTATTTAATATAGACTAGTACCATAAAATAGATGTAGATATTTTTTACGTTCGAGTAGACTTCAAAATTTCATAAATTGCAGTTCAATAATAATGTACATACTACACATGGAATAAAACTAATGTCACGGATTTTATCACGTTTAATTTAAACCTTTTTTACGAGGGGGTTTTTACACATCTTTGGATGAAAGTTCCATAAAAACCCGCGTAAAGGAACATATCGTTAATGTACGTTAAGCACCGACGCTCCGGGAAGTCTAAAGTATGTCATGTCATACGTCAGTGATATGTTTAATATCGTCCCAACCATTATATCGGATCTGATAGACAACAAATCTTTGCATTAGAACACCGATTCCTACCAATGATGATTCGCGAGGCTATTGAAATTCAAAAACATCCTAATTTAAACAGGGAAGTTGGCTGAGTGCTACCATCTGCTAAGGACCCCATAATTAATAAAATTAAATTCAATCTCAAGCATACTATTGCAGTAATTTTTACCAACTTTAATACTACTGCATCTATTCTATTATATTCTTACTATGACATCAGGTGGTCAAACACCTCAGTCTTCCTGTTACCATGGGTGCTGTAAAGTGCCCAAAAAAAAAATCCTTAAAATTTGTTTTATTCCTTATAAATTTTATTCACCGTGAACGTGGGAAGCACTAAACTCATGAACGGGAGTAGAAACATGTTCGCCTTGTTGTGGCGGTGAAAGAGAATCTGCGACCTCATACCGTCCCATCGTAAGAGGCGACATAGGAAAATAAACAGGAGATGGGCAGCATAATATCTTCCTGACAACAGATCAAAATAATAATAGCTGCGGTGACCAACCCGCCTACCAAGAGTGGCAACTATAGCAAATATCCAGCCACTTGACAATTTATGGGGAGGTCTCTTTTAATTTTAGTGGACTTTTTGATAGGCTGACGATAATGAGTTCTACTCATCTTTGCAACCTTAATATTTACGGTAGAGTAAAACAAAAAGAACATACCGAAAATATGAATGAAATATAAACTGCATATATTGCCCCATGAAAAGTAAAAAAGTAGCAGCTTACATACATGTTACATCAATCAACAGATTCATCCTCGAGGGAATCGTACACGTTTTGCTCCCGTGCCATGATGAAATCTCATGGCGAACTACACGGCCCTCGTATTTGTTTAAATACAATTCATAAAAATTGAAACTAAGCTTTTGCATGATTGTTGACCATATCTACCTACCTATTAATTACACATCCAACGATGCGACGAACGAATTTTCAATTATTTACATCGTATATTCAGTAGCATTCATGACTAACCATTTTAGTTTATTTAGAAGTAAGTAGATGGCGCTATTGTTAGATGAAATAATGAAAGCCAAAACTATACTATCTAGTAATATCAGCGATAGAAGCGAACAATATAAAAATCTCTTAGAGTGTTGAATAAGCAAGCTTTTATAAATACTCTAAGAAAAACCTTATCAATTTTCACATTTTTAATATACGTCATTTTTATCTATTGAAATTATTACACTTTTAAAATAAAATAACAAAAATACAAAAAAAAAAACTAAACGTTAGAATTTTTAAATAATTTTAAAAATCTAATTATTAAAATTTTTGTATGTTATTTATATTATTTACTTTATAACTATGTAACTGAAGGCAAAATATACTACTTTTTCCATTTGATGACATATGGCGCTGTTTTGATAATAAATCAGTGTAGTTTCAAATTATTTTACAAAAGCTATAACTATATTTTAATCTTTATTTATAAATATGGTATTTATTAGAAAAACACCAGTCATACCGCCTATAACTAAGATATAATAGAAAATTAACATCTAATGTAAGGAAAATACTTAACCTTCTTTTTTCGAAGTTCCATAATCGGATAAAAAGTAGCCTATAAGTTGCCCCGGGTTACTAACTACCTACATACAAAAATTCATGTAAATCGGTCCAGTAGTTTTTGCGTGAATCCGGAATACACAGACAGATAGACAAAAATTCTAAAAACCACTAATTATTCTTCAGAACCCTTTAATTAGTCCCCTGGACTTGTTTTTTCAAGAATATATTAGAATTACAGACACTACTTTTCTACAGATTTATTATATATATAGATTAATAAAAATGACACCATTCATTTCGAACGCCCGGGAAGGTATCTAACATGAGAAAATGAGGCATTGAAAATGGTAAGTTTAAAAGATACCTACTCACTATAAATAAATAGGTAGGTATAAATATTATATTTAGTAGATGTTTCACAGAAGTGTTTTTTGATTATTGTTAATTTTTACGTGCCACGTATTGACAAGTAACATACCTAGGTACCTACTAATTTTTGAACTGAGCACCTTGTAACTTAGCCTTCTTATTACTTATGCTGATATTATCCTCACCCTAATGATTGATGAGGATGAAAAAAAACATGTTTGTTTTTATTCAATTTTATTTCTACATACGTAATTATATTTATTTATACATAAGGGTTTTAAATAAAGGTAATACAAAAATCAACAAGAAGTATAAGGGTTATAGGGTTATAGGGTTTTGGGTTGTACTCTTAATTAAATGATGCCGATACGGCAATGGGTGCAATACTGGGTAGGTATTAGTACCTACTTAGTAAAAGTTGGTAACTATTTAGATAGGTACCTTTTATCTAATCATAATACCTACATAGGTACCTATTGTGATTAGTTATATTGGGTAGGTATATTAATACCTACTTAGATACTTTTTACCTAATTACTATACCTACTAAGATATTGTGGTTAGGTATTAGGATTATTTTTAACTATATACTATACTGCTAATATTGAATTAGTTTTTTATAGTGTAAATTATATTTGTCGAAATGTTAATTATGGATTCGAACCTTACATACTAATGGTGCTTCATTTTTTTTATTTGCATTTACTTACACATTTGACGAGGAATTTACTATGAATAATACGCCCAGATTTTAAAATAATTTCTTAATAAAATCAAACTTTGGTCTTTTGAAAAAATTTATCGATCGAAATGTTCATTAATAAATTGCCTATCCATTAGTGTCAATCGTAAAATAAAATAATGCTTACTTTACGAGGAGATACATGTTATCAATAATTATTTCACATTTATATGGTTTCGTTGTAAAGAGATTATTCAAATATTTACTCCTTTTAAAACAAATTGGATATGACTATTATGGAATCAAGAATATGTGGAAATTTAATGTGTTTTTTATTATTTGTTTTTTATTTTAATAACAAGTAGATTTTTATTAGTTTTTTTATTTTTTCGATTTTTATTAGTTTTTTATTAGTGGATATATATTTTTAATAAACCGCACAAATAACGACTTAACCATGCGCCGTAATAGCTCTTATTTTTTATAGATAAAGTGTGACAAACGAGCACACAGTCCACCTGATGGTAAGTGGATGCTGTGGCCCATAGACATTCTACAACTATCCTCGGTTAAGAATCAAAATGCAGATGTGTTGTCAACCCTGAGGCCTAAAATGGAATGCTCCATTTCCAGTAAAAAGGGTCTCCGGTTCTCTACACTCACCATACGAAACACAGCAGCATTGATCTGCTATTTTACGCCGCTGGTTTTCTGTGAGAGCGTGGTCCTTTCCCGGTCGCGCCGACCCATTCGCAATGTATACAAAAAAGTCCCAGAATATATACAAGGTCTCTCTATTACCAAGTTTAAATATTTTATTAAACAAAAACTGTATAAAAAGTGTTAGTATAATATAAATGAATACATTGTTGATAATAACCCCTGGAAATGAGGTCGTCGCTTACAAGCTGTTTCTAAAATAAATTTTGTAAATAGTTTGTACAACCCTTCATATTGTATAATTTACTTTAAAAAAGAGTACTGCTGGGTTTCTTGCTGGTTCTTCCCAGGACAAAGGTTTTTCCGAACCAGTGATAAAGTAAAAAATGACTTTCAATAAGAATTACATGTAATCTAAATTAAATAAAAAACATTCTATTCTATTTTATTCTATTCATGCTACAACCACAATATAGCAGTAGCATGACTCTGTCACGTGCAAAAATAAAATAGTTTCCAAGTCAGTCGCATTTTCCCATGGTAAAATCGCATAAGTCAATGATATAGAAATAACTGAAATAAACTAATCTAACTGACTCAATACTACTCAGCATTCTTTTTTTTACAGCATAAGCTGTAGAGCTTAGTCTGTTTTCTAGTTTAAATATATGAGAGTCCCACTCAAGTTTTGCGTCAAGAGTAATATCATGGAAAACAGTGGTAACGACGAGGCTCAATTCTTTCCCATTTAAATGTAAACTGTCAACGTAAACCAATGTACTAATTTTCATATAGCGTTATTCACTTCGTCAAATTCAAAGGATTGCCATTTAAGTTTAAAATTCAAATAAGTATCATGAATAAATAATACTATATCATGGTTATCACCTACAAGATAAGGCAAGTCATTAGCTCATTAGTATAGATTAAAAACAGGAATGGGCCGAGAATTAAGCTCTGTGGAACGCCTATATAACATTCAGGAGACCTGGAAGAGCTTTCACTATTGATGATAACTTTCTGCGTTCTATTATATAAATATGAAATCATCATCATCATCATCATCATTAACAGCCCTTCACAAGTCCACTGCTGAACATAGGTCTCCCCAAAGAATGCCACAAAGCACGGTCTTGAGCCACCTGCATCCATCGACTTCCTGCATGTCTTACCAGGTCGTCACTCTATCTAGTGGCCCTACACTTCGCCTACCGATATGAGGCTGCTACTCGAGCAATCTGCCATTATGTCTGGCGTATGTGGACTATGAAAAATGAAAAGGAATATACTGCGTTTTGCGCTGGTATCCTGTGAGAGCGTGGTCCTTCCCCCTTAGAGCCGACCGATAAGAGTTGCTGCCATATAATAAATATTAAAATAGAATATTTTTTAGTACTTTTAGCTAAGAACTAGATGAGAAATAATGGTAAGAGAAAAAGTTACCGCCAGGTAATCCAGAATGGCAGCCCCACTGGCCACCAGCCACAAAAGAGCTTACTCCAACCAAGATGGGATCGCCATCTTCGTTCCAGGTGACTAAGGGACCACCGCTGTCACCCTGTTAAGACAAGGACAGATGTTACATTTTTAATAGTTTTCTATAGAGATGTCATCTTGGCTTACCCCGCTGTCCAACTATAACAAACTAACATTCAGCTTCGCCTTCCGAACTAACTTCAAATGTGTTGGGTAGGATGTGAAAAAATTCAAATTAAAACACATTTAATTAATAGAAACAGGCGTTATGTATGTTGTTGATATGTATGTTCAAGTTCGTAAAAATTACTTTGCCTGTATCCGCTTAATGAAATAGTTTGAAGAGCGGTTGTTTCAGGGAGTTGTATAAATAACAGCTGTTTTGGCTCGCCGCTCACTTAGCGGTCAGCCACCGCAGAGTCTACTTCACCTGAGGATGCCTCGTGTAGAGGCGAAACACGTGTCGTATTATCGCCGGTGGTGTGTCTTTTCCTAGTGTAGTGGTGTTGGGAGTAGTGGTGCTGGAATTAGTGGTGACGGGGATAGTGCACGCAATTGAGGGAGGGCGAAAGGTACTCTCCAAACTAGGTAAGACACAGCATTTTATTTCATTAAGCGGATATAGGCAAATTAATTAATACTAACTTTAATAAAACACATTTAATAAATATATATTTTGTTTAAAATGTCTTTAAAACCTTCGCTCGGCGTTAGAAAACAATAATTACGTTTTAAAATTATTTATTAATTAGTCTAACAAACTAATAAGAAGCAATTTTGCGTTAAGTTATTCTTACATATTTTCTTATACGTTTATATGACTAACCCATAGATAAGTAAATATGTAGCAAGCTAGACGAACCTGGCAAATAGACTGTGAAGTGACGTTATAGAACTGAGCGCAAATTGTTGCGCTGGTGATGATAGAACCAAAGACCGACGCACAAGATGGATTCGATACTCCGCGCAAGTACACCCAGTTCAACACTTCAGGGCTGCTGCCTGCAATTAAATGAAATGAAATTTTCATCAACATAAGAAAATAAAATTTCTTTCGTCAAATGTATTTTTTTTACCTACTAAATCTATTCCGTTTCGAAATGAGGTTCCTCGACTGCAAAAAAAAATGGCGAAAGCAACACCGCAGGTATCCTCTTTTTTGTAATTTTTTTTTAAAATTAATATTTATGGTAGAGTTTATACTGAATAAAGTGTAAGCATTTAGCACAACATTTACCGATCGAAACCTGTGTTAAGATTTACATAACTTTAAATATAACTGATTTTCTTAAACATAATAAACAGGACATTGCTTTGTATGTATGAAAGAGATAAATATAATAAGACTTAGTTTTAAGTTTAATTTAAAAAACCTTGTCTGTTAAATGTAAAACTTACTTAGAATTAACAAAAAATATTTTAGGCTCCTTTTTATTTGTATGCGAGGAAATTTTATTGCACTGTATGGAATACTATTTTTTTCTTTTTTTTCGGACTCTAAACCCCAAGAATGAATTACAGAGTCTGTGGAGTCGAGAAACTGGTAACAATAGCTTGTGTTTGTTCCTAGTGTTTACAGAGTGTATATCACTTTTTTTTTACTAAAACTACCTTTGTTTTTGAGAGACCAAAGTTAATATATTTATTTCTTTAAATTTTTCTCTAAGACTCCTCTCTCGGTATTAGGTTGTAAATTGTTCTAATGGCCCTCTCCTGCAAAACAAAAATAGTTTCTAAATCAGCTGCATTTCCCATAGCAAAATCTCATAAGACATTATGCTATGGAAATAAACTAATCTAGCTGTCTCGACACGAGTGAGACCTTTAATCTTTTTTACAGCATAAGCTGCAAAATTTAGTCTGCTTGCTAGTTTGGATATATGAAACTTTGCTGAAGCTTTGCGTCGAGAGTGATGCCAAGAAAAACAGTGGATTCAATAGGACTCAGTTCTTCCCATTTAAAAACACATTGGTATTCAGATTTTTAACATTCAGTGTTGTAAATTTAATACATTTAGTTTTATTTCCGTTTAAATGTAGATTATTAAGGTTAAACCAATGCACCAATTTTGATATAGCATGTGAATAATGTTCGTCACATTTAAATGATTGACATTTTAGTTTAAAAATCAAGAATATATCATCAGCAAATAAATACTATATCATGATTATCCTCTACAAAGGAAGGTAAGTCATTAATATACACTAAAAATAGGAATAGGCCGAGAATTGAGCCTTGAGGGACACCCATTAGTACAGGTGACCCGGAAGAACTTTTACCATTAATAATAACTTTCTACGTTCTATTACTTAAATATGAAATAATAAGTTTAAGCGCTGTGTTCTTGACACCAGAGTACTGTAGCTTCCTGATTAATGTCTCATGGTGAACACAGTCTAAGGTCTTGGAAAGGTCACAAAATATACCCAAAGCATCCTCTGAATTCTTCCACGCACAAAAAATATGTTTAATAAGCTCAACTCCAGTGTCAGTTGTCGAGCGACCCCTTGTAAAACCAAATTGATTTTTATGAAGCAAAATATTTAATGATATCTTTTGGCAATACTCTATGGAATTTAAAAGTATTGGAATAGTGGAAGAGTGGTCCTTTCCTTCAGAGCCTCGATTCAAACGGAAGACTCGTATAAGACCTCAGACCACACCAGGCCCAAATATAGTCGGTGGTAGTGATATATACTTGGGTATATATATATTATAATATGACATGTTGTATCGAAATTTGGTACGGTAGCCTCTTACAGAGCAGAATATTAAAAATTACATTCAACTAACATTATTCGCTTAGTTTCTTTTATCTAACAACAGTGGGGACTAATTTCAAATGTGTATCTTTTGTTTTTAATCATATTCTGCAGTCTGCAGTATCTATTTCTACATAATAAATTAATATTATTACCTCCTGTCCAGGTTCTGCCATGTCCGCTAGCATAAAGAATTTGACCCTCATAGTTTTTGTACGCTTCGGAAGCGGGCTGTAATCGGATCGCGCGCAAATTATCTAGAAATAAAGTAAAATGCGTAATTAATACAATTTGTAATTATTATTAGTTACAATTTGGTTTAATTTTTTTTAAATTGATAAGTTAGTAAGGCTCCTTAAGGAGTCCATCTGGATATGTGCAGGCAGTACACCTATTTTTGTGTTCCGGTTTAAAATAGACATAGGCTGTAATTATGCTGGCTTTCTTGCCTCGTTTTCCTTCGTGTTTCGTGGGAATTTCAACTTAGTCTCACGGATGAGACAACTGCTGAAGCCTTCTCTATTTGAAGTTGGTTGCTAGCACTGCGAGCGTCCTTAGTCCAGTTGTCATACACACACAATCAATTAGACTGTTAGCTCGTTTTTCACTTTAATTTATAGAAAACGATGGTTTGAAAACGCAGTGGCTAAGAGTTTGGCTGCGTTGTAATGTTGAAGGTTTTTAATAAATAGGAGACGTGTTGTTGCTACTAGAACTTTAATTATACTGATCACTAAACCTAAGAGTACATGTATTTTACACTGCTAGTAGGGTAGAGACACATACACTATATCTCCTCGATACTTAAAAAAAGAAATGTTCTCCATTTACTTTTTTACATTTTAGTTTCTTGATACATATGATAAAAGATTGATTTATATATCATATGAACCCTGAATCTTATTATATAATAATAATAAGTTTAAAATAAAATACAATGTTACTTAGGCATTAAATTTATATAATTTCTAAATTGAGTAAAATAAAGTAGTTAAACAAAATATTAAATTAATTTTATATAAAAGAGATTATAACCTCATGATCATGACCAGGTTATACATATTATTAAGTCTAATTTTAATGCGATTTTATTTCGTTTACATTTTTATTTTGTACGTCATTAACCTGTCGTATTTTGGTACTAACCAACGTTACAACAACATGTTAACATGAACTTATCACATATCATACCATATATTAATATTTTTTAATATTTATTTTCTCTCGAGATTTATTATTTCAACTATAGTTCCTCTTTTAATGTATAAGTACATACTTCTCTTTTTTTTTAATCCCAGTTCTATATTTTCACGGGTTCACGGCCGTGTCTTTATTTTTATATTTATTTATTTTTATATAAGGAGCGCTAGGATCACTCCCCACATTTTAAAAATTTTCTTTAATTCTTGGTCTACCCTTTTATTATTATCATTATTTTATAATTATTTATTAGCTTTTCACACTATATAACCTTCACAATCAAGTATATAGGTGGGCGACAATAATAATGCGTTTTGCATTTAACTTGACATTATATGTACTTTTTATCCCTTCCGAAACCTTGATGTCTACGAAAAGTTCTCATTGACTTTTTAGCATTTCCATAATACTCGGTTGCGCACCCGACTATCACTGAAATAGCTAATTATCTTCCAGATCTTGTGCTTTACCTATTAACATTCTAAAATTTTTTCATTGCTGAAATAAGTTAATTTTACAATTTATTTCAATTTACTCTAACCAATGTGTATAAAACAGTCACTGAATTTATTTTATCGGTGAAATCTCTGAATAAATTATACAATCCTTGGTATTCATTGCACGTGGTAGAGCCACTCTGCATTTCTATTATGGATGCAGCACGAAATGATCGGCTCGACCGGCGAAGGATCACGCTTTCACGGAATACCAGCGTTAAATAGTAGCGTAAATGCTACCGAATTTCGTATGGTAAGTGTGAGAGACGCTTTCCACTATTGTACATAGGCCTTCCTCAGAGATTGCCTCGCAGGGGGAAATTTTGCCATAGCTGCCACACATGGCTGGCGGATTGGTAACCGCAGTTTTTTATTCTTTCGAGCTGTAATCAAGACGATGCTCCTGTACGTCTCCCTTTTTCATTTCTCGCTGCTTACGAATATACAACATGTAACAAAAACCCTGTGGTTACCGTTAAGTGCGTTAACAGAATCAGTACTCAAACTTTTAAAAAAAAATTTAAAAAATTATTTGCAAATTGTATGTGGCTTTATTACCTCTGCATTGGCAGGGGAGTAAGAGTATTGCAAAGACCCCGCATTACCGATGCGCGTGAAGTAATAGTACTACATACAATTTGCAAAAAGAAATTTATTTCAATTTAATTTAATTTTTTATGGTCCAATTTTCTGAAGTAAAGTTATTTCTATACGTATTATATATTTATATAAAGCCGTAAAGTATCCAGCGTTGTATTAAAAAAAAAACAAGCCAAAAGGAAATGCTTAAGTTGGACCATATAAGTTACATTGCTTAAATGTTCCTTACCGGAATAGATCACCGGGCGTTGGAGACGCACGATAGAAATGTCGTTGGGCTGCACCAAGCTAGGAGCTAGGTCGTTGTATGTGGGATGGTTGTACCATTTCGTAGTCTCAAAAATGTACTCAGGCCTAGTCAGGTCGGTGACACCGGCGCGAACAACCAGTGTTATGGAGCTGCAAAAGAGAGACTGTTTGTGAAAGCTGCACTCTATAGTTCCTACATCACTATAAATTTTGAGTTTAGATATGCCTCGGACTCATTAAAAATGTCGCTTTATAGTTTCTGGTACACATAGCGAGGGAATGGAATTTTTTATTTGCATCAGTCTTCCCAGATCACAACAATTTAGGACTTTCAAAGGAAGATTGAAACGCCAATGTGTTTACCATTTAGGACCTTGTGCTGCTTTTTGCAAAATGTTTGTGTTAGAATTGGTTCACGGCGTTAACCGAATGGCGGATTCGAACCCACTTTTTTTAATAGAATAAGGGTGATACACGAGCACACAGTCCACCTGATGGTAAGTAGATGCTGTGGCCCATAGACATCTACATTTATCCTCGTTTAAGAATCAAAATACAAATGCATTGTCACCCCTGAAGACTGAGATGGAATACCTCGTTTCCAGTAAAAATGGTCTCCGGTTCTCTACACTCACCATACGGAACACAGCAGCGTCAAGCTGTTATTTTACGTTGTAATTCTGTGAGAGCGTGGTCCTTCCCCGGTCGAGCTGACCCATTCGTGCTGCAACCACAATATAGCTGCAGCATGGCTCTACCACGCAAAAGACGTAATTATATTCACTTTGTACTACTTCAATAGATAAGGGTTTGGTACCAACCCAGAAGGACTTCTAGCCTAAAAAGTAATCCTACCGCTCAGAGAATACTAATGGTAGCAAGATGCCCAAACGTTGAGAGGATGCCTGGTCTCAATGAGGGCTAATAATTTTCCGCTCACCAGATGTCGCTAGTTGACACTGAGGTAAAGGTTTTTTTGTTACACAATGTCATTTAATTGAGAAGTTGTTTTTTAATAAATGTTTATCAGTTTCTAGAGTATTATATTAATACACAAAACAATGCGTCAGTGGTTTGCTTTTTAATTTTTTGCACATTTTTAACTTTTTTTTTAATTTTTCTACTTTTATGAATATTTGTGGTTTGGTTTATTTATTTTTAATGTTATTAATATAAAATATAGCTAATAGTACAGAAAGAAACAATAACTTTTACATTTTCCGAACAAATTAACTTCCCCGCTATGAAATCTGTCAAATATTATACCTCACTTTCTAGTGGCGCCGCCCTGGTGGCAGAAAAAGTCGTGGATGCCCTCATTGTGAGATGTTTCATTATTACTGACCCTGCGGTACAATGTGCTGCAGTGATCATCCAGTTGCGATGCACGATGGAGCCCCCGCAAGCACTGACCGAGCCCCGCAGGTTGACCATGCGGAGTGCCGCATGGTGCGGATGTTGTCCGGGTGTTGCCTCCCAACCAGACACTATGCGTGATTCGGGCGCTGTAACTCAAATAACGGTTTGTCAATTTTAACGTTTGTTTCACTGAAGTTTTGTGTCAATGAAAAGCTGAGATGAAAAGCGTTGATTGATTTTTTACAATGTAGCGTAAATTATTGCTAAAATCATGATTAAAACCATAGTCATGTGTAATAAATTCGCCTATAGTTCCGTTCCTGACAGTTCGTGATCGGACGGCCGATGTAATTTTGAAGCATAGAGCAACACGTCGGCGGCCCGTGTTGTTTTATGTTTTGAAGTAGCGAAGAATTTACGACAAAATATTATGCACTACTGACACAATATTTAATTATAATTCATAATATAATATCCACTTACATTATAGTACATTGTTAAGTGGACATTATAATATAACTTGAAGCGTAAGATTCCCATATTATAATTTTTTTTTAATTTTTGTAGAATAAGGGTAGCCGTGTAGTGCCGGTTAAGAATATCCACTACCACATATCTTCCCGTGGGTGTCGTAAGAGGCGACAGTGGGAAACAGGCAGAAGATGGGCAGCAACATCCTCCTGACAACAGCAATATTACAATAAAAAACTGCGGTTGCCAACCCGCTCTATCCATGGCAAATATCCCCCCATGATAAAAGTTAAGAAGACACGGCCCACAGTCCCGGCGGCCCCGTTATTCATGATATATATCACGCGGTACTTTATACATATGGGCCCCATTTACTTGGTATTATATTACATTTTCATTACATTACTTTCATTTATTGGTACATAAACTTTTTATACTATATCAAGGTTATAGTGTACCTTGGGTTGTGCGCACAACCTTGAGGTCAACGTTTAAGTCATTTTAAAAGACTCCAACAATTGTCATGAGGAAACTAAGTTCACACTATGATCCAATGAAGGATATGACCTCAATGTACCATTATTAAGGTAACAATTTAAGACTTCTGGTCCCCAACAGTACTAATGTGAGTAAAATTGTTCACATCTCTTGTACTGAAGGTATTGTTCCTAGTACCCGTTACTCCTGATTTTATCATCCAAACATGGAAACATACCTGCTCGAGGACTATATGCTTACCAGTGATGGATCTCGTATCTTCCATTATTTATTTATCAAGGTCATCTTTTCTTTTATCTTTTATTCTCTAAGTAAATCTTTATTTCCTTCTTTATCTTTATAGTACCTGGTTATCTACTTGACTGTATCGGTAACTTTATATACTTTCATGCTCCATTTCCATATACGAGTACTAACTTGCATAATTCGCTCATAATGGATTCATACCAGGAGTTTAAGCATCGTCAAATATTTGGGTGATCAGTCCAATATTGACGAAACTTAGCAATTCAATCATTCGTATTCACACTTTTGAACATTCCTTCACTCATTCCTCACACCTTTTAAATATATACTTTTAATATTGTACGAAAAAGAGGTAATATACTTGTCAGTCAATTTTTATGTCCCTGTTTGACTTTGTTAAGAAATATTGTTATTAAACCTTCTTAATTATTTTATTTTTACTTTACTGTATTTCATTATTTTTATATTTATGTAATACTATTACAGATCATTTCTTATTTATTTTTGATAGTTATTATTCATCTTTATTAGAATGTTATAGTTTATTTTTATGTACCTGTTCATATCGCATGTTGCTCTCTATTGTTTTACGATAAGCTCATTGCATAACATTACATGTCATATTTCTAGATATATCATTAATAAGAAAAGGTTAGCAGACCTTTTATATTCACTGTGTAAATCATAGACTTCTATCCTAAGTCTATGGTGTAATTATTAATTCTTGTTACACTTAACTTATCTAGACTAACTTGTTGTATTTAGAAAGAAAAAATGTAATTTTAACTACAAAAGATAAATAATTTAATTTATGATGAACTATTTAAATTTAAGCACGTAAAATGTAATCTATCACATTAATTTATTAATTTTTGCACAAATCAGTAATAAAATTAATATAAAATAATAACTGAATAAAAGTGAATATAAAATCGTCTTGTGCGTTAATACAAATATGGCAGAAGTGCTCTTTGTAACTTAATTTATAATTATTGCATTTTTTTTTTTCAGATATATAATAAAATATTAAAAGAAATCAATTGAATCGTAAATTATCTGATAAATACTATCAATTTAAACATAGGTATATTAAATACTTAACTTCATAAAATATAATAGCAAAAGAAACAATCTCAAAATGATAAATAAAGTTTTAAATGGAATTAAAATCACACAGGTGCGAAGTTACTCTTAATTTCTTCTTTGTTCTTGGCTCAATTTTCATAATTTACTGGACAAAGCTGCTGAAGTACAACCGTTTTTTAAATTAATCTATTGTTTCTGAATTTTGTTCTTCGGTCATTATATAAAAAATCCACATTTTATTTTCCTCATTCTTCGTTAGTTGTCTTTATAGTAATATATATTATATATTTTAAATTTTCAGTCAGCTTCATAAAAATTTATTGTTATTGTATTTTTCTTGAATCGTATTTATTTATTTTCCGTCACGTCCGGTTACGTCCATTCCGTTATAATATTACTTATTGTCAATCATTTTACCATGTTCATTATTTAATTTAGCAATATTTATTCCCACCTTTAATTTAATATTCGGCGGTGCGCTTGCATTGTCGCAGCGCACCGCCTGGCAGGGTCGCCATGTAATGTTGAAGGTTTTAATAAATAGAGACGTGTTGTTGCTACTAGAACTTTAATTATACTGATACTGACTGATCACTAAACCCAAGAGTACATGTATTTCTTACATGCTAGTAGGGTAGACACACACACTATAGCGTAGCATTAAACCAAACAGAACAAGTGGTTATAATCGCCTACAAATAATTGTTATGGGTTTGTTCATGTGATATTTATGTATGTAAAACGCTTTCACTATACAGTAGAAGTTCTTAGTGTGGGGTTAACTTTATTATAAATGATGCTTTTATAATTCATGCAGATATATTCCACATCCATCCATTACAGCCCATAAAAGTCCACTGCTAAACATTTAGCCTCCCCCATAGATTGTCTCATAGTGGGGATTTTGCCATAGTTGCCACGCTTGGAAGGCGGGTTAGCACCCGCAGTTTTTATAATTTGAAGTTGTTATCAGGAAGATGCTACTGCTCATTTCCTGTTTTAGTCTCCCTTCACCACCTCTTACAGCACCCACGGGACGATATGGTGTAGTGGACCACCGTGTAGTGGTGTGACTACACGGTGGACTGTAGATATATTATTTGGTAATTTGGTATTCATTGGACGTGGTAGAGCCACCCTGCATTTCTATTATGGATGCAGCACGAATTGATCGGCTCGACCGGGAAGGATCACGCTTTCACGGAATACCAGCGTTAAATAGTAGCGTAAATGCTACCGAATTTCGTATGGTAAGTGTGAGAGACGCTTTTCACTATAAGGAGGCATTCCATTTTAGTCCTCTACAACCACTATTGTCCACTATTGTACATAGGCCTTCCTCAGAGATGCCTCGCAGGGAAATTTTGCCATAGCTGCCACACATGGCTGGCGGTTGGTAACCAGTTTTTTATTTCGAGCTGTAATCAAGACGATGCTCCTGCGTCTCCTTTTCATTTCTCTGCTTACGAATATACAACATGTAACAAAAACCCTGTGGTTACCGTTAAGTGCGTTAACAGAATCAGTACTCAAACTTTTAAAAAATTTTAAAATTATTTGTGTATGTGGTTTTATTACCTCTGCATTGGCAGGGGTAAAATATTGCAAAAGACCCATTACCGATGCGCGTGAAGTAATAGTACTACATACAATTTGCAAAAATAAATTTATTTCAATTTAATTTAATTTTTTATGGTCCAATTTTCTGAAGTAAAGTTATTTCTATACGTATTATATATTTATATAAAGCCGTAAAGTATCCAGCGTTGTATTAAAAAAAAAAAAACAAGCCAAAAGGAAATGCTTAAGTTGGACCATATAAGTTACATTGCTTAAATGTTCCTTACCGGAATAGATCACCGGGCGTTGGAGACGCACGATAGAAATGTCGTTGGGCTGCACCAAGCTAGGAGCTAGGTCGTTGTATGTGGGATGGTTGTACCATTTCGTAGTCTCAAAAATGTACTCAGGCCTAGTCAGGTCGGTGACACCGGCGCGAACAACCAGTGTTATGGAGCTGCAAAAGAGAGACTGTTTGTGAAAGCTGCACTCTATAGTTCCTACATCACTATAAATTTTGAGTTTAGATATGCCTCGGACTCATTAAAAATGTCGCTTTATAGTTTCTGGTACACATAGCGAGGGAATGGAATTTTTATTTGCATCAGTCTTCCCAGATCACAACAATTTAGGACTTTCAAAGGAAGATTGAAACGCCAATGTGTTTACCATTTAGGACCTTGTGCTGCTTTTTGCAAAATGTTTGTGTTAGAATTGGTTCACGGCGTTAACCGAATGGCGGATTCGAACCCACTTTTTAATAGAATAAGGGTGATACGAGCACACAGTCCACCTGATGGTAAGTAGATGCTGTGGCCCATAGACATCTACATTTATCCTCGTTTAAGAATCAAAATACAAATGCATTGTCACCCCTGAAGACTGAGATGGAATACCTCGTTTCCAGTAAAAATGGTCTCCGGTTCTCTACACTCACCATACGGAATACAGCAGCGTCAAGCTGTTATTTTACGTTGTTATTCTGTGAGAGCGTGGTCCTTCCCCGGTCGAGCTGACCATACAATATAGCTGCTGCATGGCTCTACCACGCAAAAGACGTAATTATATTCACTTTGTACTACTTCAATAGATAAGGGTTTGGTACCAACCCAGACGGACTTCTAGCTTAAAGAATAATCCTACCGCTCAGAGAATACTAATGGTAGCAAGATGCCCAAACGTTGAGAGGATGCCTGGTCTCAATGAGGGCTAAAAATCTTCCGCTCATCAGATGTCGCTAGTTGACACTGAGGTAAAGGTTTTTTTGTTACACAATGTCATTTAATTGAGAAGTTGTTTTTTAATAAATGTTTATCAGTTTCTAGAGTATTATATTAATACACAAAACAATGCGTCAGTGGTTTGCTTTTTAATTTTTTGCACATTTTAACTTTTTTAATTTTTCTACTTTTATGAATATTTGTGGTTTGGTTTATTTATTTTAATGTTATTAATATAAAATATAGCTAATAGTAAAAAGAAAAACAATAACATTTTCCGAACAAATTAACTTCCCCGCTATGAAATCTGTCAAATATTATACCTCACTTTCTAGTGGCGCCGCCCTGGTGGCAGAAAAAGTCGTGGATGCCCTCATTGTGAGATGTTTCATTATTACTGACCCTGCGGTACAATGCGCTGCAGTGATCATCCAGTTGCGATGCACGATGGAGCCCCCGCAAGCACTGACCGAGCCCCGCAGGTTGACCATACGGAGTGCTGCATGGTGCGGATGTTGTCCGGGTGTTGCCTCCCAACCAGACACTATGCGTGATTCGGGCGCTGTAACTCAAATAACGGTTTGTCAATTTTAACGTTTGTTTCACTGAAGTTTTGTGTCAATGAAGAGCTGAGATGAAAAGCGTTGATTGATTTTTTACAATGTAGCGTAAATTATTGCTAAAATCATGATTAAAACCATAGGCATGTGTAATAAATTCGCCTATAGTTCCGTTCCTGACAGTTCGTGATCGGACGGCCGATGTAATTTAAGCATAGAGCAACACGTCGGCGGCCCGTGTTGCTTTATGTTTTAAGTAGCGAAGAATTTACGACAAAAATATTATGCACTACTGACACAATATTTAATTATAATTCATAATATAATATCCACTTACACTATAGTATATTGTTAAGTGGACATTATAATATAAATTGAAGCGTAAGATTCCCATATTATGATTTTTTTAAATTTTTGTAGAATAAGGGTAGCCGTGTAGTGCCGGTTAAGAATATCCACTACCACATATCTTCCCGTGGGTGTCGTAAGAGGCGACAGTGGGAAACAGGCAGAAGATGGGCAGCAACATCCTCCTGACAACAGCAATATTACAATAAAAAACTGCGGTTGCCAACCCGCTCTATCCATGGCAAATATCCCCCCATGATAAAAGTTAAGAAGACACGGCCCACAGTCCCCGGCGGCCCCGTTATTCCTGGCTACGGTGGCGACCATGGTAACGGCGGGGCAGGGGGGTGCTAAGAATCTCCGGTGGAGGTTCGGTTGCCACCTAAGACGACTCGACCTGGCAACATACAACGCACGCACCCTGTGGACTGACGAGAAGATCCTGGAGATGGAAGAAGAGATGGACAAGTTACGCTGGCATATTATAGGATTATCCGAGGTCCGAAGAGAGGGGGAGGACACGGTAATCCTCGAATCCGGCAATTTGTTCTATCACCGGGGGGGCGACCATCTGTCCCAAGGAGGTGTTGGATTTATCATCCACAAGTCTCTCGTTATTAACGTTGTAAAGATACCTTATACTCAGAACCACCAAACGATATACGCTGAAGGTCATACAGGTTTACGCACCAACCTCGGCACATCCCGATCAGGAGGTGGAGGAAATGTATGAGGATATCTCTAAAGCCATGCATTCCTCCAAAACCCACTATACGGTGTTAATGGGAGACTTCAATGCAAAACTAGGCACAAGAGAGAACAGGAACGGTAACGGAGAATAGGGCAACGGAACCCAAAGGGCCAGCAGCTGACCGACTTCATGGAGAAAGAAGGACTCTTTATGATCAACTCTTCTTCCAGAAGCGGCCCCACAGGAAGTGGACCTGGTCGAGCCCCGACGGTTCGACAAAAAATAAGATTGATTTCATTATGACAACCAGACGACAACTGTTCTGTGATGTCTCAGTGATCGCGAGGGTGAAAACTGGTAGCGATCACCGAATGGTTAGAGGCACACTGAGCCTAAACGTTAAGTTGGAGAGGTCTCGTCTAATGAAGTCGACGCTCCGCCCCCTCGTTTTTTTTTTTTTTTTTTTTATAGGAGAGGGGGCAAACGAGCATGCGGCTCACCTGATGGTAAGTGATTACCGCCGCCCATGAACAACCGCAACACCAGGGGACTTGCAGATGCGTTGCCGGCCTTTTAAGAAGGAGTAGGCTCTTTTCTTGAAGGTCCCTAAGTCGTATCGGTCCGGAAAAATCGCTGGTGGTAATCGATTCCAAGGAATTGTGCGAGGAAGAAAACTTCTTCTAAATCGCATGGTGGACCGCCAATCATCCAGATGGTATGGATGGTATCTCGAGTTCTGTCGCGATGTGCGATGGTGAAATTGAGCGGCTGGAATTAGTCCGAACAATTCCTCAGGCACTCCCCGTGGTACATGCGATAAAATACGCAAAGAGATGCAACATCTCTACGCAGTGCCAGTGAGTCAAGCCGATCGGACAGAACTCGGTCGTCGACGATTCGAGCTGCTCTGCGCTGGATGCGGTCAAGTGGAAGGAGCTGGCACTGAGGAGCCCCTGCCCAGAGATGGGAACAGTATTCCATGTGGGGCCAAACTTGCGCCTTGTAAAGTTGCAAGCGGTGTGCCGGCATGAAATACTGTCCCGCTCACAATTTAAATTTATTAATGAATAACTTTTCATTTAATAACAATATAAACTTGACATCTAATTGTTATAATTATAATAATATAATTAATTTAATAGACATAAATAATTTAATTAAGAAATTTTTGACTAGAGATAGGTATTAACTATCCAAATATAATTTAAGACAGATAGCAAATGTGCTATCTTATTGTTTATACATTAACTCAGCCAAGGACTTGGCTACACCGACATCTGCTTCTTTTGAGCAGTGTAATGACTTAATATGTAATTTGGAATCAGTTCCAAGTAATTTAAATTAGAAAATGAGACAATAGAGGTAATCTCTAGCAGTTATAATAATTTAAATAATTTAGAATGTAGCTACAAAACCTTCATTGTATGACTCCACAGAGTGATAATAAAAATTGTTTACACCTGGTGCATCAGAATATACAAGGCATGATAGGCAAAGAGCTAGAAATTGAATTGTTCTTAAATAGCAACAATATTCATATTTTATGTATTACTGAACATTGGTTAAAAGCTTATAACATAATGTTTAATTTCAGTAATCACCAGGTGGTCAGTTCGTTCAATAGAAACGGTTTTAAGAGGTGGCTCGTTAATATTAGCTAGTAAATTATTATCATGTAAGGAACGCAAAGATATTGTGAGCCTCTGTTGAGCGAACTGTAGAAATGGCATGTGTTGAGTTTGAGCACCTCATTGTTGTGTGCATCTACAGACCCCATGTTCTATATACAATACTTTTGAAAAAATTATGGAGGAAGTTTTGTTAAGCTTAATAAACAGAATAAATCTGTTGTAATATGTGGAGACTTTAATATCAATCTCTAGAAGCTTCCTCCACCAATATTAAATTTAGATCATTGTTTAAATCATATGGTATTTTTAATTTATTTTAGAGCCAACGCGTATTACTGAATGTAGTGCAACATGTATAGATAACATTTTTAATGTTAAGCCGTTGCATAAATGTATAATTCAAAAATTGAGTTCTGATCACTGTGGACAGTTAGTTTCGTTACCTTATGTTCACAAAAGCAAGTAGATGAGAAAATTGTGTTTGTTCCTGTAAATGCACGTCGCTTGGAGAAGTTTAGAAGTAACATAGTGAAGAAACTTCCATCACTTTCATACCAAAATGATCCTAATTTTTGTATGGAACAGTGTTTAAACTTATTTGCAATGAATTTGATAATATTTTTACTTCTAAAACGTTCTCCTTGAACAGTCGGAAGGCTTTCAATGAATGGGCGACAGTAGGAGTCCATAAGAGAGACAAAGGTTATATGAACTTTACCATGAAAGGTCATATAACCTAGCGTCGAATTTAGGGAATATGTTAAAAATATTCAAAAATATTTAGGAGTGTGCTCCAAAGCCAAGTCTTTGCATTTGAGCAACAAAATTAAGACGACTTCTAATAAAATTAAAATGACGTGGAGTATAATTAATAGTGAAACTGGTAAGGTCAACTCTCATAATTCAAACTACCGGTTGAGTTTTAACAACAAATTAACGGAATCAGATCAGGATGTTGCAATGGTTTTGAGAAGTATTTTACGGATATTCCGATCTTAACCACTATGTCACTGAATTCTTCTCCTGCCGTCGCCGAATCATTGCTTAAACAAAATGTAAATGCGTGTACAAAGAATTTTACATTTCATAAAATATCATCAAAAGATATTGTAAAATATTTTAAAACTATTGATGTTAAGAAAACTGCGGATCTGTGGGGCATTTCCGTTAAAGTTATTGCGTCTATAATCGATATAATCGCGCCTCAACTAGCTATTATTTTTAATACTAGTATCGAATATGGTGTGTTTCCTGATTTGATGAAGCATAGTAAAGTAATACCTTTATTTAAATCTGGTAGTACATTAGACCCCGCCAATTTTAGACCCATTTCTGTACTGCCAACACTAAGTAAAATTTTGAAAAAATTATTCTTGATCAAATGTTAATTTTTTAATGTTAATAATTTACTTCATAAAAATCAATTCGGTTTCACAAGGGGTCGCTCGACAACTGATGCTGGTGTTAAGCTGATTAAATATATTTTCAATGCATGGGAGAATTCACAGGATGCTTTGGGTATATTCTGTGACCTATCCACAGCCTTCGATTGTGTTCACCATGAAACATTAATCAGGAAACTACAGCACTACGGTGTAAGAAGTAATGCTCTTAAATTAATTGTTTCATATTTAAGTAACAGAACTCAAAAAGTTGTCATTAATAGTATGAGCTCTTCCGGGTCGATAGTACAAAAGGGCGTGCCTCAAGGCTCAATTCTCGGCCCCTTTCAGTTTCTTGTATATATTAATGACTTGCCTTACATAGTAGGGGATAACCATAATATAGTATTATTTGCTGATGACACTTCATTAATTTTCAAATTAAAACGACAATTATTAAAATATGACGAAGTAAATAATGCTATATCTAAATTAGTAAATTGGTTTAATGTTAATAACTTGCATTTAAATAGCACTAAAACGAAATGTATGAAGTTCATGACTCCAAATGTCAGACAATTAAATACTAATGTAATTTTAAATGGGAAGGAACTGAGTCTTGTCGATACCACCATTTTTCTTGGAATAACACTAGACGCGAAGCTTCAATGGAGCCCCCATATATCAAAGTTAGCAAGCAGACTTAGTTCTGCAGCATATGCTGTAAAAAAGATTAGAAATCTTACCAGTGTGGAAACAGCTAGACTTGTTTACTTTACCTATTTCCATAGCATAATGTCGTATGGTATTTTGCTATGGGGACACGCAACTGACACTGAAATTATATTTGTTTTACAGAAGCGGGCTATAAGAGCAATCTATGATTTAAAACCTAGAGAGTCGCTCAGACAAAAATTTAAGGAAATTAATATATTAACTTTGGCCTCTCAATACATTTATGAAAATGTAATGTACGTACACAAAAATAAAAGTAGTTATACAAAAATAAGTGATATTCATTCTGTAAATACTAGGAACAAACACAAGCTAGTAGTACCAGTTGCTCGACTCCACCGAGTCAGTAATTCATTCTTGGGGCGATGTATACGCTTACAACAAAATCCCAGAAAATATACAAAATTCGACCTGCTCAAAATTCAAAACTTTATTAAACATAGTTTGTATAAAAAGGGTTATTATAATGTTAAGGAATTTATGGATGATAATAACCCCTGGGAATGAGGTGTTCGCTGCCAGGCTGTTTCTAATTTGTTTTGTGTGGTTAATTGTGTAATATACATGATTGTAAGCTGTTATTTAAAAAAAAAGTCCCGCTGGGTTTCTTGCTGGTTCTTCCCAGGACAGAGGTTTATTTTTCGAACCAGTGGTAATTAGACAAAAGAGTGACTTTCAATAAGTATTATTTATAATCTATATTGAATAAAAAAGTTTCTGTTCCTGTTTCTGTTTCTGTTTCTGCTGAGCACGCCAAGCTTTTTAGAGGCCAATTTGGCCTTCTCTTCCAAGTGACCACGAAACTGCACATCACTCGATATGTCGACACCGAGGATTCCGATACTGGCTGAGGCAACAAGGGGAGTGCCTTGAAACTGAGGAGATACGACAAAGGGTTCTTTTAGCGGTAAACGCGCAAACTTGTGTCTTCTGGGATTGAACTGGACTAGATTTAGTCGCCCCAGTCTGAGACTTTGTTCAACAAAGTCTCGACTTCGAACACAAGTTTGTTCCGGTACTCAGTGACGTTTTCCGAGAAATATTGGCACGGCCGGTGTATAAAGCATCACAAGTGCTGTCGTCTGCATAGCAATGAATGTTACCAGTTTGCAACATATCATTGATATGCAGAAGAAACGGCGTTGGTGATAGCACGCAGCCTTGTGGAACACCAGCGTTAATGGGCTTGTAATCGGAGCATGCACCGTCTACTACGACCTTGATGCTCCGATCTGCAAGAAAACTAGTGATCCAATTGCACAATTTCTCGGGAAGCCCATAGGAAGGGAGCTTCGAAAGAAGCGCTTTGTGCCAAACCCGATCGAAGGCCTTCGCTACGTCCAAACTAACGGCCAACCCCTCTCCCTTGGACTCCACTGCCTCCGCCCATCTATGAGTTAGGTAACCTAGAAGAACACCAGCTGAGCGACCTCGACGGAAACCGTACTGGCGGTCACTAATCAGCTGGCGATCCTCAAGGTATCGTGCTCTAATCCAAAGTAATGAAACCTTTCAGCTCGAGTTACAAAACCATTTTCAGTGCCTAGAAGACTGCAATGCAGTGGACGATATGAATGACAAGCTCGTGGAAACTGTCCATGCGGTCGGAGCTAAGTTCTGCAAGAACCGCCGCAGAAGGACACAAAAACTCTCCGATCACACTCTTAATCTCATGGCTGTTAGACGGGAAATGAAGCTGCAGTCTTCAACAGGTTTGACAGCATACATGCAACTGAACAGACAGATCTCCAAATGCATGCGGCGGGACTTATGCAACTTCAATACAGCGATCGAGCGGAACCAAGGCTCCAAAGTCTTTGCCAGAGATATGTCTGCCAGAAATAGCCAACTGTCAAAGCTGAAGACAGAGTGTTTTTATAGGATAAGGGTGACAAACGAGCACACAGTCCACCTGATGGTAAGTGGTTGCTGTAGCCCATAGAAAAAGAGTGTGGCAGCATCGTTTCCGCGACAGCTGAGATTTTGAGTGAGATTGAGAGGTTCTATGGGCAGCTGTACACGACATCGTTGGAGCCACACGCAAGTGTGAGAACGATCTAAGAGCAAGTCTAATCCGACACTATTCTGATGATATCCGGGACGTCAATCTAAGCGAGATTAGAATGGCTCTCCAGCACCTTTAAAACGGCAAGTGCCCGGGCGAAGATGGAATTACAGCGGAGCTTCTGAAAGCGGGTGGAAAACCGGTATTTGAAGTCCTTCAGAAGCTCTTTAATTCCGTCCTCCATGGTGGGACTACTCCGGAGGCGTGGAGCAGAAGTGCGGTGGTCTTGTTCTTCAAGAATGACGACAACGCTCTCTTGAAGAGCCACAGACCTATTTCCCTCCTGAGCCGCGTCTACGTGCTGTTTTCGAGAGTTATTACGAATCGTCTCGCACGCAGACTCGACAACTTCCAGCCTCCTGAACAAGCCGGTTTCCGAAAAGGCTTTAGCATCATAGACCACATACATATCCTTCGGCAAATTGTACAGAAGACCGAAGAGTACAATCTGCCACTTTGCCTTGCGTATGTGGACTATGAAAAAGCCTTTGATTCTGTCGAAATTTGGGCGGTGCTACAGTCCCTTCAGCGGTGTCAAGTTGACTGTCAGTATATCGAAGTGCTGAAGTGTTTGTACAGTAGGGCTACGATGGTTATCCGAGTACAGAATCAGAGTACGAAACCTATCCAACTGCAGAGAGGTGTAAGACAGGGTGACGTTATATCCCCGAAACTCTTCACCGCTGCATTGGAAGACGTCTTCAAACTACTGGATCGGAAAGGATACGGTATTAACATCAATGGCGAATACATCACTCACCTTCGATTTGCTGACGATATAGTCCGCTCAGTGACCTCAATAGTGTCTCCCAACAGATAGGCCTTAAGATGAACATGGACAAAACAAAGATCATGTTTAATGTCCATGTCACACCAATGCGGGTAGTTGTTGGGAGCACTAAGCTCGAAGTTGTTGACTTCGTTGACTTTTGAGACATACTTATACCTCAAAACCTGAAAACGAGATTGTACAACCAGTGCGTGTTGCCAGTGATGACTTATGGATCTGAGACTTGGTCCTTCGCTGTTGGCCGTATGAGGACGCTCAAGTTCGCTCAGCGAGCTATGGAGAGGGCTATACTCGGAGTTTCTCTGCGTGATAAACTTAGAAATGAGGATATCCGCAGTAGAACCAGAGTGACCGACATAGCCCAACGGATTAGTAAGCTGAAGTAGCAATGGGCCGGTCATGTAGCTCGAAGAACCGACAACCGAAGGTTCTCGAGTGGCAGCCTCGTATCGGTAGGCGAAGTGTAGGGCGACCCCCTACTAGACGGAGTGACAACCTGGTAAGACATGCAGGAAGTCGATGGTTGCAGGTGGCTCAGGACCGTGCTTTGTGGCATTCCTTGGGGGAGGCCTATGTTCAGCAGTGGACTTGTGAAAGGCTGTAATGATGATGATGATAATGATAAAGGGTAACAAGCGAGCACTTAGCCTATCTGATGGTAAGTGGATGCTGTGGCCCATAGACATCTACATCTATCATTTATTTTAGGAAGGGGCTCGACCTGGCTTCGCCTGTCATTTAGATTTAATATAATCATCAAAGATCATTTATTTTCGAAATTTTTCGATTTCTTAAAAAATATTTAAGTTTTTCGAATAAAATATAGCTTAGATCACTCCAGGAAATGTTTTCTAGCTGTTAGTCAAGATTCATCATTACATTCGGTTCAGTCATTCCGAAGATGAGATCGAACAGATAGCCAGAGATAAAAAATTTAAAAATGGTTTACATGTCTTTATGGCATACAAATAGTCAATCAGTTCAATAAAAGTCAGTTATATCGATATTACAGACAGAACTTCATTTTCATTTAGGTATATGTATATGTCCCAGCCAACTAGCTTAATTAGCCTTTCAGTTAACGGCGTCGTTCAACTAGCGGCCTGAATGATATTCAGCCGATGCGTCTAATACAACTTTGCGCATTGTAATATCAGTGACAGAAAGTTAATGTGCGGCTGGGGTGGCCATTGGGGCATCCTAAAGCCGCGTACATTTTTATATAATATTGCACAGAGCGCATAATTAGGCACATGTCAATGACATTACATGGCATGGTCACCCTATTAATTTTATTTATAATTTCCCACTAGGCTTTTTTAATTAGTTAAATAAAATTGTGAAAGAGGCAATGACGGGAATGACTGATTTCTTCGATTCATTAAATATTAAATTTATATATTTGAAAAATGATAATGTTAAAATTCTTATGTGGAATGGCAATTTCGTACGTAAGAACTTAAAGAAAAGGTTTAAATAAATATAGAACATACCTCCTCTGATTACATTTTCAATGAAGTCTGGCTTTACAAACTCGGCAGAAGCCTGAAAATTATAATAAGTATATTAAAATGACCGGACTTAAAGGTTCCAGGACAACGAAGAAGTGGCGGCATCGAATAATTTTTAAATAAAATAAAGTTTTTTTTTTTTAACTTGTTTAGAAGGATATTTCAAGCAAACAATATAGCATAATATATTAAATGAGTATTTTCCAGATAAAAATCAAATTATACGTTACCGATTATTAAATAAAGCTTTTAGGTATGTGTAGTATTTTTTCGTTGAGCAGTAGCTCAATCTAATCAGTAGTAGATTTCATAATGTTGTTTGTGCTAATAAAGCACAAAGAACATTATGAAATCTGTCACTGATTTAAAAACTCTAAAAAACATTGATACTAAAATAAAAATGTAAATATTTATAATATTATATGCGAAAAAAAAATTAAGGCCAAGTTCTTTCCACGAAGTCATTCGATAATTCGGTCATATACTCGTACATAAACGAGCACTAAGTCCACCTGCCCAGCTAGCATGGGCGGGGGACAAAAATTTTATCCCCCGATTATATCCACTGACAAGAGATAAAATTATCTTGTTATGTCAAACGGGGAGAAGTATATCCCCGTTTGACATAACGAGTAGACATATATCCCCCGTCCGTAGCATGGAGCTAAATGAAAGATAAAAAATTATGCTTTTTTGACATTTGAAAGGGATGATTTTATCCTAGGTTATTGGACGTGGGTTGAAGTTTATATTCATACAAAAAAATCTATCTAAGTCTAAGTCTATCTCCCATTTTATCTACTGTGGATATTATATCCACCGGTGTGCCCATGCTCTAAGGGTGGATAAAACTAAGCGAGGAGATAAATATTTTCTCCTTTCCCCGGGGATAAAATTGTCTCCTGCCCATGCTAGCCCTGCAGATGGTAAATGGATGCTGTAACACCTTTAACTATCCTTGATTAAGAATTAAAATGCAGATGCGTTGTCCCCCTGTGGATTTAGATGGAATGCCTCGTTACTAGTAAAAATAAATAATATATATTGGTAAATCCAACTGGGCATGCCCTAAGCGCATTAAAAAAAATACGTATAACATGATTATACGGAATTTTTTAAAGTAGTTTAAATACACACAAGTTTTCACTAATAACCTTATTATACTTCCAATTTTCCGATAATTTTATGTCAAACTTCAATTTAAAAAAAAGATTTGAAAATCCAAAAGTGCACGATTCATAATGCTCATATGATCATCATATCATCATTCAGGTCACTCCATAAAGTCCAAGATGTATTTAAGTATAAATATTACATCCTACTTACTTTTAGTACGTACAACTATCATTTATTCTGTGCTTTTAAAATATTGTAATAAAAATCTCTGATTATTATTATAATCAAGTATGTAAGAAATTTGGTTTTTCGAATATTGTGTATTTGTACAGCGATCCTTTTGAGCCACTGCAAACAACCGATACAGTGTCCACTCACGACGGCGATTGACGCCGAACCACAGAACACAATTCCTCCGCCGAACTAACTGAGTGAGTAACGCAGTCACTCTATTTAGTAAAAATAAATTCACACAAGGCTGCTAAAACACCGAATATATCGACATTTCGCAGCCGAAAAAATTAATTATAACTAAACTAAACAAAATTAAACTGCCATTTACATTCAATGGCTTCCCACATGATATATGAAGAGTTTTAAAAATAGATTGAGTTGAACAATTGATATTTTCAAAAGTTATCGTGTTTACGAAGCCAAAAAATCTACACCATAAGCCACTAAAACCCCTTTTTTTATGTAAAAATAGCAATTAATCGATTTAAAAAAAATTTAATAAGTTCAACAATCATTTATCTTTATGACAATGTACTTTTTATATCACTTATATGTACAATATGATTGCTAGATACAAGACAAAACGTTGGAATCTTATTTTTTAATAATAAATTTTTAGGCCCTGGCAGAGCATACCTGCGCGCTAGCGCTTACGACATGCAATAAAAAAAAATCAAAAACCCGACTGCAAAAAAGACAATTTAAAAGTAATGCACTATAAAGACCGAAACGAGATTGAGAATAGAAAACAAAATTAAAATAAACTATAAACAAAATAAACTCTACTACGGTTTAACAGACTATATTATGAGCTGAAAGCCTAAGTTAAATACCTAAATAAATAGTTAAGAGATGAGAGTTATTCAGTCTTGATAATTTTTGACTCATACTTACTCTTTCACCTATATTTAAATATTCAGAGTTTTCAAAACATTTTTCCCAAAATATGTTTGAAAACAACATAAAAAAATGTAACAATGTAATTGGTTAATGTAACAATGTATTTACATTGCCACCTGCTTTATTAGGAATACGATAAGAAATACGCTGAGGAACAGCATTTTTTAAGCTTTTTATAACGGAAAAAGTGTCACATAAAATTAAACACACCATATAAGGTCCAAATTATATTATATGTTTGGAAGAATGTTTTCAATTGACACCCGACATACTGATCTCGAGAAAAAAAAATTCTATTTGTCTTTAAACAAAACTAAACTCGTAAATTTGGAATTTTAACCCCAATGTTTTCTCTATGTAAATTAAAATGTATAAAGTATCTACTATGAAAGTATGGGTATACGATATTAGTACCTAAATAAAAGTCAGCTAAACAGTTTAACCACGTGCTCGGCGGTGAAGGAAAACATCGGGAGAAAACCTGCATGTCTGAGAAATAAGAAAAAAATATATTTCGAAGACATGTGAAGTTCGTCAACACGCATTGACATTTCCTTGCCCTCAAACCCTCTCAGAAATGAGAGGAGGCCTGTGCCCAGTAGTGGGACGTTATACAGGGTTACTTTTCAATGAGTAGCCAAATGTTAAACTTAAGTTCAAATATATAAATAATGATATACCGTTAATGCAGTTTTTGAAATTACGAGTAAATAAGGCTTCTACTTTTATTTAAATTTATTCCAAATTGAATGTGATTTATGGGCAACAACGTTTTTGCCTACCGATCGACCTTTAAGAATGTGTGCGTGCGCAATAAAATCAGTTAAAATAATGCATTACCACGCATTTAGAACTTCAAAAATAAAAAGGAAGGAATTTTGAGATTTTTTTAAATTGATTTTTCTTCACTATTTGCCTATATTACTTATTCCGAACCTTCTCTGCAAATTTGGCTGATTATTGCAAAATAACCCTGTATATATGCTGTAACTTTAAACTTTAAACAGGTTAATTAGGTATTAACCTTTGCAAATATAGTATAACAAACATTTAAAAACAAAATACAGTCGAATTTATATCTTCCTCCTTTTTGAACTCGGTTAAAGAAAGGAATTTTTATCAATGAGAAACTACATAATATTATACTCTTACTACTAACTAGATATATGGTACAACTTTCGCACAAATTTCCTAAGTCCAATTTTAATATAGCTGCGGATATCCGTATAACATATACTTATTTGTATCGAGTCAAAAATTTTACTAAAAAAATTTAAACAAAAAGGAATCTCACCCAACTAGAGACTATAGTGATAAGGACAATACCCGTTTTCCACCACATCTTTACCCTTACTGATTTCTTTAAAAAAAATATATGTTTGTAAATGTAAGGGGAAATTTTATAATTTTGATCATATCTTTACGATTGATTGATATTCAGTAGCATTAAAACAAAATCACGGTAATTATATAGATAATAATGAAAGCTATCGTGAATAAGAAAGATGGTTATCGGCGGCACAACTTATCTGTTCGATACGATATGAATATTTCAATTAGAATTAGGTCTTGCGCATACGGGACCCTTTTTAACCGCCAAAATTAGCGAAACGAACAATAGAGAAGGAAAAGTATTTGCTGGACTTGCAGTGGACTTTTTTTATGTACGAGCAGCTATGCAGGTCTAGAGAGACCAGTATCACTACGATCTAAAAGATCTATTGTGATCGCTGCTATGTCTATAGTTCACTGCTAAGCCCTACGTCCTCAATGAATAGAAGGAGTTGCTTAGTTGTGAGTAATTTCACTTCTTCATGGCGAAGTACATAGTTTCCCAAATGAGTGCTACGTTTGCGCATTAAGGGTCCGCAATTAGTCAGGATGTATAAAGGCGTTTCCTCCTCTAGGGAGCAAAACCAGCACATCCTTGAGTTGCTTAGTCCCAGGATGGACATGTGCTTTTTAAGACAACAGTGTCCAGTCAGGGCTCCTACCAGAATGCGCAATTTATTTTTACCTAATCCCAGGGCTTCCGAAGCGAATTTACGATCGAAAGTCCGCATTAAGGTTTTAGAATGTTTTAAGCCTGGTGTATCAGACCAGATCTTAAGTGATTTATTGTGGTAAAGAGTTTCCAGGGTCAATCGGGCGAGGCTTTTTGAGAATCCACAAAATGGCTCGGGTCCAAATTTTGTATTCTTTGACCCCTCCCGTGCGAGCTTGTCGGCAATTTCATTGCCTACAATACCCGCGTGACCCGGAACCCATGTTAAAACGACCCTGTTGTTACCTGCCAGGGCATTTAGACGGTTCACGCAGTCTCCAACCAAGTTCGAGTTCACCAAGTTTGATTACAGCGCTAGCAGTGCTGCTTGACTATCAGAGTTAATATAGATTATATGGTTAACGTAGTGTTTTTGCAGATTGATTTCAAATAGATTGAAGATAGAGGTGAATCTACCCAAATTCATACTAAGTTTGAATTTAGGGCGTTCCCCATAAATTCCAAAGCCTACGTCTAGGCCCATTTTTGACCCATCGGTATAACATATAAGGCTACCGACCTCACAGATGACCTGTCCATTCAGCCAGTCTTCTCTGGAGGGTAGTTCCACTGTATACATTTTGTTAAAAGTATATAGTGGACGCATGATATCTGAGATCATGCATAAGACCGGTGATTCCTTAATTGAGTCGAGCATGGATCTCAATCTATAGGAAAGCAAGCTCAAACCGCCCTGAGCGTTAATCCTATACAAACTAGCCCTCGCCTCCTTGTCTTAGTAAAGATTAAGGGGCGTTAGGCCTAGAAGTGCATTAAGAGCAGCTCCAGGCAATGATCGCGACGCTTAAATTGCCATTAAGCAGGCAGTGCTTTGTAGACTATTTAGTCTGTCCACAGTCGTCTTTTGGTTGGCCTTATTACACCAGACAGTGGAGGCGTAGGGAAGAATCGGCCTCACTGTACTGCTGTACAGCCATAGGATCATACTGGGACGAAAGCCCCAGTTGTCCCCGACCATGCGACTGCACGTACCTAAAGAAATTTTTACTGCTAACATTGCTGAGGTGAGAGTTAGTTTTTGGTCGATTGTTACGCCCAAGTACTTAACTTCAGTGGAGATTGGTACTCATTTACCATTAAGTTTTGGTGTGACTAATTTGTCCAACCGTCTCTTTTTGGTAAAGGGTATGATAACAGTTTTATCAGCATTAACTGATAAACTGTTATCCCTGCACCAGTTGTTTATGGTGTTTAGAGCTCTTTGTATGATTAATGATAAAGTACTTTGGCAAAAGCCCCTCGCAATGATCACAAGGTCGTCAGCATAACCCAGTGTGTCAATGCGAAGGTCTGCCATCTTGCACGATCATTGGTCAACCGCAAGAGTCCAAAGGAAAGGGGTGACAAAACACCTCCTTGTGGACAGCCTCTTGTAGTTGCAACCTCAATCGAAGTTTGAAACAGCGCTATTTTTGCCTTTCTGTTTGAGAGCATCGACTTCACCCACCTGATGGTTGTGGGGTCAACATTTTTAGATGTCAGGCCCCCAACCAGCAGTGATGTAGGGCTACTGTTGAAGGCGCCCTCAATGTCTAGAAAGCCACAAAGAGCTATTTCTTTATCCTCCAGCGCTTTTTCGACCCTGTCAATAACACTGATCAGGGCTGTGTCCGTAGATTTGCCTCTGCGGTAAGCATGCTGGTTGTAGTGTATAGGTCTCGTAGCTAGCTAGAGCTACATCCCTAATATATCTATCTATAACCTTTTCCAATGTCTTAAGAAGAAAGAAAGAAAGGCTTATAGGTCTAAAGGACTTTGGTAAAGCGTAGTCCTTTCACCAGCCTTAGGTATAAATAGAAGTTTGACAATTGTCGATCGTTCTGGAATATATCCCCATGCAAAACTTGCTCTGAAGATTTTCACCAGATAAGGAAGAAGGATATCGATACCCCTCTGTAGATGGATGGGCATTATTCCATCCTCCCCACTTGTCTTATATGGTTTAAAGGAGTCAACAGCGCACTGCACCAGGTTCGGCCTTATTATCTTTGCAGCCCTACACCAGTCCTCATTACAAGGCCTTCGTAGGGCTCTGAAAGAGTTCGAGGCTAAAGTCTTATGTGACCTTGGGAAATGGGTTGACGCTAGTAGCTCCGTTTCACTATTAGTGAAGTTACCATCAGGCTTTTTAAGAAGCCCGGTCTGATTAGGTTTAGCTTTCGATAGCATTTTGTGTAGTCTTGCACTGCGAGGCAAAGACTCAACTTCCTCGCATAGCTACCTCCACGATGCTCTCTTAGCTTTCCTAATTTCTTTATTATAATCGATTAGGACTGCACTATGAACATCCCATTCTTTGGTTTTTTTAGCCCTATTGCATAGTTCTTTTCCCTAAGCTACTTTAGCTTAGTGTTCTACCAAGGAACTTTTCGTGTTGAGGTCTTGGTTTTGACGGGACAATTGTCCTCGAAGGCTTAACGGATACCTACGGTTACCGTCTCCGCCGCTAACTCCAGACCTTCAATCGTTTTTATGCTTTTAGGAAACGTTTCCAAATTCCTCCTTAGGCTATCTCTGTAGACATCCCAGGAGGTAGCATTTGGATCCCTAAAAGCAACAGTTTCATAAGTTGGTGATACTTTAATCACAAACTTAATATGTCTGTGATCAGACATCGAGTTTTCACTACTAACATGCCAGTGAGTAATCCGCCTGGACATGTTATTGGTAGCAAAGGTTATGTCTAAAACTTCCTGCCTAGCACGCGTTACAAAGGTTGGTGTACACCTAAGTTTAGGCTTACCAGGCGATTGGATATGAGAAAGTCAAAAATAACTCACCTATTTCGTTGATGTTAGTGCTTCCCCATGCCATGGACTTACACCGCACATGCGATCGCGTAACTAGGGTTGGTTGCTAACACTAATATATGCATAAAATAGTATTTCACTATTTAAGAGGCTGAAATGCGATATTTAAAAAAAAATATCTAGAGGTGTGTAATTACTGCAGTCCATATTACGAACGATATATGGTCTGCAGTAACTACTACGACGCGTGGGTCGGTTAATAAAGGCCCAAAGCTGCAAAAATATAATTACTTCACATTTCCACTGCTGAATATATGCATTCCCAAGGAATGCCACAAAACTCAGAGTCGCCTACACAACTTCTTACAAGTTACTCCCATCCCATCCCATCCCATGAAACATACTCAGTATATGTTTTTTGCATATTTTTTTCCGTCATCTACCTACTATATTTTTACAGGTAATATATAGGCCTAGAAGTTGTGTGAGGTAGAAAATTTCTTATAAATCGCACAGCAGTCGACCGCCAATCATCCAGATGGTATTGTGAGTTTTGTTGCGATGGGCGGTAATGAAATTTATGGGCTAGAATTAGTTCAAACAATTTCTCTGAACACCCCGTGGTAGACGCGATAGAATATGCAAAGGGATGTAACATCTCTTCACAGCGTCAGTGAGTCAAACCAATCTGAAATCTAGTTATTTCAGATTCGTCGTCGACGCTCATATGTTGACGCCGAGGATTCCGATGCTGGCTGAGGCAACAAGGAACTCCGCTTTGAAATTGAGGAGATACGACAAACGGGTTATTTTTAGTAATACTAGCTTTTAGAAATGCTCACGTAGATTCCACCAATCAAGGAAGGTGTAGGAAACTGAAGGGCTCCTTGCCTAGCATTGAGAATAAATGCCTTTTTGCCAAATTAAAATTAAATCCATTGTTATTACACATTTTATAACATTATTAAGAAGCATTCAATGAAATCAAAATATTACATAATTTAAAATAAAAAAATTGTACAACCGACTTCAATATAAATTATTAAGTAATAACTCAAAAACTATTGGTCAGACCTTGATCAAATTTAAATAGGACCACATGTGAAGCACCAGCTTTCAAATAAAAAAGAATCATCGAAATCGGTTCACCCAGAAAAAAGTTATGAGGTAACACACATAAAAAACATTGAAGTCGAATTGAGTACCTCTCCTTTTGAAGTCGGTAGAAAAAGACAATATTTTGACTTCATTCGGAATACAAACCAACTGCCTCGTGTACAAACAGCTGAAATATCCATTAGTAAAGTGCTTGATAGTGTTCAAAATAATGTACCTACCAGATAACCTGCACCTTATGATTTTAAGATGGCGATACGAGTGGTCGGTGACATCACGTTGACGGAACAATCGTTATCAGTATCAAATAATAGATTGATTTAGTGATACAGTACAAAGAAATCGCCAAATATCAATAGATGTTTGTCACAACCTTTTTTTTAGAGTTCCGACCTCAAAAGGAAATATCTCTTTTAAGTTTACTCTGTTGTTATTCTGTCCATTTGTTTTTTTTTCAACCCTTTTTCTCTGGAACGGAGATACCCAAGCAGCATGCAAGCTGTATACGAGCTGTATTGAAGTTCGTTTTTATACTAGAGGCTGTATTTTCTGGCTGTATAAGCGCTTATACAGTTCTTATAAGTAAAAAATTGGCACAAATTATGCAGCTTTACACAGCTTTACTTTGTACAGTAGCTGTACAAGCATAAAAGAGGCTGTATAATTATAGCTGTTGCTATATATTACAGTTGTTATTTGGTGTGGAAGGAAACTATTACACTACAGATATTGTCTTATAAGTAACTTATAAAGACAAACGTTCTAAATTGGTTTTTGAATGGGATTACAAATGAATATAAAACAAAAAGAAATTGAATGATGGCGGCATTTAATGTACATATATTTAACATATTAATATTATATTCGGGTTCGAGTTGAGTTTTGACGATGATAATTGGTGGATTGGACGTGCAAAATTAGATTTACGGTAAACTTGTATATGTTTTCTAACGAAAAATTGCCGTGCCAGCAAAATAATACAAGGACAAAATACTAAATACGGTAACTAAATATCAGTTGTATAGGTTAGAATAAAAAAATTAATGGATATGATGGCACATTGGGGCACAGTGATCATTAGTCAAACTGAAATAATGGTATAGCTAAGACTAATGTCTAATATTCCCAAATTTATATTTTTAATTTTGATTTTATGGGTCTTAAAATGGCGACAATCGATCCCCGCCGGCAATAATGTTAATTGCAATTTTAAATGCTGATTTTTTGCGTTCTCGGCGATAAAGGAAAACATCGTGACACCTGCATGTTTGAGTAATTAAAAATATATTTCAAAGATTTTACGGGAGTCTATCATGAACAGCACAAGTAGAGGGAAAAAAACTTACATTTGCAGTTGGAGCATGACTTATTCATTATATCAATGTTCGGTAAGGTAAGCCTTACTTATTATTTAGAAATTTCAGTATGTTAATTATTTTGACTAGAACTTGAGCCGCAGTATCTCGCACGTCGTACAATTTACAGTACGCGAGCAATCCGGGTTTGATCCCTGCCGGCACCAATGAAATTGTTAATTCGCAATTTTATGTGCCTATTTAAGACGTGTTTGGCGGTGAAAAAAAAGACATCGTTATAATAAGGAAACCCACGTGTCTGAAGGATAAAATAATTCAAGGACATGTGAACGCACACGCCCCCGACAGGTACTGGAGCTGAGCTGTGGCCAAATTGCTCGTATGACAAAATGTATCTCAGAAAATTACGAGTGGATAAAAACAAAATAAAATTAAAATTAATTCCTTTTTCAATGGAAAATAAATTAGGTATTTATTAGTACATACACATTGATAACACATGACATTAGGATTTCCTCATTTCTTAAAATCGTCATTGTTTTTTATTTGGTTTATTCCGATATCATCGTAAATATTTTATCATTAGTTCTAAGAATGGAATATAATTTATATTCATAACACAAAAGAAATAAAGTACCTACATATTATCTTATCGTCCATACCTTCTCTTCTCTCGTTTTTTTTTCTTATCAACCCGTAATAATCCCACTGGCCATGGTAGGAAGAATTTGTCATAATCAACACGCTTGACGCTGCTCCTCTTTGTCGGTCAAGATATTTGCATCTGGCTCGCACCAGATAAGAAAATTGGTACACCCAGAAAAGGTAAAATATAATGGGATGTTAGCATATTATTAAACAACTATTATTATTAAATCTAATGACAATTCGGTCATATAGCTCGAAGAAATATCTTTTAAAGAAGAAAGGTTCACCCGTGGCAGTCTCGTACCGGTAAGCGGAATGTAGAGCGGCGCCCCACTAGATGGGAGTGACGACCTGGTAAGACATCAGGGAGTCAATTGATACAGGTGGCTCAGGACGGTGTTTTGTGGTAGACTGTGAGCTAGGTTTATGTTTAGCATTGGATTTGTGGTGAATTATGTAGGGCGGCGCCCCACTAGATGGGAGTGACGACCTGGTAAGACATCAGGGAGTCAATTGATACAGGTGACTCAGGACGGTGTTTTGTGGTAGATTGTGAGGTAGGTTTACGTTTAGCAGTGGATTTGTGGTGAACTACACTGTTGATGATGATTAGAGGCACCGCTTTTACTTTCAACTGTTACTAAACATTTTAATTCTTGATTATTTGTTTGAGGAAATTTATACGTTTCATGATTTGTACTAGCTTGTGGTAGTAGTTTGTGCAAAAGCCTTTCTTTATATAAAATTTATCACCAAACACCAATGTAGAATAGATAGTAGGTAATAGAGTAGATTTCAATTAGTACATTAGTTTTACGAATTTTATTACATTTTATTTTAAATTATTTTTAACTCCGATGTTATGAATTTTTTACAACACCCATGACTACGGCGGTACTAAGGTGTTTGATGTATTGATGCCATAGTCAACGATAAGTCAGAAGTAAACAATTAATTTAAACGCGACAAAATCCATTAAATTTGTTTAATGCAATGAAAAATATTATTATAATAAAAAATAAAACTCAGAATTAGAAATTTATATTTTTATTTAAAGACATCTATAGAAGATAAATGAAATATAATAACAAAAGAAACCATTTTACGCAATTGCACCATTGGGTTTTTTAAACAGACTTTAACATAAGTTAATTGTATTAGAAAAAAAAAATTTGATTTTCCGTTACAAAATTGTTAATCTGATATTTATAGTCTAAATTTCAACATATTTCTACGTTTTGAAGCCCATATAGTTTGATTCTAATATTTATAAAAGTACGTTTGCGTGCTACGTACGCACGTAAAAAAACATTTTTGTATTGCGTATTTCGAGCACAATAATGATATCGTTTTATTAATTTTATTCGATTAACATAATAAATACCTGATTAAGCTTTCATTTAAATCGATTGAGTAGTTATTTAAACAAAAGAAATGGAGTTGAAATTATTTTCCTAACAGGAAGTTGCAAGGAAGGGCAAAACGCACTAAAAACCCAATTTATGTACTTTAAATTTAAGTCATGAAACGATAAAAACAATTCTGTTCTATTAAGAATAATTAAGAAGCGAAGTAAAATCATGTTAATATTGAAAACAACACTACATCCCAATGGCACAACAATTTCCATCACAGCTGTGTCTTAAATTTAACATTATAACATAAATAATCAAAAATACTGGATGCTGATAAATTTTGTTAACAATGGAGATTCATACAGATCCTTTACTGGAAGTACATTTTTACTATACATAAATCAAATGAAAAATGTATATGTGCCTTAATCAAGAATGGCAAATAAACAATTTCTTCTAACACTGGTATAAAGAAAAATTGTCTATGGTAATTTAGACATATCATGTATAATCAGCACCATTTTTACCACGTTACTAAATTATAACATTCCAATAAAAAATAGAACAAAAGTTAATGAACTAAATAAATATTATAACATTTTCTATCAAACACACACACTACTAACATATAATATATTATCTATATTTTCTCTCTATATTCACCATCGTGTAGATACATGGAGTCAACAATAATAATATTCAATGGAGCACCAAACACCATCAATTCCGCCACCATATGCCTCCATTCCCTTATTTACCCTATGACATTAGACCAACTTGAATTTAACAACTGATTTGTACAATTATGTCACGAAAAGAGTTTGCGAGTAAAGAGAACCATCGATTTGGAAAAGTAAACCAACTGTTGGGAATGAGGGTAAAAAAATAAAAGGAAATACGAACAAATGAAGGTAGAATAGTAATCTCCCACTTTTTTTAGCAGTATAAAGTATCGCACAGGCGACTAAGAGATATCAGTCTGTAATTCTACGAGTCTCATGTCGTTATTATGCCCGTTGGGCTAAAATATTACCTCCACACTGAGATTCTGCCTAAATAAGACAAGTGATGTGGTTCTGTTCGTAAAGTAGTTCTTCTAGTGTAAGCAAGGAAGGTGGTGTTGTTGAGAGGCTGCCCTGTGTTATATTGAGATGACTTGTGTTGCTGTAACTTTGCATACTTTGGTGTTATCATGTAATTGGGGTCCTGATAGTAAGCAGGGTTTGTTACCGAGTAGTGTTCATTTATTTCATCAGAAGTGAAATAGTTTCTAATATCAGAAGTGGGATTGTTTCTTACATCAAAAGTGGAATAATTTATTACATCGGAAGTGGGATTAAAGCCTTTTCCTATAGCTATACATTGTAGTTTCTAAAACAACATTACCTGTATAGTTTTTAAATATTACCCAAACAAAATACTTAAATGAGCCATACAAATACATAGGTATATTTTATTTCATTACATCAAAACCTTACATTGGACCTATAGGTAGGGATAAAACGAAACCACGTACAAGTCGCGGCACGTAAGTCTAGCGCTGAACGCAACGTGGAGGGGATAGCTGCGCATGGGTACTGTCGCGCACGTATCACGTATCAATGCGGGGGACGGAATGCGACTGGAGAGCCAATCGGCGCGTGCGAACGATACTTATTACTTTTTATTATTAAAAATGGGCTCACTCTTGATCTCCATCTGACCCAAGGGCAAAGATGATGTCTACGATGGAGCGATTTTGCCCAGGAGAAGCCTGTTAACATGCACCTTGGAGAGGTCCAGGTTATAGGCACTTGGAAAAGCAGACGCCGGCAGGGCATTCCACTCCTTGGCTGTGCGCATTATAAAAGATGACTTATAGCGCTTAGTGCGAATATTCAGAATGTCAACCAAGTGTGGATGGTAACCTGCAGTACGTCTGGTACTCTGACAGGAGAATGGAGATGGCAGTGTGAGCTTATGAAGCTCATGGGCATACTCTCCGAAGTACAATCTTACTTGATTTAAAATTATCCATACCCAGTTTTTTATATCCAAACGAATGTATCGAGTATTTACTTGTATCGTTCTGTCCTTACTTATAAGATCGATAAATGACATGAAAACAAAAACTCCAATAAAGCATTCTAGCGCCTTCAAATCCTACTTCGGTTCTCTTTTCGCACAGACTCTATCAATTTCAAAGTTGAATTGACATCAATAATTAAGAAATTATTAATTTTTAATGAATCCTTCGTTACGTTTTTCTGCTTTCCTTTCCTAATCTTAATGATATATGTAAACAATAAAGAATACAGCATTATATATATATGGTCGAAAATGTTGGGTATCTTTTAAGTTTACAAAATATTTGTAAAAGAAAAATGTAATAAATAATACAGATATTGTTGGACGAATTATTTTTATGTATAAATTCAACGATGGTAACAACTTTGATACTGTTTGTCTATTTATTTATATAATCCGACTTGCACTTTGACTAGAGCCCGCCATACATAAATCTTGACATACATCAAAATGTAAAAGATTAGACAACAAATCAATATTAAATACTTTTTGTAAGTTTATTTAAATGCATTATATACAAAAATTCAAATGGAAAATTCACTGAGGAAGACAAACCCACATCGAAAATATTAAATTAACTTTATAATATTTTAATAAATGTTTGCCGTTGGTTGACAAAAAGTAGTCAACGAAATTTACTGACGTAAT
This sequence comes from Parnassius orleans, assembly GCA_029286625.1. Classification (NCBI taxonomy): domain Eukaryota; kingdom Metazoa; phylum Arthropoda; class Insecta; order Lepidoptera; family Papilionidae; genus Parnassius; species Parnassius orleans. The sequence continues at coordinate 7,273,467 of JAGSMP010000006.1, read as the reverse complement.
TTAAGCTGGGCTTAGCTTACTTGGTGTGGGACATAACCCACGATTGTTTTATGTAAAACAATGTTGTTTTTATTGTAAAAATTAAAAAAAAAGAAACAAAAAACAATATTCTTTTCTTACATGAATGTATTTTTAAGGTCACGCTGTTAGATGTTCTGACTAAATTTAATTATACAAGACTGTGTGCACGTTTTTCTATCCAGTGACAACACAAAAATTCTAACATTAAAATCAACAAAGTTATTATTGTATTTACAATTTTACTACAACTTTTTACAAATATCAGCATGATAAGCACCATCCAAGGCGTTTAACATCTACAAATCAAAACAATCAACATTTCATCAACAACATATTATGAGTATATTCGCTATGGAATATACTATATATCAACATCTAATGAAACTTTGCACATTCCACAAACATTATTTTGTGGCTTTATTGTAAGCATAATAATAAAAGTTAAATACAAAGTAGTGTGCTTGGATTGTGTGGTTTTACATTATTATTATATAATAATTTTAAATTTTTAAGCAGTATGTCAAAATACATTAAATGTGTCTTTCTTACATATACTATATTGGTAATGTTTATATTGTTGCGCGCCACTATTAATGGTTTATACATGGCAACACTATACCACTAGCGCCCTCAGTATCGAGTAGCAGAACTAGAGAGTCAAGATCTTTCTAGAAATTTCGGGACCGATATGTACTCGAACATTCTAGATGTTTCACAGTAGAAGGTTCTGGAAAGTGTCGGAGGCGCTATATAAGGCCGGTATAGACCACGACCGAGGCAGTATTGAATTGGCGATAAGCGAATACTGAAGCGATACAACTGCGAATTAAAGTGATCTGTAGTACAATTGTATTTGGTTAGTGTGGTTTTTAGTTGTATTAGTGTTCTGTAATTAAAGTGTCAATTTTGGTAATTCACTCGGCAGTTTTAATTGTCTCGAACCTCAAGCCTGTAACAATTGGTGTCAGAAGCGGATTTAATCATGCCGATTTTACCTAAAGATGACACGGAGGTATCCGTACCGAAGTCAACGCCAACAGGAGACGGACCAGAGACGATTTGGTGGTACAACATCGCAAGCGTCGGAGGGCCAGCTGCCGACCACGGAGGTCGGCCCGTCAGCAGCCTGCATTTGCAGCACCTGACTTAGGTGCTCTGGTGATGATGCTGCAGGAGCAGGCTCGCCGACAGGAGGAACAGGCCCGCCGACAGGAGGAACAGGCCCGCCGACAGGAGGAACAGGCCCGGCAGTTGGAAGAGCAGCTGCAGCGCGGACAGGAGGAACAGGGCGTCGGTTGGAAAAGCAGCCAGCGGGACAGGAGGAGCAGATGCTTTTCATGAAGGACCTCACGCTACCTTCAAAAGAGATATGAAGGATAGGTTGCTCAACATGACAACCGCCTGTCGGAAGCTGAAACCCGAATCAACCAGTGAACAATCGGTTAACAACGTGATGGCTGACGTGAAGAAAACGCTGGACGAACTAAAATTGGGGATGGAATTACAGCTCCCGTGGTGCTACAACACCTTTCACATGTGGAAGTGCCGCCGTTCGACGGGACTTCTTCCTGGTCGGCCTACAAAATCCAGTTCGAGGCTGTCGCGAAGGCGAACGGCTGGAATAAAAGTCAGGCCATGACTGCTTCACCCTAGGCCTGCGCGACCAGGCCTTAACTGTTCTGGAAGCTCTCGAAGAAGTGACTTACGAGCAGCCCTTGAGGCATTGAGGCAGATATGGCGACGCTCACCTGAACACGTCTTCGTGCGCAGCTCAAAGATCGCGTGCAACGCAGCAACGAAACCTGCAGCAGGGCCCTTGAGTGGAAAAGCTGGTTCGAAAGCATACCAGTCTGTACCTGCGCCTTGTAGGAACCTGGTGCACATTCATCGACGGCATCCGCGACCTGAAGTTAGAGCTGCTGTGAGGCTCGGCACCACGAGACGCTTAAGGACGCGTTAGCCCATGCACTGAAGTGAAGCCGTGCGACAGGATCATCGTTCCCATCGCGTCAGGAGTTGCAGCAGCTACAGTTCGCGACCGCAGCGATACAGCCCAGGTGCTACGGCTGTGAAGCCATCTTCGATCCAGCTGCCCTCAAGCGAACTGTGTAGAAAGGAAACTATCTCGAGGGGCAGTGCGGCTATCAGCACCGCCCAGCACAGCGGAAATCTCATGGCAACGCAGATGCATTGTCAAGAAGACCTTCTCCTGAAGATTGCAAGCATTGTACTAGGCAAGAGGGTGGAAGTGGTGTCTGTGAGATGCTCAGGACAGACCAGCTCAGCAATGAGTGGAAGGACAGCCTACAACATGCACAGCAGAAGATCCGGACATCTGCCGATTCTGGAATGGATGAAGGCCAGTGTCTAAGCCCAAGTGGAGTGACGTCTCAGCGATGAGTTCGACCACAAAGCTATTGGGCCCAATGGGACAGCTTGCTGATTCAGGATGGAGTCCCTGCCGAAAATGGAAAATGTCGGGGAGACAGTTGTCATTTGCAAATGGTTGTCCCAAAGCTAAAGTACCGGATGTTCTACAGCTGTACCATAATGGTTGTTCAGGAGGCCATCTGGGAGTTAAACGAACTCTACTGAAGATCCGAGAACGGTTTTACTGGGTCCACTGTCGTGACGAGGACTGGTGTCGAAATCAGTTGTGCGGCTGTAAAAGGACCTCAAACTCGTAGTAGAGGTGCATTGAAATTGTACAATGTTGGTGCACCATGGGAGAGTATAACTTGACATTGTCCGCCTGAAAGTGAAAGTGGTAACAAGTATTTCATGGTTGTGATGGATTACTTCACTAAGGCCAGAAGTCTTTGCCATTCCAAATCAAGGCTTCAACAGTTGCAGATAAACTAGTTCATGAAGTCTTCTGTCGTTTTGAGTACCTTATTCACAGATCAAGGAAGGAATTTTGAGTCTCAAATATTCCAGGAAACTTGCCGAGTTATGGGTACTCATAAAACAAGAACAACTTCTTACCACCACAATCTGATGGAATGGTAGAAAGTTGTATTTTTCTAAGATATAATATTTCATTTTTATAACGTTAGAATAACAAACGAGCTAACCGGCTCATCTGATGATAAACGCTTGTGAAGACAAGATACAGAAATAAGCAAGAGGGTGGTTCCATCTCAGACAGACTCTTATGGCCCTTGCCTTGGTGCCTGCGAACATGCCTGCACAAATCAGTGCGCAGGTAAGCGTGTGAGTGTGGACGGTAGCCCACGCAGTCCCGGAAGCGCGGCTTGTGCAATCGTTGCTTACCGAAGATTTCGACTGCGCAAACTTGGCTTGGACGGTTTTACTTGAACGTGTGGCCGGTGATTTAAGCCTCGCATCAGTCCGAGGAAATTATTTTCGATAAAGTACACGTCGCAAATGATTTTTTTTTAACTCAGTTCATAGAACTATACAAATCGTTGCCGACTTTATGGAAAATTAAAAGCAAGGAATACTCCGACAGGAAGATCATTTAATGATTGAAAAGTTAAAGAGGTATGTAAATATAACATAAGCTATCTTATTCTATTATGTATTTATATGTTTCCAAGTAGTCTGTTTATCACCTCAAAAATGTGCTGTTTGTACGTTGGATTTACAACTTGTGATACCTCGATGCAGTGTAGGTACATACCTACCAATAAAAATATAGTTGTAGTAGATATATAATCTTTTATTATCAAAGTAATAATGTGATCCTGCAGTACATCAGCAGAGAAGAGGTCAGCGTTAAAGATATAATAGACACAGTATCCTCAGGAGACATACCAGAAGATTGGAAGGTTACAGTCGCGGTGGCTAAAGAACGAGAAATGAAAAAGCATAAGTCTCGGTTTTTGGTAAGCTCACACTTGAGATGAGGCTCTATAAGGTCGCGAATGAAAATAACATTAGGAATGTATTTAAGTTCATCCCACACCAGACTATGACGAAGAATGAGGATGACTTGATGAAGCATTTAATACGAATGTCGGAGACAACTGAGACAGATGAAGGAAGTTATGTCTCCATATCAATAGATTTCACCTCCTGGTGTACCAGCTTCAGGCATGAATGTGTGACTCTTCTTTTAGAGGAAATAGACCGGCTGCTTGGTATATCAGGGGTGATGTCATTCACTCAGTTGTTTCCTATTATGTCGTACCTCCTCTTCCAAGACCGCTTCAGTCCTCCCATGCAGGGCGCGGATGGCAAACCCCTCAATGGACCGAGGTGCGTCATCGGCCCCGAAGCATGGATGGAGTGGCTCAGACAGAAAGGATGGACACTTCTTACCATCATGCTCATCCCCTCATGGCCCCGTGGAGATGTGGGACAGTCGCGACCTTAACAGGGCAGGGTGAAAACCAGGTCATATATCTGAGAATTCCAGCAGATGGTGTGCTAAAGGATCTGAGAATAACCAAGAGCCAGTATATAGACTGGTACCAGAAGACCTTGCAGGATCTCTGCAGTAAGGCGGGGTTCACCATGAAGCTCGAAGAGACCTGGACTTCGAGCATTCTCCTAGAATATAGACGGGAATTCTTCCTTAAGGGGGCTCATGTGAGCTCCGCCTTAAAGAGTGCAACAAGGATAGCCAGCGAAGCAAACCAGGCCATCCTCTCACTCAATGGTAACCTTGCAGGAATTTTCTCGTCAGGAATGGCCACCGCGCAGAAGAACCACGATCCTGTGGCAGCATACTGGACAACGATTGTGGAGGCCAGTTGTCTTCTCAATGATAGGTTCCCGGCTCTATGAAAAAGGTCAGCAGAATATATTACGTGTCTCATGTCAGTCTCTCGCGATGGGATGTTTTCTTAAATCTTGATACTTTTATGAAAGAAACCTTTCTTAAATCTTCGGTTAGTCAGTGGATGGACCCAATATTTGCGAAATTTTTGATGACGTTTTCTTTTCTGCTTCTTAATATTAAAGCAACAACACATACAGCTCTCTTGAAATCCATCTTCAAACTGTGAAAATCGTGGCCAGTTTCGCAGTTTTTAACCGTAGTGTGTGCGTCCCGGGCGGTTTTGCGGTTTCACGGTTTACCGCGGGAAAAACCGTAGTGCAGCCTTAGCCTTAGGCTTAGCACGCACTGGGTTAAACGCGTTTCTAAACAAGCGCACGCATTAGCGACTTTTCAGTGACTGATTTTAAAATGTAACTTGCTACTTTTGGATTGCGGTTTGTAAGCGCGCGATTTTATGTGTCCCATAGTAATAGTATGGCGGCGCACGCACAGCGGTTAACCGCGTTCGGTTTTTATTCAGTCTCGACTAGGCCAGCGCAGAGGACAGTCGTTATTTGCGGTGCAAATTGAAAGAGGTTATGTCATGTCGTCCGACTCAGAAACAACGTCTTTAGACTACGATAATTTGCTCCCAGACGGTAGCGAGTGGACCGTCGCTTACGCTTCTCGGATTCTCAACCAGGCCGAGATACATTATTCACATATAGAAAAAGAAGCACTTTTTATAATTTATGGTATTACAAATTATCATCAGTATTTGTATGGTCGAAAATTTACATTACGAACGGATCATAAGCCACTAGTGTCAATTTTTGGAACCAAGATGGTCATACCGACGATGGCGGCTAGTAGGTTACAAAGGTGGGCCATTATATTAGCGGCTTACACGTACGATATCGAGTATGTTGCAAGTGCTGATAATACGGCGGACAGTTTATCCCGTTTACCTACCGGACCGCAGAAATCAGTTAGGTCTGAGATGACCTATCTGAATTTTATATAGGATTTCTTACCCATTACTAGTGAGGCAGTTAAAATTAAAACGTCAAAGGATACTTTATTACAGCGTGTCATTAAGTACATTCTTTCCGGATGGCCAGATAACTGCCCCGTTGACAAACTAAAGCCATTTTACGGTCGCAAAATGAACTGTATTTTGAAGGAGGCTGTATTTTGTGGGACAATAAAGATAAAGTTCATCTCGGAGTAGTTAAAATGAAAAGTATAGCGCGCAACTACGTATGGTGGCCCGGCATCGACGCGGATATAGAGAGGGTTGCGCGAGACTGTACGACGTGTGCCACCGAAGCACCGGTGCCCGCGCGAGCTTACCCACAACCATGGCCCTATTATTCCCAACCTTGGACGAGACTTCATATTGACTTTTTAGGGCCTTTTGAAGGCGAGTCGTTTTTTGTTTTAATCGACTCGTCAACAAAATGGATAGAAGCATTTAGATTACCAAGGACTAACGCGACGGCGGTAATAAAAGTTTTAAGAGAAACCTTCGCTCGGTTCGGGTTACCACGGGAAGTAGTCTCGGATAAAGGTCCACCGTTCATAAGTCAATCTATATCGAATTTTATGACTTTAATTTGCATAATACATACGCTCGCCTTCGCATATCATCCTTCTTCAAACGGGGCGGCCGAGTGTGCGGTTAAACTCTGTATGCGTGCCTTAAAGAAAGCGAAGAGAGATAAATTAGATTTTGATGCGGCACTGCAAACATATTTAATGTCTCATAGAAATTCCGTACTTAGTACGACAGGCGAATTTCCGGCATCACTGTTGCAACGACGAGCTTTATGTTCTCGATTAGATTTAATTAGGGGAAGAGAAGCGTTAAAAGCGAAAGTAGGCAGGGCACAAAATCGACAAGTGAAAGAGGCAGGGGGTAGAGTAAGAGTATTTTCGGTCGGGAACAGTACGGATTCGTGAGCATTCGAACCCGGACCGATGGACGGAAAGTAGGGTTAAAGATAGGATAAGTTCACGACATTACATGGTTGAAACGGAAACTGGATTAAAAAAGAAACATATAGATCATATTCGGTTAAGGGCGCGTAATCCGTTAAACAACTTGGTGTGGTCCCGTTCAGGTATAGAGACGACTGCGCGGGAACACAGCGGCGCGCTCGACTCGGGCGGCGTACCCCAGCCGCCGGTGACCAGTTAAGGTCGACCTATTAGGCCAGTAGTGCGATATGGATTCGAAATCGATTAGTTGTAAGGAGTGTAAGGTGTAAACGAATTGTAGTCATTTTTTAACCAGGCCTCCGTCACTCGTTCAAGGCCACTTATATGCCTACCGCCCTGCGTATCGCCCACGATTCAACCGACATTGGGCCGCCGCACGCCCGCCTGAGCGCTCGCACCGCGCACGTTTCCCGCGCTTACTCGTCGAAATGCCGAAACCACGTAATTATTGTGCAGTGGATTTTTTTTTTGGAGTTTATGGCCTGGTATCTAGACCTTTAGGCCAAGTCTTGAGTATTTTTATTCGGTTTATTATAATTCCCCACTGTATTTTTGATGAATTTATATAGAGGCACGTAATAGGATCTATTTTTTAACATATCACTCAGGCGGCGGGAGGGATCTTGCACTGTCACTTGATTTTGCACTATGTCACTAATTTCACTGACAAGAATCAATCTGTCAAATGAAAAGCACTCACATGTAAATATGAAATGTTCGATATCACCAACAGAATTATTGCAGAAGGTGCAGTAGCTGCTCTCCACTATGCCCAACCGAGCCAGGTGGGCCGGGACGGTGGAGTGACCAAAACGCAGTCTGTTTATAGTCGTAATAAAGTCCCGACTGGCCATTTTCAGTTTGTTATACCATGGTGCTACAGGTAGCTTTTCTTGAACATTTCCATACCATTTACCCTTCTGTTCTTGATCTTGTTTCCAAAATTCGACCCATAAACTAACGTCGAAATGCCGAAACCACGTAATTATTGTGCAGTGGATGGGTGTCAAAGTCAAAAAACAAATGAAAAATTGACATTTTTTTCATTGCCGAGAGACGAACAAAGGTAAGTAATTTTTTAAATGTATTATGTTATAAAAGGACGACGCGTTGGCCTATGGCTGTATTCTTCAGGATTGTTGATATGGCATGTTGCAATGCGCAAGTCATCTATGAAAGCCAAAGTGATGTACCAAAGCTGAAAAGATTGGATTTTCTCAAAAGCAACGCAGAAAACCTAAATCAAAGTAATTTGATGACACGTTTGCCACGCCCTTCAGGAAATCGCACCCTTTAGGAAATCGAGTCGTATAGCTCAATGAAGCTCTCTTACAATCTCTCCAATTCAGATCTTGGGTCAAACGGGATGAGGGGCTAACAAAACTCCTTAACACACTGATAAGGGAGAAGATCAACGCATTGGATGACGAGCTCAAACGAAGAACAGCTCACGTTTACTCAGGATCCCTCACTCACAGACTGCCATGCCCTACAATGAGTAGAGGAGGGCAGAGTAACTCGACTAGCAATTTTGCATCCCACGTGCAAATACACTCCAGCACCGCATCTGATTTCGCGAAAAAAGGAGCCGATTATACCCTGTGCTATCAGTCCCCCTTTTTATATGGCCTAACATCACTTTCGTTACTTTACAGGGAAGTCCAGCCCTCACCTGACAGGTTTGTGCTGAACCAGGGTATCTGAAATATTCCTTCAGAAACCTTCTCTCTAGCTGATACATCTTATAAAGGAGTTCAGATTCCCGCTGCTATGACCGCACTTCCTGAGACCTCTGACAAGATTGTACCCGATCAGGTGGTAGCAATAGATGCAAGAATCTCCTATTCGGCTCACATGGCCTATAAATTCGCATCGTGGATCCTAAATCGTCGAGATTCAGCAGTTATATCAGCTCTTGAAAGACGCGCAGTAGAAGAGATCACAACGCCACCTTTTGTGAAACTATCTGAAACATCCAGACTCAACCTCAAAGAGTTCTTCCCATGAATGATGACATATCTTCTATTACCCTACCATTACCCTAGGTCAACTAAGTGCTATCCTCAGCGAGATTAGGAAGGCCAAAACACGAACAGGATTCGATGACCTAATAGACACCATCGTACTCAGTGGACTGACCAACTCATTCTGTAAAGTGTCTATTTCATCAGTATTGGACCTGGATACCCTGGTAGGATGGAGGGTGGCTTTATGCGATGAAGATGAATGTTTCCTGATAAGACGGAAGATAAGTGGTGATGATAACTAAGCTTTGTAAGAGCCATATCCCCATAGATACAACCGATCGAACGACCATAACAAAATCTCTGGACCGTTTAAAACAAGAATTAGAGATCAGAGGTGTTGCTTGTCCTCCACTAAAACTGGCGAACTCTGAGGAGAGCATAGCCACGATACGTCGCCTAGAGAAGCCATCCTCCTCACATCTTTCGGTAATACCTTATCCATCAGCACCCTTACCTGCGGCAAACATTACGTGCACAGTGTCGGAAGAGCATGAGGAATTAATGATGTGTTTAGGAGGAGGCAGACAGACTAATCAATTCTTCGAGATCAGCAGAGAAGTGAGGATGGCACTTATAGAGAATAGAACAAATAAGATATATCTAATAACAACCTCTGACATAGAAGGAAAGTTGTACTCTGTATTGAACCATGTAATGCCTGATATCATAGATGACGGATTTCCAACGTGGATAATGCCTGAGAGAGTATCAGCTTTGACTCTGGAAATATGTCCCAAGTCAGTATCTGGACATGCATGCCATATTCCTTACTCTCATACACTGACTTTATGGAAAATTAAAAGCAAGGAATACTCCGACAGGAAGATCATTTAATGATTGAAAAGTTAAAAGAGGTATGTAAATATAACATAAGCTATCTTATTCTATTATGTATTTATATGTTTCCAAGTAGTCTGTTTATCACCTCAAAAATGTGCTGTTTATGTTGGATTTACAACGTGATACCTCGATGCAGTGTGGTACATACCTACCAATAAAAATATAGTTGTAGTAGATATATAATCTTTTATTATCAAAGTAATAATGTGATCCTGCAGTACATCAGCAGAGAAGAGGTCAGCGTTAAAGATATAATAGACACAGTATCCTCAGGAGACATACCAGAAGATTGGAAGGTTACAGTCGCGGTGGCTAAGAACGAAATGAAAAAGCATAGGCTCGGTTTTGGTAAGCTCACACTTGAAATGAGGCTCTATAAGGTCGCGAATGAAAATAACATTAGGAATGTATTAAGTTCATCACACACCAGACTATGACGAAGAATGAGGATGACTTGATGAAGCATTTAATACGAATCGGAGACAACTGAGACAGATGAAGGAAGTTATGTCTCCATATCAATAGATTTCACCTCCTGGTGTACCAACTGAACATGAATGTGTGACTCTTCTTTTAGAGGAAATAGACCGGCTGCTTGGTATATCAGGGGTGATGTCATTCCTCAGTTGTTTCCTATTATGCCGTACCTCCTCTTGGAACACTTCAGTCCTCCCATGCAGGGCGCGGATGGCAAACCCCTCAATGGACCGAGGTGCGTCATCGGCCCCGAAGCATGGATGGAGTGTCAGACAGAGGATGGACACTACTTACCATCATGCTCATCCTCATGGCCCCGTGGAGATGTGGGACAGTCGCGACCTTAACAGGGCAGGGTGAAAACCAGGTCATATATCTGAAATTCCAGCAGATGGTGTGCTAAAGGATCTGAGAATAACCAAGAGCCAGTATATAGACTGGTACCAGAAGACCAGGATCTCTGCAGTAAGGCAGGTTCACCATGAACTCGAAGAGACCTGGACTTGAGCATTCTCCAGAATATAGACAGAATTCTTCAAGGGGCTCATGGTCCGCCTTAAAGAAGGCAGCAAGGATAGCCAGCAGAAGCAAACCAGGCCATCCTCTCACTCAATGGTAACCTTGCAGGAATTTTCTCGTCAGGAATGGCCACCGCGCAGAAGAACTTCGATCTTGTGGCAGCATACTGGACAACGATTGTGGAGGCCAGTTGTCTTCTCAATGATAGGTTCCCGGCTCTATGGAAAAGGTCAGCAGAATATATTACGTGTCTCATGTCAGTCTCTCGCATTCTAGGAGGATTCCCAATTACTACTTTCGCCAATTTTTGCACTCGCTCAGTCCAAGACCCGTTAACAAACCAGTTATCCCTATCTAAACCCCCTCTAGAAACTCCCTATCTAGAATCCCCTCGGCACAGAGAAGAATATCTGCGAATAGCAACCACAAGAATGAAGCACTGAGACCCTAAAATGCAGATTCAGGACCCACAATCCCTCCCGATGCCTAGACAACCAGAATTTATTAAGGACAGGATAGCTGAGGAGTTGCCAACTATTATTAAGAACAAAGAGATCCTACCTCTCTTTGGGCCAAAAGTGGAAGAGGAGAAAGAGTCTTTGGTTCAGGACCTAATGAGAATAAGACCATGTAACCCCAAGCTCATGTCAAATCGAGCCCAGACCGATGGACGGAAGGTAGGGTTAAAGAAAAGATAGGTTCACGACATTACATGGTTGAAACGGAAACTGGATTAAAAAAGAAACATATAGATCATATTCGGTTAAGGGAGCGTAATCCAGTAAACAACTTGGTGTGGCCCCTTTCAGGTACAGAGACGACTGCGCGGGAACACAGCGGCGCGCTCGACTCGGGCGGCGTACCCCAGCCGCCGGTGACCAGTTACGGTCGACCTATTAGGCCAGTAGTGCGATGGTGTAAGGTGTAAACGAATTGTAGTCATTTTTTAACCAGGCCTCCGTCACTCGTTCAAGGCCACTTATATGCCTATCGCTCTGCGTATCGCCCACGATACAACAGTATCCCGCACGCCCGCCTGAGCGCTCGCACCGCGCACGTTTCCCGCGCTTACTCGTCGAAATGCCGAAACCACGTAATTATTGTGCAGTGGATTTTTTTTGGAGTTTATGGCCTGGTTTTATTATAATTTCCCCACTGTATTTTTGATGAATTTATATAGAGGCACGTAATAGGATCTATTTTTTAACATATCACTCAGGCGGCGGGAGGGATCTTGCACTGTCACTTGATTTTGCACTCACTGCACTCTCACTTGCACTGATGTCACTAATTTCACTGACAAGAATCAATCTGTCAAATGAAAAGCACTCACATGTAAATATGAAATGTTCGATATCACCAACAGAATTATTGCAGAAGGTGCAGTAGCTGCTCTCCACTATGCCCAACCGAGCCAGGTGGGCCGGGACGGTGGAATGACCAAAACGCAGTCTGTTTATAGTCGTAATAAAGTCCCGACTGGCCATTTTCAGTTTGTTATACCATGGTGCTACAGGTAGCTTTTCTTGAACATTTCCATACCATTTACCCTTCTGTTCTTGATCTTGTTTCCAAAATTCGACCCATAAACTAACGTCGAAATGCCGAAACCACGTAATTATTGTGCAGTGGATGGGTGTCAAAGTCAAAAAACAAATGAAAAATTGACATTTTTTTCATTGCCGAGAGACGAACAAAGGTAAATAATCTTTTAAATGTATCATGTTATAAAAGGACGACGCGTTGGCCTATGGCTGTGTTCATCAGGATTGTTGATATGGCATGTTGCAATGCCCAAGTCATCTATGAAAGCCAAGTGATGTACCAAAGCTGAAAAGATTGGATTTTCTCAAAAGCAACGCAGAAAACCTAAATCAACGTAATTTGATGACACGTTTGCCACGCCCTTCAGGAAATCGCACCCTTCAGGAAATCGAGTCGTATAGCTCAATCAAGCTCTCTTACAATCTCTCCAATTCAGATCCTGGGTCAAGGGGTATGAGGGGCTAACAAAACTCCTTAACACACTGATAAGGGAGAAGATCAACGCATCGGATGAGGAGCTCAAACGAAGAATAGCTCACGTTTACTCAAGATCCCTCACTCACAGACTGCCATGCCCTACAATGAGTTGAGGAGGGCAGAGTAACTCGACTAGCAATTTTGCATCCCACGTACAAATAAACTCCAGCACCGCATCTGATTTCGCGAAAAAAGGAGCCGATTATACCCTGTGCTATCGGTCCCTCTTTTTATATGGCCTAACATCACTTTCGTTACTTTACAGGGAAGTCCAGTCCTCACCTGACAGGTTTGTGCTGAACCAGGGTATCTGAAATATCCCTTCAGAAATTCTCTCTAGCTGATACATCTTATAAAGGAGTACAGATTCCCGCTGCTATGACCACACTTCCTGAGACCTCTGACAAGATTGTACCTGATCAGGTAGTAGCAATAGATGCAAGAATGTCCTATTCGGCTCACATGGCCTATAAATTCGCATCGTGGATCAGCTCTTGAAAGACGCGCAGTAGAAGAGATCACAGCGCCACCTTTTGTGAAACTATCTGAAACATCCAGACTCAACCTCAAAGAGTTCTTCCCATGAATGATGACATATCTTCTATTACCCTACCATTACCCTAGGTCAACTAAGTGCCATCCTCAGCGAGATTAGGAAGGCCAAAACACGAACAGGATTCGATGACCTAATAGACACCATCCTACTCAGTGGACTGACCAACTCATTCTGTAAAGTGTCTATTTCATCAGTATTGGAGCTGGATACCCCAGTAAGATGGAGGGTGGCTTTATGCGATACCTTGCTGTCGTACATTGAGGTGTCTCGCTTGAACCATATTGCCAAATGGTTTGTAATAATCCCTGAAGATAAATGTTTCCTGATAAGCCAATGGGTGGTGATGATAGCTAGGCTTTGTAAGAGCCATATCCCGATCAAACGACCATGACAAAATCTCTGGACCGTTTAAAACAAGAATTAGAGATCAGAGGTGTTGCTTGTCCTCCACTAAAACTGGCGAAGTCTGAGGAGAGCATAGCCACGATACGTCGCCTAGAGAAGCCATCCTCCTCACATCTTTCGGTAATACCTTATCCATCAGCACCCTTACCTGCGGCAAACATTACGTGCACAGTGTCGGAAGAGCATGAGGAATTAATGATGTGTTTAGAAGGAGGCAGACAGACCAATCAACTCTTCGAGATCAGCAGAGAAGTGAGGATGGCACTTATAGAGAATGGAACAAATAAGATATATCTAATAAGAACCTCTGACATAGAAGGAAAGTTGTACTCTGTATTGAACCATCTAATGTCTGATATCATAGATGACGGATTTTCAACATGGATAATGCCTGAGAGAGTATCAGCTTTGACTCTGGAAATATGTCCCAAGTCAGTATCTGGAGATGCATGCCATATTCCTTACTCTCATACACTGAATTTCTGGATAACTTGGGGCTACGAGACCCTCTAAGACTGATGGGACCAAAAGAAGGAGAACTGTTCTGCGTGGTTCCGGACAATACAGAGGCTATGTCTATAACCACGAGCCCCCTTATAGACTGGCACCTTATATGCAAGGGGGGTCACCCGAGACAAGGACATTGGACATTGGTTGCGTGTTATACATTCCAGGCCGTGGAGGATAGAGAACCCGATAGCTGGTACCTGTACAAGGAAGAAGTGATTACAGTGGCTTACTCCGTAGACCCATTGAGGAAGCAATGTACAAGCAAACAATACACATATCGTGCATGCTCCCTATATCTTCAGTCGCTCACTTGTTAAGAGGATATCCCTTAGATAGGAAGGATTTACTAAGACGAATACATCTGTGTGTCACAGAGAGACTGTCAACCCAACCTACACACACATCATTTGCGCCAAGAGCTTATGATGAAGTCTCTTTACAAAGAGAAAGAGAGATTAGAAGGTATGTTGTTGATGTACTAATAATTATGGGTTCTTCTCAAATTACTCGTCAATTTGGAACCGGGTTAGGAGCCCCACAGAGACATGAGCTATTTCAGAGTTCACTTCCACTTTGTATTTGGAAGGCACGACAGAGCCTGTCAAGACAGATGTAGAATGGGTTCCGAGAGAGGACCAGCATACTCCAGGTGTTATGGTCATGGAAGAATGAGGAAGTGGTGGAACCCTGTGTGCTTATAGTATCGCCGACATGAGGCTTAACCAGGAGTACAAATGATGTCCCTTATGCAAGAGTGCTATGCAGATAGAGGAACAAGCGCCCTCAGATGTCAAGATGCTATTCGCTTTGGCGGGCTGGATCGTGCGTCTGTTGGGCCCCTCTCTGGTCGGCAGGGTTGCGGCGGGGGTGGGGGGGGGTCTGCTTTCAGTAGGCCCTCACCGTAGAACTGTCCGTAAATGCATTAGACCACACAGTTCCTCCCATGTTTGTGTTTCCACGACTTAAATACAAGGATTTATTTATCAAAGGCGGGCAACCGGAAACTATTGGTGCAGGAAATAGCTCTAGGTGGATAACAGCTACAAAGTTCCTCATATATACGGATCACTTTATCAAGCACACTAAACCATCACCATCAGATCCGATATTGTTATTGCTTGATAATCACCAGCCTCACGTCGACATCAATGTGGTAGAAAAAGCAAAAGCTAACTGCATTGTAAAGCTGTCATTTCCACCTCATTGTACACACCGCCTAAAACCCTTGGGTGTTGGGGTGAATGCACCATTCAAAAATTATTGTTCAAAGGCGCAAGACAAATGGCTACGCTGTAACCCTGGCAAAACAATGTCAATATATGGAATCCCAGAAATCGTTAAAAAAGCTAGCATTTGACCTATGTGACCCCACCGTTATTACAGAAGATGACTATGTACCATCTTCCGTCACAGATCGCCCTTTAGCTTCAGTGAATGCTTCTGATACATCTTATAATTAGATAGATAAGACTGTAGGAATAGTTTCAGACTGAAACTCGGATAGACGAGTACAACAGTGCACATGAAACTGTAAGCATTACTGATCAACAAATCTTGGATCAGCGAGGGCCATCTGGGATTGTAAATTTGCCAACATACTCTGGTGTTATTCAAGAAATAGATGGGAAGTATGATCATTTCTCCCCGCAATCTATACGTCTTTTCCAAAGCCACCGCCGAGGAGTGGGACAAAAAAGAGGCGTCTTAGAAAGTTCGCAATATTAACAGACACCCCAGAGAAACAAGCCTTTGCAGAAGAGCAAACCAAGAGAAGGAAAGTGAGCACTGAAAATGAAGAAGCAAGAACAAAAAGGAAAGGGAAAGGGTAAAGGGCACAAGAAAAGAGAGGTCTGTTAAAAGAGGATGAAGAAGACTGTTTAGAGTATTAGTGTCTAGTCTGCTGTGACAGTTATTCTAACTCACGTTCTGGTGAAGAATGGGTTCAGTGTCAAGAATGTTAGAACTGGGACCCATTCCAGATGTAATAAATATGGAGACTTGTTAACATACATTTGTCGGAAGTGTCAATCTGATAAATCTTGTGATGATTAATTAATATGTTCTTTTTTGTTATTTCCGGTCAAAGACGACTTTCTGATATGATTGAAAGTAAAGACTGAACTAATTTATCAAGGCTGATTAGCTACTAAAGCTGTTAATTATATGTGTGATGGTTAATGTTGAACCGTTAAGTACAAATACCATATGTTAAAATTTAAATATGTTTAGTTTATTGACAATTTAAGAGAAAACAACTAATTATTCGTAAGATATTGTTGATTAGTTCTTAAAAAGTTGATTAAACCAATTATTGTTGTTATTTTTTTACAATTTATACCTATAATTAATCCCGTAACAACTTACCCCATCCTATTAACAACTAGCCTCAAGACGGAGTAAATTGTTACTAACTGACTTTATATTAAATGTAAAAAAATCCTAACGAAAACGTCCCAAGAAACTTTCCTTATGTCAAGTCTCCTCAGGTCATTGGGGAAAATATACGAGTGCCTTATCGTCAAACGTCTCCATGATTTCGCAAATAATCCCTAACAGTCGTGCTCGAATAAGTTCTGGAAGTCGTGCGAGAATAAGTTCTGGAAGACTTTAGCCACAGCTCTAATGGTAAAGGAGTTTGATAAGGTCTAACACGACGGCTTAATTTACAAGCTGTAGAAACTCTGCGTACCCCAGGCTTGTGCACATCATCCAAGCCTTCCTTACAAACCGCTATTTTTGTTATCAACTAAATGGAACTCGCTCTACAAAGCGTTTCCTAAAGGGCGGGGGTCTCTCAAGGCTCTGTTCTCTCTCCACTTCTTTTTACACAACATGGGTTACATTCCGAAAGAACAAGTGATTTCTTAGAAAGATTCTCCAAAGCCTTCGATCGCCTAGGCGAATGATTTCGTCATGAGAAAAGTGGAGCAAAATACTTTCCAAGGAACACTAGTCTCTACCGCTGGATCATAAGTTCGAAAGAGCCTCAGAATCAAAAATATACAAATGTTTTTACGTAATTAATACCTATTCTTGCAGAGTATTCTAGTAAAGAAATTGAACGAAATACATTATTCGAATATTTTACACTTGTTATTGATTATTAATAGTACTGAGTATTATTGTAAAGGTAATCTCAGATGGAGGGAAAACTATGAAACTAGGTCTACCATACTTTGTCTTTTTTAGATATTGTAATCTCAAATTATTCAAAATAAAATAAAGCAAAAAATATATCAACAAAGTGATTGGACTGCAATGAATGACTGAGGGATTTTGTATATACCTTTTACCAACCTACGCCACTAAATTGGCACGCCACAAGATTGAAAAGAATTCTTAAACAGATTTGATTTCATTGATGGTGACTGACGTGTTCACGGCCTAAATGATAGGAAGCAGTGATAATGGCTCATGGATACCTTAATCTATGCAGGATACAAATCTAAATATTGGAGCGTGGTTTAAGATCCCAAGGGACCAAGATGGAACGTCTCGTTACCAGTGATTGTGTTTTCTGTTCTTGCCGCTCACAATACGAAAGAAAGCCACTTTGCGGTTTTACGCTTGTATTTATTGCCTTACGTGACCATTCTCCGGATGTGTGAAACGTTTACAAGCTATAACTAGGGTTACCAATTACGAAAATAAAGATACATCAACTTAAGGAAATGGAAAAAAATAGAAAACAAATATTTATTACCAAAACAGAATCCAATGAAAGCTCGTGATTTAATATTTACTCCCGTCCCGGCTTCGCCTGGGTGGGATCTATTTATGTGGCGTCATTTAGATTTTTAAAATACTTCAAGTTTTCCGGATAAAATATACAGCTTAGATCACTCATAGCATTGCTCTCCATCTGTTTGTTAGGTTTCATCACAATTGGTTCAGTCATTCCGAAGATTAGTACGAACAGACAGACAGATTTTTTTTTACAAATGGCTATTCATGTCTTAATGGCTTTCAAATAACCATTTGAGCTCGATCGAAAAGGCAGTTATTTCGATATTACAGGCAGACGCTTCAATTTTATTTATATGTATAGATGGGTAAAATGACAAGTCGGAACTTCAACGCCGTAAGATAAAATTTTCCGTTTGTCTTGCTTAAAAAAAGATAGAAAGAAATAATATTTATTCGTACCTACAACACAATACAGAACAATACAGGTACTTAGTGCAAAATTCACGAGCCAACGTAAAATAAGTTTACCTTTCATTTTTAAACTTGGAACAGCATAGGTAAGTTAATTTTGCATCCAACATAATTTTGCATTCAAAACGATCATAAATCTGGAATTTCGTGAGAGTTGGTAATACTAGCTACAACCAGAGCCATATCGCATACTTTACAGCATGGCACATCACAAACTATATTTTATTTTAAATCAAATTTAAGCCCTTGAATGATTACGGTAACCTTTTTATGACGAATATTACTTCAACCATGGTTACTTAAGCCATTTATGGGTACATAATATAGTAATAGCCTTAAATATTGAGTAATGAAAATCAGAAAACGATCTTTATTTAATGTGACATAAAGATCATTTTCGGTTACATTTAATTATAACTTTGATAAAGCATTTGAAATGTTATGGATCGATCGGTACAGTTTTAAGCAGCGAGTAATATGTAAGCACTGGCTTCTAATAGTAAAAAAAAGTTGATGCAGTTACAGCTGTCTCTTGTAAGATGTGCTAAATTTCATTACAGTTGCGGCGTGCTTTTGTACATGAGATGTTGGGAGCTAGGGCTTACGTGTTTGTGCGCTTGTTCCTGCGTCGACGCCGGCATCAGCTGCGCTTGTCGTTGTCGCCGGCCGCCAGCGGAGCTCCGGACTTCGATTTCGACTTCGCCCCTCCCAAGAATACTTTAACCGCGCCCGCAGACATCAAGTAGAACCAGTAAAGTTGCGGCAGCAATAGGATACATATGGAGATCTTGCAGCCGGTCGGTAAAGTTTTAATGGCCTGTAAATTTAAAAATTTAATATTTATTCTTAGCAACACAATAAATCCAAGAGAAAAAAAAAAAAATGATCCTGAATAAGCTACAGCGACATTACCACATCAATGTTATTCGGCCGGTACCTTGGGCAAAATTTACGAGTCTACTCATACTTGATGAGGTTTTCTTCAAAGTCTCAAATGCAATGTCTCAAAAAAATTTAGTCCAATTGTGCAGAAGAAATTTTGAAAATAAAATTAATGTAAAGTATCAAGGCTACGTGTATCTAACAGCCGGGCACAGACTTCCTTTCATATCTAAGAGGGTTTTGGATCAAGTAAGAGTCCCCATGCTGCTCTAATGCCAATGAGCATCCATAACTTTTTCTGCCACCAGGGCGGCGCCACTTTGGAATGAGGTGAAATATTAGACAGGTTAATGTTTTTTTTTTGTAACATTAGTTATATTTTGTATTAATTACATTAGAAATGAACAAACCAAGCTACGGTTTACGTTACGGTTAAAACGGTTAAAAATGTGCATAAAATTAAAGAGCAAACCACTGAGACATTGTTTTGTGTATTGATAATATAATAATATAATAAATACTCCAGAAATTGATAAACTTGTGTTTAAAACGCAACTTCTCAATTAAATGACATTGTGTATCAAAAAACTTTACCTCAGTCCCAACTAGCGTCATCTGGTGAGTGGAAAATTAGCCATCATTTGCGAAATTTTCGTGTTCAAGAAACATTTTTAATTACTCAGACATTGGTTTTGTTAGTGTGTTTGTATTTGTTTCACCGAGACGTACATAGTACATAGCTATGCATACTTGGTGAAGTGCAATAAATCACTGGAAGAACGTGTGAACGAACTGGAAGAGAAAGACAAGGAAAAAAAGGTGGAGTTGGCTGGACTGGAAAAGAAAGAAAATGAAGATGTGGCGAAAATAATAGTCCAAATTGCTAACAAGCTCCAGATGGATGTTAGTCAGATTGAGCACGCAGAGAGGGTAGGCCGTGAAAAACCAAACGCCGACAAACCACTGCCAGTAGTTGTAACGCTAAGGACAAAAGAGGCTCGTGATAAGTGGATTGTAAGTCGCAAAAAACGCTTGACAAATGGCGAAATTTATGGTACAAATAACGACAACCGTATTTATATAAATGAGAATCTCACTAGATATAAAAGGAACCTTCTATGGGTTACTAAAAACCAACTTAAGAAAACCTACAAGTACATTTGGGTACAAGATGGAAAAATACTCATAAGAAAAAGTGATGAACAGAAAAAAATTATGTCAATAAGGAGTGAACGAGATATTGAAAAATATATAGAAAGCAATGTAAATACGGCGACTGGCTAGATGTTGTTGTTGGTACCTGTATGCCTGACGCACACATAGTGCGAAGTAAACACTGCGAGCTAAACTAACATCAAGTAAAAGTTGATCGTTTCGATGCAATTATCACATTAGAATGTCAATTTACTAGATTTAAAACAGCGAACTCCTGGGTGCAGAGTACATCTAGCAACAACAAATATTTACACATATTACACTTAAATATTCGGTCATTAAGAAAAAACTTTAATGAATTGCAATTTTTTGTAAAAAAATGCTCTGAAGAGTTAGGAATACTAGTGTTGACAGAGGTTAACATTAAGGAGAAGGAGCTATCACTACACCACATAGAGGGGTACAATCTATTGGCAAACACGAGGGAGACTATAAGAGGAGGGGGTGTGCTTATTTATGCTAAGGAATGTCTTATTTTCAATGCGCGAAAAACCCTGACGAGTTCACTGGAAGGACTTCATGGTAAACTCACTGTTAACAACTCAACTCTAAATATAATTGCAGTCTACAGACCACCAAAAACGAATAGGTTTTTATTCGTTGATGAAATCGAGCAGATAATTAAGAAGATCCCAGCGAGTGAGGAAATTATCATGTTAGGTGACGTCAACATTAACTTGTTAGGTGTGAGTGAAAATCAACTGGTGTCAAAATATAAGGACTGCCTGTGTGGACTAGGCCTACAGTGCGTAATACCGATTACGGAGGTGACGCGAGAGGTTATCGTCGCGGGTGTAAGAGAAATGTCGTGTATCGATCATGTTTGGGTGCGAACAAGACAGTTGCGAGACTGCCATTCGTTTGTTATTGAGTGCTTCATGTCGGATCATCACGTGGTTGGAGTCTCGGTACCGTTACATGTGACGCAACACTACACTGACAGTGTGGACTCGGACACTCGGTATGTGATTAATAATAAGCTAGTAGCTAAGCAGATCACTGATTACGATTGGTCTCAACTGTTGCTTATTGATTGTCCGTTAAAATTGTATTGTAAGTTAGAAAATGTTTTCAATGATATTTATAAAAATAGTAAGACTGTAATGCCAAAGATTAAAAAACGGGATACACAACCGTGGATAGACAGAGATTTGAATAAAATGTTAATGCGTAGGGATAGGTTATTTAGGGATTGGAAAGAAACACCAAACAATAATACGAAAAGACTAGAATACACACGATTTAGAAATAAGGTAAACAAATTAATATTTAAAGCAAAAAATAGGTATCGGCAGGAAGAAATCAAGAACTGTAATGGAGATCCAAAAAAAATCTGGGACAAAATTAATAGCTGGACAGGTAGGAAAAAAGCAAATATAGATGATATTGTTAAAAGATACTTTGGAAATAAAGACACAATGTATAATATATGTAATCAATTTGCAGATACATTTACTAACGAAATTATTGCTATTAAACATAATTGTAGTATTAAGCTATTAGACAGAAGTAAATATGTTAGAGAAAGTGATGTCACATTTCGCTTTAAGCCAGCTACCAGTGACGCAGTGTGCAAAGTGATCGATCAGCTGAGCTGTGATAAGGCGCCAGGCACTGACTGCATTCGAGTCATAGACTTAAAAATAATCAAGAATGATATCTCACCGGTCTTATCGCACTTTGTCAACCTGTGTTTGTTGAAAGGGGGAATATCCTAGCCTACTCAAAAAAGCTTTAATTAGGCCCATCTACAAGCAGGGAGAGCACTCAGTGTATGCTAACTATAGACCGATTGCTATCTTATCGGTCATTAATAAAATAGTTGAGAAGATGGTAGTCGGCCAGGTTAGCGAATTTTTAGAGCAAAATAGTATATTAGCGGATGCACAGCACGGTTTTAGGCATGGTCGTAGCACCGTAACAGCACTATCACAGTTTTCCGAAGATATGAACAGTAGTCTCGACCAGGGACATCAGGTCCTGGCGCTGTTCATAGACTATAAAAAAGCCTTCGATACCTTGGATCATGAGGTGCTATTGCAGGCCATGGATGAGTGTGGAATCAGGGGCCCCACAAACAGGTGGTTCCGGAGTTATCTGAGTGGCAGAACCTTACAGACCTACATCTCTGGTGTTGGTGGTAAAGAAGTGGCGGTACAGCTTGGTGTACCGACTGGCTCAGTCTATGGCCCGGTTGGCTACGTTATGCATGTCAATAGCGTCAGTAATGTGGTGAAGAAATGTCGGGTGTATATGTACGCGGACGACATGTGTCTTATGTACTCCTCTAAGAATATACAAGAGATCAGGGCTGTGCTACAGGCAGACTTCGATAATATTATCCGGTGGGCTCACGATAATGGTATCATACTTAACCTTGATAAGACGAAAGTGATGCATCTGTATTCACCGCACAACTTAGTGGCAAAAAATGTCAAGAGCGTGGATATAGGTATCGTGGGTCACACGTATGAGTGTATGCACATCAAAAATGTAAATTGTGTTTGTCAAAAGCTAGAATATGTCAGTAAATTTAAGTATCTAGGTCTGTGGGTGGACCGCAATATGAATTGGAAAACACAGGTTGACACAGTGTGTACAAAGCTTAGGGCAGTGTTGAGTAAGTTTTATATCCTGAAGGCGCCATTGAGTAGAAAAACGCTGCGTGTCCTTTATTTTGCTCTCGCTGAGTCATTGCTAACCTATGGATTAAATACGTATGGCCGTACATTTAAAACCTATCTTAACAGTATAAAATCGCTGCAAATTCGTTTTATGAAATACCTTGTTAACCCACAAACAAAAGTTGCCTGTAAAGAAAATTCTGAAAAACTTTTAGTTGTCTGTAAGGTGCTTCCTGTACATGAAAAGGTCAAGTACCTGTTGGTTCTAGAACAGTTCTATAACGACCAGTTTAAAGTACAAGTGCAAAATAGGTACAATACCAGAAGCGTTAGAGAGCGTAAACTCGCGCGACCAATAGTAAAAAATTACTATGGCAAAAGAACCAATAAGTATTTGATCCCTATACTTTTCAATAATATCGATTGGCTGAGAGAAAATAATACTAGAATAAGTAAACGAACACTAAAAAATAAATTAAAAACTGTTTTCCTTAATGAAGTTGTCGCAAGATGTGAAA
Source organism: Parnassius orleans (assembly GCA_029286625.1). NCBI lineage: Eukaryota > Metazoa > Arthropoda > Insecta > Lepidoptera > Papilionidae > Parnassius > Parnassius orleans. The sequence continues at coordinate 7,249,966 of JAGSMP010000006.1, read as the reverse complement.
ATACTAACTAATTTGTTGTTGTTTTAATATAACTATTGACAATTACGTATATTAGACCTTATTTTAACGATTTAAACATTGTTGTGATGTACCCATAAAGAGTCAGAAAGTTAGAAAGAGTGAGCAGCTGAGGTGCGACGGCTAAATGTTAGTATTAAATAATTTTGTTAGCGCGGTCCGCTGACCGGGGTGTGCTGCTATTTACACTGTTTTATTTTCATTAAATTGTATACTTACGTATTTGAACCAAATGTATTAAGACAAGCGCTAATCCCGCCGACAAACTGTTACGCAGTTTGGTGGGTGTGAAAAATGTACTAAAGGTTTGGTCCAGAATAAATGATTTATTATTATTATTATTATTCTACTTTTATTTGACATTATCCCAAATTGAATGTGATTTATGGGCAACAACGTATTTTCCTACCGATCGACCCTTACGAATGTGTGCGTGCGCAGTAAAATCAGTTAAAATAATGAATTACCACGCATTTAGAATTTAAAAGATAAAAAGGACAGAATGTTTGAGATTTTTTCTAATTAATTTTTCTTACCATTTGCTTAACCTTTAACTGGTGACGTGGTTTTTGTGTAACGTTAGTGGTAACGTGAGGCCTGACAGGCCTTGGTTGAATATAAGTGTAATTCGCGATGCACAATAATTAAAAATTAAAAATTTTGTACAACCGACTTCAATATAAATTATTAAGAATAACTCAAAAACTATTGGTCAGACCTTGATCAAATTTATATGGGACTACATGAGAAGCACCAGCTTTCAAATAAAAAGAATCATCGAAATCGGTTCACCCAGAAAAAAGTTATGAGGTAAAACACATTAAAAAAAAGCATACAGTCGAATTGAGTACCGTCTCCTTTTTGAAGTCTGTAGAAAATTAATTACTGTTGCCTAGCTAATTGTTATAATATAGATATTTAGGTATTAAATAAAACGATTTTGTGTATTCTAATTATCACTTTTATTAATGAACTGACAATAACAAAATTAGCTCTCGTATTATTAGAAAAAAACGACATGAGATCAACATTCAGTCATAAAAAAAAAACAAAAATCAACATTCTTATCGATAATAATATTTTAAAACTTAGTATAAACTTGAATCATCTTATAAAATAACATAAATCTCTGATCACAGTTGTAATCACAAAACTGACAATAGGTAAACTTCACTAATTTTAATGGCACTCAGGACACAATTATTTCGCGCACATTCACGAAACACATTGGTAAAAAGATTTCCCGTGCCGCTTAGGTGGACAGGTGGCACATTTCCATCGCGTCTTCTGCGGTATTTGCGTGTTTTGCGGCTCAGGTGGCAAATCTAAGCCCAAAATTCGTCTAATGTTCGACATTATGTCAAGTGGCATTCGTGAGCTATAAACTCTGCACCGCATGTGCTGTAAAAAAATGCCTCTGGCCAAAATTTTGATGAAAGGCCCCTCTATCAATGGTTCTGCCTCCGTCAGCTTGATACAGAACATCAGTTCGTCATCAGTGTCACTGCTTGAAACTGGATTTTCCTGGTCTGGCGGTGGTTCGTGCTCCTCATTTTAAGATGCGCTTTCCTCAGTGTCTGAATTGTAGTCAATTTGCTCTGGAACGTAGTTTTCTCCTAAATCTTAGGCTTCAGAACCACTAGAGTCTTCACAACCCAACCATTCTTAGATTTGTCTATCGACATTTGAACTGGATCCCGGTATAACTTGTCTACTAGTACTTGGTACAGAATTTCTCTGCTCCAGTACTCTACGTCTTTTTCTATGGTTCTGTATCACCCATCGTGTATGTACACGCTGCAGGTACACGCTGCAGGTACACGCTATAATAAACCACAAATAACAATTTAGCAACACTGTCAAAAATCCACATAACTCACCGAATTTGCTCCCGCTGACATTATTATCCCTGTCCACGGCGTGGGCGCAACTAAACTCGAAGCTACTGAGATGCACAAACCCGGAACGCGCGGGGAAAGGGGTGAAATAACGTTTCGTTGGTGCTATCGGGCCTGTGAGGCCATGCCATGCATGCGCAAACAATTTGAGCAAAAAATTGCGCAAACAACACGGTGCACTGCACAAAGTCCACACTATAGTATCTTGCATGCACAAACAGTTTGTACAAAGTTTTCGCAAAGAACATGTGTGGCGTTCACACGCCGTCTTGACGTACATGCTTGCTTGTACAACTTTAGTTTGAGCAAATTAAGCATTTGAAGCCATTTGCACGGTATACCGTTTTGCCGGCTTAATGTACATGCTGGCTTGTGCAAATTAGAATTTGTACAAGTAAGATTGAGCGTGTAGCCGGGCCTTTATACTTACTAGACTAGAGAGATATTTTCATTATCAGTTAAGCTCATAAAAATAAATAATTATTATTGAAAGTAGTTAGTAGGCAGTGAGAAAGTAGTAGCTAGTGAGAATAATTATTTTAGTAGTAGAATAATTGAAAGTATTTTTATAATAAGAATAACAATAAACAAACATATCCTCACCAAATACATGGACCAGATGTCGTAGAAGAAATATGCAGCGCCAAACCAGGCGTAGGCCTCCGACATGAAGTGCGAAGAACGCATAAAGTCACGGGTACACGACCAAAGGCACACCACAGCGCCGGTCACACACGACAGAGCGGCCTGCACCGCGGATACCAGCCTGAATAAAAAACATGCGTGAGTGTCGTGGAACACTCAGTTGGAACGAAGTTCCTTTCGTAGTATATTATTATTGATAAACGTATTATATTATTGATTAACAAATACAAATAAATGAATTACTAGCGTCTATTAAAATGAAGCGTCATTTAAAATAAAATAATATTTATTTCAATAAAAATAAAAAATGGCAATATAAGAAAAGTGCGAGGAGATGGATATTATTCCATCTCGTTTCATTATAGCCGCCAAGGCCGTCTACACTACGTCAGAAGGGTCGTGACTCGCGACGACCCTTTTCTCGCCTAGCCCCATCCGCCAAATTGTACTGTCCGATGAGGAACTTCGTTCCAAAAAATACAAGTGTCTTGTAGTTTTTCTATTAAAAAAACATGATGTGAACAGTTCACACGCAGTAGAAGTGAAACTTTTAGAAAGTTAGTATGTTTTAACAGTTAAAGTTATGTTAACCATCTTAAAGCATCGCACAAAGACTGTACACTGTGTTCTATCTCATTCTCCCGCAGGCTAAACCTATAGATGTATATGTTTGTCTCTTTTAGTGTCGCTTTTTCGTTTTATCGAGTTTCAAATCATAACGATTCTAAAGAAGTGTTCAATTCAATAATATATTTAAGAAATATATAAAATCTGAATAGACATAGATTTGTGTTCATTCACTTCATGTTTTGTTAAAAGATTTAGATTTATAAAATTAATTAATTTCTGTTAAAAATCATAAGGCGATTCTTTAATTATACTAGGTAAATAAGTTAACATGTAGACAATAATACATTAGCACTTTTATCTCCAATGTTGCGTGTTATCTACAATCTTTTATATATTTAAATTAATATATTTATAAACAATATTGAAAACGATGAAACAGATTGTGAATATACTATTATAAAGATAAACAGTTGGTGTATTCTTTTGGCTAAAAGACTTGTAGTCAATGCCATAATAAAGAACACATTCATCAAACCCACGAAAATTTCAATAAAGCTATTTGTTTTCAAAGTTAATATGTTCTATTGACGAGGACAACTCTACTCCATTTAAATTTCTGTATATGAGTGGCAATGTAAAAGAATCTCCTAACCTATAAAATCCCGTGGATGTCGTAAGAGGCAACAGAGGGAAACTAAACCGGAGGTGGGCAGCAGCACCTTTCTGATAACAACTCAATAATTATAAAACTGTGGTTGCCAAGCATGTCAACTATGGCAAATATTTCCTCTATGAACCAATTTATGGGAGGGCTTATGTTCGGCAGTGGGCTGTAGTAAATGAAAAAACTAAAAAGGGCTTAAGCTATAGGTACAAACAAACTTTGTGTATAAAATACCTAAACTCCAGTTGTCAACCTAACTTGCACGCTTATATCGTGCCGATAGACGCGTCACTGGTGACTGATGGCACAAAACTAATATAAAATTCCAAAACCAAACCACTCGCAAACTGATGACGGGGAGCAGTAGCTCTGCCAGTGCGAGTGTCACCTCTGCCCTCAACAGCCACCTTGCCAATAATGGCGAGTATAGGCAACGTTTCCATTATTGAAAAGGGCAACGTTTAGTAGCATACGTAGAGAATATCCGGGATGCAAGAAATTTTATGAAGAGGTTTTAACGATTTATTGCTGACTGAGCACCACAACCGAGAGATATCTCGGCCTATCAAGAATAATATAAGTAGAATTTTGCTATGACTCTATGTTTTCTTTTATTTTTATGTTCTATATATTTGTTTGCTGAATGTCTAAATAACGTTGATGAAATGGGTAGTTTTAGCTTTTTAAGATTTAAGAAAGAAAGGCATTTATTTGGCACATACAGACAAAAACAGGCAGATTTATATACTTATATAGAAATTAATAAAAAAAACAAAACGAACGTGGTAGAGCCATGCTGCAGCTATATTAGTAGTATAGTTGTAGTACGAATGGGTCGGCTCGACCGGGGCAGGACCACGCCTCACAGAATACCAGCGTAAAATAGCAGCAACACTGCTGTGTTTCGTATGGTGAGTGTAGAGAACCGGAGACCCTTTTACTGGAAAGAGGCATTCCATCTTAGTCCTCACGGGTGACAACGCATCTGCATTTTGATTCTTTATTGAAGATAGATGTAAATGTCTATGGGTCACAGCAACCACTTACCATCAGGTGGTCTGTGTGCTCGTTTGTCACCCTATCCTATAAAAAAAACAAAAAAAAAAACAAAAGAATAATTAATAACAACACAAAAACTACATTTAATAAGGTACTTTTGAAATAATTATGT